>CAKJTW010000054.1:10000000-12496759 GCA_917880005.1 Nanger dama | reverse complement strand
AGAAAAAGAAGATAAACATTAAGGGATTTCCCTGGCAGTCCAGTGGTTAAGACTCCATGTTCCCAATACAGGGGTCACACTTTTGATCCTTGGTCAGGGAAATAAGATGTGTTATGCTGCACAGCATGGCCAAAAATAAAAATAAATAAAAAATAGTTAAAACTGAGTATGTTCATACTAGGTCTGATGGAGAGTTGAAAGTCATGGAGAAAATGTGATAGGACAAAAAGGTATAAGCTCAATATAGTAACCTGGGGAAAAATTAGCAAATCCTGTTAGTTAAGATTCTTCTCGGCATCCCTTTGTCTTATGAGATAAGCATGCCCCTTTTCTCCAGATATAAGAAGAGTATCTCTCACATAAGGGTTTTAAGACTAGCTCCAGAGAAGCAGGTTGAGGTGCAGGAAGGAAGTTGGAAGGCGTTTCTGCCTCCGTGGTTTTCTCATATTCCTTTAGCTTAAGATGTTCAATGTGCTAAGGCACTGTATTTTGGAGTAGTACATCTTGCAATCTACCACAATATTTAATCAAGTCACTCTTTGCAATGCTACAGTTCCATGGGTTCTACAAATGCATGGAATCATGTATCCACCACCCCAATACAAAACAGTAAATTTCCTTTACCCTAAATTTACATATGAAGCTCCTTTGCAGTCAGCCCCTTTTCTCCTCCAATCCCTAGCAAGTACTTACCTGTATCATATCTCTGTAGTTTGACCTATTGAATCTGAGTAGAGTTAAGCATTCCTCCTTCTGCATGCCCGTCATCCACCTGTACTAGTCTTCCAGCTACAATGAATTTTTCACTAATGCCTTAAGGCTCATAGTGTTGAACCCTCTTTCCTCCCCTCCCAACCACACACACACACACACACACACACACACACACACACACACACACAGCTGTGGCTTCTTTTCCATAGCAGAGATAGCAAAGAGATAGCAATTTCTTGCCCCAGTTGCAAGGCTGCCGTGCCACTCCCCTAGGTCTGTGACACAAAAGACACTCCTCAGAGTTGTTTCTGTACAGATTCAGGAAAAAAATAGCTCATATATTATGACTTCATTTTAGGGTTTTACACTACCTTCTAACCTGTATTTGATGCTTTTTGGCAGCAATTCTAGCTAAACTCTAATGTTTTCAGGAACTTATGTCCCAATAAGTGTGAATTTGTATCTGCTTTCTTTCTTTCAAGCACTACATTTTCTTAGATTTGGGGACAGTTATTTGCTATGGAAAATATTAAAAAGCAGAGACATTACTTTGCCAACAAAGGTCCATACAGTCAAAGCTATGGTTTTTTTGTTGTTGTTTTTGTTTTTTTTTTTCCAGTAGCCCTGTATAGATGTCAGAGTTGGACCATAAAGAGGGTTGAGTGCTGAGGAATTGATGCTGTCTATCTGCTATGTTAGAAAAAACTCTTGAGAGTACCTTGGACTCAAGGAGATCAAACCAGTTAATTCTAAAGGAAATCAGTCCTTAATATTCATTGGAAGGACTGATGCTAAAGCTGAAGCTCCAATCCTTTGGCCACCTAGTGTGGAGGGTCAACTCATTAGAAAAGACCCTGATGTTGGGAAAGGTTGAAGGTAGGAGGAGAATGGGATGACTGAGGATGAGATGCTTAGATGGCATCACTGACTCAATGGACATGAGTCTGAGCAAGCTCTGGTAGATGGTGAAGGACAGAGAAGCCTGGCATGCTGCAGTCTATTAGGTCACAAGGAGTTGGACTTGAGTAACTCCTTGTTGTTCAGAGACTGAACAACAAATTTGCTCTGACACCAGTTATGATTTTGAAGTTTGTTCACCTCTTTTTCTGTTGCAAGAGAGAATGTGTCATCAAAAAAAAAAAAAAAGAGAGAGAGAGAGAAAGAGAGAGAATATATCCTATTACTTAGTTCTATATCTTGAAGTAGAATCCAGAAATCCTTAGTTCTTTGGTTTTTTTTTATTTGCTACTACTGATTTACGCTTAGTATACAAACAGGACTCTACACTAAGATTAGTGGTTAGAGTGAAAACAGATACGTCTAAAATCCAGCACCACTGGTATAAATTATGCAAACTCTGTCCCTTCTGAGTAAAATTTTTTCTCACTTCTGCCTGTGTACATATATCTGGAAAGTAACAAAACTAAACTAAGTAAGCATTACTCTATTTTGATTCTTTGTCTTTTAAAATATATTTTACTTATCATTCTCTTTCTTGTATTACTGTTAGTGAATGTTTGTGCTTGTCCATTTTAGTATCTGGCTTCTCCAGTAGCAATAAAGAATCCATCTACAAAGCTGAAGACATGGGTTCCATCCCGGGGTCAGGAAGATACCCTGGAACAGCAAATGGCAATTCACTCCAGTATTCCAACCTGGAAAATCCCATGGACAGTGGAGTCTGGTGGGGTACAGTCCATGGAGTCACAAAAGAGTTGGACATGACTGAGTGACTGAACAACAATATTTGTGGGTTATATTAACTTCAAGAAGGTAGTCAATCCTTCTTGGGGGACTTTTACAAAAGATAACATCAAGGAATGTGATTATTAGAATTTAATGATAACCATACTTTGCATGTGCAACTGACTTTAAATACAGAGCATTTATTTCAAGGTAGTTGAGTAATTTTCTTCATGTGCGAAGGCTGAAGTCTAGACTAAAAGTATAAGATTTTAATGTACAATTTAATCACTTAGTTTTCTTTGAAACCATGAAATGCAAGTACATTTATATTTCTTTAATAGACATTCAAAACCTAAATTTGAGTAGGAAAAGGATCTAAGTGTATATTACTCTTTTTGTTTATTGAGTCCAAAATTTACCCTTTGTTGTAAAGATCTGCTTCAAAAAACCAGTAAAGCTTCAAACAATCTAAAAACTTTACATCAAATGGAACTAGAAAAACAAGAAAAAATAGTCTGAAGTTACTAGAATAAAGAAAATAATAAATGGGAATGGGAAAATGAAATATAGACTGAAAAAATAGAAAAGATTAATGAAACTAAGAACTTTATCTTTGAAAAGATAAAAATGATAAACCTTTAGTCACACTCACCAAGTAAATAAAAAGAGGAATAAAAGAGAAGCTTCAACTAATACTGCTGCTGCTAAGTCACTTCAGTCGTGTCCAACTCTGTGTGACCCCATAGATGGAAGCTCACCAGGCTCCCCCCGTCCCTGGGATTCTCAAGGCAAGAACACTGGAGTGGGTTGCCATTTTTCTCCACTGCATGAAAGTGAAAAGTGAAAGTGAAGTCACTAAGCTGTGTCCAACTCTTAGCGACCCCACAGACTGCAGCCTACCAGGCTCCTCCATCCATGGGATTTTTCAGGCAAGAGTACTGGAGTGAGGTGCCAGTAAATGCAATAAATCAAAAGAAAGTATTATGAACAATTACACATCAACAAATTGGACAATCTAGAAGGAGTGAAGAAATTATTAGAAACATATAATCATCTAAGACTGAATTAGAAATAAAGAGAAAATCTTAACAGATAATTTATTTACTACTAATAAAATTGAATCTGCAATCAAAAACTCACCACAAACAAAAGTCCATATTCAAATAGCTTCATAGGTTATATCAAACATTTAAAGAGTCAATACCTATCTTCTGCAAATAATCAACAACAACAACAAAAAACTGACCAGAAATACATTCTTCCAAGTATATTTTATGAAATCATAATTATACTGATGCTAAAAACAAAGATATTACACAAATTATAGACCAATATCCCTTAAGTATATAGACATGGAAGTCCTCAACAATATATTAGCAAACTTATTTCAACAATATGCCATGTGTGTGCAATGTTACTTCAGTTTGTGTTTGACTCTTGCACTCCATGGACTGTAGCCCATCAGGCTCCTCTGTCCATGGGATTCTCCAGGCAAGAAAACTGAAGTGGGTTGCCACACCCTCCTCCAGAGGATATTCCTGACCCAGAGATCAAAGCTGTGACTCTTACGTCTCCTACATTGGCAGGTGGTTACCACTAGAGCCACATAGGAAGCCCCCTACATTCAAAATATCATTCACCATGATCAAGTTGGATTTATTTCAATTGTACAAGGATGGTTAAAATCCAGAAATCAATCAACATGGTATACCACACTAACAAAACAAGGATAAGAATCACATAATTATCTCAACAGATACAGAAAAAGCCTCTGACAAAATTCAACATTCATTCATGATAAAAACTCTCAACTAAGTAGGTACAAAGGAAACATACCAAAATAATAAAGATCATATGTGGCAAACTCATAGTTAATATTATACTCAATGTTGACTATATGTTCTTCTGAGATCAAGAAAGAGACAAAAATGCCTACTCTTACCACTTCTATTCAACATAATATTGAAAGCTCAAGATACAACAATCAGATAACAAAAGAAAATATCATTCATCCAAATTGTAAAAGAAGAAGTAAAACTCTCACTGTTTGCAGATGATATTGTACTATATAGAGAAAACCTTAAATATGCTACCCAAAAAACATAAGAACTAACAAGTGAGTTTGGTAAAGTTTCAGGATAGAAAATATAAAGAAATATACTGCATTTAAGTGAAATATTGCCATTTGCAGCATATGAATGGATTGAGAGAACATCCATGCTAAGGGAAATAAGTCAGAGAAAGACTGATATATAACATATACATGGAATCTAGAAAATAATACAACTCAGTCTATATACAAAACAGAAATTGACTCATGGACATGAAACACAATCTTACAGTTACCAAAGGGGAAAGAGAAGTGGGGGAAGGATAAGAAAATAATTTCATTTAAAATACATCATGAATAAAATACCTAGGAGCAAATTTAGCCAAGAAGTTGAAAGACCTGTATTTTGAAGACTGTAATACATGATTAAATATTAAATATGATATAAATAAATGAAAGGATGTCCCATGCTTAAAGACTGAAATTAGTATTATTGTTAAAATGTCCATATCACCCAAATAATTCTATTTTATGCAAATCCTTATTAAAATACCCATTGCATTTTCACAGAACTAGAACTAGAAAATTCTGAAATATGTATACAACCAGAAGAGCCTCCAAATAGTTAAACAGCTTGAGAAAGAAAACAAAGATGAAGGCATCATACCTCCTGATTTCAAAAAATACTACAAAGCTATAATAATCAAAACAGCGTGGTACTGGCACAAAGTCAGAAACATAGATCAATGAAAAGAACCAAGAGCCCAGAAACAAGCCCATGCTTATATGGCCAATTAATCTATGACAATGGAAGTAAGACTATACTTTGGGAAAAGGGCAGTATCTTCAATAAATTATGCTGGGAAAATTGGACAGCTATACAGAGAAGATGAACACAGATCACTTTCTTACACCATATACAAAAATCAAGTCAAATTTGATTAAAGATGCAGATGTAGTATGTGAAATCATACAACTCCTAGAAAAAATATAAGCAATAAACTCTTTGAAAACTCTTTTAACAGTACTTTTTTGGATATGTTTCCTCATACAAGGGCAACAAAAGCAAAAATAAACATATGGCACTATATTAGAGTAAAATGTCTTTGCAAGGTGAAGAAAATCATCAACAAAATAAAAGGGCAACTCACTAATGGGAAAAGATATTTTCAAATTATATATGCAATAAAGGGTTATTATCCAAAATATATAACTAATTTATACAACTTAGCATCAAAATAACATAATTAAATTCAGCAGAGGACATAAATAGATATTTTCCCCAGAGAAGATGTAAACATGGCCAACAGACACATGGAAAAATGCTCAATGCCACTAATTACCAAAGAATGCAAATCAAAACCACAATGACATATCACATCATACCTGTCAGGAAAGCTATTATCATTGTCAAAAAGACAGCAAATAACAAGTGTGTGACATGATGTAGAGAAAGCAGAACCCTCATGCACATGGTCAGAAATTAAATTGTTGCAGTCACTATGGAAAACAATATGCAGGTTCCTCAACAAATTTAAAAATAGAGATACCATACTACCCAGAAATTCCACTCCAGGGTATTTATCTGAAGAAAACAAAATCCTAATTCAAGAAGATAAATGCACCCAGTGTTCTCTGTAGCATTATTTACAATTGCTAAGATAGTGATGCAGTCTAATGTCCACCAACCATAGATGAATGCTTAAAGAATATGTGATACACACACACACACACACACACACACATATCAGCTATACAAAATAATGAAAAAAACCCATAAAATTGTAACACATACATACAGAGAGTAATATATTGGTTGTCAGAGGGAGGGGGATAGGGAGATAGAAGAATTAGGCGAAAAGAATTAACAGGTACAGATGTATTATAAGAATGTATTGCACAGCATAAGGTATATATCAATAATATTTTAATAACTTTGTATAGTGACAGATGAAACGGTAACTACGCTTATCATAGTGATCATTTTGTAATGATCCAATGTAAGATCATGTTACATCAAATGTAAGATCATTGGATCATTATATGATTCACTAAAACTAACCCAATATTGTAAGTTAATCATACTTCACTAAAAATGCATACAAACATATATATATATATATGCTGCTAAGTCACGTCAGTCATGTCCGACTGTGTGTGACCCCATAGATGGCAGCCTACCAAGCTCTCGTCCCTGGGATTCTCCAGGCAAGAACACTGGAGTGGGTTGCCATTTCCTTCTCCAATGCATGAAAGCGGAAAGTGAAAGTGAAGTCGCTCAGTTCTTTCCCACTCTTCGCAACCACATGGACTGCAGCCTACCAGGTTCCTCTGTCCGTGGGATTTCCCAGGCAAGAATACTGGAGTGGGTTGCCATTGCCGCCTCTGATATTTATATATATATACATACATAAACATCATACATAACTTAGGAGTGTATATTTAGACTTTTTGGAGCAGTAATAAACAAACATATTTGTATTTGTCTTTATCATGATTTTATGAGTAATTCATGATTTTCTGAGTCAAAATGATTAAAATGTTTATTTTGATGGATATTGCCAAGTTTATACATTACAGAATTGTTCCATATATTCATGACTCTTCCTATAATTCTTAGCTTAATTTCTGATCATAGACAACAAAGGAATAAGCGTGATATGAGTCTCATGTTTGAGAATAATTTCAAGGTTGGTCAGTTATAATTGGGGAAGTAGATAGTGCTGTGCAGCTTAAAAGGGATGAGGGTCTGGACCTAGTTTTACAGTTAGAAATGATATCCCTTATGATATGATATTTAGGATGAGTTAAAAGAGTGAATAGGAATAAAACATGGAACAGCAAAATTCATGTTACCCTTAAAAGGTTCACAGCAATTTCAGAATTGGACTTTACATTAACATATAATTATAAACTGAATAGGGGTATGATGGATATCCTTTAGAAAGTCTAAGCAAATACTGTTTCCAGAGTGTGGTACTTTATTTCATCTCTTAATACCTCTTGAATCAAGATCTCTAGTTTTTAAATGTTTTATAAAGCTTGAAAAAATATATACAATTCAAATTCCTCAACTAGTGTACAAAAGCATGAAGAAGGTTAAGTTGGCTAGGCTATAATTAAACAAGACAGAATGTGATGGCCAGGTCCTATCTAGTTTTTTCTATGTTTAGATTTCATCTTGCAAACCAGGTTGAAAAATATGTTCAATTTGTTTTAGCAAAGAAAGAGAATAAAGAATATAATCATTGAGTGTGGAATTATAATACAAAATCTTTTAAAGAAAATCACTCCTATAACTAAGATTCACACATCTCTGTTGACTTGGCAGTTTGTATAATAAAATGAAAATAGTTTACCAAAATTCATGTTTACATTATGCAAGTAAATTAACACTGTGAAATGATTGAGTTCATTTTTCTGCCAACTTAAAATACAGCTGTTATAATACTTACCCAGAGCTCATTTGAAAGCTTTTATGCAAGGAGTTAGAGTACATATATCTAGATTTCCAGAAATAGGCTGAGGGTCTCATTCTTTTAATTCATGAAAGAAATGTCTATAAATGTTACTATATGACAGATACTTGTCTACTTAGTGAAATTTCTGAAATCTGACTCTATTTTTTTTTCCTTCTCCAGCATTACATTTCATTAAAAGCTCAACTTTCATGAGTGAGAACTCTGGAGGAACACATGTGTCAGTGAAAGTCGCTCAGTCCTGTCTGGACTCTGCAACCCCATGGACTATACAGTCAATGGAATTTTCCAGAACAGAATACTGGCGTGTGTAGGCTTTCCTTTCTCCAGGGGATCCTCCCAATCCAGGGATCGAACCCAGGTCTCCAACACTGCAGGCAGATTCTGTACCAGTTGAGCCACAAGAGAAGCCAAAGAAGGAAGAAAATTCATTTACTTGATTAGAATGTCAAGCACTGTTTTCTCAGTTATAACATACAAAGTAGGCATTAATCTTGATAATATTTTAGATCATGTTAATTAATTCCAATGGGAGTATAGCAAATCCAGGTCTAAAAGGTTATTGGGTATTTGCAATTATTTAAGTATAGCAGTTACTTTCCTGGTGGCTCAGACAGTAAATCCTCTACTTACAATCCAGGAAACTCAGGTTCGATCCCTGGTCAGAAAGATCCCCTGGAGAAGAAAATGGCATCCTACTCCAGCACTCTTGCCTGGAAAATCCCATGGGCGGAGGAGCATCGTGGGCTACAGTCCATGGGATAGCAAAGAGTCAGATACGAGTTCACTTTCACTTTCTCTTTTAAGTATGGCAGCACACTGGACACAGAAATAATTTAGTAAATTTGTTTTTGTTTTTTTCCAGATTACTACACAGAAAAAGGCTTGATATCCCTTCTACAGTAATATAACAATACTACAGAACTGGCAACTATGTGTAAATAATTATGCACGCACACACACATACCCATGGTGGTGGTTTAGTCGCTAAGTCGTATTCAACTCTTGTGACCCCATGGGCTGTAGCCTGCCAGGCTCCTTTGTCCGTGGGGATTCTCCAGACAAGAATACTAGAGTGGGTTGCCATTCCATATCCCTACATAAAACAAATATTAAGATAAAATATACTGATATATATTCTTATTACATATATGCTGTTCTGTTAGATATGAAACCATATCTAACTTTAAAGTCTGTGAAGGTTCTTATGGTAATTGGAATTAAACTTTATTAATATAAGACCTAGGAGTGACTTTTACATAAACTTTCCGTTTTCTGTTTCAGTCATAAGTACTTTCTATTTTCAAAACACTTAATCTACGTATGATATATTAGTATAAATATTGCTTAGATATTTCAATATAATCCAGAAAAATAAAACTCAAACATTTTCTGCAGAGGAATTCAACTTACTACCTATAGTTCAAAAAACAGTATAACACTGCTACTGCTGAGAGATTTTCTTTGAGAGTTATTATTTAAACTATATTATTTGATTAATTTTAAGGCTGTGATTATATAAAAGACTTCTAACAGGAAAACAATAAAATATGGGAATGAGCCTCAAGATAATTTTTAAAATCATAGAAAGAATAAGAGGATTAATAAAGAAAAATTACAGAAGTATTGGTATATTTTATCCAAAGAAACACACATTCCAAAAAACCTCATGTAAGTCAACTTCAGTATTTTGAGTCATTTATAGGAGTTGGACACATTATTGTATATTCTCATATCTTAGAAACATTTGGAGTCTTACAGTAGAATAACTTCATTTATAGAATTCATGCTTATTAAGGATAAACAAATCCCATGAATTATTCTTACTTAAATTAGATATTACTAAGAGAAAAAAAAAATACCCAATACATATGTATCACATATATATATAAAAGGGCCATAAGATACTGAAGAATATCTTATTAGAAAATGTTAGTATTATTAGAAAATACATAGAAATATACATGAATGGGGCAGAAGTAAAGATGTGAAGGTACATCTTTTCTCATGATTTTTTTCCTTCAGGAGACTATTTTAAAAAATATAACAAGGATGAGTTTTTTATGGAAAAGCAACATTAAATTTAATAATAATATATGCAAACGTGCTATGAGAAAATACTATAATAGATGGGAAATCAGAACATCAAGGGAAATGTATACACAATACTCAAGCATAAAAATGAGGACATTTGTAGAATTTTAATCAAGGGATAAATAAAGAAGTATCTTTATCAAGATTATACAGGGCAAAACAGTTAATAAGGCCTTGAGGGAGAGATTAAAAAGTATTAAGGTTAATGCCCAAGTTTCACACTGATAAAATTGAGAGAGTAATGGAGCTGGGAAGAGTGGAAGGGTGCTTAGCAGGAAATTTCAAGAGTTTGACCTTGTCACATTAAGTTTTTAGATGGCAATGGAACATACAGGAAGATGTCACAAGTAAAGGTATAGATAGTGAATTGAATAAAGCAGAACATGCCATGGGTAGAAAGACCCATGGAATTGGAATTGATTGGATAGTAATTGAAGACATGAGAAAAGATGAAGACCAGTGGAAAGAGAATAGAAGAGAACATGAGAGGGTAATAAATGGTAAATATATTCTGTACAGTGAATAAAACAGAAATCACTGGTAAAGTTGCTGGTATTATAACAGGAAAGAGAATTATTTATTCTGAACAGATATCTGAGTGAGATATTTTTGAAGTGGAGTAGTAAGAAGAATATAAAGATATGATAAGGATAACAACGTAGTGACAATTAGATCATGAGTAGGTATTTATAAGGAGACTGAGAGTTTAGGAATGTATAGGAAACACAGACCAGTTTATTTCATAAAGGCAGTAGCTAAAGAAATCTTAAGTGAGGATACAAGGCTGAAAGTGGGTTGTAAGAGATCAAGATGAAAACTGGATGACTGAAAGCCTCAGTTCTTTCGTAAATTGCCTCTTAAGGGACCGTAGATATCAAGATGATAATAGCAGTTGGAAAGAATAGGCATGCTTTGCAGCTGCAAAATCAAAGCAAGACTGACAAGGGGAAAAGATGAATGTGACAGAAAAAGAAGACGCTGCGTGTTTAAGTATAGATGCCATATAAGAGTAAATGAGTTTATCTCTGAAGTTGAAAATATTGAAAACTTTTCTTAAGAAATCTCTTTTCTGTTATCATGTTATTAACATCCATGTTTATTTGTAGCCTGATATCTGTTTGCATATTCAAGACAAAGGAAATCTCCTGTTTTTGCCTGTCATTTCTCTCTCTCTTTTCAAGTAAATACCTTAAAGAAATAAAGCAGTGGCCAATGATTCTTAGAGCAAAAATTCAGCTAAAATTCTTATTAAACAAGGTTACCTAAAATTCTGCTCAGAGCATCATTGAAACCAAAAGAAATTCATACATACAAAAGTTTTAGACTTTATCTTGGATTTTTGAACAATAAAAACTATTTGGTAATTAAAAGTTTAATTTTATCCTGAGGCTTTTATTTAGAAGATTCATAAATCAAAGTATAGGCAGAGAATAAAGTATTAAATCCCTCAACTCAGTTAGCAACCCTCTACTTTCTCCACACCCACTGACCACAGCAGTAATCTTTCTAACTTATCTAAATTATCTGGTTGGTTCACAACACTTTTAATATTCTTCCACATCTACAAATTATTCATTGTGCTCTCCGGAACTGCTTTTCCAAACCAGCAGATCTTCTGTGTTAAATAAGAAAACTACTTCCTTGCAATCTCCTTAGATGGTGAGTTCCAGTGTACATTGGCACTTTTCCCTTATTCATTTTCATGCAATCCTGTTCACTACATCCATTGAACACAGGCTCAGTTTCCGTCCTCACTTCAAGCCCTGACATTAATTTAGGGGACTCCAATAATTAACTGTATTACAAATCCTAAAGCCTTCCCTGTCAACCTCTTCACAATCTCATTTCAAGTGACCTCCTTTTCTCCACTTGAGTAACCCATGGCCATAGCTAAAATTTAGGTCACAATCACAAAAGTACTGACGTTTTTACTTTTTCTAAATCCATTCCTCCTCTATTTTCTTCACTTCCCTTCTATTTAATTTGGCATCCTATGGTCTAACATTTCAGTAACATATTCTTACCAGTGTCTTAAACTCCTTCACTTCTCTAAATTTTTGGTTGCATTTGTCTAGCAAAACTTCAGCTTTTGATGAATCTAAATATTTGACTTCTCTATGACTCATTTAAAAATCTAGGAATCTATTCCAATGACAACTAACCTTTCATATATATAATCTCACCCACGGAATGAAAAACACTGCTAACGTCTAGCACAAGTGGTTTAGATGTTGTTTTAACAAGTCAAATTTGTATGTCAGACTAATGCATTTTTCCTCCAAAATTATACAAAGGGAACTTCAACTCCTTGACAGGAAATTATTAATTCTGCAGTATACTCAGAGATTCAATAGTTTTCTGTACCAGTTGACAATGATTGACTTTAAAATGTAATCCATAAAATACAGTGTATGTAGTAACATTTAAGTAATCATGTTTATTATAATAGGAGTTTATTCCACTTGTGTATTTATGTGGTACTGTAAATTGAAGAATACAACTTCATTTTTCAGGATTGTTGTTTAAGTGTGTAAACAAGGTACTCTAGCATTCTGGATTATAAATCATAACAAAATAAGACACACATCTTTAACTCAAAAAATACTGGCCAACAAAATGTAAAATTGTCAAATAAATGGAAAATTTAGTATATTTGCATTTTTTGGTTTTGAGGATCTTTGTTATTTCCTGATGGACTTTAGAAAATTGCTAGTTATATATTCAAAGTCAGCGCCATTCATGGATGGCTATAAGAAAAGATCAATACTTTCTTAAATTGTGTGAGAAAAATGAAAAAGTCAGGAGTCTGAAAAATTTTTGTGATAAACATTTTAAGTGTTAGACCTTCAAAATCCTTGAAGGTTCTTTAAAACACCCTTTTAGACATTTCTCTTTTAACATTTTAGACACACTTGGCTTTTCTAAAGCTAGGTATCAAGACAAAGAGATTCTGCCGAACACGCGATATCCAATCTGTCATGGGAAGCTTTGCTGCCATTTCTGAGAAATCTCCTTTTGGGTATGATCCTTCCTAAAATAGAAAAGATTTACAACCCTAATACAACCTGCATTGAAATGCTATTGCATCATTCTAGAATTATTTATAAGTCTCATTGGAAGTCATCTTTGTTCCTATATGAATAGTAAATATGATAAACTTTCATGAAAGAAAATATGAGTAAAAAACTGAGTTTATTACAGTAAAAGTTTAAAGGATAACAACATGAAAAATATGCTTTATTTTCTTAAGTATGAATAGATTTGTAATTCTGGAAGTAAATAGTCTTCCTTTATATACTGGCTGGAGTTGATTTAAGCTGTTGTTGACATGGGTTGCCACTGATTAGTTCATATATATATATATATATATTCACACATATATTCTTTATATTTATATGTGTGTGTGCATGTGTATGTATGTTTATACAGGTAAAAAAATCCAACTTTAATAATATGTGGATATTTATCTGCACTATAAGCTTCAAAATATAATCCTTTGAGTGTCACAACTTAAAATATATGGCCATCTGTTTCTAAAGGAAACAATATATACCTTCTTAATGAGAATAACTGTGAAATAAAACTCTAACAATATATTTTTACATTTCTGTAGATGTTTTAAAGCAAAGCCATAAAGTACAATTATTTTTTAAATATCTTAGAAAGAAAACATCCAAATATTCATTTGTTGTTGTTCAGTTGCTAAGTTGTGTCTGACTCTTTGTGACCCCATGAACTACAGTACACCAGGCTTCCCTGTCCTTTACTATCTCCCAGAGCTTACTCAAACCATTGTCCATGGAGTCGTGATGCCATCCAACCATCTCATCCTCTGTTGTCCACTTCTCCTCCTGCCTTCAGTCTTTCCCAGTATCGAGGTCTTTTCCAATGAGTTGGTTGTTCACAGCAGGTGGCCAAAATATGGGAGCTTCAGCTTCAGCATCAGTCCTTTCCATAAATACTCAGAGTTTATTTCCTTTAGAATTGCTAATTCTAAAGGTTTGATCTCATTGTTTGTACAAGGGACTCTCAAGAGTCTTCTCCCACACCATGATTCAAAAGTATCACTTACAAGTAGCTGAAATATTTCTTTTAGCTCCATTCAGTATTGGTCCAACATGAAAGCACTGGTAGGTAGAAAATCTTTACAAACAAAAGTCTTTATGTACAAATTGTGGGAGTTCTTATAATAGAAATTATGACCACACTTAAGGCAAAATTTACATTAAATAAAATGGTAATCAAAGAATAATGAAAATTCAAAGCAATTATATGCAGATTTAAGATATATCTGACGATTTGATTTCTTTATAGCAAGAAACCTCTCATTATATTATCCAATAATTACAAAGATTGATATCATTGTTCAGAGGTATTATTTTAAAAAGGATTTTAATTAAGTTGACATTTACATTATTAAATTACTTTTTCATTGTCAGTATAAAAAATTAGCAAACTACTTCTAGCTTTATTGCTCTATCAACTTTGTATGATGTTATGATAGCTTGAAAGCAGAACCTGGAGAATGCAACAAAAATATGTTTACAGTTAGACTCATAAACAGGGAGTGAGTGACCTCCTCACAGTCCCTGATAACATGAACCACCCAACCCCACTAAAGGAGAAGCCAGCAGTCCTAAGATGTTGCCTAACAAAAATAGCATGGGATAAAACACATTATAATAATGGAATTTCTCAAAAAACTCTACATTCAGGCCAGTACACATTTGATATTTTAAGTGTGCAGGTTAAGAGATAGGGTGAATAATCATGAAGAATCTGGAAAGCTAGTCTCCAATAGGAAACATCAGAATTATCTTTCACAGAGGGGACATGGTTTAAATTGAAGGCTGAAACAATGGTACTACCACAGAAGTGATGACCAAATCACTGCAAAATTTTAGAACAGGCCTTTAAGAACAGACATATGTGAAAGGTAGCATTTTGATAATATGTACACTAAGTCGATTTAGTTGTGTTTTACTCTTTGTGACCCTATGGACTATCGTCTGCCAGGCTCCTCTGTCCATGGGAGTCTCCAGGCAAGAATTCTGGAATGGATTGCCATGCCCTTCTCCAATGGATCTTCCTGACCCAGGGATTGAACCCGTGTTTATATCTCATGCATTCGCAGGTGGGTTGTTTACATCGCCTGTGAAGCTTCCTAGTGTTAATTAGGACCTCTTAGCAATTTTTATCTGAATTGTGAAAGTGAAGGGAAGAAGACAAACCAATTGAAGTATAAGTTGCACCAAGTATGAAAGATGCCACAGGAAGGCATAGTATAAAAGGAAGTTTTTCACCTATGGTAAGAAAGATGGTGAACATTAGATCAAAAACAGAAAGGTCAATTCCATTATCATTGTATTATAGTTACTTTCATATAAAACCATTAATCATGTACCAAGTTGATAAGAACCAAACTATGGAAAGATAGATTAATGTCCAGGTTTCAGTAGAACCCACAGTAACATTATGAATATATGCTGGAGCCAACTTGGGTTTTTGTCTGCTTTTTGCTCACAATGAATTTAGTTCATAGGTTAGCACTGCAGGCTAGATTTCTATAAGCAAAAGATAGATTTAAAAATAATTTCATATATATTTCTAATAGTTAAAAATTAAAATTTATGCTAACTGTCAATAAAGCATTCAATTTGATGATGAAATTTGATCAATTAAGGGAGATATTCACATATAACCAGGATCTAAAAATAAATGTTACAGATAAACTTATTTATGAAACAGAAACAAACTCACAGAGAACAAACTTATGGCCATCAAGGGGGAAAATATGGGGAAGAAATGGTTAGGGAGTTTGGGACAGACATGTACACATTGCTATATTTAAAATGGATAATGAACTTCCTCCTATATAGCACAGGGAACTCTGCTCAGTGTTACTTGGCAGCCTGGATGGGAGTATACACCTGCAAGCTATGGCTGAGTCTCTCTGCTGTCCATCTGAAATTGTCTCAAAACTGTTGATTGGCTATACTCCAACATAAAATTTTAAAGCTTGAAATATGATAATCACAGGTATACATGTGTTCCCCATCCTGAGCCCCACTACAACCTCCCTCCCCATACCATCCTTCTGGGTCATCCCAGTGCACCAGCCCCAAGCATCCAGTATCATGCATCGAACCTAGACTGGTGATTCATTTCATATATGATATTATACATGTTTCAATGCCATTCTCCAGATTCATGTTGATGTATGGCAAAACCAATACAATATTGTAAAGTAATTAACCTCCAATTAAAATAAATAAATTTATATTTAAAAATATAAAATTAAAAAACAAACAATAAAAAGGAAATATGATAATCAGTAAATAAAGCAAAAAAAAAAAAAAGCTGACTTTCAGGCAGAAGTACTTACAGGGATATTACTTAAAAATAAAATAGAGTATGTAATCACATTTAATTGTATAGCAAATTCAATTAATGAGATACAACTGATCTTTTTCCCTATTTTGTTATTAAGGAAATAATATATTTTATATGCTTTGATAGCATAAATTGTATCTCAAACTTTGAGCTTGCTGAGAATCTTCTATAGAAGATATGAAATTTTGATAGACTTTTAAAAAACTATCTCATTTATATAATCACAGATTCAGAATCATCATTTTATGAATTATCTTTTTCCCTGCATTATTAACATAATTTTTAATGAAACAACTTGGAATATGTCTTAAAAGAAAGCAAATCCACTGCTGAATTTATCATATCTTATGAACCAATTAGAGAACAATGAATAATGATTACACGGTTTGCAGTTTGTAGAAGTTAGAATAGACAACATTACATCATGAGCAGTAATGATATAGCAAACAGAAACAACATTTGACTTCACAACCATATAAAAGATCACCTGTTGGAACATTTGAATTATAGTAAAGGCTTTTCTGCGATTGCCTTTAAAAAATAATTTTCCTCATGCTGTGTCCCTCCTCATTTTAAATATCTCCAAAACACTTCAGTCCTAAGGCCATTAATTAACTGTGAATATAACAAACACTTTTCTCTCTCTTTGTAGTGAGATCACAGTTATGACATCTGAATCCTCAAAGATAATGACCTAATATGTGTTAAGTTGCAATTGAAAAGAAAGTGGCCAGGAAAAGCTTTTAAATATTGTAATAGTTTTATTTTTTAATAAAATGTCTAATATCAAGTAAAATATCAGAATATTGGCAGCCATAAATATCTGAACCAAGATTAGAGTTATGGTTAATAAGAATAACTGTAACAATTTAAATAAGTGATTTCATTTCAGTAATTTCATTAAATAGTTTTCATTTTGAAAAAAATCGAGTCAATTTCCTTGAAAACCATTATAAGTGATCATGTATCTACAGAATCGTATGAATTAATTATACATTGTCTGTCAACTATTTCCAATCATCACTGCAACATTATTTTAATATTTATGTTCCTTATTTTTCTACATAGGGGATAGTTTTTCTGCTTGATTTATAATAACTTCAAAACTTGTGTAAAAAATGTAAACACAAAAAAAGTGAAAAGTTCTGTATCAGTAATGACCATAATCCTCTCTCATCCTGAAAGAATGCTATTGATATATGCTGGTAAAGCAATATTGAAGGAATACTAGATTTGGAGGATAAGTAGGAAACACCTTAAGTTGTTAAACTGGAGGTCTCAATAAAAAAATCCAAGTACAGAAGACCACTGATTGGCTAGGTTAAACTGATTAGCATTTGATATGATATCTGAGCTAGAAATACAAATTTGGAGCATGGGAACACAGGTGTAGAGAAATAAGATGCATCAGAGGCAATTCTGAAATTATGTTGAACTGTACAATGTTTGTGCAACAAGGATAAGGCATCTAATGCTACTTTTCCTTTACTATCAAGAGTTTTGAATTGTATTATATGGAACTTTGGAAATGTGTAGATTTTAGTTACACAATAAATTGTTATGGAAGAGGAAAAAAAAGAGAAATAATAAGATGCACAGAATTGCTTGCTAGTAGAATGCTGAGAAAGAAGAGAAATAGGGAAGAAAAACATTTCTGTAAGACTCCATTCCAATCTTTTGGGACAGACTAAGGAAAGGAAGCCAACAGTAAGAACATCAAAAGAGATAGAATTACCTTTGTCCTTTCCATTTCTTTAGCTGTACATCAAACAGCCATTAAAAGTTGTGGCTGCTTCTGTCTAATGTCACTAGTATATTGTATCTCCTTCTAATAATATCTGTAGTTTTACATATATCAGCTAACCACAAGGTCACTTCTGCTTCAGTTAGCTCCTTTTCATTCTTCAGACCCACTTTATTTACTGCCTTCTCTTGAAAAAAACTTATGTGGATGTTTATGTCTTGCACACTCTACTATTTATAATGTCTACCCTATTAATCAGACTTTAGGGTGAGCAACAAAAGAAGAAATTTGCAACAACTTCAACATAGAACACAAGCTAGTTTTATTAAATAGTATATTGAACTCACCTTGCTTTAGTAACAAGGCTTTATTGACTATGTCAAAGCCTTTGACTGTGTGGGTCACAATAAACTGTGGAAAATTCTGAGAGAGATGGGCATACCAGACCACCTGACCTGCCTCTTGAGAAACCTATATGCAGGTCAGGAAGCAACAGTTAAAACTGGACATGGAACAACAGACTGGTTCCAAATGGGAAAAGGAGTATGTCAAGTCTGTATATTGTGACCCTGCTTATTAACTTCTACGCAGAGTACATCATGAGAAACGCTGGGCTGGAAGAAGCACAAGCTGGAATCAAGATTGCCAGAATCAATAACCTCCAATATGCAGATGACACCACACTTATGGGAGAAAGTGAAGAGGAACTAAAAAGCCTCTTGAAGAAAGTGAAAAAGTTGGCTTAAAGCTCAACATTCAGAAAACTAAGATCGTGGCATCTGGTCCCATCACTTCATGGCAAGTGGGGAAACAGTGGAAACACCGTCAGACTTTATTTTGGGGGGCTCCAAAATCCCTGCAGATGGTGATTGCAGCCAGGAAATTAAAAGATGCTTACTTCTTGGAAGGAAAGATACGAGCAACCTAGATAGCATATTCAAAAGCAGAGACATTACTTTGCCGACTAAGGTCCGTCTAGTCAAAGCTATGGTTTTTCCAGTGGTCATGTATGGATATGAGAGTTGGACTGTGAAGAAAGTGGGGCAACAAGAATTGTTGCTTTTGAACTGTGGTGTTGGAGAAGATTCTTGAGAGTCCCTTAAACTGCAAGGAGATCCAATCAGTACATTCCAATGGAGATCAGTCCTGGGGGTTCATTGAAAGGACTGACGCTAAAGCTGAAACTCCAATACTTTGGCCACCTCATGTGAAGAGTTGACTCATTGGAAGAGACTCTGATGCTGGGAGGGATTGGGGGGCAGGAGAAGGGGACTACAGAAGATGAGATGGCTGGATGGCATCACTGACTCGATGGACATGAGTTTGGGTGAACTCCGGGAGTTGGTGATTGACAGGGAGGCCTGGCATGCTGCAGTTCATGGGGTCTCAAAGAGTCAAACACAACTGAGAGACTGAACTTAACTGAACTGAACTGGAGAGTAGCTCTAACCTCTTTATGAAAGTGAAAGAGGAAAGTGAAAAAGTTGTCTTAAATCTCAACATTCAGAAAACGAAGATAATGGCATCTGGTCCCATCACTTCATTGTAAAGAGATGGGGGAACAATGGAAACAGTGGCTGACTTTATTTTGGGGGCTCCCAAACCACTGCAGATGGTGACTGCAGCCATGAAATTTAAAGATGCTTACTCATTGGAAGGAAAGTTATGACCCACTGAGACAGTGTATTAAAAAGCACAGACGTTACTTTGCCAACAAAGGTCCATCTAGTCCCGGATATGGTTTTTCCAGTAGTCATGTATGGATGTGAGATTTGGAGTATAAAGAAAGCAGAGCACCAAAGAATTGATGCTTTTAAACTGTGGTGTTGGAGAAGACTCTTGAGAATCCCTTGGACTACAAGGAGATCCAACCAGTCTATCCCAAAGGAAATTAGTCCTGAGTGTTCGTTGGAGGGACTGACTCCAAACTTTGGCCACCTGAAGGGAAGAGCTGACTCACTTGAAAACAGCCTGATGCTGGGAAAGATTCACAGCAGGAGGAGAAGGGGACTACAGAGGATAAATTGGTTGGATGGCATCACCGACTCAATGGAGATGAGATTGAGTAAACTCCAGGAGTTGGTGGTGGACAGGGAAGTCTGGTGTGCTGCAGTCCATGGGGTCACAAAGAGTTGGACACACTGAGCGACTGAACTGAACTGATTTTTAATTTTATGAGAAACTTCCTTATGGTTTTCCCTAGTGGCTGCATCAATTTACATTCCCAGCAGTGCATAAGGTCTCTCCTTTCCCCACATTCTTGCCAACACTTCTTATTTCTTGTCTTTTTGATTAGCTATTATAACATGAGGTGATATTTCATTATGATTTTGAGTTTTATTCCCACAGCATTAATAATGTTGAGCATTTTTTCATCTGTTCACCATCTGCACATCTTCTTCAGAAAATTTTTATTCAGACCACTGATTTTTAATAGGATTATATGTGTGTGTGCTAATATTGAAATGAATCCCTGTCATAACTCACTTAATTCAATGTTCTGGCCCCTGCAAAAGCAAATATATCATAGCAGATGACAGTGGTCTCAGTTCAGTTCAGTTCAGTCACTCAGTCGTGTCTGACTCTTTGCGACCCCATGGATCGCAGCACGCCAGACCTCCCTGTCCATCACCATCTCCCGGAGTTCATTCAGACTCATGCCCATCGAGTCTGTGATGCCATCCAGCCATCTCATCCTCTGTCGTCCCCTTCTCCTTATGCCCCCAATCCCTCCCAGCATCAGAGTCTTTTCTAATGAGTCAACTATTCTCATGAGGTGGCCAAAGTACTGGAGTTTCACCTTTAGCATCATTCCTTCCAAAGAAATCCCAGGGTTGATCTCCTTCAGAATGGACTGGTTGAATCTCCTTGCAGTCCAAGGGACTCTCAAGAGTCTTCTCCAACACCGCAGTTCAAAAGCATATAGTGGTCTAGTCTAACTTTAATCACTTGATAGCCTCTATCATAGCTTCTCTAACATATGTAGTATCTAACTGAAACATATCACACAATCCTGAGCACTGGCAAATGGTTACTGATGTGGTCTTATTACCCCAGTCCAGGATGGGAATCAGAAATCATTTACATTCTTTAGGACAGACAACAGGACACATTTACTAGCTTTAGAGTTATATTAACATTCCTGCTCTGTCAGAGTAAAGTATGAAAAAGGGTAGACTCTGTGGTCAATGTACAGAGCATCATACATGTCTTCCATATTGACAAAAATTGAATTAATTTTCGGGCTTTGACTGAGCCAATAGAGAGAGAGGAATCTGTATCTATTTTAAATTACAGTACTAAGTAGTTCTGTCAATTGAGTCACATGACACTGCAAATGCCATGATGACAGAAAAAAGTCTATAACTTCCAAAATAATAATGTTATTAAAGTGTACAGAGAGTAGATAAATATATGCAAATATATTTATGCATTATCCAGAAAATTTAATGGAGAAAAGATTTCACATTTCAGTAGCAACACCAATAAAATACGTAGAAATAACAGTAAAGAACATTGCTTGAGATTGATATGAAGAAAACAACACAATTTTATTATTACAAAAAATGTCTAATACATTTGAGTTAGGTAAGAGGATGAACTTGTATCTCTGAACCAGTATACTATGGTGTGTATGAATTGTACATTCACTATATAATAAAACTTAAGGTTACCAGATGCTGATGCAAAGAGTTGACTCATTTGAAAAGACCCTGATGCTGGGAAAGATTGAGGGCAGGAGGAGAAGGAGACGATAGAGGATGAGATGGTTGGATGGCATCACCGACACACTGGATATGGGTTTGGGTGGACTCTGAGAGTTGGTGATGGACAGGGAGGCCTGGTGTGCTGTGGTTCATGGGGTCGCAAAGAGTCAGACATGACTGAGCGACTGAACTGAACTGAACTGAAGGTTACCAGAAATCTGATCATTAACAGAGTAGAATGACTGGCCAAGAATTTTGAATTTTACTTTGGCATTTTAGGAATGGGTTTGATCATTTGTGGATTTTGGAAAGGCCTGGTGCTGAATGGTCTAATTTGTCATATCAAGAAACCATAGTATGTAAAACAAGTTCTATGGAACAATGACATAATTATTATTGGTGTGGATATTAATAAAAGAAGATTAACCTGATAAGTTTATAATTGAAATACTATTTAAGAAAGCAAAATACTCTGTTTCAATCTTCATAAACAAATATGTATGTGTGTGTGTGACAAGCTGTGTATAAAATTTAAAATGTAACCATCACTGACCTTATGACTTTTTATAAAAAATATTTATTTATTTATTGGAGGCTAATTATTTTATAATATTGTATTTGTTTTGCCATACATCAACATGAATCTGCCACAGGTTTACATGTGTTCCCCATCTTGAGCCCCTCTCCCACCTCCCTCTCCACCCCATCCTTCTGGGTCATCCCAGTGAACCAGCCCCGAGCACTCTGTATCATGCATCGAACCTGGACTGGCAATTCATTTCACATATGATAATATGGATGT
This sequence comes from Nanger dama, assembly GCA_917880005.1. NCBI lineage: Eukaryota > Metazoa > Chordata > Mammalia > Artiodactyla > Bovidae > Nanger > Nanger dama. Next base: position 12,474,090 of record CAKJTW010000054.1, on the reverse strand, counting down.
TTCAATGCCATTCTCCCAAACCATCCCACCCTCGCCCTCTCCCACAGAGTCCAAAAGAATGTTCTATACATCTGTGTCTCTTTTGCTGTCTCACATACAGGATTATTGTTACCATCTCTCTAAATTCCATAAGTATGAGTTAGTATACTGAATTGGTGTTTTTCTTTCTGGATTACTTCACTCTGTATAATAGGCTCCAGTTTCATCCACCTCATTAGAACTGATTCAAATATATTCTTTTTAATGGCTGAGTAATACTCCATTGTGTATATGCACCACTGCTTTCTTATCCATTCATCTGCTGATGGACATCTAGGTTGCTTCCATGTCCTGGCTATTATAAACAGTGCTGCGATGAACATTGGGATACACGTGTCTCTTTCAGTTCTGGTTTCCTCAGTGTGTGTGCCCAGCAGTGGGATTGCTGGGTCATAAGACAGTTCTATTTCCAGTTTTTTAAGGAATCTCCACACTGTTCTCCATAGTGGCTGTACTAGTTTGCATTCCCACCAACAGTGTAAGAGGGTTCCCTTTTCTCCACCCCCTCTCTAGCATTTACTGCTTGTAGACTTTTGGATCACAGCCATTCTGACTAGCATAAAATGGTACCTTATCATGGTTTTGATTTTAATTTCTCTGATAATGAGTGATGTTTAGCATATTTTCATGTGTTTGTTAGCCATCTGTATGTCTTCTTTGGAGAAATGTCTGTTTAGTTCTTTGGCCCATTTTTTTGATTGGGTTGTTTATTCTTCTAGAATTGAGGTGAAGGACTTGCTTGTGTATTTTTGAGATTAATTATTTGTCAGTTGCTTTGATTGCTATTCTTTTCTTCCATTCTGAAGGCTGTCTTTTCACCTTGCTTATAGTTTCCTTTGTTGTGCAGAAGGTTTTAATTTTAATTAGGTCCCATTTGTTTATTTTTGCTTTTATTTCCATTATTCTTGGAGATGGGCCATAGAGAACCCTCTCCTGTGATTTATGTCAGAGAGTGTTTTGCCTAAGTCTTCCTCTAGGAGTTTTATAGTTTCTGGCGTTATGTTTAGATTTTTAATCCATTTTGATTTTATTTTTGTGTATGGTGTTAGAAAGTGTTCTAGTTTCATTTTTTTACAAGTCGTTGACCAGTTTTCCCAACACCACTTCTTAAAGAGATTTCTTTTCTCCATTGTATATTATTCTTGCCTCCTTTGTTTAAGATAAGATAACCATTGGTGTGTGGATTTATCTCTGGGCTTTCTTTTTTGTTCCATTGATCTATATTTCTGTCTTTGTGCCAGTACCATAATGTCTTGATGACTGTGGCTTTGTAGTAGAGCCTGAAGTCAGGCAGGTTGATTCCTCCAGGTCCATTCTTCTTTCTCAGGATTGCTTTGGCTATTCAAATTTTTTGTATTTCCATACAAATTGTGAAATTATTTGTTCTAGTTCTCTGAAAAATACCGTTGGTAGCTTGATAGGGATTGCATTGAATCTATAGATTGCTTTGGGTAGTATACTCATTTTCACTATATTGATTCTTCTGATCCAGGAACATGGTATGTATCTCCATCTATTTGTGTCCTCTTTGATTTCTTTCACTAGTGTTTTATAGTTTTCTATATATAAGTCTTTACTTTATTTAGATAGATATATTCCTAAGTATTTTATTCTCTTTATTGCAATGGTGAATGGAATCGTTCCCTTAATTTCTTTCTGTTTTCTCATTGTTAGTGTCTAGGAATGCAAGGGATTTCTGTGTGTTGATTTTATGTCCTGCAACTTTACTATATTCATTAATTAGCTCTAATAATTTTCTGGTAGAGTCTTTAGGGTTTTCTATGTAGAGGATCATGTCATCTGCAAACAGTGAGAGTTTTACTTCTTCTTTTCCAATCTGGACTCCTTTTACTTCTTTTTCTGTTCTGATTGCTGTGGCCAAAACTTCCAAAACTATGTTGAATAGTAATGGTGAGAGTGGGCACCCTTGTCTTGTTCCTGACTTTAGGGGAAATGCTTTCAATTTTCCACCATTGAGGATAATGTTTGCTGTGGGTTTGTCATATATAGCTTTTATTATGTTGAGGTATGTTCCTTCTATTCCTGCTTTCTGGAGGGTTTTATCATGAATAGATGCATGAAGCTCAAAATGGTTGGCTTTTCAAATACATTATATGGCTCAAAAACTGCAATCAGTCTTGCTATGGCTGTTGGTAGTTCTGATATCCAGACCAGCATGAGTGTCCCTTTCTTAGCAGAAAACTGCCAATCCCCTCAGTATCTATAAAGATTTCAGAATTTTTTTCTCTTTTCCTGATTTGGTTTTGATGTACATATGTTGCCAATAAAGAATTGAACATTCTACCTCACTCCTGTCTAGGAATTTCATTTTAACACCATCTTTGAACATTAAAAACTAAAATAAAATCCCTTAAGGGTAAATAGAATTGTCCAGATAGAGATAAAACATAAAGTATTTGAAGGTGATTCTAAGGTTGGTTATTATACATATATACATATGAAAAATCTAGTGCAATGCCAAAAATCCCTTTGAATTTGCACAGAATAGATTATTCAAACAAATTTAAAGTGAATCATCAAATTAGACAGATTCAATTTTCCAGATAGTCAACAAACTAAAGCAGCACTTTCCGTATTGTACAGTTTTCTTAGATATAAATATGGTTAATGAATACAATACAAAATCAATTAGAAGTATCCATTCCGTTATTAGATTTTTGTGAGATACATTGAAAAATATTTTGCATAGAATAACATTTGAAAATTTTAAGTCTCCTTGACTCTCATTTCTAAAAATAAATGTTTATATTTCTGCTCTGGCATGTAGTGTCATTCTTTCAACTAAAAAATGCTAACAAGCTGAAAAGCAACTCAGAGAACTGAGGTCAAAGAGTAAAGTGTAGCCTGAAAACCTGAACAGAGACTCAGATTTGGAGATTCACAGAAAATCACAACTTACTTGGTGTAGAAGCCACTGCTCGCACTGGTCCAAGTAGGTAGACATAAACTGTTACTGTACAACTGCTGGCAGTTAAGTGGGAAGTATCATGAAAGTTATGCACTTTGGGTATCCTAGTGTTAGAGAGGCCACCAAAGTTTTATGTAGTTTACCTTCAGGATCCCTGCCAGCTTCTCACTGTGTAAATAAAAAGGGAAAAAAAATCCCTTAGTTCTTTCTGCATATAGTATTGATTACTGTAGCTTCATAAAAATATATGAAAGTGGATACTCTGAGTCTTTCATTTTCTTTTTCTTTTTAAAAAGTTGTTATGGCTACTTAAAATCCTTTTATTTTCCACATAAATATTAGAATCAGTGTGCAAACATATGCAAAAATATGGTGGGAATTTCATTGGAATTCCATCAGCTCTATACTTCAAATAAGGAAGACTAGTAAATTAGCAATACTGAATCTTTAACTCCATCAACAGTATTCTTTTCTCCCTTTAACAAGGTTACTTAAACATTTATTTGTATTTGGAATTTTCTTTATTCATTTTACTGAGGTATAATCGACTTACCACATTGTATAAGTTTAATGTATATAACAATATGATTTGATATAGGCATATGTTGTGAAATGATCACCACAATGAGGTTACTTAACATACACACTTCACATATTTACAACTGATTTTTCCTGTGATGAGGACTTTTAAGATCTAGTCTCTTAGCAGTTTACAAATATACAGTACAGTATTATTATCTGTAATACTATAATATTATAATACCATCAGGCTTCCCTGGTGGCTCAGGTGGTAAAGAATCTGCCTGAGTGGGGAAGATCCCCTGGAGGAAGGCATGGCATGGCAACCCATTTCAGTATTCTTGCCTGGAGAATCCCATGGACAGAGGAGCCTGGTGATCTCCAGTTCATGGAGTCTCAAAGAGTCAGACACGACTGAGTGACTAAGCACATAGCATATTATTATCTATTGTTATCAGGCTGTACATTACAGTTAGAACCAAACATGGAACAATGTACTGGTTCCAAATGGGAAAGAAGCAGGGTGCATATTGGCACCCTGCTTATATAACTTATATGCAGAGTACATGATGAAATGCCAGGCTGGATGAAGCACAAGCTAGAATCAAGATTACTAGGAGAAATATCAATAACCTCAGATATGCAGATGACAACTACCTTTATGGCAGAAAGCAAAGAGGAACTAAAGACCATCTTGATGAAGGTAAAGAGCAGAGTGAAAAAGATGGCTTAAAATTCAACATTCAGAAAACTAAGATCATGGCATCCAGTCCCATCACTTCTGGGGAAACAATGGAAACAGTGACAGACTTTATTTTCTTGGGTTCCAAAATCACTGCAGATGGTGAGTGCAGCTCTGATATTAAAAGCCCTTGCTTCTTGGAAGAAAAGGTATGACAAACCTAGAGAGCATTTTAAAAAGCAGAGACATTAGTTTGCTGACAAAGGTCCACCTAGTCAAAGTTATGTTTTTTCCAGTAGTCATGTATGGATGTGAACATTAGACCATAAAGAAGGCTGAGCACTGAAGAACTGATGCTTTTGAACTGTAATGTCAGAGAAGATTCTTGAGAGAAGACTCTTGAGAGAAGACTCTTGAGAATCCCTTGGACTGCAAGGAGGTCCAACCTGTCAATCTTAAAGGAAATCAGTCCTGAATCTTCATTGAAAGACAGATGCTGAAGCTGAAGCTCCAATAATTTGGCCATCTGATATGAACAGGTGACTCGTTAGAAAAGACTTTGATGCTGGGAAAGATTAAAGGCAGAAGGAAAAGGGAATGACACTGGACAAGATGATTGGATGGCAACATGACTCAAAACAAATGAATATGAGCAAGCTCCGAGAGATGGGGAAGGACAGAGAAGCCTGGCATGCTACAGTCCGTGGGGTCATAAAGAATAGAACATGACTGAAGGACTGTACAGCAACAACATTACATCCTTAGAAGTCATTTATCTTATATTTGAACATTGTGCCTTTTGGCCACTTTCCTCATTATCTTACCCCCATTCAAACCTTTGCCAACTATCATCTTGATCTCTGTCTGCTTTTACGAATTTGCTTTTTTTTTCAGATTCCACATAATAAATGAGATCATGCAATACTTGTCTTTCTCAGACTTGTTCCACTCAGCATAATGTCCTCAAGATTCATCTATATTGGTGCAAATGGTAGGATTTCCTTTTAATAGCTGATTAGCATCTATATCTATACATTTATACATCTGTTCTATTCTTTTTTGTATGTTCTATTCTTTTTTTTTTTTCAAGGAATGCTAGCAATGCTTTCTCTAGAACTCTAAAATCATGGAGGAAAATGGGAAATATATATGTACATTTAAATTACTTTCTCTATAAAGACTGAACACTGATGTAGTTCATCAGCCATGTATAACTAGAATCAATAAACTTTATCTTATTATATTAGGGTGATGTTTTTCCTTTTCTTTAATTCTGTATGTAATTTATTGCATGACTTTCACTTATATTGCTGTAATATCTTATGGTTTGCAAAATAGCAGGCCTGATCTTAAAATGGGAATCCCTAGAGGCTCAAAGGTAAAGAATTTGCCTGCAATTCAGGAGACTGCCTTCAGTTCAGGGATGTTGAAGATGTATGTTCTATCCCTGGGTTGGGAAGATCTCCTGCAGAAAGACATGGCAACCCATTCCATTCCTGCCTGGGAAATCCCATGAACAGAGGAGCCTGGTGGGCTATAGACTATGGGGTCCCAAGAGTTATGCATGGATTAGCGACTAAACTATCACCAATTTTAAAATATTTCTGTATGGTAGGAGTATTCCCATTTTACATGAAGAAATTTTCAAAGAGGAAAAATTTTGACAAAGTTTACCAAGAAAGTATACATTTAAGTTTGAAAATAAACTAGTGCTTCCAAAATCCTTGTCATTGTTCCATATTTACTCTGTGTTTTATGTAATGGTGCATTTAAACATTATAATATAAATACTGAATGTATAACAATATGTTTATAAAACTGATTAATATACAACTAATTAATAATTAGACTTTATATCTGTCCTATGAGTGATCTGGGGATATAAACCTATTCATGGGTAAGATTTACCTAATCTAGATATCATAATACTATTATGTGGCTTAGACAGTAAAGAACCTACCTGCAATGAGGGAGACCTGGGTTCAATCCTTGGGTTGCAAAGATCTCCTCGAGAAGAGAATGGCCACCCACTTCAGTATTACTTACCTGGAGAATTCTATGGACTGAGGAGCCAGGCAGGCTACAGTCCATGGGGTCACAAAGAGTTGGACGTAACTGAGCGACTAACACTTTGACCTTCATTCTGCTCCTGCTGCTGCTGCTGCTGCTAAGCCGCTTCAGTCATGTCCAACTCTGTGCGACCCCATAGATGGCAGCCCACCAGGCTCCCCCATCCCTGGGATTCATTCTATGTATCATTAATATTGGTATCAAGTATGTTTATCTTTAAAATTTATTTATTTTTTAATTGGAGGATAATTGCTTTACAGAAGCATGCTATATTTAAATGAATCTCTATCCATGTAAATTACTTTGTCATTGATGGGCTATATAGGAAATTATTATTTAAGAAAAAAAAGATATAATTTTAAAAATCCTTGCCTTCACACTAGGGAAAAAAAAAGGTTGAAGTAAACAAAAATATTAAATTATTTTTATTTTAAAAACTAATTAAATAAATTTATTGCTAAAGAAAAAGGAAACATTTTCCTATTTTTTTTTATTCTGTTCTTCTAAATTGAAAATACATTACTGTGCTAGATATCAAGCCAAACCTCCAAGAAAAACACTTAACAATTTCACAGTTTTATTGACTAGTGTTTGAGATAGTTACTTTAAATCATAGCAGGATATGTGGAGTTAAATGATTTTATCTTGGCTTGAGAATTAACCAACAGCTGAGCACTTTACCTGCAATCTCACTCAATGTGATTTTAATGGACTAGCTCATGGGAAAATGCCATCACAATTAAAATGAATCTTTTAGGTTTATGAGTCCTTGCAGAGACTAACACAAGAAGGATATCAACACAGGTTACAAAGAGTTATTTCAAACTTGAAATTATCTGTAATAACCTGAATATGTGACATTTTTACAAACTCTTACAGTTTACCATATTTCCTATTTTAATACACAAAAAATAATCAAATAAATATTATGTGCATATTTTGAAAAAGTGCTATAGACCAGATGTTAATGGCATTGCTTTCAAGAAGATTATTTGTGGTTCAAGGCTTTAACTACTCTCTAATGTACAGAATTCTATACTGAGCAGTTTTCCCAAGTGTCCCTAATCCTTTGGCTATGCAAAATATTGTCATTAGAGGCATCAAAATTCTAGATACGAAACAACAAACACAATGCTCTTAGTCTAGAAGGATTCTGGAATTAATAAAGTCATTAACAAAATCATTGGAGGCAATTTCCAATCATTTTTTCATTTTTTCAGTAAGATTACAGCATTATTTATTTTAACTGTTTAAAATCATTTTAATGGCAGAAGTGTTGAGAAGATTAATAGGTATGATAGATTTAAATGAAGAAGCGAATAAAAATTCATAAAGAGTACCTTCTTGGTAATTACACAAAGGCAGGAAAGACAATAAAGACAAGTTGATAATTGGAAAGACACTTGAAACTGCAAAGACAGAGAGTCTTGGACTAGGATGGGAAATAAGGTACAGAATTAAAGGAGGTACTTACTCTCAGATTCTTGAAAGTGAGTGCCTCCATACATTTTGTGCCCTAGGCTCTTGGCTTACCTCATCTTAGTCTAGAGGAAGAAAAGCTGAGTTAAATACTACACAGATTTTCCAAGTTTGGACTCTCAAAGGACTCATCAAACTTCCCAATGCATATACACATACTGCTTTTTAATTAGAAGGTAAAAATAAAAGACAGCAATAGAAAGAGAGTACAGACAAGTTCTGGAGAACTGAAAGCTACTCAGTGACAATCTCCACAGAAACCATAATGCACACTGGCCAGGCATTAACATCAACTGAGCTATCAAGATCAACTGGAATAAAATGTGGGTCTTGTGAGCACTTAGGCAGAAGTAAGGGAGAGGGATTATACACATTTGGCTATGCAGTTAAGCTAATGTAGCTAACAAGATACACAGGTGAAAACCACCAGTATATCAAGCCCTAGGTATATATAGGAATTTTGACTTTTAACTACACCTTATAAATATGGCAACCCACTCTGGTACTCTTGCCTGGAAAATCCCTTAGACAGAGGAGCCTGGTAAGTTATAGTCCCTGGGGTCACAGTGTCAGACACGACTTAGTGAATTAACCCAATGTATAAATATCACAGCCCTTATTTTGGTTAAATCTGACCTCTTGTACATGTAAGAGAAGGATAGAGTTTTCCTAGAATAGCTGAAAATCAATTCTATCATACACATATTTCAATATAACTTCCCAAACCTTAGAGCTGCTGTGCAGAAACATTTTAACAGATGCCAGCTGGATGGCAAGTTAGATTTAAAACAGTCTTAAGTATGCAAGAGAGATTTTGACAGATCTAGATGTAGCCCATGACTCCCCAGTGGCTCAGTAGTAAAGAATCTGCCAGCAATGTTGGAGACCCAGGTTTGATCTTTGTGTCTGGAAATCACCTGGAGAAGGAAATGTCAACACACTCCAGTATTCTTTCCTGGGAAATCCCACAGACAGAGGAGCCTGGTGTGCTACAGTTCATGGGTCCCACTGGGGTCAGACATGACTTAGCATGTCTTCCTAAGCCCCACTTGACTTCGAGTGCTTAGGAAGCATCAGTACGAATAAAGCTAGTGGAAATGATAGAATTCCAGTTGAGCTATTTCAAATCTTAAAGATGATTTTGTGACAGTGCTACACTCAAAATGCCAACAAATCTAGAAAACTCAGCAGGGGCTGCAGGACAGGAAAAGGTCAGTTTTCATTCCAATCCCTAAGAAAGCCAATGCCGAAGAATGCTCAAACTACCACACAATTGCACTCATCTCACACCCTAGTAAAGTAACGCTCAAAATTCTCCAAGTGAGGCTTAAACAGTACGTGAACTATGAACTTCCAGATGTTCAAGCTGGATTTAGAGAAGGCAGAGGAACCAGATATCAAATTGCTAACATCTGCTGGATCATGGAAAAAGCAAGAGTTCCAGAAAAACATCTACTTCTGCTCTCTTGATTACACCAAAGCCTTTGACTGTGTGGATCACAATAAACTGTGGAAAATTCTTAAAGAGATAGGAATACCAGACCACCTGACCTGGCTCTCAAGAAATCTGTATGCAGAGCAGGAAGCAACTATTAGAACTAACATGGAACCACAGACTGGTTCCAAATAGGAAAAGGAGTATGTGAAGACTGTATATTGTCTCTCTGCTTATTTAATTTATTTGCAGAGTATGTCATGAGAAATGCTGGGCTGGAAGAAACACAAGCTGGAATCAAGACTGTGGTGAGAAATAGCAGTAACCTCAGATATGCAGATGACACCACCCTTATGGCAGAAAGTGAAGAGGAACTAAAAAGCCACTTGAAGAAAGTGAAAGAAGAGAGTAAAAAGTTGGCCTAAAGCTCAACATTCAGAAAACTAAGATTATGGCACCTGGTACCATCACTTCATGAGAAATAGATGGGGAAATAGTGGAAACAGTGTCAGACTATATTTTGGGGGCTCCAAAATCACTGCAGATGGTGATTGCAGCCATGAAATTAAAAGGCACTTACTCCTTGTAAAAAGAGCTATGACCAACCTAGATAGCATATTAAAAAGCAGAGACATGACTTTGCCATCAGGCTCTGTCTAGTCAAGTCTACAGTTTTTCCAGTGGTCATGTATGGATGTGAGAGTTGGACTATAAAGACAGCGGATCACCAAAATATGAATGCTTTCGAACTCTAAAACTCTTGCGAGTCCTTTGGACTACAAAGAAATCCAACCAATCCATCCTAAAGGAAATCAGTCCTGAATATTCATTGGAAGTACTGATGTTGAAACTGAAATTCCAATACTGTGGCCATCTAATGTGAAGAACAGACTCATTTGAAAAGAGCCTGATGCTGGGAAAGATTGAAGGCAGGAAGAGAAGGGATGAGATGGCTGAATGGCATCACTGACTCAATGGACAGGAGTTTGAGTAAACTCCAGGAGTTGGTGATGGACAGGGAGGCCTGGGGTGTGAAGTCCATGGATTCACAAAGATTTGGACTTGATTGAGCAACTGAACTGAACTGAACTAACTTAGCAACTAAACAAGTTATGTACAAATGTGAGGAGATGGTCCATAAAGAAGGCTGAAGTGAGGTGAAGTCGCTCAGTCGTGTCTGAATCTTTGTGACCCCATGGACTGTAACCTACTAGGCTTCTCTGTCCATGGGATTCTCCAGGCAAGAATACTGGAGTGGATTGCCATTTCCTTTTCCAAGGGATCTTCCTAACCCAGGGATCAACCCTGGGTCTCCTGCATCGAAGGCAGATGCTTTAACCTCTGAAGAATTGAGGCTTTTGAAATGTAGTGCTAGTCCAATCGCTCAGTACTAGTCCACTCCAGTCGCTCAGTCTCCTGGCAATCTTGATTCCAGCTTGTACTTCATCCAGCGTGCCATTTCATATTATGTACTCTGCATATAAATTAAATAAGCAGGGTGAAACTATACAGCCTTGACATACTCCTTTGAAGATTTGGAATTAGACCATTGTTCCATGTCCAATTCTATTGCTTCTTGACTTTTATACAGATTTCTTAGGAGGCAGGTCAGATGGTCTGGTATTCCCATCTCTAAGAATTTTCCACAGTCAAAGGCTTTGGCATAGTCAATAAAGCAAAAGTAGATGTTTTTCTGGAACTCTTTTGCTTTTTGATGATCCAGCAGATGTTGGCAATTTGATATCTGGTTCTTCTGCCGTTTTAAATCCAGCTTGAACATCTGGAAGTTGACAGTTCACATTCTGTTGAAGTCTGGCTTGAAGAATTCTGAGCATTACTTTGCTAGTGTGTGAGATGAGTGTATGTGTGGTAGTTTGAACATTCTTTGGCATTGAGTTTCTTTGGGTTGGAATGAGAGCTGACATTTCCCAGTCCTGCAGCCACTGCTGAGTTTTCCAGATTTGCTGGCACATTGAGTGTAGCACTTTCACAGCATCATCTTTCAGGATTTGAAATAGCTCAACTGGAATTCCGTTACTTCCACTAGCTTTGTTCATAGTGATGCTTCCTAAGGCTCACTTGACTTTGCATTCCAGGATGTCTGGCTCTAGGTGAGTGATCACACCATTTTGGTACTAGAGAAGCCTCTTGAGAGTCTCTTCTACTGAAAGGAGATCAATCAAGCCTAAAGGAAACCAACACTGCATATTCATTGGGAAGACTGATGTTGAAACTGAAGCTGCAATTTTGGCCACCTGATGCAAGCAGTCAACTCACTGGAAAAGATTCTGATGCTGGGAAAGACTTAAGGTAAAAGGAAAAAGAGGGCAACAGAAGAGGAGCTGGGTAGATAGATAGTATCACCAACTCAATGGATAAGAATTTGAGTAAACTCCAGGAGATAGTCAAGGACTGGGAAGCCTGGCGTGTTGCTGTCCATAGCGTTGCAAAGAGTCATACACAACTTGGTGACTGAATAACAACAACAATAATAGCTGACTATAGAAATCTGAATTCTCTGGATATTTATTAAATTTTGCCTTTTCATTTTTGGTCCCTCCTTCACATGCACACCTTTTACATGTACTGAAGAATTCTAAATCTGAAAAACTGCATTATATTTAGTCATTTGCAATATGCTCAGACAATGTTGAGTGTTCAGTGACCTGATCCTTAGAACAGGTTTCTTTGGGAAATTTTCGTAAACTATATATATTATCTTTGAACTCCTGCATGTACTTATTTGCTCTTTTAGTAGATAAGATTAAAATAAAATAAAGAAATTAAGTATAACTAATTTTAAATGATTAGTAATCAAATAGGTGAAACATTTACATGAAATAGGAATGTTTGTATTATAATTAACACATTTCAGTGCCCAGTATTAGTTGCCCAGTCGAATCTAACTTTGCAACCTCATGGACTGTAGCCCACCACGCTCCTCCATCTGTGAAATTTTCCAGGCAAGAAACTGAAGTGTGTTGTCATTTCCTTCTCCAGAGATCTTCCTAACTCAGGAATTGAACCTGGGTCTCCCTCATTGCAGGCAGGCTGCTTACCACCAGAGCCGCAAGGAAAGCCCATAATAACACATTTGGAGAGTTTAGAGGCAAAAACCAAATGCATGTGAGAATTTCCATATAGTTTATGATTTCTAGTTTCCAATACAGTGTATGTAAAAATACTTCAAAATTATGTTTTTCTTTCTTACTAAGAAATTAATGAAGGTACCAATACAGCATTAGGATTGAAAATACTCTGAATTTATATTTTATAGACTGTCTTAAGAATTTTCTTTATAAGCATCTGTTCAGATATATTTTTATTTTCTATTAACATATTCATAAAGTAGAAAAATTTTTCTGTCCAAAAATGTTTTACCAAATAAATGTGTAATATTAAGGCATACGTTTACTATTTAAATTATACTGAGATTACCAAAGCAAAAATGAAAGTGAAGTTGCTCAGTCATGTCAGAGTCTTTGTGACCCCATGGACTGTAGCCACCAGGCTCCTCCTTCCGTGGGATTCTCCAGGCAAGAGTACTGGAGTGGGTTGCCATTTCCTTCTCCAGGGGATCTTCCCAACCCAGGGATCGAACTTGGGTCTCCTGCATTCCAGGCAATTAACCTCTGAGCCACTTTGAAATTACATATTTCTGTGAAATTAATTAAAGTAATTCTTCAACATTAAAATGATATTTTCTTCATTTAAATAAGACATTATACAGATTTAGAAACATATAACATGATGGAAAATTTTCATTGATTTATAAAATCAGAGAATAAAAAAAGAAATACTCAAAATCAGTAAATTGTATTATAAATTCCAGGTGAATGAGGTCAATAAAGCCACAGAAATATTTTAGAATTAATAGGATTAAATGACTCACGAATATATGTGATAATGTACTACTTTCATACATAGCTCTTAAAACACTAACCTATGTTGCATAAATATGTATTGCTTAACATCTTTTATTATGATTTTAATTTTGTTTCTACAATTTTATTTTAAGCATCATTGCCAATAATGTGTGATGGCATTATTTACAAAGATGGAGAATATTTAAGTTTTATAATTTTCATTAAAAATTTGAGTCAACTATATAGCAGGGGAAAATCATTGGAAATGTTATAATTAAAAATTTTTATGAGATGAATGTATTTCTATTAATGTTAGAAAAGAACAACTTAGGAACTATAATATTTTGACATAATTTTGAATTATCAGAGTTATTTTATTTAAATAGTGCCTCATTCTATCTCAGTTTTCTAGAGTTGGTTTTTAGGGACTTCAGTGGAAGAGGATATTATGCATATTATATTTTCAGTAAAATAAAAATTTATAAAATCATATTTCCATCAATGAATTTGAGACATATGGTAGTTCAGTTTTAGAAACAACATATTAATTTATCAGTTTTTAAAACTCTTTTACATATTCAGTTAGTTCAGTTCAGTCACTCAGTCCTGTCCGACTCTTTGCGACCCCATGAATCGCAGCACGTCAGGCCTCCCTGTTCATCACCATCTCTCGGAGTTCACTCAGACTCACATCCATCGAGTCTGTGATGCTATCCAGCCATCTCATCCTCAGTCGTCCCCTTCTCCTCCTGCCCCCAATCCCTCCCAACATCAGAGGCTTTTCCAATGAGTCAACTCTTTGCATGAGGTGGCCAGAAGTACTGGTGTTTCAGCTTTAGCATCATTCCTTCCAAAGAAATCCCAGGGTTGATCTCCTTCAGAATGGACTGGTTGCATCTCCTTGCAGTCCAAGGGACTCTCAAGAGTCTTCTCCAACACCACAGTTCAAAAGCATCAATTCTTTGGCACTCAGTCTTCTTCACAGTCCAACTCTCACATCCATACATGACCACAGGAAAAAACATAGCCTTGACTAGACGGACCTTAGTCGACAAAGTAATGTCTCTGCTTTTGAGTATGCTATCTAGGTTGGTCATTACTTTTCTTCCAAGGAGGAAGCATCTTTTAATTTCATGGCTGCAGTCACCATCTGCAGTGATTTTGGGCTTTTACATATTACTAACCCTTAAAGTCTATTAGAGTAAATATGTAAGAATATCCTTTAAGCTTGTTACCAAAAATTTTTTGTATGCCTCGGTGTGTTAGTTTTATTATGGCCATTCAATTCAGTTCAGTTCAGTCACTCAGTTGTGTCTAATTCCTTGCAACCCCATGAATCACAGCACGCCAGGCCTCCCTGTCCATCACCAACTCCCGGAGTTCACTCACACTTATGTGCATTCAGTCAGTGATGCCATCCAGCCATCTCATCCTCTGTTGTCTCCTTCTCTTCTTGCCCCCAATCCCTCCCAGCATCAGAGTCTTTTCCAATGAGTCAACCCTTCACATGATATGGCCAAAGTACTGGAGTTTCAGCTTTAGCATTATTCCTTCCAAAGAAATCCCAGGGCTGATCTCCTTTAGAATGAACTGGTTGGATCCACTTGTAGTCCACGAGACTCTCAAGAGTCTTCTCAAGCATCACAGTTCAGAAGCATCAATTCTAAATAACTCAGTTTTCTTCAAAGTCCAACTCTCACATCCATACATGACCGCTGGAAAAACCATAGCCTTGACTAGACGGACCTTTGTTAGCAAAGCTTTTTAATATGTATCTCTTCTTTTCACAGCTATTTGTAAGGCTTCTCTTCTTTTCACAGCTATTTGTAAGGCTGCTCTTCTTTTCACATCTATTTGTAAGGCTTCCTCAGACAGTCATTTTGCTTTTTGCATTTCTTTTCCATGGGGATGATTTCGATCCCTGTTTCCTTTACAAGTCACGAAACTCCGTCCATAGTTCACCCGCCACTCTATCAGATCTAGTCCCTTAAATTTATTTCTCACTTCCACTGTATAATCATAAGGGATTTGATTCAGGTCATACATGAATGATCTAGTGGTTTTCCCTACTTTCTTCAGTTTAAGTCTGAATTTGGCAATAAGGAGTTCATGATCTGAGCCATAGTCAGCTCCTGGTGTTGTTTTTGCTGACTATATATAGCTTCTCCTTCTTTGGCTGCTAAGAATATTATTATGGACATAAATAGATTAAATCTGCATATCTAAAATAAAATTAAAGACAAAATGGTATAGAACTCCTAATGTGAAGTTCTTAACTTTACAGTCTTCCAACATGGAACTGCATTTTGTACATAAAAACTGCATTTGTCAGAATGGCCATCATCAAAAAGTCTACAAACAATAAATGCTGGAGAGGGTGTGGAGAAAAGGGAATGCTCTTGCATAATTGGTGAGAATGTAAATTGATACAGCCACTATGGAAGACAGTATGGATATTCCTTAAAAAACTAGGAATAAAACCACCATATGACCCAGCAAAACAGCAACCCCACTCATAGGCCTATATTCTGAGGAAACCAAAATTGAAAAAGACACCTGTATCCCATGTTCATCGCACTATCTACAATAGCTAGAACATGAAAGCAACCAAGATGTCCATCACAGATGAATGGATAAAGAATGTGAGTATGTGGTACATATACACAATGGAATATTCAGTTCAGTTCAGTTGCTCAGTTGTGTGTGACTTCTTGCGACCCCATGAATCGCAGCACGCCAGGCCTCCATGTCCATCACCAACTCCAGGAATTCACTCAAACTCATGTCCATCGAGTCAGAGATGCTAATCCAGCCATCTCATCCTATGTTGTCCCCTTCTAGTCCTGCACCCAATCCCTCCCAGCATCAGAATCTTTTCCAATGAGTCAACCCTTTGCATGAAGAGGCCAAAGTATTGGAGTTTCAGCTTCAGCCTCAGTCCTTCCAATGACCACCCAGGACTGATCTCCTTTAGAATGGACTGGTTGGATCCCCTTGCAGTCCAAGGACTCTCAAGAGTCTTATCCAACAACACAGTTTAAAAACATCATTTCTTCAGTGCTCAGCTTTCTTCACAGTCCAACTCTCACATCAATACATGACCACTGGAAAAGCCATACCCTTGACTAGATGGACCTTTGTTGCCAAAGTAATGTCTCTGCTTTTGAGTATGCTATCTAGGTTGGTCATAACTTTTCTTCCAAGGAGGAAGAATCTTTTAATTTCATGGCTGCAGTCACCATCTGCAGTGATTTTGGAGCCCCCAAAAATAAAGTCTGACACTGTTTCCACTGTTTCCACTGTTTCTCCATCTCTTTGCCATGAAGTGATGGAACCAGATGCCATGATCTTTGTTTTCTGAATGTTGAGCTTTAAGCCAACATTTTCACTCTCCTCTTTCACTTTCATCAAGAGGCTTTTTAGTTCCTCTTCACTTTCTGCCATAAGGATGGTGTCATCTGCTTATCAGAGGTTATTGATATTTCTCCCAGCAATCCTGATTCCAGCTTGTGCTTCATCCATCCCAGCGTGCTCATGATGTACTCTGCATAGAAGTTAAATAAGCAGGATGACAATATACAGCCTTGACGTACTCTTTTCCTATTTGGAACCTGTCTGTTGTTCCATATTGAGTTCTAACTATTGGTTCCTGACCTGCATATAGGTTTCTCAAGAGGCAGGTCAGGTTGTCTGGTATTCCCATCTCTTTCAGAATTTTCCACAGTTTATTGTGATCCACACAGTCAAAGACTTTGACATAGTCAATAAAGCACAAATAGGTGTTTTTCTGGAACTTTCTTGCGTTTTCCATGATGTAGTGGAGGCTGGCAATTTGATATCTGGTTCCTCTGCCTTAAAAAGGAACACATTGAGTCATTTTTAATAGGGTGAATGAACCTAGAACCTATTATACAGAGTGTAGTCAGTCAGAAAGAGAAAGATAACTATTGTATTCTGATGCACATAGAGGGAATCTAGAAAAATGGTACTGAAGAATTTATTTATAGGACAGCAATGGAGAAACAGACATAGAGAATAAACTTATGGACATGGGGAGAAGGGAGGAGAGGGTTAAGATGTATGGAAAGAGTAACATGGAAACTTACCTGATCATATATAAAATAGATAGCCAATGGGAATTTGCTGTATGTCTCAGGGAACTCAAACAGGGGCATTGTATCAACCTAGAAGGGATGGATGGGGAGCGACATGGGCGGGAGATTGAACAGGGAGAGTATATATGTATACCTATGACTGATTCATGCTGAAGTTTGGCAGAAAACAAAATTCTGTAAAACAATTATCCTTCAATTTAAAAATTAAATAAATAAATAAAAAAGCTTTAAGTCCTCTCTACCACTAGGATAAAAACTGAATTGAGACATGGTTAATGTATCAATTTGATGAATACAACTTATGCTCATTTCAGTCAGCTTTGACTTGCGGCCACGGGTGCAGATGCGGATGAGGAGGTGAGAAGACCCAGAAGGCTGGAACTGTGTCGCCATTTAAATGAGTATTCGTAAAAGGTGCAGAGAGTGGAGCTATGAGAGCCTAGGAAATGGTGACAAGAGGGACATGAACACCGTGGCGCTGTCCCTGCTGGAGTGCACCGAGCCAGGAAGGAGGAAGTGAAGCACCGAGGTCAGTTAATATACACTACGCGCACCTGGGCACCTGACTGCCTCTAGTAGGAAGGAAATCCTGCACTTTACTGACGGTGCAAAGAGATCAGCATGTCGCAAAACACAACGCCATGCCCAGCGATCCCACCTACAATGTCACGTTGGCCCGGAGGGACTGGGAGAACACCATCAGTTTCAGTTCACGACACTGTGCCTCCCACCTCCAGCACGATGTCTTGCACCTGGGGGCCTGAAAAGCCCAGGACCCCAGCATCATTTCACCAGTCCAAGTCAGTCTGCGGGAAGTTCCAGAGGCCTCAGGGCAGCTCCTTGTCTGAGAGAGCACCCCAGGGCTTGCGGAAGCCAGTTGCTTGGTGATCCTGTCTCCCGCTCCGCCAAGTCTTCCAGATTTTTGGCAGAGTCTACCATGGAAGGAAGGAGGGGACAACACCCACCAACAATTATGTTCCTTCACAAAAAGCTACTGGCTGTCCCACCAAAGTGGACAATTAAGGATCCCAGGAGGCCGAACCTTGCACCATTATCCCTGAGCGTGCACACACTGAGCTGCACCTGGTCCGGCCTCCTTCTTTCGGAAATAGCACTGTCCACATGACCACTGAGAGTGCTCGGAGCACTAGCCCGTGAGCTGCCGGCGGCCTCCAAGCTGATACCGCGTGCCTGTTTCTCTTCCCAGGAGACCCAGTGATTGGCCACCATGGGGTACCTGTGCCTCTAAAGGCCCCAGTCCACGAGTTCGCTGTTCGCGTGAGGCAGCTTTATGCAGACGGCCACAAGTTCCTGCTGCTGGGGCAGAACACTATTATCCTTCAGGAGGACTTGTGGAGGACTTCAGGATGACAGACGACCACCGCATCATCATGCTAAGGGCAAGAATAGGGCACTTTGCGTCCCCACCCATCACTTAATCTGGGCCCATCCTTTTCAGGAAGAGGTTCCTGGGACCTCTGTGCATCCGTACTTCCTATCCCTGGACTGGACTGGGGGTAGGGGCGATAGAATCCAGGCAGAGGTGTTCCTCCGCCGTGAAGAAGCAACTATATAACAAGAAACAATACGTCACGTAACATAAAACGATAACTGACTTATTATGATCATATTAAAATGAACTTTGCAGATATTTTCACTTCCTGATACATTGACTGCACTATTTTTTTTCTCCTGCCACCTCCTTCTAGAAATCCTCCCCTCTTACATCCTTCAAAAACATTTTGTAAACAAATGATGATACATATTTTTAATTATTTGTTCAAGAACTATTCATTGAATGCCAGTTATATGTGAGGAGAGTTCATATAAAAATTAATTTTCTGATCATGCCATAGCTAATGTCACATTTATGGAAAATATATTCTGTTTACTTGTTCATTGCCTAACAATTGAGAGCTCAGTGGTGAAAATATTTCCAAGCTAACAAAAAGGCAATGAGATTCTCAAAGTGCAGCTTTTCTTTTTTTAATAGAAGTAGAGGAATTGATGTTACAGTGAAAGCTTCCTAGGTTTTCAAAAATTATTGTACTAGTCCTGACTTTGCATAAATTAATACATGATAAATTTAGTTCAGTTCAGTCACTCAGTCCTGTCTGACTCTTCGAGAGCCCATGAATCTCAGCACACCAGGCCTTCCTTTCCATCACCAACTCTCGGAGTTCACTCAGACTCACGCCCATCAAGTCAGTGATGCCATCCAGCCATCTCATCCTCTGTCATCCCCTTCTCCTCCTGCCCCCAATCCCTCCCAGCATCAGAGTCCTTTCCAATGTGTCAACTCTTCACATCAGGTGGCCAAAGTACTGGAGTTTCAGCTTTAGCATCATTCCTTCCAAAGAAATCCCAGGGTTGATCTCCTTCAGAATGGACTGGTTGCATCTCCTTGCAGTCCAAGGGACTCTCAAGAGTCCTCTCTAACATCACAGTTCAAAAGCATCAATTCTTCGGTGCTCAGCCTTATTCACAGTCCAACTCTCACATACATACATGACTACTGGAAAAACCATAGCCTTGACAAGACGGACCTTAGTCGGCAAAGTAATGTCTCTGCTTTTGAATATACTATCTAGGTTGGTCATAACATTCTTTCCAAGGAGTAAGTGTCTTTTAATTTCATGGCTTCAGTCACTATCTGCAGTGATTTTGGAGCCCAAAAAATAAAGTCTGACACTGTTTCCACTTTTTCCCCATCTATTTCCCATTAAGTGATGGGACCGGATGCCATGATCTACGTTCTCTGAATGTTGAGCTTTAAGCCAACTTTTTCACCCTCCTCTTTCACTTTCATCAAGAGACTTTTAGTTCCTCTTCACTTTCTGCCATAAGGGTGGTGTCATCTGCATATCTGAGTTTCTTGATATTTCTCCCAGCAATCTTGATTCCAGCTTGTGTTTCTTCCAGTCCAGTGTTTCTCATGATATACTCTGCATATAAGTTAAATAAGCAGGGTGACAATATACAGCCTTGATGTATGCCTTTTCCTATTTGGAACCAGTCTGTTGTTCAATGTTCAGTTCTAACTGTTGGTTCCTGACCTACAGACAGATTTCTCAAGAGGCAAATCAAGTGGTCTGGTATTCCTATCTCTCTCAGAATTTTCCACAGTTTATTGTGATCCACACAGTCAAAAGCTTTGGCATAGTCAATAAAGCAGAAATAGATGTTTTTCTGGAACTCTCTTTCCTTTTTGATGATACAGCAGATGCTGGCAATTTGACCTCTGGTTCTTCTCCCTTTTCTAAAACCAGCTTGAACATCTGGAAGTTCATGGTTCACATATTGCTGAAGCCTGGCTTGGAGAATTTTGAGCATTACTTTACTAGCATGTGAGATGAATGCAATTGTGCAGTAGTTTGAGCATTCTGTGGCATTGCCTTTCTTGGGATTGGAATGAAAACTGACATTTTCCAGTCCTGTGGCCACTGCTGAGTTTTCCAAATTTGCTGTCATATGGAGTGCAGCACTTTCACAGCGTCATCTTTCAGGATCTGAAATAGCTCAACTAGAATTCCATCACCTCCACTAGCTTTGTTTGTAGTGATGCTTTCTAAGGCCCACTTGACTTCACATTCCAGGATATCTGGCTCTAGATAAGTGATCACACCATCGTGATTATCTGGGTTGTGAACATCTTTTTGTACAGTTCTTATGTGTATTCTTACCACCTCTTCTTAATATCTTCTGCTTTTGCTAGGTCCACACCATCTGTCCTTTATCAGAGCCCATCTTTGCATGAAATGTTCCCTTGGTATCTCTAATTTTCTTGAAGAGATCTCTAGTCTTTACCATTCTGTTGTTTTCCTCTGTTTCTTTGTGTTGATCTTGCTATTCTTTGGAACTCTGCATTCAGATGCTTATATCTTTCCTTTTCTCCTTTTGTTTTCACGTCTCTTCTTTTCGCAGCTATTTGTAAGGCCTCCCCAGACAGCCATTTTGCTTTTTTGCATTTCTTTTCCATGGGGATGGTTTTGATCCTTGTCTCCTGTACAATGTCATGAACCACATTCCATAGTTCATCAGACACTCTATCTATCAGATCTAGGCCCTTAAATTTATTTATCACTTCCACTGTATAATCATAAGGGATTTGATTTAGGTCATACCTGAATGGTCTAGCGGTTTTCCCTACTTTCTTCAATTTAAAGCTGAATTTGGTAATAAGGAGTTCATGATCTGAGCCACAGACAGCTCCTGGTCTTGTTTTTGTTGACTGTTTAGAGCTTCTCCATCTTTGGCTACAAGAACATAACCGATCTGATTTCAGTGTTGACCATCTGGTGATGTCCATATGTAGAGTCTTCTCTTGTCTTGTTGGAAGAGGGTGTTTGCTATGACCAGTGCATTTTCTTGGCAAAACCCTATTAGTCTTTGCCCTGCTTCATTCTGCATTCCAAGGCCAAATATGCCTGTTACTCCAGGTGTTTTTTGACTTCCTACTTTTGCATTCCAGTCCCCTATAATGAAAAGGAAAGTTCCAAATCAGGCTTTTGCATCAGAATATAGTTCACTGCAGTATGCAGCTAAACATTTATTTTTAGCTCAGTCTATGATTAAGACCAGAAGAGGGTAAAGTTGACAAAAAGTGTTTGTACACTTCTTTACCAAGATTCCTTTCTACATCAGAAAATGTGTGATAATCTATTACTAGAAGAAGATGAGCTTTTTATTGACACTTTCATTAAAATCTACCAAGTATATTTTTTCCTGTAAAATCAAACCAAGTATCTTTAATAGAGACAAAATTATCATTCCAAGTAGACACCGTGTAGTTCTTCTCAGAAAAGGCCATTTTGAAATCTCCCTGAAAGTGAAATAGGTCATGGCTTGGGTGAAATGACTGATAAATGACATTCATATGAAGGCTCCATATCTTATTCCTTTACTCAAGACTCCTAGAAAATTATGTGAATCATTGTATTCTCTTACAGAGGACACTCTTCTTCTCATCTATACTCTTCATTTGGACCAGCAGTTTCTCAGATTTGTAAGTCTGAAACAGATACAAAGCTGAGTAAAATTGCTAGTTCTTTTAGTTTATCCACAAGTGTTTCTTCTGAGAATATTAGGCAACATCTAGTGCTCTGGATACATTTCTTTCAGATTAAAAAAAAATGCATATCATATACATACATACATATATATATATATATATATATAACACACATACACAGATACATGTATATGTGAGAGAAATTTCTATTTCTATATGGCTTTAAGTTAGGAACATTGTTTCTTTAATATTGAAGTGTTTCTTATATAGCTGTGTCTTTTATATTGTCATTTCATGTCATCTAAAGTCTTGCCTTTTAAAAATCCTTTCATTTCTGTTATTACATTCTATTATCTTTTCATGTACTAGTGTGAATCATGCATAAAAAATGTTTGAATGAAAGTACCAGTCTGTAGTGCCATGGCAAATAAAAGCATGGCCATAGATGACAAAATTTTGTCTAAACCTAAAATGAGAGCTATGCATTGCAGAACTTGAATAGGTCATTGTGTTTATGTCAAAACAAATTCATCGTGACTCCTAGGAAACAGACTCAAAACTCATAGTTAATGAATAATGACAGAATAACATTATTGATCATTTACAGAGGACTGCACATACTGTGACTGCACTAGAATTGATTTTTTATTTAACAGTTTCCTGAATTGCAAACTAATTTCTCAATTTTCTTAAGTTTTCTTAGTTGCAATTTTTATCTTCTCATAAGTTCTTATTTAGTAGTACTGTTTTGAAAGAACTGCAATGTTTAATTTAGGACATTTTGCTACTCTTATGATCAAACCATGAAAAGATTTTGAAGTGCAATGCGAAAATTTCCACTCAATGAATTAAAAATTCATATGAAATGTATAAACTGAGTAAGAAAGTGTAATGAATATTTGATTGCTTGAACAAAATGTAGGAAGGTGAAAAATAGATTTAAAAGGTGATAATTTAAAATCTTTAGAAACACTTCAAGCAAACCGAAAATAAATGACTTATTAACAGAAGACAAATGCCAAGCTTGAACTTGCAAATGTACAAGAAATCCCAACAAAAACCATACATTTGATCATGAAGATAAACCTTTAAGTTGCAAACATGAAAAATCTTGTGACTACACATTTCTGATTACAATTCACTAGTATTAGAATTAACAAAAGAGGGATAGCCAAGCAACTAAATTTTCCTGCACGGACATTTAGTGTAAGAAACAGGCAAAGGCAAAATATGTATTTAATACAAAAATGAAATCAAAATAGATGTTAAGTTTTTGAGATAAATCAAACTTTATTGCAGAGCTTCTGCAGAAATTTAAACATTTAAACATCATTTATTGAAAAATATGTAAAGCTGAAAATAACTTTGCAAAGACATTAACTCAATAAGTTAGAAAACATGAAAAAAATAAACTTTAAAATCGAAGAAATATGGCATGCAGCAAAATCACAGAATATAACTTATCAGTAAAACTAGAATATTTTATAATAAAACCTATATAAATTAAACTGTGAAAAAATAATTATTTAAAAAGGAAAACATATAAATATGAGACAGTGAGATTTTAAATTACCAATTTAAACATTTTCATATTAATAATCTTAATTAGAGATAAAAGACTTAATCCAGTGAAAAATAGAAACCCCTAAAGAATAAGTAGCGTGCATGCATATATTAATAATTTTGTAAGATCATTGAAAATAAACAGAAATTTGATACATACATTTGTGGTTAGAATTAAAGGAATAAACCAAGGTAAATGGGGCCCCTGGGAACTAAAAACCAAGGAGCTTCATTACTACACATAGGTGGAAGGTAAAAGTACTGAATTATGGGAACCCAGGAAAAATTTAAGTCTACAAAATAGATCCTTTACCAGGAGTTGCAGCCATTGGAGAAAGGATGACTCATGCTAAAATTTAAGTCCTAGAGAAAAGAATCAAGAAATAAGTACACTTGATTCTCCTGTCAACCTCTTCCATTAGCTGGACACAAAGGGGACCTGGAGTGCACAAAACAATGGTCATGAGATCAATAGAGGTCAGCCTATTGCAGAAAAAGTATTCCAATCAAACTTGAATATCGGTAGGGTAATCTTTGAATAGAACATACCCTTTCAAAGCATCGTTTAGATTTGTTGTACCATATGGACTATGGCAAAGCCTTTGACTGTATGGATCACAATAAACTGTGGAAAATTCTTAAAGAGATAGGAATACCAGACCACCTGACCTGCCTCTTGAGAAACCTGTATGCAGGTCAGGAAGCAACAGTTAGAAATGGACATGGAACAACAGACTGGTTCCAAATAGGGAAAGGAATACGTCAAGGCTGTATATTGTCATTCTGCTTATTTAACTTATATGTAGAGTATATTATGAGAAATGCTGGGCTGGAAGAAGCACAATCTGAAGTCAAGATAGCTGGGAGAAATATCAATAACCTCAGATATGCAGAAGACACCACCCTTATGGCAGAAAGTGAAGAAGAGCTAAAAAGCCTCATGATGAAAGTCAAAGAGGAGAGTGAAAAAGTTGGCTTAAAGCTCAACATTCAGAAAGCTAATCTCATGGCATCTGGTCCCATCACTTCATGGTAAATAAATGGGGAAATAGTAGCTGACTTTATTTTTCTGGACTCCAGAATCACTACAGGTGGTGATTGGAGCCATGAAATTAAAAGATGCTTACTTCTTGGAAGGAAAGTTATAATCAATTTAGACAGCATATTAAAAAGCAGAGACATTATTTTGTCAACAAAGGTCCGTATAGTGAGGGCTATGGTTTTTCAACTGGTCATGTATGGACGTGAGTGTTGAGAAAGCTGAGTGCAGAAGAATTGATGCTTTTGAAGCTCAACATTCAGAAAACTAAAATCATGGCATGTGATCCCATCACTTCATGGGAAATAGATGGGGAAGCAGTGGTAACAGTGTCAGACTTTACTTTGGGGGCTCCAAAATCACTGCAGATGGTGATTGCAGCCAGGAAATTAAAAGCTCTTCCTCCTTGGAAGGAAAGTTATGACCAACCTAGATAGCATATTCAAAAGCAAAGACATTATTTTGCCAACAAAGGTCCATCTAGTGAAGGGTATGTTTTTTCCAGTGGTCATATATGGATGTGAGAATTGGACTGTGAAGAAAGCTGAGCACTGAAGAATTAACACTTTTAAACTGTGTTGTTGGAGAAGACTCTTGAGAGTCCCTCGGACTGCAAGGGGATCCAACCAGTCCATTCTAAAGGAGATCGGTCTTGGGTGTTCATTGAAAGGACTGATGCTGAAGCTGAAACTCCAATACTTTGGCCACCTCGTGCAAAGAGTTGATCATTGGAAAAGACTCTGAATCTGGGAGGAATTAGGGGCATGAGGAGAAAGAAGCAACCGAAGATGAGGTTTCTGGATGGCTTCACCAACTCGATGGACATGAGTTTGAGTGAACTCTGGGCATTGGTGATAGACAGGGAGGCCTGGCATGCTGTGATTCATGGAGTCACAAAGAGTCAGACATGACTGAGACTGAAGTGAACTGAATGCTATCTATTATGTATAACTTATATGCAGAGTACATCATGAGAAAAACTTGGCTGGATGAAGCACAAGCTGGAATCAAGATTGCCAGGAGAAATATCAATAACCTCAGATATGCAGATGACACAACCATTATGGCTGAGAGAGAAGAAGAGCTAAAGAGCCTCTTAATGAAAGTGAAAGACGAGAGTGAAAAAGTTGGCTTATGGCTCAACATTGACAAAACTAGGATCATGGCAACCTGTCCCATCACTTCATGGCAAATAGATGGGGAAACAGTGGAAACAGTGGCAGACTTTATTTCTTGGGGCTCCAGAATCATTGCAGGTGGTGACTGCAGCCATGAAATTAAAGATGCTTGCTCCTTGGAAGAAAAAGTTATGAGCGACCTAGACAGCATATTAAAAAGCAGAGACATTACTTTGCCAACAAAGGTCTGTCTAGTCAAGGCTATGGTTTTTCCAGTAGTTTTTTATGGGTATGAGAGTTGAAATATAAAGAAAGCTGAGCGCTGAAAAATTGATGCTTTTGAACTATGGTGTTGGAGAAGACTCTTGAAAGTCTCTTGGACTGTAAGGAAATCCCACCAGTTTATCCTAAAGAAAATCAGTCCTGAATGTTCAATGGAAGGACTGATTTTGACGCTGAAACTCCAATATTTTGGCCATCTGATGCAAAGAACTGACTCATTTGAAAAGAGCCTAATGCTGGGAAAGATTGAAGGCGGGAGGAGAAGGGGATGACAGGCTGACATGTTTGGATGGCAATACCGACTCAATGGAGATGAGTTTGAATAAACTCTGGGAGTTGATGATGGACAGGGAGGCCTGGCATGCTGCAGTCCATTGTTGCAAAGAGTTGGACATGACTGAACAACTGAACTGAACTGATGCTATCTATTATATACCGAGGTCCAGCCTCAGCAGAGTCCAGGGATATCCTCAGCATGGACGACATCGGTGAATGAAGAAAGATTGAGAAAGAGATAAGGAAAGAGACATGGGGTGACCAAGCTTCTTTGGTGAGCGAGGCCACTTAGTTTATTTTTCTCAGGGCTTTTATACCCTGAGTTGTACATACAGCAAAGTGAAAAATGCAGAGTTAACTCAATATTCCATCAGTAATAACTTTTATAGATATCAGGTTCCTTCCTGCAAAGCCTTATTTTCTGTACATCATCTTCTATTCCGGAAGCCTGTTGATATTCCATGACCTCCTTTTGATAAAGGTTAGTCAGCCAGAACACCAGAACAATGATTTTCCCTTAAAGTGTTTCTCCTTAAATTCTTAGCCTGCGTCACCCTTAAAGTACAGAGTTACATTTTTATGGAGCAAAGATTCAGCGGATTACAGCAAAGAAAGAACTTATTAACTCATAGTCTAATGTTGCTAATGCTAAGGCTATTACTTGTTTCTTCTACATCCTGACTATATGCACTCCCAGGAACACAATGGATAAGAGATGTGAGAACTTGGCAGCAAGCATAGGCTCAACAATGTTGCAAGAATCTGGATAAAGCTGCCAAGTAAGCTAGAATGTTAACAGGGGGTTTGAAACACTCCTTTCATGCCCAGGAGATTTATAAACTAAAACTCTAAGTTAACTCTTTCCAGAGAAATGTGGTCGAGGGACAGCCCCCTGCTACTGTCAGAAGAGCTGGTGAAAGACATAAAATAGTAAGACAGACAGATTCTGGTTTGGGGGTAGATGCTTGAGCAGATCCAGGATGTTGGTTGAGTCCTGAGGCCTTGCTTATCAGGACTCTTCCGCATGACCTTGTCATGGGTCGGATGGCCCAGGGAGTCCCTCGAGTCCTGCATGACCTTGTCATGGGTGGGATCTCCTGTGCTGGCTCACAGCAATTATACATTATTTTCACAGTTATATTAAGTAGATTGTTTAGTATTAGTTGAGTTGCTTTTCATTTGTTTCTCCCTTATGGTTTTTGATATTCATTTTTAAAAACATATTTACTGTTATAGCTCTTTTGTCTTATTGCCTCAGAACCTTTGTTTCAGTCTTAAATCATAGTAATGATAAACGCTAACCTTGTTGGTAATTTGAATGCATATACTTCTTCAACTTTGAGTATTATATATGCTATAAACATCAAGTAGGTAGGTTTTGGTCTTACCAGGTGGCTCCACGGGTAAAGAATCCACCTGCAATGCAGGAGATGCAGGCAGATGTGGCTTTGATCCCTAGGTCAGGAAGATCCCCTAGAGGAGGGCATGGCAACCCACTCTATATTCAATCCTGGAGAATCCCACGTACAGAGGAACCCAGTGGGATACAGTCTATTGGGTTTCAGAGTTTGACACAACTGAAGCAATGAGCGGGCACACACAAATAGCTTTTAATAGGGTTAAGCATTTTTTTTAACTGAAATTGTGTTTTGTGTTTATAGTATATGCTGCATACTAAGTTTTCAAATCATATATAAAATGATATCCACCAAGATAGGCACATAGACACATTACTACAATATGTTACCATAGTAACATAGTCCTTAATAGAAATGGATTTATTGAAAAAAATTTTAGTAAAGGAGGGATTTTGTCAGTAAGATGACATAACAGGTGGTATCTCACTTGTGTCTCTCCAGCTATCCGTGGATAAAAATGCCTTTTTATGATCATTGCGACTCAAGTAGGAGGTTCTGAAACCCTCATGAAGCCCAAGACTGAAGAGAAATACTTCGAGAAGATACAACATGCCTTGGTGGCAGACTTACTATGATCCTGGCTGCAGACACAGCAATAGCCCCATTCCCCTGTAGACTCATCTACATCCATGTTTGGCCTTAACTGTGGCTCTAGTTCCACTCATAGAGTGACCTTGGAGGAGTAATGTGTGCCTGTGTCACAGGCAACAGACTGAAACTTATTTTACAAGGCCAGAATACCCTGATACCAAAGCCCTATGAGGCATTGCAAGAAAATAATATCCTTGGTAAACTATGTGAAAATGCTCAGCAAAATATAGCAAGCTAAATTCAACAGCACATTTAAAGGATAATGCAGAAATATCTAATGAGATTAATCCCTAGGGTGCAAGGATAGTTCAACATATGCAAATCAATATTTGTGAACACCACATTAATAGAATGAAGGACAAAAATTATGTGATCATCTGAGTAGAAAAAGCAAAAAGTATATTTGAAAAAAACTAGCATCTTTTCATGACAAACTCTCAACTAATTAAGTGTAGAAGGAATATACCTTTTCATAATAAAGGCTCTATATGTCAAGTATACCTGTGATATCTTACTCAAAGATGAAAAGCTGAAAACTTTATTTTTAAGTTCTGGAACAACTCAGGTTTACCCAGTCTCACCACTTCTGCTCAACACAATACTTAAGAGTCCTAGCCAGACCAATTAGGCATGAAAAATAAATGAAAGACACCCATTTTTTAAAGGAAGAAGACAAATTGTATCTGATTTCAGATGGCATGATCTTATTTACAGAAACACTAAGTTCTTCATCAGAAGATATTAGGGCTAGTACACAAATTTATTTATTATAGGATACAAAATTAGTTGTATTTCTACATACTAACAACAACTATTGAAAAAATATTAAGAAAACATTCCCATTATAATACAATAGCATCAAAAAATAGAATAAGATA
This sequence comes from Nanger dama, assembly GCA_917880005.1. Taxonomy (NCBI): domain Eukaryota; kingdom Metazoa; phylum Chordata; class Mammalia; order Artiodactyla; family Bovidae; genus Nanger; species Nanger dama. The sequence goes on along the minus strand of CAKJTW010000054.1, from coordinate 12,444,780 downwards.
AAGTAGATACTTAGGAATAAGTTAACTAACAAAATGAGAGATCTGTACAATGAAAATTGTAAGACATTGATGAAAATAATTGAAGTAAAAAGAAATAAAAGATATTCTGAGTCCATAGGAAGAATTTGTTCAATCACTAAATCATGTCCAAGTATTTGTGACCCCGTGGACTGCAGCACACCAGGCTTCCCAGTCTTTCACTATCTCCCGGAATTTTCTCAGACTCGTGTCCATTGAGTTGGTGATGCCATCCAACCATCTCATCCTCTGTTGCCCCCTACTCCTCCTCTCCTAAGTCTTCCAGCATCAGGGTCTTTTCCAGTGAGTCAGCTCTTCCCATCAGGTGACCAAAGTATTGGAACTTCAGCTTCAGTCCTTCCAGTACATATTCAGGGTTTATTTCCTTTAGGATTGACTGTTTTGATCTGCTTGCAGTCCAAGGGACTCTTGAGAATCTTCTCCTGCACCACAGTTCAAAAGTATCAATTCTTTGGTGCTCAACCTCTTTTATGGTCCAGCTCTCACATACATACACGACTACTGAAAAACCATAGCTTTGACTAGATGGACCTTTGTAGGCAAACTGATGTCTTTGCTTTTTAATACATTGTCTAAGTTTGTCATAGCTATTCTTCCAAGGAGCAACCCAAGAAAATAAAATCTGTCACTGCTTCCACTTTTTTCCCATGCATTTGCCATGAAGTGATGGGACTAGATGCCAGGATCATACTTTTTTGAATGATGGGTTTTAATCTGTCTTATTTGCTGTCTTCTTTTATCCTCATCAAGAGGTTGTCTAGTTCCTCTTTTTCTGCCATTAGAGTGGTATCTGCACATCTGAGGTTATTTATCCTGGCAACCTTGATCGCAGAAGAATTAATATTGTTAAATGCCCATACTGTCAAAGTAACCTACAGAGTTGATGGAATCTCTTTCTAAATTCTGATGGTATTTTTCACAGGAAAAAAAAATACTAAAATGAAAATAACAAAAGACTTTTGTTTGTTTGTTTTTAGTTTCTGCTGTCCAATGAAGTGAATCAGCTATATATATACATATATCCACCCTCTCTTTGAACTCCCTTGTACTGTCTTCATCCCACCCATCTAGGTCAGGGAGCACTGAGCTGAGCTCTCTGTGCGTTATAGCAGGTTACCCTGTTTTACATATGGTAGAGTATTTGTGTCAAACCTAAACTCACTAATCATCCCACAGTTTACCACAATTTCCTTTCCCTCACTGTATCCTTACATCCATTCTCGGTGTCTGTGTCTCTATTCCTGCCCTGGAACTAGATTTTTATAGATTCCACATATATTTATTAATGTATGATATTTGTTTTTCTCTTTCTGATTTATTCCACGCTGTATGACAGATTCTATTTTCACCCACATTTCTACAGGTGACCTAATTTGTTCCTTTTATGGCTAAGTAATATTCCATTGTATATAAGACAAACATGATTTCAGGTTGAAAACTGACTACCGACTAATAAGCAATTGAATAAATATATGAATGTTTACTAGACTTCCCAGATGGTGCTAATGGTAAAGAACCTACTTGCCAATGCAGGAGACATAAGAGACACAGAATCGTCCCTGGGCTGGGTAGAGCCCATGGAGGAGGGCTTGGCAACCCACTGCAGTATTCTTGCCTGGAGAATCCCATGGACAAAGGAGTCTGGCAGGCTGCATTACAAGGGTTCACAAAGAGTTGGATATGACTGAAGTGACTTAGCATGCACACATGAATGTTTACCAGAATTATTATACTGTTATGCTGCTTATTCTCAAATGGTCAATACAAAAAGCTTTAAAGTTAATCAGTATTAATTACTGGGCTTTTAAATACACCAAGCTATATTATATTTATTCATTTTGTCTAAGATATTATAGTTCTTCAAAATAAGTTTGCTCCCATTCTTTCCTCATCTGATACAATTATATTATTTGTCACAAACAACAAGCATCATGTAAGGAAAAGAGAGTCTCTTACATTTTCTATGATACTCTGTGATTGGCATGAATCAAGTTGTAAACTTCCTGTCAAAGTCAATGTGAACAAGCTAACTCAATTTAATGTTTGGTTGAAGATGTTCTTGGCCTACCTCAGAGGTCAAGGTGGGGTAGTCCTTTTAACCTTCATGGGAAGTTTGAGGAAAGGTGAATTTGAAAACAGAAAAGGAAGAGATCTTTGGAAAAAATGCAGAAATGAAAGTTTTGGAGGATACTGAGACATCTTCATCATGTTCTTTCCAAAGTCATCGTATACAGTTCTCCCCAACTCTCAAATCTGTAGCTCCTCAGTTTCTTTATAACAGCAGCGTTCTTTCTCCATTTATATGTATGATTGATCCTCCTCATTGTTTAGTTTTTACACCTCAGAGAGACCTTCCATAGCTGTCCTGTGTATGTAGACTCTCTTTGCCCTCCACCACTCTTAATTTTTAACAAAATTTTGTGTTGTTTCCTATAAACCATACATCACAGTTTGATTTCTAAATTAGGTTTACATCAGACTTGTGTAAAAATGTGTACTTGTGTTTGTTTTTGTCTATTTCTTCTTGTAGAAAATATGTTACTCAAGAATATAGGCTTTGCAACTTTTTCAGAACTCAAGAACCTGATATAATAGTGTCAGATAGGAGAGGCTCATAGGTACATTTTAATTAATTGATGATAATGTTGTTGTCCATCATTAACCATGGGAGAAGACGTGTGAAAGTCACGTACCTCTATATTATAGGTAAAGAAAGGTAACCAGAAGTTATAGTCCATGAATAATAAAAATCTAAAAATCAACCTGAAAGGCAAAATTTACAATATAAAACAAGGAAACAATGCAAGATATTTATATACATGAATATGTTGACACTAGAATGGGCCTTACTGAATATTACCTAGTGCAATTCCCATGTTAAGTAATTACAAAAATAAATACATAAAATATAATTACATAAATAAATACATAAGTAAATGACTGAGATTTGCAATTAGGCTTATCTGTCTCAGAAAAGTCTTACTAATATCATACACAGACTTGTTATAGGAACAAGCTGTGATATCCTAATCTATTTCAATAATGTATTTTATTTATATATATATTATACTTTCATGTATTAATTCAGTTTATCTCCAGTTATGTAAGCTGCATGCTTCTGTGCATTTTTGAGTGGACTAAATACATTACATATCTCTATTTGAGCATGACTTATATTGCTCTGTTTTAGCCATGGACTCTTTTCCTTTTTATCATTAGAATTGTGCTAAAATACAATTCATCTAACTCAATTCAAATTTACCTAAAAGAATATACAATGATACTAAACAAAAGAGTTGTTACACTCAAGTAATATCGATTAGCACCAAAGAATTGATGCTTTTGAACTGTGTTGCTGGAGAAGACTCTTGAGAGTCCCTTGGACTGCAAGGAGATCCAACCAGTCCAACCTAAAGGAGACCAGTCCTGGGTGTTCATTGGAAGGGCTGATGCTGAGGCTGAAACTCCAATACTTTGGCCACCTCTTGCAAAGAGCTAACTCGTTGGAAAAGACCCTGATGCTAGGAGGGATTAGGGGCAGGAGGAGAAAGGGACGACAGAGGATGAGATGGCTGAATGGCATCACAGACTCTATGCACATGAGTTTGGGTGAACTCTGGGAGTTGGTGATGGACAGGGAGGTCTGGTGTGCTGTGACTCTTGGGGTCGCAAAAGTGGAACACGACTGAGTGATTGAACTGAACTGAACTGAGCTCTAAAAATTACCACCTTAAAAATATTCCTTATCCTTTTTCCTGAGAATGAAAAGAATGACAGGAATTGCCCATAATCTCACTGTCCTGGTTCTAGATCCCTAAACTATTATTCTATTTTGCATTCCAAATTTATTTCCTATTTCTCCTCAAAATTATTCTTTGAACACACAGGTCAGTCGGTTATATCCCAGTTTCTTTTCTTCAAGTGTCACTTACTCCTTGAAAGTTTTTTGTTTTACTTTGTTTTTAATTTCTTACTGACTGCTGGTCTCACTAACAATTTCCAGTATTATTTTCTCTAGGTGCAGTATATGCAGTTATATTCAGTTTTCATATGTGGAGCAAGTATCTCCACTGAAACTCAAGTATAACAGCCACAGTGATCAACTGTGTATTTCCAAGTCATTCAAAGTTACAGAAAAGAATTTAATAACATAAAATCTTGCCCTCTGAAAGAATGGCTCACCAGTGCTTCTTTGTACCCAAGGGTACCCTTTTCCCCCAAAGCACAAACTTCTAATACTTATAGCATCAACATCTTAAGCTAACTGATTATTCTTCTAAAGCAGGGCTACATTTCAGATTGCTGTTTTAACAGGTGGTTGAGTTAAAAGGAGAATGGGGATAAAAGTTTCATATGGAGTGATTCTTTTTCTCTGCTACTTTACTTGGTAAACTTACTTTCTAAGAGTGTAGGCCTCCAGGGCAAGGACTTGTCTTCTTTTTGCCTTTTGTGTGGCTGCAACAAATGATAAATAGTAATGTTTAACACATTATGCTAACACCATTCATTTCTTTAGTATAGACTGCTTTTTCAGTCTATACACTTAACTTTATCCAGAATTTACTCCATTTTTTTTTTTTAAGTTGGATATCTTGTAATAAGCAGTGGGTTAAAGTCAGATGAATTTTCTTTTACAGGGCCCTGATTTAATGACCTATTAATCTGAAACAACTTGGGAGGAAAGTTTAAAATTCTATTAGAAGAATAGACCAAATCAGTCTTTAGATACTCTGTTACAACTGGCTCAGATGGCCTATTACGGTAGGGAATATGAGGAAAAGAAAGAGAGGCAAAGAAAGACAAAGGAAAAGGCGGAAGCCTTCACAATGGCTATGAAAAATGCTCTTAAACAGCCAGAGAAAAATGCCCAGAGGGACCCAGGTGAAAAGGGATGGGCTTGCTATTCCTGTGGAAAGGAGGGGCACCTCAACGGCTCCATATTTGGTCTGCAAAGGACCACACTGGAAGAGAGACTGCCCTCAGAGGCATAGGTCTCCGGGGTCAGACTCTCAAGACAATCAGGACTGAAGGTGCCCGGGGGTCCACACACAAGCTCCCGTCCTAATTACACCTGAGGAACCCCGGGTATTAATAATTGTGGGAGGCCAATCCATCAGTTTCCTTTTAGATACTGGGGCAACTTACTTTGTGCTTACTGAAGCCCCTGGCCCACTTTCTTCCCGATCCACTTCCATAATGGCACTGTCTGGACGAGCCAAAAGGTACTATTTCAGTTATTCTTTATCTTGCAACTGGGATTCTGTGCTATTTTCACATGAGTTTCTGATCGTGCCAGAATCTCCCTCACCCCTTTGGGGAGGGATATACTGAGCAAGGTCCATGCATCTGTTTTTATAAATACGGAGCCCTCCCTTTCTCTCCCTCTAGTTGAACAAAATGTAAATCCTAGAGTATGGGCTGATGGAAAATCTGTGGGACGACTGCAAAATGCTATTCCTGTAGTTGTCAAGCTCAAAGACCCACACTTATTTCCACATAAGAAACAGTATCCTCTGAAATCTGAGGTTAAGGAAGGGTTAAAACCCATCATTGAAAATTTAAAGGAACAGGGACTATTAATTCCCTGTAACAGTCCTTGCAACACTCCTATTTTGGGTATAAAGAAACCAAATGGTAAATGGAGACTAGTTCAAGATTTACGTATAATAAATGAGGCTGTAATTCCTTTACACCCCATGGTGCCTAATCCTTATACTCTATTGTCTGAAATTCCTGAACGAGCCAAATATTTCTCAGTAATTGATTTAAAAGATGCCTTCTATTCAGTGCCTTTGGTAGAGGAAAGTAAATTTCTATTTGCCTTTGAAGACCCTACGCAGCCAGCTTCTCAGTTAACCTGGACAGTTTTGCCCCAGGGATTTCGTGACAGTCCTCACTTATTTGGACAAAGTTTGTCACGGGATCTCCAAAACTTTAATAGCTCTGAAGTGGTGGTGTTACAATATGTAGATGATATTTTGCTTTGTGCGGAGACAGAGGAAGCTTGTTCTCGAGCCTCAGAAGATTTCTTAAACATTCTGGCAGGCTGTGGTTACAAGGCATCAAGAGAAAAGGCTCAGCTTTGTCAACAATCAGTTAGATATCTGGGCCTAATCATATCAGAAGGGACTAGGGCCATAGGCCCTGAGAGAATTAAGCCTATACTAAATTATCCCCTACCTATGACTTTAAGACAACTGAGAGGATTTGGGGGAATCACAGGTTACTGTCACATTTGGATTCCAGTTATGGGGAACTTGCCCGGCCTTTATATCAACTTATAGCTGAAACTCAGCAGGCCCAAACTGACAAACTGGTTTGGTCTCCAGAAACTCAAAAGGCTTTAAAGGTTCTTCAGACTGCTCCTCTACAAGCTCCTGCTCTGAGCTTGCCCACAGTGTCAGAATTTGTTTGTCACTGAAAGGAAAGGCATGGCCTTGGGAGTCTTGACACAACCCCGAGGGCCTCACCAGCAACTTATTGCTTATCTAAGCAGAGAATTAGATGTAATTTCACATGGGTAGCCCCACTGCCTAAGAGTAATTGGGGCAGGAGCTTTATTAGCACCTGAAGCTTAAAAAATAATCAATGGACGAAACCTTACTGTACTGATTTCTCATGATGTGAGTGGAATCTTAAATTCTAAGGTTAATATTTGGATGACAGACAGTAGGCTTCTTAAATATCAGTCATTGTTGTTAGAAGGACCAGTAACTAAGCTTAAAGTTTGTGGAAATTTAAATCCTGCCACTTTCACCTGATCACAATTGTTCTCAATTCGTAACTTTAAACTATGCAGCTCGGGAAGATCTAATGGACACCCCATTAGACAATCCTGACCTGGAAATATTTACAGATGGCAGTTTTTTTGTTCAGGATGGAAAGCGTAAAGCAGGTTATGCCGTGGTTACTGCTGAACAGGTTTTGGAAGCAAAATCTGGATTATAAAGAAGTGGGAAGTATCCTGGAGAGGACTGGGAAATTGATTTTACTCATATGCCAAAAGCTAATGGCTATTCTTGCTTACAAGTTTTGGTAGATACTTTTACTGGATGGATTGAGGCTTTTCCCTGTCGTAGTGAACAGGCTAAGGATGTTACAAAGATTCTCTTCATCAGTGGAAGGCTTCCCATGGTGGACATCTCCACTTCAAGGAAAGGACTTTCTCCAAGTCTGTGAATACCTTTGACAACAACAACATGCAATGCCTCTTCTTCATCTGAGGACATCTACTAACCCTAAAATGGACTGGTGCAATATGTTGCACTTTAACTATGGACTTAATGTGACTTTTAATTTTGATTTTAACTTGTTTTAATTACTATGTTGCCTTACATCTGTAACTGCATAACTGGATTTTTTTCTAGCCGCATGAAAGCTTTTAAGTTACAAATGGCTGCTCAAACTCCTGCTACTGCTGCAACCTCCTCCAACTACTACTTGGGGCCCCTGGATCAGATATCCTCAATATGAGGATTAGGAGAATATGTTGCCTCCCCTTTTAGGGACAATGCCCCTTCTCAGTTTGGAAGCAGTTACGGAATGAAAACGACATCCCTTTTCCCTAGGCAACATAATTCTCCTAAAAGAAAAGGGGGAATGAGAGAGTCATTTTCTAGGCAGGTTGATAAGACGTCTAGGGGTCCCCAAGGAGAGAGGGGTCTGGAATTCTCAAGGAGGAAGAAAGGACAAACTTATTTCTCTACGTTCCTTAGGATTATATAACAATGTATTCTGCCTGAGGGCAGTCTCTAGATTAAACCTCTTTACAAGGATTATATAACAGCAATGTATTATGTATTCTGCCTGAGGACAGTCTCTGGATTAAACCTTCTGGCTAATTCTGTTATCTTAAAATGTAAACTATGGGAGTAGGTCTGGTGAGGTCTTTACAACCTCCAGACCTTCTTTGATTAGTTGGAGGATATATAAACTCATTGCTAAAACTAACAAGGGGGTACTCTTTCTACCCCCTTCTGATGCCTATGTCAGAAGCTTTCTCTATCTCCTTTATACTTTAATAAAACTTTATTACACACACACACACACACACACACACACACAAATTCTATTAGAAGAATTCCTTATAGAAAAAAATACACTACTAATAACTAAAAACATGGTTTTGTTTCTTATTGCTTCTTCATTTAATTACAATTAAACATGTTTATGCAATTCATTGTATGATGTACAGTGTAAAAATGTAAAAGATGATCCTTCTCATTTTCTTGCTTTTAAAGTATCTAGATTTTTCCTAACATAAGTAAATTTATAATTGATGTGGAATATATGTAGAGACTTTCAATATTTAATTACACATTTATTTAGTAAGAAGTAGTTGAGAATATCACTAGCACTTCTTAGGGATTGGTTCATTTTAGAGATTTATATTAATGGATATGCTTAAACTTTCTTCATGCTTTATCTATTATCGTATTCCCCAATGATTGCATGAGTAAAAAGAGAACCTTCAGAAGCAAAGTCATAAGACTATTAGATACTCAAAGAAAGACTACTTTCGGCATGGAATAGGTTGATTACAATATACATTAATTATGTTAAAGATGTTACAGGGACTTCACTAGTGGTCCGAGTGTTGACTCTGAGCTCCCAATGCATGGGGCATGGGTTCTATCTCTGGTCAGTCTGGTCAGGGAACTAAGATCCCACTGCTAAGATCTTACATGCTCCATGGCATGGTAAAAAAAAAAAAAAAAAAGTTATATAAAGGAAGGAAGTAAATAGAAGTCTGTCCAAATTTCATGCTTTTTATGTAGCATCTTAGCTATAGTGGATATAAATCAATAAATATATGCATACTTGAACACAGGAAGTATACAAAAGTAATTTTAGTATTATACTTATTGTATTATTATCATTGTTTTTCTTTTAATGATTTGCTCCCTTCCACATACTTTCTAATTATTTACCTACCTATTTATCATCTAATTATCTCTCTATGGGGTTAAAAATTTAGCTGGAAATAGGAATCTACACTCAAATAAAGTATAGAAACCCCCCTTTGTCTGCAGGGACTATATTCTAGTACCCCCCAGTGGAAGCTTGAAATGGATAACTATACCAGAGACTACATGTCCTGTGTTTTTCTCTTATGCATACATACCTATGATGCAGTTTAATTTATGAATGAAGCACAGTGAGAGAACATGAGCTCCCAACATCACTACTCATGCTCTCCAAAGCATAATTAAGTAAAATAAAGGTTACTTGAACACAAGTTTCACTTGACTGTGAAACTTCAAAGATGATCTGATGACCGAGACAGCTACTAAGTGACTAACGGGTGGGTAGCATATTCAGCATGGAACTGGACAGAGGGATGATTCACATTCTGGGAGCAACAGGGTGGGATGGTGTGAGATTCATCATGCTACTCAAAATGACCTGTGATTTAAAACTTATAAATTGCTTATTTCAGGTATTTTCCATTTACTATTTGCAGATCTTGATTGAAAAAACAAGCCCATGGAGAAGGGGGACTACCATAGAAAGGTCAACACTACTGTCTATGTTAACTAAAATTCTTAGTTTTGCTCAAATGGATGGCTCACAGTGATTCCACATGAAATATTTCATAACATAGATGTACTTTTCAATAAGTTCAGCATCTGAGATGTTAATTCTTTATACTTCAATGATAATTTAGAAAGAAGCAAATTCTATAAACTGTTGTTGCAGTTAGATACCTCCCATACACATGAATCTTTAATATCAGATTGTTTTATCTGCATCAAGAAACTCTTGTTTTTCTACCCATAAGTGGGACAAAATAAAATAAAGTTTGAGATGAAGTGAAGTCGCTCAGTCGTGTCTGAATCTTTGCGACCCTGTGGACTGTAACCTACTAGGCTTCTCCATCCATGGGATTCTCCAAGCAAGAATACTGAAGTGGATTGCCATTTCCTTCTCCAGGGGATCTTTCCAACCCAGGTATCGAACCCGGGTCTCCCTCATTGGAGGCAGACGCTTTAACCTCTGAGCCACCAGGGAAGCCCCAAAATAAAGTTTACTGGCATTTATTATTTTTATTCTTTTGAATAATCTATTTACTTGGTCCCTCAATACATTTCTAATATGTCCTAGTAAGTATTGTATTTTCCCTCTATTTTATTTCATTGCAATATAGTTTGTTTTTAAAATGCTTTTCTTCTAAAACAAAGCAGTGCCAGTATACTGAAAAACAGTAAACTGCTAAGGATGTTGTATGTTGATGGTCTGTTCTCAGAAGGCCAGAAGGCCATGGAAAGGTCTGCATTTGGGAGAGCTATAGCTGCAGATTGTACTATACTCTCTGAGTCTAAAAGCACTAGGAAACATACCGAAAATAAGCCAATCAGCAATCATATCCTATGGTGCTTTTAGGATTTGACTACATTCTGCAACATGTACTATTTATTCCTTTGTGGCTTCTCTTTATGTCCTGGTGAAGCTTTATACCCATACTGGCAGGCAAATTTTGTGCACAAAGAAAGCAAAATCATGACTTAATGTAGATTTGTATTTCCTAAGGGTCAAGTTTCCTGAGGCTCAAGTTGCCTTTGAGGAAACAGACAATAAATATTAGCATGTGATTAGGATAAAATGGAGTCATTGGTATCATTAAGGAAGATACATACAGTATTGCAGCTGGAGAGGCACTGTTCCTTGTTTGTAGGAAAGGTCACTTGAATAAACTGTAGTCAGGGATATGTTGGAGCTTTTAAGGTATTTGAAGAAAATAGAATGATTATCAGGATAAAAACTTTGGATAAAAATCCTGAATAAAACTGATTCTGTTAGCAGCATCATTTCCAGGAAGAGATACTTATACTGTTAAAAATCTCCTTGATATTCATAACAAACAAATTGATTATTGTAAGTTTCACAAAGGCAAATTTCACTTTCATTATGGAATGAATCGGTGAAAGCCAGAGATACATAGCAATGCCTTATAGATGCCCTACATTAATACATATAAATAAAAATTAAAAATAAGTATTTATGCATGGGGGTAATCTTGAATTCAGTTCAGTTCAGTCACTCAGTCGCATCTGGCTCCTTGCAACCCCATGAATCACAGCATGCCAGGCCACCCTGTCAATCACCAACTCCCGGAGTTCACTCAAACTCATGCCCATTGAGTCAGTGATGCCATTCAACCATCTCATCCTCTGTCAGCCCCTTTTCCTCCTGCCCCCAATCCCTCCCAGCATCAGAGTCTTTTCCAATGAGTCAATTCTTCTCATGAGGTGGCCAAAGTATTGGAATTTCAGCCTTAACATCAGTCCTTCCAATGAACACCCAGGACTGGTCTCCTTTAGGGTGGACTGGTTGGATCTTCTTACAGTCCAAGGGACTTGCAAGAGTCTTCTCCAACACCACAGTTCAAAAGCATCAATTCTTCGGTGCTCAGACTTCTTCACAGTCCAACTCTCACATCCATACACGACCACTGGAATAACCATAGCCTTGACTAGACGGACTTTTGTTAGCAAAATAATATCCCTGCTTTTTAATATGCTGTCTAGGTTGGTCATAACTTTCCTTCCAAGGAGTAAGCGTCTTTTAAATTCATGGCTGCAACTAATAGTTTAAATCAATTCTAGCTGAAATAAGTCTTGAGTGTAAATGATCATTCAATGCTTTTATGACTAAATTCTTATTCTATAAGTTAGTAACATATTTTGTGTTCTATTAATCACACACTGAGATTTCAAAAAAAAAATATTTAGAGCATGTGTTTCCTACTTTATGATCTGGTTTATTTATCTTCAACACTGTAAGATTGTCTGAAAGCTTATTTCTGGTTTTTTGAGATTCTGTTTTGATGTGGCAGCAACATGTTTTTAAGGAAGGAGAGAGACAATAACATAATTGCTGGACAGGATGAAGTAACAGAATTCAAGTGAATATCAGTTTGAAGTCACTGAACAGTTTGTGTTGATATAAGATAAAATCTCAATAAAGATATTAGAATTATGAGACTTCAATTTCAAAATATCACACTGAGGAAATATCTCAAAATTTCATGAGGAAACTGAACATACACATTTTAAAGGAATGAATTTTTATGCACTAATATGTGTGGAAATGTAAATGTTTAGCTGATAATCTAACATAATATATTAAGTTATTAAAGAAAATATCTAAAAGATTTTTAGTAATGTTGGAGGAGCATGTAATTTCCTCGATTGTGTCTTATTGCAACAAAAATTTAAAGTAATGGACGGACCAGTGTTAAAGACCCATGTAATTTCCTCAGACAGACTAATGTTGCAGCTTAATTTTAATTAGAAAGCAAAGAATACATCCTCGAGGTGTGAGGGCAGGCCAACCCAAAAGACATGAAGAGAAGCCCCCAGCCCAATTTTGGCTCCTCTTTTTGTTTTTTTTTTTTTCCCCCTCCCCTGGGCCTGCACTGTGTAAATTGTGCTAGCCAGGAATGCTGTTTGTTCTACCTGAGGTCCTCATTCTGGTCCTCAGACCTTCCTTTGTTCTATTTTCGCAGGCTTTTCCCTTCCTAGTCTTTTAGCCACCATCATTCTGGACTCCATTTTACTATTCTAACTACCTAACAGTAACATAAATATTATAACAAAATTTTAGTAAGCTGTGATAAGATACACATACTTATCTCTACCCATCCAACTTTCACAACTCATATATATACACACACACACACACACACACACACACACATATATATATACATATATATATGTAGGTATGCATGTATGTATAAGACTAAATATTCATAGATATATACAGGAAACAAAAATGACCACAGATGAGAAATGCTAACCAAGTTTGCCAAAGAAAGTAAATGTACAAATAATAAATGACATAGGGTTTGCTGTATCTCTCTGTCTGAAGAGCCTAAATGAGTGTCTGAGAGAAGATGGAGAATAGTCCAAGAATCCCGTAGGTTTCTTCCAGAGAATTCTTTTCAAATTCTCAGTGACTTGGGACCAATGCATCTGTCTGGAAGAATGTGTGCAAGGCAGAGATGCTGAAAGGAGGACTGCTTGAAAATTTATGAAGATAATTGATAACCCTGTCACTAGCTAGCTAAGGGACTGCTTTCCTCTACTTCTGTCAAAAAAGAAATTTGCTTCTTTGGAAAAGTGAATAAGAGAAATTCTATCCTGGGCCCATTGAACACTGATGAAGCTAGGGAAAAGAAAAATAAAGGTGTTTTACACCATAAAACTTCTGATCTTCACCTCAGATCTTCTAAGCATACGTGGCCAAGCCTAGAATCCTTTTAGGAAACTAAGCAGTTCAAGAGAAAGCCCACACATACAGATTCTGGTGATGGGAATAGATGTTCTGGAGATGGGAATGGATGCTCCACATAAAAGCAGCCAAGTCTTGTACTGGACAGTGGACCTAAAAGTCCATCAGTTTATAAATTGTTCACGCATCTGAGCCTTCTGGAAGCTTTGAATGCCTAATTCATACGTATGAAAATATATGCACTGAGAATCATGAGTTGTTGACAAATACCTTAAAAAAAAAAAAGATGGATTGAAACAAACAAAAAAACCCCTCTTTTTTAAATAAATGTATTTATATGACAACTTTCCTCCTGCATACATCCTGATGCTAAGAATAATTATTATTAAAAATTTTACAACACTGACTTAACAGATATCCTTTATCCCACACAGAGAAAGATCATTAGTGTATTTATGTTTTTAAAAGACACATTGTATGAAACTCACTGCATGGATTATGGTCATTAAGACCTATGGAACTCAAGAAAATATTTTCCTATTTTGACAAGTTTATGATATTCATTATTGAAGTACCAGGATGTTTCTGTCAGGTTTGCTAGCCACAGACATTATTCTCATTTGCAGTCAATAACTTGACTGGCAGGCAACTCCCAGAGAGAGAAAGTGAGGATATTTAACTGCTAGCTTTGCCACACTACATCATTTTGCTTCATCTTTCAACCATTTTTCATATGACACAGCACAGAAAATGCCAGAGAACACTGCTTCATAATTAGTTTCCTATTTCCTTTTGATACTTTTTTTTTATGAGAGTCTCTATATCTTGTTACAATATGTCATCCTAATACTGTGTAGCCTATTGAAGACTTTATGTTGTGTCTTCCTTTCTTCTTTAAAAGGGGATGGGAGGTCATGGCACATTTTCAATGTAATTAATAAATCTCATAGTCCAAAATATCTGCCCTTAATTTCCAAGTGTCAGGATACTATATTTACTATTTTCAGTCTTCATTTAAGTCATGGTTGTGTCAGGACAAAACCCTTTTCATATATCACATATTGTTATATTGCAGTGGGTAAATTGTGATGCCATTTTGCTTTGCTTGCTCCAGTTCTACCCATAATTTCAACATTCAACAGTCCATAGTTTAAAAAAACAGGTTAAAGTTTTGTTTTTTCTTTTTCCTCACAATTTTGATAGAAGAACAAAACACAGGTGCCTAAAATCTACAACTTCTGTGTCTGAGTTGATTATAGTTAATGTATTTTGAATTTCCATTAGAGAAATGTGTTATAAATCAAACTATATAAATCATTTATCTCTTAGTTAAATGGATGCAACTATGAGGAAATCCTAAAATATTTATGACCAAAGTTTGAAGAAACTGGGGTGGAGACAGCAGTCACGCTCCAATCTAGAAAATGTATAGATAAAATACAAGTGTCTTCTGACTTAGTGGTATTTTGGTATTTCCCTCACTACAACATTCATGTGAATCATCAGCCTTGTTCACATCCATGACTTTAGTGTCTATGTTGTGTCCTGTCACAGCCCCTTAGAGACCACATTTCATGAGCAGCCAATTTTTAACATGTGCATCAAAACACATGATTTCTTTCTTTGAATTTGTCAATGGCTTTTCTTTACAAATTAAGAAATAATTATGCCTGATGAACTATGGAATGAGGTTTGTGACACTACAGGAAACAGGGATCAAGACCATGCCCATGGAAAAGAAATTCAAAAAAGCAAAATGGCTGTCTGGGGAGGCCTTACAAATAGCTATGAAAAGAGAGGTGAAAACCAAAGGAGAAAAGGAAAGATATAGGCATCTGAATGCAGAGTTCCAAAGAATAGCAAGAACAGAGAAGAAAGCCTTCTTCAGCAATCAATGTAAAGAAATAGAGGAAAACAACAGAATGGGAAAGACTAGAAATTTCTTCAAGAAAATTACAGATACCAAGGGAACATTTCATGCAAAGATGGGCTCGATAAAGGACAGAAATCGTCTGGATCTAACAGAAGCAGAAGATATTAAGAAGAGGTGGCAAGAATACACAGAAGAACTGTACAAAAAAGATCTTCACGACCTAGATAAGCATGATGATGTGATCACTAATCTAGAGCCCAGACATCTTGGAGTGTGAAGTCAAGTGGGCCTTAGAAAGCATCACTACAAACAAAGCTAGTGGAGGTGATGGCATTCCAGTTGAGCTGTTTCAAATCCTGAAAGATGATGCTGAGAAAGTGCTGCACTCAATATGCCAGCAAATTTGGAAAACTCAGCAATGGCCACAGTACTGGAAAGGTCAGTTTTCATTCCAATTCCAAAGAAAGGCAATGCCAAAGGATGCTCAAACTACAGCACAGTTGCACTCATCTCACACGCTAGTAATGTTCAAAATTCTCCAAGCCAGGCTTCAGCAATACATGAACCGTGAACTCCCTGATGTACAAACTGGTTTTAGAAAAGGCAGAGGAACCAGAGATCAAATTGCCAACATCCACTGGATCACTGAAAAAGCAAGAGAGTTCCAGAAAACATCTACTTCTGCTTTATTGACTATGCCAAAGCCTTTGACTGTGTGGATCATAATAAACTGTGGAAAATTCTGAAAGAGATGGAAATACCAGACCACCTAACCTGCCTCTTGAGAAATCTGAATGCAGGTCAGGAACCAACAGTTAGAACTAGACATGGAACAACAGACTGGTTGAAAAGGAGTATGTCAAGGCTGTATATTGTCACCCTGCTTATTTAACTTATATGCAGAGTACATCATGAGAAACACTGCACTGGAAGAAACACAAGCTTGAATCAAGATTGCTGGGAGAAATATCAATAACTTCAGATATGCAGATGACACCACCCTTATGGCATAAAGTGAAGAGGAGCTAAAAAGCCTCTTGATGAAAGAGGAAAATGAAAAGAAGTGAAAGTGAAAGTGAAAGAAGAAAGTGAAAAAGTTGACTTAAAGCTCAACATTCAGAAAATGAAGATCATGGCATCTGGTCCCACCACTTCATGGGAAATAGATGAGGAAACAGTGGAAACAGTGTCAGACTTTATTTTTGGGGGCTCCAAAATCACTGCAGATGATGACTTCGGCCATGAAATTAAAAGACGCTTACTCCTTGGAAGAAAAGTTATGATCAACCTAGGCAGTATATTCAAAAGCAGAGACATTACTTTGCCTACTAAGGTCCGTCTGGTCAAGACTATGGTTTTTCCTGTGGTCATGTATGGATGGGAGAGTTGGACTGTGAAGAAGGCTGAGCACCAAATAATTGGTGCTTTTGAACTGTGGTGTTGGAGAAGACTCTTGAGAGTCCCTTGGACTGCAAGGAGATCCAACCTGTCCTTTCTGAAGGAGATTTGCCCTGGGATTTCTTTGGAAGGACTGATGCTGAGGCTGAAACTCCAGTACTTTGGCCACCTCACGAGAAGAGTTGACTCATTGGAAAGACTCTGATGTTGGGAGGGATTGGGGGCAGGAGGAGAAGGGGACAACCTAGGATGAGATGGCTGGATGGCATCACCGACTCAATGGGGAGTGAGTTTGAGTGAACTCCAGAGTTGGTAATGGACAGGGAGGCCTGGCGTACTGTGATTCATGGGGTGGCAAAGAGTCGGACACGACTGAGCAACTGAACTGAACTGGACTGCAAGGCTGTACATAGAAGAGGTCTGGCTCTGTCTTCATCCTCTTACCTGTTCACAAAGCACACCAACTTTGGACTCTGTCTGCCCTTGTTTCATAGCACTTGCATGTTCTCTTCTTTCTGCATGGCTGTTCTGCTTATATCTTAGAATATTTGTCCAGTTTTGCATTTTGTGGCACAGTGCATATGTTCCTGTCATGAAGCTGTACAATGGCGAGTGAACTCTGCTGCAGCAAAACTATAGCCTTGCTTACTGTAGTTATCAGCCAGTAGCTCATAGAGTGGAGAAGGCAATGGCACCCCACTTCAGTACTCTTGCCTGGAAAATCCCATGGATGCAGGAGCCTGGTAGGCTGCAGTCCATGAGGTTTCTAAGAGTCCGACATGACTGAGCAACTTCACTTTGACTTTTCACTTGCATGCACTGGGGAAAGAAATGGCAACCCACTCCAGTATTCTTGCCTGGAGAATCCCAGGGATGGGAGAGCCTGGTGGGCTGCAGTTTATGGGGTCGCACAGAGTCAAACACGACTGAAGTGATGCAGCAGCAGCAGCAGTTCATAGAGAATCATATCTGCCTCTCTTCTGCTCATCAAATCTCATGCGAGTGAAATTATCTGACATGGCCTAAATGATACTGAGGATCCCAACAACAAAGGACTACTTTAATATAGTGTTTTAGCTTTACAACTTCTCCTGCTAAAAAGAGAGGACTGGAAAAGCATTGAAACATGTATATTACCATATGTAAAGCAGATGACCAGTCCAAGTTTGATGCCTGAAACAGAGCACTCAAAGCTAGTGCACTGGGACAACCCAGAGGGATAGAATGGGCACGGAGGAGAAAAGAGGGTTCGGGATGGGGGACATATGTACACCTGTGACCGATGCATGCCAGTGTATGGCAAAGACCACCACAATATTGCAAAGTAATTAGCTTCCAATTAAAATAATTTTTTAATTACTTTTAAATTTTTAAATTTAAAAAAATGGTTAAAAAAGAGAGAGAGGAATGGAAGTTGAAACAATTTAAGTTATAGAGATAGAGCTAGATGTTGACGAAAATTTGGTAGACAATAGATATTATGGACTAGTAAAAATAATGATGCTTGTCTCTACACAAGGCTCTTGAATAAGGACCAGGCCTGTGAGAACTTGAGAAACATGTTAAGACAACCCCTTTAGTGGATCTGGAAAAAGGGCGAGCAATAACTTTTCTGCATGACGAATTGCATGTTTTTGCATGTTCAGATGTCTCCAGGGAGGGATGTCTTTGTTATTATTTGGCTATCCAAAAGTTCTTAAACATGCTTTGAAATATTCTTCAACTTTCTTCCTTTGAAACTTTCAGCCACCTAATAAATACCTACTGAAAGCTTTTTATATATCTTAAAAATGTCCCCAAAGATATAAGATATTTTAGTCTTTTGTTTAATCTTTTCCCTTAAGGAGAGTTTTATTGAGTATCCAATGTGACTCAGATTCTTCACAGGGCACAGTCCATCAGTGAAATAGAAAAATGAACTAACAGTTGCATTCTGTGTAGTTAAGTGCAAATCTTTATATTTGAAGAATAGAATGAAAAAGCAATCCATCTTGAATGGGGTCTGGGAGATCCAGGCAGGGAAAGGAATAGTCAACCAAATTCCAAGGCCTTGAAGTTTACATCAGTTCAGTTCAGTTCAGTTGCTCAGTTGTTGCTGACTCTTTGCGATCCCATGAATTGCAGCATGCCAAGCCTCCCGGTCCATCACCAAATCCTGGAGTTCACTCAGACTCATGCCCATCGAGTCGGTGATGCCATGTAGCCATCTCATCCTCTGTCATCCCCTTCTCCTCCTGGCCCCAGTCCCTCCCAGCATCAGAGTCTTTTTCAATGAATCAGCTCTTCACATGAGGTGGCCAAAGTATAGAAGTTTCAGCTTTAGCATCAGTCCTTCCAAAGAACACCAAGGACTAATCTCATTTAGGATGCACTGGTAGGATCTTCTTACAGCCCAAGGGACTCTGAAGAGTCTTCTCCAACACCACAGTTCAAAAGCATCAATTCTTCAGTGCTCAGCTTTCTTCACAGTCCAACTCTTACATCCATACACGACCACTGGAAAAACCATAGCCTTGACTAGACGGACCTTTGTTGGCAAAGTAATGTCTCTGCTTTTGAATATGCTATCTAGGTTGGTCATAACTTTCCTTCCAAGGAGTAAGCGTCTTTTAATTTCATGGCTGCAATCAGCACCTGCAGTGATTTTGGAGTCCAAAAAAATAGTCTGACACTGTTTCCACTGTTTCCCCATCTAATTCCCATGAAGTGATGGGACCAGAAGCCATGATCTTAGTTTTATGAATGTTAAGTTTTAAACCAACTTTTTCACTCTCCTCTTTCACTTTCATCAAGAGGCTTTTTAGTTCCTTGTCACTTTCTCCCATAAAGGTGGTGCCATCTGCATATCTGAGATTATTGATATTTCTCCCAGCAATTTTGATTCCAGCTTGTGCTTCCTCCAGCCCAGTGTTTCTCATGATGTACTCAGCATAGAAGTTGAATAAACAGGGTGACAATATACAGCCTTGACATACTCCTTTTCCTATTTGGAACCAGTCTGTTATTCCATGTCCCATGATAATTGTTGGTTCCTGACCTGCATATATGTTTCTCTGGTATTCTCATCTCTGTCAGAATCTTCCACAGTTTATTGTGATCCACACAGTCAAAGGCTTTGGCATAGTCAATAAAGCAGAAATAGATGTTTTTCTGGAACTCTCTTGCTTTTTCCATGATCCAGCAGATGTTGGCAATTTGATCTCTGGTTCCTCTGCCTTTTCTAAAACCAGCTTGAACATCTGGTAGTTTACGGTTCATGTTCAGCTAAACCCTGGCTTGGAGAATTTTGAGCATTAGTTTACTAGCATGTGAGATGAGTGCAATTGTGCAGTAGTTTGAGCATTTTTGGCATTGCCTTTCTTTGAGATTGGAATGAAAACTGACCTTTTCCAGTCCTGTGGCCACTGCTGAGTTTTCCAAATTTGCTGGCATATTGAATGCAGCACTTTCACAGCATCATCTTTTAGGATTTGAAACAGCTCAACTGGAATGCCATCACCTCCACTAGCTTTGTTTGTAGTGATGCTTTCTAAGGCCCACTTGACTTCACATTCCAGGATGTCTGGCTCTAGGTGAGTGATCACACCATCGTGATTATCTGAGTCATGAAGATCTTTTTGTACAGTTCTTCTATGTATTCTTCCAACCTCTTCTTAAAACCTTCTGCTTCTGTTACGTCCATACCATTTCTGTCCTTTACACAGGAAAAGCTAAAAAGAGATGAAATCTTTATGTCTTCAGCTATTACCCCAGGCCTTAACACATATGTTTGCTTATGTGACTGAATGAATGAATTTGTGTATGGATGTGAGGGATGACTGTGTTTATGTAGATTCATCGGAGGAGCAAAGCTATTAGATTTCCTAAGTCCATGTTAGTAAGTGTTCATGGGAAGGATATGCTCTATAATAGCTCTTTTCAACTCTAAACTGGTTTGTGTAAACTTATGTATTTTTGTTTCCTTTTTAACCACCTATTCCTGATTGGTTTCTTAGTCTTTCCCATCACCTGTGTTACCATTTCCTGCATTTAATTTCCTCTGTTAAAAACTCTCAGAGTGGTTTATGTTTTCATAGCTGGATCCTAACTAATAGAAGCTTATCACTAGTAGAAGTAATAAAGTATCTCTACAAAATTGTGTATGCTTCCAGAGTTCAGCAATGCATCTTTGAATGAAAGTGAAAGTTGCTCAGTGTTGTCTGACTCTTTGTGACCTATGGCCTGTATACTCCATGGGATTCTCCAGGCCAGAATACTGGAATGAGTAGCCTTTCCCTTCCCAGGGGATCTTCCCAACCCAGGGATTGAACCCAGGTCTCCAACATTGCAGGTGGATCCTTTTTTTTTTTTTTAATACTTTATTCTACATTACAATACTGTATTTGTTTTGCCATACATTGACATGAATCAGCCACAGGTGTACACGATTTCCCAATGCTGAAGCCCCCTCCCACCTCCCACTCCATATCATCTCCCTGGATCATCTCGTGCACCAGCCCCAAGCATCCTGTATCCTGTATGGAACATAGACTGGCACTTCGTTTCTTATATGATAGTATACCTATTTCAATGCCATTCTCCCAAATCATCCCACCCTCTCCCTCTCCCTCAGAGTCCAAAAGTCCGTTCTATACCTCTGTGTCTCTTTTGTTGTCTTACATACAGGGTCATCATTACTATCTTTCTAAATTCCATATATATGTGCCAGTATACTGTATTGGTGTTTTTCTTTCTGGCTTACTTCACTCTGTATAATCGGCTCCAGTTTCATCCATCTTATTAGAACTGAGTCAAATTTATTCTTTTAAGGGCTGAGTAGTACTCCATTGTGTATATGTACCACTGCTTTCTTATCCATTCATCTGCTGATGGACATCTAGGTTGCTTCCATGTCCTGGCTATTATAAACAGTGCTGCAATGAACATTGGGGTACATGTGTCTCTTTCAATTCTGGTTTCCTCGGTGTGTATGCCCAGCAGTGGGATTGCTGGATCATAAGGCAGTTCTATTTGCAAGTTTTTAAGGAATCTCCACACTGTTTTCCATAATGGCTGTACTAGTTTGCATTCTCACCAGCAGTGTAAGAGGGTTCCCTTTTCTCCACATCCTCTCCAGCATTTATTGCTTGTAGACTTTTGGATTGCAGCCATTCTGACTGGTGTGAAATGGTACCTCATTGTGGTCTTGATTTGCATTTCTCTGATAATGAGTGATGTTTAGCATCTTTTCATGTGTTTGTTAGCCATCCGTATGTCTTCTTTGGAGAAATGCCTATTTAGTTCTTTGGCCCACTTTTTGATTGGATTGTTTATTTTTCTGGAGTTGAGCTGCATAAGTTGATTGTATATCTTTGAGATCAGTTTTTTGTCAGTTGTTTCATTTGCTATTGTTTTCTCCCATTCGGAAGGCTGTCTTTTCACCTTACTTATGGTTTCCTTTGTTGTGCAGAAGCTTTAAAGCAGGTGGATTCTTTACCAGCTGAGTTACAGGGAATCACAAGTATACTGGAGTGGGTAGCCAATCCCTTCTCTAGCAGATCTTCCTGACCCAGGAATCAAACCAGCATTGCAGGCAGATTCTTTACCAATTGAGCTATCAAGGAAGACATGTAACTGAATATGATGCACAATAACCCAACCCAGGTATACTTAATATCAGATATATATTGTCAAAGTTTTGACATAGATTCCCACTTGGTACTTCAAAATATCTGTGTATATACTGACTTCAGCTATGAGGAATGCATTGCGATTCTGGCTCTCCAAGTGATCAGATGTGGACGGTCACTTGGCATATTTGATACTGGCTTGATATTGGTTGAAATCTGCAAGTGTTTCAACATGACAGATAAGAACATTGAATATCAGGTCCTTGATATCCTGATAGCTTAGTAAATGTGAGCTACTCAGATAGCCTGCAGAGGCTCCATGGCAGATCAGACAGAACTAGAACATGACAGGATAAAGGCCTTAGTTCTGCTGAAGCTCTGCTAACAGGATAAGAGATACTGATGAGCTTGATGCTGATTATATGTAGATACTTACTGAATGCTGTGCCTTAATCATAGTGAAACTATGAAAGCTAAATATAAATACAGATGCATTTTGTGGAGTCCGGAGTATCCACTTTCCTGTCATGTATCCATAATTTGGTCTCATTTAAAAATATAGAGCCATGTCAAATGTTTCACTTCAGTTCAGTTCAGTCAGTCAGTCAAGTCTGACTCTTTGCCACCCATGAATCTCGGCACGCCAGGCCTCCCTGTCCATCAACAACCCCCGGAGTTCACTCAGACTCATGTCCATCTAGTCAGTGATGTCATCCAGCCATCTCATCCTCTGTCGTCCCCCTTCTCCTCCTGCCCCCAATGCCTCCTAGGATCAGAGTCTTTTCCAATGAGTCAACCCCTCGCATGAGGTGGCCAAAGTACTGGAGTTTCAGCTTTAGCATCATTCCATCCAAAGAAATCCCAGGGCTGATCTCCTTCAGCATGGACTGACTGGATCTCCTTGCAGTCCAAGGGACGTTCAAGAGTCTTCTCCAACAGCACAGTTCAAAACAGCAATTCTTCGGTGCTCAGCCTTCTTCACAGTCCAACTCTCACATCCATTCATGACCACAATTAAAACCATAGCCTTGACTAGATGGACCTTTGTTGGTAAATGTTTACCTATGGCCAAATTCCTTGACAGATCCTTGAAACTTGTACTACTGAAGGTACCTGGAGTCTATACAGACATTGAACTATACTCAGATTACAATAGTTCTTCAGTCTTGCTTTTCTCAAATCAGGTACTTGTTAGTACATCATCATGAACCTCGGTTTCATGGAAGATCTGTTTCTGCCTTTTGGACCTTAGCTCTGAACACCATTTCATTTACTGCCACAGTTCCTAGTATCCAGCCCTGAAGCACAATGTTATAATAAAGGAACCCATCCTTTACTTTGGATAGGAGGAAACTATATAAAAGTTTGGGCTTCCCTGGTGGCTCAGTTGGTAAAGAATCTGTCTATAATGTCGGGGACCTGGGTTTGTCCCTGGGCTGGGAAAATCTCCTGGAGAAAGGAAAGGGTACCCACTCCAGTATTCTGACCTATAGAATTCCACTGATGGTATAGTATATGGGGTTGCAAAGAATCAGACATGACTGAGCATATAAGCACATTACAGTATATAAAATTTTACTTATGATAAAACATAAACATTATTTACGTTTCTTCTAATGTAAAAGCTCCCTGTCAAAGTTAATTATAACCTCACTTGGTTTGCTAAGTCACTTCAGTCGTATCCAACTCTGTGTGACCCAATAGATGGCAGCCCACCAGGCTCCCCTTTCCCTGGGATTCTCCAGGCAAGAACATTGGAGTGGGCTGTCATTTCCTTATCCAATGCATGAAAGTGAAAAATGAAAGTGAAGTCACTCAGCCGTGTCCGACCCCCAGAGACCCCATGGACTGCAGCCTTCCAGGCTTGTCTGTCCATAGGATTTTGCAGACAATACTGGAGTGGGGTGCCATTGCCTTCTCTGTCATTTAGTTTACTAGGTTGTAAATACAATGCCCTTATCAACCTATATGTGGTAATTTTCAGCATATCATTTAAATGAACAAAACTTTTGATACGCAAATGTTTTATTTCATGAAATTTTTATTAATTAGTGCTGGTTCCTTTTCAAGGAAGACTTGTAATTTTTATTTGATATATTTTTCTTAACATGGGGTCTTAATGTCTTAATATTTCTTGGCTATATATATATATTTTTTTTTTTCTTTTTGTGTTCAACTGTCATTGCTCAGCCTAGCTGGCACAGCTGGCACTGCATGGTGGTGTCCTGTGTTACACTGAGATCTTTCTCTAGCTTGGAGATCATGAAGTATCCCACTCCTCATGCATTCCTACCTTCTTATTGTTGGTCACAAGTTATTTCATAAACGGAGGTTGTGTTCTGTGTGAGAAAATGGGGCTTTTGTTAAAGATTTAAAGCAAAGAAGAAAAACTATCTTAGTTTTAGAGATGACATGATATGTATCGGAATCTTAATTAACATATATAATTATTAGAATTAATATATAAACAGCTATGTTTTAGGCTGAGGGATACATTTAAAACTATAAATTCATATATACTCTCACAAACAATTGAAAGTAAAGTTACTATATTATGATACCATTTCACCCAGACATAGAAGTGAATTTAACAGGATATTCACAGTTTTTACATTGAAAGTTGCAATACATTGCTGAGAAAAGCTGGGCAAAATCTAAATAAATAAATGGAAAGATATATCATAATCACAAATCAGAAGGCTCAGTATTATTAAGATGTCAGTTTTCCTGAAATTTGTTTAGGGATTCACTGTATTCTGAATCAAAATTTCAGATGGGCTTTTATAAGGAACTGATATACTAAGCCTAAATTTTATGTGGAATGCAAAGGAAATGGAAGAGATAAACAGCGTTTTACAAGGAACAAAGTTGGATGCATTTATTGCCTGATTTCAAGATTTACCATAGAGCTATAGTCAACAAGACAATGTGGTGTTGGCATGAGGGATGACAAATAAATCAACAAGGCAGATTAGAGATAGCATAAATAGACCAGCGTTTACATGGTTATTTGATTTTTATCAGAAGTGCTGAAGCAATGCACATATAAAATGACTGGGATCATATTTTTATTTGAATTTCTCCTATTTGAAAAAAATATTTAAAATTTGATAGTATCAAGTATTACAAGCATATGATGAAATAATTTCTGTAACACCCTGATGGCAGAGTGAATTAGTATAGGCAATTTGGAGAACAACTGGTATTATTGACCAAAAAAAAAGTAGAACTCTCTGGCAAGATAGACTCTAAGCAGGGGACAATGATTTCTTCTGAGGGTAAGGAAGTGAAAAGGTGCTTTTCATCTGTGAGGAAAATGTTCCACGGAGGCTTGCTTTATCTGTTCTATATAAGAGTAAAGGAGAAAGTATGCATGTATTAGACTGTTTAAAATGTATGTATAGTATAGATAGGCTGGTAGTAAATGTTGAGTTATTTATTCTATTGAAATGTGTGTATATATTGATTTTTGGTAGTTTTTTTTTTTTTTTTTGTATACTCTGCATTAATTATTACACCACCTGCAAGACCTGCAACTGATGCAGTCAGTCTTCAAAGAGAATGCATTCCATCAAGTTTCCTGACTTTTGGTCCCATCCCATTCCTCAGATGCAGGAGCTTTGCCCAAGCCCCGACTCTCAATACTTGGTTCTCAGGTCTCTCTCTCCATGTAAGCCTTCTCATCCTATTACCAAAATGGGCTAACCTTAATCCTCTTGCTATCAGACATTCAATAACCTAGAATATCCCTGCATGAGTTTCTCTCTGCAGAAGGCTTGCTGTAGAGCCAGCAGTTATTCAAACACATGCAGCTTCTTTTTGTTTATTCTGCACAGCACCACCTAAAGAGTGGGGTCCTTTTTATCTCTCCATGATGACTAATGTTCTGTCATTCTGTGTGTGGGTATAGTCCTGTGATAACTCTAGTTCTAGTATGTTTTATCCAAACTTCATAGAAGCTACAGACAGGATTGCCATGCTTTTGGTAACCAGTTCTCCCTTGATTAAACACTGTGCTTTAGGCATCTGGTTGTCTCTTGGCTACACTGTTGCTGCTGGTTGTTTGTTGTAAGCATTTGGACAGGGCTTTCCTGTGGATGGGATCCAATTTGAGGTTTCATATTGACTAAAGTCTCTCTCCAGCTTTATCATCTCACACATGCACCTTTCTCCTTTTTTTTTTTGCAATCGTAACTTTTACTAGGAACAAAGCTAGTGGAGTTGATGGAATTACAATTGAACTGTTTCAAATCCTGAAAGATAATGCAGTGAAAGTGCTGCGCTCAATACGCCAGCAAATTTGGAAAACTCAGCAGTGGCCACAGGACTGGAAAAGGTCAGTTTTCATTCAAATCCCAAAGAAAGGCAAAGCCAAAGAATACTCAAACTATTGCACAATTGCACTCATCACACATGCTAGTAAAGTAATGCTCAAAATTCTCCAAGCCAGGCTTTAGCAATACATGAACTGTGAACTCCCTGATGTTCAAGCTGGCTTTACAAAAGGCAAAGGAACCAAAGATCAAATTGCCAACATTCACTGGATCATGGAAAAAGCAAGAGAGTTCCAGAAAAACATCTATTTCTGCTTTATTGACTATGCCAAAGCCTTTGACTATGTGGATCACAATAAACTGTAGAAAATTCTGAAAGAGATGGGAATACCAGACCACCTAATCCACCTCTTGAGAAACCTGTATGCAAGTCAGGAAGCCACAGTTAGAACTGGACATGGAACAACAGACTGGTTCCAAATAGGAAAAGGAGTGTGTCAAGGCTGTATATTGTCACCCTGCTTATTTAACTTATATGCAGAGTACATCATGAGAAACGCTGGACTGGAGGAAACACAAGATGGAATCAAGATTGTCTGGAGAAACATCAATAACCTCAGATATGCAGATGACACCACACTTATGGCAGAAAGTGAAGAGGAACTTAAAAGCCTCTTGATGAAGGTGAAAGAGGAAAGTGAAAAAGTTGGCTTAAAGCTCAACATTCAGAAAACGAAGATCATGGCATCTGGTCCCGTCACTTCATGGGAAATAGATGGGGAAACAGTGGAAACAGTGTTAGACTTTATTTTGGGGGGCTCCAAAATCACTGCAGATGGTGACTGCAGCCATGAAATTAGAAGACACTTACTCCTTGGAAGAAAAGTTACTCCTAGATAGTATATTCAAAAGCAGAGACATTACTTTGCCATCTAAAGTCCGTCTGTTCAAGGCTATGGTTTTTCCAGTGGTCATGTATGGATGTGAGAGATGGACTGTGAAGAAAGCTGAGCAGTGAAGAATTGATGCTCTTGAGCTGTGGTGTTGGAGAAGACTCTCGAGAGTCCTTTGGACTGCAAGGAGATCCAACCAGTCCATTCTGAAGATCAGCCCTGGGATTTCTTTGGAAGGAACGGTGCTGAAGCTGAAACTCCAGTACTTTGGCCACCTCATGCAAAGAGTTGACTCATTGGAAAAGACTCTGATGCTGGGAGGGATGGGGGCAGGAGAACGTGACGAGGATGAGATTCCTGGATGGCATCATGGACTCTATGGATGTGAGTTTGAGTGAAACCCGACAGATGGTAATGAACAGGGAGGAGGCCTGGCGTACTGTGATTCATGGGGTCACAAAGAGTTGGACACGACTGAGCGACTGAATTGAACTAACTGAACTTTTACTACACAAAGGGTTTGTTGAGACTTTCTTAAATGCCATAATCAAATATTATGCCACCCTCATAATTAGACGTTTTATACCCATGTTTAAGAAAAGTGGCTCTTTCCTCTGAGCCATGGTTCCACACTGTCACCTGTCTTTACGCCTATGCTGTCAATACCATCCTCTACTCTTTGTGGCAGAATTGTCACTTTCAGTATATCAGAGATTCTGTAATGACTGCAAAGATGTCTCAGCTTCTGTAGCTGCAAATACTCAGTTTTCACACTTCTACTATCTCTCTCTCAAGGTATTTTTATACATAAAACTATTTTTGCTAACAGAGACTGAACCTTATGCAGTACATAAACAGAGTCACTGTCTTTCTAATGATTTTCAAAAATGCCTGCCCCTATTATTCCAGAAATTACTTTTCCCTCTATGTTCTCTTTGGCACTGCTCTGATTATTTTCTTTTATCCTAAGTTCTGTTGTGGGTTGGAAAGATTATCCAAGAACTGGTTATATTTTCATTGGAAAACAAAAAATCCACTTTTAGAGATGTCAGAGTTGGCACTATAGAATGAAATGTTATTATATGCCAATGGTATTTGATCCAGAACTAAGAATCCTTTGCTTGGCTTAAGCAAGCAATGGTTTTACAATTTAACATGATTTGTTAGTTAAATATAGTTTGTTAAGAAAATTACAACAATACCTTCTACTTAATGAAATTCTAACTGTCCTTTCATTTACAGGTTTGAGTTATAATCCTTGGAACTTGTCTTGATGCCCCTTTGGAATTAATTGATCTTTCCTCTGCATTCCCATGTTATTTTTATCTCAGTGAAACTACTTGCTTCTGTATAGGTGGAACTAATACTTTGTTGTCCATGTATTTTTTTTTTTTAAATCTAATACCCCTCCAAAATACAAGCTTCATTTATAATAGGAACTTTCATGTCATCTTGCTGAGAACATAGCACACTTATAATAGTTGATATTAAAAATATGTTTTGAAAACTCAAGTTTTACATGTTTAGAAGGATAAGTATAGACTAAACTTCAGACATTTAAGTGTATAACTAGATTAATTTTCAAAATTAAATTTGAGATAAGGAATGATACCTGTAACACAGAAACCTCTCTTGGCCTTTCCTAGTCAGTAATATAATTATATATTAGATCTGTCTATTTTTTTAAACTTGGGCTAATGAGACAACAGAGTATTAATATGTTTCTGGCTTCTTTCATTCAACGTGTCTGTCAAATTCAGAACTATCTTTGTATATACTTGGGGTTCATTTAATTTACTGTATAAACATTCCACATTGTAGTCAGTTATTCCTTCTACTGTTAGTGAACCTTTGATTTGTATCAAGTGTTTGGCTCTTGTGTACATATATGTACTCAGGATAGCTGAATGCATGTCTAAGAATTGATAGTATAAAGTGTATGCTTAGTTGCTCAGTCATGTCCAACTCTTTGTGATCCCATGGACTGTAGCCCGCCAGGCTCCTGTGTCTATGAGGATTCTCCAGGCAAGAATACTGGAGAGGGTTGCCATGCTCTCTTCCAGGAGATCTTCCAAACCAGGGATCAAACCCAGGCCTCCCACATTGCAGGCAGATTCTTTACAGTCTGAGCCAACAAGGAAGCCCAGAATAAGGCATGTAAGTGCCTATGTTAAGCTTTGGAAGATTCCGAGTTTTCCAAAGGCTATTTAACCTCACTTAGAGTATATGGGACTTTCTGATATCCACATTATCCTCAGTACTTGCCAGCACTAAGACAATTTTTTTAATCTTTTGTATTTTAAACTATTCTCATAGATGTGTCAGTATCTCATTTTAAATGTCATTTTTTATTGTTGGCTACTAATGTTGAACATATGAATATTGTGTCTTTGTATGTCATATTTGAGTATTCCTGGAATAATGCTCACTTATCAGTTATGTATATCATTTTTATGTATTGTTGGGATTAATCTCTTACTAACTAGTTTTAGAACTGTTGCATCTATATACATGAGAGAAATTGGATCTACCATTCTTCTTATGGGGCTTCCCAAGGGAGCTAGTGGTAAAGAACCCACCTGCCCATGCAGGAGACATAAGAGACGTGGGTTCTATCCCTGGATTGGGAAGATCCCATGGAAAAGGGCATGGAAACCCACTCCAGTATTTCTGCCTGCAGAATGCCATGCACAGAGGAGCCTGGCCAGGTACAGTTCACAGGGTCACACAGAGTCAGACACGACTGAAGCAACTTAACACAGCACAGTATCCTTCTTATAATGTCCCTATTGGTTTAAAAAGTATTAGGGCCTTATAAAATAAATTGAGACACTTTCTTTCTTTTTCTCATTAATTATTTAATTAGGTACATTATTTTATTTATTTCCTTCTATAGTTTTTCATTCTTCATTAACCCTTTAGAATTATGTCAGAGAGTACTATATGCTGCCTTGATGTATTAGTGTCTATTTTAAATTAGTATTCTTATCACTTCCTGGACAATGTGAGGCCTACAAAAATGTCAATTATATTTTTTTTCTTCCCCTTCACCCTTTCTGCTGTTATTTCCAAACCTTTTAATTCTATGTAAGTTTAAAAGCACACATAACCTTCTTATTATTTTCAAAAGTATATATTTAAGTTTTCACGCATAGCTATCTTTTGCAATAGTTTAAATTTATTCCTGCATTTCCTTCCACATGGATTTTCTATTTGTCCAAAGACCATCCATTAATGTTCCTTTGGTAAGTTTTTCTGGTGATAATTTATATTCTATCATTTTTGTTTGATTGAAACACTGTATTTCTCTCCTATTTTTAAGATATTTTTCTTTTTTTTTTAATACTTTTTATTCTACATTACAATACTGTATTTGTTTTGCCATACATTGACATGAATCAGCCACAGGTGTACACGATCTCCCAATGCCGAAGCCCCCTCCCACCTCCTACCCCATATCATCTCCCTGAATCATCCTGTGCACCAGCCCCATGCACCCTGTATCCTGCATTGAACATAGACTGGTGCTTCATTTCTTACAAGATAGTATACATGTTTCAATGCCATTCTCCCAAATTATCCCACCCTCTCCCTCTCCCTCAGAGTCCAAAAGTCCGTTCTATACCTCTGAGTCTCTTTTGTTGTCTCACATAGAGGGTCATCATTACTATCTTTCTAAATTCCATATATATGTGCCAGTATACTGTATTGGTGTTTTTCTTTCTGGCTTACTTCACTCTGTATAATCGGTTCCAATTTCATCCATCTCATTAGAACTGAGTCAAATTTATTCTTTTTAAGGGCTGAGTAGTACTCCATCATGTATATGTCCACTGCTTTCTTATCCATTCATCTGCTGATGGACATCTAGGTTGCTTCCATGTCCTGGCTATTATAAACAGTGCTGCAATGAACATTGGGGTACATGTGTCTCTTTCAATTCTGGTTTCCTTGGTGTGTATGCCCAGCAGTGGGATTGCTGGGTCATAAGGCAGTTCTATTTGCAATTTTTTAAGGAATCTCCACACTGTTTTCCATAGTGGCTGTACGAGTTTGCATTCCCACCAGCAGTGTAAGAGGGTTCCCTTTTTCCACATCCTCTCCAGCATTTATTGCTTGTAGACTTTTGGATTGCAGCCATTCTGACTGGTGTGAAATGGTACCTCATTGTGGTCTTGATTTTCATTTCTCTGATAATGAGTGATGTTGAGCATCTTTTCATGTGTTATAGAATTCCAAGTCAGCAGCCATTTCTTTCAAAGACCTAATTCAACTTTTATATTTCTAACAATGTTAAAAAGTTGCCATCCATCACAAGATTACTCTGTTAGAGATAGTTTGTGTTTGCGTGTGTTTAATCCTGCTTTTAAGTTTTCACTTCATTTTCTGGTTTCAGTAGTTTTATTGTAATGAGACTATCTGTAGTTCTTGGAGTCCATCAAACTTGAATTGGTGACCCAGGATCTCTCATCAGATACAGAAATATAAGTCACTATTTCTTCAGATATCACCTCTATGCCTTTTGCTGCTGAGATCACAACAGGATGTAAAAATTATGTACAATATTTCCCTTTAGCTTTTCCTTAGTCTTTTTGATTTCTTTTTGTCCTTTAATTTGTATATTTTTAAACTGATGAATATGAGTTGCCTAAAATTGTTGGCATATCTGCTGATTTTGTTCCTAAATTCTAGACATTGCATATGAAAAAACTTGTGAAAGCTCTATGTAGTATTTTCCTCCAGTGTAGGGTTTTTAATTTTTTTTTTTTAATGGTAAGGAGATATATAAGATCATTTGATTCTGTCTTCTCCGATTTGGCAATTCAGGTGCCATTTATTTTATGCTTAGTTTCTCTATCAGCTTAAGACCCAACACATTATTGAGAGGAAATTGCAAACAGAAATTTTGGCTCACTATACTTGGTGTCTATTTGCAGACGTGGATATTGGCAAATTCTTGCAGCTGCCACTTACTTTGAGTGGTCCTATACTAAAGAGGAGAATTAATCACAAACCACTGTTACAGGGCACTCCTGGTACCAATTTTTTTTTTTTTTTTTTAATGTACAAGTCAAGAATTTCAGTATACCAGAAGAGATACATCAGACATGCCTTTTAAGGTGAATTTAAAAGGAAGACTCAGGTCTGAGAGAATGAGATCTCTTGAGTGGGTACTGCATGAGACATCTTTTAGGGACTGTTCTCTCTTGTAATGGTTCCATGAACACAGCAAGGGAGAAGTCCTAGGTACAAGTAACACTCGACTTAAGAAAACTTAAATGTGTGAATTCCAGGAGTTATTTATAATTGGTTTTACTATTCCAAGTCAAAATACAACTTACCAATCGGAAGTCATTTTTACCATAAGCAGTTTGCCTAGTAACACAAGTGATAGTCCATCTTTATCAAATTTCTAGTAAAATATGAAAGTTTAACCCAAACTCAATCTCCCACAGAGAAAGAGATCTTGAAGTCTTTTATTCATGTAAACTGGTGAGTGAGTGAGTGAAGGTGCTCAGTTGTGCCCGACTCTTTGGGATCCCATGGACTGTAGCTGACCAGGCTCCTCCATCCATGGAATTTTCCAGGCAAGAGTCCTGGAGTGGGTTGCCATTTCCTTCTCCAGAGGACCTTCCCAACCCAAGGATTGAACCCAGGTCTCCCACATTGCAGGTAGATGCTTTACCATCTGAACCACCAGGAAAGCCCATGTAAACTGGTAGAAAATTAGGAATTTATTTGGGCTTCACCTCAGTGTGCCACCCTTTCCTATGGACATCAAAGTTTTAATGTCATGATTGTTTTCAGTGTCTTCAAGCAGTTGGTTCATATATTTTATGCAACTGTTGATGTACTTAGCTGGAGTGTTAGTGTGATAGAATTTTTCTACTACCTCCAGAAGTAGAAGTGAGTCAAAAAGTTAAAGTTGTATATAGGTTAGCTTTTATTATTTCCCTTGTTTGGCTTCAAAGAGATTTACAAAGGTCATGACACTGGGAGCTTTAAGCTATTTATATTTAGTGGAAACTTTGAACAGATTGTAAATTGTAAAATAGTCTGTGTATACATCTGAGGATATTTCAGTGGGAGTTGCAAGGAAAATGATGATACTCGAGCTTCTAAAGAGAAGAAAATTAATAGTGTACATCGTTAATCTCTAGAGACCACTTCATGTATAAAAAAAAATATCAAACTGTTATATATATGTTCTGTTAAATTCAAATTATTACAGTGTTCTCTATATCTGTGAAAAGGTCATATCAGAAAATTAAAAATCAGTCATTATAGCAAATTTGGTACACTTTTTCATATATTTTTATTTACCCCCAGGAAGAAACAGATAAGAAATAAAAACTAAAGGGAGTAAAATATATAAATCACCTAAAAGTCAATTTATAATATTTTAAGAACATCCAGACTCAAAGAGGTAGAAACATCTACTGTAATTCTATGCTAAATCCATAAATTAGGAGCTGGTGGTAATTCAAGAACAGAAATTTGCCTTTCTTAGTCATCAAAGTATTACTTAAGAATTCAGCAGTGTTAACAGTTGCAGATTGTTCAGATTTTTCTTGGAAGAGATACTTATGGGACTTAAAATAGTTTATTTGAAAGTAACTGATTCTTACTAATTCCTTCTGTCATGAGAAATGATGCTCTATTATATAAAAATCTTTTAAAACTTTGGATGATGTGCATGATCCATACATAAGAAGTTTTAGTGTCAAAAATATAATAAAATGAACACATCAATTTTCACCTTAAACAATGAAGAGAGGATTAAGTAAACTATGTATGTTTTGATTTTTACATTAAAAATGACTTTTTGCTGTGATTTATGTTATTTTTCTATTGTGTAGTAATTAACATTAACTTATGATCTATATTTGTTGACTTTACTACACACTCACAGACACATATGTTTCTATCTACTATCTACCTTTCTACCATCTGTTTTGTCATTCAAATAATTCTACAGATCTCATCCCTTTGTGATAGGCTATGACCAAGATTGGAAAAATAAAAAGACTCTGAACAGTGTAACACTGACTTTCTCTGGTGTTGTCACTTTTTCCTTTTTATTTTATTTTTAAGATGCTTTCTCTCTGTGACCTTATGCATTCTAGTTTTATCTCATGACAGCACTACTCTTATTTACTCCAGAATGTAGTTGGCATCTGTACATGCTGGTTATGATAGGTAATCTGGTATAATTATAATGTTTTAATGTATCAACTAAATTTCAGTTTCTCTCATCTTTGTTCCTTAAGAGGCCACTAAATTATCTTAATTCAGAGTTTTACTAATTCAAGTTCATTACCATAGTCATTTTCTTTTGGTTTTATTTATTTCTGTTAACTCATTTAAAAAAATCACTCTTTTTCTCTTTGACACAGCCTTATACACACATCTCAGTTACTCTGCAGATAAAAATCAAGTAAATGTAAAACACTATCAATAGTTACTAACAGTAAATGATTGAGAATGCCATAACTTTAGGTAAGGTGAAGTCGCTCAGTCGTGTCTGACTCTGCGACCCCGTGGACTGTAACCTACTAGGCTTCTCCGTCCATGGGATTCTCCAGGCAAGAATACTGGAGTGGACTGCCAAATGGGATTTTATTTTTTTCTTTGTGTGTTTGTGTATATATATATATGTATAATATATATTATTGAGGTATAGTTGAGTTACAATGTTTTAGATGGACAGCCAAGTGATTCAGTTATACATATTCACAAGTATTGCTTTTCAGATTATTTTCGGAGTTATTCTAAGATACTGACTATAGCTCCCTGTGCTATACAATAAACCTTTATTGCTTGTTGCATATATATTCTTTAAATTAGAAATTTAGCATTCTATTTTTATGAAGTCAAACAAGTAGAATCGAAATGTCAAATTTTTAGTTAGGCAAAAATCATGTTTTCTAAAATATATATATTATGCATAATATTATATACAAAAGCTTTTTCACTATGTTTGATTAAAGCTTGAGAAAGAACATCAAAACAGAAAAGAGTTGGAGAAATTGGAAAACATAAACTAAATGTAATGTGAGCGCTAAATATGAAAGAGAAAGTGAAGCAAACTAGGCAAAAGTAAAAGATCATCATATAGTTGTTTTTAAACATGAATGCTCATTAGAAATATATCTGAAGATATGAAGGAAAAAAATTCAGTATGTGGGCATTTATATTTTTCAGATAATTTTCCAAGGTAATTCTATATGCATCTGGATTTTAAAAAGTGATTACAGTTTTTTTTCTATAAATGGTAGTTTTGGTGTTATAGAATTATATTGTTTTTCTGTTGAGCAATCATGATATGGTAGTATTGTGACTAATAATTACAGAATCACAATAGTAAAATATGTTTATAAGTTTTCACACTCAATATCAAGACAAAAAGTAAAAGATAATTACAATTGCAAGTCATCATAGGAACATGATTAATCTAACAATATAAAATAATTATAGACAATTTGGGGGGCTCAAGCAGAGTGATGTGGTAAGTGTACATGCCATATGTTTTCATCTGTGTAGACACTCTATGGCTTTTGGTCAGTGCATTTAATCCATTTACATTTAAGGTAATCATCAATACGTATGATCCTATTACCATTCTCTTAATTTGGGAGAGTTTATTTCAGTAGGTTTTTCCCTTCTCTTGTGTTTCCTGCCTAGAGAAGTTCCTTTACCATATGTTGTAAAGCTGGTTTAGTGGTGCTGAATTCTCTTACCTTTTGCTTCTTTGGAAAATTTTTGATTTCTCCATCAAATCTGAATGAGAGTCTTGCTGGGTAGAGTATTCTTGGTTGTAGGTTCTTTCTTTTTATCACCTTAAATATATTGTGCTGTTCCCTTCTGTCTTGTAGAGATTTTGTTGAGAAATGGACTGATAACATGATGGAAATTTCTTTGCATGTTATTCGTCATTTTTCCCTTGTTGCTTTAGTGTTTTATCTTTGTCTTTAATTTTTGTCAGCTTGATTACTATGTCGCTCAGTATGTTCCTCATTAAGCTTATCCTGCCTGGGACTCTGTGCTTCCTGCTCTTAGTTGACTGCTCCCTTTTGCATATTAGGGAAGTTTTCAGCTATTATCTCTTCAAATATTTTCTAAGGTCCTTTCTTTCTCTTTTCTTCTGGTACCCCTACAATGCAAAGGTTGCTGAATTTAATGTTGTTCCAGAGGTCTCTTGGGTTGTCTTCATCTTTTTCATTCTTTTTTCTACATTCTGTTCTGTGGCAGTGATTTCCACTGTCTGTCCTCCATGTCACGTATCCATCTTTCTGCCTGTTAGTTTGCTTTTGATTCCTTCTAGTGTATTGTTCATCTCTGTTTGTTTGTTCTTTAGTTCTTCTAGGTCTCTGTTAAACCTTTCTTGCATCCTTTGTGTTCTGTTTCTGAGATCTTGGATCATCTTCACTATCAATATTCTGAATTCTTTTTTCTGAAACGTTGCCTATCTCCATTTCATTTAGTATTTTTTTCTGGAGTTTTATCTTGTCCCTTCATCTGGGACATAACTTTCCGCTTTTTCATGCTGATTAACGTTCTGTAATGTTTGTTTTGTTTTGTTCTAGTTGCTGTGGGACTGTAGATCTTCTTGCTGCTTCTTTCTGCCCTCTAGTGTATGAGGCTATGAGGCTTCTGTAAGCTTCCTGATGGGAAGGGCGAGTGGGGAAAACTGAGTCTTGCTCTGGTGGGCAGGGCCTTGCTCAGTAAAGCTTTAATCCAATTATCTACTGTTGGGTGGGATTGAACCCTCTCCCTGTTAGTTATTTGGTCTCAGGCAAGCTAGCCTGAGGGTCTAGGGGCTTTATGGTAGGGTTAACTGAGACCTCCAAGAGGACTTAACTGAAGGGGGACCTTCCGGGACTGCTGCTGCCAGTGCCCCGATCCTTGTGGTGAGCCCCTGATGACTCACTCCTCCACAGGAGAACTTCCAAAAATAGCAAGTATTTTTGGTTCAGTCTCCTATGGGGTCACTGCTCCTTTCCCCTGGATCTTAGTGCATGCAAGATTTTGTGCCCTCTCCAAGAGTAGAGTCCATTTCCCCCAGTCCTGTATAAGTCTGATAATCAAAAGCCGCTGATACTCAAGGTTGGATTCCCTGGCTGGGAAGGCTGATATGGGTTCAGAACCTTCACAACAGTGGAAGAACTACTTTGGTATGATTGTTATCCAGTTTGTGGGTCACCCACCCGGTGAGTTTGTGATTTTATTTTATCGTGCTTGTGTCCCTTCTACCAGCCTGTTGTGGCTTCTTTGTGTTTGGATGCAGGGTATCTTTTTTTTGGTGGGTTCTAGCGCCCTCCCATTGATGGCTGTTCAACAGCTAGCTGGGATTTGGTGCTCTAGCAGAGGGAGATGACTGCATGTCCTTCACCTTGAAATGGAAGTCCTCAAAATAGGATTTTAAATTGCTTCAGAAATTACTGTCATAATGTCATGTGTGTCACTTTAAAACTGAGTTATATCTGTACAAAGCATAAATTGAATTAATAGATAAGTCTTGATATATTAATATTTGTGTATCATATTATAGCAGGGGGAAAAACCTCTTAACGTAATATTGTTTTAAATGTGAAGGTCAATCTCAGTTACAGTGACTTTATCATGATGTTTGTAAAAAAATTTAAGTTCCTCCTAGAAAAATAGTGTTAGAGAAACTTGAAAAATAGAATGTCTCACTATGCTTTACCTATGAGAAAAGATTCCTCACATACACAGTGAAGAGTAAGATATTTTTCCTTTAAACAATTAATATTCAGATTATTTCATTTCAGTGACCAAATGGATGACATATTTGGATTTTTTTTGTATGCATGACACTTTTTACCTCAAATTTAGCTCCCACATTTATCATCATATTTTCATTTCCAAATAACTGG
Source organism: Nanger dama (assembly GCA_917880005.1). Taxonomy (NCBI): domain Eukaryota; kingdom Metazoa; phylum Chordata; class Mammalia; order Artiodactyla; family Bovidae; genus Nanger; species Nanger dama. The sequence continues at coordinate 12,406,560 of CAKJTW010000054.1, read as the reverse complement.
ACATAGCAAATGCATAGGATATTCCCATTTTTCATTTTAGGAGACAAAAGCATTGAACTTAATTAACTTGTCTGAGGAGAAAAAGCAGGAGTGGGTACAATTTGCTTCTTTCCATAATACAAAGGGACAGATTAATTTCTGTGTTATATTCTGTTTTAACACTCCTTTCAGCATATATGTAATCAATAAACCTGCCAAGTGCATCAGAATATGCAATAAAATGTTATGTTCATATTTCAAGCATTATAGTTGAAGATTTTTGAGGTCTTGTAATATATTACCATCTATAAAGGTGTTTTGCTTGGCCTATTTTAAATGGTAAACAAAAGCAGCCCAGTAGTCTTATTTGAAGCCTACAGTAGTTTTCTGCATAAGAGAACCACTTATAATTATGACAGACCATGAATGCAATAGCTATTAAAATAGAGTTTTTTAAGTTAGGGTTGAAGGTAGCATTCCCAGGTTAAATGTATGATGTCTAATTACATGTCACTTTCAATTAAACGGTGATTATGTGTGTCTGTGTGTGCGTGTCCCATTTATATATTTGAGGCATACTATACTAAAAAAAAAAATAAAAATGGATATGATCCCTGAGTTGGGAAGATCCCATAGAGAAGGTAATAGCTGTCCACTCTATTATTCTTGTCTGGAGAATCCCATGGACACAGAGGAGCCTTGTCAGCTACAGTCCATAGAGTATCAAAGAGTTGGAGACAATTGCACACACATGCACATACTGAAAAATATTTATACTTCATATGAGATTAACATTTAGCTAGATATCCTATATTTTTATCTTCTAAATCCAGCAACCCTAATAGCAGTGCACTAACAGACTTTACAGATACTATTTGTAGAAAGTCCTCTGCCTATGCTGAGAAAGTCCAGGTAGTTTCTTTCATTCTTAATCATTAAAGCCTCCTAGAGTTAAACTGATAAAGAGATAGAGATATGCCTATCTAACTATGTAAGACTTAATTATATAATGCACATATTTCAATATATTGAATTAAAATATCAAATTACCCATTAAGCATTTTAGTATAGACTCCATTTAGTTCACTTTGGGAAACCTAAATTATTAACACAAAATTTGTATTTCTTATATTTGGTCTTTGTAATTTTGATTTCTTTTTATTAAACACAAATTTAAATACTACAAAATATCTGCAGGTATAAAGAATATTCAATATTTTTTTCAGTTCTTTTCAATTGGCCTTGTAGAAGCAAAATTAAATGCATAATGATAGTGAGACAAACATGAAGGGGCAAATATTTTTTAAGACTATCAGTGCCTTGTAGTTTGGGAATATTTCATAGATGACAGAAGAACATCCATTCTTTCCTTATTGTGGTAAGATATGCTTAACAATATTTACTGTATTAACCATTTTTAAATGTACAAATCAGTGGTATTAAAGAACTTTATATTGTGCAACCATCACTGCCACTCATCTGCAGAACTCTCTTCATCTTGCAAACCCGAGGCTCTATTTATGGAATGATAACTTCCCAAGACACTCTGTCCCTAAGCCCTAGCAACCATCATTTAACTTTTATTTTTGCTTTCATTTTTTTAATCTTCCCTGGCCTGGCTCCTGGTAACCACCATTTCTGTTACCATGAGTTTGGTGTTTTTTTGTTTTTAAAATCCACTTGTATGTGAGATCATGTAGTATTTATCTTGTGAATCTGGTTTGTTTCACTTCAGGTTCATTCATGTTGTCACAAGTGGCAGAATTTTCACATTAAAAGGCTGAATAATATTCCACTGCAGCAAACAGCCTAAATATCCATTAACAGATAAATGGATAAAAATGTTACATATATATGTGTGTGTGTGTGTGTGTGTGTGTGTGTGTGTGTGTGTATGTTTATGTGTGTATACACAGGCATATACATGTATATCTATTAATATATATCCATTTTTTAGAGAGGGGAAGAGAAAGTGGCCAAAGAGAAACTCAGATTACATTCTAAATATTAAAAAAAAGCCACAATTTTTATACATATAATACTAAAAGTATGCTTATTTTTATCACCCAAATACTCTGAATTTTTACATAGATTCATTTTCTGTATACTCATGAAGAAAAGCAAAGTGAAGTTGCTCAGTCATGTCCGACTCTTTGCAAACCCATGGACTGTAGCCTACCAGGCTCCTCCCTCCATGGGATTTTCCAGGCAAGAGTACTGGAGTAGGTTGTCATTTCCTCCTCCAAGAAGAAAAACATGTTCATTATAAGCAAAACATAGTAATAATTAAAGAGGGAACAAGATAGTCACATTTTTCATATTTCTGTCTAGGTATTTCTGAATGTCTTGTTTACTTTTGTCCCAGAATAATTTGTGGGCATGAAAGATATATTGGTAAGCTTCTTAACATAATAGATATATTAATAGATAGAAAATATATAGATAATAGATAGAAAAATGCCATTAGGCACTTTATAATACTGAGTAAATTTGTTATAGCTACATACAATCTGTTCTTTTTATATCCTGTATTTATTTTGCTGAAACCAATATAAGACCTAGTATTTATATATAAGGAATATCAATATGATCGTCTCCTAAGATTTGCCTCCACAAAGCCAAGTACTTACTGCATTAATATTCAAGTCTGGTATGTTTTAGTGAACTTTTTCCAATTCATATCATTATTTTGTTCATACCTACACTCTTGAAATGGTCTTGACAGATAAGGCTAAGAAAGACAAAACAATAGATTTGTTTATGGAGAGATTATTTTAAGCCTGCTGGAAGCAGCAGAGGAGTCTCAGGGGAGGAAATCAGAAGCAGAGAGGCAATCTGTGTGTCTCTCATCTTCTAGCAGTTCCTAGAGGTTATATATAAGAAGATTAGGAAGCAAAACAGAATTACAATTGAAAAGCTTTCTAATGAAAACAAATTTACCATGTTTGATTGCTTATATTTGTCATCACTTTTCAACAACAGCACAATATTGAGAGATTCAATAGAACAAAATTATTTCCTATGTAAACAATTTGTTTGAGACAGTTTAGGTTGTGAAACACAATTGATATTTCCCTCAGTTTTAAATGACAATTTTAGTGCCCAGACCTAATTTTAAAAAGAATGGGCAATAATGAAGACATTCATTGTTCCCACTAAATGGAGACTGTTGTTAGATACTTATATGTTTTATATGAATATTTGACATAAATATGCATTGCTTAACCTTATATATGGTAAACATTAAGGACTGTCTTTTTCTGTATATTTATATTATAGACTGCATAATGATATGTTTTCCTTAATATTGATTATTTTAACTTCATAATGCAAAGAAGTATGTGAGCAATCAGTAAGGGTATTTAACAGTGAATACGAATGTCTAATACTTTTAGGTGGAGGGTGGACTCAGAGATATACTATTTAATTTATTGTGCTAAATTCTAGTTGATGACTTTTCTGATTCCCTAGCTGAGAGCCGAAGAATTGATGCTTTTGAACTGTGGTGTTGGAGAGGACTCTTGAGAGTCCCTTGGACTGCAGGGGAGATCCAACCAGTCCATCCTAAAGGAGATCAGCCCTGAGATTTCTTTGGAAGGAATGATGCTGAGGCTGAAACTCCAGTACTTTGGGTACCTCATGCGAAGAGTTGGCTCATTGGAAAAGACTCTGATGCTGGGAGGGATTGGGGGCAGGAGGAGAAGGGGACAACAGAGGATGAGATGGCTGGATGGCATCACTGACTCGATGAACGTTGAGTCTGAGTGAACTCCGGGAGATGGTGATGGACAGGGAGGCCTGGCGTGCTGCAATTCATGGGATCGCAAAGAGTCGGACACGACTGAGCGACTGAACTGAACTGAATTTGGTGCCTTCTTCCCCTCTATCCCAGCTCATTTAGACCTTCACTTCCTAAGCTCTTCCTACGTTTGGGTGAGGCTACTTCTCTGTAATGCTTTTCCCCACAGTATTCAAGTATTTATATTTCCCTGACTAAAAACAGCTGATACATTAGTGTTTGGTGGTTTAGTTCTGTTGCAGTGTGGAGACCGGCATAATTAGTAACTTAAAGCAACATGTGATTGAGAGTAAAATTTAATGATCTTCTATAAAATATAATATTAGGAATAGTCAGTGATATTTTGAATAGTCAAGGAAGGCCAAAAGAAGAAAAGGATATTTTAGGTGTGTCTCACTCATGCTCAGTTGTGTCTGGTTTTTGTGACCTCATGGACTGCAGCCCACCAGGCTCTGCCCCTGAGATTTTCTCAGCAAGAATGCTGGAGTCGGTTGCCATTTCTTCCTCCAGGGTTAAGACCCATGTCTCCTGCTTGTCCTGCATTGCAGGCAGATTCTTTACTACTAGGCTACCAGGGAAGCCCAGTTGGGTATTTAATGATAAACAGAAGGTAGAGGGATGGAGCCCAAATAGGGCATTATTACATATATTAAATTATATACAGAATCAGGGAATTAGGAAACTTGGCATGCCATGAACGTGGCACATAACAATTGGAGGAGTAGGAACATGATTAAGTGTCTGGCTTTAAATGAAATTCTTTAAGAATGTAGTCACTGCAGTTGCATCTAAGGAAAGTTTCAACACTTTGTCAGGTCAGGAAAGTTACTTAAATTTTCCAAAAGAGTTTCTGCTCTGTAAAATGAAAGAAACATGATGTTTTTTTCATGTGATTTTTGAAAGATTAAATAACATGATAGTTTCAAAGAGTTTAGCACAGTATCCAGGCTGCAACTAGTCGTTGTTGTTAATATTAATTTTATACGTTATGCATTCTGTTCATCATAGGAGTCAATTTGAGACAGTAAGTAATCCTTAATTCATGTATCAGTTTGAGATAGTAAGAAATCCAGAATTTGTGTATCTGATTTTGGATTATGTTCACACATTGACACTAATTTTTAAAATTCTAAATTCAGTTGTTCAGCTACTCAGTTATGTCGGACTCTTTGCGACCCCATGGGCTGCAGCATGCCAGGCTTCCCTGTCCTTCACTAACTCCCTGAGTTTACTCAGACTCATGTCCATTGAGTCGGTGATGCCATCCAACCATCTCATCTTCTGTCGTCCTCTTCTCTTCTTGCCCTCAATCTTTCCCAGCATCAAGGTCTTTTCCAATGAGTTGGATCTTCGCATCAGGTAGTCACAGTTTTGAAGCTTCAGATTCAACATCAGCCCTTCTGATGACTATTCAGGATTGACTGGTTTGACCTCCTTGCTGTTCAAGGAAGTTTGAAAGCATCAATTCAGTAAACAATTTATTAAACACTGAATACCAGTCCAAATAACAAATAACATTCACCTGAGTTGAATTTCTTTTTAATACAGTGTGTATACTCAACTACATTTTAACAAAACCACTGTTTTATTTATTTTTTTAATTTTACTCTATTTTACTTTATAATACTGTATTGGTTTTTGCCATACATCAACATGAATCCACTACAGGTGTACACGTATTCCCAATCCTGAACGCCCCTTCCACCTCCCTCCTCCATACCATCTCTCTGGGTCATCCCACTGCACCAGCCTCAAGCATCCTGCATCCTGCATTGACCTAGACTGGTGATTCGTTTCTTATATGACATTATACATGTTTCAATGCCATTCTCCCAAATCACCCTACCCTCTCCCTCTCCCTCAGAGTCCAAAAGACTGTTTTATACATCTGTGTCTCTTTCGCTGTCTCGCATACAGGGTTATCGTTACCATCTTTGTAGATTCCATATATGTTTGTCAGTATACTGTATTGGTGTTTTTCTTTCTGGCTTACTTCACGCTGTATAATCGGCTCCAGTTTCACCCACCTCATTAGAACTGATTTAAACGTATTCTTTTTAATGGCTGAGTAATAATCCATTATGTATATGTACCACAGCTTTCTTATCCATTCATCTGCTGATGGATATCTAGCTTGCTTCCATGTCCTGGCTATTATAAATGGTGCTGCAATGAACATTGGGGTATATGTGTCTATTTCAATTCTGGTTTCCTCAGTGTGTATGCCCAGCAGTGGGATTGCTGGGTCATAAGGCAGTTCTAGTTCCAGTTTTTTAAGGAGTCCCAAACACTGTTCTCCATAGTGGCTGTACTAGTTTGCATTCCTACCAACAGTGTAAGAGGGTTCCCTTTTCTCCACATCCTCTCCAGCATTTATTGCTTGTAGACTTTTGGATCGCAGCCATTCTGACTGGTGTGAAATGGTACCTCATTGTGGTTTTGATTTGCATTTCTCTGATGAGTGATGTTTAGCATCTTTTCATGTGTTTGTTAGCCATCTCTATGTCTTCTTTGGAGTAATGTCTATTTAGTTCTTTGGCCCATTTTTTTGATTGGGTCGTTTATTTTTCTGGAACTGAGCTGCAGGAGTTGCTTGTATAGTTTTGAGATTAGTTGTTTGTCAGTTGCTTCATTTGCTATTATTTTATCCCATTCCAAAGGCTGTCTTTTCACCTTGCTTATAGTTTCCTTTGATGTGCAGAAGCTTTTAATTTTAATTAGATCCCCTTTGTGTATTTTTGCTTTTATTTCCAGTATTCTAGGAGGTGGGTCATAGAGGAACCTGCTGTGATTTATGTCAGAGAATGAAGCTTTAAAGTAAAGTCTCACAAACTTTTCAAATTCATATACTTTTTATTTTTAGAAAATGACAAACATATATGATTCATGGAAATAGAGCCACATGGGTATTTATTTTCCTGGTCTCCTGTATTTTTCACTCATTTTCCCCCCTTTTGACATCAACTTCTCAGCAAGATGGTTGCAGTAGCTATGAGGCTGTGTAAACTCAGTACAATGAAACAATCTCCATATACAGATTCATATCCATAGGCAGAATTTGAAGGTAACTACTGTGTCACAGCATGTGAAACATTCTTTTACAGCACAGTGATACACATCAATCTCTTTTAAATAGCCAACAGTAATCACTAAAAACAGCATGTGGTCATTCTCTGAAATTCTCTTTGGACACAAAAGTACCTTGGTTTCTACTAACCTACACATCCTCATTACATTCTAGTACTGTAGGTTATGCATCAACACACTTAATTTCTTTTTTGATTTTTAAAACAGGTAACCAAGGTGTAATTTACTAATGATTCCTGAATGCCTTCTTTATTTATGGTTTGGGGCTATTTGCATGGCAGTCATTTAGCAAATTAATGTAGATGAAAAGCAATAATTTTACAGATGTTTATTGCAATCATGCTGTCATCCCATACTTAATATGCTAATCATCTATTGACATCTACTCATTAGAGATGAGCTCCACTTACTTTGTGACATTAATATTTTATAACCAGGGGTGTTTTGAAGTAGGATGACAGTCAAATTTTTAACCAACCCATTCAGAATGTATTTTTAAAGGGTAAATGCATTGTATCCTTTATATCTTTAAAGTTATTTCTTCCCAAGCCAGGATTACAGTCTTCAAGTAACACTTTGCATACTGACCTATACAGATTAGATTTTTATATTAATTCTATGTCTCAAGTGGCAGAAAGTTGACTAGCATCAGAAAATAGTCTATCTGCTGACTGAAAGAAAAATCCTCAAACTTATCAACAGTTAAATCAGGTAAAGGTCAAATATGAAATGGGACCCAGAATGGATTATGATAAAGATTGAATATCACCAGGAGCTCTCTGTCCTTTGTTGGAATTTCTCTAAATCAGATTTATCAGCCCTGGAGTTTTGATATAGATATAGCTATTGTCAATGTACTGAACTTCTTGGAACGTGATTCACTCAGTTCAGTTCAATTCAGTCACTCAGCCGTGTCTGACTCTTTGCAACCCCATGAATCACAGCATGCCAGGTATCCTTGTCCATCATTAACTCCCAGAGTTCACTCAGACTCATGTCCATAAAGTCAGTGATGCCATCCATCCAGCCATCTCATCATCTGTGATCCCCTTCTCCTCCTGCCCCCAATCCCTCCCAGTATCAGAATCTTTTCCAATGAGTCAACTCTTTGCATGGCCAAAGTATTGGAGTTTCAGCTTTAGTATCAGTCGTTCCAATGAACACCCAGGACTGGTCTCCTTTAGAATGGACTGGTTGGCTCTCTTTCCAGTCCAAGGGACTCTCAACAGTCTTCTCCAACACCACAATTCAAAAGCATCAATTCTTCGGTGTTCAGTTTTCTTCACCGTCCAACTCTCACATCTATACATGACCACAGGAAAAACCATAGCCTTAACTAGATGGACCTTTGTTGGCAAAGTAATGTCTCTGCTTTTGAATATGCTATCTAAGTTGGTCATAACTTTTCTTCCAAGGAGTAAGTGTCTTTTAATTTCATGGCTGCAGTCACCATCTGCAGTGATTTTGGAGCCCAAAAATAAAGTCTGGCACTGTTTCCCATCTATTTGACATGAAGTGATGGGACCAGATGCCATGATCTTAGTTTTCCAAATGTTGAGCTTTAAGCCAACTTGTTCACTCTCCTCTTTCACTTTCATCAAGAGGCTTTTTAGCTCCTCTTCACTTTCTGTGATAAGGGTGGTGTCATCTGCATATCTGGGGTTATTGATATTTCTCCCAACAATCTTGATTCCAACTTGTGCTTCTTCCAGCCTAGCATTTCTCATGATGTACTCTGCATAGAAGTTAAATAAGCAAGGTGACAATATACAGCCTTGACTTACTCCTTTTCCCTATTTGGAACCAGTCTGTTGTTCCATGTCCAGTTCTAACTATTGCTTCCTGACCTGCATATAGGTTTCTCAAGAGGCAGGTCAGGTTGTCTGGTATTCCCATCTCTTTCAGAATTTTCCATAGTTTATTGTGATCCACACAGTTAAAGGTTTTGGCATAGTCAATAAAGCAGAAGTAGATGTTTTTTTCTGGAACTCTCTTGCATTTTCTATGATCGAACGGATGTTGGCAATTTGATCTCTGGTTCCTCTGCCTTTTCTAAAACCAGCTTGAACATCTGAAAGTTCACAGTTCACATATTGCTGAAGCCTGGCTTGGAGAAATTTGAGCATTACTTTGTTAATGTGAGAGATGAGTGCAATTGTGTGGTAGTTTGAGCATTCTTTGGCATTGCCTTTCTTTGAGATTGGGGTGAAAACTGACCTTTTCCAGTCCTGTGGCCACTGCTGAGTTTTCCAAACCCCAAGGTAAATCTAATGCAAACTGTGGGAACAGTCAAATGGGACAAGGGAACAAGATGATATAAAATCTGGAGCTCACACTGGAGCACTGAGAATTTGGTGTGAGTGTACGTGAGGCACATTTCCCTGAAAGGCTGTGCTGCAAAGAATGCACAGAACTCAAAAAATATGGGAGACTATTAATACTTGAATGGAGATGATTTTCATTTTCATGTTTGACATTTGAGATATAAATATCTCAGAATGTTGCAGCATTTTTATTTTCAAAATTAACTTTCTGATTTTAAAACTAAGGCATGACAAATATTATTAAATGTGTTGTCAGTGTATTTTCTTTCAGGCATTATCATATATATTCCAAATTCATTTGTATTTCAAATACACACATATGCCTTCATTTTCTAATAAAATTTCATTAATGAATTGTTGTGTTCAAAACAGTACCCCTTCAGTGCTTTAAATAGGCACTTAAGCAACTTATGCAGCTCAACTCCAGAAAAATAAACGACACAATCAAAAAATGGGCCAAAGAACTAAATAGGCATTTCTCCAAAGAAGACATACGGATGGCTAACAAACACATGAAAAGATGCTGAACATCACTCATTATCAGAGAAATGCAAATCAAGACCACAATGAGGTACCATTTCACACCAGTCAGAATGGCTGCGATCCAAAAGTTTACAAGCAATAAATGCTGGAGAGGATGTGGAGAAAAGGGAACTCTCTTACACTGTTGGTAGGAATGCAAACTCGTACAGCCACTATGGAAAACAGTGTGGAGATTCCTTAAAGAACTGGAACTAGAACTGCCTTATGACCCAGCAATCCCACTGTGGGCATACACACCGAGGAAACCAGAATTGAAAGAGACACATGTACCCCAATATTCACTGCAGCATTGTTTATAATAGCCAGGACATGGAAGCAAGCTAGATATCCATCAGCAGATGAATGGATAAGAAAGCAGTGGTACATATGCATAATGGAGTATTACTCAGCCCTTAAAAAGAATAAATTTGAATCAGTTTTAATGAGATGGATGCAACTGGAGCTAATTATACAGAGTGAAGTAAGTCAGAAAGAAAAACACCAATACAGTATACTGACACATATATATGGAATTTATAAAGAGTGTAATGATGACCCTGTATGTGAGACAACAAAAGAGACACAGAGGTATAGAATGGACTTTTGGCTTCTGAGGGAGAGGGAGGGGATGGGATGATTTGGGAGAATGGCATTGAAATATGTATACTATCATGTAAGAAACGAAACGCCAGTCTATGTTCCATACAGGATACAGGATGCTTGGGGATGGTGCACAGGGATGATCCAGAGAGATGATATGGGATGGGAGGTGGAAGGGGGTTTCAGGATTCAGAGCTCGTGTACACCCATGGCTGATTCATGTCAATGTATGGCAAAACCAATACAGTATTGTAAAGTAGAATACAGTAAAAATACATTAAAAAAAAACCTACATGTTATTCTAGACTGTTCACAAGGTTGTTTGAGATGGTCAGAAATAGCAAATATTTATTGAGTGCCAGTCCATTCTGAAGGAGATCAGCCCTGGGTGTTCTTTGGAAGGAATGATGCTAAAGCTGAAACTCCAGTATTTTGGCCACCTCATGCAAAGAGTTGACTCACTGGAAAAGACTCTGATGCTGGGAGGGATTGGGGGCAGGAAGAGAAGGGGAGGACAGAGGATGAGATAGTTGGATGGCATCACTGACTCGATGGACGTGAGTCTGAGTGAACTCCGGGAGTTGGTGATGGGCAGGGAGGCCTGGTGTGCTGCGATTCATGGGGTCACAAAGAGTTTCATATGACTGAGTGACTGAACTGAACTGATTAATGCTTACTGTGTACCCGGTGTTTTCCTTGAACTCTCCATTGAATTTTTATAATGGCTTAGCAGTCAGTTGTCACTATGATGCTTATGTTACAGTTAAGGAAAAAAGAACAGAAAGTGACCTCCTGAAGGTCAGGTGACTCACTGATGGCAGAGCCAAGAACAAACTAAGGCAGCCTGGCACCACAGACTCTACCATCTTTCCGAGCAGGAATGTTCTGAGGCCAATCCCTGACCTTTGGTGTAGATGCACTTCCATTTCAAATGTTTCTGCACAAACACCTTTCCCAGCATGCATCCTTCCTTCAGGTTGTAAACATTACCTTTTTCACTTTGGCGGTATATACAGTTTGATATTATGTTATTGTAGTCTATGATTTAGAGCTGAAGTATCTACATGCAAAGAGGTCAGGAGATGAATACAGAATCAAAAGCAATTCTCCTGGATAAACAAAGTCCTTCTGTATAGCACAGAGAGCTACATATTCAGTTCTCTGAATATATAGCTCATATTCAGTATTTTATGATAAACCATAATGGAAAATAATATATATGTAAAGAATGTATATACATGTATAACTGAATCATGTTGCTAAACAGCAGTAATGAACACAACATTGTAAATCAATTATACTTCAATTTTTAAAAGTCTTCCTCTATTTACAAAATAAAAGAAAGCAGTTCTCCTAAAAATAAAATAAAATAAAATATGATCCCACTCATCATTCCCAAATTCAAAAGGTACATAAGGTGTTGAATACTCCTCCTTTTTTTAACTTGTATGCAGAGCACATCATGAGAAACGCTGGACTGGAAGAAATTCAAGCTGGAATCAAGATTGGTGGGAGAAATATCAGTAACCTCAGATATGCAGATGACACCACCCTTATGGCAGAAAATGATAGGCACTAAGAAGCCTCTTGATGAAAGTGAAAGAGGAGAGTGAGAAAGTTGGCTTAAAGCTCAACACTCAGAAAACTAAGATCATCACATCTGGTCCCATCACTTCATGGGAAATAGATGGGGAAACAATGGAAACAGTGTCAGACTTATTTTGGGGGGCTCCAAAATCACTGCAGATGGCGACTGCAGCCGTGAAATTAAAAGACACTCCTTGGAAGAAAAGTTATGACCAACTTAGATAGCATATTCAAAAGCAGAGACATTACTTTGCCAACAAAGGTCTGTCTAGTCAAGGCTATTGTTTTTCCAGTAGTCATGTATGGATGTGAGAGTTGGATTGTGAAGAAGGCTGAGCACCGAAGAATTGATGCTTTTGAATTGTGGTGTTGGAGAAGACTCTTGAGAGTCCCTTGGACTGCGAGGAGATCCAACCAGTCCATTCTGAAGGAGATCAGCCCTGGGATTTCTTTGGAAGGAATGATGCTAAAGCTGAAACTCCAGTATTTTGGCCACCTCATGCGAAGAGTTGAATCATTGAAAAGACTCTGACACTGGGAGTGATTGGGGGCAGGAGGAGAAGGGGACAACAGAGGATGAGATGGCTGGATGGCATCACTGACTCGATGGACGTGAGTCTGAGTGAACTCCGGGAGTTGGTGATGGGCAGGGAGGCCTGGTGTGCTGCGATTCATGGGATCGCAAAGAGTCGGACACGACTGAGCAACTGAACTGAACTGAACTGAACTCATATAATTTGTTGTGTCTTCTTCTCATCAGCATAGGAGATTGTCCTACATTATCTTGTTTAATAAAAGTGAAAAACATTAATTACCATAAATAAATCTTATGTATTCTAATATCCCTGTATTTATATTTAATTAATTGAATTTACCTTTACATTCTTAAATTTATCACATTGAGTTTGCTTACTTGGGATTATGTAAGTCAATATAAGGGAAGATGATGAAGGTGATGAATTTAGGAATCAGGCAAATTGATAAGAATAAAATTTCAATTTTTAAGTTAGGTGAAAATAAATCCCTGCATTAATCCTCTTAAACATTTGAATATCATCTTTTGCTTTATATTTGTTTATTCCTTTCTTTTCCAACAGCTACTGTGGACAAATTCCTATAGTAATACAAATATATGGTAATCCGTCTCTCTGCTCTATTTTTCTTTTTCTAACTCAATTTCCTGAAACTGCTGTTTGCAGGTTACTTTATCTCAACCCTGGAGACTGTAGTAGTTCTAAATTGAGTTTAAGGTAAAACTCAAAACTCAATTAGCTTGACTTTATAGCTAGCTAAGCCTGACTTTGCAAACTTACATATCTTCCATATCCTCTAACTACTTAACCATAATTTCAGGCCCCCAAACCTTGTTTTTCTCCAAATGCGCTATGCACAGTATTGATTTTATAGATGTGGTGGTGCCCATTGGTTAAAATTTGAGGTCTTGTGCTAGACAGTCCAAAATTCAAGTCAGGCTTGGGGACATCTGTGAAAATGTCACCAATATATTTGACATCTCTATACATTTTTCTTCTTTATCTGCAATAAAAATGTAAATAGAAAAAGCATCTGCTTAATAAAGTTGGATAGATTAAATAGAAGAACCAGTAAAAATGCTGGCCACAGCACTGAATACTCTTCCTCCTCCATTCCCCTTTTGCTTTTCCTTTCTGTTCACCATTACATGTCTGCTGAGCTCTGCTGGAAATAATGCCATGGAATGAATTCGAACCTCTCTGAATTTATCATATGAAATCTCACTTTGATGCTCCACACTCCATTATCTTTCCCTGTTATTTTTGGTACATTCAGTATACCTTCCCTGAAATAGCAATTACACATTTCCTCCTCTATTCTCAAAAATATATGCATTCTTTCTGACTCTCTCACTCGTAGTAATTCACCTTGTTTTCATAACACACTGAGGTAACAGAACTTTCTAAATATCATGTCCCCAAAATGGATGAATAAGCAAGCAGGCAAAAGCCACATCTACATATGTAATCTTTACTTGTAGGGAAGAAAATTTTTTTCAGTAAATGCCTCACCTATTCTCTGGATCCTGCTTACCATTGCCAAACTCAAAGGGAACATAAGGTGTTGAATGTCTCTCCTTTTTCTCTATATCTGTGTTAGAAATGCTGTCTTCTCATCAGCATAGGAGGTCATCCTACTTTTTTCTGATTTACTAAAAGTGAAAAACATTAATTCTGGTAAATAAACCTTATGTATTCTAAGTTCCCTAGTAATATTGGCTTAAATTTCCCTTTCAGAACAATGCTAGAAATATTTCTCCACAATTCTTGCACAAATTAATACTTTTTAAGCTTCTAGTGAACTCCGGGAGTTGGTGATGACAGGGAGGCTTGGCGTGCTGCGATTCATGGGGTCGGAAAGAGTCGGACACGACTGAGCGACTGAACTGAACTAAACTGAACTGAAGCTTCTCCTCAAACATTCTGATCTGGCCTCTGCCTATACTGTCTACTGAAATGGTTCTTATTAGGTTGATTAATAATGACAACATTTCTGCTTGTATAGGCAGTTATTGTCCTTATCTAAATGTCAGTAGCAATTAATATAGAAGAAGACTTCCACCCTGAAGTAACTGCTTTCTGAAATATTGTAGTGTCCTAGGTTTCCCCTTCTCTTTCATCCCAACTCAGTCTTCTTTTGGACTTTTCTATAGCATTTCATAGATTTCACCCTTTTGAGATATAACCTACTTTGTTTATTAGCAGCTAGTTATGGTTGTAAGAATCATAAAATAATGACAGCTTTATGCCAAAGGTATTTGCACCCCCCTACACATAACTGCTAATTAACATACTTTAATAATACCGGGTATTTGTAGAAAGAAAAAATACTAAAGGCTGAAATTACTAAAAACACATAAGAATAGATTAAATATAGTTTAAGGACCTATATTGTATATGTTGGAAGTTATTTTATTTATGGAAAAGTTACATTTAAAATGCATAATATCCCATCTTTCCTGATTCTTTAAAAAGTGTAATTCCTTTGTATTAAAATTAAATTGCATCTAATCATTCAGAGCAGTATATTTTAATGCATATCCATTTAAATTTCAGTTCAGTTCAGTCACTCAGTCATGTCTGACTCTTTGCAGTCCCATGGACTGCAACATACCTGGCTTCCCTGTCCATCACCAACTCCCAGAGCTTGCTCAGATTCATGTTCATCAAGTTGGTGATGCCATCCAACCATCTCATATATATGAAATGAGAAGACTTTACAGCCCTACACATAGTGGCCATTAGATTCCATATCTCTCAGTATTTACTGTAATTTTATGTCTGGTAACAAAAGCAACCCATTTGCAGTAATTCTAACACACTGTATGTGTGCTCAGTAGTGCCTGACTCTTTGTGATCCCCTGGGCTATAGCCCACCAGCTTCTCTGTTTTGGGCTTCTCCAAGGCAAGAATACTAGAGTGGATTTCTATTTCCCCCTCCAGGGGATCTTCCTGAATACTTATCTACTAATAGCTTCAAATTCTTCAAAGTATACCTTGTGTTAAGGTAGAGATTGGTTAGTCAGAGGGTTTTTCTCAGTTCCTGATCCACTTTCTGATGAAGTTCTCCCTTGTGTGTAGCTCTGAACTCTTGATGCAGTATTTCACTGTTGCTCTACTTTTAGCCTGGTTGAGAGTGAGGATAGAGGGGAGTGCTCTGTTTTCTGCTAAAGCCTCAGTCGTGCGTGAGTACTGTATCCTTCGATTTTGGAAAGGCGTCTCTCTCCTTGATCTTACTCTTAATGCACTGTAGTTTTGGGTCCAGTACATATTTCTACCTTTTTCCCCCTTGTTCATTTCCTGTAGCTATCACTTTTTATTGTTGCACTAGGGTGACCATTTATGTAGCCCTACCACTCTCTTCTGAATTTTAAGCCTTTTACTCAATAGGAAAGGTATGGGAGAAGGATCCTAGTGGGGCTTTATGCCTTTCTCACAGTCTCACCCCGGGACTGCACCAAAATGATGCTTCCTTAGAAGTTTCAAAAATTTTTTTGTGTGAATGTAAGAGATCTTTGTAGAAACATCTTCAGATGAGTCCTGCTTCCAACATCACCAATATTTGAACCCACCAAGGAATTCCAAACTATCAGCAGCCCATACCCATCTTACACTAATTTATTAATAATTCTAGTTCAGTTTTTCTTACCAATGTTTGAGACATCTAGAAAGCAAATTTGTTCTTCCTGTTTTTCTTTACTGAACCTTCTGAAACAGTATTATTAGAGGTAGCAGTGATATTTGTGTCAGTAACTGTGTTGATGATGGCTACAGATTTTTAGGGAAATATTAGCTATAGTAAAATTCCTGATAGTAACTTTGGACTGTGAAGAAGGCTGAGTGCCAAAGAATTGATGCTTTTGAACTGTGGTGTTGGAGAAGACTCTTGAGAGTCCCTTGGACTGCAAGGAGATCCAACCAGTCCATTCTGAAGGAGATCAGCCCTGGGATTTCTTTGGAAGGAATGATGCTAAAGCTGAAACTCCAGTACTTTGGCCACCTCATGTGAAGAGTTGACTCATTGGAAAAGACTCTGATGCTGGGAGGGATTGGGGGCAGGAGGAGAAGGGGACGACCGAGGATGAGATGGCTGGATGGCATCACTGACTCGATGGACACGAGTCTGAGTGAACTCTGGGAGTTGGTGATGGACAGGGAGGCCTGGCGTGCTGCGATTCATGGGGTCGCAAAGAGTTGGACACGACTGAGCGACTGAACTGAACTGAACTTTGTAAATAGTGACAAAGTTGTAAATATTTTATGTATTTTTATTTGATACTTAATCAACATATAAATTATATTAGTTTAATATATATAATATGATGATTCGATATGTATATATACTGTAAAATGATCATCACAGTATGTCTAATTAACATCCATCATAACATGGTTATAGATTTTTTTCTTATGCTGATAACTTTCAGGAGTCTTTTAACCTTCAGATATACAGTACAGCATTATTAACTATAGTTTTCATGCTATATATACATTGCATCCATAAGATGACTTATTTTATAACTGGAGGCTTTTACCTTTTTACCACCTACACAATTTGACTCTTTCAACACTCCTGTTGTTTTTTTTTCCTTCTTTTTTGAGAGAAAAAAAGTGCTTGATTATTTCCCAAAGTCAGCTGAAAGAACTATGTCCAAAGAGTCATTGGTAGACACTGTAGATGGTGCCATAAATAGCTGACTGGTGGTCTTTCTCCAATTCTCAGGTTGCTTTTCTGCTTAGTCCTTGGAGTAGCTTGCTGTTCTCTGATCTTGTCTAATTAAATAAGAAAAATATAATTGGAAGGAAATTTCAGACAGCTGGGGGTGGCAGAAAGGGAGGAGTTGAAGCAGACAGCATTCATTTAATTTGGAAGGCAAAAATGCCTGAATGTCTTCTGGGTCATGTAAGTAACTAAGGGAGCTGATTGCATGGCAGAATAACCCCACAGAAAGTGTTTATACAGCACACTCTCTCAGCCTCATTTCCAGATTAGCAGTATAGAGTGACCAGTACTTCTCAGTTTTCCCAAGAATGAACACTTTCCAGGTTGTGTGACTCACAGTGCTAAAACCAAAAAAGCCCCCAGCAAAGCAAGCTGACTGGGCTGGTGGTAGCCCCCAATCAGTTATTAGCTGGAGAAATTCTGATCACAGGAAAGCTGAAGTCAGTAAGAAGAAACCTGTAGGGAGAAAACAGCGGGTCATAATTTATTTCTACTTCAGGTCCAGTGAACTGAACTAAGGGGTGAAAAACCTTGTAATCAGATAGAAGATGAAGTATTTAAGCTAATCTGAAATGTTGAATATATATAAGTAACAGAAAAATTGTAGAATGTGCCCAAACAATAAGAAAGCAGAAAAGAGTGATTTGAGAGGCCATGTTTAAGGACAATTACTGCTAATTTACAACTCATCATTACATTGTTGTTCAGTCACTCAGTCATGTCCAACTCTGTGATGTCATGGATTGCAGCATGTCAGGCTTCCCTATCCTTCACTGTCTCCCAGAGTTTATTCAAAATCATGTCCATTGATTTGGTGATGCCATGCCACCAACCATCCTCTGTTGTCCCTTCTCCTCCTGCCCTCAATCTTTCCAAGCCTTAGGGTCCTTTACAATGAGTCTGCTTTTTGCATCAAGTGGCCAAAGTATTAGAACTTCAGCATCTGTCTTTCCTATGATTATTCAGGATTTATTTCCTTTAGAAATGACTGGTTTGATCTCTTTGTTTTCCATAGGACTCTCAGGAGTCTTCTCCAGCACCACCAGTCAAAAGCATCAATTCTTTGGCACTCAGCCTTCTTTATGGTCCAACTCTCACATGAATGCCTGGCTACTGGAAAAACCATAGCTTTGACTACGCAGACCTTTGCTGGCAAAGTGATGTCTGTGCTGCTGTTTAGGTTTGTCATAGCTTTTCTTCCAAGAGCAAGTATCTTTTAATTTCATGATGCTGTCACCATCCACAGTGATTTTGGAGCCTAAGAAAATAGTCTGTCACTGTTGCTGTTTTTTCCCCATCTATTTGCCATGAAGTGTTGGGACTTGATGCCATGATCTTACTTTTAGAATGTTAAGTGTTAATCAGATTTTTCACTCTCCTCTTTCATCTTCATTAAGAGGCTCTTTAGTTCCTCTTCACTTTCTGCAATTAGGGAAGCATCATCTGCATATCTGAGGTTATTGATATTTCTCCCTGCTGTCTTGATTCCAGCTTGAGCTCCATCCAGCCAGGCATTTCGCATGATGTACTGTGTGTATGTTAAATAAGCAGGGTTACAGTATACAGCCTTGATGTACTCTTTTCCTAATTTTAAACCAGTTTTTTGTTCCATGTCCAGTTCTAACTGTTGCTTCTTGATCTGCATATAGGTTTTCCAGGAAGCAGGTAAGATGGTCTGGTATTCCCATCTCTTTAAGAATTTTCCAAAGTTTTTGTGATTCACACGTTTAAAATCCATTTATTTTTATACAAAAATTTTTTAAAGATGAATCTGCTGTGGGCACAGAGCCTTAAGTTCAAAGTTAGTAATTATTGGTTTATTTAATCAATTAAGCCAACTTATAAATTAGAAAGTTTTTTTTTTTTTGATATGAAATTGTCTTAATTCAATTTCTAGTTCCCAGTAACAAATGATTTTGAATCTGTGATACCTTCAGACAAATCTCCCTTAGCAGGGCAATAGTTTTCTTCCTAAGACAACAGAGAAGAGTCAACCAAGCACTGAAGTGATCATGGGGGTAAAAAAAAAGTCATGTTTTCAATAGAAATTTGGACCAGTAATATGCCCAGGCAATACAGAAGAAGAAGATGAGAGTGACTTATTGGTAAATACAAGTATTACTCCTGAAAGTTTTAGAAATATTGTTCATCATCACTGAAAGAAGATGAATGTCTTGAATATGTATGTGGAAGAAACGAGCTTTTAAAAGATCATTTTATTGTCACTGATTCATCATATACATGTACATATTATATTTGTGACAACAAAATAATCAGAAGGAACTATAAACTAAGCCAGAGAAAAGGGAGCCAATTCAGAATAGATTGTTGGGAACAGTGATCCAGACTTGATTTACTATTCCTTTCACATCAGTTTGGGCTTCCTTTGTAGCTCAGTCAGTAAAGAATCTGCCTAATGCAGGAGACCCGGGTTTGATCCCTGGGTTGGGAAGATCCCCTAGAGAAGGAAATGGCACTCCACTGCAGTATCCTTGCCTGGAAAATCTCATGGACACAGGAGCCTGGTGGGCTGCAGTCCATGGGGTTGCAAAGAGCTGGGCATGTTGAGGGACTAACACTCATATCAGTTTTGTCTTAAACCAGTACTCAGTGTAGAAGAAATACAGAATAAGAATGTAGATTTATGAATGCACAGTCTCACTGATAATGCCTCATTCCTCATAATGGTACATGAGTATTCCAACAGTCAGGACATAGTTTGCAGGACATGAGAAACTCCGGGTTGGAGAGGCTAAGGAACCAAAAGCTCTGGATGTTACAGCATTTTGTAACAGAAGGAAAGTCATGCTGGCGCCTAAGAATGTAACTGCTAATAAGAAAGGGAGATACTCAGAGCCTCACAGTCACACATTTCTATATTTCGGTAATCTGTTTCACACCAAACTATTGGATCTGTTGTCCAGGCATGCTAATAATGATCACAGTCCGAAATAAAGTTCAGGAATATATGGTATTCTAGAAGTCAAGAAAAATATTCTCAAGAAAAAGACATGATTGGGAATCTCCCAAGGAATATGGGGAAAAACATCTGACCATTTGTGCTGGTAAAGTGGAGTAACCTTCTGAATTCACAGTATTTTTATCACTTGATAGAAAAATATCTTTCATTAAGAAACTAGCATTAAACCCGTATCACAGACTTGCATGCATGCATTTGCACACAAAGTTAAAGCTATTGAGATTAATTTACTTTTGGAAGGAATTAGGTAGTAGAAGGCAAGGAAGAAATCATTTGGATACAATTATAATTTCTAAAATTTTTGAAAATAGTTGACTTGTTAAATGCAACTTTTAGATATCAATTGTTAAATGTAAAACCAACATAAGGATATAGAATATAAAACAGTAAAATAAAAAATTTCATTTTGGAAATAAAATACAAATTTTCAGCTCAAAAGTATAAACAATAAATATAATATTGGTTATTTAGTTGGAACTAATACAGAAAAAGCAAATTTTTCTGTAGTACGGGCTCTAAGAACAGATTGATCAATGCATAAGTGAGCCACTAATTATGATACATTTGCGACAGAATAAAATGAACATTTTAATTGCATGTCTGTAATTTGTTTTAATGAGTCAAACAAATATTTTAATTAAACAAACTTAAGTAACATGATGAAACTGAACTCAATAAGTTAATTACAAAAATAAATGTGATAAAATTAAAAGTGCTTATATTAAATTAGAAAATGTCCAAAGGAAATATATGGCTTTGTAGTTACAAAGTAAAATTAGTGTTGTAATGCCATTATGGCCCTTTTAGCAACCATGAGACTTTAAAGAAAAACAAATAAAGTCTTATAAAAGCCAAATGAACAACAGCTATCTAAGATGCTCTTTAAATTCTACAAAGTAGTTATAGCATCTCTTATACAGTGTAAGATATTTATACAAATCTATGATCAAGTTTTCAAAGAAGGTAAGCATTTCCATCATTTTTTTCACTGATGTATCCCAGATGTCTATAACAGGTACTCTACCTGGCACATAACAGCAATGCTTAATAAATCAATCAATCAATTCAGTCGCTCAGTTGTGTCTGACTCTTTGCAAACCCATGAATCGCAGCACACCAGGCCTCCCTGTCCATCACTGTCTCTCGGAGTTCACTCAGACTCATGTCCATCGAGTCTGTGATGCCATCCAGCCATCTCATCCTCTGTTGTCCCCTTCTCCTCCTGTCCCCAATCCTTCCCAGCATCAGAGTCTTTTCCAGTGAGTCAACAATTTGCATGAGGTGGCCAAAATACTGGAGTTTTAGCTTTAGCATCATTCATCCCAAAGAAATCCCAAGGCTGATCTCCTTCAGAATGGACTGGTTGGATCTCCTTGCAGTCCAAGGGACTCTCAAGAGTCTTCTCCAACACCACACTTCAAAAGCATCAATTCTTCAGTGCTCAGCCTTCTTCACAGTCCAACTCTCACATCCATACATGACCACTGGAAAAACCATAGCCTTGACTAGACAGACCTTAGTGGGCAAAGTAACGTCTCTGCTTTTGAATATACTATCTAGGTTGGTAATAACTTTTCTTCCAAGGAGTAAGCGTCTTCTAATTTCATGGCTCCAGTCACCATCTGCAGTGATTTTGGAGCCCCCCAAAATAAAGTCTGACACTGTTTCCACTGTTTCCCCATCTATTTCCCATGAAGTGATGGGACCAGATGCCATGATCTTCATTTTCTGAATGTTGAGCTTTAAGCCAACTTTTTCACTCTCCTCTTTCACTTTCATCAAGAGGCTCCTTAGCTCCTCTTCACTTTCTGCCAAAAGGGTGGTGTCATCTGCATATCTGAGGTTACTGATATTTCTCCCGGTAATCTTGATTCCAGCTTGTACTTCTTCCAGCCCAGCTTTCTCATGATGTACTGTGCATAGAAGTTAAATAAGCAGGGTGACAGTATACAGCCTTGATGTACTCCTTTTCCTATTTGAAACCAGTGTGTTGTTCCATGTCCAGTTCTAACTGTTGCTTCCTGACCTGCATACAGATTTCTCAAGAGGCAGGTTAGGTGGTCTGGTATTTGCATCTCTTGAAGAATTTTCCACAGTTTATTGTGATCCACACAGTCAAAGGCTTTGGCATAGTCAATAAAGCAGAAATAGATGTTTTTCTGGAACTCTCTTGCTTTTTCCATGATCCAGCGGATGTTGGCAATTTGATCTTTGATTCCTCTGCCTTTTCTAAAACCAGCTTGAACATCAGGGAGTTCACAGTTCATGTATTGCTGAAGCCTGACTTGGAGAATTTTGAGCATTACTTTACTAGCATGTGAGATGAGTGCAATTGTGCGGTAGTTTGAACATTCTTTGGCATTGCCTTTCTTTGGGATTTGAATGAAGAGTAACCTTTTCTAGTCCTGTGGCCACTGCTGAGTTTTCCAATGCAAAGAAATAGAGGAAAACAACAGAATGGGAAAGGCTAGAGATCTCTTCAAGAAAATTAGAGATACCAAGGGAACATTTCATGCAAAGATGGGCTCGATAAAGGACAGAAATGGAATGGACCTCTCAGAAGCAGAAGATATTAAGAAGAGGTGGCAAGAATACACAGAAGAACTGTACAAAAAAGATCTTCATGACCCAGATAATCATGATAATGTGATCACTAATCTAGAGCCAGACATCTTGGAATGTGAAGTCAAGTGGGCCTTAGAAAGCATCACTACGAACAAAGCTAGTGGAGGTGATGGAATTCCGGTTGAACTGTTTCAAATCCTGAAAGATGATGCTGTGAAAGTGCTGCACTCAATATGCTTAATAAATGTGAGTAAATTTTAAAAGCATGTTTCAGATAATAAAAATGAAATAAATGTCTACATTTCTTATAATGCTTAGTTTGTTGGTCTGCATGTTCAGATTTTTAGCACAGATTATACTAAATAAAAGTATTTTTAGGAATAATGCTCCAAAAATTAAATATATTCAATTTATTGTCTCAAAATCTTTGAAGGTTTATAATTCAGTCAAGTTTTAGCAATTGAATAAATTGCCCCCAAAAGGAAGAATGAAATTTTTAGGAAAGCCATCTTCTGTAATCTTCATTAGTGCTGTATCACTATAAATATATTATCCATATATTTTCCTTTGAGTTCATGTTTAAAAAAGAGTCAATATTCTATTTACATCTGCTTTCAATATATCAATTTAAAATATTTACTCAATCAAGCCATTTTGGGGTGGGGAAATGGCAGTTCTAGAGAAAACAGTTTAACATCCTGAGCTGAAATTGAACCATAAATAATCTTAAAATCAAATACATTAATATTTAGCTATTTTCATCTCGCTTATGTGTCATCATATGTGCACTGAAATATAATCTAGAGATCAAATGAATACTCTAGGGGGAAAAAAAAACAAATAATAATACTTTTCTGTCTAAGGGAACAGTTTATATCCAGATAAAAGTTTTTGTCCCATTCAACATTACTGTTAAACATTGAAAAGAGTTACTCCTAAACAGTGCCTCCAGCTTTAGATGAGAATTGTTGCATGAATTTGAAACTACATAGCTCTATCCTGGAAAACTTTCCCCAGGTTTCTCTGTTTGTCAGATATGAAAGTAAACATTTAATGTTTATTGAGCAGGATTTATGAAGCTGTCAGAGAATTGACACATGGCAATAAAACGTATTGAGACTGGAGCCTAGTTAATCTGCAGCTGAATGAATTACACTAATTCTGGGGCTTGCATATTCATGCTATGGAAATGATTCTTGCAACAGATTTCTTCATTGTCCGCAGGTGCCACAGCATGACTAGAAGTAGAGGTAATTGCACTCCAGGACATGTGGGAATTCACACATACATAGAGTTGTCTTGTTTTCTGGAAGACTATTCTAAATTTGTGTAAGGAAGCCAAAGCACCTATAATTAAATTATCAAAACTGCAAACACTTAACTTTTGAGAAGATATTTTTAAAAAAGCAGAAATTTCTCACTATTATGTTGATATCAAAATTTTATCTGAATCTACTTTCCAATTAATACGTACACTTATGTTCTGAATTAAACTGATATATTGAAAGCAGATATAAATGGAATATCTATCCAAAAATACCTCATAATCAAATATAATCTAGTCTTCTCCATTAATTCCTTCCAACTTGAGTGGAGCTAGCCACTGCTAGCTCCAGCTCTGAGAGAGCCACATAAACACTGGCTTTCTCATGGATTTATGGTCATTAGTTTCTTTCAGGGCTCAATCTGAATGTATGGGAACATTTATTGAGGATTTTTCTCATTGTCTTCTTTCAGATGTTGGTTGGTGTTTTGCACAATGTTTCTTGAATTTCAATTCCCTTCCACATAACCTTTTGTGAGCATATGCAGGATAATTTAAGATTTATTCATTCGACTCAGGGGAGGGGAAACCAAACTATAAACTATACATTATAAAACTGAATGGGGACAGAGAAATATAGTCTTTTACTGGTCCCTTGGTGCCCCATCATTAACTACAATGTGTCTCACTGTGGTTCTTTTTCCAAAGCAAAGATTTAGTCTCACAAGCCCACTGATTATCCCATTTTTAGGCAAGGACATTTATCAGTCCCTACCTTGGTAGACGATATAGTGAGAAGAGGGTTGTAAAGGAGGGACATGAATGCATCTGCACTCCTTCATGCTCGGAGAAGATTCCCTTCTTTCCCCTTGTATACTACCTGGGGCTATGAAGGTTGGAAGGAAAGAGTTTTGAGGCAGGGAAGTGAGGATTTTGTGCAAGTTCTGCTAAAGTGGACGGTTGCCTGAAAGCCCCAGGAGAAAGTGATTACACTGACAGACTTAAATGTTCTGAACTCATAATATAAGGCAATTAGCACAACTAAACTTAAACTGTTTACCTGATGGACTCTGGTGGTCATTTCTAGGGAAAGGAAAAAAAAAATTAGCCCCTACTCCAGTCATTGTGGTGTTTTAGTTGCTAAGTTTTGTCTGACTCCTATGACCCCATGGGCTGTAACTGGCCAGGCTCCTCTGTCCATAGGATTTCCCAGACAAGAATACTGGAGTGGGTTGCCATTTCCTTCTCCAAGGGATTTTCCTGACCCAGGAATTAAACCCAGGTCTCCTGCACTGGAGGCAGATTATTTACTGACTGAGCTATGAGGGAATAACTCTATTCATCAACTCATGTTATGTTGAAGTGAAGTGAAGTTGCTCAGTCGTGTCCAACTCTTTGCGACCCCATGGACTGTAGCCTACCAGGCTCCTCTATCCATGGGATTTTCCAAGCAATAGTCCTGGAGTGGATTGCCATTTCCTTCTCCAGGGGATCTTCCCCAACCCAGGGATCGAACCCGGGTCTACCGCATTGTAGACAGACGCTTTACCATCTGAGCCACCAAACAGTGCACCCAGAGAATGCTTTCAAAGATGTCAACTAACTTCTAGCATAAGATTTGATAGGAATATTTTAACAGTAGTTGGTTTTGGGGAAAAAAAAAACAAAAAACTCAAGAGATAACAAGAACTTTATTCACAATGAAAATGTGTACAAGAAAGAAATAGCTGGCCAACAAAAGAAATTTGAAGTACAATAATCATGCTGAATTTAAATTTTAGATTAAAAGATTTGTTTCTTAGAAACAAGAAAATTTTATAAAAACTCTTCCTTGAAAAATACTGTTCCAATGAACTCTGAAGCACTAAAGCATAACTAGATTAAAAATAAAAGAGCACCAATATCATTTGGGGAGTTCTTTGTAAAGATTCTACCATTTAGAACACTACAGTCAATTGAGAGAATAAAAGTATGAAGATAAGCACACAGTATACTTAAATCCTGATGCAATTCATATGTAACATAAACAAAGCCTTGCATTAGAATGAAAGAACCCAGATGATTAAAATAATTTTCAAAATATTTCTTAAATGACATAAAACAGTGTTTAGGAAGAAAGGCTTTAAACATCAAAACAAAATGTTAAAACTCTACATGGCAAATAAAACACAAAGTATACTTGAAAATATTTATAACGAATGTATTGCACAAAAAATAATTCTTAAGTATAAAAATAAATCTAAATGTGTGTCTAATCTACATCTAAACAGGTGTCTCCTTATTGCCAAATTCAAACTGAAATTGAAGAAAGTAGGGAAAACCACTAGATCATTCAGGTATGACCTAAATCAAATCCCAACAATTATACAGTGGAAATGGCAAATAGATTATAAGGATTAGATTTGATAGAAAGAGTGCCTAAGGAACCATTGACAGAGGTGTGTGACACTGTACGAGAGGCAGTGATCAAGATCATCCCGAAGAAAAAGAAATGCAAAAAGGAAAATGGTTGTCTGAGGAGGCCTTACAAATACTGAGCAAAGAAGAGAAGCTAAAGGCAAAGGAGAAAAGGAAAGATATACCTATGTGAATGCAGAGTTCCAAAGAATATCAAGGAGAGATAAGAAAGCCTTCCTCAGTGCAATCCAAAGCCTTCCTCAGCTCAATGTAAAAAAATAGAGGAAAGCAATAGAATGGGAAAGAGATCTCAAGAAAATTAGAGATACCAAGGGAATATTTCATGCAAAGATGGGCACAATAAAGGACAGAAACAGTATGGACCTAATAGAAGCAGAAGATATTAAGAAGAGGTGGCACGAGAACACAGAAGTAAAAAAAAAAAAAAAAAAAAAAAAAGATCTTCACAACCCAGATAATCACGATGGTGTGATCACTCACCTAGAGCCAGATATCCTGGAATGCAAAGTCAAGTGGGCCTTAAGAAGCATCACTATGAACAAAGCTAGTGAAGGTGATGAAATTCCAGTTGAGCTATTTCAAATCCTAAAAGATGACGTGAAAGTGCTGCACTCAAAATGCCAGCAAATGTGGAAAATTCAGTAGTGTCCACAGGACTGGAAACGGTCAGTTTTCATTCCAGTCCTAAAGAAAGGCAATGCCAAAGAATTTTTCAAACTACTGCACAAGTGCAGTCATCTCACCTGCTAGTAAAGTAACACTCAAAATGTTCCAAACCAAGCTTCAACAGTAAGTGAACTGTGAAATTCCAGATGTTCCAGCTGGATTTAGAAAAGGTAGAGGAAGCAGAGATCAAATTGCCCACATCCACTGGATTATCGAAAAGCAAGAGAGTTCCAGAAAAACATCTATTTCTGCTTTATTGACTATGCCAAAGCCTTTGACTGTGTGTATCACAACAAACTATGGAAAATTCTTCAAGAGATGAGAATACCGGGCCGTGTGACTTGCCTCCAAAGAAGCCTGTATGCAGATCAATAAGCAACAGTTAGAACCAGACATGGAACAGCAGTCTGATTCCAAATCGGGAAAGGAATATATCAAGGCTGTATACTGTCACGCTGCTTATTTAACTTATATACAGAGTACATCATGTGAACTGCCAGCCTGGATGAAGCACCAGCTGGAATCAAAATTGCTATGAGAAATATCAGTAACCTCAGATATGCAGATGACACGACCCTTATGGCAGAAAGTGAAGAAGAACTGAAGAGCCTCTTGATGAAAGTGAAAGTAGAGAGTTAAAAAGTTGGCTTAACACTCAACATTCAGGAAACTAATATCATGACATCTAGTTCCATCACTTCATGACAAATAGATGAGCAACAGTGAAAACAGTGGCAGACTTAATTTTGGGGGCTCCAAAATCACTGCAGATGGTGATTGCAGCCATGAAATTAAAAGATGTTTGCTCCTTGGAAGAAAAGTTATGAGCAACCTAGACAGCATATTTTATTTTATTTTATTTTTATTTTTATTTTTTTGTTTCAATGCCATTCTCCCAAACCATCCCACCCTTTCCCTCTCCCTCAGAGGCCAAAAGTCCGTTCTATACCTCTGTGTCTCTTTGTTGTCTCACATACAGGGTCATCAATACTATCTTTCTAAATTTCATATATATGTGTCAGTATATTGTATTGGTGTTTTTCTTTCTGGCTTACTTCACTCTGTATAGTCAGTTCCAATTTTATCCATCTCATTAGAACTGAGTCAAATTTATTCTTTTTAAGGGCTGAGTAGTACTCCATTGTGTATATGTCCACTGCTTTCTTATCCATTCATCTGCTGATGGACATCTAGGTTGCTTCCATGTCCTGGCTATTATAAACAGTGCTGCAATGAACACTGGGGCACATGTGTCTCTTTCAATTCTGGTTTCCTTGGTGTGTATGCCCAGCAGTGGGATTGCTGGGTCATAAGGCAGTTCTATTTGCAATTTTTAAGGAATCTCCATACTGTTTTCCATAGTGGCTGTACTAGTTTGCATTCCCACCAGCAGTGTAAGAGGGTTCCCTTTTCTCCACATCCTCTCCAGCATTTATTGCTTGTAGACTTTTGGATCGCAGCCATTCTGACTGGTGTGAAATGGTACCTCATTGTGGTCTTGATTTGCATTTCTCTGATAATGAGTGATGTTGAACATCTTTTCATGTGTTTGTTAGCCATCCGTATATCTTCTTTGGAGAAATGCCTATTTAGTTCTTTGGCCTAGACAGCATATTTTAAAAGCAGAGACATTACTTTGCCAACAAAGGCCATCTAGTCAAAATTATGGTTTCTCCAGTAGTCATATATGTATGTGAGAGTTGGACTATAAAGAAAGCTGAGAGCTGAAAAATAGATGCTTTTGAACAGTGGTGTTGGAGAAGACTTGTGAGTTCTTTGGACTGTCAGGAGATTCAACCTGTCAATCCTAAAACAAATTAGTTCTGAAAAATCATTGTAAGGACTGATGCTGAAACTGAAACTACAATAGTTTGGCCACCTGATGCGAAGAACTGACTTGCTTGAAAAGACCTTGATGCTGGGAAAGATTGAAGGTGGGAGAAGGGGATGACAAAGGATGTGATGGTTGGATGGTGTCACCAACTTGATAGATATGAGTTTGAGTAAGTTCTGGCAGCTGGTATTGCACGAGGCCTGGTTTGCTACAGTCCATGGGGCTAGAAAGAGTCAGACATAACCGAGCGACTGAAATGAACTGAAGTATGTGTCATAAAACAAACAATTCAGAGACCCATTCCAAGACACATTTTAATTAAAATGTCAAAAGTTAAAGAATAGGAGGAATACATTAAAAGTAATTGTGCAGGACAGAAGTGAGTAGCATGATATACTCAAAGTGCTAAAAAGAAAACAGAAAACAAAAAGCCTACCAGCAAGCTGTGGTACATATACACAATGGAGTATTACTCAGCCCTTAAAAAGAATAAATTTGAATCAGTTCTAATGAGATGGATGAAAATGGAGCCAATTATACAGAGTGAGGTAAGTCAGAAAGAAAAACACCAATACAATATACTGACACATATATATGAAATTTAGAAAGATAGTATTGATGACCCTGTATGTGAGACAACAAAAGAGACACAGAGGTATAGAATGGACTTTTGGCCTCTGAGGGAGAGGGAGAGGGTGGGATGATTTGGGAGAATGGCATTGAAACATGTATACTATCATGTAAGAAACAAAGCACCAGTCTATGTTCTATACAAGATGCAGGATGCTTGGGGCTGGTGCACAGGGATGATTCAGAGAGATGATACGGGGTGGGAGGTGGGAGGGTGCTTTGGCATTGGGAGATCGTGTACACCTGTGGCTGATTCATGTCAATGTATGGCAAAACCAATACAGTATTGTAACATAGAATAAAGTAAAAATTAAAAAAAATTAAAAAAAGAATACTCTACCTAGGATAGTTATCATTCAGAATTGAAGAAGAAATGAAGCGTTTTCCAGATAATCAAAAGTTTAAGGAATTCATCACCATTAAACTAGCCTTAGAAGAAACGTCATTTGCTTGCATTTGTCAGTGTCAAATAAGAAAAATAAAGTGTCTTCATATATACATATATATCTGTAGATTATGTAAGTGTATATGAAGTTCTTATTTCTGGAAAATGAAATGAAAAAGAAACTATTTGTTGCAAGATAGAATATAATGGCATATTATTTTCAAAATATTTTAAAAATCTTTATGCCTTTTAAATATACCTGTTAAAAATTAATTAAAAGAATGCATATTGTATAACCTTATATAATTACTCAGTATTGAATTTCTCTAACATTATATACTAGTTTTGATTTCTTATATGCTCTTCAAACAACTACTATGTACATATTAAGACTGCCAATTTTAAACTCATTTTCCTAAAAACCTTATAGTAGCTTTAAAAAGGGAAAGGACAAGTATTTCTATTTCCAGTCTAGTATGTCCTTTTATCACACAACATAACCTGAAGCATAAAGCATAGGTAAGTGTGGATACATTTCAAATCTATAATTTAAGAATAAAGTAACAGAAAAATAGATATGGATATCACAGAAATGGAGATATATTGCAGTTTTTCTCTACTTCAAGATTTGGATTTATTAACAGAAAATCCATTAGTAAAGTATAAGGCATGATACTCCCTTCTTCATTTGACAAATGAAGAAAGTGCTTATCAAGAGTACACAGACATTCAATGTTTCATTCCCAGTGCTTTCATATGCAGTACCTATTCCTTAATTAAACCAGGTATCTTTCTTAGCAAACCTTATTCTAAATAAACTTCATAGGATTTCAAAACATCAATCAGTAAAACACATTTACTCTTACCTCTACGTCTTTGAAGAGGCCTGCAAAACAAAGAGGATTTCAAAATTTGCTGTTTGCCAGGGAGGTGAGGATTTTTATGAAATTATCAGTGACATACAAAATGATATTCAACAGTGAGTAAAAGTTCTAATTTATTTTTATAGGATATATCATCACATTGCATGCTTTCTACTATATCAATGTATAAATCCTATTGTTTCATATTTAATGTACCTACTTTTCAGAATACTTGTTTATAGTCATAAATTATGTAGATAATGGCTCCTAATTGGTTATATTTCAAGTCATAGTTTGTGCACTGTAGAGATTGTATAGTTTCTAGTTGTGAACACTGATTTTTTTCTGATCTATATCTAGAAATAGATAATGTATGTAACATCAATGAACCAAAATTATTTAATAACTGAAGTTGCAATCCCCAAAATAATAATAATAAGAATCAGTTCAGTTCAGTTCATTTCAGTCACTCAATTGTGTCCGACTCTTCGAGACCCCATGAATCGCAGCACGCCAGGCCTCCCTGTTCATTACCATCTCTCGGAGTTCACTCAGACTCACGTCCATCGAGTCTGTGATGCCATCCAGCAATCTCATCCTAGGTCGTCCCCTTCTCCTCCTGTCCCCAATCCCTCCCAACATCAGAGTCTTTTCCAGTGAGTCAACTCTTTGTGAGGTGGCCAAAATAATGGATTTTCAGCTTTAGCATCATTCCTTCCAAAGAAATCCCAGGGCTGATCTCCTTCAGAATGGACTTGTTGGATCTCCTTGCAGTCCAAGGGACTCTCAAGAGTCTTCTCCAACACCACAATTCAAAAACATCAATTCTTTGGTGCTCAGCCTTCTTCACAGTAAAACTCTCACATCCATACATGACCACAGGAAAACCATAGCCTTGACTAGACAGACCTTAGACGGCAAAGTAATGTCTCTGCTTTTGAATATACTATCTAGTTTGGTCATAACTGCTCTTCCAAGGAGTAAGCGTCTTCTAATTTCATGGCTCCAGTCACCATCTGCAGTGATTTTGGAGCCCAAAAAATAAAGTCTTACACTGTTTCCACTGTTTCTCCATCTATTTCCCATTAAGTGATGGGACCGGATGCCATGATCTTCGTTTTCTGAATGTTGAGCTTTAAGCCAACTTTTTCACTCTCCTCTTTCACTTTCATCAAGAGGCTCCTTAGCTCCTATTCACTTTCTGCCATAAGGGTGGTGTCATCTGCATATCTGAGGTTATTGATATTTCTCCCAGCAATCTTGATTCCAGCTTGTGTTTCTTCCAGTCCAGCATTTCTCATGATGTACTCTGCAAAGAAGTTAAATAAGCAGGGTGACAATATACAGCCTTGATGTACTCCTTTTCCTATTTGGAACCACTCTGTTGTTCCATGTCCAGTTCTAACTGTTGCTTCCTGACCTGCATACAGATTTCCCAAGAGGCAGGTTAGGTGGTCTGGTATTCCCATCTCTTTCAGAATTGTCCACAGTTTATTATGATCTGCACATTCAAAGGCTTTGGCATAATCAATAAAGCAGAAATAGATGTCTTTCTGGAACTCTCTTGCTTTTTCCATGATACAGCGGATGTTGAGAATTTGATCTCTGGTTCCTCTGCCTTTTCTAAAACCAGCTTGAACATCAGGGAATTCACGGTTCACATATTGTTGAAGCCTGACTTGCAGAATTTTGAGCATTACTTTACTAGCATGTGAGACGAGTGCAACTGTGCGGTAGTTTGAGCATCCTTTGGCATTGCCTTTCTTTGGAATTGGAATGAAAACTGACCTTTATAGTGGTTGGTGTTATACATTTATGGGATTCCCCTTCAGGACATGAGCTTTTACTTCCTCTACTGACTGCTCACAAAGTGATCCTTCATCGGCAATTTCCAGAGAAATTAATAGTTGATATTGAGGTAAAGAGAATAGTCCTCATTTCACATTTTAGGCCACCTCTAAATGTAACCAGTGGAATTGGTTATCTGATACACACATAGATATGTCTGGTTTCTATACTGGTTACACACATTACAGTGTATTAATGCAGTTTTTACTTTAAACAAGCAAATTTTTTTATATTTAATATTTAGAAATTTAATCAAGTATTTACCATTTCTGCTACTGTTCATTTATTTTTCTTTTTAATTTTTTATTGGAGGATAATTGTTGACAATTCTGTGATGGTTTCTCTCATACATCAACATGAATTAGCTACAGATATACATATGTCCCCTCCCTCTTTAACTTCTCTCCCATCTCCCACCCCATCCCACCCCCTCTAGATTGTCACAGAGCACTGGGTTGAGATCCCTGTGTCTATCTGGTGTGTCCTTTTCATTGTGTTGAAGAACTTTCAGTAATATTTCTTTCAATGCAGACTTACTGGCAGTCCATTTTTTTCAACATTTTTGGAGAAAAGTGTTTATTTTTAGCTTAGTTTTATTGTAACTTTATGAAATTTAATTAACATGTAATAAACTGCACATGTTTAAGTTGCATGATTTGACCAATTTTGACATTCATATAGAGACATGAAGCCATCACACAGTCAATATAGTGAACACATGTTTCACCTCACCCAGAGTTTCCTTGTGCTTTTTCCAATTCCTGTGCGGTTCTCAAATAATCTCTTAATTATTTATTACTACATTTTAGCTTGTATTTTCTAGAATTTTACATAGATAGAACTATATTGGGCTTCTATTAGTCAGGATCCAGCTATGAAAACATAAACCACTCTGAGGGTTTTTAACAGAGGAAATTTAATGCAGGAAATGTTCACACACGTGATGGAAAAGACTAAGAAACCAATCAGGAATAGGTGGTTAGAGGGAAAACAAAAAGGCATAAGTTTATACAAACAAGTTTAAAGTTGAAAAGAGCTATTATAGATCATATCCTTCCCAAGAACACTTAATAACATGGACTTAGGGAAACCTTTGCTCCTCCTATGAATCTACATAAACACAGTCATCCTCCACATCCATACACAAATTCAGTCACATAAACAAACAAACATGTTAAGGCCCGGGATAATAGCTGAAGACATAAAGATTTCATCTCTTTTTAGCTTTTCCTATGTAAAGGACAGAAATGAGGGCTTCCCTGGCGGCTCAGAGGTTAAAACGTCTGCCTGCAATGCAGGAGACCTGGGTTTGATCCCTGGGTCAGGAAGATCCCCTGGAGAAGGAAATGGCAACCTGCTCCAGTATTATTGCCTGGAGAATCCCATGGACGGAGGAGCCTGGTGGGCTACAGTCCATGGGGTCCCAAAAAGTCTGACACGACTGAGCGACTTCACTTTAGAACTATATGCATGGGTCCTATTGTTTGCTTGGTTTTATTTTACTCAGTATGATTTTTAGATTTATTTGTACTGTTATCCTTTATATTGCTAACTGGCATTTCATTATATAGTTATTCCACAGTTTGTAACTCTTTCAGCTTTCAATGATTGAGTTGTTTCAGTTTTGAGTACACATAAAAATCTGTGTATATTTTCCTGTAAGAAACGAAACGCTAATCTATGTTCAATGTAGGATGCAGGAGGCATGGGGCTGATGCACAGGATGATTCAAGTAGAGGATGGGGGGTGGGAGGTGGGAGGGGGATTTGGCATTGGGAGATTGTGTTCACCTATGGCTGATTTGTGTCAATGTATGGCAAAACAAATACAGTATTGTAATTAAAAAAAAAATCTGTGTTTGTGTGTGTGTATGTGAAGTGTGTGTGAGTGTGCATGTGTATATTTAGAGTTCTAAGTTGACAGGTTTCCTAGAGTACTTTTAAAGATGACAAGCCAGTTCCTCCTGGCTTTTATCATGATAAGAATTCAGTCTTCTTATTTTGTTCTCTTGAATTTAATAAAATTCAAATACCCTAGTACCTGGATATGCATCTTAGATTTTATCAGAGACTCGTGAGAACTGTGTAGATACCTGAAAATCTTCCTTTGGGTAAATCCCTCTTTGATTTTCTACTGCACAAGTCTAGATATCCCAGTCTCTGTGAATTCTAGGTTGTCCTCTAAGCTCAGTAAGCCTACTGTACCTTATATGGAGCCACCTCCTGCGTTTAGGGCCTGTGGGTAAAAAGCTGGAAGATCTTAGACCATCTTAAGGAAAAGCTGAAGGATGTCTTTTGTTGCATTTCTCTCGGAGGTTAACAGCCCTGACTGCCTGTTATCCAATATCTTGAAAACATTTAATGTACATCCTTCTGATTACTAATGTGGTTGAATATACAGTTTGCCCTCCAACAATGTGGGTTAGGGGTGCCATCCCCCAAGAAGTCTAAAATTTGAGTATAATTTTATACTGACTCCATGTCCATAGTTCTACATCCATGACTCAGCTGACCTTAGACCATGTAGTACTTACTTTTGAAAAAATATGCATAAAAATTGGCCCACATAGTTCAAACCCATATTGTTCAATGGTCAATTGTATTTTCATATAAAGAATTTCACATAAATATTTGATAAGATGGGCGATACAGTGTACAGCATGGTAATATAATACTGTATCTTATTTTTGAAGTTGCTAAGAGAGTAGATCTTAAACATTCTAATTAAAAAACACTTTTTGGTTGTTCTATTTTGTATAATATCTATTATTTCTCTTTGATTGTGTTTGTCACTAAATTTATTTGAGGCTCTTCTTAATATTTGGATAAAAATCTTTTGTTTTTTTACATGTGTAACAGATACTTCTCATACTTTGAATGTCTTTCTTTTTTTTCTTTTTTTTCAAAAACAAATGTTATTTTTAATTCTCTTGACTGTATCTTCAAAATATATTTAGTAACTGACTACTTCTCACCAGTATCATTGCTAGGACCTGGTACAAGCCATCTGTATAATTTTGGTACTACTCTGTTTTCCTGGCTACCACATTTGAACCTATAGAAAGCCCATCTATTTTGATTTTCTGGGGTCTGTTTTGGTTGTTTATTGCTAATTTTCAAGTATTTCCATTTTGCTCTTAAAATTTCCCCTGTTTGGATAATAATTCACATGGTCATTCTACAATGGTTGATTCTGTAGCAAGCAGCCAGAATCATATTCTAATAGTTGCTTGTATGTAAAATTAAAACTCACTTTTAGACATTAAGCTTAGATTGTACAACTTTGCTGTACTGTGTTATTAACTTTAATCATTTGTTGATCCTTTGAGGTTTTCTACACAGGCAATCAGAACATTTGTAAACAATGAAAACTAAATACCTCTAATCTCAATCCCTACTATCTTTATCTTCTTCTTGTACCAAATAAAATCCTATTTAATAAAATTGGCTCTGGAGTGAAACTGGATAGACTAAAACTTCAGTGAAATTAAAGCATTCAGTTACAGTGTAAGTCCTCTTGAAGGTCTTCCTAGGTGAGTGCAGTATATGGTTGGAGGGAAGTCTTGGATAAGTGCGTGATTGTCGGTGACATAGCAAAGAGAGTGCTCCAGGAGTAGTAAATGGTTGCTACATTTGATTTTAGGACTGATGGACCTGATTCCTCAAGGATTAGGTCTGTTGAGTCAGGTTTATAAGTGGGTGGCCAGCGCCAAATTTTTGCTGACAGCTGAGTAACTGAACTGTCACCGGCCTCCACTGCTCTCTCTGTCCCCACATAGACTACAGGCTCTTCTTCCTTATGATACTCCTTATGAGGGAATATAACAGTCTGCTCTGTTGACTTGTTACCTTGATAAGACACCGCACTTTTAGAATATACACTCCATGGAGTGTATAAAAGAATTTATAATTACCTCTGTTTCTATATCAAGTTATTATTATTTGTTTCATATTTGTGAGTGTTTCACTTGCTGAAATGTAACTCTCTGAAGGATACATATTCATGCTTATGCTTTTTCTTTACCCTAAATGCATTTCTCAACACTAAATCATTCTATTTTGCTTAAATTAACTTTGAAACCTTCCTGCAGGAAGTTTTTTTTTTTTTTTTTCCTTCTGGAAGAAAATTATGCTATTTTTTGCTTATTTTTTTTAATAATTCAGGTCTTCCCTTGAATATGTTTTAACTGCTAGTTAATCACATGCAAGAAAAATGTTAAATGAAGAAGTGATTGAAGTAGTTTGTGTATATTGAGTCTGAATTATGTGAACTTTGAAAACCTACTTTCTAATTCATTATTATAATATGTTGATTAAAGTTAATACATTTCTTAGTTGATTACACGGATGCTGACAAAAATGTAACTTTCAATTAGATACAAAGTTCTAAACGTTGGACAGTGATCTTAGCCACACACTCTACTTTCATTTATTCTATTTTTCTAGGTACCTTTTTATCTATCTACCTTTTTTTTGGTGTGTGATACAGAGGACAGAAACCCACTGAAATGATACTAAGTAAATAGAGCAATCCTTACCTCATCCTTTGGTTTAGCTGTTAACACTGAAGAGAGAAGAGACAAACAGGCAATTCTGGGGTGTCTTGGGCAGTGATGTTCAACAGCACTAAGCCCCCTTTCTCAATCTCTCTCTGTGTCTCTGTCTCCCCCTCTCCTCTCTCTCCTGTTAATCCTTTTCTCTGCTTAGCTTTTTCTCATTTACTAAATACATGTTTTCATCACATGGCTGTTAACATTGTTAAATTGAGGTTCTCTTAAAATTGACATCCAAAATAGAAGGCCAAGTAAAGGGACACAAATGACTTAACTTGGATTAAACTTTTGAACTGTTTAGTTAAGTGGCTAACATTTTGTTACCACATTCTTATCAGACTCACATAATTGGAATAGAAAATAAATAGTCCTCCCAGCTAGTTCAAGTGCTGTTCAGACCTAGAGAACATGTACTTGCTACCTATAAATTTCCCTGTTTTCATCACATGCGTATGTGGATTTTTGCATATTAAAATATCATGAAAAATTTGGGTTTGGATATTCAAAACATATATGTATAATATATGTATAGTGTATACACACATATATACTATATACACACATATACAGTTTGGCCTTGGAGAACAAAATGAAGCAGGGCAAAAGCTGATTGAATTCTGCCAAGAGTGTGTACAAGTCATAGCAAATACTCTTTTTCAACAACGCAAGAGACAGCTTTACTCATGGACATCACCAAATGGTAAATACCAAAATTAAATTGATCACATTCTTTGCAGCCTAAGATGGAGAATCTGTATACAGTCATCAAAAACAAGACCTGGGGCTCAGATCATCAGCTTCTTATAGCAAAATTCAGGCTTAAACTTAAGAAAACCAAGAAAAGCATTAGGCCAGCCAGGTATGACTTAAATCAAATCCCACATGAATTTTCAATAGAAATAACAAATAGATTCAAAGGGCTAGATTTAGATAACAGTGTGCCTGAAGAACTATGGACAGAGGTCCATAATCTTGTACAGGAGCAGCGAACAAAAGCATCCCAAAGATAAAAGAAAAGCAAGAAGGCAAAGTGGTTATGTGAGGAGGCTTTACAAATAGCAGAAGAGCAGAGAGAAGAGAGAAGAAAGGGAGAGAGGGAAAGGCACATCCAATTATATGCAGAGTTTCAAAGAATAGCTAGAAAGGACAAGAAGGCCTTCTTCAATGAATGGTGTTTAATAATAGAAGAAAACAACACAGACTAGAGATCTCTGCAGGAAAATCGGAAACATCAAGGGAGTATTCTGCTATAAAATGGGCACAATAAATGATAAAAATGATAGAGACCTGTAGATGCTGAAGAGATCAAAAAGAGATGGAAAGAATACACGGAAGAACTGTGTTAAAAAGATCTTAATGAACTGGATT
This sequence comes from Nanger dama, assembly GCA_917880005.1. Lineage (NCBI taxonomy): Eukaryota > Metazoa > Chordata > Mammalia > Artiodactyla > Bovidae > Nanger > Nanger dama. The sequence continues at coordinate 12,368,033 of CAKJTW010000054.1, read as the reverse complement.
ACTACGATAGTGTGGTTAGTCACCCAGGGCCAGACATTCTGGAGTGCGAAGTCAAGTGCTGTTAATAAAGCTAGTGGATGCAATGAAATTCCAGCAGAACTATTCAAATCCCTGAAGGAGGATGCCATCAAGGTTTTGCATTCATTATGTCAGCAAATCTGGAAGACTCAGCAGTGGCCACAGGACTGAAAAAGTTCAATACTAATCCTAAAAACCAAGAAGGGTAGTACCAAAGAATGTGTTAACCATTGGATAGTTGCACTCATCTCCTATGCTAGTAAAGTCATACTTAAAATCTTGCATGGTAGGCTTCAGTATTATGAGAACCAAGGACTTCCAGATACCCAAGCTGGATTTAGAAAAGGAAGAGGAACTAGAGATCAAATCACCAGCATTCACTTGATTGTAGAGAACAACAAGAAAATTTCAGAAAAAAACATTGATCCTTGTTCCACTGACTACACTAAAGCTTTGACTCTGTACATCATGACAAACTTTGGAAAGCTCTTAGAGAGATGCAAATACCAGAGCATCTTACCTGTCTCCTGAGAATCCTGTGCAGGTCAGGAAGCAACAACTAGAACCCTGTACAGAACAACTGATTGGTTCAAGATCAAGAAAGGAGTATGACAGTGCTGTCTGCTATCACTGTTTAATCTTTACGCTGAGCACATCATGAGAAATGCCAGGCTGGATGAGTTACAAGCCAGAATCAAGATAGCAGACAGAAACATCAACAGCCTCGGATATGCAAATAATACCACCCTAATGACAGAAAGTGAAGCAGAACAAAAGAGCCTCTTGATGAGGGTGAAGGAGGAAAGTGAAAGAGCTGGCTTAAGACTAAATATTAGAAAAACTAAGATCATGGCATCCAGCCCCATTACTGCATGGCAACTAGAAGGAGAAAAGGTGGAAACAGTGACAGATTTCCTTTCTTGAGCCCCAAAATCACTGCAGATGGTGACTGCAGCCATGAAATCAGGAGACAGTTGCTTCTTGCCAGGAAAGTGATGACAAACCTAGACAGTATGTTGAAAAGCAGAGACATTACTCTGATGGCAAAGGTCCATATAATCAAGGCTATGATCTTCCCAGTGGTCATGTTTGGTTGTGAGAGGTGGACTGTACAGAAGGCAGAATGCCAAAGAATTGGTATCTTCAAGGTGTGGTGCTGCAGAAGACTCCTGAAAGCACCCTGGACAGCAAGATAAAAACAGTCAATCTTAAGGGATATCAACCCTGAATGTTTGTTGGAAAGACTGGTGCTGAAGCTGAAGCTCCAGTATTTTGGTCATCTGATGCAAACAGACAACTCATAGGAAAAGTCCCTGGTGCTGGGAAAGATTGAGAGCAGAAGGAGAAGAGAGCATCAGAGGATGAGATGGCTGGATGGCATCACTGATGCAATGAACTTGAACTTGGGCAAACTCCTGGAGATAGTGAAGGACAGGGAAGCCTGGGGTGCTGCAATCCACGGGGTTGCAAAGAGTCAGACACAACTGGGAGACTGAGCAACAACAATTATCTATCTATCTATCTATCATCTATCTATTTATCCATCTATATTGCTGACTTTCCACCCCTCACCACATACTCCAGCCTTGTGTTGAAACTGAGCTATAAACCTCCCTGATATTTATTGCCAGCGTTTCATTTTTAAAGAGGAAATATATACCTTCTTGTTGAGAAATCTTACCATATTTGAGGAGAAATGAAGTAAGAACATTTATTTTTAGGTCTAGAATAAATCACAAACTCTGGATTTTGTTTATAAGTTGGTTTGAATTATTTAACTTTTCTCATGTAAGTGAAATGTTTCTTTGGGTAACCCAAAGCAAAATCTAATTTTATGGTCCAATTCACTTAGTTCAAAACAGCAAATATTTTTAACCACCTACTTGGTGAACATATAGTACAGATTGTATATAGATGTATAAAAGAGTTCATTGTTTCTAATTTTCCAAATGAATGAAATTGCCCTTAAAAGAACTGCTACAAAATTTACTACAGTTTACCACAAAAAGGAGTTTAGTGTGAAAAGCAAGTTTGTATCATACCTGGCTTACTTTGTTCTGTAGACACATCTTCAGCTTCCTTCTTCAAAATAAACACTAAAGGGCATAAATAATGACTGGAAGTTAAACAACGAGGTCAAAATTTTCTTGATATTCTTGGTAAATAGTATTTCTTCTTACTTATAACCCATGGCCATAAGTTTGTAAATTTTGTGTAGTATTTAGCCTAAGTGATATTAACATTATCACCATTGTGTATAGAATAAACATGCACAGCTTTTTTTTTACGTTTACTACCTATTCAAATTTTAACACCCATGTGATCAACATTAAGAACTTGAGAAAGAGATTATGGAGGGAGTAAATATAATTACATTAATAAATCTCTTGAGAAAAGGAAAGCACTGGATAATCAACAAGTTGAGACAAGGGCTAGAAATAAATAACCATTATCTGACAAAATGGACAATTCAGTCATCAATAAGGAACTATTACTGATGAAATAGTTACAGGAACATCTAATCTTTTTCTCACCACAATGCTATGTAATTATAATCATATCACTGAATAAAAACTGATTAGTCAAATCGTTGAGTTATTTTCCATACTTAACACAGTTAACAAATTATTAAAGAAAGGAAAACAAACAAACAACTAACTTGGTTTTAAAGTCTGTATTTTCTCCTCTCAATCATGCCACATGCTTCAAATATGAAAGTTAAGGAAACCACAATATAAGAATGTTGTCACAAACTCACTCTAATTATTGTTTGTATGATTTGAGAGAGGCAAACAGTGTGTGTGGATCATATTCTGTGATGCTCTAGTAATAGTATGAGATGAATAATTAAAATAATATGTTTAATTTCTTTTAAAACAATATAATTAAAAGAATAATTGAAATAATGTTCTTTTAAAAGAGACAGAATTCAACTGATGATATTAATGAATGAAATAAAAGATGTCTTGATATTTCAAATTTCAGTTTTAGAATAAAGCTTATATTATTATAAGAAAGAACTTTCACTTAATTTATTGTTATTTAACACTTGGTTTCTTCAGTATTCTCTTCTAGGTACAGATGAAGGAAAATGACAAAAGTGGGAAGAAAAAGGGTTGTTTAGGGAAATGTTGAGAGTAAATATGCTTGTTCCTCATTTTTGGTATCCTTCAAGAGTATGGCATATGCCAATGACAGTGACTTCAATATTAAAATGTTTATTTCTTCACCATTAAGTAGAATACTTTTCACCAATAAGAAGAGATAATCATCCTGATTCATGCACAGCATTGATGCATCTCAAAAATGTTCTGCTAAACAAAAGAAATCAGAGGTAGTCCAGAGGCTATTTTTTGTCCTTATAGAAACCAAAGACATTTGCTTCAAAGTTCATTTTTGTTAATTAAAAACTTTCAAAAACTTTAAAGACCATATATTACTGCATTTTTATGTAAACATTTATTGAGGTACTGTGCTTTGTGTTGGGAACCAGTTTGCATAATGGAAAGTTCCTTGATATCAAGGGGCTCATAGTCTATTCACAGAGACAGGTAAAGCTAGAAATTTCAATGGAATAAAAAGAGAAGACAGTTTAAGACCTTAATAAATGTTGTCATTTTTATGGTTAAAGATACAATACAGTCTACCTCCATACCCAAGGGTTCTGCATCTGTGGATGTGGATTTAACCAATCATGGACTAAAAATATTTTGGGGGAAAAAGAATTCCAGAAAGTTCTAAAAAACTAATCTTGAATTCGCCTTCTACTGGCAACTATTTACATTTGCATTATATTTACAACAGTTTATATAGTGTTTCCATTGTATTATATGTTATAAATATCTGTAATAACTAATCAAGAGCTGGAGAATCTCTATACAGTCAGCAAAAACAAGACCAGGAGCTAACTGTAACTCAGATTATAAACTCCTTTTTGCCAAATTCAGACTTAAAGAAAGTAGGGAAAACCACTAGACCATTCAGGTATGACCTAAATCAAATTCCTTACGATTATAGAGTGAGAGTGAGAGATAGATTCAAGGGATTACATCTGATAGAGTGCCTAAAGAACTATGGATGGAGGTTCGTGATATTGTACAGGAGGCAGGGATAAAGACCATCTCCAAGAAAAAGAAATGCGAAAAGCCCAAATGGCTGTCTGAGACCTTACAAATAGTTATGAAAAGAAGAGAAATGAAAAGCAAAGGAGAAAAGGAAAGATATATCCATTTGAATGTAGAGTTCCAAAGAATAGCAAGGAGAGATAAGAAAGTCTTCTTCAGTGATCAGTGCAAAGAAATAGAGGAAAACAATAGAATGGGAAAGACTAGATATCTCTTCAAGAAAATTAGAGATACCAAGGGAACATTTCATGTAAAGATGGGACTATAAAGGACAGAAATGGTGTGGACCTAACAGAAGCAGAAGATATTAAGAAGAGGTGGCAAGAATGCACAGAAGAACTGTACAAAAAGAGCTTCATGACCCAGATAATCACCATGATGTGATCACTCACCTACAGCAGACATCCTGGAATGCTAAGTCAAGTGGGCCTTAGGAAGCATTACTACGAATAAAGTTAGTGGAGGAGATGAAATTCCAGTTAAGCTATTTCAAATCCTAAAAGATGACTCTGTGAAAGTGCTACACTCAGTATACCAGCAAATGTGAAAAACTCAGCAGTGACCACAGGACTGGAAAAGGTCAGTTTTCATTCCAATTCCAAAGAAAGGCAGTGCCAAAGAATGCTCAAACTACTGCATAATTATACTCATCTCACCTGCTAGTAAAGTGATGTTCAGAATTCTTCAAGTCAAGCTTCAACAGTACATGAATTGTGAAATTCCAAATGTTCAAGCTGGATTTAGAAAAGTCAGAGGAATCAGAGATCAAATTGCCAACATCTGTTGGATCATTGAAAAGCAAGAGTGTTCCAGAATAAAACATCTATTTCTGCTTTATTGACTATGCCAACGCCTTTGACTGTGTGCATCACAACAAACTATGGAAAATTCTTCAAGAGATGAGAATACCAGACCACCTGACTTGCCTCCTGAGAAATCTGTATGCAGGTCAAAAAGCAACAGTTAGAAATGGACATGTAACAGCAGACTGGTTCCAAATAGGAAAAGGAGTCATCAAGGCTGTATATTGTCACCCTGCTTATTTAACTTCTATGCAGAGTACATCATGAGAAATGCTGGACTGGAAGAAACACAAGCTGGAATCAAGATTGCTGGGAGAAATATCAATAACCTCAGATATGCAGATGACACCACCCTTATGGCAGGAAGTGAAGAGGAACTAAAGAGCCTCTTGACTAAAGTGACAGAGGAGAGTGAAAAAGTTAGCTTAAGATTCAACATTCAGAAAACTATGATCTTGGCATCTGCTCCCATTACTTCATGGGAAATAGATGGGGAAACGGTGGAAACAGTGATAGACTTTATTTTGTGGGCTCCAAAATCACTGCAGATGGTGACTGTAGCCATGAAGTTAAGATACTTACTCCTTTGAAGAAAAGTCATGACCAACCTAAACAGCATATTAAAAATCAAAGACTTTATTTTGCCAACCAAAGTCCATCTAGTGAAAGCTAAGAATTTTCCAGTAGTCATGTGTAGATGTAAGAGTTGTACTATAAAGAAAGCTGAGCGCCAAAGAATTGATGCTTTTGAACTGTGTGGTCTTGGAAAATTCTTGAGAGTCCCTTGGACTGCTAGGAGTTCCAACCAGTCCATCCTAAAGGAAATCAGTCCTGAATATTCATTGGAAAGACTGATGCTGAAGCTGAAACTTCATAACTTTGGCCACCTGATGGGAAGAGCTAACTCATTTGAAAAGACCCTGATGCTGGGAAAGATTGACAGCATGAGGAGAAGGGGACTACAGAGGATGAGATGGTAGGATGGCTACACCGACTCAATGGACATGAGTTTGAGTCAACTCCAGGAGCTGGTGATGGAAAACGAGGTCAGAGGTGCTGCAGTCCATGGGGTTGCAAAGAGTCGGGCATGACTGAGTGACTGAACTGAACTGTAGTAATCTAGAGATGGTTTAAAGTATGTTCATGGGTTTTATGTAAATACCACATCATGTTTTATAAGGGACTTAAATACCTATAGATTTTGGTATTTACAGGGGCCCTAGAATCTATCCACTTTGGGTATAAAGAGACCTACTGTGTTTCACCCAAGAAGAATATCTAATACAGACATAAGTGAAGGATTGTGCTTCTGAGTGCAAATAAAAAAGCTAAACACCGTGATTTTGAAGGTTGTCAATCAAAATAGCTGGTGCTGCATATAAAAATGCTGAATGAACTTAATTTTCAATAATAAACTATAAAGAAGAAATGCATTATCATCTTAACAATTTTAGACAAAAATAACTTTTTTTTTTTAATCTGTTCAATACTAAATGATGAGATCAGTTTTCAGAATTCACGTAGAAAACTTAATACTGCTATGGGAGATACTCTGCTTTTGAATCACTTCCTAGAGTTCATGTAATGATACAACTGTGTCACCACTGTGTGGGTTTCCAATGGCCCTGCTTATGCCAACTATCTCAGGGACTGCTTTCAATTTTGTACAACCACCATGATCAGCAGAAAATGCCAGAGTGAATCAGTGGGTACCCTTTTTTTTTAATAAGAAAACAATTAAGTAACTGATGTGGAAGATCCATCACATTTACTATAGTTCCATGCTTGGCCTGTTCCACACTGTACGTCTTCTTTGGCATTTACACACATTTTTTTTTTTAATCTTACATTTGATTCTTACTAAGCAAGTATTGTAAAATCAGAACTGTAAACATACATTATGTGTGCTGTGTGCTAAGTCACTTCAGCCATGTCCTACTCTTTGTGACCCTGTGGACTGTAGCCCGCCGGGCTCCACTCCTTGGGATTCTCCAGGCAAGAATACTGGAGTGAGTTACCATGCCCTCTTCCAGGATACCCTCCTGACCTAGGAATCTCCTGGATTGACAGGAGTGTTCTGTACCACTAGTGCCACTTGGGGAAGCCCCGACATACATTATAGGCACACCAAAATAAGATGAAATATTCCTTTCCTTTATTTCAGATTCTACTAAGAAAGGGTGATCTTAATAATTTTTAACTGTATTTTCCCAAACTTATCTGTCCCAAAGCCTATCTAATCTGATGTTCTGTCAGCAAATCCTGTTGGCTTTATCTTCAAAATCTATTACAAATATGACTGCAGCTCACCCCATCTACACCTCTGCTATGCTTATTCAAGCCATCATTACCTCTCATCTGGACTGTTTAATGAGGCTTTTACTGAGTTTCTCATTTTCTGTCTTTTCCTCCTACAGTCTGTTCTCCACAGAGTAGACACTGTGATTTTTTTCAAATTGTAAATCAAAAGCTCTTATTCCTCTGCTTAAAATTATCTAATAGTTTCTTATCTCTTCCAGAAAAAATTCAGAGGTCCTAAATGACTTGAACCCCTGCTACCTCACTGGCATTATTTAGTTCCACTGTCCCATTTAGTTCCTTCTGACAGCTCTGTGTCACTCTGACCTTTTGTTCCATGACCATGCCAAGTTAATGCTATCCAGGCCCTTCCTGTGCCTGCTATGTCTCTTCATGGGAAGCTTTCCAACTGGTATCCAGACAGTGCACTACCTACCCTTACTCAATTCTTTGCTCTAATTTCATTTTCCAGATTATTTCTCTACTATATTTTATTTGATCACTACTATTGCAGCCTAAAACACTGTATATTTTTTTTTTATTTATTTTTCCATCCTCTTCCTTTAACTATAAGAGAGGAAAAAAAAAAAAAAACCTCTGTGAGAATTAAGATTTTTTTTTTTTTTTTTTTTTTTGTCTATAGATGCTTCTCCAACACCAAGAAAAAGCCTGGCATATACCAGGCATTCAGTAATCACTTTGTGAATGGTTGACTGGATTAAATAATTAAATAGTGTATGGCTGTATTTGTTCACAACTAAGAGCTATTTATTACTATATATTAACTATCCATTCAGTTCAGTTCAGTAGCTCAGTTGTGTCCGACTCTTTGCGACCTAATGAATCACAGCATGCCAGGCCTTCTTGTCCATCACCAACACCGGGAGTTCACTCAGACTCACGTCCATCGAGTCAGTGATGCCATCCAGCCATCTCATCTTCTGTCGTCCCCTTCTCCTCCTTCCCCCAATCCCTCCCAGCATCAGAGTCTTTTCCAATGAATCAACTCTTTGCATGAGGTGGCCAAAGTATTGGAGTTTCAGCTTCAGCATCAGTCTTTCCAATGAACACCTAGGACTTGTCTCCTTTAGAATGCATTGGTTAGATCTTTTTGCAGTCCAAGGGACTCTCAAGAGTCTTCTCCAACACCACACTTCAAAAGCATCAATTCTTCAGTGCTCAGCTTTTTTCACTGTCCAACTCTCACATCCATATATGACCACAGGAAAAACTATAGCCTTGACTAGATGGACCTTTGTTGGCAAAATATGTCTCTGCTTTTGAGTATGCTATCTAGGTTGGTCATAACTTTCCTTCCAAGGAGTAAGTGTCTTTTAATTTCATGGCTGCAATCACTACTGCAGTGATTTTTGAGCACCCCAAAATAAAATCTGACATTGTTTCCACTGTTTCCCCATCTATTTCCCATGAAGTGATGGGACCGGATGCCATGATCTTCGTTTTCTGAATGTTAAGCTTTCAGCCAACTTTTTCACTCTCCTCTTTCACATTCATCAAGAGGCTTTTAGTTCCTCTTCACTTCCTGCCATAAGGGTGGTGTCATCTGCATATCTGAAGTTATTGATATTTCTCCTGGCAATCTTGATTCCAGCTTGTGTTTCCTTCAACTATCCATTAACATGTATTTAATATATGCAGTACATGTTCATAATTTTCCTAAGCTGATCTGTAAGTGACAAAAGTCTACTGTTAGTAGGAAAGGGCCCACACTGTGAAAGAATTAACAGACAGAGAAGAAAGAATTGTATTATCTCTAGGTTGCATGTTTTTGTGACGGTTCCATAAACCAAGTCTAAACAGGACAATTATATCTATTAGTAAGGAAAAGTTAAAATAAAGCTTGAAATTTTAAGTTAAATAGAATTTCTCTTGATCTTAATCAGCCATATGTAGAAAGTAGCTAAATATTTTGTTGGACATTTGTGAGTTAAAAATAATATACCCAATAAAAAGGTGTGCATGAGTATTCTGAGAAAATAATAATTAATATCAGATTCTGAGTTCACATTTCAAGTTTTCCTTTATGCCAGTGTATTCTTGGTAAGGTTACTTAAATCTTTGAACCTCAGTTAAATCACATTTAGTCAAGTAAGATATGATTTCATTACTATCTATTTCTTAGTGTTATAGTAAATAAGATATGGCAAATGGTCTTATTAATCATACTGAATTGTTATATAAATCTTAGTTATTATTATTAGTAACAAATTATCTTGATAAACACCCTATTGTGACTCATTCACATTTTGCTATTAGTCAGATTACCCAGGGTCCACTCAGATAACAATGCAGAATTTATTATTTATTCTTATCTAATATTGGGGATTTTTGTGTTAACAATTGTGTCTCAAGATCCCTTTTTTCAAGGATCTTGCAGAACTCATTAAAATTCAGTAACAGACACAAGTGATATTTTAACTTACTTATATTTTTTTAAAGAGCCAGATTTATGTAACTATAAGTATTTTCTGTGTTATTGAGAAAGCACTTTGAAAAAGCAGTGGATTGCTTATCATAGATGTCTAATTACTTTGTAAGAGTGTCTAAAATTTCCTACACTTACATAAATATGTCCATTGCTAAAGTTAATATATCCCAGTAGTTTGTCACTGTTCACAGAGCCAGCAGCAGTATTATTAAGCACAGTAACATATCAACTTCTAAGTTACAGTAGATCACCCAGCATTAATAAGTGTTTAAAGTCCAGTGGTCATGTACAATGTGAGAGCTGGCTATAAAGAAAGCTGAGCGCAGAATCGATGCTTTTGAACTGTGGTGTTGGAGAAAACTCTTGAGAGTCCCTTTGACTGCAAGGAGATCCAACCAGTCCATCCTAAAGGAGATCAGTCATGAGTCTTCTTTGGAAGGACTGATGTTGAAGCTGAAACTCCAGTACTTTGGCCACCTCATGTGAAGGGCTGACTCATTTGAAAAGACCATGATGCTTGGAAAGATTGAGGGCAGGAGAAGAAGGGGATGACAGAGGATAAGATGGTTGGATGGCATCACTGACTCAATGGACATGGATTTGGGTGGATTCCAGGATAGGTGATGGACAGGGAGGTCTGGCATGCTGTGATTCATAACATCGCAAAGAGTTGGACATGACTAAGTGACTGAACTGAACTGAAAGTGTAGGGAAGAATAGGAATTTACTTGTCTTCCTCACATAGTTAGAATAACTGAGGTTATGAATGACAGATACTGTATTTTCAGTGCAAACTCTCATTTACTAGTCTTTGTATATCATTTTCATGTTCAGTATATGATAAAACCAAGTTTTGTTTTAGATGTGCTAAATTCTCTAAATACTACATAAAAACTGTGGCTATATTTTAGTTTTATAAAAAATATTTGCTTTTTAAAAATACTACATGTTTAATAGTTTCAAAAATTCATTGCCACAAATATTTAAATAAGAAAATTTGAATTTATGTTACAAAATAGACTTTTTTATAATTACCACAATTTTATTGGAAGTTCATTAGATTATTTCTTACTTCCTATGGAAATTATATTCTATGCAGCCAAAGATGGAGAAGCTGTTTACAGTCAACAAAAACAAGGCTGGGAGCTGACTGTGGCTCAGACCATGAACTCTTTATTACCAAATTCAGACTTAAATTGAAGAAAGTAGGAAAAACCGCTAGGCCATTCATATATGACCTAAATCAAATCCCTTATGATTATACAGTGGAAGTGAGAAATAGATTTAAGGGCCTAGATATGATAGATAGAATGCCTGATGAACTATGGAATGAGGTTCGTGACATTGTACGGGAGACAGGTATCAAGACTATACTCATGGAAAAGAAATGCAAAAAAGCAAAATGGCTGTCTGTAGAGGCCTTACAAATAGCTGTGAAAAGAAGAAAGGTGAAAAGCAAAGGAGAAAAAAGAAAGATATAAGCATCTGAATGCAGAGTTCCAAAGAATAGCAAGAAGATTAAAGAAAGGCTTCTTCAGCTATCAATGCAAAGAAATAGAGGAAAACAGCAGAATGGGAAAGACTATAGATCTCTTCAAGAAAATTAGAGATATCAAGGGAATATTTCATGCAAAGATGAGCTCAATAAAGGACAGAAATGGTATAGACCTAACAGAAGCAGAAGATACTAAGAAGAGATGACAAGAATACACAGAAGAACTGTACAAAAAGATCTTCATGACCCAGATAATCATGATGATGTGATCACTAACCTAGAGCCAGACATCTTGGAATGTGGAGTCAAGTGGGCTTTAGAAAGCATCACTACGAACAAAGCTAATGGAGGTGATGGAATTCCAGTTGAGCTGTTTCAAATCCTGAAAGATGATGCTGTGAAAGTGCTGCACTCAATATGCCAGCAAATTTGAAAAACTCAGCATTAGCCACAGGACTGGAAAATGTCAGTTTTTATTCCAATTCTAAAGAAAGGCAATGCCAAAGAATGCTCAAACTACTGCACAATTGCACGCATCTCACATACTAGTAAAGTAATGCTCAAAATTCTGCAAGCCAGGCTTCAGCAATATGTGAACCGTGAACTCCCTGATGTTCAAGCTGGTTTTAGAAAAGGCAGAGGAATTGCCAGCATTCGCTGGATCATGGAAAAAGCAAGAGAGTTCCAGAAAAACATCTATTTCTGCTTTATTGACTATGCCAAAGCCTTTGACTGTGTGGATCACAATAAACTTTTGAAAATTCTGAAAGAGATGGGAATACCAGACCACCTAACCTGCCTCTTGAGAAATCTGTATGCAGGTCAGGAAGCAACAGTTAGAACTGGACATGGAACAACAGTGGTTCGAAATAGGAAAAGGAGTACGTCAATGCTGTATATTGTCACGCTGCTTATTTAACTTCTATGCAGAGTGTACCATGAGAAACGTTGGACTGGAAGAAACACAAGCTGGAATCAAGATTGCTGGGAGAAATATCAATAACCTCAGATATGCAGATGACACCACTCTTATGGCAGAAAGTGAAGAGGAGCTAAAAAGCCTCTTGATGAAAGTGAAAGAGGAGAGTGAAAAAGTTGACTTAAAGCTCAACATTCAGAAAACGAAGATCATGGCATCCGGTCCCATCACTTCATGGGAAATAGATGGGGAAACAATGGAAACAGTGTCAGACTTTATTTTGGGGGGCTCCAAAATCACTGCAGATGGTGACTGGAGCCATGAAATTAGAAGACGCTTACTCCTTGGAAGAAAAGTTATGACCAACCTAGATAGTATATTCAAAAGCAGAGACGTTACTTTGCCGACTAAGGTCTGTCTAGTCAAGACTATGGTTTTTCCTGTGGTCATGTATGGATGTGAGAGTTGGACTGTGAAGAAGGCTGAGCACCGAAGAATTGATGCTTTTGAACTGTGGTGTTGGAGAAGACTTTTGAGAATCCCTTGGAGTGCAAGGAGATCCAATCAGTCCATTCTGAAGGAGATCAACCCTAGGATTTCTTTGGATGGAATGATGCTAAAGCTGAAACTCCAGTACTTTGGCCACCTCATGTGAAGAGTTGACTCATTGGAAAAGACTCTGATGCTGGGAGGGATTGGGGGCAGAAGGAAAAGGGGACAACCAAGGATGAGATGGCTCAATAGCATCACCAACTCTCTGGATGTGAGTCTGAATAAACTCCAAGAGATGATAATGAACAAAGAGGCCTGGCGTGCTGCGATTCATGGGGTTGCAGAGAGTTGGACACGACTGAGCGGCTGAACTGAACTGATTTTCTGTAGATGAATAAAAGTATAGATTGCATTCTGATAAACACATCAATTATTTTCCTTTACTGATATGCTTTATATTTTCATATGTTTTCATTTTCCAATTAATGTCCCTTAATTTTCACTTGAGCAGCTTCATTCAGGATTTCTTGTAAGGCAGGTGTAGTGGTAATAAACCCCCTTAGTGTTTGTTTGTCTGAGAAAATCTTTATTTTGTCTTCATTTCTGAAGGACAACTTTACTGGATCAAGTACTCTTGATTGATTGTTTTGTTTTATGTTTTTCTGCACCTTGAATGTAGTATTCCAATCTCTCTGGGTCTTTAAGGTTTCTGCTGAGAAATCGGATACAATTATGATGGTTTGGTGGTGGCTCAGTGGTAAAGAATCTGGTTGAGAATGCAGGAGATACAGGAGACGGTTTCAATCCCTTGGGGGAGGAAATGGCAACCCACACCAATATTCTTGACTAGAAAGTCTCCATGACAGGAATCTGGCGGGCTACAGTCCATGGAATTGCAGGGAATCGGACACAACTGAGCATGCACACAGACATGTTAGCGACAGCCTTATTTTGCTTTTTTCGAGATTCTCTCTTTGCCTTTGATTTTTGAAGATTTTAACATAATATATCTTGGAGAATATTTCCTTGAGTTGAATTTGTATGGAGACCTTTGAACTCCATGATCTTGAGTGTCCAAATCTCCCCCAAATATTTAGAAAGTTATCAGTTATTGTTTCTTTAAAAAAACCTTTATTCCTATTTCTTCTCTTCTCCCTTTGGGACCCTGGTAACGTGTAGATTATTTTTCTTAGTTATGTCTTAGTTATTCCTGTAGCTTAGTTCATTCCTTTCACTTGCAAAAAGTGAAAATTGCAAATGGCACATCTCTGTGTACATTAATTCTTCTGATTAGTCTAGTCAGCTATTAAACCATTTAATGAATTCTGTAGTGCCTACATCTTATTATACAACTAATTTTTTTGTTTGGTTCTATTTTCCACCATTTCCATTTATGTTGAACTTTTTGTATTTTCTAGTAGTTTTTCCTGATTTTGCTAGATTATTTATATCTGTATAGCTCTCTTAATTATTTAAAACAACTGTTTTGAATTCTTTGTCAGACAATTTATATATAATTTTTTCTTTGGAAATAGTGTTCCTGTGGTGGTGCCATGCTTTCCTGATCCCTGTTACCTTGCATGCGTGTCTGCACATGTGAAGAAACAGTCACCTCTCTCAGACATTATGAACTGACTTTGGTAAAGAAAAACCTCAATCTGTGGGTGAAATAACAGTGGCATCTTCTGTGATGCTATTTATAGTGGTGCAGAGTGCTAATATGGGGATTTGTCGTGGCTCTGGTTCTGGAGAAAAGCGGTATCCCACTATCTTAGGCTGAATCCATACCATTGACAGCTGTGTGGTCCTGGCAAGTGCTGCAGGTACCCTGTAGCCACTGGGGTCCATGCCAATAGTCAAAGTCTCTGCAGCTTCCAGGGTGCCCAGGATTGGCCCTGGTCGTTGCTTCTAGGTGGCACCTATAGCTCTTACTGCCAAGTGTGTGCACATCACTGACTCTAGCCACCATTTCTGCCTGCTCTGTTCTCTAGCTTAGCTTTCTGGACCTGAATGCCCAGCTGACAACTCAGTAACATTCACAGTTACACCAGACATTCTGTGCCACTCACAAGAGACCTTACAGTTGTCGATGTTATGGACCACAGTGACCTGAGACATTGATATCTCATGCAATCCAAAATCTCCCCTGCTGTGATCCCACCACAAGGGATCAGAGCAAGGAAGACCAGCGGTGGGATTTGGCCCAGGAGAGTGCAGGTACACAGCTACAAGGGCTAGCAGTAAGTAAGCTCAGAAGTGCAAGCCCATGACATGGGTCAGGGCTGGAGACAGACTAGCCAGCAGGTTTGGGGGCCTTGGCTGGTGGCATGCACTCCCATGGCTAAAGGCTCTTGTCACTGGAATGCACACGGTAGTAGAGGTCAGTGACAGGAGCCAGGCAAATGGCAGGAAATGCATCGCTGTAGAGGCTATTCCCCAGTGCATGCGCAGCGGTGTGTGTCAGCTGCTGGGGTCTAGAATGAGATCTTTCACTTGTGCAGTCACAGAGGCTGGGGCTGCCTGCCAGTGTAGATCCTGGCCTTCAGACTGAGATGAGAGGAGAATGTGAGGAGGAAATGAGGTGGTTAGTGTCTGCAGACACAACATTCTAATGGGGAAAATCTCGGTGCTGACTGTATTGACGGTTGGTTTCTTAGGCAATGAGAGCAGGCCACTGGGAACTGCAGTTGTTCCTGCAGGCCACTGACACTAGTTGACCCTGTCCCTCTCCTCTTCCTTCTTATGTCCTGTTTATGATGTCTCATCTTTGTCTTTCTGGGTAAAGCAAAATTGAAACAGTCTCTTTCTGCACTTCCCCCAAAAGCTACAAATGCTAGTTGCTCACCTTATACTCACTTGGCTTGCTCAGAAACTCTTTTGGGCCATGGAGTTTCCTCTTGGTTAGGGCCATGGAGTTTCCTCTTGGCACTGAACACTGCCTGCCTGGGGAATGATGCAGACAAAACGAAACTGTTCTTCTTTCCCTTTTAGTGCAATTATTCTCTGCTTTTATTGCTGCACTGTGTTACTCAAGTTTCTTAAGGGGATTCCTGAACTCTCCTACAGCTATTTTTGCTCATACATAGCTGTGTAATTGTTGATCTTTCTGCAGGGATGCAGATGGGGATCTTCTACCTTTGGTGATATTCTCAAAAAATGATGAAAATTAATGGAAATATGGTTGGGGATTCCAATTATTTGCATTTAATTTAATATTTAATACAAAATAGTTTTCATTTAGAATACTACATTTTAAAATATTTTATAAACATTCTTACTCAAACTTCAAAAGCACATAAGGAGGAACAAAACTTAGCATAAGAAAAACCATAATTCTGTACTTTAGAGTCTCTAAAATCTACATTAAACTAGATAAAGAATTTAAAGTTTTCCTACTTCATAATCATTATGAAATCTCATCATTGTTTGAATCCTAAGTAGATAGCAGCCAGCCATTTTGTAGCATATGGGATTGCTTTAGAAGTCCATATGCTTTGTAACAGTTGGTGTTCAAATGAAAATGTGTGAAGTCAAATAAAATGTGGCCCAGACAACAAAACCTAATTACCAACGGCATCAAACTGCAGGCTTTCTTTCAAACTACCTATATAACTATTTTTGGTGCTTTATAAATAATTCTTTGGTAAAAATAATTTTTGACAAACACATAGATAATATTAATATAACCTTTTTTGAAGAAAAAGAAATTAAATATTACAAATATAACTTTTATTCTAATTTTAACTGATAAAGATAATGGTTTCCTTATTCTCTGAAAATTATATAAAATCCAAAAGCAACAAGATAAATATAAAAAAAAATAAATCATTTACAAGTCTAGGAGATAGCTGTATTGTAGATGCATTTGTTGTATTTATGTGTACATTTATATATCTTTGCAATTATATGTGTAGTTCAGGACTGCAGGAAGACATTTAGAGGGAATATTCATGGCTAAATATGTAAAATAAGGCAAACAAAAATATTATTTTTGAAATTAAATAGCAGAATATGAAATTAAAACTCAATATTACTTTTTGGAAACATGAAAACATATATGCAGTCTTTGTTGTTGTTTAGTTGCTACGTTGTGTCCAATGCTTTGTGAACCCATGGAGTATAGAAAACAGGCTCCCTTGTCCCTAGAATCTCTCAGGTAAGAATACTAGAGTAGGTTGTCATTTCTTTCTCCTCGGAATCTTCCTGACTGAGAAATCAAAACCATGTCTGCTACGTTGGCTGGCAGATTCTTTACAGCTGAGCCACCAGGGAAGCCCCCAGATGTGGTTTAGATGGCCATATTTCCTGAACTGGATTTTGGTATTAATCCTTGAGAAGCAGGAAAGGCAGGGGTATAAATGAAATATTATAAACAAACAAAACAAAAATGTTTGGAAGAAGCTTGCAGTGGCCTAAAGTGAAACTGAAAAGACATTCTACATTGTGACTTATCTTTGTAAGTAATATTTGCTGACCATAAAGACATAAAACTTAAGAGAACTCATACTGAAGAAGAATAAATCCTTTCATTTTGAAAATAATCTTTATTTCTGTTCAGACTTGAATATCCAGAAAGTAATTTGTTCAGAAAGCATTAATAACCTTGCAATAAAATAGGAGTTAGCTGAGGATCAATATACATGTATTATAAGATAAAATAAAAGAGGAGAAAGATTTATGGCAGTTGAAGTGGCAGTGGCACAGAGGACATGAAAATTGTGACTTCGTAAATAGCCATCAACTAAACAATTACTGAAATAATCTCATGTATAAAATAAGATTGTAAAGATTAAAAAATAAAATGAATGTGTGTGTGTGTGTGTGTGTGTGTGTGTGTGTGTGATAGCGAGACCATTATGTGATGGCAGAAATGGAAAAAGAGAAAAAAAAAGATGCCTACAAATGAAAGCAAATTTGAAAGCATTACAAAGAGATTGTTGAAAACACAGTAATGTCCTTGCAGGTCAATGTTGAAGGAAAAAGAAAAAGAAAGTAAATAAAGAATTGCTGCTGTTAAAAAGTATAAGAAGTAAATTTTGGTGTGTGTTCTTCAGTTATTTGGAAAACTTTTTTTTTGTATAAATATTTGGTATTTCTGTGGGAAGATTGCAATTAAATATTTCCCTGCACCCAGTCTGTAAAAGAAATATTAATACAATTCTGTTGCTCTGCATTGCTAGTCATTCATTACTTATCCATGAATTGTTATTACCACTGTTTTATTTAAAGATATAGTGAATGATGGTTTATGAAGCCACAAAGCATGTATATATTTATTCTGACCTACATTTGTACAGTTGCATGGTGTTGTTTCTAATTATTGATGAAAATTAATTTCCTTTGAAATTGTGTATTAGTCGCTCAGTCATGTCTGACTATTGTGACTCCGTGGACTAATGCCTACTAGGCTCCCTGTCCATAGAGTTCTTTTGGAAAAATCTAATGAAATTGATATTTACTTAGAAAGTAGCTAAAAACTTTAAACAGAATTTTGATAATTTAAGGTTGGTTTATTTCTCTGGGTTCTTTTCTTGTTGTAACAAAGATTTGGAAGGATGGACTAATTACAGCTCAAATAGGATTTCTTGGGTCTTTTCTCATCATAGCAGAGATTTGAAACAGCAGACAAGGTATAGCTCAAGGAGGCGAAATTTTATTAAACACCTAGTGGATACTACACTCCCGATACATGGGAGTAGGCCGCCCCCTAAAGGAGTGACCATGATCAGGCTTAGCTTCCATTTTTATACTTCCTGTCTTTTCCTCTAGGTTCTGTCCTATGGAAAATATGTACCTATGTACCTGCCACCAATTAGAAAACAAAGTGTAAATGGGGGTATGATCAAGACTAGTCAGGGAAGCAGGTGTGTCTGGGGACATGCAGAATAGGGCTTTTACATATTCATCTAGGTGGGCATGGACTGAGATTTTTGATTAACAGTTGAAAGTTCTGTAACAACAGGCACTATTGTGTGTGGCTTTCCCATAATTAGGTCTGTTATAATCAGATGTATGTATGTATAGCATATTTATGAATCCTTAATGGGTTCTTGGGCTTCCCTGGTTACTCAGACAGTAAAGGACCTGCCTGCATTGTGGGAGACCTGGGTTCGATCCCTGGGTTGAGAAGATCCCCTGGAGGAGGACATGGCAACCCACTCCAGTATTCTTGCCTGGAGAATCTCCATGAACAGAGGAGCCTGGCAGGCTACAATCCATGGGGTCGCAAAGGGTCAGACATGACTGAGCGACTAAGCACACAATGGGTTCTTGACTGCCTAAGGTTATTGATTAAACAGCTGTGCGTCAAGGGCCCATGTGCCAAAGTAACATATTTGTGAGCTCTCTTGGGCCACACTGGGGCATGTCTGGGGTAGAGTTTAGACATCATCTTGAACCTTTTTCAGCCAGGCCACCCCTTGTTGTTCATGCTTAACTTTCTACCTAACAATATGAAAAGTAAAAATAAAAGGGATATTGAAACTGGACCTAAAAATAAGTACCTTGAAACAGAGAATCAAATCATGAAAAAATAAGAGAAAAAAATTATCAAAATTTAATGAGTATTAGAACTTTTTGGGCTTTCCTAGTGGCTCAGATGGTAAAGAATCTGCTTGCAATGTTGGGTGCATTCAATCCCTGGGTTGGGAAGATCCCCTGGAGGAGAAAGACTACCCACTCCAGTATTCCGGCCTGGAGAATTCCATGGACTGTACAGTCCTTGGGATCACAAAATGTTGGACACAGCTAAGTATTCTTGTCTGGAGAATAGTGGGCTATAACCCCTGGAGGGCTACAGTTGTGGGGTTGCAAAGACTCAGACATGACTGAGCAACTAACACAGGACTTGCTTGGTGGCCCAGTGGTTAAGATTCCACACTTCCACTGCAGACGCATGGTTTTGATCCCTGGACACGAAACTAAGATCCGATATGCTGCATGAGAAGGTCAAAAACTAAGAACTGAATATTAAATCTTGAGTTTTAAGTTTTCCATTATATCGCAGGAAAAATCTGTATCAAACCTTCCAAACATATGCATCTCATTTTAACATACACACAAGCAAAAAAGTTAGAGAAACTATAAAAATATTAAAAATCTATCAAGTATATAAATTCTCCATATTAATATATATTGCTTTCAATGAAATAAAGTGCAATGGGCATTAGATCCAATTTAAATACCAAACTTCCTATAATTTCACAATGGAAGATACACATTTTCATGTACCCATGAAACATGATATAATATTGATCATTATTTAGACTACAAAAGAAATCTTCATAAATTACAGAGAATGCTTAAAAATTACTGATAATATTCTTAGGTTATAATGGTATATGAAATTAATCTAGGAAGAAAAAGAAACTAGAAGTTGAAAAGCCTGACATCTAGAAATTAAATATGTTAACACACAGAAAAGTATACATTCTAAATTACAAGATAAACTCAAAACTTAGATCATATAATATATAAGAAAAAAAAAGTAAACTCTATAACCAGAACCTAGTAGTCACACTAAAAGAAAATTCATAGTTTGAATAAATAGTGTTAAACAAAACAGACTTAGAAAAGTTTTGTTATTTCCTAAAGAAATAAAAAAATGAATATAAACTCTCCGGAAAGTAGGGAGAAAAGTTAATTGAAATTTAAACATAAAGACTAAAACTGAAATCAAAATGGTTAATACAGTGAGCTGTTATTTTGGTGAGGGTGAGTGAAGGCAAGAATCTAATGTTCAAAAACAACAAGAAAAGTTATGAAACCATAGGAAAAGAAATGACAGAGTAGATATAATCACTGTTAGAGAGGAACTTGGAGAAATCATAAAATAATTCTTAATGAAATGTATACAGTTAAAGAATCTGTATAATGTAGATAATGTTAATATATAAATTATCAAGCAGTTACCCTGAAGACTGAGAAAATTACCAAAGTGGACCAGGCCCAAACATTTTTATCATGCAGATAACCTTAAAAACAACAGAAAAGTATAATATCATTTTAACTAAATGTGAGGAAGGATATTTCTAAATTTTGTAAAAGAGTCTTTGTGTCACTTCATTTTTATTTAAATAGCTATTGGAATTTTATTTTAATTATATTATATATTATATTAATGCATTAATATTATTATTAATTATTACTATACATCATAAATTATAATTATTATAAAAGTGTATTAAATTATAATTGTTAATATAAGAATAGAGATTATGCTGATACAAAAATGTTAATTTTTAAGAATACAGAAATTATTTCTACTTTATTAATGATTAACACATTACATAAAAGTATAGCATCTGGTTTAATAGGTCCTGTTATTTCAATGCGATAGTGACTTGACCATAGATGAAAACATCTGTAATATCTAATTTCTTATTAAAATATCTGCAATATCTATAGGTGAGTAAATTACAGTTATGGCTAATACTATTAGTATTTGTTGCCTACATTCATGATCAAATGTAATAACAATATTTTGAGTTCATTTCATTTCAGTCACTCAGTGGTGTCTGACTCTTTGCAACCCCATGAATTCCAGTACGCCAAGCCTCCCTGTCCATCACCAACTCCCGGAGTTCGCTCAGACTCACTTTCATTGAGTCTGTGATGCCATCCAGCCATCTCATTCTCTGTTGTCCCCTTCTCCTCCTGCCCCCAATCCCTCACAGCATCAGGGTCTTTTCCAATGAGTCAACTCTTCACATGAGGTGGCCAAAGTTTTGGAGTTTCAGCTTCTGCATCAGTCCCTCCAGTGAACACCCAGGGCTGGGTCTCTTTTGAATGGACTGGTTGGATCTCCTTGCAGTCCAAGAGACTCGCCAGCTAGCACCACAGTTCAAAAACATCAATTCTTCAGCACTCAGCTTTCTTCACAGTCTAACTTTCATATCTGTACATGACCACTGGAAAAACCATAGCTTGGCTAGATGGACCTTTGTTGGCAAAGTAATATCTCTGCTTTTTAATATGCTGTCTAGATTGGTTATAACTTTCCTTCCAAGGAGTAAGCGTCTTTTAATTTCATGGCTGCAACCACCATCTGCAGTGATTTTGGAGCACCCCAAAAATAAAGTTGGACACTTTCTCCTGTTTCCCCATCTATTTCCCATGAAGTGATGGGACCAGATACCATGATCTTCGTTTTCCAAATGTTGAGCTTTAAGCCAACTTTTTCACTCTCCTCTTTCACATTCATCAAGAGACATTTTAGTTCCTCTTCACTTTCTGCCGTAAGAATGGTGTCATCTCCATATCGGAGGTTGTTGCTGTTTCTCCTGGCAAACTTGATTCCAGACTGTGCATCTTCCAGTTCAGCGTTTCTCATGATATACTCTGCATATAAGTTAAATAAGCAAGGGGACAGTATAAAGCCTTGATGTACTCCTTTTCCTGTTTGGAACCAGTTTGTTGTTTCATGTCCAGTTCTAACTGTTGCTTCCTGACCTGCGTATAGGTTTCTCAAGAGGCAGGTCAGGTGGTCTGGTATTCCCATCTCTTTCAGAATTTTCCACAGTTTATTGTGATCCACACAGTGAAAGGTTTTGGCATAGTCAATAAAGCAGAAATTGATGTTTTTCTGGAACTCTCTTGCTTTTTCCATGATCCAGCGGATATTGGCAATTTGATCTCTGGTTCCTCTGCCTTTTCTAAAATCAGCTTGAACATCTGAAAGTTCACGGTTCACGCATTGCTGAAGCCTGGCTTGGAGAATTTTGAGCATTACTCTACTAGAGTTTGAGATGAATGCAATTGTGCAGTAGTTACAGCATTCTTTGGCATTGCCGTTCTTTGGGATTGGAATGAAAACTGACTTTTCCAGCCCTGTGGCCACTGCTGAGTTTTCCAATTTTGCTGGCATATTGAGGGCAGCACTCTCACAGCATCATCTTCCAGGATTTGAAATAGCTCAGCTGGAATTCCATCACTTCCACTGGCTTTGTTCATAGTGATGCTTTCTAAGGTCCACTTGACTTCACATTCCAGGGTGTCTGGCTCTGGTTAGTGATCACATCATCGTGATTATCTGGGTCACAAAGATCTTTTTTGTACAGTTTTCTGTGTATTCTTGCCACCTCTTCTTAATATCTTCTGCTTCTGTTAGTTCCATACTATTTCTGTCCTTTATCGAGCACATCTTTGCATGAAGTGTTCCCTTGGTATCTCTAATTTTCTTGAAGAGATCTCTAGTCTTTCCCATTCTGTTCTTTTCCTCTATTTTTTTGCATTGATTACTGAGGAAGGCTTTCTTATTTCTCCTTGCTATTCTTTGGAACTCTGCATTCAGATGCTTATATCTTTCCTTTTCTCCTTTGCTTTTTGCTTTTCTTCTTTTCACAGCTATTTACAAGGCTTCCTCGGACAGCCATGTTGCTTTTTGCATTTCTCTTCCATGGGGATGGTCTTGATCCCTGTCTCCTGTACAATGTCACGAACTTCTGTCCATAGTCATCAGGCACTCTGTCTATCAGATCTAGGCCCTTAAATTTATTTCTCACTTCCACTGTATAATCTTAAGGGATTTGATTTAGGTCATACCTGAATGATCTAGTGGTTTTTCCTACTTTGTTCAATTTAAGTTTGAATTTGGCAATAAGGAGTTCATGATCTGAGCCACAGTCACCTCCCAGTCTTGTTTTTGCTGACTGTATAGAGCTTCTCCATCTTTGGCTGCAAAGAATATAATCAATCTGGTTTTGGTGTTGACCATCTGGTGATGTCCATGTGTAGAGTCTTGTGTACTAAATGTATTTAAGTTAGTACAAATATAGTTGTGATTTTCCCTAATAAAGACAATGGACTCTTTGATATCTTGATATAAACTGTTTTTAATCACAAAAATAGAATATTTTTTTAATTTTTAAGATTTTAGCTTTATAGTTATGCCTAAACATGATATGGAGGGCACAAAAGACTGTTACAGTTTTAGAACATCAATGATAAATCTAAATTTTCATATACTAATCTCATTAGAGACACATTGTTTGAGTACTGATGTGGAAAGTTTGCTATAAATTAAAGAACATTGTGTAAAATGTGCCACCATATATGTAAAACAATGATATGAACACACACATTCATGCTTAAAATATAAATCATTCATGTTCATATGAATATATGTTTTATGTAAATATATCCACGAATATATAAACATACATGTGTATATGAGTTGCAGTGAAAGTAGATACACAGGGAGGAAGAAGGGAACCTAGTTTATTGCAGTGTTAAAAGATAAACAGAAGAAGATTAAAATTTTAAAGATTTTATTGTAGTATATATTGATACTACTGGCAACATTGAGTCAAAGTGTCTAGGAGTACTCCTCTAACATGGACTAGAAAAGAGGTATTTATACACGTGAAGCAAGGAAATTATTTGATTGACTGAGGCTTAAGTTGATGCCTTTGGGGAAACCTTAGTTGGTTGTTCTTAAATTTTGTTTCTTAAATTTCTAGGATTCTAATGGATTGAATCTGGCCTAGATTTTGTTTGCATAGGAGTCACTTTAAAAGCCTCATGACCTCTTTGTTTAATTTATTTAACAGAAGAACCAGAGTAAGCAAGATTTGCCTTCACAGTGTACCTTTCTTACCTTTGTATATTGTAAAATATTTCTTTCTTAACTCTTCAAAAGTCAGTAGAACAAAAAAATCAAGTAAAACATCAATGAAAACATAGGAACTATTCTATGTTTAAGACAAGAATTGTCTTAATTATTGGAAACTATGAAGCAAATAATTTAGATAGAAATGTAGTTTTGTTTATTTATTTTCTATTTTCTTTGGCCACACCACATGGTATGCATGAACTTAGTTCCCAAACTAGAAATCAAACCCATGCCACCTGGAATGGAAACACAGAGTCTTAACCACTGGACCACCAGTGTATTGAGTGTTAGTCATTTCAGTCGTGTCCGACTGTGCGATCATGTGGACTCTAGCCTGCCCGGCTCCTCTGTAGGATTCTCCAGGCAACAATACTGGAGTGGATTACCATGCCTTCCTCCAGGGCATCTTCCTGATCCAGTTATCAAACCGATGTCTCTTACATCTCTTGTATTGGCAGGCAGGTTCTTTACCATTATCACCACCTGGGACCAGCAGGGAAGTCCCTAAATGTACTTTAAAAAATGTTTGAATACTCTCTTTCAGTGTGCTTAAGCTTGTATAGCTAGGCTATTGATATAAGTCCAAAGCAATAGATACATCAGGGCATGTAGAAAGGACATATTTGAAATGGATAGGTTGCCTAAGAATTTTTAAAGTTTCCATGAACTATATATTTGACAGCCCAATGATAGCAGAGAGTGTGGCCTGGGGATATGTAAATATATCCACGTGACATTTTCTGCAAGCCTACAATAGATTTCAGGCTGACAGTATTAGGCAGCTGGACTTGTCAATAGCTTTCTGACAAAAAATAAAACATGACAAAGTACATATTCTTCTGTGTCTGCTCTGTCAAAGTCCAGTGTGTCACACTGCAGAGGAAAGATGCTGCCTGACTTTGGATTATGCTCATATCCAAGAATTTACAAATGTCTGCATATAGTATTACAGTGAAAAACAAATTAAAACATTTAAAATTTTTCCTGCTTAATAGGAGAATATTAACTGCTCCAACATGATCCAGGTTTCATTGGACATCCTATTATTCTCTTTCAATGGAAAACTATGCCAAAATGTTCATTAGCATCCTTTACATTAGGCAGCAGACTAGTCCATATATATATATGATTCTGTATCCCAGCTGTATACTAGATAGTGTTAGGCTATTTCAGAAATTACTGAAACTCTAAGCATCAGTAATATCCTCTCTAAAATAGGGATACTTATATGTATTTGATGCTGTGGTAATAAGACAAATAATATAATGTATATAATTCTACTTAATAGAGTGACAGACACATTGTGAGCTTTCAAGTAATGAGCTATATAGGTAAAAAAAAAATGTAGTCCATCCTTTCACTGGCTGAATTAAATTATTCTTTCACCACATATTAACTGCCATTGTCCAGTTGGTTATCCATAGGTTATTTATTATCTGACTCAGTTTACTTTCCTGTGCTACACAAGAGCTTATACCTCTGGGAGCTGTTTAAAGAATTAGAAATTTGCACACACACATACACATACACACACAATTATTAAAGTAAGTTCTGATAAATAGTAAGTGCTCACTAAATGCTATCATTATAACTCAAAGCACAATATTACACTCTTAATTCATATTTCCATTCTATGTATATTTGTGTGTTTTTTTTTCCATTCTATATATATTTGGTTCAAAATTCTCACTTTTTAGTTACACAGTGAGTACTCAAATAAGTTTAAAGAGTTTCTAATTATTGCCAACATTTTAGAATTTAAAATACTTTTAATTATTTCTAAAATTTAAGAACAAAGTTAATAAATTTAAGACCAAGTAAAGACAAAAGGCTTACCTGGTGGCTCAGATGGTAAAGAATCTGCCTGCAATGTGGGGAGACCCAGGTTTGATCCTGAGTCAGGAAGGTCTCCTGGAGAAAGAACTGGCAACCCAATCCAGTATTCTTACCTGGAGAATCCCATGGGCAGATGAGCCTTGCGGGTACAGTCATTGGGGCTGCAAAGAGTCAGACAGGACTGAGTGACTAACACATACAAGACAAAAGAATAGTAGAGACTTGTAGAAATTAGAAAAGCAATTTCTCAAGGAAAGGTTACAGTTTATACTATCAATATTGTTATTGTTATTATACAAAATATTTACTGCTAAATTCAAGTAAAAGAATATGCTTATTATTTCATTTTCATTAAGGGAAATGAAATGGTGTTGTTCGGTCGCTCAGTTGTGTCCAACTCTTAGCGACCCCATGGACTGCAGCATGTCAGGCTTCCTTGTCCTTCACTATCTCCCAGAGCTTGCTCAAACTCATGTACATTGAGTCGGTGATGCCATCCAACCAACTTTTCCTCTGTCTTCCGCTTCTCCTCCTGCCTTCAATCTTTCCCAGCAACAGTCTTAAGAGTCAGCTCTTTGCATCAGGTGGCCCAAGCAGTAGAGCTTCACCTTCAGCACTGGTCCTTCCAATGACTATTCAGGATAGATTTTTCTTTAGGATTGACTGGTTTGATCCTCTTGCCATCCAAGGGACTCTTTGAGAGTCTTCTCCAACACCACAGTTCAGAAGGCTTTTGTGCTCAGCCTTCTTTATGGTCCAACTCTCATATCCATACATGACTATTGGAAAAACCATAGCCTTGACTAGATGGACCTTTGTTGGCAAAGTGGTTTGTCTCTGCTTTTTAATATGCTGTCTAGGTTTGTCATAGCTTTTCTTCCAAAGAGGAAGCATTTTTTAATTTTATGTCTGTAGTCACCATCTGCTGTGAGCCCAGGAATATAAAATCTGTCACTGTTTCCATTGTTTCCCCATCTATTTGCCATGAAATGATGGGACCAGGTGATGATTTTTTTTTTTTTTTGAATGTTGAGTTTTAAGCCAGCTTTTTCTTTTTTTTTTTTTTTTTTGTTTAATTATTAAATTTATTTATTTTTTAAATTACAATACTGTATTTGTTTTGCATACATTGACACGAATAAAGCTGTGGTACATATACACAATGGAATACTACTCAGCCCTTAAAAAGAATAAATTTGACTCAGTTCTAATGAGATGGATGAAATTGGAACCGATTATACAGAGTAAAGTAAGCCAGAAAGAAAAACACCAATACAGTATAAGCCAGCTTTTTCACTCTGCTCTTTCAGCTTCATCAAGAGGCTCTTTAGTTCTCCTTCTGGCTTTCTGCCATAAGGGTGGTCACCTGCACATCTGATGTTATTTATATTTCTCCTGGCAATCTTGATTCCAGCTTTTGCTTCATCCAGCCCCACATTTTGCTTTTTGTACTCTGCATATAATTTAAATAAGCAGGGTGACAATATACAGCCTTGATGTAGTCCTTTGCTGATTTGGAACCAGTCCGTTGTTCCATGTTTGGCTCTGTCACTTCTAACTGTTGAAAGTTACTTCGATAACCAAAATTATGAATATATATTGGTTTCTTCATATTGCTGTTTTTTTTAAATTGGAAGATATTTGATGTACAATGTGTTAGCTTCTGCTTTACAGAAAAATGGTTATGCGTTACAAAGTCAGTTATGCATACACAGACATCCACTCCTTTTTAGATTCTTTCCCCATATAGGTCATTACAGAGTTCCTGTGAATAGAGTTCCTGTGTTGTTCAGTAAGTTCTTATTAGTTATATGTTCTATATGTAGTAGTGTGTATCTGTCAACCTGTTCTCCCAATTTATCCATCCTCTCTTCTCTTTCCACACTGGAAACCACAAGTTTGTTCTCTACATCTGTGACTCAATGTCTGTTTTAGATTCATTTGTAATCTGTAATAGATTTGTACCATTTCTTTATATTTTACATACAGGCAATATCATATGATGTCTTTCCATATCTGATTTACTTGTCTCAGTATATAATCTACAAGTATCGAGAATGGTTCAACAAGAAGGGTTTCTAAAAGCATGATTCGGCTGGAGAATGAGAAACAAGACACAAGAATTCAATGAAAAGAGAGGATCTGGGGACCAACACTGCTCCAAGGTGCCGAAACTGAATCCAAGCCAGCTTTATTATACTTTCAGCTGTGAATGAAAGAATATGCGGGGAGTTAAACAATAATTCATGTGACTTTCAGGGCCAAAGAACAGAGAGATCATTAACCACTGAATAACTAAGAAACAGTAATCAATAACAAATCAGTAACTAAGACCAATATATTCTTATCTATAGATTTTCCACCAGATATGTAAAACATGTGACTCTGAGACTCCAGTTGAAAAACAGTTTGAGGTTGGTTTTCCAACCCCAAGATCATATCTTGTTTTCAAGACTATGAACTGTTCCCTCTGGACTTGTTCCAAGAGTCTCATCCTTATGGAATGCAGTTTATCAAATGTCTTTGTGGCTGTTGCCGAGGCTTGCTTTTCTTTTATTCTTCCTGTCTCCTACATGCAAGTCTATCCATGTCACTGCAAACAGCATTGGTTCGTTCTTTTTAATGGATGAACAATATTACATTGTATTTATTATGTACCATATCTGCTATATGCATACCCCCAATGATGGACATTTCATTGCTTCCATGTTCTTGCTATTGTACATAGTACTGTGATGAACATTGGGGTACATGTATCCTTTTAAGTTAGGGTTTTTCAAGTTATGGATGATTGCTCAGAAGTGGAATTGCTGGATCATATGGTGCTCTATTTTTAGTTTTTATGGAATCGCCATACTGTTCTGCATAGTGGCTATACTAATTTACATTCCCACCAACAGTATAGCAGGAATCCTTCTTTGCACCCTCTCTAGCATATTTTGTTTGTAATTTTTTGATGATGGCAATTTTAACTGGTGTGAGGTGATACCTCACTGTAGTTTGGATATGGATTTCTCTAATAATTAGTAATGCTGAGAATCTTTTCTTGTGCCTCTTGGCTGTCTGTATGTCATCTTTGGAGAAATGTCTGTTTATATATTCTACCCATTTTTTAAATTATTTTCTTTTTGAGCTGAATGAGTTGTTTGCATATTTTTGGAGATTAATCTTCTGTTGCTTGCTTTGGTTGCAAATATTTTGTTCTGTGAGTTTTCTTTTGTCTTATTGATGGAACAAGCCAAAGTGGAACAACTAGATTGTAATATTGATATATGAACTTTCTGAGCAAATAGCATTGTCTATACTGGCCAGACTGAAGATGATTTAATGGTACAGAAAATAAAATAAAGGTCTCCTATTCTGTTTTAAATATCCCTTTTGGCTCAGCTGGTAAAGAATCTGCTTGCAACGCAAGAGACTTGGGTTCGATCCCTGGGTTGGGAAGATCCCTTGAAGAAGGGAAAGACTACCTACTTCAGTATTCTGGCCTGGAGAATTCCATGGACTGTATAGTTCTTGGGGTTAAAAAGAGTCAGACACGACTGAACGACTTCCACTTCACTTCACTCTGTTTGAGCGGGAGGCCTGCTGCTGAACTATGCTTTCCTTCAGGAATGGCCTAATCCCCAACACCCTATGATAGATAGATAGATTATAGAAAGTTTGTAATATGAGAATTTTAGAACAAACTGATTAAATAAAATGTGGTGTATTTTTAAATATTGAATATGAGAAGTGGCTGAAAATGAGACATCTTTGTAAGAAAAAAATAAAAATTTACCTAAATAAATTTTTCAATAAAAAATTAAGATGCCAGATTTTGGTGCTAAATATAATTTCTTGCTTTCTTCTGTAACTTGCTCCTAAAAATATGTTGCATAGCAAATTTCAAATAACATAAATCTGTAACTCTTGATTAATGATTAGTGAATAAATAATAATGAACTACAGCACATTCAAAAATTGCATTAGTAGATTTCTTACTTTTGAAATCTGTTTTACTTCATTCTTATTAATCTGTATACATACAGCATCAAACTGTGAGCCTATAGTATATTATATACACAGTTCATCTGTTAAAAACACAGTGATTTAAACCCAAAAGACTTCTTAATAAATCAAATGAGTTAAAGGTTCATTTTTAGTATTTGAATGAGGCCAACTTGACTAAATCTCATCTTTTATTTCTTTCCCCCTACAGCCAATTACTCTCGTGGGTTTAGAAGAGTAAGCTTTTAGTCTGAGACCACTATTAAATAATACAAAATAGAAAGATTGCTGCACAGCCATTAGAATTTTATGTCACTAATGATATTTTTTATGCCAGGGATATGACCTCATCCCCATGTAGGTACCAAACTGTTCAATCTAAATTGAAATTTTGAAAAATCTTGTAAGGCCCAGGATTATGGGGCTGTCTTCCTTTCTTCATCTAGTTCTGTGTGTGTGCTTAGTTGCTCAGTCATGTCCGACTCTTGAAACGCCATAGTCTGTATGTAACCTGCCAGGCTCCTCTATCCGTGGGATTCTCCAGGCAAGAATACTGAACTGGTTGCCATTTCTTTCTCCAGAGGATTTTCCTGACTCAGTAGTGGAACCCAGGTCTTCTGCACTGTGGGCAGATTCTTTACCGACTGCGCTACAAGGGAAGCCCTCCATCTAGTTAATGAACACTCTAATCATTGTGCTAGCCTACTTGTTTCCCCTGTCATTGCCCCACAGCTGTACTAATGTCCAGCTTTATTTAAGTAAATGCAGGAAGAGGCTGGAATTCCAGATAATCAAGTGAGTGTTAGGAGAAATCATGTGTGCCCCTTCATAAGATTCTTTAACAAGTGATCTTCATATTCCTTTTATCTCACTGTTTTCATGAAGAACAGCATGGGAAATTTAGAAGGCATGCCTTGAAAGGGCAGAACCATGGAATGCAGAGAACTCGGTGCTCAAAGGACTGCTTCTTGGAGAGAGAGTCACAGACATGGAACACAAATTTGGGACATCACTTGGGTAATAAACTTTTATCATTTCTAACTGATTATATGTTTTGAGGCTTGTTTGTTACAGTTACCATCTTGAACTAAACCATCACTAACTGGGAATTATACAAATCATGGGATAGAATTTCATTCTTTGGTTTCATTCCTTACCAGGTGGCATGCAATCACAAATTAATAGCAGTATTGAAGCTGAAAGTTGGTTAATGATTAGAGTCTCAACTAAATTCAATTACCTTCAGAATTTTCTTTGTTAATCTACAACTATGAGGAATTAACATTTTCTATAAAGTTTTGTTATGCTGTGAGTTTAGGGACAGGTTTTAATATCCCATTGCTTTTGTCTATTAAGAAAAGAAGTACTCTTTCAAAGAAGCTCAGGGATAAAGTCAGATATCATGGTGGGGGTCAGTTGCAGCATTTTAAATGATTAATGTTTTTAGCTTCATTTAGAATTTCAGAAATCTTATATACTAGCTTAAAGATGTAGTTATCATTTTTAATAAACAAGTCTTTTCTTTCTTTCATCTTTTCTAATAGAACCTCAAAGTTTTTAATGTAGCTTCCTTACCAAATTCAGACCATGTGATTCAGGATGAGTGGAAAACATATCTTATTACAGAGAAAAACATTCGCAAACAGTATGCCTAACAATAATAGCTAATTAGTTTTATTTTTAAAAAGCAGTCCATATAGGCCTGGCATACTCCTCTTGTAGCAACTTGAGAGTAGGTATCATTACTGTCACTAAACTAATTGTCCAAGGTGAGCTAAGACTGAGTTTTCCATTGAGGTAGTGTTACACTAGGTCTTTCAACTTTGCAGTGAACTGGCTTTTCAGAATAAGGTGGTTACTCTTCACCATAATTTACTTATTTATTTGGGTGATTGTAGTCAAACTTCTAGATCTGAGAATACTTTTACACAGTAATTGGTGTTGATCCCAAATAACTTTTATTTCACCCATATCTATCAAGATGTATTATATTAGAAGATAAACCTTCTAAAAATAAATATTTCATAATTCATTGAAAATAGCAATATGAAATTTTATGGGAATGTAAATGACATTTTATTAAATTCTATATTTTCAAAAAAACAAACATTAATAAGAAAGATGGCAAAATTTTATAGTGTCACATCTTTTTAGTACCTAGTTTACTAGAATACAGCAGGATTCTCCTAGCTGTTTCTGTGTTCAGTCTGTTTAAATACATTGTTCTGTGTAAAAAGAAAACCTGGCCTCACTCTGATATGAATTTAGTAAAGGGATACACATTTATTTTCAGATGCCTGTGATATTCTTCTTGGCTACTACATTATAATTTGCTAAATAATATTTCCTTAAAATGTTAGTTGCAAAATGAAATCTGAAATGATATCTGTGATAATGTTATAATTTGTTATGTTATAATCCATTTGCCTATTTTGCACTTTGAAATGTTCTTTTACTAATATATGATTTTGTAACATTGTACTTTTGTTGGTTAGAAAATATTAGTTCTGGCAGTAATGCAGAAAATATTAGTTCTGGCAGTTGAGTCAAAGTTGATATAGTTTATGATAAAGTTTGTAGTTTATGATAAAAATATAACATCAATTAACATGACCATCAGTTTTGTCAGTATAGCCTTTAAGTATCTACAACTCTTAAATTAATTGTAACAGTTTTTCAAAATTTTTCAATTCAAATTTTATCATTGACAAAGCATATTATCATCATTTGTTTCTCTTAAAGTAACCATTCATTTGGAAGACAATGATTGTATAATAACCAATTAATAACCAATAATAAGCATTATCTTCTGTCAGTAATTTTTCATGTAAATTTAATACTTCATGAGAAAGACACTAGTTCTTTTCCCAACTAAAGTGATCACAATAGTACTTTTCCCCCAGACATCGTGGCATTCTGTCAGGCAGCAGAAGTGCTTTATGCAAACTTCTCATTTTATCAAACAGAATATTTTAATGTGTGTCCAGTTTTACATCTGCAAAAATTTCCTGATTCCTGGATATATAATGGAATACTACCCAACCACAGAAAAGAATGAAACTGCCATTTGTAATGATGTGAACAGACTTAATGAGTAGTTTTCTTAGTGAAATGTTAGACACAGAAATACATACTCTATTACCATCCACCATGTATATGTGAAAATTTTTTTAAAAAGTAAGCAGATGTATATATATATATATGTATGCATGTATACATATGTATACATATATATAAAAGAAAAACAAGACTCACAGATGTAGAGATCAAACTAGCGGTTAACAATGATGAGAGGGGAAAAAGGGTGGGTGAGAGCAGAGTAGTGGATTAATAGACACAATCTACTATGTATAAGATAAATAAGCAGTAAGGAATATTATACAGCAGAGAGAAATATAGTCATTATTTTGTAATAACTTTAAATAGATTGTAATCGATAAAAATATTGAATTTTGTACACCTGAAAATGATATAATATTGTAAATCAACTGTACTTCATTAAAATACTTTCACCAAATGTAAAAATGAATTAATATTTATATCACAATTAATAAACTAAGTGAACCAATTTGTATGCTATCAAAATCTTTGTCCTAAGATCTAAAACATCTTGGGAAAATTGGATAGCAATATAAAGAAACAGACAGACTCATATTTCATACTTGGTTCATAAATATGTAGTCTAGGCAAAAAGAAGTATAACTATACACTAGAAAACAAATTAAATTTTAATGTGATAGAGAAATGAGAGAACATTTATAGTGTTGTGATGCTAGAGTTTGAAGGTTCAAATTCTAGAAGCCATTAAATTAAATATTAATACATTGGTCTATATTTTTAAAAATAAAATTCTGTTTTAGAGAAAAGGAGCCAGTGCCAACTTAAAAAATAAACATTTCAAAATGCTGTCAGTAAAAATGTATTTAACTGCCTTTTAGGCAATGACGATAAAATCTTTAGTATTTTATTATTAACATTTATTAAATGCCTCTGCTTCGCCAATCTTTATTCTAAGCGGTTGAATATGTTAATTCATTTAATTTTTTAGAGGAGAAAAGTGAACACAAAGGTTAGTTCTTATTTCCAAGATCCTAAAAGATTGTTTAGAGATTAGTAGAAATAATTTGAGATTAATCCTTTTATGATAACTTTAAATAATATTGTGTGTACATACACACACATTATATATATATATAAAGATTCTTATCTAAAGCACTCTTTGAAATGAATAGTTTAAAAAATAAAGCATAAATAGCAATTAACCAGAAATGTATGAGCAATTGTTGGAACCATTATAGTAAGAGAACTATAACAGAACGGCAGGTAATTGACATTTTTCATGTAGTCAGCACATTTCAAAAGAGCCAATAGCATTTATTTTGACACTAAATATGTGACCTAGAAGGAAACTGTTATGGTTATTTTGGGGATCATAAAATGGGTCAGCCTTTTAGAAGGCAGCTGGTAATTATAGTCAGCATATTTGTAAATGTATATTCCTTTCTCTAGAAATCTTACATCTACAAATGTCCCCTACTTATAAAGAGATGGATAGTAAATGTAAGATTCTTTGAAGTTGGATGGAGTTTGAGTCAAGAGTAGATAAATGTGTTTATTTTTGATAAAAAGAGGTCAAGTAGTTTCTTTGAGCCCAAGGGGAAAAAAAGAAGAGTAGGTATAGGTATTGACAGTGATAAGTTGTGCCTCTGACACAGCTAAGACATCTTTGTTCTGGGAAAGCCTTTTCTCTTTGATTTTTTAGAAATTGAGTATAATAGTATGAAAATTCTTCACTGAGAATAATGTCATAATCTACATTTAACATCAGTGTCTAAATGTGTGCATTCACATATTTTGTGCCTATTTTGCATAGTCTTAGATACAAGCTATGAAAAAAAATTATGCAAATATGTGCTATTACCCAAAAGGTTATCACTTTTGCAAAAATCTCTTGTGCCCAATGTTCATTGAACCAAGATAAGAAAACTCCAGTTACAGTAACTACTTAGGCCTACAGTCTTCAGGGAGGGATTCTGTGTTATACCTGAATGAAGGGATAGAGACAAAGCCATTTGTCTCCACTGCCCTCACGGATAAAAAGAAGACACTAATATTCACTATGTTATTCATCTTCACCCATGAAGGTTCTTCAAGAATGCTTGCCAGCAGTGAGGAATGTTATATAGAAAATAACCATTTTCTACAAAGTACTACTTCAGGGCCGTAGCAATCATCAGTAAATGATGATCAAGTCTTCCAACTGTAGTGAGGTACAGAATCATTAGGTATGTTTCATGAAAAAATTGAAGCTGGTTATCTTTCTGTAAAACTCTAAATATAATCCTTTCATTTTTTAACAAGTTTAATTTGGGGTTCAACAAATATACACATATACACAAAGATATTTACACAAATATACACAAAGATATTTCACATATAGACCATTCCTTATCTCTGTTATTTGAGAACTTGGTATTATATTGCTTCCCTGGTGGCTCAGAGGGTAAAGTGTCTGCCTGCAATGCAGGAGACCCAGGTTCGATCCCTAGGTCAAGAAGATCCCCTGGAGAAGGAAATAGCAATACACTCCAGTATTCTTGCCTAGAGAACCCCATGGACAGAGGAGCCTGGTAGGCTACAGTTCACGGGATCGCAAAGAGTCGGACACGACTGAGCGACTTCACTTTCTTTCTTTATGTTTTGTTGTTGGACTACTTTTGTCACTTAATTGCCATTAAGTAAATTTAACAGTTTTTGCAGTTTCATTTGTCCTATTAAAGCATGCTTTATATTGCTTCTAAGACATCTATAAAATATAACTAAAGCATATAAAGTATTTTTATTTTTCTTTATTATTGTTGAATTTCATCTCAGATTTCATGGAATGTTGAATTACCAAGGGACTAGAAAAAATAATTTTTGTAGTCATAGATTTATGCAGGTGTACCATTTTCCACTTTCCAGATATCCCGCTCCTTAACGTTAATACACCAATCAAATAATATAAATTATGTAACATTTGTATTATGGTATCTGATTATACAGCTAACCTAGAGTATCCTTGTCTTGAGAGTGTCTGTTAAGATTCTCTTCTCCTTTATTCTGTTAAGATTATCTCACGTTTTCCCAGATCACATTTTCAACCATGACTATCTTTATCTCTGTCCCCCATACTTTGCTTTTCTAAGATAACATATTTTGTTTATCTTGGGGAGAAAACAAAGGTATAAATCCTATATTAAAAAAAATTTAGGCAATAGTTGCTAAATCTAGAGAATACAATATATAATATCATAACAACTGTGTTTGAATCACCAGTTGTCTCTCCTTTTATTTTTTCACTATGAAGAGATATATAACAAATAATATATATTAGACTGGAATCTAGAAATTAAGTCTTTATAATTTGCTAAAACAAGGGCACTCCATAGACACAAACATATCTAAACTAATAAATGTGTAGCATAATATGCAAGCATAATATTAATTGCTGCTTATATTTGCATCACTGTAACTCAACTGTATTCAAAACATTGCAATAAGATAAATGAAAATTAAACTAGTACTTGTTTATCTTTAGCAATTTTTACATCAGAAATAATTATCTTATGTTTTCCCGTTAGTGTTTCTTTTTTTTCTCTTATCCCTTACATTGATTCCTTTTTCTTTTAAATGTTCTTGTTCATTCATACCACATCATGTAAATGGACATGTGAGTTGCTGTCTCTGCTACAGACAGCATAAACAGACAGCATGCTACAACTAATAGCTACTGTCTTATCATTGTGACCTTCTTCCCACAATCCTTATTCTAACCAGGTAGCATTCAGATGTGTGATCTTTCCAATTTATTATTAACCAGTATTTCTTTATTTCCACAAAATTTCATCACTCTACCCTTTTTAGTAATATTCTTACTCATATAAATGTGTCTTGAATTTTAAGGTAGATAACTCATATTGATTTTAATTTTTTGGAGTATGTGCAGGTTGTTCTAAGTTAAAATGACTTGCAGCTATAGTTTTATGTTATATTAAATATTTGCTCCCATTTACTTAAGAATTCAGGAAGAATTGTGGCCTACGAAATCAGTCTTTGAAGAGAAGGGCTCCACCTGCCTAGATTACAAGAGTCTTTTAGCTTTGAGTGATGATTAGTAACAAATAATTAGAAGGAAGGAAACTATGACTAATTTAGAGAATACAGGGTTTATAAGCATTGCATAATATTAATATATTGTTGATTTGAAAACTTCAGAACATATAAAGTACAGTGTAAGTCCAAAGGTAAATGAACACTGAATTAGAATTCATAGTATTATACTAGGAAATAAATCAAAGGAATATAAGGGAATCATTTTTATTAAAATTCCAATAAAATTTGAAGCCCTCAAGATTTCTGCATAGTGTTTTTGTAGGGAGGGATAGGAGCTTGATTTCTTTCTGTTGATTGAGCAGTTGCATTCCTCATAAATGTCTTATAATCTTTTGATAACTGTCATATAAAAGATGCTTTCGTTAATCACACATTTCATTATTTGAATTGCTCATTATTGCATGTTATAGCTGACTCTTCATGATCATATGTTTATATTTAATTATCTCCTAAGCACTCTTCCATACTTGATAAGATTTTTGCAAAATTAACAAATACATCAACATATGGAAAAGTTTCTTAATATCAAACAGACCTTGAAAGGAGAATTCATACATTCAGTGTCTTCTTCCAGCATCAGCTAGATTCATTTTCATATTTTACCTCTTTGGTGATGCACTAAGTTCCTTGCTAATATGCCATTGTTTTTATTGTCTGATTCTCTAGGTGTACCAATTACTGGAAATTGTGTAGCAAGTCCAAAAATTTTTAGAACAAAATGTTGTTTCAACTAATCCTGGCATATGCACCAACAGTGTTAAGTTCTAATACTCTGAAACTTAAGTAGATCCCTGTCCAGAAGCTCTTAGATACACTTCATCTTTCCATCCTTTGTTTGTAATAAAGACTTGTTGGAAAAGATTCTGTTTCTAGTTCTTGAGTATGTTAGTGGCACAGTCATATCCGACTCTTTGCAACTCCTGGATTATAGCCGGCCAGGCTCCTCTGTCCATGGGATTCTCCAGGCAAGAATACTGGAGTGGGTTGCCATTTCCTTCTCCAAGGGATCTTCCTGACTCAGGGATCAAACCTGGGTCTCCTGCATTGCAGGCAGATTCTTTACTGTCTGAGCTACAGAAGAGTCTAGTTCTTGAACTGGAAAAGAAAAAAAGGTGCTTGTTTTATTATACCTTTGGTCTTGTGTAACTGTGTTAGCATTCTATTGTTGCAATAAAATGTTACCAAATTTAACATCTTAAAAATATTTTTATCTCTTTTTCTGTAGGCCATAAGTCTAGTACATGTCTCATCATGCTAAAATCAAGATATTAGTAGCTTTTTTGTTTGCTTGTTTTAATTTTGAATGCTTTGAGATTGAACCCAACCCCAAACCCATTCAGATTGTTAGTATCTGCTCCTTGTGGTTGCAGCTCTGAAGTCCCTGTCTCCTTGGCAAATTTCAGCTGGGGGCTACTCCTAGTTCCTTGAGGCCTCTGCCTGATCTTTACAAATCGTCTCCTTCATCTAAGGGCCCATTATGGTGTGCAGAGCTCTCATACTTTGAATCACTGATTTTGCCTTCTGTGCATCTCACTAACTTCTGCCACAACTCTCTGTTTTTGAAAGGTCATATAACTAGTTTGGTATACCCTTGGAAATACAGTATAACCCTCCTATTATAAAATTATAATTTTAGTGATATCTTAAAAACTTCTCTTATTACTTGGAAGATTTTATTATTTTTAAATTCAAGTATAGAAAAGCAAATGGGAGAATACTTGTTTTTATAACTGCAAGTCTTTTATAACATAGTTTTGAAGTTTTTACTTTTAAAAGTACACTATATAAAATACTGCAAATGTTGTTCAGCAGTGGCAGAATTCTAAATCTGACTGCATCAGTTAAAAGTCAAATTTCTTCCTACCCTTATTTATCTCACCTAGATGTTACAGACCCAAAATATATGTTTAAAACAAGAATAGAAAGTATAGAAACAATAAAATTGCTAGGAGATTTGATGTAATGAGAACAGAGAGAGGAAGAGAAAAAGGAAAATGAGTTTCTTTTTAATATAGGAAAAATCATTACAGTAGGAAATTAATCAAATTGAGTAGTGGCAAATGGATGATTCTTTATTCATATTTTGATAAACTAATGACTAATTATTGGTTTTTGATTTATTCTTAGTAAATTTCCCATGTTCCACTGTTGATTCATTCAGTCAGCCATCATATGCTATATATGTCATGGTTACAATGTGCCAGATACAGTGAAACAGTTTGAGGAAAAGATGAGAAAAAGGCAATCTCCCCATGAATGTGGAGCATGCATTCTAGTCTAGGACTGTCGATTAGGAGATCTTTAGAGATAGCAATAGAAATTTAGGGGGAAAAGTATTTTATATACCTAAAGTTATTGACACGGTGAAGTCTGAAAAATAGTAAAGCAATAGCACTGTGGCTAAAATCTTGAAGTGAACATCCATGAAAAAGGGACCCTGTAGAAAACAAGGGAAATATAGATATGTAAGAAGAAATCAGGGATGGTATTTTAGGAGCTAAGTGTGCAAAACATTTTACAAAGTAAAAGTGAGCTTCAGATTTAATACATGAAGATATTTTAGAACTCAAATATTGGAAAGGTTATAGTTAAATGGATGACCCCATATACTTTTGGTTGTGTAGCTTCTTTGAAAGGCAATCTGCTGATATTTGTTACAAAAATTTCAATTATCTTTTATAAGTCTATAATTCTGTTTTTAGAATGTGTCCTGGTGAAATGCTCATGTTGTGTTGTTATTTAATCACCAAGTCATGGCTGACTCTTTTGTGACTTCCATGAACTGTAGCCCGCCAAGCTATTCTGTCCATGGGATTTCTAAGACAAGAATACTAGAGTGGGTTGACATTTTCATCTCCAAGGGATCTTCCTGGCCCAGGGATCAAACCACATCTCGTGCACTGGCAGGTAGATTCTTTACCATTGAGTCACCAGGGAAATGCTCATGCATGGGGATAAATTCTAGTACAAAAATGATTCTTCATATATATTTTTGTGATAGTTATTATTCAATGTAAATGCTTACCCAGCAAAAAGAGAATATCAAAACTAACACTATCCAGTAAAACTTTATATGGTAGTGGATATAGTCTATATCTGCTATTGAAATACCTAAAGATACTAAGCAGCAGTATTTCTAATGTAAGTAGGTTAAATTAAAATTTGAAAAATATATATTATTAACATATACCTATACATATGTGATTTATTGATATAAAGCTTTAAGTACAGAATAATGGACAGATTGCAATGATATTATGTTAAGTACATTTCTGTATGTATAAATGTGCATAAATGTAAAATTTAAATATATATACTTTATAAGTTACCTGACTTTGTATTAAAGTAATTTATGGATAAAAGCATTCATTAGTAAAAGTTTCATGTCATTAGTTCAGATTTTTAAAATATAACAAAATAACACTTTACAATAAAGTTGATATAGCTTTATAATATTCTCATTAGAACAATCATGATTTAAAGTTATAATTATTGTGTTTTTTATGCTAGCCTTTATTACTTTTAAAAATAATAATGCAAAAATGCTATTCTTTACTTACTACAACTTTATTAGAGTTTATACTTTTCTGTTGCTATAAGAGTAGATCTTAAAAGTTCTCACCACCAAAATGAAATAATATTAAATAATTATGTGAGATCATGGCTTCCCTGATGATGCACACATTAAAGAATCTGCCTGCAATGTGGGAGACCTGGGTTCGATCCCTGGGTCGGGAAGATCCCCTGGAGAAGGAAATGGCAACCCACTCCAGTATTCTTGCCTGGAGAATACCATGGACAGAGGAGCTTGGTAGGCTACAGTCCATGGGTTGCAAAAGAGTAGGACACGACTGAGTGACTTCACTTTCACTTTCACTTATGAGGTACTAGCCAATCCTAAATTGGTCATCATACTGCAAATGAATGTGCACCAAATCAACGCGTTATACATCTTAGACTTACACAGTGTTGTATGTCAATTATATCTCAATGTAATTAAGAAAAATATTATTCCATATCTAGAAAAAGATAATTTATACTCTCCCTCCTTCCTGTGTGAGTCTTGTTTTAGTTCATTTTGAAGTAATCACTTCATGTGGTTTCATATTGCTATATCAAATTCAGACCATTCAAAGCCAACTCACATTTCTTCCAGATAGCATGGTAATCCTGTAATAAAATTCAGTGTAAGTTCCACTGGATGAATTATCAGAATCTTTACTCCTAAATGATTCATGATTTCAGAATATTTTCCTTTTTTGTTTTTCTGACTAATCAGTCATTAGGTAAAAAAATAATAATATTTTAATCATATTCCTGAGTAGCTGAGTTATATTGTCTAATTAAATAGTATTTTTCATGAAAATCCTTATAGTCACATAATTTACTGAAATTATTGTTATATTTATTGGACATACATTTGATTAAATATATGGAAAAACTTTTAAGCAGAAAGTTAAAAATAAAGAAAATTTTGAGCATCATTTGTCATTTTGAAAGTTCTAATCATATGCCTTTTACTCAGATCTTACCCTAAGCCTGATAAGGACTTAAAAATCTAGCTTATATTACTAATATT
This sequence comes from Nanger dama, assembly GCA_917880005.1. Classification (NCBI taxonomy): domain Eukaryota; kingdom Metazoa; phylum Chordata; class Mammalia; order Artiodactyla; family Bovidae; genus Nanger; species Nanger dama. The sequence continues at coordinate 12,326,264 of CAKJTW010000054.1, read as the reverse complement.
ACATAGCAGGATATATATTGTTTTGTAAATATCACAAAGTACTCTTTACAAGTAAGTTAGAGCTATCAAGTGGTACCTAATTCATCCAAAATTATTATATTTTCTGTTAAAATTTGGAAATATTGCTTTAATTAATTGTGCAGATGTACAAAATTTCCTAAATTCTTAATAGAAAAATAAATGTTTATGCTGTTGACCCAAATTTGCAAATAAAATAAAAAATACTCTCCCTGAAAATATTTTACTAGATTTTAAATTTACAGCTAAAAATAAGGGAGAAATTAGTTTTTAAAATTTTATAGTTCCATAACAAAAATATAATAGAAAATAACAAAAATATCTCCTCAAACCTAATTTTAAAATAATCGTATTTTTTATTATACAAGGAAAATGTAAAACTTTAAGCATATTTATGTTTTCTTAACAACCTTGAAATATTATCACTAGTTTTATAATGAAAGCATTAAATATTTAATATATTGGTTTGATTCACAAGGACATAAAAAATGTGTAAATATATATATGAGTGATATCCAATATACGTTTATATATTTTCTTTCTATAAGAGCACAGAGGAATATTAGATTATGGAGATTATCATTTTAATTTTTAGAAAAAACGTTAACCATAATGAGCTTAATAAGAAGAAATAATAAATGTATTAAATGCCATACAATATACCTTATTTACATAGAAATATATAAAACCACATTTAATTGCCTAACATCTAATCTTCTATATCAATCCCAATGTACACTTACTTCTTTCTCAAAGACAAAGCTCCAGAAAGGATGCTAAATAAACAATAGTGAAGTGAAATCGCTCAGCCATGTCTGACTCTTTGCGACCCCATGGACCGTAGCCTACCAGGCTCCTCTGTCCATGGGATTTTCCAGGCAATTAGTCCTGGAGTGGCTTGCCATTTCCTTCTCCAGGGGATCTTCCCAACCCAGGGATCGAACTCAGGCCTCCCACATTGTAGACAGACGCTTTACCATCTGAGCCACCAGGAAAGTCATTGTAATTCTTTATCTAAAGTATTTTACTTCATGGTAAATCTTTTGACTGACTGCTTCTCTAGATCCTACAGAAAAACACAGGCAGTAAGCACTTATCACTTATTTAAACAGTGTAGCCATTACTAGGGAGAAGGCAATGGCACCCCACTCAAGTACTCTTGCCTGGAAAATGCCATGGGCGGAGGAGCCTGGTAGGCTGCAGTCCATGGGGTCGCGAAGAGTTGGACACGACTGATCAACTTCCCTTTCACTTTTCACTTTCATGCATTGGAGAAGGAAATGGCCATCCACTCCAGTGTTCTTGCCTAGATAATGTGTTTGAATAATATCCCAAACATATACACAAACACGCACATACACTGTTAGAATATCAGTTTTAAACCCACATTCAAATGTATGGAAATATTTTTGTTCTCATTGTTTGTTTTTGTCCTGTTTGGTTTTTCAGTTTTAGCTGATGGTGAATAGTTTGCCTGGCATAAAAAAATACTGTGAAGCTAAAAAAATACAGATAAGGCTGGAAATGGTGGGCTATATTCAACTGGGCCTGGGCCTTTGTCCTGGATATGAGGTTCCATTGTTAGCCACGGGAAAGGGCAAACATCCTAAGATCTCTGTCCCAGAAATACTGTGATATATGCAGCTTGAGTGGAAAACAGGTTTCTGGTGCTGTTTTGTTCAGTCTTTTGTTTCTTATATCTCAAATAGACTTTGATAAAATTATTCTTAGACTTATGATCAAAAACTATTGACTTAACTAGAATTTATGCAAAGAAGGAATACTATCCATTCTTCATTATCTTATCTAAATTTTTATTTACTGGCACTATTTTAATATTTGGAAGCCTCTCTCTTATTCTTGTTCTTACTCCCTCCCCATATATGTGTAATTTCCATAAATGTATTATTTGACCTGTTGTTCTACCTAGTGAAAGTGTGAAAGTGTTAGTCGCTCAGTTGTGCCTGACTCTTAGGGACTGACCAGACTGCAGCTTACCTGGCTCCTGTGTCCATGGTATTTTGCAGGCAAGAATACCGGAGTGGTTTGCCATTTCCTTCTCCAGGGGATCGTCCCAACCCAGGGATCAAACCTGGGTCTCATTCACCTCAGGCAGATTCTTTACTGATTGAACTACCAGGGAAACCCCAATATTCCTATTTTGGACATTTGGAAAATGAGAGTATACAGATTCCATTTGATTAGTAAAACAGATTAATCGTTAGCTCTTTTCAGTAATCTCAGTAATTTCTTCATTATTTGACTGTGTTCATAACATGACTTAGCTAGACTGAGAGGTCCTTGAAGACTTGATTTGCCGGTCTGACACCTTGGTACTCCTCTATTCAATCATGTAGCTGTGTTTATTTGCAACATAGCAGCAGGCATCCCCAGAGAGAGAGAGTAGGAGCTGTTAGATCTCTTAGCATCCAGGTCTGTAACAGTCACAGCATCATTTTCACAGCATTTCACATTTTATGAACTGTTGGATTTATTGGAAATAAGAAAGTATGTAACAGTGATTTAAAGTGCTGATGCTGGAATCAGACAAAAGTTTGTTCCTCAGTTTTGTTTGGCTAGTTGAGTGATCTCTAAAATCTCTAAGACTCGTTTCCCTCTCATTAAATGAGACTTTGAATGGTTCATTTTAAAAGGAATGTGAATCCCAAATAAAATCTTTATGTATGACTTTATTTTAAAAGACCTAATATTAGCCAACACTATCCAACATATCATTTGGCAGTTTAACAACCCCCCCACCCACTCATTGATCTAAATTGAATAACAATTTCCTGTATGTTCCAGTCCTGTTTAAAAGATGAGTACCAGGGTCATTTCTTTGCATTCCATCATCCAATATTAGATATAATAATGAAATGGTTCAGTTCAGTTCAGTTCAGTCGTTCAGTCGAGTTCGACTCTTTGCGACCCTATGAATTGCAGCATGTCAGGCCTCCCTGTCCGTCACCAACTCTTGAGTTTACTCAGACTAACGTCCATCGAGTCAGTGATGCCATCCAGCCATCTAATCTGCTGTTATCCCCTTCTCCTCCTGCCCCCAATCCCTCCCAGCATCAAAGTCTTTCCAGTGAGTCAACTCTTCACATGAGGTGGCCAAAGTACTGGAGTTTCAGCTTTAGCATCATTCCTTCAAAAGAAATCCCAGGGCTGACCTCCTTCAGAATGGACTGGTTGGATCTCCCTGCAGTCCAAGGGACTCTCAAGAGTCTTCTCCAACAGCACAATTCAAAAGCATCAATTCTTCAGTGCTCAGCCTTCTTCACAGTCCAACTCTCACATCCATACATGACTACTGGAAAAACCATAGCCTTGACTAGATGGAGCTTTGTTGGCAAAGTAATGTCTCTGCTTTTGAATATGCTATCTAGATTGGTCATAACTTTTCTTCTAAGGAGTAAGCGTCTTTTAATTTCATGGTGGCAGTCACCATCTGCAGTGATTCTGGAGCCCCCAAAAATAAAGTCTGACACTGTTCCCACTGTTTCCCATCTATTTCCCATGAAGTGATGGGACTAGATGCCATGATCTTTGTTTTCTGAATGTTGAGCTTTAAGCCAACTTTTTAACTCTCCTCTTTCATTTTCATCAAGAGACTTTTAGTTCCTCTTCATTTTCTGCTAGGGCTACCTAAACTATCATTGGTATAATTCATAAAAATTTTAATACTCAATACTTAACATGTTATTTTATCCTGTGTGATTAAACTGAAAAGTCATACTAAATATCATTTATTTAGCTCTCTGGATATTGTCAATGTTGCTTAATTCTGAGCCAGAGAATCAGTCCTAGAGGGAACATGTAATACTATGTTTAATTCAGTTATGTGGGTGATCATGGTTCAGGGTGTTTCAGCTAGAGAGGGAGATAAGGCCATGCTGCTAACATTCTATACTTTTAACTGTTTCAGAATGCAGTTACTAAGAATCTGCAACCATGGTACAATGATCAAAATCATTAATTAGATCATTGATACAGTGATTTTATCAACTCAGTTATATATGTTCAAATTTCATTAATTTCTCCATTAATGTAGTTGTTAGCTCATTTCCCTCCAGTGCTGGTTCCAGTTCAGGTCTACATTTGTTTGCTGTATTTCTTTAGTCTTCTTTATTTTATAAGAACTCATTGTCTGTTTGTTTTAGCTTTCATGGGCTTGACTTTTTTTTTAAATTACAGACCAGTTATTTTGTAGACTGTCCTTCAGTTTGGTTTTGATTCACACTTTCTAATGATTCCATTCAAATTATGCATTTTAGACAGCAGTGTCAACAGAAGTGATGCTATGTCCTTCTCAGTGACTGATAAGGGGGCACATGCTGTCAGCTTGTCCCATTACTGATGATGTTAACTTTGAAGTTTTGCCTAAGGTGATATCACTAGGTTCATCCACTGTAAAATTTCTAGTTTCTCCTTGTTATATAAAAGTACTTTAGGGGGAACTACTTGAGACTATATAAATATCCTGCTCCTCATTAAACTTTTACCCATGAGGTTAGGTCCCACTCGTGATTTTGTCTTATTCAATTATTATGATAGTTTCTAAGTGGTGTTATTTTTAACTCTATTATTCCTTCTTTATATCAGTCTCTGTGTAAATTATTTTCTGCTGGTCTAGAACAGCTCAGGGCTTGTCTCCAGGTATGCCTGGAAGTTTCATATTGACTCTTGGCTAAGAAAAGATTGAGAGTGGTAACTAAGATTTATGTGTGCTATTTAAAGTTTGAAACTTTCCTGGAGTCACCAGGCTGCTGTGCATATTGATCACTTATACATGGTGTAACATGCTACACAGCGTGTCTTTACTGTATAGCTATACTAGGGTGTAAAAGATCTCCCTGGGAACATTTGGGAAGCTCTTCTAGGGAAGCTCTTCTAAAACCAGGATGCCTCAGAGAGGCCATGAAGTTTATATTCCAGGGATGAAATACATCATGTGTGCATAATTCTGGGGAACTGTGTCTGGAAGTCTCTCAGTCTATTGCCTGCACATTCTTTCTATGTCCTTTGACTTTATAAAGACTTTTGTGAATATGCTCTCTGAAGTCCTGTGGGTCCTTTTGACTATCTGCTCATAAGAAATCATTATGATAAGTGAGATCTGGTACGATATGGTAAGCAAGATCTTTTCCTTTTCTCTCATTAATTTCTGTCAGTATGCACTTACAGATTCTTGATTTTTTTCAGAAAATTGTACAATTACAATTATTATTTCTTCTGATGCTCCAATTTTCTAAGCTTTAACTTTCAAGAGGTCTTTCAAGGTGAGTTCTTTTTCTTATTGACATGCTGTCATTTTATGTGCATTTCCTTGCTTTATTTGTTTTGTGTGGTAGCAAGGTGTCCATATTTATGTGTATATGAGTATATGCATGTGCATATACACAAATAGTGAATGTAAAACTTTGTGTATGTGTATACATATACATCACAATGCAGCATGAAATAATTCATTCTAATCTTCCTGCTAGTATTCTAACTTTCTATTCTATCTCTCTTTTCTAAACTAGTTAATACTTTACACCTTTCCCCACCTGACTGTACAATAGTTACCAGGACATCATTTATTACAAAGTTAATTTATGCCCTAGAGATGTGTAAACTAATTCTCATAATAAATCTATTCATCTCTCTATCAGTCATCTGCTGATACCTCATTGGTTCTGTTTCTTTAGAGAATGCTAACTAATAGGATCATTAAATAATAATTGTAATGTCTTTTTAGAGTTTATTTTTGGTATTTGGAAGAGGCATTGTGTCAACTCTGGTTTTTTTTTTTTTTGCCATCTTTTCCTGTTAAACTTGAAACACTTTAGCTCTTACTCCTTTTACCAGTAATATGGAGACAAATGTCTTTTCTTTTCTTGTACCATTTTCTTGCCTAGTCATGATGACTTTCAAAGCTTGAGCCCAAGAATCATGTCCACTTTTAATTTGTCCTCCCATGTCCAGTCCTCTGAAAAACCAAATTTAGTTTTAGAATTTTCACAGTTTAACGTGGAATTTCTCCTTTTAGCAGTGATTTTAGGTCAATCCTCTGTTATAAGTAAATATAGATAAGTAGTATTTATTCAGAAGAACATATAGCAGTAAATTTATATATGGCTTAAAACAAAGATGAAATGTGTTGTTGAAATCTCACCATCTCACTATGTTCCTTATATGTTTGTTGACCTCATTGGTGAAAATAGAAGACTCAATCTAGCTTATATGAGAACATTTGCAAAAAGAGGAACTCTTTCTTAGAAAAAAGTTCCAATGTGTATTTATTGAGGCTGCCTCTAGCACTTTTCCAAAATGCACAGTAAAATGCATAGAGCAGAAATATGTTTTGTGAAATTAGTTCCCCCTCTCCAAATTTTCTGTTTTTGTTAGGACAACTGTGACATTAAATTTGTTAAATGTGACATCAAATTCTTTGTCTTCAACAATTATTCATTTTTATTTCTTATTTGAACAATTCTTCTGCCTCATATATCCACATGTTGAAATATAGCACTCAAATGTTGAGAGCAGTGACATGTACATTCACAAACTCTGTCTATGTATAAATGTATACATAAGCATTTAACCTTTAAATATATTGATAATCATTCAGCAAGTCAAAGGCATAGATGTCACCAGTTTTAATGCACACACTGATTTGCTCTTGGATTTTATCACTTACAACCATTAAGAATTGAAAGGATAATTTATCTTGAAGGTTGAAGCATGTGTCTTTTAACTAAGTGTTATCAGGGGACAAAAAAGGAACCATAAACAGACGGATTAGTTCTCTGTGCACTAAATCTAAAGGGTACCTAGCTGCACTGCATGTTTTGTTTTGGTTTTGTCCCTAGTTCAAGGTCACAAATGAAAAAAGTAATTCTTCTCTAAAAGCCTCGTATCTTAGGAAGGTGAATTTTATTATGACTATGATATCTTTATACTGCATTTTTTATTTATGCAGAAAATTTTATTAACCTTATATTAAGTTTATTGATGTTCCCAATAATATTCAATAAACTAAAGCAAGTGCATAATGCTAGGGTAGAATAAAGAGCAAAAAGAAATAACAATTATTAAGAACAAAAATAGTAGATGTTATTTAAGCTAGCTCATATAATATTTAGATTACCCCTATAAGTAGGATAATGTTTGGAAATTTTCAGTTCAGTTCAGTTCAGTTGTGTAGTCGTGTTCAACTCTTTGCAACCTCATGGACTATATAACACACTAGACTTCCCAGTCCATCATCAGCTCCCAACATTTGCTCAGACTCGTGTCTGTCAAGTCAGTGATACCATCCAACCATCTCATCCTCTGTCATCCCCTTCTCCTCCTGCCTTCAATCTTTCCTATCATCAGAGTTTTTCCAGTAAGTCAGTTCTTTGCATCAGGTGTCCGAAGGATTAGAATTTCAGCTTCAGCATCAGTCCTTCCAATGAACATCCAGGACTGATTTCCTTTAGGATGGCCTGGTTGTATCTCCTTGCAGTCCAAGGGACTCTCAGGAGTCTTCTCCAACACCACAGTTCAAAAGCGTCAATTCTTCAGCCCTCAGCTTTCTTTACAGTCCAACTCTCACATCCATACATGACCACTGGAGAAACCATAGCTTTGACTAGACAGACCTTTGTTGGCAAAGTAATGTCTCTACTAATTTGCTGTCTAGGTTGGTCATAGCTTTGATTCCAAGGTGCAAGCATCTTTTAATTTCATGGCTGCAGTCCCCAGCTGCAGTGATTTTTGGAGCCCCCCAAAATAGCCTATCACTGTTTCCATTGTTTCCCATCTATTTGCTATGAAGTGAAGGGGCCAGAGAAGGCAATGGCACCCCACTGCGGTACTCTTGCCTGGAAAATCCCATGGATGGAGGAGACTGGTAGGCTGCAGTCCATAGGGTCGCTAAGAGTCAGACACGACTGAGCGACTTCACTTTCGCTTTTCACTTTCATGCATTGGAGAAGGAAATGGCAACCCACTCCAGTGTTCTTGCCTGGAGAATCCCAGGGACGGGGGATCCTGGTGGGCTGCTGTCTATGGGGTCGCACAGAGTCGGACATGACTGAAGTGACTTAGCAGCAGTAGCAGCAGAAGGGGCCAGATAATATGATCTTAGTTTTCTGAATGTTGAGTTTTAAGGTAACTTTTCAACGCTCCTCTTTCACTTTCATTAAGAGGCTCTTTAGTTCTTCACTTTCTGCCATAAGGGTGGTGTCATCTGCATATCTGAGGTTATTGATATTTTAAAGATGAAAAATGGAGATTATATACTTTATATTACTTATACAAAGTCATCGTTTCTCTGTTAAGTAGAATGGCTTAGATTAAATGCCAGATTTATATGATGCTTTCTATAACTTAATATCTAGTATAAAATTAAAAGACTTATACAAAATTTATATACAATCCAGGTCTTTATAAAAATACAGTCATGCAGTATAAAGTATTATGAGTATGCCCTTGGCAAAGGATAGAAACATAGATTGACAGAACAAAAAAATAATCAAAAATAGACCCATGCTATATGGCCAATATAGTTTGATAAGAGGTAAAGGGAATTCAATAAATAAAGAATATCCTTTAAACAGTTAATGATGGGGAACTGCAAATCTGTAAGCTAATAATGGGGCCTCCCTAGTGGTCAGGAATAAAGAATCCACCTGCAATGCAGGTGTCACAGGATAAATGAGTTTTGTCCCTGGGTTGGGAAGATCCCCTTGAGGACAGCACGGCAACTCATTCCAGTATTCTTGCCTGGAGAATCCCATGAATAGAGAGAACATAGTGCATTATAGTCCATAGTGTCTCAAAGAATCAGAGACAACTGAAGCAACTTAGCATGCACTCACACAAGCTAACAATTGAACTCAACCTAAATCTTACACATTATACTATAAGTCAAAATGGACTACAAATCCACGATTGGTTAATATTTACATACTTACTGGTTTACAGTTTACAGAACACTGGAGGGAAAAATAAGAAAAAAACTTTATGAAATGGTATTAGAAAATGAATTCTTAAATGTGATAGGAAGCAGAAGACTGGGAGAGAATATTTGCAAATCACACATCTGACAAAAGAATTTTAACTGGAATGTATAAAAAGCTCTCAATACTCCACAGAAATAACGCTAATTAGTAAAAATGAGTACAAGACTTGAGCAGAAAACACTTCATCAAATAAAATATATGAAAGTTTAAAAGGAAACAAAAGTTGTTCAACATCATTAGTGAGGAGGGAAATGAAAATTTATACCATAATGAGAGCCATTGTAGGATCTTCTAGGGTGGCTAAAAATTATTAATAATATCAAAAGATAACAAGGATGCAGAACAACTGGAATTTGAATGTCTTGCCCTTGGTTAAAGAAAATGATACAGCTTCTCTGAAAAGCATTTGGCAGATTCTGATAAAGATAGACACATAATTACCTATGTGGCCTGTAATCACATTTCTGTGTATTAACCTACAGAAATTTATCCTTAAACAAAATCCTGTACATAAGTATTCACATACATCATAATTAAAAAAATAGAATATTCTTATTCTTCAACATGAATATGTCTCAGAAACATTATAGAAGTGAGATAAGCCTGTGTCAATGTTCATATACTCTTTGAATTAATTTGTATAATATTTTCAAGAAGATAACATCTGTAATGACAAAGAGAGGGCAAAAGTTTCCAGGGACTGGTGGTAGGAGGATGGTATGATTTGAAAAAGGAATCACAAGGCAATGTTTTGGAGAAATGGATCTGTTCTGTACCCAAAGTGATGTGTGGTTACGTGTATCTATACATGTGTTAAAATTTATAGAACTGTAAATAAAAATGTATTATAAAAGAGCCTATTTCAGCCCTTAGGAAAAAAATCAATAATAGTGTCCATGGTTTCAAAGTTACAACAGTTATAAAGCCTTGAGGGCACAAACCTAAGAAACCAAGTAAGTATATAAATATTAACCAATAGTAGTCAATCTACTTTTGTTAATTTTTAATCTTTCAGTTCAGTTCAGTTCAGTTCAGAGTCAGTCATGTCTGACTCTTTGTGATCCCATGAACGCAGCATGCCAGGCCTCCTGTCCATCACCAACTCCCGGAGTTCACTCAGACTCACATCCATCGAGTCCGTGATGCCATCCAGCCATCTCATCTTCTGTCGTCCCTTTCTCCTCCTGCCCCCAACCCTTCCCAGCATCAGAGTCTTTTCCAATGAGTCAACTCTTCTCATGAGGTGGCCAAAGCACTGGAGTTTCAGCTTTAGCATCATTCCTTCCAAAGAAATCCCAGGGCTGATCTCCTTCAGAATGGACTGGTTGGATCTCCTTGCAATCCAAGGGACTCTCAAGAGTCTTCTCCAATACCACAGTTCAAAAGCATCAATTCTTCAGTGCTCAGCCTTCTTCACAGTCCGACTTTTACATCCATACATGACCACTGGAAAAACCATAGCCTTGACTAGACGGACCTTTGTTGGCAAAGTAATGTATCTGCTTTTCAATATGCTGTCTAGGTTGGTCATAATTTTCCTTCCAAGGAGTTTTTAATGTTTAGGTGATAAAAATAAATAATATTGCAAGTTTGCTCTAATGAGTTTGATTTTCCCATGAAACACTGTTGAGATTCAGTCTTCTTTTTGCGATGCCACATGGCTTGTGAGATATTAGTTCCCTGACCAGGGGTTGAACTCTGAACCATGGCACTAAAAGTGCCGAGCCCTAACCATTAGACAGCCAGGAAATTTGATATTCAGTCTTTTTAAACTTACTAGTTATTTATATTTCATTAAAAGACATCGATACATAAATTTATTGTTATTTTTCAAGGGAGTTTAGTTTTGAAAATAATGTAAAATATACTGTTAGTTTTAAAATAAGTTCAACATCATAATAAAATCAGTTTTGGGGACAATAAAAAACATAATATATGGTTATAACTTCTTAGCATTCAGTTTCACTTATAAGTGAATCCTGATTTGGACAGCTTATTGTTTGTTTAATCCATGTTTATAAAGATGTTGGTAGTAATTGCATTTTCTAACTATCACACAGGCTTTTATTCCTTGCATGTGTGGCTGCTCAGTGGCTCAGTTGTGTCCAACTCTGTATGACCTCTTGGGCTGCCAGGCTCCTCTTCTCATGGGATTCTCCAGGCAAGAATACTGGAGTTGGTTGCCATTTCTTCCTCTTTTCAACCCAGGGATCAAGTCCAATTCATTGGCAGGAGGATTCTTTACCACTGCACCACCTGAGAAGCCCTTAATTCCCTCCATCTAGTTAAAATTCTCTCTTCATTTGGTTGACATCCAACTCTATTTCCTATTGTCCTTTCAGTTTTCTTTACTCTGATTCCCTACAGATCATGTGTTTATGCCCTGTTGACAATGATAGGTTCTTGCCTAATATTTTCTTGTTCTTATCTGTTTTTTATTAATAAGTTAAAAGTTTTTTTCAAAGCAAGAAAAATGATTTACTTCTTTTATGTAGAGGTATAGCATGGATCCTGCATATTGTTATAGTTTGCACAATATTTGATGAACTTATTATCCTACCAGTAATTGGTGAATCATCAAAGTTAACTTTACATCCCTTGGCATGCCACTTAGTAAATTAGAAAAAAAAGAAGTTGTAGAGAAATGATTCTGTACTGATGTGTGTATCTCTTCCAAAATAGGTTATGATATTTAAAAGAAACAGATGAGCTTAGAAAGTTAAGCTGCTTGAGAGCTGACAGCTGCCCTGTCCTATTATAGAGAGATTTCCTTGGCTTGCTAGAATAAGCCCCAAGAGTCAGTGGACTGACTTGCTCTTGTCACACAGCGATTGAACAAGCCCTGAGTTAGAAGACATGTGTCAAATTACAAGGGGATTCACACAGCTCCCATGTGCCAAGTTTTCCATCATAGCATGACAAAACACCATGAGAGTTAATGAGGAGTGGACCATTTTTTAACAAGTGTTTGATGCAAACAAAGAAGAGTCTTGGGTCAGGAGAAAAGACTTGTGACTTCATATGTAGATAAGAAATCCCATGCATTCAGAAGGTTTATGAATTCTATGAAGATAAATTAATAGTTGTGTCCCCTAAAATTTTTAGTCTCATTACTGGTTGTAAATCTGTACCATCCATTAGTAAGCAACTAACTTAATAGTAGAGTTTACTGAGGAGAGGGAGGAAAGGTCTCCAGATGTTTGAGAGCATCCTTTAAATATACACATTTATTGAAATGCAGTGTTACTTCTTTTAAGAGTTTAAGTCCTTGATAGCGGTACTTACTAGTACCTTGCAGCATAGCATGGAAAGTAAATAAAAATGAAAAATTACTGAGTGGATGTTAATAATATGAAGCACAATTTCCAGGAATTGAATATTAAGATAGAAAGTATCTTACATATATAAATGCATTTTACTATTGCTCTTCATATCATAGTAAACACATCCTGAACTATCTGCCAATCCAAGATAGGTATTTAAAGGTAGAGAGCTAGTTGGGATTAGGCAGAGTTTATAATGTAACAGTTTGGTGTTGCTAAATTCAGAACTTTGCAGGCAGACTTGAAACGTAACCTATAATGCTTGAGAAACAACCTATTTTGTTGGTTTACGGTTGTATTTTCCAGGTCCAACCATTTCCCGGAGCAAGGAGTTACTGTTGACCTGTAATCAGATTATTCAATACAAAGAAATGTTTTCCTAACCATGCCTGTTCACAGGATAGTGAAATGTATTTGCTTCCAGTATTGGTTTGGGTAGGGACAAGGAGTTATGTTGGTTTCATTTTTCATTATTACTTTGTGTTGTTGCTTCTTATTCTTTGCTCAGCACTCATTTTTGAGTCTCTATTACACTTGTATTCTCCTACCCATTCTTTTGCATCTAACCTGCCACTTTTTTCTTCTATGACTCATTCTGTGTTCTGAAAGGATTTCTTGGGCTAATGCTCTCAATCAGTAAATTTATTTTCTACAGAGTTCAATCTGTTCTCTGGTGTGTCTATATTATTTTTGAAAACCGAGATGATATGGGGTGGGAGGTGGGAGGGGGCTTCAGGATTGGGAGTTCGTGTATACCTGTGGCTGATTCATGTCAATGTACTGCAAAACCAATACAATACTGTAGTAAAAATAAAATTTAAAAAAACCTATGATCATATTTTGTCTCATATTGTTTGATATAATAATGTAATATTTCCTTATCTCAGATATTCTATCACTTTATATGACAGGATTGTTTAGTTAAGGAGCCAAACTGTACACATTGTGTTATGTTAAGACTGTCTTCCTAAAATAATTAGGCTGATATGAAATCACATCTGTGTGTGTAATGATATAATAAAATTTAGGATTTATGAAAATGTTTCACTTAAAATGCATTAATACCTGCATTGATTTTTTAGAAATAATAAAATTATAAAATTAAGACCACTTCTTTCTTAACTTTAATTATATTATCTCTATTCAAATGAAGATTTAAAGATCACTTTTTTCCCCCAGTGAAGATATTCATGTTTCCCCAGGTACAAAACTGAAAAAAAGAATGAACAGGATGCTAAAAATATAAATAATTTCTCTCAAATGATTTATAGGAAAAATGATGGTAATTTGAGAATACTTTGATATATATAAACATAGATATTATATTTAACAAAATATTATGCAAATACTTAAATATTTTATTAAATAATATAAATGGTGTCTTATAAAACTAATGATTAAATTTCAAATTGTTTAAAATATATCTTTCCAACATAGCTGCTTTGAATTTTTTAATATACTCATTTAAGTGCCAAGGGGGAAAATATATATGTATATATATTGCTCAATCTAGCCCCATTACATTTCCATTGCTTTGCATTGTGGTTTTTTTCAGCTTTATTTTGTCCCAGTAGAGCATTTCATTTTATAGCAGGTGAACCCTGTGTCACTATTTCTTTCTTCCTCTGAAGCTGACTAGTTTTGTAATGCAGTATATTCATACTCACACTAAGAAGAAGCATGTAATTGTTCTGCTTCTGGGGAAAGCAAACAAGACCTGATGATTGAACATATTCAATTGTTTGTAAATGCAGAACAAAGATGATGATATCCTGAATTATAACATAATATTCTCAGAATTATCAGATCACATGTATAACTTCATTCAGTTAGAAATTTTCCAACCATAAGCTGGAATGTTTTCCTATTGTGAAATGTACAACATCTGGATTCTAATTTAAAACATCACTGGGCTTGTAAGGAAGCAGGGGAAAATGACTTAAAATGTGGAAAATATAATAAATTGATACTAACTCAGAACTGAACATTGATATAAGCATCTGAACTCTATTTAGTGGGAATTATTCAAATACAAAAAGGGCAAGAATATGGGGCAAAAGAAAATAAAAAGTGATTCACTTAGCATAGGAACGTTTTTTATTTTTTGCTTTTTTTTTTTTTTTTTAATGTAGGGGATAGAAGGAACATCCATTGAGACATATGGAGTACCAGCTCATCAAATAAAAGTACACCAGATATTCCCAAGGAAGTATATAAAACGTGAAGTCAGACACCTGGAATCCAGTTCTTTAATATTAGAAAACTCTTTACAGAAAGATGTGGTATGAGTACAATCACACACTGGAACCCCCAAAGAGACAATTATTTAACTCTCATCTTTTCAGCAGTCCAAAGAATGGCTTGAGGAATAGTGAGTCAACGATGTGCCTAATCCCGAAAGATGATGCTGTGAAAGTACTGCACTCAATATGCCAGAAAATTTGGAAAATCTGCAGTGGCCACAGGACTGGAAAAGATCAGTTTTCATTCCAATCCCAAAGAAAGACCAAATGCTCTGACTACCACAAATTGCACACATCTCATATGCTACTAAATTAATGCTCAAAATTCTCCAAGCCAGGCTTCAGCAATACGTCAACCGTGAACTTTCAGATGTTCAAGTTGTTTTTAGAAAAGAGAGAGGAACCAGAGATCAAATTGCCAAGATCTGCTGGATCATGGAAAAAGCAAGAGAGTTCCAGAAAAACATCTACTTCTGTTTTATTGACTATGCAAAGCCTTTGACTGTGTGGACCACACTAAAGTGCGGAAAATTTTGAAAGAGATGGGAATACCAGACCACCTGATCTGCCTCTTGAGAGACTTGCATGCAGGTCAGGAAGCAACAGTTAGAACTGGACATGGAACAACAGACTGTTTCCAAATTGGAAAAGGAGTACGTAAAGGCTGTATATTGCCAAACTGCTTATTTAACTTCTATGCAGAGTACATCATGAGAAACACTAGGCTGGAAGAAGCACAAGCTGGAATCAAGATTGATAGGAGAAATATCAATAACCTCAGGTAGGCAGATGACACCACCCTTATGGCAGAAAGTGAAGAAGAACTAAAGAGCCTCTTGATGAAAGTGAAAGAGAGTGAAAAGTTGGCTTAAAGTTCAACATTCAGAAAACGAAGATCATGGCATCTGGTCCCATTACTTGATGGCAAATAGATGGGGAAACAGTGGCTGACTTTATTCTTCTGGTCTCCAAAATCACTGCAGATGGTGATTGCAGCCATGAAATTAAAAGACACTTACTCCTTGAAAGGAAAGTTATGACCTACCTAGACAGCATATTAAAAAGCAGAACATTACTTTGCCAACAAAGGTCCATCTAGTCAAGGCTGTGGTTTTTCCAGTGGTCATGTATGTATGTGAGTTGGACTATAAAGAAAGTTGAGCATCAAAGAATTGATGCTTTTGAACTGTGGTGTTGGAGAAGACTCTTGAGAGTCCCTTGGACTGCAAGGAGATCCAACAAGTCCATTCTGAAGGAGATCAGCCCTGGGTGTTCTTTGGAAGGAATGATGCTAAAGCTGAAACTCCAGTACTTTGGCCACCTCATGTGAAGAGTTGACTCATTGGAAAAGATTCTGATGCTGGGAGGGATTGGGGGCAGGAGGAGAAGGGGACAACAGAGGATGAGATGGCTGGATGGCATCACGGACTTGATGAAAGTGAGTCTGAGTGAACTCCGGGAGTTGGTGATGGACAGGGAGGCCTGGCGTCCTGTGATTCATGGAGTCGTGAAGAGTCGGACAAGACTGAGAGACTGAACTGAACTGATACATCATATTGTAGACTTAACACTTTCTAGAATTTGAAGGAAAAAACAACTTTCATACACATTAAAAGATATATAAATTGATAGAGCCATCCTGGAAAGCAGTTTGGAAGTACTGGAATGTGCTATGCATATAACCTCTGGACCAACTATGCCCCTCTACAGCACCTTTGATTTGTAATGCAAGTAATTTATCACATAGGTCTATCAAGCTTATTATTATTACTCCAGTGTTTTATGTAATGTAATATAATTTGAAATTAGGTACATTTAACATGACAACTCACAATGTAAATAAGTAATAAACTGAAAAAATTTAGAAGTAAATTATTGAGGGAATTAATAGGCATATATGACAGAATACAATTTGCATTTTCCAAAAATATACACATGCTTAAATAAAATCAGAAGCAGTGATTAGACACACATAAATTAGATACACTAGAACTAGGTACCTAACGTGTTGAGACAGGAAGAAATTAAGCATGAGCAATGAAGGGTCAAATTTGAAAGAAAATAAATTTTAAAAAGAAACAAAATAAAGGAGTCTTATAAACACAAGTGACAGCAGAATGCCATGGATTAGAAACGAAGATTGGTTTAACCTGGGTTGTATCGGATCATTGTTGAAGCATCTGAAAAGGACAGAGTGTGAATCTCAAGTATTTTTCATATAGGCAGCATGAATATTGGAAGTGGATATAGTTTATGCAGCTGAGGCATGAAGTTTTCAAGCAGCCAACTAAAATTTTTGCAAATGTCTAAGAAGCTTCTACCTTAATTTGAACAACTTGGAAGAGGCAATAAGAATCTTCCATCTGGGAATTGAGGTGATCTAATTTCTATTGTAAAAGATCAATCTGATAATGTGAACAGATTAAAATGTGGCAATCGTAGAGGTCAAGATACTAGAATAGAGTTTGTTTTGGTAACTCTTAGAAATAAGATAAAGGCTTAAATACATATGACAGCAGGAGTGAAAAAGTCACAAATGTAAGAGACATATTTCATAGAGATAGTAATGACATTTTGAGTTCTCAGAGATGCTATAGTGAAAAAAAGAGAAAAAAATAAAAATATAAAGGAGGTATGATTATGGAGTGCATTTTTAGAGTTTTTAGGACTGAGTCAGTTTTGAGGATGAAGTTAGACATATGCTATGAACTGAATTGTATCCACACACCCCAAACCAGAAAATTATACACTGAAGCCCTGAGTATTGTTATGGTATTTGGAGATGGGGCTTTGGGGAGCTAATTTGGGTTAGATGAGGTTTATAAGGGAATCTTTTATGATGGGATTAGTGCCTTTGTGGGAATAAAGACAGAGCTCTCTCTCTCTCTACCATATGCTGCTGCTGCTGGCACCTTAATCTTGATTCCATATTCTAGCTCTTAGAGCTGTGAGCAGTTGTTTCTTAAACCACCGAGTCTATGCCGTTATGGCAATGGACGCAGGCTCAGAAGACTAAGTCCAAGCTCTTTGGAAAAAAAGCTATGATAAACATAGACAGCATATTCAAAAGCAGAGACATCACATTGCCAACAAAGATCCATATAATCCAAGCTATGGCTTTTCCAATAGTTGTGGATAGATGTGAGAGCTGGACCATAAAGAAGGCTGAGTACTGAAGAACTGATGCTTTTGAACTGTGGTGCTGGCGAAAACTCTTGAAATCCTTTGAACAGCAAAGAGATCAAACCAGTTAATCCTAAAGGAAATCAAACTTGAAAATTCATTGGAAGAACTGATGTTGAAGCTGAAGCTTCAATACTTTGGCCACCTGATGTAAAGTGCTGACTCATTGGAAAAGACTCTGACACTGGGACAGATTGAAAGCAGGAGGAGAAGGGGGTGACAGAGGATGAGGATGAGATGGTTGGATGGCATCACTGACTCAATGAATACAACTTTGAGTGTATGTGCGTGTATGTATATATATAACAATAGGCAAATACACACTCAAATATAAGGCATTATTCAGTTCAGGTCAGTCGCTCAGTCATGTCTGTCTCTTCACAACCCCATGAATCGCAGCACGCCAGGCCTCCCTTTCCATCACCATCTCTCGGAGTTCACTCAGACTCACGTTCATCCAGTCCGTGATGCCATCCAGCCATCTCATCCTCTGTTGTCCCCTTCTCCTCCTGCCCCCAATCCCTCCCAGCATCAGAGTCTTTTCCAATGAGTCAACTCTTCACATGAGGTGGCCAAAGTACTGGAGTTTCAGCTTTAGCATCATTCCTTCCAAAGAACACCCAGGGCTGATCTCCTTCAGAATGGACTTGTTGGATCTCCTTGCAGTCCAAGGGACTCTCAAGAGTCTTCTCCAACACCATAGTTCAAAAGCATCAATTCTTCGGTGCTCAGCCTTCTTCACAGTCCAACTCTCACATCCATAATACATGACTACAGGAAAAACCATAGCCTTGACTAGACAGACCTTAGTCTGCAAAGTAATGTCTCTGCTTTTGAATATATCTAGGTTGGTCATAACTTTTCTTCTAAGGACTAAGCGTCTTTTAATTTCATGGCTGCAGTCACCATCTGCAATGATTTTGGAGCCCCCAAAAATAAAGTCAGCCACTGTTTCCACTGTTTCCCCATCTATTTCCCATGAAGTGATGGGACCGGATGCCATGATCTTAGTTTTCTGAATGTTGAGCTTTAAGCCAACTTTTTCGCTCTCCTCTTTCTCTTTCATCAAGAGGCCCTTTAGTTCTTCTTCACTTTCTGCCATAAGGGTGGTGTCATCTGCGTATCTGAAGTTATTGATATTTCTCCCAGCAATCTTGATTCCAGCTTATGTTTCTTCCAGTCCAGCATTTCTCATGATGTACTCTGCATAGAAGTTAAATAAGCAGGGTGACAATATACAGCCTTGACGTACTCCTTTTCCTATTTGGAACCACTCTGTTGTTCCATGTCCAGTTCTAACTGTTGCTTCCTGACCTGCATACAGATTTCTCAAGATGCAAGTTAGGTGGTCTGGTATTCCCATCTCTGTCAGAATTTTCCACAGTTTATTATGATCCACACAGTCAAAGACTTTGGCATAGTCAATAAAGCAGAAATGGATGTTTTTCTGGAACTCTCTTGCTTTTTCCATGATCCAGCAGATGTTGGAAATTTGATCTCTGGTTCCTCTGCCTTTTCTAAAACCAGCTTGAACATCAGGGAGTTCACGGTTCATGTATTGCTGAAGCCTGGCTTGGAGAATTTTGAGCATTACTTTACTAGCATGTGAGATGAGTGCAATTGTGCGGTAGTTTGAGCATTCTTTGGAATTGCCTTTCTTTGGGATGGGAATGAAAACTGACCTTTTCCAGTCCTGTGGCCACTGCTGAGTTTTTCAAATTTGCTGGCATATTGAGTGCAGGACTTTCACAGCATCATCTTTTCGGATCTGAAACAGCTCAACTGGAATTCCATCACCTCCACTAGCTTTGTTCGTAGTGATGCTTTCTAAGGCCCACTTGACTCCACATTCCAAGATGTCTGGCTCTAGATTAGTGATCACATCATCCTGATTATCTGGGTCCCGACGATCTTTTTGTACAATTCTTCCGTGTATTCTTGCCACCTCTCCTTAATGTCTTCTGCTTCTGTTAGGTCCACCCCATTTCTGTCCTTTATCGAGCCCATCTTTGCATGAAATGTTCCCTTGGTATCTCTAATTTTCTTGAAGAGATCTCTAGTCTTTCCCATTCTGTTCTTTTCCTCTATTTCTTTGCATTGATTTCTGAAGAAGGCTTTCTTATCTCTTCTTGCTGTTCTTTGGAACTCTGCATTCAAATGGGTATATCTTTCTTTTTCTCCTTTGCTTTTCGCCTCTCTTCTTTTCACAGCTATTTGTAAGGTCTCCCCAGAGAGCCATTTTTCTTTTTGCATTTCTTTTCCATTGGGATGGTCTTGATACCTGTCTCCTGTACAATGTCACGAACCTCTGTCCATAGTTCATCACGCACTCTATCAATCAGATCTAGGCCTTTAAATCTATTTCTCACTTCCATTGTATAATCATAAGGGATTTGATTTTAGGTCATACCTAAATGGTCTAGCGGTTTTCCCTACTTTCTTCAATTTGAGTCTGAATTTGGTAATAAGGAGTTCATGATCTGAGCAACAGTCAGTCCCTGGTCTTGTTTTTGCTGACTGTATAAAGCTTCTCCATCTTTGGCTGCAAAGAATATAATCAATCTGATTTCGGCGTTGACCATCTGGTGATGTCCATGTGTAGAGTCTTCTCTTGTCTTGTTGGAAGAGGGTGTTTGCTATGACCAGTGCATTTTCTTGGCAAAACCCTATTAGTCTTTGCCCTGCTTCATTCTGTACTCCAAGGCCAAATTTGCCTGTTACTCCAGATGTTTCTTGACTTCCTACTTTAGCATTCCAGTCCCCTAGAATGAAAAGGACATCTTTTGAGGGTGTTAGTTCTAAAAGGTCTTATAGGTCTTCATAGAACCGTTCAACTTCAGCTTCTTCAGCATTACTGGTTGGGGCATAGACTATATATATGTATATATATATATATATATATATATATATGGCATCATTATATGCATATATATTTATATCTAAAACATATCAATTATTTGAGGTTAAAATGTGCTTAATATATGTGTAAATCTATTTTGAAATAATAGAAATCAAGAAAATGAGAATTTAATACTTACTGATTTTCCTTTCCTGTTTTCTCCATTTTTAAGTAATCACAGCTTCAAAAGTTACAGAATCTTGTACCTTTGGTCTCATTTTTCCTAAACAACTTGAACTTTTTCCTGTCATCTCAACACTTAGAATTTTACCTCTTACCATTATAGTTTATAGACTTTCAGAAATTTGCTAGAGCAGCAGGTCTCTTATGCTGTACTCCAGTTTTCACAGGTAGGCTACTACATTCAGTAAGCATGGAAGTTGAGAGAAATGAATGTTCACAGAGAAGTTGGTGGTGGTTTAGTTGCTTAGTCAGGTCTGACACTTGCTACCCCACGGACTGTAGCCCACCAGGTCCTCTGTCCATGAGATTCTCCAGGCAACAATACTGGAGTGGGTTGCCATTCCCTTCTCCAGGGGATCTTCCCAACCCAGGAATCAAGCCCAGGTCTCCTGCACTGCAGGCAAATGATTTACCAACTGAGCTATGAGGGAAGCCCTCACAAAAAGTTAGTACTTTTTTTTTTTTTTTTGGGGCTTTAAATCTCTTGCTGCAGGAAAATAGTTCAGTGTTTCACATCTTTAAATTTCTACTAAGTTTATTTTTCTTACACCAAAACTTTTCTCAAAAGTTTCTCTTTGCAGGAGCCTAACCTAAGAAGAGGCTTCTGAGGTGGCACTAGTGGTAAAGGACCTGCTTGCCAACACAGGAGACATGAGAGAAGTGGGTTTGATCCCTGGGTTGGGAAGATCCTCTGCAAGAGGGTATGCCAACCCTCTCCAGTATTGTTGCCTGGAGAATCCCATGGACAGGGGAGACTGATGGGCTACAGTCCATGGGGTCACACAGAGTCAGACATGACTAAAGCGAGAATTTCTTCCCTGTAACTGTTGGACAGTAAATGTTATATAAAAGCTAAAATTCAAAGAATTATTTTATCTACAGGGCCTCAATTTATTACTGTGTTTACTGTTGTAAATAGTAGAACAGGAAAATTGCTATGGAGGTTCAGATAATTGAAATATAATACATTGTAAGTGACTTTAGTTCTTCCATTGCCAATTGATTTTCTACTAATGAAAGTAAAACACGATCATGATTTTTATTTTTTAATACTTTATTCTACATTACAATACTGTATTTGTTTTGCCATACATTGACATGAATCAGCCACAGGTGTCCACAATCTCCCAATGCTGAAGCCCCCTCCCACCTCCCACCCCATATCATCTCCCTGAATCATCCCGTGCACCAGTCCCATGCATCCTGCACCCTGTATTGAACATAGACTGACGCTTCGTTCTTACAAAATAGTATACATGTTTCAATGCCATTCTCCCAAATCATTCCCCCTCTCCCTCTCCCTCAGAGTCCAAAAGTCTGTTCTATACCTCTGAGTCTCTTTTGTTGTCTCACATAGAGGGTCATCATTACTGTCCTTCTAAATTCCATATATATGTGTCAGTATACTGTATTGGTGTTTTTCTTTCTGGCTTACTTCACTCTGTAAAATCAGCTCCAAAAACATTTTATGTCCTATTTACATGATTATGTCATTTATTCTATACATTATCATGTTTTTCCTACTGTACCATTCATCTATCCTACTATTTTATTAATCTTATATATTTAATCATAATACAATAGATCTAATAAGTTGGCCAAAAAATTTATTCAGATTTTTCTATATGATATCATGGAAAATTTTGAACAAATTTTGGCCATCCCAATACTTTCCTTGATAGGTATAGTATTTCCATTAAGACATAGAGAGGAATTTAAAACTTAATGTTATTGAAATATAATTTAGGTGCAAATGATAATTACCTAATTGCAGCATTTTTCAAATCTGTGACCCATAAAATCATAGGTAAAATAAAAATTAAAGTATCTAAGCTTTAGGGTAATATGCTATGTAGCAATAAATGAGATATTATTCAATGTGGAATACCTTAGAAATCTGAATGAACCTCTCACTTGTTAAAGAGGGCCCTAATTAGACATACACATAGTAGTGATAAAAGGAACAACAGAGATATCAGTTGTGATCTCTTATTTAATATTGACGTAAATGATCTGGAGAAAATAGCTACTTATTGGTAGATAAGAAATGGGAACACATTTTTCATAATTGCTGTCCTGGTGTTTTTGAGTAGTCTAAAATAGCTTTATATTTGGATGGTTTAAGTATCCATAGAATAATAATTGACATTTTTATATTTTATGAACTATTTATATTTTCTTTCTTTTAGAAAACCAACCACTATTTAACTTTATCTAATTCTCAAACTCATTCACAGCACTTATTTCAAATCTGCCTTATAAAGTTACTGTATTAAATGCTGAAGATTAAGTATGAAGATATTATAGCCTTGAAATATGAGGAGTTGTTTAATATAGAAGAAATTTCAGTCATGCATTGTGAATAAAATATGCTTAGTTACATGAGTTCATTTATTGTTACCAAATAAAGGAAAAAATTGGTTCATAAAACAAATTTATTCAGGCTACCAATGGTGTTTGAGGTGAGTTGTGAAGTGTGAATTGTATTTTAACAAATAGATGTGGATGGTTATATCTTTTCAAAAGGAGAATATGCTAACAAGGGCGTGAAAACAATATGTATACTTGGGGGATGGTGAGCGCATTCACATGCCGGGATATCTTATTTTTGATAGATATTGAAAAGTGAGATTGAGAAGTATGGGCAGTGGAAGAAGATAATGGACATGTAGTTTGGGACACATGGCAAAGTATCTTTGATACTGTACTGAAGGGGCAAGAAGGCAGTGTCAGAGGTTAATTATGACCGAGTGACTTCTTAAGAATATGAAAAAAAAAATTTCATTACTGAACTACCAGCAATAGCAGATTAACTTAAACTTTTGATTGTGTTTTCTTAAGAACTATTACTGCACTTTTACACTTATCTTAGACTTTTCAAAATAGATTTATTCTACTTGTGAGTATAAAATTCTGATAAAGCATTCACATATGTGATAATGCTTTTTATCATTTTGGGAAACCAGTAACTTTTGACTCAGGAGCATCAGTCAGTAGCAAATCTAGTTGGGACAAATAAATAAATAAGCATCTAAACAGGTAGACATGACACAGTTGCAAATTACATAATCTCTTCTAGGAAATATTCATGTATCTGAGCCATTATTTTTCTTTATAAATTGTCATTCTATGCCCAGTAGTTTGATGCCAGAAGCTTTACTATTTTTCAGAGCACAGTTTCCTTTTTACAGCAAATAATCTTCTTCTAATGACTTGGAAAATAACCTTATGCATTGATATAGCTAGCCAGTCAGTCTTTTTAAGGCAGATACTTGCTATGTGCTTGACTGTTTCCTATGAAGAGAAAAAAGTTTCATGATTTATCCCTTTTTAAATTAAAAAGTATGCAAAATGTAGCTCGAAGTCAATGTAGGAAGTCAAAGATTGCCTTTCCCACACTAGGTATATTAGCCAAAAATTACCCTAACACAACTGGAAAGCTCTGAGAAGTAGAACTAAAATTGTAATCAGTCATTTTATAGAGAATGCATTTTTTTTGACATAAATTAAAAATATATATTTTGGGAAAATTTAACTGATTCCATTCTCCAACTCATAGAAGCACATATTTATATAGTATAGCCTTGTTTATCAAGTCTAGTGTTCTAGAGAGTTAATATTTTTAAGAAATGGTTAATTCTCAGTGTAATAGACTGAAGGCAAATGAAGAAATGAAAATGTCTAACCTAAGATATTTCTTGGCATCAATAAATAGAGAAAATAAAGGAAATATCCCGTTTCACAGTATAAGAACTAATCATTTAACTGCAGGCATTTAACAAGGAAATATTTGATTGGCTTCCTTAGTTTAGGAAATAAATTTGAGTTTAAAAGTCAGTTGACCCTCTATCTATAAAAGAGGATAACAGATTGAGTCTTTTGGATACAGAGCAGCAGATAAAGTATATCTTGGAAACGCGTACAGTCTGTGGATCTATCCTTATCTTATAGAATCAGATATTTCTAAATGAGTCAATGGGAAAATGTGCTTGAAAATATTATGTGATATTGCTAATTTAATTTAAAAACAGATATATAGATGATCCCATCTTTCTTCCTGTTCAAATAACAATGTGCTACTGGATGGCTGTTAATATGGAAAGATTCTGCAGCTAAAATGCAGCTGTGTTGCTTACTTTCCTTTATTTCCTAACAGTTAGATAGATACAATATGTCTAGCTAAAGCAGTCTTCTTACACCTCTGATGCCTGTGAATATTTTTAAGAACTCTTGAAAATGTGTAGCAGTGATTTCTAGTGAGCAGATTTAGTGAGGGGGACAGGGAGTGGGGCAAGTCAAACATCCCAGGAATGCTCATAACCAGAGCAGCCCTTTGTACATAGGGAGATAAACAAGCTCCACACACCATGGTTTACTCAGAGTTCATTTACATATATATTAAATATATATAACAGCTTGGGAGATAATCACATTTTTCAGTATTTATATTTTAGAATCAATGGCAACATCACTTGCCGTATATGCATCAGGGCAAAACAGCTAATTAGGAGGAGTATTCTCAAATTAGATTTATTTCACTGACTAGCTCCAGGATAGTTGGAATACTCATGATAAATTGGGAGCATTTATTATGTGAAACATCTAACGTTGAAACACCGAAAAGCAAGAAATAATCAGAGAAAAAGGAGTGATAGTTCTGTGACCTGCATTTTTGCTATGGCACAAACTTATCTTCCTAAATCAAAAACAGATCATTTAACACTTTAGGCAAAAGAACCATAATTTTATTTTGCCTCCAAATTCCAAACGCCCCAGAAGTAAACTCTTTATGGTGAATGAATCTCTGTTATATGGAGATTTAAAATGTGGGCGCTCAAGTTAAATTCTCTGTACACCAATATTAACCCCCATTCCTTACTAGATACGTGGTGTCACGCAAGCAGTTTCCTTCTCAATGCCTCAGTTTCTTCATTTGTAAAATTAAGATATCAACAGTCCCTATTGAAAATTAAATGAGCAAGCTTCTGTAAAAGATTCATAATTGACAAAGCACATAAGTAAACAACTAATGTGATCTACTACTAGTGTTACGGTATAATATGCATTCTATTTTAATGTTTATGTTTACATTGAATTTATTTATTTATGGTTTCCTGAAATTATGGTAATGTAGTAAATTTTTTAAAATCACTTTACATACTCTTTTACTAACAGTAAACATGTATGCCTTTCTTTCATAAACATAGTTATACTACTAGCTGTCTCTTTCTGTATGCTCATGTTGTAATTGTCACAAACAATACATATAATTACCATGTAAGACATCCATGCAGTATAAGAAAGTCCTATTTTATTTAGACAAGAATCCTTCATTATTTTTTTGAGCAGAAATATAATTATATAGATTTTTAATAGTGTATAAAATTGGAGGAGTAGGTTTTAGTCCAGATCTCAGTGAGAAATTGATTCATTCTACAAGAGTCACTTAAAACAACTTTGTTCATATTTAAGAAACAGATTTCATTAGAGACCACAGAGGACAAAGAACACTTTTATTAGAGAGTCATAGAGTTGTAAAATAATGCACAGGCAGTTTCTACTATGTAGGTAAGGTTCAGTTCAGATCAGTCGCTCAGTCGTGTCCGACTCTTTGCAACCCCATGAATCGCAGCACGCCAGGCCTCCCTGTCCATCACCATCTCCTGGAGTTCACTCAGACTCACGTCCATCAAGTCAGTGATGCCATCCAGCCATCCCATCCTCTGTCGTCCCCTTCTTCTCCTGCCCCCAATCCCTCCCAGCATCAGAGTCTTTTCCAATGAGTCAACTCTTCACATGAGGTGGCCAAAGTACTGGAGTTTCAGCTTTAGCATCATTCCTTCCAAAGAAATCCCAGGGCTGATCTCCTTTAGGATGCACTGGTTGGATCTCCCTGCAGTCCAATGGACTCTCAAGAGTCTTCTCCAATACCACAGTTCAAAAGCATCAATTCTTCAGCGCTCAGCCTTCTTCACAGTCCAACTCTCACATCCATACATGACCATAGGAAATAAGGCTTTTGTGCAGATGCTTCTAGAGGAGGAAACCATCAACAGCAATGCTATAATAAATATCTGATTGTTGACCTCCAAGAAAGATGGGAATGTGAAGGAACAGGCTCATTAGAATATTTCATATACTCTTAAGACATAAGAAAGACACAATTTCACACAACAAACTGAATAATAGTTGATAAATAACATTGACACTTCTACAGTTCACAGGGGATCCAGGAACATAATGCAGAATAACATACAGAATGTATTTTATAATACAATAAAGCATATAGAAAATAGGAAGAAGTTCTGAAGGATTTTCTTTAAGGTCCAGTTTAAAGGCTGAGGAATGGACTAGCCATGGAAAAAATAGAGCAGACCTTCTCAAAGACTGTAAGATGTGTTTAGGAACTAAGTTGCTGTCCACTGTTTTCTTTACATTTCAGAAAATTCCTTTTTATGGATACTGTCTAGAAATGATGCTTAGGAATAAAGCAATGTATATATCAACAATCGTATAACATACAGTATTAACAACATCAGTTAAGTTTAGTTGCTCCATTGTTTCTGACTTTTTGTGACCCCATGGACTGCAGCACACCAGGCTTCTCTGTCCCTCACCATCTCCCAGAGCTTGCTCAAACTCATGCTCATTGAGTTGGTGATGCCATCCAACCATCTCATTCTCTGTCACCCCCTTTTCCCCCTGCCTTCAGTCTTTCCTAGCATCAGGGTCTTTTCCAGAGAGTCGGCTTTTCTCATCAGGTGGTCAAAGTACTGGAGCTTCAGCATTAGTTCTTCCAATGAATATTCAGTGTTGATTTTCCTTTAGGATTGACTGATTTGATCTCCTTGCCGTCCAACAGATTTTCAAGAGTCCTCCAGAACCACAGGTCAAAAACATCAGTTCTCCAGTGCTCAGCTTTCTTTATGGTCCAGCTCTCATATCCATACATGACTACTGGAAAAACCATAGCTTTGACTATATGGACTTTTGTTGGCAAAATAATGTCTGGTTTTTAATACACTAGCAGGCATGCTAGGTTTGTTATAGCTTTTCTTCCAAGGAGTATATATCTTTTAATTTTGTGACTGTGGTCACTGTCTGCAGTGATTCTCAAGCCCAAGAAAATAAAATCTGTCGCTGTTTACGCTTTTTCTCCATCTATTTGCCACTATGAGACCAGATGCCTTGATCTAAGTTTTCTGAACATTGAGTTTTAAGCTAGCTTTTTCATTCTCAACTCTTTTACCCTCACGAAGAGGCTCTTTTGCAAACAAAATGTGCCAAATATTTTGGGGCAACCAGAATAGTTATCAGGATCAAAAAGACCAGGCTGTGACCTCTCTGATACCCCAGAAGGAAATGCCAGCAAGAGTTTGAATTCCACTTGGGTGTATGTGTGAGAGGAAGGGATTCATTTCAATTTTTTAAAGGTTTGATTGATAAAAAGAGCTGATAAAAAACTGATGAATTTACAAATATAGATTTCTTCATATGTTTAAGGCAATCACTAGAATAAGAAAAAGAAATCCATATACAACTATTGTCATTGTTGGTGCAGTTTTTAGCATAATATCAAACAACTGCTTCACTTCTTTCTATTTGTGACCCACATTCATCTGAACTCTGTAAATTCCTTTCGTCATGTGTGTGTGTGCTTAGTTGCTCAGTCATATATCCGACTCTTTGCAACCCCATCGACTAGCCTGCCAGGCTCCTCTGTCCATGGGGATTCTCCAGGCAAAGAATACTGGAATGGTTTGCCATGCCCTCATCCAGGGGATCTTCCCAATCCAGGGAACCTAGGTTTCCCATGTTACAGGCAGATTCTTTACCATCTGAGCCACTGAGGGCGTCCTTTTTCATATTCATAGCTAACTACAACATATTTTCAAATTTAATCTTAGTTTAGGTAAACTGTTATGAATGCAGGCATTGTCATAGAACAAGAATAAAATCGATTTAGATGTAAGGGTATTGATGTATTAATTTGAGAAATATTTTCATCTCATTAGTTGAGAGTCGCTTGAAATAATATACCTGGAGAAACTCTCTAGAGTCCTTATCATATTAAAAATAAAACTCTTATTCACTTAATTCATACACAATTTAAGCTTGAATACACCTCTCTAAAAGCACTATGTAATTTATTTCTTAAATTTATTTTTGTAATTTCTAATATACTTAAGGGCTTCCCAGGAGGCTCAGATCATAAAGCACCTGCTTGCAATGCAGGAGACCCATCCTGGGTTGGGAAGATCCTCTGGAGAAGAAAATGATAACACACTCCAATACTCCTGCCTGGAAACTTCCATGGATGGAGGAGACTGGTAGGCTACAGCCCATAGAGGAAAAGAACAGAATGAGACAGACTAGAGATCTCTTCAAGAAAATTAGAGATACCAAGAGAACATTTCATGGAAAGATGGGCTCGATAAAGGACAGAAATTGTATGGACCTAACAGAAGCAGAAGATGTTAAGAAGAGGTGGTAAGAAAACACAGAAGACCTGTGCAAAAAGATCTTCACGACCCAGATAATCACGATGGTGTGATTACTCACCTAGAGCCAGACATCCTGGAATGTGAAGTCAAGTAAGCCTTAGAAAACATCACTATGAACAAAGTGAGTGGAGGTGATGGAATGCCAGTTGAGCTATTTCATATCCTGAAAGATGATGCTGTTAAAATGCCACAGTCAATATGCCAGCAAATTTGGAAAACTCAGCAGTGGCCACAGGACTGGAAGAGGTCAGTTTTCATTCCAATCCCGAAGAAGGGCAACGCCAAAGAATGCTCAAACTACCATACTCATCTCACATGCTACTAAAGTAATGCTGAAAATTCTCCAAGCCATACGTATTTACCAAGTCACGTATTTAGCAATACGTGAACTGTGAACTCCCAGATGTTCAAGCTGGTTTTAGAAAAAGCAGAGGAGCCAGAGATCAAATTGCCAACATCCGATGGATAATCAAAAAAGCAAGAGAGTTCCAGAAAAACATCTATTTCTGCTTTATTGACTATGGCAAAGCCTTAGTCACAATAAACTGTGCAAAATTCTGAAAGAGATGGGAGTACTAGACCACCTGCCCTTCCTCTTGAGAAACCTATATGCAGGTGAGAAAGCAACAGTTAGAACTGAACATGGAACAACAGATTGGTTCCCAATAAGAAAAGGAGTACATCAAGGCTGTATATTGTCACCCTGCGTATTTAACTTCTATGCAGGCTACATCATGAGAAACGCTGGGCTGGAAAAAGCACAAGCTAGAATCAAGATTGCTGGGAGAAATATCAATAACCTCAGATATGCAGATGACAGAACCCTTATGGCAGAAAGTGAAGAGGAATTAAAAGGCCTCTTGTTGAAAGTGAAAGAGGAGAGTGAAAAAGTTGGCTTAAAGCTCAACATTCAGAAAACGAAGATCATGGCATCCGGTCCCATCACTTCATGGCAGATAGATGGGGAAACAGTGGAAACAGTGTCAGACTTTATTTTTCTGGGCTCCAAAATCACTGCAGATGGTGATTGCAGCCATGAAATTAAAAGACGCTTACTCCTTGGGAGGAAAGTTATGACCTACCTAGATAGCATATTCAAAAGCAAAGATATTACTTTGCCAACAAAGGTCTGTCTAGTCAAGGCTATGGTTTTTCCAGTAGTCATGTATGGATGTGAGAGACTGTGAAGAAAGCTGAGTGCCGAAGAATGGATGCCTCTGAACTGTGGTGTTAGAGATGACTCTTGAGAGTCCCTTGGACTACAAGGAGATTCAACCAGTCCATCCTAAATGGGATCAGTCCTGGGTATTCTTTAGAAGGACTGATGCTAAAACTGAAACTCCAATACTTTGGCCACCTCATGCGAAGAGTTGACTCATTGGAAAAGACTCTGATGCTGGGAGGGATTGGGGGCAGGAGGAGAAAGGGATGATAGAGGATGAGATGGCTGGATGACATCACCCACTCGATAGAAGTGAGTCTGAGTGAACTCCAGGAGTTGGTGATGGACAGGGCGGCCTGGCATGGTACAATTCATGGGGTTGCAAAGAGTTGGACAAGACTGAGTGACTGAATCAAACTGAACTGAATTCAAAATGCTATGTCTCCTATCACAACTGGCTTCAGGATATTATAATAAAATTAGACAGAAAGTTCTAAGATAATATGCTAAGAATGAGAAACAGACATAAGAATCATCAAAACTAAAGCTCCTGTTTATTGTTATGTGTTGGCAATAACAATAGTGGGGCCAAAAACAACAACAAAAAAAATAGGTGAAAAGCTGTTAAAGCCAGGACTCCGATACATAAGTAGAATATTTTTCATATTGTATCTACTTTGAATGTGTTTGGGAATTTTCTATAGAGTGTCAGGCTCTGCTTAAATATATATTTTTAAAGTTTAGCCTATTATAATTTTAAATTTACCTACACTTGAGGGGATAGATAATACATTCACATTTTTTATTGAAGTTAGAGATAAAAGATATATGTTAATTTCCTGATGTATCTTTTAAAATGCATTCATTAATTATTTTCTTATTATTTTGATATATAAATTTAAAAATGCTCAAATAAAGTTTCAGTTCCACAGAAATTAGTCAAATCTGTGACTTTTTTTTCATTTTTCTTATGAGTTGTAGTATTTTTTGCACCTAATATTTAATGTAAAGAAAGGTCCAGAATATGATGGCCTGTAACTATAAAGTTTGAAGGAATTTTTCTGAAATCTTTTACTTTTGAATAAAAAAGTGTTAAGTTTTGTTCTGAATGGTCCTCAGTAAAGATAATTTCTCAGTCCCAAACTTTAAAACATTCCAAAATGGATAAAAATTTACCAGTATTAATTTTTATATACATAATGTATATATACATATATGTGTTAAAATTTAACAACAAATGTCTGAAATATGCTATACAGGTATGTGCTATTTAGCACTGCTTCTTTTTTATGCTTTATACACACAAACACATTTTTCATAGATAGGAAATGACTTTAATGCAGGTAAAGAAAAATAGGAGTACATGTATACTGCCTAAATGTAGAGTATTTAACAGTGTTGTCCAGTGAGATACAGAACTATGACAAATATCCATTAACATCAAAAAAACTTCCACAGTCTTTATTTATTGTAGGATCATTTCATCAAGTGTGCATGTGTGAATATTTATCAAATTGTACATTTTAAACACTCATATTTTATTATAATCAAACATAACTCAATAAATCTTTTTAGCAAAAAATACATGAAATAATTTATAAATATGAACTTTAACCCAGTTTTCCAGTTATTAATTTGTCAGTTCAGTGGGGATAAATTCTAGGAAAATTTTTTCGTGACATATGGATTAGCAAAAATTTGGCAGATAAGAGTGATTGCAGACATATTTTTTAAGGCAACAGTTTATTGATTTTTAAGATGATAAAAAATTTAGCGAATTGGTGTCAGCCAGTTACTATGATTAGAACATTCAGTTTTAATTCAGTTATATAGTTTACTGGGTCTAAGCTGAGCAAACAATATAACTGATTCATACATTCATATCTAGATTCATATTTACATCATTTATTGAGGATATATTATGTCCTAAATAGTATTCCTTGTACCAGAGAAAATGTTTTAAACCAGATGATAGCACTTTTCCTCTGAGTGCTTATAAAGTAGGAGACTGCTTCTTAACAGGTGTTCTCCAAAAGTTGACCATAAATATCAACATTAATGTTGGAAAAGCAAAAACTTTCTTAACTACGTTCAAATACAAGGAAGCCCAAATAGCAAGAATGGACACCATGGGCCTAGGGGCAGTGAGCCCAATAATGAGGTGTCCAGAGAAACAGCAGAAAAGTGAGAAAGCATTTGAAACAAGATGGGATATAGTTTAGAACTTTGTTTGAATCGGTAATGTTTCCTGCTCTGTGTCAAAGTACCCGATTATATTTTAAAACTATGAAGTTAAATGCATACAGTAAGGAGAGCATTTACTAAAAATTGTTCTATTATTCCATACCCCTTTATGAAGCTAATGCTAAGTCAAGTTCATTTACTACATGCACTGCTTTCCTTCTATCACTCAGTAGATAGAGACTAAGAGTGTGACGCCAGGAGGCCACCAGCCGGGGCTGGAAGCCTGTATCCATCATTTACTAGCCAGAAGACTGTGGGCAGGTCACTCAACATCTATGATAGTAATCACTGTTTACACCTAGAAATGTTGAAAGAATAAATCAGTTAATATTTGTAAAGGCTTAGTATCAAATACAAACAAAGCACTACTGAGTACTATTATTAACAGTCACCACTGTCACTGAATTTATTCTCTTCTGTGGGGAAAAAATGGTGATCTGTTGTAAAATCCAATTAAATCTTTATTATTTCATTGAGACATTTCAGGAGAACTTCATAGGCATTTCTCCAAAGAAGACATACGGATGGCTAACAAACACATGAAAAGATGTTCAACATCACTCATTATCAGAGAAATGCAAATCAAGACCACAATGAGGTACCATTTCACACCAGTCAGAATGGCTGCGATCCAAAAGTCTACAAGCAATAAATGCTGGAGAGGGTGTGGAGAAAAGGGAACCCTCTTACACTGCTGGTGGGAATGCAAACTAGTACAGCCATTATGGAAAACAGTGTGGAGATTCCTTAAAAATTGCAAATAGAACTGCCTTATGACCCAGCAATCCCACTGCTGGGCATACACACCAAGGAAACCAGAATTGAAAGAGACACATGTACCCCAATGTTCATTGCAGCACTGTTTATAATAGCCAGGACATGGAAGCAACCTAGATGTCCATCAGCAGATGAATGGATAAGAAAGCAGTGGTACATATACACAATGGAGTACTACTCAGCCCTTAAAAAGAATAAATTTGACTCAGTTCTAATGAGATGGATGAAATTGGAACCGATTATACAGAGTGAAGTAAGCCAGAAAGAAAAACACCAATATAGTATACTTACACATATATATGGAATTTAGAAGATAGTAATGATGACCCTACATGTGAGACAACAAAAGAGACACAGAGGTATAGAATGGACTTTTGGACTCTGAGGGAGAGGGAAAGGGTGGAATGGTTTGGGAGAATGTCATTGAAACGTGTATACTTTCTTGTAAGAAATGAAGCGCCAGTCTATGTTCAATGCAGGATACATGGGGCTGGTGCACAGGATGATTCAGGTAGATGATGTGGGGTGGGAGGTGGGAGGGGGCTTTGGCATTGGGAGATTGTGTTCACCTGTGGCTGATTGATGTCAATGTATGGCAAAACAAATACAGTATTGTAATTAAAAAATAAAGAAATAAATAAATAAAAAGAAAAGAAAAACAGAAACTGAAAATAAGCTCACTTTTTTTTAATGAAAGGAGACTTCTCAGGGCAATATGGCAAACATGATGTTCATTTTCTCATTGCAGTATGTATAACTCAGTAATATAAAAGGATAATATTTTTATTTGCATAAGAAAAAGGAAGTACATTTTAAAAGCTAATTTTGTTTATTTTCCATATTAAAATAAGTAATCATAAATTTAGTAAATATTATATTTGAAAAAATATTGATCAAGGGTCACTTAGGATTACTCTATGTCTTAATCTCCTACTTGGAGTTCTTTCTATAGGATCCCTGACTTTCTATATGGTAAAAGTTAGTATAATTTTTATTGTGCATCCACTTTATGTATAGTAAATGACATACTAGTATCTCAATCCTAGATGAAAGGTTTTTTTTTTTTTTTTTTTAACCAAAACCATCTTTCTTTTAGAAGTCAGCTAAATTAATTGGACAACTGTAGCGATTCACATTTCTATTTGTATTTGTTTGATTTATTCATTTCAATTCAAATATTACTTATGTCAAAGTTGACATTTTCAGAAGTAGTCACATTTTCAATAAATGAAATCTGCTTAATGACCAACAATTTTTGATCCTATATTTAAGCACTAAATGCTTTTTGGTAAAGAGGAAAATAACAAAGTTATAATTTAACTATTAGAGATATAATATACAAGTAGAAAATTAAAATCAGAGCTCTGTATTTCAACATTTTCCTTTTAATTTTATGCTACAGCTTATTAGTCTTGTTTAAAGCATATATCATGACCAAAATTAGATCATTTCCAACTTGACAGTTTTGCATTTTTAGAAAAACTATTGCTCTGAAAGCAATTTTAAGATATATGTTTAATCTGAAAAAATATTTACATAATATAAATGAATATTTTATAGTTTATATGAAATGATTTAAAATTACATCAATAAGCTTTTATAAACAATGTCCTATTGCATTGCACAGGAATCTATATTCAATATCATGTAACAAAAAACAAATGGAGAGTAATATGAAAAGAATATAATATATATATGTCACTTTATATACCAGAAACTAACGCAACATTGTACATCAACTATATTTCAATAATTATTTTTAAAGAAGTTTTTTTACAAGTGTTAGTTGAGGTATAATTTATGTAACATTAAACACACAGAGCTTCCCAGGGGGAACTAGTGGTAAAGAACCTGCCTGCCAGTTAAGACACAAGATACATTCCTGGGTCAGGAAGATCCCCTGGAGGAGGACATGGCAAGCTACTCCAGTATTCTTGCCTGGAGCATCCCCATGGACAGAGGAGCCTGGCAGCCTACAGTGCATGGGGTCACAAAGAGCCAGACATGGCTAAAGAGACTTAGCATGCAAACACACAGAACTTTCATTTTTCTGAGATGCGGTAACTCTATAGACCATGTAACTATCAACCAAAACAAGAAATAGAACGTATTCATCACCCAGAATGTTCCAACAATGGACTGACTGTGCTTCTAGCAGTCTAGGCCTTCCTCTCCTACTTCCATACAATGGCGATTCTTTATCTCAATATATTTTTTGAAGTGCTTTTATTTTTTAATCTATGTTAGTCACTTAAATTTTATTGCTGAGTAGGATTCCATTACATGAAGATATCATAATTTATTTTTTCATTCACCTGTTAAATGAGATTTTGAGTTGTTAGTTTGGGTCTTTTATAAATTGGCTATCAAGAACATTCCTGTACAAGACTTTGTGGAGATATTCATTGTAATTTCCCTTTTTAAAATACCTAGGAGTAGAATTGCTAAACCTTATTGTAAGTTTACAGTTAATGTTATAGAAACCAACTAAATAGTTTTTCAAAGTTTACATTGCTGCCAACAATGTACAAGTTCCATTTTCACATCCTTGTCAGCATGTATTGTCAATTTTTAAAATTTATCAACATTATTTTTTTACAAAATAACAGAATAATTTAAATTGCCTAAAAGTTAACCAATATTTGGTAAAACCAATCTGTACATCAATCATAGGTTTAAAACATATTGTTAATAAAATTATTCTTATTAGTAACCCTCATATTTTAAATATCTCTTGCTTTATTCTAGTCATCTCCTCTCCTCCTTTTCAACAGTATATTAACACATATACATGGAATTTAGAAAGATGGTAATGATGACCCTACATGTGAGACAGCAAAAGAGACACAGATGTAAAGAAAAGACTATTGGACTCTGTGGGAGAAGGAGAGAGTGGGATGATTTGAGAGAATAGCATTGAAACATGTATATTATCATGTGTGAAATAGATCGCCAGTCCAGGTTCGATGCATGAGACAGGGTGCTCAGGGCTGGTGCTCAGGCTGGGATCACCCTGAGGGATGGGATGGGGAGGGAGGTGGGAGGGAGGGTCAGGATGG
Source organism: Nanger dama (assembly GCA_917880005.1). Lineage (NCBI taxonomy): Eukaryota > Metazoa > Chordata > Mammalia > Artiodactyla > Bovidae > Nanger > Nanger dama. The sequence continues at coordinate 12,289,673 of CAKJTW010000054.1, read as the reverse complement.
GGACACACGTACACCCATGGCTGATTCTTGTGAATGTATGGCAAAAAGCAACATAATATTGTAAAGTAATTAGCTTCCAATTAAAATTAAAAAAATAAAAAGGATTGATTAAAAAAAGTTTTATTTGCTAGAGGCAATCATGTTCATGTTGAATTGAATTTTGGAAATTTTCACAATGTCTTTTCCATCAAAATATTTTAGCATTTGAGTATCTATAAGTTCTATTAAGAAATATTATATCAGTGGATACATATAATAATTAGCTTTAAAATAGCTACAGTGTATTCATGATAGCATTGCATATGTATTTCATAAGAAATTATGGTGAAATGTGTATCTTAATTATTTTGCATCATTATATTATTTTGGAAATATTAAAATTAAATTTTTAGAAGTGAAATTATTCAGCTGAATGCTTATGGTTCTTTACACATTTGCATTGTCATGTATTCTTCCTTATATTATAGGATCAGATTACTTAAATAATAATTGAAATACATTGTATGTGGTATCTATTTGAACCCCTTTCAATTATTTCATCACTGTAATATATTAAGTAGGAGAAAGAAACATCATGTATAGTTCTCATGTCAGAAAAGGGAAAAATATGAAATGTAATGGAATAGGAGTAAAATTTCTCATGATTATTTTAAAGGTGACCCTTTGTGTTCAGGATATAATAATTAGTCAATTTAAAGCTAACCAAAAATTTGAATAAGACATTCAAAAATCATTTTGGTGATTTTAAGAATAACATACCTACAGAATGTTCTTTCATCTATTTCATTATTCTTCAGTTTTAAGTTTGGACTAATCCTTACAGTGCTCCACACTGCAAAATTGTTTACCTCTTACAGACATACAGTTTAGTTATATCTTTCTTCTCCATTAAATTTCTAAACTACATTTATATTTAATCTTCTTAAGCTGTATACCTTAAATAAATCTTTCTGCTTTGCTAATGCAAAGTTATATTTATCTTTTCTAAATATGTAAAACAGATTTCTGTCAACCCATGTTAATGTGTTGTATTATTAACTATAAATATATTTATATTCACCTTGTTTCTCTAAATTATTTTTAATTATCTGCATGTCTTTTAGTAGTTAGCACAGAACCTTATATGTGTGAGTAAAAGTACATTCATACTCTTAAGAAAATATAGAGCAATTTAGCCTACTTTTGTATGAAAAGGTGAGAGATAAAAATTTCTAGAAAGAAACATACTTTAGCCATAGTTTCAGGCACATCTGTATGCAGAAAATAAAGGACAAGCAGAAAGAGATAGCTTTAAAATCCAGATGAAGAGTGGATGAAGTTTAGAAGATTGTAAGAAGAAACCTGAAGGACTGACCAGTTCTAACAGGTAGAATTTTACTCAAAGAAGAGCTCTCTGCCAGTCAGAAATATTAAAAGTATGGTATGAACTACCTCATGTTACCAAAAAATTGAATTCCACCATCCAGGGATCACTGATTATTTTTACTGGGAAAAATTAAGAAAAAATTCATAAATTGAACTATAAGTACTAATACAATATTTCTAATTTGGCTTTATTGCATTTAAGAGATTTCCTAATTCTTATGAAGGCAAAAATCAAGTCAAACTACTTTGCATCTCTTATAGTTAAGAGTATACTGATTTATAACTTGAATAGTTATGTGAATTTGAATGGATGATTTCTGAATATTGTTTTGCTGTCTCAGAACTTTAGTAGATAATTGTTTTATGTCAGTCAGTATCTTCCAGGTCCTCCCAGGTGGCATCAGTAGTAAAGAATCTTCCTACCAATGCAAGAGACACAAGAAAATCAGGTTTTAATCCCTGGGTTGCAAAGATCCTCTGGAGTAGGAAATGGAAACCGACTCCAGTATTTTTGCCTGGAAAATTCCATGCACAGAAGATTCTAGTGGGCAACAGTCCATGGGGTTGCAAAGAGTCAGACATGACTGAGCATGCACACATACCATCTATGTTCTAGGTACATAAAGATGAATAAAACCCCCATGACACTAAAATGATGATTGTTTTCCAACCTTTTCCTATTTACTATAGAGAAAAATTTATATAAATATATTTCACATATACCCCAACCTTGAGAATCCAGAAGTGCTTGGATATTAATTTAGAACAATCTTATATAATGGATTCTGCTGTCAGTCCTCCTGGGAGGATTTGGGTCTTTTGGATTAAAAAGTAGTTTTTTATTTCCTCATAAATTAATAACATTTAGGGAGAAGCTCATCTCTTCGGAACATGAATATACAGGAAAAAGAATGTTTTCCTCTCTTCAGAGTTTTGCCAACAATGATTTAATGTACAAGGAGAGCTCTCTTATCCTCTTCTGCTTTATGATCTAAGTACTTTAGAACATTTCTTATGTTATGACTTATTAACCCAGGTAAAGTAGTCTACTTTGTGTCTGTCATTCTTGTGGATTTCAGGACAGGACTGTATCTAGCTAGTTATACCTAATCAAGGTATTAGGTATTTAATATTCATCCCTTCTCTGTCTCACTCCCTACAAATAGGTGGTGGAATGAATCTCTCCCTTATACGGCAGAAACTAATGGGACTGTTCAGTAAACATATGTTCATTGTGTTCTATTCAAATTAATGTACTCAGTTTTCATCAAGTCTTTGCTATCAGTGACTAGATATTTGACATTCAAATGTTTTTGTGAAAACACTTCAGTCATTATATGAGTTCACTTTTGTGTGCAGTGTTAAGTCTCTCTGTTACACACATGTAGACAAATAACCATTTTTAAATGTAAACTATACAACTGTAAACTTAGTTTTTTACCATCTTTACCCTTAGAAACTACTAGAATTTCAATTATGCAGCATTCATTAATTGCCCACTGTTTTGTCTATTTGAACTTTACTTTTGTCAATACTAGCTAACTTAGAAACGTTAAAGCCTCTCCTTACAAAATGCTTTAATAAATAATATGTCTACTAGATCACTCATACCCTCTCTGCAAATTCTTTCTTTTCCTCTACTTCGCTCTCTTCTGTAAGACAATATAGCATAGAGGCTAAGAGTTCAGACTCCTGAATGAGACTACACATATGATCAAACCTCAGATTTAACTTCTTACTACTTGTGTCTTTGCCACTAAAATGTAGGAGGACAACAGAAGACAAGTATATGTCATAAGTGGATGACTGGATAGACGGATAGAATAAATGAAGAGAAATTCACATGGGCCTTGAGGAAAATGAAGTAGTATTAGTTTTCCATTAGAATATTTCATTGGAGAATTATTATAGCTTATCTCATATTCCGTTGTGTAGATAATTAAATTATTAAGGAAAACCAGTGACATTTCTGCATCAATCTGAAATTCCATCAGTGTTCTGTGTACTTTTTGAGAAAGAAATATTGCTGCTTAATTGAAATTAAAACTCTAGACCTAAACATTTGAAATTTAAAAATGTTTTTAAACCTATCCTAAAAATATAATAATTTTCACTTTATGTTTTGAACTACAAATTCAATCTTTTACTTTATATTCTGAACGTGAAGTTCTGTAAGGCTCCTGTTAATTTAGGCTGGTTACCTTGGAAACAAGAGCTCTTTCTTTTTAACCCATCACTAGTGTCATCCATTTCTATATAACAAAGGAAAAAAAAATTAAGATGGGGTTTTTAAAAGGTATACTATATTTTTTTTTCTATTTTTCATTTGGAAGAAGAGTTCAAGAGTAAAATATTTGATAGCAGAAAAAATATTAATAACAAATATAGCAAAATCCATTTTCATTCTCTTTGAGGACACCAGTGATACAGACAGTTTTCTCAGTACTTACACTTCGGATCTCTGAAAAACAATAACTGATTCTTACAAAAGGTGTATGTCTGTTCCATGTGTACTTTACTAAATAGAACTGAACTTCAGTAGAGACAGAATTCTTATGATTCAATTACCAAATAATTGCTTTTACCTATTAATAGGTAATAGACTAAAGGAAAATTTATAATTATTACCTTTCCTATTTAAAGTACTAATTTTGTCAAAGTAAAACAAAAGTTTCTAGTGGTTACTTAAAGTTTTGGCCTATTTTAAAAGCTATGTAATTTAACTTTGTCATGAATTTTTAGGAGTAATGCTATCTAAAAATTAATTAATAAAGTGATAAACGATTATAGCTAGCATATGGAGGCCAGATATATTATATATTATTCGATGGAGCTAACAGTCATTCATAAAGTTACTTCTATTGCAAAATGAATTCTGATTTGCAGCTCAAATTGAAGGAATTAATTTCATTTTTCCTCAACAAAGATGCAAGGGAGAAAAAGTTTGCAGCTATAATATCTAGATACTTACACAAAGGTAGTAGGACTGATGAGAAAATGCAAATCTCAAAATATTTTTTTATTTCTCTTAATATTTCTTATTTGACCCACTGGTTATTCAGGAGCATATTTTTTAAATCTTACATACTTGTGTATTTTCCAGAATTCTTCTTCATTTCCAATTTCATACCATTGTGGTTATAAAAGATGTAGTAACCAGGCTTCTTAAATTTATTTACATGTTTTGAACCGAACATAATTTGACTTCTAGATGAAATATCCTAAATATGTCTATTGGGTTCATCTGTTCTAAGGTGTAGTTTAAATCCAAAGCAATCTTTTTTTTTTTTTTTAAACTTTATTTTGCTTTACAATACTGTATTGGTTTTGCCATACATTGGCATGAATTCGCCATGGGTGTACATGAGTTCCCAATCCTGAACCTCCTTCCCACCCTCACCCCATATCGTCTCTCTGGATCATCCCCATGCACCAGCCCCAAGCATCTTGTATCCTGTAGCGAACATGGACTGGCGATTCATTTCTTTCCTGATAGTATACATGTTTCAATGCCATCCTCCCAAATCATCCCACCCTCTCCCTCTCCCACAGAGTCTAAAAGTCCGTTCTATACATCTGTGTCTCTTTTGCAGTCTTGTATAGAGGGTTATCATTACCATCTTTCTAAATTCCATATATATGTGTTAGTATACTGTATTGGTGTTTTTCTTTCTGGCTTACTTCACTCTGTATAATAGGCTCCAGTTTCATCCATCTCATTAGAACTGATTCAAATGTATTCTTTTTAGTGGCTAAGTAATACTCCATTGTGTATATGTATCATAGCTTTCTTATCCATTCATCTGCTGATGGACAACTAGGTTGTTTCCATGTCCTGGCTATTATAAACAGTGCTGTGAAGAACATTTGGGTACACGTGTCTCTTTCAGTTCTAGTTTCCTTGGTATGTATGCCCAGCAGTGGGATTGCTGGGTCATAAGGCAATTCTATTTGCAATGTTTTAAGGAATCTCCACACTTTTCTCCATAGTGGCTGTACTAGTTTGCATTCCCACCAACAGTGTTCTCTCTTCTCCACACTTTCTCCAGCATTTATTGCTTGAAGACTTTTGGATCACAGCCATTCTGACTGGTGTGAAATGGTACCTCATTGTGGTCTTGATTTGCATTTCTCTGATAATGAGTGATGTTGAGCATCTTTTCATGTGTTTGTTAGCCATCTGTATGTTTTCTTTGGAGAAATGTCTATGTAGTTATTTGGCCCATTTTTTGATTGGGTCATTTATTTTTCTGGAGTTGAGCTGCATAAGTTGCTTGTATATTTTTGAGATTAGTTATTTGTTAGTTGCTTCATTTACTATTATTTTCTCCCATTCTTAAGGCTGTCTTTTCACCTTGTTTATACTTTCCTTTGTTGTGCAGAAGCTTTTAATTTTAATTTGATCCCGTTTGTTTACTTTTGCTTTTATTTCCAATATTCTGGGAGGTGGATCATAGAGGATCCTGCTGTGATTTATGCTGGAGAGTGTTTTGCCTATGTTCTCCTCTAGGAGTTTTATAGTTTCTGGTCTTACATTTAGGTATTTAATCCATTCTGAGTTTATTTTTGTGTATGTTGTTAGAAAGAGATCTAGTTTCATTCTTTTACAAGTGGTTGACCAGTTTTCCCAGCACCACTTGCTAAAGAAATTGTCTTTAATCCATTGTATATTCTTGCCCCCTTTGTCGAAGATAAGGTGTCCATAGGTGTGTGGATTTATCTCTGGGCTTTCTATTTTGTTCCATTGATCTATATTTCTGTCTTTGTGCCAGTACCATACTGTCTTGATGACTTTGGCTTTGTAGTAGAGCCTGAAGTCAGGCAAGTTGACTCCTCCAGTTCCATTCTTCTTTCTCAAGATTGCTTTGACTAGTCGAGGTTTTTTGTATTTACATACAAATTGTGAAATTATTTGTTCTAGCTCTATTTAAAATACCGCTGGCAGCTTGATAGGGATTGCACTGAATATGTAGATTGCTTTGGGTAGTATACTCATTTTCACTATATTGATTCTTCAGATCCATGAACATGGTATATTTCTCCATCTATTAGTGTCCTCTTTGATTTCTTTCATCAGTGTTTTATAATTTTCTATATATAAGTCTTTAGTTTCTTTAGGTAGGAATATTCCTAAGTATTTTATTCTTTTCATTGCAATGGTGAATGGAATTGTTTCCTTAATTTCTTTTTCTACTTTCTCATTATTAGTGTATAAGAATGCAAGGGATTTCTGTGTGTTGATTTTATATCCTGCAACTTTACTATATTCATTGATTAGCTCTAATAATTTTAGAGCTAATTTTCTGGTGGAGTCTTTAGGGTTTTCTATGTAGAGGATCATGTCATCTGCAAACAGTGAGAGTTTTACTTCTTCTTTTCCAATTTGGATTCCTTTTATTTCTTTTTTTCTGTTCTGATTGCTGTGGCCACAACTTTTAGAACTATGTTTAATCTTAGTGGAGAAAGTGGGCACCCTTGTCTTGTCCCTGACTTTAGGGGAAATGCTTTCAATGTTTCACCATTGAGGATAATGTTTGCTGTGGATTTGTCATATATAGCTTTTATTATGTTGAGGTGTGTTTCTTCTCTTCCTGCTTTTTGGAGGGTTTTTTAAATTTTTTTATCATAAATGGATGTTGAATTTTGTCAAAGGCCTTCTCTGCATCTATTAAGATAATCATATGACTTTCATTTTTCAATTTGTTAATGTGGTAAATTACATTGATTAATTTGCAGATATTGAAGAATCCTTGCATCCCTGGGATAAAGCCCACTTGATCATGGTGTACGCTGTTTTTAATGTGTTGTTGGATTCTGATTGCTAGAATTTTGTTAAGGATTTTTGCATCTATTTTCATCAGTGATATTGGCCTGTAGTTTTCTTTTTGTGGCATCTTTGTCAGGTTTTGGTATTAGGGTGATGGTGGCCTCATAGAATGAGTTTGGAAGTTTACCGTCCTCTGCAATTTTCTGGAAGAATTTGAGTAGGATAGGTGTTAGCTCTTCTCAGAATTTTTGGTGGAATTCAGCTGTGAAGCCATCTGGACCTGGGCTTTTGTTTGCTGGAAGATTTCTGATTACAGTTTCAATTTCCGTGCTTGTGATAGGTCTGTTAAGATTTTCTATTTCTTCCTGGTTCAGTTTTGGAAAGTTGTACTTTTCTAAGAATTTGTCCATTTCTTGCACGTTGTCCATTTTATTGGCATATAATTGCTGAGAGTAGTCTCTTATGATCCTTTGTATTTCTGTGTTGTCTGTTGTGATTTCTACATTTTCATTTCTACTTTTATTGATTTGATTTTTCTCCCTTTGTTTCTTGATTAGTCTGGCTAATGGTTTGTCAAATTTATTTATCCTTTCAAAGAACCAGCTTTTGGCTTTGTTGATTTTTGCTATGGTCTCTTTTGTTTCTTTTGCATTTATTTCTGCCTTAATTTTTAAGATTTCTTTGTTTCTACTAACTCTAGGGTTCTCCATTTCTTCCTTTTCTAGTTGCTTTAGGTGTAGAGTTAGGTTATTTATTTGACTTTTTTCTTGTTTCTTGAGGTATGCCTGTATTGTTATGAACTTTCCTCTTAGGACTGCTTTTATAGTGTCCCACAGGTTTTGGGTTGTTGTGTTTTCATTTTCATTCATTTCTATGCATATTTTATTTCTTTTTTGATTTCTTCTGTGAATTGTTGGTTATTCAGCAGCGTGTTGTTCAGCCTCTATATGTTGGAATTTTTAAAAAGTTTTTCTCCTGTAATTAAGATCTAATCAATGCATTATGGTCAGAAAAGATGCTTGGAATGATTTCAATTTTTTTGAATTTATCAGGGTTAGATTTATGGCCCAGGATGTGATCTATCCTGGAGAAGATTCCGTGAGCACTTGAGTAAAAGGTGAAATTCATTGTTTTGGGGTGAAATGTCCTATAGATATCAATTAAGTCTAACTGGTCTATTGTATCATTTAAAATTTGCGTTTCTGTGTTAATTTTCTGTTTAGTTGCTCTGTCCATAGGTGTGAGTGGGGTATTAAAGTCTCCCACTATTATTGTGTTATTGTTAATTTTCCCTTTCATACTTGTTAGCATTTGTCTTACATATTGTGGTGCTCCTATGCTGGGTGCCTATATATTTATAATTGTTATATCTTCTTCTTGGATTGATCCTTTAGTCATTATGTAGTGGCCTTCTTTGTCTCTTTTCACAGCCTTTGTTTTAAAGTCTATTTTATCAGATATGAGTATTGCTACTCCTGCTTCTTTTGGGCTCTATTTGCATGGAATATCTTTTTTCTAGGCCTTCACTTTCAGTCTATATGCGTCCCTTGTTTTGAGGTGGGTCTCTTGTAGGCAGCATATATAGGGGGTCTTGTTTTTATATCCACTCAGCCAGTCTTTGCCTTTTGGTTGGGGCATTCAACCCATTTACGTTTAAGGTAATTATTGATAAGTATGATCCCATTGCCATTTACTTTATTGTTTTGGGTTTGGGTTTATATGCCCTTTTTGTGTTTCCTGTCTAGAGAATATCCTTTAGCATTTGTTGGAGAGCTGGTTTGGTGATGCTGAATTCTCTCAGCTTTTGCTTGTCTGTAAAGCTTTTGATTTCTCCTTCATATTTGAATGAGATCCTTGCTGGGTACAGTAATCTGGGCTGTAGGTTATTTTCTTTCATCACTTTAAGTATGTCTTGCCATTCCCTCCTGGCCTGAAGCATTTTTATTGAAATCTCTGCAGATATCCTTATGGGAATCCCCTTGTGTGTTATTTGTTGTTTTCCCCTTGCTTCTTTTAATATTTGTTCTTTGTGTTTGATTTTTGTTAATTTGATTAATATGTGTCTTGGGGTGTTTTGCCTTGGGTTTATCCTGTTTGGAACTCTCTGGGTTTCTTGGATTTGGGTGGTTATTTCCTTCCCCATTTTAGGGAAGTTTTCAACTATTATCTCCTCAAGTGTTTTCTCATGGCCTTTCTTTTTGTCTTCTTCTTCTGGGACTCCTATAATTGGAATGTTGGAGTGTTTCATATTGTCCTGGAGGTCTCTGAGATTGTCCTCATTTCTTTTAATTTGTCTTTGTTTTTTCCTCTCTGATTCATTTATTTCTACCATTCTATCTTCTATTTCACTAATCCTATCTTCTGCCTCTGATATTCTACTATTTGTTGCCTCCAAAGTGTTTCTGATCTCATTTATTGCATTATTCATTATATATTGACTCTTTTACATTTCTTCTAGGTCCTTGTTAAACCTTTCTTGCATCTTCTCAATCCTTGTCTCCAGGCTATTTATCTGTGATTCCATTTTGATTTCATTTTGGATCATTTTCAGTATCATTATTTGGAATTCGTTCTCAGGTAGATTCCCTATCTCTTTCTCTTTTGTTTGGTTTGGTGGGCATGTCTCCTGTTCCTTTACCTTCTGGGTATTCCTCTGTCTCTTCATCTTGGATATATTGCTGCGTTTGGTGTGGCCTTTCTGTATTTTGGGAATTTGTGGAGTTCTCTTTATTATGGAGTTTCCTCGCTGTGGGTGGGGTTGTATCAGTGGCTTGTCAAGGTTTCTTGATTAAGGAAGCTTGTGTCAGAGTTCTGGTGGGTGGAGCTGGATTTCTTCTCTCTGGTGTGCAATGAAGTGTCCACTAGTGAGTTATGAGATGTCTATGGTTTTGGAGTAACTTGAGCTGCCTGTATTTTGAAGCTCAGGGGTGTGTTCCTGTGTTGCTGGAGAATTTGCATGATATGTCTTGCTCTGGAATTTGTTGGCCCTTGGGTGGTGCTTCGTTTCAGTGTAGGTATGGAGGCATTTGATGAGCTCCTATCGATTAATGTTCCCTGGATTCAGGAGTTCTCTGATGTTCTCAGGATTTGGACTTAAGCCTCCTGCTTCTGGTTTTCAGTTTTATTTTTACAGTCACCTCAAGACTTCTCCATCTATATAGCACTGATGATAAAACATCTAGGTTAAAGATAAAAAGTGTCTCTACATTGAGGGACACCCAGAGAGGTTCACTGAGTTACATGGAGAAGAGAAGAGGGAGGGATTAGTTAGAGGTGACTGGAATGAGATGAGGTGGGATCAAAAGAGGAGAGAGCAAGCTAACCAGTAATCACTTCCTTATGTGCACTCCTCAGTCTGGACACCTCAGAGATGTTCACAGAGTTATACAGGGAAGAGGAGAGGGAAGAAGTAAACAGAGGTGGCCAGGAGGATAAAGAGGGAAATGAAAAGGAGAGAGACAGATCCAGCTAGTAACCAGTTCCCTAAGTGTTCTCCATCGTCTGGAACACACAGAGATCCACAGAGTCGGGTAGAGAAGAGAAGGGGGAGGAAGGAGACAGAGACAACCTGGTGGAGAAAAAGGAGAGTCCAAAGGAGGAGAGAGTGGTCAAGCCAGTAATCTTGCTCTCAGGCAAAATTGGGCACTGAAGATTGGGTTTTTAAATGTATAAAATTGACAACAAATACCAAAAAGCAAAGATTAAAAATCTATAGTAGAGGTTGGATTTTCAAAAATACAATATTAAAGAAAAGAAGAAGAACAAGAAGAAAAAAAAAGTCATGAGAATTATTAAAAAACAACAACCACAACCACACACAAAAAATATATATATGGCGTTTACTTTAAAAATAGGGTCCTTTTTTGGAAAAGTGATAGTAGGTTATAAAAATTAAAATTAAAGGAGAAATAGAGGACTTAAAAATTTAAAAAAAGGAGAAGAAAAAGAAAGAAAGAAAAAACAATCAAACAACATCAACAACAACAAAAAAAAGAATGGTCATAAAAATAGTAAAGATATTTCTGGGACTTTCTCTGGTGTTGTGGGCAGTGTGGGGTCACTTTAAGGCGGTTCCCTCTGTTTAGCTTCTTCTGTTTGCCAGTCTCTTCAGTGTCTGATTTCCGCCCTGACACAAGGGGGGAGTGGTGGACACTTTTCTTTTTCTTTTTTAGGCTAACTTGTTCAGTTGTGCTGTAGGGAGGGAGGGATGCTGCAAACAAATAACACTGGCATGTGCTCACAGTGTCTCAGCCACACTGGGCATACCCCTGCACATGGCACACACCACTCAGTCTCTACATTGCTCCACCGGGGAACCATCTGAGGCCGGCCCTGGGCTGCATGCACCTCCCCAGTCTAAGCTGCTCAGGCTCGGCTCTCAGGTAGCCCTAAGAGGTGCAGATTTGGTTGGGCCTGCGTTTTGTGCCCTTCCCAGGACCAAGTAGCTCAGGTGTTTGGTGAGTACAGTCGCTGCGACTTATCGCCTTTCCCTGCTGCTCAGTTTTCTGGGTGTACTGCTGGCGCTCCTTGTCAGGCATATGGTGACTGTCCAGAACCCCAAGAAATCTTAGTTAGCAAAGAAGCCTGCTTGCAGTTTGGTAGGTAATGTCTCTCCGGGGCTGTGATTGCCCCCTTCCAGCCCTTACAGCTCTGGCTGCCTGTCACTGGAATGGGATGGTCTGCAGCCGGCTATTTCCGTTCCTTCCTTTGTTCTATGCGCATTCCTAGTGGTGTCTTATGTTAGAGTTTTTGCATAGTAGCTATCCCACAGTCTGGTATGCTAGCCCAAGTTAGTTCACTCTGGTTATACTCACGGCATTCTGGCCCGATTCTTAAAAAGCACTGCAGCCAATGCCTCCCTGCCCTGCCCCCACTTGCTAGTGGCGGATGCAGGCGTCTGCACTGCTTTTCCACTGGGGGAGTTACCATTGGGCTCTTAATCCATTGGTTTTAATTATTTACTTATTTTTCTTCCCTGTTATGTTGCCCTCTGTGCTTCCAAGGCTCGCCACAGACTCAGCAGTGAGAGTGTTTCCTGGTATTTGGAAACTTCTCTTTTTTTAGACTCCCTTCCTGGGACAGGACTCTCTTCCCAGGATGGGACTCCCTTCCTGGGACAGAGCTCCCTCCCTACCTCCTTTGTCTCTCTTTTCGTCTTTTATATTTTTCCTATCTGTTTTTGAAGACAATGATCTGCTTTTCTGGGTGCCTGATGTCCTCTGTCAGCATTCAGAAGCTGTTTTGCAGAATTTACTCAGCGTTGAAATGTCCTTTTCATGAATTTGTGTGTGGGGGTGGTCTTCCCATCCTATTCCTCCGCCATCTTAGGACCGCCCCCAAAGCAATCTTAAAAAGATAACAAAGCTGAAAGCACCATATCTTTTGATTTTAAACTATATGCAAAGCTTTTTTAATCAAAGAGGTATGGTTTTGGCATAAAAACAAACACATAGGTCAATGGGACACATTAGACAGCTCAGACATAAACCCAAGAATATGTAGTATATTAATTTTTGACAGAGGAGCTGAAAATATACAGTAGGGAAATAGTCACCTCTTCAATAAATGGTATTGGAAATTTTGGACAGACACATGTAAAAAAAAAAAAAAGGGATTGGACATCTTTCTTACCCTATACACAAAAATAAACTCAGAAAGGATTAAAACTTGAATATAAAACTTGAAAACATAAAACACCTAGGAAAAATAGTGGTGGGGAGACTCTTTGCTTTCTTTCTTGGAAATGATATTTTGGATTAGGCACCAAACAAAAGGCACCAAAGCAAAAATAAGCGAGTTGGAAATACATCAAACTGAAAAGCTTCTGCACAGAAAAATAAGTCACTAATAAAATGAAAAGAAAACATTGGAATGGGAGAAGATATTAGCAACCACATAGCCAATAAGTGTTAATATCAAAACTATACAAGGGACTTGCACAACTCAATAGAAAAATTACAAGTAATCTAATTTGCAAATAGGCCAAGTACTTAAATATCCTTCTTTCCCCCAAGAAGACTTAAATAGCCAACAAGTACACACAAAGTTGCTCAGTGTCATTAATCATTAGGGAATGCAAATCAAAGCTCCTATGAGATAGCACCTCACAACTGTTAGTATATCTTTTCTCAAAAAGGCAAGAAATAGTAAGTTCTGACCAAGGAATGGAGAAAAGGGAACTTTTGTGTTAGACATAATATCAAACATATATATATATACACACACACATATATTTATGTATGTATATGATTATATATTACTCAGCCTAAAAAGTGAAAATACTATCATGTTTAACTATATAAATTATTATGAAGGGTATTATATTAAGTAAAATAAGCCAGGCAGAAAGAGAAAGACAAATATTGCATGATGTTATTTTTGGGTGAAATTTAAAAAATAAAGGAAAGTCACTTATAGGTCATACAAAAGTGGTATCCTGGAGCTGGGAGCTGAAGTGGGGGATAGGGAGAGATTGGTTAAAGAGAACAGAAAAACCTGACCATACTCTACTAATATGGTAATATTTATCTGGAACATAATCCATTAAAATAATCCAAAGATATGAAAAAAAAAAGCAATCCTTTATAACACAGTGTATTCATAAGTCAGGGTCTGCTAAGTCTAGGGAACTTCTGGGCTAAATTGAAGCAAAACCTATAAAATAGAACTTTACTGATATTAATACTTATGTTGATATTGATATATCTTTAGGTTAAGTTACATGTAACATAAATATACCAAAAAAAAAAAATCCCAATGTCAATCACACAAAACACAACAATGAGAATTACTATTAGTTTGTTGTACTAATAATTCTTAAGACTTCTTCTGGACATAAATAAAGAAGGAGAGTGAGACAGAGAAGAGAATGGACTGTTAAAGTCTTTCTGCAATGAAAAAAATAGATAAATATCCTCACTAAAATCTATGGGATTAAAGAGATGGACTGGTGCAACAAATAAAATCTGTTCTGGATTCTTATATAAAATTAGAAACCCAGCATTGACCTTTGGTAGGCAAATTATGTAATGCAAACAAACACTGGAGAGCTAGGAGAAAAAATGAACTGATGAGTCAGGGATTTAGATATTTAAATTATCAGGTGCAGAATATAAAATGACCAAGGGTATGAGGCTTAAAAAATAAAACACAGAATAGGAAAAATTGTCTGGAAAGGAACAGTATAAAAATGTATAGAAGAAAAATAAATGATTTGTGAAATTATTGAAATGTACAACTCAGTGAATGATTTCACTGACAGATGAAACACCTCTGAAGACAGAATTAAAAACATCTCCTGAGCAGGATAAACTCAGATATGCAGATGACACCACCATTATGGCAGAAAGTGAAGAGGAACTAAAAGCCTCGTGATGACAGTGAAAGAGGAGAGTGAAATGGTTGGCTTAAAACTCAACTTTCAGAAAACTAAGATGGCATCTGGTCCCATGACTCCATGGCAAGTAGATGGAGAAACAACAGAAAGAGTGACAGACTTTGTTTCTTGGTTTCCAAAATCACTGCAGATGGTGACTGCAGCCATGAAATTAAAAGATGTTTGCTCCTTGGAAGAAAAGCTATATGAACTTAAACAGCATATTAAAAAGCAAAGACGTTACTTTGCCAACAAAGGTCCATCTAGTCAAAGTTATTGTTTATCTAGTAGTCATGTATAAATGTGAGAGCTGGATCATAAAGAAAGCTGAGCACCGAAGAATTGATGTTTTTGAACTATGGTATTGGAGAAGACTCTTGGGTCCCTTGGACTGCAAGGAGATCCAACCAGTCCATCCTAAAGGAAATCAGTCCTGAATATTCATTGGAAGGACTGATGATGAAGTTGAAACTCCAATACTTTGGACACCTGATGCAAAGAACTGACTCATTGCAGAAGACCCTGATACTGGGAAAGATGAAGGCAGGAGGAGAAGGAGATAACCGAGGGTGAGATGGTTGGATGGTATCACTGACTCGATGGACATGAGTCTGAGCAAGCTCTGGGAGTTTGTGATGGACAGAGAAGCCTGGTGTGCTGCAGTCCATGCAGTTGCAAAAAGTCAAACACAACTGAGCAAGTGAACTGAACTGAACAGGAAGACAGACCTGAAGGTGCTACCAGGATGAGGACCAAATACTCAAAAGTGGTAATACATATTGAAGAGATATAGAAGATATAATGAGGGTTTAAAACAAGAGCTACTTCTTTGGTCACAGTTCTAGAGGTCAGAAGTCTGAATCATGGTGTGGGCAGAGCCAGGATCTCTCTAAAGTGGTAATTCTTTGCATCTTCCACTTTATGGTGGTTCCTGGCATTCCTGGCCTCCCTTGGCTTATGACAGCATAACTCTCTACCATTGCTATCACATGGCCTTTTCCTCTTGTTCCTGTATCCTCTCCTCTTCTAAGGATGATAGTCATTGGTTTAGAATCCAGGAAAATTTCCTCTTGGGATCCTTAACAGTTACATTAATAAAAACCTTTTTGCAAAGAAGAACACATAATGAGGTTCCAGGTGGACATGGATTTTGAGGAGAAACTATTCAATCCACTGCAGAAACAACTAAAGAAAACATGTGAAAAAAACTGGAAATATAAAATTGGATGTATTCACAAACTGAAATGCTCAACTTTTTTGACCCCATAGAATTCATCCCACCAGAGTCCTCCTTTCATGGGATTTTCCAGGCAAAAATAATGGAGTGGTTTGCCATTTCCTTCTCCAGGGACTGCATCTTCCTGACCCAGGGACTGAACCTGCTAATCAGCTATATAATAATTATTGAAAATATTGTTCCAAGGCATAATGTGAATAAACAGTGTTTACCTTGTCATATTACAAAAACATATTTATATGCTTAAATAAGCATCAAAGCCATTTATCAAGCTATGTGCGGTTTGCCATACATTATAATATTATTCTATTAAACTCTATATAATGATAATTTATTACTTTGATATTTCTATGACTTTATTCCTTTGTGGCAGTTCTTCTTTACTGAGAATTAGAGTACTTTAAAAAATTAATTAATTTATTTTAATCAGAGGCTAATTACTTTACAATATTGTGGTGGTTTTTGCCATATATTGACATGAACCTGCCATGGGTGTACATGTGTTCCACATCCTAAACCTCTCCCCTCTCCCTCCCTATACCATCCCTCAGCATCATCCCAGTGCTCTGGCCCTGAACACCCTTTCTCATGCATCAAACCTGGACTGGCAATCTAGTTCAGATATGGTAACATACATGTTTCAATGCTATTCTCTCAAATCATCCAACCCTTGCCTTCTCCATCTGTTCTTTACATGTGTGTCTCTTTTGCTGTCTCACATGTAGGGTCATTGTTACCATCTTTCTAAATTCCATATATATGCATTAATATACTGTATTGTGCTTTTCTTTCTGACTTACTTCACTCTGTATAACACTTCACTCTAGTTTAATCCACCTCATTAGAGCCAATTCAAATGCATCTTTTTAATAGCTGAGTAATATTCCGTTGTGAATATGTACCACAGCTTTCTTATCCATTCCTCTACCGATGAACATTTAGGTTGCTTCCTTGTTCTAGCTATCATAAACAATGCTGTTATGAACATTGGGGTACACATGTCTCTTTTAATTCTGGTTTCCTTAGTGTGTATGCCCAGCAATGGGATTACTGTGTTGTATGGCAGTTCTATTTCCAGTTTTTAAAGGAATCTCCAAAATGTTCTCCATAGTGTCTGTACTAGTTTGCATTCCCACCAACAGTGTAACAGGTCTCCTTTTTCTCCACACCCTCTCCAGCATTTATTGTTTTTTTTTTCCTTAAATATAAATCTATTAAAATGGAGTATTACTCAGCCATTAAAAAGAGTGCATTTGAATCAGTTCTAATGAAGTGGATGAAACTGGAGCCTATTATACAGAGTGAAGTAAGCAAGGAATAAAAACACCAATACAGCATTTATTGTTTGTAGACTTGTTGATAGCAGACATTCTGACCAGTGTGAGATGGTATCTCATTGTGGTTTTGATTTGCATTTCTCTGATAATGAGTGATGTTGAACATATTTTCATATATTTGTTAGCCATCTATATGACTTCTTTGGAGAAATGTCTGTTTAGATCTTTGGCCCATTTTTTAATTGGGTTGTTTATTTTTCTGGAAATGAGCTGCATGAGCTGCTTGTATATTTTTGAGATTAATTCTTTGTCAGTTGCTTCATTGCTATTATTTTCTCACACTCTGAAGGCTGTTTTTTCACCTTGCTTATAGTTTCCTTCATTGTGCAAAACCTTGAGTAAACATAAAACCCAGAATTTTTGCTTTCTATTGTGCATCTATACCACTACTTTTATTCTCCAGTTTTTGTAATATTGTTTGACTTGTAGATAAACTCACAGAAGTGCAATTCATTTTAGTTGTTCAGTCATGTCTGATTCTTCGAAACTTCATGGACTGGAGCACGCCAGGTTTCCCTGTCCATCACCAATTCCCAGAGCTTACTCAAACTCATGTCTATTGAGTTGGTGATGCCATCCAATCATCTCATCCTCTGTCATCCCCTTCTCCTCCCGCCTTCAATCCTTCCCAGCAGGGTCTTTTACAATGAGTCAGTTCTTCACATCAGGTGGTGAAAGTACTGGAATTTCAGCTTCAACATCAGTCCTTCTGATGAATATTCAAAACTGATTTCCTTTAGGATGGACTGGTTGGATCTCCTTGAAGTCCAAGGGACTCTCAAGATTCCTCTCCAACACTATAGTTCAAAAGCATCAACTCTTGTGTGCTCAGCTTTCTTTATAGTCCAAATCTCACATCCATATATGATGTGTATGGTTTTTCCAGTAAAACCATAGCCTTGACTAGATGGACATTTGTGGACAAAGTGATGTCTCTATTTTTAATATGTTGTCTAGGTTGGTCATAACTTTTTTCCATGTAGTGTCTTTTAATTTCATGGCTACAGTCACCATTTGCAGTGATTTTGAAGCACAAACAAATAAAGTTTCTCACTGTTTCCATTATTTTCCCATCTCATCTATTTGCCATGAAGTAATGAGACCAAATGCCATGACCTTAGTTTTCTGAATGCTGAGCTTTTAGCCAACTTTTTCACTCTCCTCTTTCACTTTGATAAAGAGGTTCTTTAGTTCTTTACTTTCTACCATAAGGGTAACGTCATCTGTATATCTGAGGTTATTTATATTTCTCCCAGCAATCTTGATTCTATCGTGTGCTTCATCCAGCCTGGCATTTCACATGAGGTACTCTGTGTATAAGTTAAATAAGCAGGGTGACAATATACAACCTTGATGTACTCCTTTCCCTAACTGGAACCAGTCTGTTGTTCAATGTCCAGTTCTAACTGTTGCTCCTTGATCTGCATACATATTTCTCAGGAGGCAGGTCAGGTGGTCTTGTATTCCCACATCTTTAAGAATTTTCCATAGTTTGTTGTGATTCACATAGTCAAAGGCATATCAGTACTCAATTGTTTTTTTGATTAATGTTTAGTTGTGTCTGAAGGTTTTCTCCATCCAGTAATTTTAAAGCTTTACCTTACTTTTGGCTTGCTCTCTGATAAACTGCATCTTTCTCTTTCCTCTCCCACTCTAAATAAGCATGCTTTAAAGTAGGAAGGAATAAAAGCCCCAAATGTAACTTCGTTGGAAGTTTCTAAGGAGCCTTTTAGTTCATTGCTTGTTCTAGAAACTAGTAGATACACTGTCCATTATTGTCTCATTCCTTCATTAAAGAAGTTTTAATTCCTGTAGTCAATGTTGTGAGGCTGCTTTACACACACACACACACACACACACACAAAGAGCACCATCTTGCTATACCCTTAAAGTCAATTATTGGTGGAAATATTCACTTCAAAAATAAATGAAATCCAGATCTTTGAAGAATTTCTGGTTTGACAAAAGTCAAAACTAAATTTTGAAGATTACAATTATGTATGCCCTCCCCCACCAATTCTATAGCTGCTGAGATGATGTGTAATGCTATTTGCATGGTGTATAAAACCCTGGATGTTTCATCTATAATATTTACTTTTCCCACTTGAATAAGAAAGAGTGATTTTATAACACATTATAGAATTTTGCAAAAGTAATGCAATTGAATGCTAAAAAGTATTTTTTTCACTGGTATAGAAAGATACAGCTATTTCATTTTCCTGATCTTTAAAACAATAGAAGTGTTTTGTACCTATGAACTATGCCCATAGAAAATAGACCAAACTGGCTAAGGGAACAAGATTATCGTTTCTGGATTGCAAGCCCACTTCATTCTGATTTACTAAAAGCTATCCTGACTTCTGTTCACATTTACATCTCATTTTATAGAGTTGTACCCAAGTAAAATTATGGACACCTTTCTGTTGAAGATGTGGAAGTTCTAATCCTCACATGATTAAAAAAAGACACTCAGCTAGCTCTCAGAAAGCTCCCTGTAACTGTAACCCTTCTGAGATTTTTCTCACAAAATTCTTCCAACAGACCAAAGATGTTCATAAGATCAGTGTGAAGAGCAAATTAGATGGTACATACTAACTACAGCAAGAGTCCTGATTTATTGCAACTGTGCAAGTTATTGGAATATTAATATGCAATATTTCTTCAAAAATACTTATGTTTCTGATTTGCCCAGTGTTTCAGAACTGTTCATATTCCATAAACTAGACTATTTTCACTCAGAGTTCCCAGGTTAATGAGGGAAGATAGCTTGACTGACTTCATATGTATGTTTTCTTTATACAGCAACACACTTTTGATTTACTTTCACTTGATAGAGTAGAAAGTACCTTATGCTATTAACCTGAGTCTCTGTATCCTTCAAATATTACTCTGTTAATGATCCCCTTTTAGGAGAAGTACATCATGAAAATAAAAGCCTTACCAATAATTACCTACCATCTTGTTTTCATAATGTACTTAAATATTTATACTTCTACTCCTCCATTAAACTAATCAAATAAGAAATACTGCTAAAGGAATTGCCTTATAAATAAGGCTGCCCAGAAAGATGATAATCTACTTTTCTATGCCTCTGTAATTTTCTAACCAAATAGGTTTTCATTGTGTTGCAAAATACTAGCAGATTACCAGTGACATGAAAAATGTGTCACCACATACAAAAGCAGGCTGATACTAATGACTATTATTCATTCTATTATTGACTCTCAAGGGATTCTATTTACAAAAAGCAATGCTTGACTCAAGGATAAATAATGCATTTCAAAATACAAAGTACTTTTTACTCTTCCATTAACTCTAGTCTTTTATTAAGAAAAGCTAATTTTATTTAAAACAGTGATTATCTGCTTAGATTTGTGCATGCACTTAAAGACAAGTTTGAACATATCAGTTAACTTAGATAAATATTCTATTGCTATTTTAGGATAGTAAAAATTAATGTTCCTATTAGAATCTCATTTACAGTCATCTTTTAGAGCCCACATCATCCTTGGAAATTCAAGGAAAATAGGAAAAGTACATCTTTACCAAAATAAACCTGTTAAATGACATTAAAAATAATGAAATATATGTTTAAAAACTTACTTTTGCTTCTTCCTCACAAGAGTCTTGCTTTTGAGGCTTTATTGAGAAGTAGACATTAGTACACATGATACATATACATATGTAGATACATATATAAACACATAGCATATGTATATATATAATATTTTCAATGTAAATTTTTAGATACTTTCTAAAACTATCTAATGCTTTTAAGCTATTGGGTGTAAATATATTCAGAATTTACATTTTACAGACAAACTACTTATCTAAGTTTTTCTTCCATTTATTTTGAATTTATTTTGAAGTGTTATAGGATGAGTTCAGATTACTATATAATAAAATAAAAATCTATATTGTGATTCAATTCACTTGAGGTAATCAATATTGAATTTAAGATAAAAACTAGTCACTTTATGAATTTTCATAAAATAGTAGTAAATGTCATATTATGGATGAACATCAGTGAGCTTAACACTCAAGGAAGGAAACTGGAAATTTGTAGAGAAACTACTTAAAAACAGTCACTAATCATGTTCATTATTCATTTAATTTAAAATACCACATGCATGTTTCTTACTTGGAAAAGAAATATGCTTTTCTAAAACTTGTATTTAATAAATGTGCTGGACCTTTGATCAGTACATAACCTGAACATACTGCATAAAAATATTTATGCTGTGCAAATAACAGATTCATTTATTTGTTTATTAAAAATTATTATCAAAAATGTAAAGCACGTTTGTACAATTGATCCTTTTAGTTTATTTTATATAGAAAATACTTCTAAATTCCCAACCCTGCATTACCCCTCCACATCCTCTCCAGTATTTCTTATTTGTTGTATTCTTTTTTGATAATAGCTATTCTGACAGGTGTTAGTTGACGTCTCCTTAGGTTTTGATTTGCATTTCCTTAATGCTTAGTAATGCTGAGCATCATCATGTGCATTTTGGCTATCTGCATGTCCTCTTTGTAAAAATGTCTGTTCATGTTTTCTGCCTCTTTTTTAAATAGATTATTTGCTTTTTCTTTTGGATGTTATTATATGAGCTGTTTATTTATTTGGGGCATTAACATCTTATCAGTCATATCACTTGCAAATACTTTTTCCCTTTCAGTAGGTTGTATTTTTGCTTTGTCAGTGGTTTCCTTTGGTGTGCAAAACTTTTAAATTTAATTAGGTCCCATTGGTTTATTTTCACCTTTTTGCTTTAAGAGACAGATATAAAAAATACTGCTGCAGTTTTTGTCAAAGAGCATCCTGCATGTGTTTTCCTTTGGTTTTACTGTTTCTGATCTTCCACTTAGGTCTTTGGGCTTCCCAGGTGGCGCTAGTGATAAAAAAAAAAAAATCCATCTGATAAAGAACCCACCTGCCAGTGCTGGATATGTAAGAGACATGGATTTGATCCTTGGTTTGGGAAGATCCCCCGAGGGAGGGCATGGCAACCCACTCCAGTACTCTTGGCAGGAGAATCCTTTGGCAAAGGAGCCTGGCAGGCTAAAGTCCACAGAGTAACAAAGAGTTGGAAATGACTGAAGCAAATAGCATGCAGCACGCACATTAGGTCTTTAATCCACTTTGAGTTTGACAGACAGAGTGCCTGATGAACTATGGATGGAGGTTTGTGACATTGTATAGGAGACAAGGACCAAGATCACCCTCAAGAAAAGAAATTCAAAACAGCAAAATACTCTCTGAGGAGGCCTTACAAACAGCTGTGAAAAGAAGAGAAGAAAAACAAAAGAGGAAAGAAAAGATATACCCATTTGAATGCAGAGTTCCAAAAAAATAGCAAGGAGACATAAGAAAGCCTTCCTCAGTGATCAATGCAAAGAAATAGAGGAAAACAATAAAATGGGAAAGATAAGAGATCTCTTCAAGAAAATTAGAGCTATCAAGGGAACATTTCATGCAAAGATGAGCAAAATAAAGGACAGAAAAGGTATGGACCTAACAGAAGCAGAGGAGATTAAGAAGAATAGCATGAATACACAGAAGAATTATATAATAAAGATATTTATAACCCAGATAATCATGATGATGTGATCACTCACCTAGAGTCAGACATCCTGGAATGTGAAGTCAAGTGGGCCTTAGGAAGCATCACTACAAACAAATCTAGTGGAGGTGATGGAATTCCAGTTGAGTTATTTCAAATCTTAAAAGATGATGCTGTGAAATGCTGTCCCCAATATGCCAACAAATTTGGAAAATGCAGTAGTGACCACAGGACTGAAAAGGTCAGTTTTCATTCTAATCCCAAAGAAAGGCAATGTCAAAGAATGCCCAAACTAATGCACAATTGCACTCATCTCGCCTGCTAGTAAGGGCTTCCCTAGTGGCTTAGAGGTTAAAGCATCTGCCTGGAATGCAGGAGACCCATGTTCGATCCCTGAGTCAGGAAGATCCCCTGGAGAAGGAAAATGTCAACCCACTCCAATACTCTTGCCTGGAGAACCCCATGGAGGGAGGAGCCTGGTAGGCTACCGTCCATGGGGTCGCAAAGAGTTGGACATGACTGAGCGACTTCACTTTCACTTTCACCTGCTAGTAAAGTAATGCTCAAAATTCTCCAAGCCAGGCTTCAAAAGTACATGAAAAATGAACTTCCAGGTGTTCAAGCTGGATTTAGAAAAGATAGAAGAACCAGAGATCAAATTGCCAACATCCACTGGATCATCAAAAAAAAAAGAGTTCCAGAAAAACATCTACTTCTGCTTTATTGACTATGCCAAAGCCTTTGTGTGTATCACAACATACTGTGGAAAATTATTCAAGAGAGGGGAATACCAGAGCACCTGATCTACCTCTTGAGAAATCTGAATGCAGGTCCAGAAGCAATAGTTAGAACTGAACGTGGAACAACAGACTGGTTCCAAATCTAGAAAGGAGTCTGTCAAGGTTGTACATTGTCACTCTGCTTATTTAACTTATATGCAGAATACATCATAATAAATGCTGGACTGGATGAAGCAGAAGATGGAATCAAGATTGCCGGGAGAAATTTCAATAACCTCAGACATGCAGATGACAACACCCGTATGGCAGAAAGAAAAGAAGAACTAAAGAGCCCCTTGAAGAAAGTGAAAGAGGAGAGTGAAAAAATTGGCTTAAAGCTCAACATTCAGAAAACTAAGATCATGGGATCTGGTCCCATTACTTCATGGGAAATAGATGGAAAAACAATGGAAACAGTGGCAGACTATATTGGCGCTCTAAAATAACTGCAGGTGTTGAGCGTAACCATGAAATTAAAAGACAGTTACTCCTTTTAAGAAAAGTTATGACCAACCTAGACAGCATATTAAAAGCAGAGACATTACTTTGCCAACAAAGGTCCATCTAGTCAAGGCTATGGTTTTTCAATAGTTATGTATGATGTGAGAGTTGGACTATAGAGAGAGCTGAGTGCTGAAGAATTGATGCTTTTGAACTGTGGCGTTGAAGACTCTTGAGAGTCCTTTGGACTGCTTGGAGATCCAATCAGTCCATCCTAAAGGAAATTAGTTTTGAATATTCATTGGAAGAATTGATGTTGAAGCTGAAATTCCAATACTTTGGCCACATGATGCAAAGAACGAACTCATTGAAAAAGACCATGATACTGGGAAAGACTGAAGGCACGAGAAGAAGGGGGCAACATAGAATGAGATGATTGGATGTCATCTCTGACTCAATGGACATGAGTTTAGTTAAAACTGGGATTTAGTGATGGACTGGAAGGCCTGGCGTGGTACAGTCTATAGGGTAGCAAAGAGTCGGAAATGACTGAGTGATTAAACTGACTTTACTTTTGTATATGGTATTAGAGACTATTCTAATTTATTTATTTTTTTAATATATGTAGCTTACTGGTTTTGCCAGCACAACTTATTGAAGAGACTGTCTTTTCATCATTGTATATTATTTCTTCCTTTGTTGTAGATTAATTGATTATGTGTGGGCTTATTTCTAGGCTCTCTAGTCTGTTCCACTGATCTATGTGTCTGTGTTTGTGCCATTACCACTATGCTTTGACTACTATAGCTTTGTAGTATAATTTAATTAGGCTTAATACCTAATTTTATAATTTGTAATTTAAATGAAAAATCTCATGTTGTCTATCACCCTATGTATAATATTCAACTTTACCAAATAGTAAACAAAAATTTATTTTTACCTAAAGAGTGAAAAGTTATTATAGAAAAGACAATATACAGCAATAAGTAATTCACATGAATTACAGAAGGTACTGCTTTTCTGAAATTTTCACCTAGTAAATATATATCATTTTTTAAAATTTAGATAATTTCGATTTATTTGTTTCTGTGTAACTGTTCATTTCTATCTAAATTACTGTTTTGATTTTTTTGCCGTTTTGGGATTCTTAGATGGTACAAGGGTAACCTTCAATAAATTTTCTATTCATAATTTTCTGTCTTTTAACAGACATCAATCAAGTAGAAACTACTAATGTTATTAAGGTATAAAGTAGCAACAATGGCTACTAAATTGTGGGTTTATTTTAAGCATTCAGTTCAGTTCAGTTGCTCAGTCATGTTTGACTCTTTGCGACCCCATGAACCACAGCATTCCAGGCCTCCCTGTCCATCACCAACTCTAGGAGTTCACCCAAACTCATGTCCATTGAGTCAATGATGCCATCCAACCATCTCATCCACTGTCGTTCCCTTCTCCTCCTGCCCCCAATCCCTCCCAGCATCAGAGTCTTTTCTAATGAGTCAACTCTTCACATGAGGTGGCCAAGTATTGGAATTTCAGCTTCAACATCAGTCCTTCCAATAAACACCCAGGACTGATTTCCTTTAGGATGGACTGGCTGAATCTCCTTGCAGTCCAAGGGATTCTTAAGAGTCTTCTCCAACACCACAGTTCAAAAGCATAAATTCTTCAGCACTCAGCTTTCTTCACAGTCCAACTCTCACATCCAAGCCTTGACTAGATGGACCTTTGTTGACAAAGTAATGTCTCTGCTTTTTAATATGCTATCTAGGTTGGTCATAACATTTCTTCAAAGGATTAAGCATCTTTTAATTTCATGGCTGCAGTCACCATCTGCAGTGATTTTGGAGCCCCCCCAAAGTAAAGTCAGTCACTGTTTCCTCATCTATTTCCCATGAAGGGATGGGACCAGATGCCATGATCTTCGCTTTCTGAATGTTGAGCTTTAAGCCAACGTTTTCACTTTTCTCTTTGACTGTCATCAAGAGGCTTTTAGTTCTTCTTTACTTTCTGCTATAAGGGTGGTGTCATCTGCATATCTGAGGTTACTGCAATTTCTCACCGCAATCGTGATTCCAGCTTGTGCTTCTTCCAGTCTAGCATTTCTCATGATGTACTCTGCGTATAAATTAAATAAGCAAGGTGACAATATACAGCCTTGATGTTCTCATTTTCCTATTTGGAACCAGTCTGTTGTACCATGTCCAGTTCTAACTGCTGCTTCCTGACCTGCACACAGGTTTCTCAAGAGTCAAGTCAGGTGGTATGGTACTCCCATCTCTTTCAGAATTTTCCACAGTTTATTGTTACCCTTTTAAGCATTATAAATATTATAGACAGTGAGGCAATATAATCACCTAATCAATTACATTAAAATATTTAACCTTAAATTTCTTATGTTCATCCTAATAAGAACTTCCACAATATACATACAAAATCAACTAATCCACTGTTGAATGAATGTCAAGAGATCATTGATGTTATATTCAGAAGAACTCTTAAATTATCATGAAATTAAAGTTAGTTATGGTAAAAATTCCAGTTAAAAATGAAATAAATATGATTCTTACCATATGCCATTATATTGACCATGCTAGTGTATTCACATCTATTCACATATGGTTGAAGAGCTGCATATAGTTGCTGTCATTTAGATGTCAAACACTGTATTATTTATAAGCAAAATTATTTCAATGGAAATTTAAACAGTTGTACTTTGTGCACTGCGTACTTGTTTGTTATTAAAAATTTTAGTGATTCTTCAGAGAAATTACTCTCTACCTTACTTTGGTTATTCTACATAAAATGAGTACCTTTTAGTAGGAAAGGATTATGCTTCCAATCCATATTGGAAGCATGTATTTCCTTCACATATTTCCCTGTGAAGGAAATATGACAAAAGTGATAAGGGAAATAATCATTTTGTATTGAACTGTGGTGCTGGAGAAGACTTGTGAGAGTCCCTTGGACTGCAAGGGGATCCAACCAGTCCATTCTAAAGGAAACTAGTTCTGAGTGTTCTTTGGAAGGAATGATGCTAAAGCTGAAACTCCAGTACTCTGGCCACCTCTTGCATAGAGGTGACTCATTGGGAAAGACTCTAATGCTTGGAGGGATTGGGGGCAGGAGGAGAACGAGACAACAGAGGGTGAGATGGCTGGATGGCATCACCAATTCGTGGACATGAGTTTGAGGGAACTACAGGAGTTGGATAATGGACAGGGAGGCCTGGCATGCTGCAATTTATGGGGTTGCAAGGAGTTGGACACGACTGAGCGACTGAACTGAATTGAACTGATTAGTTCTTACTGAAATATTTGTAAATTATGCAGAGCATAAAGTGATTCACTCTCAGTAATAGATTGCATTAAAAGACAAAGGTAATATATATAAACCATGTGAAAGTATTTCAGGATCACTGACTAAAATTAAACTTTCAATATGGCTTCTTAATCGTGTGAGCAGTAAGAAATATAAAGAGAAGTATCCCACCAAATGTATATGTTGATGTCCTGACCTCAGGATGACAGAAGAATAGGGTCTTTCAGGGGATAATTTGGGCTAAATGAGAGTATAAGGGTGGGACCCTAATGTAGTATGAGCTGTTGTTCAGTCGGTCAGTCAGTTGGTCAGTCAATCATTTCAACTCTTGCAACCCCAAGAACTTCGGCACACCAGACTTCCCTGTCCTTCACCTGTATGACTGATGTCCTTCTAAGAAGAGAAACAAACAAACAAACTAAGAGTGTACATAGCCAGCAAAGAAGACCATACAAGGACACAGAAGTAAGGCAGCCGTCTGTAAGGCAGGAAGACAAGCCTCAGCCAAAACCAATTGTGCCAAGACCTTGATCTTGGACTCCCAGCTTTCCAAACTTTCAGAAGATAAATTTCTACAGTTTAAGTCACTCATTCTGTGACATTTTGTTAAGGTAGCCTTACCAGACAAATATAGTAACTCCAAAGAGTATTTTCTGTGACTATGGAAGTTAAAAGTTGGCATCGTCATTGTATGTCAATCTACATCAATTGGAGCTATTCATTCATAGAACAAGCTGAATCAATGCCATATTTAATCACAGATGGATAACAGCTGTCAAGGACTCTCAAGAATATGCATTTATAAACTGGGACACAAAATTACTGGAAATCTAATATTCTATTTGCCTTTCAAAAATCTGTAATGATCTTCACAGTATCACATAACTGAATATTTATACTGTCTTATACATTCAAATATTAAATAATAATCATAAACTAAAGAGAATTAGAGAAATGAATATAACACAGTTAATTCTGGTTAAGGGTGAAAGTTGAGTTTGGGTGGTGACACACTGTTAACTTTAAGGAAGCTGGGTTGAACTACAAATGTCTTCTGAGTAATGAACTGTGAATACACAAAGGAAAGATGGAAGGACTTTGTCCAGCAGAAATTTGCTCAAGTTAAGGTCCTTAAGTAAAATCTAGGGAAATGTTTAATTTTCTAAAGTATGTTACCAATTTTTTTGTGGTTATGTGTGTAGACGAGAAAAATGCCTAGATGTAAGTGACATAAATCCAATCCAAATTAGCTAGCAATAAATAATTTATTTTAGATACAGTGGGACAGTTGACATAACAGAAGAAAAGACTGAACACTGTATATGGTAAGAGCAAGGATGTCACCAAACCTCAGTTACCATGAAAAAAAGTGTTCAAGTGCTTCCACAGTTCTTCCATGGTTTGTTATTCTAGCATGTCAATTTATTTTGTTTTGTTGCATAAGGTTTCTCAGAAAATGATAGAAAACTAACAGCTCAAGAGTTTTTAATCTTAAAGAATAAGAAGGGGCACACTTTTTTCCCTCCCTTTAGAACCATCTTCAAAAATTTCAGTAAAGTCTTTGAATACTGAAGCCTGTGATACTGAACTGATTTTGATCAATCGATTTTAAAAATAGCTATATGGGAAGAGTAACAAGGAGAGAGGCTGTACATAAAACAACCTCTAGAGGAGATTCAAGAGAAAAGCTTGTGATTAATTTTAATTAATTCTAATATGAGGAAACCAGAATGACTAAAAGGAAAAATGCCTCAGGATGGCAAAATAACAAATGAAACTAAAAATAAGTGCTATATGTGTCATATAGTAATAATAAGGTATAAAAATCAAGTAAGGTGATTGTGAAAAGTAACAGGCACCATCTGCTGTGCTTTGTATAGTATTATTATTGGCATTCAAGATTAGTGTGATTTTTAGTATTGGTTTCAACATTTAATTCCAGGAAGCCTAAGGAGTCCAAGAAGAGTCATTTCTGGTGTACTATAGGAATAGAGTTAGAGCAAGAAGACAGAGAAAAAGATTGCATTTATCAGCAGATAAATGTATTTCTTTATGCATTCTATTTGTATGTCTCTGTAAAATATAGATTCAAGAAAAAAGTTTAAGAATTTATTGGAGGAGTCATGGGAATAGTGTAATTAAGAAAGAGAAGATTTTGTTTAAATTCTAAAACTATGTTTGGCCTGGTGGAAGAAGGTGAGGAATGAAGAAAACTGTACTGATTTAGTGTGGAGGTAAATACCATATTCCAGAATGCAGTCACAGCTCTTTTTATTGCTCTTTGAAGATACTGCACTTTTTATAAATGGAAAATCTATGGCATCTCTGCTTTTTCATTATTATATTATTTGTTATGATGTTCTTTGATCAGTTATTTCTGTTATTACAATGGTAATTATTTTAGGGTACCACACACTGCCCATATAAGACAATGCATAAGCTTAATACATGTTATATGTGTTCTGACAGTTCACCAGTGAGCTGTTCTCTCATCTCTTTCTCCCTCTCCTTGGGCCTCTCTATTCCTTGAGACCTATTCCTTGAAATTAGACCAGTTTATAACTTGAGAGTGGCCTGTGTTTAAGTGAAAAGCAGAGCTACACATCTCTCTTTAAATCAAAAGCTAGAAATAATTGAGCTTACTCAGAAAGGCATGTCAAAAACCCAAACAGGTCAAAGCTTGGTCTCTTGCAGCAAACCAAAATAATACATTGTGAAGGCAAGGGAAAAGTTAAGGAAGGAAATGAGAAGTGTTACTCCAGTGAACACACAAATAATAAGAAAGTGAAAAAATCTTACGGGTGATATGGAGAACATGTAAGTGGTATGGACAGAAGATCAGACCAGCCACAACATTCCAAAGGCAAAGCCTAAGTCTAGAGCAAATCTCTAACTCTCATCAATCCTATGAAAACTGAAATAGGTGAGAAAGCTGCAGAAGAAAAGCTTGAAGCTATTAGGGGTAGTTCATTCAGTATAAGGAAAAAAGCCATCTCTATAGCATAAAAGTGCAAGGTGAGGTAGCAAGTACTGATATAGAATCTGCAGCAAGTTACTCAGAAGATCTGGCTATGATAATATCTAAAGATGGCTACACTGAACAACAGATTTTCAGTGTAGATGAAAGAGCCTTCTTTTGAAAGATGTCATTGAGGACTTTCATAGCTAGAAAGGAAAAGTCAACGCCTGGGTGCAAAATTCAAAGGACAGGCTTGCAGTCCTGTAAGAAGCTAATACAGCTGGTGATTTTAAATGGAAGCCAAGGTTCATTTACCATTGTGAAAATCGTAAGGTCTCAAAAAGTTATGCTAAATCTACTCCCCTGCACTCTGTAAATGGAACAAGGCCAGGATGAGGATGACAAAACATCTGTTTACAACACAGTTTATTGAATATTTTAAGCCCCCTGTTGAAACCAGCTGCTCCAGGGGAAGGGGGAGAGGGAACTCTCTTCAAAATGTCACCATTCATTGACTACGTACCTGTCCTCCAGGAGTCCTGATGGCGATGTGCAACAAAATTCAAGTTGTTTTCATGCCTCTAATATAGCGTCCATTTTGCAGCCCATGTATCAAGTAGTCATTTTTACTTTCAAGTTTTATTTTTTAAGAAATGAAACTTCATAAGCCCATAGCTATTATTGACAGTAATTCCTCTGATGGATCTGGGAAAATAAAATGAAGAACATTCATGATTCACAGAAAAAGGTCAAAATATCAGCATTTACAAGAGTGTGGAAGAAGTTTATCTCAAGTCTTATGGAAGACTTTGAAGTGTTCAGGTCTTCTACCAAGGCAATAACTTCAGATGAGGTGGAAATAGCAAACAGTAGTAATTTTCAAAGTGGAGCCTAAAGTTGTGAGTGAATTGTTGCCATCTTGTTGAAAAACATAAACAGATGAGGAGTTGCTTCTTATGCATGGACAAAGAAATTGGTTTCTTGAGATGGAGTCCACCCCAGGTGAAGGTGCTGTGATTATTGATATTACAATAAAGGATTTAAAATATTATAAGAACTTTTAGATAAAGCAGCAGTAGGATTTAAGGTTTGACTCCACTTTTGAAGAAGTTCTACCAAGTATAAAGATGAATGCCACAGATAATTTGTTCCTGAAAGGAAGAACCAATCAAGGTGGCAAACTTCATTGTTATGTTAAGAAATCCACTCCAATCTTCAGCAATCACCACCTTGATTAATCAGCAACCATCAATATGAAGGCAAGACCCTCCACCAGCAAAAGATTATAATTCACTGAAGGCTCAGATAACAGCTACCATTTTTAGCAATAAATTATTTTTAATGAATATATGTACATTTTTAAGGTGTATGGCTTGATTTATTATGATATTCACTTTACTGGGATGGTCTAAAACCAAATCTGCTATCTCTCCAAGATATGCCTGTAGTTGATACATTTCTACATAAAAGCAACAATGATGATCATAAGGAGGTAACAGATCAAGACCAATTAAGCAAGTAGAAAAGACATTCTTCTGTGAATTGTGGTACAGGAAGAAATAGGCAGCACCTGAGGGACAGTGGATTGAAAATGAAATATAAAATTATGTCCACGTTTTGGGCATTGATGAGTATGAATAGCCAAGAGAAAAGGGTAGGTATGATGAAAGTAAGTTGCCTCAAAACATAAAGGATAGCTTTTAGGTGGTGACAGATTCTAATCTATAGCTCATAGAAAATGTGAAAGCTGAAATAAGAGTCTTGAGGAAATGTTGAAGACTGAAGAGTAGGAAAGATTGCCTAAAAGTGATGAAACCCTGAGAAATAGTAGTATTTAGAATAGACAATGGGAGGAAGACCTCCAAGGAATTGAGAATGTAAGACCAAGGAGCTGGATGATGATCCAAAGGTAAATCAAAAAAAGAGAGTCTGAAGTCAAAGAATCAAATATTGGAGACATATGAATAAGATAGAGCTTCCCTGTGGCTCAGATGGTTAAGAATCTGCCTGCAAGGCAGGAGACCTACGTTCAGTCCCTGGGTTGGGAAGATTCCCTGGAGAAGGAAATGGCTACTCACTCCAGTATACTTGCCTGGAGAATTCCATGGAAAGAAAACCCCGGGAGGCTACAGTCCCTGGGGCCATAAAGATTTGGACATGACTGAGTGACTAACACTTTCACTTTTCTTTTTCATGAAAAGGATGAATTTTTTTTAAGCTGATTACTTTTGTCAGTAAACATCTTATTAAGTGGCTTAAAGATTCATTTTGGAAGTTATAGTGCAAGCTGGATTTCAGTTGTGTAAAATAAAAGAAAAAAAGACAGAAAGGATGAAAACTAATATAACTCTTTCTAAAAATTTAATGATAAACAATGAAGAGATCTTTTAATATTCAATTGACCTGTCAAATAAAGTGAACATTATATTACAATGAATAAAATTCAACAAATACTTGTATCTGTAAGGAATGGCTAAGCTAGCCTGTGGCAATAAAATGTCTACAAATCTCTGTTTAAAAACCACAGGGAATCTCTTATTAAAAGTGCATATACTTTGTAGAGATGCAGACTGAAACTCTGTCTCAACACAAGCTTCCACGATTGTTAATGCAGAGAAGGAGGGCAAATACTTAGCATAGGTTCTTAAGCTTCTACTTTACACTGGCATTGTACTGGTCAGATTAGATAGTATAGCTTTGCATTGCTTTTAAAGAAAACACAGAGATAGAGGGGAACCAGATATACTTTCTGCATAATGTCTAAAATTTATAAACATGTTTTCTATTTACTAAAATAGTCTTACTGTAGAGCACTAGATGTTTCTCTGCTGACTCCCAACCTTCCTCTCCTATCACCCCCACCCCATTAAACCATAAAATTTAAACAAAAGTCTTGATGATTCCAGATATATCTAAAACTGATTCCTAAACATGGGAGAACTATTAGATTTAGAGTGTGCCCCTCTAGGAAGAAATGCCAGCCAGGTTTTCTTCTGATATAGACACCAATACCCACTATACAGCAGATTTGTTGTGACTCCAACAATGAAGATTAAAGCTGCGCTCTGAGTTAAATTAGGTTCATTATATTCTCCTGGATGATATATCTCAAGATTTAGATGAATTCAGATATTACTTTTGCTTATTAGAAATGTGCTAAGTGCACACCAGCCAGGTTTTAATTAATCTTTCTAAGCTGTTTTTCACAGTTGAAGGGTCCATAGCCATCTCTAAGTTTGGCTTTATGTAATATGCAAATAATACATTAATAGTAGAGCTTTCAGTGAAACTGAATGTTAGAGAAGCCTTGAATCTTAAAAGTGAGTGTGAATCAAAATTTAATGGCTTAATATTGGGCTAGAAAATAGGTTGATTTAGGGTCAAGGGAAAGGAGGCCTTTGTAAATCAACTGAGTAGCATAGTAACATAGAAATGAAGTATAGGTTCATTCATAGCTACTCAAAAACATGCACTCTATCACCATGATTCAAGAGACAATTTCTTCAGAAGGATTTACATTATATAATGCAATTTTTCTAAAGAATAGAAATCCATATTGTAGTGAAAATGATGACAAAACACCTAGCATTTGTATAATGATTTACACGTTTCCATAGCTTTCAAATTCAAAGTCTTGTGTGCACACAATAATAAAATCACTAAAGCTTTAAATATTCTGTGCTTACACATGACTTTTTTAAAAATAAAACTGTATATAGTGATAAAGAACTTTAAGATAATTGTTTGAAAGTATCCAAAACAAACTGTAGTAAATAAACTATTATAAATTACAGTTAACTCAAGAACTACATTCAAGGAAAGATTTATTGTCACAGGCATATTCATTATAAGAAACCACAGAGGAGTAAAATTACAGCTCAAGGCAAAGGTCAACTCCAGCACATCAGTTGAAAATAGATGGAGAAATGCAGTAAAGTTTGGCACCAGATCAACAGCCTTAGGGGCTGGATAGTTCTAGGAGAAATGTTCCTAGTAATCACAAGTTCTGAACATGAATACATGCTGGTCTGTGTTAGGATCATAGTCCAGTGTATAGGAATGGACATAGAGTGCTCCTAAATGCAATATAAATTGCATGTGCATTGATATGAGTATGAATTTAATGAGAACTCTTCATTAGTGTATTATATAAAATTTTTCAGCAAGCAATAAGAAGGAGTATTTTTCCATTAAATCATGTGATTGTTTTTATGGCAGTGTTTTATCTTTAAAACTGGATGACTCGATGGTCTAATCCTAACATCATTAGTAAGAAATGGAAAACAGAATAATTTCACCATGGACTTTCAGGCAAGCAATTCCTGCTTGCAGTTATTAGAAATACTGCTGAATACCTACTATGTGTCAAGCATTATTCTAGGAATTGGAGGCATGGGTTAAAAAGTAGTAGCAGTAAGAAAACTTCTGAGTCTTGGTGAAGCTGCAGTGTTTTCCGCCTACTGCTCCCCAGTCATACCCTTCTCTGCTCCACCTCCTCACCCCTGCACATGCCACTCTGTCGTTGTTACATTGTCCAGCTTTAAAATACCTACTTCAGTTCAAGCATAACCTTCTCTTTTCTTACTCATCCTTATTCTGTAGTAATCGCACCTCCTTTCATATTTCTTCTTTTATTTTCATCTGTCTTTTTCACCATCCCTTGTTTGCACTGGTTTTTGAATTCCTCAGTGATGACTCAGTATGTATATGTGTTGAATATGTGAAATATTTCATTTATGTGGATAGCCTATAAGGAGAAAAATATAAACTTGATATGCTATTAATAATAATTATGGTTGTTTTTCAGTTTTTCTTGATAATTTCTCAAGAGGAAAGAAAATGGATTAATCTATAATAAGAATAAAAATTATTTATTTCACTTGCCTTTCTCAGTAAATTGGTAATGATTTTTTTGAGTACTGATAAGAAAAAAAATTCAGAGCTGTAAAAAAAAAAAGTAATCTTGTGGTTGCTTTCAATTACTCAGATAAGATAGTGATTTCTCACAAGAAAGTGCTATCTAAAGGAGCTGACTTGCCCCTCAAGAAGCAAAATCTCAGCAGTTTGGTTAAGATTATGGTGTAGCCAAATCAAAAGCAAATAGTAGTCAAATATTGCACTCATACAGAAGAAGGCTTAAAAACAGTCTTAAAACTAAATATGTCATCAATTTCATAATTAAGCAACAAAACGAAGCAGCTATTTTAGAAACCTTAACCAAAGAGTCAGAAAAGTAAAGACTAAAATCATAAAGATTGAGACATTACAATGTGTGTTTCTTGCAGGTCTCATGCTTAGCTTCCTGGGTGACAACTATCTACTTTTAACAGTTTTCTTGATTAAAATTCTTGGGTGTGTATTAGTCTTGCAGGGATTCTTGTAGGGCTACCATTACACAGTCCATAGACTGGATGTCTTAAGTAGTGTATATTAATTAATTTTCTCAGCTCTGGAAACCAGAAGTCTGAGATTTAGGTGCTGGCAAAATTGGATTCTACTGAGGATTATGTAGGAAGGATCCTTCCAGACCTCTCTCCTTAGCTTGTAGATGGTTGTCTTCTCCTTGTGTCTTCATATTGCATTCCATTTGTTTGTGTCTGTATTCAAGTTTTCTTATAAATACAATTATCAGATTATGATCCACCTAATGACGTATTTTAACTTAATAGCTTGTGTAAAGACTGTCTCCAAAGCAGTTTTGTTCCGAGGTACTATGGGTTAGGACTTCATCATGTGAGTTGCTGGGGGCATAGTTCATCCCACATTTTACCATCTAACTCTCCAAATTCATGTCCTATTCATATCCAAAGTAAGTTTACCCTATCCCGTAAGTCAACAAATTCTTATCTCATTCTATCAAGTCTTAGTTCAAAATCTCATCTGAATTATCATCTATATCAGATATGCACAAGATTTGAGTTATGACTCATCCTGAATTGTGAAACTATGGAACTAAACCACAAATTGTATGCTTCTGAAATACCATAGTTGGACGGACATAGGATAGACAATCCCATTCCAAAAGAGTTAAATCATAGAGATGATAGGGATCACAGGTCCCAGGCAAGTCTAAAACATAGCAAGGAAAGTATCCTACTAGGTTTTTATACTTTATGGACAAATTTAAAAGCAGTTTAAGGTTCAGCAAAACTGAGACTGAGATAGATTTATCCCATACTTTCTGCTGCCCCACCTGCCACATGGTCTTTCTAATCACCAATACCTTTCAGCCCTAATGGTACATTAGTTACAATTTATAAGCCTATACAAACACAGAATGTTCACTCAAATTTATTGTTTAATATGTTAAGTCCATTCTTGGCGATGTACATTCTATGGGTTTGGACAGATCTATGATGACTTGTGGCATTCCAGCTGGCATAGTGATAAAGAACCTGCCTGACAATGCAGGAGACATAAGATATGAGAGTTCAGTCCTTGGGTCGGGAAGATCTCATGGAGTAGGGCATGGCAACTCACTCTAGTATTCTTGCATGGAGAATCCCATGGACAGAGGAGCCTGGCAGGGTGCAGTTCATGGTATCACAAAGAGTAAGACACAGCTGAAGCGACTTAATACATATGCATAATGGCATGTATTCACCATTCAGTTCAGTTCAGTCTCTCAGTCCTGTCCGACACTTTGCAACTCACGAACTGCAGCATGCCAAGCTTCCCTGTCCATCACCAACTCTAGGAGTTCACCCGAACTCATATCATTGAGTCGGTGATACCATCCAGCCATCTCATCCTCTGTCGTTCCCTTCTCCTCCTGCCCCAGATCACTCCCAGCATCAGAGTTTTTCCAGTGAGTCAACTCTTCACATGAGGTCGCCAAAGTATTGGAGTTTCAGCTTTAGATCATTCCTTCCAAAGAACACACAGGGCTGATCTCCTTCAAAGTGGACTGGTTGTATCTCCTTGCAGTCCAAGGGACTTTCAAGAGTCTTCTCCAACACCACAGTTCAGAAGCATCAATTCTTCAGCACTCAGCTTTCTTCACAGTCCAACTCACATCCATACATGACCACTGGAAAAACCATAGCCTGGACTAGACGGCCCTTTGTTGGCAAAGTAATGTCTCTGCTTTTTAATATGCTGTCTAGGTTGGTCATAACTTTCCTTCCAAGGAGTAAGCATCTTTTAATTTCACGGCTGCAGTCACCATCTGCAGTGATTTTGGAGCCCGCCAAAATAAAGTCTGACCTTGTTTCCACTGTTTCTCCATCTATATGCCATGAAGTGATGGGGCTAGATGCCATGATCTTAGTTTTCTGAATGTTGAGCTTTAAGCCAACTTTTTCACTCTCCTCTTTCAGTTTCATCAAGAGGCTTTTTAGTTCCTCTTCACTTTCTGCCATAAGTGTGGTGTCATCTGCATATCTCAGGTTATTGATATTTCTCCTGGCAATCTTGATTACAGCTTGTGCTTCTTCCAGCCCAGTGTTTCTCATGATGTACTCTGCATAGAAGTTAAATAAACAGGGTGACAATATACAGCCTTGGCATACTCCTTTTCGTTTTTGGAACCAGTCTTTTGTCCATGTCCATTTCTAACTGTTGCTTCCTGACCTGCATACAGATTTCTCAAGAGGCAGGTTAGATGGTCTGGTATTCCCATCTCTTTCATAATTTTCCACAGTTTATTGTGATCCACACAGTCAAAGGCTTTGGCATAGTGAATAAAGCAGAAATAGATGTTTTTCTGGAACTCTCTTGCTTTTTCCGTGATCCAGCAGATGTTGGCAATTTGATCTCTGGTTCCTCTGGCTTTTCTAAATCCAGCTTGAACATCAGGAAGTTCACGGTTCACATATTGCTGAAGCCTGGCTTGGAGAATTTTGAGCATTACTTTACTAGAGTGTGAGATGAGTGCAATTGTGCGGCAGTTTGAGCATTCTTTGGCATTGCTTTCTTTGGGACTGGAATGAAAACTGACCTTTTTCCAGTCCTGTGGCCACTGCTGAGTTTTCAAAATTTGCTGGCATATTGAGTGCAGCACTTTCACAGTATCATCTTTCAGAATTTGAAATAGCTCAACTGGAATCCCATCACCTCCACTAACTTTGTTTTTAGTGATACTTTAAGGCCTACTTGACTTCACATTCCAGGAAGTCTGGCTCTAGGTGAGTGATCACATCATCATGATTATCTTGGTTGTGAAGATTTTTTCGTACAGTTCTGTGTATTCTTGCTACCTCTTATTAATATCTTCTGCTTCTGTTAGGTCCATACCATTTCTGTCCTTTATCGAGCCCATCTTTGCATGAAATGTTCCCTTGATATCTCTAATTTTCTGAAGAGATTTCTAGTCTTTCCCATTCTGTTGTTTTCTTTATTTCTTTGCATTGATTGCTGAGGAAAGCTTTCTTATCTCTTCTTGCTATTCTTTGGAACTCTGCATTCAGATGCTTATATCTTTCCTTTATCCTTTGCTTTTTGCTTCTCTTCTTTTCACAGCTATTTGTAAGACCTCCTCAAACATCATTTTGCTTTTTTGCATTTCTTTTCCATAGGGATGAATTTGATCCCTGTCTCCTATACAATGTCACGAACCTCCGTCCATAGTTCATCAGACACTCTATCAGATCTAGTCCCTTATATATTTTCCTCACTTCCACTGTATAATAATACACTATCATAAAAATAGTTTTAGTGCCCTAAAAATCCTTGTGCACCTCTAGTCATCCCTCTTTCCTAACCAGTCCAGAACAACCATTGATTTTTTCCCCTTGTCTCCATGTTTCATCTCTTCCAAAATACATTAGAGTTGAAATCATACAGTACATATAGCCTTTTCAGATTGATATTTTTCATTTATTAATATACATTTAAGTTTTTCCATGGCTTTTTCTGTCTTGATAGCTCATTCATTTTTAACACCAAACAGTATTCTATTGTTGGAATGTACCATGGTTTATTTACTCATTCATGTAATTCAGTACATCTTGGTTTCCTCTAAGTTGTACCAATTATGAATAAGGTTGCTATAAACATCTGTACGCAGATTTTTGTGTGACCATAAAGTTTCATCTCCATTAGGTAAATGTCAAGGAGCATAATTGGTGAATCATATTGCAATAGATGTTCACTATTATAATCTACTATCTTTAAAAAGTGCACATATATGTTTTATGTATATTTATATCTTGTTTTATATATTTATAGTTTAATTTAAAGTAAGGAGTTTTATTTAATTTCTTAACTCATCATTCCAACAGTGACAATGCACTTCAGATGGCATCAGATTACTCACCTGTGATGTTAGTAACTTCTGGCAACTTCATCCACTTGATTCATATTTTTCTAGTTTTCTGTTTTTACTCATTTCCTTTTTAGAAATGTACAGAAATCTGAAATGTAGAAATAAATTGATGTTGACATAACCACTTAAAAAAAAAAAACTGTTATCTGAACCCAAGTTCCAAAAAAAACCATCAAACTGCTATTCATAGTGACATTATCATTTTGCATTCCCACCAACAATGAATAATAATTCCTTTCCTCCATACCCTTGCCAGTTGTCAGTGTTCCTGGTTTTGGCCATTCTAATAGGTACGTAGTGGTGTCTCATTTTTGTTTCAGTTTGTATTTCCTTCTGGACATGTGACATTGAACATCTTTTCGTATGTTTGTCATCCATGTATTCTCTTTGGCAAGGTCAATGTTTAGGCCTTTAGTCCATTTTTAAATCATGTTGTTTATTTTTTATTACTGAATTTTGGAGTTCTTTGTATATTTTTATAACTTTAAAAAAATCAATTATATCCTTAACAAGTGTGTCCTCTCAGTCTTTGGTTTACCTTCTCATTTTCTTGACATTTTCTTTCACAGAGCAGACATTTTTAATTTTAATGAAGTCCAGCTTATCAATTATTTCTTTGATCTTTAGTCTAGAATCTCTTCCAAAAGGGAAGAATGCCATCTTGAGATTTATATCATTGTCCTTTTTCTGTCAAGAGTCACAGTCCTGTATTATTTTTCTTCAGTTTCTGAATGCAGTTATGTCACATAATTTATCGAGGTTTTTTTTTTTTTTTTTTTTAATGTTCAGTGAAAGCTTCACTCCATAAATTCTACCCTAGTCATCTAGAAAGAAAGGATTTGGAAATCACTGCCTTTGGCATGTCAGAAACCCCTTTCCAGCTTTCTCAGTTCTTCAACTTTGAAAACATTTGTGCTTACTTGATTTTACTCCTTAGGTCACCTGCATCATTGGTTTGAACATCTGCAGATTAAAAAGATGATATTGATCTTCCCAAGTAAAGAGGATAGAGAAGCAAAAGTAAAATAGGGATAACATTTTTTTGCTTGTTTGTTTTGTTTTTTAGGAACAGTTTTTTCATATTTTTCTCTCACAGTTGAGCTAGAAACCTTTTGCCTAAGATTAACATTACTCGTCTACTTATACAGATTGAAAGAATTCTCCACTCATTAATTTCTTTTATTTTAATCCTACCACCTCCCTGATGTAGTTCTCTGTGACCTAGTGAAATGAGCCAACCATGCATTCTATTTCAGGATCCCACTAGGAACCTCAAACAAAACTGAATTAATGAATGAGAAATTTGTTTTCTGAAACTGGGAGAGTGAAAAGACCTAGTGATTTTGATTATTAAACTATATTTGTGATTCAGTCAATCAGATGGAAGCATACTTTTCCCTTAATAGTTCTCAGGATAGTCAGAGTTACAGATTTTTATTTATCCTCAAAATAATTACAATTAATCAGTCATCAAAGAAACTTCATTCATGGCTGCAACAAGCTTTATGTTGCTATGCTACTATTTTTATTGTTATCCATATTTTAATTTTCTTCCCAAAAGAAACAAAACAATTCCCTTAAGGCTGAATTAACTGATAAGGTGGTTTTATAGTTTTAAGTTTTAGAAGGATATTTCCCTTACATATTCCAAAGCAAAGGCACTTTTTTTGTGTATGATTAAATTTCATTGATATGTGAAAGGAAAACATGTTTGACTTTGGTTCTCAGAAACAGATTTCAGATGCTGCTTTTTTTAGGACACCTCTTTCTTTATTACAAGTATCTGTCTGCATGCTATGCTTGTTATTTTCAGTTAGCACCACCCACATCTCAAAAACATTCTCAGTTTTTCCATTTCCATTCCATTTCCCCAATTCATTGCATTTCTTCTGCTCCTGTGCCCTCTGTGTTCACTAGTATGCTTCTGTGTTTAGCCAATAGGAGACACTGATAGGAGATGGAAAGGAGAGAAAGAGAGGTTGAAATAGTTCTTCTCCTCTTTCTGTTTCTCTGGGCTAACTTTATGCAGTCGCTGAGTCTTTCTTAGACTCCTTTTTTTTTTCTCTTGATCTCTACTCAATGGTTCATTTCATCTCTCCCTGGATATCAAAAACATGATTTCCCAAATTTATCTTTTTATTTTTAGGGATGATAACAACACTTAGCTCTTTCTAGTCTAGTTGCCTCAACATCCCTTATTGGGTGACAAATTTTTCAACATGTCTGAAAGCTGTTCTTTTCTTATACTCTCTTTAATTATTTACCTGAGTTCCTATTTGTTATGGCACCATGACAGATATTTATGCATCATTTAAGAATCTGTCATTAAAAGGGGTAGAAAGCAGAAGTCCATCTTTGGTAGACTTAGAGAAAGAACACTATGGGAGGAGCCATGGTTATGTCCTTGAGTTTTTCTGAAGTTCTTCTAATCTCCTTTATGCTTTCTATTTGTTTTTAACTCAACCCATTTATTCATTTTTTAAGAGATCCACATTAGCTCTGCCTTTCACCTTTATCATTTTTTTCAATTTTTTTATTGTTTTGTTTTTATAGCTTGCTTCTCTTCATTCCCTAGATTTCAGGCCAGATAATTGTCTCATGAGGACATTTCTTGATACTTCTGTATAGAGAAACATCTACCCCTGTCATTTTCTACCACATTAACCTGTTCTTTTTTTTTTTTTGTCTAATATATTTCTTTTCTTTTTTTAATATAAATTTATTTATTTAATTGGAGGCTAATTACTTTACAATATTGTATTGGTTTTGCTATACATCAACATGAATCCACCACAGGTGTACACATGTTCCCCATCCTGCACCCCCCCTCCCCATGCCATCCCTCTAATTTCTTTCCTTTCATGTTTCCTTATTATCTTATGTTTCATTATCTTTTGAATGATGTTTCATTATCTTTTGAAGATGCATAGTTCATGAGAGCAGAGTCCTTCCTTTATGCTCTTTATGTTCTTATTGAACATTAAATCCATAGCATCTGAAATGTAGATCCTGACACATAATCATTATTCAGTGAGAACAATGATGCTTTGGAAAACGAGGAAATGAAGTGTTTGAGAAAGACAGCTATGCTTGTATTTTGGAAAGAAACTCCTTAAGTATTATCTGCTTTAAGAGCATCATAAAACTATTAATAGCTCTGTTAGTGACAGTGAGACACATTTAAATGGCAAAGAAAACAAGGATCTTCAAGTTGAATCACATCTGTGAAGACAAGAAAATCTACAATTGATTTTAATATAATAGTAGCATCATCTGTACTCACAATTTGGTGAGAAATGAAGGCATGAATTGCATATTCTTAATTTTGGCATCTAGTTTAAATTAAAAAATAGATTTACTTTAAGGCCCATTAATTTTATTCATGGATAATTTCTATCCATTCTTATTATGATATCCAAAAATCATATACAGATTCTGGATTGCATTATTTAAGTGAATTTTCCTTATTATAATTCTGATAAAATACTTAAATTCCTTTTCTCAGAAGAAGTAACAAGTAGAATTTAAAAATGCCTCTTTATGCTGGGTACAGATCTTTAAAACAGAGATGAATTAGTCTCTGTGCTATCAAGTCCCTGAGCTCTGTTTAAAATGATCAAATGTACTTATGATCACAGAAAATCTCCAATGAGGTTTTGTAGTCCATCAGTGCACAAAATCAGCATTTTTCAATTAGCGTAAAAGACAGAGTGACTGCACAAATTTATCTAGTAAGAGGAAGATGACTGAATTAGTAAGAAAGCTGGTCTCTAGAGGGAGAAGCCAGCTCAGTGGATGGAATTAGCTTCTTCTTCTTTTTTTTTTTTCCTACTTTCATATCACTGCATAGTGAATTGAATAAGCTAGTTAAGATATTGAAACCAAATCATACTAAAGGTATTTGTTTATTGAATTTTAAAACTGAAATGTACTTGAATAGTACTTTTATTTCTTTCTCTCACCTTGAATATGCTATGGTATGGGCTGTCTGTGCCTCCATATTCTATATTTAGTTCATTCGCTCAGTTGTACCTAACTCTTTGTGACCCCATGAACTGCAGCATGCCAGGCCTCCCTGTCCATCACCAACTCCCGGAGTTTACCCAAACTTATGTTCACTGAGTTGGCAATGCCATACAACCAGAGGATGAGATCATTCTCTGTCATCCCCTTCCCCCTTCTCTTCCTTCCCTCAATCTTTCCCAGCATCAGGGTCTTTTCAAATGAATCAGCTCTTCGCATCAGGTGGCCATAGTATTGGAGTTTCAGCTTCAACATCAGTCCTTCCAATGAACACCCAGGACTGATCTCTTTTAGGATGAACTGGTTGGATCTCCTTGCAGACTAAGGAACTCTCAGGAGTCTTCTCCAACACCACAGTTCAAAAGCATCAGTTCTTCAGTGCTCAGCCTTCTTCACAGTCCAACTTTTGCATCCACACATGACTACTGGGAAAACCATAGCCTTGAATAGATGGACTTTTGTTGACAAAGTAATGCCTCTGACTTTTAATATGCTGTCTAGGTTGGTCATAACTTTCTTTCCAAGGAATAAGCATCTTTTAATTTCATGGCT
Organism: Nanger dama; assembly: GCA_917880005.1. Lineage (NCBI taxonomy): Eukaryota > Metazoa > Chordata > Mammalia > Artiodactyla > Bovidae > Nanger > Nanger dama. The sequence goes on along the minus strand of CAKJTW010000054.1, from coordinate 12,245,682 downwards.
GCAGTCACCATCTGCAGTGATTTTGGAGACCAAAAATATAACGTTAAAAAGTAGGATTTAGTGGCAAAGTGCTAAGGGATTTGGAGGATTGTGTACCTGAGTTTGACATTGTCTATGTTCATTGTCAGGGCAACAGTTACACTGTTCATGCAATCCTGGTAGATTTATGAGAACAATTTAATAATTCCATCTTAAATGTAATATCCTGGAGAATTTATAAGTGGTGCTAAAACTGAGACCTCTGTAATATGTCCATAACTTATATTTATACAAAAGTTTAGGGGACCACAATATTTCTGAATAGCTATCTTTTAGAAAACAGCAACTGGAAGACAGTTTCTTTCTTTCTTTTTAAAGTCAGTCTTTCTTTTTGTCCAAGTAATAAAATTCATAAGCAACTGTTTTTGAAATGCCCTTAACAGCCCTTGAATGTCTACTTTTCTCCTATTTCCCTCCCAAAGTATCCAGAAAAATTTCCCCTTCAGTTGTTTCTCACTATTTCTATATATATGCTCTTTGTATTTAGTGCCACTGAAAAGTGAAAAATTGTTAGTTTTACCCATTCCTCTTTTTACTCTAGATTAGATCAGGGATAGTCATATGTAAAGAGCATAGTGATCTAATACACAAAGTCTCAGCAGTGAACCATAGGCAGAGTACTGGTAAGAAGACCATCCAAGAAGTTGGGCAGCATACAATCATCAAGGTCTTTACAGAGGAGTTATCAGTGAGAAGATGAGGGGGAAACTGGAAATCATGGCACAAAATATGGATCATGAAATCATTAAAATAGTATAGAAACTAACTTGAGTGGCTAAGAATTACCACTTGAGGGATGCTTTAGGAGTGATAGTGGACCAGTCATAACATCTAGATGTGGAATTAATGGCATACTTGGTAGAAGAGACTGGAGTAGGAAATAGCAACCCATTCCTGTATTTCTTGTCTGGAAATTCCCATGAATAGAGGGGCTTGGGAGGCTACAGACAATGGGGTTGCAAAAAGTGAGACACCACTGCATGACTAGCATATTTGATAGAAGATGGACTTCCCTGGTGGCTCAGTCACTAAAGAATCTGCTTGGTAGAAGAGGTAGATGATGAGATTAAGCTGAGGAGAACAAGGAGGGTGATACAATGCTGATTCCTATCCATTCAAGTGAGTCTCCAAATTTCACCTGTTTTTCGAAGGGCGTCAATAAGGAAATGGAGACAGAATGAAGATGGGTATGCAATGCATTTGTGAGACTTCAGTGAGGAAAAACAACAACAACAACAACAAAGAAATACACCCTACCTACTTCAACAGAGAAAATTCAATACAAGGATTTCATTAAACAGATATTGGAGAACTTGAACAAAATAGGACAAAATAAAATAAGATAGCAATTAATGAGAAAATGGGTTTTGCCTTCAGAAACAGTGGAACACATTGGAGTTTTCAGAAACTACAGGCCAAGAGTGAGTCCCACTGAATCTGAAAATCAGATATGTGAAAAGGGGTTGCCAGCTACTAGTGGGTAACCCAAGAGGTGACTTACAGACAAGCACTCTGACCTCAGAGCAACTAATATTTCAGTCCGGTTCAGTCACTCAGTTGTGTCCGACTCTTTGCGACATCATGAATTGCAACATGCCAGGCGTCGCTGCCCATCACCAACTCTTGGAGTTCACTCAAACTCACGTCTATTGAGTCAGTGATGCCATCCAGCCATCTCATCCTCTGTCGTCCCCTTCTCCTCCTGCCCTCAATCACTCTCAGCATCAGAATCTTTTCCAATGAGTCAACTCTTCTCATGAGATGGCCAAAGTACTGCAGTTTCAGCTTTAGCATCATTCCTTCCAAAGAAATCCCAGGGCTGATCTCCTTTAGAATGGCCTGGTTGGATCTCCTTGCAATCCAAGGAATTCTCAAGAGTCTTCTCCAACACCACAATTCAAAAGCATCAATTCTTCGGTGCTCAGCCTTCTTCACAGTCCAACTTTCACATCCATACATGACCACTGGAAAAACCATAGCCTTGACTAGATGGACCTTTGTTGGCAAAGTAATGTCTCTGCTTTTGAATATGCTATCTAGGTTGGTCATAACTTTCCTTCCAAGGAGTAAGCGTCTTTTAATTTTATGGCTGCAATCACCATCTGCAGTGATTTTGGAGCTCAAAAATTAAAAGTCAGCCACTATTTTCACTGTTTTCCCATCTATTTCCCATGAAGTGATAGGACTGGATGTCATGGTCTTAGTTTTCTGAATGTTGAGCTTTAAGCCAACTTTTTTTACTCTCTTCTTTCACTAATATTTAGGAACTGAAAAGAAGGGTCCCACAGACCCACATCTGAGAAGGATATGACACGCATGTTGATGCAATACCACATTTGTTCAGAGAAGAACTTTAGAGCTAGTGGTCAACCTGGTCCTGGTAACGCACTGGGGGGTGGGGTAGGGAAGGGATAGGTGATGAAGATGTATTGCAAAGAGCAAGATTACACTATAAGTGGGAAACCATTGCTGCAGCCAAGGTGAAGCAACATGTATGGGATGACTTTGATAGGAACAACAGGCAAACTGAAATCAGCAAGTCCCCTCTTTATCCATCCTGCCCCCTTAGTTGCCCTCCAGTGCTTGTGCTGAAAAAGCATTAGAGGAATCCACATGACAAAGAACTATAGATTGTAGAGTTCCCACTCCAGCATCAAAATAAATAAATAAACTATAAAAGTATGGATTTAGATCTGAGTCAATGGATTTATTATCGGCATGAATATGACACATAATTTCAAACTCTAATTAGGACTGCTTACCCAGAGAAATGTCCTAGCTTTATGACTCAGTGTGTGAAAGAGATAGAGCAACATTTTACTTTATCACTGTAGAGAGAGCAAGCTAAGTAGTGATAATTAAGCACTAAGTAACCTAATAAAATAATGGACTTTGCTGTGAGCTACTTTATAAACCACCTTAAAATCTGCTTTCCTTAAAAGAATGCTGGCAAAGGCAAACACTAAAACCTAAGAAGTGTTATTGATATACTAGGGGTGGTCATGCATTGCTGACTACTTCTCTATCCACAGGCAAACTGTTCCCCTTCCTTGAATCTGGGCTGGCCTTAGTGAAGCAGCAGTGACTTTCTGGGACACTGGAAACAAGGACAGGAGACTCTTTCCAGTTTCATCCCAGGCCTTACTCTCTCAGGGATCTCTGAGCTATCAGATAAGAGGTCTGACTACAGCACTGGAGAGACTTCTTGTAGGTGCTCTGCCAAAGTCCCAAACATGTGAAACCAAAAATGTGGCTCCTCCAGCAGAGGCCTCTCTGTGATGTGTGTTGGCAGCATGTGGAATGCCTGAATTCATGACCCAGAAACTGATGAGACAGAATAAAATAATCATTGTTTTCAGTAAATTTGGGGACAGTTTATTATGCAGCATTAGATGGTGCAACCAACATACATAAGATGAGAAACCTGCGGAATTTCTGTGAGAGTCGGTAAATCTGCCTGCCAATGGAGAGACCCGGGTTTTATCCCTGGGTCCAGAAGATCCCCTGGAGAAGGGAATGGCTACCCACTCCAGTAGTCTTGCCTGGAGAATTCCATGGACAGAGGAACTTGTCCTCTACAATTCATGGGGTCACAAAGAGTCAGACACAACTAAGTGACTAAAAATTTCACATTTTCACTTTCATGCAGCATAGTTTCCAGGTTCCCAGTTTACTCCAAAAGGCTTTTTTTCCCTTTATTATTCTTGAAAGGAGAACAAACAATAAAATGAGAGGAAATGATAGAACAGAACGCAGTAGAATTCTCTCTCTACTGCCATTAAGTAAAATGAAGTAAATAAAACAAATACAAAGAAAAATAACAGAAAAGAATATATTTTTTCTGTACTCTCAAGGGAGAATGGACTCAGAATCAAGGGAAAAATTTAAGGTATTAAAATGAAAATATATTAGGAAAAATGATATAAAAACTGAAAGAAATTGTCTAATTTTTTAAGACAGAATTAAAGGCTTCTGATTTATTATAGAGTGAAAACATTTGTGGAAGGCTAATACTTCTAGAATGACTGACTTCAAAATTGAGATAATTATTTTAAAAGAAAAAAATCTATACTGGCATCAGAAATCTGGAGCAAGGAAGGATGAGAGAGGTAAATATCACAAGGATGGGATAACAGAAGCAAGTAATGATCAGCAGCTTTTTACCTGGAAATAATTGGTGATACAGAAATTGCAGTGTGAGAGATTTAATATAAGCCTAAAAGCTCTAAGTAGAGGAGGGATTTTTTTTTTTTCCAGTCTTATATTCAAGGAAGATGGATTAAAATACAAGATCTTCCCAGAGAGGCTCCCTGATGAAACTTTAGGCTCTTAGGTGAAAGTCCTATAATATACCTAAAAGAAACGAACAAAAAAGTCTTAAACTAAATGCAACCTAGTTTCAACTCCTAATGGTCCCTGATTGGATTAAGATGATCAGTCCCCCACTTTCTCTGGCTAGCTGTGAAAAAGACTGAGACCTCTCTAGAAAAAAATAATGCCATAATATTGAAGTCATTAAACATATATCTCAGTTCAGCTAATGAATTATTTTGATGAGATTCACGTTTTGTTTTTATTTTGGCTTCAAAATGCCGTCTGTTGAGGGAAACATGAAAAAGTGGTCAACCATGGTCCTTGTCTCACGGATGATCATGTTTTCTTATAATTCTTTCCCCTCCTGGACCTGCAGCTTTCTTCAACCAAGAGAATAACCCAAAGGTTCTAGGATGTTTCTCCCTTGATTATATGTTCTGGTATTTAGCATTATTTAATGCTCTGTCTTCCTTGCAGATTCTAATGACTAGTCTTACCATTTTGAAGAAGTAAGCATCTATGTGGCAAGGACCTGTGATGGAATATTACTCAACCATAAAAGAACGAGATTTTGTCATTTTGCAATAATGTGGGTAGACTCGGAGTGTATTAAACTTAATGAAATAAATTAGATAAAAATGATGCTGTACATTTTCAATTGTATATGGAATCTAAAAAGTTATACAAGTGAATCAATATGATAAAGTCAAAACAGACCCACAGATACAGAGAACAAACTAGTGGTTACTAGTGAGGAGAGGGGAAGGTAGGGAGGCAAGATAGGAGAAGGGATCAAGAGATAGGAAACACTAGTTATAAAATAAACAAGATGCACAAGTGTAATCTAGGAAATTCTATAGTAGTCTGATTGTTAGGACTTTTGCTGCTGAGGGCCCAGGTTCAATCCCCAGTTGGGGAACTAAGATCCCATAAGTTGTGTGTCATGGTCAAAAGAAAAAAAAAAGTACAATGGAGTATAATCTACAAAAAATATTGAATCACTATGTTATACACCTAAACTTATATAACTTAAATCTGGTACACTTCAACAGGAAAATTAAAATTATATGGAAATATGTAAATCAGTCAATGGATAACTTCTCTAAAAAGAAGTGAGAGCCTAGAACTAGAAGTCTTTCAACAGCACAGAAACTTGGAGGAGTACCCCAAGCTATAGAAGGAAGCTGAACCAACACCTTGATTAAAGCCTTGTCAGACCCTAAGAAGTAGGAAATTAACTGCTCAAAATAAACAAACAGTACCAAAAGATAAAAGCTTCAACTCCCTAGATATTAAGCAGTACTTTCAAGGAAGTTTTATTTTAAACTACAGATCTGAAAATGTAGCTTCAAAATAATAATAAAAGTATAATAAAATTATAATATAGTAAAATGCATATTATGCTTCCCTTATGGCTCAGCTGGTAAAGAATCTGCCTGCGATGGGGGCAGACCTGGGTTCGATCCCTGGATTGGGAAGATCCCCTGGAGAAGGGAACGTTTGGCTACACACTCCAGTATTCAGGGCTGGAGAATTCCATGGACTGTATATTCCATGGGGCCACAAAGAGCAGGACATGATGGAGTGACTTTCACTTCACTTCACAGCATATCATGAATTTACTCATTTGATTTCCATCTCAGATTAAATTTACAATTTCCTTAAACTTTCAGCCAAGAAAAGAAAATATTCATGATTGGCTTGGGACTTATTGATTAACATATTACCTAAAAATACAAGTATACCAAGGAGAATATCTGTTTAACAAGTTTTCATATGTACTTCTTCAAATATAAATAATCACTATATATTTACAGAAATCATTATATTTCTATTAGTGACATCCTTTAAAAATGACTATGTCTGTATGTCAGGCTTATTTTATTTCTGATGGTTACTAATTTCCTCAAAAGTTGTTTTTATCATAGCATGAAAAAAATATGTAGTTTTTAGCAGAAGTGATTTTACTAGGATTTTAAATCTGTTCTGAAGTGACAAGATTATTTAAATTAATGAAGAAACTAGACAAATTAAAAGCTTTGTTTGGTAGATTATACCATCAACTGATTTCAGCATCAAAATTAAACATAGAATAATGGATAATCTAAAATTATACCTGTTTGTGTCTTATTTCTAATGTCAATCCTGAAATATGTTTTCCAACATGAAATATTTCAAGCTTTTCAACCAACATGTTTTGATAGTTACCCCTTAGATAACTATGCTAACACTTTGCTACAGTAAGGTTATCACCATCAATGTTGGTCAAATCCAGAAAGAAAATGAGAAAAAGTTGGAAAAATTATTAGAAAGATATTAATAAATATTTTCTTGCTTTTCTCCTTGATCATGACCTGAGATATGTTGAGGAACATGTTATGAGCTGCCAGTGACTGGAATCTGAAGAGTGCTTTAGACTCAGTAATTATCATCTCAGCAACACTTTCCAATTTTTATAATTTATACATTTATTTCTAAATTCAGAAACAGCAAGTTTTGAAGGAAAAAATATTTCTGTGGAGTCAATTTGTAAATGTCAAAGTTAACCAAATTAATAAACTTCTGTATATGAATGTAAAAGTGTTAGTCGTTCAGTCATGCCTAACTCTTTATGAGCCCATGGACTGTAGCCTGCCAGGCTCCTCTGTCTTTGGAATTCTCCAAGCAAGAATAGTGGAGTGGGTGCCACTCCCTCCTCCAGGGGATCATCCTGACCCAGAGACTGAACCCTAGTCTCCTAAATTGCAGGCAGATTCTTTACCAGCTGAGCCACCAGTATATGAACTAAATCTAATTTTTCTTAATTACCTTTTGCATGATTAGGTGATATGGTTAATTATATTATGAAAATGATAAAGGAAAAAAAATGGGTTTCAGAAAAAACAGACAAGAGAGGGCATTCCATGGAAATATTTGGCAATACCCCTTGAGGAAGAAAAGTTATGACCAACCTAGATAGCATATTCAAAAGCAGAGACATTACTTTGTCAACTAAGGTCCTTCCAGTCAAGGCTATGTTTTTTCCAGTGGTCATGTATGGATGTGAGAGTTGGACTGTGAAGAAGGCTGAGCACCGAAGAATTGATGCTTTTGAATTGTGGTGTTGGAGAAGACTCTTAAGAGTCCCTTGGACTGCAAGGAGATCTAACCAGTCCATTCTGAAAGAGATCAGCCCTGGGATTTCTTTGGAAGGAATGATGCTAAAGCTGAAACTCCAGTACTTTGGCCACCTCATGTGAAGAGTTAACTCACTGGAAAAGACTCTGATGCTGAGAGGGATTGGGGGCGGGAGGAGAAGGGGACGACAGGATGAGATGGCTGGATGGCATCACTGACTCGATGGATGTGAATCTGAGTGAACTCCGGGAGCTGGTGATGGACAGGGAGGCCTGGTGTGCTGCAGTTCATGCGATCACGAAGAGACAGACACGACTGAGCGACTGAACTGAACTGAAGTTGAGGGATTAGCAGATTTTTCTAGAAGACCCACCTGCTGAGCTGGGATAACAGTGACACACTGTAAGGTAAAAATTAAAAGTGAGGAAAACGGTTAGTTATCAGAGTGGACATAACAAATGGGAATTTCATGCAAAACAGTACAGACCAAGGTTTGGGTCATGGTCATGAGTTAAGAATTTAGTTTGTCAATTGCCAAAATAGTTGAAGTAATTACCTACTAGCATCAAGGCAAACTTGGAAACTTTTGTATGTCTTTCTATTTTTTTAACTTCAATAATATACATTTTTCTGGTATTCCATTAAAGAAGTTTGTAGGAACTCAATCTGACTATTGCGGAGAGATTTATTTAACTTAGTAAGAAAGTTATTATTGAAGTTTTGAGTGAAGAAGCCTGAAGCACAATTCTCTGGGATCCCTCTCTCAAACTATGACACAGAACAAAAAAACAGCTCAAAGAGAATATAGTATCTCATGCACTTCACACATTTCTTAACATGGTAGTGAAATACAGGATTGGCCAAAATTGTCCAATTTTTCTGTACCATCTACGGACTAACCTGAACAAATCTTTTAACCAATCCAATACTTACAGTGTTCATTTTATGACACTTCAAAAATCCATTACTTCCTGGATGATGTTGTTCAATATAGGTCAGATTGCTTCTAAGCTGTTGCAGATACATGATCATTTTTGTTCTGAATGGCTGTTTAAATTAATTGGCAAGACATTAAGAAACAAGTTTTGAAGATCAAAAATTTTTACATAATAAGTCTTTGCAGTATAATTAAAGACATTCTGTAGAGAACAAAACCAAAATAGATAAAACAGAAAGTTATACTCCTGAAAATGTTATTTATAGATATTAGATGATCTGATAGTTTGTGACATGTAGGCAGAATTCATAAGATACAAGTTCAGAGAGTAAATCAGAAACATAACTCATTAAAGATAGAATAAATGGAATATATGTTTAAAAAGATAGAGCAAGCAAGAATGTTGCTTACAAATGGAAAGGATTGAAAAGATGTCATTGTAAGGGACATATTTTATTAATTCCAGATTAGTATTGATAGCTATGTCATCCTTAAATTTCACTTCCTTCTACTGGTAACAACTGGTTATGATCTCATTCTGGTCCCATTCATGTTATTCCCTCAGACATAAACCACAATCACCACCAGAAACAGATTTTTTTAAAAAAGGGACTACATCAGGTGGCTTGGGAGATACAACTGTCTCTCAAGGAGTAGTTGGCCTTGAGTCACTCTGATGGAGCAAGTGTATGTTTGCTGTCTGTGTCTCATCTTGTATGCATATTATAAGAAGGGAAATCTGATATGGCAGAGAGAGAGAAAGAGGGAGAATATAAGAAGATTGGTTAATACAGAATTAAGGTACAATGTTCTTTCTACTCCATGTTCACCATGTCTTAAGTGTGAGCCAATCACTTATCTTTCCCTTTGTTTCTTGCCTTATTTTATATAATGTAGTAGGTCATATGATCTCTGTATCTTAATTTAACCTTGACCCCAGCTCTGGGATAATGTGCTTGGCAACGTCCTTGGAGGCTACCACAATATCAAGGTAACTTTCCAAATGACATTTCAGTTTTAATTAAAGGAATTCTAATTAATAAGAATGTCATTTTCATCTTCTAGACTTTTGAAACAGCCTCCTTCAAATATTCAATATCTACTTCCCAAAGAAAATTGAAAATAAAATTGCCATTTGGGTAGGGAACCTTATAGGCATACTGATATATTTATGAACGATTGGGCAGTTTTTCTTAAAATGCCACAGGAAATAAAGAATTGTCACGTATAAATATTTTGGAAGAAAAACCCATTATTAGTATAGTCTGCATGGTCATGGTAGGTAGCTCTCTATATTTTTTATTGGAATAATACTGCCTTTCTGAATATTGAATATAAATCATGGCAGTCACCATGGCATAGTATAATTAGACACACTTATTTTTTATAAAAATAATTGACATAAAGCATGTTTCTATCTTGACAATATTTTATTAAAAGTAGACATTTGATGAGAAAAGATAGTTTTATATTTCCCATGAATCCAGCTTTATCTTTCAATGTAATCAAGGAAAACTGAAATACTGTGCAATATTTTGATATGAATATAGATTTATATAATTTATGCTGACTTTTCTTAAGCAATAATGAAATCAATAATAACCTTCAAAACTGGATGTAAAAATAACCCCTGACTTCATCATAAAATTATGATTAAGTTGTTGAGCCCATGAGCTACAAAAAAAACATGTTATCTATTATATAATGTTTGAAGAAATCTCAGTTGATTTTTAAATTGTAATTTTAAAAAGGTGTGTTACTTCAGAGTCAACCAAAAACTTCAGAATGGCATGTGAAAAAATCTAAATATATTTATTTCCATTAAAATAAAATGGAATAATAATTGGTCATATCATATATGAACTCTGCTTAATGATTTGTTACTGATGAAAGTCATTTCTTTTAAAACAGTAAAACTCAAACAAAATGTTCATGTGTGTGTGTGTGTGTGTGTATTCATATGTGCACATATACTATGAGCTACTCTGTTTAATGTAGAGGACAGATGACTCACCCAGATGCCCCCTTTATTTCTGTTATTCTTCCAAATACCTCCTACATTATTTCTGCTTAATGTGCCAAAGAGAGACTTGATACTGTCCATGATGTGTCTTTGAAAATTATAAAATTCTGAACAAAATTGTTCAGTGTATTAAGAGCTGCTGTTGGTAAGATATGTAGAGCCCTTGGACAGTGTATTTTCAAAATTGGGCTGAGCTGCTTTCTCTTGAAAGTTACACTTAAATGAGGGATTTTCAAAATATCCAGAGCAATCTGTGTTACACTGTAATTTTCTGTCACCTCACAGTATGAAAAGATAAATATGAGCAGATATAGGGCTGAGCATCAGAGCACTGATGCTCTTAGGAGAAAGAACAGGCTGAGAAAGGAGGGAACAGCTTGATTTCCTGAGTGGATGGATAGTGTGCTTGAGAATGAATCGTTGGTTCCTTCTACTTCTCTTGCTCATGAAGGTCAGGTCTGAAGCACCACAGATGAGACTAGATATTTTCATCTGTCCACGGCTATGAAGAATAGGGGTGGCACACATTTATGAGGAGGAGATATGTTAAAGTTCCATGTACGGTAGGAACTCTGTACCTAAATAAGCCTTAGTCCAAAATGACAGTTTTAAATAACACATTGCTTTACTTCATAGGACAGTTCTCAGGGTAAAATATCCTCTTGAAGGTGCTGGGCCATAATGGGTCACAGTATCTGCTACCCCAAAGTTACCTCTAATTCTTAATCCTAGGTGATCAGATCATATCCAGAGAGGAAAGAGTTAAAGCCTTAAAAAAAAAAAAAAAGAAGAAGAAGAAGAAGAAATAAATAAAATACTAACAAAAAAGGGTGTGGTCATGTTCTTCATCTGGAATAATAAGCATACTTATTCTAATTTAGTATTATTCAATAAATAAGATAAAATACTTGGAATAGTTTACAATCAATTAGCCATTCTCCCCACCACACCCCCAAGTAAAAAGAAAAACCCCAAAAGAAGAATCTGATAGAAAGAACTATACCAGACTAAGGAAGAATATAATCAGGGAAAAAGTTACCCTTCTTCTAAAATACTTTGATTATTGTCCTTATATGTGTATTAAAGGAGAAACAAAGAAAGCAATTCTACCTAGAAAAGAAAGATTTACTTCACATATATAAACTATGAATTATTATTATCTCACTTTACAGAAGAAAATACAAATATAGAAATTCAATTTTCAACTTATAATGGATTTTTATTTTATTAAACATACAGGTAATTCACTGGTTATTTTTAAGTTATTATGTATTTTCCTATAGAGTTGATCAGGAGATCCATAATTTGTTAGCTTATATGTAGCATCATATAAGAACATTAGTATAATCTTATGAGATTAGTTAATATACAATCATTGATAAAAATGATCTCAAAACAAAGTCAGCAATGAAAATTCAAATATATTATAGCAGGAGTGGATTCTCATTTGCAGTTGAACTTTTATTTAAAAATAGAAAAAAAATCATGACAAATTATTTTGTTAGAATTTTATAACCATAGTAATACTCATAGAAAGGAGACTCATGCAAAAGTGTCTCTCTGTTATGGTAGCAAGAAAACAAAATTAAATGACCAATAAATTATGACAAATTAAAATTTGATCTGTGATCAACATTTTTAATAATGCTATTTAATTAAAACAATAAAAATATAAAGTTACAATTTAACAAAATCAAAATGTATATAACAGACCCATAAAATATGCATCAGAATTTGAGTTTTTTTCAGTAGAATCTTTACACCATACATTGTATATTTTTTAGGTAATCACAAAGCATTGCATTCCTTTTGACAGAAAACATTTTTGGTCATAGTTTTTATTTTTATTTTTTTATTAAATATATTTATTTTTTAAATTACAATACTATATTTGTTTTGCCATACATTGACACGAATCAGCCATAGGTGAACACAATCTCCCAATGCCGAAGCCCCCTCCCACCTCCCATCCCACATCCTCTACTTGAATCATCCTGTGCATCAGCCCCATGCATCCTGCATCCTACATTGAACATAGATTGGCGCTTCGTTTCTTGGTCATAGTTTTTAAAAAGACAGCCTTCTTTTATATTTTTATATGTGTTTCACTTGTATAAAACAACTTTAAACCATAATACAGAACATGAAAAAGAGTTTGTTTAAAATAAGGTTTGGGTGGATTCTGCCACATTATTGTTTAAGGTATCAGCATAAAGTACTAGGAGTCCTAAAAATACAGTCTTATCCTTAATTTTTTTTTGAAAAAGATAGTAAAGTGAAGGAAAGTAAAATGTTAAATTTCTTTTTTTTTCTTCTTAGACAAGAGAAGAGAAGTAGATAGTTTCTGACATTTTTGAGCCCTAATATATCTTAGCCCCTTTAATGAGCTGTTAAAATGCCGTCTAATTTTTTACAGTATGTTCAGGTTATGCATTTTATAGAGAAAACAGAATCAGAATGCTCAGATAACTTGTCAAGGTCTCAAACCTCATACTTGATGGAAGTGAAGCAGTGAATGCAATCCGGGTTGGTGTGATTTGCTAACCCATGCTCAGGATGATTGATTTTTGAGAAAATATGTAGGAGATTGAATAAAATATAAATCAAAAAATTCTCAGTTGCTCATAGAAATAGAGAAAGAACGAGTCAGGATAATTGAGCTTCATATGTATTCCCTAAATTTAACTTTCTACTAATAACTTCTGTTCTTTCTTTTATTCAAAGCACAGAAGGTATTTGGTTTAATCTTTCTCCCCAGCCCCTTACCCAGAGATGGAGGTGTTAATGAGCAGTGAAATGGCCCAAAGGCAGGCATCAGGAAGCAGGAGGGAAAGAAACAGGGGGCCTGGATAATCCAACCAAAAAATCAGCCCTTTAAATATTCAAAATACAATAGGATTTTTTTTTTTTTACACTATCTGCATCTTTTAGCTTGAGCTGAAAAAAAAATCAAAGTATGATTTATAATTTTAAACTTCATCAACTAGGAAATCAAGTTAGACTTTCATTAGTCACTCAAGCAAGAATTAAGATTTAGCCACAGTTCCCTCCAGGATATTAGAGTCAAAAGCAGTCACTGTAAGATCAAGGAAGTCTGCAGTCCTTCCTTGACTTCCTCCCTCCTTCCTTCCCTCCCTCCTTCCCTCCTACCTTTCCTTCCTTCCTTCCATCTTTCTCCCTCCCACCTCTCTTTCATGCCTTCCTCCTCCTTTCTCAGGGTTCACATGTGATGGAAGTGCCTTGCAAACAGAATCCGCCATCCTCCTTCTACCGCTGCACCCCACCTCACCCCACTCCATTCCAAATTTTTGTCCTATTTTATTTTTCTCTTTAAGGACTTCCCTGGCAGCTCAGACAGTAAAAAATCTGCCTGCAATGCAGGAGACCGGGGTTGGGGAGGCCTCCTGGAGAAGGGCATGGCAGTCCATTCAAAAAAAATAAAATTCTGGCTCTTAGTTGAGAACATCTTCATCCTTATTGATAGTTGTCTTAAATCATCTGAATATCATAATCTAAAATGTTCTTCTTTCCTTGTTATTAGGAAATTGACATCTCTACCATGAAAACTATTACCATTTTTCTTCCAATCTGCCTGCAACCTTGTTTAGCTAAACAGTAACCAGTAATTTGGGATAAAATTATTAGTCTAAATCTTTGCTGTAATTTACTGATAAGTAAGTGTGTATTATACACTCATGCACACTTACAGTTTTTGTTATCCCTACCCCTTTTTGCAAAGAGGAATTCAGAACTAAAGCTTTTCCACTCTGTTTATTTTAAAAAGCTGTTCTTGGTTGCTAGCTTCAGTTACTGTAGTCAGTGCCTTGGGCCATCTGTGATTGCCTTTCTCTCACAGTATGCCCTAATCTATCCTTTTGCTAGATTTATTTTTTCTGGATCTTGAATCAAACTATTATATAACAATATGCTATATTATGAATATTATTTAATTGGAAAGATATATATTATATATATATATATATATATATATATTTGTCAAAGCAAAAGACATTTCATTTTGCATTGAAAAATACTTCCTTGGGCCAACTTACTAGGTGACTTAAATGATCAATTTCACTCTATTAACATTAGTTTTCTTATATTTTTGCTCTGTGGAGGGCACCATCAAAATTGTAGTAACAAATCTATTATATCATGATGACAAATGATAGGAGGCATTGCAGTTGATCATCATATGAGAGGGTCTTTCGTGTGAGAAGTTACACTGATAGAGTGGTAGCCTTCACATTCGCTCTCAGCCAGGTTCTTCCAGAGGTTACAAATCAGTAAATCCTGTTAAGAGCAACTTAAGATGCATGAATAACATGGTTTACAAATGAACTTAAAAGTTGTGGCAAAAATCTAGTGGGAGGAGAAAGGATAAGGTAGCACATTGAAAACAAGGTACACATGTGGTGGAAGGGGCTCCTGTTACACCAGCCATCTTCACATGTCCTGTCACTCTCTCACACATAAGCAGTATCCTCTGATGCTGAGGTTGAAACAAGGGGGCGGTTAGCAGATAGAAAGTACCTGGAGCCAATACACACTTTCTATATGAGTAACATGCAGGAGAGAAAAAAAAGCAAAAACATTTGTTGAACTGTTATGGATTTCTGTAGTGTTAAGGACACTTGGGATCAGAATCAATATGACCAGAATGGAGCTTGATAAATGGAGGACATAAATATCGGGTGTCTTATGTGACTCATGTGTTTTTCTGTGCATTATCATCCTGTTCGCCATGTGTCCCATTAATTGTATCATGAATGGTTCTTACTTCTTGGTCCTTTATCCCTTTCTGACAATGTTCAGTACATATGTATTCTATTTACATTATTTATGTACACAGATACTCTATTTACAATATTTATACATAGCACATCTCTCAAACATCTTGCTTCTATACTTAGTTTTATCTATTATCCTAGTGTATTTACTTTTCTTTTTTATAGCAGAATAGAATGTTCTCAAATAATATTTTAGATGCATATCAGAACATAAATTTTGAAGACTAGTATGAAGCTGGATGAATACTAACATATTTTTGCAGGAATATCAGGAACATTTGATGAAGGGGGAAATCTTACCATAAACACATGAAGAATTAAAGAAAAAATATTTTAAATATATATGCAAGTATGCCAATCTATTAACATAAGACCCAATGTTATTTAAGTCACGTTATCTCAGATAAACTAATATTGGGTTTCAATAGTGCAAAAGCATTCAAAAATACGTTTTTTTTTTAAGCTCATCCTCTATGTAAATATTTCTAAAATACTTTAAAAAGCAAAGAGTTATGTCTGTCCTCTGTTTGCAGTCCTCATGTCTGTCAGACGGTTTTACCATGTAAAGTTGACCACTGGTCGATCTGCCATGTTGTCTAAGCACCCTTCACACCCTTAATTCCAGGCATTTCTCTGCCCTCTCTGTTTTCTGTGTCTAGGCAGGCAGGTTTGGCCTCAGGTACTGCCCACTGGGCACTCATTCCTGATAGCAATATCACCATCATATTGAGGAAGAGAAGAATCCTCTACTATCTTGTTTATTAGCAGCATCATGGTGATCACAAGGCAGAGCATGATGTGTGTGTGTGTGTCTTTCATATATTTTGTTGCTTTTGTTATAATATTGTTGTTTTACCATTACATCATGACTGTAGAACACTATTTCCAACCCAACCTTACTCTGATGTTTGTGTTCATATGAATAGTGCATACTTAAAATGTTCTCAACTGGAATAACACTAATTAGATGAATTTATGTAAGATGAAGTGGGGTGGGAGGTGGGAGGGGGCTTCGGCATTGGGAGATTGTGTTCACCTATGGCTGATTCGTGTCAATGTATGGCAAAACAAATACAGCATTGTAATTAAAAAAATAAATTAATTAAAAAAAAAAGAAACATTGGCAGACATTGAATAGAGTGCAGGTTTTAAATAAGTGTATCCAGGTTCTCTCTTCAATTGTTGATAGACTATCAATATAGAGATTAGTGGGACTGGGCTTAGGGTGTGGTATTTTTCTTTATAACAGGAAGAAAATGTTATGAGATTGAAACCACTGTGAATAAACCAGAAAATCTCCTGATATTAGGTGTACATATAATATTTTGAACCTCTAAAATTTAGAGGAGTTAGTTCTGTAGTCTATTCTTTATCAGTTGACCCTCTTTCACTTTTAATGTATTATTATCATTTTATTTTACTTCCCTTTAATGGGTTCACAGGATTGGAGGTTCCTTTGATTTATGTATTCAGGAAGTATTCAATTATGCACCTACTGTGTGTCAGTAACCATTTTGACCTGGATATAGAAAAAAAGAAACAAATATAAAGAAACAAAAGAAACAAACAAACATTTTCTAGTAGAAAATGCTCATTGATCAATAGATAGGTGGAGGAGGGAGACAGAGACAGGTGTCTCTTTGGAGATCACATTTGAACAGATCTTGTGTGAAGCAATAAACTTTAGGATGGATAGACATTCTCTTTTGCAAAGATCCTGAGGTGAGTTGTATGTAGATAATCAAGAAGCATAGATAGAGGAAGCAAGTGTGGCTGGAAGGCAGTGGAAAAAATGAGAATAGTCAGAGAGTAACCCCAGAATGATATGGCAAAGCTTGCCAGGGAACCTTACAGACCATGGCAAGATCTGTGACATTCTAGTATAAACAGAATCAAATGGAAACCATGAGGAGGGCAGTGGCATAATTGGAATTATAGTTCTGAGGACTTAGTCTAGCTGTAGTGTGAGAATACCCTCTAATGGAGCAAGGATAGACCACAGATAAAGCAATCATAGAAGATGAGGGATGGCTATTCATTGGAAGTAAGACATGTATATAGAGGTAGAGGTGATAAGAAGGAGTCAGAATTTGGTGCACTTTGAAAGTGGAGTCAATAAACCTTTCTAGTTTTTTTTTTTTTAATATAATGTAAATATAAAGAGATAAAAGCTAAGATTTACTGAATTAGAACCATTAAAATCATTAATAGGTTTGAGTAGTAGGTGTGGAGAAGAGTTAGCATTTCAACATGTTACTTTTGAGATGCATAGTAGAATCACAAGTTGAAATGTCAAGTAACA
The DNA here is from genome assembly GCA_917880005.1 of Nanger dama. NCBI lineage: Eukaryota > Metazoa > Chordata > Mammalia > Artiodactyla > Bovidae > Nanger > Nanger dama. The sequence continues at coordinate 12,228,160 of CAKJTW010000054.1, read as the reverse complement.
TTTGGGTTAAATTTTAGAATTCAGGGGAGTGTCAATATAGTAATTTGTAGTAATCAGCATATAAAGTTGATACTTAAAGCCTTATAACTGGATGGCATCAGTTGCAGCACAAATCTATATAAAAGGGAGAAGTCAAAGCCTCAAAGTAGAAAAGAAGAATCAGCAATGGATATTGAGGAATATTATTTAGTAAGGTGAAAAATAATCAGGTTAGTGGTGCTTCCACAAAATCAGATAGTGTTTTAAAGATGTAAGAGGTAAGCAACTGTGTTCAATGCAACAGAGACACTGACTAAGGTTATGTATTAGAATGAATCATGTATTTCGGATTATAGAATGCATTAGTGACTTTGACAAGAGCAGAGTTAATGATGGTGAAAGCCCTAACGAAATTAGGTCAAGAGAGTATGGGATAAAATGAAAAAGATAAGTCAATTGATATTGAAGGGTCCACCCCTCAAATAATATTTTCTTTTCTACTTGGATTCTGAACAAGTCAAGATATAAGACAAAGTAGATAGCAGGTACAGAACCAAAACAAAATCTTCATTCATTCTAAAATCTACAGTGAGCCATGTAGGGACTTTCCGGGAGGTCCAATTGTTGGGATTTCACCTTCCAGTGCAGGGAGTGTGGGTTTAATGCCTGACTGGGGCTCTAGGATCCCATGTGCTTCGTAGCCAAGGGACCAAAAACACAGAACAGAAACAGTGTTGTGGCAGATTTGATAGAAACTTTAAAAATGGTCCACATTAAAAAAATCTTAAAAAATTACAGTGAACCATTAGCATTATATCTGTTGGCCAGATGAATTTTCCTGGCTGAATGTCAGAATCATGGACAGACTCAGTCCTAGATTGTATTAGAAGGCCTTATCCTGCAGGACCAGTAAAATGCATCTTGAAAGGCCATTCATATCCAAGAAAAAGAAAAGGGTAGTTATGCTGAATATATTTAATAAATAATATCAGTGGGAACAGCCCCCCACTCAGATAGAGTTAAAAGGCAGAAAGAATCCAGAAATTATAGTAGCAAAGATTCTTTAAGAGGAAGGAAACATCAGTCATGAGAAATAATCATTTATCATTAACACTATTCAATGGTGTGAAGACATTTTCTATAAAAATACCCCAAAATGGAATTTAGCTAGAAGGAAAGATGAGCTGAAAGAGTTTTTATAAGGTATATGATATAATAACCAGTTTGTGTGATATTCTTTTTTTTATTCTCAGTTCAGTTCAGTTCAGTCGCTCAGTCATGTCCGACTCTTTGCGACCCCATGAATCAGAGCACGCCAGACCTCCCCTGTCCATCACCAACTCCCAGAGTTCACTCAGACTCATGTCCATCGAGTCAGTGATGCCATCCAGCCATCTCATCCTCTGTTGTCCCCTTCTCCTCCTGCCCCCAATCCCTTCCAGCATTAGACTCTTTTCCAATGAGTCAACTCTTCTCATGAGGTGGCCAAAGTACTGGAGTTCCTTCCAAAGAAAGCATCATTCCTTCCAAAGAAATCCCAGATCTGATCTCCTTCAGAATGGACTGGCTGGATCTCCTTGCAGTCCAAGGGACTCTCAAGAGTCTTCTCCAACATCACAGTTCAAAAGCATCAGTTCTTTGGTGCTCAGCCTTCTTCATAGTCCAACTCTCACATCCATACATGACCACAGGAAAAACCATAGCCCCAACTAGATGGACTTCTGTTGGCAAAGTAATGTCTCTGCTTTTGAATATGCTATCTAGGTTGGTAATGACTTTTCTTCCAAGGAGTAAGCGTCTTTTAATTTCATGGCTGCAGTCGCCATCTGCAGTGATTTTGGAGCCCCCCCAAAAAAAAGTCTGACATTGTTTCCCCATCTATTTCCCATGAAGTGATGGGACTGGTTGCCATGATCTTTGTTTTCTGGATGTTGAGAGCTTTAAGCCATTTTTTTCACTTTCCTCCTTCACTTTCATCAAGAGGCTTTTAGTTCTTCTTCACTTTCTGCCATAACAGATGCAAATTCATGCTATTTTGTTGTATATACATTAATTTGTTAATTACCCATTTCCCCCACAAGAAAGTTAGTTCCGTAAGGGTACAGATTTTGTTTCACATTTAATGTAAGCACAAAACCTATAAATGTGCCTGGAATACAGTCAGTAAGTAATTATTGAATGTCTTAATGATTTATTGAGTATACTGTCATAGTGATAATTTAGACCATTGGAAAGTAAAGTAAACCCACAACAGTGTACAGTATAGTATAATCAGTGATTACAGTATAGTATAATCAGCACTTGTTATGGAATCAGAACTCATGAGTTCTACTCACAGCTCTAATATTTAAGTCATCTTGGGTAAATATTTTAACCTGAGTTTTAATCTTTTTCTTCTGAAAAATGAGGATTGATATAATTATTTTCTTTTGTATCTTAAAGGGATACTTTAAAAAGCAATTTACATGATAAATCTGAGAGATTTATCTAAGGAAAAAGATCTATTGTGGAATATCATTCTGTGCCTCTGTCTGTATACCTACAACTTTTAATTTACCTTTATCAAGGTATTATACAATTAGGTTGACATTGAAGTTAAACCATTATTTGCAAATAACTAGTTGGGATGTAGTGGGTTTACGTTACAAAACATATGTCTCACTAAGACCATAGACTTTGTCATGTCATCCTCTACATGTTTCTCAACTGACTTAAGCTTTTAGAAATAATCGTTACTTAATAACAGCCTTTCCCTTCTCCTGGGGATCTTCCCAACCCAGGGATTGAACCCAGGTCTCCCATTTGCTGGTAGATTTGTTACCAGACGAGTCACAAGGGAAGCCCAAGAATACTGGTGTGGGTAGCCTATCCCTTCTCTAGAGGATCTTATGAACACAAGAATCGAACGGAGGTCTCTTGCATTGCAGGTGGATTCTTTACCAACTGAGATATCAGGAAAGTCTTAGAAATAATCTTTATTTAATAATGCCCTTGGAATTTCACGATACACATTAGAACTCTTACTTTCCCATCTCAAAATAATGATGATAGCTGAGAAATAAAGAAATTCTTGACGACGCATAAGCAAAAAAAGGCAATAGGAATCCATCATCATGGAATAGTGCAATGTCCTATGTAGGCACAACAAGCCTGGGTTAACTGGAGTTTCTGAATACTCTGGTCTTTGTTACTAGATACCGTTTTTATTCTTATTACTGTCACCCGTAAGCAGCACTAAATACAAATGTAATTATAATTTATTCCTTTATAAAGGAAGTGTTAAGCAGTCTAGACTCATTTCTGTATCTCCTGTCAAATTTCCGCATTTAAATCCTGCCAAAAAACACCAAGAACCAAATTTCCAAGGCACTCTATAACTTCCTAGTGATTTTACTATCATTCAGCCATCATTTCTGACTACAAATTGGTTTGAATCAGAGGGGGTTAAGATGATGAGTCTAGATTATAATAAAAATTCTGTGGACAAGCCTACCTCTTTGAATTGTAACTGTTGATAAGGCAGTCATTTTCACTGTTGCCTTACACCAGAAAACCATAGGATGGACAGAAGGTGGACAAAGCAGACTGAACCACTTTCTGTAATTGCACAGTCCTGGGTGTTCTTTGGAAGAACTGATGCTGAGGCTGAAACTCCAATACTTTGACCACTTCATTCGAAGAGTTGATTCATGGAAAAGACCCTGATGCTGGGAGGGATTCCAGGCAGGAGAGGGGGATGACAGAGGATGAGATGGCTGGATGGCACCACCGACTCCATGCAGATTAGTTTGGGTGAACTCCGGGAGTTGGTGATGGACAGGGAGTCCTGGTGTGTTGTGGTTCATGGGGTCGCAAAGAGTCGAACACGACTGAGCGACTGAACTGAACTGAACTGATGGTAAATAAATAAGTAAACAGCAATAACAAAAATTTGTGAGTAGAATAACAAACATAAAATGTGACGGGCTAACACATTTATTTGCCAAAATAATCTCAGTTTATCTCTTGGAAGGAAACATGTAGTGTCACAGCAAGGGACGGTCTGATCAGAGTAGCTAATGAATCATGAATACAAAAGGAAAGAAAAAAGCCATGTGCTAATCTCAATCACTGAATTTTCTCAGAGGCTGTCATTAAAAAAAAAAAAAAAAAGAAAAAAAAAAAAAAAACCTCTTTGCAGCATATAGTGAGAAACTTCTCAAGAAGCTTAAGAAAAGGTCTGGGATATAGAGATGCTTCTCCTCAAAAAAGTGAAGTGAGGGCAATTTTGCTTTTGCTTTTACCCCTTTTTCTGTTAGGCATTTCATGCCTTGTCTTCACTCCTTTTTAGTATAGACCCTAAGGAGTCTTGAATCCAGGAGTTGCTGAGTATAGTGCTTCTGATTTGCCATTTATTTTGTCAGTGACCAGAGAAGCACTGGAGTAGTGATCATATATTCCATCCCTTAAAAAATAGCTATCAATTGACTTACTGGGTAACTTAATCCTATGTACCTTATTTCTGTATCTGTAAGATCAGGTTAATAAGTTTATTTCTCAAAAACATTTTGAGTATTTAATGACATGAAATTAAGTCATACTTATTATGTCTTTAGGCCACTGCCCAGAAAAGTGTGTTCTATATAACAGTATTGGGGAAGGAAATGGCAACCCACTCCAGTCCAGTGTTCTTGCCTGGAGAATCCCAGGGATGGGGGAGCCTGGTGGGCTGCCATCTCTGGGGTCGCACAGAGTCGGGCACGACTGAAGCGACTTAGCAGCAGTGACTTAGTATATAACAGTATACGTGAAAGTATGCCATTACGTATTAATATATAGTGAGTAGAGAGGCCCTTTTAAAATCCACAGCTTATCCTTGAGACATTTGGCCTGGAATTATACTTATTTATATTGCGTCTCCTGCTTTCAGTCAGTTCAGTCACTCAGTCGTATTCGACTCTTTGCGACCCCATGAGTTGCAGCACGCCAAGCCTCCCTGTCCATCACCAACTCCCGGAGTTCACTCAGTTGAGTTGGTGATGCCATTCAGCCATCTCATCCTCTGTGGTCCCCTTCTCCTCCTGCCCCCAATCCCTCCCAGCATCAGAGTCTTTTCCAATGAGTCAACTCTTTGCGTGAGGTGGCCAAAGTATTGGAGCTTCAGCTTTAACATCAGTCCTTCCAAAGTACACCCAGGACTGATCTCCTTTTTTTTTTAATTTAAATTTATTTCTCTAATTGGAGGCTAATTGATCTTCTTTAGAATGGACTGATTGGATCTCCTTGCAGTCCAAGGGACTCTCAAGTCTTCTCCATCTCCTACTTTAGACAGTATAATAAAGCAGCATCTACTGATAATATGAAAAGAAACTTCTAAAATGAAGAAAATACATAAAAGAATGAAAATGTTGACTGATGCAGTCTTTCATAAAAATCAAAACTATTTAGCAATATCATCCAGTAAACTTTGACTATGTTGATTTTAATCACAGATTTTGATGGTGAAGATTGTCCTTGAGATAAATGCTTTTTGTTTTTTTCTTTCAGGATGAAACAATAGCTTAATTTTAGTTGTTTTAAATCTGCATCCTTGCAAGCAAAGCATAAATTTACTTTGTAGAAGAGATGAAAAGTTAAAGACTCAGAGACACTGAGAGACATGACTGCCTTCCAATTGCAAAGGGCACAGATTCTCCACAGGAAAGGACTTAAATGATGTTCCTAATGTAGGTTCAGACATTTCTGTTAGACTTTTGCAAATGTTATCTGAGAGCCAGAGACATACTATTGGGCTCTGCTTGCTCAGAGATCACTGCATTAACAATGATATAGGTAGTGCATCATTGCCATTTGAGTTCTTAGCGACAGTAATACTAGGAGGCATCTCCTATATAACTGTACTAACATCCTTTCAGGGGTTGTTAAAGGTCAGCAGCTGCAGCAGCACAAGACTTAATCCTTGTAGAGGTAAGTACGTAGATGGCAACTGCCCATGGAAGTATCAGTTTGTAATTGATGATCTCTCAGAGCTACAAGTGTTGCTTGGCTGACAACCAGCAGGAGTGCAGGCTCTTCAGTTCTACAACTTCAGATACTGAATTTGTCCATCAGCTTGAGGGAGCTAAACAGCAGAGCTATCCCTCATCAAGCCTCTAGATGCATCCTCCCTAGGCAACACTTTGATTTCAGCCTGATCTCTGGCTTAAATCATCACAATAATTTTCCAACTGAACATCTAAACTTAACTTTAGTCTTTCCCCCATTTTTTTGTAGCATATTTTAACAAAGCAGCTAAATTGATTTTCCTAATGTAGAAAAACACTCCTGTGCTCAGAATCCTCAATGACTTCTCATCTCTCTCAAAGGAAACTAAAGCTCATAAAAGTTTGCTGCTAAGTCACTTCAGTCATGTCTGACTCTGTTCAACCCCATAGACAGCAGCCTACCAGGCTCCCTCATCCCTGGGATTCTCCAGGCTAGAACACTGGACTGGGTTGCCATTTCCTTCTCCAATGCATGAAAGTGAAAAGTGAAAGTGAAGTCACTCAGTCGTGTCTGACCCTTAGCGACCCCATGGACTGTAGCCCACCAGGCTCCTCCATCCATGGGATTTTCCAGGCAAGAGTATTGGAGTGGGGTGCCATTGCCTTTAAATATCCTTTAATTTTATCTCCTAGTTGGCAGCATCCCATTTGCTTTCCCTAATACAGCTTATGTACACCTCTATTCCCCTTTTCTATTTTATTTTCCTCCAGAGAACTCTTCAGAATGTAAAATTCCAGGCACTTATTCATCTATTTTTAGTTATTTTATGTCTCCCCACCACAACCTGACCCAGTTTATTGAAATGTGTGCACCATGGGACCAAAAGAGTTAGTCTGTTCTGTTTGTTAACATAATCTTAAGCGCCTAAAACAGTGTGGATGATGAAAAGTTAGCACTTCATCAATGTTTGATGATTTAATAAATATAAACATTCAGTTTTTCTAGGGTGTATTTTGGTAAGAGGAAGCAGGGTGGTGTCTTTTGAAAAGGCAGTGCTAGTAGTGTAGCTGCTTAGGAAAAACACGTTCATGCACACTTATTCATACACAAATGGGATATGTGTTCCTTTCATTCCTAGTATGACAGAAAGGAGATGTCTCAGAGTTTAAAGGTGATGAATACTAACATGTAAGAAACGAATCAGTCTATGTTCGATATAAGATACAGGATGCTTGGGGCTGGTGCACAGGGAAGATCCAGAGAAATGATATGGGGTGGAAGGTGGGAGGGGGGTTCAGGATTGGGAAATCATATACACCCGTGGTGGATTCATGTCAGTGTATGGCAAAACCAATACAGTATTGTAAAGCAAAAAAAGTAAACATTAAAAAAAAAGTGATGAATAGTTCTTCTGTATTTATTTGGGTGTCACTTTGTTCTCTGCTTCCACACTCAGAAGAGGCACTGATAAACTTTACCAGAATTTGATTCAGATCTGAGCATATGATGTGCTCACTCTATCATACACACTCAGTGGCTAATAACTGGAGGAAGAAATGCGTCCCATGATTTTACTGAAGAATGATAGGTAGCTAGAGTCTATCTTTAGGGATAATTTGTTCCAGTTCTGCAAAATATCGACAAATGACCTAAAGAAAAAAAATAAAAGTATAATGGAATCACAATGATTCCAAGTCTGTTAAGGACTACATACCCAATATGATATCTTAGATTCAGACCACCACCTCTTTATCCCCAAAGTTATGCAGATGGCAGACCATAGACAATTGTTCAACAGTGTTAAAAGAGATCAGTGCTGGCTGGAGCCTGGTGTCTGCTGAGTCAAAATTCCACTGCATGCTGCGTCCTTGTTGTTGCAATTATCTCTTTGGTTTAAAGTAATAAATCTCTTTTAAAAATAGTAGACTCAGATTGTAATTGTTTGATTTTGTCTTATCCATAAAGGAGATTCTCTATGCATTAAATACACAGGTCTGTCAGGAGGTAGGATAGGAGACATTGTACTACTGAATAGATAGACATCAGCTGGAAGCTACCATCAGATGTAGCAGCTACTCTTGCATAGAAATTTATCCCAGACTCCAATTAAGATGGAAATAAGTATCATGTATATTTTGACAGCACTCCTCTCAGAGTTTCTGACCTCAGTGACATTTGCTTTATGTCTAAATGATTGTCAGTTTGTATTTGTTATAGTTCATTGTTTTATTCATTTAAGTCAGAATGGTTCTAAGTTCATACACATGGGGAGGGCAAGTTTCATTTTATCTAAAGGGAAGTTTTCTCTAAGATGTCCCTCAGTGGGAAAATCTGGGTCTATTTTTCCTGCATTAACCAGCAATATAATTCATAAATGGATTTTACAGTTCAGATTAGGCTTTCACTGAATAAAGCCTTCATTAGCTATGTAGTGAAAACAGTTCAGTTGTTCAAGGATGATTATACAAGAATTACTGTGTTTAGATGACACTTTGTGTTTATTGCATTTCGTTTCATATTCAGACACACAATACCCTATCTGTATTCCAGGAAGGAAAAAAAGAAAACTCTGTACACATAATTAAATCCAATGAAATGTAGTCAAATTTAAAACTTGAATGCAAAAAGTTACTCTAAATATAATTTCTACTACTTAGAGAAGATCCCATAAAAGTTGACCATTTTGTAAGACTTTGCTTGAAGTACATAATGGAGAAATAGGGAAACATAAATTTTCATATCTTCTTCTTACTACTGTACCTCACTTAAAGTAAACCACTTATAAACTTCTAATTTTCTGAATTAGAAAAAATACAGAAATAGATTTTTAAATGTGCAGCATCTTCTTTTGTATGATCTGAAACTTACTGAAATTATAGCATCATGGAAACATCCTCACCAGTTTCAAAGCCTTAACCTCTCCTTCTTGAGAAGTAATATTAATCTGGTAATAGAAAAGAGTGTTCGTGCTCACTCAGTTGTGTCTGACTGTCTGCAGCCCCACGAACTGTAGCCTGCAAGGCTCCTCTGTCCATGGGATTTTCCAGGCAAGAATACTGGAGTGGGTTGACATTTCTTACTCCAGAGGGTTTTCTGGACTCAGGGCTCGAACTCGTGTCTGTTGTGTCTCCTGCACTGGTAGACAGATTCTTTACCACTAGTACCACCTGGGAAGCCTGATAGGAAGGAGACTGCAATGTAATGTAACAATTCTGATGATAACTTTCTTATGGAATTTAAAAGCTTGTCATTTGTCTGCAGTTTTTGTCTTAATCATGTTAAAATTAACTGGAAAGAAATGAGAACTTTAGCATTTTAGTATACTACTATTGCGGTTTGTTAATCAAAGCATAGAATAAACTAAATATAACCATGCCCATTAATCTCAGTTTTCAATTGCTGGAATTTAAAAACAACCTTTTTTACTTGTTGATTGAGTAATTGGAGTGCTCATTGTGTACTTAGAAGAGATTAATGGTAAGCCAGCACGTGAAAACTGAACTAACATTTCACTAATTAGTTTTCTTGACCTCTGTGACATTCACAAAGAGAATAAAAGCAAAGCATATAATAACAAACACTTTCTTTTTCTTTGGATATAGCTTGATCTATGTATTTTTGCTTTGCACTTTCTTAGACTTTCAGAAAATCCATCAAAGTACAGAACAATTTGCAAATTTGTCATATTAGTCATTAGTCATTACTAATACAGATTAGTTATTAACAGTTCTTAATAGGCCTAAAATAGGCAAAGTCCCATGTTGTTATTAAAAAAAAAAAAACGACTTGACTGAAAATTCTAAGTTTATAGTGACTATCAAGGGCAAAGTAAACTAAAGTATCACCTGAGATTTTTATTGGGTAACTAAATTTGAATGATTTATAGAACTGAGATACATTTTACCCAGAGATAACCATGGTTGTTTTTTTTTAATCACCATAGCAGACTGATCTAAAAATATTACTTTTTGAAAGTTAGGTTTTAAACTGCTAATAATAGTTGTGCTTTTCCTCTATAGTTTATTCAGGTTTTTATAACATTTTTTAGTATTTAGTATATATATTCAAACATATATAATCCTAACCAAGTAGGAGACTTGGAAGCCTTCAGCCTCTCAGTGAGTGATCTGAGATCTCTGACTTTATTTTCTAAATTTCTATTAGCTTTTTCTTATTAACCCAAAATAAGTACACATGCAGCCAATCCTAAGAGAAATATTATACCTAGTTTCTATTTCCCTTACAAGACCCTATCACCTTCTTTCAGTAGCAATGAAAAACTATACATCTGCTACCTTAATATTTTTACCAGGCAGTCAGTTCAGTCGCTCAGTCATTTCCAACTCTTTGTGACCCCATGAATCGTAGCACGCCAGGCCTCCCTGTCCATCATCAACTCCCACAGTTCACTCAAACTCATGTCCATTGAGTTAATGATGCCATCCAGCCATCTCATCCTCTGTCGTCTCCCTTTCCTCCTGCCCCTAATCCCTCTCAGCATCAGAGTCTTTTCCAGTGAGTCAATTCTTCGCATGAGGTGGCCAAAGTACTGAAGTTTCAGCTTCAGCATCATTCCTTCCAAAGAAATCCCAGGGCTGATCTCCGTCAGAATGGATTGGTTGGATATCCTTGCAGTCCAAAGGACTCTCAAGAGTCTTCTCCAACACCACAGTTCAAAAGCATCAATTCTTCAGTGCTCAGCCTTCTTCACAGTCCAACTCTCACATCCATACATGACCACTGGAAAAACCATAGCCTTGACTAAATGGACCTTTGTTGGCAAAGTAATATCTCTGCTTTTCAATATGCCATCTAAGTTGGTCATAACTTTCCTTCTAAGGAGTAAGCATCTTTTAACTTCATGGCTGCAATCACCATCTGCAGGGATTTTGGAGCCCCCAAAATAAAGTCAACCATTGTTTCCACTGTTTCCCCATCTATTTCCCATGAAGTGATGGAACCAAATGCCATGACCTTAGTTTTCTAAATGTTGAGCTTTAATCCAACTTTTTCACTCTCCTCTTTCACCTTCATCAAGAGGCTTTTTATTTCCTCTTCACTTTCTGCCATAAGGGTGATGTCATCTGCATATCTGAGGTTATTTATACACTGTCAATATTACATATCCTTGTTCTGCTATGTTTTCTGAAACTTTATCATGACTAATTACTCTTAGTATCCTTAAACTTGCTCATTTGGGGCTTTATAACAAAGCTGTGTTGATTCTCTCACCTTAAGGGGCAAGACTTAATTTTTTTTGGTGTCTCTACTTCTTTTGTTCATGATTGGTAATTTTGTGAGGCAAAATATTCATATTTTAGAACAGAAGTCATATAAAGTATAGTCCCAGGTCATACTGGAATTAATTCACAATGGAATTTAATCAGTTATAAAAAGCTATCTGGAAAATCCCCAAATATTTTAAGATTAAACAAGATACTTTGAAATAACAGATGGATCAAAGAAGTGCCAAAGTGACATTTTAAAATTACATATTTGAATTAAATTAAAAGAGAAATGCAGAGAATCAAAAGAAGAGAAATCTAAAAATTATAATTTAACTTTGAATATTTGGAAATTAGAAATAGGAGAGAAAACTTAATCCAAAGTAACTAAAAGAATAAAAGAACTAGATTAAAAATTATTGAAATGGAAAACATGAAATCTATATAAAAGTTATCAAAGCAACAAGTTGATTATTTGAAAAGAGAATAAGTCAATAAATTTCTAGTCATTAGATCACTAAGAAAAAAAAGAAATTACTAATATCAGAAATGAAAATGTTGTGATCACTAATGATCCCACCCATGCACATTAAAATAGCAAAATACTATTACAGACAATTCAATACTTATAATTTGATAACTTTGATGAAAACAGACCAATATATTGAAAGACATAATCTCCCAAAACTCATTAAAAAAAAAAGAAATGGATAATCTGAATTGGTTTGTATTTATTGATTTGCATGGGGGTGGAGTCTGCATGCTCAGTTGTGCCCAACTCTTTGAGACCTCATGGACTGTAGCCTGCCATGCTCCTTTGCCCATAGAATTTTTCCAAGCAAGAACACTGGAGTAGGTTGCCATTCTCTACTCCAGGGGATCTTCCTTACCCAGGAATTGAACCTTAATCTTTTGTATCTCCTGCATTGGCAGGTGGGTTGTTTACCAATGGCACCACCTGGGAACCCGAGTATGGTTATTTGTTAAAGGGATTTAATAAACAAATAATAATCTCCCCAAACAGAAAGAACAGTTGCAGATAGATTCCCCATAAGTGAATACTTTCAAAAATTTAAGGAAGAAATTATACTAGTTCTTTACATTTTTTCCCCCAAAATAAAAGCAGAAGGAAAGCTTTCTAACTCATTAAACCAGAGAAAGAAAGAGATTACAAAATAGGAAAATACCGGGTAAAATATTTCATAAACAAAGATGTAAAAATCTCTCCAATTTTAGCAAATGGAATGCAATCATATATAAAAGAAATATGTACCATGATCACTGAGATTTATTTCAAGTATGCAAGGCAGTTTCAACATTTGGAAATCAATTAATGTAATCTTTTTAACAAGCTAAAGAAAAGTTGAATGATTATATTACTAAGTGAACAAATCAAAACCCTTGGCAAACTCATGACCCATTCATGATGACAACTCTCAGTAATCCAGGAGTAAAGGGAAATTTCTTCAAGTTGATAAAGAAAACCAACAACAGCAACCAAATATAGCTAACTGCATACTCAGTTTTAAGAAACCAGATACCTTCTCTCTAAAACTGATAAGACAAAAGATGTTCTTTCTTTTATTCTACATCTTACTGGAAGTCTTAGAAAATGCAGTAAGACATATAAAGGAAATAGAAGTTTGCAGATTGGAAAGGAATAAGTAAAACTTTGTTTACAAAAGACATGAATGTCTCTTCAGAAAAATTCAAAAGAGCAACAAGAAAATTGATTCTTGAACTAATAGGTGATATAGCAATGGGCAGGATACAAAGTTAATACACAAAAATGAATTGCTTTACTGTATGCCAGCAATGAACATTTGGAAATTAAAACCACAGTGCCATTAAATTAGAACCAAAATTAAAATATTTAGGTATAAATAAATAAAATATATATACAAGACCTGTAAAACAGAAGTATAAAGCTGATGAAAGGAATTGAAGACCTAAGTAAATGAAGAGATATTTCACACTTATGGAGAGCATTCCCTGCTTGCATTGAGTAGGACTCAGTTTTGCTAAGATGTCAGATCATCCCAACTTGACTGGTAATTTGACAAAATCTCAAGGAAAATCCCCGTGAGTTATTTGCTGGATATCACCAATCTGATTCTAGAGTATATATGAAAAGGCAAAAGACCCAGAACAACAGATTCAACAGTAAGAAAATAGCTAAGTCAAAGAAATGACACAACCTGTCTTCAAGACTTACTAAAAATCTACAGTCATAAAGACAGTGATAACGGCAGAAGACAGACAGAATAATGAAACAAAAACAGAATAAAGATAGCAGACATAGACCCATACAAATATAGTCAGCTGATTTCTTGGCAAAGTAACAAAGACAATTAAACGGAAAAAGAATATTCTTTTCAATAATCCAATTGAGCATTAAAACAGACACATACAAAAAATTCTAGATGTAGGTAGAAACTGAAGTCTATAAAATATTCTTGAGAACTTTGCATTCATGAAATCTACTAATTGCCTCTCCACTTGTTAAAAGTCACTAAATGATAAAAATGGTACCATTTAAATAGTTTTGTGTAATTTTAATATTTAAAAAAAAGCAGATGAATAACACTTAGACCTACAAATCAATTATTTATGATAGCAAGCATTAAAAACAGTCAAATTAATGGGTTTCTCTCATTCCCCAATATGAATTTCATAGTAAAAATAGTTCTTTTTTTTTCTTTTCCAACTTTACTTTTTGGAAAAACAAAAAGATTTAACATAGGAATGTAGAATGTTGTTTGAGGTCACATATAAAATTTGAGTCATTTTGTTAAATCAGGGTCCATTTACTAAAGATTACCCTGTCTTTAGACCAGGGAATATTACCATCTTGTCCTACTTTATTTTATAAAATCAAGACACATAGTAAAATGAGTATAGTCTCTTTTATCCAAAGATAACACGTAATGAAATGATAAAATATATGACACGGGCAAAGCTAGCTCAATTACAGAGCATTTTCAACTGAAAAACTGCAGCACATTTACCTTATTATTTAATAGCATAGTACTGTACAGCTGCCATAAAAATAAATGATTGGCATGTTATATAGATTAATCCTGCCCAAGATAAAGTCAGTTAAATAAAATTACAGATTTTTTGTGACTTTGCATCTCATCTGTTAATTGACTCAACATTTGGACTGTGCAATACACCAAGAAATCTGTTGGGCCTGGGGCAAGAAGATAAATAATAATTCTTTCCCACAGGTGCTTGATAGTGTTACAGTTTAAAGAAAAGAATCAAGCTTAATTACAATAATTCATATAATATACAAAATATTACCAGCTTCCAACTATGCCTGAGTAACAGTTAGACTATCATTACTCCTATCCACATGGCATGGTCAGAAAGGAATATTCCTCCAAACAATATTCCTCCAAACCTTTCAAATATCTTGGAACATAAAATAAAATGTTTTCTGTGTAACTGGAACATTCAGTGTAAAAAGGATGACAGCAATTGGTAACTTGAGGCTATATTATAAAAGTATTTATATTTGGCTACCACTGAGTTGGACTGCAAGGAGATCCAATCAGTCCATTCTAAAGGAGATCAGTCCTGGGTCTTCTTTGGAGGGAATTATGCTAAAGCTGAAACTCCAGTACTTTGGCCACCTTATGTGAAGGACTGACTCATCGGAAGAAACTCTGATGCTGGGAGGGATTGGGGGCAGGAAGAGAAGGGGACAACAGAGGATGAGATGGCTGGATGGCATCACTGACTTGATGTGAGTGAACTGGGGGAGTTGGTGATGGACAGGGAGGCCTGGCGTACTGAAATTCATGGGGTTGCAAAGAGTTGGACATGATTGAGTGACTCAACTGAACTGGGTCAGCTTCCTAGGTGGTACAGTGGTAAAGAATCCTTCTGCCAGTACAGGAGATGCAGGAAACATGGTTTCAATCCCTGGGTCAGAAAGATGCCCTGGAGTGGGAAATGGAAACCCGCTCCAATATTATTGCCTGGAAAATTCCATGGACAAAAAAGTCTGGCATACTACATCCATGGGGTCGTGAAGAGTTGGGCACAACTGAGCATGCGTGCATGCATACACAAATGCAATGCCACTGAGTCATTTCTGTAAGATTCAGGGATCCCAATAAATGAACCATAAAAGAATAGTGACTGTAAAATATAGCCTCTGAAAATTCAGTAAACCGTACAGTTGGCCCTGCATCCAGAGCTTGTTATCTTTAAGGGTTCCTGGATCCAATCTCCTGAAGATACTGAAGGACAACTCTATTTACAAACAGTTTGAAGAGGATTCTAAAATATTGCCCATATGGTTAAGCTCAGGGCTTCCCTGGTGGCTCAGTGGTAAAGAATCCACCTAAAATGCAGGAGATCTGTGTTCAGTCCCTGAGTTGGGAAGATATCCTGAAGGAGGGTATGAAAACCTATTCCAGTATTCTTGCCTGGAGAAGTCCATGGACCGAGAAGCCTGGCGGGCTATAGTCCATGGGATCACAAAGAGTTGAACACGACTTAGTGACTAAGCACAACACATGGTTAAACATGAGCCCAATATCTTAATATAAAAATAACACTAGAGTTCAAAAGAATCATGTTTAAGTTCTATGTGTGCACTAAAGTTCTTTTTTTCAAATATTTTTGAAAAATATTTTTCAAACCTTTTATTTGATCATTTGCTTTTAGTAACTGTCTCTACTATTTCTTAAGCCCTATCATCCATCACTCTTGAATGTGATGGATGGAATCTTCTGCCTCCTTATAAAAATGAAATTGATACCATAATACTTGCAATATTGATTATACTATGATACTCAAAAGGGACACTGCAGTTTTTATAGGTAATTTTATCCAAAGGGGTTGTGATGGTAAAAGAATTATCATTGTATGAAGTGTAAGATCTCTGCCTATTTGCACTTTGAAAATTAGAGAATTGTTTACATGTTTAATGACTGATATGCAATTTCAAATACCTTCCTCCAATCTTGGCTCTTTTATTATAAGAAGCTGGTGGAGTTCCTTGATGTAAAACTCATGAAAGTGTGCCACCCACTTCTCTCAGTCAAGAATGTAACTCCAGGAATTACCTATCTTTAAGTTAGTCCACACTTCACTTTAGTTCAGTCACTCAGTAGTATCCAATTCTTTGTGACACCATGAACTGCAGCACACCAGGCCTCCCTGTCCATCAACAACTCCCAGAATTCACCCAAACCCATGTCCATTGAATCGGTGATGCCATTCAACCATCTCATCTTCTGTCATCCCCTTCTCCTCCTGCCCTCAATCTTTCCCAGCATCAGGGTTTTTTCCAATGAGTCAGCTCTTCATACCAGGTGGCCAAAATACTGGAGCTTCAGCTTCAGCATCAGTCCTTCCAATGAACACCTAGGACTAATCTCAATTAGGATGGACTGGTTACCTTGCAGTCTAAGGGACTCTCAAGACTCTTCTCCAACAACACAGTTCAAAAGCATCCATTCTACAGCACTCAGCTTTCTTTACAGTCCAACCCTCAATCCATACATGACCACTGGAAAAACCATAGCCTTGACTAGATGGACTTTTGTTGGCAAAGTAGTATTTTTGCTTTTTAATATGCTATCTAGGTTAGTCATAACTTTCCTTACAAGGAGTAAGCATCTTTTAATTTTATGGCTACAGTCACCATCTGCAGTGATTTTAGATCCCAGAAAATTAAAATCAGCCATTGTTTCCACTGTTTCCCCATCTATTTCCCATGAAGTGATGGGACCAGATGCCATGATCTTAGTTTTCTAAATGTTGGGGTTTAAGCCAACTTTTTTGCTCTCCTTTTGCACCTTCCTCAAGAGGCTCTTTAGATCTTCTTCACTTTCTGCCATAAGGGTGGTGTCATCTGCATATCTGAGGTGATTGATATTTCTCCTGGCAATCTTGATTCTAGCTTGTACTTCTTACAG
Source organism: Nanger dama (assembly GCA_917880005.1). Taxonomy (NCBI): domain Eukaryota; kingdom Metazoa; phylum Chordata; class Mammalia; order Artiodactyla; family Bovidae; genus Nanger; species Nanger dama. The sequence goes on along the minus strand of CAKJTW010000054.1, from coordinate 12,211,056 downwards.
CCCAGCATTTCTCATGATGTACTCTGCATAGAAGTTAAATAAGCAGGATGACAATATGCAGCCTTGATGTACTCCTTTTCCTATTTGGAACCAGTCTGTTGTTCCATGTCCAGTTCTAACTGTTGCTTCCTGACCTGCATACAGGTTTCTCAAGAGGCAGTTCAGGTGGTCTGGTATTCCCATCTCTTTCAGAATTTTCCACAATTTATTGTGATCCACACAGTCAAAGGTTTTGGCATAGTCAATAAAGCAGAAATAGATGTTTTTCTGGAACTCTCTTGCTTTTTCAATGATTCCGTGGATGCTGACAATTTGATGTCTGGTTCCTCTGCCTTTTCTAAAACCAGCTTGAACATCAGGAATTCCATAGTTCATATATTGCTGAAGCCTGGCTTGGAGAATTTTGACTATTGCTTTACTAGCATGTGAGATGAGTGCAATTGTGCAGTAGTTTGAGCATTCTTTGGCATTGCCTTTCTTTGGGATTGGAATGAAAACTGACCTTTTCCAGTCCTGTGGCCACTGCTGAGTTTTCCAAATTTGCTGGCATATTGAGTGCAGCACTTTCACAGGATTTGAAATAGCTCAACTGGAATTCCATCACCTCCACTAGCTTTGTTCGTAGTGATGCTTCCTAAGGCCCACTTGACTTCACGTTCCAGGATGTTTGGCTCTAGGTGAGTGATCACATCATCATGATTATCCGGGTCATGCAGATCTTTTTTATACAGTTTTTCTGTGTATTCTTGACACTTCTTTTAGGTCCCTACCATTTCTGCCCTTTATTGTGCCCATCTTTGCATGATATGTTCACTTGGTATGTCTAATTTTCTTCAAGAGATCTCTAGTCTTTCCATTTTATTGTTTTCCTCTATTTCTTTGCATTGAACACCGAGGAAGGCTTTCATATTTCTCCTTGCTATTCTTTGGAACTCTGCATTCAAATGAGTATATCTTTCTTTTTCTCCTTTGCTTTTCACTTCCCTTCTTTTCACAGCTATTTGTAAGGCCTCCTCAGACAGCCATTTTGCTTTTTGCATTTCTTTTTCTTGAGAATGGTCTTGATCCCTGTCTCCTGTACAATGTCACGAACCTCCATCCACATAGTTCATCAGGTACTCTATCAGATCTAGTCTCTTAAATATATTTCTCACTTCCAATGTATAATCATAAGGGATTTGATTTTGGTCATACCTGAATGGTCTAGTGCACATTCAGCCTCTAACAATTTATCACACTTAACATGGTGGTGGTTTAGTCACTAAGTCATGTTCAACTCTTGTGACCCCATGGACTATAGCTCTTCAGGTTCCTCTGTCCATGGGATTCTCCAGGCAAGGATACTGGAATGGGTTTCCATTTCCTTCTCCAGGGGATCTTGTCAATCCAGGAATCGAACCTGGGTCTCCTGCATTGCAGGCAGATTCTTTACCAACTGAGCTTTGGAAGACACTCTTAACATGTCAGTGTTCAAATCAGGCTATGGTTCCAGTGGCTCTGTCTAGTTAACCAGATCTTGGCTTTGACTCTTGGATTATCTTATCTCTCTAGATTTGGCCCCTACAGTGGCCCTGCTATCTCAATTCCCTGATGGATCTAAAGAAAAAAAAAATGTTGATTTCCAGTTTATTTAGTTTGTAAGTATGATGGTGATGATTTTCAAGTTCTTTAGATTGCAGAGCTTAAATCATGTTGTAGATAACCTTTGAGATTATTATTTTGTTTTTAATTTGGCATAATGTCTTTGTTGTGTGCATTAATTATTGTACCTTTTTCTTGCTACATAGTATTCCATAGTATGGATGAAATACACTTTGTTTAACCATTTACCTGTTGAAGAATATTTGGGTTGTCTTCCATCTAGAACATTACAGATAAAGCTGCTGCAGACATTTGTGCATAAGTTTTTGTGTGAACACAAGTTTTCATTCCTCTGGGATAAAAATTCAAGGTTACAGTAGCTAGGTCTCATGGTAATTGTTTAGTTTTGTTTCTTTTGACACAGTGGAAACTGGGTGTATAAGACTGAGAAACGATGTGCTTTTGACTCAAATAAATTTATTCGAAAATAAAAGTTGGACACCAATTTATTTTTACACTGGATAGTCAAAGGAAATAACTCTATGTGATGACATTTGAGAAGAAAACTAGGAATTAAGCACCCTTTTAAATTTTATACTTTGATTTAGAGAAATAATTCTACCTGATATTTAGAGAGTATGTTATAATCAATAGAAGGGTATTGTAAATGTCTTGCTTGAATTGGTTTGGTAACAGATGAGATGGAGAAAATGGTGTGGCAGCTTGAATCAGTGCAGTTACAGATGAGATGGAGAAAAGTTGACAGTGTAATGGATGCTGCGGGGGTAGTAATACTGATGATTTAGATATGATGGTTGAGGGAAAATGAGATAGTTATTTGTAACAACAAAGAGATTTTGACTGAGGCAATGAGAGGAAGAGTGATGCCGTTTACAAAAATGTGGTATTTGTGGTGTGAATGTTCTTCTTACATAAATAAGTATCACTGAATAGATTTTTTTATAGTCAGCCAAATATTTAATTCCATGTGTAGGATATATGATTTTACATGTCAGTCAAGTGAATCATACAGGTCATAGCACTGTGTTTATTAAATGATTTTTATATAATGAAAGCTCCTAGAATATTTGTGATTCCGACCAAGTCATGAAGTAGCTTCATGACTGTGTGATATATATCAAGAACCTAGTAAATATATCCCCAGACAAAACATTTATCTGGCAAGCTTCAACATTAAAATTCAAATTTAGAAGTGTTAATGAATTTGTATTAACATGGGGTTGTGATAGGAAATAAGAAGGCTAATGAAAGTAGAAATAATTGTTAGGGAAATTTTTTAGAGAATCAGAAAATAATGCTTATATTTTAATGGATGATGTTAAGAGTGAGAAAAAACAGAATACAAAAGAAATGAGAAGTGAAAAGAGTGAAAAGGCATCAGGAAATTAGAAAATGGTAATTCAAAAGGGAAAGAAACTTATATATCTAGATAAATTGTACAATAAAATCTTTTTTTTTCTTTTTTAAATTAATTTATTTTTTCATACTTTATTCTACATTACAATACTATATTTGTTTTGCCATACATTGACATGAATCAGCTACAGGTGTACACGATCTCCCAATGCCGAAGCCCCCTCCCACCTCCCACCCATATCTTCTCCCTGGATCACCCTGTGCACCAGCCAGAAGCATACTGTATCCTGTATTGAACATAGATTGGCGCTTCATTTCTTACATGATAGTATACATGTTTCAATGCCATTCTCCCAAATCATCCCACCCTCTCCCTCTCCCCTCAGAGTCCCAAAGTCCGTTCTATACCTCTGTGTCTCTTTTGTTGTCTCACATACAGGGTCATCATTACTATTTTTCTAAATTCCATATATATGTGTCAGTATACTGTATTGGTGTTTTTCTTTCTGGCTTACTTCACTCTGTATAATCGGCTCCAGTTTCATCCATCTCATTAGAACTGAGTCAAATTTATTCTTTTTAAGGGCTGAGTAGTACTCCATTGTGTATATGTACCACTGCTTTCTTATCCATTCATCTGCTGATGGACATCTAGGTTGCTTCCATGTCCTAGCTATTATAAACAGTGCTGCAGTGAACATTGGGGTACATGTGTCTCTTTCAGTTCTGGTTTCCTCGGTGTATATGCCCAGCAGGGGGATTGCTGGGTCATAAGGCAGTTCTATTTCCAGTTTTTTAAGGAATCTCCACACCGTTTTCCATAGTGACTGTACTAGTTTGCATTCCCACCAGCAGTGTAAGAGGGTTCCCTTTTCTCCACATCCTCTCCAGCATTTATTGCTTGTAGACTTTTGGATCACAGCCATTCTGACTGGTGTGAAATGGTACCTCATTGTGGTCTTGATTTGCATTTCTCTGATAATGAGTGATGTTGAGCATCTTGTCATGTGTTTGTTAGCCATCCATATGTCTTCTTTGGAGAAATGCCTATTTAGTTCTTTGGCCCATTTTTTGATTTGTTCATTTATTTTTCTGGCATTGAGCTGCATAAGTTGCTTATATATCTTTGAGATAAGTTGTTTGTCAGTTGTTTCATTTGCTATTGTTTTCTCCCATTCAGAAGGCTGTCTTTTCACCTTGCTTATAGTTTCCTTTGTTGTGCAGAAGATTTTAATTTTAATTAGATCCCATTTGTTCATTTTTGCTTTTATTTCCATTATACTGGAAGGTGGATCATAAAGGATCCTGCTGTGATTTATGTCGGAGAGTGTTTTGCCTATGCTTTCCTCTAGGAGTTTTATAGTTTCTGGTCTTACATTTAGATCTTTAATCCATTTTGAGTTTATTTTTGTGTATGGTGTTAGAAAGAGGTCTAGTTTCATTCTTTTATAAGTGGTTGACCAGTTTTCCCAGCACCACCTGTTAAAGAGACTGTCTTTACTCCATTGTATATTCTTGCCTCCTTTGTCGAAGACAAGGTGTCCATAGGTGTGTGGATTTATCTCAGGGCTTTCTATTTTGTTCCATTGATCTATATTTCTGTCTTTGTGCCAGTACCATACTGTCTTAATGACTGTGGCTTTGTAGTAGAGCTTGAAGGAAATCTTAAAAGTGAAAGTTCAGAACATTGCCTTGCAGCGTCTCCTTCTCCATTACCACCCACACTGTTTCCATCAGATACCTTGGCATCACAATCAATAAGAGAATGAAAGTTATTGGAAGTTTGAAGATCCTTTCCAAGGCATCAATTTCCCTTCCATTAAATGAGAGCATCAAGTGTGAGGTTTTTTTAGATGTCTGATGTAATAAGTACCTAAATTAAAGCAAAACTCCATCTGTTGTACAGAATTTGAAAAAATTTTTTCCATATGATTAAATTACCAGAAGTCAGTGTTCACAGTTTGGTAAATTAGAGATGAATGTAGTTTGCAGACAAGATGTAAATGTACAATATTTAGTGTCTTATAGCTATTGTGTTTTTATTGTTGTTAAATATAAGAAAATATTTGAAGGTTTAAGTTCTTTAAATCTTTAAAATGATATTAGAAAGCATATTGCTTTCATCAAATGAATATCATTGGAAATTACTCAGAATAACTATACAAAAATTATTAAACTCATATTTTAAACTTCATTTTTAAAAGAACTGCAAATATTATATACCATTGAAGGCATTTATTTAAACATTAAACTATTAATAATCCCTTTTGATTACAATAAATGAAATCTGATGTCAAATGAACATTATGCTTCAAAAATAAAATTTTAAAAGAAAATTATATACTTTCTTTTTACTGTTACTAATAAACAGTAAGAAGAAGAACTTTTAATTTTGATTCGAGTTATATCCTTCAGATATACATAGAAATGGAGTCCATATGCTTCATATCTAGAACCACAGGGCAAGTAACAGGATGCTATTTTGAACACAGATTGTTCCTACAGTTGTTTCTGCATAAAACCTTTTCTAACATCTCTCGAGTAGACACTCACACTTTATACTTCAATGAATTCAATTTGACCGTCCTTCTTTAAACTCATGCTACTGAATATTTGTGTTTCAAATAGTCCTATTATAATAAAACAAAGGTACTAGCATACCAGAATATTTATTAATGATAAAATGAATCTAAGAAATCTGTACTTTAGAAATGTTCCCCCCTTACACAACAAAACATTTTTAGAGTTTATTCCTAGTGTAGCATAGGCTTTAGTGGTTTTCATTAATTTAAACCCTAAAAGAATGAAATAATTAAATAACTTTCAAAATTACTCAAAACCTAGCAGTATACCAGGTATTTAGTGGGGGAAAAAAGGTCCTTAGTTCAGAATTTGCTGTTTGGTGGAGGAACCAAAAAGGCATAAAGTAGAATGTATCAAGGGAAACAGGAGTACAAAAGGTAAAAGGAGCTACATTTTCTTCCCCAGCATAGCTACCGTACTTTACAAGTAAAAAGAAAAAAACAAAAAACAAATATATGTGCGTGTGTGTGTGTGTGTGTGTGTGTGTGTGTGTGTGTGTGTGTAAGGCTTCCCAAGTGGCACTAGTGGTAAAGAACTTGTATGTTTCTATTTATGAAAAATGAGTGTCAGCCACTCAGTCCTGTCTGACTCTTTGAGACCCCATTGACTGCAGCCCGCCAGGCTCCTCTATCCATGGGATTATCTAGGCAGGAATACTGGAGTGGGATACCGTATCCTTCTCCAGGGGATCTTCCTGACTCAGGTATTGAACCTGGGTCTCCTGCATTGCAGGCTGATTCTTTAACATCTGAGCCACTAGGGAAGCCCATGTATATGTATATGTATATGTATATGTATATGTATATGTATATGTATATGTATATGTATATGTATATGTATATGTATTTGTATAGGAATATGTATATGTATATACATAAACACATATGTGCACACACACACACATATATATACACATAAAGAAGCAAAAATTAGAATTTCTTTTTCCTTCAATATAGAGAGTTTTACCAACTCTTGTCAAAAAGTGCAAACTCCAATAATGCTCTCATCACTCACATCATTCCTAACACTCAAACTTCAAATCAATACCAGCTACATTTCTGCTGTGCTGTTTTTTGATATAAGGCTAAAATTTAATAAAAATTCCTGGTTCATATTTCTTGAATAATGACAGGTTAGAGAAGCCTTACTGAAAATGGGAGAAGCCATTTAATTCTAAGATATTAATTTAAAAAATCATAAAATTTTCCCATTAGAATAGTAGTTTGTGGAAATTTAAAAAAATGTTTTTGTGTTCACATATTTACTTTGAAATTTCTTACCTGTCATTATTTTCTTTATCTTAGAAAGAGAAGAGTCTAGGAGAAAAATAAATGTTGCAAATTAACAAAAATTATTAATTCATTTCATATTAGCAAAAAGGACATTTAGGTGATACAATTTTACAAGTGCACAGGTTTTTGAAAGTTAAAGATGCTCTTAGTCTTTGTTTTATACTAAGCTGTGAATGTTAATATGCCAACAGAATAATGATACCTTTTTTGCTGAATGCTCTTATTATTTAATATGCTTCCTTAATAACTGTAGCAATTCACATTTGACCTAAATCTGAGAAAAGAGAAATAGATAAACAGTTTATGGGGTATATTAATAGATTCATTTCTTGCATTTGACAGTGGACAATTTCATATTGTACTTCAAATATTCTTACATAAAGATATTATTTTGACTGTCAATTATAAACTCTACTGAAATGGGCACTATAAAGAAAGTATATCATCTACATCAGAATAGTGTGTCTATTTTAGGACATGTTGTTAGCTTATATTTTGGAAATTGATATTTTTGGTTAGTTTATGAAATTACTAAATTTTATAAAAATATTTTGTCTCTAAAATATAATTTATGAATATGAACCAGTTTTATTTTTAATTATTTCTGTCACATTTTCACTTGTATCTATAGCAGTAAAGTGCTTGTAGTTTGCTTATTAATATGTCTATCAAGTCTTTAAGGATTTAATGATTAGGACTTAAGATATTTTTAATATAAAATCTCTTAAATTAATAAAACTCAAAATATCTTAGTCCCCCCACTGCAACTTACATCATCTCTTAGCTAGGTGATTGCACTGGCCTCTAAACAAATCTGCTTATATCTGCTTTCATTTTATTTTTCAATTTTTATGTAACTAAAATTATCCTTTTAAAAATTCTATAACATCAAAATATGCCTGGTAAGACATATCAGATTTTACTGTAAATCTCTCCTCTCAAAAGAAATTTGAGCTTATGTTTTGGGGGAAAGAAACTTGCAACCCATGGATGACAGCATGGCAGTAAAGGCTTCCCTGTCCTTTATTATCTCCCAGAATTTGCTCTGATTCATGTTTACTGAATCGGTGATGCTATCTAACCATCTCACCCTCTGCCTCACTCTTCTCCTTTTGCCTTTAATCTTTCCCATTATCAGGGTCTTTTCCAATGAGGGTATTTTCACATCAAGTGGCCAAAGTATTGGAGCTTCAGCTTCAGCATCAGTCCTTCCAACGAATATTCAAGATTGATTTCTTTTAAGATTGACTAATTTGATATCCTTGCAGTCCAAGGGACTCTCAAGAGTCTTCTCCAATATCACAATTCAAAAGCATCAATTCTCCAGCTCTCAGCCTGCTTTATGATCCAACTCTCACATCCATACATGACTACTGGGATATAGCTTTGACTGTATGGACCTTTGTTAGCAAAGTGATGTCTCTGCTTTTTAATACACTGTCTAGATTTGTCATAGCTTTTCTTCCCAGGAGCAATTGTCTTTTAATTTCATGGCTGCAGTCACCATCTGCAGTGATTTTGGAACCCAAGAAAATTATATCTATACTGCTTCCACTTTTTCCCCTTCTATTTGCCATAAGGTGATGTGACCAGATGCCATGATATTAGTTTTTTGAATGTTAGACCAGCTTTTTCACTCTCTTCTTTCACTCTCGTCAAGAGGCTCTTTAGGTCCTCTTCACTTTCTGCCATTAGAGTGGTATTATCTGCATATCTGAGATTGTTGACATTTCTCCCAGCAATCTTGATTCCAGCCTGATGAAATCAAGGCAATCATGAGTCCATCATAAATCATATCTGTATAATTGTTCAGTCGTCAATAAATTTGTAGTCATATCAATTTTATAAATTGATTTTCCCTTGGGCTATTTTCTCAGAACATCTTATTTTTCCCTGTTCCAAACGGCACTGTTCAAATTTGCATTATGACTCTATACCTGTCTTCCCCTTCAGATTATCTGTGCCCTAGGAAGAAAATCATTCTGGTTTATTCACCTTTAAATATAAAAACACAGCACAGATTTCTACGCAGGAGATTTTCAGCCAAGATGTGAATAAGCTTTAAATGTGAAGGCAAAAAAACAAAATGAAGTAAAACTCTTGTATTATATATACTACAGTAAGTTAATAACATCTAGTATAGTGGTTAACAACAACAACAAAAAACTAATATACATTTATACCTATTTGAACACATTGTATCTATAATACAATTTAAGAAATTGTATTTAAGAAATATTTAAATATAATAAATTATATTTAATTGTAATTATATCTATAATACAATTTAAGAAAAAATATATGCCTACTTGTTTGATAGTCTAGTTTTTGGTCTTGAGTTTCAAAACATTTAATGGCAAAAGGTGACTTAAGGTTACACATTTTTGCAATGTTTATTTTAACATTTTGTGGCTTATTAGCTCTCTCTGCTTGTAGCAATGTTTGAGGTTTATATATATCAAATGATTTTCAGTTTAGTATTACCTTCAATTACTATAATTTAGCAATATTGTTCCATACATTTATGAATTGCTTTTGAAAAAATTGCCATTAAAGCTATTGACAGAGTCAAATACATATGTACACCACTATAAAAGAAATAGAAACTAAGTTTAATGAGTACAAGGAAAATAATCCCTTCCATTTTTCACACTACAGACAACTATTAACTGGACTGCTCACCACCTATTCTGTGCATTTGAGAATCTTTATTTTTTCTCTGGAAGGCAGTACATGAATAATGTAGGTTTGCAATTCATGTGAAATATTTCAATCAACATAGGGGAACACCTCCTAGTTAAATTGAATCTGACATTAAGCTAATGAATTAGCATGTCATTAAAAAGTTTTATACCATTGACAACTTTCTTCTAGTTGTTATACAATCATTTTCATCTAAGATTCTTAATCATAAAACAAAGCAGGATGGTGAGTCATTTTTGATAAAGTGGGAAACTAAGCGAGAAGATCAAGAGCTATACAAAAAGGGACACTGAAAGAAGATTAAAGGAGACAGTGTTGGTAGAATAGGTTTGAAAGATTAAAAGCTGAGTGGAATAGACTGTCTAGATAAAAGAAAATCACAAAGAGACATCAGAAATTTGCCAACAAAGATGCAGTAAAGGGCTTAGTCAAAAATTAAATAAAAATCAGTGCATCTTTTTACAAAAATTTAAAAAGAGAGAGAGAGAGAGAGAGAAAAAAACAAAGAAATTTTTTTAAAAATGCCAGAAAAGAGAAGAGAAAGATCAAAGATAGTCATATTAAGTATACAAGAGATATTACCGAGAAAATTCAACTTAATTCTGTCAAAACAAAATCCTTGAATGCAGGTGAAAATGTCAGATCACTTGGGAAGTTTTACAAAATGAATATAATTGTTCTTTAAAAATAGAGTGTGTGTGTGTATACACAAATGTGTGTGTGTGTTTGTGTGTGCTGTCCATGCAGCACACTTTGAAGGATCTTAGTTTCTGGATTAGGGATTGAACTCCTGCCACTCAGTGAAAGCTTGGAATCCTAACCACTATGCCACCAGGGGAACCCACTGGCTTTTTTTTTTTTTTTAGTATGTCTTTGTGTGTGTGTGTGTGTGTGTGTGGTAAGAAACTCTGGGCCTCCCAGGTGGTGCAGAGTGGTAAAATTCCTGCCTGGAAGAGGAGACATAAGAGACTCGGGTTCAGTCCCTGAGAGAGGAAGATCCCCTGACGGAAGAAGACATGGCAACCCCCTTCAGTATTCTTGCCTGGAGAATTCCATAGACAGAGAAGCCTGGCAGGCTACAGTCCATGGGGTCACAACTGAAGTGACTTAGCATGCACGCAAGAACATTTGACAGGAGATCTACCTCTCAGTAAATTTTCAAGTGTACAGTGTTATATTGTTAACTGTAGGCTTTATATTGCATAAAACAGATTTCTAGAATTTATTTACCTAGCATAACTGAAACATTATACCTATTAAAAACTCTCCATTTCCTCCTCCTCCCTACCCCTGGAAACCACCATTCTACTTCCTACTTCTCTGAGTGAGCATTTTCGATACCTCATAGAAGTGGAATTTAATGCAATTCTGCATCTATAGTGTTTTGTTGTTTTGCTTCTTTTGGGAACTGCATAAGTTGGTCAAAAAATTTAGATGGAAGAAAAAAAAAGTGTCAAGAATAGCCAAAACAATAATCAAGATGAAATACAAGAGGGGATTGACTCTACAGATTCTAATAGGACCAATCTGGTATTATAAAATTAAAATAGCATGACAAGGTTCAAGAACTGGCACAGCAACTGAGAGTTATAACTGTTTATAACTGAGAGTTATAAACAGACTGAAAAGAAGAGGAGATTCATGGAGTATTGGAGTAAGAGTTAATTGAATTGTATAGGGAAGTTTGGAGATACCAGTAAAGCTGGACATTTCTCTGTAACAAAAAGTTTCTGATTCCCTCCCTGAGGAGGGGGAGTTGGTCTGTGTTTTTGTTGGGGGAAAAGGAAAATTCCACCTCTACCCCTTTTGAGTTCATGTGGCTGGAATCATGATAAAAGTGACACAAGATAGGTTAACAGGAAAAAAGAAACAGATTTTTCTTCATGTGCCTGAAAGACTTTGCTCATAAAACGCAACCTAAGAAATGACGAAAGCAAGCAGCCTTTTCTACTTTTCAGACAAAGAAACAATGCATTTACGAGGAATCGACAAGCAAAGCAACGTAGGCTTTAGACGCTTAATTAGTAAAGACTCTAAACAAAGTTTGGGCTTGGGGTAGTCAATTTAAGAAGAAGGCTAGTTTTAACAGGCTTCTTGGCTCTAAATTCCCTGTCTTTGGTGACAAGGGGGTCAATTTACTTCCAGATGCAAGGAGTGCACCTTTCACATGAGAGACGTATTTCCTGCTTTCAGGAGAACAGAGAAGAGTCTTTTCTTTATTGCATTGGCTACTTCTCAAGATACTTCTCAAAACATTCAGTATGCTCTTGTGGCATATTTTGGAGTGGTCAGTCCTAAACCATCCTAAGCCACAGTGACTGCAACCATAACATTAAGAGATGGTTGCTCCTTGGAAAGAAAGCTATGAGAAACCTAGACAGCCTGCTATGGCTGATTCGTGTCAATGTATGGCAAAAATAATACAGTATTGTAATTTAAAAAATAAATAAATTTAATTATAAGAAAAAAAAAAAAAAAGCTGAGACATAACTTTGCCAGCCAAGGTCTGTAGAGTCAAAGCTATGATTTTTCCAGCAGTCACGTCTGAATGTGAGTTGGATCATAAAGAAGGCTGAGCGCTGAAGAATTGATGCTGTTGGAGAAGACACTTTAGAGTTCCTTGGGCTGTGAAGAGATCAAACCAGTCAGTCCTAAAGGAAATCAACCCTGAATATTCATTGGAAAGACTGGATGCTGAAGCTGAAGGTCCAGTGATTTGGCCACCTGATACAAAGAACTGACTCACTGGAAAAGACCCTAATGCTGGAAAAGATTGAAGGCAAAAGGGGAAGGGGGCAGTAGAGGATGAGCTGGTTGGATCACATCACTGACTCAATGGATATGAATTTGAGCAAACTTTAGGTGATAGTGAAGGACAGAAGAGCCTGGTGTACTTCAGTCCATGGGATCACACAAAGAGACACAACTGAACAACTGAACAACATCCTGAACCTAAACACTTGCAAAACTCCAACTTTTCCCAGGACTACTCAGAGGCCTCATTTCTTCCTTGCTGATTTTAAAATGCTGATAGGACTTCAAATAATCTAGACATATGAGAGCTGATAAGAATAGAGTTTTGTGGTTCAACTCACCATACCTACTCACTCCACTCCAGAACAGGTAAATGAATAACACCAAGTTCACAGCCTCTTCCTGGGGAGGGAAAGAGTTGCATAATCACATCCAGTGCCCCAACTTTTCTGAGGCTGCCCCAAAGACTAAAAGCCCAGAAGGCTTTTATCTTGACTGTCTTAGATATCTAAGGGGACCTGGCATACTTAACCTCATTAATTATCTGAGACATAGAGTCAAAATCATCATGTGATATCACTATACAACTGTTATGATTGTTATTATCTAAAAAAATGAGAAGTGTTGACAAGGACGTGAAACTGGACCCCTTGTTAGTAGGAATATGAAATGGTACAGCTATAGAAAAGATTATAGAGGTTCTACAAAAAAATAGTCAAAAACTGCTTGTTTTTGACCCAAAATAATTGAAATCAGGATCTTGAAGAGATATTAGCATTATCATATTCATTTATAAGCTATATAGATAAAGAATGTGTGAAATATACATACAGTAAAATATTATTAAGCCTTTAAAAAAGAAGGAAATTCTGTAATAACTGACAGTTTGGGCAAACCTTGAGGTTTTATGCTAAGTGAATTAAGTCACAGAAGGATAAGTACTGCATGATTCAACTTATATAACGTACTTAAACAAGTCAAACTAATAGAATCAGGGAGTGGAATGGTGGTTTCCTTGTGTTTAAGAGAAATGTAAATTAAAAATTGCTAATCAATGGGTATAAAGTTTCTGCTATGCAAGATGAATAAATTCTAGTGATCTTCTATACTACATTGTGCCTGCAGTTAACAATTCTGTATTATGTGCTTAAAATTTTGTAGGGTAGATCCCACATTGTATTTTTATCACAATAAAATATACTAAAAAATTATAAGATAAGACTTTACCAACAAAGAAAGAAACTATGTTGACTCTTCAGTAGATTTTACTAATATAGGAAAACCTTAATTGCAATTTTAGATATTAAACTTAAATTTCCTCCCCCCCAAAAAAATTATATATATATTTATAATTAGATATATATTGCTGCTGCTGCTAAGTCACTTCAGTTGTGTCCGACTCTATGCTACCCCAGAGACGGCAGCCCACCAGGCTCCCCGGTCCCTGGGATTCTCCAGGCAAGAACACTGGAGTGGGTTGCCATTTCCTTCTCCAGTGCTTGAAAGTGAAAAGTGAAAGTGAAGTCGCTCAATCGTTTCTGACTCTTGGCGACCCCATGGACTGCAACCTACCAGGCTCCTCTGTCCATGGGATTTTCCAGGCAAGAGTACTGGAGTGGGTTGCCATTACCTTCTCCTAGATATATATTAAATATATATAATTTATAATATCATATATATAATATATATATAATTTATATATTGTATTTCTGATAGTCTCCTAAAGTATTAAGCATACAAGTGTATATTTTAAAAAATATATACCAATTCTCCTATCACATAAGTTAGTGTCTACCTTGAAAAACTGCATTTTTCAGAACTATCATAGATATTTTTGTTCACCTATTTTCCCTCAGGCTTCCTTTACCTCAGCTGGAAAATCCCTCTTGCGCTCAAGTAACATTGCTAAAAAATAACTCATACAATTCTCAAGGGAACTACAGGGGTTCATACTGAACTTTTCCTTTTTCCCCTCTTGTCAACATATGTTCTGTTTTCTTATAAACTTGTATGCCTGAAAACTTGAAGTTGTGTGCACAATTTTTTTGTCATTTTTTTCTCAGAATTTTTGGTACATATCTTCAGTATACTTTTGTTCCCCCAAAACACTATAAAAATCTTTCTCTGTTGAATCAGTTTCAAGTAGCTTCTGTAGAGGTTGTCTTCTTTGCTTCACTTCAGCTAATAAAGAGTGACTTTTCATTTCTTCAAATCTTGTTTATTTCAACAATCATTGTGGCCTTCCCCATTAGTCATCTAGTACTTTGAACAACTTTTAATATTCCCCCAACAAATCTAAGATATTATGGATTGTAACACCTACATTATTTTGAGAACTAGTATAAAAGAAAAAACCGGAGAAGGCAATGGCACCCCACTCCAGTACTCTTGCCTGGAAAATCCCATGGACTGAGGAGCCTTCTGGGCTGCAGTCCATGGGGTCACTACGAGTCGGACACGACTGAGCGATTTCACTTTCACGTTTCACTTTCATGCATTGGAGAAGGAAATGGCAACCCACTCCAGTGTTCTTGCCTGGAAAATCCCAGGGACCAGGGAGCCTCGTAGGCTGCCATCTATGGGGCGGCACAGAGTTGGACACGACTGAAGCAACTTAGCAGCAGTAGCAGCACCATAAAAGAAAACACAAAAACTACTGTCATCTTATTACTTATTATAATTTAGCAATTTAAAGTCATTGAGAGAACTCAGAATTATACTGAGATTTTGATAATGTTAGTTTCACACATATAAAAAGGATAATATAAACAACATGTATTTGTTAAGGTATACTTAATGATTTTTCAGTTAAATTTGACTCAGGAATTAATTTTAAAATTTAGAGACATTGATATATACGTTTATGCACTGAGAATAATTTGCTATGCAGCACTGATGGTGCACCGTTTCCTATAATAGGGCTTTTCTCTTGAGACATTTTCCAAGACACTCTCATTCTCTCTGAATGCTGCTGCTGCTGCTACTAAGTCTCTTCAGTCGTGTCTGACTCTGTGCGACCCCATAGGCGGCAAATATTTTGATGCTATTTCTCACTTGGTCTTACTGGAAGGTTTAATAAAAGGTTTTCAAACAACAAGTAAGATTCATATTCTTTCCCTGAAGTATTTCTTTAATAATCTCTTGACTTTTGTTACAAGGAGTTGCAATTATACTCTTATGCCAGCAGGACAAACAATTGAGTGCATGCATGAACAGGCAGTGAAAATTCCATGACTGCTATCTGACCAACAACAATCTGTGCTCTGCTACTGATACTGTTCTGACTCTCTTTAATTACAATCCTGTTGTTTTAGCATGTATTTTGTGTAAGTAATGGCCCACACACATGATTCATTGTGCTTCTTGTATGTGAAGACTACTAGAGTCATACACAGAAGGCAGTTCTTTGAGCTCTGTTTATCTCTGTAATGATCTCTCAGTTTTAAGTTTTACCAGAGACGACTTAAAGTTTACTAGCAGTCATCCAGAAGTGAACTTGATCAGTGACTAGCACCCTCAGCTAATGGTTTGGATTTTCTTCTTCCTCAAAGTCAATTTCCTGCTCAGAAATTAGTTGGCAGGCATGTTCTTTTTTAAAACGGATGATCTCCATGCCCAAGGAGACAGAAAACTTTCCCAAAGTCTGCTCTGCTGTTTGCTTCTCTGTACAAATCTTAGATGCTCTCTTGCAAAGAGTGACCTGATAGCTAAGAATTCCCTAGAGCCTTAATGATTATCTTTCCTCTTTCCCTGGAGCCTCACAGTCAATTTATCCAGATTTATGCCTTCCTGTGATGTTTATATGTTGGTCTTCTCTTTTTATCTACTTCTAATTTTTAGGATTCTCCTGTAACAGGACTGTTACTGCTTATAATTGTATCTATGCTCAGGGAAAGGAAATAGTTTCTATTAATACTAATGTATTTACTTTCCCATTCAGAAGACATTAATCCACCTCCCTTTTTCTCTCTTCTCTTTCCCCTCCTCTTCCCCTTCCTATTTCACAAGTTTCTTTTCTTCCTTTTGCCCCACCATATCTGAATATTTTTCCTTCCTTATTTTCTGTCATTCATTCCATTTTTTTCCTACCTTATTTTGCCTCTCTGTGTACTCTGTTCTTTGCAGAGTTTGAATCAATCTTCATGTTTCTATTATTCAGACTACAGCACTTTTGGAGCACCAACATTGACATCTGTCTACAGGCCAAAGTCAAGCTAAATTTACTTTAAAAAAAAGAGACATTTACTGAAGAAAAAGTTTACTGCCCTGTTTTGGCCATTGTGGGGAAAAAAAAAAAGTGTTTCAGGAGAAAGGGAAGGAATGACAGATGGCCTGTATATACAACACACCTTTAGAAAAATGGATAAAACAAACTCAGCAGGTACTTAGACTACATGTCATGGAATAAAGATAGGGAAAAGCATGCATTGACCCAAGATGGGCTGTTTAGTATGTACCTCCAGATGGAAACAAAATGGAAAGCCAAAAAAAGCAAAACAAAACCCTGGCTTTCAAAATGTTTTATTTTTAACCCACTGAAGGAGGTAATACTTTCCTACTTATTGATAATGAAGAAGATATTTTAAGATTTATTGATGTATTTGCATTTATCTATCAACATTCATATGTCACTGATGAAACATTAATAAATACACACTTCGAAATAAACTTTAGGTAACATTGTGCTCTGTGGTCATTGAGAACAGAAACAAACTCAAGTTGTTCCTAGGGGTGTTGAGCCATTGTTGTTATTTAATTATCATAATGCTCTATGCCCTTAGGCAAGAGGTGCAGGGACACAAACACAATAGTTATTTCAATTTTACAACAACTTACCACTCAGTTTAGCATGTTTTTCCACCCAGAAGTTTGAGTGCATGTATAATAGACTCTTACTAATTCTGGGGCTTCCAAGGAGGTACATTGGTAAAGAATCAGCCTGCTAATGCAGGAGATGCAAGAAATGCAGGTTTGATCCCTTTGTGGGGAACATCCGTAGGAGAAAGAAATGGCAACCCACTGTAGTATTCTTGCTTGGAAAATTCTATGGACATTGGACTATTAATTGATTGTTATCTGAGTCTAGTTACTTCTCTGGCAAATTAGCTTCCATTGGAAGACTATCTTGTGGAGTTTTATGCTTGCTTGTTCAATATGTTTGATTATTGATATTATTTTTAAGGGTTTTGTTGCAATTAATCCAATTACACCAGGATTATACATATAGAAGCTGCTTTATGGGACAAAGATAACTACAAAATAAGTTAATTAGAAATATAGTACAATTATCTTTGACTTCCCTACAAAGCAAATCTTGAACACAAACCAAATGTCATAGATTGAGGTATAAATGGAGATGTAAGTTTCACTTAGTTTTGGTTTCCAAGCCTTTCATTTTTATAATACAAGGTTGCACTGGATAGAGGTTCCTACTGATCATTATGCTTCATTGTGAAAGACATAGATATAGTATTTGTTAAGCAATCTTTTTTTTTATTAAATTTATTTATATTTTTAATTACAATACTGTATTTGTTTTGCCATACATTGACACGAATCAGTCATAGGTGAACACAATCTCCCAATGCCAAAGCCCCCTCCCACCTCCCACCCCACATCCTCTACTTGAATCATCCTGTGCATCAGCCCCATGCATCCTGCATCCTACATTGAACATAGATTGGCGCTTCGTTTCTTACAAGAAAATATACATGTTTCATTGCCATTCTCCCAAACCATCCCACCCTTTCCCTCTCCCTCAGAGTCCAAACTGACACATATATATGGAATTTAGAAGACAGTAATGATGACCCTATATGTGAGACAACAAAGAGACACAGAGGTATAGAGTGTTAAGCAATCTTAATATACTATTGGGTATGAATATTCATTGTGTAATTGAAATACCACATGTGTAAGAATTTATACATAAAAGAAAGTCTGGAGAGAATGTTAGATACGAATTTTTAGATCAGTTATATCTGTAACACGAAATTATCACTGACTCATATATAAAATAGATAAATAGGAAGGATATATTGCACAATACAGGAAAACATAGCCATTGTTTTATAACAACTTTAAATGGAGTATAATCTATAAAAATGTTGAATCAGTATATTGTACAACTGAAAATAGTATAATGCTGTAAATTATACTTCAGCTAAGAAAAAAGAGTCTTCAAGAAGCCATGGGTTAAATAAATGTAAAATTTAAAAAAATCAATAGACTTGAAAATGATATCTGTATATACAAAGGATTTTTACATTTAATTCATATTTAAAATCAATCTAAAATCAATTTAATCAAAAAATAATACATTTCTAAAAATGTCTTGACCATGTTTGTTATTATTCACATATAAACCAAACAACACATTATTAGTATATGCAGATAATTTTTATGCTTTATTTTTGAGTAGAAGAAAATGCTTGAAAATAAATCTGAAGATTCAAAAGATAAAGTTGAGTGACTGATCAATACTCTATTTTCTTTTACTGAAGAATAAACATATTTCAATATCATAATTCTAACAGTACTCAATCACCACTTTTGATCTCAGTATTTTTAGTATATTTTATACTTCCCTATTTAATGTTTACAGAGTCACCAAGAGGTTGCTATTGGGCAAGAAAAAAATAATATATTTTATTAATGTTCACTAAAAATACTTTGTATATTAGGAATAAATTTTAAGCTATATAACTCATTTATTAAATACACATTATTTACAATGTTAATACAACTAATATATTTACTCAAAAGATAAGATTGTTGTCTGGAAAGAATAAACTTTTTTCATTAGTTCTATAGTTTTCCCTACTTTTATCACAAATCTGATATCGTGGTGGTAGACATCTGGTAAAGAATAGTAATCTCTAGGAGACAGAAAATTACAGTGGTCTTCATTAGGCCCTAGCAATTCATCTTTCTAGAGAGTAATCTGGTTTTAATACCAGGACAACCAGAGTAGGACAATGAGAACTGCATTTTGAAGCTACCAATAGTCTATGGGATGCAAAAAGGCCAAAATCTATGTGAAAGAAGCTCTACTGGGAAAAAATCTGCAAGAGAAAGTTATTCTTTACTAAGTGATGTCAATAGTATGTCAGAGCTTACTGGAAATCTTTGTTTGATGCTATTAAGTTAGTCAGGAAACCAAAGATAGAAGATTACTGCCACTATTCCTAATAGAATAGTTTAAGAAATGTGGCAGCATTAGCACCAAAATCTAGGTTTTTTAATAGTTACTTTCTTTAAATAATTTTTGACAGCCTTACATCTTTTTCATATAAATACATTTATTTTTTAATTTGGATTTATTTTGCTTTTTAACATTGAATATGGCCATACAACTTTTCACTTACAGTATTTCATGACTGCCTTTCTTAAGAAGAAATGTAGAATCCAATGGTTTTTTCTAGAGAAAGTAAAACTGAGCAATTAATGTTGCATATTTTTATTTGTTATAGAAATATGCCTAAAGAAATAGACCCAGTGACAAAGACAAACATAATTGAAATATGATCAATTTGTAATATATTCACTGGTATTTGTTCCCCAAAAACCACAGTAATATAGTTCATTCTTAAACCAGTATATAGTCAAGAATTTACCTCTACTCTTGGAATTGCAAGACTAGAATTCCTAAAACTTGACTTACTAGCATGACTCCATTATTGAGTAATTCAGCTGATTGCAATTTCTCTTTAGTTGCATTGAGATCTTTCTTTCTTGTTAAAGGATGTACAAATATAAACAGCTTTTCTCAAGTATACATCCAAGTATTTTGTGAGATTCACATTGGAAAAATGAGTAAGTTAGCACTCAAGTGTTAGTTACTCTGAAGTGTTAGTCCCTCAGTCATGTCCAACTCTTTGCAACCACGTGGATTATAGTCCGCCAGGCTCTTAAATCCATGAAATTCTCTGGGCAAGAATACTGAAGTGAGTTGCCATTCCCTTCTCTAGGGGATTGTCCCCACCCAGGAATCAAACCCGGGTCTCCTGCATTGCAGGAAGATTCTTTGCCCTTTGAGCCACAAGGGAAGCCCAAGACAGCACTCTAGGTGACAGAGGTAGCATTTTGCTTAATAAAGTACATGTTAGTAATATTTTCATGCTATTTTTTGTTAATGAAAAGCACTTGTAAAATGACAGATTGTAAAATAAATCCATTTCCTTAAATGTTACTCATTTTGCTTTTACTTATTTCCCTTCCAGTTTTATTGAGATATATTTGACATACAGTAATATATGTTTATGGATAATGATTGAAGTTATATAATTGAGGAAATGCTGATCACAGTAAGTTTAGTGAGTATCCATTAATTCATATAGATATAAAATAAAATGAAAAGAAAAAATATTTTCTTTGTGATGGGAACTCAGAATCTACTCTTTTATTTATTATTATTATTTTTTTTTTCTACTGAAGACAAAGACCATTATTTTAAATACTTTTAAATTCCCCAATTCCTGATAGGATTCTCAGAACACAGTTTCTTGGTTAATGAATAGTAACTTGATTTATTGGTGAAATTAGCAACTATGGAGCTTCCTGACGATATAAAATCAGTGGATAATTCACAGAAACTAGCTTCCAGATTTTTATTTTAATTACTACTGTGAAACAACAAAATTTAGTACCAAATGTTTAAAAAACCATTATAATTACCAGACTCTGCAATACACATCATTTGGATCTCATCAACTACACAAAACTCATCCATTTTTCTTTTGAAAAAGGTAGCGCCGGGAAGGCTTCGGGGTGAAGCAAGGCGGGAGGCGCGGAGCGGGGTGTGAACGGGAAGTTGGCTGCGGGAGCCGCCAGGAGCCACCCATCGCGCCGGGGAGGCAGGTCTCCACAGCTCTCGGAGCTGCAGCCGCTGTTCACGCCCTCTTTGCCGCCACTATGCTCCAGTTCTTGCTTGGATTTCCTCTTGGCAACGTGGTGGGAATGTATCTGGCTCAAAACTATGACATACCAAACCTGGCTAAAAAACTTGAAGAAATTAAAAAGGACATGGACGCCAAGAAGAAACCCCCTAGTTGCTGAAGCCAACTCCAGCACTGCCTTCTGGATAAACTGAGTCTACTGTTCTCCAGGGCCTCCTTTACCGTCTGAACCAAAAGCTTTTGTTTTAATCTCCAGCCTCCACCGTTTTGTTTTTCGCTAGACCTTGCATTGCCTCACAGCACAAAAGGGGCCAGAAGTTAAGAGCAGCCCTTATTTCTTCAACATCCTCACTTCTTCCCTTCCTCTTTCCAGCCTCTTGGGAGGTCCTGAGAATGAAATCATGGTGCTCGATTAGTTATCACGCCTTTAATTAGTAGTCTTTCCCTTATTCTTTGGGATTTCTACTCCTTTTTCGAAAGAATCTCCTCTTTTAATAACTTTCATGTATAACATAAGGCAGTGTTCGTTATATTAGTATATATCATTTTGTATGTTACATTCCTAGCGCTTATTTATCCTATCACTGAGAGTTCATACCTTTTGCCCACCTTCCTCTAGTTTCCCATTCCCCCTTCACCCACCTATGATAACCACAAATCTGATCTCTTATTCTATTAGTTTGTTTTTAAAGTATAATTGACCTACAACACTATGTTAGTTCTTACTGCACAGCATAGTGATTCAGATATTTCTATACAATTTCAAAATGATCAACATGATGAGTCCAGCTACCTTTTGTCGTCGTACAAAGATATTACATTAATATTGACTACAGTTACATTCTTGTACATTCCATTGCTGTGATTCATACATTTCGTAATGGGATTTTTGTACCTCTTAATATGCTTCACCTATTTATTGCATTTCCCCACCTCATTCCCCTCCAACAACCACGTTTGTTCTCTGTATTTATAATTCTCCTTTTATTTTGTTATGTTAATTGATTTTGTTTTTAGATCCATGTGTTAGTGAAATCAAATGGCATTTGTCTTTCTCTGTCAGACTTACTTCACACAGCATAATAGCCACTAAGTCCATCTATGTTTTTGCAGATAGTAAAATTTCATTCATTTTCATGGCTGACTCATCTCTCTCTGTGTGTGTATGCAGAATTTGTTCATTTAGTTCTTACCAGGTTGGGTAACAAGTCAAGTTCAAGGGTATATGGGGAGGATAAAAGTTAACTAAAGTTTGGTCAAGACAAAACATAATGCAAGGAATTGACATTTGTGAACACTTGATTAAACTGAAAATTAATTTGTGAATTTTAATGGTTTTTATTTTATTTTATTATTTTTTTTTAGCCATACAAGAAAAATTTATTTTAAAAAAATGGTTTTTAATGGTTTTTAATGGTTAATGGTTTTTAACAAAATTTCTCCACCAACATTTTTAGCTGAACATTTTATGTGCCTAATCCAATTGGTTTTAAGGAATATGAATTATTTATGAGAAGAAAATAGCAGCAGTTTTGCAGTTCAGTCCATGTCTTTACAAAGGGGATAAACTCAGAGAACAAAGAAAGATAGTGACCTGTTGAATCTCCTTACAAACATACCAAAGACAGACCTCTTGCAAATACAATGATGATATTTGCTAGCAGGAATTATTTGTAATCCTTGATAGCTCTGGAATTCCTAATGGTCAACAAGCCTAGAATCCATGAGGCACTAAAGTGTCCTTCGAAAATGTCATATAAAGTATGCAACTATTGGAATAGAAGTGGAGATTGTTCATAAGTGAAATAGTTCCCTTCCGTATAAAACCCTGCTCTGTCATACTTTGCTCAGGGACCTCAGGTTACAGATCTTAGCCAGTTTACATTCCAATGTTGTAAGTGCTGGCAAACTTTGCCTTCTCCCAGGTTTGCTTGTCTTGAAAAATTTTATATTCTTAAAATTATTTGTGAAGCTTAATAGTGAATACAATCTCTCATTCTTGAGTGTCATTAGAAAATATAACTTTATATGTTACTGTAACTTCACTTGTGTTTTCATTGTAAAGACCTTTTGACTAAATATTTAAATTAATAGATGAAGCAAATGTTAATCACTATAATATCTTTTTTCTGAAAATATATGGTACAACTGAAAACTAGCTTTAAAATATGTTTGGCATCCTCAGTGAAATATGAGAAACAGTTGCTCTAATTAAATAGCATATGTCAATGAAACAAGACCATATTGACATGGAAATGCACATGGATAGGAAAATGGGGGAAAAATGAAAAAAATGAAAAAAGGCAATAATAAGTATTAAGTAACATATATTTGAAATCACATTGTGAAATGCTGAAAAAGGAGCAAAGAAGCCCAACTTGAGTTACTTAAAATATAGAAGAAGAAAGGTGGTTTATTCTCAGCTCCTAAAAGCCACTTACATTTCATGGCTCCTGTTCTACCTTCTTCCAGCAATGGTCCTATTTATACTCTGAGTCTCTCTAGTCTGCCTTCCCCTACTTACCACAGAAGGAAAGGCTCCTGTGAGTAGATTGAAGCCACCAGGATAATCTAGAATCATCTCTAATCTCAAGATCTCTAGATCTTTCTCACATTTGAAAAGTCCCATTTGCTATTTGGTGTCTCAGCAGTAAAGAATCTGCCTGCAACGCAGGAGACACAGGAGACACAGGTTCAATCCCTTTGTTGGGAAGATCCCCTGGAGAAAGAAATGTCACCTCACTCCAGTATTCCAGCCTGGAAAATCTCATAGTGGACTACAGTCCATGGCGTCTCTAATGAGTCTAACGTTACTTGGCGACTAAAAAACAACATTTTTTGCTATTTACTGAAATATACCCACAGATTCCAAGGATCAGGATATAAGCATCTTTGAGGGACCATTAATCTATCTATTACAATTTACTAGAAGGTTAATCATTTGGCCTGTATGTCCCAGTTTTTGAAGATGTGAAATAGGGATGATACCATGTCTCATTCATAGATTTGTTAGGAATAAAGTAAGTTATTTAAGCAAAATAATTACAACAAAGTACTACATATTATAAGAATTATGTATGGGTTCACTTTGCTTATTATATATAGCAAAAATAGGAACCCACTCCATTTTGTAATGGTGTGAGAAAAATTCATGTGATGACTACCATGCAATCAATGCAATGATTATTAATGATTTATAATTTTGTGTTATAATAGAGGTAGTACGGATATATGATGATGATATATAATTAATAGCTACATAGCTAGATAGATGATAGATAAACTGAAGGAACCCAATCACCTAAACATAAATTGAAAGAAATATTCCAACATTATAACATTGTCTGCTATCTGGTAAATGACTTTTCTATTATTTTTGTTCCTTATGTATGTACTATAATTCTAGAATATGTTGCTTTCATAATTAAAAATAAAATTTAAAGGAATTGCTTATGATAGATCTGAGACTTCACCCCCTTTCTTTTACTGATACAAGGTAAAATAAATGATTGGATTTACTTCCTTTATGGGCAATGATTACTGATCTCCTGTTTCATAACATGGCTTCAGTGGATCATCACAGCTTGATCTTAGCCAGTGAAGCCTCAGCAGACATCACTCTTCATTGCACTTAAACAAGTTTATTCCTTGGCTCTTCCCTTTCAACAGAGTAATTAGAGAGCAGAGAGCGCCTTCGGAAGAATTATTTCTAAAAAATAGATTCCACATGTATGTCATACAATATTTCTCCCTCTCTATCTGACCTCTACTCAGTGTTATGTACCAGTCTCGATGGAAGGGGAGTTTGAGGGAGAATGGATACACGTATATATATGACTGAGTCCCTTTGTTGTTCACCTGAAACTACACAGCGTTGTTAATTGGCTATACCCCAATACAAAATAAGAAGTTTAAAGTTTGAAAGAAAAGAATAGACCATCTTCTGTTTTTCTGCTTGTTCCACCTTTATTTGAGACAATGGATTTTATTCCATTTCTCAATTTGAAAAAGAAGAATAAACAAGCAACTGTAACAAGTTTGATTTCCCTGAACAAATTATCCAACAACCGAACTGATCCTCTAGTGACAATTGTTCAGTGCTTTAAATGTATCATACATTTTACATGTGTGATGAGTATTTAGATGATGTCTAGTAATACTTGGCCTGTAAACTACATTCATGATCATTTTTTATATTTATGTTAATCAGAAACCAATTAACCCAACTGTAAGAGCAATTTCTTAGTCTTGATTTGATAACTTACTCAGCACTTGTCCTCCTCCATAACAGTTAACAATACCACATTTGATATTTTATTAATTGATGAACATTTGTATTATGCATAAAACTATTGTTTATGACAGTTTTCCACTGTTTATAACAATTTTCCAAATATTTATAACATTTTCTGCAGTTATAAATTATTATTTATGACTTTTTCTTTCATTTTTGGTTTTTGAGAGAACAAACAGAAACCCTGTTACTGTACTGTTTGTGAGAGCCTGCTGTTGTGATTAAGAACCATATGTTTTATTTAACATAACAATAGATCATAAAGGTAGAAAAAAATGTTGATCCTAGTCTTGGATGTTGATAGTAAAGGAAAAATTGTTACTCTTAAGTAATGGCCAATTTTTATCAAAAAACATTTGTGTTTGTGATGTTTAGGTTTTCTAATTTTATACTATCTACATGAAATTTTTATTATTTAAATATCTTCAGGACAATAACTTTGTTTTTATAACTTTAAGACATACTAGATTCTAAACCATTTTTATCACTAAATCAATTATTTTCATAGTGTTATATTTTATAACTGTGTTTCTTTGGAATGAAAGCTAGCATGGTACCTTAGGAAAAAAGTCTACCTAATTTCTTCTGTCTGGGTACTTTACTAGTTTTTATGCATCCTTTAGAAAGTTTTAGAAGGTGAAACAGTCTTCTGTGATAGGGTTAGCATTATATATTTTTATTAGTGGGTAGCATTATATGTTCTCAGCAATCAGTACATATAATTATTTGCCAGAACCCTAACATATGACAAGTCCTAGATTCTGCCACTGTGCTCTGCACATCATCTTGGTATCTGTATTTCAGTTATACCTATAATACATCATTCTGCCCTTTTCTGTGAAATCCTGAGGAAATTCTTATATCTAGAATCCAAACTACCTAATTTCATTCACTCTACCATCTCAGCTTCCATTTCACAACAATAAACCCACCATAATTATATATAAAATTGTAGATAAAGTAACAATTTATATGGAGCAAAATCTCATCTAGAATTTGATGAGATTTTTATTTGAGAAGCCTATTTTATGTCTAGATATCTTGAAATATTTGAGAAATTCAAATTAAAACAGTGAAATACAACTACACATCTATTAAAACTATTAAAATTTGGAACACAAAATATCAATTCCTTGTAAAGATGCAGGGCAATAGGAACTCTCTTCTATCCTTTTTGTAATGCAAGATGAAATACCAGTTAGCAAGAAATATGTCAGTTTCTTACAATTCTAAACTATGTCTTATGTGATCCGGCAATTGTTACTAGGTTTAGTCAATTGATTCAGAAGCAGGTCTACACAGAAACCTACATGCTAATGTTTACAGGCGTGTGATTTGTAATTGACAAAATAGAAAGTAATCAAGTTGTCCTTCAATATGTGATGGATGAACAAAAGCTGGAAATAAGCTAACAAGATATGAAAAGATATGGATAAATTTTAAATGCATAGTTCTAAGTGAAAGCCATTCTGAAAGGATTATATACTTTATAATTCTAGTTAGTTGACATTCTGTAAAAGGCAGATGATAAGATAATCATTAGCATCTTGGGATTGGTGCTCAGGAGAGGTTATGAATGAATGAATCACTTGAAGTGTTTTTCAGTGGTGAAATTATTCTGTATGATTCTATTTTACAGAATGGTGGATGAGTGGGTGAGTATAAGACATTGAATTTGTTAAAAGTTGTAGAATTTTATAAAACAAAGGGTAGACTTTTAATCAATGAAGGTTTATTAAAAATTAAAGATCAGGGATCACAGGATGGAATGCAGAAATAATGTGATTATATTACAAATATATGAAATGGTCTTTCCACTGGGTAAGGAAAAAACTACTGCTCATCAGGGTTACTTTGGAAATCAGTGGAATCTGGAACAGTGAATGTAAACATACTATACATAATAATTACACTCTAAAGTTTTTTCCCATGGAGTATGAATTAACAATCATTAAACATGTATATTGGTAACTGAACAATTAAATAAGTGGATGGAAAATAAGTTTCTAAATTTTGAAGTGGGAGGTTATAAATGAACAAAGGATAGAGTCTAGAATGATCTATGTAATAATGATATAGAATTCCAGATATCAGTATGAACTTATATTTAGCTTAATATTGATACTACTTAGTATTATATATATATATATATATATGCATATGTTGATAGAAATAAATTATTAATTGACAGAGAATAGACAAATATCCTCCTGTGCAAAATAATTCCAAACAGCATATCTGTATACTTCGCCTTCAAATAGTAGGCAATAATGCCCCTCTCATTTCAAAGAGTACATTTTGAAAAGCTATAAAAAATGAGGAACTTTGCAATGGAGAAATTTAAAAATCACTACCTGGGCCAGGTCAAGGTCAATACATCCATGAATAATCTTATTAATAATTTACACCCTTGGCATGATGTGATGCAAGTGGCACTTAATCTTGATATATTTCCTCACCAAATCCAATAATTGTAGTCTAATCATGAGGAAAATATTAGACAAATCTAAGACCTGAGGCCATTTTACAAAGTACCTAACTGGTACTTCTCAAAACCTTCAAAGTCATAAAAACCAAGGAGAATCTGAGAAATGGCACAGCCAAAATTAACTATTTGTGATATGGGTCTTTCGTGTTATAAGGCTTACATGCATTATAGAACAATAGCATGAATTTAATCTTTTAAATAATGATATTTGGAACATTAAAAATTTTGTCTATGAGGCTTAAAAATTACTGCAATTCAGGCAACCCAAGTTCAACCCCTACATTGGGAAGATCTCCAGATCCCCTGGAGAAGAGCTTGGCAACCCACTCCAGTATTCTTGCTTGTAGAATTCCATGGACAGAGGAGCCTGGAGGGCTACATTCCGTGTGGTCATAAAGTGTCGGACACAACCGAGCAACTAAAATGCATAGATAAATTACCTGTTCTTATGCATTGGAAAATAAGTTAAAAATTTCTCCTCTTTATATAAATCTCCTCATTCCCTGGTTGCTCATTGATGAAGAATCTGCCTGCAATGCAGGAGACCCAGGTTCAATCCCTGGGTTGGGAAGATCCCCTGGAGAAGGGAATTTCAATCCACTCCAGTATTCTTGCCTGGAGAATTCTACAGACAGAGGAGCCTGGAGGGCTACAATCCATGGAGTTGCAAAGAGTTGGACATGACTGAGAGACTGTCCCTGTCACCTGTTTCATTAGGAGGGATGTAATTTTAGTATTTTGATGGCTTTTTGAAGATAGATTTCAAAGAATTTACTTATCTCTCAATATCATGTTTTTGTTTCACCCCCCCACCCCCTCCTTGGGATTTACTTATCCATTAACTTACCATATATTAATGTATTTACTTGGAGAAGGGAAATGGCAACCCACTCCAGTACTCTTACCTGGGAAATTCCATGGACTGAAGAGCCTGGTAGGCTACAGTCCATGGGGTCAAAAAGAGTCGGACACAACTGAGCGCTTTCACTTTCACTTTTTTTTTCAATGTATCTACTGAACATCTACCATGTACTAAGCACTGGGCAAGGCACTGTGAAGACACAAATGTAGAGTTCCATAGTGGCCCCATGCTCTTTTGAATATTAGACACTGTTGAAGAAAATAGATATTAAACTGATACTTAAAATCATGGCAGATGACACAGTGAAGAAACATAGCATTCTCTTTAGTGGAGTCAGAAAGTCTTTCTGAATTAAAAGTTATATTAATGTGTAACATAAGAGAATCAACAAGATTTGACAAGGATAAGTAATTTAAAACACATCAGACAGAACGTAATAAAAGAAAACCAGCATTCAAAAATATTTGTAGTTTCTGGTGCGACTTATGGAGTTCTATTGATTGAAGTGATTCAGGGAAAGTTAGGGTGCTAGGGCTCAGATTCTAATGGGAAGAGAATAAGAGCATGCTAGATGAGGTAGAGATTAGAACTTGGAGTCTTGGAAGCCATAGCAGTGCTGTTGGAGTTTTCAGAAATCAAACAAAAATAAGAAAACATAAGAAAGCACTGATTGATTTCAAATAATAAAGTGAAAGCATTAAAACTAAATATTTAAGCAGATCAACTTAGGTATCTTTGATGAATGGAATGAAGGAATCTAATGTGAATACAAATTGATAATTACTCATCCTTTCAGAGCAAGGGTGTGCCATTTCCAGAGATCCTTAGGCACCAGGTGTTTATATTATAATTATATGTGCAGTGAGTTATAAGTGCTAACCTGTGGATCACGGTAATATTTTGTTTCTTATCCCTTTTATAGAACAAGATGGAAGTCTTTATAGCTCATATGTTATCAAATTAAATTTATTCCCTTTTTGTTTTTTAACAATCACAGGTCACAAAACATATTTCTGAAAAATTTTTAAGTAGCAGACATCAATCCCATAACAGAAACAGCTAAACAAATAGCAACTGTGGTGCCTGGAGAGAGAATCGGAATGTGTATAGAGGAAGACTGTACACTATCCATCAAACGCTTCTACTGAAAAGTCATGCTGCTCACTGAAGAATGCCTCAAGTGCCCTTCAGCACAATCCAAAGCTCTAGTATATAAAAATATAGCTTAGTCTGGTAATTAATGGACAGAATATTCATAGTCTTTGGGGGAAAGTTATACTTAAAAGCACAATGAATGTGACCACTGACATAACTACTTAAAGAAAATTCACTCTGCGATACCTTTGAAAAGGAATCTAGTTCATACTTTATAATTGCTTGAATTCTTCATGATTTCACTCAACTGCCTCATATCATGTATGCAATTCTGTATATTATAACAGTATATGTAATACTTTAATAATAATAGTTGTCAGTGTTATGTGGGTTTTATAGTGTTATCAGAAAGAGATAACATAGATTTTTTAATGTGGCTTTTATTTACTTATTTTGGCTGAAGATACAGAACTTGAAAGAATGGTAACTCTATAGGTAAAAATAGACTATTTCTTAGTATAACTGTTCTCTTCCTCTTGGTCCCCTTGACAGGATATTGCTTTAAGATTACATTGTCATATTCTTCCTATGTCACTGTACTTAATATTGATGACTCTGCACTCTATTTAAAATAATGTTTATAAATATTAAGATTTTCTGGTTTTGGAAAAATCTCTACAGAAGTTAGCTAACTGGTAAAAAAGCAGAGGCACCACTAAGTTATCCATGAACTGTATTCCTGCCTCCTGGTTTCAAGTCATATCCCACTCTTTGTGACTTCATAGACTGTAGCACACTAGGCTCATCTGTCCGCCACTATCTCCCAGAGTTTGCTCAAATTCATGTCCACTGAGTCAGTGATGCTATTTAATCATCTCATCCTCTGCCACCCCTTCTCCTTTTGCTTTCCATCTGATCACAGTCCATTTCCCTATGCTGTGTCCCTAGCTATTGGTTTGTTACTATATTCAACTGATAAAAATTAATACTAATAATTACTTTCTATATTTGATCACCAATCAATTTCTGCCTATTGTCTTTAGTGAATTTTACTTAGCCTATTTTATATTATTGCCCCTTTTAAAACATTATCATGGAATCATGAGGTTTCATTGATTAAGTTTTCTTAAAAGATTCTAATTGTTGTTACATATACAAACGTCTTACATGGATGTTTACAGCACGTTTATTCATAATTGCCTACACTTGGAAGCATCCAAGTTAACCTTCAGTAGATAGATAAATTAAGATGCTCTGGTTGATACTTCTTAGTGCTATCAAGCTATTTAAAGTACATGGAGACAAGGTAAATGCAAATTGCAAAATGAAAGTAGCCAGTCTGAAAAGTCTACGTACTGTATGAGTCCAACTGTATGATATTCTGGAAAAGGCACAACTAAGTAGACAGTAAAAGTATCAGTAGTTTCCAGGAGTTGGAGGGTGTAGGGATGAATAGGTGGTACTTGGTGCTATTTAGGGCAATGAAACTATTCTGCATGATATTATAATGGTGAATACATGTCATTACACATTTGTCTAAATCCATAGAATATACAAAACCAAGAGTGAATCGTAATATAAACTACGGAGTTTAAAGGAAAATTAGGTGTCAGTGTAAGTCCATCAGTTATAATGTACCATTCTGGCGGGTGACAGTGATGAGGGGGGGCTATGCATGAGTGGATGCAGGCAGTATATATAAAAATCTCAATACCTGCTCAATTCGCTGTAAACTGGAACTAAAAGACAAATTCTATTAGTAAAAAGTGAATTAGAGAAAAATGTTAGTCTCACCAATACTCTAGAATTCAATAAAGGTTTTACTTTCTCAACTTTAATGATTTTATACAAAGAACATGCAAATATATATATTAATGCATATAATAATATTAACAGAATAAGTTATGAAACAGCAAATGATAGAATAGTCTTAAGTGTGTATTTTAATTCTAATATTCAGCATATTTACTTAATCCCTCCCAGCATCAGAGTCTTTTCCAATGAGTCAACTCTTCGCATGAGGTGGCCAAAGTACTGGAGTTTCAGCTTTAGCATTATCCCTTCCAAAGAAATCCAAGGACTGATCTCCTTCAGAATGGACTGGTTGGATCTCCTTGCAATCCAAGGGACTTTCAAGAGTCTTATCCAACACCACAGTTCAAAAGCATAAATTCTTCGGTGCTCAGCCTTCTTTACAGTCCAACTCTCACATCCAGACATGACCACTGGAAAAACCATAGCCTTCACTAGACGGACCTTAGTCAGCAAAGTAATGTCTCAGCTTTTGAATATACTATCTAGGTTGGTCATAACTTTTCTTCCAAGGAGTAAGCATCTTCTTCTTTCATGGCTGCAGTCACCATCTGCAGTGATTTTGGAGCCCCCAAAAATAAAGTCTGACACTGTTTCCACTGGTTCCACATCTATTTCCCGTGAAGTGATGGAACTGGATGCCATGATCTTCGTTTTCTGAACGTTGAACTTTAAGCCAATATTTTCACTCTCCTCTTTCACTTTCATCAAGAGGCCCTTTAGTTCTTCTTCACTTTCTGCCATAGAGTGGTGTCATCTGCATATCTGAGGTTATTGATATTTCTCCCAGCAATCTTGATTCCAGCTTGTGTTTCTTCCAGTCCAGCATTTCTCATGATGTACTCTGCATAGAAGTTAAATAAGCAGGGTGACAATATACAGCCTTGATGCACTCCTTTCCTATTTGGAACCAGTCTGTTCTTGCATGTCCAGTTCTAACTGTTGCTTCCTGATCTGCATACAGATTTCTCAAGAGGCAGGTCAGGTGGTTTGGTATTACCATCTCTTTCAGAATTTTCCAAAGTTTATTGTGGTCCACATAGTCAAAGGCTTTGGCATAGTCAAAAAGCAGAAATAGTTCTGGAACTCTCTTGCTTTTTCGATGATCCAGAGGATGTTGGCAATTTGATCTCTGGTCCTCTACCTTTTCTGAAACCAGCTTGAACATGAGAGAGTTCACGGTTCATGTATTGCTGAAGCCTGGCTTGGACAATTTTGAGCATTACTTTATTAGCATGTGAGATGAGTGCAATTGTGCAGTAGTTTGAGCATTCTTTGGCATTGCCTTTCTTTGGAATTGGAATGAAAAATGACCTTTTCCAGTCCTGTGGCCACTGCTGAGTTTTCCAAATTTGCTGGCATATTGAGTGCAGCACTTTCACAGCATCATCTTTTAGGATTTGAAACAGCTCAGCTGGAATTCCATCACCTCCACTAGCTTTGTTTATAGTGATGCTTTCTACGGCCCTCTTGACTTCAGATTCCAAGATGTCTGGCTCTAGATGAGTGATCACATCTTCATGATTATCTGGATTGTGAAGATCTTTTTTATACAGTTCTTCCATGTATTCTTGCCACCTCTTCTTAATATCTTCTGCTTCTGTTAGGTCCAGACCATTTCTGTCCTTTATCGAGCCCATCTTTGCATGAAATGTTCCCTTGGTATCTCTAATTTTCTTGAAGAGATCTCTAGTCTTTCCCATTGTGTTGTTTTCTTCTGTTTCTTTGCATTGATTGTTGAAGAAGGCTTTCTTATCTGTTCTTGCTATT
Organism: Nanger dama; assembly: GCA_917880005.1. Classification (NCBI taxonomy): domain Eukaryota; kingdom Metazoa; phylum Chordata; class Mammalia; order Artiodactyla; family Bovidae; genus Nanger; species Nanger dama. The sequence continues at coordinate 12,177,548 of CAKJTW010000054.1, read as the reverse complement.
CTCTGGAACTCTGCATTCATATGCTTATATCTTTCCTTTGCTCTTTTGCTTTTCACCTCTCTTTTCACAGCTATTTGTAAGGTCTCCCCAGAGAGCCATTTTGCTTTTTTGCATTTCTTTTCCATAGGGATGGTCTTGATCCCTGTCTCCCATACAATGCCATGAACCTCATTCCATAGTTCATCAGGCACTCTATCAGATTTAGGCCCTTAAATCTATTTCTCACTTCCACTGTATAATCATAAGGGATTTGATTTAGGTCATACCTGAACGGTCTAGCAGTTTTCCCTACTTTTTCAATTTAATTCTGAATTTGGCAATAAGGAGTTCATGATCTGAGCCACAGTCAGCTCCTGGTCTTGTTTTTGTTAATTGTATAGAGCTTCTCCATCTTTGGCTGCAAAGAATATAATCAATCTGATTTTGACGTTGACCATGTGATGATGTTCATGTGTAGAGTCTTCTTTTGTGTTGTTGGAAGAGGGTGTTTGCTATGACCAGTGTATTTTCTTGGCAAAACTCTATTAGTCTTTGCCCTGCTTCATTCCGCATTCCAAGGCCAAATTTGCCTGTTACTCCAGGTGTTTTTTGACTTCCTACTTTTGCATTCCAGTCCCCTAGAATGAAAAGGACATCTTTTTGGGTGTTAGTTCTAAAAGGTCTTGTAGGTCTTCATAAAACCATTCAATCTCAGCTTCTTCAGCATTATTGGTTGGGGCATCGTCTTGGATAATTGTGATATTGAATGGTTTGCCTTGGAAACGAACAGAGATCATTCTGTCATTTTCGAGACTGCATCCAAGTACTGCAATTCGTACTCTTTTGTTGACCATGATGGCTACTCCATTTCTTCTGAGGAATTCCTGCCCACGGTGGTAGATATAATGGTCATCTGAGTTAAATCCACCTATTCCAGTCCACTTTAGTTTGCTGATTCCTAGAATGTCGATGTTCACCCTTGCCATCTCTTGTTTGACCACTTCCAATTTGCCTTGATTCTTGAACCTGACATTCCAAGTTCCTATGCATTATTGTTCTTTACAGCATTGTATCTTGCTTCTATCACCAGTCACATGCGCAACTGGGTATTGTTTTTGCTTTGTCTCCATCCCTTCATTCTTTTTGGAGTTATTTCTCCACTCATCTCCAGTAGCATATTGGGTACCTAATGACCTGGGGAGTTCCTCTTTTGGTATCCTATCATTTTGCCTTTTCATACTGTTTATGGGGTTCTCAAGGCAAGAATACTGAAGTGGCTTGCCATTCCCTTCTCCAGTGGACCACGTTCTGTCATGACCTGCCCGTCCTGGGTTGCCCCAGCAGGCATGACTTGGTTTCATTGAATTAGACAAGGCTGTGGTCCTAGTGTGATTAGATAGACTAGTTTTCTGTGAGTAGGATTTCAGTGTGTCTGCCCTCTGATGCCCTCTTGCAACACCTACCATCTTACTTGGGTTTCTCTTACTTTGGGCATGGGGTATCTCTTCATGGCTGCTCCAGCAAAGCACAGCTGCTTCTCCTTACTTTGGATGAGGGGTATCTCCTTACCGCTGCCATTTCTGACCTTCAATGTGGGATAGCTCTTCTAGGACTTCCTGCACCTGCACAGTCCCGCTCCTCATGTTGCTCCTCCCAGCCATAGGCCCTCGCTCTGGCCTGGGTGGCTCCTCACAGCTGCCGCCCCTGGCCTCGAGCATGAGGTGTCTTCTTCCAGCTGCCCCTAACCTCAGACATGGGGTGTCTCACCCCAGCTGCCCCTGACCCCAGATGCAGGGTGTCTCCTCCCGGCCGCCCCCTGGCCTCGGATGCGGGATAGCTCCTCCTGGTTGCTGGCCCTGACCTTGGACGTAGGGTAGCTCCTCTCAGTCGTTCCTGTGCCATCGCAGCCTGGCACTCTAGGCTGCTGCCCCTGACCTCGGACGTGGGGTAGCATCTCTCAGCCGTGCTTAGTGCACCGGCCTGGCTCTAAAAGGATCATTGCATACAACCTATTTTGGCTTTGAAGACACCATTAAAGTACTCCCGCAAAATATCTAAATAAAAATATAAAATTTAAAATCTTAACAGTTTTAAAATAAAAAAAAATCCTATCTCAGTAGAAGTATCTAAAATGGTAATATAGTAGGTCAGGTCAAATAATATTTCAATGCCTGAATGCATTTGAAATGGTATGCATTAAAATAAATCTTGATATGCAGTTACAGTTTTAACAATGCCCCTGTTCTAATACAAGAGGATTGAATTTAGCTTTAGGCTTCCCTAGAACTGAAGGTTGGATTGAGGTGATAGAAAGCATGCCCTCTGGAATATGCTCTTATTCATTGCTGGTAACTCCAAGCAGTTGAGATCTTTTAGAGTGAAAAGTGTATACAACTGAAAAAGAAAACTGGGGATCATTTAACCCTGAATCTCAACTCACACATCATAAAATCTTAATAAAAGGATGATCTTAGGATCAGCTTTCTAGGATGGATAATTTGTGTAGCAGGGGATTCTTTGGTGGCTCAAACAGTAAAGTTCAGCCTGCAACACAAAAGACCAGGGTTCAATCCCTGGGTCAGGAAAATACTCTGGAGAAGTGAATGACTACCCATTCCAGTATTCTTGCCTGGAGAATTCCATAGACAAAGGATCTTGGCATGCTATAATCTACGGGCTCGTAAAGAGTTAGCCATGACTTATGTGTGTCTAAATTTGTGTGTCTAATTTATGATTCAGTCAGTCAGTTCAGTTGCTCAGTCATGTCTGACCCTTTGTGACCCCATGAATTGCAGCACATCAGGCCTCCCTGTCCATCACCAACTCCCAGAGTTCACTCAGACTCACATCCATCAAGCTGGTGATGCCATCCAGGCATCTGATCCTCTATCGTCCCCTTCTCCTCCTGCCCCCAATCCCTCCCAGCATCAGAGTCATTTCCAATGAGTCAACTCTTCGCATGAGGTGGCCAAAGAATTGGAGTTTCAGCTTTAGCATCAGTCCTTCCAAAGAACAGCCAGGACTGATCTTAGAGAGAACCGGTTGAATCTCCTTGCAGTCCAAGGGACTTTCAGGAGTCTTCTCCAACACTGCAGTTCAAAAGTATCAATTCTTCAGCACTCAGCTTTCTTCACAGTCCAGTTCTTACATCCATACATGACCACTGGAAAAACCATAGCCTTGACTTGACTAGACAGACCTTTGTTGGCAAAGCAATGTGTCTGGTTTTGAACATGCTCTCTAGGTTGGTCATAACTTTCCTTTCAAGGAGTAAGTGTCTTTTAATTTCATGGCTGCAGTCACCATCTGCAGTGATTTTGGAGCCCCCAAAATAAAGTCTGACACTGTTTCCACTGTTTTCCCATCTATCTGCCATGAAGTGATGGGACCAGATGCCATGATCTTAGTTTTCTGAATGTTGAGCTTTCAGCCAACTTTTTCACTCTCCTCTTTCACTTTCATCAAGAAGTTTTTAGTTCCTCTTCACTTTCTGCCATAAGGGTAGTGTCATCTGCATATCTGAGGTTATTGATATTTCTCCTGGCAATCTTGATTCCAGCTTGTGCTTCTTCCAGCTCAGCGTTTCTCATGATGCACTCTGCATATAATTTAAATAAGCAGGGTGACAATATGCAGCCTTGACATACTACTTTTTCTATTTGGGAACAGTCTGTTGTTCCATGTCCAGTTCTAACTACTGCTTCCTGACCTGCATACAGATTTCTCAAGAGGCAGATCAGGTGGTCTGGTATTCCCATCTCTTTCAGAATTTTTCGGTTTCTTGTACCCACACAGTCAAAGGCTTTGGCATAGTCAATAAAGCAGAAATAGATGTCTTTCTGGAACTCTCTTGCATCCAGTGGATGATGGAAATTTGATCTCTGGTTCCTCTGCCTTTTCTAAAACCAGCTTGAACATCTGGAAGTTCATAGTTCACGTATTGCTGAAGACTGGCTTAGAGAATTTTGAGCATTACTTTACTAGCATGTGAGATGAGTGCAATTGTGCAGTAGTTTGAGCATTCTTTGGCATTGCCTTTCTTTGGAATTGGAATGAAAACTGACCTTTTCCAGTCCTCTGGCCACTGCTGAGTTTTTCCTATTTGCTGGCATATTGAGTGCAGCACTTTCACAGCATCATCTTTCAGAATTTGAAATAGTTGAACTGGAATTCCATCACCTCCACTAGCTTTGTTCATAGTGATGCTTTCTAAGGCCCACTTTACTTCACATTCCAGGATTTTTGGCTCTAAGTGAGTGATCACATCATCGTGATTATCTTGAGTGTGAACATCTTTTTTGTACAGTTCTTCTGTGTATTCTTGCCACTTCTTCTTAATATCTTTTACTTCTGTTAGGCCCATACCATTTCTGTCCTTTATCGAGCCCATCTTTGCATGAAATGTTCCCTTGGTATCTCTAATTTTCTTGAAGAGATCTCTAGTCTTTCCCATTCTATTGTTTTCCTCTATTTCTTTGCATTGATTACTGATACATCTAATTAACACATGTTTGTGTGTGTCTAAATTTGAACTAAATGAATTGAACTCATATCATGCAAGAACAAATCAGTTTAAAAATATAAGCATCTTAATTCTCTGTATCGAAGATAAAGGTCAAGGCCTTATTCCACCTTTTTTAGATCACCTGGTTTGGAAGATTGTGTTTTATAAGTTTTTCTTTCCCTATAGCTTCAAAATGTACATAAATCTTCTTAGGAGCTAAGTAAGCCACTTTTCAGTTTTAAGAAATGTCTTCCTCAAGGACTTGGGGCCTGTCTTTTTAGGGGAAGGGGGGTTGTAGAGGGGAAATATAATCATAAGGAAGCTAATGTCTCATCTCCTAGTTTCTGTGAAAGAGTAGGAGCCTACTTTGGTGGGCCCTCACTCCAAATTGCAAACCCTCCTCTTGTCATAACGAAAGATAAATTAATTTTTATTTGGATGAATTCAGTTAGCTAACAAAGATAGTCACTACAATTATCAAATGAAGGATGAACTATCTGTGACAAATGGTGCTTTATGTCCTGTTGCTGCTGCTTCTGCTGCTAAGTCGCTTCAGTCATGTCCGACTCTGTGCAACCCCAGAGATGGCAGCCCACCAGGCTCCCCTGTCCCTGGAATTCTCCAGGCAAGAATACTGGACTGGGTTGCCATTTCCTTCTCCAATGCATGAAAATGATAAGTGAAAGTGAAGTCAAGTAGATGATGGGCTATATCTACTTGGATGTATAAACAGTGGATTTCCCAGGTGGCTCAGTGGTATAGAATCTGCCTGCCAAGCAGGAGTCATAGGTTGAATCCCTGCGTTAGAAGATTTTCTGGAGAAAGAAATGGCAATCTAGCCAGTATTTTCTTGCCTGGGAAATCCCTTACACAGATGAACCTGGTGGATTATGATCCCTGGGGTCTCAAAGAGTTGGGCATGATTTAGTGACTAAACAACAACAATGAACTTTTCTTTTTTTTTTTTTGTAATCTCTTAGCAGATTGTCTGTGATGCATATCACCTAATGGTTTAGTGCTTATTTAGTAATAAATTATTTTTTTTTTCTTCTGCCTCTGTGGAGAGATTTCCTGGTTTGAGTAAAGATTTTATTTTTAATTATATTTCCACAGAGGTCATCACTATCAAGTACGTCTTCTGAAACTAATTGAAAAATTAAAAACAAATACCTCCAACAGTCAAATTGCTAGTTCTAATACTTTTTGTGGAGAGACTTCCCTGGCTCAGATGGTAAAAGTATGTTCCTACAATGTAGGAGACCCAGGTTGAATCCCTGGGTAGGGAAGATCCCCTGAAGAAGGAAATGGCTATCCATTCCAGTATTCTTGCCTGGAAAATCCCATGGACGGAGAAGCCTGGTAGGCTACAGTCCATGGGGTCACAAAGAGTTGGACACGACTGAGTGACTTCACTTCACTTCAATACTTACTGTAACCTTTAGAATGAAATAAAATTTAAGTATGGCTTACTTCTAATAATACCACAGGGCACTGACATAGGAGGTACTTGTTAAAAAGCCATCTGTGTTTTCCATCTTATAAAAACTTCTAGTCTGTGAAAATTACAAGTTTCTATTTTAAAAATTAAGTCACATAATATTTCAAAAAGGTTAGTTACAGTCTCTAATCAAAAGCCAGTGTTCTCCTTTCACAGTATTCATGGCAGGAAAATAACTGGGACTAAAGTTGATGTGTGAGTTTTTATTCTTAGGCTTTATTCAGAATGACCATTAACTATTAACATGCTAGTCTCTCTAATACAGCCTAATTGTAGGCTGATGTCTATTTGATTATAGCTATGTTTATCCTTCTGCATATAAGCTGCATAAAAGAAGAATATTATTCCTCATCACTGTGAGAATTTGGAAATAAGATGGAAGAGCAGACATGAATACTCTACCACAGAATGAAAGGGATGTAGGCTGATGCTTCAACTCTTTACAGAGAATGCTACGATTAGAAAAAATTTTAAAGATAATGTATCTGTATGCCCAAATTGCATCTAAATGTAGTTTGGTTCCTTAAAGTTAAGGTATTCTATCAAATACTACTGCAATATAAACTATTAAAGCATAAATGAAAACATTTGAACTTGCTGCCATTCCCTTACTAATTCTCCCTATTCAAATGATTTTTAAATGATTTCACCCATTTCTAATTGTTTCAGTGTCTGAATAATAAAACTAGCAAAACCATCAATACGTGGTGCAAAAATGATTTATATACTTTATTTCTTGAATGTTAAAAGTTAGTGTTTCTTCATATGAAAATAGCAAGAATAAAGAAGCAAGTATAAATGTATCATGATATAGAATTATCTTTAATTTTCATACATATTTTATGAAATCTCAGAAGAAAGTATATTCATGCAAAGGAATCTGAGACATTGATTTTTAAACAAATTTTCTGCAGCACAGCTGTGTGACTAGAATATTTGTAATCAAAAATCATGAAACACCTAAAATAACATCTAAAATGAGAAGCTATATCAAATCACCCCTGCTCCTTTAACCTTATGTGTTTTGTCTTATCAAACAACATATTAAAACCATATGCTTCTCATTTCTATTACCTTATGATACAGCAAGTTCTCTAAACTATATTCTAAATATTACTTATTCTGCTATTTTATCCCCATGCTATTGTATCAATTTAGAATGAAGTACTATTTCTGATATATATATATATATATAGGTATATATATATATATATATATATATATGTATATATATATATATATACACACACACACACACACACATGGGAACAGCTGTACAACTTAGGTACTAAATTGTTGCATTTATTTTTAGCCATGTAGTAAAATGAATAGCTTTTGTATATTTTTATGAGTTTTTCTCTTGACCTCATCTAAGAATACCTTTATACAAAATAAAAGTGTTGATCAAAGTATAAAAATAAATTAGTATAAACATATTTACTTTTAAATTGCAGGATAGGTTTAGTTAAGATGAGAAAAAATATAAAAAGCAAAATAACAATCTTCAATTTAAAAGCTTATTTGTCATTAATGTTGCCAATGCTAAATATGTATTAAAGAAGAATTAAATCAGCATTTTTTTAAAATTGAATGATTATATGCTGTAAATCTCAGAAAATTTAGTGGTCATAAAATTTAAAAACTTGTTAAAGATTCTGATCATTTTGTATAAGACACAGTAGTATCTAGAACAGTTAGTTTCGTTAATACTATTACTTTATATAAACATACATATGCTTATATATATTGCTGTTTATTTTGATATATAATGCATACATTTGTGGTAAAAATTAATACATCCTATGCATTCAAGCACTGTGTTAGATACTAAGCCTGCAATTTTATTTGAAAATGTACTTTAAAACATTAATATTGAGACCCAGAGCACATGAAGTTTTCTTAGTTGTTTTTTGAATTATAGTTTTTTAGTTTTCTTTGCCTGTCTGATTCTCATACCTTTTGCATTTGAAGATAAAGTCTGTTAGGTAATTCTGTAAATATTAGAATTTTAAATCTGTCACAGAGATCTTATTTACCAAATATCTCTTCATAATATAGCAATGTTTTCATTCATCAATTTATCAATTGTAAATAAAATAAAAACTTCTAGACACACTGAGTCTGAGCCCTGCCAAAGGAATTTTTTAAAAATTCTTCCCTCAAATAATTAAAAATCTGTGGTCTGTGGTTTAGTTAATCTCATAGAGCAACAAAAATCTAGTTTAAAATACAGACTAACCTGACAGAAGACGAAGCACTCCTTTTGCTAAAGTAATAATTACTTCAGTCGCTATGCACCATATTTTATTTACATGCATTTGCTAATATTTATTTTTTTTAAACTTGCAAGACATGGAAGAGGCAAGACAACTTGATACATTGTCAAGAGATTAAAATATTTGAAAGAACTAAACTCAGAGATCTTGCATATGTTGGAAGGATCAGAGGAGGATTTTTGCTTTAGTGGAAAAATATTTCTAGCTGATATAATGGAAAAAGCATGAAAAATATGTGAACAAGTGGAGAACATAAAAGAAAGACAGAAGCTATTAAAAGAAGCCCAATAGAAATGGAGAAGTTGTGGTAGGAGAAATAAAGGTATGATGGATGTATCAGAAGACTGGAGGGTACAGAGAAAATAATTAATTTGAAGACAGGTTAATGGAATTTATCCACACTGATTTGTGAAGAAAACAAAAACTTTAAAAAGAAGAAAGAAACCAGTACATTCAACCTTTAAATCAAAGTCAAATGGTCAAATGTATATATAATTTGAGAAGAGAGGAGAAAAAGAGAAAAATATAAGGCAGAATGAATGGTGGAACATGAATATTAATATTTTAAAAGATAATATTTTTATAATAGTTGAATAAGGTCCTTTTATACTGATTCACATATAGCAACCATAAACTTTGGATTGATATACAATCAATAAATCAATAAAATGAATTTTTAAAAGCAACTTTGCAATAGTCAGAAATTCTTAATGTTAATATAGTCTTATTTACCAGTATTTACCCTTAAGTCATTGCTTTTTGTGTTGTTCAGGATATTTTTCTAGATTATAAAACATTGTCATATAATATTTCTCACTGCTTTATTAATATTCAGTCGTATGAAAGTTGGGTCTATAGTTTTAAATACAGATGCTTTTTGTCTCAACTATATTTGCCAAAATGTGCATATTTTGCTAATTGTTCGAGTTATTTTATCATAAACTATGTTTATATATTCACAAAGTTCTTTTTAGATTTTCAGTGTATTTTCATTGTTTGATTGTCTCATATTTTATGCCAGTACTGCACAATTTTAAATATTGTGCTTATATTTATCTTTTCATTTCCATATGAATTATATAGGCAATTCAATGCTGTCAGTTTTACCAAGAACCAAAAAAGAACGATGGGATTTTGATTTAGATTGCTTTGCATCTAATAATATGGATAACTGATATTTCTACAACACTGAGAACAGACTCTGGATAGGTTAATAAGGGGGAAAAGCAGATGGAATTACTCACTGGAGGGATTTTTAAATTGTATAAAAGTGGAAGAGATGTTTAAATTTTAGACCGAAGATTTGGAACAACTATCAGTGATGACACATCCTGGATATGGCTGTTGGAATGAGTGGATAAGATGAAATTCAGGTAAAAGTAGTTAAATTCAAGACTATCAAAAAGAGGAAAAAGGGAAGAGTGAAAGAGAGTTTGAGGCACTCAGTGGAATATGCATTAAGAATACTTTCACCAAGGCAGATAGAAGACCTGGTTTGGAAGCACATGAGCCAGTTGCAAAATCTTCAGCAAATACAAGACTGGATTAGATCTTATCTATCCCATGTAGTTACAGAAGTGTTAGAGGACTAATGCCCAGCAGGGTGAGTACAGTTCTTCCACAAAAATGTGTTCTTAAGTCATAAAGGACTGCCTGTATTATAAAATTATTGCTTTATTACTACCATGCTGAGATGTTCAATGTCACATGGCGAAGGATTTTTACACATTAGTCACAAGAAATAAAAAAGTAACACTTAAAAAAAAAGAAAGAAAGAGGATATGGTTAGTCTCAAAGCAAAGTGATATTTCAGACAAAGCAAAAGAACTATTTGGAATATACATTGAAATATACAGTGTGGGAGAAAAAGTAACAGTTCCTTCAAAACCTGATTCCTTGTTCAGAAGGCAAAAAGATGAAGGGCATGCTCAGTCACACATTCCAAGAGGTAGAATAGATTAACCATGATGTAAAGGGAACCATGGAAGATTTTATAGAGGGTGGGGTAGTATGAGAGTGAGTCAGAAGACTAGAAGCAGTTGATAATAAGTATGAGGCAAGGGAGAGGATAACTTGAGCTGGAAAACAAAATATCAGGAAATTTAGATTTCTAGGGTTGAATTGACCTGAACTTTCTAGGCCTTATGGGTTTTGTTGTGGCTGGGTTTGTGTGTGGTTCTGAGAAAGCTGTATTTTCAGTGAGCAGGTGAGAAACTAGATAAGTTGTGCCCCAGGAATAATATCAAATTAAAAGAAAACCTGGAGTTGTTGTGCTAAATTTAAGTTGTGAGCCTTGCAATGTCATTTTTTAAAAGCAAGATTGCTATGTTTATATATTTTCTAAAGGTAAAATACTAAATAAAAATGCATATATATATATATATATATATATGAATATGTGAGAATTTTAAATATAAGAACTTAGTTTCCAAGCTGAGGTTTCATATGATAAAACAACATATTCAAACTATTTATTGCATATCATAATTGAAAATTATAAAGTGTTATTTCAATAGCTGTTAACTTTTACTAGAACAAGTAATCCCTTCTCCTCACAAACTTGAAGACGTTAAAATCCAAACCAAAAATAAAACTATGTATCATTGTACAAATTGAAAAATAAAAATACATAAGGAAGTACTAAAGAGATAAGTAGATTAATTATATTTTAACTCTAAGCCTTTTATTGAATAATAGAATAATTAAAATTATTTGGGAATAAAATATACTAAAGGGAAATAATGAATAAGCATGAAAGAGGGAAGTTTAGAAGAAAGAATGAAAATATGGTGGGGATAGGTTTTGAAATAGACCAATTTTATAGAAGGAGAGGAAAAACTAACAGAACAAAACATAACTTTTTTGATGAAAGAAAGTGAAGTTGCTCAGTCACATCCAACTCTTTGCTACCCCATGGACTGTAGCCTACCAGGCTCTTCTGTTCATGGAATTTTCCCAGGCAAGAGTACTGGAGTGGGTTGCCTTTTCCTTCTCCAGGGGATCTTCCTAACCCAGGGATCAAACCCAGGTCTTACATTGCAGGCAGATGTTTTACCATCTGAGCCACCAGGGAAGCCCTTTTGATGCAAGGGTTGTTTTAAAAACAAGGAGTCATTAATCGAATCTGTAAAAGAGGATTATGTTGGAGAGGTGATAATTAGAAATAGACTGCTCATTATTTCCCTGTTACTTCAGATAGTAGTATTATTCTTATTTGCATGTTTATGACTCTGTAGTCATTTAATCTAAGTTCTGCCTCAGTTCAGCTCAGTCACTCAATCATGTCCGACTTTGTCAACCCCATGAACCACAAGACCGCCAGTCTTCCCTGTCCATCACCAACGCCTGAGCCTTGCTCAGACTTATGTCCATCGCATCTGTGATGCCATCCAACCATCTTATTCTATGTTATCCCCTTCTCCTTCCATCTTCATTCTTTCCCAGCATCAGGGTCTTTTACAGTGAGTCAGTTCTTCACATCAGGTAGCCAAATATTGGAGTATCAGCTTCAGCATCCGTCCTTCCAATGAATATTTAGAACTGATTTCCTTTAGGATTGATGGAATCTATCTGGAGATCTGATTGGATCTCCTTGCAGTCTAAGGGACTCTCAAGAGTCTTCTCTGATAACACAGCTTAAAAGCATCAATTCTTTGGCTCTCAGCTTTCTTTAAAGTCCAGCTGTCACATTCATACATGACTACTGGAAAAACCATCACTTTGACTAGATGGACTTTTGTCAGCAAAGTAATGTCTCTGCTTTTTAATATGCTGTCCAAGTTTGTCATAGTTTTTCTTCCAAGGAGCAAGTGTCTTTTAATTTTGTGGCTGCAGTCACCATCTGCAGTGATTTTGGAGCCCAAGAAAATAAAGTGTCTCACTGTTTCCACTGTTTCCCCATCTATTTGCCATGAAGTGATGGAAATGGATGCCATGAAGTGATGGGAATGGATGCCATGATCTTAGTCTTCTGAATGTTTAGTTTTAAGCCAAGTTTTTCACTCTTTTCTTTCACTTTCATCAAGAGGCTCTTTAGTTCTTTGCTTTCTCCCATAAAGGTGGTGTCACCTGCATATCTGAGATTATTGATATTTCTCCCAGCAATCTTGATTCCAGCTTGTGTTTTATACAGCTTGGCATTTTGCATGATGTCCTCTGCATATAAGTTAAAAAAACAGGGTGACAATATACATTCTTGACGTACTCCTTTCCTGATTTGGAAAGAGTCTGTTGTTCATTAGAGGTATAGGGATAGACTATATGGGCATATATAGACTAATATAGGCATTTTGTCATTTATTTTTCAATGTAGAAGAATAATTATCTCCATTAAAGAGCTCATATATAGGGTATATATTATAAGATAATCCTGTTTATGTAAGCTTAACCAGATGGTAATTGCAGCTATGAAATTAAAAGATGCTTATCCCTTGGAAGGAAAGTTATGACCAAGCTAGATAGCATATTAAAAAGCAGAGACATTACTTTACCAACAAATGTCCATCTAGCCAAGGCTATGGTTTTTCCAGTAGTCATGTAAGCTGAGTGCCAAAGAATTGATACTTTTGAACTGTGGTGTTGGAGAAGACTCTTGAGAGTCCCTTGGACTGCAAGGAAATCCAACCAGTCCATTCTAGAGGAGATCAGTCCTGGGTGTTCTTTGGAAGGACTGATGTTGAAGCTTGAAACTCCAATACTTTGGCCACCTCATGTGAAGCGTTGACTCATTGGAAAAGACTGATGCTGGGAGGGATTGGGGGCAGGAGGAGAAGTGGATGACAGAGGATGAGATGGCTGGATGGCATCACTGACTCGATGAACGTGAGTCTGAGTGAACTCCAGGAGTTGGTGATGGATAGGGAGGCCTGGCATGCTGTGATTCATGGGGTCGCAAAGACTCAGACAGGACTGAGCGAATGAACTGAACTGAACCATGCACTTGAAAAAGAAAGAAAATATGAAAGATGGAGAAAAAGGTTAATTTAAAGCATGTGAGATGATAATATTTAACTCAGTAAATTTATGTTCAAATGGAATATGAGGTGACACCTGGAAGTGACACTCTTACTATTAGTCTCAATTGGTTTGTTCTGCTAACACCATGCTACTGAAGACTGCTATCTAAATGTGTCTAGTTTCAGTACAAGAGATTCTTAAATGCAAGATAACTTCTTCTGGCACTCAGTCAAAGAAACAGGGTGCTTGCTTCTTGCAGAGTACTTCCTCTTTCAAATTTTATATTTGTTTTATTTTCAATTTTGTTTTTTTGGGAGGTTTTTTCCTACATAACATTAAAAGTGAAAAAATGGAAAGAACAGCAGGCATACATTTAATGAGGCTTACTTTTCTTTTCTTTTTTAGTTCCAATCCAGATTTTCTAAATGTATAGATTTCCTATGTTTTTTTAAACTTAGAAGTGAATAAACAAGTGATTTTATTACTTTCACGTATAACTTCAAGTTTGTAAGTAATGTGAGAGTAACTTTTTGTATTCCTTTAACTTATTTTTTCAAAGGTTTAATATCTACTTTTATCTACATGTAAGTTGGAAAACTTCTATAATACTTGAATCTCTCTCTCTTTCCTCACACTGTCATAAATCAGATATTTGTCTTTCCTGGCCAGGTCTGTATTCAGCCTTTATTTCAGGGATCCGACCTGGTCAGTTTCAAAAATCAAAGTACTCTAGATTAATTATTTCATTTTCCCAGGATTTTGGCCTCTTTCCCTTTTTTGTTTTTGTTTTCTTTCTCTTATAAATACATGGAGACCTTGACTTTATCTTTGTAATGTATTACCAATGTGTTCCCATTTGTGTGTGTGCATGTGTGTGCTCACGCGCATGCACACACACACATGCTCAGACATGTTTGACTCTTTAGGACCCTATGGACTGTGGCCCGCCAGGCTCCTCTGTCCATGGAATTTTTCAGGTAAGAATATATACTGGAGAGGGTTGCCATTTCCTCCTCCAGGGGCTCTTCCTGACCCAGGGATGTAAGCCACATCTCCTGTGTCTACTGAATTGGAGGCCAACTCTTTACCACTGAGCCACCAGGGATGCTCATTTTAATAGCTTTACCCTTACCTCATTTTCTAATTTCTAAATTTATCATATTGATAAAGGCTCCAATCTTTGTTGAATCCAGTATATTAACAATGAATTTCATTCCTTTAAGTTCATCTTGAAAAGCTGACTAGTTTCTTGCAGTATATACTTGCAGAATTTTATGTGCAACCTTGTTACTCATTGTTAAGACTTGCTTTACTGCTGCTTTCACTGTCTACCTGTTTATGTCCTTCCTGACTGTGGTTCCTAATATTTTCTGCTTGCAAGTACCAAGAATAAATGTGAGTCCAATAACAGGAGAATGTTATACTCTGCCAGCTATCTGGATAACATACTTTGAAAATCTATACAGAACACTACTCTCTCTCCAACTTTAATCTCTTACCAACTAGACCTAACCTGCCATTTATGTTTGTGCCTGAATTACTATAATAGCCTCTTAAAGGGTAAAGCTCAGTTTTACTTCTTATGTATAAGGGGAAAATGCAATTCTTTATCCTGTGAATCTTTATTCTCAGAACACTTACTTCTAGTCACCGTATGTGTTTGGATTTTTCATCACAATAACAATCAAGTGTCTGACATCAGCTGGGTGTCTATAATTTAATTCAGTTTTGATATCATCTACCCAGAGATAGTATCAGGTCCCACAGCTAAAAACTCAGTCTCACAGACTGTAACCCAAGCCCCATTGACCCTCCCCTAGCAAACTCAGATTATCTTTCACCTGTGCTTCTGATCAACTGGCTACAGATGGGAGAGTCCAACGACTCCGCCTCAGGTTCTAGTAACTTGTTCAGTTCAGTTTAGTCAGTTGTGTCTGACTCTTTGTGACCCCATGAATTGCAGCACGTCAGGCCTCCCTGTCCATCACCCAGAGTTCCCAGAGTTCACTCAAACTCACATCCATCGAGTTGGTGATGCCATCCAGCCATCTCATCCTTTGTCCACTTCTCCTCCTGCCCCCAATCACTCCCAGCATCAGAGTCTTTTCCAATGAGTCAACTCTTCCCATGAGGTGGCCAAAGTATTGGAGTTTCAGCTTTAGCCTCAGTCCTTCCAAAGAACATCCAGGACTGATCTCCTTTAGAATGGACTAGTTGGATCATTAACTTGTTAGGGCAGCTCAGAAATCGATGAAACACTGAAGTTTACCAGTTTGCTAGAGAATATGACAAAGGATACAGAGGAACAACCAGATGAAAAGATACATAAGGTGAGGACTGGGAAGGTCCCAAGTGCAAGAGCTTCTGTCCCTGTGGAGTTGAGGGTTGTCATCTTCCTGCTGTGAATATATTCACCAACCTGGAAGTTCTCAGAACCTCATACTTCTGGGATTTTATAAAAGTTTCTCATATAAACATGATTAATTATTAATTCCACTGCCAGCCACTCTCCTCTCTCATTATAGTCTGCTCTTTCTGGTGATCAACTGTCATATGGGGAGCCACCCAGGAGCACACCCAGAGGCACTTCATTAGAATAAAAGATGTCCTTAGTGCTCCGAAACCTTAGAAAATTGCAAGCATTTTAGAAGTTCCATGCCGAGAAACAGAGGGCAAGTATGTGTATAAACACACATATACACACACAGATAGATAGATAGATTTAGATTGATATACAGTTTTATGCATGTTTATGCACACATATATACGTAATTATATATACATATGTACTTTCTATGATCTCACACCTTCTAACTGGTCTTCCTGCTTCTACTTTGGCTCCAGAGGTTTTTCAGAGAACAGTCTCCAGAAAGATCCCATTATAAACTAGTTTGTGCTGCTTTTCTGTGTAAAACTCTCTAGCATCTCTCATCTTACTCAAAGTCTGAGATCTCTAAAGTTATTTATGGCTTGTTACCTCTCTGAATTCATTCTCCCATTTCCTAGCCTCAGCCACTTGGCACAGACACACTGGCCTTCTCACTTTTCCCTAAATCTGTCAGTCACACTCTTCAGTATGTTCCTTAAATGGTAAAAAGTTAGGATATTTTTTATATTGCTTTAAAATGTGCATCTTACAAGATAATTATATGGCTAAGTTGACTAAATTTTTCTACACATGACTCATACACTTTCAGTGTTATGTGAGAAAACTAAAAATAATTCCTGCTTAAGACCACATGATATGAACTTTTGACCTTCAATTTTCTCCTGTCAGTTGACAAGTGTTTGGGGGTATTAAAATTAATGTTTGAATTAATTTAATTTTCACTAGCAAATTAATTTATTAAAGTTAATTTAATTTGTGTTAGCAAAGTGTAATTAAAGTAGTAAGTCTGTTGCTGCAGAAAAAAATCACAAATCCGTTTCATAAAAATTATTTTTGTATTACCTGCTGTCAGATTAATTCCAGTCACTCATTTGAATTGAAGATAGGAGTGAATTACACATATAATTACTTTAATGCTCTATTTTTATTATATCCATATGGATAAAATCAGTATTAGATTGCAGTAACTAGTAACTGACTTTGTTAACATTTATAGATAAGACACTAATTTTCCACCTTCAGTGTTATTCAACTAAGAAGTAAATGAACGTAGAGCATTCACAAGCTTTGTGTAAAATCTAATTCTTTTGAGAAAATGATGATTCTGTTCCATTATAAATAAAGATAATTACTTTTGTCAAAATGAAACATCCTTTACATGTTTCCTACATGGGATTTCAGTGTTACTGCACTTATAGAATTATCCACTTATAAAATAGCAGGAAATTTATCTCATCAGAAGATTAGTAATCAGTTCAGTTCAGTTCAGTCGCTCAGTTGTGTTGGACTCTTTGTGATCCCACGGACTGCAGCACACAAGGCTTCCCTGTCCATCACTGACTCCCGGAGCCTACTGAGACTCATGTCCATCGCATCAGTGATGCCATCCAACTGTCTCATCCTCTGTCATCCTGTTCTCCTCCTGCCTTCAGTCTTGCTCAGCAGCAAGGTCTTTTCCAATGTAGGAATACTTTGTAAGTAAAAAGGTTAGTAATAATTTTATTTAAAAAGTATTCCTACATTATGTGAGTTGCTCTCATAAAGTATTTAAACTATATTTAGAAATTCATATTTAGACATTTAAGTATTATTTTATGAAATACTTTTCTTCCTAAATTTTCCTGGGATAATGAAGAGTTTTAGATGGCAGAGGAAATCTTTTATAGATTCTGTGTTATCTAAATGATCAAGAAAAAAATGCATTCCAACCAACAATGAAAGCTTATACTCTATAGCAGTGCTATACCTCTTATGACCCATCACATGATACCTTGAGTTAATTAAAGATATGGTACTTATAAGTACCATATCTATCTATCTATCTATCTATCTAATATATATATAATTTCATAGTGACACAATATTTACTATATAAATATATCTTTATTCATTTAAAACAATTTCTCAATTGATGAACAATTACTCTACTCCCTATATTTTTCCTTTGTAAATTTTTCTGCATTGAGTATACATTTATATATATATATACATATATATAAAAATATATATGTATGTATGTATATAAGGGTATACAAACATATTTTCACAGTATTTTGTAGTTTATAGTTTTACATTCAGCATTACAAATCAGAGATAATACAGGTTTTATATTTTAATACCTATGTCTTAAATTGTCTTCCTAAAGGATGTAGTATTTATAGTCTCTTGAGCAGTGGGTGGTATGAGCTTCTGGTTCATTGGAACTTTAAGTTTTATATTTTTATGGATTATTCTTATATATATAGACTTCATTGTGACTTTAAGTTTTATATTTTTATGGATTATTCTTAGTGTGAATATCTTCATATATATATATAGACTTCATTAATATGTTTATCTTTTTTAAATTATCTCTCAAAAATTAATCATTGGTATTCAATAAAGTTGTTATTGTATATACTAACACTTTTTGTTGCATGTATTGTAAATATTTAATCTGGTAGCCAACTATTATTAAAAAATGTGCTTATTGTGTCTTCCATCTTACATTTTTATTATGTCTCATATCTTATAGATTATTAATTTATCCAATTCTGTATAATAAATTGTTTCAGAATTTAGTTGTTTAAAATAAGGCAAAAAAGCTGTTAGTTTCCATAGGTCAGGAATTTGGACACAACTCACTTGGGTCTACTGACTCAGATTCGTGTCAATGTATGGCAAAACAAATACAGTATTGTAATTAAAAAATAAATAAATTTAATTAAAAAAAAAGAATATTATACAAGGTTGAAATCATGTTGACAATTAGGGCTACGGTCTTGTTTTCAAGAGAAAAACTCATAGATAACCCATTTCCAAGCTCTTTTGTAAGGTCGTTAGCAAGATTCAGTTCTCCCTACGTTGTTGGATCGCAGGTCTGTTTCTCACTGGCTGTTGACTGGAGGCCAGGGCTCTGGCTCTGTAATCTCTCCCCAGAGAGCAGCTCACTCACCGTAAGGCAGCTGGCTTCCTGTTGAGTGTGCAAGTGATGAAGCAAGAGATCAAGAGTAGTAGAAGCCAGGATCTTTTGTAACCTAATCTCAAAGATGATAGTTTCTCCAGTTTTGCCATATTCTATTCCTTTGAGCAAGGACTCATACATTCCCCTTGTGTAGGGAACTAAACAAAGAGATGAATAAGAGAAAGCATCAGAATAAGGGAATCTTTTTGAGAGGCATCAGAAGCAGTGTACCATGGATACTGAAGTTTTTCTTTAGAAAAAATGTATCTGAGTTTTCTTTTACTTTATGTGTCTGTGCCCAGTCCCTCAGTCATGTCACATTCTTTGTGACCCCTTGGACTGTAGCTGACTAAGCTCTTATGTCCATGAGGTTTTCCTAGAAAGAATACTGGAGTGGTTGCCATTTCTTCCTCCAGGGTGTTTTCCCCACCCAAGCATCAAACCCACATCTTCATCTCCTGTGTCTCCTGCATTAGCAAGCAGATTCATTAAAACTGTGCCACCTATAGCTCTGACATAAAAATGTTTGTGGCCTGTTTACAATTGCTCTAATGTGGCTGGAGACCTCGAGAATTTATCTTTGGTCTAGTAAAATATGTCACATAGTTGATTATTCTGGAATAATATTTTCAGTCAACCAATGAGATCTTTCAGCAGCTCCAGTAACAGAAGTCATCTTCTTTCTTTCATTATCTTCCATGTTCATTAATTTCCCTCTAGTCATTTTTCTTCTTGATGCTATATTCTCTTTTTTTTTTGCCTTTTAAAAATATTCTTTATTTTTTATTTAAATCTACTCTACATTGGTTTACTTAGAACATTTACGAGATAATTTACATATTTTCTTTTACTTCTTTCTCTTTTATTGTCCAATTATACTTTTACTTTAAATTTCTGATCGGTGGCATTTCATATCTCAATTTTTTTTTGACTATATAAACTTTTTGGAACATATTAAGTTTTTTTGTTTGGTATATCTTTTATATTTTGTAAAATATATAGGATCCTTTTTTGCATCTTTATTTTTATTGATGTATAATTGATGTACAATATTATATGTTAGTCTTCCCAAGTGGCTTAGTGTTAAAGAACCACCTGCTATTTCAGAAGACCTAAGAGACGTGAGTTCAATCCCTTGGTTGGGAAGATCCCTTGGAGTAGGAAATGGCAACCCACTTCACTCTTCTTGTCTGGAAAACCCTATGTACAGAGGAGCTTGGTGGGGGCTGCAGTCCAGGGAATTTCAAGAGTTAGAGCCCACTGAACAACTGAGCATGAACATGAGCACATGATATAAGGTACAGGTGTACAATATAGTGATTAACAATTTAAAGGTTATACTTCATATATCAATTCAGTTCAGTTCATATACTTATTGTTAAATATTGGCTATATTCTCTGTGTAGTACAATATATTCTTGTAGCTTATTTCTTACCTAATAGTTTATACCTCTTAATCCTCTACCCCTAGATTGCCCTCCCCCCTCCCTTTTCTTCTCCACACTGGCAACCACTAGATTATTCTCTATTTCTTTGAGTCTGTGTATTGTTGTTGTTGTTGTTGTTATATTCACTAGTTTGTTGTGTTCTTTCAATTTTCACATGTGATTTTATACAATATTTGCCTTTCTTTGCCTGACTTATTTCACCTAGTATAATATCCTCCAAGTCCATCCATGCTGTTGTAAATGGCAAAATTTCCTCTTTTTATGGCTGAATAGTAACCCACTGTGTCTATGTGCATATTTTCTTAATCCATTCATTTGGACATTTGTAAATAATGCTGCTGTGAATATTGGAGTACATTGATAGCCATTCTAACAGGTGTGAGGTGATATCTCAGTGTGATTTTGATTAGTGATATTGAGTATCTTTTCATGTGCCTGTTTGCTTTATACATACCCTTTTTAGAACAATGCCTATTCAGATCTTCTATCTATTCATTTTTCATTTTCAATTATTTTATTTTTTATGTTGAGTTGTATGAGCTGTTTATATATTTCATATAAAATGCTATGACCAATAGGACTAATTTGTTCAGTGTACAAGTGTAAAATTTTGTTTCATGATTTCCTAAAACAATTTGCTAATGACTTTTGTTTCTGTTTGCTGATTTTATGATATTGTGATAATTTAAATGAATTTGTTTAATTCTGTCCAATTATACCCCTTTTTACACACAATTATTTTCGCTCCACTGTCTTCAAATAGTATTTATGATGTAATTTTATATAGAATTTCCATTAATGTGAGGCTATTTTTTATCATTTGAGGAGGAAATTTTGGAAGTTGTTTATGTAACACTAATATTGTCTACAACTACACAGAATTCCTACCCCAAAGATTTCAGATTTATTTTTTGACATTTTTATTTTTCTAGTTAAATCAGAGTTTATTATAACCAATGTTCTCAATTACAAAAACAAAAAAAAATTGTTTTCAATATATAGGGCCGTTATTTATATACTTGAAAATGTAAGGAACATTATGACATCCTGAGAAATTTGCTAGAACTTTAGGAAATATCAGATATTTTGCTAGATATAGATGTCTAAAATTATAGGTAATTAGGGGGAAAATCTTGTTAAAGGTTTAAAAATAAGTGAATATTACCACCTTGCTGAAATGAGAGCAGATACTCCTTTAAAAAGCAAAAACAATAAGAAAATCAAGTTAAATATTAAAAATTATGAAATTATCAGTCTGGAAATAGCAATGTGATATATATCAAAATATGATTCCCAGATTGAAATATTACCAAGTAATATGTACTTTTAACATACAATTTAACAACTCATATATCAAAACTCTTAAAATATAAATGTACTTTCAAATATTTTACCTAAAATTTTACTGTGAGATTTAAAGGAACTTTAAGATATATTATAATATTGAGGGAAATATTATTCTAATTAATGTTTAAATTAAAAATATTTAGGTATATTATAATACATTGTGCATAGTGAGGGAAAAGTAAATATGGTAGGTGATATTTTACTTTTTTTAAACAAAGGAAGTGATCAATAGAAAGAAATAGAAGAAAGCAATAGAATGAGAAAGACTAGAGATCTCTTCAAGAAAATTAGAGATACCAAGGGAAGATTTCATGCAAAGATGGGCCAATAAAGGACAGAAATAGTGTGAACCTAACAGAAACAGAAGATATTAAGAAGAGGTGGCAATAATACACAGAACTGTACGAAAAAGATTTCCACAACCCAGATGATCATGATGGTGTGATCACTCACCTACAGCCAGACATCATGGAATGCAAAGTCAAGTGGGCCTGAGGAAGATTCACTGCGAACAGAGCTAGTGGAGGTGATGGAAGTTCAGTTGAGCTATTTCAAATCCTAAAAGATGATGCTGTGAAAGTGCTGCACTCAATATGCCAGCAAATTTGAAAAACTAAGCAGTGGCCTCAGAACTGGAAAAGGTCAGTTTTCATTACAATCCCAAAGAAAGGCAATGCCAATGAATGCTCAAACTATTGCACAGTTGCACTCATCTCACATGCTAGTAAAGTAATGCTCAAAATTCTCCAGGAAAGGCTCCAACAGTATGTGAACTATGAATTTCCAGATGTTCTAGCTGGGTTTGGAATAGGCAGGGGAATCAGAGATCAAATTGCCAACATCTGTGGATGATCGAAAAAGCAAGAGAGTTCCAGGACAACATCTACTTCTGCTTTATTGCTATGCCAAAGTCTTTGACTTTGTGGATCACAACAAACTGTGGAAAATTCTTAAAGAGCTGGCAATACCAGACCAACAGACCTGCCTCCTGAGAAATGTGTATGCATGTCAAGAAGCAACAGTTAGAACTGGACATGGAACAACAGACTGGTTCCAAATTGGGAAAGGAGTACATCAGGCTGTACATTGTCACCTTGCTTATTTAACTTATATGTGGAGTACATCATGAAAAATGCTTGACTGGATGAGATGCAAGCTGGAATCAAGATTGCTGGGAAAAATATCAATAACCTCAGGTATGCAGATAATACCACCCTTATGGCAGACAGTGAAGAAGAACAAAAGAGCCCCTTGATGAAAGTGAAAGTGGAGAGTGAAAACGCTGGCTTAAATCTCAGCATTCAGAAAACTAAGATCATAGCATTCATTCCCATCATTTCATGGCAAATAGCTGGGGAGACAATGGAAACAATGACAGACTTTATTTTGGGGGCTCTAAAATCACTGCAGATGGTGACTGCAGCCATGAAATTGAAAGACGCTTACTCCTTGAAAGAAAAGTTATCACCAACCTAGGCAGCATATTAAAAGCAGAGATATTACTTTGCCAACAAAGATCCGTGTGGTCAAAGCTATTATTTTTCCAGTAGCCATGTACGTATGTGAGAGAGTTGGAGTATAAAGAAAGTGCCAAAAAATTGATGCTTTTGAACTGTGGTGTTGGAGAAGACTCTTGAGAGCCCCTTGGACAGTAAGGAGATCCAACCAGTCCATCCTAAAGGAAATCAGTCTTGAATATCCATTGGAAGGTCTGATGCTGAGGCTGAAACTTCAATCCTCTGGGGACCTGATGCAAAGAACTGACTCATTTGAAAAGACCCTGATGCTGGGAAAGATTGAAGGCAGCGAGAGAAGGGGACAACAGAGAATGAGATGGTTGGATGGCATCATTGACTTCATGGACGTGAGTTTTAGTAAACTCTGGGAGTTGCTGAACAACAGGGAAGCCTGGCATGCTGCAGTCCATGGGGTCACAAAGAGCTGGACATGACTGAGCAACTGAACTGAACTGAGTTTACTTTCTTTAAAAGCACAAAATTGTAAAGTAATTAGCCTCTATTTTTTTTAAAAAGGTGAAAAACACCTGAGAATAAACCAAAGAAAATATCTCTCATTCTTTAAAAAAAAAAAAAAATTAAAGCACTCTATTTGTTAAATGAAGTCATGATCCCATGAATAGACAACTTTATATTATAACAATCTAAAAAATGTAGATTGGATTGTGGCTCCCTGATATTAAACATTGTATCTGGCTTATCAATTATTTTCAGGAATATAGCATATATGGGCACACTGTGAGTTCTCAGCACATTTGTTCATCAGATAATGAGGGCAGTAATCACATTTTGAGGCTACAAAAATACAAGCAAGTCACACTGGGGAAGATTTAAGATATTGTTCAAATTGGATCATGAAAAATAAGTTAGGGGTAAGAGAAAGAAAGGAGTAGGAAGAACATGCCTAGTTTGAGAAATGTGTCTGTGGTAGAGAACACATTTCTTTCATCACTGTTGTATTTTTTCTCAATAAGATAGAACTATAGGTATCCATACAGACACCCATACTGAATGTACTCTTTAAGCCTTTCTTTCAGGGTAAATGCAGTCATATTACTAACTTCTTGTCAATCAATAAACAGAAGTGAGATGTGTCATTATAAGTTTTAGCCTATTGATAGGTATGGGCTCCTCCATATTTGTTTCTCTTTCTGTAACTAAGATGCTATAAACTCTGGTGTGATCATGATGATAAAGACCAAAACCCTAGAAAATTGTAGAGTCCAAGGTGGAAAGAACCTGAATCACTAAGTGACTCTCTAGATTAGTCTCTCCAGACTTTTTAACCTTGAGACATTTATAAAAGAAATAGACTTTTAGCATCTTTAAGCCACTGTGATTTGAGGTTCTCATTTTTATATTTTTTGAAGCTCAACTAATGTTAACTAATCTTAACTAATACAGTGAACTCAAGTACATAAGAGAGAAAGCACCATAGGCTTAATGGTCCAAGACTGGATTAGTTAACCATAATTTAAAGAAAAAAGAATGTGACCAAGGTGAATATATGCAAATAATGTCTTCCATCACTTCTGAGAAGGATCCTTAGAAAACAGAGATGTGCAGTTTGACTTTTCTAGTTATTTTCTAGTTTTAGGAGTGGGAAATTAAGATGATATATAAATTACAAAACATAAAATCTCTTAATACAAGACTACAAGTTCTAGAATCCATACCTTCAGACTTTAGCGCATAAACCTGCAGGCATAAATGAGGGAGATGAGGTGTAGTTTGCAGATTAGATACGTGGACTTCACCTTCATTTCCACAAACTAACAAATGTGGTGGATTTGTTCAAATAACATCATCTAACCTGTTTTTCTTCATTGTAGAGGAAATCCTTTCAGTTTGTCACCATTGAGAATGTTTGCTGTGGGTTTGTCATCAGTTCAGTTCAGTTCAATTGTGTCCAACTCTTTGTGACCCCATGAACCACAGCACACCAGGCCTCCCTGTCTATCACCAACTCCCAGAGTCCACTAAAACCTATGTCCATCGAGTTGGTGATGCAATCCAATCATTTCATCCTCTGTTGTCCCCTTCTCCTCCTGCCCTCAATCTTTTCCAGCATCAGGGTCTTTTCTAATGAGTCAGCTTTCTGCATCAGGTGGCCAAAGTATTGGAGTTTCAGCTGCAACATCAGTTCCTCCAGTGTATACCCAGGATTGATCTCCTTTAGGATGGACTGGTTGGATCCCCTTGCAGTCCAAGAGACTCTCAAGACTCTTCTCCAACACCACAGTTCAAAAGCATCAATTATATGGTGCTCACCTTTCTTTGTAGTCCAACTCTCACATCCATACATGACCACTGGAAAAACCATAGCATGATATATGGCCTTTATTATGTTGAAGTATGTTCCTCTAAAGCCTGCTTGAGCATGATGATCTTTTATCTTTCAAATGTGTTTTATTGACTATACCAAAGCCTTTGACTGTGTGGATCAAAATAAACTGTGGAAAATTCTGAAAGAGATGGCAATACCAGACCACCTGACCTGCCTCTTGAGAAACCTGTATGCAGGTCAGGAAGCAACAGTCAGAACTGGACAAAGAACAACAGACTGGTTCCAAATAGGAAAAGGCTGTATATTGTCACCCTGCTTATTTAACTTCTATGTAGAGTACATCATGAGAAACGCTTGACTGGAGGAAGCACAAGCTGGAATCAAGATTGAGCGGAGAAATAGCAGTAACCTCAGATATGCAGATGACACCACCCTTATGGCAGAAAGTGAAGAACTAAAGAGCCTCTTGATGAAAGTGAAAGTGAAGAGTGAAAAAGTTGGCTTAAAGCTCAACATTCAAAAAACTAAGATCATGGCATCCATTCCCATAATTTCATGGCAAATAGCTGGGCAAACAGTGGAAACAGTGGCTAACTTTATTTTTCTTGGCTCCAAAATCACTGCAGATGGTGATTACAGTCGTGAAATTAAAAGATGCTTACTCCTTGGAGAGAAAGTTATGACCAACGTAGACTGCTGGGAGTCAGCACGAGACATCCCACCCATGACAACATCATGCAGAAGAGATCTGATAAGCAAGGCTTCAGGACTTGAGGGAGCCCCCTGGACCAGCTTGAGCATCTACCCCAAAACCATAATCTGCCTGTCTTACTATTTTATGCCTTTCACCAACTCTTCTGACATTAACAGGGCACTATCCCCGACCACCTTTCTCTGGAGAAAATCAGTTTAGGGCTCTAGCTATTAGATCTCCTGGACATGAGAGGAATACTTCAAATCAAACCCCCTCTGTTAGCATTCTAGCTTGCTTGGCAGGTTTATCCAGACTCTTGCAGCTATGCATATGATTGTTCACAGCCTCCCAACTGTGAGAGGCATGGGAAACCTAAAACAGAGCCTTTCAAAGAGTTAAAAGTTATTAGAATAGTGCTCGTGTAGGATTTCATTATTGAGCCAATGCTTGCTGCTAAGTTCCCATATCTCTTATCCATTGTGCACCTGGGAGTGCATTAGTTAACATAATTGGAATTTAAGAAAAACAAGCAGTAACCTTGAAATTAACATCAGACCTTTGAGCTAATTGGTTCTTTCTTTGTTGTAACTCACTGCACCTTTGCTCTGTGAGAAGTGTAACTCTGTTTGATACTTTCTGAGGCTGACATAGATTAGAAATATAAAGAAAAAAACATTTCAAGGGAAAATAAGTTTTCTGGTTGAGCAGCCTTTATCAGAAGAGGGCCATAAAGTGTTCACAGGCCTCCAAGGACAGAAGATAATGTAAACAATGTTGTTTATGGGAAGGGTATGCAGAAAAAATCCTGGTTTCGATAAAGGCAAAACTGCTGGAGTGTTTGGGCTGATTTTGCATGACCTTGCATCTTTCATTTCCCTCTGTGTACAAGTCAAGGTATAAAAGTCATTTTGAAAATAAAGTTATGGGCCTCGCTCACCAAAGAAGCTTGGTCTCCCCATGTTTTTCTTTCTTTTTCTCCTTTTCTCTCAGCCTCTTTTTCTCCTCTATTTTCTTATCTACAACATTCTTTCTTTATCTCTCTCTAAGTCATTCTCTTCGCCAGTGCCATTTCTCCTGAGGGTTCCCCTGGATCCTGTGGGGGCAAGACCCTGGCAGTAGACAGCATATTAAAAAGCAGAGACATTACTTTGTCAACAAAGGTCCATCTAGTCAAGGCTATGGTTTTTCTAGTGGTCATGTATGGATGTGAGAGTTGGACTATAAAGAATGCTGAGCACCAAAGAATTGATGCTTTTGAAGTGTGATGTTGGAGAAGACTCTTGAGAGTCCCTTGGACTGCAAGGAGATCCAACGCAGCCCATCCTAAAGGAGATCAATCTTGGGTGTTCATTGGTAGGACTGATGTTGAAGCTGAAACTCCAGTACTTTGACCACCTCATGTGAAGAGTTGATTCATTGGAAAAGACTCATGCTGGGAGGGATTGGGGGCAGGAAGAAAGGGGGACAACAGAGAATGAGATAGCTGGATGGCATCACCGACTCGATGGACGTGAGTTTGAGTGAACTCCAAGAGTTGGTGATGGACAGGGAGGCCTGGCGTACTGTGATTCATGGGGTGGCAAAGAGTCGGACACAGCTGAGTGACTGAACTGAACTGAACTGAACTCAGATCAGTTACAGAGATTTACATGGTCTCCCTGTTACTTTGTTCACATTTTACTACTTAAAATATAGACAGTGTAGTACTTTTGGTCCACTTAAAAAACTAGATGATTATTTTAGTTTCTTGAGTTTCAGATTATTGTGTTCTTAGAAATAGCTTTCAAAAGCTCCATCTCAAGTTTTGATTATGAGACCCATGAAAAAAGTAAAACAGTACTGAATATGTCAGAGGGAGAGCGAGAGATAGAGAGACTCAGAGACACAGAGAGTTGTAGCTTAGTAGAGCATACTGGTGGAGAAGGCAATGGCAACCCGCTCCAGTACTCTTGCCAGGAAAATCCCAAGAATGGAGGAACCTGTTAGGCTGCAGTCCATGGGGTCGCTGAGCGACTTCACTTTCACTTTTTACTTTCATGCCTTGGAGAAGGAAATGGCAACTCACTCCAGTGTTCTTGCCTGGAGAATCCCAGGGACAGTGCAGCCTGGTGGGCTGCCCTCTAGGGGGTCAAACAGAGATGGACACAACTAAAGCAACTTAGCAGCAGCAGCAGAGCATACTGGAATGTCATTTCTGAAAAGAAAGTTACATATGTGGAGGTGGATTTCCCAGAGAAGCACTTTAACCACACTCTTCAAAGTATTTATCTGTCAGTGGTTAAATGGCCACAAATATGGTGATCTATTGGAACTTTAGAGCCCCTGGAGGAACTATCAAGCCTGACTGACAAGCTTAGGGAAAAAATGGTGAGAAATAGAATTGAGCCTGTGAGATCTCTACTTGATAAACTTCCCAAAGCTAAGAGTTCATGAAAAAAATTTGAAATTACTGTTGAGTATTGACTGTAGACACCAAATTATCTCAGAATTCCTAAATTTTTACCATCCTGTTAAATAGATATTGGTGTGATGAACAAACTTTCTGCTTCTCAAAATACTTACAGTTATTTAAGAAATAATAAGAAAAAATTTGCTAAAAGCCACATAAAATATTACCAATGTAAAATGACCAAGTCGCTACTTATTAAGACATGACATAATAAGTTGTTTTAAAACAATAATGGTAGATGAAAAATAAAAACACAAAGTCAAGGTTCCTGGAAGAGTGGAATGCAAAATTAAGTTAAGATTGATGGTGCCAGTCTTTACATATCAGGATGGAAATTATGACCTGACACTTTATCCTAAAGTCTGCCATCAGAGCTACCTAGAGATAGGTTACCCTCCCTGGTGTGAGACCTCATCACTCTGCAACTCAAAGAGTGCTATATTAAATTCAGCAGCTCAATGGAAAGCAAAGGAAAATTCTCACAAAACTAAATCATACAGAACTTCACTAGGGAAAAGAAAGTGAAACAAGTTCAGGATAAGGCAAAGAGCTCAGGGAACATAGTTGAGAAGAGTTTCATCTATAAATAAAAGCAGAAATGCTACATTGCCCCAATTTATTTTTGAAGAAACTATCCTTTGAAGATTGTCCACACAGCACTACCTAGGTTTGACTCCTAACAGATTTACAGAGCATTCTTTTGCACTTGTTCTATTTTCTGTTTAATGCTGAATTTCAAGCTGCTGGATAACCTAAAGGAGTGTATTGCCATGGATACAGTGAGGTGTGATTGTTAAAATAGACTTGGCATGTTTATTTTCCAAGTATTCATTTTGAACACTTGTTTACAGTTCTTTTATATTTTAAATTTGCTCATAGAATACCATTTGGTTCTCTGTTTTCCTTTGGTTTTACCACTTACACAGAAGCAGAGGCTAATCTATTACAACTGAAATTGCCACACTTAAAATGGATGTTTAAGTACTACCCCTGACATTAGCCACTGTCACTGTTAAAAGATTCTCATCTCAGTTTAAATTAACATTGACCTTAGATTTAATAAGGACGTCAACAATTACTGTCAAAGCAGCTATATCACGTCAAGGAAAGGTATGCATCATGGAACACATTAAAGTAGTTTAATACATTAAGTATTTTAATACTTTTATTACTATATTATAATAGTGCACTAATTATACAAATGTAGACCTCTGTAGCAAGATGTCTTAGGTATGTTTAAAATTCTTTGGAAAATATAGCCTCAATGTAGCAGCCTCTAAATTCCCTAGGCCTGGTACAAGTGCTGAAATATTAGATGAACTGGTGCTTAATAACAAAGGATGGTAATCATGTTAAAATTTTTCATCAAAATATTTTCAAAATTGTGTGTGTTTTTTTTTTTTTGGTCAAATTAATCTTAACAGAGGCTGAACCTCTGTCTTCAGTTTCTTGTGTAACGTGTGAAAAATCACAGCACATGGTAAAAGGTCAGTGTCAATCTCTTGAACAAAAGAATGTTTAAATGGCTATCTATGTGCCTGCTTGGCTGGATTACTGCAGTTTTTTCTTTGTGTTTTAGTATCTTTGTGTTTGAAATTATTACTGGATTGTGTAAAATGAACAATGAAAACTAAGGAATTCTTCACTTCCTCTATAGCAGTGATACTCCAGTTTCAGAATGTATAAGTCATCTAGACTGACAGTTAAATTACCCATTTCTCAACTCCTCATATAAGGATTAAGTATGTATAGGTTGGGACCTAAGAATCTGCATTTTAACTGATTCAAATTTGTACTAATGCAGGCTGTCTGTGGATTATGTTTTGAGACATACTTTTATATAATATATAGTTTTGATCAGAACAAACCCAGTTATTATAAAAACTCTTGAGCAAATATGAGTTAAGATGGTCATACTTCAAAGTAATACTAAGTAGATCTCTGAACCTCTGGCTGAAGTCTCACCAAGCCAATAAATATTACTGTAAACACAATAAAGATAAGAAATCTGAGTTGAACATTTGACAGGTGCAGGGTTTTGGAGTGTTAGTATAACTGTTGATTCAGTTACCTGGGTTAAGGTCTTGGCTGTCACCTTTAGAAGCTGGATCTCCTTAAATGTATTACTTAACTTGTCTCTTCTATAGTAGTTTCATTTGTGCAAGTGGAAAAAACTAGCATTCCTTTTTAATTAACATAAAGCCTTTAAAAGGATAGCTGACTTTATAAGCTCTTAATCAGTAACATTTTCTCCTCAAAAATCAGTGTTGTTCTCTTTCATTTTCCTAGTGTCTTTGGAATGCTGTGATGAGAGATTCATAGAAAATGTAAATCTTACTAGGACGTTAGGATCAAATAACAGGCCTTCTTCATTTTATAAATAAAATAAAATCAACTAGAGAGCTTGGGAGATCTGTCAAGATCACACAGCTAGCCCGAGAGAAATGGGACTAAAGCTCTAGACTTTTTACGATTCCTCTTTTATGTATAATTTTCAGAATACCTTTGTCAATTGTGCAGAGTACATGGGCTCAACCTGAGAGCTATAAAATTTTATTTTCTCCCCTTGGGATGAGGG
This sequence comes from Nanger dama, assembly GCA_917880005.1. Lineage (NCBI taxonomy): Eukaryota > Metazoa > Chordata > Mammalia > Artiodactyla > Bovidae > Nanger > Nanger dama. Next base: position 12,146,463 of record CAKJTW010000054.1, on the reverse strand, counting down.
GGATGATTATAGAATCTACATATTCATTGTTTGAGGAATTCGTTTTCATATTTTATTTTATTTTTATTTTTGTTGGAGTATAGTTGCCACATTGTATTATTTTCAGGTGTGCAGCAAAGTGAATCAGTTTTACGTAGACATATATCAGCTCTTTTTTAAGATTCTTTTCTTGTATAGGTCATCACAGAGTATTAAGTAGAGTTTCCTGTGTTATATAGTAAGTCTTTGTTAATATGTCAATCCCAGTCTCCCATCCTCTGGTAACTGTAAGTTTTTTTCTACATATGTTATTCCTGTTTTGTAAGTAAGTTCCTTTGTACTTTCTTTAAGATTCTACAATATCATATATTTGGTCTTCAATGTCTGACTTACTTCAACTTGTATGAAAATCTCTAGGTCTATCCATGTTGCTGCAAATGGCATCATTGTGTTCTTTTCGATGACTGAGAAATATTGCATTGTCCATATGTACCATATCTTCATTCCTCCATCAATGGACATTTAGGTTGCTTCCATGTCCTGGCTATTGTAAACAGTGCTGCAGGGAGCACTATTTACATTTGGTGGTGCCTTTTTCAATCATGGTTTTCTCTAGGTATATGTCTAGGGGTGGAATTGCTATGTATGATAGTTCTATTTTTAGGTTTTTAAGGAATCTCCATACCCTTCTCTATAACAGTTGCAGCAATTTACATTCCCACTCACAGTGTAGGAGGATTCCCTTTTGTCCACACTTTCTCTATCATTTATTGTTTGTAGATTGTTTTTATATGATGTCCATTCTAAAGTGTATAGTGATACTACATTTTAGTTTGATTTGTATTTCTCTAAAAATTAGTGATGTTGAGCCTCATATGCTTCTTGGCCATCTGTAAATCTTCTTTGGAGAAATGCCTATTTAGATCTTCCAGCTATTTTTTGATTGGGTTGTTTGTTTTTAGTATTGGGCTGCAGGAGCTGTTTGTATTTTTGGAGATTAATCCCTTGTTAGTTGCTTTGTTTGTAAATATTTTCTACAAATCAAGAGGGCTGACTTTTTGTTTTGTTTGTGGCTTCCTTTGCTGTGCAAAAGTCATTGAGTTTTTAAGGACATGAAAGCTAAAAATGCACCAGAAGCCAACATCTCTATTTTCTTCAATGAACAGATATCATTCATTGTGCACATATTTACTAGGTGAACAATAATTCATAGGACATACTTCAGCCACTTTACCAAGGACAAAAATATACTTGTCTGTTTCCTTGATTGGAATGATGGTACAGGACAAAAATAATTGACCTAAAATATTCTTATGTGTAAAAATGAATGACTGTTGAATAAAGAAAAGTACAGAAATAACAATTTTCTTTTTGTTGTTCTATATTATTTCTGTCATTGTTTATTTTAAAATCACTGAAATCAAACGTATGCCACTGATTATCAATGGAAAGGGGAGCCCTGGGGAGACAGCACTTGAGTAAGGGAACCCAGGAGAATTGCTCTTCCAGCTGGCTTGCAGTCTCAGGTTTTATGGCAATGGGGTTAGTTTCCAGGTTGGCTCTGGCCAGTCATATTGCTTGGACCATATGCGGTCTGACTGAGGATACTTCCTCTCTCATCCAAGATGGATTCTAGCACAAAGGTATATGGTAGTTAGAAGGAAAGTAGTTAGAAGGATATATTATGGACTGGAGTGTCTTTTCTCCTTTTGGCCCATCCCAAATTCATCTGGCTGGCTATAGCTTGTTCTGTTCTCCTTATTGGGACCTCCTGTTGTGAAATAACTCACAATTGTGCCTCATCAGGGCAAATGGCTTCAGACAATGGTTCCTTAATAGGCTGTTAATATTATTTGATTGAAACAAATACAGAATTTATCTTTAACCAATAATTAACAGGATAATATTAATATTAAAATTAAATCTCTGTGCTTTTCAGCATGATTATTTCTCTTTTTCAAAATTTAATAATGACTTATTCTAAAGTTTATATTGAAAAGTGAAAGACCAGTAATAAAAAACAGAAGATTAATAAAGAAAGCAAAATAAAAGCATATGACTGACACTACTGAATGAAGCTGCAGTGATCAAGATATAATGGTATTACCAAAAATATACACAATTAATGGAGCAAAATAGAGAGCCCAGAAATAGATCCATATAAATAAAAGCAGCTGATCTTTGAGATAGAAAGTGAAAGTGAAATTGAATTCGCTCAGTCGTGTCCGACTCTTTGTGACCCGGTGGACTGTAGCCTACCAGGCTCCTTCGTCCATGGGATTTTCCAGGCAAGAATACTGGAGTGGGTTGCCATTTCCTTCTCCAGGGGATCTTTCTGACCCAGGGATCGAACCCAGGTCTCCTGCATTGCAGCAGACACTTTAACCTCTGAGCCACCAGGGAAACTTTTTGACATAGGGGCATAGGCAATTAAATGGAGAAAGGATATTCTTTTTAATAAATGACTGGAACAACTGGACATCCATATGCAAAAATAAATGTCTTACATATTTCACAGGATTAGCTCAAAATGTATTATAAAAATCGAGGCAAATGCAAAATGTGAATCTCCTAGGTTATAAAATGAGATAGTGTTTAGGTGGCCTTGAGTTTGCTGATGATCTTTTTTTTTTTTTTGGCTCTACTGAGTTTTCCTTGATGTATGGGCTTTTCTCTAGATGTGGTGAGTGAGAGCTATTCTCTAGTTGCAGCACATGAACTTCCTACTGCAGTGGCTTCTCTTGTTGTGGAGCACAGGTTCCTGGGTGCCTGGGCTTCCACAGCTGCAGAATGTAGGCCCAGTGGTTGTGGCTCCCAGGACCCCAGAACCAGGCTTAATAGTTGAGGTACATGGGCTTAGTTGCCTTGTGATATGCGGGATCTTTCCAGAATAGGGATCGAACCTGTGTCTCCTGCATGGGCAGGGGCATTTGTTATCACTGAGCCACCAGAATGACCCTGATGATGATTTTTTATTAATAGATTTAGTACCAAAAGCACTGTCCAAGTGGGAAAAAATAATTTGATCTTAATTAGTACTAAAATATTACTTTGCAACAGGCTTTATTAAAAGAATGAAAAGATAAGTCACAGACTTGGAGAAAACACTTGGAAATACATGTATATGTGTGTATATGTGTGTGTGTGTGTGATAGGAGTTGTATCTAAAATATATAAAGGGTTCTTATAACTTAATAATAAGAAAACAAACAACCCAGTTAAAATGTGGGTAAAAGCCATAAAAAAAAAGTATCAAAGAAGATTATATGTGGGAAATAAGCATATTAAAATGATGTTCAATATCACATTTCATTGGGTAATAGCATATTAAAATAACAATGTGGTGACATTGTAAACTTACTAGAATGTCTTAACTCCAACACCAAATGCTAGTGAGAATATGAAACAAAGGTAAACATCCTCTTTGGAAGATAGTTTGGCAGTTTCTTACAAAACTAAACATGTTTTTACCATACAGTACACAATTGTACTCATCTCACATGCTAGTAAAGTAATGCTCAAAATTCTCCAAGCCAGGCTTCAGCAATACGTGAATTGTGAACTCCCTGATGTTTAAGCTGGTTGTAGAAAAGGCAGAGGAACCAGAGATCAAATTGTCAACATCTGCTGGATTATGGAAAAAGTAAGAGAGTTCCAGAAAAACATCTATTTCTGCTTTATTGAATATGCCAAAGCCTTTGACTGTGTGGATCACAATAAACTGTGGAAAAATTCTGAAAGAGATGGGAATACCAGACCACCTAACCTGCCTCTTGAGAAATCTGTATGCAGGTCAGGAAGCAACAGTTAGAACTGGACATGGAACAACAGAGTGGTTCCAAATAGGAAAAGGAGTATGTCAAAGCTGTATATTGGCACCCTGCTTATTTAACTTCTATGCAGAGTACATCATGAGAAATGCTGGACTGGAAGAAACACAAGCTGGAATCAAGATTGCTGGGAGAAATATCAATAACCTCAGATATGCAGATGACACCACCCTTATGGCAGAAAGTGAATAGGAGCTAAAAAGCCTCTTGATGAAAGTGAAAGAGGAGAGTGAAAAACTGGCTTAAAGCTCAACATTCAGAAAACGAAGATCATGGCATCCGGTCCCATCACTTCATGGGAAATAGATGGGGAAACAGTGGAAACAGTGTCAGACTTTATTTTGGGGCTCCAAAATCACTGCAGATGGTGACTGCAGCCATGAAATTAGAAGACGCTTACTCCTTGGAAGGAAAGTTATGACCAACCTAGATAGTATATTCAAAAGCAGAGACATTACTTTGCCGACTAAGGTCCGTCTGGTCAAGGGTATGGTTTTTCTAGTGGTCATGTATGGATGTGAGAGTTGGACTGTGAAGAAGGCTGAGTGCTGAAGAATTGATGCTTTTGAACTGTGGTGTTGGAGAAGACTCTTGAGAGTCTCTTGGACTGCAAGGAGATCCAACCAGTCCATTCTGAAGGAGATCAGCCCTGGGATTTCTTTGGAGAGAATGATGCTAAAGCTGAAACTCCAGTATCTTGGCTACCTCATGCGAAGAGTTGACTCACTGGAAAAGACTATGATGCTAGGAGGGATTGAGGGCAGGAGGAGAAGGGGATGACTGAGGATGAGATGGCTGGATGGCATCACAGACTCGATGGACGTGAGTCTGAGTGAACTCTGAGAGATGGTAATGAACAGGGAGGCCTGGCGTGCTGCCGTTCTTGGGATCGCAAAGAGTCGGACATGACTGAGCGACTGAACTGAACTGACAGTAATTGCATTTTTAGCATTTTCCAAAGGAACTGAGAATGTATGTCCCCAAGAAGAAAGTTTATAGAAACTTTATCCATTACTGTAAAACTTAGAAACAATCAAGATGTACTTCAGTCACTGAACTGATAAATGCGGTACATCCATACAATGGAAAGCTATTCAGAACTAAAAGAAAATGAGTTATCAAGCGATTAAAAAGAGCATAGTGGAAATTTAAATGTGTAGGACTAAGTGAAAGAATCCCGTATGAAAAAGATACATTCTGTGATTTGAACTATCTCGCATTCTGGAAAACAAAAAACTATAGAGTCAGGAAAAAATAAGAATCAGTGATTGCCAAGGGTTTTGGAGAAGGGGAAAGCCCTGGGAATTCTTTGGACAGTAAAACTATTCTGCATGATATTTAAACGGTGGGTATGTCCTCATAGGTTTATCCATATCTTTAGAATATACAACACAGAGTGAACCCTAATGAAAACTATGACCACTAGTTAGTAATAATGTATCATATAATGTAACACTTGCTCCTCTATTGTAAGATATGTTCCACATTGAGGAATCAATGTTAAAAATAGGGAAACTGAGGGAGAGGTGGAGTAAGGGAGTATATATGAATTCTTTGTACTTTTCACTCATTTTTCCATAAACTTAAAATTGCTCTAAAGTAACTAAGAAAATAAACAGCAAAAATGTAATATAAGACCCATTTTATCCATTATAAAAAAAAGCAAACCAAAAAATTTGAATCATAAATTACTCTTTTATTAAATTTATTTATCATTAAAATTAAAGCAGAAAAATATTATAGAAACCATTCTAAACCAAACAAATATTATTCCCAGAACGTCTTGAAAACTACAGTAAAGAATTTTAGAAAAATTGAGAAGACCATATACACAAATGCATTCAAACTAAGTATAATAATATTGAAAAGTTATGCATTTGGGGAATTTTTACACTTTATTCAGATAGAAAATATTTAATATATTCTTAACATCAGTAGAAAAGTTTGAAAGGATTACTATAACTAATCATGCTTACTCAGTGATGCTGCTGCTGCTGCTAAATCGCTTCAGTCGTGTCCAACTCTGTGCGACCCCATAGAGGGCAGCCCATCAGGCTCCACCATCCCTGGGATTCTCCAGGCAAGAACACTGGAGTGGACTGCCATTTCCTTCTCCAAGGCATGGAAGTGAAAAGTGAAAGTGAAGTTGCTCAGTCGTGTTCGACTCTTAGCGACCTCATGGACTGTAGCCTACCAGGCTCCTCCATCCATGGGATTTTCCAGGCAAGAGTACTGGAGTGGGGTGCCATTGGCTTACTCAGTGTTAGAAACTTAAAATTCACCATGCCTCCAAAGACCTGACTAAAGTGAGATATGGGATTTTTTTTCTTAATTAAAAATATATTTTGATAAAAAGCAAATTTTTAAGGCATTGCTAGTCTTAGTTAAGTTGAATTAATGAAGATTTATCTTGCTCTGGGCAAATAAAATATACCTTTATTTCTGGGATAAGATTCACAGTGGATATGATCCATCCAAATAATGCCACTAAAAGTTACTTCTAAAAATGTTCTTTCCCCATCTATGTTTTTATTTAAAACTAACTTCTTTGCATTTAAAGTTCACCATTTTCATTCCAGTTCTTTGGAAATCCAAGGTGTTAGTTTACTCTGGTTTATATTTTTGAATTCTGGTCCAAGTAGGCTCTCTACCAGCTTCAGTATTTTGGTGGGTTGAATGTTTGTTGACCTGAGGGTCATGTTGATGTGGTTTTATTTCTCTACAGACAAATATGTAGCACAATTATAATGCCTTTAGAGCAGAAAGTAAACAATGTATATCTAGTTCACTGCTTTTATTGTTTGAAAATCTAGCTCAGCTGGCTTTGAACTCTTTAATTTTCTGTGCCTCTTCAGTGAAATGGTGTCTCATATAACACCTGAACAAGAGTGAATTATTTTACTTCAGAAGATGCAGGGAAAGAGTTATGCACTATTGAACTTTTAATATAAACCAACTGCTCCTTGAAATGCTTAATGATTACAGAGAAGACCTATAGGGAGCTTTCAGACTCAATCTCTCCTAGAAGAATAAATAAAAAAGACAGATAATTAAAACCAAATTCAGTTCGTGTGCTCACTAAGGGTTAGCAGGTCAGAAGTAGGAATGCAGAATACTAAACTGATGGTAGACTTCACTACAAGAAATCTACGCTGTGCTTTTCATTGTGAAAATCAGCAATGGAAAGTCTCCAACTTTAACTGACAGTCCAATACCAATTTTTTAATAGGTGTGAATTAAAATGATGTGGAACTGTGTGACAATGAGTATGTTTGTATGTTAAGTTGCTTTTTATTTGCAAAACGTAAGCCATATATATATGTACATATATATGGGAACCATCTAACATTATATATATAATGTCAGATATTGCACAGGGGCAAATTTCGAAGACTAGCTTTCTTCTTTTTATTTCTTTCCTGTAATTATATCTACTGGGAATTTAAATTTTAAACTTGCAGACTATAAATGGAAAACTGAACTAGAAGCTTTATTTGTTATTCTCCATTCCAATCTGGAAGCTTGAGAAAGTAAACATTTTGCTTTCTGAAAATATTTATATAGCAAAATGTTCTTTGTATTACCTGTCAGAATTTCACATTCCAGTAGTTTAATAAAACAGCTGATTTATTTCTAATTATGCAAATCTCTTTCCACATACTGTAGTTTTGATAAATACATACAGCAGGTTGTAACACTTGATTTTTTTTTAATTGAACAGATGCTAAGATTGCAAAACTTGCCAATACTAAAATATTTGGGAAAAACATGGACTATGCTAACTGAGTCTGCAACAGACTGTTCCAAAGCTGAAAGGCCCATGTATAACAAAATGTTTAAGAATATAAGAACATATTTAAGAATATAAAGTTTGATGTATTCTGAGATTTCCTTCCTAGACAATACCTCTGAGAATGTTATATAAACTCAATTTTAAGTGAGGAGTAAATAAATGTAACAACTATACTATAATGATTCAGGAATGGCACAAGCTGTGAAGAGGAGAATTGAGTTATAAAAACTGAAAAGGAAACTTTACAACATTTACAAATCTACTTGCTGGTAGAAACAGCTTCTATTTTTATTTTCCTTTTGCCATTTTCAGATGGTAATGCCTTTTGAATATTGTGAATATTTGGCAGATAGTAAAAAAAAAAATAACTAAAATTTAATGCAGGACCATATTCTAACTACATAAGGAAATGATCTATGCTTTAATTTCATTTTCACTACTCACTGTTCACATATGTGCAGACTTGGAGGCTGCTTTTTCTCAGTATAAATATTTGGAGGACAGTAGTATCAAACCAGACTGCACTACCACCTGAAAATCTTTTTAAGCCCCCGACTCTGGTTGATTTTCTATTCCAAATAATTTTCCAATCCCATTAAATGCTATCTAAGCCTCTCACTTTCAGATGATCATTCTTCTCATTTCAGAGAGAAAATAAAATGCATTAGATAAGAACTAGATCAAATTCCTCTTAAAAAAAAAAAGTGTATGAGAAGGAAGGAAGGAAGGAAAGGGAAGAAGAGAGATGGAGAAAAGGAAAGAGGAAAAAAGAAAACGTAAATGGATAACAGTTTCTCCCACAACCGAAATCTAATTTCCTCATCTCTGCCAGATTCTATGCTCTTCTGTCTTTCTAGGGATTTCTTTAACCACAGGCTCTCATCTTTACCTACTTCTCTTCTGGATTTATCCATAAGTATTTGAAAATATGCTGTAGTGTTAAGCAGTAAATAAACTCTGTTCCCTCTAGGTAAGTACACCCCCCCACCCCCAACTCCTCACCTCAGGCACCTTATGGTAACCTACCAATACTCCTTCCTTCATTTTATGGCTATAAAAGCACATTATAATTTACTATACTGGCCATGTTTCCCAAACTTCAGTTTGTATTCCTTATATGTCTCTCCCATCTTTCCTAATGATACAAATTTCCTCCTTGGCTGTCTCACTGACCTCCATGGCTTCAATTTTCATCCATCTTCTAACTCTTCCAAAACCTACCTTTGCATCCTAGCTTCTCCTAGACTTTGGAATGGAATATTGAACAAAACAGTAGACACAACTGCTTGGATATAAGACAGGGAACTCACACTCAACATATTCACAACTGAAATCTGCAACTTTCTTCCCCAGGCCCATTTTCCTTTGCCTCCTAGTTTAATATAGAGTCTTGCAAAAATCTGCCCTTCTATTATTGCTCATAGAATACCCAGTCACTGATTTAGGAAAAACAAACAAACAAACATGTAATATTTGATCAGTGTGATACTCTCTCTTTTCTAGTGTTCCATCAATTTAATTACTTAATTATTATTATTTTAATTATCTCATTTTGGCTAAAATGAAAGAAACTTTCATTAGTCTTGTGGTGGAATAAACATAATTTTCCTATGTTAGTAGAGCTAATGTTTAGTTGACCTGTCATCTTTTTCTGTAAATCTTACACCAATAATGGAATACTTCAGATATTTATTTGTAAAGAAACTCTCATAGCAGTACAAATCATGCTGTTTATATGTATAATTCCACTCATTATTCTATAAACAAATAAATGTATTTTAATTTTGATCATGCATCACTTCATACACATGTAACTTGCATGTAAATATGAACTAAATAACATTAATATCCATGAATCTACCCTAAAACTGTTATCCACAATACTGTTTTATCATTTGTGAAATGTCTGTCCTTTTGCCTAATCTTATATTGGCTATTTGTATTCCTTTACTTATTAGTTTATTACATTGGTTCTAAATACTACATTATCATGAATTATTTTCATGGCTTATTATTTCTTCCAGTTTTTCCTTGCCTTCTAACTTTTTACAAGAGGTTTCTAGTAAACATAACTTATTCATTGAATATTAATATTGCTTTAAATTATTTTTTATTCTATAGTAAAAAGCAAAAATATCTATCCTCTCTCAATTAATCAATTCTAGCTGATTAGTTTCCTTAACTCCTGACTCCTCTTGTATTAAAGGTGTATTTATGATGATAATGTGTGACAAGACTGACTCGTGTTCTGTAAAAGTCTAGTTAGTTGATTAAAGCAAATTTCTATTTATTATGTTCCATTATTTTTTGTAAGGGTCTGACTTCCCTGGTGGCTCAGACGGTAAAGCGTCTGTCTACAATGCGGGAGACCTGGGTTCAATTCCTGGGTCAGGAAGATCCTCTGGAGAAGGAAATGGCAATCCACTCCAGTACTATTGCCTGGAAAATCCCATGGACAGAGGAGCCTGGTAAGTTACAGTCCATGGGGTCGCAAAGACTCGGACATGACTGAGGAACTTCACTGATGTCCCATAACAATTGAAAAGGGAATCAAATGTGGGATATAGCATCAAAGAAAAGCTGGGGAATAGATAAGTAATCCCCTAAAAAAAAAAAAATAGTGAAAGAATGATTAATAGAAACACTTCTGTATTCTTGGCTATAGAAAGACCAGAATAGTGATGTGAACTAGTAAGCAACTTCTTTTTATATTTGGTAGGGATTAAATACTCTGTACTTGGATGACCCTTTGTGGTGAATTTGCACAGATACATACATGTAAAACTTTATTAAACTTTATTGAATTTTGATTTAACAGTAGTAGCCTCCATGGGCTTCTCTGGTGGCTCAGATGGTAAAGAATCTGCCTGCAATGTGGAAGACCTGGGTTTGATCCCTGGGTTGGGAAGATGCCCTGGAGAAAGGCATGGCAAACCACACCAGTATGCTTGCCTGGATAATCCCATGGACAGAGGAGCCTAGTGAACTACAGTCCATGGAGTCAAAAGAGTCAGATACGACTGAGCAACTAACACAAACACATACACACATTGTTTTGAGTATTTAAAACAATACTAATCACTGTGGATAGTGGCTGCAGCCATGAAATTAAAAGATGCTTGCTTCTTGGAAGAAAACTTCTGACAAATATTGACAGCTTATCAAAGCAGAGACATTACTTTGCTGACAGAGGTCTGTAGAGTCAAAGCTATGATTTTTCCATCAGTCATGTATGGATGTTAGAGTTGGACCATAAAGAAAGCTGAGACCATAGAGAAAAATTGTAGTGCTCAAGAAGACTCTTGAGAGTCCCTTGGACAGTAAAGAGATCAGACCAGTCAATTTAGAAGGAAATCAACCCTGAATATTCATTGGAAGGACTAACGATGAAGCTGAAACTCCAATACTTTGGCCACCTGATGCAAAGAGCTGACTCTGAAAAAGACTTTCTAGGAAAGACTGAGGGCAGTAGGAGAAGGGGAAGACTGAGGATGAGATGTTTGGATGGCATCACAGACTCAATGGACATGAATTTGAGCAAACTTCAGGAGGCAGTAAAGGACAGAAAAGCCTGGTGTCTGAGTCCATGGGATCTCAATGAGTGAGAGAGAAACTGAACAACAAGCCAAGTTCAAATTAATGAATAAGAAAACAAGAGAGAAAGCAAGTAGAGCTTCATTCTATGCACATATTTGTTTACAAAGAGAAACAAAAACAGAATAACGACACTGAGAAAACCTAAGACAAAATGAATAATAATGTTAACAGCTAAATATAAGAAATTAGGATAATAACAGTTCAAAAGTAGATATAACAACACACAATCAATTATTTTATCAGTCATAGGATTGGAAGTAATGTAAAACTGCTTTCTTTTAAATATTAGAATCTTAGTAAAATATAACTTTTAAATGGAATATATGTGATTTTATATATATATATATAATTTTGTATAATTTCTCATGCTCAAATATTTATACTTCTCATGTTTGTAAAAACATAACAGATACATTATAGAAAGCCTCTCAATCTATAAGAAAAGCTTCGCATCATCATGGAAAATGTTAGGAAATTGATTTTCCAAACGATTAGTCCATGTAGACCAACAGATTAAAAATAGATTATAGAATGCAGCAAAATATTAAATGAATAATTAAAAATGGATGAGTTGGTTTTATTGTGTGCATATAATAATGATTTACAATCATGATATTTATTTAAATTACCATATAATAGAAAAAATAAGAAAACATTTTAAGAAAATTTAATAAAACATTATACCAAACATGATTTTTTAAGTAAAATTTCCAATAATGAAATTATAGACAATGATAAGATCTGGCCCTTAAAATCACTTGATATAAGTATCCCAAATAACAATTAATGCTACATAGACACCAAAGTTTTAAAGTTTTTCCAATTAAAAGACAGTTGAGGTCACCTGATATTGATATTTATGTTGCTATTTTAAAAATAAAAGGAATTCATTATAAAGAAGATAAGTATACATATTAAGAAACAAAAAAATTCATTCACATTTAGTTTACCATGTTTATCTTGCTAGAAAACTCTATCATTATAAATGGAAAAATATATATATATTTAAAATATTTATAAATTGAAAAATAATATAACTGACATGTGCATTTTAGAAAGGTGGTTACTATAAACATAAATACTTAAACTTTCTTCTCTACTGCACTATTAAATGCATAATTAGTGCATACAAATATGTAAATAAAAATATAATATCTGTGTTGTTCAAAATACAAACAAATGTGAATAAAGCTCAGAAAGAATAATATTAAACCTATACTCAAATTAAAACCACTAAACTACATTGGGTCTTCCCAGGTGGAACACTGATGAGGAATCCACCTGTCAATGCAGGATATTCAAGAGATGTGAATTCTATCCCTGGGTTGGGAAGATCCCTTGAAGAGGGAAGTGACAACCCACTCCAGTATTCTTGTCTGGAGGATTCCATGGACAAAGTAGTCTGGCAGGCTACAGCCCATGGGGTCACAAAGAGTAGGACAAAGCTGAGTGACAGAGCATAAACACATACACAAAATAAATACAAACTAATTTTTAGAGATAAAAGTAAAGTTGTATTATCAAATGAAAAGATTTCAAATGTATAGATCTAACATTTTCTCAAATTACTCTGGAAATATTTATTTCTAGGCAAATTCCTAAATGGATTCTCAGGAAGCATATATGACAGTAAGAACATAATTTTAAGATGTTAGTTGATCAGGCATGTGTGGCTCTCTGACCTCATGGACTCTAGCTCATCGGGCTCCTCTGTCCATGGAATTCTCCAGGCAGGAATATTGGAGTGGGGAAGCCATTCCCTTCTCCAGGCAATCTTCTCACCCAGGGATCAAACATGAGTCTCCTGCATTGTAGGCATGTTCTTTACCATTTTTACCAATGGATCTTTACAGTTGCAAGCAGATTCTTTACCAGGAAGTCCTAATTTTAAGTGCACAATAAACCTAAATGAAAACTGAATCCTAAGGCTGAGGAAATCACAGATTGATAAATATATAAATACAAAATTTGAGAGTCCAAAATATATGCAATTAAAATCATAAATGGGCATAATATGTTAATATTGATGAAAGTAGAAAATATTGCTATATATTCTGTAATACATATACACAAATCTGATGAAATAGAATGAGTAATTTACTCAAACTTAGCTCACACTAATAAAAACATTTTGCATTTAAAACAATTATTTTTCAAAGCAAATCATGATATTAAGTTATCGGTCAGGATGCAAGACATTTTTGCATGATACTACTGAAAAAGCATTTTGGTGAATCCTACAAAAATAGAACTCCCCAGGTGGTGCTAGTGCTGAAGAACTGGCCTGCCAATGCAAGAGACATAAGAGATATCAGTTTGATCCCTGTTTAGGGAAGATGCCTTACAGAGGAGAATGGTAGCCCACTCCAGTATTTTTGCCTGGAGAACCGCATGGACACAGGAGTCTGGTGGGCTACTGTTACTTGGGAGTCACAAAGAATTGGACATGACTGGAAGCGAGAGCATGCATGCAAGCATCAAAGACAAAGTTTAAATTAAAATAGTCCTTTGAAGCTAGAAAATACTTCAGTCTCTATTGTCTTGCAATTCACTGTGTAGAAATTCTTCCTAAGGGTATAGTTAGGGAGGTACACAAAAATTTATATCTAATGGTATTCAATGTATTTTTCATGTGTAATATCTAAATTTGGGGATTGTTTTAGACACACATCACTGTAGATATGTGTTTTAGATATATTTAGATAAATTTGGATCAGAGAGGGCAATGGCAACCCACTCCAGTACTCTTGCATTGCAAATACCATGGACAGAGGAGCCTGATAGTCTACAGTGTATGGGGTCGCTAGGAGTCAGACACAGCTGAGCGACTTCACTTTCACTTTTCACTTTCATGCATTGAAGAGGGAAATGGCTACCCACTCCAGTATTCTTGCCTGGAGGATCCCAGGGATGAGGGAGCTGTCTTTCAGATTGCACAGAGTCGGACACAATTGAAGCGACTTAGCAACAGCAGCAGCAGCAGCAGATATTTTAGATATTAAAAGTCAGAGACTAGTGTAAATAATTTATAAGGAGAAAACTCAATTAAAGACAACTGAGAGATTGAAATGAGGAGCTCTTACACCCTATGATAATAGCAGAGCCCAAAAGGAAGAAAGGCTTCCCACCTACCAGTTCAGGAGATGCAAGAGATAAGGGTTCCATCCCTGAGTTAGGAAGATGCCCTGAAGTAGGAAATTGGCAACCAGATCCATTATTCTTGCCTGGAGAATCCCATGAACAGAGAAGCCTGGCAAGCTACAGTCCGTGGGGTCGCAAAGAGTTAGACATGACTCTATACACACACAAACATATACACAACAGAAAGACTCTTCTTTTTCATGAAAACGACTAAGCCAGGGAAAAAAACACTTTGTTTACTCTAACCTTCGCAACTTCCTTTTTCTCTATAAAAGCTTTCTCTTCCACTTACCCTTTGGGACATGCATATGTTCACCATTACTGTAGATCCAAAATTGCAATTCCGTGCTAATTCTGAATAAACCTGACTTTGCTGGAAAAAAAAAAAAACTCAACTGAGCAACTAAGCACAACCATCATATATCTTGCAATCTATCTTATCTGACATATAATAACCTAAATAAGACATTATATTTTGCATCAGACATGCTAAGGTATATTCCCTGAAATAAGATGTAATCACCATTGCTGTATTAACAATATAATCATATAAATTGTTCAATCAGATTTATAGAAGAGATTGCACTAAAGAATACTAGCGGTACTGATTTTCCTCTAAGTTATATCCTTCAAAATTTCCAACAAGCGATCTTGCTATCTCAAAGTGAACAATTACAAAAATTAATAAAGCATTTCCTCGAAAGCAATCATGAATAAATATTATTCATTGATTTTTGCCATACTTCAACTCTTTGAAGTCTGTTTTAATGCATTTCATGGGGAAAATCACAAAATCTTTCCAATTGTGAAGAGTCCTACAATTTTTCGTCAATACCCATGCCTGGAGTGAGTAATTATTTTCTCTCCATATATGTTTTGTTTCAAATATGAAATATAGCTACTATTTTTGGCTTCACTTTCATAAACATAGATGGAAAGACTATAAGAAATATTGTTTGGAGTTTTTCACTAAGTATATTTTGCATGTGTCTGAATAAACTTGAGAAAAATCACCACAAAATTATGTATCTATATGACAAAAACAATTCCCAAAATTAAAATTAAGATGATGCCCAGTATATTAATGTTAATGTATTTATGAGACTGCTTGAACTTTGCATTTTCTTCATTTGATGAGGCCACAGTTATTTGATTAGTTTCTTAAAATGTTTTTGAACTTATCATTGTGATTGGCCCAGATGGTAAAGAATCTGCCTGTGATGCAAGAGACGTGGGTTCAATCTCTTGGTCAGGAAGATTCCCTAGAGAAAGGCATGGCAACCCACTTCAGTATGCTTGCCTGGAGAATCCCATGGACAGAGGAGCCTAGCAGACTACAGTCCATGGAGTCACAAAGAGTCAGTCAGACATGACTGAGCAACTAACACGAACACACACACCAAACACACACATATTGTTTTGAGTATTTAGATATCACTATTTAATTTTTATGTATTAATAAATTTTTGTGCATTAAACATTATTAAGTTGTGTGAATAATAAAACTAGTAACATATTTCATCTTTATTAGTAATTTGATATAAGTTGTTAAAATGTCTTGGATAAATGTTTTGCTCTCTGCGCTTAGTTGCTCAGTCATGTCCGACTCTCTGCAACCTCATAGACTGTAGCCTGCCAGGTTTATCTCTCTATAGCGATTCTCCAGGCAAGACTACTGGAGTGGGTTACCATGCCCTCCTCAAGGGGAGATTTCCAATCCTGGGATCAAACTCAGGTCTCCCACATTGCAGGTGGATTTTTACCATCTGAGCCACCAAGGAAGCCCAAGAAAGAATACTAGAATGGTAATCTATCCATTTTCCAGGGGATCTTCCCAACCTAGGAATTGAACCAGGGTCTCTGGTATTGCAGATGGATTCTTTACCAGCTGAGCTACTAGGGAAGCCCCAGTGTGTATTTTTCCTTAGTAAAAGAACAATAAAAATCATTTAGCACTTATTTTATTCCAAGGACTCTGCTATAGGTTTCACCTATGAAAATCCATTTAATTCTGACAAGAAATGTCTAAGGTAGGTAGTATTATTTTCATGCTTTATAGACTAGAAGCTGAAACAGAGAGCTAAATGACTTGCCTTTAGGTGATTTAACTCATACAGGGAGACTTGCAGCAGTTCACTTCAATACCTAGACTATAATCTCTTCAGTATAGCAAAAGGTTTTACATTGATTTCTGTAAACAAACAAACAAACAAACATGACATGACCTTTGTATAGTTTCTTCTCTTTCTTTTGTAATTATTTTAAATTCAAAGGTAATTTGTTGGATAAGTTAATTTGATATTTTTATTATAAATGGGCACTTCTAAATTAATAATTCCTCAAAATAGAAAACCTTCTATGCAAACATAGCCTTATATCATGAATTGCTTATTTACCTGCTATTTTCTCCTACAGTATTTGTCACATAAACTGTAAATAAATACCCTGTGCCATGATAGATCTGTCTGACAGTCTCGAAGAAAGATGAATGTGTTTCTAACAGTTAGAACACAGGAGAGGTATGAGCATATTCTCTTCTAAGTACCAAGTATAAAAGGTAAACATTTCTGACTACAGTGGACCTGTATTATTTAGATTGAAATCAAAAAGAATGTTCTAACAATGAATTCCCAAATCTGATTGAAGATTTTAGAAAATAAAGATAATAGATATTGACACTATTCAGTTCAGTTGCTCAGTCATGTCCAACTCTTTGCAGCCCTATGGGCTGCAGCACACCAGGCTTCCCTGTTCATCACCAACTCCCAGAGCTTGCTCAAACTTGTCCATTGAGTCGGTGATGCCATACAACCATCTTATCCCTGTTGTACCCTTCTCCTTTGGCGTTTAATCTTTCCCAGCAAAAGGATCTTTTCCAATGAGTCATTTCTTCACATCAGGTCCCCAAAGGATTGAGTTTCAACTTCAGCATCAGTCCTCCCAATCAATATTCAGAATGATTTCCTTTAGGATTGACTGGTTTGATGTCTTTGCAGTCCGAGGGACTCTGAAGAGTCTTCTCCAATACCACGATTCAAAAGCATCAATTCTTTGGTGCTCAGCTTTCTTTACGGTCCAACTCTCACATCCATACATGACTACTGGAAAAATCATAGCTTTGCCTAGTCAGACCTTTGTTGGCAAAGTAAGTCTCTGTTTTTTAATATGCTAAGCTGGTCATAACTTTTCTTCCAAGGAGCAAGCATCTTTTAATTTCATGGCTGCAATCACCATCTGTAGTGATTTTGGAGCCCCAAAATAAAGTCTGTCACTGTTTCCACTGTTTCCCCATCTACTTGCCATTTTACTGTTAGTGGAATAAAAAATAAGGCCAAGTATTGTTAACAATGAACTATTTTTTAACCATATATTTCAGATATAGTCCCTAGACCTGCTAACACATTCAAAATATCTGAATTTGTTGAAACTATATTGATAAGGTTTGAAGATTTCAGATATACCAGATATGCTATAAACATATTTAAAAACTTTTTTCCTGTTTTAAAATTTCCTAAAATTTTCCTGTTCTGTTTTTATTCCACTAATAGTATTTTATTCCTCTTAGATTATTTTAACATCTCATTTGCTTCCTTCCCCCCAAATCTGAGTATTTTATGTTAAAAATGACTCTCTAAGTTAATTCAAGAAGAAAATTACCTGGAAGTTACAGTATTAATAACATGGTATTATCATGAAATACAGGATTATCCTCCTTAAAATATAGTATTATATTTACTGTTAAATATATCTTTACTTCAGCTGTCTCTCTCTGCTCTTCAACAAGTTTCTAGTAGAACTAGCATATTCTTATTTCCTGATTATAAAATATTTCAACTCCTAACTCATTATGACATATCAAAAATGTTTTTTTCCTTTAATACTTGATGAAGAGCATTATCTTATGTACAGAAAAATTAATACATAATTATATTTGAAGACAACAATTAATATTTTTTATAAGAAACTCAACACAGGCTTAGGATATGTTTATTTTTGGCAGGTGGATGTATACTTAAAATCTGAATTGGCCTTGTTAAAACTATTAGTGCACCAGGTACTGAATATTTGAATTTTACACATCTGCATTTCAGAATAGGTGTACGATTATAGTAAAAACTCTGAGGTTGTGATAAAATAGTAAAATATAAATCTTTAAAACAGAAGTATAAAAATGATTGAAATGAAGGACATTTTTTTTCCTGTAGCTCTCAATTCATTATGCATGCATGTGTGTGTTTACATGTAGATATACACAGACAAAACCACACAGGCACATGCAAGATGTACATTCAAGGGTTTTATGGTATCAGGGTAATAACAATAATAGAAACATTTGCTTTGAAGTACTTAGTTATCTCTTTTTAACAATCTTAAAAGGTTATTTTAAATCAGCAATACGAAAGAACATGAAATATTTAAAGTTAATAAACAAGTACTGAAGAATGAAAAAGATAGCATTTACTAATTTTAAGTTATGTGTCTGAATTTGCATATTAACCTCAATATTTAGTAAATTACAGCAGGTATGTATTTATAAGTAGCATGTGTGACTGGGTCGATTATAAAGCCTTTCTTCTAGCTATTACACTGCTGAAAGCTGCCTGATGAGCCTGTGCAAGTCCATACTCACCATGGAGGGAAGGGCAGCAGTTTAGTTGGAAGGAAGGCACAGTAGTTGATTTGTCCTAAAACTGTAGTTCTAGAGCAAACACTTTTTAAATAAAGGTACCAGGTTATTTGTATTGACTTTAGAATGCAAAGCGTGATACAGTTCCAACTGGGGATCTGTAACATCTACCATCAGCACCGCTCTTGTCTCTATGTAAAAGCCATCCATTTTGCAGCTTTTGCAGACAAGTGGAGCCAGAGATTTATCTTATTTTGATTAAAATTATCTTTTTCTTAGTTCTCACACTTTTACCATTTCCTTCTCAGTTCAGTTCAGTCGCTCAGTCGTGTCGGACTCTTTGCGACCCCATGAATCGCAGCACGCCAGGTCTCCGTGTCCATCGCCAACTCCCGGAGTTCACTCAGACTCATGTCCATCGAGTCCGTGATGCCATCCAGCCATCTCATCCTCTGTCGTCCCCTTCTCCTCCTGCCCTCAATCTCTCCCAGCATCAGAGTCTTTTGCAATGAGTCAGCTCTTCGCATGAGGTGGCCAAAGTAATGGAGTTTCACCTTTAGCATCAGTCCTTCCAAAGAAATCCCAGGGCTGATCTCCTTCAGAATGGACTGGTTGGATCTCCTTGCAGTCCAAGGGACTCTCAACAGTCTTCTCCAACACCACAGTTCAAAAGCATCAATTCTTTGGTGCTCAGCTTTCTTCACAGTCCAGCTCTCACATCCATACATGACTACTGGAAAAACCATAGCCTCAACTAGACGGACCTTGGTTAGCAAAGTAATGCCTCTGCTTTTCAACATGCTATCTAGATTGGTCATAACTTTTCTTCCAAGAAGTAAGAGTCTTTTAATTTCATGGCTTCAGTCACCATCTGCAGTGATTTTGGAGCCCCAAAAATAAAGTCTGACACTGTTTCTGCTGTTTCCCCATCTGTTTCCCATGAAGTAATGGGACCAGATGCCATGATCTTCATTTTCTGAATGTTGAGCTTTAAGCCAACTTTTTCACTCTCCTCTTTCACTTTCCTCAAGAGGCATTTTAGTTCTTCTTCACTTTCTGCCATAAGGGTGGTGTCATCTGCATATCTGAGGTGATTGCTATTTCTCCCGACAACCTTGATTCCAACTTGTGCTTTTTCCAGCCCAGCGTTTCTCATGATGTACTCCGCATATAAGTTAAATAAGCAGGGTGACAATATACAGCCTTATTGTACTCCTTTTCCTATTTGGAACCAGTCTGTTGTCCCCTGTCCAGTTCTAACTGTTGCTTCCTGATCTGCATATAGGTTTTTCAAGAGGCAGGTCAGGTGGTCTGGTATTCCTTCTAGATCCATCCATTTCCTTCTAGATGATCGTTCCTTATCCTAGTGGTAATATTTTGCATTGTTCTCTATTTATATATTTAACACTTCAAAGTTTAGTCTGTAAAGTATTACAAACTTCAGTAATCATAATTATATTTATAATGCTATATCTATTTCAGTTTTTCAATTTAGATATTTTACAAATCTTTGAAATGGCAACTTGCAAATCTTTGTTTTAAACTCAACAAGTGCTTGTTGATCTGTTTTATATTATTTCATTTAGTCTTCATATTAACTCTATGACACAGGCCTTGTTCAACCACATTTCTCATATTTGATGTGGACCCTGCTGCCCTGGATTCTAACTTCATCTGAAAATTTGTGAGTACTCATGTGCTGTTGTACTTATGTGACTTTATAACTGAAAATGGATTCTAAGTTAACCACTACACAAAAATAGCTACTCTGTTACTGGAATGCTTCTTTCTAGATAGTTTGCAAATAGCTCTTGCAAAAAATTGTTCTATTGCAAATGAATTGTTTACCCTGGGGCTATTTTAATTCTTAACACCAATACTGTACTAATAACACTAAGCATTATGAGGGAGGCCTATGAGTTTCTAGGCCTCCTTCTGTTAATGTTCTGCTAGATTTTCCTACTTAATTATGATATGCTCACCATGCATGGAAATGTTTTCCTTTTGTATTTATGCACACATATCCACACACATGAAAGGACATGTACATACATGTACACACACACATGTTTTCTGATCAATATACAATAGAATGAACTGGATTAGAACCTGGCAGGTACTGAAAAATACATTCAAATTGTTTCTGAGAAAGTAAGTGCTGGTGAAGAGACAGGTTGATAAATATTGTAATAAAATTTAAGTCAACATTTTGTTTAAAATGGAACACATAAAGTTGCATAAAGTTGGAGCTTTATATACAACAGAGCCATAGCTGATCATATTCCAGATTTCTGACCAACTAAAATTTAGCTGGCATCTTGTAGGGGGGAAAAGTAAATAATTTATATAAACCTTACTGATTTCAAACCAGAGAAAAGGCATCATTTATAAAAGTGCTGGGAAATTGATAGTGATGATGATGATAAACAAATGGATAATAGTGTCGAATTTTGGAGGTGTTCCATCTACACTTTCTGCATGAGTAAAGAAAAAGATAGCATCTGGCATACCAGATGGTTTATATTTGTGATGCCCAAGGGGAAAAAAAGAGTATGGAAGATAGAAAGACATGTTCCTACTGATACTAATAGTTTAGTTTTCAAATTATGCTAGAATCATTTTTTCTCTATAGGAGATAAATGTGCCTATGCATCAAAAAGACATTTTAAGAATGAACTCTTAAGGAAAGAAGCAGACTGAATTCAAATGTCTTTTTCTTGTAGAAAATCGAATCCCCAATCATCTAAGGTGTTTTACCAACTCTAACAGTGTTATTTTCCTCAGCTTCTGGCTTAGTCTTCACCCTGTAGGTGTTTCTTTCTGATTCAGAACATTTTTCATATCTATTTCCCTCCACAATTGCACTGTTCAGTTCAGTTCAGTTCAGTTCAGTTGAGTCGCTCAGTCTTGTCTGACTCTTTGTGACCCCATGAATCGCAGCACGCCAGGCCTCCCTGTTCATCACCATAGCTCGGAGTTCACTCAGACTCATGTCCATCGAGTCCGTGATGCCATCCAGCCATCTCATCCTCTGTCGTCCCCTTCTCCTCCTGCCCCCAATCCCTCCCAGCATCAGAGTCTTTTGCAATGAGTCAACTCTTTGCATGAGGTGGCCAAAGTACTGAAGTTTCAGCTTTAGCATCATTCCTTCCAAAGAAATCCCAGGGTTGATCTCCTTCAGAATGGACTGGTTGGATCTCCTTGCAGTCCAAGGGACTCTCAACAGTCTTCTCCAACACCACAGTTCAAAAGCATCAATTCTTCGGTGCTCAGCCTTCTTCACAGTCCAACTTCTCGCATCTGTACATGACTATGGGAAAAGCCATAGCCTTGACTAGACAGATTTTATTGGCAAAGTAATGTCTCTGCTTTTCAATATACTGTCTAGGTTGGTCATAACTTTTCTTCCAAGGAGTAAGCGTCTTTTAATTTCATGGCAGCAGTCACCATCTGCAGTGGTTTTGGAGTCCAAAACAATAAAGTCTGACACTGTTTCCACTGTTTCCCCGTCTATTTTCCACGAAGTGATGGGACCGGATGCCATGATCTTCATTTTCTGAATGTTGAGCTTTAAGCCAACTTTTTCACTCTCCTCTTGGGAAGGAAAGACTTAGGAGACCACACATGCAGCACCCATGTGATTTTTTGGACATCAAAGTCCAAAAGGACTATCATGTAAGTTACTTGTGGTTCCTAAGTATCAACTCTTCCTGGAACACCATTTCTTAGTCCTGGATTCCTTGGCTCTTCTTCATGACATCTTATAGCCCTCACAGAAGAGACACCTCCCCCACCCTCATCAGCTCTGTCCATGGAGATCTCAACAGAATCTCTGTTCATTTTCATTCTCCTTGATTAAAACTGGCAAATGTTTTGAAGATGGGTGCGTTGGGAACAGAAAGTTTACATTCAGTTCACTTGTTCCCAGGTTTCACAATCCTTTTGTTTTTTTGTTGCTTATGAGAAGTTTGACAATGCCTTGAAAGTGTTTTCTTCTTGTTAATAATTATAGCTTAAAGGACTGTTCATGGTTTAGTGAGAGTCACATATACCAAATGTTTGATTATATAAATAAATTAATAGGATAACATGCTAGTTGTTTTGAACTGAGAGGAGAAAATGTGGTCATGTCATAAATCATATTTTTGAGTCAATAATTATCTGAGTTCCTTTGCCTTGTGAAAACATGTGTATCTTAATTTTAATAGAATGAATTGTCGGTAATTGAAGCAGTTTTCACAATGCTATCAAAGGTCTTAAAGATAACAATGAAGTTTAAGACATTGAAAGAGGAAAGATAAAGATAAGTAACAAAATAAAGTAAAATAAAATCCATCTGCAGCACTGATTTGTACAAAGATGGTTAGTATTCAGTTTACTACACTTTTAATTTGTCATATTAATGTAAAGCTGTTTTTAATGAAATGCTGGACATCTAATGTAATAGATTTTTGCTTTTTTAAATGAAGGTCCAAAAGTTTTTATAATTTGAATAAATTTTATGAGAACAGAAACACTATTTTATTTGTGCAAAGAAAAAAAAAAGAGAGATAAATATTTACCAGACTTTAATTAGCTACAATGAATCACTTTAAAGAGTGACAGAATATTTCAAGGCTTTTGTCTTTGATTTGCCAATTAATTACCAATTTTATGTTATCAATAAATACATTGACATTATGGAGTAAAACAGAATTACAATGAGCATTGAAAGTCATTTAGTAACTTTTTAATGTTTCAGTGTTAGCTTGTTATTTTAATTATTTGAGCTTAAGTTATTTAAGATTTTAACAGATTAAGGCTGTACAGGTAGTATTGTTTAGTCAGTAGTAACACATTTCATGATCCTATACTAAGCCTTACAGATATCTCTAAAGAATTGATACAATGACTTAACATAGACCAAAGTAAGTGGGTCAGTACAAATTCACTGCAGATGGGAATGTGATATCTTATAGGCTGTTTCTTGGTTATTTATTTCTAGTATTTTATCTATTTCTAGTTAGATTATATGATTTTTCTTGGGGGGGCAGTAGTAATTGTTATGCTATGCATTTTTTGCTTCCCAACCTATACTTCTGTTCCCTGAAAATAGTATAACCTTTAAAAGCAGGCTGAATAAAGGCCCCCAAAGACACACAAGTCCTAATCCACAGACTTGGGGGAAGATACTTTACAGATTTTGTTAAGATAATGGGGCTTTATCTGATTGGGCCCAGAATGTAATCATAAATCTTAAAAAAAGGGAAGCAAAGCAAGATTTAAATATAGTAGAGAAGTCCATATACAGAAACAGAACCATTGTCAGAGAGCAAAGATGACTCTAAGGATGGGAGAAGGAGCCCAAGTCAGGGAAAACCAGTGAGGCCACTACAGGTTGGAAAAGGCAAGGAGACAGAGTCATTCATAAAGACTCCAGAAAGAGTGCAGTCTTGTTAATATCTTGTTTTGGTCCAATGAAATCTATTAGACTTCTGACCTCTAGAACTGTAAGAGAATAAATGATGTTGTTTAAGCCCATCAAGTCTGTGGTAATTTGTTACAGCAGCAATAGAAAGCTAATGAAGGGCTATCAACATATGTTGTTGAAATAGTCACTGGAAGTAATAAATTATATCATGTTCCTAAATAATACAAACTTCCTTGTCAGCTCAGATTGCCATTACAGCTGCTGCTTGCATATGAATAGTTCTGAGGCCTTGTCCTAAGGACCAAGCTTTACATAAGCTTTTCTTCATTGTGTGTGTGTGTGTGTATGTGTGTGTGTGTTAGTTGATCAGTTGTGTCTGACTCTCTGTGACTCTATGGGCTATAGTCCACCAGGCTTCCCTATCTTTGGGATTCTCCAGGCAAGGATACTGGAGTGGTTGCTATTTCTTCTCCAACAGATATTCCAGACCCAGAGATTGAATTTTATCCCATGTGAATCTTCTTCAGTTTAAATTGTCAGTGTTTCTGCTGTATAAACGTGTAGGCTCTTTATTGAGTGAAAATCCAGCAGCATCCTTAATGTTCTCTATGGAGCATATTTTCTTATCTTCTGAAATTTGGAGAGGTTAAGAATTTTCCAGATCTTCAAGTTCTGGTTCTTTATTTGTTTAGCAATTCCCTTTCAATTAATTCCTCTCCTCTTACATTTTACTATATGCAGTTCAGAAAGAGTCAAGCCACTCCTTCAATATTTTGCTTAGGAATCTCCTAGCTAAATATCCAGTTTCATTATTTGAAAGGTCTACCTGTGAAGAAGGCTGAGTGCCAAATAATTGATGCTTTTGACCTGTGGTGTTGGAGAAGATTCTTGAGAGTCCCTTGGACTGCAAGGAGATCCAACCAGTCCATTCTGAAGGAGATCAAACCTGGGATTTCTTTGGAAGGAATGATGCTAAAGCTGAAACTCTAGTACTTTGGCCACCTCATGCGAAGAGTTGACTCATTGGAAAAGACTCTGATATTGGGAGGGATTGGGGGCAGGAGGAGAAGGGGACGACAGAGGATGAGATGGCTGGATGGCATCACAGATTCGACGGATGTGAGTCTGAGTGAACTCCGGGAGTTGGTGATGGACAGGGAGGCCTGGCATGCTGTGATTCATGGGGTCGCAGAGTCGGACACGACTGAGCGACTGAACTGAACCGAACACTCCACAAAAAGTGTTAAAACACAGTTCAGCCACATTTTTTTTGCCATTTTATAACAAAGACTGACTTTCTTTCAGTTCCCAATGACATGCCCTTCCTTTCCATCCATCACTATGATGACCTTTAGTGTCCATTAACAAACATTACTTATGTATTGTTTAAGAAGATAGATGCTTTCCATTGAGCTCCCCTCTTTTCTTTCTGAGACCTCATCAAAATCCCCTTAAGTCAATATCGCCACCAACAGTCCCTTCATAGCAATAAAAGACTTTTAGCTCTTCAAAATTCTTCCAGCATTTACCCATTATGCAGTTTCAAAATTGCTTCCACACTTTCAGCATTTGTTACAGTAGCACTCTTGTGTAGGTATTAAAATCTTTCTCAGTCATCTCATGCTGCTGTAAAATAATACTAGATACAGTCTGCCTTAATCAACATTTTTATTTTTTATTCTTACACTTCTAAGGGTTAAAAATCCAAAATCAACGTTTTTGCAGGGTTCTGTTTCTGATGAAAACTCTCTTCCTGGTTTGGAGAAGAACTTTCTCAGTGTGTCCAGTTATGGGAGAGAGTGTGTTCTGATGTCTTTTCCTCTTTTTATAAGGAAATTATTGTATTAGGTCCCATGTTACCTCCTTTGTTTAATCTTAATTACCAACATTGTGAGATCATAGAGAAAGCAAGGGAATTCCAGAAAAGCATTTACTTCTGCTTTTGACTATGCTAAAACTTTTGACTGTGTGGATCACAACAAACTCTGGAAAATTCATAAGGAGATGGGAGTAACAGATCACCTTAATTGTCTCCTGAAGAACCTGCGTGTGGGTCAAGAAGCAAGAGTTAGAACCAGACATAGAACAACTGACTGGTTCAAAATTGGGAAAGGAGTACATCAAGGCTGTATATTGCCGCCTTGCTTATTTAAGTTATATGCAGACTGCATTATGTGAAGTGCCAGGCTGGATGAATCACAAGCTGGAATCAAGATTTCGAAACATCAATGACCTTAGATGCAGATACCACTCTAATAGTAGAAGGTGAAGAGGAACTAAAAGAGTCTCTTGATGAAGGTAAAAGAGGAGAGTGAAAAAGTTGGCTTGAAACTCATAATTAAAGGAACTAACATGGCATCCAGTCCCATCACTTCATGGAAATAGATGGGGAAAAAGTGAAAGCAATGACAGATTTATTTTCTTGAGCTCCAAAATCACTGCAAATGGTGATTAAAAGATGCTTGCGGCTCATAAGGAAAGCTATGACAAACCTAGACAGCATATTAATAAGCAGAGACATCAGTTTGCTGACAAAGATCCACATAGTTGAGGCTGTGCTTTTTCCAGTAGTCATGTACAGATGTGAGAGTTGAACTATAAAGAAGACAGAGCATAAAAGACGTGATGATGCTTTCAAATTATGGTGCTGGAGAAGACTCTTGAAAGTCCCTTGGACTGCAAGGAGGTCAAACCAGTCAATCCTAAAGGAGATCAATCCTGTATATTCACTGGAAGGAAGCTTCAGTACTTTGACAACCTGATGTGAAAAGCTGACTCATTGGAAAAAGACTCTGATGCTGGGTAAAATTAAAGGCCAAAAGATAAAGAGGTGGTAGAGAATGAGAGGTTTAGATAACATCACTGACTTAATGGACATGAATTTGTGCAAACTTGTGGAGCGACCAGGTTTGCAGCTGTCTATGGGGTCACAAAGACACAAACATGACTTAGCAGTTGAACAACAACAATAACCTCCTTGTAGGGTCAATAACTCAATATAGTCATATGAGTGTTAGGGCCTATATATATATATATATATATATGTATATATATTTTAGGGGTCATAATTTAATTCATAGCAGTCCTCAAATTACATGTCAGAGATATTAAAGATAGACTGACTATACAATTTCCAACATTAGAGTATATATATATATATGTACTTTAAGGGTTTGTTTTAAAGTGAACACTAACTGATTTTATACATAACCATGACCATAGATTTTGAATAAAGGTCATGGTCAATTACTGCAATACATTAAGAAGAGCTGTATTAGTATATGGGCAGAATTCTATGTATAAAAGATTGCTACATACACTTAATTTAAAAAAAAAAACCTACATGCATTTTATCACATTTTAAGATAAATCATTTTAAATGTAGAAATATGACTTAGAGATTTGGCTATTCATCACATATATGTTATTATCTCATTAATTCAGAATTATCAGAAACATTTTTATGTAAAGCCAAATAATTCTTAGTCTCAGATTCTACTTCAGCCTTTCTGTCAGTGCCTATTTTTCAATATTCTCATATTCCAAAGTTTTAGATTTTAGTTTTCCTACTTTGTGTGCATGTCCATACTCAGTCACTCAACTGTGTCCAACTCTCTGTGACCCTATGGACTGTACCCAATCAGGTTTCTCTGCGGTGGTGTTTTCCAGGCAAGAATACTGGAGTGGGTTACCAGTTCCTTCTCCAGGGGATCTCTCTGACCCAAGGATCAAATGCATGTCTCCTAAGTCTATTGCTGTTCATTAATTCAAAAATATATACTTAATAAATATTAATATAGAATTTCAAAAGCAACCCCTGCTTTGAGTTAAGCAACTCAAAGTCTTACTTATTTGAGTTAAGAACTCAAAGTCTTCTACGAGAGTGAGAACAAGGGAATTTATGATTGACTACCATGTGATAAATGCTATGAAAGGGAATGAATAATGCATAATGGAAGTTCTTTAATATAGTCAAGGGAGACTTCAATGAGGTAGTAAGCTTAAGCTGAGTCTTCAAGACCTGTGGCATACCGATCTTGAGGCAGATACAATATTAAATACATTGGTATTAAGGTTTAATAAGGATGAGTTTATTAGGAGAGTACTGATAGTGTGCTCTATTTGATTTTCTTATATAAATCAAAGTGACTTTTTTTAGGTTTTAAGTTTTTGTCTGTTGATATTTATCAGTTAAGTTCAGTTTAGTTGCTCAGTTGTGTTTGACTCTTGGAAACCCCAAGGACTGGAGCAATCCAGGCCTTCCTGTGCATCACCAACTCCCGGAGTCTACCCAAACTTATATCCATTGAGTCAGAGATGCCATCTAACCATCTCATCCTCTGTTGTCCCCTTCTCCTCCTGTCCTCAATCTTTCCCAAAATCAGGGTCTTTTCAAATGAGTCAGCTCTTTGCATCAGGTGGTGAAAGTATTGCAGGTTCAGCTTTAACATCAGTACTTCCAATGAAAACCCAGGACTGATGTCCTTTAGGATGGACTGGTTGGATTTCCTTGCAGTCCAAAGGACTCTCAAGAATCTTCTCCAACACCACAATTCAAAAGCATCAATTCTTTGGTGCTCAGCTTTCTTACAGTCCAACTCTCACATCCAAACATGACTACTGGAAAAACCATAGCCTTGACTAGATGGACCTTTGTTGGCAAAGTAATGTCTTTGCTTTTAAATATGCTGTCTAGGTTGATCATAACTTTCCTTCCAAGGAGTGTCTTTTAATTTCATGGCTACAGTCACCGTCTGTAGTGATTTTGAAGCTCCAAAAATAAAGTCTGACACTGTTTTCACTGTTTCCCCATCTATTTGCCATGAACTGATGGGACCAGATGCCATGATCTTAGTTTTCTGAATGCTGAGGTTTAAGCCAACTTTTCCCCTCTCCTCTTTCACTTTCATCAAGTGGCTCTTTAGTTCTTGGCTTTCTGCCTAATAATGGTGTCACTTGCATATTTGAGATTATTGATAATTCTCATAGCAATCTTGATTCCAGTTTATGCTTCATCTAGCCCAGCGTTTCTCATGATGTACTTTGCATATAAATTAAATAAGCAGGGTGACAATATACAGCCTTGACGTACTCCTTTACCTATTTGGAGCCACTCTCATGTTCCATGTCAAGTTCTAACTGTTCTTTCATGACCTGAATACAGATTTCTCAAGAAGTGGCTCAAGTTTTCTGGTATTCCCATCTCTTTCAGAATTTTCCACAGTTTACTTTGATCCACACAATCAAAGGCTTTAGGATAGTCAACAAAGCAGAAAGAGATGTTTTTGTGGAACTCTTTTGCTTTTTCGAGAGTCCAGCAGATGTTGGCAATTTGATCTCTGGTTCCTTTGCCTTTTCTAAATCCAGCTTGAACATCTGGAAGTTCATGTTTCATGTACTGTTAAATCCTGGCTTGGAGAATTTTGAGCATTACTTTACTAATGTGTGAGATGAGTGCAATTGTGCAGTAGTTTGAGCATTCTTTGGCATTGCCTTTCTTTGGGATTGGAATGAAAACTGACCTCTTCCAGTCCTGGAACCACTGCTGAGATTTTCAAATTTGCTGGCATATTGAGTGTAGCAATTTCACAGCATCATCTTTCAGGATTTGAAATAGCTCAACTGGAATTCCATCACCTCCACTAGCTTTGTTTGTAGTGATGCTTCCTAAGGCCCACTTGACTTCACATTCCAGTATGTCTGGCTCTAGGTGAGTGATCACACCATCATGATTATCTGGGTCATGAAGATCTTTTCTGTTCATATTTTGTTCATATTTATTATCATGATTAATCTCCACATAGCAGGGTAAATACCTGGATCCAAAAGTTGTCTTTTGTGTTGAACTATCTTATGCTGCTGCTCACCATGATAATAAAGGCAGATATAAGGAATAGTAGTAGTTCTTTACTGTGAAGGAACATAATATAAATAATAATAGAAAATGAAAAGAAATGATAATTCCTTTAATATTAGCAAAACATAAGATATGAAACTATTAGTTGTTGGGAAGTTGTATAGAAGCAGTAACATTCAAGCACAGATGGTAAAAATGCACATTGGTATAAGTACTTCTATAAAAACTAAAACGGGATGTTAAATATAAGCATAACTTCTGATCAAGCAATTATTCTTTACCTGAAAAAAAATTCAAACTATTATCATCAAAATGTGAATGTAATAAAAAGTAGCAACTAATATAGAATAAACTGTGGAAAATTCTGAAAGAGATGGGAATACCAAAACACCTGAGCCACCTCTTGAGAAATCTGTATTCAGGTCAGGAAGCCAGTTAGAACTGGACATGAAACAACAGACTGGTTCCAAATAGGAAAAGGAGTACATCAAGGCTGTATACTGTCACCCTGTTTATTTAACTTATATGCAGAGTACATCATGAGAAACACTGGACTGGAAGAAACACAAGGTGGAATCAAGATTGCTGGGAGAAATATCAGTAACCTCAGATATGCAGATGAAGAAGAACTAAAGAGCCTCTTGATGTAACTGAAAGAGGAAAGTGAAAAAGTTGGCTTAAAGCTCAACATTCAGAAAACAAAGATCATGGCATCCAGTCCCATCACTTCATGGGAACTAGATGGGGAAACAGTGGAAACAGTGTCAAACTTTATTTTGGGGGCTCCAAAATCACTGCAGATGGTGACTGCAGCCATGAAATTAAAAACGCTTACTCCTTGGAAGAAAAGTTATGACAAACCTAGAAAGTATATTCAAAAGCAGAGACATTACTTTACCGACTAAGGTCCGTCTAGTCGAGGCTATGGTTTTTCCTGTGGTCATGTACAGATGTGAGAGTTGGAATGTGAAGAAGGCTGAGCACCGAAGAATTGATGCTTTTGAACTGTGGTGTTGGAGAAGACTCTTGAGAGTCCCTTGGACTGCAAGGAGTTCCAACTAGTCCATTCTGAAGGAGATCACTCCTGGGATTTCTTTGGAAGGAATGATGCTAAAGCTGAAACTCCAGTACTTTGGCCACCTCATGCGAAGAGTTGACTCATTGGAAAAGACTCTGATGTTGGGAGGGATTGGGGGCAGGAGGAGAAGGGGACGACAGAGGATGAGATGGCTGGATGGCATCACGGACTGGATGGATATGAGTCTGAGTGAACTCTGGGAGTTGGTGATGGACAGGGAGGCCTAGTGTGTTACGATTCACGGGGTTGCGAAGAGTCGGACACGACTGAGCAACTGAACTGAACTGAACTGATAATAGAATAACTTGATTTATATTTAAAATTATAGATTTAAAAATTACAATAACTGTAAAAGCAAGTTTTGTAGCACATAAGATATATAAATTACTCAGATTAAAATATATGGAAAAGAATTGTCTCATAGAAGTACAACATCAAAAGGCTCTGTAAGGGCTACAAATCCATCATAGAAGAAAGAGGAATTATAATGAGGAGGTTTAAAAGAAGTGGATTTTAAGATAGTACATACGGTTTAAATCTTTAATAAAATATTAGTTGAATTTTGAAATAAAATATCATAAATAAAAGTTATAATAAAGAAAATGTCTTTGATTATTTTTAGTTTGTTAACTCACAATTATTGTTGCTATTTATTTTCACTTCTTCACGATGAAAATGTCTTTGCATCGGTTCTGATTTCTCTGGGCCTGCCTAACAGCCTGAGTATCAGTAGAACCAACGGTGTAACTCTCCTCTGAAAGCGGGCAGGCTGCAGAGCGAAGAGCCACTGTTTCTGTTGGAATCTGAAGGCAGAGAGAGTGCAGTATCCCCAGTGCTGTCAGGCAGCTCCGTTCAGTCCAGTCAGCTCAGTGCAGTCATACAGCAGTTTCTGCTGCTGCTGCTAAGTTGCTTCAGTCGTGTCCAACTCTGTGCGACCCCATAGAGGGTGGTGCCTGGTTTAAGAAAAAAACACCCTTGCAAAAATAAGTTTTTGGTTATCAGAAAGAAAGAGTCGTAAAATGTCAACAGGCCTCATGGCCAGAAGATGATGTAAAACCCCTGAGACCTTTTTTTAATGTAAAGCACCTGATTTTGATAAAGGTCAGGACTGCTGACACCCGTGTGACTCTGTATTCATCCCTATGTGTAACAGAAGGTATATAAGCAAACCAGAAAAATAAAGAAATAGGATCAATTCCTAGAAAGACTGATTTCCCCATGTCACTTCTTTTCTTGCTCCCCATTTTTCAGGCTGAATTACCAAGTTATTCAGCCTCTTCTTCTCCACTAATTTTCCTACTACACTATCTGTTTCTACTCTCTCTCTCTATCTGTAATTAAATATGTATTTTTCCAAAGACGCCAGCTCTGTCTCATCTTCAAATCATCCTGGATCCACTGGGCTGGACCCTGGCAAGTGGATTGCTATTTCCTTCTCCAATGCAGGAAACTGAAAAGTGAAAGTGAATTCACTCAGTCATGTCCGTCTTAGCGACCCCATGGACTGCGGCCTACTAGGCTCCTCTGTCCACGGGGATTTTCCAGGCAACAGTACTGCAGTGGGTTGCCATTGCCTATTATGAAGATAATGAAGCATAAATTTTAGTGTTCTACTCATGGGTGGGCCATGGATAGTTGTCTTAGGACTCTAAAAAAGAAAAGAAAACAAAAATCCTGTATCTTTTGGATAGCTTATAATACTAATCAAATCAAATTACTAACACTACAGCATCACGTAAACAGCCAAAAGTTGTTTTAGTCCTTAATACTTTTACCAGTAAAAGTTTAAACATAAGATTTCATAGAGAGTGACATTTGTTTAAATACATGTAGTCAAGTAATATAGCATAACTCTCATTTTTAACACCCTGAGTTGTAAGCTAGTGTGTATTTTTATATATTTTTTCAATGATATTAACAGTTGGCCCTGAAAGCCTGCTTAATGACCTATAACAATTTCTGAGAAAAATTGTAAATTATGAGATGAAAACTGCTAAGTTGTTTTGAAATTTTGAAATTCTATTTTGTTTTATGAATAAACTTATTGAAATAAATTAACCTCCATATCCCATGATAAATGTATCCAGTAATTAAAATATATTCAATTATAATGCAATAGACAAAGTTAACATGATTTATTTAAATCACACATCTTAAAATAAGTGTAATAGTGCCAGTTAGTAAGTGTGTCTTATCTTCCTGGAAAGTCTCTAACCATACTAGCTGTGCTTATCCTTGCCTCTAGATACTCTAAAACTATTGATATGATATATTGTACATTGTTGTCACATATAAAATGTAATAAAGTCCATATAGATTTTGAGCAAGCTCTTTGAGTTCTTGAAGAAGTGAATCTGTAGGAAAAGAAAATAAGGGAAAGGAAAGAATACAATATGATACATTCATGGTTTATTCAGTGTAATACAAACACCATTTATCCAATGTGACTGGATATATGGCATTATCTGAAATGCTTTAGTGTTGATGTACCAGCTTTTTCTCAATGAAAGAAAACCAGTAACAGCAACAGCTTATTTTGTCCCATTAGTGTATTAAACTTAGTAGAATGATGTATTTTGTGGTTCTTCTACCCATGGATCTGTTTGCCTTTTTCAGGTCAGTTCTAAAACTAAAAGCAAAGAAAATAAAGAAAATTTAGGATTGTGGAGCCATTTGAAGAAATCATGTTCAACATGAATATATGTATACATACTTGAAAACATAAATTATTATTTTAATATTTTCTTGTTCTTTTAATAATGAAACTGTGAGAAACATAATGATTTCCAAGGAAGAAAATATGTCTTTTATTTCTAAAGCTAGAGTGGGTTTATGAGACATATGAGTGTGAGGCCCTTTAATGAACTGGAACCTGGTGGTCTGGAGTCAACAGATAAGAAAGTAAAGGAGAGAGAAAGAGGTTGATATTACTTGGTTTATGCAGAAAGCCAGTAAAGCCCCTGCACAGGACTGGATCTGTTCACGGAGGCCTCAGGCACACTCTCAATGGGGTGAAGGCATATAGGGCCTTCTCAAGAGGGTCTTAGAAGCTTAGGCAGGAAAGGGAACTCAGAGAAGCCTCTGAGCCCCAAAGAAATAGCCTGAGAGAGAGAGAGAGAGAGAGAGAGAGAGAGAGAGAAAGCAAGACACGGGGACCAAAGCTCTGATGGAGCAAAGGTGTTTTAATCAACATGGTGTGGGAATATATACTGTAGTTATTCTCAGCAAAGATAAAGATTAAAATTCCAGACTTAAAAAACATAGGTGATCCATATTAAAGAGAGAGAGAGTTGTAAATAATCGCTTTTACCATATGGTTCATAAAAAGGAAGAGGGTACTTATCACCGTATAGAAAAAACTAATGAAGGAAATGCCTGGGTTCATCAGCCACCCTGAGAGGCTTGCTTCTCTTCTTAATTCCTGAATATTCAGGAATTAATAAGGAACAGAGAATTCCTGACAGATCCAAAACAGCACACAGGAAGCTTCCTGTTAAAGGCTTACTGACAATTCCCCCTAATTTATTATATTTGTTAAAAAAAAAAAAAAGGTCTGGACCAAATGAGTTTGGTTAGTATTCAGTTCAGTTCAGAAACTCAGTTGTGTCTGACTCTTGGCAACCACATGAATCACAGCATGCCAGGCCTACCTGTCCATCACCAAATCCAGAGTTCATTCAGACTCATGTCCCTCGAGTCAGTGATGCCCTGCAGCCATCTCATCCTCTGTCATCCACTTCGCCTCTTGCCCTCAATCCCTCCCAGGATCAGAGTCTTTTCCAATGAGTCAACTCTTCGCATGAGGTGGCTAAAGTACTGGAGCTTCAGTTTTAGAATCGTTCCTTCCAAAGAAATACCAGGGCTGATCGCCTTCAGAATGGACTGATTGGATCTCCTTGCAGTCCAAGGGACTCTCGAGAGTCTTCTCCAACCCCACAGTTCAAAAGCATCAATTCTTCCGTGCTAGCCGCCTTCACAGCCCAACTCGCACAACTATACATGACTACAGGAAAAACCAGAGCCTTGACTAGATGGATCTTAGTCGGCAAAGTAATGTCTCTGCTTTTGAATATGCTATCTTGCTTGGTCATGACTTTTCTTCCAAGGAGTAAGCGTCTTTTAATTTCATGGCTCCAGTCACCATCTGCAGTGATTTTGGAGCCTCCCAAGATAAAGTCTGGCACAGTTTCCATTGTTTCCTCATCTATTTCCCATGAAGTGATGGGACTGGATGCCATGATATTCGTTTTCTGAATGTTGAGCTTTTTCTCTCTCCACTTTCAATTTCATCAAGAGGCTTTTGAGTTCCTCTTCACTTTCTGCCATAAGGGTGGTGTATCTGATATTTGAGGTTATTGATATTTCTCCTGGTAATCTTGATTCCAGCTTGAATTTCTTCCAGTCCAGCATTTCTCATGATGTACTCTACATATAAGTGAAATAAGCAAGGTGACAATATACAGCCTTGACGTACTCCTTTTCCTATTTGGAACCAGTCTGTAGTTCCATGTCCGGTTCTAACTGTTGCTTCCTGACCTGCATACAGATTTCTCAAGAAGCAGGTCAGGTGGTCTGGTATTCCCAACTCTCTCAGTATTTTCCACAGCTTATTGTGTTCCACAAGGTCAAAGGCTTTGGCATAGTCAATAAAGCAGAAATAGATGTTTTTCTGGAACTCTCTTGCTTTTACCATGATCCAGCAGATGTTGGCAATTTGATCTCTGGTTACTCTGCCTTTTCTAAAACCAGCTTGAACATCTGAAAGTTCATGGTTTATGTATTGCTGAAGCCTGGCTTGGAGAATTTTGAGCATTACTTTCCTAGCATGTGACATGAGTGCAATTGTGCAGTAATTTGAGCATTCTTTGGCATTGCTTTCTTTGGAATTGGATTCAAAAGTGACCTTTTCCATTCCTGTGGCCACTGCTGAATTTTCCAAATTTGCTGGCATATTGAGTGCAGCACTTTCACAGCATCATCTTTCAGGATTTGAAATAGCTCAACTGGATTCCATCACCTCCACTAGCTTTGTTCGTAGTGATGCTTTCTAAGGCCCACTTGACTTCACATTTGAGGATGTTTGGCTCTAGATGAGTGATCATACCATCATGATTATCCGGGTCATGATGATCTTTTTGTACAGTTCTTCTGTGTATTCTTGTCAACTCTTTTTAATATCTTCTGCTTCTGTTAGGTCCAGACTATTTCTGTTCTTTATTGAGCCCATCTTTGCATGAGATATTCCCTTGGTATCTCTAATTTTCTTGAAAAGATCTCTAGTCTTTCCCATTCTGTTCTTTTCCTCTATTTCTTTGCATTGATCACTGAAGAAGGCCTTCTTATCTCTTCTTGCTATTCTTTGTAACTCTGCATTCAGATGCTTATGTCTTTCCTTTTCTTCTTGGCTTTTTACTTCTCTTCTTTTCACAGCTATTTGTAAGGCCTCCCCAGAGAGCCATTTTGCTTTTTCACATTTCTTTTCCATGGGGATGGTCTTGGTCCCTGTCTCCTGTACAATGTCATGAACCTCATTCCATAGTTCATCAGGCACTCTATCTACCAAACCTAGGCCCTTAAATCTATTCCTCACTTCCACTGTATAATCATAAGGGATTTGATTTAGGTCATACCTGCATGGTCTAGCAGTTTTTCTTACTTTCTTCAATTTAAGTCTGAATTTGGTAATAAGGAGTTCATGATCTGAGCCACAGTCAGCTCCTGGTCTTGTTTTTGTTGACTATATAGAGCTTCTCCATCTTTGGTTGCAAAAAATATAACCAATCTCATTTTGGTGTTGACCATCTGGTGATGTCCATGTGTAGAGGTTCTCTTGTGTTGTTGGAAGAGGGTGTTTGCTATGACCAGTGCATTTTCTTGGCAAAACTCTGTTAGTCTTTGCCCTGCTTCATTCTGCATTCCAAGGCCAAATTTGCCTGTTACTCCAAGTATTTCTTGATTTCCTACTTTAGCATTCCAGACCCCTATAATGAAAAGGACATCTTTTTTGGGTGTTAGTTCTAAAAGGTCTTGTAGGTCTTCATAGAACCATTCAACTTTAGCTTCTTCAGTGTTACTTGTTGGGACATAGACTTGGATTACCATGATATTGAATGGTTTGCCTTGGAAACGAACAGAGATCATTCTCTCATTTTTGAGATTGTATCCAAGTACTGCATTTCAGACTCTTTTGTTGACCATGATGGTTACTCCGTTTCTTCTGAGGGATTCCTGCCTGCAGTAGTAGACATAATGGTCATCTGAGTTAAATTTACCCATTCCAGTCCATTTTAGTTCACTGATTCCTAGAATGTCGACATTCACTCTTGCCATCTCTTCTTTGACCACTTCCAATTTGCCTTGATTCATGGACCTGACATTTCAGGTTCCTATGCAATATTGCTATTTACAGCATCAGACCTTGCTTCTATCCAACCTTATAGAAAGGCAATGGTATTGTTAGACCTCTCGGCCTCTTTCAGGGAACTGTCGCCCAAATAATCTCCAGGACTTGGACTCGATGCAAACCGCAAGAGGATTTATTAGGCCGGCGCGCCAGGGTTCAATCACCACCAGGGGAGAACGAACCCCGAACATTTGTTACAGAGCAGTTTTTAAGCACAAAAACCACAAATGGGTACAGCTAGGGTGGAGCGACCTGATTGGTGTAGAGGTCTTGACATTTTCAGGGATAGGTTTATTTGTTATCAGGTCGACATGGCTGGATGAGCTGCATTTTTACTGTTAACCTGTTCTCTGGAAAATAATTTCCTGGAATGGTTTTTGAGATAAACATCCCCTGGAGGCTGCATGCCTTAGATATGAGCCCCTTACACATTCTTGAGATAAAGGTTTGTCTTAAGATTAACAGGAGGGCCTGTTTCCCTAAGGCTCTAGTGAAATTTTAACGTTTATTTTTATCCACCTTTCCTCTCATTCCCCTCTTCTTTTAGTTTGGATTTCAATCCTGAAATCATGGGCCTAGGTCTCCCTGAGGAAGTGCTGCATATTGTTGTCTTAGCATAAGCACCTGCACAGCACTTATCCGGTCTCGGATGAACGAGATTAACCGGTTGAGAATACAAGGCCCTATAGTGAGGAGGAGGAGTAAATGACCAGTGGCCCCATTAGGGTGGATATGTTGTAGGGAGCCGCCTGGGATGGAGCTATTGTGGCTCCTGTTGCTGTTATTTTTTTCTTTTTCAGTAGGAGCCAGCTCCCGGGGATTTAGAACTGGGTCGGGACCGATAGATTGGGGGTGGAGAGTCTATTTTTAATCTAATGGAGAAAAGGAGGCCATGGTAATGGCTTTTATATAGCCATAGGCCCCACAAAAAACCCCTGATCCATTCTGTAGTTCGCCTCTGTTTTGCCCTATCAGAAAACTGAATATGGAGCGGATTGCACCAGACTTGCATTTATACGCATCTTGATGATGTATATAATTGGCCTTGACTGTAATAAGGTCCCAACTAGAAGACGGCCCCCAGTAAACATCACCCGTAGTTTCACAACCCCAGTGTTGACAATAGAAATCATCTACATCCCCACAATTGCTTAAGGCTCATTCCCTTTGGAGCCCTGGACATACATACAGAGTATAAGTTCTTAGCACACTCTTGAATTGATTGGCGCAACCGAAGGAGTCGGAAAGTCAAAGTCACCAGGGTCAGGGGTGAATATCTGGGAGTTTTGTGAAGGTCAGAATGCCCTTCAAGGTCCCATCCAGTAGGCGCTCCTACTGCCAGTTGACAGGGGTCTGGGTACAGGTCTGGCCACCAGGCGGTTGGTGGGACGATGTTAGTACTAGACCATACGACCCTTCCCACCTGTGAAACTACTTGCCAAGTCAGTTGTTGAGGCTGGTGGGGATTTGACACACTCACAGTTGAGAGGATCAGGGAGGAGGGCTGCGAACCCGAGGATTGGCAGAGTTTGAGCTTTAAGGGGTGAGAGGTATGGTGCACCTTCCATTGAGGTGGCAGTTCTGGAGCAGCCTTGACATGGGAGGCGTGGATCCAGGAGGAGATTCCGTCAACCTTGACGGCAGTGGGGGTGGTGAGCAGGATGATGTAGGGTCCCTTCCACCTGGGCTCTAGGTTCTGCTCCCGGTGTCGGCAGACGTAAACCGAGTCTCCCACTTGGAATGGGTGGGCCTCTCCTGGGGTGCAAGGTTGATAAGCTTCAGCGAGCTTGGTTCACACCTCTCTCTGGACCAGTTGGAGTCCTTTAAGCCTGGCATATAGACCACCATTATTAAAACAGTGGGGATCAAACCCTTCCCTGAGTGACAGTATAGGAGGAGGAGCCCCGTATAGAATTTCGAAAGGAGAGAGACCGAAACAGGAAGGGGTGTTCCGTACTCGGAACAGGGCTAAGGGAAGGAGCACCGTCCAGTCAATACCTCCAGTCTCCAAGGACAATTTAGTTAGGGTCTCTTTTAGAGTCCTGTTCATCCTCTCTACTTGTCCTGAACTCTGGAGTCTGTATGCACAATGTAATTTCCAATTGGTCCCCAGAAACTTAGCTACTTCCTGGCTTACTTGGGCGGTAAAAGCTGGCCCATTATCTGACCCTATCATCTTTGGAGCCCCAAACCGCAGGAAGATTTCTTCTAAAATTTTCTTGGCCACTGTTAGTGCATTTTGTTTTTGGTGGGGAAAGCCTCTACCCACCCTGAGAAGGTATCTATAAAGACCAATAGATATTTGTTGCCGTACCTCGCAGAGCGTACTTCTGTGAAGTCCATTTCCCAATAAGCCCTTGGCCTGTCTCCGCCGCAGCCGCTTACCTTGGCTCACTTTGTTCTGGCTGGCATTCACCTCTTGGCAAGGCTTGAAATTCTGGACTATCTGTTCAGCCAATTTGACAAGCCCTGGCACATCGTATCCTTCTTCGAGAAAGCTGCTTTCATCCGTATACCACGTCACCTCAGCATCCTGAAGAGGCTGGTTGGATAGATCTTTGCGGGTCCTGTGTATGTCAGCCAGCACCTCTTGGCAATTGTGCACCACCTCGGCTTGACTGGGGTCTGGTAGCAGCGTGGCAGGATTAAGCCCAATCGCCGGTGTGAATTTGATCCATTCAGAGTTCAGGAGTAACATCTGATAGTGGGTCACTCTGGTGTTGGTCAGCCATCTCTCAGGGGGTTGTCGAATCACACTTTCTAAGGCGGACCCAGTGACGATCAAGTTCTGTCCCAAAGTCAGTTTATCTGCATCTTTTACTGGGACTGCCACGGTGGCCACTATACGCAAACAATTAGGCCAGCCGGCAGCCACAGGGTCCAGGCCACAGGCCGGTTCCATGGTCCCAGCTTTTGAGTGAGGACCCCTTTGGTGATGCCATTATTTTCTGCCACATAGAGATGGAATGGCTTGTTCACGTCTGGGAGTCCCAGGGCAGGAGCTGACAACAAGGCTCGCTTAATGTTGTCAAAAGCCTTTTGTTCACTTTCTCCCCAGACGAAGGGTGTACTGCCCTTTGTCAGTCGGTACAAGGAGGCAGCCACCTCTGCAAACCCCGGAATCCAGAGCCTGCAGAATCCTGCAGTGCCCAGGAACTCCCTGACTTGCCGAGGGTTCTCGGGAGCTGGTATTCTAGCCACCGCCTCTTTTCTGGCCTCCAAAAGCCATCACTTCCCGTCCTTGATTTGGTACCCCAGGTAACTGACCTGCTGCCGACAGATCTGGGCCTTTTGGGTGGAGGTGCGGTAACCGAGAGATCCAAGCTCGATTAGTAAGGTCTCAGTCCCCTTCCTGCATTCTTCTTCAGTGTCAGCGGCCAGGAGCAAGTCATCTACATATTGGAGTAGAGTTACCTGGGGGTTGGTGGCACAGAAATGCGCGAGGTCCTGGTGGAGGGCTTCGTCAAAGATCATTGGCGAGTTTTTGAATCCTTGTGGCAGCCTGGTCCACGTTAGCTGTCCGGAGAGTCCTGTAAGGGGGTTTTTCCACTCAAAAGCAAAAATAGACTGGCTGACGGGACTGAGTTGGAGGCAGAAGAAGGCATCTTTTAAGTCCAAGACAGTATACCACCTTCGGCTGGGGGAAGTGTACTCAACAGGTTGTAGGGGTTGGGTACCATGGGATGTAAGTCAGTCACCTGCTTGTTGACCTCCCTCAGGTCCTGCACAGGCCGGTAGTCGCCTGTTCCAGGTTTGAAGACTGGGAGCAGAGGGGTGTTCCAGGCTGACTGGCACTTTATTAGTATTCCTAATTTGAGGAGCCACTGGATATGAGGGCGGATCCCGTCTCTGGCCTCTCTGCTCATCGGGTACTGACGGACAGATACGGGAGTAGAGATGGCCTTGACTTCCACCACCACCGGGGGCTGCCGGACCGCCATCCCCATGCCTGAAACTTCAGCCCAGGCTAGAGGGGTTTTAGTCAGCCATTCCTGCATATCAGTGGTCTCAGGGGAGGGGGAGGGGCTTTCAAACAGCCTGTGTTCATCTTCCAGTTTTAAGGTCAGAACCTGTAGTGGCCTCCCCTTCCCGTCTGTCACTGTGGCACCTTCGGTGTGGAAATGGATCTGAGCCCCCACTTTTGTGAGCAAGTCCCGTCCTAACAAGGGGTAAGGGCATTCAGGGATCACAAGGAACGAGTGGGATACCCGGCCCATGCTGAGATCCACTGTTCTTCGGGTAGTCCATGGGTACTGCCGGTACCCTGTAGTGCCCTGTACCCAAGCCTTCTTTGTAGACAGCGTCCCTTCTGACTGTAACAGGACCGAATGTTGGGCTCCAGTGTCTACCAAGAACTGCACATGCTTCCCCTCCACCTTGAGAGTTACCCTAGGCTTGGGGAGGGGGGTCGGAGCCCCGTCTCCCCTTATCTTCTTCCTCGAGAGCTAAGATCTTGTCGGGAGTGGAGGGCCTTCCCCCTTCTTTTTGGGGCCGTCTCTGAGCCAGTGCCCCTTTTCTTTGCAGTATGCACATTGGTCTTGGATCTAGAGGTGGCCTAGTTCCCACTTTACTCCCCTTGCAGTCTTTCTCTTCAGCCCTGTCTCTCCCTTTTCCTTCTCTAATTACCGTGGCAAAAATCTTAGTTAAGTTTCTCTCTTGTCTCTTTTCTCTCTCTAGCTCTCGTTCTTCCTGTTCTTTCCTTTTTTTTTCTCTTCTTTCTCCCTCTTATTGAATACTTTTTCTGCTTCCCTAACCAGATCCTGAAGGGAGAATCCTTGAACCCATCTAGTCTCTGTAATTTCTTTCTGATGTCTGAGGCTGACTGGTCAATAAAAGCCATCGCTATAGTTGCTCTATGCTCCTCGGACGTGGGGTCATAAGGAGTGACTCATCTAAATGCCTCCATTAACCTGTCTAGAAACACAGTCAGTGACTCAGTGGATTCTTGAGTCATTTCTCTTACCTTGGCCAGATTCGTGGGGCATCTTGCAGCCCCTCAGAGACCCACCACCAGAGTCTGGCGATAGACCCTCAGGTGCTCCCTACCTGCCGGGGAATTGTAGTCCCAGTTGGGTCTCGTCAGCGGAAATCCAGCATCTATCTCATTGGGTAGTGCCATGGGGCGCCCATCATCTCCGGGCACGTTTTTTCCGGGCCTCCAGCAATACCTGCTGTCTCTCCTCGGTTGTGAGGAGAGTCTGTAACAATTGTTGGCAGTCATCCCAAGTGGTCTGGTGTGAGAAAACAAGGGATTCTACTAGAGAAGTCAGCGCTTGTGGATTATCGGAAAATGAAGGGTTATGAGTTTTCCAATTATAGAGGTCTGAGGCAGAAAATGGCCAATACTGGAGCGGCCGATTTCCATGGTTATCGGGGGGGCCATACTCCTGGAGGGGAAGGACAGCAAAGATTCTGGGGTAGCCGCTCAGCGGCTTCAGCGTCCCCGCCGCTGGGCCCAACTCCCCCTCATCCGGGTCGGGCTCGGACCGAGCAGTTGGCTGGGTTGCCGGGGCCGGGGGGAGTGGGTCCGGCGAGGGGGCTAATGCCAGTGGATAGGGCGGGGGGAGGGTTCAGGAGCAGGAGATCGGTCTGAGTGTCCGGGTATATCTTTTTGGCAGGAGCTTTTGCTTTTTCTTCTTTCTCTGCTGGTTTCAAGGCTAGAATCCCCACAGCGGGTCTCGACGTCGTTCCTGTGGAAAGAACAAAGGGCCGGACTCACGCCAGGGGGCAGAGAACCAGGTCCTCCCATACTATAACATAGGGCACCTGGTCTGGGTGTCCGTGAGGTCCAGGGGTAAAAACTACAGCCTTGACTAGGCTGACCTGTTCTAAGGAAAAGAACCTTTGGGTGGCCACCCTGTCTGAAAGGTGGGCCATTCTACTGAGCACAGAGTCTGCCACTTTCCCT
The DNA here is from genome assembly GCA_917880005.1 of Nanger dama. Taxonomy (NCBI): domain Eukaryota; kingdom Metazoa; phylum Chordata; class Mammalia; order Artiodactyla; family Bovidae; genus Nanger; species Nanger dama. The sequence continues at coordinate 12,102,840 of CAKJTW010000054.1, read as the reverse complement.
TCTTAACCCTTACTAATAGGTTATGTGCCCTGGCCTTAACTTCAGTCCAATGACTTGTTGTCAATGACAAAGGGATTGTCACAGTCTGTCCCATCATCAGGTCGTCTGGGGATGCCACAGGAAAGACAAATTAGAAGAGAGAGAAACAAGACAAAAATGGAAAGAGAGAACGACCGCCGTGTGTCTGACCAAAACCAGAAGAAACTACAGATGGGAGCCCCGCCAGAGGCTCCGCCTGATTCGGACGAAGGGGGATCAAACTGAACCCTCCTTCCAGACTGACGTCTTGGGCGTCCCCAAGGATCGTCACAGATCTGCCTCCCAGGCAGATTTCAGAAAATTCAGAAAACCAGAGTTGGACAGACGTGCTAGCGGTACCTCAGTTCTGAGTGAAAACAGAGTTAGCACAACAAGAACACACAGAGAGCTCAAGCATACCTCCGAATCTGGGAGTCAGGGAGATCTGAGATGGGCGAGGGATCCCGGACGAGCCCCCCAAATGTTAGACCTCTCGGCCTCTTTCAGGGAACCGTCGCCCAAATAATCTCCAGGACTCGGACTCGATGCAAACCGCAAGAGGATTTATTAGGCTGGTGTGCCAGGGTTCGATCACCACCAGGGGAGAACGAACCCCGAACATTTGATACAGAGCAGTTTTTAAGCACAAAAACCACAAACGGGTACAGCTAAGGTGGAGTGACCTCATTGGTGTAGAGGTCTTGACATTTTCAGGGATAGGTTTATTTGTTATCAGGTCGACATGGCTGGACGAGCTGCATTTTTACTGTTAACCCGTTCTCTGGAAAATAATTTCCTGGAATGGATTTTGAGATAAACATCCCCCGGAGGCTACATGCCTTAGATATGAGCCCCTTACACATTCTTGAGATAAAGGTTTGTCTTAAGATTAACAGGAGGGCCTGTTTCCCTAAGGCTCTAGTGAAACTTTAACCTTTATTTTTATCCACCTTTCCTCTCAGTATACAGCAAATGTAATTATCAAGACAATCACCAAAGTTACAGTTCCAGACCCACTACTGTGGGTAATACTTTGAAACCATCTTCATGGTCTATCCCGGATAATTTTTCAGCTAAAGTTTCCAAATTAGGGGAAGAGGGCAGATTTTTATAAAAAGTTTTAAAGATTTTCTTTTGCAGTAATTCAGAAAAGCATTATCATGTGTATTTTGTAAATGAAATGTTATTTGTTCCCAGTTGTAGGCACTATGATCGAATTGTACAGGACTAACACAAAATTGAGTAGTTTAAAGAAATACAGGAGTTAAGACAAGTATATAGTTTGCCATTATTACAAGTTACAGAACTTAAAGTCTTATTAAATTATAAATTTCCTATGAGTATAAAAAAGGGAGTGAGACACAGGCCTGTATAAAATATGACCGGTTATATTGAAAGAAATAGTTACTATGACCAGGACAGGTCTCTGTGAAATGTCCAGTCCAAGTTCCAAATTTTTGGTGTTCTCAGCAAGTTTCCAAATGTCCCAATGTTCAGGTCCACTGTTTATTGAGCAGGATCCTAGGATGAGGTGGGGCTAATCCATTGTCAAGCCACCCAAGAAGTCCTTTGTCATGGTAATATACCATTCTAGGGTCAGTGACCTTCCTTATCACACACAGTGCTGTTAATATCATCTGAACAGTCAGATAACCACACACCATGGGGTCCCCTATCAAAAACTGTATGATTAGCTACAAACATTGATTTTCTTGATTTGGTTGGACATTTGTCCCAATGAACAGTAAACTGAAGAAAGTAGGAAAAACTGCTAGACCATTCAGGTATGACCTAAATCAAATCCCTTATGATTATACAGTGTAAGTGAGGAATAGACTTAAGGGCCTAGGTCTGATAGAGTGCCTGATGAACTATGGAATGAGGTTCATGACATTGTACAGGAGACAGGGACCAAGACCATCCTCATGGAAAAGAAATGCAAAAAGCAAAATGACTCTCTGGGGAGGCCTTACAAATAGCTGTGAAAAGAAGAGTGGCAAAAAACAAAAGAGAAAAGGAAAGACATAAGCATCTGAATGCAGAGTTACAAAGAATAGCAAGAAGAGGTAAGAAAGCCTTCTTCAGCAATCAATGAAAAGAAATGGAGAAAAACAACAGAATGGGAAAGACTAGAGATCTCTTCAAGAAAATTAGAGATACCAAGGGAACATTTCATGCAAAGATGGGCTCGATACAGGACAGAAATTGTCTGGACCTAACAGAAGCAGAAGATCTAAAGAAGAGGTGGCAAGAATACACAGAAGAACTGTACAACAAAGATCTTCATAACCCAGATAATCACAATGGTGTGATCACTCATCTAGAGCCAGACATCTTGGAATGTGAAGTCAAATTGGCCTTAGAAAACATCACTAGGAACAAAGCTTGAGGAGGTGATGGAATTCCAGTGGAGTTGTTTCATATCCTGAAAGATGATGCTGTCAAAGTGCTGCACTCAATATGCCAGCAAATTTGGAAAACTAACTCAGCAGTGGCCACAGAAATGGAAAAGGTCACTTTTGAATCCAATTCCAAAGAAAGGCAATGCCAAAGAATGCTCAAATTACTGCACAATTGCACTCATGTCACATGCTAGGAAAGTAATGCTCAAAATTCTCCAAGCCACGCTTTAGAATACATAACCATGAACTTCCTGATGTTCAAGCTGGTTTTAGAAAAGGCAGAGGAACCAGAGATCAAATTGCCAACATCCACTGGATCATGGAAAAAGCAAGAGAGTTCCAATAAACATCTATTTCTGCTTTATTGACATGCCAAAGTCTTTGACTATGTGGATCACAATAAACTGTGGAAAATTCTGAGAGAGATGGGAATACCAGACCACTTAACCTGCCTCTTGAGAAATCTGTATGCAGGTCAGGAAGCAACAGTTAGAACTGGACATAGAAGAACAGACTGGTTCCAAATAGGAAAAGGAGTACGTTAAGGCCGTATATTGTCACCCTGCTTATTTAACTTGTATGCAGAGTACATCATGAGAAACGCTGGACTGGAAGAAACATAAGCTGGAATCAAGATTGCCAGGAGAAATATCAATAACCTCAGATATGCACATGACTTCACCCTTATGGCAGAAAGTGAATAGGAACTAAAAAGCCTCTTGATGAAAGTGAAAGAGGAGAGTGAAAAAGATGGCTTTAAGCTCAACATTCAGAAAACGAAGATCATGGCATTTGGTCCCATCACTTCATGGGAAATAGATGTGGAAACAGTGGAAACAGTTTCTGACTTCATTTTGGGGGGCTCAAAATCACTGCAGATGTGACTGCAGCCATGAAATTAAAAGATGCTTACTCCTTGGAAGAAAACTTATGACCAATTTAGATCGCATATTGAAGAGTAGAGACATTACTTTGCTGACTAAGATCAATCTAGTCAAGGCAATGGTTTTACCAGTCGTCATTTATGGATGTGAGAGTTAGACTGTGAATAAGGCTGAACACCAAATAATTGATGTTTTTGAATTGTGGTGTTGGAGGAGACTCTTGAGAGTCCCTTGGACTGCAAGGAGATCCAAGCAATCCATTCTGAAAGAAATTAGCCCTGGGATTTCTTTGGAAGGAATGATGCTAAAGCTGAGACTCCACCAGTACTTTGGCCACCTCATGCAAAATGCTGACTCATTGGAAAAGACTCTGATACTGGGAGGGATTGGGGGCAGAAGGAGAAGGGGATGATAGAGGATGAGATGGCTGGGTGACATCACTGTCTCAATGGATGTAGTCTGTGTGAACTCTGGGAGTTGGTGATGGACACGGAGGCCTGGCGTGCTGCGATTCATGGGGTCGCAAACAGTCAGACACGACTGAGCGACTGAACTGAACTGAACTGAATCAGTCTTTTCTCTGTCCGTGCTATGACCTGTAATAGAGAGGGGTTGGGCAAGTCAGACCTTGAGCTGGGGGAGGCGATGTGTGGTGGCTGGGCATTGCTAGGAAAATGTATTCAGAACTCTGTGTTATTCCCTGTTGAAAGACCAAAATTTTACCTCGACTAATAAGGATTTTTATTTGTCCCCAAGTGTGGAGATCATAAGGTTGATGTCGCCGAGGGTGCTACACTCTGGAGATCTTTAGAGCGGACATAGCCCACACTGGAATTTCTTCTTCCTGGTGTTTTTGTTGTTTTATCTCCATTTTGAATGCTGGCAGCCCCTTTGTTTTGAATCTTCCAAAGAAGTTAAAAAATTTAAAACGGTTTAGAAAATATCTTGTGTTGGAATCTAGTAAAGTCTGCTTTAGATAAGGAAGACAGTAGTGTACCTGTGTACTCCCCATTTTTCATTTTTTTTTAAATTTGTAACTTTAGTGTGTGATGTATTTGTTTGACTATGTCTTGTGCCTATGGATTATAAGGAGTCCCTGTAATATGTCTAATAGAAAAAGATTGTAAAAATTGTTTAAAGTGTCTAGAAATATAGGCAGGGTATAACATGTTTTGTAGCTTCACTGTGAAGAGGTGTTGCCCAGATTAAAGAGGTTTTTGTGTCTATACAGATGTTTAGGAAAGAAAATGGAGAAAGTTCAGGGCAATGAGTTACATCCATTTGTCATAGTTCATTAGGTTGTAAACCGCGAGGATTAATGCCTTGTGTGATGAGTAGAGGTCTACAAATGGAGCAATTACTAATAATTATTTTAGCCTGGTGGTATAGGATTTTCCATAGCTGGTGTAGGGAGCCAGGATTGTTATGCAACAGAGCATGCTGTTCCTCTGGAGTAGCAAAGGAAACCAGTTTATCAGCTTATTCATTATCATAAGTCATGGGGCCCGAAGACAAGAAAGTGTTCAAATATGTGTAATATAAATGGGAGAATTGTGGTTTCTAACAACAGATTGTAGTTCAAAAAAGAGTCGTTGAATAATAGGTTGAATTAGAGTTTATGGTGGCAGTTTCTATATTTTTTAACACAAAAACAGATTATATAGAGTCAGAGACTATATTAATGGGGTAAGGATGTAGGCAAATAACTTAAATAAGAGCATATAATTCATTTTGTTGAGCAGAATGAAATTTAGTATAAAAACTTTATATCCCTTAGGAGACCAGAATGAAGCTTTGGCATTTTTAGTCCCATCTATATAAAAAAACCTCAGCCTGTGGTATAGGCTGTGAGCTGATAATGTGAGAAATAATAATTTCAGTAGTTTTGAAGAAATTCCACAGCTTACCAGAAGGATAATGAAATGAAATTTCTCCAAAATATTCCAGATATGCCAATTTTGAGGAATAGTGGTAGGTGATGGGGTTCCTGGTAGTAATGCACCCATAGGTTTCATAGATGCATTAACTTTTCTAAGGTCTGTTAGGAGACACCATTTGTTAGATTTCATTTTTATAACAAAAATAGGAGGGTTCCAAGGAGAACAAGATTCTTCAATATGCTTTAATTCTAGTTGTGTATCTATAAGTTTCTTGGCAGCCTGTAATTTCTCTTTGTGAGAGGCCACTGCTCTGTCCAAATAGGGCTCATCATTCTTCCAAGTTATTTTAATAATTGTATTGTTTGCTAAATGAGCAGTGGCCCTTAGGAAAAATGTGGAATGTATATCTGAGTTTTCCATGTTATATCTTTATATTAAAAGTATATATCTTACCTTTTTAGCAACTATGAAGTGTCTTGTATATTAGCATTTTACACATGGTGAATATATTTATTATATATATTATATATATAATCATTATATATATATTTTATATATTACACATTATATAATATGTTTATTAATAGTTTAAAATCTCTTTAGTTTTTCTGTAAGAAAACTTTTTGTAAGAGGAAGTTAATGTTTACTAATTAATGTTTTAAAATCTTATTTTATTTGGAAATGACCTAGCTATTTAATAAACTTTTATTATTTAGTTTAGTACAGCTCTAGAAATTTTAAGTTATCCCAATCCCAAGAGATTATTTTAGATTATAATATTAGATTATTTTATTTAAAATATAATTATTTTAATAGAGTAATCACCTATGGCTTTCATAAATGGTTTTTAACTAAAGGCATTGTATCTTAATACTTCTTTTACTGCAAAATAATATATTTTGCTATCTTTAAAGTTGTATTAGGGTAATAGCTGTAGTTCTCTTCCAATATCTCCATTATTTAATATAATTCTAAGAATTTTATTAAAATCTATCTTTAAAATAGAAAACTATAAAACAATATAAAAAAGCTTAAAAGAACCAAAACAAAATAATGTACATTGTATATTTGAACACCATGCATTAATGTCACATGCTATCACTTGCACATAACTATATGGTATTAAAGTAAAACGCATGGTCTAATCTATTATAAGAATATGCATGATTTTAACCCATAGCTTCTAACCATTTCTGATACTCAGAGATCTAGTATCTTTAATATTGCATTATATAAATAATATAGTATTATATATAAGGAAAAACCATATATGATGTTAGAAGTCTAAAGATCTCTGTTTGAAACATCTGATTAGCAAAATTAATTCCTAATTACCTTCTTTCAGAGGACATTTACATATGACTGACATGGAACAACAGACGAGTTCCAAATAGGAAAAGGAGTACATCAAGGCTGTATATTGTCACCTTGCTTATTTAATTTCTATGCAGAGTACATCATGAGAAATGCTGGGCTGGAAGAAACACAAGCTGGAATCAAGATTGCCGGGAGAAATATCAGTAACCTCAGGTATGCAGATGACACCACCCTTATGGCAAAAAGTGAAGAGAAAGTTAAAAGCTTCTTGAAGAAAGTGAAAGTGGAGAGGAAAAAGTTGGCTTAAAGCTCAACATTCAGAAAATGAAGATCATGGCATCTGGTCCCATCACTTCATGGGAAATAGGGAAACAGTGGAAACAGTGTCAGACTTTATCCTGGGGGCTCCAAAATCACTGCAGATGGTGATTGCAACCATAAAATTAAAAGACGCTTACTGCTTGGAAGAAAAGTTATGACCAATCTAGATAGCATATTCAAAATCAGAGACATTACTTAGCCGACTAAGGTCCGTCTAGTCAAGGCTATGGTTTTTCCTGTGGTTATGTATGGATGCAAGAGTTGGACTGTGAAGAAGGCTGATCAACGAAGAATTGATGCTTTTGAACTGTGGTGTTGGAGAAGACGCTTGAGAGTCCCTTGGACTGCAAAGAGATCCAACCAGTCCATTCTGAAGGAGATCAGCCCTGGGATTTCTTTGGAAGGAATGATGCTAAAGCTGAAACTCCAGTACTTTGGCCACCTCATGTGAAGAGTTGACTCATTGGAAAAGACTCTGAGAGGGTTGGGCAGGCAGCCGGGAGGTGCAACCCAAGGAACCCTGGCTGCGCAGGCACAGGAGGGCCTTTGACCTACAGTGCATGCAGGTATAAACATCTATGGTGGTAGTTATTTTCCTTACATGATTTTTTTCCTATTACATGCTACTTTGTATCCTCATGTCTTGTATTGCACATTTTCTTTATGTGCAATAAATAATCTGGTTTTTCAACATTGTAACTTTCATATTTTTCAATCAACTTTTTCTTTGACTTACACTGGTGAATTCCCAGTCTTTGACCATGTGAAGTCTGAAGTTTATCCCTTTCCAAGCATGTTTTATTCCAATGATTGTAAATGTTCTGTTACTTATAGGGTTTCAGATAACCTCTTTTTCATACCACCTTCTCTTATTTTATATTGCTTGTTATTGCTTCACATTTTTTCCTTCATTTTAGAGCTGTCATTCTCACTTTATTTCTTTGAAAATTTCCAATTACTCATTTATTATTTTTTTATGACTCCAACTCTCATTAGTTTTTGGCTGTGATGTTTGTATCAGATTTCCACAAAGATTTCCAGGTGTTGGCTAGTTGATTTGTTTTCAGTTTTCTTTTCTCTTCTCTATTCATCTCTCCATCACTAGTTATTTTATAGGAACTTTGAACTGGAAAGTTCCCAAGGCAGAATCAAGTCTTACACTGGTGTCTTAGGAATGGACACTCCCTTAATGTGATCTGACACTTGACAGTCACTTGGTCTAGGTCTTTGCTACAACCTGTTGTTTGGTTACATTCTTTTCACCAGATAGAAAGCTTCAAGTGTGTTATATGTCCTTCTGATCCAAGTTCATTCATGGATAAACAAGCCTCAACAAATTATCTCTGTTTGGTCAGCAAGACTGACACATGCCATCAGTCTGAGTACCCATCTTTAGTCCTCATTTACCCAGAGAGTAAGTATTCCATGCTATGCCTGCCTCTGATTTTTTTTTTTAATGTGTTTCGTCTATGATTTTTATTTCTCTTTATTTACATATATATAAACTTAATTTTTCTTTTAATATTTTTCTGTCACTGATATGAACTTAGAGCAAAAGAATACCTTTTAAAATATAGACTTGAAATGCCTACCTAGGTAAAACATCTTATTTTCTTAAACATTTCTTTAAGTTACAGATATAGAATAAAAATACTATCTCTCCAGATAATTCATCCAATTTTCCAAAAATCAGAATGTGGCAAGGCAGTTGTTTAATTATCAAATGCCTCTGGGAAAATCAAGACTATTTTCTCCTTATCCTTCACTATATGTTATACTGTTACTGTTATTAAAACAAACAAATTATTTCCATACTGTGCAATATATAATATATATATAAGGAGCTGCGGGATGTGATGCTGTTCAGTTCTGGTTCCTTTCTCCATTTGTTTTTCTGTATTTTATATACATTTCCTTTCTCCAGGGTTTCTTGCACACCATAGTAATAGAGATTCCATAAAATTTTAAGCATGGCTTATAATGCCATTTATTATCAGAATATATTACTGTGTTCTTTACTGTTATGTCCAACAGAAAAACACTTCCAGATTAACATATGCCATAATTTTCAGTTTTTACATAGCCCTTTGCCTAAATATTTTTAGTTGGCAATGTTTTTTTCAAGATGGCTTATAATTTTTCAGAACCCCATGAAATCCCATCATGAAGCCTGTCTTTACTTTTTTATCTGTGTTCCTAAACCAGTTTTGCCTTTTGAACTACATCTTCAGTTGGATTTTTTTTTTTTTTAATACAGCTTGAGCTTGGCCTTTCATATGTTCCCAGCAGAAGTCCCCATTGAACCTGATATTATTGACCCATAAGAGGCTACATACACAGATATTTTGGTTTTCATGTTAATAAAGATACATTCAAATTGTACTGGACATACATGATACGAGCTCACATACTCCCTGCATCAAAATCACTGAGTAGCACTGACAATGGGATATACTCTGTAGAACTGACAATGATTTCCCAAACCACTATTTTTTCTATGAGTATACAGGAAAGCGGCATTTCCTAGTCTTTTAGCATTTGAGTGAGATCATGATGTACGCCTTCTGAAGGACTAACATTAAAAGCTGCTGCTCAATTTTTGACACTTGTGACTGAGCAAAGGATTCCCATGTAGTGGAATAACATGGAAAAAATAAACAGAGCCCCAAAATCCATATTAAAAAAAGAGTCATCTAGGAGTGCTGCTTAAACTGCAAGAGCTTATAATTTGCAAGAACTACAAGAGCTCAAACAGAATTTTTGTTTGAGTCATGGATACTTGCTTGTTTTTTGTTAGCTTATGTTATAAATAAACCATCATTAATTTTCACACTACTATATTGATAAATATTGCATATCTTATATCATCAAGCAAAAGGCAGTCATGGATTATAAACTAAACTCTTATTAGTATTATCAATTTTTAATGGGAGCAGTATTTCCCAACCACTATATATTAAGTGTGTCTAATTCACTTTTTGTTTGCTGAATCAAAGAATTATGAAGAAGTAAAAGTCCAATCACTGATGTCTATTCCATGGCCTTCACTCAGAGAAATCACTGCAAAGTCTTTCTGAATCCTGATTTTGAGACTAATTATTTGTCTAGTTCTCTGATTTAATATGCAATTTAATATGCAAAACATGAAATTTAAAATGTGAATTAAGCTTTCTGACTGACTACTGATCTTACTCTGTTTATATACTGCAAACCTTCTTAAGTATTCCATTTGGCAATATGTTAGCATTCTCCTGAAACACTGCTTTTTAACCTTACCATAGATATAATGTTATTTTTTTAAAAAGATATAACTGGTACAAATCGTGAGGTTTCTAAGATATGCTATTTTTCAAAATAAAAATGCAGTTATGAATTTTATTGTGTTCTTCTGAAAATGTAGCCTCAATGTCATATCTTAGTTGCCAAATATTTTCAAATATGCTTTTGCTCTTATCTTTTTATATATATCTTTGAAGTATATAGTTGAATAATCACTACTTAGTGTATTGTTCTCTATGCTGTCTTGGCTTACCTGAATTATTCCATTGTGAAAGAGAAATAGTTGAAAAGCCACTTTGCCTGAAGAAATACAATTTGTAGGGCAGTTGGAGTTCAGGATTGACGCTACTAAAAGAGCAGCAAGCAAAACATTAAAGAATACTTCTTGTCAAATGTTCCTTGAAAATAAACTCTATAGGATGTGTGGGAATGTAGTTAAACAAAAAGATGCTAAGGGTAATTTAGCAGATTTCTTTGAAGGAATAAGAAGTAGGCACCATACTTGCTTTGTCAATTGTGTGGAGGAACATTTAACTTGAGCCCCTGCTGAAAATAAAACTATTTAATTACATTTGAGAAAAAGAGAAGAAAAGTTCTGCCTTTGAAGTTTTAGATTTCCTAGTTTGTTGAGAAGATTAAAATTGAGGACAGTGGTAAGATAAAGAAAGGCAAAACATTTATAAAACAAAACAGATCAGGTGAAAAAATTATGTTTAATTAAATAGTTTGTAAGAATAATCAATAAATAGTATAAAAATAAGAAAGAGAAAAACCCACTATAGAAAATTGTTTTAAACTAAAATGATAAAATATTGTCAATTCTAACTCATACCTAAAATCTACTAGATTTTGATAGCATTTTAACTTTTTAAATATTTTTTAAATTTTCTAAACTTATGATACCACTCAATTGGTTATAAAATAAAATTCACATTTTTTGTCTTGGCCAGTAGGATTCTGACAGGTACAATTTATAGCTGTACTTTTATCTTATGTTTTTCATTATATTACAGAACCCCTGTGCTAGAACTATTTAGTGCAGTCAATAAGACCAAATAGAGCTTATATTTTACCACCTCTAAATTTTGGATCAAGCTTCCAACTTTTCTTGAATACCTATGCACTAAATGTATATACATACTTGGCATTCAGTACACTTAGTCCTCATGTAATTGTTTTAATTCATTTTTCATTATGTTAATGCTAAATTTAAAAACGTTAAATGAAAAAAAAGATTTATATGTTTTCACTAATTTTAATGGAAAAATACTCTCATTTTCATAACAAACCAAGATAAACAAGCAATTTCACAAACAGAAAAGGATGTCTATTGGTTAAGAAAACCAATCATCTTAATTGTAAACAGTTTATTTATAAATCAATGTAATAAAAGCTTGCTGTATATGTAAGAAGAGTGGATGATGATTGATGGATGGTGGGCATGTTAAGTTATTTTGTATAAGATGCAGTCTGTTTTTAGACACTATTTTCTTTATTAATTTTGCAATTTGTGAGAGTTATGTTTTTCTTGTACTCATACTGTACTTTAAAATGTTTGAAGTTCTGAACTTTAAAATATTCTAGTATTTAAACATGTTGAACAGGATAAAGTCCTAATGAAAGGAGTTATAAAGAAATTGCCATTAACCATGGAGTACCATGTAACCAGGAGTGCAGGGGAAATTAAAAAAAAGATATAACTGTTTCTAAAGAGGACTTGTAGGAAATCCAAGGAAATAAATTATCTTGGTGAGATTGGTTTTGTTTTCATATAGCTAACTTTACACAGAATGAAGAAAAATAAGAGACATAAGATAAATTTTAAATAATCTTTTAAAAAAATTTGCTTCCATAAAAATGTAATGTTAAAATAATACATCATATAATGTGTGTCTTAGTGTATTGTTATTCATTTAAAGTTAGTTGATCATTTTCCAGTTTTCCTTCTGTTGCTGATATCTAGTTTCAGTCCATAATGGTCAGAAAGGTACTTGATTTCAGTCTTGTAAATTCAGTCTTAAATTTGTTAAGACTTGTTTTGTGACCTAATGTGATATATCCTAGATAATAGTCTGTGTGTGCTTGAGAAGAATGTATATTCTGCTGCTGTTGGATGGAATATCCTGTATTATGACAATTAAAAATTATTAAAAATTTATTAAACTTAAAAACCACACTTCTGAACAACCAATGAGTAAAAGAAGATTCAAAAGAAAAATTAGAAAATATGTAAATTCAAACACAAAACACAACATACCAAAATTTATGAAATGCAGGAAAAGTAGTACAAAGATGGATGTTTCTGTCAATAAACATTTATGTTAATGCAGAATAAATATTTCATATAATAAAATATAACTTTATACCTCAAACAAATTTTAAAAATTTAAAACAATATAAATCTTTCTTAGCAGAAGAAAAGGAGGAGTATTTATTACAGAACAAATGAACAAAATATAGGAGGTGGAGAAAAGATGGCGGAGGAATAGGAGGGGGAGAACACTTTCTCCCTCACTACTTCATCAAAAGAACATTTCAACACTGAGTAAACCCCACAAAACAACTTCTGATTGCTGGCAGAGGACATCAGGCATCCAGCCAAGCAGATCATTGGCTTCTAAAACAGGTAGGAATAAATATAAAAAATGAAAAAGGGACAAAGAAGGTAGGGAGGGAACCCCGTCCCAGGAAGGGACTCCTGTCCCAGGAAGAGACTCTTAAAAATAGAGGTTTCCAAACATCAGGAAACATTCTCGCAGCAGAGTCTGTGGCGAGCCCTGGAAGCACAGAGGGCAACATAACAGGAAGGAAAAATAAATAAATAATTAAAACCAACACATTATGAGTTCAACAGTAAAACCCCCAGCGGATAAGCAGCGCAAATGCCTGCATCTGACAGCAGCAAGTGGAGGTTGGGCAGGGAGGAGCGTGAGGCACCAGTGACAGTGCTTTCTAAGAATTGGGCTGTGGGAGACATAGGCTGCAGGGCTTTTCTCGAGAATCGGGTTGTAACGTGGCCAGAATCGGGTCCGCGCGTGGCCAGATGAACTATCTTGGACTAGCAAACCAAACTGTGGGATAGCTAACACGCGAAATGCTCAAACATAAGACACCGACAGGCCCACGCACAGAACAAAGGACGAATGGGAAATAGCTGGCTGCAGACCATCCCCTCCAGTGACAGGCAGCCAGAGCCTTAAGTGCTGGAAGGGGGCAACGCAGCTCAAGAGAGACATTGCCTACCAAATTGCAAGCAGATTTCTTTGCTAATTAAGACTTCTGGGGGCTCTGGACAGTCATCATCTGCCTGAGAAAAAGCCTCAGCAGCACTCCCAGAAAATTGGGCAGCATGGAAAGGCCAGAAATCACAGCAATTGTGCTCGCCAAACTCCCTAGCTACTCGGACCTGGGAAGGGCACAAAGCTCAGGCTCAACCAAATCTGCACCTCGGAGGGCTTCCTGAGTGACGAGCCAGAGTGGCTTACACCGGGAGGTGCATGAAGCCTAGGGCAGGCCTCAGACGGTTATCCGTGAGAATGGGCAAGCCCAGCGCAGAGTCCAACACCACCCTCCCTGTGTCAAGACGGAAATCAGACACCGAAGAGACCAGCAAACAGAGGAAGTCAAACAGAGGGAACTGCCTTGATAGCGACCCCACACAGCCCACAATGCCGGAGAAAGCGCCAGATATACCTTTACTACTTTTATGATCAAATATTTTTGGGGGGGGAGGGTTGATGTGGAAGCATGATTTTTTTTTTTAATTTTTTTGAAAATTTTTTTCTTCTTTTTTTTCATCTTTTTTCTAAACTTTCTTAAATTTTTAAGTCCTCAATATCTCTATTTATTATTTTTATAAACTATTATTACTTTTTTTAAAAAAACCCTATTTTTAAAGCAAACGCCGTATATAGTCTTTTTGGTGGTAGAAGTTGTTGTCTTTTAATAATTTTGGAGTCTTTTGAATCTCCGTGTGTTCCAGAAGGTGGAGAACACTCAGGGAACTGGTTACTGGCCGGACCTGTATCCATCCTTTTCATCACCCTCTTTTATCCTCCTGGCCACTTCAGTCTACTTCCTCCCTCTCCTCTTCCAGGTATAACTCTGTGACCACCTCTGAGAGGTCCAGACTTTGGAGCGCACACAAGAAAGTGGATACAGGCTAACTTGCTCTCTCTTCTTTTGATTCCACCTCATCCCATTCCACTCACCTCTAACTACCCCCTCCCTCTTCTCTCCTCCAAGTAACTCAGTGATCCTCTAGGGGCAACCCTCAAGGTGGAGAAACCTATCATCTTTAACCTAGATGTTTTAACATTAGTGCTGTATAGATGGAGAAATCATGAGGCTATTGTAAAAAAAAAAAAAAAATCTGAAAACCAGAAACAGAGGCTTAAGTCCAAATCCTGAAATCATCAGAGAATTCCTGAATACAGGGAACATTATCCAATAGGAGCTCATCAAACGCCTTCATACCTACACTGAAACTGAGCACCACCCAAGAGCCAACAAGTTCCAGAGCAAGACACACCATGAAAATTTTCCAGCAACACAAGAACAAGCCCCTGAGCTTCAATATACTGGCAGCTCAAAATACCCCAAAACCATTGACGTCTCATAACCCATTACTAGACACTTCAAAGCACTCCAGAGAGAAGAAATCCAGCTCCACCCACCAGAACTCCAACGCAAGCCTCCCTAATCAAGAAACCTTGACAAGCCACCGATACAACCCCACACACAGTGAGGAAGCTCAATAAGAAAAAGGACTCCACAAATTCCCAGAATACAGAAAGGCCACCTCAAACGCAGCAATATAACCAAGATGAAGAGACAGAGGAATACCCAGCAGGTAAAAGAACAGGAGACATGCCCACCAAACCAAACAAAAGAGGAAGAGATAGGGAATCTACCTGAGAAAGAATTCCGAATATTGATAGTGAAAATGATCCAAAATCTTGAAATCAAAATGGAATCACAGATAAATAGCCTGAAATCAAGGATTGAGAAAATGTAAGAAAGGTTTAACAAGGACCTAGAAGAAATAAAAAAAAGTCAACATTTAATAAATAATGCAATAAATGAGATCAGAAACACTCTGGAGGCAACAAATAGTAGAATATCAGAGGCAGAAGATAGGATTAGTGAAATAGAAGACAGAATGGTAGAAATAAATGAATCAACGAGGAAAAAAAGAAAAACGAATTAAAAGAAATGAGGACAACCTCAGAGACCTCCAAGACAATATGAAACGTTCCAACATTCGAATTATAGGAGTCCCAGAAGAAGAAGACAAAAAGAAAGACCATGAGAAAATACTTGAGGAGATAATAGTTGAAAACTTCCCTAAAATGGGGAAGGAAATAATCACCCAAGTCCAAGAAACCCAGAGAGTGCCAAACAGGATAAACCCAAGGTGAAACACCCCAAGACATATATTAATCAAACTAACAAAGACCAAACACAAAGAACAAATATTAAAAGCAGCAAGGGAAAAAAAAAAAACACACAAGGGGATCCCCATAAGAATAACTGCAGATCTTTCAATAGAAACTCTTCAGGCCAGGAGGGAATGGCAAGACATACTTAAAGTGATGAAAGATAATAACCTTCAGTCAAGACTACTGTACCCAGCAAGGATCTCATTCAAATATGAAGGAGAAATCAAAAGCTTTACAGACAAGCAAAAGCTGAGAGAATTCAGCACCACCAAACCAGCTCTCCAACAAATACTAAAGGATAGACTTTAGAAAGGAAACACAAAAAGGGCATATAAACCCAAACCAAAACAATAAAGTAAATGGCAACAGGAACATACTTATCAATAATTACCTTAAATGTAAATGGGTTGAATGCCCCAACCAAAAGGCAAAGACTGGCTGAATGGATACAAAAACAAGATCCCTATATATGCTGCTTACAAGAGACCCACCTCAAAACAAGGGACACATACAGACTGAAAGTGGAGGGCTGGAAAAGGATATTCCATGCAAATAGAGGCCAAAAGAAAACAGGAGTAGCAATACTAATATCTGATAAAATGGACTTTAAAACAAAGGCTGTGAAAAGAGACAAAGAAGACCACTACATAATGATTAAAGGATCAATCCAAGAAGATATAACAATTATCAATATATATGCACCCAACATAGGAGCACCGCAATATGTAAGACAAATGCCAACAAGCATGAAAGGGGAAATTAATAATAACACAATAATAGTGGGAGACTTTAATACCCCACTCACACCTATGGAGAGATCAACTAAACAGAAAATTAACAAAGAAACACAAACTTTAAATGATACAATACACCAGTTAGACCTAATTAATATCTATAGGACATTTCATCCCAAAACAATGAATTTCACCTTTTTCTCAAGTGCACACAGAACCTTTTTCAGGATAGATCACATCCTGGGTCATAAATCCAACCTTGATAAATTCAAAAAAAAATCGAAATTATTCCAAGCATCTTCTCTGACCATAATGCACTAAGGTTAGATCTCAATTATAGGAGAAAAACTATTTAAAATGCCAACATTTGGAGGTTGAACAACACCCTTCTGAATAATCAACAAATCACAGAAGAAATCAAAAAGAAATCAAAACATGCATAGAAACGAATGAAAATGAAAACACAACTACACAAAACCTGTGGGACACTATAAAAGCAGTGCTAAGAGGAAAGTTCATAGCAAAACAGGCATACCTCAAGAAATAAGAAAAAGTCAAATAAATAACCTAACTCTACACCTAAAACAACTAGAAAAGGAAGAAATAGAGAACCCCAGAGTTAGTAGAAGGAAAGAAATCCTAAAAATTAGGGCAGAAATAAATGCAAAAGAAACAAGAGACCATAGCAAAAATCAACAAAGCAAAAGCTGGTTCTTTGAAAGGATAAATAAAATTGACAAACCATTAGCCAGACTCATCAAGAAACAAAGAGAAAAAATCAAATCA
Source organism: Nanger dama (assembly GCA_917880005.1). NCBI lineage: Eukaryota > Metazoa > Chordata > Mammalia > Artiodactyla > Bovidae > Nanger > Nanger dama. The sequence goes on along the minus strand of CAKJTW010000054.1, from coordinate 12,085,778 downwards.
ATAAAATTAGAAATGAAAATGGAGAGATCACGACAGACAACACAGAAATACAAAGAATCATAAGAGACTACTATCAGCAATTATATGCCAGTAAAATGGACAACGTGGAAGAAATGGACAAATTCTTAGAAAAGTACAACTTTCCAAAACTGAACCAGGAAGAAATAGAAAATCTTAACAGACCCATCACAAGCATGGAAATTGAAACTGTAATCAGAAATCTTCCAGCAAACAAAAACCCAGGTCCAGACGGCTTCACAGCTGAATTCTACCAAAAATTTTGAGAAGAGCTAACACCTATCTTACTGAAACTATTCCAGAAAATTGCAGAGGAAGGTAAACTTCCAAACTCATTCTATGAGGCCACCATCACCCTAATACCAAAACCTGACAAAGACACCACAAAAAAAGAAAACTACAGGCCAATATCACTGATGAACATAGATGCAAAAATCCATAACAAAATCCTAGCAATCAGTATCCAGCAACACATTGAAAAGATCATACACCATCACCAAGTGGGCTTTATCCCAGGGATGCAAGGATTCTTCAATATCTGCAAATCAATCAATGTAATTCACCACATTAACAAATTGAAAAGTAAAAATCATATGATTATCTCAATAGATGCAGAGAAGGCCTTTGACAAAATTCAACATCCATTTATGATAAAAACTGTCCAGAAAGCAGGAATAGAAGAAACATACCTCAACATAATAAAAGCTATATATGACAAACCCACAGCAAACATTATCCTCAATGGTGAAAAATTGAAACCATTTCCCCTAAAGTCAGGAACAAGACAAGGGTGCCCACTTTCACCACTACTATTCAATATAGTTCTGGAAGTTTTGGCCACAGCAAACAGAGCAGAAAAAGAAATAAAAGGAATCCAAATTGGAAAAGAAGAAGTAAAACTCTCACTGTTTGCAGATGACATGATCCTCTACATAGAAAATCCTAAAGACTCGACCAGAAAACTACTAGAGCTAATCCATGAATATAGTAAAGTTGCAGGATATAAAATCAACACTCAGAAATCCCTTGCATTCCTACATACTAATAATGAGAAAGTAGAAAAAGAAGTTAAGGAAACAATTCCATTCACCATTGCAACGAAAAGAATAAAATACTTAGGAATATACCTACCTAAAGAAACCAAAGACCTATATATCAAAAAAGTATAAAACACTGATAAAAGAAATCAAAGAGGACACTAAGAGATGGAGAAATATACCATGCTCATGGGTCGGAAGAGTCAATATAGTGAAAATGAGTATACTACCCAAAGCAATCTACAGATTCAATGCAATTCCTATCAAGCTACCAGCAGCATTTTTCACAGAACTAGATCAAATAATCTCAAGATTTGTATGGAAATACGAAAAACCTCAAATAGCCAAAGCAATCATGAGAAAGAAGAATGGAACTGGAGGAATCAACTTCCCTGACTTCAGGCTCTACTACAAAGCCACAGTCATTAAGACAGTATGGTACTGGCACAAAGACAGAAATATAAGTCAATGGAACAAAATAGAAACCCCTGAGATAAACCCACACACCTATGGACACCTTATCTCACATATAGGGTCATCATTACTGTCTTCTAAATTCCATATATATGTATCAGTATACTGTATTGGTGTTTTTCTTTCTGGCTTACTTCACTCTGTATAATTGGCTCCAGTTTCATCCATCTCATTAAAACTGAGTCAAATTTATTCTTTTAAGGGCTGAGTAGTATTCCATTGTGTATATGTACCACAGCTTCTTATCCATTCATCTGCTGATGGACATCTAGGTTGCTTCCATGTCCTGGCTATTATAAACAGCGCTGCAATGAACATTGGGGTACATGTGTCTCTTTCAATTCTGGTTTCCTCGGTGTGTATGCCCAGCAGTGGGATTGCTGGATCATAAGGCAGTTCTATTTGCAATTTTTTAAGGAATCTCCACACTGTTTTCCATAATGGCTGTACTAGTTTGCATTCCCACCAGCAGTGTAAGAGGGTTCCCTTTTCTCCACATCCTCTCCAGCATTTATTGCTTGTAGACTTTTGGATCGCAGCCATTCTGACTGATGTGAAATGGTACCTCATTGTGGTCTTGATTTGCATTTCTCTGATAATGAGTGATGTTGAACATCTTTTCATGTGTTTGTTAGCCATCCGTATGTCTTCTTTGGAGAAATGCCTATTTAGTTCTTTGGCCCATTTTTTGATTGGATCATTTATTTTTCTGGAGTTGAGCTGCATAAGTTGCTTATGTATCTTTGAGATTAGTTGTTTGTCAGTTGTTCATTTGCTATTGTTTTCTCCCATTCAGAAGGCTGTCTTTTCACCTTGCTTATAGTTTCCTTTGTCGTGCAGAAGCTTTTAATTTTAATTAGATCCCATTTGTTTATTTTTGCTTTTATTTCCAGTATACTGGGAGTTGGATCATAGAGGATCCTGCTGTGATTTATGTCGGAGAGTGTTTTGCCTATGTTCTCCTCTAGGAGTTTTATAGTTTCTGGTCTTACAATAAATAACTTTTAATTGAAATGTTTCATCCATTTATTTACCTTTTGAGCACTTATTTACTGAACACAGACTGGGTTCTGTGGTAAATTCTAATACATAGATGGCCGTGACAAGTGCATTCTATACTTTACTTGATCTTATAAATGAAATGAAATCAAGGTAAACAAGAAAAGATAAAGTGACAAATCCTAAAATCAAGAACAGATATAAGAACTGAGTCCCAGAATCCACAAGAAAATAATGGAGGAAATATATAGTACATAGATCACCAATTTAATGGAAGGGTAGAAGGAATGAAAACTAAGACAGTGTAATACCCAGAGATCAGAAGCTCCTCAAGTCCCTGGGATGAGCCTATACCTGCCACTGTGCTGTTAACGTTGATTTGGGAACTACTGAACAGAGGCTGCCTCTTCTGTCACTGAAACCACTGAAAAAAAGAGATGGTTCCTGCTGGGTCACTGGAGTCTGGAGTCATTCCCTGCTGACACATCAGAAAGAGCCAGCGGCTACCAGCATCTCTGATCTGCCTGAACCTCTTATGATTTTGAAGTACCTCTGACAAGCAAAAATTAATATCAAAACCATAAGTGAAGAATCTAGGAAAAGTTTGCAAACTTACAAAATCTTTTCAGTTTGCAAACTGACATCCTTTGACATACATATTGGAGAAATGTAAGTACAGAGCTGAGGGATAACAGGAAAATTATCAGTATGAAACTGGTTCTCTAGAATAAGACTTAAAGTCCAAGTCCCAGGTTCAATTCCTGGGTTGGGAAGATTCGTCGAGAAGGGAATGGCAACCCACTCCAGTATTCTGGCCTGGATAATCCCACAGAAAAGTTGTGTAGTTTGCCAAGCCCTTTACTAGAGGAAAAGCTTCATCCTAAACTAATAATTAGATAAATGCACAAGTTTTGGTGAAAAAGGAGATGGTGAGAATTGTATTTAATTGCAAAATGAAGAATAAAACAAGGATGGGGCTATAGGCAGAGGAATACTGTATAAATGTCTTCTGTTCTAACAAATTAGAAGTCTGCAATTAAATACATGGGATAGAGAAATTGGAAGTAGAATGAAATCACTGGTACAAGGTGGTATAAATAATAACGGGAATTCAAAGTATATCATTTAAAATATACAAACCAGATAGTACAAGATTATATATTTTAAAATGAGAGAAATAAAGAAGAATATAAACAGAATTATTGATATATTGTGCTGTATATATACATGCTCAGTATCCAACTCTGTGATCTCATGAATTGCAGCCTTCCAGGCTCCTCTGTCCACAGGATTTCATAGATAAGAATACTGGAGTGGGTTGCCATTTCATCCTCCAGGGGATTGCCCTTGATATAAATACTAGAGTAAAATTAACTTCTATCTAAAGATATTAAAAGATGCTCACACTCCTTAGAAGAAAAGTTATGACCAACGTAGACAGCATATTCGAAAGCAGAGACATTACTTTGCCGACTAAGGTCCGTCTAGTCAAGGCTATGGTTTTTCATGTGGTCATGTATGGATGTTAGAGTTGGACTGTGAAGAAGGCTGAGTGCTGAAGAATTGATTCTTTTGAATTGTGGTTTTGAAGAAGACTCTTGAGAATCCCTTGGACTGCAAGGAGATCCAACCAGTCCATTCTGAAGGAGATCAGCCCTGGGATTTCTTTGGAAGGAATGATGCTAAAGCTGAAACTCCAGTACTTTGGCCACCTCATGGGAAGAGTTGACTCATTGGGAAAGACTCTGATGCTGGGAGGGATTGGGGGCAAGAGGAAAAGAAGACGACAGAGGATGAGATGGCTGGATGGCACCACTGACTCGATGGACGTGAATCTGAGTGAACTCCAAGAGTTGGTGATGATGGACAAGGAAGCCTGGTGTGCTGTGATTCATGGGGTTGCAAAGAGTCAGACATGACTAAGCAACTGAACTGAACTGAAAAATATTAAAATCATATAATATAAAAACTTATGGAACATTTAACGAGCAATACTCTATTGAAAATAATTCAGGTTTAAAGGTAATATTTCATAGTGATTTTGTGTTTTATTAGCTGGATGACCTCGTAACCATTTGATAAAATAAGTGAAACACATGAACTCTTTTCTTTTTCATTCTGTTATCTTTAAACACTCCTTTCTCTATTCTCAGGGTTATTCCCACGGTTCCCTTAATATAAATCTGTTGAATTAGGGTGTTTAAATATATATTTGGGCAATGAAAGTAAAGAATCAGAGTATACTTGACATTTCTGTACAGAATGGCCTATGACTGAACTTGAATTAAAATGCAAGATCTAAAAAGTATAACTTCAAAATAGGTGTGAAAATATTCATTCATCTCTATCTAAACACCGAGGATGACAAAATACCTCAGCAAGATTTTCATTATGTAAATATGTAAAGATCAGTCGATGGAAATAAAAATAAATGAATCCCTTCCCAGGGATAATGAACATGAAAGATAATTTTTGCTGTTAACAGCTATTAAATTTTACTAAAATTTCTTCAAAGACATTTCTGCTGCTGCTGATGCTAAGTCACTTCAATCGTGTCCAACTTCGTGCCACCCCAGACACAGCAGCCCACCAGGCTCACCCTGTCCCTGAGATTCTCCAAGCAAGAACACTGGAGTGGTTTGCCATTTTTCCTTGTCCAATGCATGAAAGTGAAAGTGAATTCACTCAGTCGTGTCAGACTCTTTGCGACTCTGTGGACTGTAGCCTACCAGGCTTCTCTATCCATGGGATTTTCCAGGCAAGAGTACTGGAGTGGGTTGCCACTGCCTTCTCCGCAAAGACATTTCTACTCTTTCTTAATTTATATATGTTCCCTAAAGGTCCCTTGAATACTAGAAATAAAATATTTTTCAAGGGCTTCACCCAAACAATCACATATTGGAAGAAGAAATCTAACGTGGCATATAAAAATTATTGAATAACTATCTGGTATGAATATTTATACTCATTTAATGTTTCAGTGTCCACTGATGAAAAATCTATTTTATCATCTATAAAAATATCCTCAGTTGCATAAAATGATAACTATCATATCATAGCTTTATATAGATTGCCTATGTGAATATATTATTTTAGAATACAGAATATTCAACATGCATATATAATGAGAGTCTAAAAATAATTTAAGCCAATGTTGTTGAGATTTAGTCAAATAAATAATCCATTAATGTAAGTCAAGATGGCTCACAGATGACTGAGATGAGTGTTAAACCTAATAAGCCCCCGTTCTTTTGTCCAACCCAATATTTCACATATGCACTTGGACAGTCTTAGAGAGTTTTAGTTAAAAGTCTACCTTTTTCCAGTAGAAAAATCAGACACTGCTGAAATAAAACCCATTCAATGTTATGCAGCTATTTTGAGTCAGGGTCATATGTTTTAACAACATTTTATTTTTGTGTGGAAATCTGTTACTTATAAAATACCTTCGTATCATCAATCCTAGGCCTCCCAACAAGTCTATTCAATATCTAGAACTTTTGAGAAACTTTTCAAAGTCAAAGACTCTATGATTTAGAAAGGTCAAATAACTTGGAATAAGTGGTCTGACAACATATTAAAGTACCAGAACTTAAACACTGGTATTCGAGTGCAATGTTCTAGTCTTTAAGAAGAATTCTGATGTCTTGAAACAAAAAAGGCATTAAATTGAGTTTTCTGTTAGACAAATGCAGATTCTGTTTAAAAAATGACCTTGAGAAGAAGTATGTCAATAATGGCACAGGAGTTGTGCTAGTGTCAGTCTTCAGATTGACACAGATAATTCCATAGGTTATATGGTGATAGTAGGAAATGGCAACCCATTCCAATATTCTTGCCTAGCAAATCCCATGGACAAAGTCTGAGCCTGGTGGGTTTTAATTGATGAGGTTGTAAAGAGTCAAACATGACTTAGCAACTGACCACTATTCAGTTCAGTTCAACTGCTCAGTCATTTCTGACTCTTCACGACCCCATGAGCTGCAGCACACCAGGCCTCCCTGTCCATCACCAACTCCCAGAGTTCACCCAAACCCATGTCCATTGAGTCGGTGATGCCATCCTACCATCTTATCCTTTGCCGTCCCCTTCTCCTCCTGCCCTCAATCTTTCCCAGCATCAGGGTATTTTCCAATGAGATGGCTCTTTGCATCAGGTGGCCAAAGTATTGGAGTTTCAGCTTCAGTATCAGTCCTTCCAATTAATGTTCAAGACTGATTTCCTTTAGTAATTAACATAAAAAATAACAATTATTCAAGTAAATAGTTCATTATTCATTTCCTTTTCCCACTGAACAGATTGTCTGTGGTCCCCTGCCTCCTAAGCAGTAGTCTTTTTAAAAAAATTATACATTTTTAATTGGAGGATAATTACTTGACAATATTGTATTGGTTTCTGCCATGCATCAATATGAGTCACCCATAGTTATACATATGTCCCCTCTCTCTTGAACCTCCCTCCTACCTCCCATCCAATCCCACACCTCTAGGTTATCAAAGAGCATCAGACTTGATCTCTAAGCATCATGCAGCCAATTCCCACTGGCTATCTCTTTTACATATTTTTACATATACGTCTCAATGTTACTCTCTTTTTAATTTGTCCCAACCTCTTCCACCACTGTGTTCACAAGTCTGTTCTCTATGTCTTCTTTTCTGCCCTGCAAATAGATTCATACACATATGTGCATATATGTATGTGTGTGTAAATATATATATATATATATATGTATGTATGTATGCAATCTAGAAAGATGGTACTGATTATATATATATGTGAGTATATATATGTATGTGTGTCTGTGTTAATATACAGATTTTTTTTTTTCTTTCTGATTTACTTCACTCTGCATAATAGGCTCTATGATCACCCTCATTAGAACTGATGCAAATATGTTCCTTTTTATGACTGATATTCCATTGCATATATGTACTGCAACTTTATTCATTTATCTGTCAATGGACATCTATATTGCTTCCATGTCCTAGCTATTGTAAATAGTGCTACAGTGAACACTGGGGCACCATTGTCCTTTTCAATTATGGTTTCCTCAGGGAATATGCCCAGTAGTGGGATCATTGGGTCATATGGTAATTTTATTCCTAGATTTTAAGGAATCTCCATACTGTTCTCCATAACGGCTATATTAATTTACATTTCCCCAACAGTTCAAGAGGGCTCCTTTTCCTCCACACCTTCTCCAGCATTTATTGTTTGTAAGTTTTTGGATGTTGGCCATTCTGACTGGGAGTAGGGTGATAACTCATTGGAATTTTTACTTGCATTTCTCTAATACTAAGAGATGTTGAGCATCTTTTCACGTCTTTATTAGCCATCTGTATCTATTCTTTGGAGAAATGTCTGTTTAGGTCTTTTGCCCACTTTTTGATTGGTTGGTTTGTTTTTCTTGTACTGAGCTATTTGTGCTACTTGTATATTTTTGAGATCAGTCCTTTGTCATTGTTTCATTTCCTATTATTTTCTCACATTCTGAAGGTTGTCTTTTCACCTTTATAGTTTCCTTTGCTATACAAAAGCTTTAAACTTTAATTAAGTCCCATTTGTTTATTTTTATTTCCGTTACTCTAAGAGGTGGGTCATAGAGGATCTCACTGTCATTTATGTCAAAGAATGTTCTACCTATGTTTTCCTTTAAGAGTTCTATAGTTTCTGGTCTTATGTTTAGGTCTTTAATCTATTTTGAGGTTTTTTTTGGTGTGTGTATGGTTTTAGGAGGGCTTCCCGGGTAGCTTAGCTGGCAAAGAATCCATCTACATTGCAGGAGACCCTGGTTTGATTTCTGAGTCAGGAAGATGCCCTGGAAAAGTGCTAAATTACTCACTCCAGTATTTTTGGGCTTCCCTGATGGCTCATGATCCAAGCCACAGTCAGCTCCAGGTCTTGTTTTTGTTGACTGTATAGAGCTTCTCCATCTTTGGCTGCATAGAATATAATCAATCTGATTTCGGTGTTGACCATTTGGTGATGTCCATGTATAGAGTCTTCTCTTGTATTGTTGAAAGAGGGTGTTTGCTATGACCAGTGCATTTTCTTGGCAAAACTCTATTAGTCTTTGCCCTGCTTCATTCTGCATTCCAAGGCCAAATTTGCCCATTACTCCAGGTGTTTATTGACTTCCTACTTTTGCATTCCAGTCCCCTAGAATGAAAAGGACATCTTTCTGGGGTGTTAGTTCTAAAACGTCTTGTAGGTCTTCATAGAACCATTCAACTTCAGCTTCTTCAGCATTACTGGTTGGGGCGTACACTTGGATAATTGTGATATTGAATGGCTTGCCTTGAAGACGAACAGAGATCATTCTGTCGTTTTTGAGTTTACATCCAAGTACTGCATTTCAGACTGTTTTGTTGACCATGATGGCTACTCCATTTCTTCTGAGGGATTCATGCCCACAGTAGTAGATATAATGGTCATCTGAGTTAAATTCACCCATTCCAGTCCATTTTAGTTAGCTTATTCCTAGAATGTTGATGTTCACCCTTGCCATCTCTTGTTTGACCACTTCCAATTTTCCTTGATTCATGGATGTGATATTCCAGGTTCCTATGCAATATTGCTCTTCACAGCACTGGATCTTACTTCTATTAGTGGTCACACGTACAACAGGGTATTGTTTTTGCTTTGGCTCCATCCCTTCATTCTTTCTGGGGTTGTTTCTCCATTGATCTCCAATAGCATATTGGGCACCTAATGACCTGGGGAGTTCCTCTTTTGGTATCCTATCGTTTTGCCTTTTCATACAGTACATGGGGTTCTCAAGGTAAGAATACTGAAATTCAGACTTAAATTGAAGAAAGTAGGGAAAACTGCTAGACCATTCAGGTATGACCTCAATCAAATCCATTATGATTATACAGTGGAAGTGAGAAATAGATTTAAGGGACTAGATCTGATAGACAATGCCTGATTAACTATGGAATGAGGTTTGTGACATTGTACAGGAGACAGGGATCAAGACCATCCCCATGGAAAAGGAATACAAAAAAAAAAAAAAAAAGGCTGTCTGGGGAGGCCTTACAAATAGCTGTGAAAAGAAGAGAGGCGAAAAGCAAAGGAGAAAAGGAAAGATATAAGCATCTGAATGCAAGTTCCAAAGAATAGCAAGAAGAGATAAGAAAGCCTTCTTCAGCAATCAATGCAAAGAAATAGAGGAAAAGAACAGAATGGGAAAGACTAGAGATCTCTTCAAGAAAATTAGAGAACCAAAGGAATATTTCATGGAAAAATGGGCTCGATAAAGGACAGAAATGGTATGGACCTAATAGAAGCAGAAGATATTAAGAAGAGTTGGCAAGAATACACGGAAGAACTGTAAAAAAAAAAAAAAAAAAAAAAAAATTCACAACCAAGACAATCATCATGATGTGATCACTAACCTAGAGCCAGACATCTTGGAATGTGAAGTCAAGTGGGCCTTAGAAAGCATCACTATGAACAAAGCTGGTGGAGGTGATAGAATTCCAGTGGAGCTGTTTCAGGTCCTAAAAGATGATGCTGTGAAAGTGCTGCACTCAGTATGCCAGCCAATTTGGAAAACTCAGCAGCGGCCACAGGACTGGAAAAAGTCAGTTTTCATTCCAATTAAAAAGAAAGGCAATGCCAAAGAATGCTCAAACTACTGCACAATTGCACTCATCTCACACACTAGTAAAGTAATGCTCAAAATTCTCCAAGCCAGGCTTCAGCAATATGTGTACCATGAACTCCCTGATTTTCAAGCTGGTTTTAGAAAAGGCAGAGGAACCAGAGATCAAATTGCCAGCATTCGCTGGATCATGGAAAAAGCAAGAGAGTTCCAGAAAAACATCTATTTCTGCTTTATTGACTATGCCATAGCCTTTGACTGTGTGGATCACAATAAACTGTGGAAAATTCTGAAAGAGATGGGAATACCAGAGCACCTCACCTGCCTCTTGAGAAATCTGTATGCAGGTCAGGAAGCAACAGTTAGAACTGGACATAGAAGAACAGACTGGTTCCAAATAGGAAAAGGAGTACGTCAATGCTGTATATTGTCACCCTGCTTATTTAACTTATATGCAGAGTACATCATGAGAAATGCTGGGCTGGAAGAAGCACAAGCTGGAATCAAGATTGCCGGAAGAAATACCAATCACTTCACATATGCAGATGACACCACCCTTATGGCAGAAAGTGAAGAGGATCTAAAAGCTTCTTGATGAAAGTGAAAGAGGAGAACGAAAATGTTGGCTTAAAGCTCAACATTCAGAAAATGAAGATCATGGCATCTGGTCCCATCACTTCCTGGGAAATAGATGGGAAAACAGTGGAATCAGTGTCAGACTTTATTTTTGGGGCTCCAAAATCACTGCAGATGGTGACTGCAGCCATGAACTTAAAAGAAGCTTACTCCTTGAAAGAAATTATATGACCAACCTAGATATATATTCAAAAGCAGAGACATTACTTTGCCGACTAAGGTCCATCTAGTCAGGGCTATGGTTTTTCCAATGGACATGTACGGATGTGATAGTTGGACTGTGAAGAAGTCTGAACGCCAAAGAATTGATGCTTTTGAACTGTGGTGTTGGAGAAGACTCTTGAGAGTCCCTTGGATGCAAGGAGATCCAACCAGTCCATTCTGAAGGAGATCCACCTTGGGATTTCTTTGGAAGGAATGATGCTAAAGCTGAAACTCCAGTACTCTGGCCACCTCATGCAAAGAGTTGACTCATTGGGAAAGACTCTAATGCTGGTAGGAATTGGGAACAGGAGAAGGGGATGACCGAGGATGAGATGGCGGGATGGCATCTCTGACTCAATGGATGTGAGTCTGAGTGAACTCTAGGAGATGATAATGGACAGGGAGGCCTGGTGTGCTGCAATTCTTGGGGTCACAAAGAGTCAGACACGAATGAGCAACTAAACTGAACTTAACTGATGGCTCAGTTGTTAAAGAAACTGCCTGAAATGTGGGAGACCTGGGTTGGATCCCTGGGTTGGAAAGATCCCCTGTAGGACTGCATGGCAACCCACTACAATATTCTTGCCAAGAGAATCCCCATGGACAGAGGAGCCTGGCAGGTTACAGTCCATGGGGTTGCAAAGAGTTGGCCATGATTGAGCAACTAAGCACAGCACAACATACGGTGTTAGGAAGTGTTCTAATTTCATTATTTCTTTTACTCATAGCTGTGCAGTTCTCCAAGCACCACTTATTCAGGGGTAGAGCATTTTACAGCAGTTTAAACATATAAATAAAAGCTATTTTAAATTCCATTTATGATCATTTCAATGTCTGTTTCATTTCTGAATTGATTTTGGTTATTTATTTGTCTCTACTAATATGTTTTACTTGTTTTTCTTATATGTATGGTTTTTTGTTTTAAGTCAAGCATCTTATGTAGGACAGTAGAGACTGTAATAAATATGTTTCTTGCCTTGAAATAGACATGTCATTTCTTCAGCTAGTACTTAATTTCAGGGGTTAAATTAATCCAATTAATAGTTGAATTGAATTTGAGATGTGATATTGGATTTGAGATGTGATAGCTGTCTTTAGCTGGAGAAGGCAATAGCAACCCATTCCAGTACTTTTGCCTGGAAAATCCCATGGATGCAGGAGCCTGGTAGGCTGCAGTCCATGGGGTCACTAAGGGTTGGACATGACTGAGAAACTTCACTTTCACATTTCATTTTCATGCATTAGAGCAGGAAATGGCAACCCACTCCAGTGTTCTTGCCCGGAGAATCCCAGGGACAGGGGAGCCTTGTGGGCTTCTATCTATGGGGTCATATAGAGTTCGACATGACTGAAGCGACTCAGCAGCAGCTGCAGCAGCTGGCTTCAGCACTACTGTGCTACTGTGCATGCTTAGTAGTTCAGTCATCCCTAACTCTTCGTGACCCATTGGACTGTAACCTGCCAGGCTTCTCTGTCCATGGGATTTTTCAGGCAAGAATACTGGTCATTGTTGTTCAGTTGCTCAGTCATGTCCAATTCTTTGCCAACACATGGACTACAACACACCATGCTTCCCTGTCTTTCACTATCTCCCAGAGTTTGCTCAAACTCATGTCCATTGAGTTGACGATGCCATACAACCATCTCATCCTCTGTCATCCCCTTCCCTTCCTGCCCTCAATCTTTCCCATCTTCAGGGCCTTTTCCAATATATCTCCCAGTTTCTGTTGAAGAGTTGGGTCCTAAATTCACAGAGTGCCTAATTTAAGTTTCAAAACTTCTCCCAGTCATAAAGACATGAGATGTTTATTTTTCCTTTGAATGAAGCTATATAGCTAGCATATATAATCAAGTACTAAGTGACTTTAGGATGAACTATGTATGATAAATAGTGCTTCGTGTTCTATACTTGCAGACTGATTGGTTATCATTTACTTTTTTAAAAATGCTTCTTTTTATTTCAAGGTTTATTCATTTTACATTCTTCCCTAGATTTCAATGCAATATAATCTTTTTCCAACTTTGGTGAGTATGGCTAGATGTCTAACTTTAGTTAGGGAACAGTCATTCACCCACCTATTTTAGACTGCCTTAGATGTAAATTAAGAGGGTAGGCTCTATCTTTTTATTGAAGATATCCATTAGAAAGATAAGGTTAACTTTAGTTCATTAAAGTGTCTTTATGTTTAATGAAATAAAACACAAACATATTCTCATAGTTTGAAGGGAATCATCCTGAGACATCTTGATTTTGGTTTTAAATTAGTTCCAGCCTGACTTCCAAGCCCTCTTCCAATTCTAGAGCTACTAATTATTTTGAAGACATAATGGGTTGTATCTACTTGACTTTATAAAATAGCGAGTTTCCTTTCTATTTTGCAGCCTCTTAGTGGATTGCCTGTTAGGCACATCACTTTCTGGCGTAATCCTCTTTCAATAATACAAATTGTCTTCTTCCTTTCTACCTTTGTGGAAAGGTTTCTGAGTTTGAGGAAGATTTTGTTTTTAATTATTTTCCCTAACAAATTCAGGGCTCATGTCTAGTATTCCCTGCAGGCAATTATCTTTCATCAGCCTTTGGGCAGTTTCACTGTGACCTCAATATTAGAATATGAACAGGAAATATAATGAACTTACAGTTTGTCTGACTTTTCTTGTAATATTAGGAGCATTGTTCTTTATAATCTATGCCCCAGGCCCACCCCTCGTGGACATGGAAAATACTCTGATGGCTTTTAGATTCAATTTGTGGAGAAAGAAAAAAAGGGAGTTTTGTTTTGTTGTTTTAGTTTAAAAAAAAAAGAAGTTATTCAGTCTAGTAATGGAATTTTATAATAAAAACCCAGGTATAAAGCAAACGGAAATCTCAGCACCTGGCCAAAGTTGAGACAATACAACCAAGCACCACAGAAGGAAGGCCTCCTATAGAATTGGTCCCAGGAGATTGTTAATGATCTCAAGTGATTTAAGGGAGAGGGATTTCTTTATGGGACCCCAGCATCAGGGATTTATTGACCACCTATTTTCACTTGATTCCATTTCCAACTGTCTCTGTTTTTAACTTCTCCTGTAAAACCACATAGTCTACTCTGTAGTTATTTGGTTGGTTTTCCTTAGTATATTTATTTATTTCAAAAGAAAAAAAAAATTATATATTAACCAGCCTACTCTCATTTTCCAGTGGGTGTTAGTTCTAGAAGGTCTTGTAGGTCTTCATAGGACCATTCAACTTCAGCTTCTTCAGCATTAATGGTCAGGGCATAGATTTGGATTACTGTGGTATTGAATGGTTTGCCTTGGAAACAAACAGAGATCATTTTGTCATTTTCAGATTGCATCTAAGTACTTCATTTTGGACTCTCTTGCTGACTATGATGGCTACTCCGTTTCTTCTAAGGGATTCTTGCCCACAGTAGTAGATATAATGGTCATCTGAGTTAATTTCACCAATGCCAGTCCACTTTAGTTCACTGATTCCTGAAATGTTGACATTCACTCTTTCCATCTTCTATTTGACCACTTCCAATTTGCTTTGATGAACCTAACATTCCAGGTTCCTATGCAATATTGCTCTTTATAGCATCAGACCTTGCTTCCATCATCAGTTACATCCACAACTGGGTGTTGCTTTTCCTCTGGCTCTGTCTCTTCATTCTTTAAGGAGTTATTTCTCCACTAATCTCCAGTAGCATTTTAGGGACCTACTGACCTGGGGAGTTCATTTTACACTTTCCTATCTTTTTGCCTTTTCATACTGTTCATGGGGTTATCAAGGCAAGAATATTGAAGTGGTTTGTCATTCCCTTCTCCAGTGGACCACATCTTATCAGAACTCTCCACTATGACCCATCCATCTTGGGTGGCCCTACACAGCATGGCTCATAGTTTCATTGAGCTAGACAAGACTGTGGTCCATGTGATTAGATTGGTTAGTTTTCTGTGATTGTGGTTTTTAGTCTGTCTGCCCTCTGCTGGAAAAGGATAAGAGGCTTATGGAAGTTTCCTGATGGAAGGGACAGACTGAGGGGGAAACTGGGTCTTATTCTGATGTACAGGGCCATGCTCAGTAAATCTTTGATACAATTTTCTGTTGATGGGTGGAGCTGTGTTATCTCCTTGCTATTTACCAGGGGGCAAACTATGGTGGAAGTAATGAAGATAATGATGATCTCCCTCTAAAGATCCCATGTATGGGATCACACGCAGTGCCCCCAACCCTGCAGCAGTCTACCACCAACCCACACCTCTTCTAGAGACACCTTGACCCCCCACAGGAAAGTCTGAGAGTCTCCTGTGGGATAACTGCTACTTTCTCCTGGGTCCTGGTGCACAAGGTTCTGTTGTGCCCTCCAAGAGACTGTTTCCCAGTCCCATGGAAGCTCTATGGTGTGGTTAATGGTGACATCCTCCAAGAGGGCTTATGCCATACCAAAGCCTGCTACACCTAGAGCCCCTGTCCCTGAGGCAGACCACCGCTGACTCGTACCTCCTCAGGAGATGCTCAAGCACAGTTCTGTCTCAGTCTCTGGAATGCAAAAGTAGGAAGTCAGGAAACACTTAGAGTAATATGCAAATTTGGCCTTGGAGTACAGAATGAAGCAGGGCAAAGGCTAATAGAGTTTTGCCAAATGAACACACTGGTCTTAATAAACACTCTTTTCCAACAACACAAGAGAAGACTCTACACATGGACATCACCAGATGGTCAACATCAAAATAAGACTGATTATATTCTTTGCAGCCAAAGATGGAGAAACTCTATACAGTCAGCAAAAACAAGACCAAGAGCTAACTGTGGTTGAGATCATGAACTGCTTATTGCCAAATTCAGACTTAAATGGAAGAAAGTAGGGAAAAACCACTAGACCATTCCAGTATGACCTAAATCAAATCACCAAAGATTAACAATAGAAGCGAGAAATAGATTTAAGGGACTAGATCTGATAGACAGAGTGCCTGATGAACTATGGACAGAGGTTCATGACATTGTACAGTAGACAGGGACCAAGATCATCCCCAAGAAAAAGAAATGCAAAAGGCAAAATGGCTGTCTAAGGAGGCCTTACAAATAGCTGTAAAAAGAAGAGAAGCTGAGAGCAAAGGAGAAAAAGTAAGACATACTCCTTTGAATGTAGAGTTCAAAGAGTAGCAAGGAGAGATAAGAAAGCCTTTTTCAGTGATCAATACAAAGAAATAGAAGAAAACAATAGAATGGGAAAGACTAGAGATCTCTTCAAGAAAATTAGAGATACTAAGGGAACATTTCACACAAAGATGGGATTAATAAAGGATAGAAACGGTATGGACCTAACAGAAGCAGAAGATATTAAGAACAGGTGGTAAGACAAAAGAACTGTACAAAAAGATCTTCACAACTCAGATAATCATAATGGTGTGATCACTCACCTGGAGCCAGAAATCCTGGAAATTGAAGTCAAGTGGGGCCGTGTGAAACATCACTACAAACAAAGCTAGTGGAGGTGATGGCATTCCAGTTGAGCCATTTCAAATCCTAAGAGATGATGCTGTGAAAGTGCTGCACTCAATATGCAAGCAAATTTGGTAAACTCAGCAAAAGATTGGAAGATGTCAGTTTTCATTCCAGAAAGGCAATGCCAAAGAATGCTCAAAGTACTGCAAAATTGCACTCATCTCACACACTAGTAAAGTAATGCTCAAAAATTTCCAAGCAGGGCTTCAACAGTACGTGAGACCTGAGCTTCCAGATGTTCAAGCTGGATTTAGAAAATGCAAAGGAACCAGAGATCAAATAGCCACCATCTGCTGGATCATCATAAAAGCAAGCAAGTTCCAGGAAAACACCTATTTCTGCTGGGTAATTCAAAGGGGAGACGGAGTAGGGATCCTAGGAAAAAACTTATGTAATTACAGATAGAGAGGAAGTAGTAAATTAGCAGAGAAAAAGATGCTGAATAACTTGGTTTATGTGGAATATCAATCACCACCTACATAGGCCACAAGCGTCTTTCCGTTCTCCTGAAGGAGAGGAGGCACTGAGGCCTCCCTAGTCTGATCTTAGAAGCCCAGGCAAAATTAGCAGGCTTGGTAAGTACGCACATTCCAGATGAGAATTCAGCCAGAAAAATGGGGAGCAAGAAAGAAACGACACTGGGGAATCAGTCTTTCCAGAAACTGATCCGAATTTTTTATTTTTAGGTTTGCTTGTATACCTTTTGTTACACATAGAGATGAATACAGAGTCACGTGGGGGTCAGCAATCCTGACCTTTATCAAAATCAGGTGCTTTATATTAAAAAAAAAAAAAAAGATCTTAGGGGTTTTACATCATCTTCTGGCCTGAGGCTTGCTGACATTTTATGACCCTTTCTTTCTGATAACCAAAAACTTATTTTTTCCAAGGGTGTTCTTTCTTAAACCAGGCACCACCCTTTGAAGGTAGCAGATAAAGTTGCATTCCTATAGAGTGAGGGTGTAATTGGTCACAACCAAGAAAGGAATTTATTTAATCCAAGGTTAACATGATCAATCTTGAAGGTTAATACTTATTTCTCCTATATGCTAGTTATATTTATTATAAGGGCAGGAAACACGGAGATTTAGCAGAAAAACATAAGCCCAACAAATGAAAACCCTTCACCAATGTTCCCTTTAAGATCTATTTAGTCTTAAGATAGTGATAAAGTTACATTTTTACATAGCAAGGACACAATGATTTATAACAAAGTACAGTGATCTATAACAAAAGAGAAAATTTGTTAATGCAAAGGTCTAGTATTGCTAACCTCAAAAGTACTGTATTTCCTTTTCTATATTCCAAATACATTGATTAATATATTCCCAGGTGCCTAATGATATGGAGGCCTGGCGGCAATCATTGACTCAACAATGAGAAAAGCCCTATGCTAATTAAGACTTTCAAAATACTCCACACTCTCTGTGCTGTTTATGGTTGAAAGGTAATAAACAATCATATGCTTCGGCAGAAGTATGGATAATCTTGTCACACAAGCTAGTTTGCCAGCAGAGAGGTTTGACCTGAGACACCCTTGTCACACCCAGGGCAGGGAATTAGCAGCAATTATAGGCACAAAATGAAAAACCCTTCACCAATATAATTCCTAACCAGCCCACTATACTAATGATTTCTAACTTCCCAAAAGAATTTGCCTATAGTAAGTCTAAAACATCTCATGCCTCTCACAGTTGGGAGGCTATAAATAATCACATGTGGCTGGAAGAACCTGTACAGGCAGGCTAGATAACCTTCAGAGGAATTCATAATTTGAAACACTCTTGTCATGTCCAGGAATTTTTACTGACTTGGAACTGCTCATTTACTCCTTCTCCAAGAGAACTGGTGGGGAACAGCCCCCATAAAGTCAAAGGTGTAGGTGAGAGCATGAAACAGTAAAGTAGGTAGACTCTGGCTTTGGAGGTAGATGCTCGGGAACAGGGGGTTTCCTGAGGCTTGATCACACCTTTCCATATGCCAAGCCTTCTTCCTCATGACCTTTGCCATAGGCGGAGTTCCTCACGCTGGCTCCCCGGCAATTGACTATGCCAAAACCTTTGACTGTGTGGATCACAATAAACTGTGGAAAACTCTCAAAGAGATGACAATGTCAGAACACTTGATTTGCCTCTTGAGAAATCTGAATGCAGGTCAGGAAGCAACAGTTAGAACTGGACATGGAACAACAGACTGGTTCCAAATACGAAAAGGAGTATGTTAAGGCTGTATACTGTCACCTTGCTTATTTAAATTATAAGCAGTGTACGTTATGAGAAACTCTGGGCTGGAAAAAGCACAAACTGGAATCAAGATTGCCAGGAGAAATATCAATCACCTCAGATATGCAGATGACACCACCCTTATGGCAGAAAGTGAAGAACTAAAGAGCTTCTTGATAAAAGTGAAAGAGGAGAGTGAAAATTTGGCTTAAAACTCAACATTCAGAAAACAAAGATAATGGCATCTAGTTCTTTCATTTCATGGCGAATAGATGGAGAAAGAGTGGAAATAGTGGCAGACTTTATTTTGGGGGGCTTCAAAATCACTGCACATGTTGACAGTAGCCATGAAATTAAAAGACGCCTACTCCTTGGAAGAAAAGTTATGACCAACCTAGATAGCATATTCAAAAGCAGAGACATTACTTTGCCAACTAAGGTCTGTCTAGTCAAGGCTATGTTTTTTTCCAGTGGTCATGTATGGATGTGAGAGTTGGAGTATCAGGTAAGCTGAGCACCAAAGAATTGATGCTTTTGAACTGTAGTGTTGGAGAAGACACTTCAGAGTCCCTTGGACTGCAAGGAGCTCCAACCAGTCCATCCTGAAGGAAATCAGTCCTGAATATTCTTTGGAAGAATATTCTTTGGATATTGAAGTTGCAACTCCAATACTTTGGCCATGTGGTGTGACAAACTGACTCATTTGAAAAGACCCTAATGCTGGGAATGATTGAAGGTGGGAGGAGACAAGGACAACAGAGGATTAGATGGTTGGATAGCATCACCTACTCAATGGATATGAGTTTGAGTAATCTCCAGGGGTTGTTATTGGATAGGGAGGCCTGGAGTGCTGCAGTCCATGGGGTTGCAGAGAGTTGGACACAACTGAGTGACTGAACTGATATGAACTGATTCTTCAGTGAACTTTGTTCTGATAGTACTGTAAACAAAAGAATCATCTTAATAGCACATCACGGGTTTAGATTTTCAGAGGTTAAGAAAATATGATTGGCACAGCTAATCATATTAACCTGTTTAGAAAAAGTTTTCTCCACATAATAGAAAAATATATTCTACTGTTATAGTTCAGTTAAGGCTTTTATCTCAAAAAGCATAAATTTGACACTATCTCATGAAACTGGTCTGAGAACAGTAAACAAATTAAGTGCCTTCTAATATGTGTATCAAAAAGTATGTTTAATAATGCATTTTAGTTACAACAAACTGCTACAACCCCATCAAGAATTAGCTCATATCTTCTGCCATCTCTGTATTTGAAATCAGGTTGCAAAGCATTATCAGAAAATAACAGTGTCTCATACCTTGACATCTGTCTCAAAGCAGTCATTTCTCTGTTTTCCTATATCAACACCCTTTTTTACATAATGTCTATTTCAGACTTTTACAATCATTTCAATCCTATTCATACAAGTTCCTGTCATTTTAAAAAGATTTCATCTCCTCTACACAGCTCATAGACACAATCACATGGAAAATTGCTCAAAACCTTGATATTAAACCTAAATGTTTTGAATCTGAATGTATTCTTTCCTTATTGCTTCATATTAAAATAGAATAAATAACTTTCGCTGTCCTACATCTGACCTTGCCTTTAAACTTCATATACCTTTTCCTTCTCTGACCATGATTAATTGTTTTTCTCCTTTTTAGTTATTTTTAAATTGTATTCATCATTTATAGAAACAAATCTTTCCTGATAAAAACAAAATTTCACTTGACCTCATGTCCCCCTAGCCTCCAGTACTGCCTTGTCTCTTTCCAAAACTCAGAGACAACTTTCTAAGTGACTTACATTTCAATCTGTGTTCATAAATCTTGGCTGCCTCAACCTTCTGTTGTTGTTGCTCAGTCAGTAGGTTGTGTCCAACTCTTTGCAACCCCAGGACCTGCAGCACATTAGGCTTCCCTGTCCTTCACCATCTCCCAGAGTTTGCTCAAACTCATTCCATTGAGTTGGTAATGCCATCCAACCATTTTGTCCTCTGTCGTCCCCTTCTCCACCTGCTTTCAGTCTTTCCCACCATCAGGGCCTTTTCTAATGAGTTGGTTTTTTGCATCAGGTGGCCAAAGTATTGGAGTTTCAGCCTCAGCATCAGTCTTTCTCTAACGTGGATACTTTCCAAGGAAATGCCTCTCATGAAGATGACTGCCCTCTTTCTGTTGACTAAATTGAGTGGGTGTTTCTTTACTATTATGCTAGTAAAATTCTTAGATCTATCTGATACTGTTGAATACTTTTGTTTTTAATCTGGTTTGTCGCAGTTTTTTGATATTGCTTCCCAGTTTTTTTTTTTTTTTTTGAGAATTCCCTTTCTAACTTGTTTTTGTATAATTGTATATTTTCTTAAAATATGCCCTAGAATTTAATCTTCTGTTAATCTGAACAGGTTTCATGAAAAATCTCATTCATAGCTTTATCTCTAACATGCTATATTCTGATTAATCTCAAGCTAATATTTCATTCTGAATTTTTATTTTCTGGCATTCACAACCCTTGCAGCTCTATACAGGAGATCATTTGGGGGATGTCCTATAGGCTATAGGCTATATTCACACCTAAACTTCAGATATTTCTCCTAAATCTCTTTGTAAATTTTATAGACGATGCCTCTAATTCAAAGGATGGTTTTGATATACAAACAAGTAAATAAAAATATGTATGTATCTCATCTATTTGCTTTCTAGATTTTACTACAGAAAGACAATTTGCATTTTTTATTCAGTATCATATAACAAACCCTATGATTTAAGGTTATTATTTCAAAGTCTCCTCAAAGATATACACTTCCAAGGAAAATTTTAGGAATATTTTAATTTAGAATATTTTATTTCAGTATTTCTAAACAATGTATAAAATCTTTCTACTGATAAAATAGGGCTTCCCTGTAGCTCAGCTGGTAAAGAATCTGCCTGCGATGCAGGAGACCCTGGTTTAATTCCTGGGTAGGGAAGAGCCTCTGGTGAAGGGATAGGCTACCCACTACAGTATTTGTGGGCTTCCCTAATGGCTCAGCTGGTAAATAATCTTCCTGCAATGTGAGAGGCCTGGATTGGGAAGATCCCCTGGAGAAGGGGATGGCTACCCTCAGCAATATTCTGGCCTGATGAATTCCAGGGACTGTATAGTCCTTGGGGTTGTAAATAGTTCAACTCAATCGAGTGACTTTCACTTTCACTTTTTTCACTGATAAAATAATTTTCTCATTAGTACACATATTTCAATACTATAACTGCTACTGCTGCTAAGTCACTTCAGTCGTATCCGACTCTGTGCGACCCCATAGATGGCAGCCCACCAGGCTCCCCCATCCCTGGGATTCTCCAGGCAAGAACACTGGAGTGGGTTGCTATTTCCTTCTCCAATGCATGAAAGTGAAAGGTGAAAGTGAAGTCACTCAGTCGTGTCCGACTCTTAGCGACCCCATGGACTGCAGCCCACCAGGCTTCTCTGTCCATAGGATTTTTCAGGCAAGAGTACTGGACTGGGTTGCCATTTCATTGTATTAAAAATCATGGGCAACTATTAAGTAAACATACTAAATATCATAAATGCTTAGAGGAAAAACATAGCATGCTACTGTATAGACAAATGCATATAAATTGTTAGACAAGTGACACAAATGTGTAAAAATGATCTGAGCTTGACAACACATTTTGCTGTTTAATTCTCCCATAATGGTTTAAATACTTACATTGATAGGAAAATAGTAACTGCATATGTCTAAGTAAAATGTATTATTAGCATACTAAATTTATCCTACAAAGCAGGCCAATTTGTTTTGTACATTCTTCTTTCAACATAATATTTGATTCAAAGACATTGCAAAGGGAGTTTATTCCTTTGAATTTAAAAGGGGATTCTATAGATGAAATATGTGTATATATATATATATATATATATATATATACTTTTTTTCAGGAATCAGGTTTGCTTTTACATGTAACTTTTTTGGACTTTTTTGTTTATGTTAGCAGTGCTCATTTGATGTAACCTCACATGTTCATTTAGTATATCTTATCTTTGAGATTAATATGCTCTAAATTACAAATACCTGCCAATAGGCAAGACTAAAAATTCCCGTTTAGGCCTGTCTTTCACTGTAAAATTTGGTTTGTTACACATTGGCCTAAATCAGAAAAGTTCTCTCTTCTGAGTCTGTAGAATTTCCTTTAAAAACTGTAATAATTTTTTACAGTTTTATCATAGTATGAAAATAGAAATTAGATATATTTAAAATATATTATTTTATAAACTGTGATGTTTGATATTTGTATATATTGTAAAATAATTACCAAAATCAAATTACACTAAGATAGCCTCATTCTTCTGGGAGAAAACCTTCACAACAACAACAAAAACAGAGAAAGCTTTTCAAAAGTATAAAAGTATCCAAAGTATTGACGAGAATCTAACACTATCACTTTGAGTTGTATCTTGAGTAAAACATCATCTCTATATACAGCTACCAGATACCTTCCCTCCTTTCAAATATTTCCTTAGGTTTTTAACCATAGATTTATTCCAGGTATCATATCTTCTTCCCAGCATATACTGAGTGTTCTTATACTTATTTTGTGAATTAGGAGATGCACATATTTATAGTTATGTAATTCATTGACCTTTTAGTAGGAAGAAAAGTCTAAATATTCTAAATTTCAATTAATAAAAGACTATTTCTTCCAGCAGTCTTGATTCTAGTTTGTGCTTCATCCGGCCCTGCATTTTGTATGATGTATTCTGCATATAAGTTAAATACGCATGAGGACAATATACAGCCTTGATGTACTCTTTTCCCAATTTGGAACCAGGCTGTTGTTCCATGTCTGGTTCAAACTCTTGCTTCTTGACCTGCATACAGATTTCTTAGGAGGCAGGTAAGGTGGTCTGGTATTCCCATGTCTAAGAAATTTCCAGTTTGTTGTGATACACACAGTCAAACATTTTGGCATAGTCAATAAAATAGAAGTAGATGTTTTTTTGGAACTCTCTTGCTTTTTCCATGATCCAGTGGATGTTGGCAATTTGATCTCTGGTTCTTCTGCCTTTTCTAAATCCAGCTTGAATATTGGGAAGTTCATGATTCACATGTTGTTGAAGCCTGGCTTGGAGAATATTGAGCATTACTTTACTAGCATGTGAGATGAGTGCAATTGTGTGGCAGTTTGAACATTCTTTGAGATTAGAATGAAAACGGAACTTTTCCAGTCCCATGGCCACTGCTGGGTTTCCAAATTTGCTGACATATTGAGTGCAGCACTTTGACAGCATCATATTTTAGGATTTGAAATAGATAAACTGGCATTACATCACCTCTACTAGCTTCCTTCATAGTGAAGAAAAACCCACTTGACTTCACCTTCCAAGATGTCTGGCTCTAGGTGAGTGATCACACCATCATGATTATCTGGGTCATGAAGATATTTTTAGTATAGTTCTTCTGTGTATTCTTATCACCTCTTCTTAATATTTTCTGTTTCTGTTAGGTCCAAGTCCATACCATTTCTCCTTTATTGTGTCAATCTTTGCATGAAAATTTCCCTTGGTATTGCTAATTTTCTTGAAGAGATTCTAGTCTTTCCATTATATTTTTCCTTTATTTCTTTGCATTGATCACTGAGGAAGGCTTTCTTATCTCTCCTTGCTATTCTTTGGAACTTTGGAGAATTTGGAAGAAGAAATTTAGGAATATGTATCTTTTAATCTTAAAAGTATAATATTTGAAATGGATTATTCTAACAAGTTAAAATATCTAACATAATTCATGTAATGGAAACAATTGAAAATACTGATAAGTTTGGCTACATTAGAAATTAAAAGCTTTATTTATCAAAAACAAATAAGATATTGAAAAGGCAGTCCATAGAATGGGAAAGATATATGTAATACAAACAGAAAAAGTCTTGTGTCCAAATTATACAGCAGACTCTCAGGGCTCACTGAAAATTTTCACACTCATAGAAGAATGACCTAAAACTTGAATTGGCATATAACAGCAACAAATTTTGAAATGCCCAACAGATATTGAGGAAGACACTCAAGCTTCATTATTCATCAGGAAAGTACAAATTACTTTCAATTACAAATTACCTACAATTTCAAAGTACAAAAACATTGTGACATACCACTACACAGCTCTCATAGCAATCAAAACTGGAAAAGCTGACAGAACAGGTATCAGCAAGGATGTGGAGCACCTAAATTCTCAGGCTCTTCTGGGGCAGTTGTAAAGCGCCATAATTACTGTGGGAAACTGTTTAACGATAAGTTGAAGATATGCATATTCTATGCTCAAAAATTCACTAGTATGTATATACCCAATGCCAAGTCATTTCAACCTTGTCTGGCTGAAATGTGACCCTATGGACTATAGTCTGCCAGGCTCCTCTATCCACGGGGTTTTCCAGGCAAGAATACTGGAGTGGGTTGCTGTGCCCTTCTGCAGGGGATCTTCTTAACCTAGGTATCAAACCGGCATCTCTTATGTCTCCTACATTGGCAAATAGGTTCTTCATCACCACTACCACTACCAGGGAAGTCCATATATCCAATAGGTATGTTCATATATGAAAATTAAAGATATTTACCAAGATGTATATAGCAACATGAGGAGGGCATAGCAACCCACTCCAGTATTCTTGTCTGCAGTATCCCCATGGAAAGAGCACCCTGGCAGGCTGCAGTCTTTGCTGTGCAAAGAATCAGACACAATTGAGCAACTAAGCACAGCACAGAACAGCACATATAGCAACTCTGGACTTCCCAGGTGACTCATTGGTAAAGAATCCACCTTCCAGTGGAAGACACAGGGGACGTGTCTTCAGTTCCTATGTTGGGAGGATCCCAAGGAGGAAGAAATGGCAACCCATTCCAGTATTCTTGCCAGGAAAATCCCATGGACAAAGGAGACTGGTAGGCTACAGTCCATAGGGTTGCAAAGAGCCGGACAGGACTGAAATGACTTGGCATTGGATATATGCATACTAGACACACACACACACACACACACACACACACACACACACACACACACACAGAAACTTTAATCATAACAGCTTCAAATTAGAGAAAACTGTATGTCCAGTAATAGTAACAGTGATGAATAAACTTTGACTTATTTTAACAATAGAAAAATAGATAGCAATCAAAATGATTAGACTCCCAAAGAGCATGATGGATATCACAAACATAACACTTGGTAAAAGTAGCCAAACACAAAATAACATATGTGTTATGATTACTTTTATATCAAATTTTAAAACAAAAATAATCTATATTAAAGAAGTGAAGTAGTAGCTACAATTAAGAGAAAGATGTGGGTCTTAGAACCCTTTCTGAGAAGGGCTTTAGAATTGTTTAAACATTTTTTATATTGAAATTGTTTCTGGTCAAATAGGCATGTTCATCTTCTGCTAATTCACAAATAATTAAACTTGTAAACTCCATATTCAAAAGCAGAGATACTACTTTGCCAACAAAGGTCCATCTAGTCAAGGCTATGGTTTTTCCTGTGGTCATGTATGGATGTAAGAGTTGGACTGTGAAGAAGGTTAAGCACTGAAGAATTGATGCTTTTGAACTGTGGTGTTGGAGAAGACTCTTGAGAGTCCCTTGGACTGCCAGGAGATCCAACCAGTCCATTCTGAAGGAGATCAGCCCTGGGATTTCTTTGGAAGGAATGATGCTAAAGCTGAAACTCCAGTACTTTGGCCACCTCATACGAAGAGTTGACTCATTGGAAAAGACTTTGATGCTGGGAGGGATTGGGGGCAGGAGGAGAAGGGAACGACAGAGGATCAGATAGCTGAATGGCATCACCGACTCGATGGACGTGAGTCTGAGTGAACTCCGGGAGTTGGTGATGGACAGGGAGGCCTGGCGTGCTGCATTTCACAAAGTCGCAAAGAGTTGGATAGGACTGAGCAACTGAACTGAACTGAAACTGCATAAACAAAATTTATAAATAAAATGAATCAAATTTCCTTGATATCTATATAAAATAGATAGATATGAATTACTGGTTATAAAATACTGAATAAGTTTTTCTCCCAATCTAATTGAATATTACAGATTCTGTAGAACTGGACACATACACTAATGTTACTATCACCTTTTAAAAATTCCAGGAAATATGTAAACAATAGTGAAGAATTCTATATATTTTCCATCCTTACATTTGGCTCTAAAGTATTCACCCCAAGTTAAGCCAATTATAAAAGATATTATGGGGACAATATAATTGGAGTATCTTATAATTATATTTTGATATAATGGCTTATAGTAGAATTGTATTGCTGCTCTTGGTAAAGATTCTAATAATGATATTCAGATCAAATATTCTTTCAGTTAAAAAGAAATAGAATCCATGTCTTGTTAACTAGCAACACATTGCCCTGTTTTCTAAGGCATCCCTAACATCTAACATACATTATACTTCCAAATTAATGCAATATTGTGACAAGATTACTTGAAAATTACTTGTGGGATCATCAGAGTTAAACTCCAGTTTGTCACATGAAGCAATATATATTTTATCTGACAGACTCAATTTGTTCTAAAATTAAACAACTCAACATATCTTCATCAAGTAAAGAACAAATTTTCTGTTTTCAGTATAGACACAGGTCTTAGATGCATAATTTATAAAGAGTCACAGTCCTTTAGATGAAAGCCAAATACAAGGTGCCTTTTAAAAAACACTTCGAGATATAATTGACATATAAAAGCCATGTATATTTATTTAATGTATACAACCTAATAAGTTGGAGATGAGTTTTCATCACTACAATCTATGCCATAAACATATATACCCCTTCCAAAAAGTTCCTTCCTCTCACTTTTATTATCTTTATTACTTTGTGCTTTCAGAGTGCTTAACATATAACTTATGCTCTTAGTAAATTTTTAACTACAAAACCATTGTTAACTATAATCCCTGTGTTGTACCACAGATCTCTAGGAGTTATTCATCTTGCATAACTAAAACTTTGTTTACTTTCACTAATATGTCTCCATTTCCCACTCCCCCAGGTCCTAGAAGTGACCATTTTAATCTCAGTTTCTATGCTGCTACTACTGCTCCTAAGTAACTTCAGTCGTGTCCGACTCTGCACGACCCCATGGACTGCAGCCCAGCAGCCCCTACATCCATGGGATTTTCCAGGCGAGTACTGGAGTGTGTTGCCATTGCAGCTTCTATGACTTTACTGTTCTAGAGTCTTCATATAAATGGTATCATGCAATATTTGTCCTTCTGTGTCTGACTTATTTCACTTAGTATAATGTCCTCCAGGATCATTCATGATAATTCAAATCATAGAATTTTCTTCTTGTTAAATGCTGAATAATATCCCAATTTTCTTAAATATGATGATAAAATTAGAAATAAAAAATAGCATTTTGGTAGGTACTTTGAGAGTTTATTTTTAGGTACCTCTTTATCTATAAATTATAAAAGAAAGTACATGAGATATCTAGGAATAATTGTTAAATTGGTTATCAAAGGTTAATTCTACACACTTTCATGAAAAATAAGAATTTTCATTTATGAGGTAAAATTTTTAAGAGAGGATATTGCATAGTATTCATGACATGAGAATACTGATTCCCTTTTCTGTGATCCCTGTTTTATACTTGAAGTGGCAGTAGAATAAATGTAGGGGCTTGGAAGTCACCACCCCATCTAAACTTTGGTATCTTCCTGTTACCTAAAGAGAAAATTTACGTTTAAATTATTTAATTTGTTCCTTTTTATATGTTGAAGCAGTGGCAAATTATGACGTGCATACATGCTGTACATGTTAAAGCATATATTCATAATTGGAACAATTTTAACTTGTACTTTTTAAAAATGTCCACAAATGCTTGAATATACATCAGGCAAGCATAGTAATAGTGGAACAAGGATATCATTAATTCAAGGTAATTACAAATGAACACATTTAAAAATTACTGAAAAATCATGTTATTACATGTTTTATAGGAATATTCTATCATATTCTTTTTACAGAGAAAATAAGATTACTGCATAAAATGTATAAATTTTTGAAAAATTATTATTATTTTTTAATAAGAGTCTCTGGTTACTTGGAAATGCAATAAATTCCCTTAGTTTTGTTGATATAGAACTAATATCCATGTATAAGTGCAGTGAAATACTTTAATTCAGTTCAGTTCAGTTGCTCAGTCGTGTCCAACTCTTTGCGATCCTATGAATCACAGCACACCAGGCCTCCCTGTCCATCACCAACTCTCAGAATTTACCCAAATTCATTTCCATTGAGTTGGTGATGCCATCCAGCCATCTCATCCTCTGTCATCCCCTTCTCCTCCTGCCCCTAATCCCTCCCAGGATCAGAGTCTTTTCCAATGAGTCAACTCTTCCCATGAGGTGGCCAAAGTACTGCAGTTTCAGCTTTAGCATCATTCCTTCCAAAGAACACCCAGGCTGATCTCCTTTACAATGGACTGGTTGGATATTCTTATAGTCCAAGGGACTCTCAAGAGTCTTCTCCAACACCACAGTTCAAAAGTATCAATTCTTCACGCTCAGCCTTCTTCACAGTCCGCCTCTCACATCCATACATGACTACTGGAAAAACCACAGCTTTGACAAGACGGACTTTAGTCGGCAAAGTAATGTCTCTGCTTTTGACTATGCTGTCCAAGTTTGTCACAGTTTTTCTTCCAAGGAGTAAGCGACTTTTAATTTCATGGCTGTGCAGTCACCATCTGCAGTGATTTTGGAGCCCCCAAAATAAAGTCTGACACTGTTTCCACTGTTTCCCCATCTGTTTCCCATGAAGTGATGGGACTGGATGTCATGATCTTTGTTTTCTGAATATTGAACTTTAAGTCAACTTTTCAACTCTCCTCTTTCACTTTCATCAAGAGGCTCTTTAGTTCCTCTTCACTTTCTGCCATAAGGGTGGTGTCATCTGCATATCTGAGGTGATTGATATTTCTCCCAGCAGTCTTGATTCCAGCTTGTGTTTCTTCCAGTCCAGCATTTCTCATGATGTACCCTGCATATAAGTTAAATAAGCAGGATGACAATATACAGCCTTGATGTACTCCTTTTCCTATTTGGAACCAGTCTGTTGTTCCATGTTCAAGTCTAACTGTTCCTTCCTGACCTGCACACAGGTTTCAAAGAGGTAGGTCAGGTGGTCTGGTATTCCCATCTCTTTCAGAATTTTCCACAGTTTATTGTGATCCACACAGTAAAAGGCTTTGGAATTGTCAATAAAGCAGAAATAGATGTTTTTCTGGAACTCTCTTGCTTTTTCTATGATCCAGTGGAGTTTGGCAATTTGATCTCTGATTCCCCTGCCTTTTCTAAAACCAGCTTGAACATCAGGAAGTTTATGGTTCACGTATTGTTGAAGCCTGGCTCGGAGAATTTTGAGCATTACTTTACCAGCATGTGAGATGAGTGAAGTTGTGCAGCAGTTTGAGCATTCTTTGGCACTGCCTTTCTTTGGGATTGGAATGAAAACTGACCTTTTCCAGTCCTGTGGCCACTGCTGAGTTTTCCAAATTTGCTGGCATATTGAATGCAGCACATTGACAGCATCATCTTTCAAGATTTGAAATAGCTCAACTGGAATGCTGTCACCTCCACTAGCTTTGTTTGTAGTGATGCTTTCTAAGGCCCACTTGACTTCACATTTCAGGATGTCTGGCTCTAGACAAGTGATCACACCATCATTATATCTGAGTCGTGAAGATCTTTTTTTTTTTCTTTCAATTTTTATTTTTACTTTATTTTGCTTTACAATACTCTATTGCTTTTGCCATACATTGACATGAATCAGCCACGGCTGTACATGAGTTGCCAGTCCTGAGCCCCACTCCCACCTCCCACCCTATATCATCTTTCTGGATCTTCCCTGTGACCAGCCCCAAGGATCCTGTATCCTATATCGCACATAGACTGGTGCTTCGTTTCTTACATGATAGTATACATGTTTCAATGCCATTTTCCCAAATCATCCCATCCTCTCCCTCTCCCACTGAGTCCAAAAGTCCACTCTATACATCTGTGTCTCTTTTGCTGTCTCACATACAAGGTTATCATTACCATTTTTCTAAATTCCATATATATGTGTTAGTATGCTGTATTGGTGTTTTCCTTTCTGGCTTATTTCACTCTGTATAATAGGCTCCAGTTTCATCCACCTCATTAGAACTGATTCAGCTGTATTCTTTTTAATGGCTAAGTAATGAAGATCTTTTTGTACAGTTCTTCTGTGTATTCTTGCCACCTCTTCTTAATATCTTCTGCTTCTGTTAGGCCTATACCATTTCTGTCCTTTATTGAACCCATCCTTGCATGAAATGTTCCCTTGGTATCTCTAATTTTCTTGAAGAGATCTCTAGTCTTTCCCATTCTGTTCTTTTCCCCTATTTCTTTGCATTGATCGCTGAAGAAGGCTTTCTTATCTCTTCTTGCTGTTCTTTGGAACTCTGCATTCAGATGCTTATATCTTTCCTTTTCTCCTTTGCTTTTCGCCTCTCTTCTTTTCACAGCTATTTGTAAGGCCTCCTCAGACAGCTATTTTGCTTTTTTGCATTTCTTTTCCATGGGGATGGTCTTGATCCCTGTCTCCTGTACAATGTCACCAACCTCATTCCATAATTCATCAGGCACTCTATCTATCAGATCTAGGCCCTTAAATCTATTTTTCACTTCCACTGTATAATCATAAAGGATTTGATGTAGGCCATACCTGAATGGTCTAGCGGTTTTCCCTACTTTCTTCAATTTAAAGCTGAATTTGGAAATAAGGAGTTAATGATCTGAGCCACAGTCAGCTCTTGTCTTATTTTTGTTGACCTTATAGAGCTTTTCCATCTTTGGCTGCATAGAATATAATCAATATGATTTTGCTGTTGACCATCTGGTGATGTCCATGTGTAGAGTCTTCTCTTGTGTTGTTGAAAGAGGGTGTTTGCTATGACCAGTGCATTTTCTTGGCAAAACTCTATTAGTCTTTGCCCTGCTTCATTCCGCATTCCAAGGCCAAATTTGCCTGTTACTCCAGGTGTTTTTTGACGTCCTACTTTTTGCATTCCAGTCCCTTGTAATAAAAAGGACCTCTTTTTGGGTGTTAGTTCTAAAAGGTCTTGTAGGTCTTCATAGAACCATTCAACTTCAGCTTCTTAAGTGTTACTGGTTGGGGCATAGACTTGGATTACTGTGATAGTGAATGGTTTGTCTTCTAAAAGAACAGAGATCATTCTGTCATCTTTGAGATTGCATCCAAGTACTGCATTTTTGGACTGTTTTTTTGACTATGAGGGCTGCTCCATTTCTTTCAAGGGATTCCTGCCCACAGTAATAGATATAATGATCATCTGAGTTAAATCCACCCATTCCAGTCCATTTTAATTAGCTAATTCCTAGAATGTCGACATTCACTCTTGCCATCTTTTATTTGACCACTTCCAATTTTCCTTGATTCATGGACCTGACATTCCAGGTTCCTATGCAACATTGCTCTTTACAGCATCGGATCTTGTTTCTATCACCAGTTACATGCACAGCTGGGTATTGTTTTTGCTTTGGCTCCATCCCTTCATTCTTCTGGAGTTATTTCTTCATTGATCTCCAGTAGCATATTGGCCACCTACTGACCTGGAGTGTTCTTCTTTGGTATCCTATCATTTTGCCTTTTCATACTGTTCATGGGGTTCTCAAGAATACTGAAGTGGTTTGCCATTCCCTTCTCCAGTGGACCACATTCTGTCTTAGAAGAGTCTAAAGATCTGTTGCTTTCATATTTATATCCTTTGATAATATTTATTGTGGGCCTGGTATGTTCCAGGCACATTACCCATGCAAGGAATATATTAGGGATTCATGGGCTGTGGATTTATATGCTCAGAATCTAGCGAGCGGAAAAAAAAAAAAAAGAAGAGCTATTGTTAGTAGCATCCTAATTGTAGGTAATAATAAACACATTGAAGATACAACATTTAACAAGATGACAGTGAAATTACTAATTGACTATTTTATAAACTGTTTAAAAAAAAATATAAAGAAGTGCCAAAGTTGACATATATTTTAACTCAAAGTTATTGAACAGGAACCTCTGTGCTCTGTGGTCACCTAAAATGGGAGGGAATCCAAAAGTATATGTGAGTATGTATCAGTTCAGTACAGTTCAGTCACTCAGTCATGTCCGACTATTTGTTACTCCATGAACTGCAGCATGCCAGGCCTCCGTGTCCATCACCAACTCCCAGAGTTCACTCAGACTCACGTCCATTGAGTCAGTGATGCAATCCAGCCAACTCATCCTGTGTCATCCCCTTCTCCTCCTGCCCCCAATCCCTCCCAGGATCAGAGTTTTTTCCAATGAGTCAGCTCTTCGCATGAGGTGGCCAAAGTACTGGAGTTTCAGCTTATATGTGTATGTGTGGCTGACTCACTTTACTGTACAGCAGAAACTAATACATTGTAAAGTAACTATACTCCAATTAAAAAAAAAAAGCTATTGACAGTAAACATGGTTGTAATAAGTAATTTAATGAGATATGAAATTATGGTTAGATCTTGAGATGTAAGTGATTTTTGCTATGACAATAAAAGTGAATGACTAAAGTCAAGTGAAGGCACATATCTATTAAAATGAGAGAAAAAAATCCCAGTTATCAATGGATAATCTGTATGCAAATTAACAAAATGTGGAATAAATGCAGATATTGGGCAAATAATAAAAATAAATAAAACCTGAGACAGATGCCACAGTTTATAATAAAATTATTTAAACAATACTTTTGAGAGTAAAAAAGTTTGCATACAATTATTTGAAAATAACTAATATAAACAATTTCCTAGGCAAATTAAGGCTTATATTTACTATGTAATGCAGAAAGCAATGAAATATTTGAAAGTATCTGAGATGATAAGTGTAGAGGGTTAGTACAAATTAATAGTATGAACCTTAAAGGAGAAGGGTTATTGGTAAGAGAAAAAAATATGATCAGGGTCTCTCTCTCTTGTGAGAATGGAGGATACCATCCCTACGTAGCTTGCTTGAGTTAGAATTAGCTATTTCATTGCTTTTGGACCCAGATTTTACTCAGAAACAGAAAGTATAGGAGGTGTTTGATGAAGGAAATGATGATAGAATGGAGATTAGTTTTCATGGAAGAGAAGCCAGGTTTCACAACAGGGAGAATGACCAGAATGGAAGAATTTTCCCAAATGAATAAATTCCCCAGATCACAGAATTTTCAGAGCTAAAATGGGAAGTGTCCTGATTATCAAGTTGTTCATCTTAAATCAAGACAGAAAGTGTAGGAAATATTCAATAAAGATGCTGGGCAACATAATTTTAAGGAAAGGAGATGTAGATATTTTTGGCTTGTTTTTCTTTTTCTTTGTTTCTCTCTTTAAAAAAAAATATTTTAAAATACTAACTGAATGCTTTTATTTATTTTTTAATTGATTTATTTGGGATTATAGTTGCGTTACAATATTGTGTTAGTTTCTACTATATATCAAAATGAATATGATACACACCTGTGTGTATGTATGCAAAAACAAAGAAGAAGGAAGTTTGTGTGGGAAAATTAGAGATAAACAGAGGCCAAGTAATAAACCTGACTTTATGTCATGATAATCAGTTAAAATGGAGGCACTCCTATTTATAGAAGAAGAGAGAAATATTCCAAAATCTTTATTTATTTCATTTTTTGATGAACATGCTTCTAATGGCTTAGGGAACCTCAACTTTATATATTTATATATGTATAAATATATATATATATAATATTTATAAATTTATATATATTTATATTTTAATAAATTATTTTATATTAAAGCAGGGAACCACACACAGATTTTAATAACCAAATAATAGAATCAAATAATAAAATGTTTATGCAAACTTTATATCACTGTAAAAGAACAGAATGGGAAAGACTAGAGATCTCTTCAAGAAAATTAGAGATATCAAGGGAACATTTCATTCAAAGATGGGCTTGATAAAGGACAGAAGCTGAAAATATTAAGAAGAGGTGGCAAGAATACACAGAAGAACTGTACAAAAAGATTTTCATGACCTGGATAATCACGATGGTGTGATCACTCATCTAGAGCCAGACATCCAGGAATGTGAAGTCAAGTGGGCCTTAGAAAGCATCACTATGAACAAAGCTAGTGGAGGTGATGGAATTCCTGTTGAGCTATTTCAAGTCCTGAAAGATGATGCTGTGAAAATGCTGCACTCAATATGCCAGCAAATTTGGAAAACTCAGCAGTGGCCACAGGACTGGAAAAGGTCACTTTTCATTCCAATCCCAAAGAAAAGCAGTGCCAAAGAATGCTCAAATACTACACTATTACATTCATCTCACATGCTAGTAAAGTAATGCTCAAAATTCTCCAAGCCAGGCTTCAGCAATACGTAAACTGTAAACTTTCTGATGTTCAAGCTGGTTTTAGAAAAGGCAGAAGAATCAGAGATCAAATTGCCAACATCCACTGGATCATGGAAAAAGCAAGAGAGTTCCAGAAAAACATCTATTTCTGCTCTATTGACTACAACTGTGTGGATCACAATAAACTGTGGAAAATTCTGAGAGAGATGGGATTACCAGACCACCTGACCTGCCTTTTGAGAAATCTGTATGCAAGTCAAGAAGCAACAGTTAGAACTGCACATGGAACAGACTGGTTCCAAATAGGAAAGGGAATATGACAAGGCTGTATATTGTCACCCTGTTTATTTAACTTTTATGCAGAGTACATCATGAGAAATGCTGGGCTGGATGAAACACAAGCTGGAATCAAGACTCCCGGGAAAAATATCAGTAACCTCAGATATGCAGATGACACCACCCTTATGGCAGAAAGTGAAGAGGAACTAAAAAGCCTCTTGATGAAAGTGAAAGAAGAGAGTGAAAAAGTTGACTTAAAGCTCAACATTCAGAAAAAAGAAGATCATGGCATCCAGTCCCATCACTTCATGGGAAATAGATGAGCAAACAGTGGAATCAGTGTCAGACTTTATTTTTTGGGGTTACAAAATCACTGTATATGGTGACAGCAGCCATGAAATTAAATGATGCTTGCTCCTTGGAAGAAAACTTATGATCAACTTAGATAGCTTATTCAAAAGCAGAGACATTACTTTGCAGACTGAGGTCCATCTAGTCAAGGCTGTGGTTTTTCCTTTGGTCATGTATGTATGTTAGAGTTGGACTGTAAGGCTGAGTGCTGAAGAATGGATGCTTTTGAACTGTGGTGTTGGAGAAGACCCTTGGACTGCAAGGAGATCCAACCTGTCCATTCTGAAGGAGATCAGCCCTAGTATTTCTTTGGAAGGAATGATGCTAAAGCCAAAACTCCAGTACTTTGGCCACCTCATGCGAAGAGTTGACTCACTGGAAAAGACTTTGATGATGGGAGGGATTGGGGGCAGGAGGAGAAGGGGACGACAGAGGATGAGGTGGCTTGATGACATCACTGACTCAATGGACGTGAGTCTGAGTGAATGCCGGGAGTTGGTGATAGACAGGGAGGCCTGGCGTGCTGCGATCCATGGGATCACAAAGAGTCGAACACGACTGAGCGACTGAACTGAATTGAAGTGAAACTGCGTAACAGTCTTCTTGGGAGCCCAGATGATTGTCTTTGACTCTCAGCCAAGATAAGGTCATTGGAATTTTTGATATACATTACAAAGTCCAAAGCTCTTTTGGTGATCCACAGAGCCAAAACCACACTTGTTGGGAAATATTTCCTTTAACTCTCCTTCAGTAAGGTACCTCACATATCAGTGGTTCAATCTAAAGATAAGTGAGTTCATGTGTGGATAAGGACCTGCAGAACTTCGAAATTATGTATAAATATTCAGGGGATTTTAAAGTACCAGACATTCCTTGGACTTCCACTGCTTGTCTACACTGTTTCTTCACCCATACTGTGTCTTTTGCCTTTAAGTAAAGCCTGTATATTAATATGTTCTGTGGTGTCTTGTGAGTACTCTGAAATATTTGATGTGGTAAAATCTCTACACTCATTCTATGAAAAAATAATTGTATTTTCATGATATACATTTAAGTTGATATGTAACTTCTGTACATTTTCTCTGCTGTGTTTCATTCATAAAACACCTCTTTTTCTCAGGAATTAAGGAGAGAAGACAGAGGGAAGAAATGATAGAATTAGGATTTATTTGTGACATATTGCAATCCATTTCCTAAATGGGAAAATTGAAGTATAGAATAGTTGACAAATTTTCCTAAAAATATCCTTAATCTCTACTCTTCCTAAAAATACCTTGAATTAATTATTGTATTCTTAGAATATCATAAATCACCAATGCTAGTAACATGGAGTGATCTCAGAATATATATATATTATGCTGAGGACAGAATTAGTAGAAGCTTTATAAGCAAGGCTTCTGTGTATATTTTATGAGAAAATATAGATATTTTGTTGAGAAATTAGATACCTTATGTAGTATTATGAAATGAAATTTCATTATTAAATATTCATGAAATATTCATTAATTTTATTCATGAAATATTAATAATTCATTAGATTTTAAATTTTAAACTTTTAACCAAAAAATGTTTCAATAATTACTCCTACAAAAATTGTAGGAGTACATGAGTTTTGCATTTGGAAAATTATTAGTATTAGTTTAAACAGAAAAACATTGCTATAATAACAGTGGAACACCATTCAAGTGTATTAAGGTGTAGAAAAGCATGATCAACCTTGTGTTTGAAAGCATTTATCTGGCTGAAAGTAAAAAATGGATAGATGGGGACAGACCTGAAGTCAGAGACAGTGAATTGGAGGTTAATGAAGTACGAAATCGGAGGAGATGTAACATGGCTTAAAGCATATTAATTTAAGGAAAACAGAGGAAAATGATTTAGAGGCAGAAATATGAAAGCAAGAGAGAGAAAGAAAGCATACTTGGGAAACATAAGTAAATTTAACCCTTTTTGTAATTTTGTGAAAGATTGAACTGTTAAAAGTCTAGAGCACCTTGCTAAATAAAAGCCCACAAGGTGGTCACGTGCTCTTGTGAGTGAAGTTTTACTGGAAAACAGCCAGACCCATTGGTCCCTGTGTTGTCTATGGATGCTGAAAGCTGTACAACAGAGATGAGTAGTTGGGACAAAAATCACATACCGGTAACATCAAAAACCTACAGTATAGCCTTTTATAGAAAAAAGTTACCAATAATCAGTACAGATCAGTTCAGTCGCTCAGTCGTGTTCAACTCTTGGCAACCTCATGAACCTCAGCAGGCCTTACTGTCCATCACCAACCCCTGAGTACACCCAAAGCCATGTCCATTGAGTCAGTGATGCCATCCAAACATCACATACTCTGTCGTCCCCTTCTCCTACTGCCCTCAAACTTTCCAAGCATCAGAGTCTTTTCAAATGAGTCAGCTCTTTGCATCAGGTGGCCAAAGTACTGGAGTTTCAGCTTCAGCATCAGTCCTTCCAATGAATATTCAGGACTGATTTCCTTTAGAATGGACTGGTTGGATCTCCTTGTAGTCTAAGGCACTCTCAAGAGTCTTCTCCAACACCACAGCTCAAAAGCATCAATTCCTTGGTGCTCAGCTTTCTTTATAGACAAACTGTCACATCCATACATGACCACTGGAAAAACCATAGCCTTGACTAGATGGACCTTTGTTGGCAAAGTAATGTCTTCGCTTTTTAATATGCTGTCTATGTTGGTCATAACTTTCCTTCCAAGGAGTAAGCACCTTTAATGTCATGGCTGCAGTCACCATCTGCAGTGATTTTGGAGCCCAAAAAACAAAGTCTGACACTGTTTCCACTGTTTCCCCATCTATTTCCCATGAAGTGATGGGACCAGGTGCCATAATCTTCATTTTCTGAATGTTGAGCTTTAAGCCAACTTTTTCACTCTCCTCTTTCACTTTCATCAAGAGGCCCTTTAGTTCTTCTTCACTTTCTGCCATAAGGGTGGTGTCATCTGCATATCTGAGGTTATTGATATTTCTCTCAGCAATCTTGATTCCAGCTTATGCTTCCCATAGCCCAGCATTTCTCATGATGTACGCTGCATAGAAGTTAAATAAGCCATGTGACAATATATAGCCCTAATGTACTCCTTTACCTATTTGGAACCAGTCTGTTGTTCCATGTCCAGTTCTAACTGTGGCTTCCTGACTTGCATACAGGTTTCTCAAGAGGCAGGTCAGGTGGTTTGGTATTCCCATCTGTTTCAGAATTTTTCACAGTTTATTGTGATCCACATAGTCAAAGGCTTTGGCATAGTCAATAATGCAGAAATAGATGTGTTTCTGGAACTCTCTTGGTTTTTTGATGATCCAGTGGATGTTGGCAATTTGATCTCTGGTTCCTCTGTTTTTTAAAAACA
Source organism: Nanger dama (assembly GCA_917880005.1). Taxonomy (NCBI): domain Eukaryota; kingdom Metazoa; phylum Chordata; class Mammalia; order Artiodactyla; family Bovidae; genus Nanger; species Nanger dama. Next base: position 12,046,677 of record CAKJTW010000054.1, on the reverse strand, counting down.
AGATTGAACATCTGGAAGTCCACAGTTCACGTGTTGCTGAAGCCTAGCTTGGAGAATTTTGAGCATTTACTAGCATGTGAGATGAGTGCAATTGTGCAGTAGTTTGAGCATTCTTTGGCATTGCCTTTCCTTGGGATTGGAATGAATATTGACCTCTTCCATTCCTATGACCACTGCTGAGTTTTCCAAATTTGCTGGCATATTGAGTGCAACACTTTCAAAGCATCATCTTTTAGGATTTGATGTAGCTCAACTGGAAATCCATCACCTCCACCAGTTTTCTTCATAGTGATGGTTTCTAAGGCCCACTTGACTTCACACTCCAGGATGTCTGGCTCTAGGTGAGTGTTATTGATCACACCATCATGATTTTCTGGGTTGTGAAGATCTTTTTGGACAGTTCTTCTGTGTTTTCTTGCCACCTCTTCTTAATACTTTCTGCTTCTGTTAGGGCCATACTATTTCTGTCCTTTACTGAGCCTATCTTTGCATGAAGTGTTCCCTTGGTATCTCTAATTTTCTTGAAGAGATCTCTAGTCTTTCCCATTCTATTGTTTTCTTCTATTCTTTGCATTGATCACTGAGGAAGGCTTTCTTATCTCTCTCCTAGGTATTCTTTGGAACTCTTCATTCAAACAGGTATATTTTTCCTTTTCTCCTTTGCTTTTCACTTCTCTTCTTTTCACAGCTATTTGTAAGGCCTCCTCAAACAGCTGTTTTGCTTTTTTGTATTTCTTTTATTGGGGATGGTCTTGATCCCTGTCTCCTGTACAATGTCAAGAACCTCAGTCAATAGTTCATCAGGCACTTTGCCTATCAGATCTAGGCCCTTAAATCTACTTCTCTCTTTCACTGTACAGTCACAGGGGATTTGACTTAGGTCATATCAGAATGGTCTAGTGAGATACATGAATTTCTGAAAATATTTTGGTGAGTTTTCACATTATTTTTTCCTGATTTTAGGTTGGTCTATTCCAGTTCCTTTGCATGTGAGCTAATCTGAATCAGGAGAAGGAAATGGCAACTCACTCAAGTATTCCTGCCTGGAGAATCCCATGGACAGAGGAGCCTGGTGTGCTACAATCCATGGGATTGCAAAGAGTCAGACATGACTGAAGCAACTGAGCACAGTTTGAATCAATGTATCTTTTAAAACTGAATGAGCCAAGAAAACATATGTTTTACCTTACTTATATAGCACTCTGAGTACCTTTTCTCACAAGGCTGGATTTATTAAATTTGAAAAGTACTAAAAATCATAATCTTTTATAACACCCCACAGCATTCTCAGTTGTCTAAACTTTATCTCTGTTGCATAAGATTCTGCCGCTTGAGGCTGGAGCAGCAGCTGCATTGCACTGGAGTGACTGTGAGGAGATGCCTCACATCTAAGGGCAGAGAAGCCTCAGCAAGACTGTAGGTGTTGGAGTGGTGGTGGCATGGTGATGGAGCAAGTTTGAGTATATATCCCATGTCCAAGGGCAAAGGAGAAGCCCCAGTGAGATGGTAGGAGTGGCAAAATCATGTTTAGAATCAAATGCCATACCCTCCAGAAATGCTCAGAGGGCTGCCAACAAGAGATTGACCTAGACTTACCTCTGAGTGTCCAGGAATCTCTGGCAAAGGAGTGAGTTGACGGTGGCCTGCTGCAGGCCTGGGGGCACTGAGTGTAGCAGTGCTCCATGGGAACCTTCTGAAGCATGTCACCATTATCTTCATTACCTCCCCCATATTCTGGCCTCAGGTCAAAAAACAGGAGGGAATACAGCCCTTTTCTTCAATATAAAATTGGATTAAAGATTCACTGAGCATGACATGGGGAGACCAAGCTTCAGTGAGTGAGGACTGTAACTTTATTTTTCAAAAAGAGCTTTTATACCCTGACTTGTACATAGAGGAAAGTGAAAGATGTAAAGTCATGTAGAGTTAGCTCAAACATTCCAGCAGTTTTGCCCTTATTGAAACCAGGATTTTTCTGCATATCTTTCCCATAAACAAGGGTCTTATGTTGTGTACATTATCTTCTGGCCTTGGAGGCCTATTGACATTTTATGACCCTTTTTTGATAAATGTTGATCAACCAGAAAACTTGTTTTCATTTGAAGTGTTTTTTCTTTATACCTCTAATCTGTGTCAGCCTCAGAAAGTACTAAACAGAGTTACATTCTCATGGAGCAAAGATGCAGGAAATTACAACAACAAAAAAAAGAACTTACTAGCTCAAAGGTCTGATGTGGTTAATACCAAGGCTACTACTTGTTTTTTTTTGTTTGTTTGTTTTGTTCTTTTTTTTTTTACATTCCAACTATATTAACTAATGCACTCCCAGGCACACAATGAATAAGGGATATGGGAACTTGGCAGCAAGCATTGGCTTAACAATGAAACCCTTCACCAGTATTATTTTAATAAAACTTTTTCATCCTTCTAAGGACTCTATGTTTTTTAGAAAGCTTAGGCTTCCCGTGTCATGGTGTGTGGACAATCATATGCATAGTTGCAAGAGTCTGGATAAACCTGCCAAGCAAGCTAGAATGCTAACGGGGGGGTGGGGGGGTGGTGGTGGTGGTGGTGGTGGTGGTGGTGGTGGTGGTGGTGAATTGAAATGCTCCTTTCATGCCCAGGAGACTTATCAACTACAGCCCTAAGTTGATTTTCTCCAGAGAAAGGTGATCAGGGATAGCCCCCTGTTAATGTCAGAAGAGTTGGTGAAAGGCATAACACAGTATACAGTAGACAGACAGATTTTGGTTTGGGGTAGATGCTCGAGCAGGTCCAGGGAGTCTCTTGAGTCCTGATCCTCCTTGCCTGTCAGGTCTCCTCCACATGGCCTTGTCATGGGTGGGATCTCCCATGCTGGCTCCCAGCAGAGATCAGTGGAGAAATAACTCCAGAAAGAATGAAGAGATAAGAGTCAAATTAAAGAAGAACACCCAGTTGTGGATGTGACTGATGATGGAAGTAAAGTCCAATTCTATAAACAGCAATATTCCATAGGAACCTGAGATGTTAGGTCCATGAATCAAGGCAAACTGGAAGTGATCAAACAGCAGATGACAACAGTGAACATCAACATTTTAGGACTCAAGGAACTAAAATGGACTGGCGGGTTAATTTAATTCAGATGACCATTATATCTAATACTGTGGGCAATAATCCCTTAGAAGAAATGGAGTAGCCATCATAGTCAGCAAAAAAAGAGCCGAAAATGCACTACTTGGAAACAATCTCAAAAATGACAGAATGGTCTCTATTTGGTTCCAAGGCAAACCATTGAATATTATAGTAATCCAAGTCTATGCCCCAAACAGTAATCCTGAAGAAGCTGAAGTTGAACGGTTCTCTATGAAGACCTACAGGACCTTCTATAACTAACACCCCCAAAAATGTCCTTTTCATTATAGGGGACTGGAATGCAAAAGTAGGGAAGTCAAGAAATACCTGGAGTAACTTGTAAATTTGGCCTTGGAGTACAGAATGAAGCAGGGCAAATGCTAACAGAGTTTTGCCAAGAGAATGCACTGGTCACAGCAAACACCCTCTTCCAACAGCACAAGAGAAAACTCTACACATGCACTTCACAAGATGATCAATACCAAAATCAGATTGATTATATTCTTTGCAGCCGAAGATGGAAAAGCTCTATACAGTCAACAAAAACAAATCCAGGAGCTGACTGTGGCTGATATCATGAACTCCTTATTGTCAAATTCAGACTTAAATTGATGAAAGTAGGGAAAACCACTGGATCATTCAGATAATGACCCAAATCAAATCCCTTACAACTATACAGTGGAAGTGACAAATAGATTTAAAGGATTAGATCTGATAGACAGAGTGCCTGAAGAACTATGGACAGAGGTTCATGACATTGTACAGGAGATAGGGATCAAGACCATCCTCAAGAAAAGAAAAGTAAAAATGTTATCTGAAGAGGCCTTACAAACAGCTATGAAAAGATAAGTGAAAGGCAGAGGACAAAAGGAAAGATATACCCGTTTGAATGCAGAGTTCCAAAGAATACCTAGTAGAGATAAGAAAGCTTTCATCAGTGATCAATGCAAAGAAATTGAGAAAATGATAGAATGGTAAGGACTAGAGATTTCTTCAATAAAACTTAAGATACCAAGGGAACATTTCATGCAAAGATAGGCTCAATAAATGACAGAAACGGTATGGACGTAACAGAAGCAGAAGATATTGAGAAGAGGTGGCAAGAATATACAGAGGAGCTTTCCAAAAAGGTCTTCTAGACTCAGATAATCATGATGGTGTGATCACGCACCTAGAGCCAAACATCCTATATGCGAAGTCAAGTGGGCCTTAGGAAGCATCACTATGAACAAAGCTAGTGGAGGTAATGGAATTTCAGTTGAGCTATTTCAAATCCTAAAAGAAGATGCTGTGAAAGTGCTACACTCAATATGCCAGCAAATTTGGAAAACTCAGCAGTGGCCACAGGACTGGAAGACGTCAGTTTTCATTCCAATCCCAAAGAAAGGCAATGCCAAAGAATGCTCAAACTATTGCACTGTTGCAATCATCTCACACGCTAACAAATAGTGCTCAAAATTCTCCAAGCCAGGCTTTAACAGTACATGAACCGTGAACTTCCTGATATTCAAACTGGATTTAGAAAAGGCAGAGAAACCAAAGATCAAATTGCCAACATCCGACAGATCTTTGAAAAAGCAAGAGAGTTCCAGAAAAACATCTATCTCTGCTTTATTGACTATGCCAAAGCCTTGATTGTGTGTATCACAGCAAACTGGATATTTCTTAAAGAGATGGAAATACATCTTGAAAAATGCCTCTTGAAAAACTGTATGCAGGTCAAAAAGCAACAGTTAGAGCTAGACATGGGACAGCAGACTGGTTCCAAATAGGGAAATGAGTACCTCAAAGCTGTATATTGTCACTCTGCTTATTTAACTTATATGCAGAATACAACATGAAAAACGCTGGGCTGAATGAAGCACAAGGTGGTATCAAGATTGCCAGAGAAATAGCAATAATCTCAGATATTCAGATGACACCACCCTTTTGGCAGAAAGCAAAGAAGAACTAAAGAGCCTCTTGATGAAACTGAAAGAGGAGAGTGAAAAAGTTGTCTTAAAACTCAACATTCAGAAAACTAAGATTGGCATCCAGTCCCATCATTTCATGGCAAATAATGAGGAAACAATGGAAACAGTGACAGACTTAATTTTTTTGGTTTCCAAAATCACTGCAGATGGTGACTGCAGCTGTGAAATGAAAAGACGCTTGCTCCTTGGAAGAAAACTTAGGATGAGCCTAGACAGCATATTAAAAAGCAGAGGTATTATTGCCAAAAAAAAGATCCATTTATTTATTTATTTATTGGTCTTTTTAAAATTTTTATTTTTACTTTATTTTGCTTTACAATACTGTATTGGTTTTGCCATATATTGACATAAATCAGCCATGGGTGTACATGAGTTCCCAATCCTGAACCCCCTCCCACTTCCCACCCCGTATCATCTCTCTGGATCATCCCTGTGCACCAGCCCCAAGCATCCTGTACCCTATATTGAACATAGACTGGTGATTCATTTCTTACCTGATAGTATACATGTTTCAATGCCATTCTCCCAAATCATCCCACTCTCTCCCTCTCCCACAGAGTCTAAAAGTCCATTCTATACATCTGTGTCTCCTTTGCTGTCTCGCATAGAGGGTTATCATTACCATCTTTCTAAATTCCATACATATGTGTTAGTACACTGTATTGGTATTTTTCTTTCTGGCTTACTTCACTCTGTATAATAGGCTCCAGTTTCATCCACCTCATTAGAACTGATTCAAATGTATTCTTTTTAATGGCTGAGTAATACTCCATTGTGTATATGTAACACTGTGTTCTTTCTTTTGTTTTTTTCTTTTTGTTTATTTTGTTTTATTTTATTTTTATTTTATTTTACTTTACAATACTGTATTGGTTTTGGCATACATTGACATGAATCCACCAAGGGTGTATATGAACTCCCAATCCTGAATCCCCCCCACCCCATATCATCTCTCTGGATCATCCCCATGCACCAGCCCCAAGCATCCTGTATCCTGTATCACACATAGACTGGTGCTTCATTTCTTACATGATAGTATACATGTTTCAATGCCATTCTCCCAAATCATCCCACCCTCTTCCTCTCCCTCAGAGTCCAAGAGTCCATTCTATACATCTGTATCTCTTTTGCTGTCTCGCATACAGGGTCATCATTGACATCTTTCTAAATTCCATATATATGTGTCAGTATACTGTATTGGTGTTTTTCTTTCTGGCTTACTTCACTCTGTATAATCAGCTCCAGTTTCATCCATCTCATTAGAACTGATTCAAATTTATTCTCTTTAATGGCTGAGTAATACTCCATTGTGTATAGGTACCACTGCTTTCTTATCCATTAATCTACTGATGGACATCTAGGTTGTTTCCATGCCCTGGCTATTATAAACAGTGCTGCAATGAACATTGGGGTACATGTGTCTCTTTAAATTCTGGTACAAAATAGAAAGCCCAGAGATAAATCCACACACCTATGGACACCTTATCTTCGACAAAGGAGGCAAGATATACAATGGAGTAAAGACAATCTCTTTAACAAGTAGTGCTGGGAAAATTGGTCAACCACTTGTAAAAGAATGAAACTAGAACACTTTCTAACACCACACACAAAAATAAACTCAAAATGGATTAAAGATCTAAACGTAAGATCAGAAACTATAAAACTCCTAGAGGAGAACATAGGCAAAACACTCTCTGACATAAATCACAGCAGGATCCTCTATGATCCACCTCCCAGAATACTGGAAATAAAACCAAAAACAAACAAATGGGATCTAATTAAAATTAAAAGCTTCTGCATAACAAAGGAAACTATAAGTAAGGTGAAAAGACAGACTTCTGAATGGGAGAAAACAATAGCAAATGAAGCAACTGACAAACAACTAATCTCAAAAATATACAAGCAACTTATGCAGCTCAACTCCAGAAAAATAAACTTACCCAATCAAAAAATGGGCCAAAGAACTAAATAGGCATTTCTTCAAAGAAGACATACGGATGGCTAACAAACACATGGAAAGATGCTCAACATTACTTATTATCACAGAAATGCAAAAAAAGATCCATTTAGTCAAGTCTATGGTTTTTCCAGTAGTCATGTATGGATGTGAGTGTTGGACTATAAAGAAAACTGAGCACTGAAGAACTGACACTTTGAACTATGGTGTTGAAGACTCTTTAGATTCCCTTGGACTGCAAGGAGATCCAACCAGTCCATCCTAAAGGAAATCAGTCGTGAACAGTCAATGAAAGGACTGATGCTGAAACTGAAACTCCAATACTTTGGCCATGTGATGCGAAGAACTGACTCATTTGAAAATACTCTGATGTTGGGAAAGATTGAAGGCAGGAAGAGAAGGGGACATTAGGGGATAAGATGATTGGATGGCATCACCAACTCAATGAACATGTGTTTGAGTAAACTCTGAGAGTTGGTGATGGACAGGGAGGCCTGGCGTACTGCGTTCCATGGGGTTGCAATGAGTCGGACACAACTGAGTGGCTGAACTGAACTGAACATATGATTATCTGAAAGTTTAACTAGGTATAACTTGGAAGAAAATTTATCAAAGAACACATCAAATAATAGTTTTGGTAGTTAACAATGAATTTATAACTGTGATCCTAATTGAGCTTTATAAAGTTTTTCAGACATTTATAAAGTTACAGTAAATGCATTAAACTACATAAATACCTCAAGATTCTGGGCTCAATGGAAAAAGTTGAACCTTTCAATTAATTGTCTGCCAGGCACTTTTTGTTTCCCAATCAAATAGAAGGGTAAAACTAAATTCTATTAAAGAATGTAAAAAGAAAGGGAAAGTAATTTAGACAATTTTTAATATGCCCAAATGATAATCCACAGTCTTATTTCTTGCTCATTGTAATTCTATTTATTCTAAAAGTTACAGACTCATTTCTCACTCTGGCTTATCCATTAGGCTGTCAAATCAATAGAAACTTAGATATGTTAGATTTTAGAAATTTTAGCTAACAATTTTTAAATCACTTTTATTGGAAAATGTAGCAAATGTCTAATTGCTGTATAAAAAGAGAGATATCCAGTTTAAAAAGAAGGAAGACTGTGGGGGCGCTCCGCAGAAAGAGCGGAGGCAGTGGAACTTCCCTCAGCAAAGCCGAGGGGTTCCCGAGGAGAGGTGAGCCTGCTGTCGCCAACCCAGCCCCTCGGCGAGCGAGAGATAATCAGACACGACAGGGGTTCCGCCGAAGCAGTTCCACTTTATTGTTGCAAACTCCCAGCTTATATAGACAAACAGGAGGGTTTTAGGAGGGACTTTCCATAGTTGCACCAATCACATTAAAGGTCAAATTGTCACCTTCATTATAACAGGAGTCTATAGAGATCACACACTGTCTATGTGCACAGAAATCAAGAGAGCCAATTAAAAACTTTGACAGACAACATAGACCCTGCCCCCATCTCTTCCGCCAGGCGCCATCTTAGGTTTTTGACCGCAAAGCTAGCCCCTTTGTTTTTAAGGTTTCCCATTTAGGGCCCCACAGAAGACAAAACCATTTTTTTAAAATATACCCTCTATGAAAGAGAACATTGTTAAAACCCTAGGAGTCCTATGTAGATTCAGCCACTTCCTTCTCCATTGGTGATCACTTTTCTGATTTTTGTGTGAAATATTTCTTTAGAGTTCTTTTCTACCAACTTGATTTAATAATTACTGACAGAGGGATATTATAGTCTCCAACAATAATAGTAGATTTATTTTTTTCTGTTAGTTCTATCATTTTTGGCTTTCTATATTTTGTCACTTTCTTGTTAGATGCAAATTTAAAATTGGTATATCTTCTTGGATAATTGACTTATGTTTAATTATGTAATCTCCTTCTTTGTCACTGGTAATTTTCCTATCTGAATTCTGCTTTGTCTGAAATTAGTATAGATATTCTGGCTTTCTTCTGATTAATGGGGTATCTTTCTCAATTCCTTTACCTTTACCCTATTTGAATTTTCATACTTAAAATTGATATTGTGTAGACTTCATATAATTACAGGTTTTACATGTAAATCTAACTGGACATTATTTGTCTTTTACCTGGCTTGTTTAGAACATTCATTTGTACAGAGGTCGTTGACATATTTAGATTTAAATCTACCATCTTTGTAGCTGTCTTCTATTATGCTTCTATTTTTTATTTTATCCCTGTACCCTCACCACCTCTATTTTTTTGAGTCTCCTCTGTTTTTACTTAAACATTTTATGATTTCATTTTCATTTGGTGTTGTCACAATATTAGTACTTTGTTGCAATCGTTGTTATAATTTCTCTAGAGTAAGAATCTGCCTGCGATAAAGGAGACCTGTGTTCAACCCCTAGATTGGGAAGATCCCTGGAAGAAGGGAATAGCTGCCCACTTCAAGTATTCTTGCCTGGAGAATCCCATGGTCTGAGGAACTTGGAGGGCTCCAGTCCATGGGAATGCAAAAAGTTGGACACAACCAAGTGGCTAACACTTGCACCTTACAATATACATTTCTAAATAATCTCAGTTCTCTTTAGCAAAACTATATCACTGTGTGTAGCACAAGTACCAAATAGCAGAGTATCCTCATCTCCTCTCTCCTGCTCCTTGTGACATTACTGTCAAATATTTTATTTCTGTGTAATCTATAATCACTCAATATATTGTTGCTATAATTGCTTAAAATTATCTTTTAGGTCAGTTAAAGACCAAAAAAAAAAAAAAAGTTTTATTTAGCTTCATTCTTTTTGTGACACTCTTCTTTACGTAAATCCAAAATACTTTCCTTTCATTGGAAGAATTTCTTTTAACATTTCTTGTGAAACTGTCTTTACAAGAATGTTGAGAGGTTTCCACTCTGTCTTTAAATTCACTGATCCTTTTATTATGCTATGTCAAGTCTGTGTCAAGAATGTCAAAGGTGTTTTGTTTTGTTTCCTTGTTTTTATTTCTAACTTTTAATTTTCATTCTTTCTTATGGCTTCCATCTGTCTGATGATATTACCCATCTGGTCTTGCATGTTGCTAGCTTTTCCATTAGAACTCTTTGAGTTTTGCTAATTTTGATTTCTTCAAATTTCTTCAAATATCTCTCTGGCTCTACCAGGAGACAGAAACAAATCAGTTATCTTTAATAAACAATGTAATATGCATATGCTAACTAGATAATCAAGAGCTAAACTTTTATGAAAAGAAAACCTTGCATTACAATAGAAGACAAACTACCACTTGAGATCTCAGAAAACAAAAAGGAGATTAGAATCATTAAAGATTTGAAGATAGAAAAAGGGTTTGCCTAGGAGGAGGCTTCAAGGATTGGCTGGTGTCAGTTTCTCTGAGTTCAGATGAGAGACGCTGAGGGACTAGAGCACAGAGCTCTGAGAAAAAGGTACTGATGGGCTAATGCTAAAAATCTCTGAGAGGGTGCAAGAAACCTAGATTTGTGATGGCTGAAAATCTGCAAACTAGGATCAACAGCTGCTATTCTAGTAAACGTTAACTGTCAAGGTTAACTCACTTCTAGAGTGATATTGACAGATACTGGACTTAAAAACAAAAAGAGAGGTAAACAGGGAAGCATATATTTTCTCTTTGCTCTTAGTCTCCCAGAACTCCGGAAGCACAGAAGTTTCTATTGGCCAAGCATGACAAGGAGACAAATGACAGTGAAAACAGTTTACAGACTCCCTGCTCTCACATCACTAAGTGAAGTACAGGGTGGGATGAATTGGAACATTGGACTTGACAATCCAATTATTGACAATCCAATATATGTTGGAATATATACACTATTGATACTATATATAAAATAGGTAACTAATGAGAACCTACCGTATAGCTCAGAGAACCCTACTCAAAACTCTGTGGTGACCTAAATGGGAAGGAAATCCAAAAAGAGGGAGTCTCTCTATCTCTCTATAGCTGGTTCACTTTGCTATACAGTAGAAACTAACACAACATTGTAAAGCAGTTATATTCCAATAAAAATTAAACAAAAATAAAATGAAGTATAGGAAGGTGGATGTGAAGCTAAGAGACCATAGTTACATAATTGACATTGTCCTTTATAGTTCTATTATTTACTTAAGTTGACTCCATTTCATATTGCACTATAAACCTGAGGTATTCACCTGTTGTACATGCTTGTCTTTCTGGTATATTTCATTTCCAAAAGTAGAGTTATTTACCTCATGTAGAAAATGAGGATTCCCTCTTCTATCGGACCATATAATTCACAAAATTCACTTTCTCAGCTATTCTCCTAGTTTATACCTTAATGGTCTCTTTTGTTTCCACTAACATCTTTGTCCTGACCAACTTAAATTCAGTCCTCAGCGGTTTGTCATTCCTGTAAATCTTTGTCCTGGAAAAGGTGTTCTTGTTGACATTTTGACCAAAAAGTTGGTCAAATGGCTCAAGCTACCTCTCACTATGGTCATCTCTAATTTACCCTCAAACTTTGAATCTCAGTTTCAACTGTGAAATCTTCTCTAGGTTTTATTGGCTGTTCTCATATTTAGGAGCCAAGCTTTCCAAGCAGAGTGAATACTTCCCAACATGAAAGCAATTATATGTTAGTGATTTGATTCCTGAGTTCTTTGACTGTCAGGGACTTCATTTAGTCTCTCTGCTATCTGTTTATTGACCTGAGTGATAATTACTTTTTCTTTTCACTTTGAGTTAATTAATCAAGTTGTAAAATTGCGTGTGTATGTGTTATGATTCCATCAAAAACATTACACATAATTATCAAACTTTGAGCCAGAGCAAATGGTAATAATAAAGTAGTGGTATTTCATTGAAATACAATAGAAAGGGAAATTAGGGGGAAAATGGAGCAGATATTTTTGTTTGAGATGCTAATAAGTTTACAGATGTTAAATATTCAGTATACAGTCTGAAATATGATACAGAACTAATAAAGACAGATACCTATTTAGGGCATGTTAGCATTGAGGTCAGGCTTCTCTGGTGGCTCAGCTGGTAAAGAATCTGCCTGCAAGGCAGGAGTGAAAAGTCTCTCAATCGTGTCCAACTCTTTGTGACCCCATGGAATGTACAGTCCATGGAATTCTCCAGGCCAGAATACTGAAGCGGGTAGCTTTTCCCTTCTCTAGGGGATCTTCCCAACCCAAGGACTGAATCCACATCTCCTTGAAGGCAGATTCTTTACCAGCTGAGCCACAAGGGAAGCCAAGAATAGTGGATTGAGTAACCTATCCCTTCTCCAGCGGATCTTCCTGACCCAAGAATTGAACTGGGGTCACCTGCATTGCAGGCAAATTCTTTATCAACTGAACTATCAGAGAAATCCTAATGCAAGATACCCAGGTTCAGTCCCCAAGGTCAACCCAGGTTAAGGAAGATCCCCTAGAGAAGGAAATGGAAACCCACTCTGGTATTATTACCTGGAGGATTCTATGGACATAGGAGCCTGGTGGGCTACAGTCCATGGGGTCAGAAAGAGTCAGCCATGACTGAGTGACTAACACTTTCAGCACTGAGATCATAATCAAAATCAGAGGGTGGGTGGCAAGGAAGAATTTTTATAAGTAAAATATGTTAAGAATATAGTGACCATCCTTTAAAATGGTTCTGATTTTTATTTAAAAATTCTACCTTCCATTTTCTGACCCATGAATTCCAGGAAATGAAATTACAATGCACAAAATTGCATAGTTTTTCTTGCTTAATATTAATGAAATCATATGCATATAGACATACACTACATATGTGTGTGTGTTTGTGCATACATCTACACATACTGCTGCATATACATATATATGTATGTGTGATGAATCGCTTCAATCCTGTCCAACTTTTTGCAACTCTATGGTCCATGGCATGCAAGGCTCTTCTGTCCATGATATTCTCTAAGCAAGAATCTTGGAGTGGGCTGCCATACCCTCCTCCAGGGGATCTTTCTGGCCCAGGGATTGAACCCATGCCTCTTACATTTCCAGCATTGCCAAGCGGGTTCTTTAACCACTAGTGCCACTTAGGAGACTCATATAAGTGCATATTATCTATTAAACTTTTAATAACTTCAGAACTGCTAAGATCAATTGACACTCTACCACCTCACCCAAATGGAAAGATTTTTTTGTTTTAATTATTGACATAGCTTCCTGATGGATATTCTTTCTGTTTTCTAATTAGGTGTTTTGAATAATTTAAATTAGCTTATAGATTCTTAAAATTCTTCAATCCAAGGTTGTGATGTCATACTCTTACTGAAGAAACCTTAACATGATTTTCTAAGCTCTGAGAGCTGGCTGCTGCTGATGCTGCTGCTACTAAGTTGCCTCAGTCGTGTCCGACTCTGTGTGACCCTATAGACAGCAGCCCACCAGGCTCTCCTGTCCCTGGGATTCTCCAGGCAATAACACTGGAGTGGGTTGCCATTTCCTTCTCCAGTGCCTGAAAGTTAAAAGTAAAAGTGAAGTCGCTCAGTCGTGTCTGACTTTAGCGACCCCATGACTGCAGCTTACCAGGTTTCTCCATCCAGGAGTTTCGATGCAAGAGTACTGGAGTGGATTGCCATTTTCTTCTCTAGTGATCTATAATTATCCAAGAAACCTAACTCTCCCCTTTAGTCTCTACAATTCTAACTTTCCTAAAACTGAACATAAAGCCAGTAAACAGCCACCAGGCTCTTTATTGATTACAATGGCACCTTTCCCTTCCAGGAATACTAAATTTTCATGGAGGGCATATTCCAAATCAGAAAAAATGTTCTGAAAGATAGGTCACGTTTTTCATAGATATATGTTTAACAACTGAGGAGGAAAAAAAGGCAACAAATGGAAATTGTGCATTTTGTCTATGAACAGGAATTATTGCATCATGAAACTAGCTACTACTATTAATCCCTTGAAAAATGTTCTTATCTTATTCCTGTGTTTCATTCCAGAAAGTGACAACTGATTTGTAAGCAATGCTACAAATTCACTGACTGGTGAATTTTATTAATAATATCTCTATGTACACCTGCCAACAATAGAAACACATCTCAAAAAATGTTAACAAGAGTACAATCATAACACAGACAGTTGTGTTAAGTATAATATTTTGAAGTGATAAAAATATTTTTAAGACTTGTCTTCTGAAAATATTGACCATATAAGACAGAATAATACCCAGATATCCCCTATTGTTACATAATTAAATGATGCAGATCAAATCTTCTGTAATTGAAAAAAGTTAGATTTGTGTGGTAATTTCAGTGATTTAAAAATGATTTGAAAAAGGCTACTAAGAAGATGAAATCAAATGATTAGAATTCTTTTTAATATTCCTAAAATATAACTACCTCACTGAAAATGTTTCATAGCACGTTTAAGCCCTTTGCTTCTTTACTCATGATTCTTAACATTCTTCACCAAAGAGGAGATAATATCTTTATCCACATTACTAACATGGCAGTTAAGGAGAGGCCAACCTCCTACTGTCCACAGCTGCTTTTAATTCACGAGCAATCGGAGTAAGTCAAGCATCACTAGTGAGCCTTTGCTGCTTCTTGCTGTTATTTCAACTAGGATACCATTATGCAAAGTAAAAACATCTGAAGATAGGTACCTCACTTAAAAGTGTTCAGCAGGAGTTCCACTTTTTGTCATTTTTGGAAAATTGCATCGTTTAGTTGCATATGTTGTACTGTTGGTAGACATGATTGCCTGGAATTAGTTAACATGCACACATGGTTTGACAAACTTAATTTTTCTTAGTGTCAAAAGTGAACTAAATTTTCAGACATTACTACTGTAGTAAACTCATTTTGCTTTTTGCCGTTCAATTATGATAGAAAGTTTAGACCATGTTAGCATATATAGCAATTATTATATAAATTCCAGGTAATAGGTTCTCTATGGTAAATATTTCACTGTGTGTACAGTCTAATCTCAGGGTGAAAAAAAACTAGAAAAACTCATCTTAACTAAATTATGCAGGGCCTTCTGAGGTGGCAGTAGTGGCCTGCCAGCACAGGAGATAGAAAGATATGTGTTCAATTCCTGGGTCTAGAATCATTAAATTAGTCCTGATCCATTAGATTTTAAAATAGATCTGTGAGAATTTGAAGTGAAAATAATTTTTCAGAAGCACTCATCTCACTGAGGCTGGCTTATGTTTTGTTGTTTAACCCCATTGTTCTCCTAGGATCTTCCTTAATATAGGAATTTATCCTTAATTTAGGATTTATCTTTAGAGTCATTTTGCCCAACAAACAAAAGTACCCATTGTCCATTCTGTTTTGAAGTTCACATGAAGCAAATATCTAAATAATGTGTGAGAACTGACTTATATCACATGTGGTATGTTTCACATACAGTTACATCCTATTTACTGATCATTTCCAGTATCATTTTATCACTACAATGATAATAACTGATAGTTTTAAGTAAGATCTTGATGTCCTGCATGATATTAATAGATTTTTACTTTATATCATCTTTAGCTTTCATAACAGCTTTGTGAAGTAAGTAATATTATTATCTCCATCTACTACTGAGCAAACTGAGGTCCAGAGAGAAGTTTTAATCCGCTCAGGTTATGCAGCTAGTGAAGCTGCTCCCCTAAGAATGAAAAGTCTTCTTCAAAAGCCTATTTTAGTATGTACGTCTAGCTCTTGAATTGCTTAGCCAGTTCTATATACCATAAGCAATAAAACCATGTACTTACTGAGCAACTGGTTGTTAGAAAAAAAAAGAAAGAAAACATGTATCAAAAGTATATCAATTTAACCATTTAACTTAGGAATAAAGAAAGGGAGGAAGGCAAGTATGCTACATGGTGCTCACAATTCACATTTTAAAGTGGGTTACATTTCACCAGGAACAAAGTCCTATAATTTTTATCACATTCTGGAAAATGCATCATTGTTTGTACAGTCACACAGTCCAGATGGACCTACCTTCCTTCTAGCTGCCCTGCAGTGCACAGAGTGTTCCATATGTAATAGAAGACAGAGATGCTAATTCAACCCATAGCACACACATTCCATCCATGAGGAACAGAGCTGGACCACAGACAGTATGTGCCCTCTATGCAAGGGCATTTCTCACAAACGCTGCGTGAAACTTCTGCTTACATCTCCCACAACTCACGCCCCTGACTACAAGTAGTTGCCAGAAAAGAAAAGCTGAGGAACTGTAGTCTTCAGTTGGAGCAGCAAGGTGTTTTAGCTAAAATTCTTGTGTTCAGTGAAGAGGAAGACAATAATGGATATTAAAATCAATGAGTAGGCTTTTGCAAAGGCATACCTCAGTTAAAGAAATGTTTTCTATTCAAAAATTGTGATCTCCAATTTCATTTAATATATTCATAACTGAATTTGCCACAGGGTAGTCAAGGAAACAATGTATACAAAAGTTCTGAAAGTCAGATTTTGTACCATTAGAAGTAATTGTAAAGATTATGAAATAAAGATGAAATTTAGGAAAAATATAAATTTGGTATTTGAATATTTAATACATTTGCTGCTTTTATTGACATTTTATTGACTGTGCCATGAGTGTTAGCTCAATAATCAGACTTGCCTAAACCATATCATCAATGTTTCTACTCCCTCTTGTCAGAGAAAGAGGATATTTTAAATAATCTATGGCATATCATTGCCTTGGATACCAAAGAGGAGACTATTTGTAGTTTTAAGAAAGAAAAAGAATAGGTCAACGTTAGTTAACATTTAGTGAAAAGAGCCTACTGTTTTGACAAAGAAAAACATAGGCTTTTCTTAGGGAGCTATGTGTTGTTTCCTCTTGTGTGATCTAGAAAGAAAGCAGGCATGGCTGTCTCTGGAAGGAAGACTGAACTAAAGCTGAATATCCCATTTGTACTTTCACTGGACTGGAGCCCATATTACCCTGATGAGGTCTGCTAATTGAAGCAGAGGCAAGCCTCATTAGCTAAATGCTGAAGTCCTGTTCCAGGCCATGGTGTTCAAACAACCAAGAGACAAATTATGTACCTGCACTGGTGTGCTGTGTGCTTAGTCACTCAATTGTGTCTGACTCTTTGCAACCCCATGGACTTTAGCCCACCAGACTCCTCTGTTCATGGGGATTCTCCAGGCAAGAGTACTGGAGTACCATGCCCTCCTCCAGTGTATCTTCCAAACCCAGGGATCAAACCCAGGTCTTCCACATTGCAGGCAGATTCTTCACTGTCTGAGCCATGGGGGAAGCCCTTCCTTGGAGAGAAATATGATTTCCAGAGGGTAAGGGTAAATGCAGATGGTTGAAAAATATTAACAGAAGATTATGGGAGGAAGGAAAGAGGACTTGGATCTAGATGAGGCAAAGAGATCTTGAGAGGTAGTTGGATTCCACAGAGATCTTATCCTCTTCAACTATGCGGTTACTGTTTGTTAGTGTTTGCTTTGTGTGAGATAAGGCAGTCCCTAAACTAAAGACAGTTACGACCTTTCTTCCTATCACGGTACACATGCCTGAGATCTACACAGTCCTCCAGTAAGAAACACCAAGCATTTCCAATATGGTTATGTTGGTGTGGTCTGGCAGAGGCTAGAAAGACAGGGTCTCCTGGGACAGACTGTCCTTATGAGTGCTGGAATAATGGGTCTCAAGCTATTAGATTCCTCCTCCTCTTCCTCAGGGGGCAACAATAGAAAATCACCAACACTATTGCAACAAGAGGAGAGAATAAGGTAAATGTCTCCAATGCAATTGCAGTTCAGAGAGAATCACCCTAAAGGTTGTGGGAAAATAGCTCTGCCCAGATAGGTTGCACACAACTAATTTTACAATTTCAAACTCAGCCTTGCCTGATGGTAACAACTGATTTTTATAAGACTAGCTTTCTAAGAGTGTGTAGCCAGCACATGGCCACTCTTTTCCATGATAAATGTTGATAATCTTTGTGAGATTCTGCTGTTTAGTTAATGTAGTAGCATTATTTCTAAGCAATATCTAATCTGATGTTTTCACTATTTTGTATTGTATATTCCTTGGACTGATGGTCAGCTTCCTTTTGAGAGTTGTGCTTTCACAAACATACCTGAAGGATATTGGTAGTGAACATTTTATCCTAGAGGTGCATTAGGGGCTTCAAGACATCTGATTTTCTTACTTTCATATCAAACGTGTGTGCACAGTATGTTGTAGATATAGATATACAAAGATGACACTTCACCTCTCCTTAGGCATAGTATTTTAATCTCCCATTGAATATATCATGTGAAACATGCTCCATTCTGTTTGTCACATCACGTCATTTCTAATTAAAAAATGTGGCCCCCAAAATAAAAATATTTTATTATTAAAATCCATACTTTATATAATTCTTTCCAAGTTCTTTTTATCCCCAACTCTTATAGATTAAGAAAAGTAACACTAATGAACCCACAAATAAATTACAGTTCAGTTCAGTTCAGTTCAGTTCAGTTCAGTAGCTCAGTCATGTCTGACTCTGTGACCCCATGAGTTGCGGCACGCCAGGCCTCCCTGTCCATCACCAACTCCCAGAGTTCACTCAAACTCAGTTCCATCGAGTCGGTGATGCCATCCAGCCATCTCATCCTCTGTTGTCCCCTTTTCCTCCTGTCCTCAATCCCTCCCAGCATCAGAGTATTTTCCAGTGAGTCAACTCTTCGCATCAGGTGGCCAAAGTACTAGAGTTTCACCTTTAGTATCATTCCTTCCAAACAAAACCTAGGGCTGATCTCCTTCAGAATGGACTGGTTGGATCTCCTTGCAGTCCAAGGGACTCTCAAGAGTCTTCTCTAACACCACAGTTCAAAAGCATCAATTCTTCGGTGCTCAGCTTTCTTCATAGTCCAATTCTCACATCCATACATGACCACTGAAAAAGCATAGCCTTGACTAGATGGACCTTTGTTGGCAAATTAATTAATCCACAAATCTCTTCTTAATCTTTAGCCTTTGATAACTGTTAGGGTTTCTAATTTTGTTGTTTGCTTATTTCTTTAGATTGCCCAATCCATTTGGAAATTAATTTTGTTCTTTTGCTTGCTGTGACAAAAAGAAGTGGTTATTTCATATTTTCTATGCTCTTTTTCCCATCTCCATCATGATTTCTGTCATTTCCTATTGCTTTGAGCAGTCTATAGAGTTTTATTCTTAACTGTCTGTCCTTAAGTTCAATACTTTCTTTTCAAATATCTTGTCATAATTGTTATTTTATATTATTTATCAATAGGTACTGCCTTCCTTCTAAAAAAAAAAAAAAACTTTAAAATATTATCACTGGCAAATCTTGTTGATCCTTAAAACTATAGTAGCACTTCCCTATAGTACTTGCCCTGGAAATAAAAATATTCCGTTCTCATGTTGTTAAGTATATATGGAGTCCACTAGCCACAGCTGAATATTAACATGTTGAATTGTGACTAGAAAAAGACTAAGAAGCTGAATCTTTTAGCTTTATTTTATTGTTAGTAGCCACATGTTACTAGTAGGTACTTTATTGGATTGTGCATCTCTGAAAGTGTAGAATTTGTGAGGGAGAAAGTCTCCGTACTTGTAAATAATCCATCTTATAAATGAGAATGAGTTTCATGGTGGAGATTACTTCAGTGTCCAATGAACTCTAATCTCCACCATCTAGAGAGAAGCAGGGAAGCTGAGTAAAACCTCACCACACCAGCAACTGACTGGATGAACATTGTTCTTAGATTCACTAGTAATATTCAATTCCCGGTTCAGTCCTTTAGTTTTCTATGATAATCATTCTAATTCTGTGCAACTATCTTGAAAACACGAGCATATAAGGAAGCACCCCTTGTTTCTCAATAAGAACTGAACAAAGAACTAGACCGAGACAAGGTTAAGAGAAAACCTGAATATACGGGATATACATTATCCATTCCTTTGTGTGTATATGTGTGTGTATGAATGTTTTCAAGAAAATTTAAACAAAGCAAAACATTTAGAAAAACTGAATTGTTTGGTGGAAAAAAAAAAGGTATAGGATACAGATTTGGAAATTTTTCTGACATTCTGTTATTTTAAAATTAAATTTAATAAATCTGAATGCAAGGGTATTTAATATGTTTCAGTACACTTAATTTATATTAACTTTAACTTTTCCATTTTCTTAAGGATCTCAGGAAAACCACACAAGGAAAAAAAAGTACTATGCTGCTGCTGCTGCTGCTGCTAAGTCGCTTCAGTCATGTCCGACTCTGTGTGACCCAATAGAAGGCAGCCCAGTAGGCTCTCTCATCCCTGGGATTCTCCAGACAAGACCACAGGAGTGGGTTGCCATTTCCTTCTCCAGTGCATGAAAGTGAAAAGTGAATGTGAAGTTGTTCAGTCGTGTTCGGCTCTTTGCGACCCCATGGACTGCAGCCCACCAGGCTCCTCTGTCTGTGGGATTTTCCAGGCAACAGTGCTGGAGTGGGGTGCCATTGCCTTCTCCGAAGAAGTAGTATACGTGAGAAAATTTCTTAGCAAACCATAAGATATTTGTGTCTATGTACATGTGTGTGCACATATGCAAGTGTGCGGGCATGTTTGCTAGAGTACATTTTATGAGGGCATTTGCAGACATAATCATGAGCAAATGTACGTTTTTTTATAGCCAAGGCAAATGAAGCATGCCTTCAATTAGAAGCTTCTGAAAATACACTGTGATAACCTACTGAGACTGGAATTGCTTTTCTTCACAGCATCACACCCACCTCTCTTTGGATGCCGGTAGTATAGAGTATAAGTGTTGTAAGTGCAATATGCTCTTCTTGAATCATTTTTGTTCATTAAATGCATTTTGTACTTCAAATACCATTCCAAGATTATACTTTTGATACCTCAGAAAGATCCACATGCTGCTTTTAGAGTTCAGGATGTGAAATAAGTGAACTTCAAAAGTCTTAGAACTCACATGTTATATAAATGAAAATGTGAAACTTCAGATTATTAAGGCTTTTCTGAAACACTTGATACATTTACATTCCTCGTTACCTAATATGCTATTATTTATTTTCAGCAATTGAAGTTTAATTTTATATACCCTTAAGCAAAAATTGAGAAAAAGGACATCCCTCCTTATGTTAAAAGTAAATGTACTTTGGCTTATATATGACACATGTATAGATATAGCTATAGATCTATACACATGTATCTATATTTATATCTATATTCCCAAATAAGACAAGTATGATTCTACATGACTTTGGGTGATTTTAAGGTAACAGAATCAATATCAAACCTTTATACCTACAAATCCTTTATTTGATATTACTGTAAATGTTATTTTTTAAAGTTTAATATCCAAATTTTCATTGCTAGTACATAGACATAAAATTAATTTTACATGTTTATTTTTGCCTACAACCTTATCAAACTCAATTCTTAGTTCTTATGCTTTTCTTTTGGCTAAGGAGATTACAGAGATTCACTCCCGTTTCCCTCCTTCATTTTTTTGTTATACATTTAATGTTTATATATGTTAAAAACACAATATGTTGCTGTTAAGTGTTAGCTGGCTCAATTGTGTTTGACTACTTCCTTTTAGATAGTTAACATTTAGTTTCATTAAAGGTAATAGAAAAATGATTTTGACATTTACCTTGATTTTATTTTCAGCACTTTATTCTTTGTGTTTGTAGCAAGAAGAAATCCATGTTTTTAGCTAATAACATATTCCTTTAGCTGGAAGATATTCTCTAACATATATTGAGCTATAGATCTGTTGCCACAGAATTCTCTTAATGTTTGATTACTTAAAGAGTTTTCATTTTCTCTTCAGTTTTGAAATATATTCACATTGATGATAGAATACTGGTTTCACATCATTCCATTCTGTTCTGGTTTGAATAATTTCTGATAAGAAGTCTGTTTTCATTACTTATTTTGCCCCCTTTACCAAAAAAAAAAAAAAAAAAAAGTGTGTATATGGCTGTAGTGAAGCCTTTTTCTTTCTTTTAAAATAGTTACAGTATGCCATGACTATGTGTGTATGTGCTTGATATAATGCTGTTTGATATTTTGAAAGTTTCTTAAATCTATGGGAATCTGTCATTAAGTATGGAAAAAAATTTAGCTGATATTCCATCCAATATTTCTTTGTCGTGTTTGCTCTATCTTCCCATTTTGGCGTTCCAAAATATAAAGATGTTAAACCCACTTTTTTTTTTTTTTTAATTTCACAGTTCTTAGATATTATGTCTTGTTGATTTTATTTTCTCTTTTTTTCATTGTTTTGATTAAGCCTAAGGAGAGGTGTCAAGAATGCACAGAGGAATTGTACAAAAGATCTTCACAACCAAGATAATCACAATGGTGTGATCACTCATCTAGAGCCAGACACCTGGAATGTGAAGTCAAGTCAGCCTTAGAAAACATCACTACGAACAAAGCTAGTAGAGGTGATGGAATTCCTATTGAGCTATTTCAAATCCTGAAAGATGATGCTGTGAAAGTGCTGCACTCAATATGTCAGCACATTTGGAAAACTCAGCAGTGGCCACAGGACTGGAAAGGTCAGTTTTCATTCCAATCCCAAAGAAAGGCAATGCCAAAAAATACTCAAACTACTGCACAATTGCACTCATCTCACATGCTAGTAAAGTAATGCTCAAAATTCTCCAAGCCAGGCTTTGGCAATACATGAACCGTGAGCTTACTGATGTTCAAGCTGGTTTTAGAAAAGGCAGAGGAACCAGAGATCAAATTGCCAACATCTGCTGGATCATGGGAAAAGCAAGAGAGTTCTAGAAAAACATCTATTTCTGCTTTATTGACTATGCCAAAGCCTTTGACTGTGCAGATCACAATAAACTGTGGAAAATTCTGAAAGAGATGGGAATATCAGACTACCTCACCTGCCTCTTGAGAAACCTATATGCAGGCCAGGAAGCAACAGCTAGAACTGGACATGGAACAACAGACTGGTTCCAAATAGGAAAAGTGCATCAAGGCTGTATATTGTCACCCTGCTTTTTTAACTTATATGCAGAGTACATCATGAGAAACTCTGGACTGGAAGAAACACAAGCTGGAATCAAGATTGCTGGAAGAAATATCAATAACCTCAGATATGCAGATAACACCACCCTTATGGCAGAAAGTGAAGAGGAGCTAAAAGCCTCTTGATGAAAGTGAAAGTGGAGAGCGAAAAAGTTGGCTTAAAGCTCAACATTCAGAAAACGAAGGTCATGGCATCTGGTCCCACCACCTCATGGGAAATAGATGGGGAAACAGTGGAAACAGTGTCAGAATTTATTTTGGGGGCTCCAAAATCACCACAGATGGTGACTGCAGCCATGAAATTAAAAGACGCTTACTCCTTGGAAGAAAAGTTATGACCAACTTAGATAGCATATTCAAAAGCAGAGACATTACCTTGCTGACTATGGTCCCTCTAGTCAAGGCTATGGTTTTTCCTGTGGTCATGTACAGATGTGAGAGTTGGACTGTGAAGAAGGCAGAGTGCCGAATAATTGATGCTTTTGAACTGTGGTGTTGGAGAAGACTCTTGAGAGTCCCTTGGACTGCAAGGAGATCCAACCAGTCCATTCTGAAGGAGATCAGCCCTGGGGTTTCTTTGGAAGGAATGATGCTAAAGCTGAAACTCTAGTACTTTGGCCATTTCATGTGAAGAGTTGACTCATTGGAAAAGCCTCTGATGCTGGGAGGGATTGGGGGCAGGAGGAGAAGGGGACGACAGAGGATGAGATGGCTGGATGGATGGTATCACTGACTCAATGGACGTGAGTCTGAGTGAACTCTGGGAGTTGGTGATGGACAGGGAGGCCTGGCGTGCTGTAATTCATGGGGTCGCTAAGAGTCGGACACAACTGAGCAACTGAACTGAACTGAACTGAACATTCAGGCAATCATACTGAGTCTAAATCTTGGGGTAAGGTTTTGTCAGCCAGGTTTTTTAAATCTCTTCTTGCATTGTTCATATATCTAATTCTATGAGTTAAACAAAATTTTTAAACTGTAAATCTGTGAACATGTAATAAAGCCTAACTTGATTCATTCTATAAATGTGTTTACTGATCATAGTGTCAATTCAAATGCTTATTTTAATGTATTATTTATTTTCTTATTATCTTAGAGTTTCTAGTATTGATTCATCTTTTTACTACTGAAACTACAACTTCAAGAAAATTTTTAAAGTACTGTATGTAAATATATAATTTCCATGTATCAGATATTGGTTTCCTGTAGCCTTATCACTTGCTTACTCTTTTATTCATGCATTTTTTTTAACCCATTCATACAGAAATAATTTATTTTATTGTTTCTTTTAAATAATTTGAGAGTAATTTGACATAATACTATTAAGAAATCAAATACTGACAAATTCTTAGCTTTTATTCAAATGCTGTTGATTGTCTTTTAATACCTTTTTAAAATATCTGGTCCATGGTTCAATTCAGAATAAGTCATTTCTATTAGTCATCATGAAACTAAAGTTTACTTTATTCTGAAGTAGTACCATAGAATGTCAACCCTTTGACAGTCTTGATCTTGGTGTTTTAGAGTAGGTCAAGCCAGTCATTTTTAAAAATGTTATAATATGTATTTTATTACATATTTTTAATTAATAATGCTTCATTCAGGTTTAAAACATTTCATTGGCCTTTATAAAATGCCTAAACATCAGATATTATACCTATAATGTTAAATGTATTTAAAACAAATCCACCTTTACTTCATTCATCAGTTGACCAAATCTTTACTAAATTCCTCCTTAAGGCCAGACTCTGTCCTGTGCTGGCAGTGAAAGGACAGTAGTGAAAAGTGTATAGCCTAGAGAAACAAATATCATATGAAATGACCTATATGCAAGAAAGGGGGATATAAAAGAACTTATCCACAAAACATAAACAGACTCACAGATACACAGTAAAACAAACTTATTGTTACCAAAGGGGAAAGGTGGAGGCTGGAGGGGTTGGGAAAGATGTGGAGGGATAAGTTAGGAGTTTGGGATTAACAGATACACACTACTATATATAAAAGTAGACAAACAATGTGGACCTACTGTATAGCATAAAGAATTACATTCAGTATCTTATAATAATATGTAAAGGGAAATAATCTGGAAAAGAATATATATATATATATCTATATATATCTATGATTTGCAATACCCCTGGAACTAACACAACATTGTAAATCAACTGCACTTCTGTGATGATAATAATGGTTGAAAAAAACCAAACAAACAAACATGGTTTCTGTTCCTATGGAGCAAAGACTCGAGTGAGGAGAGACATAAATACTTTCTGCTCTCACAATAGCAACCATTACTGCCTGCTGTGGAGGAACTGGAATGGCGTGACGGAAAAGTATAAACAAGTATCTAAGTTAGGTTGAATTGGAGTCAGAGAAGTCCTCTCTGTGGAGGGGACTTTTAACTTGCATCTTAAAGGCTAAATAGTAGTAAACTAGATGGAAAACATCTCAGAAATTAGAACCCATGAGTTAAAGTCCTAGATGCGAAAGTAAGAGAAAGTCAGAGTGGGAGGAGCCCAAAGGGAGAATGAGAGTAGTTTAAAGTGAGGACAAAAGGTGTAATGTCACCAGAGTGTATGAGTCCCCTCAGGTTTATGAAGAATTTCATTTTTATCATAAGTGCAATTTCAACCACAGAAAGCATAATGTAGGAGAGTCACATGATTAGATTTACATTTACTTCCATGAAACCATCTTTACTCTCCCTCCTTTTTCAATATAATTTTCTTAAGCATTTCCTCTACATATGTTGATCATAATATCAAATGGTAATATCATTTTAGTCTTGGAGATAAAATATAATATGGCACACATAAGATGAAGGACAGTTTGTTCTTTCAGTTCTTACCTCAATTTGTTCTTTGCTTTTCTGAAGTTACAAGCCTATTTGCAGAAGTCCTTTTGCTTATTATGAAGAATAGTTTTGCTAGCAACAAGTTCTGTTTCTTTTCATCTGAATTTGTACTTCTTGTTCATTCTTGATGCATTTCACTGGATATTGAATTTGTGGTGGATCTTTCATTTCTTTCAGTACCTGAAATGTTGTACCACTTCTTTCTGTCTTAATTTTCAGCAAGGTCTGGTGGACACAAAGGGTAGGGAAGGGAAAGGCTGAGAGTGCCAACCAGCCCTGTTCTTGACTCTGTTCGCTTGGTTCCTCAATCTGGTGATGAGTGTACATGTGTGGGTGGAGCAGAGTGGTGACTAGCCCCTTTGCCTTGCCTCATTGAGTCTAGTGGGGAAAGCTCAGCTTGTGAGCCTACTAAAACTATCTTGTGAAATCAGTGTGCTGCCTGCCATCTGCCTCTGGTGTCTGAAGGATGGAAAAGCAGCTCCCTGCTAATTGACACTACCCACCTCTGGCTTCCAGGGTTGGGCAGGGGGCACAGAATTTGAAAATCAGCTGCCAGTGTTCCCCAATGAAGTCACAGAAGTGGGGGTGTGGGTGGAGGAGGGATGCAGTTTTTCTGTTTTGCTGGATCGGGGTCAGTATTGCCAGTAGTTTTCTGTTATTAAGCCACCTTTTTTCTGATCCTTTGGCTAGGGGGACAGTAGATTCTGCTTGGAGCTTTTGGTCTGTGCCTGTGGGTGGTTCAAGACATAGTTTCTTTCCTGTTTCCTGGGAATATACAGGAAGTAACAAAGAGACCAGGGGAACTCACTGCCCTTTGTTAGCAAGGAAGAGGAAGCTTTGAAAAGAGCCTCAGGAGAAGGGTGGGGAATGAGGAGTTTGGTTTCCAGGATAATAAGCTTAAGTTTTCTGCAGGACAGCAGTAATATCACAGAGTGGAGGCGATGACTGGTAAAGTAAAAATTCAGAAAAAATGAGAGCAGTGTGGAAAGAAAAACATTTGTCTGTTTCCCTCCGAAGTTATATGATATAAACACTATTATGCTCTTTTTCAAAATCATTTGCTTTCATTATATATAAATGTTAGTCTGAGTCCATTAGAATACATTTGACACCTTAGAAGAAATGAAAGAGATAGATAAAAATAAAATGAGCTATTAGGCAGCACATTTATATGGTTTGTTTTTCAAAAAGTGTCCCAAAAGGAGACAAGGTGTCTGACATCTAGTCTTTTAAGTGCCTTGCTCTCCAAAACATATCTGAACATCCAAATGTGAAAGAGAGGAAATTGGGTACCTCAAAATGACTCTTTTAAGAGCTTTCTCTGGCTCCCAAAGAGATTTGTTTGCTTCTAGGAGATTTATTTTGTTATTATCACATCTGAAATGCACTAGGAAGAAAAAAAAAGACTTTTGTTAGTTTCAAACTATAGTAAATCAGCAATCCTAAGTGCAGTTCTGTCTTAAAGATTTATTTTGTTTGGTTATAATTGAGATGAGTCAAGGAGACAGTAGTATGGAAACAGTTTTGATTCTGCATCAGAACAAAGGTCAGTAACTTTCTATCCTCATAGTAAAAGCATTTTCTAAATATCTCTGATGGGAAGCATAGCTCTGGTGAGGATTAGATCTCTCAGCATACAGCACAAAGCAGAATACAGCACTCTGCTAAGAACTTGCCGCCCACCAAAATGTTAGAAGTAAGCATTTTAGGAAATATAGTTTGTACTCCATGCTTTGGGTACATTCAGCAAAATAACTATAGGGTAGAAATTGCTGTTTCACTGACATGATGTGCTTCATGTATATTGAGATAGTTCTGTTTCTGTAGCAGAAATGCCAACTTTTACACTGTATCAGATGTAGTTTTTGTCAAGGACACATCCACCTCATACTGTTAAAATATTTGGCTTTTAGGTTAAGTTGCCATTTGCCACTCCACATTTTCACACAAGAAATTGTTACAGCAGATAAGAAAAACTTAAAAAAAAAAAAAAGAGCAGGGTCCTGATTCTAGCTCTATGACCAGTGATCTGTGCTTGGGGAAAAATGGTAACCTTTTTTTGTCTCAGTTTTTTTAACCCATGTAACCATAATGATAATGCCTGTCCAGTAGGGTAAAGTTAATATACAGTGAACATATGAGTTACAAGACAGTGTAAGCTCTATGAATAGTATTGCTTTATCTTTAGTGTCCAGAATGCACACCACGACTATTGGCAATGAGAGACATATTATAGAAATTAGATAACAGGTACTCAGAAGATTCTGGGAAAGTTAAAGTCTGAAAGGTGGGGCGGGGGTGGGGGGACACCTGCTTTTCTACATGAACACATGAGTGACCAAGTCAGTTTACAGGAATACACAGGAAGCGAATCTGGTCGGTGAAGTCGGAGCTCATGGAGAGATGGATGAAACAGTCATTTCATCTGCTAATTTTGTGGGTCTCACCTGAGTGCCTGGTGATGGGCTAAGAGCTTCTGTTGCTGAGTAGAATTAACAGTTGTGGAGATGTGCTAGACATGGAACAGAGGAGAAAGAAAATACTTAGACCCACCTCTACCTATCACAGGGTCTGACCATGGCAACCTTCCAAGAATAATGGCCTTTGCTATGCTCCCAATTTATAAATGTGACATATTATTTCTCTTGACTTTGATCTACAAAGTTTTATAACTACTTTATGATATTTGGTAATTTTTACCTGATATGAAGCTTTATTTAGGCTCAGGTTAATTTTATATGTCAGTTTGACTGGAAATTCCAGGTATTTCATTATATATTATCCAGGCTGTGAGTGTTTATGGATGAGATTAATATTTGAGTTTGTAGACTAAGTAAATACATTGTCCTCTTCAGTGTGGATGGACCTTATCCAATCTATTGAAGACCTGAGTCAAAAAAGACATGATAAGGACAAATTTGCCCTCTCTGATTGACTTAGAGATGGGATGTTATTGTTCAGTCACTAAGTCCTGTTGGACTCTTTGACCCCATGAACAGTATCACACATCTATCCTCCACTGTCTTCCAGAGTCTGCTCAAATTCATATCCATTGAGTTGGTGATGTCATCCAGCCATTTCATTCTCTATTGCCCCCTTCTCCTTCTGTTCTCAATCTTTCCCTGCAACAGGGTTTTCCAGTGAGTCAGTTCTTCACATCTGCTGGTCAAAGTACTGGAGCTTCAGCTTTAGCAACAGTCCTTCAAATAAATATTCAAGATTGATTTCCTTTTGCATTGACTGGACTGATCTCCTTGAAGTCCAAAGGACTCTCAAGAGTCTTCTTCAGTACTGAAATTTGAAAGTATCAGTTCTTCAGCACTCATCCTTAATTGTCAAACTCTCATATACCAGCATGCATGACTACTGGAAAATACATAGCTACTGAAGTAAAAACAAAAAGACAAGATAAGGACAAGATTGCTGGATAGCAGTCTTCGGTGATCAATGCAAATAAATAGAGGAAAACAATAGAATGGGAAAGATTAGAGATATCTTCAGGATAATTGGAAATACCAACAGAACGTTTCATGCAAAGATGGGCATGATAAAGGACAGAAATGGTATGGACCTAACAGAAGAAGAAGATATTAATAAGAGGTGGCAAGAATACACAGAAGAAACAGATGGCATGCAGCTTAGAGGGTGGGCCCAGGCAGCCAAGTGTGACCCGCCAGACAAACACAGCCAGCACAAAGGGCAGGACTGGGGTGTTGATTGAGGGGAGGCATACAAATTTGAGCAGTGAATACAACCCTTCCAGCATGAAGAATAACCTCTGCAGCAAAGAGTGTAGGCAGCGAGGTACAGCAAATGCACATAAACCCCACAACGCAGAGAGTGAGTACGGTGAGCCGAAACAAATTCACACTAGCCCTGCGATGCAAGGGCCAGCCCGGAAGCTGAAACAAGTGCATACCAACCCCGCAACACAGAGTGCATGCCCAGGAAGCTGAGAGAACTGCACAGAAGCCCCCGACACAGAGGGTGGACCTCGGGAACTGAGTCAAGTGCACACATACCCCACAACACAGAAGGTGAGCTTAGAGAGATGAGGGAAGCCCACAAGTCACCTTGATGCAGAAGGATCCACACAAGTACCTACCTAGCAAGTTTTGGCCAGCAGCACAGGGCAGGACAGGGGAACAGAAGCACCGGCGATGATCCCAGGGACAAGTAGGGGGCTGGTGGCACTCCAGTTATGAGGGCCACTGCAGCTGAGAGGGCCACGTTGAAGCAGCTGTGGAAACAGACGTGCCTAACACCTCGGAAGCTTAGAAAGAGTGCCCAAAGGCATACTGAACCCATAGACACTCCAAAACCTACTGCTGGACACTGCACTGCCCTTAAGAGAGAGGAGATCCAGCTCCATCAGCCAGAACACAAGCAAAAGCTCTGCGAATCAGGAAAACATGATAAGACAACAACCCAACCCCATCCACAGGGGCAGACTCCACATCCAAGAACTACGACCTTGAGAATCTTTTTAAAATTATTTTTCTATTTTTTTTCTCTTACAAATCACATTGTTTATTCACCCAACATATCTCCACCTTCACACTAGACTTTAGTGGTGTTGTGAAGTTTTCCTGTTTGTTTTTCTTGTTATAAAATTTATTTTAATCATTTTAAGATTCTTTCTTCTTAGAAATCACACTGCTTATTCCCCAACATATTTCCACCATCACATTAGCTTTTTGTGGTACTGTGGAGTTTTCCTCTTTGTTTTCTTTGTTAAAAAGAAATCATTTTAAGATTTCTTTTCTTTTTTCTTATTAATCACACAGTTTATTCTCCCTACATATTTCCACCTCCATATTAGTCTTTTGTAGTTCCGTGGAATTTTCTTCTTTGTTTCTTGTCAAAGAAAAAAGAAAGAAAATAATTCATTTTAAGTTTTTTTCTTTTTCTCTTTCTCTCTTTTTTTTTTTAAATTAGTCTTTTTTTTTTTAATATTTAACTGCTTTTCCTACTGTTCTTTACTGGCTGTAGCTATTCCTGAATATATAAATCTTTTCCACATAATCTATTCATCTTTTTCTATTTGTTTCTCTTCTCTCTCTCTATTTTAATTTTTAAAATCCTCTTCTCCACCCCTTCCTTTTCTAATCTCTTCCTGTCTTTCTTTTCTCTCTCTCTTTTTTATTCTCCCCCTTTTCCCTCACTCTTTCTCGTTTCACCAAGTAAGTTAAATTGTTGAGCTCTCTATGTTATATCCCCCAGTTAGCCCTCTGCTTATGCTCATATTTCCAGACCAAGCATTAACTAACTCTGCTTTCAATTGATTGATATCACCTCTGGTTTTCCTTGCTCACCAAGTCAATCTCCTGTGCTCTTTTCTTTAGAACACATTGGTTATTACTGTATATGTGGAAGTGTGTATATATGTCCCAGTATTTCTGTAATTACCTACTTGATCTCCTCCTACTAGAAGCCAGAGACAAGTCACCCCCAACAAGAAATCAACACAAACCACACAACAAACATTTCCCTCCAAGGGCAAAAATCAAAAGGAAGAAGTATTACAACCCTAAAGCCTGGGAAAAGGAGATCTCAAGTGAAGCAAGCTAGAAAAAAAAAAGAAAGAAAGAAAAGAAAAGACAGAGAAATACAGGATTCGTTTGAAAGAGAAAGGTGGAAACTCACAAGACCAAATAAACAAAGAGGAAATAAGTAATCTTCCTGAGAGAGAATTCATAATAAGGATAATAAAGAAGCTCCCGAAGACTTGAAAATAGAATTGAGAAAATGCAAGAAGCATTTAACACAGTTAATACAATCAACAAGGACATAGAAGAAAGAAAGAATAAGCAAACAGAGATGAATAATTCAACCACTGACATTGAACATACTCTAGAAGGAATCAATAGCAGAATAACTGAGGCAGAGGAATGGAAAAGTGAGCTGGAAGATAGAATGGTGGAAATAACTGCTGAGAGCAGAATAAAGGGAAAAGAATGAAAAGAATTGAGGAAAGCCTCAGACACCTTGGGGACAGTATTAAACACATGAACATTTGAGCTATAGGGGTCCCAGAGGAAGAATAAAAAGAAAGGCACTGAGAAAGTTTTTGAAGAAATTATAGTTTAAAACTTCCCCAATACAGGAAAGGAAATAGTCAATCAAGTCTAAGAAGCACAGAGAGTCCCCTACAGGTTAAACACAAGGAGAAACACAACAAGACACATATTGATCATGCTAAAAGAGATTAAGCACAAAGAAAGACTATTAAAAGCAGAGGTGGAAAGCAACAAGTAACATACAAGGGGTAGCCCATACAATTAATCGCAGATCTTTTAGCAGAAAATCTACAGGCCAGAAGGGTATGGCAGAATATATTTAAAGTACTGAAAGAGAAAAATCTACAATCATGATTACTATAACTGGCAAAGATATTCAAAATTGACAGAGAAATCAAAGGCTTTATGGACAAGCAGAAGTTAAGAGTATTCGATGCCACAAAACAAACCTTGCAACAAATACTAAAGGGACTTACATAGTGAGTAAACACAGGAGAAAGAAATGACCTACAAAAGCAACCAAGAAAATACCAATAGGAACATATGTATTAATAATTACCTTAAATGTAAATGGATTAAATGCATCAACCAAAATTTACTGACTGAATGGATACAAAAACAAGACCTGTATATATGCTGCCTACAGGAGGCACACTTTAGATTTAGAGACACATACAGACTGAAAAAAAAAGGGTGGAAAAAGACATTCCATGAGAATGGAAACCAAAAGAAAGCTGGAGTGACAATCCTTATTTCACACAAAATAGACTTCAAAGTAAAGAATATCATAAAAGACAAAGAAGGACACTACATGATGATGAAAGGATCAATCCAAGAAGAAGGCATAACAGTTGTAAATGTCTATGCACCCAACATGGGAGCACTTCAATACATAAGGAAAACACTAACAGGCATAAGAGGAGAAATTGACAGCAACACAATACTAGTAGGGGACTTAACACCCTACTTTCACAAATGGACAGATTGTCAAAACTAAGAATCAATAAGGAAACACGAACCTTAAATAAAACATTAGACCAAATGGACCTAATTGATATCTCCAGGACTTCCCATCCAAATGCAGAAGAATACACTTTCTTCTGAAGTGCACATGGAACATTCTCCAGGATAGACCATTGGGTCACAAATCAAACCTCAATAAATTTAAGAAAATTGAAATTTTATCAAGTATCTTCTCTGACCACAGTGCTATGAGACTAGATCTCCACTACAGGAAAAAAAAAAAAAAAAAAAAACCAGCAAAAACCACAAACGCATGGATATTAAACAACACATTACTAAATAACAAAAAGGTTACTGAAGAAATAAGAAAGGAAACCTAAAGATTCTTAGAAACAAATGACAATGAAAATACAATGAGCAAAACCTGTGGGACTCACTTAAAGCAATTATAAGAGGGAGGTTTATAGTGATACAATAATACCTAAAGAAGCAAGAAAAGCTTTGAATAGACAACCTAACTCTATATCTAAAACAGCTGGGAAAAGAACAAAAAACCCTCAGAGTCAACAGAAGGAAGGAGATCATAAAAATCAAAGAAGAAACAAGTGAAAAGTAAATGAAAGAAACAAGAGCAAAGATTAATAAACTAAAATTTGGTTCTTTGAGAAGATAAACAAAATTGACAAACCACTACTCAGACTCATCAAGAAAAAAAAGGAAGAAAAATCAAATCAATAAAATTAGAAATTTAAAAAGAGAAGTTACAACAGATAACACAGAAAGGATACATAGACAACACAAAGGATAGTAAGAGAATATTATAAGCAACTATATGCTAATAAAATGGACATCCTAGAGGAAATGGACAGATACTTAGAAAAGATTAGCCTCCCAAGACTGAACCAGGAAGAAATAGAAATTATGAACAACCCATTTACAAGCACTAAAATTGAAGCTGTGATCAAAAATCTGCCAAGAAACAAAAGCCCAGGGCCAGGTGGCTTCACAGGGGTATTCTATCAAACATTTAGAGAAGAGCTAATGCCTATTTTTCTGAAACTTTTCAAAAAAATTACAGAGGAAGGATCACTTCCAAACTCATTCTATGAGGCCACAATCACCCTGATACCAAAACCAGGAAAAGACAACATGAAAAAGAAAACTACAGGCCAATATCACTGATGAACATAGATGCAGATATCTTCAATAAAATTCTAGCAAACAGAATCCAACAACACATTAAAAAGCTCATACACCATGATCAAGTTGGGTTTATTCCAGGGATGCAAGGATTCTTCAGTTTATGCAAATCAATCAGTGTGACATATCATATCAATAAATTGAAAGATAAAAACCATATGATCATCGCAATAGATACAGAAAAAGCCTTTGACAAAATACAGCATCCATTTATGATAAAAATGCTTCAAAAATGGGTATAGTAGGAACCTATCTTAACATAGTAAAGGCCATATATGAAAAGGCCACAGCAAACATTATTCTCAATGGTGAAAAACTAAAAGCTTTCCTTCTAAGATGAGGAATAAGACAAGGATGTCCACTCTCATCACTATTATTCAACATAGTTTTGAAAGTCATAGCTATGACAATTAGAGAAGAAAAAGAAATAAAAGTAATCCAGATCATAGAAGAAGTAAAATGCTCACTGTTTCCAGATGACATTATACTATACATAGAAAATGCAAAAGAAACTATCAGAAAATTGCTAGAGCCAATCAGCAAATTCAGCAAAGTCATGGGATACAGGTCAATTGCAAGAAATCCCTTGCACTCCTATATGCTAACAATGAAAAATCAGAAAGAGAAATTAGAGAATCAATACCATTCACCATTGCAACAAAAAGTATAAAATATCTAGGAATAAACCTACCTAAGGAAACAAAAGACCTATATATGGAAAACTATAAGACATTGATGAAAGAAATCAAAGATGACATAAACTGATGGAGAGATATTCCATGTTCCTGGGTAGGAAGAATCAATATTGTGAAAATGACTATACTACCAAAGGCAATTTATAGATTCAGTACTATCCTTATCAAATTACCTATGGCTTTTTTTCCACAGAATTAGAACAGCAACAACAAAAAATACACAATTCATATGGAAACACAAAAGACACCAAATAACCAAAGCAGTCTTGAGAAAGAAGAATGGAGCTGGAAGAATCAGCCTTCCTGACTTCAGACTATACTACAAAGCTACAGTCATCAAGGCAATATAGTACTGACACAAAAACAGAAACGTAGACCAATGAAACAAGATAGAGAACCCAGAGATAAACCCATGCACCTATGAGTACCTTATTTTTGACAAAGGAAGCAAGAATATACAACGGGGCAAAGACAGCCTCTTCAATAAGTGATTCTGGGAAAACTGGACAGCTATGTACAGAAGAATGAAATTAGATCACTACCTAATGCAATATGCAAAGATAAACTCAAAATGGATACCTAAATGTAAGACTGCTGTTGCTGCTGCTGCTGCTGCTGCTAAGTCCCGTCAGTCGTGTCGGACTCTGTGCGACCCCAGAGATGACAGCCCACCAGGCTCCCCCGTCCCTGGGATTCTCCAGACAAGAAATGTAAGACTGGAAACTATTAAACTCTTAGAGGAGAACATAGGCAGAACACTCAATGATAGACATCAAAGCAAGATCTACTATGACCCACCCACCTCCTAGAGTAGTGGAAATGAAAACAAACAAACAAACAAACAAAAACCTAATTAAGCTTTAAAGTTTTGCACAGCAAAGGAAACTACAACCAAGATGAGCAGAGAACACTCATAATGGGAGAAAATAATAGCAAGGGAAACAACTGATCAATAATTAATTTAAAAAATGTACAAGCAACTTATACAACTCCATACCAGAAAAGCAAACAACCCAATCAAGAAGTGGGAAAGGGACCTGAAGAGATATTTCTCCAAAGAAAAATACAGATGGCTAACAATCACATGAAAAGATGCACAACATCACTCATTATCAGAGAAATGCAGATCAAAACTACAATGAGATACAACCTCACACCAGTCAGAATACTACTACTACTACTAAGTCACTTCAGTAGTGTCCGATTCTGTGCGACCCCATAGACGGCAGCCCACCAGCGTCCCCCATCCCTGGGATTCTCCAGGCAAGAACACTGGAGTGGGTTGCCAATTTCTTCTCCAGTTTTCCTTTAAAATTGGAGGAAGTTACAGTTCGGTACACAGAGTCAGAACGGCCATCATCAGAAAGTCTATAAACAATAAGTGCTGGAGAGGGTGTGGAGAAAAGGGAACACTTTTGCATTGCTGATGGGAATATAAACTGATTCAGCCACTATGGAAGATAGTATAGAGACTTCTTAAAAAGCCAGAAATTAAACCACCATATGACCAAGCAATCTCACTCCTAAGCATATACCCTGATGAAATCAAAACTGAAAAAGACACATGTACACCAGTGTTCACTTCAGCACTATTTACAATGGCTAGAACATGGAAGCAACCTAGATGTCCCTCAACAGATGAATGGATAAAGAAGCTGGTGTACATATATACAATGGAATACTATTCAGCCATAAAAAGGAAAACATTTGACTCTGTTCTAATGAGGTCGATGAAACTAGAGGCCATTATACAGAGTGAAGTAAGTCAGAAATATAAATATTGTATACCGAAACAGATATATAGAATCTGAAGAGATGGCATTGATTATTTTATTTTCAAGGCAGCAATGGAGAAATAGACATAGAGAACAGACCTATGGAGAAGGTGGGAAGAGAGGAAGAAGAAGATGAGATTTATGGAGAGAGTGACATAGAAATTTATGGTACCTTGTGTAAAACAGATAGCCAATGAGAATCTGCTGTATGACTCAGGGAACTTAAGCACAGGCTCTGGGACAGGCTGAAGGGTGAGGTGGGAAGGGAGATAGGAGAGAGGTGTGGGAAGGAGGGAACATGGGCGTACCTATGGCTGATTCTTGTTGATGTATAACAGAAAAAACCACAGAATTCTGTAAAACAATTATCAATTAAATTTTTTTAAAAAAATAATTAGGTTGCAAAGCAGCTTATCACTAACTTTTCTTAAGACAATTTTTTTATTGGTAAATAAATGAATAAAAGAAACATACATTAAAAAAAAAAGAATACACAGAAGAGCTCTACAAAAAAAAAAATCTCCAGAACACCTAGTCAGACATCTTGGAATTTAAAGTCAAGTGGGCCTTAGGAAGCATCACTATGAACAAAGCTAGTGGAGGTGATGGAATTTCAGTTGAGCTATTTCAACTTAGCTATCAAATCCTAAAAGATGATGCTGTCAAAGTGCTGCACTCAATATGCCAGCAAATTTGGAAAACTCAGCAGTGGCCACATAACTGGAAGAGTTCAGTTTTCATTCTAATCCCAAAGAAAGGCAATGCCAAAGAATGTTCAAACTACCTCAGACAATTGCACTCATCTCAGTGCTAGTAAAGTAATGCTCAATATCCCCCAAGCTAGACTCCAACAGTATGTGAACCAAGAATTTCCAGATGTTCAAGCTGGATTTAGAAAAGGCAGAGGAACCAGAGATCAAACTGCCAATATATACTGGATCATAAAAAAGCAAGAGTTCCAGAAAAACATCCACTTCTGCTTTATTTACTATATCAAAGTCTTTGACTGTGTGGACAAAGTTTCCACAGCAAACATTGGAAAATTCTTAAAGAGATGGGAATACCAGACTACCTTACCTGCCTCTTAAGAAATCAGTATGCAGGTAAAAAGCAACAGTTAGAACCAGACCTGCAAACGGACTGGTTCCAAATTTTGAAAGGAGTACATCAAGCCTGTATATTTTCACACTGCATATTTAACATATTTGCAGAGTACATCATGTGAAAAGCTGGGCTGGATGAAGCACAAGCTGGAATCAAGATTGCCAGGAGAATATCAATAACCTCAGATAGGCAGATGAAACCACCCTTATGACACAAAGCGAAGAGGAACTGATGAGCCTTTTGATGAAAGTGAAAGAGGAGAGCGAAAAAACTGGCTTGAAACTCAACATTCAAAAAACAAATATGGTGTCCATTCCCATCACTTCATGTCAAATAGATGAGGAAATAATGGAAACAGTGACAGACTTTATTTTCTTGCATTCCAAAATCACTGCAGATGGTGATGACTGCAGCCGTGAATAAAAAGACGCTTGCCCCTTAGAAGAAAATCTATAACAAATCCTAACAGCATATTAGAAAGCAGAGACATTACTTTGTCAACAAAGTCTGTCTATTCAAAGCTACGGTTTTTCCAGTAGTCATGTATGACTTCCCTGGAGGCTCAGACAGTAAAGCGTCTGTCTACAATGTGGGAGACCTGGGTTCGATCCCTGGGTCAGGAAGATCCCCTGGAGAAGAAAATGGCAATCCACTCCAGGACTATTGCCTGGAAAATCCCGTGGACAGAGGAGCCTGGTAGGCTACAGTTCATAGGGTCGCAAAGAGTTGGACACGACTGAGTGACTTCACGATGTATGAATGTGAGATTTGGACCATAAAGAAGGCAGAGTGCTGAAGAACTGATGCCTTTGAAATACAGTGAGAGAAGACTCTTGAGAGTCCCTAGGACTGTAAGGATATCAAACCAGTCAGTTCCAAAGGAAGTCAATCTGAATATTCATTGGAATGACTGATGCTAAATCAGCTTCAGCTTTGAAGCTCCAGTACTTTGACCCCCTGATTGGAAGAACTGACTCATTGTAAAAGACCTTCATGCTGGGAAAGACTGAAGGTAGAAGGGGATGACAGGATGAGATGGTTGGATGGCATCACCAAGTTGATGGACATAAGTTTGAACAAGCACCAGGAGCTGTTGATAGACAGGAAAGCATGTCATGCTGCAGTCCATGGGGTGGCAGTCGGACATGACTGAGCGACTGAACTGAACTTGAGTCTTCTTTTACCTTTGGACTTAGATTGGAGTTTACATTATTTTCTGCTAGATCTCTAGTCTGTAAATTGCAGAGTCTAGGACTTCTCAGTCTCCATAATTGTGTGAGCCAGTTCCTTACAATAAAACTCAGCTTCTTTCTCTATCTCTGTCACCAATCTCTGTCACCACTTCTTTCTTCATCATGTGAGGCCATAGCAAGAGGTTACTGTCTTCAATAAGGAGGAAAACCCTCACCAGGAAACATACCTGGCTAGCATCTTAATCTTGGAATTCCCTGTCTCCAAAACTGTGACAAGTACATGCTTACTGTTTAAGCCTGCTATCTGTGGTATTTTGATATGACTATGACTTCCTGAACAGACTAAGACACTTAGGCACATGTCATTCCTGATTTAATAATTTATTAAGAGTGGAATGTGTATCTGTGCTGGAGAAGGCAATGGCACCCCCACTCCAGTACTCTTGCCTGGAAAAATCCCATGAATGGAGAAGCCTGGTAGGCTGCAGTCCATGGGGTTGCAAAGAGTCGTCCGGACACAACTGAGCGACTTCACTTTCACTTTTCACTTTCATGCTTTGGAGAAGGAAATGGCAACCAACTCCAGCTTTCTTGCCTGGAGAATCCCAGGGACGGGGGGAGCCTGGTGGGCTGCCGTCTATGGGGTCACACAGAGTCGGACACGACTGAAGCAACTTAGCAGCAGCAGCAGCAGCAGTGTATCTGTGCATTAAGCACATTCATTTCTACATAGTGAGATATTAGTAGCTATTTTTTGTATCTGGACATAGTCAAAAGAAACTAGAATGATATGTGTTACCTTTATAATTTTCACTTTTTGAGACATTGTTTGTTTTTCAGTGCTGTTTTAAATATTCCACTTTAATACTTTTCAGAATTTACATTTGCAATTAAGTCTGATTAAATGCTTTACCTTAAAATATAGAATCAAATCAATGAATCAGAATTATTTATGATCAGTATATCCATGTTACATAAGCACATGATTCTAAACTACAAAATTATACTTAATAAATTCACTCTCTTAATTTATTAAATATATGAAAAAAAGAAACAGAAAACCAATTAACCTATTGACATTTTTACAAATTTTTAAAGGTGACAGTTTCTTTGTAAAATGTTAATTACCATGAAAATGAATCTCTTCAGAAACAGTAAATTAGAAATCTACATATTTAGCTTAGAATTTACATTGAAAGATCAGTTGAATGAGAATGAAACACAAATATAGGTAGTTTCTACATAAGACAATCAATATTGTATCCTAAACACAGAAAACATATATTATGTCAACTATTGATAAGAAATTACAGTGGCATATTCTATGCAATCAGAACTAACATAAAAATTCAATTATTTCCAGAATTATGTAAAGATAGAAACAGAAAAAAAAATTGAAAATAAAAAACCCAGGCAGTTTGAGAGGCTGATATAACGTGAAGCCATAGCCGTGATTGAGAATATATGTATATGTTTAGAAGACTAATGTATTTCACATAAATATACAGTGAAATATTTTTACTTTCAGAGGTACAGAAATAATAAGCTTAGATTTGGAATCAAACTGGTGATATTCAAAAGTAACTGGGATGGGGACTTCCCTGGTGGTCCAGGGGTTAAGACTTCACCTTTCAATACAGAACATGCAGGTTCAATTCCTGTCTGGGGAGCCAAGATCCCACATGCCTCAGAGTCAAAAAATCAAAACAAAGCAGAAGCAATATTGTAACAAATTCAGTAAAGACTTTAAAATGGTCCACATCAAAAAAGCTAAACAAAAAAGTAATTAGGATGTTGTATTTTATTTCAATCTGAAACTTTCACCCTAAGGCAGAGTTTTTCAGTGCTGTTTTAGAGAATAGGTAACTTTTTAAAAAATGAATCACAAATACTTCTTAAACACAGTTTGAAAATAATTGCTTGAAGGTATAAAGGAATGTAGAGAGTAAAATGTACATCTGGTCACTGCCATGGGTAAAAATATTCTTGTCCTTTTCTGTGAAAGAAAAAAAAATTTTTTTAATTCTGTTTCTTAATCTCCATATTCCATTTTTAACATTAGGACAAACCATTATCTGTGTTCTGAAGTTGAGAGGACTAAGTAAAACAATGCATACCTCTTTAGCAAAACACCTAGAATAGAGAAAGTACTAAAGAAATACTTGCTCCTGTTGAAAAAGGAAAAGAAAAATGAACAGGTACATAGGAAATGGTAAAAGCAAGAATTCACTGAATTTCAAGTAGATTTAAGGGAATTGTGAGTAAATTGTAATTAATCAGTAACTGTTATTACTTTGATACTTTTTAAAATAATTAATACAATGCAACCAGAATATTGTTGATCCAAAATAGCTATAACATAGCCATAAAGCTTCAACTTATTGCATGAATTTTAACAACTGAAGATATCTGCAGAGAGAATAGAGTCTCAAAACTTATTCTAGGACTTCTATTTCATCAAATACATTGGAAAGACAGAAACAGAGGAAAGCCATTTATTTAAATATATTAACCTTATTATGTCATGTCTTTTTAAACTGTTCTGTTACTTGATATAAGGCTAATGCATAATTTATTTGTGATAAGAGTTCTATGTTATTTTTAAATTGGACATTTTGTTAGAATAATGCAGCAAAACAAAACAAAACAAAAAAAAAAACCTTCCTATTTTATTAAATGTGTTCTCCACTTTCCTTAAATAAATTTGTAAATTTCTAATGCTATTTCTTCTGAAGGTTGAATATTTACTCCTTAAAAATATACAGGCTGCTGCTTGAAAAAGAGGTGATTTTATAATTGTGCTTGTGTATATGTATGTATGTGTGTGTATATATATATATATATATATATATATATGTGAGATATATATATATATATATATAACATAAAAGCAAATGTTGAATATTTTTCCATGTTAAAACCAAGGGAATAGAACCTTTAAAGATAAAGAGTTTAATCACATGAAGGAATTAAATTATTTAGAGCTCTAGGGACCTATTGATTTAAGTTGTCTTTTCATCTCTTTGAAAGACAGACACCAGCATGCCCTTAACAAAGATTGTTTGACAGAGAAAATTTATGTCCAGAGTGCAACTGAAACCTAAAACTACAAGGGATCAATCACACATTGCACCATTTCTTCTAGGCCATGCACTGGGAATTATTGGATTTTTTTTTTTTTTTAAGAATAAGATTTAAAGGACAAAAACCAAAGCTAGTGTTGAAATTCTCAATACGTTTTTACAGAAAAATCCCCCAAACTTTAAAACTTCTTTAAGTTTGCCACATGCCTCTGAACCAAAGGTTCATCTTGAAAAAATCATATATGTATATATGCATGTTTGTATGTATCTATCCATCTAGTATCTATTATTTTTATATATATATATATATATATATATATATATATATATATGCTGCTAAATCACTTCAGTCATGTCCGACTCTGTATGACCCCATAGATGGCAGCCCACCAGGCTCCCCTGTCCCTGGGATTCTCCAGGCAATAATACTAGAGTGGGTTACCATTTCCTCCTCCAATGCATGAAAATGAAAAGTGAAAGTGAAGTCGCTCAGTCGTGTCTAACTCATAGCGACCCCATGGACTGCAGCCTACCAGGCTCCTCCATCCATGGGATTTTCCAGGCACATACTGGAGTGTGGTGCCATCACCTTCTTCATATATACATATATATATGTATAAAATGAAGATATTTAATTCTGAGGATTTTAATTTGATATTACTAATGAATTTTTAATGTAAAACTGTTTACTTGTTGCCTAATAAAAATCATAATTCTTACTTGCTAGGCTATTAGTGTCACAAAATTTAGAGGAATATTTTGCAGTCAAGTTTTCTTATTGATATTCATCTTCCAGAATCACTTCACTCGATGCTCAATAAATATTTTTCAAATGCCTATTACATCCTCTAAATCACTTCAGTCATGTCCGACTCTGTGCAACCCCATAGACCACAGCCCACCAGGCTCCCCTGTCCCTGGGATTCTCCAGGCAAGAACACTGGAGTGGATTGCCATTTCCTTCTCCAATGCATGAAACTGAAAAGTGAAAGTGAAGTCGCTCAGTCGTGTCTAACTCATAGCGACCCCATGGCCTGCAGCTTACCAGGCTCCTCTGTCCATGGGATTGTCCAGGCAAGAGTACTGGAGTGAGTTGCCCTTGCCTTCTCTGTTACATCCCCACACTCTGTTAAATAAAGAGTATATGAGTGTTAACTAGGAGACAAAT
The DNA here is from genome assembly GCA_917880005.1 of Nanger dama. NCBI lineage: Eukaryota > Metazoa > Chordata > Mammalia > Artiodactyla > Bovidae > Nanger > Nanger dama. Next base: position 12,003,588 of record CAKJTW010000054.1, on the reverse strand, counting down.
GTTGACCAGAACATTCTTTTTATCTTAAAGGGTTTATACTGTAATAGGAAAGACAATTATCAATCAGATAATTGAGATGTATGTACAATTTCAATATCTGATTCCTCATAAAGGAACTATGGACTTCCCCAGTGACTCAGAAGTAAAGAATCTCCAGCAATGCAGGAGATGCGGGCTCTATCCCTGGGTCAGGAAGATCCCCTGGAGGAGGGCAAAGCAACCCAATCCAGTATTCTTTGCTGGAGGGCTACAGTCCATAGGGTCACAAAGAATGTAACACGAAGTGAGTCAGCACACATACACACAAAGGAACTGTAAGATTCTGTAAGAAACTATAAAGTAATACTTGAAAACATCTTGATTTGACTGAATGAAAGATCAAAGGTTTGGTTTTGGTTTTGTATGTGAATCTGAGCAAATTTTGAGACATTTACTAGCAGAGAGCAAATAGGAACTTCAGAAAGTATGTCTAGATCTCCAAGGAGTTCAAGAATAGAATTATAAATTTGAGAATTGTCTGTATATAGATTGGAATTAAAGTTGTGAAAGAGAAGGAATTGCCAAGAGTGACAACACGCTGCTGCTGCTGCTGCTGCTGCTGCTGCTGCTGCGTCGCCTCAGTTGTGTCCGACACTGTGCAACCCCACAGACGGCAGCCCAGTAGGCTCCTCTGTCCCTGGGATTCTCCAGGCAGGAACAGTAGAGTGGGTTGCCATTTCCTTCTCCAATGCATGAAAGTGAAAAGTGAAAGTGAAGTCACTCAGTCGTGCTGGATTCTTAGCGACCCCATGGACTGCAGCCTACCATGGGATTTTCCAGGGATTTTCCATGGGATTTTGCAGGCAAGAGTACTAGAGGTCAAAGTACAGAGGGAACAAGTAACTACTCTATTTATTTATTTATTTATAGTATGATAGAAAAGAATGAAACTAAAGGGGATCAAGGGTTATTGGCCATTGAGGTGGAAGATAAGATGGGGAATAGAGTACCTAAAGTTCACAACTACAATTCTGTGATAGATAATTTAAAGTAAATTCCAAGTCTTTGCCTAAGGTTTTTCTACTTCAATTCAAGTATAATGTAAAATCAATCAGAAGCAGACATAACAGTAACAATGAGAGGAATCATGGTTGTAAATTAGCTGCTGCTGCTGCTGCTAAGTCGCTTCAGTCGTGTTCGACTCTGTGTGACTCCATAGACGGCAGCCCACCAGGCTCCCCCGTCTCTGGGATTCTCCAGGCAAGAACACTGGAGTGGGTTGCCATTTCCTTCTCCAATGCATGAAAGTGAAAAGTGAAAAGTGGAAGGGAAGTTGCTCAGTCGTGTCCGACTCTTTGCGACCCCATGGACTCCAGCCCTCCAGGCTCCTCGTCCATGGGATTTTCCACACAAGAGTACTGGAGTGGGGTGCCATTGCCTTCTCAGGTAAATTAGCTAAAAGAGATAATTAACAAGATACAATAATCTTAGATACAGAGTTCATTTTGTTAGCATATGGATAGGTACAAACCATGTATTTGTGCAATCACAAATTTTGGATCAAGGAAAATATTTTGAATAATCATACTACTATGCATGTTCGTAAACCTTCAGTGATGTCTTCTTAAACTCCATAAAAATGTATGAGTTCACACTTCAAATGTAAGATTAAAAATATATATATTATTTTAAAATATAATGTGATCACTTCCATTTTGCTACATTTTGAGAACTCATTGCTTTTAACCTCTTAGCAGACAACTCAAGCAAAAATAGAAATTAAATCTCTTGAGATTTATTTATACATTTTTTTATGAAAATGTGCATTGTCTTAACCTTCAAAATTACTTGAGTCAATCATGTACGTAAAAGGAAATAATTTGTTTTAAAGTTTTGCTTTTTTATCCTTGGAAAATATAAGGCTGATAAAATGAGAAAGCATAAAAGCACTGTGCTCTGGTTAGAAGTCATCCATTAAAGAGCTATTTTAGACTGAATAATAAATAGATAGATACTAATTGTCTTAACATAAAATTTCCAAGAGAGCCAGTAATCAAATTGTCCCTCTTAAATATGCTATATGTGATTTTTAAAGTTTGGTTTTGTATTAATTGGGTTACAAATTTAACTGTGTTTTAATTTCCATGATCAAATCTCAAAGCTAGCTGACTTAGATTACATATATATAGCTTTAATGTTACATTTGAAAAATCTGGAGAATATACAAAAATGAAACAGCTAAATGTATTACAAAATGTTTACAAAAAGCATACAGATCTCAAGTACATACGCGTAATTTAAAATTAGAAGTATTCCAAAAATATAATGACCTATTTTAGATAAAAGTGAGTATGAATGGTGGGGTTTGTCCATTAATCCATCCATATGTTTAGAAAAAATTTAAAAAGGAAATGAGTTCAAATTATAAAATAATTTTAAGTATATAAAACCAAAATCACATGTAACAATTTTTTAAACAGAGTTTCCCTAATCCCATACTGGGAGAGTAGCAAAATTCATTCCTGGGGATGAACTGACTTTAATTAACTTTGTTTATTACACTTTCATTACTTAACAAAGTAGTCTCATGTCTTTGCAATAATTTCAGCTTTACTACACTTTTAATGACCAAGACATACATCCAGAGTCCCTCAAAGCACATTCAGAAATCTAATTCATGATGTGTAAGATAATTTGCACAATCAATGTGGGACAAAAGAAATACTTGCTTAAAATGTAAGCCCTCAGATCCTCATCACTAAGGAAATTTGCCTGCTGGAGAGATGCATTTTGACTTCACTTATCAAGTTTTGTTTGTTTTGTTTGTTTGTTTTTTAACTGTAATAACACTTTTAATTGCACGAGGGTGACAGTCAAATTTAATTTCTAAAGAAGATGAACAGGACTTTAAATGGCAATGCCTCTGAAGCTAGAGTTTATGCAGTTTTACAGTTGAATGGAAAGCATTACATAAGGATGTTCCCTATTGCCAAAAGTTGCCTCACAGCAAATAATCCTAAAGACTAAGCACAGGTTCCATTCCTCTGCCCTCTCTTGGGCAATAGAGGACACACTTTCTCTCTTGAATCGGGAACCAAGGATACAGGAATGGAACACCCTGAGACAAGGGCACTCAATATGGATTCTCTATTAGAACTTACTATACCCTGCTTCTCAGCTAGGCACATTCTAGCTACATGACCTTTCCCAAGCCAATGACAGAGCCCTGTAGAGTTCACTAAAGCTAGATTCAGACCATGAATATCAATATTATTAATTAAGTATATTGACAACCTAGTATCAGCCTTCCCTGAAACTTTCCTTGGATTCATGGGTACAAAAAGAAAAAACAAAATTATTAGTCAATTTATTAGATGCTTTGTCTAGGTGTCCATACTGTATCAGTACATTTCTGACTTGAACAAATCAGTCCAGGCTAATGTTAGATTATATAGTACATAATTTATTTGCTTTTTATTAATTTGTATCTCCTTAGATAATCAGATATTGAATAAGGTATTTAGCTTGGATATCTTGATATTATAAATTTTTTTTTTGTACTTTACACATAGATAGAGATATACTACTATATGCTATCACTGTCACCAGATGATGGAGCCTTTAGATTTAAGTAAGTCTTTTGTCTTATTGGCAATTGTCCTAAATTCAAATAAAAATCAGATATAAAGAGTTGTTTTTGTTTATTTTCTTGTTGGTGATCTTGGTAGAGCAATATGCAGTATTCACAAGTCTGTCATCATCCTATTTACTCTTTAATTTGTTCTTGGTTGTCGTTCATCTGATTTGGCTCTTTTATGCTATATTTTTTCCCTTATAATTAGAGAATTACATTTTTACATTTATATTTTTACCTCTTTGAAGGAAGATTTAGGATATATTTTATATCACATATAATAGAGTTCTCTCCCAATTCTCTCGTCACTATTATTTTTGTGTGTGTGGAACAAGGCTAAAGTTGCATGGGTTTGTTTTACTGAAATTATTTCAAATATCTCCCAGCACGCTAAAGTTGGCAATATACATGTGTGCTTTAATTAAGTCAATGTTGTTTTGGGGGTTTCCCTGGTTGACTCAGATGGTAAGGAGTCCACCAGCAATGCAGGAGACCCAGGTTCAATCCCTGGGTTGGGAGGAGACCCTGGAGAAGGAAATGGCAACCCACGCCAGTATTCTTACCTGAAGAATCCCATGGACAGTGGAGCTGGCAGGCTACAGTTCATGGGGTCACAAAGAGTTAACACATGACTGAGCAAGTAACACTTTGTTTTCATTTAGTAAATAAAATGATATTTTATTCCTTGTGTTATCTCTTTAGTAGTTTAATTCCCTAAGGTTACTGGATATCTACTTTTTGGAAGATATTTTATAGTAGAGAAAACGACAGACACAAATGTGTAGAGGTGTAAAAGGGTATGGTTAACACCAACTCAGGAAGCTATAGAAAGCTGAGTATTTTAAGCTTAAACTGTGATGTGGGAAATCATGCTTGTGTTTAATTACAATCAGAGTCATTAAAATGTTTTAATCAATGAGTGTGGAGTATAGGTTTCCTGGGAAGCACAACATGATGAACACAGTTTATTCACTCATGCTTGAATATGTGATAACAAACAACATAATATGCATGACATTTGAAACAGGATTCTGAGTGAGAAAGGACTTTTTTATTTTTACTTATTTTTTTCTTTTAATGTTCTTGTGCCACTATGGAAAATCAAGCCTTTTATCCCTTAGACTGAAATGTTGTCCATAGTTCTCAGTTCTCGTGTATGCTCTCTTTGCTGTGTTAAGTTTGCATTTCCTCCTTTGGAAGACAGAGTATATTCCTTTGTCTCTTGCCTCCAGGCATGGTTATTTGACTCACTGTTGCCTATAAAACGTATGTAAAGTGAAGTGTGCCCATTTAGAGTCTACACTCTTGCACCTATGCCATTTCCATGAGTAGCAGATGCCCTTGCTAGCCTATTGATATTAATGACTCAGCAGCCAACCCAGGCCCATCTATTCTGTAGAGATTGTAAGTCAGCTGAGTCAGTACAACCTCTCTAATTGATCCATATACAAGTTAAAATGTATGTTATGAGGGTATTTAAATGAGACTTTGTTTACTTTCTTGTTATGCAGCAAAGTTGATGAGTATATATGTATTCATATATGTATATATATTCTTAATATTTACTTTCTTCCTCACAAAGCCGTATCATTTTTCAGTATTAGAGTCTAAAATGGATAGATTAAAGGGTAAAGAAGTTAGAGGTAGGTAGGTCTGCAGATGCCAGGTGGTTGTTATAAATGATCACATGTTAAATCAAAATTACTCCATGAGAAAATATATTAAAAATATTTGCTTTGTGTCTGTTCTTTCTTTTCCATGCAAAGACAGGAGTGATCTTATCAAAACAAACAAACAAAAAATGTGTTTAAAATGAACTTATTTACAAAACAGACTTAAAGAATGAATTTATTGTTCCCTGTGGAGAAGCATGAGAGAAAGGAATAGTTAGGGAGTTTAGAGTGGACTTCCCTGGTGGCTCAGAGGGTAAAGCGTCTGTCTACAATGCAAGAGACCTGGGTTTGATCCATGGATTGGGAAGATTCCCTGGAGAAGGAAATGGCAACCCACTCCAGTACTCTTGCCTAGAAAATCCCATGTGCAGAGGAGCCTGGTGCAGGCTACTGTCCATGGGGTTGCAAAGAGTCGGACACAACTGAGCGACTTCACTTTCACTTTCAGATAGACGTGTACACACTGGTCTGTTAGTATTTAAAATAGATAACCAACAAGGACCTACTGCATAGCATAGGGAACTCTGCTCAACATTATGTGGAAGCCTAGATGGGAGGGAGTTTAGGGCAGAATGTGTACATGTATATGTATGGCCAAATCCCATTGCTGTCCACCTGAAACTATCACAACATTGTTAATTAGCTATATCCCAATATGAAATAAAAAGTTAAAAAAGTGCTAGTCAACCCCTGCCTCTGCAAATGTGTCTATTGTAATCAAAATAAAATCTCAAACTTTTAAAAGGCCACTCTGTACAACCTAACCCATGTTCTCTCCTCAAGCTTTATCTTAATCTATACTCTCACATTCATTATTTGTCCAGCCACATTGATCTCATTGAAATCTATCAAAAATTATAATTGTGTATCCCTTCCCACTACACATTTTGCACTTCCCCCACCTTGCCTGAACAACTTTATTTTTCTAGATTTCACTGAGATCTTTAAGCTATCACATGGTTCACTCCATTTATCATTTAGTTCTTGGCTCAAGGGCCATTCAGCATAGAGTTCTTGACTAGGACATCTAATAACAGCCCGCTCCTCTCAGCCACTATCTCCCATGACCTAGTTTTATTGTCTTGCTAGCCCTTATCATTCTCTGACAATTATTTACTTGATTACTTATTGCTGTTCTCTCACTGGTATGTAAATCTTGAAAGCAGAGCCTTTAGTTACGTGTTTGTACTCACAGCTGTAACTATAAAGCTTAAAACTTTGGCAAATATAAAACAAATGCTCAAAAAAATATATTACACTAGGGAGTAGAGATGTTGGAAAAGTTTAATTGATGATGTGCATATTATAATCCTGTTTTTAGTCACATTGGTGAACAAGGTTCAAACAGATAGAAAAACTATCTGTGTGACCCAAATAGTTGTGGCAGAAATTGTAACCCACATAGTTTTGACTCCACCTATGGGTGATTGTATTTCCATCAATATTGCATGTGATAATTCCATGAACACTGAATAGGCTTGTTAGGGTACACAAAGTCAGATGTCTATGCTCATTTCTTTGCAGTAGATGAAGATTTCAAAACTTTTTGTTGAAAGTCATTTCTTTTTCTCCCATAAGGTGACTTATTTGCATGTATGAAATCTATAAGCATCTCAGTAAATATAAAAATTTCAGTTACATTTAATGTAGCTTAAAAGTTACATTTCATGTAACTATTCATTTTGCAATTAATAGAACATAATGAAGAGATAAATATTTCAGGAGTTTCAAAATATCTAGTTATGTCCTTTTCAAGAATTGGTATGTCATTTATTTAGATGAAGCTAAGGGGTTCAGTGCAAGAATGAAAGATTGAAATTTGTCTCATTGTGTTTTCTTTTACACCTGTATTTGGACTCTGTCACCAAATATCTTATCAAGTTGTCTTAAGTACAGCAATTAGAATCAGTCTGGGTTTTGGACTTTTAAGATTAAAAGGTCAAAGTAGACAGATCATTTAGAATTATAAAATGGCTTATCAGACTAGCCAGTTTGTCTTCTTTTATTAGGATGATACCACTCTTACGGCAGAAAGTGAAGAAGAACTAAAGAGCCTCTTGATGAAAGTGAAAAAGGAAAGCGAAAAAGTTCGTTTAAAGCTCAACATGCAGAAAATGAAGATCATGGCATCTGGTCCCATCACTTCATGGGAAATAGATGGAGAAACAGTGGAAACAGTGTCAGACTTTATTTTCTGGGACTCCAAAATCACTGCAGATGGTGACTGCAGCCATGAAATTAAAAGACGCTTAGTCCTTGGAAGAAAAGTTATGACCAACCTAGATAGTATATTCAAAAGCAGAGACATTACTTTGCCGACGAAGGTCCGTCTAGTCAAGGCTATGGTTTTTTCTGTGGTCATGTATGGATGTGAGAGTTGGACTGCGAAGAAGGCTGAGCGCTGAAGAATTGATGCTTTTGAAGTGTGGTGTTGGAGAAGACTCTTGAGAGTCCCTTGGACTGCAAGGAGATCCAACCAGTCCATTCTGAAGGAGATCAGCCCTGGGATTTCTTTGGAAGGAATGATGCTAAAGCTGAAACTCCGATACTCTGGCCACCTCATGCGAAGAGTTGACTCATTGGAAAAGACTCTGATGCTGGGAGGGATTGGGGGCAGGAGGAGAAGGGGACGGCCGAGGATGAGATGGCTGTATGGCATCACCGACTCGATGGACATGAGTCTGAGTGAACTCCGGGAGATGGTGATGGACAGGGAGGCCTGGCGTGCTGCAATTCATGGGGTCGCGAAGAGTCAGACACGACTGAGTGACTGAACTGAACTGAACTGATTTTCAATTAAAAATTGAATTAGAAAAAATTTAATGACACTGAAGGAAAGTATCAAATGCATGTTGGTTATCTGCTCTCTTTTGTGAGCAAATAGATCTTCCTCTGTTAACTAAATGGTCTGCTCATTGCTCTTCCTTCTCTTTCAATACTTATTCTGTTTCTAGTTCAGGAACTCATTCATTTTAGCACACATTCTATCCTGACTAAACTTAGGTTCCACTAAATGTATTAGGCTTCAAGAATTTTCATTTGTGCCTTTATCTGCTTCTTAATATCAATCTTATTCTTAATCTACCATCACTACATTGTTAAACTTAGATTGACATCACTCTAAAACATTTATTTTTTTCATCTGTTCTTTCCCCTAATTATCTTATTAGTGATGCTTTAAATTATCTGGTAAGCTTATTTCTCTTTCAGTATTTGTTTTTTCTGGAGTTTTTTTTTTTTTTTCTTACTTATTCAATTGAGACTATTTTGATCAGTAACCTATTGCATCTTGAAGGTGTTCCTTATGTGTGAATTTCCTTATATAGTTAGTGTGTGCCTATTGTCTTTGGTGGAATTGCTGGATTTGATGTGAACAGAAGCTATGTCTTTCCTTGGGGGATTCTGGAAGTTATCACCTTGATAGGAAGTGTGGTAGAAGATGGTGTGTCTAGGGCCAGAGCCAGGCAGATGATGTGGCATCTCCTTTCCTCAGTGCTCATTACCTTCCTATCAGGGGTGATGTTGAATCCCAAGGTGATGGAGCTGAAGCCCCAAGTGGAGCTGGAGCCCCAAGTGTCTACAGCCATCTGTCTATGTTCCCTTTAAGTGTGTGTTCTCCTCTCTCCTAGCTCTGATACCTTTGCTCCAAAGGTTGGAGCCCTCAGCTCGTGATAGGGTACAGACTGTGGCAGGCCAATTAGAGATAGAGGTCTGGGCTGTTTCCAACATGTAGCCTGTGCAAGTGTCACCGATGGCTGCCCCCATTGTATCTGAGTCTCTTTTGCCCCTCTAGGTGATCACTTCCCCAAGCTTAGCCCTGCCCCCTCTCCCTTCTGTTGTAGAGCTGTGTCACAACATAGGCAGGTCCCTCCTGGGCTCTCAGCAGGCACTCGGACATGGGTTGGGCTGTCTTGGCCACTGTCAGAGGCCGAAGACCACCCCATGGCGTGCTTCCTGCATGAACTCCAGCAGTGGCTACCCCTGCCCATTCAGATGCTGCTTATGCCAGTCAGAGTTGCCTCTGTGTCCTGGGACCAGGCACTCTCCCTGCTCGAGATAGCCCTTGCTCAGTGGTGAGCTATGACAGGAAGCAAGTGGAGCTAGAGTGTTCACTTGGCTCAGGCTGGATCATCTGTTGAAGTGGCAACAGAAAAGGGGGCAGCTCCCTGTGAGTTTTCAGTCTATCTTTTCTGCCCTGCCTTGAGAGCCCACCAACACCCACATACTCCTCTCAAGCAGAGTCCAGGATTCTACAACCCTCCTGCTGGCCCCAGTGACCCTCCACCCAACTGGAGCTGAGGGGTGTGGGGTGATCTCTCTTTTGGACTTCAGGACAAGGGTGCCCAGTATGGGACTCTAATTGCTCACTCTGAGGGTGGAAGTCCAGCCCTTTATTTTCTCTTTTCCTCTGAGTCGCCTTTCCTGGGGCACAGGTCCCAGTCTGATCCTTTCTCTCCCCTTCCTACTTATTCCACATGAGTATATCTTATAGCTTTGTTTGTAAATGGAGTCTTTCTGTCAGTTTCCACCTTGTCATTTCCCATGTAGAGGTATTTTTGAATTGTTTGTGAGGGGAGGTGCCCTCTTCCTACTCCACTATCTTCATCAATCCCCTCCATTTGTCATTTATCAAAAGTGTAATAGTTGTAGCAATGTGTGTGGCTAAACGCTTTCTAGGAAAACTACATTAGAAAAGACTGTGACCATGAAGTGAAGTGCTCAGTCGTGTCCAACTCTTTGCAATCCATGGACTAGCCTATCAGGCTCCTCTGTCCATGGGATTTAGGGGCTCACCAAACTGGCCATTCCATCCAGGAAAAAAAAAAACACAATAATTTGTGTTTATTTTGGATATACAAGAAAGGCACTTACTACTATGTGAATCAATATCCTTAAATATATTAATATTGGTTGCAGTATACTCTTTAAATAAGTGTTATTTGTTACGTACTAAGAGGAAGATATAAGGATGTTTTCACATACACAAGTAAGATTTGAGTTCAGGAATACATACTATCTTTTAGGGTAAATTAAAATAAACTTTCCTGCCTCTCTTTTGATAATATTAAACAAAATTACTTGGAATTTATCATTTTAAGACTAACTTAGTATCTTAGGTGTCTCAACTACTAGAATAACACTCCAACATGAATCTTCTATATTCAGAAAATAGATATCAAATGTCATTCGTGAATCTGAGGTTAATGAAACCCTAATAATTCCTATTATAGGTATTGATTTCCAAATTAACTAGGAAAGATGATAATTTATTTATTATGTGAAAATATCCCATTATCTGACTTCTGATCAAATTGAAAAATAAGCTGAATTTCAAATATCATTAATATTTTGTAATGCACAAAAGTGATTGCAGCTTTCACTGTGAAGAGATATGTTTCTGAAGCACCACTATAATTTAATCATGTATTAATATTGGACTGATATCCATCTGCTACATTAGTGCCTTAATCCAGTGCTTTTAAATGTGTATTTTACCACCTTTATAATGTGGAAACATTCTTTAGAGCTTAAACTCAATCTTCTGTTATAAGTCACACTACAGTCATCACTTGAGTAGACTTAAGATGTTTTTCCCATTCTCGTATGGCTGCTGTGACTTATAATGCCCTTGCCTAGAGCAAGAATAAGCCTGTCAGATGTGTTTATAAATTTATTAGTTGATAGCCTCTTTTAGGACGAATAGACGTTATCTACATTGAACTAATTATCCAAACACAAACACACTTTATCTACATTCAGAACAGATTGTTTCTGGATTGAAGTAGTGCCCTTCTGACCCGCTTGCATTGATTCCCACTAGTTTTACTGAGAATAATTGAATCATTTTGCCCTCCTTTTCTCTTTCTCATGAAAAAGATTTTTTTCCCTTGCTTAACAGTGTAAATGCCATTTGTTTCAGAGTCATTATTACTGATTAAGAAAATGCAGCTAGATAAAACATATTTAAATTTTGAGAAATGAAAATGCATTCTAATATTCAAGGGTGCTGCTATTTAGGAGCAAGTAAATTAACAACAAAAAAAAAAAGGATGTTATTCACATATCCAATTTTTTAAAAACAAAAGTGTGGTGAAATAAGTACTTCCACATCTTGTTGTTGAGAATGAACAGTAATATTGTGTTTAAGAGAGCAATTTATATGTATATCAGTCAAAAAATATAATATGCATAATCACTGACCCAGCATTTCCTTCTAGGATTTTATCCTAAAAAAAAAAATCATGTGTATACAAAATATGTTTTTATAAAATGTTTCATTGGAGCATTGCTTATATTAGCAAAAAGAAAAAAAGAAAGAAAGAACACTTATTATAGAATTGTTTACAAAAATCATGTTCAGTATTATATTATTTATATAAACAGATGTAATAATCTAATCTATGGAAATATAAGTAGGCATTAAAAAGAATGAACTTTTTGAATGATAAAGATTTCTATGAGAACTCAAATTACAAAATAATTGTCAGAATAATATATATAGTATTATTTCTGGGGATAAGAATGAACTGGAGATTTTTGTTTCATTTTTTTATAAATAGACCTTAGTATTTAATATTGTCATATAATTTTATTTTGTCACATAATTTTAGATTTTTACAGTGAACAAATATCAATGCAAAATTTTAACAAAACAATTTAAAAAATAAAATAAGGTTTATTTATTAGGTTGGTGAAATATAATTGCAGTATCAGACCGTTAATTTTAAATCATTATAACTGGGCTCAAACACATTTTTGTTAACCAAATTGGGAACCATTAGGTGGTGCTTCTGTTAGGTCCATACCACTTCTGTCCTTTACTGCGCCCCATCTTTGCATGAAAAATTCCCTTGGTATCTCTAATTTTCTCGAAGAGACCTCTAGTCTTTCCCATTCTATTGTTTTCCTCTATATCTTTGCATTGTTCACATAAGAAGTCTTTCTCCTCACCTTGATATTCTTTGGAACTCTGCATTCAGATAGATATATCTTTCCTTTTTTCCTTTGTCATCCACTTTTCTTCTTTTCTCAGCTATTTATAAGGCCTTCTCAGACAAACATTTTGCCTTTTTCAATTTATTTTTCTTGGGATGGTTTTGATCAGTCTCCTGTACAATGTTACAAACCTTCATCCATAGTTCTTCAGGCACTCTATCAGATCTAATCCCTTGAATCTATTTGTCACTTCCACTGTATAATAGAAAGGGATTTGATTTAGGTCATATCTGAATGGCCTAGTGGTTATCCCTACTTTCTTCAATTTAAGTCTGAATTTTGCAATAAGGAGTCCATGAACTGAGTTACAGTCAGCTCCCAGTCTTGTTTTTGGCTGACGGTGTAGAGCTTTTCCATCTTCAGCTGAAAAGACTATCTCAGTCTGATTTTGGTATTTACCATCTGGTTATGCCCATGTGTAAACTCATCTCTTGTGTGTTGTTGGAAGAGTTTGTTTGCTCTAACCAGTACGTTCTCTTGGCAAACTGCTGTTAGTCTTTGCTCTGCTTCATTTTGTACTCCAAGGTCAAACTTGCCTATTACTCCAGATATCTGTTAATTTCCTAATTTTGCATTCCACTCCCCTAAAATAAAACGACATTTTTTTTTGGTGTTAGTTTTAGGTTTTGTAGGTCTTCATAGAATCATTCAACTTCAACTTCTTGGGCATTAGTGGTTGGAGCATAGACTTGGATTACTGTGATATTGAATGGTTTGCCATGGAAACAAACCGAGATCATTCTGTCGTTTTTGAGACTGCACCTAAGTACTGCATTCTGGACTTGCTTGTTGACTATGAGGGCTACTCCATTTCTTCTAAGATATTCTTGCCCAAAGTAGTAGATATAATGATCATCTGAATTAAATTTGCCCATCCCAGTCCATTTTAGTTCACTGATTCCTGAATTGCCAATATTCACTCTTGTCATCTTCTGTTTGACCACTTCCAATTTACCTTGATTCATGGACCTAACATTCCAAGTTCCTATGCAGTATTGTACTTTACAGCATTGGACTTTACTTTCACCACAAGACACATCCACAACTGGGCATCATTTCCACTTTGCCTCAGCATCTTCATTCCTTTGGAGCTATTTTCCACTGTTCTCCAGTAGTGTATTCAGCACCTACTAACCTGGCTAGTTCATCTTCCAGTGTCATATTTTTTGCTCACTGTTCATGGGGTTCTCAAGGCAAGAATTCTGAAGTGGTTTGGCATACTGTTTCTGTCCTTTACTCAGCATAATAAAGAAGAAGCAGTATGGAACAGAAGCAGAAGATATTAAGAAGTGGTAGAAATACAAAGAACTATATAAAAAGATCTTAATGACTCAGATAACCATGATGGTGTGATCACTCACCTAGAGCCAGACATTTTGGAGTGTGAAATCAAGTGGGCCTTAGGAAGCATCAATATGAACAAAGCTAATGGAGGTGATGGAATTCCAGCTGAGCTATTTCAAATTGTGAAAGATGATGCTGTGAAAATGCTACACTCAATATGCCAGCAAATTTGGAAAACTCAACAGTGGCCACAGAACTGGGAAAGGTCAGTTTTCATTCCAGTCCCAAAGAAAGGCAATGCCAATGAATGTTCAGACTACCACACAATTGCACACATTCACATGAGAGCAAACATAAGATCAAAATGCCAACATACACTGGATCATAGAAAAAGCAAGGGAATTCCAGAAAGAAAAAAAAAGAAAAAAAAAAACTACTTCTGCTTCACTGACAATGCAATGGGTCAGAGCAAACTGTGGAAAACTCTTTTAAAGAGTTCGGAATCCCAGACCACCCTACCTGCCTCCTGAGAAACTTGTACACAGGTCAAGAAGCAACTGGACATGGAACAATGAACTGGTTCAATATTGGGAAAGGGTTATGTAAGGCTATATACTGTCATCCTACTTATTTAATTTATATACAGAGTACATCATGTTAAATGCCATGCTGAGTGAAGCACAAGCTGGAATCAAGATTGTCCAGACAAATACCAATAATCTGAGATACGCAGATGACAACATGCTCATTGCAGAAATGAAAAGGAACTAAAGAGTCTCTTAGTGAAGGTGAGAGAGGAGAGTGAAAAAGCTGGCTTAAAACTCAATATTCCAAAATGAAGATCACGGCATCTGGTCCCATTCAGTTCAGTTCAGTCGCTCAGTCGTGTCCGACTTTTTGCGACCCCAAGAGTTGCACCATGCCAGGCCTCCCTGTCAATCACCAACTTCTGGAGTTCACTCAGACTCATGTCCATCGAGTCAGTGATGCCATCCAGCCATCTCATCCTCTGTTATCCCCTTCTCCTCCTGCCCCCAATCCCCCATCAAAGTATTTTCCAGTGAGTCAAGTGGCAAAAGTACTGGAGTTTCAGCTTTAGCATCATTCCTTCCAAAGAAACCCCAGGGCTGATCTCCTTCAGAATGGAATGGTTGGATCTTCTTGCAGTCCAAGGGACTCTCAAGAGTCTTCTCCAACACCACAGCTCAAAAGCATCAATTCTTCGGTGCTCAGCCTTCTTCACAGTCCAACTCTCACATCCATACATGACCACAGGAAAAACCATAGCCTTGACTAGACGGACCTTAGTCAGCAAAACAACGTCTCTGCTTTTGAATATGCTATCTAGGTTCTCATAACTTTTCTTACAAGGAGTAAGCGTCTTTTAATTTCATGGCTGTAGTCACCATCTGCAGTGATTTTGGAGCCCCCAAAATAAAGGCTGACACTGTTTCCACTGTTTCCCCATCTATTTCCCATGAAGTGATGGGACCGGATGCCATGATCTTCGTTTTCTGAATGTTGAGCTTTAAGCCAACTTTTTCACTCTCCTCTTTCACTTTTATCAAGAGGCTTTTTAGTTCCTTTTCATTCTCTGCCATAAGGGTGGTGTCATCTGCATATCTGAGGTTATTGATATTTCTCCCAGCAATCTTGATTCCAGCTTGTGTTTCTTCCAGCCCAGCGTTTCTCATGATGTATTCTGCATAGAATTTAAATAAGCAGGGTGACAATATACAGCCTTGACGTACTCCTTTTCCTATTTGGAACCAGTCTGTTGTTTCATGTCCAGTTCTGACTGTCACTTCATGACCTGCAAACAGATTTCTCAAGAGGCAGGGCAGGTGGTCTGGTATTCCCATCTCTTTCAGAATTTTCCACAGTTTATTGTGATCCACACAGTCAAAGGCTTTGGCATAGTCAATAAAGCAGAAATAGATGTTTTTCTGGAACTCTCCTGCTTTTTCCATGATCCAGCGGATGTTGGCAGTTTGATCTCTGGCTCCTCTGCCTTTTCTAAAACCAGCTTGAACATCACGAAGTTCACGGTTCACATATTGCTGAAGCCTGGCTTGAAGAATTTTGAGCATTACTTTACTAGCATGTGAGATGAGTGCAATTATGCAGTAGTTTGAGCATTCTTTGGCATTGCCTTTCTTTGGAATTGAAATGAAAACTGACCTTTTCCAATCCTGTGGCCACTGCTGAATTTTTCAAATTACTTTATAGCAAATAGATGGGGAGCAATGGAAACAGTGATAGACATTATTTTCTTGGACTCCAGAATCACTGCAGTTGGTGACTGCAGCCATGAAATAAGAATACACAGACTCCTTGGGAAAAAAGCTATGACAAACCTAGGCAGCATATTAAAAAGCAGAGACATACTTTCCCAAAAAAGGCCCATCTAGTCAAAGCTTTGGTTTTTCCAGTAGTTGTGTACAGATGTGAGAGCTGAACCATAAAGAAGGCAGACCACTTAAGAATTGATGCTTTAGAACTGTGGTGTTGGAGAAGACTTTTGAGAGTCCCTTGGACATCAAGAAAATCAAAGCAGCCAATCCTAAAGGAAATCAATCTTGAATAATCATTTGAAGGAATGATACTGAAACTGAAGCTCCAATACTTTGGCCACCTGGTGCAAAGAGCCAACTCATTGTAAAAGACCCTGATGCTGGGAAAGACTTAAAGCAGGAGGCGAAGCAGACAACATAGGACAGATGGTTGCTTGGCATCACCAACTTGATGGGCGTGAGTTTGAACAAACTCTAGGAGATGGTGAAAGACAGGGAAACCTGATGTGCTGCAACCCATGGAGTTACAAAGAGTAGGACATGACTGAGCGACAAGATGGCACTAGTAGTATAGAATCCACTTCCCAGTGCAGGAGACGCGAGAGATGTGGGTTCAATACCTGGGTTGAGATGATCCCCTGAAGGAGCACACCATAACCCAGTCCAGTATTCTTGTCTGGAGAATCACATGTACAGGGGATAAAGCCCACAGTGTCACAAAGAGTTGAACACAACTGTGTCAACTTAGCATGCACACATGGAGGAACCATTACAGTCAACACGTTTCTGCCAATGAGAAATAAATTTGTTTATTCCTGTAGTTTAAACACCCTTGCTTCAGGATTCATAGCCCAATTTATTCGACTTCTGAAGCATTGGTTGTGTGATGCATTGTTGTTTGTTATCCTGGAGAAGAACTGAACCCTTACTGTTGACCAATGCTGGCTGCAGACATTGCATTTTTGGTGCATCTCATCAATTTGCTGAGCATATTTCTCAGATGCATTGGTTTTGCCAGGTTGAGAAGGCTGTAGTGAATCTGATGGGCAGCAGACTACCAGTGACCATGTCCATTTTTTGGTACAAGTTTGTTTTTGAGAAATGCTTGGGAACTTTTTCTCAGTCCAGCCACTGAGCTGGTCATTGCTGGTTGTATAAAATCCACTTTTCATTGTGTGTCACAATCCAATCTGATCAAGAAACAATTTGTTGTTGTTCATAAAATAAAAGAAAACAACACTTCAAAATGCGGATTTTTTTTTCTTCGCAGTCAGCTCATGAAG
The DNA here is from genome assembly GCA_917880005.1 of Nanger dama. Lineage (NCBI taxonomy): Eukaryota > Metazoa > Chordata > Mammalia > Artiodactyla > Bovidae > Nanger > Nanger dama. The sequence continues at coordinate 11,986,445 of CAKJTW010000054.1, read as the reverse complement.
CACCCACTTATCAAGGGTTTTCACCCTTCCAATTCACTTCAAATACCAAATCACCATAGAATGGTTGAAGTTGAGTACATTGGCAACTTTTTTGTATAGTTTTAAGAGAATCAGCTTTGAAGATTGCTCTCAGTTGGTCGTTGCCAATTTTCAATGGCCAGCCATTTCACTCCTCATCTTCCAGTCTCTCGTCTCTTTTGTAAAACTCCTCGAACCACCACTGCACTATACATTTGTTAGCAGTTCTTGGGCCAAATGCATTGTTGAAATTGCAAATTGCCTCTGCTGTTTTACTACTCATTTTGAACTCAAATAAATAAATTGTTCAAATTTGCTTTTTGTCTAACATAGTTTCTTTGGTATAAAATAAATATAAAATAAAAAACAAGTAAAAAGTCTTTATCAAAAAGAGAACACAAAGTGAGAAATGTGCATTAAATGATGTAAACATAATCACATTTAAGGAAGTATGCCAATATCAAACAGTAAATTTCAACAATGCAAAAACCACAGTTACTTTTGCACCAACCTGATAATAACAAATGGGGTTTCCTAACATAGATTATATATTTATAAAGGAGGATTATCTTGAATTTAACTTTGATAGTAAGATATTTAATTTGTCTACACAAAAATGTCAAAATTTCAACATAATTGTATATTAGGGTAGTAAAGATAATTGGTACAAGTCTCAATATGGATATATGTATAGTATTTATATAAGTAAATATAGTACTTTTAAGAATACATAGTATTTTTATGAGTAATTATATGGAAAAACAATTCAATTAATCCCTTACTACTTTAAATATATCATAATTAGTTACTGTGAATTAATCTTTCTCTTTCTTGTTGTTTTGCTTTTGTTTTTTAATTTGGAGGATGATGGCTTTACGATGTTGTGTTGGTTTCTGTGGTACAACAAAGTGAATCAGCCATAAGTATACCTGTAGTTTCATATATTTCTCTGCATTCAGTTTTCTTAAAGATACTGACGGATGCATGTGTGACAAAGCTTATATCTTTATCTATAAAGTCTGTTTCTGTATCTACAAAGAGTTCTTATAATTAAACACAAAACTGGGCAAGAGAAAACAAATGAAATTCACAAAATGAATTGACAAAATAAATGCAAATTACCAATAGACACAACTTCACTATCTAACAAATAAGTATTAGTAAAATACATGTCATTAAAACATGAAAGGCTTTTGAAAAAAATATTCTAACAATGGCATTGATAAAGATGTGCTTTATCACCAGGATAATTGCTGTTGGTATACAATGGTTGCATCTTTCTAAAGGGAAATCTATATATGAAGAGCTTTCAATTGTTTGTGCACTTTAAAACACAAATAATATACATAGTAGTTTACTTTAAAGAAATAGTCTAATATAAATAAAAATAATTGTATGCTAACTTATCCATTGAAGTATTGTCTGCTTCAGCAAATAACTTCAAAATACTAAATGTGACATCACAGTGGAATTATTCCATTTATGCATTTATCTATACAATGAAGCAGTTATTAAAATTCATGTTTGCAAAACATTTCTATCATATTATCTGAAGTAAGCATGCATGTTCAATGTCATTTAATTTTGTCAAAATTCCGGATAGGTGACAGATTGTAAAATTAAGCTTTTATTTGTAATACTTACAAAATAAACATATATGCACATATATAGAAGTACATTCAGAGCTCCATTAGGCAGTTAACCCAAACAGCCACTAGAACTAAAATATCAAATATTTAATAAATATTTAGCGATAGTTTTTGCTTACAAATTCTATATGATATATGAAAGTAGGTGGACTTTAGAATTTCTAGAATCCAAACCTATTATTTCACAGCTTAAGAAATATATATATAGTGAAAGTGTTACTCACTCAATTGTGTCCTACTCTTTGCAACCCCATGGACTGTAGCCCTCCAGAATCCTCTGTCCATGGAATTCTCCAGGCAAGAATACTGGTTTGGGGTCCCATTCCCTTCTCTAGGGGATCTTCCCAACCTAGGTATCAGACCCAGGCCTCTTGTATTACAGGCAGATTCTTTACCATCTGAGCTACCATGGAAGCCTAAGCAACACACAAACACATATTAACACTAAAACATACACACACACGTGAAATACTTGTGAGCAGCCATGCCCTCTGAAATTTTGTTCTGAAATTCAGCTTCTAAACTGCTTCATTCAATTTAGTTTACTCTAACTAAACTGTTAGAGTTTACACTAACAACTGTTATTAAGTAGCATTTTAAGCATAGCTGTGAAAAGAAGAGAGGCAAAAAGCAAAGGAGAAAAGGAAAGATATAAGCATCTGAATGCAGGGTTCCAAGGAATAGCAAGAAGAGGTAAGAAAGCAATCTTCAGCAATCAATGCAAAGAAATAGAGGAAAAGAACAGAATGGGAAAGACTAGAGATCTCTTCAAGAAAATTAGAGATACCAAGGAAACATTTCATGCAAAGATGGGCTTGATAAAGGACAGAAATGGTCTGGACCTAACAGAAGCAGAAGATATTAAGAAGAGGTGGCAAGAATACATGGAAGAACTGTACAAAAAGATCTTCATGACCCAGATAATCATGATGATGTGATCACTAATCTAGAGCCAGACATCTTGGAATGTGAAGTCAAGTGGGCCTTAGAAAGCATCACTACGAACAAAGCTAGTGGAGGTGATGGAATTCCAGTGGAGCTGTTTCAAATCCTGAAAGATGATGCTGTGGAAGTGCTGCATTCAATATGCCAGCAAATTTGGAAAATTCAGCAGTGGCCACAGGACAGGAAAAGGTCAGTTTTCATTCCAATTCCAAAGAAAGGCAATGCCAAAGAATGCTCAAACTACTGCACAATTGCACTCATCTCACATGCTACTAAAGTAACGCTCAAAATTCTCCAAGCCAGGCTTCAGCAATACATGAACCGTGAACTCCCTGATGTTCAAGCTGGTTTTAGAAAAGGCAGAGGAACCAGAGATCAAATTGCCAACATCCACTGGATCATGGAAAAAGCAGGAGAATTCCAGAACAACATCTATTTCTGCTTTATTGACTATGCCAAAGCCTTTGACTGTGTGGATCACAATAAACTGTGGAAAATTCTGAAAGAGATGGGAATACCAGACCACCTAACCTGCCTCTTGAGAAATCTGTATGCAGGTCATGAAGTGACAGTCAGAACTGGACATGGAACAACAGACTGGTTCCAAATAGGAAAAGGAGTACGTCAAGGCTGTATATTGTCACCCTGCTTATTTAACTTCTATGCAGAATACATCATGAGAAACGCTGGGCTGGAAGAAACACAAGCTGGAATCAAGATTGCTGGGAGAAATATCAATAACCTCAGATATGCATATGACACCACCCTTATGGCAGAAAGTGAAGAGGAGCTAAAGGGCCTCTTGATGAAGGTGAAAGAGGAGAGTGAAAAAGTTGGCTTAAAGCTCAACATTCAGAAAACGAAGATCATGGCATCCGGTCCCATCACTTCATGGGAAATAGATGGGGAAACAGTGTCAGCCTTTATTTTTTTGTGCTCCAAAATCACTGCAGATGGTGACTGCAGCCATGAAATTAAAAGATGCTTACTCCTTGGAAGAAAAGTTATGAGCAACCTAGATAGCATATTCAAAAGCAGAGACGTTGTTTTGCCGACTAAGGTCCATCTAGTCAAGGGTATGGTTTTTCCTGTGGTCATGTATGGATATGAGAGTTGGACTCTGAAGAAGGCTGAGCGCCGAAGAATTTATGCTTTTGAACTGTGGTGTTGGAGAAGACTCTTGAGAGTCCCTTGGACTGCAAGGAGATCCAACCAGTCCATTCTGAAGGAGATCAGCCCTGGGATTTCTTTGGAAGGAATGATGCTGAAGTTGAAACTTCAGTACTTTGGCCACCTCATGCAAAGAATTGACTCATTGGAAAAGACTCTGATGCTTGGAGGGATTGGAGACAGGAGGAGAAGGGGACGACCAATGATAAGATGGCTGAATGGCATCACAGACTTGATGGACGTGAGTCTGAGTGAACTCCGAGAGATGGTGATGAACAGGGAGGCCTGGCGTGCTCCAATTTATGGGGTCGCAAAGAGTCGGACACGACTGAGCGACTGAACTGAAGCACAAGGGAACAATCATGCAAAGTTGGGCCCAACGAAGGACAGACCAGAAATAGTATGGACCTAAGAGAAGAAGCAGGCATTAAGAGGTGGCAAGAATACACAGGAGAACTAAATAAAAATATCTTCATGAGCCAGAATACCACAATGGTGTGATCATTCACCTAGAGTCAGATATCCTGGAGTGTGAAGTCAAGGGACCTTAAGAAGCATCATTATGAACAAAGCTAATGGATATGATAGAATTCCAATTGAGCTATTTCAAATCCTAAAAGATGATGCTGTCAAAGTGCTGAACTCAATATGCCAGCAAATTTGAAAAACTCAGCAATGACCACAGAACTGGGAAAGGTCAGTTTTCATCCTAATCCAAAGAAAAGTAATGCCAAAGAAAGTTCAGACTGAGAGGGTAACAGGCAGGAAGGCCAGGGGTCTCCAAAATGGAGGAAATAGCCTGCAAGTGTCAGACATTTTATCTCCCTTAAGTGGCAGGAGGAAACAAACTAGCAATATTTTTTCCTTTTCTATACAAATTTAAAAGGAGGTTTCTCTTAAAATTCTGTGTTGCCATGACACCTGGTTTCACCTGGAGTTAACCAATGCCTTTTTCTTATGGAAATGTTTATCTTAAGCTATGCTAATTTACTATGCATTTACCCCAAACTCTGTCTTCAAGTGGTTCAGCCTTTTGAGCTCAGAACCTACTTGATAAACCAGTATGTTATACTCTGATATTGTTCCTCTAATCTATATAAATGGTGCTTTGCCCTTCTTCAAGTTTCAAGGTAATCCTTTTACAGCCCAAGATAAACGATTTGGTGCCAAGATTATCCCAAAATACATCTTATGGGTGAGGGGCCTGGTGCCATTCTAAATTTTGAGGCATTCCTTTCTTTCATTAACAGACTGCTGGTGACTATATAACATCCAGCTAAAGACTAGTAGGGGGTACTCTTTCTTCCTCCTTCTGATGCCTATGCCAGAAGCTTTCTCTATCTCCTTTATAATTGAATAAAATTTTGTTACACAAAAGCTCTGAGCGATCAAGCCTCGTCTCTGGCTCCAGATTGAATTCTTCTCCTCTGGGGGCCAAGAATCCTGGCGTTATTATTCAACAACAACCTTGCAAGACTACTGCACAATTGCACTCATCCCTCATCCAAGGTAAGGAGCAGCGGCTGTGCTTTCCTGGAGTAGCCGTTAAGAGATACCGTACACCCAAGGTAAGAGAAACCCAGGTAAGATGGTAGGTGTTGCAAGAGGGCATCAGAGGGCAGACACACTGAAACCATACTCACAGAAAACTAGTCAGTCTAATCACACTAGGACCACAGCCTTGTCTAACTCAGTGAAACCAAGCCATGCCTGCGGGGCAACCCAAGACAGGCAGGTCATAGTGGAGAGGGCTGACAGAACGTGGTCCACTGGAGAAGGGAATGGCAAGCCACTTAAGTATTCTTGCATTGAGAACCCCATGAACAGTATAAAAAGGCAAAATGATAGGATATCAAAAGAGGAGCTCCCCAGGTCATTAGGTGCCCAATATACTACTGGAGATCAGTGAAGAAATAACTCCAGAAAGAATGAAGGAATGGAGCCAAAGCAAAAGCAATACCCAGTTATGCACATGCCTGGTGATAGAAGCAAGATCCGATGCTGTAAAGAGCAATATTGCATAGAAACCTGGAATGTCAGGTCCATGAATCAAGGCAAATTGGAAGTGGTCAAACAAGAGATGGCAAGGGTGAACGTCGACATTCTAGGAATTAGCTAACTAAAATGGACTGGAATGGGTGAATTTAACTCAGATGACCATTATATCTACTACTGCCGGCAGAAATCCCTCAGAAGAAATGGAGTAGTGATCATGGTCAACAAAAGAGTCCGAAATGCAGTACTTGGATGCAATCTCAAAAATGACAGAATGATCTCTGTTTATTTCAAGGCAAACCATTCAATATCACAGTTATCCAAGTCTATGCCCCAACCAGTAATGCTGAAGAAGCTGAAGTTGAACGGTTTTATGAAGACCTACAAGATCTTTTAGAACTAAGAGCCAAAAAAGATGTCCTTTTCATTATAGGGGACTGGAATGCTTATGTAGGAAGTCAAGAAACACCTGGAGTAACAGGCAAATTTGGCCTTGGAATGCAGAATGAAGCAGGGCAAAGACTAATAGAGTCTTGCCAAGAAAATGCACTGGTCATAGCAAACACCCTCTTCCAACAACACAAGAGAAGACTCTACACGTGGACATCACCAGATGGTCAACACCGAAATCAGACTGATTATATTCTTTGCAGCCAAAGATGGAGAAGCTCTATACAGTCAACAAAAACAAGACCAGGAGCTGACTGTGGCTCAGATCATGAACTCCTTATTACCAAATTCAGCTTTAAATTGAAGAAAGTAGGGAAAACAGCTAGACCATTCAGGTATGACCTAAATCAAATCCCTTATGATTATACAATGGAAGTGAGAAATAGATTTAAGGGCCTAGATCTGATAGATAGAGTGTCTGATGAACTATGGAATGAGATTCATGACATTGTACAGGAAACAGGGATCAAGACCATCCCCATGGAAAAGAAATGCAAAAAGCAAAATGGCTGTCTGGGGAGGCCTTACAAATAGCTGTGAAAAGAAGACAGGCAAAAAGCAAAGGAGAAAAGGAAAGATATAAGCATCTGAATGCAGAATTCCAAAGAATAGCAAGAAGAGATAAGAAAGCCTTCTTCAGTGATCAATGCAAAGAAATGGAGAAAAACAACAGAATGGGAAAGACTAGAGATCTCTTCAAGAAATTAGAGATACCAAGGGAACATTTCATGCAAAGATGGGCTCGATAAAGGACAGAAATGGTCTGGACCTAACAGAAGCAGAAGATATTAAGAAGAGGTGGCAAGAATACATGGAAAAACTGTACAAAAAGATCTTCACGACCCAGATAATCATGATGATATGATCACTAATCTAGAGCCAGACATCTTGGAATGTGAAGTCAAGTGGGCCTTAGAAAGCATCACTACGAACAAAGCTAGTGGAGATGATGGAATTCCAGTGGAGCTGTTTCAAATCCTGAAAGATGATGCTGTGGAAGTGCTGCATTCAATATGCCAGCAAATTTGGAAAATTCAGCAGTGGCCACAGGACAGGAAAAGGTCAGTTTTCATTCCAATTCCAAAGAAAGGCAATGCCAAAGAATGCTCAAACTACTGCACAATTGCACTCATCTCTCATGCTAGTAAAGTAGTGCTCAAGATTCTGCAAGCCAGGCTCCATCAATACATGATCCGTGAACTCCGTGATGTTCAAGCTGGTTTTAGAAAAGGCAGAGGAACCAGAGATCAAATTGCTAACATCCACTGGATCATGGAAAAAGTAGGAGAATTCCAGAACAACATCTATTTCTGCTTTATTGACTATGCCAAAGCCTTTGACTGTGTGGATCACAATAAACTGTGGAAAATTCTGAAAGAGATGGGAATACCAGACCACCTAACCTGCCTCTTGAGAAATCTGTATGCTGGTCAAGAAGCAACAGTTAAAACTGGACATGGAACAACAGACTGGTTCCAAATAGGAAAAAAGAATATGTCAAGGCTGTATATAGTCACCCTGTTTATTATTTAATTTATATGCAGAGTACATCATGAGAAATGCTGGACTGGAAGAAGCACAAGCTGGAATCAAGATTGCCAGGAGAAATATCTATAACCTCAGATATGCAGGTGATACCACCCTTATGGCAGAAAGTGAAGAGGAGCTAAAAAGCCTCTTGATGAAAGTGAAAGAGGAGAGTGAAAAAGTTGGCTTAAAGCTCAACATTCAGAAAACGAAGATCATGGCATCTGGTCCCATCACTTCATGGGAAATAGATGGGGAAACTGTGGAAACAGTGTCAGCCTTTATTTTTTGTGCTCCAAAATCACTCCAGATGGTGACTGCAGCTATGAAATTAGAAGACGCTTACTCCTTGGAAGAAAAGTTATGAGCAACCTAGATAGCATATTCAAAAGCAGAGATATTACTTTGCCAACAAAGGTCCATTTAGTCAAGGCTATGGTTTTTCCAGTGGTCATGTATGGATGTGAGAGTTGAACTGTGAAGAAAGCCTAGCGCCGAGAAATTTTTGCTTTCGAAATGTGCTGTTGGAGAAGACTCTTGAGAGTCCCTTGGACTGCACGGAGATCCAACCAGTCCATTCTGAAGGAGATCAGCCCTGGGATTTCTTTGGAGGGAATGATGCTGCAGCTGAAACTCCAGTATTTTGGCCACCTCATGCAAAGAGTTGATTCATTGGAAAAGAATCTGATGCTGGGAGGGATTGGGAGCAGGAGGAGAAGAGGACGACAGAGGATGGTATAGCTGGATGGCATCATCGACTTGATGGACATGAGTTTGAGTGAACTCCAGAGTTGGTGATGGACAGGGAGGCCTGGGGTGCTGTGATTCATGGAGTTGCAAAGAGTCAGACACGATTGAGCAACTGAACTGAACTGAACTGACCAGATTTATTTAAATATGCAAGAACATGTAACTGACAATAATGGACCCTTTTAATGCGGGTATTGCTGCTGCTTCCGTTGCTGCTGATGCTGTCACTTCAATTGTGTCCAACTCTTTGCGACCCCATAGACAGCAGCCCAGGAGACTCTGCTGTCACTGGGACTCTCCAGGTATGAACACTGGTGTGGGTTGCCATTTCCTTCTCCAATGCATGAAAGTAAAAATGAAAGTTAAGTCGCTCAGTCGTGTCAGACTCTTAGCGACCCTATGGGCTGCAGCTTACTAGACTGCTCACCCATGGGATTTTCCAGGCAAGAGTACTGGAGTGGGGTGCCATTACCTTCTCCAAAATGTAGGTATTAAAGATACACAAATAATGCATGCAGATCTTTATCTTTTTAGTGATGTATATCTACATCTTTTTAGTGATGATGTGTTGAGGAACAGATTCGGAAGAATCTAGTATGCATTATAGTACTTACATCCGTGCATTTGCTTGTGCAACAGTTTGGATATTAAGTTTATGATAAACTTAACCTTTCTCATGTTCCATGGCTTACTAAGAAATGATTCTACATGTTTTATTTTATGAAATAATTTAAAATTTTGCCTGTTGGATTTATTTCAATTTATGTTAGTATTTTTGTGCAGTTTCCCAAAGGCCCTCAAAATTGGCACATTTACAATGGATAAAAATAGAGTGATTTTGTGTGTGTGTGTGAGACACCTCATTTAGATTTAGTGAAGTGAAGCTCAGATCAAATTACATGCTGAAACAGAATTCATGTATACAAATTATGTACAGTGCCACAATTAACTTAGAATTGGATGCTCATTATCCTGCTGTTTTGTTCCATTTTTGTTCACATGTCAAAAAAATCAAATATAAATGCAATTACTTTCCAGGAGAAAATAAATGTCAGCAGTTCAACATTCAAAAAGGCAACAATCACAATGCCAGATGACCAAAGCAATAACTTTCTGAAGATAACAGGCAAGTAATTAACCCTGGAGCCAGATCATCAAACCATTCAAAGAAATCTTAGATCAATGGAGGAGGGTTGCAGCATGTATGACTTTATAAGGTAAATAAAATATTTTAAAATCACCCCTTCTCAGAATGACCATATGATTTTGTTAACCTCTATTCAGATCTCTCAGTTTTTAAAAAATATTTATTTACTCCTTTCTGGCTATGCTGGGTATTTATTGTTGCATAGGCTTTTCTCTGATTGCAGCAAGTGGAGGCCACTCACTAGCTGCTGTGTGCGGCTTCTCACTGCAGAGGCTTCTCTTGTTGCAGAGCACAGGTTCTAGGGCACGCAGGCTTCAGTAGTTGTAGCGTGTGGGCTCAGTAGTTGAGGTTCCCAGGCTCTAGAGCACAGGCTCAATAGTTCTGGGGAATGGGCTTAGTTGCTCCATGGCATATGAGATTTGTCTTCTGCATTGACAGGTGGGTTCTTTATCACTGAGCCTCCAGGGAAGCCCTGAGGCCATCAGTTTGATGGCAATTGCATAATAGTTAAGAATTTCTGCCAAATTAAAAGTTCTTTTAAAAAAATCCCAACTCTCCTAAGTCTGTGTTGTGGTGGTCCTGCCATATTGGTCATACTAAGTATCTCTTTATAGCAAAAGACAATGAATCCATTCTTAAAATAATATGCCATTGTTGTGTCTCTAGGTTTTAAGTTGAAAAGAGAAGCTAAACTGGGTGCTAAAATACTATAATGGATATCAAAACTGTCCTAAACAGTTTAATTCAGCTTGTGAAATTAAGCTTTTATTTGTAATGATTACAAAATATACATGTGCACATATAGAACTGTATTCAGAGCTCCATTAAGCAGTTAACAAAAAACAGCTGTTAGAAGGAAAAGATCAAAACATTTAATAAACATTTAGCAATAGTTTTTGCTTACAAATTCTGTCAGATATATGAAAGTTTAGAAAGTAGAGGGACTTCATAATTTCTAGAATCCAACCCTATTATTACAAAACTTAATAAAAAGCAACAAATACATACACACACAATACACTCTTGAGCGGCCATAGCTTCTAAAGTTTTGTTCTGAAATTGACTAATACAAATGCAGAGATAGACACTATGATCCCTTCTATATTCTTCATTGAGGTACCTTTTCTTCTATTTGCATCTGAATATTCATTAAATTCTGTGTCTTGGGAATCTATTATTTTCTTAGAATACACAAGCAGAAGTCTAAAATGGGAAAACATAAGCAGAATGTAACTTCATGTTTCAGTCATCTGCAGGACTATTGAAGGACAACAGTTTTGTAGAGTTAAATGATGTCCACCAGTGTTTCAACATCTCAGAAGCTTGCTGAATACGTTTCCAATCTTCCTTTAGAATTGTATGTATTCTAGTTTGTGTTTTCTTAAGATAGGTCATAAAAATATACTAGATTATATAAAAGTCAAACTCAGGAATTAAACTCACAAATGTATCTGTCAAAGTGTGCTGTGCTCACATTCTTAAATAGATTAGCAAAAATCGCCACTTTTATTATTTATAAAGAGAGAATTGTTGGCATTATAATTATTCTGACTAATGGCATCTACACCTTTCATAATGATATTTTTGGATATTTTTGAAGCAATACTTTACATTTTGAACGAATGTCTCACATAAAGTGTTTTTATCCATAAATGCATATTATTATACTGTAAAATATTGTTTGTGTTATACATCTATTCATGAATATAAAATAAAAGTTTTCCACTATAAAGAGTTGAATGCTTTTTGCATTTATGGACCTTACAAATCATAATCTGATTTCAAAGCTATACTAAGATTTAAAATTTTTGGTTTTCTCATATGTTCAAAGACCCCTGGTTCCCTAAATTGGAATATTAAGCAACTTAATAGCTTATTGATATAGTCTCCATACTGAGCATTTTATCTTATGTTATGGGAATAACCTGTAGATATTGTAAACCTGGGTATGTCCATACTAATGTTTTCCATTCTGGCTTAAGTTTTCCTTCTAAAAGTGTGCTTTCATATGCTAATTTACAAATTAAAAGTAATAATTCATCTAAGTGATCAGAATATATTAAATATATAATCATAGTACAGGATTACTAAAGTGTGATGTGAAAATAAACATACTTTCACTTACATTTAAAATTTTCTTTACAAATGTGTAACTTGTGATGCTTGTTGAAACTGCACATCAATTTCTGCTGGCTACTCTTCAAAAGACTCAAACTTGGGTAAAATCCAGATGCACATAATAACATGAAATATTTTTCACTGCGTTAAAACAAATTGAGGTCAGCAGTATCACTACTACAAAGATGTGGCTCTGATCATAGTATATGTCATGGTTGATACACTTCAGTATGGAAAACAGTTTGGAAGTTATGTAGTCAAAATGATCAGTGAATAAAGCAATATTACTACTATCCTGGATTGCCTGCTACAAAAACAGTGTGATCATTTCAAATAGAGTATTCAGTGTATGTTTTGAAAAATATATTTAATCTAGAGTATTTCAGAATAAATCACTCTTACAGAGTTGAGATTATTTCTTAATAATATTACCATGAAGACTTGAACACTATCAGTCACATTCAGTAGCTTTACTTTTCTTATATCTTATATGAATTACTATACTTGTTATACTACAAGTATGCTTTTTCTCAGAATTCACAGACATTATACCATAATATTTCCAAGAATAAATGTTTGTCAACCTGAACTTTTAGAGATTATCATTAAAAAGAGGTGATGTTTTGTCATACATAATGGTTATATTCAAAAGTTGGGTTAAGGAAATATTTTGACAGAATAGTAGAAGATAGGCATATCACCATGGTTTCTCAAGTAGTTTGTATTAAAACTGAAACCTTAAATTAGATTGTACTCTTCTCTATATTAATCTTCATCTCAGTGAAAAAGTAATTCAGCTAAGAGATGTTACTGCAAATGTAGCATTTAAGCGATTGTCAGATTTTTATTCTTTTGATGCTGAAAGCACTAGTTTTATTCAATATCATGAAATACAATAAATTTTATATTTATTTTTATTATTATTTTATGAGTTTTTCTACTCTATAGCTTTCATAAATAGTTTGGTAGAAAAGAGCATAATATGTCAATTTGTTAGTATCATCAGTATAAAATATACTAAAATTTTGGTCATGGAGAAATTTCACTGCTGCACTGGCATAATTCTATCAACTATATCCAAATTCAAGGGATGACAGCACTGACAGTGAAGCTCACCCTCGAGGGTATTTAGAAGAAAATCTATCATCTGTAAACCTAAAGCGATAACAGCCATTAGCTACAAGGGATGTGGATGTGCTCCTTGTCAATTTTCCAAAGGAGAAAATGCATTTACTGAAAAGATAAACTGTAACTGTCAGGTAGAGGAGACAGTCTTATCTTTGACAAGATTGACCATGAAAAGGTACAAAAGATTAGTGTTCTAGAATGGGTTGCAGGATTATGGGATATTTTTGTTTAAAACAAATTTAACTCAGTATTATTTACTTTGCTTCAGCAGAGAGTAAATATGCCTAAAAAATCAAAAATATTTTAAAATCAACAGTTTTTTCATCTAAAACAGAAATCATATACATACATGGACATGCTTGAAAAACAAATGAATGACTGAAGACTTTTCTCTTTAAACAAAACAGGTCTTAAACGTAACCTAGTTACACTTTCTATGATTTTTTAAGAACTAGTTCATCTTAAGTTGATCTTATTATCTAGCCTTTCCACCATGTGAAGTTATGGTTCATTTCAGCATATCCTTAAAGAATTTATTCTGCCTGCCACCCCTGTGTCATCTCATGTTAGTTCAGCAGCCAGCAGCTGTTGGGCATCTTGCTGTCATCTACCCTACACACATTTCCTGAAGCAGAGCTGTGTTGTGACAGGAATTGCTTATCACTGACTGCTTTCCAGACCTGCCTTTTGGATAATCACTTTGTGTCATTTAAAGCTAATATGAGCACAGTTTATGACTGAAGTTTATGAAACAGCTTTGAGAACCAAATATATCTATGGCGTGTCAATGACTGTTTTGTTTCTTTTTGTTGAAACATAACAGATAGACTATAAAACTGATCCCTAGATTATAAAACTGATCCCTCCCAACGGCCTGATCTATAGTAGGACAGTAAGTGTTTCGAGTTACCAAAAGTCTTTTCCATAAAAACTTTAGATGACCCATAACAAGCATCCTAGCCTAGCTGCTATGTAAGACCTCTCCAGATTCCGTATTATTTGTGCAACATGCTGTGGGGTGTTCCACAATTTTTGCCCATCTCCCCCATTTTTTGCCCATCTCCCCAAAAGGCTTCCCTGGTGGCTCAGATGGTAAAGCATCTGCCTGCCATGCAGGAGACCTGGGTTCAATCTCTGAGTCAAGAAGATTCCCTAGAGTAGGGAATGGCAACCCACTCCAGTATTCTTGCCTGGAAAAACTCATAGACACAGGAGCCTGGTGGGCTACAGTCCAAAGGGTCTCAGAGTCAGACACAACTGAAGAACTAAGCAAAGCACAAAAAGTACTACTACTGGGGTAATTAGCATTGGGTTGATTTAAATGTGTGAGAAAAAATTTATTGTGTAAGGGTGTTATTAATTACTTAGAATAATCAGTTCAGTTCAAACCTCAGTCATGTTGATTCTTTGCAACCCATGAATTGCAGCACACCAGGCCTCCCTTCCATCACCAACTCCTGGAGTTCACTCAGACTCACATCCATCGAGTCAATGATGCCATCCAGCCATCTCATCCTCAGTCATCCCCTTCGCCTCCTGCCTCCAATCCCTCCCAGCATCAGAGTCTTCTCCAGTGAGTCAACTCTTCACATGAGGTGGCCAAAGTACTGGAGTTTCAGCTTCAGCATCATTCCCTCCAAAGAAATCCCAGGGCTGATCTCCTTCAGAATGGACTGGTTGGATCTCCTTGCAGTCCAAGAGACTCTCAAGAGTCTTCTCCAACACCACAGTTCAAAAGCATCAGTTCTTCGGCTCTCAGCTTTCTTCACAGTTCAACTCTCACATCCATACATGACCACTGGAAAAACCATAGCCTTGACTAAATGGACCTTTGTTGGCAAAGTAATATCTCTGCTTTTCAATATGCTATCTAGGTTGGTCATAACTTTCCTTCCAAGTAGTAAGTGTCTTTTAATTTCATGGCTGCAGTCACCATCTGCAGTGATTTTGGAGACTGCAAAATAAAGTCTGACACTGTTTCCATTGTTTCCCCATCTATTTCCCATGACGTGATGGGACCAGATGCCATGATCTTCGTTTTCTGAATGTTGAGCTTTAAGCCAACTTTTTTCATTCTCCACTTTCACTTTCATCAAGAGGCTTTTTAGCTCCTCTTCACTTTCTGCCATAAGGGTGGTGTCATCTGCATATCTGAGGTTATTGACATTACTCCTGGCAATCTTGATTCCAGCTTGTGTTTCTTCCAGCCCAGCGTTTCTCATGATGTATTCTGCATTTAAGTTAAATAAGCAGGGTGACAATATACAGTCTTGATATACTCCTTTTCCTATTTGGAACCAGTCTGTTGTTCCATGTCCAGTTCTAACTGTTGCTTCCTGACCTGCATATAGGTTTCTCAAGAGACAGGTTAGGTGGTCTGGTATTCCCATCTGTTTCAGAATTTTCCACAGGTTATTGTGATCCACACAGTCAAAGGTTTTGGCATAATCAATAAAGCAGAAATACATCTTTTTCTGGAACTCTCTTGCTTTTTCAACAGTGGAATTAAATGTGGGTCATTCCTTAACTTTCTAGGAAAACACAAATAGACACTGGTAGTCACACAGTTTTCCTTTCTTCTGTTACTACTATTACAACTTTGTAAAATAAAAGAGTTCACTATAAAACCTCCAGAAAGCACTGAGATATGCTGCTATTTTGTGTACTCTAGCCTTTGAAATCTGATATTTATAGATGGGAACAACAAACTACTTACAGGGCTAAAGTGGTATCCATAGTCACTATATTAACAGACTTAGAGAACCATAGATTATATATCAGTTATGCATTCAGACAGGTATAATATCTACCCACTCCATAGTTGTAGTTTGAAATGAGTATTCACACTGAACATCATATATACTCTCTCCTTTACTCTATAGTCTGAAAAGAGATTCATCTTACTCCAATCATATTCTACTGTGGAGGAGTTGATAAAAAATGAATATAGATATACAGTGTTGTATTTTCTCCCAATGGTTTCCATCATCAAAAATGGAAAATTTTAGAAATGGGCCTTGAGAAACAGAAATGTAATATAATGAGAGTTAAAGAGTGTTAGAGAGAAGTCAGTGTCGGTGATTGGAGGTCATAATCGACTCTCATCTTTAGCCAAAGCCAAAAAGTCAGCCTTCTATTTGTTATCATCTTGTTATGAGGGGATAACATAATCAAATTTAGATAAGAAAAGTTATTTGCACAGCAATGTAGAAAATGAATTGGAAGAATGCAAAACTGCATATAAGGAGAGGAGATATGAGCAGTGTGAGAGTCCAGAAAAGAGATTATAATCACTTGGAATAGAATAGAGGGGTTTAAATAAAAGGAAAAGATGTGAGTTTGAAAGATATATAGGATGCAAAGATCAAAGAATTTGGTGAATGATTGCATAATGCTGTGAAAAAAATCAGGTGGTATCACAGGTACTTTTGATATTGGTGCTTGATAAATAATGATTGTATAATCAATCGGGAAAACTGGATAAAGTAAATTTAAAGGTGAGTGGGATATGGTAATAAGGTTGCTTTAGAACAGCCGAAGAAGGAAGTATTTTGAGATATCCAGGAGAAGGCACTGGCACCCCACTCCAGTACTTCTGCCTGGAAACCCCCATGGACAGAGGAGCCTGGTGGGCTGCAGTCCCCGGAGTCGCTGAGTCGGACGCGACTGAGCGACTTCACTTTCACTTTTCACTTTCATGCATTGGAGAAGGAAATGGCAACCCACTCCAGTGTTCTTGCCTGGAGAATCCCAGGGATGGGGGAGCCTGGTGGGCTGCCGTCTCTGGGGTCCCACAGAGTCAGACACGACTGAAGCGACTTAGCAGTAGCAGTAGCAGAGGCATCTGGAATGGTGGGTATCATGCTGGATATTATCTGTAAGTAATTTGTAGGAATAGGGTAATTATAGTTTTAGGCAAGTTTCACCTATTAAAGAATGTATGACATAAAAAGAGAAGAGGATTTAAGATAAAATGTACTTAGTAAAATGTTTAAATTCCGAATGGAAAATAATAAGGCAACAAAGGAGACCCAGAAGGTATGTACTGAAAGGTAGGCATTACATTTAAAGACAATTCACAAAAGACAAAACAAAACAAAAGCCAGCATTTTCACAGGATGGACCACTGAAAGTATTGAGTGTTCCTGAGAAAACAAGGGAAAATAAAATATATAATATGGAAGAAAAATGATACAGAAATAGAGTTATTTCTGTGAAGTAAGCGGAGGTAAAGCCAGAATGAAGTAGAATAATTGAAAGAGAAATGAGAAATTTAGTTATAAATAGAATCATAGGAACAACTGGAGGGGTACATGAGACACTGAGAGGGATTCTTTTGTTTCAGTTTGAACAATCTTTATAGCTAGGTTAAATGGCTTGACTGAGAGAAAGGGAAAGAATATTTCAGTAAGTTTCCAATAGAATCATGATGAACATACCATATAATATTTAGCACAGATTAAGAACAAATAAAGCAGTTTATAGCCTCTGTCCACAATGCAATTAGGAGAAGAATACAGTGAATTTCAAACTATGTGTCCATATGGAAATGAATTGCCAGATCCATCCAGCTAGGTCCAGAGCCTAGCATAGAGGTAGAAGTTGCACAAAAAGGAGAGGAAGTGATCGGTGGCTGAGGAGGTGAGAATACAGATGGTACAGTTCAGTCGCTCAGTTGTGTCCAACTCTTTGTGACCACCTGGACTGCAGCATGCCAGGCTTCCCTGTTCATCACCAACTCCCGGACCTGGCTCAAACTCACGTCCATCAGGTTGGTGATGCCATCCAACCATCTCATCCTCTGTCATCCCCTTCTCCTCCTGCCCTCAATCTTTCCCAGCAGCAGGGTATTTCCTAAGGATTCAGTTCTTTGCTTCGGGTGGCCAAAGTATTGGAGCTTCAGATTCAGCATCAGTCCTTCCAATGAATATTCAGGACTGATTTCCTTTAGGAATGACTGATTTGATCTCCTTGCAGTCCAAGGGGACTCTCAAGAGTCTTCTCTAACACTACAGTTCAGAAGCATCAATTCTTTGGTGCTCAGCTTTCTTATGGTCCACCTCTCACATCCATACATGACTACTGACAAAACCAAAGCTTTGACTAGACAGATCTTTGCTAGCAACATAATGTCTCTGCTTTTTAATATACTGTCTAGGTTTTAATATGCTGAGGATATCAGTGGCCCAGAAGGTGAGAACACAGATGATATTATTCTCAGTTAAGTAGAATGGAGAGAGTGAAGGGGAGAGGAAAAAGGAGAGAGACAGATAATGGATTTCAGCAAAATGTTAACAGTGAGTAAATAAAGCTAAAGCTCGGCCAAGCTGTGATCATCACATTGCTCTTTAAACTTCTTTTGAAAATTTGCAAAATACAAACTGCAAAAAGTAAATCTGCAGCATTGCTACATATTGTTTGCTTTAAATTGTATAATGATAATACAGCTTTTTGCTATTAAATCAATGTTTATTTCTTTTCCTTTATAAGCATATAATGACCAAATTGACCTGTGAAGGATATTACAATTGTTCTATATTGTTAAATCTGTTGGTTTTATTACAAATACTAGTTTTATTAATGTGAGTTCAATATTTCTATTGCTAAGATCAACTTATGAACTACACTCATATTTCTCAGACAATGCCCCTTTAATCAGTAAAATAGAATTAATTTTGGTTTGGTATATTACTGTGTGAAATAATTAGAATTTGTAAAATAAGCTAAGAATTATCAAAATCTGATTTCTCCAAACTACATATCAGAGCCCTTTATATGATAGCTTGACCAGTCATTCCACTTAGGACACTGAACAAACCATTCTTCAATAATTTCTATTTTCATAGGCTCGTCTGTCATTATGTCTTACGAAAAGTTGTTTATTTGTGAAACAGACCATGTTTATAAATCCTGGGAATAAGTTCAAATAATCTTTTACATGTTTCCAGCTCACTGTGCACAACAGACTGAAATGTTGAGAAACATCTAAGCTGAAATTTGTTTCTTTAGTGTTCAATTACCTCAAGATATGGTGAGGTTTAAAATAAGTAAACAAACACGATTCTTTAAGGAGTGTAATAAGATGAAACAAAATCATCCTCAAGGAAGTTTCTTACAGCCCACTGTGCTTATAAAACTATTTTATCAAAAGCCTCAGTAAGTTTTAACCATTAATAATGTGTTTCTACTGAACAAAGCTATAGTGACATCAATTCATGAACAACTTAATGTTCCTAACCACTCCAGAATAAGGTATCTGGGGTTTAGTTAGTCTTTTCCTTTGCTTTGCCTTCTTGGTTATATTTTTGAGTGATAGAACAATTTGAAGCTAAAAGAGATTATTTCATGGGATCTTGATCTCACCATAATACTCATAGTGAATGCAGTCCATAGTCTCAAATCCCAATTGAGTCAACTGCACGGTCCCAGCTTTTAGTGTTAGATGCATTAATACTGTGTACATGGCTCTCTATGAGACTTTGAATATGTTTTTCAAGATGGCTATGTGAAAAATCATGGTACATTTTCAAGAAATAGCAGGACTACTTTCCTTCCTTGGAAATTGAATTACCAATTGAAATGCTGAAAAAATAAAGCTAATCAAAATCTGAATATTAAAGAGCTTAGAAGGAAGGGTGAAAAATTATTTGCCAAAAACCAGTACAGAGTCATAAGTCTATGTTTATGTAATAGGAGACTTCCCTTGTGGCTCAGATGGTAAACAGTCCACCTGCAATGCAGGAGATCTGGGTTCAGTCCTTGAGTCATGAAGACACCTTGCAGGACAGTAAGGCAATATACTCCAGTATTCTTGCCTGGAGAATTCCATGGACAGAGGAGCCTGGTGTCCCAGAAAAAGTCTGAATAAAAAGCACATTTTTATGTTTTGCAGATTTCTTTAATGTCTTGCTAAATAGAAGACATCAGGAATCTCTGTTTCTCCATCCCATGTATGTGAATTCATACCTCTTACATTCTTGGGAAAACTCAACTCCATACTCTTGAGAGAATGAGAGTGAAAAAGCACATAACATTTCAGGATTATTTTGGAAAGAATTTTGACCTTGCAAATTCTCTCAAAAATCTCAGAGAACCCCAAGGGTCTTGAAACCATATTTTAAGAACTGCCACCCCAGGAAACAAGTTTAATAAAATACCCAACATTTGCTGCATTTGTTTTTTCCTTTAGGCACACATTCTCCTGGACATGAGGGTTTTCTGCTTTCTGTCCAACTTGATCTAAGCTATAATTATCCAAACCTCAAGAGAAATGAAACTCAGCCTTGATCATCAAATGTAAGTAAATACCAAATAATCCAAGTTACTTGTTCACTTAGGCAGTAAATGTTACTGAAAAAAAATTACTTAAAAAAAAATCTCTCTCAGCTAAAGACATTTAAGTCTATGGAAACAAGGATAGTTATTTTTTCAGCTATAAGGTAAGCGAAGAAACAATGACATATCTTGGCAAGTGAATGACAGTTGGTAGGGGAAGCCATGGTCCTTCAGATGGAGAGTCATCATCATTATCCAGTCAGTCTTTCAACAGATAGCTACTGAATGCCTACTCTGATTCAGATACTGTTCTCAGGAATAGTATGGAAACATCGAAGAGATTCTTATTTCACCAAGTATTGACCCAGTTTAGTTCATAATTACTAATGGTAGGTTCTGAACTATTAATATAAAGCTAAAAATGGACACTCAGAAGTAATCACTAAATAAGTGAAGGACTTAAAAAATCTTATAATACTTACAGATGCTCCCTTATCAGCTTTATTTCTTAGTGTCAAACAAAAATAATCAAATTTCTTATAATGATTGCAACTGTGATAGATTAAAATTGTTAGGTGAACAGGCAACTAATTAGCCTCTAACAGAGTTTACAATAGAATCTCATATTGATTTAAGGACTTCTAATTTCAATTTCATCAAAAATATAAAGAGCCACCCCTCCCTGAAAGACAAAAACATCCAACAGCCTTGATTTTAAAAAAGGAATAGAAAAAAAGGTCTTTAAGAACAATTCACTTTTACAACTAGTTCCTATAAAATAGACTTCACTTTATTAAGAGTAAACCCAATAAAATTCATAAAGAAGAAAAATAAACACATAAAGTTGTAAAAATGTATAAAAATCTTTCATAGTTTCACCAGATAAACATAAAACATGAAACATAGCATATAATTATTCAAAAAAGTACTGAAAAGATAGAAATACACAGTCAAGAGTAAAGAATGTTGCTTTTATAAAAAATGAAAAATAAGGAAAGAAAATTTGACTATAATATCAATAATTTATGCTACCAATTAACCTACAACTTTTAGGTTGAACTTCCTCTACACAGTTGACACAACTGAGTTAAATTAAAGATTGCTTATCTCAAGGTTTGATAATTACACATATATATATATGTACATGGATCTTAACAAGATATATAGGGTCTTTGATACATTATGCTGTCCAAGTTTTTTGTATAACTGAAGTTGGACTGCTTTTGAGAGAAAATCATAGTATTAACTTAGAGAAAGCTATTTAAATAAATTTGTATATTTTTAATATTAATATTTACAACATTAAAGCTGCACTTAGGTACCAAGGTTGTATTAATTTGTTCTGGTAAACATATCTCATCTAGAACAGCAGCTTTAATTAACTTCACCATGCAGTTAGATTTACAATAATATTATGTCATTTCCAAAGATCCTTAAGTATTTTTTGTACATATCAGTTATGAACATGATTTCAAATATTTGACTGTGTCTCTGTTCTCTGCCATTTCCTCAGGGATTTAGTCTTACTTTTGGTGCACTGTCTGGAAAAGAAGGAGGGGACAAATGACTTTCAGTCAGGTCTTCCTACAGTGGTAGTTCTTACTTCATAGGTTAGAAAGATATTGTAAGAATCAAACCAGTTGCTGAGGATTGTTAATCTTAGACTCAGGAACTAGGCAATGTTGAGTGCTAGAATCCAGTGGAACTACTGTAAAGTCAATTCAGGTAAAAAGAACATCAATCATGTATGTTCCTAGTTCCCAAGCTGAATACTGGATGTTTCTGTATCCTTAGAAGTTACACTTCACATTAACAAGGATCAAGGTTATGACCAATCTGGATAGTATATTCAAAAACAGAGACATTACTTTGCCGACTAAGGTCCGTCTAGTCAAGGCTATGGTTTTTCCTGTGATTATGTATGGATGTGAGAGTTGGACTGTGAAGAAGGCTGAGCGCTGAAGAATTGATGCTTTTGAAGTGTGGTGTTGGAGAAGACTCTTGAGAGTCCCTTAGACTGCAAGGATACCCAACCAGTCCATTCTGAAGGAGATCAGCCCTGGGATTTCTTTGGAAGGAATGATGCTAAAGCTGAAACTCCAGTACTTTGGCCACCTCATGCGAAGAGTTGACTCATTGGAAAAGACTCTGATGCTGGGAGGGATTGGGAGCAGGAGGAGAAGGGGACGACAGAGGATGAGATGGCTGGATGGCATCACTGACTCAATGGACGTGAGTCTGAGTGAATTCCAGGAGTTGGTGATGGACAGGGAGGCCTGGCATGCTGCAATTCATGGGGTTGCAAAGAGTCGGAGACAACTAAGTGACTGAACTGAACTGAACTGAACTGAGTCATCTCTGAAAAGTTGGAGATTTCCCTTTCCATAGTAAATGACTATCAGTTCAGTCACTCAGTCGTGTCCAAGTCTTTGCGACCCCATGAATCGCAGCACGCCAGACCTCCTTGTCCATCACCATCTCCCACCAGGCTTCAGCAATATGTGAACCATGAACTCCCTGACATTCAAGCTGGTTTTAGAAAAGGCAGAGGAACCAGAGATCAAATTGCCAACATCCGCTGGATCATGGAAAAAGCAAGAGAATTCCAGAAAAACATCTATTTCTGCTTTATTGACTATGCCAAAACCTTTGACTGTGTGGATCACAATAAACTGTGGAAAATTCTGAAAGAGATGGGAATACCAGACCACCTAACCTGCCTCTTGAGAAATCTATATGCAGGTCAGGAAGCAACAGTTGGAACTGGACATGAAACAACAGACTGGTTCCAAATAGGAAAAGGAGTACGTCAAAGCTGTATATTGTCACCCTGTTTATTTAACTTATATGCAGAATACCTCATGAGAAACGCTGGACTGGAAGAAACACAAGCTGGAATCAGGATTGATGGGAGAACTATCAATAACTTCAGATATGCAGATGACAGCACCCTTATGGCAGAAAGTGAAGAGGAGCTAAAAAGCTTCTTGATGAAAGAGGAGAGTGAAGAAGTTGGCTTAAAGCTCAACATTCAGAAAACGAAGATCATAGAATTCGGGCCCATCACTTCCTGGCAAATAGATGGGGAAACAGTGGCTGACTTTGTTTTTCTGGGCTCCAAAATCACTGCAGATGGTGATTGTCGCCATGCAATTAAAAGACACTTACTCCTTGGAAGGAAAGTTATGACCAACTTAGATAGCGTATTCAAAAGCAGAGACATTACTTTGCCGACTAAGGTCCGTCTAGTCAAGGCTATGGTTTTTCCTGTGGTCATGTATGAATGTGAGAGTTGGCCTGTGAATAAAGCTGAGCACTGAAGAATTGATGCTTTTGAACTGTGGTGTTAGAGAAGACTCTTGAGAGTCCTTTGGCCTGCACAAAATTCCTACCAGTCCATCCTAAAGGAGATCAGTCCTGGGTGTTCACTGGAAGGACTGATGCTGAGGGTGAAACTCCAATAGTTTGGCCACCTCATGCGAAGAGTTGACTCACTGGAAAAGACTCTGATGCTGGGAGGGATTGGGGGCAGGAAGAGAAGGGGATGACCGAGGATGAGATGGCTAGATGGCATCACTGACTCGATGAACATGAGTTGGGTAAACTCCGGGAGTTGGTGATGGACAGGGAGGCTTAGCATGCTGAAATTCATGAGGTCTCAAAGAGTCAGACAGGACTGAGTGACTGAACTGACCTGAACTCTAAATGTAGAGAAATCATATACAAGTATTTGTTGTAAGAGTGTAGCATTTCATGGCCTGAATGAAGGTAAATCTTTAGAACTGTGGAAGCACATCGGACAGGAGTAAATGGAAGACATTATTGAAAGGCCATGTTTTTCCTCTCTATTACACCATGGATTTTCTGGCCTCATAATTTCCAGGGCTAGAGTTTGGTTCAGATTTATATATGTTTAATTTAAGCTAAATTTCTGTTCCATTCTCTTTGGTTAAGCACCTTAAAATATATTCCCATAATTATTCCTCAAATTCCCATTTATATAAATTAGTAAATACTTTATATTCTATTTGAGTATAATCCCTCCCTTCCTTAGAATATTGTCACATTTATACCACCTGACTAAAGTGAGTTTTCATTCTGACTAACAATCAAAAGAGTAATGTTATTACAAAGCAATGAAGATGAAGAATATAGAAGAATCTCATGGACATAACAGTAAGTAAAAGATTAAAACCACAGTATAACTTCATTGATGTAAATTAAAAAAATAAAGATGATTACTCTTTCAAAAATTAGTTGCAGTTACCACTGGAGAAAGATAAAGTACTGCCATCAGTCGAGCACATAGAGGGCTGTCAAGAGTGCTGATAATGCTGTTTCTTGATGTAAATGGTGGTTATATGTGTTTGTTGTTGTTGTTTGGTTGCTTGGTTGTGTCTGACTCTTTGCAACCCCATGGACTGCCAGGCCTTCCTGCCCCTCATCATCTCCTGGAGTTTGCCTAGGTTAATGTTCGTTGCACTGGTGATGCCATCCAACCATCTCATCCTCTGAGGCCCTCTTCTCCTTCTGCTCTCGATCTTTCCCAGCATCAGAAAATGAAAGTGAAAGTGAAGTTGCTCAGCTGTGTCTGACTGTTTGGGAGCCCATGGACTATAGCCTGCCAGGCTCCTCCATCCATGGCTTTTCCAGGCAAGGATACTGGAGTAGGTTGCCATTTCATTCTTGAGGGGATCTTCCTGACCCAGGGGTCAAACCTGGGTCTCCCTCACTGAAGGCAGACTTTTTACCATCTGAGCCACCAGAGAAGCCAGGGACTACCAATGAGTCATCTGTTCTCATCAGAATAACAAAATATTGGAGCTTCAGCGCCAGTCCTTCCAGGAAATATTCAGAGTCGATCTCCCTTAAAATTGACTGGTTTGATCTTGCTTTCCAAGGGACTTTCGGGAGTCTTCTGCAGCACCAGAGGTTGAAGGCATCCATCAATTCTTTGGTGTTCAGCCTTCTTTACAGTCCAGCTCTCACAATACATGACCACCAGGAAGACTATAGTCTTGGCTATATAGACCTTTGTCAGCAGAGTTTCTGCTTTTCAACACACTGTCTAGATTTGTCATTGCTTTCCTGCCAAGAAACTATCGTCTTCTGATTTCATGGCTGCTGTCACAATCTGCAGTGATTTTGAAGCCCAAGAAGAGGAAATCTGTCACCACTTCCACCTTTTTCCCTTCTATTTATCATGCAGTAATGGGGCCAGATGCCCTGATTTTAGTTTTATTATTATTTTTTTAATACTTAGTATTAAGCCAGCTCTTTCACTCTCCTCCTTAACTCTCATCAAGAGATTCCTCCTTGTTTTCTGCCATTAGTGTGGTATCACCTGCATATCTGAAGTTGCTGATGTTTCTCCCACCTATCTTGACTCCAGCTTGTAATTCATCCAGCCTGGCCATTCTCATGATGTTCTCAGTGTAGATTAAACAAACAGGGTAACAGCAGACATCCCTGTAGTCTCCTTTCTCAATCTTGAAACAATCAGTTGTTCTGCACAGAGTTCCAACTGTTGCTTCTTGACCCACATAACAGATTTCTCAGGAAACAGATAAGATGGTCCAATATTCCCATCTCTCTAAGAGCTTTCCATCTGATCATGACAGTTTGTCATTATTCACATGGTCAAAAGCTTAAACATAGTTGATGAAATAGAGATAGATGTTTCTCTGAAATTCCCTTACTTTCTCTATAATCCAGCAAATGTTGGCGATTTGATTTCTAGTTCCTCTTCTTTTTCTAAACCCAGCTTGGACATCTGGAAGTTCTTGGTTCCCATAATGCTGAAGGCTAGCATGCAGTATTTAAGCATGACCTTACTAGCATGAGAGATGAGTGCAACTGTCCAATTGTTAGCACATTCTTTGGTACTAACCTTCTTGGTAATTGGGAAGGTGATTGATCTTTTCCAGTCCTGTGGCCCCTTCTCAGTCTTCTGGATTTGCTAACATAATGAATACAAATCCCTGATGGCATCCTCCTTTAGGGATTTGAATAGTTCTGCTGGAATTTCATCACATTCACTAGCTTTATTAACAGCAGTGCTTCTTAAGGCCCACTTGACTCTGCACTCCACAATGTCTGGCTCTGGGTGACTAACCACACCATTATAGTAATTCTCTTCATTAAGATTTTTCTATGCAATTCTTCTATGGATTCTTTCCATCTATTCTTGATCTCTTCAGCATCTACTAGGTCTCTACTATTTTTGTCCTTTATTATGCCCATCTTTGGGTTAATGCACCTTTGATGTTTCCAATTTTCCTGAAGAGATCTCTAGTCTTTTCCCTTTTGTTTTTTTCTTCTATTATTTAACACTGGTCATTGAAGAAGGCCTTCTTCTTCTTCCTAGATATTCTTTGAAACTCTGTATTTAACTGAACATACCTTTCCCTCTCTCCCTTGTTTTTTGCTTCTCTTCATTCTTCTGCTATTTGTAAAACCTCCTAAGATAGCCACTTTGCCTCCTTGCTTTTCGTTTTCTTTGGGATGGCTTTGTTCACTGCTTCCTGTATGGTATTACAGATCTCTGTCCATAGTTCTTTAGGCACAATGTTAACTAGATCTATACATTAATAGTTAACTTATCTATAATAAATAAGTTTAATGATGCTATATTTTGCCATATGTAGTATGATAATATAAATGCTTGAATGAACTGCATTTATACTTTATGTAAAAAAAAAAAACAATAATGAGTAGGTCATTAAAATAATTTTTAAACTTTTTCCTCTAAAGGAAAATCTTTCTTAGGAAACTGAGGCACCAGGGAAAATGGCAGTCAGATATTTTTCACTGTCCTCAATTTATCAAATGTGATTATTCTAGTTGTTGAATGCATATTTTTTTCAATCAGCATATTTGCTGACACCTAAAATCATGGCAAAGTCATGCATTCAACTATTATTATAATTCAGTATCACAGAAATTAAGTTTCTGAGCTTAGTTTTTAACACTCAGCTACAAAAAGTAAAGCTTTAACTTCTGAAGACTAAGAAAGGTCTTGCAAATCATTCTATATTGTGATACATTTATTAATATGTTCATATAACCTTCTCTTTTAATTTATCAACATGATAGCTTACATTAGTATAGTTTCTGATGTGAAACAAGCTTATCATTTCCTGATTAGAAATTTATTGACCAATGATATAGTATGTATGTGTGTGTGTGAATTTAATATCAATTGAATGAGTTTATTAATATTTGCAAGGTTTTAATTTTATATTAATTGAAATCATTTTAATAATGTACTGTGCTTATTGAAGGACATTTCTTATTTTCAGTTTTTAATTTTTTTATTTTTGAGATATGTGTAAGTGCTTCCTTGAAATTTTCTTAAAACATGGACATAAAAGAAATTGATTCTTATTTTGTGAATTTGTGTATATTTTAAGTTACTAATTCACTTTTCCCAATATTATGCTTCTAATCGAGTTGTATGTATATTTTTTCTTGAGTTAGATTCTTTAGATATGGTGCTTATGATGTTAGATTTGCGTTAACTCAAATGGTTGAATTATGAAAACAGACTCACAAGAAATCATAAATTCTACTCAACATCAATACTTATGAAAGATTCAAATGATAAGCCCCAGAGACATATAAAACATTATTTTTCTAAAGGATCAAGAAATAGCCAAGTGCATTTGTGTATTCCTGCCACCTCTTATTAGTATCTTCTGCTTCTGTTTTGTACATACCATCTCTGTCCTTTATTGTGTCCAACTTTGCATGAAATGTTCCCATGGTATCTCTAATTTTCTTGAAGAGATCTCTAGTCTTCCCCATTCTATTGTTTTCCTCGATTTCTTTGTACTGATCACTAAGGAAGGCTTTTTTAAAATCTCTCTTTGCTATTCTTTGGAACTCTGCATTCAGATGGGTATATCTTTCCTTTTCTCCTTTGCCTTTCATTTCTCTTCTTTTCATAGCTATTTGTAAGGCCTTCTCAGACAACCATTTTTCCTTTCTTTTTCTTGGAGATGGTCTTGATCACTGCCTCCTGTACAATGTCATGAACCTCTGTCCATAGTTCTTCAGTCACTCTATCAGATCTAATCCCTTGAGTCTATTTGTTACTTCTATTGTATAATTGTAAGGGATTTGATTTAGGTCATTGGAGAAGGAAATGGCAATCCACTCCAGTACTATTGCCTAGAGAATCTCATGGATGGAGAAGCCTAGTAGTTTACAGTCCACAGGGTCGCAAAGAGTTGGACATGACTGAGCGACTTCACCCTTTAAATGGGATAGTGGTTTTCCCTACTTTCTTCAGTTTAAGTCTGAATTTGGTGATAAGGAGTTCATGATCTGAGTCACAGTCAGCTCTCAGTCTTGTTCTTGCTGACTGTATAGAGCTTCCATCCTAAAGGAAATCAGTCCTGAATATTCACTGGAATGACTGATGCTGAAGCTGAAACTTCAATACTTTGGCCACCTGATGCAAAGAACTGACTCATTTAAAAAGACCCCAATGCTGGGAAAGATTGAAGGCGGGAGGAGAAGGGGATGACAGAGGATGAGATGGTTAGATGGCATCACTAATTCAATGGACATGAGTCTGAGTAAACTCCAGGAGTTAGTGATGGACAGGGAAGCCTGGAGTGCTGCAGTCCATGGGGTCACAAAGAGTCAGACACGACTGAGTGAGTGAACTGAACTGAAGCCACTGATGATGGCTTGGTCTTGAGCCATTCAATATAGAGTGGTAACTACCTCTACATAAGATATTAATTGCAACCATATCCCTCTTTCACAGAATTTTTAATGTTATCTTAAACACCAAATTATTCTTTTATTCCAACATCAATAGCTGTTTGAATTTTTATATATGTATTGATGAGGAGATGTAATTGTATGTTTAGATTTTCTAAGACCTGTTTCATTTTTTCCCCTACCCTATTTTTTTTTGTAGCTATCAAATCAGTTGAGGGCTTCAAACTGGTCCCATAAAATCTTTTGTAATCCTGGGAATCACTAGCTACATACATTTTATCTTCACTTAATTCTATTAATAAATCCACAGTCCTTTTATACCATATAACCCCATCAAGTAAGGTAATTTTTAACATACCATATATAAGTTAACTTACAGTATCATTTTCATTACTTTCCAATGGAAGTCTCTTTACCCTGGTTACCACCCATCTGCAGTAATAGGGGATGTAATTAGAGGATATTATTCATTAAATTGCATATCCCATTTAGCTTATGGGCATAATCGTACCTCAGGTATCATATATAAGATTTTAGTGTCATCAGTTTCAAAGTATCATTATATAATATCCCCTTTAGTATAGAGAGAAACTGTATTGGTAATTTATTTGTTTTATCTCTACCACAAGACAGACATGTTACCTTTTTATCCATGGTATCCTTGTCATTAGAAAATATGAGTCCACACTATCCAGTGGCATCCTTTTCATAAATGCATCCCAATAAATTGAGCTTCTAGCTCTAACCTATAGTGACATGTGTATTGTTTTCTAAGTGGGGGTATTTGAAAACCATCACCTGACTTCACAGAGTGCAGTCTTATAAGGCTTTTTGTTCAAAGGTGAATGATATAGCAAAGAGAGAGAGACAAGCAATGATCAGAGGTTGGAGAGACATCAACAGCACAAGCTCCACATCAGTTGAAATGTTGTACTGAGACCATGCTGAGTCTGACTTGAATTACTAAGATCTGTGGCAGGAATCTTCATTTGAAGAGAACAGCCAGAAAAAGGTCTCAGTGGCCCTTTAAGGAAACAAGAAGGGTTTTCAAACCCACTAGCCCATATGAAAATCATTAATATAGAAGTTAACCTTAGGGATCAGCAGAGGCTTCAGACTCTAAACAGCATATCATAAATCTCCCTGCACTCATCCTGGCCAAGAATGAAAAACTGGATATCCAGGCATCCCCAGAGAAAAGAGAGAATGTTCCCATTGCAGCTATAAATCAACTCTGTAACCACATTACAATTTAGAATGATCAAAATATTCAACTGTTCCTGCTGGGTGAGCTTGTAGCCCTCTTCAGGCAAGGCTGACAGTTTTCGTAATCTATCAACTTGGCTGACACTTTCAGTCCTCTTGTAGTCTCTGAATC
Organism: Nanger dama; assembly: GCA_917880005.1. Lineage (NCBI taxonomy): Eukaryota > Metazoa > Chordata > Mammalia > Artiodactyla > Bovidae > Nanger > Nanger dama. Next base: position 11,956,162 of record CAKJTW010000054.1, on the reverse strand, counting down.
TCCCAAGATGACTACCAACTGTGGCCAATATCTTAGAAAATATCAAATGATCTTGCTAGAGCTTGGTGAAAACCATGAGGACACAGGAGGAACATCAGAGCTTCTGCTGCAAGGACTTTATCATTCTAACTTCTAGTATAATGCCAGGCACATAGTAGGCACTGCATAAACATTTGTTTGCTTAATATAAAATTTACTTCCATACCATGGAGTGTTCCTAATAAATAGGCAAGTCTGTTTAGTTTAATGATTTGTATCCAGATTGTAAGTTTTGTTTGACATAGTAATCTGAGACTAGGTCTCAAATTTTGGCACAATGGGACCTGGGTTAATCACCTACATGTACTGTTGACATTGTATAACCCTGGCTTGAGTACAGTTTAAGTATTCATGTGCACATAAACCTGAATCTTGAGTAGACCATGTGAAAAAAAGCTACTGTGTTGGGACTTCCCTGGTAATTCAGTAAGTAAAACTTTATGCTCCCTGTGCATCCCTATTTCAGTTCCTGATCAAGGAACTAGATCCCACATGTCACAACCAAGAGTTTGCATGCTGCGATTATAAGAACTTGCATGGTGCAACTAAGTTCAAAGATCCCACGTGCTGCAATTAAGACTTGGTGCATCCAAATTAATTATTTTTTTTTAAAGCTACAGTGTACTCTATATAATAGTTGGCAATACTCTAGCTTCAGGCACAACTCGGTCTGGCTGTGGCTCCTCAAAAGCAAGAAAGGAGAGACAATAGTGCTATATGGCCACCATACCACTCTTTGGTCACTCTGTTCAGGGCTGCAAAATAACACTTCCTGCATCCCTAAATAAGTAGCACACAGCTCCACTGATTATGCAAATTTGACTCGCTTTCTTCTATCAGAGTTTGATGAACTGTACGGATATATCAAAGCCAATTTCAAGAAAGCAAAGCAAACCTCCATCTGTTGGGAGCTCCCAACAGATAATCAGGGAGCTTGTTTTGTCGTGGCTGGGAGCTGATCACAGGATTCAGAAACAGAACAATGAGGAGGCAGACCTCAGAGGGCTCTGTCATGACCCTTCAGGCAATCTGATTATGTATGTGTCAGTTTCCCCTGATCTCCTTAATGTTTTATGATCTTGAATATGACATTTCCATTTTATCAATGAGCTCTGCTGATCAGTTCCTTTTGTACTTGAATATTTCTCTTACATTACCCAAAACACTCTAAGTATTACCTGTCTCAGGATTACTTTATGTACTTCTGTGGTGGGGACATTTTCTACAAATGTTCAATAAAAAGCTAGCAATTATCTTTCAAAGGGCTATAATGAATGGCTGCATCAGGCAGGTTTTGAATCTAAAATCCCTGTGGTCTTTGCTAAGTAACATTATTCAGTTTGTGCCAAAGGTTCATGCTATGCTTTCTAGTTGTAGGCACTTTTAAAATAATCTGAAAAGTCAAGTCATGAGATCCCAATGGGAATTGGGCCACAAACCTTTGTGAAGAGTTTAATGCCTGTTTCTGCTCAAAGCCCCTTTCAAATCCATATCTTTCTGGTGAGTATGTGAATAGAAGCCAGCAGCAATCCTAAATGAGCAACGTGGTTTTGCCCAAGTCCAGTCTGGCCAGTTTCTGGGGTTCTTGTTCAGTGGCACTGTCAGTAATAAATAATAATTTATGTCTCACACTACAAAGGATGTTCCTAGTTTCTCCTGCTCATGTAGTTGGCAAACATTTCACAGACTGGGTTGGGCCTTGAATTTAGCTGTGTGTGAGCCACTCTCTAATGGTGTTACAGTGATTCTTCCTTTAAGGAATTATTGTATCAGCATTGTATTACATAAACTTACTTTTGAAGGTCATCAAGTACAAATCTCACTGCAAGTTCATGAACAAGGTATAGGCAGATTTAGTGTCTGTTGAGAGACATTTTTCTAGTTAATAGGCAATGACAATTTGCTGTGTCTTCACATGGTGGCAGGGGCAAGGGAGTATTTTAGGGCACCTTTATAAAGGCACCAACCCCATTTGTGAGGGTCCCATCCTCATTGTCCAATAACCTTTTAAAGACTCCACCTCTAGCTTAGTTAATCAAGGAAAAATGAGAAAAGACACTGGCATCCAGGTTGATGAACTCTACCAGTGTTTTCAGAAAAAAAAAATTCAAATGTAGATTGGATGAGTTTCATTTAAGAAAAGATTAAATTGAAAACAATATCAAGTTAGATGGATTTAAGTGTGACTTGTGGCATGGAATTACAGACAACCCAACTCTGAGAATATTTATGGAAAATGTATGGTTTACCCCCAAAAGGACTATATTTTAGGTCAAATACACCCAATTGAGCTCTTGTCCTGTGCATGCTCAGTCATGTCAGACTCTTTGTGACCTCATGGACTATAGCTCACCATGCTTCTCTGTACATGGAATTTTCCAGGCAAGAATAAGAAATGGCTTATCATTTTCTACTCCAGGAGATCTTCCCGACCCAGGGACCAAACCGGGATTGCTGATGTTTCCTACTTCGGCAGGTGGATTCTTTACTAACTATGACATCTGGGAAGCAATATTTGAGCACTAGGGCACACATAATAGTAAAACACTTTCCCAAACAACATGGATGTTACCAGTGCTCAGTGGCAAATATGTGTTGGCTTGATCAGCAGTGTCCCTAGTATGCCAAATTTCTTTGGCAATAGTAGAATCTGGATTTATAGTATTGAATCAGGTGGAAATAAATTTTCTTCAGGCTCATCATCAGGACCCACATAATAATCATTATTGTTAATCTAAATAGGGATATTTGATAAAGCTGAATTCCAGGACAGTGGTGCAGCTGGAGAAACAGCAGAAATCCAAATAAAGGGTCCATTGAATAATGACTGTACCGTAATGCCATTTTCATCAATGTTGCTTTTAGCAGGCTTTTGTCCTTTCCAAGGAGACCACTGGACATCTAATCCCAATGGAATCAACACTATTAAAGGCTGTGGTTAAGTACGCTAGAGAATCAAGGAAAATAAATGAGTTATGCCAATTACCACTGTAGCGTGTAACTGAACAATAAAGTCTTTTTATTGTTCTCTAACTGTGGCATATCTGACACCTAAAATTCTCTGTAAAAACTGTATTGTGGTGTCGGGATATGGTTACATCCACAAACACAAAATCTAGAATTTAGTAAATAGTAACCTTCATTAAACACACAGGACACTAGGAATATATGATACAAGGAAAACACCTTTTTTTTTTTCTAATGAGATAAGAAAGGAAATGATGCTATATGCTATTTACTTCCTCAATACCTCTGATACAGCAAACAAAACCTGTACAGGTTTGCTGATAAAATTAAATAAAAACAAGTTTTATGTAAATGATGAGCCCCAAAGTTAGAAAGTATTATGCAAAACTAAGGAAAAAACTCTAATTGATATAAAATCCATGAAAACCAATAACTGGGCCTCATTCTTAAAAATAAATAAACTTGAATGTTGTCATTAACACATATTAAAACTTCTGAATAATACCAGTGGATAAAGGAAAATCAATGATCAAACAAAGAAAAAGAATATCAAGGAATAAATAGATGAAGAGATATATGCTCAAAGTAACATAATTTATAGATACATGTTCAAAGTAACATAATTTGCACTTCACTTCAGTAAGTTCAAATCATTGTCATTGGGAGTGTTTATTGACTCCTTTATATGAGATATTAGAACGTGTGGTAAGGAAATTATAAAAAACAGTGATCCGTGAGAAACACGTAGCAAGATGGTACTGACTGAAGTCCCAGAAAAGAGCATGATAAATTCAAATAGGTGGCCTCTTCATACATTTTCTAGAATTTACTGTAAATGAAGTAGAAGAGGAAGGCAGAAAATCAAAAATAGTCTCCTATAAATCTACTAATAACTACACAACTTGGTAAATAGATTATGTCTTTCAGACAAATGATTCTTGTCTTTAGAACACCTTCATTAGAATACAATACAGAATGTCCCTCATTCAGGGTTGTTTATGGTAAAAAAAAATATATATATACACACACACACTGTTGCCCATAGAATACTTATAAACAATAAGCCCCACATATATGCATATATATACATGTGCATGCATGCATACTCAGTCATATCTGACTCTTCGCTACCCCATAGGCTGTAACCTGCCTGTCTATGGAATTTTCCAGGCAAGAATACTGGACTGGGTTGACATTTCCTACTCCATGGTATCTTCCCCACCGAGGGATTAAATGCACATTGATTGTGTTTCCTGAATTGGCAGGCAGGTTTATTAGCAAAATAGAGATTCTGTTAAACTAATATTTTTTCAAAACTATATTGAAGAATAAATTTGTATGCTTTATCACCTTATAAAATTTAAGGCACGATACAAAGATAACTAAGGAAAAAATTAAAATGAGTTGTTAAGAACTCAACCAAATTCTATTCCTTTTTAAATAAGAACATAGGAATAGGTTTAAAAAAGTAAAGAAATTAAAGATAGTAGAGTTAATGTTATTGAAACATCTCATTTCACATGGGAAAATTTATTGTATTCAGTAAGCAATCTGCAAATGGTTTGAAATTTTATAGACTTAACAATAAAAGTTTATTTCTCACCCAAGATAACAAGGTTCAAACTAAAGGTCATAAGACAGTTTTTTGGGTTTTTTTTCCTCCCAATGGTAATTGAGAGACCCAGTCTTTGAATTTGGTTGGGGTTTTATCATCCATTAGGCAGTCATTCTTCAAGTTAGTGTTAAAGACATATTGAGTTTTTAAAGGTATGACCAGGAAATAACAGAGATTATTTTCATTTTAAGTGAATTGCTCAGTTTAGTTCAGTTTGGTCACTCAGTTGTGTCCGACTCTTTGCGACCACATGAATCGCAGCACACCAGGGCTCCCTGTCCATCACCAACTCCTGGAGTTTATCCAAACTCATGTTCATTGAGTAGGTGATGCCATCCAGCCATCTCATCCTCTGTCTCCTTCTTCTTCTGCCCCAATCCCTCCCAGCATCAGGGTCTTTTCCAATGAGTCAACTCTTCACATGAGGTGGCCAAAGTACTGGAGTTTCAGCTTCAGCATCAGTCTTTCCAATGAACACCCAGGACTGATGTGCTTTAGGATGGATTGGAAGGATCTTCTTGCAGGCCAACAGACTCTCAAAAGTCTTCTTCAACACCACAGTTCAAAAGCATCAATTCTTCGGTGCTCAGCTTTCTTCACAGTCCAACTCTCATATCCATACATGACCACTGGAAAAACCATATCCTTGACTAAATGGACCTTTGTTGGCAAAGTAATGTCTCTGGTTTTGAATATGCTATCTAGATTGGTTATAACTTTCCTTCCAAGGAGTAAGCATCTTTTAATTTCCTGGCTGCAATCACTATCTGCAGTGATTTTGGAGCCCAAAACTGCTAGAAATAGTCAAATAACAGCTGGATTGTTAGATTGTCTAGGTGATTGCTTACCTAGCATGTCTGTACTGTGGAAGGGAAACAGAAATTTTGGTGGACAGTTGGCTCTATCAATAGCAAGGCATAGTTTACTAGGTTAATAGAAGTTCAAAGTTGTAACTCCAGCCTTGTCACTAACTTGCTACATAACCCTATGTACTTTTTTTTTAAAGCAGATTTTAGCTTTAGTTTCCTAATTAATGAATAAGAAAATGCTGAACTAAATAATCTCTGCTGCTGCTGCTGCTGCTGCTAAGTCGCATCAGTCGTGTCCGACTCTGTGTGACCCCATAGACGGCAGCCCACCAGGCTCCCCCGTCCCTGGGATTCTCCAAGCAAGAACACTGGAGTGGGTTGCTATTTCCTTCTCCAATGCAGGAAAGTGAAAAGTGAAAGTGTCGTGTCCGACCCTCAGCGAACCCACGGACTGCAGCCTACCAGGCTCCTCTGTCCATGGGATTTTCCAGGCAAGAGTACTGGATGGGGTGCCATTGCCTTCTCTGAAATAATCTCTAAGTATTTTTAATTATACACTTAAATGTTAATTAACTATCTACCTCTTCAGTCACAAATAAACTCTGTGATTCAGACATTTTAATTGAGTATGTGTATATTTTAACCACCATGTGATGCATTTATCACTCTTGTGCTATGCTTAGTCACTCAGTCATATCCAACTCTTTGTAACTCCATGAGCTCTAGCCTGCCAGGCTCCTCTGTCTGTGGGGATTCTCCAGGCAAGATTACTGGAGTGGGTTGCCATGCCTTTCTCTTAGTGAAGAGTTAAAAATAGAATAAATTGATGTTAGAAGCTATTTCATGTTATTAGTTTGATGATATTTTAAAACATAAATCTTCGCACCTAGAAGCCCAATGACAAATATTTGTAGAATGTATTATCTTCACAATTCAAGAATAGTATAATTTATTTAAAGTAGTTTAGCTAATTTATACTTTCAAGTAAATATATTTTCCTTCTAATGTCAAAGAAGTTAATGAGTTGCTCCTATTTGCAATTTTTTTTTTTTTACACTTAGAGTTCTAAAGACATAAAATTGAGACCTTTTCAAGAAACCATCAGAGACAATGGTCTTTCTTATTAGACAAAAGAGCAGTAAAAACAATCTTGCATCATTATTGGTTTCAGGATTGAAAGGCTTTTAAGGTATAATTGGATTTTAAAACCTTCATTTATGTAGTAGCTAGAGGGTTAAATGCGTCATTAGGTGAGTAGGGTGTACACTTTAATGTTCTAAAAGCATTACACTTTTACTATTTTTATAACTCTATTGTGAAGGAATTTAAGATTTTCAGTAATTAATTATCTACTTCAGTTCAATCTAGTTTCTGAAAAAAAAATCATGTTTTTATTGTACTTAATAAAATCTAATCTTGTAGATACTATGATAGAATCTTAACATAATATATACAAACCCATCCCTCCCTCAGGCTTCAAAACCAATTTACATGTAGATGACACAATTTTATATCTCCTTTAGCATAATTTAGTTTGCATTTTCAGAAAGCACAAAATGAGCACTTTTCCCTCATGGTAAACAACAAAATTGTGAGTAGGTACTTCTCGCATAGTATAAAACACCATTTGAAGAACAATAATTGCGATGTTCCTTGGGGATTATAATTGATCTAATAATGCATGAAGTGAAAGATAATATAGTTAATATTTTCAGATAATAGTTTATTGTTTATTAAAGGTTTATGATACACTAGTTTTCTTCTACACTATATCATATATGTGTGTATGCATAGTCTTTATAGTTACAAATCTTGTAATCATAGAAAAGCATTATAATATTCTTGAACAACATATATGAGAAATTTTTCTGCTTCACAGTCTGATGTACAAATAGTTATTACCCCTCCAATGCACTGGAATATAGCAGTTGAACTTCCCTACCCAGATTATCAGCATGCATTCTCACTCCTCATATGCTCAGAGTGCTTACTTCTAGACAGTGGCTAGTTCTGCTTTGACCTCACTGTTAGAAGCAGAACTGGTTTCTTCCCTTTTGACATGTGGCCACATTACTCAAAGAGTCTAAAGAAATACCCTGTTCTTCTATCTTCCACCACCTAAACACACCATCACCATCTGAGGAGATATCTGAAGTGATGGTAATAGAAGATATAGGATCTTTCCTTGGTCACAGAACTCTTGTTGGAACTTAGGAGGAAGAATAACTCCCTTCTCTGCCTCTTCTTGGGTTACATCAGTCAAACCTCATGCTCACCAAAGGAATCCTGAAAGCTACTTTTGTTTTTTCACCCTAAAATGCTCAGGAATGCAAATAACACTCACTTATTGGCATACATTATTGCAAAGTAAATATAAGATTAAGGTTATTAGAAATAATCTGTGTAACAGCATGTAACATACAAGTAAATATATCCATTGAAAATTAAACTTGCACAAACACATTAGCAAGACCGCTGATGTAAAACACACTCCAATGTTAAAACATACATTCTGTATTTTAAGTGAGAAAAGATAAATATGACCAATAGAAACTATCTCTGACTTCTATTTTGAAAGCCTAACTCTAAACATGAAAGTCCGATGTCCAAATAAAAAGTCCTCATTTATTTGAACGCAGTTAGTAAGAGCCAAGATGTTGCCCATGAGGCCCATAGTGTCAAGTGTGCAGATTTCATGTGGCAGACTTTAGGGGGATCATTTCATGGACCAATACAAATTATATTCAAGCTCTTCTCTATTACTGTAAATTTGACATTCAACAGAAGCAGAATATATTAAAAACAGGTGGCAAGAATTCACAGAAGAACTATACAAAAAAAGATCTTAATGACCCAGATAATCACGATGGTATGATCACTCACCTAGAGCCAGACACCTGAAATGCAAAATCAAGTGGATATTAGGAAGTGTCACTATGAACAAAGCTAATGGGCATGATGGAATTCCACTAGAGCTATTTCAAATCCTAAAAGATGATGCTATGAAAGTGTTGCACTCAATATGGCAGCAAATTTGGAAAACTCAGCAGTGGCCACAGGACTGGGAAAGGTCAGGTTCATTCCAATCCCTAGTAAATGCAAAGGCAGAGAATGTTCAAACTAAAACACAGTTGCACTCATCTCACACACTAGTAATGTAATGCTCAAAATTCTCCAAGCCAGGCTTCAACAGTATGTGAACTGTGAACTTCCAGATGTTCAAGCTGGATTTACAAAAGGCAGAGGAACCGGAGATCAAATTGTCAACATCTGCTGGATCATTGAAAAAGCAAGACAATTCCAGAAAAACATCAATTTTTACTTTATTGACTATGACAAAGCCTTTGACTGTGAGGATCACAGCAAACTGTGGAAAATTCTTCAAGAGATGGCAATACCAACCACCTGACCTGCCCCCTTGGGAAATAAGTGTGCAGGTCAGGAAGAAACAGAACTGGACATGGAACAACAGACTGGTTCCAAATAGGGAAAGGAGTATGTCAAGGCTGTATATTGTCACCCTGCTTATTTAACTTCTATGCAGAGTACATCATGAGAAACGCTGGGCTGGAAGAAGCACAAGCTGGAATCAAGATTGCTGAGTCAGTAACCTCAGATATGCAGATGACACAACCCTTATGGCAGAAAGCAAAGAAGAACTAAAGAGCCTCTTGATAAAGGTGAAAGAGGTGAGAGAAAAGTTGGTTTAAAGCTCAACAGTCAGAATACTAAGATCATGGCTTCTGGTGCCATCACTTCATGGCAAATAGATGGGGAAACAGTGGAAACAGTGTCAGAATTTATGTTTTTGGGCTCCGAAATCACAGCAGATGGTGACTGCAGCCATGAAATTTAAAGATGCTTGCTCCTTGAAAGAAAAGTTATGACCAACCTAGACAACATATTAAGAAGCAGAGACATTACTTTGCCAACAAAGGTCCATCTAGTCAAGGCTATGGTTTTTCATGTATGGTTGTGAGTTGGACTATAAAGAAAGTTGAACACCAAAGAATTGATGCTTTTGAACTGTGGTGTTGGAGAAGACTCATGATAGCCCCTTGGACTGCAAGGAGATCCAACCAGTCCATTCTAAAAGAAATCTAGGCAGATTTTAGGGGGAAAAAATTTCAACCCACATAAAGAATGGGGAAAAACTACAAAGTTAAATAAAGCAACTTTTACAAGTGGAAGAATTTTTTCTTCTGCCATCAATAAAACCAATGCACTATTAAAAAAATAAAAATAAAAATAAAAAAAAAATAAAAGAAATCAGTCCTGAAACTTCACTGGAACCATTGATGCTGAAGCTGAAACTCCAATACTTTGGCTACCTGATGCAAAAAACCTGATTCATTGGAAAAGACCCTGATGCTGGGAAAGATTGAAGGTGGGAGGAGAAGGGGACAATAGTGGATGAGATGGTTGGATGGCATCACCAACTCAATGGACATGAGTTTGAGTAAACTCTGGGAGTTGGTGATGGACAGAGAAGCCTGGCTTGCTGCAGTCCATGGGGTCACAAAGAGTTGGACATGACTGAGCAACTGAAATGAACTGAAACCTAGTGTGTCTCTGTCTCAATCTGTTACTCTGTTTCTAAATCTGTTCTTAGATGCATATCCTGGAACTGGAGAGGGAAGTAGTGAGTATTAGATTCAAAGATAGGTGCAAAGGAAAGCAGTAAGGAAGAAGCATGCTTGGAAGTAGCTACTGTCAGTGGAGCGTAACTTTTAATTAGATGAACTATATTTTAAAAGTATTTTCCCATCATTTTTTTAGAAATAATAGAAATGAAATGGCTTTTCCCTACCATCATAGGGACATTTAGGAAAGCAAACCGTCCTGCAAGTTTTCTGTTAAACTTTAAGATTTTATAAAGGATACATAAGAGAAGGAGAAATTTCAGAAATGTATTAAACATTTAAAAATAATACACTTAATCAGATACACTTCATATTTCACCAAATCCTTGTTTGTATTTTATTTCATTTAGAAACTTTTATACTTTATTAAAACTTATTTGAATTGCAAAATACCTTTCATGAATAATGTAGTTTTTTATAGTCCTTAGGAGTAATTTTAAAGTTACTATCTTTGTTGATCATATGAATTAGTTAAATCTACTAAATTATCAGGCAAAAACATGTTAATATATAACAACCCTGATACTTAAGCTGAGTTCGTATCCATACTCTTAAATTTTCTCTTTGAGATGGAGAACTTAATATAATATTAGGCTTAGTATTCCCTAAAATCTCAGAGTGAAGAGAATCATATTGCCTTTACCAAAAACAATTAAAAATTTAATGTAACATATCAGTTCAGTTGCTCAGTCATGTTTGATTCTTTGTACACTAGGAACTGCAGCACGCCAGGCCTCCCTGTCCATCACCAACTCCCGGAGTTTAACCAAACTCATGTCCATCAAGTTGGTGATGTCATCCAGCCATCTCATCCTCTGTCATACCCTTCTCTTCCTGCTCCAACCCTCCCAGCATCAGAGTCTTTTCCAATGAGTCAAACCTTCATATGAGGTGGCCAAAATATTGGAGTTTCAGCTTCAGCATCAGTCCTTCCAATAAGCACCCAGGACTGATATCCTGTAGGATGGACTGGTTGGATCTCCTTGCAGTCCAAGAGACTATCATGAGTCTTCTCCAAAACCACAGTTCAAAAGCATCAATTCTTCAGCATTCAGCTTTCTTCACAGTCCAACTCTGACATCCACACATGACCACTGGAAAAACCATAGCCTTGACTGGATGGACCTTTGTTGGCAAAGTAATGTCTCTGCTTTTGAATGTGCTATCTAGGTTGCTCATAACTTTTCTTCCAAGGAGTAAGCGTCTTTTAATTTCATGGCTACAATCACCATCTGCAGTGATTTTGGAGCCCCAAAAAATAGTCTGACACTGTTTCCACTGTTTCCCCATCTATTTCCCATGAAGTAATGGGACCAAATGCAATGATCTTCATTTTCTGAATGTTGAGCTTTAAGCCAACTTTTTCACTCTCCTATTTTACTTTCATTAAGAGGCTTTTTAGCTCCTCTTCACTTTCTGCCATAAGGGTGGTGTCATCTGCATATCTGAGGTTATCAACATTTCTCCAGGCAATCTTGATTCCAGCTTGTGCTTCTTCCAGCCCAGTGTTTCTCTTGACGTACTCTGCATAGAAGTTAAATAAGCAGGATGACAATATACAGCCTTGACGTACTCCTTCCCCTATTTGGAACCAGTCTGGTGTTCCATGTCCAGTTCTAACTGTTGCTTCCTGACCTGCATATAGGGGTCTCAAGAGGGAGGTCAGGTAGTCTGATATTCCCATCTGTTTCAGAATTTTCCACAGTTTATTGTGATCCACACAGTCAAAGGCTTTGGCATAGTCAATAACGTAGAAATAGATGTTTTTTTTCTGGAATACTCTTGCTTTTCCAATGACTGAGCAGATGTTGCCATTTGATCTCTGGTTCCTCTGCCTTTTCTAAAACCAACTTGAATATCTGGAAGTTCATGGTTTACTCATTGCTGAAGCCTGGCTTGGAGAATTTTAAGAATTACTTTATTGCGTGTGAGATGAGTGCAATTGTGCAGTAATTTGAGCATTTGGCATTGCCTTTCTTTGGGATTGGAATGAAAACTGACCCTTGCCAGTCCTGTGGCCACTGTTGAGTTTTCCAAATGTGCTGGCATATTGAGTGCAGCACTCTCACAGCATCATCTTTCAGGATTTGAAATAGCTCAACTGGAATTCCATCACTTCCACTAGTTTTGTTCATAGTGATGCTTTCTAAGGCCCACTTGACTTCACATTCCAGAATGTCTAGCTCTAGATGAGTGATCACACCATCGTGATTATCTGGGTTGTGAAGGTTTTTTTGGTACAGTTCTGTGTATTCTTGCCACCTCTTCTTAATATCTTCTGCTTCTGTTAGGTCCATACCATTTCTGTCCTTTATTGAGCCCATCTTTGCATGAAATGTTCCCTTGGTATCTCTAATTTTCTTGAAAAGATCTCTAGTCTTTCTCTTTCTGTTGTTTTCCTCTATTTCTTTGCATTGATCACTGAGGAAACTTTTCTTATCTCTCCTTACTATTCTTTAGAACTGTGCATTCAGATGCTTATATCTCTGCTTTTTTCCTTTGCTTTTGGCTTCTCTTCTTTTCACAGCTTTTTGTAAGGCCTCCCCAGACAGCCATTTTGGTTTTTGCATTTCTTTTCCGTGGGGATGGTCTTGATCCCTGTCTCCTGTACAATGTCACGAACCTCATTCCCATATTTCATCAGTCACTCTATCAGATCTAGGCCCTTAAATCTATTTCTCACTTTCACTGTACAGTCATAAGGGATTTGATTTAGATCATATCTGAATGGTCTAGTGGCTTTCCTTACTTTCTTCAATTTAAGTCTGAATTTGGAAATAAGGAGTTCATGATTTCAGCCCTAGTCAGCTCTCGGTCTTGTTTTTGCTGACTGTATACAGCTTGTCCATCTTTGGCTGCAAAGAATATAATCAATCTGATTTCAGTGTTGACCATCTGGTGATGTCCATGTGTAGAGTCTTCTCTTGTATTGTTGGAAGAGAGTGTTTGCCATGACCAGTGTGTTCTCTTGGCAAAACTCTATTAGCCTTTGCCCTGCTTCATTCCACATTCCAAGGCCAAATTTGCCTGTTACTCCAGGTGTTTCTTGACTTCCTACTTTTGCATTCCAGTCCCCTATAATGAAAAGGACATCTTTTGGGGGTGTTAGTTCTAAAAGATCTTATAGGTCTTCATAGAACCATTCAACTTCAGCTTCTTCAGTGTTACTGGTTGGGGCATAGACTTGGATTACTGTGATAGTGAATGGTTTGCCTTGGAAACAAACAGAGATCATTATGTTGTTTTGAGATTGCATCTAAGTACTGCATTTTGTACTTTTCTCTTGACCATGATGGCTACTCCATTTCTTCTGAGGGATTCCTGCCCATAGTAGTAGATATAATGGTCATCTGAGTTAAATTCACCTATTCTAGTCCATTTTAGTTCACTGATTCCTAAAATGGAAACCTTCACTCTTGCCATCTCCTGTTTGACCACTTCCAATTTGCCTTGATTCATGGACCTGACATACCAGGTTCCTATGCAATATAGTTCTTTACAGCATCAGACCTTGCTTCTCTCACCAGTCATATCTAAAACTGGGTATTGTTTTTGCTTTTGTTCCATCCCTTCATTCTTTCTGGAGTTTTTTCCTCCACTGATCTCCAGTACCATATTGGGCACTTACCGACCTGGGGAGTTCCTCTTTCAGTATCCTATCATTTTGCCTTTTCATACTGTTCATGCAGTTCTCAAGGCAAGAATACTGAAGTGGTTTTCCATTCCCTTCTCCAGTGAACCACATTCTGTCAGACCTCTCCATCATGACCCGTCTGTCTTGTGTGGCCCCACACAGCATGGCTTAGTTTCATTGAATTAGACAAGGCCGTGGTCCCTTGGATCAGATTGGCTAGTTTTCCATGATAATGGTTTCAGTGTGTCTGCCCTCTGATGCCCTCTCACAACACCTACCATCTTACTTGGGTTTCTCTTACCTTGAACGTGGGGGTATCTCTTCACAGCTGCTTCAGCAAAGAGCAGCCTCTGCTCCTAACCTTGAATGAGGTCACCCCTCCTGACCTTTAACGTGAAGTAGCTACTCTCAGCCCTCCTGTGCCCACACAGCCACCTTCCTTGGATGTGGGGTAGCTCCTCTCTGCCTTGCCCCTGACTAGATATGTTGCCATGAGACAATTTAGCTTCTCAATCTGTGGAGCAGCCAATACAGAGTTCTTTTGTGACAGTGGAAGAAATGGTTTTAGTGGATGTGAGAAGCACAAGCTGGCTGGTACGAGATGAAGAGTGAAAGGCTATGAAGCCTGTGCAGACAGCATGTGAGGATGACTGGTTGCTGACTGCAGCATCCCTAATACTTAATGTAAGTGGTAGTAAATAATAATTTTAGTAATAATTTGTGGGGCCCTAAATGGGAAACCTTAAAAACAAAGGGGCTAGCTTTGCGGTCAAAAACCTAAGATGGCGCCTGGCGGAAGAGATGGGGGCAGGGTCTATGTTGTCTGTCAAAGTTTTTAATTGGCTCTCTTGATTTCTGTGCACATAGACAGTGTGTGATCTCTATAGACTCCTGTTATAATGAAGGTGACAATTTGACCTTTAACGTGATTGGTGCAACTATGGAAAGTCCCTCCTAAAACCCTCCTGTTTCTCTATATTAAAGTTGGGAGTTTGCAACAATAAACCGGAACTGCTTCGACGGAACCCCTGTCTCCTCTGGATTGTCTCTCGCTCACCGAGGGGCTGGGTTGGCGGACAGCAGGCTCACCTCTCCTCGGGAACCCCTCGGCTTTGCTGAGGGAAGTTCCACTGCCTCCGCTCTTTCTGCGGAGTGCGCCCCCACAATAATTTTAATGGCTCCTTTGGTTTTGTTTATGTAAAAGATGCTTCATTGTCATGAATTAAAATTGCAATAACATACTATGCAAGTTCCTGTTAAAATATAGCAGAAGTCAGTATTTAGGTTGTAATAGATGATAATCTAAGAAAAAATATGTAACCTATTCAGTTCCATTTACTAGAATCACTTGAGAATCATGTGTTACTGGCTTTTTAATTTTGAGATACACTTGTAAACCACCTTCAATTTGATTCACAAGCAAATACCAAATAAATACTATTTACTGAGCACTGTATTATATGCTAGAGAATTAAACATGAATAAGCCATCATCTCTGCCCTTGAGGCAATAATAGTCTCATACATTGCAGACACATAAACAGTTGGCCATACAAAAGATAATGTGTGCAAGAACAGAGATATGTATAAGTTTTAGTTAGATAAGGGAAAATTATTTCTATGAAAATAAGATACACCATAAAATAGAGCAACATTTATTGTATGAGAAATAGTTCAGTGTTTTAAACACAAGGTATTTTTAGCATATGTTTCTATGTTGCAAAGTGAGTACTTAATATATTGTATATAGTACTATGTATGTTACTATAAAATAATGATAGTTAAATTTGAATTTAGATAAAAGCAATAGTAAGTATGTTTTAGACAAAAAAACTAACATGATAAAAATAAAAATACATGAAAGGTATATAAAAGTGGTAAAATTTATAATTTAAATTACTAAAGAATTTTAAAACAATCTTTGCTTATTTAACGAAACAAATGCATGACATTAAAATAATTTCAATAAGAAATGTAGAAGCTCTGGTACTGTTTATGGAGATAAAGAGATGTATATAGAAACTTTCAAAAGTAAATTATGAGTTTTAGAGGCGAGGTAACCAGAAGCAAAAATTACTAAAAATTTTATATTCTAAAAGAATAGAAAAAAATTGCTGAAACGATCTAGAGAATATCATAAATTTAGTTAGAATGTGAATCTGGGAGTGAAATCAGTTGATTTGATATTCAAGCTTTGATAGCATATTGCTCAGAAGCATGTCTGTAGGTAACACAGAATGAGAGTGCATGTGAGAGCTCATTAAATAGAAATATGTGAAAGTCATCATATTCGGATCACTTGATTGGATTTTAGGTGTGATAATTGGTACCATACTTGACAAACTGAGTATAAAGAGAAAGCTGTAGGGTGCCAGGATAGATGATTCATGCCTTACATATAACCTTTAATGAACGTATTCTTGGATAAAGAACCATAAGCGGAAACAGAACATGGATCATAGTGTTAAAAAGCAGATAAACACTGTACGAACATTTAGCTTTTCCGAATTCCACTATGGCCCATAGGCATGCAGCCAAAGAAAATAAAGCAAAATGAAAAATTTAAACCAAAAGACAAACAATTATTTCAATTCCACTAAATAAGCATAAGGCTAAGAAAGATCTTGTCATAGATAATTTCTATAAACTCACTTGATACACGGTTCATTTCTATTTGTGCAAGAATCCAGGGCATAAAAATAATTAAATCCCATCAAAGCTTCAAACTATTGTCTAACTTATTAGTCTGATGTCCTAGTAAACAATGATAATTCATTCTAACCCCAAGAGAAAAACTGCTATGCTGGCTTAATTGCAAAATGGTTAATTTTAGCTATAATTTATAGCCACCATAAATTATTCTTCAGGGGATATACATAACTGTGTAAGATGAGTTTAGAAAGGAGTGCATGAAGTTTAAAAGAGAAATGACAATGATATTCATAGAAAATTGATATGTGGTTTCAGAAATGAATATGTAGCATTAATTAAAATATAAATGATGCATATTGTCAAATAAAAGATGAAGATTATATAACAGTAGAAGAAAAAATATATAGCTACATCTTAAAAATATGAAGTCTGCTAAAGTATAAGGGGATGACTTCAAAGCAAATATGTGAAAAAATATGTGCTAGGCAAATAGTAATCAAAAAATGATTATAAAACTATTTATATGTGAGCAAATAAACTTTAGGCCTAAACTTTACTATATATGGCAGTTGTTGTTGCTGCTGTTTAGTTGCTAAGTCATGTCTGACTCTTTTGCAACCTTATGGCCTGTAGCCTACCAGGCTCCTCTGTCCATGGGATTTTCCAGGCAAGAACACTGGATTGGGTTGCCATTCCCTTCTCCAGGGGATCTTCCCAATCAAGGAATCAAAATAGCCTCCTATATTAGTAGGCAGATTCTTAACCACTGAACCCATATAGCAGCCCAAACATTGAAGTAAGTACATGTGTGTAATTATGGTTTTTGTAGATATATGTGTTCATATTGATAAGAGATTCAATTCAGTTGGAGACTATTAAAATATTTACCTTTTATGTACATGAAATGTAACTTAATCGTTCAGTTCAGTTCAGCTGCTCAGTCGTGTCTAACTCTTTGTGACTCCATGAATCACAGCACGCCAGGCCTCCTTGTCCATCACCAACTCAGGGAGTTCTCTCAGACTCACATCCATTGAGTCGGTGATGTCATCCGGCCATCTCATCCTCTGTTGTTCCCTTCTCCTCCTGCCCTCAATCCCTCCCAGCATCAGAGTCTTCCAATGAGTCAACTCGTCGCATGAGGTGGCCAAAGTACTGGAGTTTCAGCTTCAGCATCATTCCCTCCAAAGAAATCCCAGGGCTGATCTCCTTCAGAATGGACTGGTTGGATCTCCTTGCAGTCCAAGAGACTCTCAAGAGTCTTCTCCAACACCACAGTTCAAAACCATCAGTTCTTCAGCACTCAGCTTTCTTCACAGTCCAACTCTCACAACCATACATGACCACTGGAAAAATCATATCGTTGACTAGACGGACCTTAGTCAGCAAAGTAATGTCTCTGTTTTTAATATGTTGTCTAGTTTGGTCAATAGGCAATAAAGAGTTAACTCCTCTTTGCTGCTGATTCACTATATATTCTTTCTTCCCAGATAGTTCAGTTGGTAAAGAATCCACCTTTAATGCAGGAGACCTCGGTTTGATTCCTGGGTCAGGAAGATCCTCTGGAGAAGGGATAGGCTACCCACTCCAGTATTCTTGGGCTTCCTTTGTGGCTCAGCTGGTAAAGAATCCACCCACAATGTGGGAGACCAGTGTTTGATACTTGGTTTGGGAATATCTGCTGGAGAAGGGAAAGCTATCCACTTCAGTATTCTGGCCTGAAGAGTTCCATGGACTGTATAGTCCATGGGGTCACAAAGAGTTGGACACAACCAAGCAACTTTCACTCACTTACTCTAAAGTGAAGTTGCTTCTCAAGTGAGACTTTTGACCCATTTTTTTTTTTCCCCAGATGCAAAAATATGTTTTATTTTAAACCTAGAACAAAGTTGCTCAGCCTCAGACATAATTGTTTGATTCTGTGGTAGAGTCCAAACTTGGGAGGTTTTTTTTTTTTTTTTTTTTTTAAGCTTTTGAGGTAACCCTAATATGAAGCCAAAGGCAAAACCCATTGATTGGTTAAAAAAAAAAAAAAAAAACAATTATCTTTTCTTCTCCCAGAATTATAGCTTGTTATTTTTCATTATGCTTAATGACGAACAGTATCTGTATAGCAATGCCAATGACTAAGCACAGCACAGTACAGCAATGCTAGCCACTAGAAATATGTGCAAGACACACAATTTTAAACATTAAAAACATATAAAGAAACATATTGAACTAACAAGACATTTAATTTTACCTAATATATACAAAATACTTCCATCTCAAATGTAACCAATATAAAATTTTTTAAAGAAATATCTTACAATCATTCATAAAATTTAAGAATGAAAAATTTGATTCACATATCCAAATTGTTCCAAACATACTAAATTTTTCCATTACTTTATCAATCATTTCATCAAAAATTTTATATTGATTATATTTTGAAATGATATGATCAGTTTTAATTAACTAATTAATTATAGCCATATGTTAATAATTTACATTGTTTTAAATATTTTTAAGCTTGTCAATTCATACTAATATTAGTCAATTTCTTAAATTAAAAGAAAACTAATCAATAACACAAAATTAGAAATGCATTATCTCAGTTTCAGTAGTCACATTTTATTTGCTTAATAGCCACATTTGGCTAGTGTCTTCCATATTGGAGAATGCAAGTTTTAGAACATTAACAACATCCTAATGCATTATAAACAAAATTTCAAGGTCTATAAACATTTTTCAATATAGGTATTATTAACCTTATTACTAAATAGAAAGAAGTTTGAGACTCAAGGTGGCTTAGAAATTCAGCTATAGTCGGATACTAAGAAATATAGTTCCAATTCAAACTCAGTTCTATCTGAATGGATGTTTATTCTCTTTACATTAAAGTACTTTATTTTCCTAGTATTATGACAGTATCCATTATACTCTCTGTCTTCAGAAAATGTAGAGCACATTCAATATACTAAATATAAATCAAACCAAGGAAATAGAAAAGGACTTGCTGACAGGGAGATAGTCAGCATATTTTTAAAACACTTAAGCTCTAAATTTGGGTTAAATAATAGAAATAAGCAAGCCAGCTGTTTACAAAATTTATCTTACAAAGCGATGATGCTTGTTTAATTATTTGTATAATATGCATAATTTTAAAACATAAGTTATACCTATATAGCCCTTAATTTCTCTTTTTTAAAATATTGAAAACTAGTTTAATTGGGGTCTAAGAGCGATGCTAGACTGGCTAGAGCCATTTCTAGTTTCTCTGAGTTTTCCTAACACTAATATGTGTGTGTGTGTGTTTCTATATATACAGTGTATGTATATAATGTCTTTAGAATTATGTTTTTGGTTTGAATGAAGCTTTAGCTTTTAAAAAAATTGATAGCCAGATAAAACATCATTATGAAAACTGATTTACAAAGTTGATTGCCATGTCCTACACATTTTGTTAGAGGCTAGCTTTTCTTTGTTTTTAACTCAAAATTATTTATATATTTATGGTTGCAATGGGTGTTCACTGCTGTGAAGGCTCTATGGGGTTGCACATAGTTGGGCATGACTGAAGCGACTTAGCAGCAGCAGCAGCAGCAGTTGCAGTGAATGGGGGTCACTCTTGTCGCTCTGCACTGGCTTCTCATTGTGGCAAATTCCCGTGTCGAGGAGCATAGGCTGTGGGTGGACAGGCTCAGTAGTTGTGATGCACAAGCTCAGTTGCTCCATGGTATGTGGAATCCTCCCAGATCAGGGATTGAAACTGTGTCCCCTGAATTGGCAGGCAGATTGCTATCCTCTGCACCACCAAGGAAGTTCAAGAGACTAGCTCTATTTGAGCCTGGATATGATTGTATCTCATAGTTTTATTTAATGCACTGATTAATAAAATATAAATATTTATTCGATTTGAAGTGGCTTCTATTGCTTACATTCTCTTTACTCTTTTGCTTTCTCTTATTTTACTTTCTTTTTTTTTTTACAGTTTTTTTTATTTTTTTAATACTTTATTCTACATTACAATACTGTATTTGTTTTGCCATACATTGACATGAATCAGCCACAGGTGTCCACGATCTCCCACTGAGGGAAGAGAGTTGCTCTGAACCACAAAACCATCTGCAGCTATGAATTTGAGTTATGTGTTGTGACTCACCCCTGTCTCTAGTGACTGTGCCAGTCATATCTACAGGGAAAAGACAGTTGTAAGATTTTGGGAAAAAAAAAAAAAACAAAACTTTCCCATTTTCTATAATTCTTTGGCCAAGTTAAAAGAAAAATAAAAATAAAGGGATTAGGCCTCTTCATTCTGTTATTGTCATGGCTTAGTGGCTCTGGAATCAGTTTGCAAGATCAAATAATACTTGGTGAAAACTTTGCCTCTATCCCAACATAATGACTGGGAGCAGGGTTAATACACTCATAGGGGGAAAGATGTCATCTTAAAACTGAGATCCTCCTGTTGAGTGAATGGAATTTTTATAGGAAATGCTATTTTCTGCAATTTAATACTTTATGTATATTTTTCTCAAATAGCTAGCTCTTTGTTGGTGTGAAAATGCAAATGAGGTTTATATTTGTATGGTGCATGATGTGTTTTGTTACATTTAAATGTCCTGACAGCTTCCTCCAAAATCTCAATGTGCTGCCTTAAAACAATTATTTTCTTGGAACTTATGTATAGGTGGAGCATATTGCTGTAGAAACTATCTAATTTCATATTATCTTTTAACACTATCCTGTCAGAATATACCCTCAAGGCAAACTTTTGTAGATTTCATGCTAAATGATAGCAAAACACACCATGGGGATTTAAATTGTATTCACTATGTTGTCTAAAAGTTAATGATGCCTATGGTTTCAAAATGAATTTCTTAAAATGGTAAATTATATATGGGAATCAAGATCATTGTCTCGTTGAAAAAAGCAATATTGGTATCCTTATTTTCTCTTTTGAACTATAGTTTTCTTTAATCTGTGTACACCCATCTCAGAAAATGAGAAACTTCTCCTGGAAAAGCAAGATCATACTTAGGAGAGTAACAGTCCTGGGTTTGAATTCCAGCTGAGATATTTAGAGGTTTATAGTCTTGGTCAAGTTAGCTAACTGCTGTCCTCATGACCTGTAAACAGAGATAACAGAGACCTTCTGCAAAGGGGTATTTTAAAGATTAAATGTGAAGTTCTTTGAGAAGTTTCTGGAGTATAGTCAGCACGCAATATGTTTTTATTTTAATTAAAAAAATAATCAATAGTAGTATAGTTGACTGGTGTAGACCAAATACTTGTGTTCCTCCTGTCAGAAAGCATTTAGTAGGAGGCTTCCTGTGTGCTGTTTTGGATCTGTCAGGAATTCTCTGCTCCTTACTAATTCCTGAATACTCAAGCCTCTCCTGGGGGCTGAAGAATCCAGGCACTTCCTTCACTAGTTTTCCTATACAGTAAGTACCTTCTTCCTTCTTATGAACCATCTGGTAAAAGTGATTATTTACAACTCTCTCTCTCGTTAATACGGATCGCCTATGTTTTGTAAGTCTGGAATTTTAATCTTTTTCTTTGCTGAGAATAACTACTTTGTAAGACAGTATATATGCCCACACCATGTTGATTAAAACACCTTTGCTCCATCAGAGCTCTGGTCCCCGTGTCTTTTTTTTTTTCTCTCTCTCTCTCTCCCTCTCTCTTTTTCAGGCTGATCCCCTGCACCTCAGAGACTCTCTGAGTTCACTTTCCTGCCCAGGCCTCTAAGACCCTCTCGAGAAGGTGCTCTGCAGCTTCACCCCATCTAGAGGGTGCCTGAGGCCTTCGTGAGCAGAGCAAGCCCCGTGCAGGGGCTTTATTGGCTTTCTGAGTAAACCAAGGAATATCAGCCTCTTTCTCCCTCCTTTACTTTCTTATTGGTTGACTCTGGATCACCAGGTTCTGGTCCATTAAAGGACCTCAACATCTTCCCAAATTCATATATTGAAATTTAACCCCCAAAGTAATATAATTTGGAGGTGGGGCCTTTGAGAAATGATTAGGTCATGAGGGTGATTGTTGTTATTTAGTCCTTAAGTCATGTTCTACTCTTTGAGACCCCTTGGACTGCAGCAAGCCAGGCTGCTCTGTCTTGTACTATCTCCCCAGAGTTTGCTCAGATTCATGTTCTTTGAAATGATGAGGCTATCTAACCATCTCATCCTCTGCCACCCACTTCTCCTTTTACCTTAAATTTTTCCCAGCTTTGAAGTCTTTTCCACATCAGGTGGCCAGAGTATTAGAGCTTCTACTTGAGCATCAGTCCTTCCAATCAATAGTCCGGGTTGATTTATTATAGGATTGAGTGGGTTTGACATTCTTGCTGTCCAAGGGACTGTCAAGAGTCTTCTCCAGCACCACAATTCAAAAACATCAATTCTTCAGTGCTCAGTCTTGTTTATGATCCAGCTCTCACATCAACACATGACTACTGGAAATACCACATCTATGACTATATGGACATTTGTTGGCAAAGTGATGACTCTGCCTTTAATATGATGTCTAGGTTTATCATAACTTTCCTTCCAAAGAGCAAGCATCTTTTAATTGCATGGCTGCAGTCACCTTCTGTAGTGATTTTGGAGCCGGAAAAAATAAAGTCTTGCCACTGTCCCTACTTTTTCCCCTCTGTTTGTTATGAAGTGATGGAACTGGAACCCATGATCTTAGTTTTTTTGAATGTTGAATTTTAAGCCAGGCTTCATTGTCCTCTTTCACCCTCACCAAGAGGCTCTTCAGTCCCTCTTCACTCTCTGCCCTTTGGGTGGTGTCATCTGCATTTTTGAGTTGTTGATATTTCTCCTGGCAAACTTAATTTTAGCTTGTGATTCATCTAGCCCAGCATTTCACATTTTATATTCTGCATATAAGGTAAATAAGCAGAGTGACAATATGCAGGCCCAATGTTTTCCTTTCTTAATTTTAAATCAGTCCTTTGTTCCATGTCTCATTCTAACTGTTGCTTCTTTACCTGCATACAAGTTTCTCAGGAGACAGGTATGCCAACAAGGGGGTCTTAAGAAGCATTATAAGGAACAAAGTGATGGAATTCCATATGAGCTATTTAAAATCCTAAAAGAGGATGCTGTTAAATGTGCTTGGATGGGTTGTGAAGTTGGAAGGGGGTTCCAGAGCCAGGGGACATATGCATATTTACAGCTGATTCATGTTGATGTATGGCAGAATCTAACAAAATATTGTAAAGCAATTTTCCGACAATTAAAAATAAATAATTTTCTGGCTTACTTCACTCTGTATAATTGGCTCCAGCTTCATCCATCTCATTAGAACTGATTCAAATTTATTCTTTTTGATGGCTGGGTAATACTCAATTGTGTATATGTACCACAGCTTTCTTATCCAAGTAAGCCAGAAAGAATAACACCAATACAGTATATTGACACATATATATGGAATTTAGAAAGATAGTAATGATGACCCTGTATGTGAGACAACAAAAGAGACACATATGTATAGAACATACTTTTGACCTCTGAGGGAGAGGGAGAGGGTGGGATGATTAGGGAGAATTGCATTGAATCACGCACACTATCATGAAAGAAACGAAGTGCCAGTCTATGTTCGATACAGGATGCTTGGGGCTGGTGCATGGGGATGATCAAGAGAGATGATATGGGGTGGGAGGTGGGAGGGGGATTCAGGATTGGGAGCTCATATACACCTGTGGCAGATTCATGTCAATGTATGGCAAAACCAATACAGTATTGTAAAGTAGAATAAAGTAAAAATAAAATTAAAAAAAAATAAATATATATATATATTTTTAAGTGCTACACTCAGAGTGTCAGCAAATCTGAAAAATTCAGCAGTGGCCACAGGACTGGAAAATATCAGTTTTCATTCCAATTCCAAAGAAGGGCAATGCCAAAGAATATTCACACTTACATTCAGGTGCACTCATTTCACATGCTAGCAAGGTAATGTTCTATATCTTTCAAGCTAGGCTTCAGCAGCATTTAGACAGAAAACTAACAGATGTATAAGCTGGGTTTAGAAAAGGCAGATGAACAAGAGATCAAATTGCTAGCATTTGTTAGATCATATTGAAAGCAAAGAGGAGCCAGAAAAAAATCCACTTTTGCTTCATTGACTTTGCTAAAGCCTTTGACTGTGGATCACAAAAAACTGAAAATTCTTGGAGAGATGGGGGTACAAGGTCTTGAGTATGCAGCCTTCATAAATGAGATCTGTACTCTTATAGAAGAGCCCCAGAGCTCACTCTTGCTGTCTTTCAGTGTGAGGACACTTAGAAGAAGGCTGTCTATGAACAAGAAAGGGAAGTATTCACAGGAACTCAACCATACTGGCACCCCAATCTCAGGCTTTCAGCCTCCAAAACTGTGAGAAATGAATTTCTGTCATTTATAAGCTGCCCAGTCTTTAGTAATTTGTCATAGTAGCCTGAAAACACTGACGGTGATTGTTTAGGAAAATTAAAATTAAATAGCCATTTGAACCTGCTTATATGTTACTTTAGAAGGGCACTTGGTAATTTTAGAGAGCATTGAATAGACTTAGATCAGAGATGAACAAATCAGTGACAAGTATCTAAACTTAAGGAAGGTCATCCACATCTATTGGGTAGAAATCCTGCTACTGCTAAATTAGTTTATATGTGTGTCTCTGTGTCTGTATGTGTGCCTCTGTGTCTATATGTGTGCCACATTTTCAGTTGAAAGGCATAATGTAAACTACATGCTGAAGTTGTTGAGTGCGGGGAATAGAGAACATTCTCTAAATTCCTGTTGGATTTACTAAATGAATAAAATATAATGGAGTCATTTAAATATATTCCAAAATGTATAACATTATCAAAATTTTTTTAATACTTTATTCTACATTACAATACTGTATTTGTTTTGCCATACATTGACATGAATCAGCCACAGGTGTCCACAATCTCCCAATGCCGAAGCCCCCTCCCACCTCCCACCCCACATCCTCTCCCTGAATCATCCCGTGCACCAGCCCCATGCATCCGGCATCCTGTATTGAACATAGACTGGTGCTTCATTCTTACAAGATAGTATACATGTTTCAATGCCATTCTCCCAAATCATCCCACCCTCTCCCTCTCCCTCAGAGTCCAAAAGTCCGTTCTATAACTCTGAGTCTCTTTTGTTGTCTCACATACAGGGTCATCATTACTATCTTTCTAAATTCCATATATATGTGTCAGTATACTGTATTGGTGTTTTTCTTTCTGGCTTACTTCACTCTGTATAATCGGCTCCAATTTCATCCATCTCATTAGAACTGAGTTGAATTTATTCTTTTTAAGGGCTGAGTAGTACTCCATTGTGTATTTGTACCACAGCTTTCTTATCCACTCATCTGCTGATGGACATTTAGGTTGTTTCCATGTCCTAGCTATTATAAACAGTGCTGCAATGAACATTGGGGTACATGTGTCTCTTTCAATTCTGGTTTCCTTGGTGTGTATGCCCAGCAGTGGGATTGCTGGGTCATAAGGCAGTTCTATTTGCAATTTTTTAAGGAATCTCCACACTGTTTTCCATAGTGGCTGTACTAGTTTGCATTCCCACCAGCAGTGTAAGAGGGTTCCCTTTTCTCCACATCCTCTCCAGCATTTATTGCTTGTAGACTTTTGGATCGCAGCTATTCTGACTGGTGTGAAATGGTACCTCATTGTGGTCTTGATTTGCATTTCTCTGATAATGAGTGATGTTGAGCATCTTTTCATGTGTTTGTTAGCCATCCATATGTCTTTTGGAGAAATGCCTATTTAGTTCTTTGGCCCATTTTTTGATTGGTTCTTTTATTTTTCTGGAGTTGAACTGCATAAGTTGCTTGTATATCTTTGAGATTAGTTGTTTGTCAGTTGTTTCATTTGCTATTGTTTTCTCCCATTCAGAAGGCTGTCTTTTCACCTTGCTTATAGTTTCCTTTGTTGTGCAGAAGCTTTTAGTTTTAATTAGATCCCATTTGCTTACTTTTGCTTTTATTTCCAGTATACTGGGAGTTGGATCATAGAGGATCCTGCTGTGATTTATGTCGGAGAGTGTTTTGCCTATGTTTTCCTCTAGGAGTTTTATAATTTCTGGTCTTACATTTAGATCTTTAATCCATTTTCAGTTTATTTTTGTGTATGTTGTTAGAAAGAGATCTAATTTCATTCTTTTACAAGTG
Organism: Nanger dama; assembly: GCA_917880005.1. Taxonomy (NCBI): domain Eukaryota; kingdom Metazoa; phylum Chordata; class Mammalia; order Artiodactyla; family Bovidae; genus Nanger; species Nanger dama. The sequence continues at coordinate 11,929,625 of CAKJTW010000054.1, read as the reverse complement.
GTTGACCAGTTTTCCCAGCACCACCTGTTAAAAGAGACTGTCTTTACTCCATTGTATATTCTTGCCTCCTTTGTCGAAGATAAGGTGTCCATAGGTGTGTGGGTTTATCTCAGGGCTTTCTATTTTGTTCCATTGAGCTATATTTCTGTCTTTGTGCGAGTACCATACTGTCTTAATAACTGTGGCTTTGTAGTAGAGCCTGAAGTCAGGCAAGTTGATTCCTCCAGTCCCATTCTTCTTTCTCAAGATTGCTTTGGCTATTCGAGGTTTTTTGTATTTCCATACAAATCTTGAGATTATTTGATCTAGTTCTGTGAAAAATACTGCTGGTAACTTGATAGGAATTGCATTGAATCTGTAGATTGCTTTGGGTAGTATACTCATTTTCACTATATTGATTCTTCCAACCCATGAGCATGGTATATTTCTCCATCTATTAGTGTCCTCTTTGATATCTTTCATAAGTGTTTTATAGTTTTTGATATATACGTCTTTAGTTTCTTTAGGTAGGTATATCCCTAAGTATTTTATTCTTTTTGTTGCAATGGTGAATGGGATTGTTTCCTTGACTTCTTTTTCTACTTTCTCATTATTAGTGTATAGGAATGCAAGGGATTTCTGAGTGTTGACTTTATATCCTGCAACTTTACTATATTCATTGATTAGCTCTAGTAGTTTTCTGGTCGAGTCTTTAGGATTTTCTATATAGAGGATCATGTCGTCTGCAAACAGTGAGAGTTTTACTTCTTCTTTTCCAATTTGGATTCCTTGTATTTCTTTTTCTGCTCTGATTGCTGTGGCCAAAACTTCCAGTACGATATTGAATAGTAGTAGTGAAAGTGGACACCCTTGTCTTGTTCCTGACTTTAGGGGAAATGGTTTCAATTTTTCACCATTGAGGATAATGTTAGCTGTGTGTTTGTCATATATAGCTTTTATTATGTTGAGGTACATTCCTTCTATTCCTGCTTTCTGGAGAGTTTTTATCATAAATGGATGTTGAATTTTGTCAAAGGCTTTTTCTGGATCTGTTGAGATAATCATATGATTTTTGTTTCTCAGTTTGTTAATGTGATGAATTACATTGATTGATTTGCGGATATTGAAGAATCCTTGCATCCCTGGGATAAAGCCCACTTGGTCATGGTGTATGATCTTTTTAATGTGTTGCTGGATTCTGATTGCTAAGATTTTGTTGAGGATTTTTGCATCTATGTTCATCAGTGATATTGGCCTGTAGTTTTCTTTTTTGTGGTGTCTTTGTCAGGTTTTGGTATTAGGGTGATGGTGGCCTCATAGAATGAGTTTGGAAGTTTACCTTCCTCTGCAATTTTCTGGAATAGCTTCAGTAAGATAGGTATTAGCTCTTCTTGATATTTTTGGTAGAATTCAGCTGTGAAGCCATCTGGACCTGGGCTTTTGTTTGCTGGAAGATTTCTGATTACAGTTTCAATTTCCATGCTTGTGATGGGTCTGTTAAGATTTTCTATTTCTTCCTGGTTCAGTTTTGGAAAGTTGTACTTTTCTAAGAATTTGTCCATTTCTTCCAAGTTGTCCATTTTATTGGCATATAATTGCTGATAGTAGTCTCTTATGATTCTTTGTATTTCTGTGCTGTCTGTCATGATCTCTCCATTTTCATTTCTAAATTATCAAATTTAATTGCTATCTAATTTAACTTATAGGATCTGTGATTTTTATTTTATTTTATTAATTAACTTATTTTAATTGGAGGATAATTCTTTAAAATATCTTAGTAGTTTTTGCCATACATAGACATGAATCACTCACGGGTATATGTGTTTCCCCATTCTGAGGCCAACCTCCTACCTCCCTACCCATCCCATCCCTCTGGGTTGTCCCAGAGCAGCGACTTTGAGTGCCCTGCTTCATGCATTGAACTTGCACTGGTCGCCTATTTTACATACGATAATATACATGTGTCAGTGGTATTTTCTCAAACAGTGCTAAAGGAAAATATACCCCTGAAAAATAATGCTCCTGTTTAAAAAAGTGTTGCTTTTAGTTATTTTCAGGTTTATATTTCTCAAGAAACTGTTACAGATAGGTGTGATTTCTTCAACAGCATCAATTAATTTTGATTAAACACAACATGCCATATCATTTTGTAATTTAAATGCCAGTTGTTTAAATGCCAGGATTTATTAACTTATCTAATATTTAATAGCCTTCACAGAATCTTGAAATAATAATTGGATAAATCTGAGTAGAATTAAATTAGAATTTCTCTGCATTAAGCCAAGTAGACTTAACTCATTCTTTTTTGTAAAACTAGTCAAAATAGTTTGTAAAGTATTTTGTCTTTCTCTTTAGCAATAAATGCATTTTCTTTTTATATTCAAAATAATAACAGGTACATTTAAATTAATTACACTTAATTGAATTGCATTTTGCTTACTATTTATTGCTAGTAGTTCAGTTCAGTTCAGTTCAGTCGCTCAGTCGTGTCTGACCCTTTGAGTCCCCATGAATCACCACACGCCAGGCCTCCCTGTTCATCACCAACTCCTGGAGTTCACTCAGACTCACGTCCATCGAGTCTATCATGCCATCCAGCCATCTCATCCTCTGTCGTCCCCTTCTCCTCCTGCCCCCAGTCCCTCCCAGCATCAGAATCTTTTCCAGTGAGTCAGCTTTTCGCATGAGATGGCCAAAGTACTGGAGTTTCAGCTTCAGCATTGTTCCTTCCAAAGAAATCCCAGGGCTGATCTCCTTCAGAATGGACTGGTTGGATCTCCTTGCAGTCCAAGGGACTCTCAAGAGTCTTTTCCAACACCACAGTTTAAAAGTATCATTTCTTCAGTGTTCAGCCTTCTTCACAGCCTTCTCACATCCATACATGACCACAGGAAAAACCATAGCCTTGACTAGATGGACCTTAGTCGGCAAAGTAATGTCTCTGCGTTTGAATATACTATCTAGGTTGGTCATAACTTTTCTTCCAAGGAGTATGCATTTTTAATTTCATGGCTGCAGTCACTGTCTGCAGTGATTTTGGAGCCCCCCAAATAAAGTCTGACACTGTTTCCAGTGTTTCCCCATCTATTTCCCATCAAGTGATGGGACCAGATGCCATGATATTCATTTTCTGAATGTTGAGCTTTAAGCCAACTTTTTCGCTCTCCTCTTTCACTTTCATCAAGAGACTTTTTAGCTCCTCTTCACTTTCTGCCATAAGGGTGGTGTTATCTGCATCTGAGGTTATTGATATTTCTCCCCGCAATCTTGATTCCAGCTTGTGTTTCTTCCAGTTCAGTGTTTCTCATGATGTGCTAGTAGTTAGAATAATAGTTTACAATATGCTTATGTTAAAGTCCCAATTGATTATGTCATAAAAATAACATTAAAGCATGTCAGAAAAGTTAGATTTTTACATGTAACTTTCCTTTTTAAAAACAATTATAGAAAAATTTTATTTTATAAAGAACCCTATAAACTCAAATGTACCTCCAGTTAGTCTCTTAAAAGTGAGGGGATAAAAAGAAGCTGAATTTGTAAAAACAGAGAGTAAAATGGTAGTTACCAGGGCCTCGGAGGTGGACACAAACTTGAAACTAGTAGATAAAATAAATCTAACCTGGTGATTATAATGAAATGTTGTATTATAAATATCAAACCTGCTAAGAGAGATTGGATCTTAGTATTCTCAACTGCAAAAAGACATAATTTGTGACCTAATAAGGGTGGTAGCTAAGGTTAATAATGACAGTTATGGCAATGTATAAAAGTATCAAATCAACATGATGTATACTTTAAACTTACATAATGTTATATGTCAGATATATTTCAATGAAAAAAGTCCTCACTGAATCATATGAAACTTATAATTCACAGGAAGACAGCATGTAAGCTTCCAGGTTAAACCTATACTTCTGGACAGGGGATTAAAACATGTGGATTAGCTAAAGAAAAAAATTGTGTGAATTATTCCATTTTTTGAACATCAGTTGAATCACTTGGTTCATATCAAAACAGCTGACAGTGAAACCTACCAGTACAAGTTTCACTCGTGTGCATGAGAGTCTCCTGTCAGATTTTTGTGGATCTTTTAGATATGTGTGCTAGTCTATGATGGTCAATTTTATGTGTCAAGTTGACTGGGCTAAGGGATGCCTAGAATGCTGATAAATAATTCCTTCATTTCTGGATTTGTCTGTAGTGGTATCTATAGCATAGATTAGCATTTGAATTGGTAGACTGAGTAAATACATATACTACTATAGTATATGTATATATATATATGTATATATATATATATACACACACATATGTATATAGTGTGTGCATATATATATATATTTATCTACCTCTCTATGTATGTGTATTTTTACAACAGTATTTTGGTTTGTCATTTTTCCCCTAGAATTAGAATAGATGGAAATAAATATTTTACTCAGATAAGTTCTAATGACCTTTATTACAAGCTTTAAATTCTGGAACTATATGAATAATTCAATGATAAACATTATAAAATATAGCTATTACATATAAAAGTTCATTTCATGTTAAAGCTACATTGCTTTAAATGTGTTTTCACAATAGTTCAAAATTAAAGAAATATTTTCAGTCAAACATGAAATTCATTTTATGTGGGAAGGATTTAAATAATGTGCTAAAATGTTTATAGTAATAAATGTATGTATATCCATGCTATTCATGGAGGAAAACAAATGTGACTCTTTCATTTGTTTCCAATATTAGATGTGAACTTGTATATTTTTTTCTGTTATTATCATCACAGACTCACAAATATAGTATATTTTAAAATACACCCCAACACTTTGATATGAAGATAGATGAAGACTTACATAGTTTCAGTGTTTACCTCTTTTAGACAAAATGCACAACCTTACGTGATCATGGTGTCATGATGTTCTTCAGTTCAAGATGTACATTATATAAATAAAATGTTTACATAATTTAATCATTTGTAAAATATTCTTCATCATGCAGAGGAAGACTCAAAACATCATATTACCCATGGACTACATAACATAATGATGATAGTCAGAATCCTTAAATCCATTGTTGGAGAGACGATTTTATCAAAACTCAGTGCTGAATTCAAAACATTGAGATGATACCTACCACAGTAGTTTTGTTTTTAATTTGTGTGAGGGAAAGTTTAAGGCCCAGTATTATCTATAATGTTATCCAATTAACTGAATTAAAATACTGTTAACAAGTTCTTAGGAAATAGACAATTTTTTCAAGTTTATTACATTAGTTGATGAAAGATACTTTTTATTATTATTAAAAGTAGGAACTTTTTTGCTTGTCCAAATTCTACAAGATACCTTTCCTTTCTTTGTCTCCAAGCTAACTCAGAAAGAATCCATTAAGATCAGGAGAGCTAGATCCTTATGTTTTATTACGGTCCCTGTCAACAAGTCTGTAGATTAAGAATGATGAAGATTGCTTAGTATATTTGTTGCATGAGTTGGGGAGGCAAGAATTGAGGTCATAGTAAAAGCGTCTGCCTACAATGCAGGAGACCCGGCTTCAATCCCTGGGTCAGGAAGATCTGGAGAAGGAAATGGCAACTCACTCCAGTATTCTTGCCTGGAAAATCCCATGGGCAGAGGAGCCTGGTAGGCTACAGTCCATGGGGTCACAAAGAGTCGGACACAACTGAGTGACTTCATTTTCTCTTTGTAATATGAAAATTTCAGATATTATGTGCTTAGCAATGAATAGGGGCTTCCCAGGTGATTCAGTGGTAAAGAAGCTACTTGCCCATGCAGGAGATGCAGGTTCAGTCCGATTCAGTGGTAAAGGAGCTGCTTGCCCATGCATTTTCTTTCCTGGAGTAGGAAATGGCAACCCACTCCAGTATTCTTGCTTGAAAAATTCCATAGACAGAAAAGTCTGAAAGGCTACTCACACATGAATAAAATAATATGTAATTGCTCAGTTTTCTGCAGGTGAGCTGGACCTTTGGGGATGATCAGCTTCTTATTAAATAGATATAAGAGGCTAAAGTATTATGATAGGAAGGCAGTGGATTTGGTGCGAGGGAATTCGAGAACTATGGCATGTGCTCTGTGAAAGTATCCCTGTCTGTATTAAGCAAAGTCTGATCCATTTTGTGGGCTCCCCTGGTGGCTCAGGGGTTAAAGCATCTGCCTGCAATGTGGGAGACCTGGGTTCCATCCCTGGGTTGGGAAGATCAGGCTTACTGGAGATCACATAATATCATAAAATATCAGTGCCAGATTCTGTTTAGCAGGCATTCCTATTCCCACATGGACTTAGAATTCATAAAAACAGAGGTAGTCAGTCTTTCCCGGGTAGTGCTAGTGGGAAAGAATCTGCCTGCTGATGCAGGAGACATAAGACATGTGGGTTGGATCCCTGCAAAGGGAAGATCCTCTGGAGAAGTAAATGTCAATCCGCTCCAGTATTTTTGCCTGGAGAATCCCCTGGACAGAGGAGCCCGGTGGGCTATAATACAAGGGTTAGCAAAGAATCAGACACAATTGAAGCAACTTTGCACACACAGTTTCAATATTCATTAAAAATAGATTGAAGCCTTAAAGTAATGGAATTTGTGGCTAATAACTAAATAAAAATAATCCTATATCAATTTTTAGTTTAATATTTTACAGATGCAATCTAATACCAACTTCCTGTTAGGAAAATGTTCCACTTTTTTATTTAACAAGGAAAGACAAATGTCTGTAGTTAAAAAAAAAAATTGAAATCATGCACTAACAATTTGCGTAAGTCCATGAGTAGATGAAATGAAATAATATATGTCTAATTTACTGATATTATTGACATGGAGCATCAAATGAGGTAAATAATAAGAAGCAGTACTATAGCTAATTTATGGAGAGCTTAGATTATCTTTTCTCAAATATTCATCATTTGGACATATAGGGATATTTGCATAATGGAAACCATGGACTATATTAGTATTTTTTGAAGAAAATAAAAGGTGGAACTATTGCCGTTAGAGCTTTTCCTGCTCTTTTATACAGTATATTTAATTAGATAACTTAACCTATAATGATATTCATAAAATGTGATCCAAATACAAGCCAAAGAGAAAGTATTACAGAATGACTGGAAGCCTACTTGTAGTATCCATTGAAATTCTCATATATTGCACTGTGAATAATCAGTGATATTGACTGAGGTAATGTGAAATTATTTAAGAAATAATTTGACCAAAAAGAAGAATAAAAGAGGTAGATATTTTGATAACTTGACATAGAAAATGCACTTCCTTAAGGATTTAAAATATATTTATTAAAAGAAAAGTAATATTCAGTACAAATGTCTGTGTATGTAAACACTGACTGCTGAAAGATACGATTTTTAAATTGTTAATAAAAATTATTCACACAATACTAACCAAACATTATATAAAGCTGTACTCAGTAAACAGGACACACTAGGAGGAGGGTAGGCAGACATCAGGAAGGGCTGATGAAGTTTCTGTTCAAAAGCTGTATGTTATGTTGTAAGAAGAAAATCTCATCCAAAATTCATGGCTTACTAAAAGCTAGCAAGAGGAAGTGTAAGATTTACAATTCTAGACATTGCTCATCTCTTAAATGCTCACTGATATAGAAGAGCAGGGAAGTAAAAGCAATGGCCCACCAACTAATAAGGGGGAAATGAGAGGTCAGATCTGAAAGGAAAAAAATAGAACTCTGAGAAGCTGAAGCAGCTGAAATGAAAGTGGTGGACCAGAGTAATTTATATGCATGTCAGCACTAAACAAATAAAAAATGTATAAATAGATAAATAAATAAAAAGAAAGGGAAAGATGGCACAAAGACAAACATATAGTGAAGAAGAGAAAAGTAAATTACATTAAAGTAAGATTATTAGTCCAAGTGAAAATAGTTTTAACTTTAGGAATTAGACTTGTGTGTGTATGTGTACATGTATATATGCTTATACATATATATGTGTGTATGTGTGTATACATATACACACATACAAAATGAAGTAGATACAAATTCAAAAAAATTATGAGATAGAGTTTTATGTATATATCTATATATATATGTAGAGAAAGTTTTATAGATATAGATAGAGTTTATATATATATATGTGCATATGTGTGTGTGTGTGTGTGTGTATATATATATATATATATATATATATATATATATATATAAACATGTATGGATATACATATATGTGGGGCCCTAAATGGGAAACCTTAAAAACAAAGGAGCTAGCTTTGTGGTCAAAAACCTAAGATGGCGCCTGGTGGAAGAGATAGGGGCAGGGTCTATGTTGTCTGTCAAAGTTCTTGATTGGCTCTCTTGATTTCTGTGCATGTAGACTGTGTGATCTCTATAGACTCCTGTTATAATGAAGGCACATGATGATTTGACCTTTAATGTGATTGGTGCAACTATGGAAAGTACTTCCTAAAAGCTTCCTGTTTGTTTATATAAGCTGGGAGTTTGCAACAATAAACCGGAACTGCTTCGAGGAACCCCTGTCGCGTCTGATTGTCTCTCGCTGGCCGAGGGGCTGGGTTGGCAGACAGCAGGCTCACCTCTCCTCGGGAACCCCTTGGCTTTGCTGAGGGAAGTTCCACTGCCTCTACTCTTTCCGCGGAGCGCCCCCCGCCCCGCACATATATACATTAGCATATGCATACACATATGTATTGGGAAGATCCTCTGGAAAAGGAAATGGCAATCCACTCCAGTATTCTTGCCTGGAAAATCCCATGGGCAGAGGACCTAACAGGCTACAGTCCATGGGGTTGCAAACAGTCAGACATGACTGAGAGATTAACACTTTCATTTTCACTATGCATACATGTAAGTATGGGTATGCTTATGTATGTGTGTGTATATACACACATGCCCTTTCCATATACAATTGAACATGCTTTCCCTCAGCCTGCTTCAACTCTCTCAAGCCCTCTTACCCAGATCTATTTTTTCATAGCAACTACCACTTTTTAATTCAGTGTATAAGTTATATATATATATATGTTTTGCTTTCTTTTTATTGGAAACAAATAAAAAATGTATCCCAAGGACCTTGAGTGTTTTTTGGTCCTCAATAAGATTTACTTTTATGAATAAATAATTTAATAAAAACTGACTAGCTGCTGAGGCTTCCCAGACGGCACAGTGAAGAAGACACAGAAGATGCTGGTTTGGTCCCTGAATTGGCAAAATCCCTGGAGTAGGAACTGGCAACCCACTCCAATATTCTTGCCACTCCAATATTCTTGCCTGGAAATTCCAAGAACAGAGGAGCCTGGTGGGTCCATGGGGTCTCAAAGAATCAGACATGACTGAGCTACTTAGTACGCATGACAAGCAGTTGACAGAGGTATTTAGTAGAAACAAAATGTAAGTCTCCTGTGGATAGTTACACTAGAATGTGGTTCACAATGTCTGGTCTGTGAACAATTGCTATGATAAAATATTTGCCAGTCCAAATGTAAATACAAAAGACATCAGCAGTGTAGTTAGTTTTCCATAGTATTATGATTATACAGTTGAAGTTTCTATTTTATTATAGCATTAATTTATTTTTACCCTTCATAGTAATAAAATTACTCCTTATTGTAAAATTGTAAATTGAAGAAAGTAGGGAAAAACACTAGACCATTCAAGTATGACCTGAATTAAATCCTTTACTATTATACAGTGGAAGTGACAAATAGATTCAAAGAATTAAATCTGACAGAGTGCCTGAAGAACTATGGATGGAAATTCAAGACATTGTAAGGAGGCAGTGATTAAGATCATCATCAAGAAAAAGAAATGCAAAAAGGCAAAATGGATATCTGAAAAGGTCGTTCAAAGAACTGAGTGAAGAAGAGAAGCTAAAGGGAAAGGAGAAAAGGAAAGACATGCCAATCTGAATTCAGAAGATATTAAGAAAAGGTGACAAGAATACACAGAAGAACTATACGACCCAGATAACCATGATGTGTGATCACTCACCTAGAGTCAGATATCCTGGAGCATGAAGTAAAGTGGGCCTTAGGAAGCATCATTACGAACAAAGCTAGTAGACATGATGGAATTCCAGTTGAGCTATTTCAAATTCTAAAATATGATGCTGTGAAAGTGCTGCACTCAATATGCCAGCAAATTTGGAAAACTCAGCAGTGGCCACAGGACCAGAAAATGTCAGTTTTCATTCTAATACCAAAGAAAAGCAATGCCAAAGAATGTTCAAACTACCACACAATTGTACTCATCTCACACACTAGCAAAGTAATACTCAAAATTCTCCAAGCCAGGCTTCAACAGTACATGAACTGTGAACTTCCAGATGTTCAAACTGGATTTAGAAAAGGCAGAGAACCAGAGATCAAATTGTCAACATCCGCTGGATTATCGAAAAAGCAAGAGAGTTACAGAAAAACATCTACTTGTGCTTTATTGACTATACCAAAACCTATGACTTTGTGGATCACAACAAACTGTGTAAAATTCTTCAAGAGATGGGAATACCAAACCACCTTATCTGCCTTTTGAGAAATTTGTATGCAGGACAAGCAACAACAGTTAGAACTGAATAGGAAACAATAGACTGGTTCAAATTGGGAAAAAAGTATGTCAAGGGTGTATACTGTAACCCTGCTTATTTAACTTATATGCTGAGTACATCATGAGAAATGCTGAGCTGGATGAAGCACAAGGTGGAATCAAGATTGCTGGGAGAAATATCAATACCCTCAGGTATGCAGATTGCACCACCATTATGACAGAAACAAAAGAAGAACTGAAGAGCCTCTTGATGAAGGTGAAAGAGGACAGTGAAAATCTGATTTAAAACTCAACATTCAATAAATGAAGCTCTTGGCATCCAGTCCCATCACTTCATGGCAAATAGATGGGGAAATAGTGGAAACAGTAACAGATTTTATTTTTGTGGGCTCCAAAATCACTGCAGATAGTGACGGTAGCCATGAAATTAAAAGACACTATCTCCTTGGAATAAAAGTTATGGCAAATCTATACAGCATATTGAAAAGCAAGACATTACTTTGCTGACAAAGGTGCATCTAGGCAAAGTTATGGTTTTTCCAGTAGTCATGTATGCATGTGAGAGTTGGACCATAAAAAGAGCTCAATGCCAAAGAATTGATGCTTTTTAACTATGGTGTTGGAGAAGACTCTTGAGAGTCCCTTGTACTAGGAGATCCAACCAGTCACTCCTAAAGGAAATCAGTCTTGAATATTCTTTGGAAGGACTGATGTGGAAGCTGAAACTCTAATACTTTGGCCACCTGATGGGAAGAACTGACTCATTGTAAAAGACCCTGATGCTGGGAGAGATTGAAGGCAGAAAGAGAAGTGAGTGACAGAGGATGAGATGATTGGATGGCATTACCAACTTGTTGGACATGAATTTGAGCAAGCTCTGAGAGTTGGTGATGGGCAGGGAAGCCTGGTGTCCTGCAGTTAATGGGGTCACAAAGAGTCAGACATGACTGAGAGACTAAACTGACTAATAAAATGCTAGTTCTTTTTGAAAATGTTAGCTATTGTGAGGAAATGATGACATTTTATTGTAGCTATAGATATATTACAACAGAAAAAATATGTATCATGTATCCATCAGCATTTTTAATTCTACTGATTTGTGACAAAATTACACTTGGGACTTGTATGGTCCAAGAGTAGTTTTCAGAGCTTTGACTGGTACTGCATAAGGAAAAGGTACAAGAAGCCATTTAGCAATGAAATTTCTGAATTTTACTGGAAACTTGAAGGGAGGTCCTTCTTAATTCTTCTCAGTCTACACATAGACAAATCCAAGTAGGGCCAGAGCCTCATGGAACAAAAGACCTGGAAATAACCATTGCCACACACTGAGGAAGAGTAAGCTACTTTGACTTAGGGTTGACTCCAAGAAAGCCAGGCTTAAATATTATATTAGTTATCCTTGATAGTCTAGAAGATTGTGCATGCACAGGATTGCATCCACTATAGAGTAATCTCAAAGTTATGGGGGAAAAAAGCATTGGGGAGCAAAAAAAAGTAAATCCTCTAAGTGTAACAGAAAACTCCAAGTTCGTAACACATCCGACTGTAAAAGCAAAAATCTTAACAGACTAAATGAGCATAAGCACAATCTTGACCAATAAGTAGATGATGATCGTTCAGAGATGACCACTAAGCAGCTAATCTGAGATTAAAAACAAAGGTGAGAAAAAAATGGTGGAAGAACATCAGAAGCTGCACATTGAAGGGAAAATATGCTTCACAAAACTATTCATCTAAGTCAATAAATATGTCAATAATCAATGAAGAATACAACAGCAGCTACATGGAGGAAGGGATCAGCATCCACAGTAGCAAAGATACATTTTTCTGAATTTCCAGTTTTCAATTAAAAAAATTTAACAGGCAAACGTAAAAGTATCATTAAACAGGAAAATAATAGATGATAGAAATTGCTTTTGAAGGAGCCAAGAGCATTGCAGCCAAGGGTCCCACATCCCAGGCCTGTCTCAAAAGAAGCAAATATCTAAGCTGAGGCAGTGAATGCCCTCTCTCTCTTCCACCACATCGACAATCTGAAGTCACCTGGAAATCTGGAAGTCGTGGGAGAGACCACAGAGCCACAGTAGAAAATGAGTGGCTTTCTTTCTCTGTTTGGAGAGAAGCTGCTCCAGCGAGCTGCCAAATGAAGGAGACAAGGTATAGGCCTTAAGTGACAGAGAACTCAAAACAGCTATTATGGACATTTCAGAGAATGAGAGAACATCATTCTTTAGTAAGTAAAAACAGTCTGATGACCACATCTCATCAAATAAAGAATATAAGGATACTAAAATTTTATTTTATTTTATTTTTTAATTTATTTATTTATTTTTAATTACAATACTGTATTTGTTTTGCCATACATTGACACGAATCAGCCATAGGTGAACACAATCTCCCAATGCCGAAGTCCCCTCCCACCTCCCGCCCCACATCCTCTACTTGAGTCATCCTGTGCATCAGCCCCATGCATCCTGCATCCTACATTGAACATAGATTGGCGCCTCTTTTCTTACAGGAAAATATACATGTTTCATTGCCATTCTTCCAAACCATCCCACCCTTTCCCTCTCCCTCAGAGTCCAAAAGTCCACTCTATACCTCTGTGTCTCTTTGTTGTCTCACATATACGGTCATCATTACTGTCTTCTAAATTCCATATATATGTGTCAGTATACTGTATTGGTGTTTTTCTTTCTGGCTTACTTCACTCTGTATAATCGGTTCCAATTTCATCCATCTCATTAGAACTGAGTCAAATTTATTCTTTTTAAGGGCTGAGTAGTATTCCATAGTGTATATGTACCACAGCTTTCTTATCCACTCATCTGCTGATGGACATCTAGGTTGCTTCCATGTCCTGGCTATTATAAACAGCGCTGCACTGAACATTGGGGTACATGTGTCTCTGTCAATTCTGGTTTCCTTGGTGTGTATGCCCAGCAGTGGGATTGCTGGGTCATAAGGCAGTTCTATTTGCAATTTTTTAAGGAATCTCCACACTGTTTTCCATAATGGCTGTACTAGTTTGCATTCCCACCAGCAGTGTAAGAGGGTTCCCTTTTCTCCACATCCTCTCCAGCATTTATTGCTTGTAGACTTTTGGATTGCAGCCATTCTGACTGGTGTGAAATGGTACCTCATTGTGGTCTTGATTTGCATCTCTCTGATAATGAGTGATGTTGAACATATTTTCATGTGTTTGTTAGCCATCCGTATGTCTTCTTTGGAGAAATGCCTATTTAGTTCTTTGCTTATCAATAATTACCTTAAATGTAAATGTGTTGAATGCCCCAACCAAAAGGCAAAGACTGGCTGAATGGATACAAAAACAAGAGCCCTATATATGCTGCCTACAAGAGACCCACCTCAAAACAACGGACACATACAGACTAAAAGTGAAGGGCTGGAAAAAGATATTCCATGCAAATAAAGACCAAAAGAAAGCAGGAGTAGCAATACTCATATCTGATAAAATAGACTTTAAAACAAAGGCTGTGAAAAGGGACAAAGAAGGCCACTACATGATTAAAGGATCAATCCAAGAAGAAGATATAACAATTATAAATATATATGCACCCTACATAGGAGCACCGCAATATGTAAGATAATTGCTAACAAGCATGAAAGGGGAAATTAATAATAACACAATAATAGTGGGAGACTTTAATACCCCACTCACACCTATGGACAGATCAACTAAGCAGAAAATTAACAAAGAAACGCAAACTTTAAACGATACAATTGACCAGTTAGACCTAATTGATATCTATAGGACATTTCACCCCAAAACAATGAATTTCACCTTTTACTCAAGTGCACACAGAACCTTCTCCAGAATAGATCACATTCTGGGTCATAAATCTAACATTGATAAATTCAAAAGAATCGAAATTATTCCAAGCATCTTTTCTGACCATAATGCACTAAGGTTAGATCTCAATTATAGGAGAAAAACTATTAAAAATTCCAACATTTGGAGGCTGAACAATACCCTACTGAATAATCAACAAATCACAGAAGAAATCAAAAAGAAATCAAAATATGCATTGAAACAAATGAAAATGAAAACACAACTACACAGAACCTGTGGGACACTATAAAAACAGTCCTAAGAGGAAAGTTCATAGCAATACAGGCATACCTCAAGAAACAAGAAAAAAACAAATAAATAACCTAACTCTACACCTAAAGCAACTAGAAAAGGAAGAAATAGAGAACCCCAGAGTTAGTAGAAGGAAAGAAATCCTAAAAATTAGGGCAGAAATAAATGCAAAAGAAACAAAAGAGACCATAGCAAAATCAACAAAGCAAAAAGCTGGTTCTTTGAAAGGATAAATAAAATTGACAAACCATTAGCCAGGCTCATCAAGAAACAAAGAGAAAAAAAATCAAATCAACAAAATTAGAAATGAAAATGGAGAGATCACGACAGACAACTCAGAAATACAAAGAATCATAAGAGACTACTATCAGCAATTATATGCCAATAAAATGGACAACTTGGAAGAAATGGACAAATTCTTAGAAAAGTACAATTTTCCAAAACTGAACCAGGAAGAAATAGAAAATCTTAACAGACCCATCACAAGCACGGAAATTGAAACTGTAATCAGAAATCTTCCAGCAAACAAAAGCCCAGGTCCAGACGGCTTCACAGCTGAATTCTACCAAAAATTTAGAGAAGAGCTAACACCTATCTTACTGAAGCTATTCCAGAAAATTGCAGAGGAAGGTAAACTTCCAAACTCATTCTATGAGGCCACCATCACCCTAATACCAAAACCTGACAAAGACACCACAAAAAAGAAAACTACAGGCCAATATCACTGATGAACATAGATGCAAAAATCCTCAACAAAATCCTAGCAATCAGAATCCAGCAACACATTAAAAAGATCATACACCATGACCAAGTGGGCTTTATCCCATGGATGCAAGAATTCTTCAATATCCGCAAGTCAATCAATATAATTCACCACATCAACAAACTGAGAAATAAAAATCATATGATTATCTCAACAGATCCAGAAAAATCCTTTGACAAAATTCAGCATCCATTTATGATAAAAACTCTCCAGAAAGCAGGAATAGAAGGAACATACCTCAACATAATAAAAGCTATATATGACAAACCCACCGCTAACATTATCCTCAATGGTGAAAAATTGAAACCATTTCCCCTAAAGTCAGGAACAAGACAAGGGTG
The DNA here is from genome assembly GCA_917880005.1 of Nanger dama. Classification (NCBI taxonomy): domain Eukaryota; kingdom Metazoa; phylum Chordata; class Mammalia; order Artiodactyla; family Bovidae; genus Nanger; species Nanger dama. The sequence continues at coordinate 11,913,902 of CAKJTW010000054.1, read as the reverse complement.
TCCACTTTCACTACTACTCTTCAACATCGTACTGGAAGCTTTGGTCACAGCAATCAGAGCAGAACAAGAAATACAAGGAATCCAAGTTGGAAAAGAAGAAATAAAACTCTCACTGTTTGCAGATGACATGATCCTCTACATAGAAAATCCTAAAGACTCGACCAGAAAACTACTAGAGCTAATCAATGAATATAGTAAAGTTGCAGGATATAAAATCAACACTCATAAATCCCTTGCATTCCTATACACTAATAATGAGAAAGTAGAAAAAGAAGTCAAGGAAACAATCCCATTCACCATTGCAACGAAAAGAATAAAATACTTAGGGATATACCTACCTAAAGAAACTAAAGACCTATATATCGAAAACTATAAAACACTGATGAAAGAAATCAAAGAGGACACTAATAGATGGAGGAATATACCATGCTCATGGGTTGGAAAAATCAATATAGTGAAAATGAGTATACTACCCAAAGCAATCTACAGATTCAATGCAATTCCCATCAAGCTACCAGCAGTATTTTCTCAGAACTAGATCAAATAATCTCAAGATTTGTATGGAAATACAAAAAACCTCGAGTAGCCAAAGCAATCTTGAGAAAGAAAAATGAAACTGGAGGAATCAACTTGCCTGACTTCAGGCTCTACTACAAAGCCACAGTCATTAAGACAGTATGGTACTCACACAAAGACAGAAATATAGCTCAATGGAACAAAATCGAAAGCCCTGTGATTAACCCACACACCTATGGACACCTTATCTTCGACAAAGGAGGCAAGAATATACAATGGAGTAAAGACAGTCTCTTTAACAGGTGGTGCTGGGAAAACTGGTAAACCACTTGTAAAAGAATGAAACTAAAATTTTAAAAAAATTAACAAAACTAAAATTCTGTAGTTGGAATTTGTAATTTATTTATTGAAAAAATTATTGAATTTGCAATTTATTTATTGAAAAATTCCTGGAGACATTCTATAGTAGATTGCATCAGACAGAATCAGTGATATTGAGAAGATGAATAGAGACTATACAACCTGAAAATAAGAAAGAAAAAAAAATAATAAAGAAAGTCTAAGAGAAATATAGAACATCATTAAGCACACCACCTTATGCATAATGGGAGTATCAAAAGGACAGGAACGGAAGATGCATCATATTTCTAAACTTATAGCTAAAGATTTACTAAACTTAATGAAAAACATTGATCTATATGTACATGAAACCCAACAAACTCCAAATAAGAGAATTCAAAAGAATAGCAAAATCTACCAACATAATGTAATTAGTATTAGAAGCTACTTCAGGTAACAACAGCAGAATACACATTCTTCTCAAACTCATACAGAATATTCACCAAGAGACCACATCTTGGGCCATAAGACACATCTTAATAAATTTAAAATAATAAGCTTCAAGAGAAATAAAAAATAGTTTTAACAGGTAAAAAAATAAAACACAGCTTCAAGATGTGCCAGATACAACAAAAGCAGCACTTAGAGGAAATTTTGTATCAATTACTGAATTCATCTATTAGAAAAGAAGAAATATATAAAATAAAAGCTTCTGCTTAAAATACTAGAAAAGGAAGTCAAATTAAATCCAAAGTAAAGAAAAGAAAATAAATAATAGTCATGTCTGACTCGTTGCGACCCCATGGACTATAGCCCACCAGACTCCTCTATCCATGGGATTCTCCAGGCAAGAATACTGGAGTGAGTTGCTGTTTCCTTCTCCTAATAAAAGTTAGAGCAGAACAAAGAAATTGAAAACAGAAAATCAGTAGAGAAATCCAATGAACACAAAAGCTGCTGCTGCTGCTAAGTCACTTCAGTCGTGTCCGACTCTGTGCAACCCCGTAGATGCCAGCCCACCAGGCTCCCCTGTCCCTGGGATTCTCCAGGCAAGAACACTGAAGTGGGTCTCTATTTCCTTCTCCTGGTTCTTTGAAAAGATCACCAGAATCAATGAAACAGGCTGAGAGAGCAAGAGGGAAGACACAAATCACTGATATCAGAAAAATGTGACCATTGCTATCAATTTCATTGATATTTAAAAGATATTACCAAATATTAAGAAATTTGTGCCCCAGAATTTGATCAGCTAGATAAAATGGACCAATCCCTTGAAATACACAGTCTACCAAAATTCACACAAGAAGAAATAGATTATTGAATAGGTCTATACTTATTAAGGAGATTGAATTAATTAGCTAATTACCTTATAAAACAAGGCGAGTTTATTGATAATTTTATCAAACAGTTGGATTAGAAATTATGTTGATTTTCCAACCTTTCTTCCATAAAATAGAAGCCAAGAAAACTTCCTAACTCTTTCATTGAGGCCAGCAATACCTTAATACTCCAACCAAATAAGACATGACAAGAAAGGAAAATCAAAAACTAATATATCTCATGATAAATACAAACATCTTCAGTAACTATTAGCAAAATTATTCCAAAAATGTATAAAAGAATTATATACCACAACTAATAGAATAGATAGGAAAGGATGTTTCAATGGTTGAAAATCAATTCACGTGCTCCATAAAATCAACAGACTAAAGGATAAAAATTATGACTATGTTAATAGATGAACCTTGAAAACGTTATGTAAATGAAATAATCTAGTCACAAAAGATTAAACTTCATAGTGTAAAATTACATTTATATTAAATGTTTAGAATAGGCAAATCTATAGAGATAGAAAGCAGATTAATGGTTTCTCAACCCTAGATGGGTGGGCAGAATGAGAAGTGACTGTCAGTGTGTGTGGGATTTCTTGCAGAGGAAAATAAATCTTTTAAATTCAAATTGTGGGGATAATTGCACAGACTAGTGAATACATTAAAAGTCAATTTGGTACATTAAATAAAGGTTGTATGGTATATGAAATTGTATCTTAGGCTCTCAAAAAGAAAGCATTACCAGAGGATTGTTATGTCTTATTCATTTTCTGGAAAAACTTGCTCTTAATTTTATTTGATATTTGGTTTCCCTCCTTTCTCACTTAATTACTTCAAAATTGTTTTAATAAAACTCAATTTCCACATTGTGTTCATTTTGCTATTCTTTTTATACATTAATGCTTAAGATTAAACATTTTATTGAAGTATGCTCATCTTTTGATTCTTTCACTTGTCCACAGTGGGGGGGTGGCAGGGAAACTGTACATTTTCCTTTGAATGGACTTTTTGACTATATAACATAATGTGTGTGTATGTTCAGTTGCTGTCATGTACAACTCTTTGCAACCCCATGGGCTATAGTGCTCCAGGCTCCTCTCTCTGTCCGTGGGATTTCCCAGGCAAGAATACTGGAGTAGGTTGCCATTTCCTCCTCCAAGGGATCTTCCTGTCAGGCATCAGACTTGCATTTCCTGCATTGTCATGTGGAGTCTTTACCACTTGAGCCCCCTGGAAAGCCCATACACCATAATATTTTATCTAAATGTTTTATTGACTTAATAATTTTAATTTTGCTTGATTATTTTGCCTTGATTTTGCCTTGATTCAATAGTTATTCAGAACGCTGTATTTTTATTTAATTTTCAAAAGAATAATTTAAAAAAGTATTGTCACTCTCAATTTTCAAGTATCCACTGAAAATATCATGATCTGTAATGTACATTTTCCCATCTAACAAATTAGTGTTTGTATTCAAGGATATGAGTAATTTTTAAATAAATATTCCATGTGAATCACATTATGTAATGAAATAACATCAGTCCAGGTTCAATGCATGATACAGGATGCTCGGGGCTGGTGCACTGGGATGACCCAGACGGATGGTATGGGGAGGGATGTGGGAGGGGGTTCAGGATGGGGAACACGTGTACACATGTGGTAGATTCATGTTTGATGTATGGCAAAACCAATACAATATTGTAAAGTAATTAGCCTCCAATTAAAATAAATAAATTTATTTTAAAAAGTCTGGTAACGATAACCCTATATGCGAGACAGCAAAAGAAACACAGATGTATAGAACAGTCTTTTGGACTCTGTGGGAGAGGGAGAGGGGTGGGATGATTTGGGAGAATGGCATTGAAACATGTATAATATCATATAAGAAATGAATTGTCAGTCCAGGTTTGATGCAGGATACAGGATGCTTGGGGCTGGTGCACTGGGATGACCCAGAGGGAAGATACGGGGAGGGAGGTGAGAGGGGATTCAGGATGGGGAACACATGTACACTCATGGCGTATTCATGTTGATGTATGGCAAAACCAATATGATATTGTACAGTAATTAGCCTCCAATTAAAATAGATAAATTTAAATTTTAAAAAACCATTTTTAAAAAGCATTTTGGACCAGTATTTCCCAAAAGTTTAAACTTATCAGAGATTAATCAAATCATGAAAGAACTACATATTAGTAAAAGTATAGAAATGAGGAAATAATCTGTTGATAATTTGCAAATAGAGTAATGTAGCCTGATGTGGAAAGATAGGAAAATCTCTCTCTTCTGTAAATGACATATCTGTACCTAGCTCTTAATATGTGGAAATTTTGGAGATAAATTGTCATCTACGCCCTGAGGTATTCACCTCAGTAGCATAACCTTCAACTGAGATCTAAGTGTGGTTCAGAAAAGAATGTCAGGTTTGTCAATCCTTAGACATCTGGATATGTAACAGTAATTCCTTTCCCTGAGTCCAGCTGAACACTCTACGACAGAGATTTAGGTTCATTATGAGTATAAAATTGAGCAAATTTTAATGCAAGTACATAGAAAATGCCAAGAACTGGCAGTGTTATTTTTATACCAGTTTTAATTAGGAAATCAAAATAAGCAGATTTGACTAACTTTAGTGTCACTCAAGGAGACCTTCTTTGCCAGGCTTTTACAAGTAATAAGTGATAAAGTTTTGTATTATAAGTCAACCAATGAAATTGAATGAATATTGTTCACACCTTATTCTTTATATTAGTATCAGTTATTTTCTATTGATAAAATTTATTGATATAAAGTTGTGGGGCAAATCTTTACTCTATTTTCAGTTAGCTTCTGGCTTGCAAGAAAAAGAAAGTTACTTGATATGACTATTGCATAAAGTGATTTCTATTCTAAAATATTCATAAGTCTCTCATGGATGATTGCAGTGAATGGCAATGTTTTCTTAACTAGATCAGGCTTAGCAGTACTTACAGAAAGGAATGTATCCAAGCTTAACTAAGATAGGGGTAGCTATCTTTTGTTTGACAAAAATATTATGACAGACAAATATTTAGTGTTTTCTTAATATTTCACTGACTGCGTAAAACATTCAGATGTTAAAATAGGGAACCGATAAAGCCCACAGTTATAGAATATTTTTAAAATTATAGAAATATATGATTTCACCAATATAAAGGCTTTTACTCTACTTTTCCTTATTCTGAGTTCTATAATACCTTAGCTAATGCCATTTTCTGTTGCATATATATTTTATAATATTGCATAGTATGTTAAAGTCAAGGATGGTAACCATTTCTTAGTAAATGAAGCCAATTATAAAGCTCAAAACTTAAAGCATTTTTACAGATGTTGAAAATATTTGAGAGGAATGAAATAAAAGGAACAGAATGGGCTAATTTCTTAGAAAAAAATATGGCATGGCTTAGTATCATATAGCAGAAAATAAAGAGTGAAAGTAATAAGAAATTAAAATCAATTTAAAAATTTCAAAGAAACTTCTCAGTTAAATGTTAACATTTAAAAATTTTTAATGTAACTGAAATTGTTTAGAGTAAGAACATTACTGTAACTGTAACATCTTCAGTTCTCAGAACTCTGAAATTCAATTATATTGAGTGCCTGCATAGCAGCACACAAATAGTTTTAGAATTAAGGGACTCGTTTCCAAATATGATAATTCTCTACATCCACTCATTATCCTCTGCATTAAGAAAGTTTGTTATGAGTATTATTTCAAAGTATTTGTTGATTATGGGTGTATTCCTCATTTTCTTAGCGTAGAAAACTCTAAGGTAATCTTAGTTATTTCCTAAAGTTAAAGGCAAAGGAGAAAAGGAAAGACATACCCATCTGAATGCAGAGTTCCAAAGAATAGAAAGGAGAGATAAGAAAGTCTTCCTAAGTGATCAATGCAAAGAAATAGAGGAAAGCAAAAGAAGGGAAAGACTAGAAATCTCAAGAAAATTAGACATACCAATGAAACATTTCATGCAAAAATGGACACAATAAAGGAGAGAAATAGTATGGACCTAACAGAAGCAGAAGGTATTAAGAAGAAGTGGCAAAAATACACAGAAGAACTATACAATAAAAGATCTTAATGACACAGATAACCACGACAGTGTGATCACTCACCTAGAGCCAGAAATCTTGGAGTCCAAAGTAAAACGGGCTTTAGGAAGCATCACTATGAACAAAGCTAGTAGAGGTGTTGGAATTCCAGTTGAGCTATTTCCAGATCCTAAAAGGCAACACTGTGAAAGTGCTTTACTCAGTATGCCAACAAATTTGGAAAACTCTGCAGTGGCCAAGGCACTGGAAAATGTCAGTTTTCATTCCAATCCCAAAGAAAGGTAATGCCAAAGAATGTTCAAACTACTGCACAATTGCACTCATTTCAAACAGTAGCAAAGCAATGTTCAAACTTCTCAAGCTAGGCTTCAACAGTATGTGAACGAAGAAGTTTCAGATGTTCAAGCTGAATTTAGAAAAGGCAGAGGAAGCAGAGATCAAATTGCCAACATCTGTTGGATCATAGGAAAAGCAAGACAATTCCAAAAAACCATCTACTTCTGCTTCATAGACTATCCTAAAACTTTTGACTGTGTGGCTCTCAAAAAATTGTGGAAAAATCTTAAAGTGATGGGAATACCAGACCACCTTAGCTGCCACCTGAGAAACCTGTTTTCAGGTCAAGAAGTAACAGTTAGAACCAGATGTGGAATAATGGACTGGTTCCAAATTTGGAAAGGAGTATGTCAAGGCTGTATATTGTCACCCTGTTTATTTAACTTATACGCAGAGTACATCATGGGAATACTGGCTGGATGAAGCACAAGCTGGAATCAAGATTGCCAAGGGAAATATTAATAATCTCAGATATGCAGATAACACCACCCTTATGGCAAAAAGTGAAAAGGAACTAAAGAGCCTGTTGGTGAAAGTGAAAGAGGAGGGGTGAAAAAAACTGGCTTAAAACTCAAAATTCAAGAAATGAAGATCATGGGATCCCGTCCCATCACTTCATGGAATGTAGATGGGGAAACAATGGAAAAAATGACAGACTTTATTTTCTTGGGTCCCAAAATCACTGCAGATGGTGACTATGGACATGAATTTAAAAGACACTTGCTCCTTTGAAGACAAAAATTTGCCTATGACAAACCTAGACAGCATAGTAAAAAACAGAGACATTACTTTGCCAACAAAGTTTTATCTAGTCTAAGCTATGGTTTTTCCAGTGGTCATGTATGGATGTGAGAGTTGGACAATAAAGAAGGCTGAACACCAAAGAATTGATGCTTTTGAACTAGAGCATCAAGTTGGAGAAGCCTCCTGAGAGTCCTTGGACTGCAAGGATATCAAGCCAGTCAATCCTAAAGGAAATCAGTCCTGAATATTCACTGGAAGTACTGATGCTGAAGTGCCAATATTTTGGCCACCTGCTGTGAAGAACTGACTCATTGTAAAAGACCCTGATGCTGGAAATATTGAAGACAGGAGGAGAAGGGGATGATGGAGGACTAGATGGTTGGATTTCATCACCGACTCCAAGGATAGGAGTTTGAGCAAGCTCCAGGAGATGGTGAAGGACAGGGAAGCCTGGTGTGCTGCAGTCCATGGGGTCATAAAGAATTGGACACGACTGAGCAAATGAACTGAAGTGAAACTTTCAATTAAAAAAAAAAAGCAGAATCTCTACAAATAAAAAGGGGTTAAGTCTCAGAAATATTATGTTTATGAGAGTTTCCTGAAACCAATACTACGTTATGTGCATCTATTTTTTGTTATAATAACATGCAATAGGAAATGAGTAAGCAAATCAGTTTCCATATTAAATATAAATGCATCTCAGTATATTTTGCATATTAAACTCAAATATATACCAGTTGTTTTTTTAATATCAGTTATTATTTAGAGGAAAAAGTGAGACAACTCTCAGTCGACAAAAGACAAAATGAAAGAAAAATAACAGAAAGAGAGGAAATTGAAACTTTTAGTGATTCGTACAAGTTCAAGTAAAAGTGATGCATGACCAAACAGTTCATCACTATTTTAAGCAATTAGAAAAAAAAAGATATAAGGCAAACAAAAACCAGTAAACAACAACAAAAAAGTTCTATATACAAGTACAAAAATTATACAGTACTGCAGACTCCTATCTGCAAATAACAAACACCATCAGCATAGCTAATAAAAAGTTCAATTTTTTAATGCCAATTTTTCTTATGTATAATACAAATAAGACTTTGATTAACCATACAGACAACCAAAAGAGATATAGTATATGAGTTTAGAAAGCAAAACACTTTCTCTTCTATGAAGAATTGTTTGAAAATTGTACATTGATCATTACTATGAAAACTGGACTTTGAAGAACTAAATAAAAACCATTAACTCAAGAATAAGAAGTCAGGTATAAGAGTACTAAAAATTCAGTGGAGACTACTAAATGTTCTTATGGTAATAAATCTGAACATAAAATTTGGTTTTCAGAAAATGTCATTTGCAATATAAGAGCAATATCAATGTAAAAAGACATGTTTAACTACCCATATTTTATAATTTATGATCATTACAGACAATATTCTTCAATTGCAGTTCTAAGAAAACAATATAATGTGAATGATTGAAGGAATAGGAAAATTGTGCCTTTACATGGTAGTATATACCATTCATACAAAAAGTACTAGAAGTAAGTATGAATTATGATATATCTTTATAGCATAATTATATCAAGGTTATTTTCTTTTTATGATTTTTATATCTTTGAATTTCTTGAACAAGTATTTTGCTTACAATAAAACATCCAGTAAATGTAATTTTTTAAAGTAGAAACAATGAATAATGGGCTGGAATTAGCGTCTTGATTATCTTAAATGAAAAATTGAAAACTGTGCATTTTATTTCACGGTATGTAGAGTAATTGTATATTCTTGAAAAAGAGGATTATTTAATCAGAAATGTAATTTAAGGAGAAAAATCTGTCTACAGCAAATGAAAGTAGAGTTTTGAGTCATAAAACATATTTCAGACATTTTGTGTGTGTGTGTGTGTGTGTGTGTGTGAACAATCCAGGTAAAATATATAGAAGACTTGAAGTGTGGCAGTAATGATAAAAATAAGAAATTGAAACTAAAGAGAGTGAAGAAGTAGAAGTGTCAGAAACTGGCACTCGATTATATAAAGGTTAGAGGGTGAATGAGAGGTCAAAACCTGACTTTAAGATTTTTACTCCAGTGACAGAAAGAATTGCAAAGCTATTAACAAAGATGAGGAATGGGAGAGAAGCAGACATGAAGATGAGAGAAGAGATAAAATCCTTAAAATGTAACGATATAATCTGTCACTAGATCTATCTTAGTATTGAATAAAATTATATCTGAAGGCTGTTAGTATCGATTAAGTGATTTTTTTTTAATTGTTTTGACAGTTTTGGAGAAAAGTAGAATTGCTGAGGTCTTTGATGAGTTCCAGAAATCCGAAATTCTGAGTATGTTTCGTAACCAAGTGAACCATCTATCATGTTTCCTACTGTGTCATATTTTAAAAAAATGCAGAAGTTCACATTTTTTTTTTCTCACTAGGAACAGAAGGTAGAACCAACAGTGTGTTGTTTTCTCACAGCAGTTTTGTTAGAAAAATGCTGCTTTCACTGGGGAGTAATTACTTTAGAAATTCAGTGTCAGCCATGTTATTATCAATACATGCCTTAGTTATGAACTCACCTTCAAAACAAAAAAAGCCACTCATATAAAACATCTCATAAAATAAATTATGAAACAAGTACATTTTATTTGTATTTATGTGTGCAAAAGTCACCATTATCATCACCAAAAGTTCTCATTAAGTACACACATACATTTCATTGCCCTACACATTTTGCAAAAAAAGTTGGCCCTGGTTCACTCTGATTTGTAGCTGCATGCCAGGCTCCCCTGTCCTTCCAGGAAATAGTGAAGGACAGGACAAAGAATCAAATACAACTTAGTGATTGAACAACAACAAGCCTACACAAAATTGCAAGCCTTATTCTTTTCAAAAAAGATAATATTTCAAATATCTAGGTTTTTGTTGAGAATTATGCACAAGATTGGAAATCTTTAAAAATTAATCAGGAAAAAAATGGACAAATTCAGTAGGGAGATATAATTCAGTTAGATTCCATAATAAACCTTTGAATGAGTCCAGCAAAAGAAGAATTAAAAAGATGGTTACATAGATCTAATGCTTAGCAGCACTGCTAAGAAATGATCTGCAACTGTTAACAAGAGTTAATAGACAAGTTAATTTTTCTCACTAGCTTAAAAGTCCATTGGAAAATGAAAAGAATACTGTGATACTATATTTTATTATATACATGAATCTGAAAAGTCAGACAAAAATCTAATAAAAAATTAACAAGGTTTATTTGTGGTTCATTGTGAAATTACAGTGAAACTTAATCAAGAACATATTAGTAAATAAGAAATGCTCATGTTTCCTCATAGAGGTAGAACACAATTATTACTATCTACTCTGTCACTCTATACATAACTAAAGCATTATACAAAAAGCAATTGATAAAAAATAGCCTGAATGTCTAAATGAATAGAAGAGATGAGTGATTTATATTCTGTTTAATCTTGAATTTTAGTGCATATTATTTGTTCTAAGCCTTTGAAAAAAGCTCATTTTGATGTTGCAAATGTAAACACATATCTTTAATAATTGACTTCTTTCATCATTAGAGCTCCACTGTTGAATGGAAATTTTATTCTCATTAAACCTTTTAAGAAGACATTTAAAATATATATAACCAGGGTAATATTTAAGGTCTTGTGTTCAGCAGTAAGAAAAGTAAAGCTACATCTACACATCTATAAATTATTAATTATTTCTTCACTGTTCAGCTATGAACACTGAAAGTGATTCCTTAATGTTTTATTCCTATAATTCCAGCAACTATACAAAGTTCATCCTAGGTATCAACAAGGGTTTATACTGAATAAATATATTTGCATGCTATAAAATACATCATATATAACGTCATATATCATACTATACAGATGTCAACTTATTGGATTTCTTTCTCTAGTTCTATAATACAATTTAAAAATAGAAGACATAAATTTTAATGAATTCTTTCTTATAACAATTGATAGATGTCTACCAATATCCCTCTTTGGGAGGGAACACTATTTGTGTTCTTATAAGTTCTTATAAGTTCTTATGTTTTTATAAACTTTAATTTATAAGAAATTAATGCATTATCAATCTCTTCAGCCCTGCCAATCCCTATTCCCACATCTACTGATTAGAAGAATAATATCTCACTACCAAGTCCCATTTTAATAGAAAAATCTTTGAAAATAATGGGAATGTGGGGTCAACTATAATCAATGTCTTTTAATATATTACTTTCTCCTGGTCCTGAGAAGATTCAGGTTATATGAGTTCATATAGGGAAAATGTAATCCAACAGGCCTGGTGTCCTATTCAGAAGAGAAAGTGAGCTCTCTTTCTGAGCAAACACAAAGGAAAAGCCACATGAGGACATAGGGAGAAGGTGAAGTGAAGTGAAAATCACTCAGTCATGTCTATTTGCGATGCCATCCATGGGCTATACGGTCTATGGAATTCTCCAGGCCAGAATACTGGAATGGATAGCCTTGCCCTTCTTCAGGGGATCTTCCCAATCCAGGGATAGAACCCAGGTCTCTTTCATTGTGGGTGGATTCTTTACTAGCTGAGCCACAAGAGAAGCCCAAGAGTACTGAAATGGGTAGACTATCCCTTCTCCAGAAGAACTTCCCAACCCAGGAATCAAACTGGGGTCTCCTGCATTTCAGGTGGATTTTTTTACTAACTGAGCTATGAGGGAAAACCATAGCTCATAGGGAAAAAGGTGGCCATTTATAAACCAGGTAGAGATTTCTCACCAGAAACAAAATCTGCCACCACCTTGATCTTGGACTTCCTGCCTCTAGAATAAATGTTGTGTAATCTTGCTCTAGATGAGTGATCACACCATCGTGATTATCCAGGTCATGAAGAAGAAGAGGTGGCAAGAATACACAGAAGAATTGTACAAAAAAGATCTTCACGACCTGGATAATCACGATGGTGTGATCACTCATCTAGAGCCAGACATCCTGGAATGTGAAGTCAAGTGGGCCTTAGAAAGCATCACTATGAACAAAGCTTGTGGAGGTGATGGAATTCCAGAAGAGTTATTTCAAATCCTGAAAGATGATGCTATGAAAGTGCTGCACTCAACATGACAACACATTTGGAAAGCTCAGCAGTGGCCACAGGACTGGAAAAGGTCAGTTTTCATTCCAATCCCAAAGAAAGGCAATGCCAAAGAATGCTCAAACTACTGCACTATTGCATTCATCTCACATGCTAGTAAAGTAATGCTCAAAATTCTCCAAGCCAGGCTTCAGCAATACGTGAACCGTGAAATTCCTGATGTTCAAGCTGGTTTTAGAAAAGGCAGAGGAACCAGAGATCAAATTGCTAACATCTGCTGGATCATGGAAAAAGCAAGAGAGAAAAACATCTATTTCTGCTTTATTGACTATGCCAAAGCTTGTGGATCACAATAAACTGTGGAAAATTCTGAGAGAAATGGGAACACCAGACCACCTAACCTGCCTCTTGAGAAATCTGTATACAGGTCAGGAAGCAAGTTAGAACTGGACATGGAAGAACAGACTGGTTCCAAATAGGAAAAGGAGTACATCAAGACTGCATATTGTCACCCTGCTTATTTAACTTATATGCAGAGTACATCATGGGAAACGCTGGACTGGAAGAAACACAAGCGAGAATCAAGACTGCTGGGAGAATTATCAATAACCTCAGATATGCAGATGACACCACCCTTATGGCAGAAAGTGAAGAAGAACTAAAAAGCCTCTTGATAAAAGTGAAAGAGGGGAGTGAAAAAGTTGGCTTAAAGCTCAACATTCAGAAAACGAAGATTATGGCATCTGGTCCCATCATTTCATGGGAAATAGATGGGGAAACAGTGGAAACAGTGTCCGACTTTAATTTTTTGGGCTCCAAAATCACTGCAAATGGTGACTGCAGCCATGAAATTAAAAGACGCTTAGTCCTTGGAAGAGAAGTTATGAGCAACCTAGATAGCATATTCAAAAGCAGAGACAGTACTTTGCTAACTAAGGTCCATCTAGTCAAGGCTATGGTTTTTCCATCAGTCATGTATGGATGTGAGAGTTGGACTGTGAAGAAGGCTGAGCGCTGAAGAATTGATGCTTTTGAACTGTGGTGTTGGAGAAGACTCTTGAGAGTCCCTTGGACTGCAAGGAGATCCAACCAGTCCATCCTAAAGGAGATCAGCCCTGGAATTTCTTTGGAAGGAATGATGCTAAAGCTGAAACTCCAGTACTGTGGCCACCTCATGCGAAGAGTTAGCTCATTGGAAAAGACTTTGATGCTGGGAGGGATTGGGGGCAGGAGGAGAAGGGGACGACAGAGGATGAGATAGCTGGATGACATCACTGACTCGATGGACATGAGTCTGAGTGAACTCCGGGAGTTGGTGATGGATAGGGAGGCCTGGAGTGCTGCGATTCATGGGGTCTCAAAGAGTCAGACAGGACTGAGCGACTGAACTGAATCTCCTTGCTGCTCCCAACAACAAAATCAACCAATCAATTAATCCTGCTATTTTTATTTTAAAACCAATAAATTTAAGAAACATTTCTGCTCAGTCTCACACATATGCATTTCACAAACTAACAAATCCTTCTAATATTTTGTATATATTGAAAATTATATAATCATATTTTCTTTTCAAAATTTCTCTGAAACTTACATTTTTCAGTGATATATTTGAGAAAATGAGATAGCAAAATGAAAACAATTTGATATCCAAAACCAAAAGGAACAAAAAATATACAAGCCTCCCCCCTCCAAAAAAAAGCAAACCCACAAAGCTAAACGAAATGCAAAGGAAAACTGGAAAAGCAAATATTGATGCTTTCCATATGAAAAACAAGGATTCTTCCAACTCTACAGCAGGAACATCTACAGGATGTCTGCAATAGAATCAACAAAAATCTGGCTAGTTTCTCATTTGAAGATAGAAGCTCAAAATTCTGGCCTGTGGTACCTGAAAGTAAACAGGCACAGAAACTGCAAAGCTACCTGAAATCAAGGTCCAGTCTTCTGGCTACTTGTGATAATCTGATTTGAGAGACCTTCCCTGATACTTTGCTGTACCCAGTAGAGAGGTTTTGTTTGATCTAGAGATCGAAATAAAACCCAGTTGGTAACTGGGAAAAATTTTTTTACACTATTTTATATCAGATGTGATTTTATTTTTGGAAACACTTGGTAATGTTCCTGCATATACAAGAATATGAAATTACAGTTACTTTTGTCATTTAAGGATTAGGATGGTACAAAGGTTAAATTGTCTTCTGTGAACAATAAATTTTATGAATAAACAAATTTTCATTGCAATGAATCCAACTCACTTTGGCCATTAATAATGAAATTGACTTTGCTAGAATTAGTTGTGCATTTCTAAATAGCTGTATATCAGATTGTTTGATCAGTAAATAGTTGTTTTTGTACCCTTAAGACTCAGTCCGGAAAACACAGTTCAGCTTGTTTCAATAAGTAGAAAGCCATGTGTGTAACCTGAAGAGGCTCTGCAACAACTGGGGGACCTAGCATGCCCTGCTCTGAGCCAAGACTCAGGACATTGCTCTGGTTATCCCACTGAGATTTAGTTTACATTACACCCACTCTTTGATAGGACATTTTTTTCCTCAGTATATATTTACATAGAAGTGCAGATATTTAATTTTGTTTTCATTTTAAATTTGACTTTTAGATAATTAGTAGATTAACAATTATATTTCATCTTAAGAAAAACTTTTGGAATACAGTCATTTTTAATGTAGTCATCTCTTATCAAATATATATTGAGTACCATTCTACATTTTACTTGTAGGGAGCAGACATAATTACAGTAATGGCCCAGCAAATCCACATAATCTAGTTGAAATAAAGAGAAGAAATTTCAAATAAACTTTTTTTTAAATTATGCAAACATTAATAAGTGAATAGGGTTTGGGCTAAGTTTTAAACACTGAAATTTTTAGATTTTATATTCTATATGGTATATAAGTGTGTACAAATATGAATTTATAATTTATTATATTATTTACAGCAATCATTGAAAAGACAATTACAATAGATTAAAAGTAGAGATATAAGTAAGCTAACTGTGTTACACAGGTCATAAAAATGGCATGTGGTAGAACTGGGATTCAAAATGTTTTGTGACTAGTATGAGCAGGATACTGTGAAAGATGAAGGAGGGGAAGATAAGGAACACTTTGCTGCCCTGAGAGGTAACTGAAGTCTTTGATGAAGAAATATCTTTGGGTCTTGAAAAATATTTGACAGACAGGGCATATTGGAATCAGTCAGAGCTGGAAAATATAAACCCTCTCTAGGTCATTTGCATACCTGTATATTCCGTGACCATTTATCCTACTCCTAAAGCTTTTGTTTACTTTAGCACTGGGGTGAAATCTTTACCTGTTTCATAGGATTTTGAAGAATCAAACACAGTGATACTTATAAAATTCTTAGCATGATTACAGGCCCAATAAATTTTAAAATAATGACTATAAATGATGAGAAAGAGCTGGCAAGAGAAAAAGGTGCAATGGAAAATATTTTAGGAAAAGGCAGAGGAACCAGAGATGAAATTGCAAACATCTGCTTTATCACTGAAAAAATAAGAGGGTCCCAGAAAAACATTTACTTCCACTTTATTGATTATTCCAAAGCCTTTGACTATGTGGATCACAACAAACTGAAAAATTCTTTAAGAGATTAGAATACCAAACCACCTTTTGAGAAATCAGTATGCAGTTCAAAAAGCAACAGTTAGAACCGGACATGGAACAGCAGACTGGTTCCAAATTGGGAAAGGAGTATATCAAGGCTGTATATTGTCCCCTACTTATTTAACTTATATGCAGACTACATCATGCCAAATGCTGAGCTGGATGAAGCACAAACTGAAATTAAGATTACCGAGAGAAATATAAATAATCTCGAGTATGCAGATGACACCACCCTTATGGCAGAAAGCAAAGAACTAAAGAGCCTCTTGATGAAAGTAAAAGAGGAGAGTGAAAAAGTTGGCTTAAAACTCAACATCGAAAACTAAGATCATGGCATCCAGTCCCCTCACTTCAGGGAAAAAAGATGGGAAACCATGGAACCAGGGAGAGACTTTATTTTGGGGGCTCCAAAACCAGTGCAGCTGGTCACTGTAGCCATGAAACTGAAAGATGCTTGCACCTTGAAAGAAAAGTTATGACCAAGTGAGATAGCATATTAAAAATCAGAGACAGTACTTTGCCAACAAAGGTCCATCTAGTCAAAGCTGTGGGTTTTCCAGTAGTCATGTATGGATGTGAGAGTTGGACTATAAGGAAAGCTGAGCGCCAAAAGAATTGATGTTTTTGAACTGTGATGTGGGAGAAGACTCTTGAGAGTCCCTTGGACTGCAAGGAGATCCAACTAGTCCTTCCTAAAGGAAATCAGTCCTGAATATTCATTGGAAGCACTGATGCTGAAGATGAAACTCCAATACTTTGGCCACACGATGTGAAGAACTGACTCATTGTAAAAGACCCAGATTCTGGGAAAGATTGAAGGCAGGAGAAGGGGATGACAGAGGATGAGATGGTTGGATGATAATACCGACTCGATGGACATGAGTTTGAGCAAGTTCCAAAAACTGGTGATGGATAAGGAGGCCTGGTCTGTTGCAGTCCACAGGGTCTCAAGGAGCTGGACACGACTGAGAGACTGAACTGAACTGATGCTGATTACCTGTAGAGAGTGGAAGAAAACTGTAAAAAGAGGAAAAGAATGGGAATGGGTAATGTATGTAAGGAGGCAGTGACATCTCATAGATATATCCTTTGTGTATCTCTGATTTTTAAAACATGATTGAAACCTACTGTGACATGAAGAGAAACAAATAAGAAAACAAGATTAAAAAAAAAAAAAAACTAATTGTATTTCAAGTCAATAACATCACCATACTGAAGGGCATGGGAAGACAATATATAATTACTCAAAGATAAAGACAAAACAAAGTATACATAATAATTGTAACGGTATAGTAGTGGCAGTGTACTAGTGTTAGTCACTCAGTCATGTCCAACTCTTTGCAACCCGGTGGACTGTAGCCCACTGAGCTCCTCTGTCAAGGGATTCTCCAGTCAAGAATACTGGAGCGGATTGCGTCCCTTCTCCAGGAGACCTTCCTGACCTTAAGATTGAACCCATCTCCTGCATCGCAGACAGATTCTTTACCATTTGAGCTACAGGGAAGAACTGTATAGTAAATTTACTAAAATAGGTACTCAAGGAATGGATAAACATTTCTGATATTACTTGCATACTAGCAATGTATACTAACACGTTAGTAATATATACTAAGTATACATTAATATATAGATATATATAATGATAATAAAATCAGATTATCTAATCATATGAGAAAAAAATGAATAAGGAAAAGAGAAATATCAATGATAGAATTAAAAATGTAAGTATGAACTCATGGTGACAAATTAGAGAGATGACAGGTGGCTGATTGACAAATTAACTCTATGTATGACTAGTTAGATATGTATGTATGCCTAGAGACAAGAGCCATGAGGTTTGAAGTTTGAAGAGAAGTTTGAAGAGAAATGGTTTATTTTTTTCAGTCTCAATGCATCTGCCACAAGATATGTATTATTACAAAGAGAAAAATAACTGGAAACCTGGCATATACCAACTTAGCATGAGATGAAAGTTAACATCACCTGTCTAAAGATATTTTGATAGCATGGAGTTTCTGATACAATACACTAAAAGTAAAGAAGACTAAGAGCTAAATGCAATGTAGGATCTTGTAATAAGAAAATGTTTACTGAAAAATCTGGAAAAATCTAAATAAAGCTTGGAGCTTAGTTAATAGCATTGCTCCAATTCTAATTTCCTGGTACTGATTACATTCTATGGTTATTCAAGAGGTTAATGTTAGGGAAAGTTTGGTAAAGGAAATATAGGACATCTCTCCATTTTCTGTAACTTTTCTGTAATACAAAAATATATGAAAATTTTAAAAATAAATAAAAATCTATGCAGGAGATTTTATGAACAGAGTTATACTTCTTTGCTCTGTGTCAGAGTATAACAGTATAAGATTAAGCGAGGAGGCAAGAACCTAATCATGACCCCTATAAGTTATGTCAAGCCATATAAGGTAGATTTCAAGTGGAGAAATTACAATATCATTTTATATTTTAGAAGGAGTATTCTTATATAATGCAAAGAGGAGCCCGGAAGATTCTAAGAGTTGAGATGGAGCTAAAAATTCCAGAAGGACTAGGAGCACAGATTACTTCAGAGGAGAAAGCTGCACAAAGAGAAAATTTCAGAGAGCTGTAGAAGGCCCTCTCAAATAGCAGACTACCGATCACTGTGTACACATAAGAGAACTACCTGAGACTGAGTAAAGACCTGTCCAAAAGGATAAGGGAGAACCGTTCCTGATAGATACCCACAAATGGGCAAAAATACTGTGTTCTCATCAGTAAGACTGGAGAAGTTCATAATTCATGAGTTAATAGATTGAAAATGTAAGAAAGCCATATTCCAGTATGTTAAAAAAAAAAAAAATTACCTACCTAGACACTGCTGCTATGCAGCTATCTAACCAAGCATAGAAGTCAAGACCTAAAAGGAACAAGTTACGTCTAAGTAACTTGACTCAATCTTAGAACAAAATTCTGGAACATTTATAAGAATACAAAAACCTAAAGAGAGTGAATTTGCAATGTCTGGCATAAATCAAAGATTATCAGGTATGAAAGGAGATAGGGAAATATGATCCACAAAAAGGGGAAAATTAATTTGAGATCAACTCAAAAATGACACAATGGTGAGAATTCGAGGAAATTTCCTTTAAAAGTTATTGTAAATTTACTTTTTATGTTCTAAAAGTAAAGCAGAGAATTTGAAAATACAGGAAAGTCCACAATGTAAACTTTAATAATAAAATTTAAAATAATACCAACATAATAAATAAAAATAAATGAAGAGACATATCAAGTTAATGTGTAGGACAATTCAATATTATTATTATGTTAATTCTTCTCACATTGATTTGTAGGTTCAATGCAATCTCATTAAGAATCCTAGCAGAAATTTTTGTAGAAGTTAACAAACTGATTCTAAATTTCATGTGAAAATGCAGAAAGCTGAGAATAAGAATAAATTTTCAGGATTTATGTTTCTAAAATCTAAAGCTACAGTAAGAAACCATGTGATAATTTCATGAAGGTAGACAAACAGATCAAGGAAATAAACAATCAAGAAAAAGACTGACACATATAAAGGCAACTGTTATTTAATAAAGATTCAAAGGAATAACACTGAAGCTGGGTTAGTCTTTTAAATAGATTATTCCAGAATAGTTATATGTATGCAAAAAAATAAACTTTTCATGCATAACTTGGACTGTAAACAAAAATGAACCCAAAATAACTCTATGTAATACATCTAGGAAAAAAAGAGGATAAAATCTTTATTAATTTGGACTAAAGGAATATTTCATAGATACACCACCAAAAACATGATCCATAAAAAGAAAAAAAATGATAAATTTAGTATCATCAAAATTTTTAAAAGGTCCTTCTCTTAAAAGTGCAGTTATGAGAATGAAAAAAGTTACAAACTAGAATATAATATTGGCAAGTCTTGTATCAAATAAAGAAGTTGTACCCACAATATATAAGGAATTCTCAAATTTGGTTGTAAAAAATCAAACAACCAATATAAAAAATACAGGAAAAAAATTGGACAGACACTTGACCAGAGGAGATATGTGGATGCACATGGACATTTGCTTAACTTATCATTAGGAAAATGAAAATTGAAAACACTTAGAGTGATTGTTGGTGAAGATTTGGAAAAATTAAAACTCTCACACACTACTACTTTTGAGAAGGCGGCTTCCCTTGTAGCTCAGTTGGTAAAGAATCTGTCTGCAATGCAGAAGACCCAGGTTTGATTCCTGGGTTGGGAAGATCCCCTGGAGAAGAAAATGGCAACCCACTCCAGTATTCTTGCCTGAAGAATCCCATGGACAGAGGAACCTGGAGGGCTATAGTCCATGGGGTGCCAATAATCGGACACAACTTAGTAACTAAACCACCAAATTGGAGAATAGATTGATACCCAAGACAAATGATACCACATGTCCATGCAAAGACTTGTACATAAGAGTTCATTAAACATTTATTTCTAATAGACAAAATTGGAAATGATCCAATGTCAGCATCAATCAACAAATGAATGGGCAAATATACAGTGGTATATTGATTCTCAGTTCAGTTCAGTAGCTCAGTCATGTCCGAGTCTTTGTGACCCCATGGACTATAGCATGTCAAGCTTCCCTGTCCATCTCTGAAAAAAATTAACCAACAATTTAACTCACAGTATTAAAAAAATAGATGAGTATCAAAATATGCAGAATAAGAGAAGCCAGACAGAAGAGTGTGTACCACATTAGTTCATTTATACTGATTTCTGTAAAATGCAAACTTATCTCTATTGACACAAAGCATGTTTAAAAAGCAGGAAAGGAAGTGTGGTAAATGGCACTATGGGGTGGGAGGTGGGAGGGGCTTCGGCATTGGGAGATCGTGGACACCTGTGGCTGATTCATGTCAATGTATGGCAAAACAAATACAGTATTGTAATGTAGAATAAAGTATTAAAAAAATTAAAAAAAAGATGTGATCCAGAAATGGCTCACAATTATTTTTGCCAACATTTTATCACTAAAATATAGCTGCATCTCATGTTAAGGGGCAAGAGAGTGTTACTGTGTCTCCAGAAGTGAAGAGAAACAAGAACAGTTGTCAACTACATTATCAACTACCACACTTAAGTAACTCAAAAGAAAATATTATAGTGACTATCAAAGAAAATTGGGCACTTAATTGAACTGAGATATGTAAGACAAGATACCCTTGAGGTGAAGGGAAAAAGATGATATCCTATTACATGCTATTCTTTTGGAAACTCACCAAATTCAATTCTCTTTAATTGATTTTTATCAGCTTTGTGTCTAATTCCAATATGGAGTGCTCTGCTAAAATAAGAATGTATATGTGCTTTTGTTTTAGTAGTAGGTGCATATGAACTTCCAATCAATTTTAAGCATGTTATGTAGTTGCAAATTGAAGACAACAGGGAAGTTGAACAGGAAATTTCATGTTGATAAATCTTGGTTTAAAAGTCTATTTAGAAATTGCCTTGGAATAGTATTTAGATTGCTCTGCAAGCTAAGTTGAGAGCTTTCTCATCAGTGTCTTGCATTCAGAGATGGCTAAATTTAGAGACATGCCACTGGCTGCCTTCGGACAAATTTAACCAGCTTCTGTCATGTCATTGTCAGTATGCTGAAATCCACATGTGTGTATTTTCTGATTTTAGGCAGAAGCGAATATTACATTCAGAAAGAAGATTTTTCTACTTCTTTACAGTTGCATAATGTCCTGGATATATTTGATGCTTAAGCTCCAATACACCTGTCACTGCACCTCACTGCTAACTCAGTGACAGCTCAGAAACTACATGTTACCAGCCAATATAACCCAATATTGTCTTTTTCTAGTCATTCTAAGTTAGACTCAGCATTAAAAGCCAGACAGAGACTTTTCTTGCACTAGCTGTCTCCAAATATGTACATCACTAACAAGTTTGACTTTATGATGTTGAAATGAGTATCACATGGAAGTGCATCTTTGCATGGCATTTTCATTATTTGAAATTATTAATGTAATCTGTCTTGTTGGTCTTGAATACTTTGCAGCCTCTAAACAGAAGAGTTAAAGCTTCCAAGTTGGTTTGAATTGTTAATAACTAATTTCCTCATCCTTACATTGGTGCTAGGATTATATAATTAAATTATTAGTTATTGGAGTTGGGAGGTACCTTAAAAGAAAAAAAAGTGTAAAAAAATAAACAGAGTTTATGCTTTACTGTTATGTGCATTTGTAATCCATTAAGTAGGTCTAATTATTCTCATTGTACACTTAGAAGAGTTGTATTTAGTATATGCAAATTTGGGATTAGAATTCAGAATTTCAATTTTCTACAGTTTATAGCTACCATTCATTTCAGAGTAAAGAGTAAATACAATTATGCACCTAGCTCCTTCTATTCAATATGAGAAAGCTAGGGCTCTAAAACTAAGTAATTTTATAAAGCTTAAATAGATAGCCTGGGAAGCTCAGTGGTAAAGAATCCACCTGCTAATACAGGAGACACAGAGGATGTGGGTTTGATCCTTGATTCAGGTAGATCCCCTGGAGGCAGACATGTCAAGCCACTCCAGTATTCTTACCTGGAAAATTCCATGGGCAGAGGGGCCTGGTTGCTTACAGTTCATAGGGTCACAAACAAGTTGCACATGACTTAGCAACAAAACCACAACCACAACAAAACAATGAGTGTTTGCATTCCAGATAAATATGTCCTGGAAATAAATCAATATCCTGGCTAGTGTATTCTTCTCAGAGTCACACCTCTATTAATTTAATATTTGCCCATCACTTAACATTACCTGAGCATCTACCACCTATGAGACTCTTGGCATTACATTCTGCAAAAAAAAATAAAAATAAAAAATTCTACATTAAGCTTACAGCTTGAAGAGAAGGCAGTAAAAACAAATTAAATATCATTTCAGATGGCTGTAAGTAGTATGAAGAGAAACAAAGAGGAGAGTGAAAAAGCTGGCTTAAAACTCAACATTCAGAAAAAATAAGATGATGGCAACTTGTCCTATCACTTCATGGGAAATAAATGAGGAAACAGTGGAAACAGTGTCAGACTATTTTTGGGGGCTCCAAAATCACTGCAGATGGTGACTGCAGCCATGAAATTAAAAGACGCTTACTCCTTGGAAGGAAAGTTATGACAAACCTAGATAGCATATTCAAAAGCAGAGACATTACTTTGCCGACTGAGGCTATCTAGTCAAGGCTGTGGTTTTTCCATTAGTCATGTATGGATGTGAGAGTTGGACTGTGAAGAAGGAGAGCACCAAAGAATTGATGGTTTTGAAGTGTGGTGTTGGAGAAGACTCTTGAGGGTCCCTTGGACTGCAAGGAGATCCAACCAGTCCATTCTGCAGGAGATCAGCCCTGGAATTTCTTTGGAAGGAGTGATGCTAAAGCTGAAACTCCAGTACTTTGGCCACCTCATGGGAAGAGTTGACTCACTGGAAAAGACTGATGCTGGGAGGGATTGGGGGCAGAAGGAAAAGGGGACGACAGAGAATGAGATGGCTGGATGGCATGACTGACTTGATGGATGTGAACTCTGGGAGTTGGTGATGGACAGGGAGGCCTGGCTTGCTGCAATTCATGGGGTTGCAAAGAGTCAGACACGACTGAGTGACTGAACTGAACTGAACTGGTGGCTCAGTGGTAAAGAATCCACCTTCCAGTGCAGGAGACAAGGTTTGATCCCTGGGTCCACAACATCCCTCAAAGGAGGAAATGGCAACCCACTCCAATATTCTTGCCTGGTAAATCCCACGGACAGAGGAGCCTGGTGGGTTACAGTCCATGGGGCCACAAATAGTTAGATACAACTTAGTGACTAAACAACAACTCCTATTAATATATATGAGAAAGTTCATCCTAAAGTGTCTGCCACATCCTAATGCTTAAAGCTCCATAGGGATGGTTTTTGAGTATATATAAAGGAAAGATCGGAAAAGGCAATGGTAATCCACTCCAGTACTCTTGCTTGGAAAATCCCATGGACGGAGAAGCCTGATAAGGTGCAGTCCATGGGGTCGCTAGGAGTCAGACACGACTGAGCAACTTCACTTTCACTTTTCACTTTCCTGCATTGGAGAAGGAAATGGCAACCCACTCCAGTGTTCTTGCCTGGAGAATGCCAGGGGATGGGGGAGCCTGGTGGGCTGCCATCTCTGGGGTCGCACAGAGTCGGACACGACTGAAGTGACTTAGCAGCAGCAGCAGCAGCAGCAAAGGAAAGATAGCACAAGAAAAGGACAAAATACTGGGATAAATTATCAATACAGGTTTTGGAAATATTCAAGAACCAGAAAAAAAAAAAGAAAGAAAGAAAGAAAAAGGCTCCTTACACATCCATCTGCCTTTAGGCAAAGGGTCTGAACAGATTTCTCAAAACCCATTAGAGCTATTTGATTCCTTTCATCAAGTAATGGCCTGAGACATCATCATTCCCATTCACTTCTGTAATACAATTTACTGAATATAATGTTCAGTGACATTTTCAAACTGGGCATTCTAAACACTTTTCTTGCTTTTTCTGTCTTCTGTCTTTCTGGCTACCTTTACCATGTCTCCGAATGTACTGTTGTTTTTCTGAAATGGCTTTATTTTAGCCTATTATGTTCCCATTAGATTTCAGGTAAAATTATTTGCTAATGGGTACATGACTGAACTCAATTTTCTGAATTTTTGGTCTGTTCCCACAGAAGAGGAAAATATTATCTCTATTGTAGCCCAAATCTTAGCTCTTGACAGTAAAGTAAATAACTTCATAATTGTTCTTTGCACAGACCTAAACAATCTGTCCTTTTCTAAAACTCTGACCTGAATATTAGATCACAAAAATGCTAATAATTGACATAAAATAGGTGGCAATGGATCTGTGTTGGTTTCAGTCAGCTTTGCCAACTTGACCACTTGTCACTGCTCCAGATTCTGCTTTATGCTTCATCTATACTATATCCATGGTCATCTAAAATATACTTTTTGTTGCAGTTTTGTGAAAAATGCCATTAGTAATATGATAGGGATTGCATTGAATCTGTAGACTGAATTTGGTAGGATAGTCATTTTCATAATATTGATCCTTGTAACACAAGAACATGGACTATACCGCCTTCTGTTTATGTTAGTTTTAATTTCTTTCATCAGTATCTTATAATTTTCTGTAAATAGTTCTTTTGTCTCCTTAAGTAAGTTTATTCCTAGGTACTTTTTTGTTGTTGTTGCAATGATGAATGAGATTGATTCCTTAATTTCCTTTTCTGATTTTTCTTTTTCTTAATTTAAATTTATTTATTTTAATTGGAGGCTAATTACTTTATAATATTGTATTGGTTCTGCCACACATCATCATGAATCCGCCATGGGCACACATGTGTTCCCCCTCCTGAACTCCCCTCCTATCTCCCTCCCCTTACCCTCCCTCCGGGTCATCCCGGTGCACCAGCCCCAAGCATCCTGTATCGAACCTGGACTGGCGATTCATTTCTTATATGATATTATACGTGTTTCCATGACATTCCCTCAAATCATTCCACACTCTCCCTCTCTCACAGAGTACAAAAGAGTGTTCTATACATCTGTGTCTCTTTTGCTATCTCACATACAGGGTTATTGTTACCATCTTTTTAAATTCCACATATATGCATTAGTATACTATATTGGTGTTTTTCTTTCTGGCTTACTTCACTATGTATAATCGGCTCCAGTTTCATCCATCTCATTAGAACTGATTCAAATGTATTCTTTTTAATGGCTGAGTAGTACTCCATTGTGTATATGTACCACAGCTTTCTTATCTATTCATCTGCTGATGGACATCTAGGTTGCTTCCATGTCCTGGCTATTATAAACAATGCTGCAATGAACATTGGGGTACATGTGTCTCTTTCAATTCTGGTTTCCTTGGTGTGTATGCCCAGCAGTGGGATTGCTGGGTCATAAGGCAGATCTATTTCCAGTTTTTAAGGAATCTCCACACTGTTCTCCATAGTGGCTGTACTAGTTTGCATTCCCACCAACAGTGTAAGAGGCTTCCCTTTTCTGCACACCCTCTAAAGCATTTATTGCTTGTAGACTTTTGGATTGCAGCCATTCTGACTGGAGTGAAATGGTACCTCACTGTGGTTTTGATTTGCATTTCTCTGATAATGAGTGATGTTGAGCATCATTTCATGGTTTGTTATCCATCTGTATGTCTTCTTTGGAGAAATGTCTGTTTACTTCTTTGGCCCATTTTTTGATTGGATCATTTATTTTTCTGGAATTTAGCTGCAAGAGGTGCTTGTATATTTTTGAGATTAGCTGTTTGTCAGTTGCTTCATTTGGTATTATGTTCTCCCATTCTGAAGGCTGCCTTTTCACCTGGCTTATAGTTTTCTTCGTTGTGAAGAAGCTTTTAATTTGAATTAGGTCCCATTTGTTTATTATTGCTTTTATTACCAATATTCTGGGAAATGGGTCATAGAGGATCCTGCGGTGATTTACGTCAGAGAGTGTTCTGCCTATGTTCTCCTCTAGGAGTTTTATAGTTTCTGGTCTTATGTTTAGATCTTTTAATCCATTTTGAGTTTTGTGAGGGGTGCTCCGCAGAAAGAGTAGAGGCAGTGGAACTTCCCTCAGCAAAGCCGAGGGGTCCCGAGGAGAGGTGAGCCTGCTGTCTGCCAACCCAGCCCCCAGCAAGCGAGAGACAATCAGATGTGACAGGGGTTCCTTCGAAGCAGTTCCACTTTATTGCTGCAAACTCCCAGCTTATATAGGCAAGCAGGAGGGTTTTAGGAAGGACTTTCCGTAGTTGCACCAATCACGTTAAAGGTCAAATCGTCATGCACCTTCATTATAACAGGAGTCTATGGAGATCACACACTGTGTACGTGCATGGAAATCAAGACAGCCAATCAAAAAACTTTGACAAACAACATAGACCATGCCCCCATCTCTTCTGCCAGACACCATCTTAGGTTTTTGACTACAAAGCTAGCCCCTTTCTTGTTAAGGTTTCCCATTTAGGGCCCCACAGAGTTTGTTTTTGTGTATGGTATTAGAAAGTGTTCTAGTTTCATTCTTTTACAAATGGTTGACCAGTTATCCCAGTACCACTTGTTAAGGCGATTGTCTTTTCTCCATTGTATATCCTTGCCTCCTCTGTCAAAGATAAGGTGTCCGTAGGTGTGTGGATTTATTTCTGGGCTTCTATTTTGTTCCATTGATCTATATTTCTGTCTTTGTGCCAGTATCATACTGTCTTGATGACAGTGGCTTTGTAGTAGAGCCTGAAGTCAGGCAAGTTGATTCCTCCAGTTCCATTCTTCTTTCTCAAGTTTGCTTTGGCTATTCAAGGATTTTTGTATTTCCATACAAATTGTGAAATTATTTGTTCGAGCTCTGTGAAAAATACTGTTGATAGCTTGATAGGGATTGCATTGAATTTATAGATTGCTTTGGAAAGTATACTCATTTTCACTATATTGATTCTTCCAATCCATGACCATGGTATATTTCTGCATCTATTTGTGTCTTCTTTGATTTCTTTCACCAGTGTTTTATAGTTTTTTTATATATAGGTCTTTAGTTTATTTAGGTAGATATATTCCTAAGTATTTTATTCTTTTCATTGCAATGGTGAATGGAATTGTTTCCTTAACTTTTCTTTCTACTTTCTCATTGTTAGTGTATAGGAATGCGAGGGATTTCTATGTGTTGATTTTATATTCTGCAACGTTACTATATTCATTGATTAGTTGTAATAATTTTCTGGTGGAGTCTTTAGAGTTTTCTATGTAGAGGATCGCGTCATCTGCAAACAGTGAGAGTTTTACTGCTTCTTTTCATATTTGGATTCCTTTTATTTGTTTTTCTGCTCTGATTGCTGTGGCCAAAACTTCCAAAACTATGTTGAATAGTAGTGGTGAAAGTGGGCTCCTTCATCTTGTTCCTGACTTTAGGAGAAATGCTTTCAATTTTTCACCATTGAGGATAATGTTTGCTGTGGGTTTGTCATATACAGCTTTAATTATGTTGAGGTATGTTCCTTCTATTCCTGCTTTCTGGAGAGTTTTTTTTTTTTTTAATCATAAATGGATGTTGAATTCTTTCAAAGGCTTTCTCTGCATCTATTAAGGTAATCATATGGCTTTTATTTTTCAGTTTGTTAATGTGGTGTATTTCATTGATTGACTTGCGAATATTGAAGAATCCTTGCATCTCTGGGATAAAGCCCAATTGGTCATGATGTCTGTTTTTTTTTAATGTGTTGTTGGAATCTCTTTGCTAGAATTTTGTTAAGGTTTTGCATCTATATTCATCAGTGATATTGACCTGTAGTTTTCTTTTTTGTGGCATCTTTATCTGGTTTTGGTATTAGGGTGATTGTGGCCTCACAGAAAGTGTTGGAAGTTTACCTTCCTCTGAAATTTCCGGAAGAGTTTGAGTAAGATAGGTTTTAGCTCTTCTCTGAATTTTTGGTAGAATTCAGCTGTGAAGCCATCTGGACCTGGGCTTTTGTTTCTGGAAGATTTCTGATTACAGTTTCAATTTCTGTGCTTGTGATAGGTCTTGTTAAGATTTTCTGTTTCTTCCTGGTTCAGTTTTGGGAAGTTGTACTTTACTAAGAATTTGTCCATTTCTTCCAAGTTGTCCATTTTATCGGCATGTAATTGCTGATAGTAGTCTTTATGATCCTTTGTATTTCTGTGTTGTCTGTTATGATTTCTCCATTTTCATTTCTAATTTTATTGATTTGACTTTTCTCCCTTTGTTTCTTGATGAGTTTGGCTAATGGTTTGCCAATTTTATTTATCCTTTCAAAGAACCAGCTTTTGGCTTTGCTGATTTTTGCTATGGTCTCTTTTGTTTCTTTTGCATTCATTTCTGCCTTAATTTTTAAGATTTCTTTCCTTCCACTAACCCTGGGGTTCTTCATTTCTTCCTTTTCTAGTTGCTTTAGGTGTAGAGTTAGGTTATTTATCTGAATTTTTTCTTGTTTCTTGAGGTATGCCTGTATTGCTATGAACTTTCCCCTTAGAACTGCTTTTACAGTTTTGGGTTGTTGTGTTTTCATTTCAATCGTTTCTATGTTTATTTTGATTTCTTTTTGATTTCTTCTGTGATTTGTTGGTTATTCAGCAGCCTGTTGTTCGGCCTCCATATATTGGAATTTTTAATAGTTTTTCTCCTGTAATTGAGATCTAATTTTACTGCATTGTGGTCAGAAAAATGCTTGGAATGATTTCAGTTTTTTTGAATTTACCAAGGCTAGATTTATGGCTCAGGATGTGATCTATCCTGGAGAAGATTACATGTGCATTTGAGAAAAGGTGAAATTCATTGTTTTGGGGTGAAATGTCCTGTAGATATCAATTAGGTCTAACTGGTCTATTGTAGCATTTAAAGTTTGTGTTTCCTTGCTAATTTTCTCTTTAGCTGATCTAGCCATAGGTGTGAGTGGGATATTAAAGTCTCCCACTATTGTGTTATTGTTAATTTCCCCTTTCATACTTGTTAGCATTTGTCTTACATATTGTGGTGCTTCTACGTTGGGTGCATATATATTTATAATTGTTATATCTTCTTCGTGGATTGATCCTTTGATTATTATGGAGTGTCCTTCTTTGTCTCTTTTCACAGCCTTTGTTTTAAAGTCTATTTTATCTGATATGAATATTGCTACTCCTGCTTTCTTTTGGTCTCTATTTGCATGGAATATCTTTTTCCAGCCCTTCTTTTTCAGTCTGTATGTGTCCCCTGTTTTGAGATGAGTCTATTGTAGACAACATATATAAGGGTCTTGTTTTTGTATCCATTCAGCCAGTCTTTGTCTTTTGGTTGGGGGCATGAGTCTGAGTGAACTCCAGGAGTTGGTGATGGACAGGGAGGCTTGGTGTGCCGTGATTCATGGGGTCGCAAAGAGGTGGACATGACTGAGCGACTGAACTGAACTGAACTGAACTGGGGCATTCAACCCATTTACATTTAAGGTAATTATTGATAAGTATGATCCCGTTGTCATTTACTTTATTGTTTTGGGTTCACGTTTATACATCCTTTTTGTGTTTCCTGTCTAGAGACAATCCTTCAGCATTTGATGAAGAGCTGGTTTGGTGGTGCTGAATTCTCTCAGCTTTTGCTTATCTGTAAAGTTTTTGATTTCTCCTTCATATTTAAATGAGATCCTTGCTGGGTACAGTAATCTGGACTGTAGGTTATTTTCTTTCATCTCTTTAAGTATGTCCCTTCTGGCCTGAAGAGTTTCTATTGAAAGATCAGCTGTTATCCCTGTGGGAATCCCCTTGTGTGTTATTTGTTGTTTTCCCTTTCTGCTTTTAACATTTGTTTTTTTGTGTGTTTGACCTTTATTAATTTGATTAATATGTGTCTTGGGGTGTTTTGCCTTGAGTTTATACTATTTGGGACTCTCTGGGTTTCTTGGACTTGAGTGATTATTTCCTTCCCTATTTTAGGGAAGTTTTCAACTGTTATCTCAAGTATTTTCTCATGGTCTTTCTTTCTGTCTTTTTCTTCTGGAACTCCTGTGATTCAAATGTTAGGGCATTTAATATTATACTGGAGGTCTCTGAGATTGTCCTCATTTCTTTTAATTCGTTTTTCTCTTTTCCTCCCTGATTCATTTATTTCTACCATTTTATCTTCTACTTCACTAATCCTATCTTCTGCCTCCATTATTCTACTATTTGTTGCCTCAAGAGTGTTTTTTTTTAATCTCATTTATTGCATTATTCTTTATATATTGACACTTTTTTATTTCTTCTAGGTCCTTGTTAAACCTTTCTTGCATCTTCTCAGTCCTTGTCTCCAGGCTATTTATCTGTGATTCCATTTTGATTTCAAGATTTTGGATCATTTTCACTATCATTATTGGAATTCTTTTATCAGGTAGATTCCCTATCTCTTCCTCTTTTGTTTGGTTTTGTGGGCATTTATCCTGTTCCTTTACCTGTTGGGCATTCCTCTGTCTCTTCATCTTGATTATATTGTTGTGTTTGGGGTAGCCTTTCTGTATTCTGGCAGTTTGTGGAATTCTCTTTATTGTGGAGTTTCCTTGCTGAGGGTGGGGTTATACAGGTGGCTTGTCAATGTTTCCTGTTTATGGAAGCTTGTGTCAGTGTTCTGGTGGGTGGAATTGGATTTCTTCTCTCTGGAGTTCAATGAAGTGTCTAGTAATGAGTTATGAGATGTCAATGGTTTTTGAGTAACTTTGGGAAGACTGTATATTGACTCAGGGCTGTGTTCCTGTGTTGCTGGAGAATTTGCATGGTATGTCTTGCTCTAGAACTTGTTAGCCCTTGGGTGTTGCTTGGTTTCAGTGTAGGTATGCAGGCATTTGACAAGCTCCTGTCGATTAATGTTCTCTGGAGTCAGGAGTTCTCTGATGTTCTCAGGATTTGGACTTAAGCCACCTGCTTCTGGCTTTCAGTCTTATTTTTATAGTAGTCTCAAGACTTCTCTGTCTATACAGCACCATTGATAAAACATCTCCTTTCAAAGACACTGAGCTGCTTTTCTGGGTGCCTGATGTCCTCTGCCAGTACTCAGTTGTTTTGTGGAATTTATTCAGCATTTAAATATTCTTTTGATAAAACACTGATGAAAGAAATCAAAGAGGACACTAATAGATGGAGAAATATATCATGTTCATGGAACGGAAGAGTCAATACAGTGAAAATGAGTATACTACCTAAAGCAATCTACAGATTCAATGCAATCCCTATCAAGCTACCAGCAGTATTTTTCACAGATCTAGAACAAATAATTTCAAGATTTGTATGGAAATACAAAAAACCTTGAATAGCAAAAGCAATTTTGAGAAAGAAGAATGGAACTGGAGGAATAAACTTGCCTGACTTTCGGCTCTACTACAAAGCCACAGTCATTAAGACAGTATGGTACTGGCACAAAGACAGAAATATAGATCAAATAGAAAGCCCAGAGATAAATCCACACACCTACGGACACCTTATCTTTGACAAAGGAGGCAAGAATATACAATGGAGTAAAGACAATCTCTTTAACAGGTGGTGCTGGGAAAACTGGTCAACCACTTGTAGAAGAATGAAACTAGAACACTTTCTAGCATCACACACAAAAATAAACTCAAAATGGATTAAAGATCTAAATGTAAGACCAGAAACTATAAAACTCCTAGAGGAGAACATAGGCAAAACACTCTCCGACATAAATCACAGCAGGATCCTCGATGATCCACCTCCCAGAATACTGGAAATAAAAGCAAAAATAAACAAATGGGATCTAATTAAAATTAAAAGCTTCTGCACAACAAAGGAAACTATATGCAAGGTGAAAAGACAGCCTTCTGAATGGGAGAAAACAATAGCAAATGAAGCAACTGACAAACAACTAATCTAAAAATATACAAGCAACTTATTCAGCTCAACTCCAGAAAAATAAACAATCCAATCACAAAATGGGCCAAAGAACTAAATAGGCATTTCTCCAAAGAAGACATACGGATGGCTAACAAACACATGAAAAGATGTTCAACATCACTCATTATCAGAGAAATGCAAAACAAGACCACAATGAGGTACCATTTCACACCAGTCAGAATGGCTGCAATCCAAAAGTCTACAAGCAATAAATGCTGAAAAGGATATGGAGAAAAGGGAACCCTCTTACACTGTTGGTGGGAATGCAAACTAGTACAGCCACTATGGAGAACAGTGTGGAGATTCCTTAAAAAACTGGAAATAGATCTGCCTTATGACCCAGCAATCCCACTGCTGGGCATACACACCAAGGAAACCAGAATTGAAAGAGACACATGTACCCCAATGTTCATTGCAGCATTGTTTATAATAGCCAGGACATGGAAGCAACCTAGATGTCCATCAGCAGATGAATAGATAAGAAAGCTGTGGTACATATGCACAATGGAGTATTACTTAGCCCTTAAAAAGAATAAATTTGAATCAGTTCTAATGAGATGGATGAAACTGGAGCCTATTATACGTAGTGAAGTAAGCCAGAAAGAAAAACACCAATAAAATATACTGACACATATATATGGAATTTAGAAAGATAATAATGATGACCATGTATGTGAGACAACAAAAGTCACAGATGTATAGAACAGACTTTTGGACTCTGTGGGAGAGGGAGAGGGTGGAATGATTTGGGAGAATGGCATTGAAACATGTTTACTATCATGTAAGAAATGAAGCGCCAGTTTGTGTTCGATACAGGATATAGGATGCTTGGGGCTGGTGCACAGGGATCATCCAGAGAGATGATATGGGGTGAGAGGTGGGAGGGGGTTTCAGGATTGGGAGCTCGTGTACACCTGTGGCTGATTCATGTCAATGTATGGCAAAACCAATACAGTGTTGTAAAGTAGAATAAAGTAAAACTAAAATTAAAAAAAATATTCTTTTGATGAATTTGTGGGGGAGAAAGTGGTCTCCCCATCCTATTCCTCCACCATCTTAGGACCGCCCCCTTTCTGATTTTTCATTGTTAGTATATCAAATGCAAGTGATTTATGTGTATTGATTTTGTATAATGTGACTTTGCTAAATTCACTAATTAGCTCTACTAATTTTCTGAAAGTATCTTTAGGGTTTTCTATGTATAGTAAGTATCATGTCATCTGGAAACAGTGAGAGCTTTACTTCTTTTCCAATCTAGATTCCTTTTATTTATTTTTCTTCTCTAATTACCATAGATAGGACTTCCAAAACTATATAATAATATATAGTTTTGTATAATATATAGTTATATATATACATAGTTATATATAATAGCGATATATAGTTTTATATAATAATATGTAGTTTTGAATTGAATAATAGCAGTGAGAGTGGACACCCTTGTCTTCTTCCTAATGTTAAGGGGAATGCTTTTATTTTTTTCACCATTGAGAATATGGTTTGCTGTAGGCTTATCATATATGAATTTTACTGTTTTGAAGTAGGTTCCTTCTGTGTCCATTTTTTGAAAAGTTTTAATCATAAATGGATGAATTTCATCAAAGGCTTTTTCTGTGTCTATTGAGATTATCATATGGTTATTACCTTTCAATTTGTTAATATGGTATATCACATTGATTGATTTTCATATATTGAAGAATCCTTCATCTCTGGCATAAACCCAATTTGATCATGGTGTATGAGCTTTTTAATGTGTTGTTGAATTCTCTTTGCTAGAATTTTCTTAAGGATTTTTGCATATATTTTCATCAGTGATACTGGCTTTTAATTTTCTTGTGTGTGTGTGTGTTGTCTTTGTCTGCTTTTGGTATCAGGGTGATGGTGGCCTTGTAATATGAGTCTGAAAGTGTTCCTTCCTCTACAGTTTTTTGAAAGAGTTTTAGAAGGATAGGCATTAGATCTTCTCTAAATGTTTGATAGAATTACCTGTGAAGCCATTTAACCATGGGCTTATTTGTTTTGGGAGAGAATTTTGATCTACCCAAAAATTTGATTTCAATTTCAGTGGTTCTAATTGGGTTGTTCATAATTACCATTCCTTCTTGGTTCAGTCTTCAAAGATACAGATTCTCTAAGACTGTTCATTTCTTCCAGGTTATCCACTATACTGCTATATAGTTTCTCAAAATCAGTTCAGTTCAGTTTAGTCACTCAGTCGTGTCAGACTCTTTGCGACCCCATGAATCGCAAAACACCAAGCCTCCAACTCCCAGAGTTCACTCAGATTCGCATCCTTCAAGTCAGTGAGGCCATCCAGCCATCTCACATCAGTTGTCCCCTTCTTTTCCTGCCCTCAATCCCTCCCAGCATCAAAGTCTTTTCCAGTGAGTCAACTCTTCACATGAGGTGGCCACAGTACTGGAGTTTCAGCTTTAGCATTATTCCTTCCAAAGAAATCCCAGGGATGATCTTCTTCAGAATGGACTGGTTGGATCTCCTTGCAGTCCAAGGGACTCTCAAGAGTCTTCTCCAACACCACAGTTCGAAAGTATCAGTTCTTCAAAACTCAGCCTTCTTCACAGTCCAACTCTCACATCCATACATGACCACAGGAAAAACCATAGCCTTGACTAGATGGACCTTAGTCGGCAAAGTAATGTCTCTGCTTTTGAATATACTATCTAGGTTGGTCATAACTTTTCTTCCAAGGAGTAAGTGTCTTTTAATTTCATGGCTGCAATCACCATCTGCAGTGATTTCGGAGCCCCCAAAATAAAGTCTGAAACTGTTTCCACTGTTTACTCATGTATTTCTCATCAAGTGATGGGACCAGATGCCATGATCTTCATTTTCTGAATGTTGAGCTTTAAGCCAACTTTTTCACTCTCCTCTTTCACTTTCATCAAGAGGCTTTTTAGTTCCTCTTCACTCTCTGCCATAAGGGTGGTGTCATCTGCATATCTGAGGTTATTGATATTTCTCCCAGCAATCTTGATTCCAGCTTGTGTTTCTTCCAGTCCAGCGTTTCTCATGCTGTACTCTGCATAGACGTTAAATAAGCAGGGTGATAATATACAACCTTGACATACTCTTTTTCCTATTTGGAGCCAGTCTGTTGTTCCATGTCCAGTTCTAACTGTTGCTCCCTGACATACATACAAATTTCTCAAGAGGCACGTTAGGTGGTCTGGTATTCCCATCTCTCTCAGAATTTTCCACAGTTGATTGTGATCCACACAGTCAAAGGCTTTGGCCTAGTCGATAAACCAGAAGTAGATGTTTTTCTGGAACTCTCTTGCTTTTTCCATGATCCAGCAGATATTCGCAATTTGATCTCTGCTTCCTCTGCCTTTTCTAAAACAGCTTGAACATCACGAATTTGCCTGTTACTTCAGGTGTTTCTTGTCTTCCTACTTTTGCATTCCAATCCCTATAATGAAAAGGATATTTTGGGGGTGTTAGTTCTAAAAGGTCTTCATAGAACCATTCAACTTCAGCTTCTTCAGCATTACTGGTTGGGGCATAGACTTGGATTACTGTGATACTGAATAGTTTGCCTTGGAAAAGAACAGAAATCATTCTGTCGTTTTTGAGATTGCATCCAAGTACTGCATTTCAGACTCTTTTGTTGACCATTATGGCTACTCCATTTCTTCTGAGGGATTCCTCACAGCAGTAGCAGATATAATGGTCATCTGAGTTAAATTCACCCATTCCAGTCCGTTTTAGTTTCCTGATTCCTAGAATGTTGACGTTCACTCTTCCATCTCCTGTTTGATCACTTTCAATTTGCCTTGATTCATGGGCCTGACATTCCAGGTTCCTATGCAGTATCACTCTTTACAGCATCGGACCTTGCTTCTATCACCAGTCACATTCACAACTGGGTATTATTTTGCTTTGATTCCATCCCTTCATTCTTTCTGGAGTTATTTCTCCACTGACCTCTAGTAGCATATTAGGCACCTACTGACCTGGGGAGTACCTCTTTCAGTATCCTATCATTTTGCCTTTTCATACTGTTCATGGGGTCCTCATGGAAAGAATACTGAAGTGGTTTACCATTCCCTTCTCCAGTGGACCACATTTTGTCAGATTTCTCCACCATGGCCCGCCCATCTTGGTTTGCCCCATGGGCATGGCTTAGTTTAATTGAGTTAGACAAGGCTGTGGTCTAGTGTGATTAGATTGACTAGTTTTCTGTGAGTATGGTTCAGTGTGTCTGCCCTCTGATTCTCTCTTGCAACACCTACCGTCTTACAACACCTACCATCTTACTTGTGTTTCTCTTACCTTGGGCATGGGGTATCTCTTCACAGCTGCTCCAGCAAAGCACAGCCAATGCTCCTTACCTTTGATGAGGAGTATCTCCTCCCACTGCCCTTCCTGACCTTCAGTGTGGGATGGCTCCTCTAGGCCCCTCTGTCCCCACACAGCCACCACTCCTTGGACATGGGGTTGCTCCTCCCGGCCACCACCCCTGGCCTCGGGCACTGCCCTTGGCCTCGGATGCAGGGTGGCTCCTCTCAGCCATTGCCCTTGACCTCAGATGTGGGGTAGCCCCTCCTGGCCACTGTCCCTGGCTTCCCACGTGGGGTATCTCCTCTCAGCCATCGCCCCTGACCTCAGACCCCAGGTAGCTCCTTTCGGCCATTTCTGTGCCGTCGCAGCCTGGCACTCTAGGCTGCTTCCCCTGACCTCTGACATGAGGTAGCTCTCAGCCATCCCTACTGCGCCGGGCGCTGCTGCCGCCTGCGCTTGGTGCACCGGGCACTGCCGCCGCCACCTGTGCTGTCTCTTATAATCCTTTGTATTACTACATTGTCTGTTGTAACCTCTCCTTTTTCAGTTATAATGTTGTTGATTTGATTCTTCTCTCTTTTTTTCTTGATGATTCTGGCTAAAGGTTTGTCAATTTTATTTGCCTTCTCAAAGAACCAGCTTTTAGTTTTATTACTCTTTACTTTGTTTCTTTCATTTCTTTTTCATTTATTTCTTCTCTAATCTTTATGGTTTCCTTCCTTCTGCTAACTTTGTGGGGTTTTTGTTCTTCTTTTCCAATTGTTTAAGGTATTAAGTTAGGCTGTCTATTCAATGTTTTTCTTGTTTCCCTAGGTAGGATTGTATTGCTATAAATTTCCCTCTTAGAACTGTTTTTGCTGCAGCCCATAGGTTTTGAGTCATTTATGTCTTTGTATTGCACATGTTATCCTTACTTTCTAAAAACTTTTACTATCCATTTTTGCCTGTCAAGTGTCTGCTTTTTTTTTTTTTTCAACTCCTGGGGGTCAAGCATTTCTTTGTATGTGTACCTCATTCATCCTGACAGGATGACAGAGTCATTCATTACTCTGGTATTTTGTATACATCTCTATCACACACCTTATCACAAGTTTGACTTTGTCCTATGTGAAACTACTATTCCCAAGTACACTGTGAACTTCATGAGAACAGTGAATGTAATTTAAGCGTAGTTATATCATTACCACTTGACAAGGCACCAGTTAGATTATCATCTTTCCTCTATCACTAATACCACTCAGTCCAGGTGAGCCAAGACTGCACCTTATAAGACTTCTGTAGCCCCAAGCCTCATTATCTGACACAAAAACCTCCAGTACAGATAAACGTGAAATTTATCTGTGAAGATCAAGTGGCATCATTTAGGACTTCCATTCTCTGCTCTATTCAATGTTAATTTTAACTGGGAAACTCAAAAATGTACTAATGTTCAGACATTACCTATGTCAGTAAAATACTAAAATGGGAGGTCAGGCCGAGAGGAAAATTAGCATCTTGGACAGGGATCATTTATACCATATTCTTGTATCACATAAACCATATATTTCCATACATATTTGCCTTCCGAAGCCAATCTATACTGGTTTGGCTATCTGGAGACTGTTAGGAAGGAAAACTTTTCCTCTAACTTCTTAGGCTCAGTCTGTGGGAGCTTCTGAATTACAATTAGAAAAGTTAAATTAAATGGAGTAAAAGGCTTAATTGTATAATGTGAAAGCTAATGAAAAAAGTAGTAGTTCACTAACTAGTTAAGGTCTGAGGCTTATGCACTTAACTTGGAAAGAGACCAGGAGTGTAAAGAAAAGACTTCTATGAGAAAAAGCAAATATGTTTCTTTAGGAAAGACAAATCAATTTCAGATGAACAGAGATGAGAAAGTTTGTCACAATGTTTGTTTATGTGAGAGTAGTCTTTCTTCATGGCTATGAAACTCACCAGAGATAAGATTCATGGTAGGTTTAGTCTTCTTGCTTTCAAATTGTGGTACTGGAGAAGACTCTTGAAAGTCCCTTGGACAGCAAGGTGATCAAACCAGTCAATCCTAAAGGAAATAAAACCTGAATATTCACTGGAAGGACTGATGCTGAAGCCCCAATACTTTGGCCACCTGATGTGAAGAGCCTACTCATTGGAAGAGACCCTGATGCTGAGAAATATTGAAGTCAGGAGGGGAAGAGGATTACAGAGGATAAGATGGTTGGATGGTATCATTGACTCAATGGGCATGAGTTTGAGCAAACTTGGGAAGATAGTGAAGGACAGGGAAGCCTGGTGTGCTGCAGTCCAGAGGGTTACAAAGAGTCAGGCATGACTTAGTGACTGAAAAACAAAGAACAAAACTCTTCTTGATCTTCCCAGATAGAATTCTGGGAAGACCAAACTGAGGTCTGGCTACTCATCATGCAAAAGCCATTAAACAGGCCAGGCTAGTGGAAAGGAAAGTTTGCTTTACTTTGGATACTAGCAAACTGGGAGGGAGTGGGGAAGGCAATATGTCTCCAAAGGCCGACTTCCCACCATCGACAATCAAGGGGCAGCAGCTTTTATAGGTCGAGGAAGGGGGCTACATAGAATACAGTCAGCTCTGACAAGTCATCTTAAAATTGGTCAGCAGTTGTCTGATTAACGTCACCTTGGTTGTTTTTAAGTACAGTTAATCTTTAGTTCCAATCAGTTTGATTCTATTTCCCGAGGTCAGTTCTTGGAATTGTGGCAGCTTATGCCATAGCTACAGTCTGGTCATCATGTAGTTAACTTCTCCACCTGATAGTGCTTTCAGAACCTATAAAATAGCTCACAGGATATGACTCAGAATATTATCCATAGCCCTTTAGAAGGAACTAAAGTCCTTGACTATACTTATTTTGGTCTCTTTTGACTCATTTATTTTATTTCTATATGTTCTCACTTCTTTGATTAAACTCATGCTTTGGCTAAAATATTTCCACAAACAAAAGGTAGGGTGATGACATGGCAGGGGGGTGGGGGTTGGGGGCAGAGCAAGGACCATAGATTTCTGCTCCATTTCAAGAAGACTGCCCCAAAGAGGAAATTCATGGCAGCTTCATTTCTCAGAAATCAGGTAAGAGGAGATCTAAGAATGCTTCTTTCTGCCTCTGCTTTCTGCCTCTGTTGAATTTCAGATGTCTTGAACTTAAAGTAATCTTTATATCAATAATGAGGTACCGAGCAGGTCCCCAAAGAATAAAATCTCCAGCTAAAGCATATGAAACCCATGCTTAATGTGAGCCTGCACACTACTTCCAGGCCAAATAAGAAGAAATGAAGCCAAAATATTTGCTGCAAGGCTAGTGTTCAAAGTCTACCAGTACATAATAATATCTCTACAAGACAAGGAAGACATCTAAAACTATGCTTTAGAGATCATACCATCTAAAGGCAGTGTATCTCTCATTTATGTTTGATTAATTGTTGTTCAAAAATGGCTATTTTTCTGGACCATTATCTTTAAGAAATTATTCTTGCTGAAATGCTCTGCATGTTTTGGGATTGTGACACAATTTATTCTTATTTTCCAAATCCTCCTAGTTCATTGATTTCATGAAAGAGTTAATTTATGCTTGTGTCTGTAACTGAATTGGCTTTCTGAAATGTCTGCGAATGTAATAAGAGCAGAGAATTTGTTTGGCTTACCTACAGTTTTAATCAGATCCCTAAAAGGTATTTCTTATCTTAATGAGGAAGTCTTGAATTAATGAAGCTATGTTATACAACAAAGCAGTTTGTTTTTTTTTTTTCTCTTTTTTTTTTTTACATGTGTACATGTTTGCAAACTAGGATACTAATTGTGATCATTAAACAGGTAAATTTGGTCTTGGAATACAGAATGAAGCAGGGCAAAGGCTAGAAGTTTTGCCAAGAAAATGCTCTGGTCATGGCAAATACCCTCTTCAAAAACACAAGAGAAGACTCTACACATGGACATCACCAGATGGCCAATAATAAAATCAGATTGATTATATTCTTTGTAGCCAAAGATGGAGAACCACTATACAGTCAGCAAAAACAAGAACAGGAGCTAACTGTGGCTGAGATCATGAACTCCTTATTGCCAAATTCAGACTTAACTTGAAGAAAGCATGGAAAACCACTAGACCATTCATTTATGACCTAAATCAAATCCTTTACAATTATACAGTGGAAGTGAGAAATAGATTCAAAAGATCTGATAGACAAATGGCCTGATGAACTATGGACAGAGGTTGATGACATTGTACAGGAGACAGGAATCACCACCATCTCCAAGAAAAGGAAATGTAAAAAAGCAAAATGGTTGTCTGAGGAGGCCTTACAAATAGCTGTGAAAAGAAGAGAAGTGAAAAGCAAAGGAGAAAAGGAAAGATACACCCATGTGAATGCAGAGTTCCAAAGAATAGCCAGGAGAGATAAGAAAGCCTTCCTCTGTGATCAGTGCAAAGAAATAGAGGAAAACCACAGAATGGGAAAGACTAGAGATTTCTTCAAGAAAATTAGAGATACCAAGGGAATATTTCATGCAAAGATGGGAACAATAAAGGACAGAAATGGTATGGACCTAACAGAAGCAGAAGATATTAAGAAGAGGTTGCAAGAATACACAGAAGAACTAAACAGAAAAGATCTTCATGACCCAGATAATCACAATGGTATGATCACACACCTAGAGTCAGACATCCTGTATGTGAAGTCAAGTGGGCCTTAGGAAGCATCACTACAAACAAAGCAAGTGGAGGTGATGGAATTTCAGTTGACTATTTCAAATCCTAAAAGAAGATGCTGTGAAAGTGCTGCACTCAATATGCCAGCAAATTTGGAAAACTCAGCAGTGGCCACAGGACTGGAAAAGGTCAGTTTTCATTCCAGTCTCAAAGAAAGGCAATGCTAAAGAATGTTCAAACTACTGCACAATTGCACTCTTCCCACACTCTAGTGGGGAAGGCAATGGCACCCCACCCCAGTACTCTTGCAAGAAAATCCAATGGATGGAGGAGCCTGGTGGGCTGCAGTCCATGGGTTTGCTAAGAGTCGGACACGACTGAGCGACTTCACTTTCACTTTTCACTTTCATGCATTGGAGAAGGAAATGGCAGCCCACTCCAGTATTCTTGCCTGGAGAATCCTAGGGATGGGGGAGCCTGGTGGGCTGCCGTCTATGGGGTCGCACAGAGTCGGACATGACTGAAGTGACTTAGCAGCAGCAGCAGCACATGCTACTAGGGTAATGCTCAAAATTCTCTAAGCCAGTCTTCAACAGTACATGAACCTTGAAACTCCAGAAAATCCAAAACACAAGAGAGTTCCAGTCTATTTCTGCTCTATTGACTATGCCAAAGGCTTTGGCTATGTGGATCACAATAAACTGTGGAAAATTCTGAAAGATATGGGATTACCAGACCACCCATCCTGCCTCTTGAGAAATCTACATGCAGGTCAGGAAGCAACAGTTAGAACTGGACATGGTTCAACAGATAGGTTGAACCTGGTTCCAAATAGGAAAAGGAGTGGGTCAAGGCTGTGTGTTGTCACCCTGCTTATTTAACTTACATGCAGAATACAGCATGAAGAACTCTGGGCTGGATGAAGCACAAGCTGGAATCAAGATTGCCAGGAGAAATATCAGTAAACTCAGATATGCAGATGACATCACCCATATGGCAGAACATGAAGAAAAGCTAAAGAGCCTCTTGATGAGAATGAAAGAGGAGAGTTAAAAGTTGGCTTAAAGCTCAACATTCAGAAAACTAAGATCATGGCTACTGGTCCCATCACTTCATGACAAGTAGATGGGGAAGCAGTGGAAACAGTGGCTGACTCTATTTTGGGGGGCTCCAAAATCACTGTAGATGGTGACTTCAGCCATGAAATTAAAAGACACTTACTTCTTGGAAGGAAAGTTTTGACCAACCTAAACATCATATTGAAAATCAGAGACATTAATTTGCCAACAAACTTCTGTCTAGTCAAGGTTATGGTTTTTCAGTAGTCATGTATGGATGTGAGAGTTGGACTATAAAGAAAGCTAAGCATGGAAGAATTGATGCTTTTGAACTGTGGTGTTGGGGAAGACACCTGAGTGTCCCTTGGACAGCAAGGAGGTCCAACCAGTCCATCCAGAGGAAATCAGTCCTGAATATTCATTGGAAGGACTGATGATGAAGTTGAAACTCCAATACTTTGGCCACCTGAAGTGAAGAGCTGATTCATTTGAGAAGACCCTGATGCTAGGAAAGATTGAAGGTGGGAGGAGAAGGAGATGACAGAAGATGAGTTGGTTGGATGGCATCACTGACTCAGTGGACATGAGTTTGAGTAAACTCTGGGAGTTGGTGATGGACAGGGATACCTGGTGCACTGCAGTCCATGGGGTCGCAAAGAGTCTGACACGACTAAGTGACAGAACTGAACTGAGAACAAGCACGTGTTCGTGCAAGCCTAGTCGCTTCAATTCTGTCTGACTGTTTGTGATGCTGTGAACTATAGCCTGCCTGGATCCTCTGTGCATGGGATTCTCCAGGCAAGAATACTGGAGTGGACTGCTATGCCCCCCCTCAGGGGATCTTCTAAACCCAGGGATCAAACCCACATCTCTTTTGTCTTCTTCATTGGCCGAGGGGTTCTTTACTACTAGCACCACCTGGAAAGCCCTAAAACAAGCATACCAAAATATAAAAATTCAAAATAATCTTCATTCCCTTTCAATAGTGTTTTAGTTTATTTGTGAGACTTTGAAAAATAATTCAGTCTCTAACTGTGTCATCATCTTTACCTATAGAGTAAGGAATAAAATAGTACCTATAGTACCTCATGAATTAAATATGAATAATATGAATTAAATATGTTAAAGAATATAAACACATGTTATAAGATCAGCACATAAAGTCAACAAATATTTGTTCTTATTGTGTTGAATTTTTAAGGCATTTAGTTCAAAGTTTTATTAGAAATATTCTGCTTTTCATCATTGAATTCTAATCACTGTTGAAACACTCTAAGACACTTTTTAAGCTAATGTAGCAAAATAGCTTCATACTTAAAATTAAGCCACAATATATAATTTTATTCAGAATAATATTATAATATATAAGTTAAAATATCAGGGCCAGAAAAAGTTTCCTTTATTTTATCCCAGGCTACAGTTTTTGCTACATTGTTATTTTATCCCAGCCACTGTTTTGGCTACATTGTATCAATGAAATTAGTACTTAAAAGCTCAGAAATTCTATCTAATCCCTTATTTTTATTCCATTTCTCAAAAGGTGTACAACAGAAGGAAATGAAATTTAAAGTAAAATTTGAAAATAGTTTTATATAAATAGAAAAGTAAGGTTCTAGGCTACCTACAGTTTCATAAGTGTCTGGGGTAAAAATACCTGTCATATTGTCAGAAAATATGTCAGGCTTTCTGG
Source organism: Nanger dama (assembly GCA_917880005.1). NCBI lineage: Eukaryota > Metazoa > Chordata > Mammalia > Artiodactyla > Bovidae > Nanger > Nanger dama. The sequence goes on along the minus strand of CAKJTW010000054.1, from coordinate 11,869,722 downwards.
CTTAAAACCAATAAACACTACATAAATAATAGCTTCCTATTTTATAGTATTCAATACACCATACTCGTGGAGAATGCTAAGGATAGTCTCTCGCTAGAAAGAACCATTGGTTTCCATATCCTGAATCAAATTCACATCCTACTTCTCCACCCACATTGTCATTTTAGTCTTTGAACCTTAATGATTATAGGTTAGTAGAATACAGAAATAGCTTGCCTTTCTTCCAAAGGACTCGTTGGCTCTTACTGTGTGGATATACTGCAGGTGGTAATTTAATCTATTGTTAAGAATCATTAAGCAAAATAATAATTGCACATAGGATCTTCCGGATTGATACTGGAATAAGAAATCCTTCGACTTTTGCATTTCATTTACACGTCTTAAAGAGAAAGAGAGAGAACAAAAGAGACTGAATCCCTTTCTATAGTCAAACTGCTTTCTATGGATGATTACAGAGCTGAAACTGTCACTGAATTATGCTTTTCTCAGCCATGCCAAATAAAGGTTCAAACAGTACTGGGTACCTCTCCACCTATCATTTAGTATGAGATTTAAAGCTGTCACTGATGTCACATTATTAAGGTATAAGGTTTGATGTCATGTTGACACTAAACTCCATTTAAAAGCTCCCAAAAATATGCAATGTGTCTGGTTCTGACTTTTACAACATTCAATACAATCGTCTTGAGAAGTCTTTTAAGAGAAAGAAATCAGTAAACTCCTTAATATAGAGAATCAGGACAGAGACATTTGCATTCTGATTCCTTGACCCTGAAAATGTGCAAAGCAAGAGTAATGAGTTGGGCATATGGCAATGTAAGTGAGAAATGATGAGAGCCTGGACTTCAGATGGAAAAAGGGCATACATCAGTGAAATAAATAATTAAAAAGTGGATTGGATCAGGAGACCTATTTGTGGTTGGGAATGGAAAGGAGAAATGGAGGGCAGATAAAGGACCTCTTGTTTTTAGAGTGGGTAGATGGACATGCTATTAATCTTCATATACTGGTAGGCTGGAATTTTCAAAAGAAAAGCCTAGAATTACTGCATCCATTTAAGAAAGTCTGGGACAATTGCTCTGAGCCAACTCCACTCTATATATTATGAGCTAGTGTGGTTTCTCTCAACCTCAGTTTGCTCTGACTTTTTTTTCTGGCCCTGGGGCAAATAATTTGAATCAGACTTTTCTTTAATCAGAATGGTGAGACCAGAAATTTTATCTGCAAATGTGATTCAAGGCTTTCAAGTCCAGGAAAAAGTGCAATGCAACCTAGATCAGTTATGTACTTCATTACAGTTTTAACATCAGGCCTGTATTTCATTTTGAAGTAAGAAAAAAACAGAACAAACAAAAATATCCAATGTCATTATTTGAGAGTCATTAAGCTTGAGTCAGACACAAGCTCAGTCATGTCCTACTCTTTGTGACCCCTTAGACTGTAGCCTGTCAGGCTCTGCTGTCCATGGAATTCTCCAGGCAAGAATACTGGAGTGGATTGCCATTCCCTTCTCCAGGTGATCTTACCGACCCAGGGATTGAACCCGAGTCTCCTGTGCTGCAGGCAGATTCTTTACCATCTGAGAAACCTAGGAAGCTAAAGCTAGAGATGAATTAGGATGGAGTTTTGAATTATCCATGGTTAAGTACTGGTTATTTATCGGGAAAAAGTATAATCTGATACACATTAATATTTATACAAAATAAAAAAGTAAATCACTAAAAAATAGTTGAAATGTAAACCAAAATCTGTTATTACTATTACATTTAATTTTGACATAAAATTACACTGCCAGTTTGCTGTAAAACTTTCTAAATGCTTTATGTTATGCAAAGTGACAAGAGCTCAAAGACTTCTGACTTGCCAACCAGTATCAAATACATTCAGAAAGTGAATCCAGGGACTTTGCTGGCAGTCCAATGGTTAAGACTTCATCTTCAAATGCACAGGGTTTGATCCCTGGTCAGGGAGCTAAGATCTCACATGCTTAATGGCCAAAAAAACTAAAACATAAAATAGAAAATGTTATTGTAACAAATTCAATAAAGTCTTTAAAAATGGTCTACATTTTTTTAAGAAAGTGATTCCAAAAGGAAATATTCTAATAAACACTACTGAAGAATGATAGAGATGTGATTGGGAAAAGTACATGAAATGTGCAAAAATCTTCAACGACAGCAAAAAAACAAAAATGTAATGTCATTATTTAAAAAAATATTTTTTACTAGCCAGACCTTGCAGCCTAGTAGCAGAAAGGTGGTACATCCAGAGTTGAGAGTTTGTCTATTTTTGACTGGAGAGAAAAAATGGGATGTTGGAGAATGGGAGTAGGAAAGTTGAAACTCAAGAGTGGGATTTCTGAATCTCAGATTAGACATTTGAATTCCTTTTGTATATTTAGATCTCCATTACAGAAAAAATTTAGAATAATGATATTTGGAGTCTCCTAAAATACATAACTTCAAGCAATGAAGGGGGAAAAGTGGAAACAGCAACAGGTTTTATTTCCTTGTGCTCCAAAATACCTACAGATGGTGACCGCAGCTATAAAATTAAAGATGCTTTCTCCCTGGAAGAAAAGCTATGACAAACCAAGGCAGCGTGTTAAAAAGCAGAGACATTACTTTACCAACAAAGGTCCAAATAGTCAAAGCTATAGTTTTTCCAGTAGGCATGTACAAAGGCAAAAATTGGGTCATAAAGAAGATTGAATGCCAAAGAACTGATGCTTTTGAATTATGGTGCTAAAAACTCGAGAATCCCTTGGACAGCAAGGAAATCAAACCAGCCAATCCTAAAAGAAATCAACTTTGAATATTCATTGGAAAGACTGATGCAGAAGGTGAAGTTCCAGTAATTTGACCACCTGATAAAAAGAGCTGACTCCTTGGAAAAGACCTTGATGCTGGGAAAGATTGAAAGCAAGAGGAGAAGGGGGCAACAGATGATGAGAAGACTGAATGTGGACATGAATTTGAGCAAATTCTGGGAGATAGTGAAGAACAGGGAAGTCTATCATGCTGCAGTTCGTGGGTCACAGAGCGTAGGAGACAACTTAGTGACCAAACAACAACTAAATACCAGGTTGCATCCTTATGCAATGATCATATGATGTGATCAAATGATCACATGTTCCTCTTTTCAGCTTTTTTTTTCCTTTGTAGCTACAGAGTTGTCCAACAGGAACATGTTCTCTGTCTTCCACTCAAAGTGTAGACCCTTTTTCAAATGGACTATTTACATTTCCATCTGAATATCTTTATTTATAGATGATACTTTATGGAGGAAAGGTGACTTCATATAAGTTTATTGACTGCTACTCAATCTACTATTCAAAATGTTACAGGTAAGAAGTTTTTGACATTTCCACCCCCATTTGTGGAAAACTGTCTTCAGTATTTTTTAATGACAAGTAAAATTTTATATTGAATTGCAAGGAATTTGAATTCTTGACAGGTTTAATGATTTTGACAGCACATAATTCAAATGGAGCTTCACGAATCTCTAGGGACCACAAGTAAAGAAATTTATTCCAGTGATGGAAACAGATCTCAAAATAGAGTAAGAGGCATTTACCTGATGAACCAACTTTTGAAGCTAACTCATGATTACAAAAGAACTCTCATAGAAGTTTCTCTTCTCAAACATTTCTACATATAGGGAACCCTTTTGAGAGAGTGTCATCTATCAAGTGTGTCAGGTCAATGGGCATTCATATAATGGAGATATTTTAAAATAATAATTCCAAGAATTTCATAGGAAACTATCTAGAAAAACTGATGAATTTAACTGAGTGTTAAAAAAAAAAGGGATTGCAAATTTAATCCTAAAATACTGATGTGGTTTTACTTTATGTAACCATATACACATAATCATATATAGTATTAGCACAAAGTGAAGAGCATGCACATATAGGAAAACATTTAATTTTCTAGATTTATAAATATATATAAGATGACACAGTGGTAAAGAATCCACATGCCAATGCAGGACACGCAGAAGGTGTGGGTTTGATCTCTGGGTCATGAGAATCCCTCGAGAAGTAATGGCAACCCACTCTAGTATTCTTTCCTGGAAAATTCCATAGATGGAGGAGCATTGTGGGCTGCAGTCTAAGGGGTCACAAAGAGTCAGACATGACTAAGCCTTCATGCGCACACACACATTAACACACATAAATCTAGTACTAGTATTGTTTTACTTGAAGAGGATAATTACTCCAGTTCAATTCAGTTCAGTTCAGTCGCTCAGTCATTTCCAACTCTTTACGACCCCATGGACCACAGCACACCAGGCCTCCTTGTCGATCAAAACTCCTGGAGTTTACCCAAACTCATGTATATTGAGTTGGTGATGCCATCCAAACATTTCATCCTCTGTTGTCCCCTTCTCCTCCTGCCTTCAATCTTTCACAGCATCAGTTAAGTTCAGTTCAGTAGCTCAGTCTTGTCCGACTCTTTCGACCCCATGAATCGCGGCATGCCAGGCCTCCCTGTCCATCACCAACTCTCAGAGTTCACTCAGATTCACATCCATTCAGTAAGTGATGCCATCCAGCCATCTCATCCTTTGTCGTCCCCTTCTCCTTCTGCTCCCAATCCCTCCCAGCATCAGTCTTTTCCAATGAGTCAACTCTTCGCATAAGGTGGCCAAAGTACTGGAGTTTCAGCTTCAGCATCATTCCTTCCAAAGAACACTCAGGACTGATCTCCTTTAGAATGGGCTGGTTGGATCTCTTTGCAGTCCAAGGGACTCTCAAGAGTCTTCTCCAACACTACAGTTCAAAAGCATCAATTCTTCAGTGCTCAGCCTTCTTCACAGTCCAACTCTCACATCCATACATGACCATACAAAAAAACCATAGCCTTGACTAGATGGACCTTTGTTGGCAAAGTAATGTCTCTGCTTTTCAATATGCTACTAGGTTGGTCATGACTTTTCTTCCAAGGAGTAAGCATCTTTTAATTTCATGGCTTCAATCACCATCTGCAGTGATTTTGGAGCCCACACACACACACACACACACACACACACAAATTGACACTGTTTCCACTGTTTCCCCATGTATTTCCCATGAAGTGATGGGACAGATGCCTTGATCTTCATTTTCTGAGAGGTGAGCTTTAAGCCAACTTTTTCACTCTCCTCTTTCACTTTCGTCAAGAGGCTTTTTAGCTCCTCTTCATTTTCTGCCATAAGGGTGGTGTCATCTGCATATTTGAGGTGACTGATATTTCTCCCAGCAATCTTGATTCCAGCTTGTACTTCTTCCAGTCCAGCATTTCTCATGATGTACTCTGCATATAAGTTAAATAAGCAGGGTGACAATATACAGCCTTGATGTACTCCTTTTCCTATTTGGAACCAGTCTGTTCTTCCATGTCCAGTTCTAACTGGTGCTTCCTGACCTTCTCAAGAGGCAGGTGGTCTGGTATTCCCATCTCTCTCAGAATTTTCCACAGTTTATTGTGATCCATATAGTCAAGGGCTTTGGCATAGTCAGTAAAGCAGAAATACATGTTATTTGGAACTTTCTTGCTTTTTCCATAATCCAGTAGATGTTGGCAATTTCATCTCTGGTTCCTCTGCCTTTTCTAAAACCCGCTTGAACATCAGGAAGTTCTTGGTTCACGTATTGCTGAAGCCTGGCTTTGAAAATTTTGAGCATTACTTACTAGCATAAGTATGTCAGTATTATGACTGAATAATAGATCCATTGTATGTATCTGTGAGTGTATGTATTTTTGTATAACAATTTTTTTAATCCATTCATTCACTGATGAGCACTTATGTTGCTTCCATCTTGGATATTGTGAATATTGTTGGAGTCAACATAGGAGTGCAGATCTATCTTCAATACCCTATATATATATTGTTTAATCTCCTTTAGATATATGGCCATAAATGAGATTTCTAGAACATATGGTGGTTTTACTTTATTTATTTATTTATTATCTTCCATAGTGCTTTCCACAGTAGCTGAACAAATTATATTTGTTCATGGAGCAAGATCCCTGTCTCCTGTACAATGTCACAAAGCTCCATCAATAGTTCATCAGTCACTCTATCTATCAGATTTAGTCCCTTAAATCTGTTTCTCACTTCCACTATATAATCATGAGGGATTTGATTTAGGTCATACGTGAATGGTCTAGCTGTTTTCCCTACTTTCTTCAATTTGAGTCTGAATTTGGCAATAAGGAGTTCATGATCTGAGCCACAGTCAGCTCCTGGTCTTGTTTTTGCTGACTGTATAGAGCTTCTCCATCTTTGGATGCAAAGAATATAGTCAGTCTGTTTTGGTGTTGACCACCTGGTGATGTCCATGTGTAGAGTCTTCCCTTCTGTTGTTGGAAGAGGATGTTTGCTGTGACCAGTGCGTTTTCTGGGTAAAACTCCATTAGCCTTTGTCATGCTTCATTCTGTATTCCAAGGCCAAATTGGCTTGTTACTCCAGATGTTTCTTGACTTCCTACTTTTGCATTCCAGTCCCCTATAATGAAAAGGACATCTTTTGGGAGTGTTAGTTCTAAAAGGCCTTATAGGTCTTCATAGAACCGTTCAACTTCAGCTTCTTCAGCATTACCGGTTGGGGCATAGATTTGGATTACTCTGATAGTGAATGGAAACAAATAGAGATCATTCTATTGTTTTGAGATTGCATCCAAGTACTGCATTTCAGACTCTTTTGTTGACCATGATGGTTACTCTATTTCTTCTAAGGGATTCCTGCCCACAGTAGTAGATATAATGGTTATCTGAGTTAAATTCACCCATTCCAGTCCATTTTAGTTCCTTGATTCCTAGAATGTTTACGTTCACTCTTGCCATCTCCTGTTTGACCACTTCCAATTTGCCTTGATTCATGGCCCTAACATTCCAGGTTCCTGTGCAATATTGCTCTTTACAGCATCAGACCTTTCTTCTATCACCAGTCACATACACAACTGGGTATTGTTTTTGCTTTGGCTCCATCCCTTTATTCTTTTTGGAGTTATTTCTCTCCTGATCTCCAGTAGCATATTGGGCACCTACCATCTGGGCAGATCTTCTTTCAGTATCCTATCATTTTGCCTTTTCTTACTGTTCATGTGGTTTCCAAAGCAAGAATACTGAAGTGGTTTACCATTACCTTTTCCAGTGGATCGCATTCTGTCAGACCTTTCCATCATGACCCAGCCATCTTAGGTGGCCCCACATGGCATAGCTTAGTTTCACTGAGTTAGACAAGGCAGTGGTTCATGTGATTACATTGACTAGTTTTCTGTGATTATGGTTTCAATGTGTCTGCCCTCTGATGCCCTCTCCAAAACCTACCATCTTTCTCTTACCTTGGATGTGGGGAATCTCTTCACAGCAGCTCCAGGAGAGCACAGTCACTGCTCCTTACCTTGTCCTGATCTTGAACTTGGAGTAGCTCCTCTCGGCTGGACCTTGGATCTAGCTGCACAGACCGTGCAACAAAAGCGCACCGGCTGTGATGGACTGCACAGAATCATGGCCGAGAGATACTAAGGGAACATTTTATGCCAAGATGGGCTCAACAAAGGACAGAAACGGTACAGACCTAACAGATGCAGAAGATATTAAGAAGAGGTGTCAAGAATACACAGAAGAACTGTACAAAAAAGTTCTTCACAACCTAGATAATCACGATGGTGTGATCACTCACCTAGAGCCAGACATCCTGGAATGTGAAGTCAAGTGGGTCTTAGAAAGTATCACTATGAACAAAGCTAGTGGAGGTGATGGCATTCCAGTTGAGCTATTTCAAACCCTGAGAGATGATGGCTGTGAAAGTGCTGCATTCAATATGCCAACAAATGGGGAAAACTCAGAAGTGGCCACAGCACTAGAAAAGGTCAGTTTTCATTCCAATCCCAAAAAAGTCAAAGTGAAAGAATGCTCAAACTATGGCAAAATTTCACTCATCTCACATGCTAGTAAAGTAATGCTCAAAATTCTACAAGGCAGGCTTCAGCAATACATGAACCGTGAACTTCCTGATGTTGAAGCTGGTTTTAGAAAAGGCAGAAGAACCAGAGATCAAATTGCCAACATCCACTGGATCATGGAAAAAAGCAAGAGAGTTCAAGAAAAACACCTATGTCTGCTTTATTGACTATGCAAAGCCTTTGACTGTGTGGATCACAAGAAACTGGAAAATTCTGAAAGAGATGGGAATACCAGACCACCTCACCTGCTTCTTGAGAAATCTGTATGCAGGTCAGAAAGCACCAGTTAGAACTGGACATAGAAAAACAGACTGGTTCCAAATAGGAAAAGGAGTACATCAAGGCTGTATATTGTCACCCTGCTTATTTAACTTATATGCAGAGTACATCATGAGAAATGCTGGACTGGAAGAAGTACAAGCTGGAATCAAGATTGCTGGGAGAAATATCAGTCACCTCAAATATGCAGATGACACCACCCTTATGGCAGAAAATGAAGAGGAGCTAAAAGCCTCTTGACGAAAGTGAAAGAGGAGAGTGAAAAAGTTGGCTTAAAGCTCACCTCTCAGAAAATGAAGATCAAGGCATCTGTCCCATCACTTCATGGGAAATACATGGGGAAACAGTGGAAACAGTGTCAAACTTTTTTGTGTGTGTGGGGGGGAGGGGGCTCTGAAATCACTGCAGATGGTGATTGAAGCCATGAAATTAAAAGACACTTACTCCTTGGAAGAAAAGTCATGACCAATCTAGTAGCATATTGAAAAGCAGAGACATTACTTTGGCAACAGATGTCCATCTAGTCAAAGCTATGGTTTTTCCAGTGGTCATGTATGGATGTGAGAGTTGGACTGTGAAGAAGGCTGAGCACTGAAGAATTGATGCTTTTGAACTGTGGTTTTGGAGAAGATTCTTGAGAGTCCCTTGGACTGTGAAGAGATCCAACCAGTCCATTCTGAAGGAGATCAGCCCTGGGATTTCTTTGGAAGGAATGATGCTATATCTGAAACTCCAGTGCTTTGGCACCTCATGCAAAGAGTTGACTCACTGGAAAAGACTCTGATGCTGGGAGGGATTGGGGTCAGGAGGAGAAGGGGACGACCGAGGATGAGATGGCTGGATGGCATCACTGACTCATGGACGTGAGTTTGAGTGAACTCTGGGAGTTGGTGATGAACAGGGAGGCCTGGCATGCTGCAATTCATGGGGTCACAAACAGTCAGACACGACTGAGTGACTGAAATGAACTGTGCATGTCATATTGATGAGTGATAGATCATAGTTTTGAATGCAGACCTTGGGTAATACATTTTATTTACCACCCTCAAATAGCTTAGTAGTGATCAATTGTATATATTATTCTAACCTTCCAGTAACAAAAATGCTGAACTGGATAAAAGAGACTTAAGATGTATTTCTGGTTCTTGAAAAATATTGTTATGCCATTTTGAGTAACCTCCTGTCTCTAAAAGCCTCTCACTATTCTTAAAAATGTGGCTGAAATAAGTTTTAAAGTTCTATTCAATGTGAGCAATTTATACATAAAAGACTACTACATATTATGCTATGATTATTTGATCTAGAATGTCTTTATCTTCAACCAGTCAATTCATGTTTATAAGTTATAGGTACAAGGCTGAAATAAAAGATTGTAGACTGTGTAATGCAATCTAGCACATCTTTAATAGCTACTAGAAATGACTCAGGATATATGCCCCTCAAAATGGTGTTTTAGTAGCATTTTCATAAACACCTGGAAAATTGATAAATAAATATTTTATATTCTAAACAATGTGTTCTCTCTGAATGTGTCTCAAGGTTGTTATGTGAGATATCAACAATTTATGTGTTTCTGAATAATTGGTTCTTAAGTACTTTATAGTAGAAATGACACCAGTCTAGAAGTCAGATGTGAGTCTTTATTTCATAAGTAAACATGAAAAAAGTAGTATCCATTTTGCCACCCAGAAATCATTCTAAAATCTTTTGAAAGACTGAGGGAGAAGGAATTGATATTGTTTTACCTATGACTTTAAGACAATTGAGAGGATTTTTGGGAATCACAGGTTACTGTTGCATTTGGATTCTGGGTTATGGGGAACTTGCCCGGCCTTTATATAAACTTATAGCTGAAGCTCAGCAGGCCCAAACTGACAAACTGGTTTGGTCTCCAGAAACTCAAAAGGCTTTTAAGGTTCTTCAGACTGCTCTTCTGCAAGCTCCTGCTCTGAGCTTGCCCACAGAGTCAGACTTTAATTTGTTTGTCACTGAAAGGAAAGGCATGGCCTTGGGAGTTTTGACACAACCCCGAGGGCCTCACCAGCAACCTATTGCTTATCTAAGCAGAGAATTAGATGTAGTTTCACGTGGGTGGCCCCATTGCCTAAGAGTAATTGGGGCAGCAGCTTTATTAGCACCTAAAGCTTTAAAAATAATTAATGGACAAAACCTTACTGTACTGACGTCTCATGATGTGAGTGGAATCTTAAATTCTAAGGTTAATATTTGGATGACAGACAGTAGGCTTCTTAAATATCAGTCATTATTGTTAGAAGGACCAGCAACTAAGCTTAAAGTTTGTAGAAATTTAAATCCTGCCACTTTCCTTCCTGAAAAGGAAAATGAAACACCCTGATCACGATTGTTCTCAATTCGTAACTTTAAACTATGCAGCTCGGGAAGATCTATTGGACACCCCATTAGACAATCCTGACCTGGAAATATTTACAGATGGCAGCTCTTTTGTTCGGGATGGAGAGCGTAAAGCAGGTTATGCCGTGGTTACTGCTGAACAGGTTTTGGAAGCAAAATCTGGATTACAAAGAAGTGGGAAGTATCCTGGAGAGGACTGGGAAATTGATTTTACTCATATGCCAAAAGCTAATGGATATTCTTGCTTACAAGTTTGGGTAGATACTTTTACTGGATGGATTGAGGCTTTTCTCTGTCGCAGTAAACAGGCTAACGAGGTTATAAAGATTCTCTTCATCAGTGCAAGGCTTCCCGTGGTGGACATCTCCACTTCAAGGAAAGGACTTTCTCCAAGTCTGTGAATACCTTTGACAACAACAACATGCGATGCCTCTTCTTCATCTGAGGACATCTACCAACCCTAAAACGGACTGGTGCAATATGTTGCACTCTAACTATGGACTTAATGTGAGTTTTAATTTTGATTTTACCTTGTTTTAATGACTATGTTGCATTACATCTGTAACTGTATAACTAAATTTTGTTTCTAGCCACATGAAAGCTTTTAAGTTACAAATGGCTGCTCAAACTCCTGCTACTGCTGCAACTTCCTCCAACTACTACTTGGGGCCCCTGGATCAAATATCCTCAATATGAGGATTAGGAGAATATGTTGCCTCCCCATTTAGGGACAACGCCCCTTCTCAGCTTGGAAGCAGTTACGGAACGAAAACGACGCCCCTTTTCCCTAGGCAACATAATTCTCCTAAAAGAAAAGGGGGGGATGAGTCATTTCCTAGGCAGGTTGATAAGAAGTCTAGGGGTCCCCAAGGAGAGAGGAGTCTGGAATTCTCAAGGAGGAAGAAAGGACAAACTTATTTCTCTACATTCCTTAGGATTATATAACAATGTATTCTGCCTGAGGGCAGTCTCTAGATTAAACCTCTTTACAAGGATTATATAACAGCAATGTATTATGTATTCTGCCTGAGGACAGTCTCTGGATTAAACCTTCTGGCTAATTCTGTTATCTTAAAATGTAAATTATGGGAGTAGGTCTGGTGAGGTCTTTACAACCTCCAGACCTTCTTTGGATTAGTTGGAGGATATATAAACTCATTGCTAAAACTAACAAGTGGGTACTCTTTCTACCCCCTTCTGATGCCTATGTCAGAAGCTTTCTCTATCTCCTTTATACTTTAATAAAACTTTGTTACACACACAAAAAAATAATAATAATAAAACTAATACTATTCTGGAAGTGAGAGAAGTAAATATCAGGGAAACTTTATGAAGATTTTGTTCTAAATTCCACTACTATGAGCTGCTTACAATTTTAAGTCAAATGGAGACCACCTTAAACTTGTGAACAATGTGTCTGTCTTAGAAGAATTATAAGAAGCAATCACAGAAATGCACAAAAATTCACATAGGAACATTTTTCCATGTCATTAACAAAAGTTTACTTTTAAGACCAAGAACGTATAGAAAGGATATAATTTCACATCAAAACATGTATTATTCAGTATACAAATCTGTTTGACTGCTAAGTTAAGACAACAAGTACAACTAGTCATAGAGTACTTCCATAAGACAATTCCATTACAATTTATCTGTATGTCCTCATTTCTGGAGATTGGATAGGGTGTAGAGAATAAAAGACATCTGGCATTTGGCTTTATGAAAAAGTTCCTACAATGACCTTATTTTTCTCATTTTGACAAGAATTAAGAGAAGCATTGTTGCTATTAGCAAGCAGCTTCTGATTGCCAAAATAGATATGCAAGAAAATATGGTTTATAAATTGCTGGCTTAAATAAACCAATAGGCCTTAAAAAGCAGATCTGCAATAATATAAAATAAAATATATCTTTAGAAATAAAAAACTATAAACATATCAAAGACAATTCATTTTTCATAATTTAAAGAATCACTTCTGGGTTCAGTCCTTGTTAAAATACATCAAGTGATTTTATTCCTTTTAGGTCTACTATAATCACTTCTATACATTCAATTTGGGAAAATTCTATTTCTTTTAATAATAGGAAGATTTCCATCCTTTAAAATATAATTTTTATAAAATGTTTCACAATATTTTAGAAGTAAAGGACAACTTTCTGTGTGGTTGCTATAATTTGTTTTATCATATTAAGGCAAAGAATACTAACAATATTACTAAATCATATTGAAGTGTTGATGAACTAATAGAATGAAAATTAACACTGCATCTGAAAAATGTCTTAAATAGTAGGAGAATCAACATAAATCAATCTACTTTCTTAGCTTAAAAATAGTATCCATCTCTCAATTTTTCATTTTCTTATAATGTTAGAAAATAAGTATTTGATATTTAATCATACAGTGTACACTGGATAAAATTTCTAATACAATGTCCCAATAAAAGAGTATGGAATAACAAATAGAAAGACAATGAACTAGCTTTTAAAATTTGAAAGAGACCCTGAAACACTGATATGATCTTTCAAATAGAGAGAAAAGGTATGCAATTTAAAATTTCATCTAGTATTATTTGAGATTTTGCCATTTTAATAAAATCTCATTTCACTTAATTTTTAACATCATAAGGCCACATCTTCTGTTGGTCACAAATTACTGTGCTTCTTTAACTTACATGTGCATAGGCTTTTTATTCTCAAGAAATATTGTGATCAATGTCTAATTTAGCACACATTTTTTTTGTTTGATTATATTTAGAACAAAATCAGTAGATGAAAAGTAAAGTAAACAGGATGAGTTAAGGATACAATTCAAGAGTTTCTTACATAAGATTTTTATAGAATACTGAAATTTAATTCTGAAAGATAAATTCTGTAGTTTTTTAAAAATCGCATTATATTATAGGTAGATATAGGTGTCTCATTAAATTAGAAATGTTTCTGTTTAGCACATTTCTCATACCTATGATCAGATTAAATTTTCCACCTGGAATCTTAATGAAAGTAATGTATCCGTTCGCTTTCTTAATTTCTTCCTAACAAAACTTTTGTGAGGATGAGGAAAATAGAGAGATCACTTTTTGATGATAGATTAAAATGAAAGCATTTTATGATGGACAGAAAATTTGAATTAGTTTACACTATTATTTAATTAAGTCTTCTGTTTTGTTCATCTGGCACAATCTAAAATTAATCATTGATAGCAAATGGTCGAAACTATTTTATTTTCTGATCTGTTCTATTTTTATTTGGGGACATTGGAGAATTGTTTATAAATGTGTCACATATTCTACCTCATGTTATTTTTGCTAGTTTACACAAAAACTCAATGATTTTTGACTCTTTCTTGTCTTCCATAAATATTTATGTATAATATCATTTTCTTGTAAACAGGATTTTTCCAGCCCAAAGGGAGAAGAAACAATTTATGTGTTAATTTTATCTCACTGGTTTTGTTCAGCTTCAATAGTTGTGTATATAAAAGAAGAGATTAGATAAAGGGGAATACAAGCAACCCCTGTTGCTAACATAAAGAATTTTAATTAGCATGATGATAATTTTGCAGGAATTCAGGTACATTCTACTCCTTTGCTCGTAGTTCAAACCAGCTGTTAAATGTTTGCTGTCAGTAATCCTTCAATATTTATTTTGCTTAGATTCTGCTGCCCCCTGCAGAATAACCAAAAGCATTAATGAGTTTGGAGTTTACCTGTAACTTCAGGAAGAAATCACTTTCATCTTGATATTCTGATATAAATCTATGTTATGTAGTAATTACTACTATCATTGCTTGATACATCTTGTATTACATGTGGCAATCTGAATTTTCCTCTTGAAAATAAACTGAAGAAATAAAAAGTATTTATTTCAATAATCACTCCTGTCTTTTCCACATTAAAAGATAGTGAATAATATATAATATAAACTAAATTATATTAATAATATATGATATAAACTAAAATTAGAAAATATACCATGCTGAAATCAAAAGACCTACTGTATCATGCACTACTGTATAGCACAGGGACTCTCTTCAGCATTTTGTAATAACCTAAATGGGAAAAGAATTTGAAAAAGAATAGATTATATGTACATGTAAAACTAAGTCATTTTTCTATACATCTGGAACTAACACATCATTATAAATCAATTATAGTCCAATGTAAAATAAAAACTAAAAAAACTTAAAAGAATTAAAAAGCAAATTATCTCGGTGCAAAGAGATTACAAAATTTTATGTAGCTATCATGATAGGGTAATATTGTGAATCAATATTGTGGAAGGACAATGAGTAAAATAAGTGAAATAGATTAATAGGTATAAATTTCTAGCTATAAAATAAATAATTCATGGGTACATAATGTATAGCATAGGGAACACAGTCAACAACATGGTAATAACTTTGGTAAAAGATACAAAATTAGATAACTAGATTATTTAAAGTATTAAAATATTTAATCATATGCTGTATAATAACTAAAAATTATATAATGTTTAAGGCAATTATACTTCAATATAAAAATCAGAAAATATTGAGATTGCCTGCAATACAAAGGAAATGCAACATAAATTTCATGACATCCCAGAAACACAAGCTATACCATTGCTAGGGCACTTTCAGTTGAGAATCAATGTCAGAAATTCAACCTGATCAAACTACAAAGCATGCATGTGAAGCAGGTTGTGGAACTCACCTACTAAATTACTATTTTTGAGATTCACATGGTCTTGGACTGTTCTGTTGGATCATGCCATGATGACTTTTCTCATTGTTATGAGATATTCTTGTTAAAAGATTTAGTGACACTTGTCATTTCAAGTTCTTGAGAAGACTGGGGGGGTGGACAGACCAGCTGTGAGTTTTAGCTGTGTCAGGAGTACTGACTTTGAAGTCAGGAGTGAAACATGCTCACAGAGCAATAAACAGTCCTTCTTCAAGGGGCTTCTAAAATAATGAGGCAGATGAGAAATGATGAGAGATGGAACAAAAGCTAATGAGAGTAGTCATATGGAAGACAGAAATGATATGAGAAATGTTCCCAAGGCAGAAGTGATTGCATTTGGAACACATTTTTATCAGAAGGAGGAGGCATATATAAAAGGAACATATTCATACTACAAACACAAATTTATACAATGACAATTACCCAAAGACTCATGTTTATAACATTTTACAACAGACCCAGACAGATTAACCCCCACCTAATAAAAACCTCATAATAAATCTATGATGAAACAGAAAAAGAAATCAAAGGGCATACCAAAATTATAACTATTTATGGAACAACTGTGTATGACAACAATCTGAATATTGTCAGAAAATATTTTCTACAACCAAAAATATGAAGAAGAAACCACACACACACACAAAAAAGGGTAAAAGGGACAGAGATTCAACATAGTCAAGTCTCACACACCCAGGTAGGTAACTTACACACACGAGAATAATCACAATTGCAGAAGTTCTCTCTAAGGAGCAAGGAACTCAAGTCCTACATAAAGCTCCTCAGTCCATGGATCCTGTCATGGAGAAATGAGACCCAACATCTTGCTTTGAAAGTCAATGACACTTGCATATAGCAATGCTGAAGGGCTGTAGGAATAAGAGTTTGTTTTTAGAGTGCTTTCAAAACTTCACATGCTCTATGTCATGGTACAGAGCACTTGCTGATTTTGGAGAGTCTCATAAAGAACCTGGAGGCAACTGGAACTCCTCCTGGAGTTGTTGGCAGCAGTTTGTTTCAGGCACTCATTCTACTATGTTATCACTAGTACTGATAAGTGCCATTTTGAATTCTTCCTCTACCCTATTAGCTCTGGAGACCTAGTTGCACACCACAGGTTGGCACTAATCTTGGGAATCCAGGGATGAGCAGCCAGCCATACAGGAAACTGACCACACCTACCTGTGGGCTGGTGGCCGCCATAAAAATCAAGACTCACAGCCAGCCAGTTAAGGGTCCTGCCTCCTTACTATTAAGAGTAGTTGACCCCACTATATATATATATATATATATATATATATATATATATATATAAAAGGACTCATGCAGTGCACATAGGAGACAGATCTATGTCATACAGCTCTGGTAACCAGAGGAGAGGGTGCTGCTGGATGTCTCCTACATAAGGCCACTTTTCCAAGAATGGGACATGTAATGACCCAGGTAATACATATAAATAAACATAGAGAATTGAGTAAAATGAGAAGACAGAGGAATATGTTCCAAAGGGAGGAACAAGACAAAGCCCCAGAGGAAGAAACAAATGAGGTAGAGATAAGCAATGTAACTGATAAAGAGTTTAAGATAATGATCCTAAGATATTCAAATGAACTTAGGACTGAATGAACACAGTGAGAAGTTTAACGAAGTTAAAAAGAACAGAAGACCCAAACAAATCTGAAGAATGCAGTAACTGAAATTAAAAAAAAAAAAAAAACACTAGAATAAATCAATAGTAGATTAGATGATGCATAAATAAGAATAGGTCATTGAACTGGAAGACAGAGTAGTAGAAATCAGAAAAGTTGAACAGAAAAATGAAAAACTAATTTAAAAAAATGAGGATAGTTTGAGAGAACACTGGAAAAATATCAAGTGTACTAATGTTTGAATTATAGGGGTTCCAAAAGGAGAAAAGGGAAGAAACGGGAAGATAATTTATATGAAGAATTAATAGCTGAAAATCTCCTAACTTGGGAAAAGAAACATACACTCGGGTCCAGGATATAGAGAAATCTTAAAGAGATATGAGCCCAAACAGATCCACACTGGGACATTAAAGTAGCAGATACTAAAACAAAAGAAAGAACCATAAAAGTGGCAAGACAAAAGCAACACATTACATATAATGAAGAGAAGCAAAAGGTAAGTGAGAAAGACAAAGATATACCCAACTGAATGCAGAGATCCAAAGGACAATAAGGAGAGACAAGAAAGTCTTCTTAGGTGAATGATGAAAAGAAATAGAGGAAAATAATAGAATGAGAAAGATTAGAGATCTCATCAAGAAAATTAGAGATACCAAAAAAAAATTTCATGCAAAGATAGACACAATAAATGACAGATACAATAAGGATCTAACAAAAAGCAAACAATATTAAGAAGAGGTGGCAAGAATACACAGAAGAACTGTACAAAACTGGTCTTAGTGACCTCTATAACCACATGATGTGGTCATCCACTTACAGCCAGACATCCTGGAGTGTGAAGTCAAGTGGGCCTTGCTGCTGCTAAGTCACTTCAGTCGTGTCCGACTCCATGTGACCCCAAAGACGGCAGCCCACCAGGCTCCCCCATCCCTGGGATTCTCCAGGCAAGAACACTGGAGTGGGGTGCTGTTTCCTTCTCCAATGCATGAAAGTGAAAGTGAAGTTGCTCAGTCATATCCAACCCTCAGCGACCACATGGACTGCAGCCTTCCAGGCTCCTCCATCCATGGGATTTTCTAGGCAAGAGTACTGGAGTGGGGTGCCATTTATTATGAACAAAGCTAACAGAGGTGATAGAATTCCAGCTGAGCTATTTCAAATCCTAAAAGATGATGCTGTGAAAGTGCTGCACTCAATATGCCAGCAAATTTGGAAAACTCAGCAGTGGCCACAGGACTGGAAAAGGTCAGCTTTCATTCCAATTCTAAAGAAGCACAATGCCAAAGAATGTTCAAACTACCGCACAGTTGCACTCATCTCACATGCTAGCAAGCTAATGATCAAAATCCTTTAAGTTAGTCTTAAACTGTACATGAACTGAGAACTTTCAGATGTACAAGCTGGGCTTAGAAAAGGCACAGGAACCAGAGATCAAATTGCCAACATCTGTTGGATCATCAAAAAACAAGAGAATTCCAGAAAAAAATCTTCTTCTGTTTCATTGATTACATTAAAGCCTTTGACAGTGTGGATCACAACAAACTGTGGAAAATTCTTAAAGTGATGGAAATACCAGACCACCTTACCTGCCTCCAAGAGATCTGTATGCATATCAAGAAGCAACAGTTAGAGCCAAACATGGAACAGCAGAATGGTTCAAAAGTGGGAAAGGGGGTACACCAATGCTATATATAGGCACTTTGCTTATTTAACTTAAAGACAGAGTACATCAGGCAAAATTCTGAGTTGGAGGAAGCAGAAGCTGGAATCAAGATTACCAGGAGAAATATCAATAACATCAGATATGCAGATGACACCATCCTAATGGCAGATACAAAAGAGGAACTAAAGAGTCTCTTGATGAAAATGAAAAAGAAGAGTGAAAAAGTTGGCTTAAAACTCAACATTCAGAAAACTAAGATCATGGCATCTGGTCCCTTCAGTTCAGTTCAGTTCAGTTCAGTCACTCAGTCGTATCTGACTGTTTGCGACCCCATGAACTGCAGCATGCCAGGCCTCCCTGTTCATCACCATTTCCAGGAGTTCACTCAGACTCACGTCCATCGAGTCGATGACGCCATCCAGCCATCTCATCCTCGGTCGTCCCCTTCTCCTCCTGCCTCCAATCCCTCCCAGTATCAGAGTCTTTTCCAGTGAGTCAACTCTTCGCATGAGGTGGCCTGAGTACTGAAGTTTCAGCTTTAGCATCATTCCTTCCAAAGAAATCCCAGGGCTGATCTCCTTCAGAATGGACTGGTTGGATCTCCTTGCAGTCCAAGGGACTCTCGAGAGTCTTCTCCAATACTACACTTCAAAAGCATCAATTCTTCAGTGCTCAGCCTTCTTCACAGTCCAACTCTCACATCCATACATGACCACTGGAAAAACCATAGCCTTGACTAGACGGACCTTAGTCGGCAAAGTAATGTCTCTGCTTTTGAATATACTATCTAGGTTGGTCATAACTTTTCTTTCAAGGAGTAAGTGTCTTTTAATTTCATGGCTGCAGTCACCATCTGCAGTGATTTTGGAGCCCCCAAAATAAAGTTTGACACTGATTCCACTGTTTCCCCATCTATTTCCCATCAAGTGATGGGATCAAATATCATGATCTTAGTTTTCTGAAGGTTGAGCCTCAAGCCAACTTTTTCACTCTCCTCTTTCACTTTCATCAAGAGGCTTTTAGATCCTCTTCACTTTCTGCCATAAGGGTGGTGTCATATGCATATCTGAGGTGATTGATATTTCTCCCAGCAATCCTGATTCTAGATTGTGTTTCTTCCAATCCAGCGTTTCTCATGATGTACTCTGCATAGAAGTTAAATAAGCAGGGGACAATATACAGCCTTGACGTACTCCTTTTCCTATTTGGAACCAGTCTGTTGTTTCATGTCTACTTCTAACTGTTGCTTCTTGACCTGCATACAGATTTCTCAAGAGGCAGATCAGGTGGTCTGATATTCCCATGTGTTTCAGAATTTTCCACAGTTGTGATCCACACAGTCAAAGGCTTTGGCATAATCAATAAAGAAGAAATAGATGTTTTTTCTGGAACTCTCTTGCTTTTTCCATGATCTAGCAGATGTTGGCAATTTGATCTCTGGTTCCTCTGCCTTTTCTAAAACCAGCTTGAACATCAGGGAGTTCACAGTTCACGTATTGCTGAAGCCTGGCTTGGAGAATTTTGAGCATTACTTTACTAGCATGTGTGATGAGTGCAACTGTACAGTAGTTTGAGCATTCTTTGGCATTGCCTTTCTTTGGGATTGGAATGAAAACTGACCTTTTCCAGTCCTGTGGCCACTGCTGAGTTTTCCCCATTTGCTGGCATATTGAGTGCTGCACTTTCACAGCATCATCTTTGAGGATTTGAAACAGCTCAGCTGGAATCCCATCACCTCCACTAGCTTTGGTCATAGTGATGCTTTCTAACCCATCACTTCATGGCAAATAGATGGGGAAACAGTGAAAACAGTGACAATTTTCTTGAGCTCCAAAATCACTGTTCGCAATGATTGCAGTCATAAAATTAAAAGACAATAAGTTATGACAAACAAGTAGTGTATTAAAAAGCAGAGATCACTTTGCTGACAAAGATCCTTGTAGTTGAAGGTATGGTTTTTCCAGTAGTCATGTACCAATGTGAGAGCTGGGCCATAAAGATTAGCTCTGAAGAACTGGTGCTTTTGAACTGTGGTTCTGGAGAAGACTCTTGAGAATCCCTTGGACAGCAAGGAGACCAAACCAGTCAATAATAAAGGAAGTCAACCATTAATACTCATTGGAAGAGCTGATGGTGAAGCTTAATCTCCAAGACCTTGGTCATCTGATGCAAAGAGCTATTCCAACAGGGTCATTGGAAAAGACCCTGATGATGGGAAAGATTGAGGGCAGAGGAAGAAGGAGACAACAGAGGATGAGATAGTTGGATGACATCACTGATTCAATAGAAGTGAGTTTGAGCAAACTCTGGGAAATAGTGAAGAACAGGGCAGCCTGGTGTGCTGCAGTCCATGAGGTGACAAAAAGTCGGACGTGATTAAGGGACTGAACAACTACAACAACATAAAGGAAACTTTCCTAAGATCACCAGCTGACCTTTCAGTAGAAATTACTCAGCCAAAGGGAATGGTATGATATATTCAAGGTGATGAAAGGATAAAGCCTATAACAAAGAATACATTGCCTGGCAGAGGTATAATTTAGATTTGGAGGCAAGAGAGAGTTTTACACACAAGGAAAAGCTCAGCACCAGTAACTTGCTTTACAACATACATTAATGGTACATTTCTAAGTGGAAAAGTAAAGACTATAAACAGAAATATAAAAATTATGAATGGAAATATCTCATTTGTAAATACAAATATATAGTAAAGGGAGTAGGTTAACCATTTACAAAGTCATTGTACAGGAGACAGGGATCAAGACCATCCCCATGGAAAATAAATGCAGAAAAACAAAATGGCTGTCTGGAGAGGCCTTACAAATAGCTGTGAAAAGAAGAGAGGCGAAAAGAAAAGGAGAAAAAGAAAGATATAAGCATCTGAATACAAATTCCAAAGAATAGAAAGAAGAGATAATAAAGCCTTCTTTAGAGATCAATGCAAAGAGATAGAGGAAAAGAACAGAACAGGAAAAACTAGAGATCTCTTCCCGAAAATTAGAGATACAAAGGGAACATTTCATGCAAAGATAGGTTCAATAAAGGACAGAAATGGTATGGACCTAAGAGAAGCAGAAGATATTAAGAAGAGGTGGCAAGAACACATGGAAGAACTGTACAAAAAGATCTTCAAGACCCAGATAATCATGATGATATGATCACTAATCTAGAACCAGACATCTTGGAATGTGAAGTCAAGTGGGCCTTAGAAAGCATCATTACAAACAAAGCTAGTGGAGGTGATAGAATTCCAGTGGAGCTGCTTCAGATCCTCAAAGATGATGCTGTGAAAGAGCAGCACTCAATATGCCAGCAAATGGGGAAAACTCAGCAGTGGCCACAGGACTGGAAAAGGTGAGTTTTAATTCCAATCACAAAGAAAGGCAAAGCCAAAGAATGCTCAAACTACCACACAGTTGCACTCATCTCACATGCTAGTAAAGTAATGCTCAAAATTCTCTAAGCCAGGCTTCAGCAATACGTGAACCGTGAAATTCCTGATGTTCAAGCTGGTTTTAGAAAAGGCAGAGGAACCGGAGATCAAATTGCCAACATTCGCTGGATCATGGAAAAAGCAAGAGAGTTCCAGAAAAAAACATCTATTTCTGCATTATTGACTATGCCAAAGCCTTTGACTGTGTGGATCACAATCAACTGTGGAAAATTCTGAAACAGATGGAATACCAGACCACCTAACTTGCCTCTTGAGAAATCTGTATGCAGGTCAGGAAGCAACAGTTAGAACTAGACATGGAACAACAGACTGGTTCCAAATAGAAAAAGGAGCATGTCAAGGCTGTATATTGTCCCCCTGCTTATTTAATTTATATGCAGAATACATCATGAGAAATGCTGGACTGGAAGAAACACAAGCTGGAATCAAGATTGCTGAGAGAAATATCAATAACCTCAGATATGCAATGTCACCACCCTTATGGCAGAAAGTGAAGAGGAGCTAAAAACTCTCTTTATGAAAGTGAAAGAGGAGAGCAAAAAGTTGGCTTAAAGCTCATCCTTCAGAAAACGAAGATCATGGCCTCTGGTCCCATTACTTGATGGGACACAGATGGGGAAACAGTGGAATCAGTGTCAAACTTTATTTTGGGGGGCTCCAAAATCACTGCAGATGGTGACTGCAGCCATGAAATTAAGAGACACTTACTCCTTGGAAGAAAAGTTATGACCAACCTAGATTGTATATACAAAAGCAGAGACATTACTTTGCCGACTAAGGTCCGTCTAGTCAAGGCTATGGTTTTTCCAGTGGTCATGTATGGATGTGAGAGTTGGACTGTGAAGAAGGCTGAGAGCCGAAGAACTGATGCTTTTGAAGTGTGGTGTTGGAGAAGACTCTTGAGAGTCCCTTGGACTGCAAGGAGATCCAACCAGTCCATTCTGAAGGAGATCAGCCCTGAGATTTCTTTGGAAGGAATGATGCTAAAGCTGAAACTTCAGTACTTTGGCCACCTGATGGAAGAGTTGACTCATTGGAAAGACTGTGTTGATGGGAAGGATTGGAGGCAGGAGGAGAAGGGGACGACCGAGGATGAGATGGCTGGATGGCGTCATCGACTCGATGGACGTGAGTCTGAGTGAACTCCGGGAGATGGTGATGAATAGGGAGGCCTGGCGTGCTGCGATTCATGGGGTCGCAAACAGTCAACACGACTGAGTGACTGAACTGAACTGAAAATAATCTATATCCACAATAAATATTTGAGACACACAAAACAAAAGATATAAAACATGATATCAAAAATATTAAATGTATGGAGTAGAAGTAAAAATGCATGGTTTTTAATGCATTTTCAACCTCTGAACTTCAGACATCATCAACTTACAATAATTATAATTAATAATTATATAATTATATTATAATTAATAATAATTTTGTAATATTTATGGATTTTACACATATACATATGGACTTCTCAGGTGGCAGTAGTGCTAAAGAACTTTTCTGCCAATGCAGGAGACATAAGAGACATGGGTTCCCTCCCCAGGTTTGGAAGATCCCCTGGAGGAAAGCATGGCAACCTACTCTTGTATTCTTGCCTGTATATATAGTTATGTATGGGCATATGTATGTGCATGTGTATGTGCATATATATATATATATATATATTTACATATAGTTATGTATGTTTGCATGCATACTCAGTTGCTTCAGTCATGTCTGACTCTGTGCAACCCTTTGGACTGTAGCCCATCAGGCTCCTCTGTCCCTGGGATTCTCCAGGCAAGAATACTGGAGTGTGCCACTATGCCCTCCTTGAAGGTATCTTCCCAACCCAGGGATTAAACTAGCATCTCCTGCATTTATGGCAGATTCTTTACAACTGAGCCACTGAGGAAGCCCATAATCATATATATATTTACATATAGTCATATATGAGCATCATGATAATCACAAACCAAAAATCTATAGTAGATATACACATACATAAAAGAGAAAGAAGTCCAAACATAGTATTAAACATAGTCATCAAACATCACAAGACAAGAGAATAAAGCATTCCAGAGAAGTCTCCTCTCTTCCTCCATATGAGGTTATAGTAAGAAAATGACTATTAAACAGAAAGTGAGGTGAGGTGAGGTGAGGTGAAGTCGCTTAGTCGTGTCCGACTCTTTGCGACCCCGTGGACTGTCATCTACTAGGCTTCTCCGTCCATGGGATTCTCCAAGCAAGAATACTGGAGTGGATTGCCATTTCCTTCTCCAGGGGATCTTCCCAACCCAGGGATCGAACCTGGTCTCCCACATTGGAGGCAGATGCTTTAACCTCTGAGCTACCAGGGATAGGCCTCACTAAACTCCACATCTGCTAGAGCCTTGATCTTAGACTGTCTATCCTCCAGAACTATGAGAAGTAAATTTCCTTTTCTTAAAATCTGCTCAGTCTATGGTATTTTTATAGCAGTGTGAACAGACTGATAGACAGACAATGGAAAAGCTATTGAAATCTGAATAAATTTTGTCTACTAGTTAATGTCAGCATACCAATGTTAATTTATTAGTTTTGAAACATATACTAGGGTTATGTAAGATGTTAACACTAGGAGAAACTGGGTTGAAAGGCATGCAGAAATTCTGAACTATCTTTACCACTTTTCTGTAAATCTAAAATTATCCCAAAATTAAAGTTAATTTTAAAAAGGATTAATAATACTCAGCAATATCATACAGCTGCTACATTCCCTGTCAATACATACATTATCCAGACAAATGAACTTGCCAATGTGTTGTATCTTTTATCTTAGACAAACAATAATTACAGATATTTTTTAATAGGTGCAGAAATATAGTTGAAAATACTGGGCTTCCAATTATAACTTAGCTTTCCATAAATTGATAACTAAAGCATTAGTAATAAAATTTCTTGCATATTACATCTCAAACAGTGCTCATCCTCTGAAAATTTTCGAAAATAAGATCATTGAAATTGTTATTTTTTGCATCAAATATCAAAGAGCAATAATTTTGTATAAAATAAATGATTTATTTAAAATAAAAGTAAAATATTAAGTGGAAAACTAAAGGGTATTGATAAAAGAATTATAACGAATACAAAATGCTAAATTGAATAAACTGCACAGTAAATAAATAATGCTGCTGCTGCTGCTGTTAAGTCGCTTCAGTCATGTCCGACTCTGTGCAACCCCATAGACGGCAGCCCACCAGGTTCTGCCATCCCTGGGATTCTCCAGGCAAGAACACTGGAGTGGGTTGCCATTTCCTTCTCCAATGCATGAAAGTGAAAAGTGAAAGTGAAGTCGCTCAGTTGTGTCTGACTCTTTGTGATCCCATGGACTGCAGCTTACTAGGCTCCTCTGTCCATGGGATTTTCCAGGCAAGAGTACTGGAGTGGGATGCCATTACCTTCTCCAAAATAAATAATAAATGGCAATAAATACAGAAATTGCTTAGTTACAAAAGATTGAGGAAGATGAATGAGAATATTGAGTTAGTAGGTGAATAGAAGAGTAGATGAGAGATGAGAAGAGAATGATAACTGAGATCTATTTAACTAGAATGTTTAAAAATACTATTGAACATAAAAGTTTGATCTTAAAGTGATTTTGTTCCTGAAAAATAAAAAGTAAGTACTTGAGTAGTAGGTTTGGTTCTCTATATTGTAACATTAATATTGCTTAATTTCAACATTTGAAAAACATGTATACAAAAGAGTAATGAGCTATTGTGTAGAATAGACTTAATTTGGCCATTTGTTCTATAGCTCAATGACTCAATTAAAAAAATTGCTATTCTGAAGCACTTTTAATTAAGAATATGACATGATTCATTAACATGCAGCTCTAAAAATAAGTGACCAATTACAATATGTTGACAAAAGGAAGTTACTTTATGTGTTGCCACCAAATTTTCATAAGAAGCAAAAACTGGACTCATGAAAGTATGCTTCAAAAAGTGGGGAGGTAAAGGTTTAAGATTTTTAAAAAGTGAACTCAAAATATTCTGTCAGTGGCTTATACCTAAACATAAGTATTGAACATATATATTGTTCCACAATCAAACGTTCATGTTGATTAATGATTACAAAGAGCTTACTTTTGGAGCAGAAACTCTAGTTTTATATAACCAATATTTATGGTGTTCAATCATGTTTATTTATTCATATAGTAAATGATGACTCAAGTTGTGTGCTAAGTTACTTCAGTCATGTTCTACTCTTTGCGGTCGCATGGACTGGAGCCTGGAGGACTGGAGCCCACCAGGCTCTTCTGTCTATGGGGTTCTCCGGGCAAGAACACTGGAGTGGTTTGCCTTTTCCTTCACCAGGGGATCTTCCTGACCCAAGGATTGAACCCATGTCTCTTACATCACTTGCATTGGCAGATGGGCTGTTTATCCCTAGCACTACCTGGGAAGCCCTAATTTTACAACTGAAATACCTGATACAGAGGAGCTGACAGGCTGTCTCAGAATCACACAGGAACAAACCAACCCTAGAACTAAAGACTAACTCTATTTTAAACAATTGACATGAAGCTGATCAGACCACCACATGACCAGTTTCAAGAGGACTGTCAGAGCTGACTATGCTGTTTCTGCTTGTAGCATGTAACCCCTTCCCTCCATCTGTAAAAGTTCTATAAGTGTTCTTGCCAACTGATGGTCAGTGAGGGGACTCAGCCTTCAGATAGATCGTTATTCCTCCCAGGTTCCTAGCCTCCAAAATGAGGCAAGCTTTCCTTTCCACCAACTTTGCCTCTTCATCGGCTTCTAAGCAGCAAGCAGCCAGCCTTTGGTAACGGCTTTTCTAGTGTCCAATGTGAGGCTGTGGCGCTCTCAGGACATCTGGTTCCTGGGAGGTTTTCCCAAGAATTGGCAGCAGGCCGTGGAGATTGTGCACCTGATGGATGTGATGAGCCAGCTGCTGGTGGCTCACTGGCCTCAAAAGGGGATTTGGTGGAACATCCCTAGCAGCTGCCAAAACCATATGTTTTGGGGATCCTCTCTGTTTCTCCTCTGTTCAACACTAGCTGCCAACTCAAGCTTTTCCTTGGTGAAAGTAAAACAAGCCTCTGGATGAGCTGATGATCTTCAAAACTGTGTAAGTTCAGCTGTGTGCACCAAACAACCTTCTCTTTTGAGCACAAAGCACTATTTGGGCACTTTTGTCAGTTGGCTCTGACCTGTGTCTCACATAGAGAACCGTTTGTGAACAAGAAATGCTACTGGACAATTTTGGCAGTTGGTTCTGATGTGTATCTGACCCATGGACTGTTTGTATTGGGAAGTGTTTGTTAGGAACTCCATATTGGTATCCTCTTGGCTAATTTGTGACATTTCTGCCTTCTGGTGTGTGAACGTTTATACCATTAGTGTGATTGGTGTTTTCATCGCCTTTTGTAAAATGAGAAACTCAGTTTTCAATTCATTAGAAAATTTTAGCCATGAAATTATGACTTAAGGGAAAAAAAGATCATTTTTAACAATGTATGATAATGGTATTCTTAAGATTCTAGAGAAAATTGTTTAAGATGAAACTCTTTTGAAATGTCAAGACTGGTTCTTTTATATATGTAGTTAAAAATTTGGCTTGATAAAATAATGTTCTCAGAATTCTGACCCTAGGAGAGCAAACAAATGCCTAAGAGAAAGCTCAAAGTTAACAGTTTTCATGTCTGTGAACTGCAAACACAGTCCACTTTGCCTGAGATTTCAGAACTTGAAAAGATGTTTACTTTATTAGACACATATCTTATATCATATTAAAGAGAAATTATGCTATAAAAATTCTTAGAGGTCACAAAATATGTTTTTAAGCTGTCCAATCAGCAAATGCTAATATAATAGTTTAATAACTTGTTTCTTGGTTTTGTAAAGTAGACTAAGGGTTAAAAATTATGATATATACTTCTGTTCAGATCAGTCATTCAGTCATGTCCAACTCTTTGCAACTCCATGGACTGCAGTACCGCAGGCCTCCCTGTCCATCACCAACTCTCAGAATTTACCCAAACTCATTTCCATTGAGTTGGTGATACCATCCAACCATCTCATCCTCTGTCACCTCCTTATCTTACTGCCTTCAATCTTTCCCAGCATCATGGTCTTTTCAAATGAGTCAGCTCTTAGCAGCAGGTGGCCAAAGTATTTCAATTTCAGCTTCAACATCAGTCCTTCCAATTTACACTCAGAACTGATCTCCTTGAGGATGGACTGGTTGGATCTCCTTGCAGTCCAAGGGACTCTCAAGAGTCTTCTCCAACACCACAGTTCAAAAGCATCAATTCCTTGGCACTCAGCTTACTTTATAGTCCAATACTCACATCCATACATGACTACTGGAAAAACTATAGCTTTGACTAGATGGACCTTTGTTGACAAAGCAACGCCTCTGCCTTTTAATATGCTGTCTAGGTTGTTCATAAGTTTCCTTCTAAGGAGTAAGTGTCTTTTAATTCCATGACTGCAATTACCATCTGCAGTGATTTTGAGCCACTCCTCACCAAAAAAAAAAAAAACAAAACAAAAAACAAAAAACAAGAAAAGTCAGCCACTGTTTCCACTGTTTCTCCATCTATTTGCCATGAAGTGATAGGACCAGATGCCATGATCTTTGTTTTCTGAATGTTGACCTTTAAACAAACGTTTTCACTCTCCTCTTTCACTTTCATCAAAAGGCTCTTTGGTTCTTCTTTGCTTTCTGCCACAGGGTGATGTCATCTGCATGTCTGAAGTTATTGATATTTCGTATGGCAGTCTTGATTCCAAAATGTGCTTCATCCAGCCCAGTGTTTCTCATGATGTACTCTGCATATAACTTAAGTAAGCCAGGTGACAATATACAGCCTTGACAACCTCCTTTCCAGATTTGAAACCAGTCTGATGTTCCATGTCCAATTCTAACTGTTGCTTCCTGACCTGCATACAGATTTCTCAAGAGGCAGGTCAAGTGGTTTGGTATTCCCAGCTCTTTCAGAATTTTCCAATTTGTGGTGATCTATATAGTCAGAAGGAGATCAGCCCTGGGATTTCTTTGGAAGGAATTATACTAAAGCTGAAACTCTAGTACTTTGGCCACCTCATGCAAAGAGTTGACTCACTGGAAAAGACTCTGATGCTGGGAGGGGTTGGGGGCAGGAGGAGAAAGGGATGACAGAGGATGAGATGACTAGATGGAATCACCAATTCAATGGACGTGAGTCTGAGTGAACTCCTAGAGTTGGTGATGGACAGGGAGGCCTGGCCTGCTGCGATTCATGGGGTCACAAAGAGTCAGGCACGACTGAGGGATTGAACTGAACTGAACTGATATAGTCAGAGGTTTTGGCAGTCAATAGAGCAGAAATAGTTGTTTTTTTCTGGAACTCTTGCTTTTTCGATGATCCAGCACATGTTGGCAATTTGATCTCTGGTTTCTCTGTCTTTTCTAAAACCAGCTTGAACATCTGCAAGTTCATGGGTCACCTTATTGCTGAAACTGGCTTGAAGAATTTTTGAGCACGATGTTACTAACGTGTGAACTGAGTACAATTGTGTGGTAGTTTGAGCATTCTTTCGCTTTGCCTTTTTTGGGGATTGGAATGAAAACCAACCTTTTCCTGTCCTGTGGCCACTGCTAAGTTTTCCAAATTTGCCAGCATGAGTGTAGCAGTTTTATAGCATCATCTTTTAGGATTTAAAATAGCTCAGCTGGAATTCCATCACTTCCACTAGCTTTGTTCATAATGATGTTTCCTAAGGCCCACTTGACTTCACATTCCAGAATGTTTGGCTCTAGGTGAGTGATCACACCATCGTGATTATCTTGGTCATGAAGATCTTTTTGTACAGTTCTTCTGTGTATTCTTGTCACCACTTCTTAATATCTTCTGCTTCTGTTAAGTCTATACCATTTTTGTCCTTTATTGAGCACATCTTTGCAAGAAATTTTCCCTTGATATCTCTAATTTTATTGAAGAGATTCTCTAATCTTTCCATTTCAATTGTTTTCCTCTATTTCTTTGCACTGATCTGATCACTGAAAAAGGCTTTCTTATCTCTCCTTGCTATTCTTTGGAACTCTGCTTTCAAACAGTTGTATCTTTAATTTTCTCCTTCTCTTTTGCTTCTCTTCTTTTCACAGCTATTTGCAAGGCCTCCTCAGACAGCCATTTTTCTTTTTTGCATTTCTTTTTCTTGGAGATAGTCTTGATCCCTGTCTCCTATACAATGTCATTAACCTCTATCCATAGTTTATCAGGCACTCTGTCTATCAGATCTAGTCCCTTCAATATATTTCTCACTTCCACTGTATAATCATAAGGGATTTGATTTAGGTCATACCTGAATGGTCTAGTGGCTTTCCCTACTTTCTTCAATTTAAGTCTAAATTTGGCTACAAGTTCATGATCTTAGCCATAGTCAGCTCCCAGTCTTGTTTTTGCTGACTGTATAGAGCTCCATCTTTGGCTGCAAAGAATATAATCACTCTGCTTTTGGTGTTGGGCATCTGGTGATGTCCATGTATAGAGTCTTCTCCTGTGTTATTGGAAAAGGGTGTTTGCTATGACCAGTGCATTCTCTTGGCAAAACTCTAGTAGACTTTACCCTGCTTCATTCTGTACTCCAAGGCCAAATTTGCCTGTTACTCCAGGTGTTTCTTGACTTCCTACTTTTGCATTCCAGTTCCCTATAATGAAATGGACATCTTTTTTGGTGTTAGTTCTAGAAGATGTTGTAGGTCTTCGTAGAATGGTTAAACTTCAGTTTCTTCAGTGTTACTGATTGGGGCATAGACTTGGATTACCATGATTGGATTGCTGGATTGCCTTGGAAATGAAAAGAGATCATTCTGTCATTTTTCAGATTTCATCTAAGTACTGCATTTAGGATTCTTGTTGACTATGATGGCTATTTCATTTCTTCTAAGGGATTCCTGCACACAGTAGTAGATATGATGGTCATCTGAGTTAAATTACCCATTCCAGTCCATTTTAGTTTACTGATTCCTAAAATGTTGACCTTCACTCTTGTCATCTCCTGTTTGACCACTTTTGATTTGCCTTGGTTTATGGACCTAACTTTCCAGGTTCCTATGCAATATTGCTCTTTATATTATTGGAGCTTGCTTCTATCACCAGTAACAGCCACAACTGGTTGTTGTTTTTGCTTTGGCTCCATCTCTTTATTCTTCCTGGAGATATTTCTCCACTGATCTCCAGTAGCATACTGGGCATCTACTGACCTGGGGAGTTCATCTTTCTGTCCTATCTTTTTGCCTTTTCATACTGTTCATGGTGTTCTCAAGGCAAAGAATACTGAAGTGGTTTACCATTCCCCTCTCGAGTGGACCACATTTTGTCAGAACTCTCCACCATGACCTGTCAGTCTTTGGTGGGCTTACACAGGGATGGCTTAGTTTCATTGAGTAAGACAAGGCTGTGGTCCATGTGATTAGACTGGTTAGTTTTCTGTGGTTGTGTTTTCAGTCTATCTGCCCTCTGATTTCTTCTCTCAATGCCTACCATCTTATTGGGATTTCTCTTACTTTGGACATGGGGTATCTCTTCACAGCTACCCAAGCAAAGTACAGCCACTGCCCCTTACCTTGGAGGTGGGATATCTCCTCATGGCCACAGCAACTGACCTTGGATGTAGGGTATCTCCTCTCGGCTACTCGCTGCTTCAGTGCTGAACCACCACCCATCATCACTCCAGCACCATGCAGCTGCTACTCATTGCTACAACACCATATGTAAATCTATTAAAAGTGATCAAAGAAGTGTTTTAGTTTCTAAAACACATAGGAAAAGTGTTTTCAGAGAGGAAAGATATTAAAGAAGCAGATATTTTTGTTGAAAAAAAATGATGACAACAGTTTTTTCCAAGAACTGTTATTTTTGGATGGGGGAAAACATGGGACAAATCATATGAATACAAAAAGTGATAAAACGTTTGTGCAAAAAGGGAAATTTGAGTGGAAAAAATGTGACATGTACAGGAGTGATTAAGATTAGGTTGGATTTAATTTGGTAACTGAACTTTATTATTAATAATAGTAAAAGCTGGTACAAAACTGGAATTTGTTTTCTTTTCCTCCCTTATGAAAACAAAATCTCCCTAGAATATTGAGCTGCTTTTTATAACAGATTTTTAGATTCTTTCTCTAGCTAACTTTGAGGATTCCAAAGGAACCCTAGGCACACCAGAAGAAATATTGACATTAGAGTAACTAAAATTATTTGGTATGTTAAATTATATGGAAAACATTTTGATAAGTTTCAGGTCATATTTTCTCTGGAAAAACTTCAGCCAAACAGTAAACTTAATTAGAGAAGTGAGAAAATGCTGAAACAAAGGAAAATAGCAAAAGAGACCAAATAATAGTCTATTAAGCATAGTCAAGGACTTTTCATTCCTTCCCAAGAACTGCAAATTATATTTTGAGCCCTATCTTCTGAGCTGTCTTTTCAGTATAAAAACCACTACCAGGTGGAAAAAGTTGACTGCATGATGACCAAACTGTAGCCGTGAGATAGCTGTTACACTGCTGCTGCTGCTGCAGCTAAGTCGCTTCAGTTGTGTCTGACTCTTTGCGACCCCGTAGACGGCAGCCCACTAGGCTCCTGTGTCCCTGGGATTCTCCAGGCAAGACTACTGGAGTGGGTTGCCATTTCCTTCTCCAATGCAAGCAAGTGAAAAGTGAAAGTGAAGTCTCTCAGTCGTGCCCAACTCTTAGCGACCCCATAGACTGCAGCCTACCAGGCTCCTCCATCCGTGGGATTTTCCAGGCAAGAGTACTTGTTATAACTGACCTCAAAAAATGGAAACAAACCAACCCTGTAACTAAAGACTAGTTGTTAAATTTAAGACATTCAAGATGAATCTGATCAGACCACTGCTTGACTAATTTCAAGAAGACTCAGAGCTAAATGTGTTTTTTCTACATGTAGCCCCTCCCTCCACCTATAAAAGGTCAATAAGATCTCTTGCCCATTGACTGTCAGTGGAAAGAGTTAACCTTTGGACAGAACTGCCCTCTCTCCCCTCCCCAATCTCGCCAGGTTGCTAGCCTCTGAAATAAAGCAAACATTTCTTTACACCAACCTTTCCTCTTTATTCGTCTGTGAGAGGCAAGCAAGCTGGGCCTTCACTTTCAGTAACAGTATCAGTTGTTAAAGCAAGATCTTGGCTAAAAACACTTGGAGAATGAAATGTGCATAAGGGATTCTTAAAATCTCCAATGTATCCCTGGGAATTTAGAAGGCTAAATATACATGCAGTGCTATGCACATGGTTAAGAGCCCTGAGAGGGTACCAGTCTCTCACTGCTAACTTGAGGTCCTGCACAGGAAGTGAAGGGTTAAAGCAGAACTGTAAACTGCCTGAGCACTGAAGACATGCCCCAACACACACACACACACACACACACACACACACACACACACACACACACGGCACTTGACAACTTGGCAAAGGGCAGAAAATTTGTTAAAAAAAAAAAATCTGACCAATCTTCAGATTCCAATAAGCTAACTGAATGCAAACTTCAGTGACTCACACATCAGGAAATTGAGAATCAGTTCAGGAAAGTCAGTAAACAAAAACAAGGTATCCACAACAATAAACTCTGAATAGGGGAAACTTGATTTCCAGAGCTGGCACTTTTTATCTAAAATAACCAGTTTTGAAAAAAAAAAAAAGAGAGAGAGAGAGAGAGAGATATGAAGAATGGGACATGATTATTTAGTTGTTATGGTATGTCATTGATATTTTAGTCTCTAAGTTATGTTCAACTGTTTTTGCAACCCCATGGATTGTAACCCACCGGTCTCCCCTGTCCATAGGATTTCCCAGGAAGAACACTAGTGTGAGTTGCTCTTTCCTTCACCAGGGGATCTTCCTGACCCAAGAATTGAACCTGAGTCCCCTGCCTGGCAGGCAGATTCTTTACTGCTGAGCCACCATGGGGGAAAACCAAGTTAATGAAAATTATTCCAAAGGTGCATCTGAACTTTGTAGCCCACAGAATTTTCCAGGTGGGAGTACTGGAGTGGGTTGCCATTTCCTGACTTCTTTGGTGGCTCAGAAGGTAAAGCGTCTGCCTACAGCGCGGGAGACCTAAGTTCAATCCCTGGGTCAGAAAGATCTTCTGGAGAAGGAAATGGCAACACACTCCAGTATTCTTGCCTGGAGAATCCCGTGGATGGAGGAGCCTGGTAAGCTACAGTCCATGGGGTCGCAAAGAGTCAGACACGACTGAGCAACTTCACTTACTCACTCATTCCAAAGTCGCATCCGAACTTTAGGGGCACAGATGTTGAACGCAGTTCAGTCCTGTTGCTCAGTCGTGTCCTACTTTCTGCGACCCCGTGAATTGGAGCACACCAGGCCTCCCTGTCCATCACCAACTCCTGGAGTCCACCCAAACCCATGTCCACTGAGTCAGTGATAAATAGTGACTTTAAGTATGCTCAGACAAATAAAGGTACGTGTGTCTAAAGAATTAATGTATAGCAATGATGCCTCACCAGATGTAGAATCAAAAAAAGAAAGGAAGGTAGGAAGGGAAGAAATTGTGGGGGCAAAACACATAGAATAAAGCAGTATTATTCTCAAATACTTCTCAAAAAATGTTTATTACAACTTTTCTTATAAGAGAAAGATGATGGAAATACCGTTAAAAACAACCAATTTAATTTCATTGTTTTGATGTGGAGAATTGAGTCAAATATTCTGAAAAAGTTTATTCATTTAATAAATTTATGCTTGACATCCAGAACTAAGAATTGTGAGCATACATCTCTGGGCAGAATTAAACAATGTTAATATGAATTTTGAAAGCATTTAATTTGTTGGTCAAGAAGTTAAGGGTTATTCACACATATTATCTGAATTAATTAGTACACCTCTGTACAGCTTCTCTAAAGTCAGAGGAAAAATAAAAGATGTCAAATTCTGGTTCAGAATGGAATGTGTATTTATGTAAGGTGAATTTGCTTATTTGGCTTCTGTCTGTTTTGGTGGACAGATTATAGTTAGGTCTTGCCTTGAGTCTACTCATTGTACTTAATTTTGCTTCTGTTTTTTTCTTCTTCCTCTCTTATTATGCCATCCCTGGTTTAAACTGAGTGGTTATGAGAGTTTGCTTTCTTTCCTGCCTTATATCATTTATATTTCTTTGAAAATATGTATAGTGCTACTAGTTGTCTTAGTATCATTTTAATTGCCCTAGTATTATTAATATGCATGTGCATCCAAGTCATGTCTATATTCAAGACATACTAAATGTCCTACTTCAAGGGTAGTTCAGGTACCTTATAACAGAGTATTCCCAATTTCTCCCTTCTAGCCTTTATAATATTCATGACATTAGTTAAACTTATCCATCTTCCATAATCATGTGATACATTGCTTCTGTAATTATTGTGAACAAGCACATATATTTTATCAAATAAGAATAAGAAAGTTATTATCCCATCATTTTATTGCTTATCTGGCATGTTTCTTCCATCTTCTTTCTTATTTGAAATTTTAATTTCATTCTGACCTATGTTGTTTTCCTTCACACTGCAAAACTTCATTTAAAATGTCTTGAAGGGCAAGTAGGCTGCGATAAATTTTTTTATGTTTTAGTTTTTTCACAGAAAGTCTCTATATCCCCCTAAATTCAGATGATAATCTTTTGTATATATAATTCAAGATATATAGTTTTGTTTTTTGATTAAAAATATTTTACTTTGCTTTTTTTATGGTTTTTGACACAAGTTGATACTGATTCTTTTTTTTTTTTTTTTAGTCCTTCTGTAAGTAAGGCATATTCTCCTCCCTGTATTCTTTCAAGATTTTTTTCTTCACATTTGGTTTTCAGCAGTTTGAATGTGATGTGCCAAGTTGTTTTTGAATCCAAAGGCTTTTTAAATTTTGAAGTTAAAAGCTGTACTCTAGTCCAGATGGCACAATCTCTTTAAAATATTGTGGACTTCCTATGTATTGGATTACAACTGACTTGTAACTGATTATGAGAGGGTAGGGGGAGAAACATTATCACAAATCCCTGTGAAAAGGTCCCTTTCAACTTTAGTTTGTCAGTCAGGGTGCTATGGACCAGCACCAGTCTAGTTCTTAAAAGTCCTGTTATAGTGTCCTGATAGGCTTTCTTGATGGCTAGGTGGGTAAAGAATCCACTTGCAATGCAGGAGACATGGGTTTGATCACCTGGGTCAGAAAGATTCCCTGGATAAGGAAATGCCAATCCACTCCAGCATTCTAGCCTGAAAATCCCATGGACAGGGGAGCTTGGTGGGCTACAGTCTTTGTGGTCACAAAAGAGTCAGACACGACTTACTGAGCAACTGAACATGGTGTTCTGAGGAAGTACTAGACAGCTTCCTCATATTTTCTGAAGATACTTTTTGAATCCATTTTATCTCACCTAGAGCATCTATGAAGTATCCCTTAAACCTTTTTGAGATCTTAACAAATTGATCTTTTATAACCTTGACTATAATACTGTATTCTTCTTTCAGTGTCCTAAATTTGATCTTTATTCTGAGGCCATTTTTATTGTGATTTTCTTTCCCTTGGAAAAAGATAGATGAAAAATAATTTTATTTTTGAATGGAGGAAATCCTGGCTATTTTATATTTATTTTCTATTCTGTTTGAAAACCCAACATTTCCTTCTCAACCTCCTCTCTCTCTCTCTCTCTTCCTGTACTTAATCACACTTCATTTAGAGGTAGCTAGAAGAAACTATTTGGCATTTTTATAGTCTGCCTGGAAATCAGCAGTTTTGCCACTGCTATTCCAACCTTTCATGAAGTCTTCTTTGGGTCTTTGTTAAGTGTCTGATCCCAAAGTTAAGGCATAGATTTGTTCAAAAGCACTCTACTTTTTGCTTGCAATTTCTACAGCAGTTAATGTTTCCTCCATAATAATCCAGGCCCCAATTATTGACTTGACAAAATAATAATCTAATTTCTTGAAACTCTTCAGTCTGTTCTTGGCTTATCTGGTAGTTTGTTTTGCATGATTTGCTAGTGGCTATGCAAGCAGCTAAATGCTGCTTGCAATTATCTACATTGTCTGCAATCTTGGTTCATCTGGGACAGCGAGATAGTTGGATTTCTCTCTCACTCCAAGTAGTTTTGGGGTATCTCCTTCCCTGGTGGCTCAGAGGTTAAAGTGTCTGCCTCCAATGCGGGAGACCCAGGTTCGATACCTGGGTTGGGAGGGTCTCCTGGAGAAGGAAATGGCAATCCACTCCAGTATTCTTGCCTGGAGAATCCCATGGATGGAGAATCCCATGGACAGAGAAGCCTGGTAGGTTACAGTCCACGGGGTCGCAAAGAGTCGGACACGACTGAGCGACTTCACCTCACCTCACCTCCTCTGTCTAAATGTAGTCTCTCCACCTGGTCTTTTCACTGGGAAGCTCTAGTAGAATAGCTAACTTCTGAATACAAAAAATTAGACAGCCTGCTTGGTCTTCTTAAAGCTTAGGCCCAGTATTGGCATGTTGTACAACTGTCACTTGGGCTAAAGCAAGTCTCTGGCCCATTGCAGATTCTAGAAGAGGCTACACAAGAGCATGACTAGTGAATGTCTGTGGTTCATTGGGGGCTTCCCTGATAGCTCAGTTGGTAAAGAATCTGCTTGCAATGCTGGAGACCCTGGTTCCCATTCCTAGGTCGGGAATATCCCCTGGGGAAGGGATAGGCTACCCACTCCAGTGTTCTTAGGCTTCCTTTGTGACTTAGCTGGTAAAGAATCTGCCTGCAATGTGGGTGACCTGCATTCAGTCCCTGAGTTGGGAAGCTCCCCTGGTGAAGGGAAAGGATACCCACTCCAGTATTCTGGCCTGGAGAATTCCATGGACAGTCCATGGGGTTGCAAAGAGTTGGACACAATGGAGCAACTCTGTGGTTCATTGGAGGTAACCAATGTAGTGGTCTATCACAATTGCATAATCAATATAACCAATGGTATAGAGTAAGTATGGAACAAATGGGTATAACTCATTTAAAAATATTCAAAAATGTTTTCTATAATTTTATTTTGGTTATGACTGGATTTGGGAGATAAGTAGGGATAAGCATGGGCTAAAAACATTGTATGCTGGAATGCATTTACCCATTGAAATGTTATCGCTTTACAACAAAAACTTTGCTAACACTACAGTTTAAACAATAAAATTTCTAAATTGTTATCTATAAATCACATTTAGAGCTCGCTGCTTTGGCACAGCACAACTACTTTTAGTTAATAATAATTTTAATGATTTTTGATGTTGTTTTACTGATCTGATTTGAACTGGTGTTAACAAAATAAAGACAGTGAATTGTTATTTCTTAAGTAGAAGTGAGACATTTACTCTATTGTCAGTAATAAAATAATTAAGTCATGTAGTTGACCTCTAAAATGTCAGTTGAAACAAATGAATTCAAAGCAAACTGTGAATCCTATAAATAAATTCATTAATGGCTTGCTTCTTAGTCAACAGGAACATTTAAGATGAACAGCAACACCCGATTATGCACTTATAAAATAGAAAGAGCCATCTCATGTCCTGTTGGGTAAAACAGTGCATTACTTCAATTTGCACAAATATTTTCTCTAGAGGAGTCATACTGTGTTTACAATGATTTCATAATTTTCTAGCTCAATTGCATGCTGTGACTTAAATAGAAGGTGGGTTAATGGCAAAAATATAGAGGAGAAAAATCACACATTATAACTAAAACTCTGAAATATACAGACGTAAAATTCTACATTATATTCCTAATTATCCATTTTACTTTTATGTGTATATAAGAAAATATTTATGGATTGTCAGAGCTACAAACATTAAAGATACCTTACTTAATCCTGTTTCAGACAACAGTAATTCCAGTATTTAGATAAATCAACTCCCAAGAATATGGCAATGTTTAAGAAAAAAACATTTTACCACCTATCTAGGGAATATGTTTCATAGGAATCACATATGAAGCAATTAATTCATATTAATTTCAGTATAATAGGTAGGTTTATCTGAAAGCAAACTAAGATGTTTAACAGTAATTATAAATGTTTTGTAAGGGTGAAAAGGGAATACATCTTATGTATTTACTTTTAGTAAAATTAAGATTTTGCAATACATGCAACTTTTTATAGAATACAGTTGACTTTTACAATATTGTGTTAAGACTCAGCTGTATAGCAAAATAATTCAACTACATGGGATATGTGTATATCTATATTCTTTTTTTCAATTATTTCCCACTATAGTTTATTAAATGCATGCCATTTTTAAGAGAATACCAAGATTACTAAGAAACTATGCCTTTTTTTGGTGGGGGATCAGTATGTTATAATTGATAACTATATAAGACTATTTCATAATTACTGCTTATAGTGGTAAATGTTAATAACATCTATCTATCAGTTCAGTTCAGTTGCTCAGTCGTGCCCGACTCTTTGTGACCCCATGAATCGCAGCACGCCAGGCCTCCCTGTTCATCACCATCTCTTGGAGTTCACTCAGACTCACGTCCATCGAGTCCATAATGCCATCCAGCCATCTCATCCTCGGTCGTCCCCTTCTCCTCCTGCCCCCAATCCCTCCCAGCATCAGAGTCTTTTCCAATGAGTCAATCCTTTGCATGAGGTGGCCAAAGTACTGGAGTTTCAGCTTTCGCATCATTCCTTCCAAAGAAATCCCAGGGCTGATCTCCTTCACAAGGGACTGATTGATCTCCTTGCAGTCCAAGGGACTCTCAAGAGTCTTCTCCAACACCACACTTCAAAAGCAACAATTCTTCAGCACTCAGCCTTCTTCACAGTCCAACTCTCACATCCATACATAACCACTGGAAACACTATAGCCTTGACTAGACGGACCTTAGTAGGCAAAGTAATGTCTCTGCTTTTGAATATACTATCTAGGTTGGTCATAAATTTTCTTCCAAGCAGTAAGCGTCTTTTAATTTCATGGCTGCAGTCATCATCTGCAGTGATTTTGGAGCCCCCCAAAAATAAAGTTTAACACTGTTTCCACTGTTTCCCCATTTATTTCCCATGAAGTGATGGGACCGGATGCCATGATCTTCGTTTTCTGAATGTTGAGCCTCAAGCCAACTTTTTCACTTTCCTCTTTCACCTTCATCAAGAGGCCCTTTAGCTCTTCTTCACTTTCTGCCATAAGGGTGGTGTCATCTGCATATCTGAGGTGATTGATATTTCTCCCAGCAATCTTGATTCCAGCTTGTGTTTCTTCCAGCCCAGCATTTCTCATGATGTACTCTGCATATAAGTTAAATAAGCAGGGTGACAATATATAGCCTTGACATACTCCTTTCCCTATTTGGAACCAGTCTTTTGTTCCCTGTCCAGTTCTAACTGTTGCTTCCTGACCTGCATACAGATTTCTCAAGAGGCACATTAGGTGGTCTGGTATTCCCATCTGTTGAGGAATTTCCCACAGTTTATTGTGATCCACACAGTCAAAGGCTTTGGCATAGTCAATAAAACAGAAATAGATGTTTTTCTGGAACTCTCTTGCTTTTTCCATGATCCAGCGGATGTTAGCAATTTGATCTCTGGTTCCTCTGCCTTTTCTAAAACCAGCTTGAACATCAGGAAGTTCATGGTTCACGTATTGCTGA
Source organism: Nanger dama (assembly GCA_917880005.1). Lineage (NCBI taxonomy): Eukaryota > Metazoa > Chordata > Mammalia > Artiodactyla > Bovidae > Nanger > Nanger dama. Next base: position 11,828,984 of record CAKJTW010000054.1, on the reverse strand, counting down.
AGCCTGGCTTGGAGAATTTTGAGCATTACTTTACTAACATGTGAGATGAGTGCAACTGTGCAGTAGTTTGAGCATTCTTTGGCATTGCCTTTCTTTGGAATTGGAATGAAAACTGACCTTTTCCAGTCCTGTGGCCACTGCTGAGTTTTCCAATAACATCTATGTTCTAAGATTAAAGAAAGATCAAGGCAGTGATAGTATAAAGTGACCCCATATTGATGACTGCTTACCTGGGTGTTTTACATGTCTCCTGAGTAATGATAAATAAACTTTACTACATGAAATGCATTTGTTTTCTCATAAAGTGATCAATTTCAGGCTTAATAATATTTTGTATTTTCCTAATGGCAGATACCACATTCCTAGTATGCATTCTTTCTATCTTGATAATCATATCTAGTTATAGCTATCAGCCCACAACAATACCACACTGCCAATCACTGGAAGTATCTAAGGCTTACGATTCTTGGATAAAAATATATTTTAATATAGTTTAGGAGGGAAAAAAGATGGTGGAGGAATAGGATGGGGAGAACACTTTCTCCCTCTCTACCTCATCAAAAGAACATTTCAACGCTGAGCAAATTCCACAAAATAACTTCTGACTGCTGGCAGAGGACATCAGGCATCCAGCAAAGCAGATCATTGGCTTCAAAACCAGTCTTCTATATTTCTAGTTATTATTTTTATAGCCTAATATTACTTAAAAAAAGAAACCCTATCTTTTAAGCAAATGCCGTATATAGTCTTATTGGTGAAGGAAGTTGTCTTTTAATAATTCTGGAGTCTTTTATTATATTTTACTTTTTTTTCTTTTTTTTCTCTATATTTTTTAAATTTCTCTCTCCTTCTTCTTCTTCTCTTCAATAATCTATCTTTGAAAATCCAATCTATACTCCAGATTTTTAATCTTGGCATTTTGGTATTTGTTGCCAATTTTGTACTTTTAAAAACCTAATCCTCAGTACCCAGTTTTACATGAGTGCAAGACTACTGGCTTCACCACTCTCTCCACCTCTGGAATCTCTCTTTTCGCCACCAGGTGGCTTTTTTATCCTCCCTCCCCCTCCCCCTCTCCACCCAACTCTATGAACCTCTGTGCATTCCAGAAGGAGGAGAACTCTAAGGGAACTGGTCACTGGCCGTATCTGTATCCCTCCTTCTCATCTCCCTCTTTTATCCTCCTGTCCACCTCTATCTACTTCCTTCCTCTCCTCTTCCATGTATAACTCTGTGACCACCTCTGAGAGGTCCAGACTTCAGAGCACACACAAGAAAGTGGTTACGGGCTAATTTGCTTTTCCCTCTTTTGATCCACCTCATCCCATTCCACTCACCTCTAACTACTCCCTCCCTCTTCTCTCCTCCAAGTAACTCACCGATCCCCTAGGGACAACCCTCAAGGTGGAGAAACCTATCATCATTAACCTAGATGTTTTAACATTAGTGCTGAATAGATGGAGAAATCATGAGGCTATTCTAAAAATAAATCTGAAAACCAGAATCAGGAGGTGTAATTCCAAATCCCGAGATCATCAAAGAATTCCTGAATACAGGGAACATTATCCAATTAGAGCTCATCAAACGCCTTCATACCTATACTAAAATTGAGCACTGCCCAAGGGCCAACAAGCTCCAGAGCAAGACATACCACGCAAATTCTCCAGCAACACAAGGACAAGCCCCTGAGCTTCAATACACAGGCAACTCAAAATACTCCAAAACCATTGACGTCTCATAACTCATTACTTCACACGTCACAACACTCCAGAGAGAGGAAATCCAGATCAACCCCACCAGAACTCCAACACAAGCCTCCTGATCAAGAAACTTTGACAAGCCACTGATATAACCCCAAAAACAGAGAGGAAACTCTGTAATAAAGAGAACTCCACAAATTCCCAGAATATAGAAAAGCCACCCCAAACACAGCAATATAACCAAGATGAAGAGACAGAGGAATACCCAGCAGGTAAAAGAACAGGAGACATGCCCAACAAACCAAAAAAAGAGGAAGAGATAGGGAATCTACCTGAGAAAGAATTCCGAATACTGATAGTGAAAATGATCCAAAATCTTGAAATCAAAATGGAATCACAGATAAATAGCCTGGGGTCAAGGATTGAGAAGATGCAAGAAAGGTTTAACAAGGACCTGGAAGAAATAAAAGAGTCAACATATAATGAATAATGCAATAAATGAGATCAGAAACACTCTGGAGGCTACAAATAGTAGAATATCGGAGGCAGAAGATAGGATTAGTGAAATAGAAGATAGAATGGTAGAAATAAATGAATCAGCAAGGGAAAAAGAAAGACAAATTAAAAGAAATGAGGACAACCTCAGAGACCTCCAAGACAATATGAAACGCTCCAACATTCGAATTATAGGAGTCCAAGAAGAAGAAGACAAAAGAAAGACCATGAGAAAATACTTGAGGAGATAATAGTTGAAAACTTCCCTAAAATGGGGAAGGAAATGATCACCCCAAGTCCAAGAAACCCAGAGAGTGCCAAACAGGATAAACCCAAGGCGAAACACCCCAAGACATATTTTAATCAAACTAACAAAGACCAAACACAAAGAACAATTACTAAAAGCAGCAAGGGAAAAACAACAAATAACACACAAGGGGATCCCCATAAGAATAACTGCAGATCTTTCAATAGAAACTCTTAAGGCCAGGAGGGAATGGCAAGACATACTTAAAGTGATGAAAGATAATAACCTTCAGCCAAGACTACTGTACCCAGCAAGGATCTCATTCAAATATGAAGGAGAAATCAAAAGCTTTCCAGACAAGCAAAAGCTGAGAGAATTCAGCACCACCAAACCAGCTCTCCAACAAATACTAAAAGATAGACTTTAGAAAGGAAACACAAAAAGGACTTATAAACCCGAACCCAAAACAATAAAGTAAATGGCAACAGGAGCATACTTATCAATAATTACCTTAAATGTAAATGGGTTGAATGCCCCAACCAAAAGGCAAAGACTGGCTGAATGGATACAAAAACAAGATCCCTATATATGCTGCCTACAAGAGACCCACCTCAAAACAACGGACACATACAGACTAAAAGTGAAGGGCTGGAAAAAGATATTCCATGCAAATAAAGACCAAAAGAAAGCAGGAGTAGCAATACTCATATCCGATAAAATAGACTTTAAAACAAAGGCTGTGAAAAGGGACAAAGAAGGCCACTACATAATGATTAAAGGATCGATCCAAGAAGAAGATATAACAATTATCAATATATATGCACCCAACATAGGAGCACCGCAATATGTAAGACAATTGCTAACAAGCATGAAAGGGGAAATTAATAATAACACAATAATAGTGGGAGACTTTAATACCCCACTCACACCTATGGACAGATCAACTAAGCAGAAAATTAACAAAGAAAGGCAAACGTTAAATGATACAATTGACCAGTTAGACCTAACTGATATCTATAGGACATTTCACCCCAAAACAATAAATTTCACCTTTTACTCAAGTGCACACGGAACCTTTTCCAGGACAGATCACATTCTGGGTCAGAAATCTAAACTTGATAAATTCAAAAAAATCGAAATTATTCCAAGCATCTTCTCTGACCATAATGCACTAAGGTTAGATCTCAATTATAGGAGAAAAACTATTAAAAATTCCAACATTTGGAGGCTGAACAACACCCTTCTGAATAATCAACAAATCACAGAAGAAATCAAAAAGAAATCAAAATAAGCATCGAAATGAATGAAAATGAAAACACAACAACACAGAACCTTTGGGACACTATAAAAGCAGTCCTAAGAGGAAAGTTTATAGCAATACAGGCATACTTCAAGAAACAAGAAAAAAGTCAAATAAATAACCTAACTCTACACCCAAAGCAACTAGAAAAGGAAGAAATAGAGAACCCCAGAGTTAGTAGAAGGAAAGAAATCCTAAAAATTAGGGCAGAAATAAATGCAAAAGAAACAAAAGAGACCATAGCAAAAGTCAACAAAGCAAAAAGCTGGTTCTTTGAAAGGATAAATAAAATTGACAAACCATTAGCCAGACTCATCAAGAAACAAAGAGAAAAAAATCAAATCAACAAAATTAGAAATGAAAATGGAGAGATCACGACAGACAACTCAGAAATACAAAGAATCATAAGAGACTACTATCAGCAATTATATGCCAATAAAATGGACAACTTGGAAGAAATGGACAAATTCTTAGAAAAGTACAACTTTCCAAAACTGAACCAGGAAGAAATAGAAAATCTTAACAGACCCATCACAAGCACGGAAATTGAAACTGTAATCAGAAATCTTCCAGCAAACAAAAGCCCAGGTCCAGACGGCTTCACAGCTGAATTCTACCAAAAATTTAGAGAAGAGCTAACACCTATCTTACTGAAGCTATTCCAGAAAATTGCAGAGGAAGGTAAACTTCCAAACTCATTCTATGAGGCCACCATCACCCTAATACCAAAACCTGACAAAGACACCACAAAAAAAGAAAACTACAGGCCAATATCACTGATGAACATAGATGCAAAAATCCTTAACAAAATCCTAGTAATCAGAATCCAGCAACACATTAAAAAGATCATACACCATGACCAAGTGGGCTTTATCCCAGGGATGCAAGGATTCTTCAATATCCTCAAGTCAAACTATGTAATTCATCACATTAACAAACTGAGAAATAAAAATCATATGATAATCTCAATAGATGCAGGAAAAGCCTTTGAGAAAATTCAGCATCCATTTATGATAAAAACTCTCCAGAAAGCAGGACTGGAAGGAACATACCTCAACATAATAAAAGCTATATATGACAAACCCACTGCTAACATTATCCTCAATGGTAAAAAATTGAAAGCATTTCCCCTAAAGTCAGGAACAAGACAAGGGTGTCCACTTTCACCACTACTCTTCAACATCGTACTGGAAGTTTTGGCCACAGCAATCAGAGCAGAAAAAGAAATACAAGGAATCCAAACTGGAAAAGAAGAAGTAAAACTCTCACTGTTTGCAGACGACATGATCCTCTACATAGAAAATCCTAAAGACTCGACCAGAAAACTACTAGAGCTAATCAATGAATATAGTAAAGTTGCAGGATATAAAATCAGCACTCAGAAATCCCTTGCATTCCTATACACTAATAATGAGAAAGTAGAAAAAGAAGTCAAGGAAACAATTCCATTCACCATTGCAATGAAAAGAATAAAATACTTATTAATATTCCTACCTAAAGAAACTAAAGACCTATATATTGAAAACTATAAAGCACTGATGAAAGAAATCAAAGAGGATACTAATAGATGGAGAAATATACCATGTTCATGGCTTGGAAGAGTCAATATAGTGAAAATGAGTATACTACCTAAAGCAATCTACAGATTCAATGCAATTCCCATCAAGCTACCAGCAGTATTTTTCACAGAACTAGATCAAATAATCTCAAGATTTGTATGGAAATACAAAAAACCTTGAAGAGCCAAATCAATCTTGAGAAAGAAAAATGGAACTGGAGGAATCAACTTGCCTGACTTCAGGCTCTACTACAAATCCACACTCATTAAGACAGTATGGTACTGGCACAAAGACAGAAATATAGATCAATGGAACAAAATAGAAAGCCCTGTGATTAACTCACACACCTATGGACACCTTATCTTCGACAAAGGAGGCAAGAATATACAATGGAGTAAAGACAGTCTCTTTAACAGGTGGTGCTGGGAAAACTGGTCAACCACTTGTAAAAGAATGAAACTAGACCCCTTTCTAACACCATACACAAAAATAAACTCAAAATGGATTAAAGATCTAAATGTAAGACCAGAAACTATAAAACTCCTAGAGGAGAACATAGGCAAAACACTCTCCGACATAAATCACAGCAGGATCCTCTATGATCCAACTCCCAGTATACTGGAAATAAAAGCAAAGATAAACAAATGGGATCTAATTAAAATTAAAAGCTTCTGCACAACAAAGGAAACTATATGCAAGATGAAAAGACAGCCTTCTGAATGAGAGAAAACAATAGCAAATGAAACAACTGACAAACAACTAAACTCAAAGATATATAAGCAACTTATGCAACTCAACTCCAGAAAAATAAATGATCCAATCAAACAATGGGCCAAAGAGCTAAATAGGCATTTCTCCAAAGTAGACATACGGATGGCTAACAAACACATGAAAAGATGTTCAACATCACTCATTATCAGAGAAATGCAAATCAAGACCACAATGAGGTACCATTTCACACCAGTCAGAATGGCTGCGATCCAAAAGTCTACAAGCAATAAATGCTGGAGAGGATGTGGAGAAAAGGGAACCCTCTTACACTGCTGGTGGGAATGCAAACTAGTACAGCCATTATGGAAAACAGTGTGGAGATTCCTTAAAAATTGCAAATAGAACTGCCTTATGACCCAGCAATCCCACTGCTGGGCATACACACCGAGGAAACCAGAATTGAAAGAGACACATGTACCCCAATGTTCATTGCAGCACTGTTTATAATAGCCAGGACATGGAAGCAACCTAGATGTCCATCAGCAGATGAATGGATAAGAAAGCTGTGGTACATATACACTATGGAATACTACTCAGCCCTTAAAAAGAAAAAAATTGACTCAGTTCTAATGAGATGGATGAAATTGGAACTGATTATACAGAGTGAAGTAAGCCAGAAAGAAAAACACCCATACAGTATACTGACACATATATATGGAATTTAGAAGACAGTAATGATGACCATATATGTGAGACAACAAAGAGACACAGAGGTATAGAGTGGACTTTTGGACTCTGAGGGAGAGGGAAAAGGTAGGATGGTTTGGGAGAATGGCAATGAAACATGCATATTTTCCTGTAAGAAACGAAGCGCCAATCTATGTTCAATGTAGGATGCAGGATGCATGGGGCTGATGCACAGGATGATTCAAGTAGAGAATGTGGGGTGGGAGGTGGGAGGGGGCTTCGGCATTGGGAGATTGTGTTCACCTATGGCTGATTCGTGTCAATGTATGGCAAAACAAATACAGTATTGTAATTTAAAAAATAAATAAATTTAATAAAATTAAAAAAGGAAAAAAAAGAAATACCATAAAAAATATATATATAGTTTATTATATAGTTTTCCAGTTAGTATTGAGAAGGAATGGTTTTAGGTCCAATGAATTCTTGCTCTGGATAAACCCTATTCTTCATGAAGTTTCTGGGAAATAGATGTCCAGAATATAAAGCGATGTACATTAACTCATTTTTAGGTGTAACATGGGCCTCTAGGTTTTATATGTTTACCTGGAAGAAACTACTTGATTAAGTAATTAAGTTTCTTTATCTGTGACTCTTTGTGACTTAAAGAAGCATTAACTTGAACCCCCAGCCTCAGCCATTCTAAAGATTATCTTGGATGGGAAGAAGAAATGAAGATGAAGAAAAGATACAAAAAGGATAATGGAGAACATCTAAGCAAGATTTGACTAGAAACCAGTCATAGCCCAGTCACAATCAATGGCTCAACTTTTCAAAGTAGTCAACCCAATGTAGAGAATTTGTGAGAAATTCACCCATTAGCACAGTGACCAATACAATATCACAAAGGAGCCACTGAAACTCAAATCTACCTAGGGAACCTGTCAGCCTACCTCACACAAACATGACTACCTAAACTAATTTAATGTCATTAGATATATCTTTGGAGCATCCATATAGTTAATTAAGAAGATTTATCCATTGAAAAATTATTTATCAGTGATCTGAATTTCCAAGTAATCTTGAATATTTTACTCTATGCAAAGTATTAGGATAGGTCCTGTGGTCTACAGGAATAAAGTCCCTATGTTTTCAAAGATTACATTCTAACAGGGATGATTCAAAAACAGACCACTTGTTGATTACATAACAGCAGTCCCCAACTCTTTGACATCAGGGGCTGGTTTCCTAGAAGACAATTTTTCCACAGACCAGGAAGGGGGATGGGGATAGTTTCAGGATGATTCAAGAACATTAGGCCTCCAGGCTCCTCTGTCCATCGAATTCTCCAGGTAAGAATACTGGAATATGTTGCCATTTTCTGTACTACGGGATCTCCCCAACTCAGGGATGAAACCCACATCTCCTGCACTGGAGGGGGGATTTTTACCACTGAGCCACTGTGAACATTATTTCTAATCTAATACTGTCTCTGATATGACAGGATGTACTGGTCTGTGGCCTGGGGGTTGGGGACCCTTTACATTACTTAAAATTACATTAGTATTTTATACATGTCACTTAATTTAGTTCTCAAGAAAATGAGAAGAATTCAAACTCATGTTTTACTCTAAACTCATGCTCTTTCTTTTGTGCCATCATTTCTAATACCATGCTTAATATATAATGGTATTTCATAAGCATACGTTTCAGTTTATGCTATATTTGTTTTTAAGAAATGGAACATGTATCCTCAAGTGGCAGGGAGTCTCATTAGAGATCATATAATATACTGTGCATGATAAATCAATCATTCCATGTCCACATTTGTAAGTATTCAACATGCAGTGAAAACCTCTGCATAAGGTCTGTTGATAAGGCTTTTTGTGATTTTTATTACAGTAATAATTTCTGCATATATTTTAGTACCTATCACATTTATTGTTTATAACACAGTTGTAATATTAATGGTAAGACCAGCATGTATTATATGGCTATTATGTCAGGTATTAAGCAACATGCTTTTATATACTTTATTTTATTTGATTATCATAGCAAGATTAAGATATTGTTACTACTATTTCAAATTTTCAAGTAAGAAATGCAGTTTATAGATTTTAAAATATCTCTCTCTGTATATATATCCAAATCATGTAAGTGATCAAAACACTGAAAAGATATCAAGATCTTATTTATCGCACAAGTTAATTCACTATGCATAAGAAAAAAAAATTATTTTAAATAGAAATGCTCTTAATTACCTAACTCAGGCAAACAAAAAATTTAAATCTTCAAAATGAAAATCACAGCTTTCAGTTTCAACAATTTATGGATGAGGCATCTAAGATGAGATAACTAATTATGTTGGAATAGTTTAATTCATGCACACATGAATAATAATAAAAACATTTAGCATTTATGACTATATACATATGTACATATATATATGTATATATATACAAATTAAGTTTTCATATTATTCTCCAACAGAACTGAAATGTAAGAATGGACCATATGTCTCATTAAACCAATAGAAGTATAGTTGACTTACAATATTAGTTTTAGGTGTATAATATATGACAATATTTTTATAAACTATATTCTAGGAAAAGGAAGTAAGACACAAAATGGCATTATTGATAGCTAATGAGAGAATATATAGAAAGTAGATTAAAAAAACTCCCTAAAGCCTAACTATTGTAATAGATTTTATCAAAATATTATTCTATATTTTATCAAAATATTGTTCTGTTTAAGTAAATAATTATATGATTTTCCCTTTTGTTTGCTTATATAAATGTCATTTATTTTTTAAATAGTAAATATTTCCTATTGCTATTATTTTGTTTTACATGTGAAATTTAATAATTTATTTAAATAACTATCAATAGCCTACTATGGAAAAATTTAAATTAGCATTAGTGTGGTGTAGATAACATGTGACAAATACAAAAATTATAACAAGATTCTAAAATTGTTGCTAATTGGTATCATAATTTAATTGCTTTAATTTGATTTATAAATCTTCATGTTTGTGAAGTACACTGAGTATTAATTTTCCAGTTTAGAGATGTTGTTATTGTTCAGTCGCTAAGTTGTGTCCAAATCTTTGCAGCCACATGGACTGTAACCTCCAGACTCCTCAGTCTTCCACTATCTCCAGGAGTTTGCTCAAATTCATGTTCACTGATACTATCTAATGATCTCATCCTCTTGTGTCATCTTCTGCTTTACCTTCAACTTTTCCAACAAAATATCCCTGATTTATAATGTATTAAAACTCTGAGTTCTACTATGTAGAAATTTTCAGTATGGTTTTCTTTATGAACTGCCCTTATCACAAACAGATATTTTCTGTATGTGTTCTCTCCAGGACAGCATGGGAGTTCTCGTGTCTTGCTGATATATTTTATTACTATTAAAAGAAGAAAATACAGCTATACAAAATAGACTTCTTAAACTATCCCAATTATTGGAAATTTTTGGTATTATATATTTCATCAGTTCAGTTCAGTTGCTCAGTCCTGTCTGACTCTCTGCGACCCCATGAATGACAGCACGCCAGGCCTCTCTGTCCATCACCAACTCCCGGAGTTCACTCAGACTCGCATCCATCAAGTCAAGGATGCCATCCAGCCATCTCATCCTCGGTCGTCCCCTTCTTCTCCTGCCCCTCAACCCCTCCCAGCATCAAAGTCTTTTCCAATGAGTCAACTTTTCTCATGAGGTGGCCAAAGTACTGGAGTTTCAGCTTTAGCATCATTCCTTCCAAAGAAATCCCAGGGTTGATCTCCTTCAGAATGGACTGGTTGGATCTCCTGGCAGTCCAAGGGACACTCAAGAGTTTTCTCCAACACCACAGTTCAAAAGCATCAATTCCTAGGCGATCAGCCTTCACACAGGCCAACTCTCACATCCATACATGACTCCTGGATAAACCATAGCCTTGACTAGACGGACCTTAGTCGGCAAAGTAATGTCTCTGCTTTTGAATATGCTATCTAGGTTGCTCATAACTTTTCTTACAAGGAGTAAGTGTCTGTTAATTTCATGGCTGCAGTCACCATCTGCAGTGATTTTGGAGTCCAAAAATAAAGTCTGACACTGTTTCCACTGTTTCCCCATCTACTTCCCATGAAGTGATGGGGCCGGATGCCATGATCTTCGTATTCTGAACGTTGAGCTCTAAGCCAACTTTTTCACTCTCCTCTTTCACTTTCATCAAGAGGCTTTTTAGATCCTCTTCACTTTCTGTCATAAGGGTGGTATCATCTTCATATCTGAGGTTACTGATATTTCTCCCAACAATCCTGATTCCAGCTTGTGTTTCTTCCAGTCCAGCATTTCTCATGATGTGCTCTGTACAAAAGTTAAATAAGCAGGGTGACAATATACAGCCTTGACGTACTCCTTTTCCTATTTGGAACCAGTCTGTTGTTCCATGTCCAGTTCTAACTGTTGCTTCCTGACTTGCATACAGATTTCTCAAGAGGCAAGTTAGGTGTTCTGGGTATTCCCATCTCTCTCAGAATTTTCCGCAGTTTATTGTGATCCACATAGTCAAAGGCTTTGGCATAGTCAATAAAGCAGAAATAGATATTTTTCTGGAACTCCCTTGCTTTTTCCATGATCCAGCAGATATTGGCAATTTGATCTCTGGTTCCTCTGCCTTTTCTAAAATCAGCTTGAACATCAGGAAGTTCACAATTCATGTATTGTTGAAGCCTGGCTTGGAGAATTTTGAGCATTACTTTACTAGCATGTGAGATGTGTGCAACTGTGTGGTAGTTTGAGCATTCTTTGGCATTGATTTTTTGGGGGATTGGAATGAAAACTGACCTTCTCCAGTCCTGTGGCCACTGCTGTTTCCCAAATTTGCTGCCATATTGAGTGCAGCACTTTCACAGCATCATCTTTCAGGATTTGAAATAGCTCAACCGGAATGCCATCACCTCTACTAGCTTTGTTCGTAGTGATGCTTTCTAAGGCCCACTTAACTTCACATTCCATGATGTCTGGCTCTAGATGAATGATCACACCACTGTGATTATCCGAGTCATGAAGATCTTTTTGTACAGTTCTTCTGTGCATTTTGCCATCTCTTCTTAATATCTTCTGCTTCTGTTAGGTCCATACCATTTCTGTCGTTTATCTAGCCCATCTTTGCATGTAATGTTCCCTTGGTATCTCTAATTTTCTTAGTCAGAAGTAAAATAAGTTGAAATTTTGAACTAGAATAAAAAATAGAGTTAGGGCTCATAAAATTTTATTGAGTCTGGTGACTCTATCAAATCTCTCAAGGAGAAAAATCAAGTCTGGTAAAAATCAGTATCCAATAATTTAATGTAGCACTCCAAACACTTTATTGGGACTAGATATTGTTAGTGTGCAAGCTGTTATGCTGACATTTGATTACATTTTTATATAGCTGTGAAACTAAACATGACAGGATTTACTTTCCAGTTTGTTTTTCTCATCCAAGGTCATGTAAGCCTTTGTAGTATACCAGAAAAACATTCTATCAGCAAGAATTACAAAATAAAATCTTATGGCATAGCTAATTTTTAATCATGTATTTTCTTGTCACTTATTTTGATTTTGATACCATATTGTACCGTAAATATATAATCTGCCTGTTTGTACATTGTAGGATTAATATATTAGATATTAAATCTTAGCTTGAGATAGGAAAATATTAAAATATGTATGCCTACATGTAGACAATTATACAAGAATAAAATCATTTTTCTATTCTTACATAGGCATATATTCATTTTAAGTGTTAACTACATCTCTTAATATTTAATTTTAAAAATAGTATAAACCTTTCCTAGACAATATAGGGTAATTATTAATAATTCAAAGTTCACCCTTACACTTTTATTTCCTTTATTAACATTTTGGTTTGCACTCAAATAACTGCATTTTTAGTAGTCAGTAATAAGGACTAATATTTCTCCATACAAATTATGATAAATAAAGCAAAATAAAATTGTTAAAAACAAAAGGCATTAGTAAATATATACTATTCTATAACTTAATTGAGAAAAATGTTGTTAACCTTAAAGCTTCATATGATGAAACTATCCAGATATGTTAACATTTTAAAGTTTATTTTTAAATTTGGGCATACACATATTCTATAAGCATTTGCTTTGCTATTGCTATTCCTATTATATAACTATTTTGTGATATTCTTCATTAAATCATTAAATTTATACTTTTTTTGGAAGGGGAGGAAGTATCTGTATCTGATTTTTCAACTTTCAGATAGATTTTTGTGTTTGATTGTTTTGGTTTTTGAAATATAACATTAAGCATGTCAACTAAGACATGGGGCTTCAGGAAAACCTCTGTCAGTAAAGTTGGGTTTATAAAAATTACTGCAGCTTGGAAAAACAACACTTTGACAATCTTAGTAGTTTCTCAAATGAAGTAATATAAGAAAGGAGTTCATAAGATTTTGAGACCTTGGCATGACTAAGAGAAACCTTTCTAGGAGGGGCTTAAGAACTGGTAAAGTTCATAGGATAATTAGAAATGGTAAAATGAGGGTCTTGATGAATAATCTGATAACAGAACTGTGTGCCAGCTGTGAAAATTTTTGCACGAATAATCTTGTACGAACAAAATCTCAGATAAGTAAACAATAATATTATTTATTGGTTCTGTGTCTCATCTACTGGGTACGCATTTCCTGGAGGCAACATTTAAATTCAGTCCCAACAACTGAGTTGTGTTGAAGCAAGTGTTCTTAGTTCTAACCATTTTTTCTCAGTGATATATAAGAATTTAAAGGAAATCTTCAGATGAATTTCACCCAACAGAGGTAATTCAAACTTCTGCAGGGTGTGTTTGGCAAGTATTTATGTTTATGATATAATAAGAGAAGGGGCTGTCAACAGAACTCCAAGTGGTCCAGCAACTCTAGTCCAGGTACACATTTTAAGCCAAAAATTGGAAAATATGTATATTCTTATTTCGAACTCTTTGTGGTAACTGTGATCTCTACACAGTCTTCAGAATAAAATGCTTTTCCTCAGGACTCATTGTCTTTTTGTGTTGTAGAGTGAAGTAGTCTATGTAGAGCTGTGTCTGACCCTTTGTAACCCTATGGACTCTAGCCATGGTGCTAAGTCGCTTCAGTCGTATCAGACTCTGTTCGACCCCATTGATGGCAGCCTACAAGGCTCCCCTGTCCCTGGGATTCTCCAGGCCAGAACACTGGAGTGGGTTGCCACTTCCTTCTCCAATGCATGAAAGTGGAAAGTGAAAATTGAAAGTGAAGATGATCAGTCGTGTCCAACTCTTAGCGACCTTATGGACTGCAGCCTACCAGGTTCCTCGGTCCATGGAACTTTCCAGGCAAGAGTACTGGAGTGGGTTGCCATTGCCTTCTCAAATTTTTGTTGAAAGTTGTATTGGAAACAGCTCTGTGTGTGTGTGCACTCTCAGTCACTCACTTGTGTCCAACTCTTTGCAACCCCATGGACTGTAGCCCAGTAGGTTCCTTTGTCCATGGGATTTTTCAGGCAAGCATACTGATGTGAGTTGCCATTTCCTCTTCCAGGGGATCTTCCTGAACCAAGGATTGAACCTGTGTCTCCTATGTCTCCTGCATCACAGATGGATTCTTTACTGCTGAGCCACTGGGAAGCTTGAAGTAGTCCATACTGCTACTACTGCTAAGTCACTTGAGTCATGTCCAACTTTGTGTGACCCCGTAGATGGCACCTGACCAGGCTCCCTATATCCAGTTGATTGATGTGCTGTTAAATTCAACTATGTCCATATCTTATTTTTACCTGCCTAATAGGAAAAGGAGTACGTCAAGGCTGTGTATTGTCACCCTGCTTATTTAACTTCTATGCAGAGCACATCATGAGAAATGCTGGGCTGGAAGAAACACAAGCTGGAATCAAGATTGCTTGGAGAAATATCAGTAACCTCAGATATGCAGATGACACCACTCTTATGGCAGAAAGTGAAGAGGAACTAAAAAGCCTCTTGATGACATTGAAAGAGGAGAATGAAAAAAGTTGGCTTAAAACTCAACATTCAGAAAAATAAGATCATGGCAACTTGTCCCATCACTTCATGGGAAATAAATGGGGAAACAGTGGAAACAGTGTCAGACTTTATTTTGAGGGGCTCCAAAATCACTGTAGATGGTGACTGCAGCCATGAAATTAAAAGATGCTTACTCCTTGGAAGGAAAGTTATGACCAACCTAGATAGCATATTCAAAAGCAGAGACATTACTTTGCCAACAAAGGTCTGTCTAGTCAAGGCAATGGTTTTTCCATTGGTCATGTATGGATATGAGAGTTGGACTGTGAAGAAAGCTGAGCACCGAAGAATTGATGCTTTTGAACTGTGGTGCTGGAGAAGATTCTTGAGAGTCCCTTGGACTGCAAGGAGACCCAACCAGTCCATCCTAAAGGAGATTGGTCCTGTGTGTTCATTGGAAGGACTGATGCTGAAGCTGAAACTCCAATATTTTGGCCACCTCATGCGAAGAGTTGACTCATTGGAAAAACTCTGATGCTGGGAGGGATTGGGGGCAGGAGAAAAAGGGGATGACAGAGGATGAGATGGCTGGATGGCATCACCGACTCAATGGACATGAGTTTGAGTGATCTCAGGGAGTTGGTGATGGACAGGGAGGCCTGGTGTGCTGCAGAGTCAGACACAACTGAGCAACTGAACTGAACTGAATCTGTCTATTATTGATAGCAGATATTGGAATCATCAGCTTTAATATTTGATTCATTTGTTTCTCCTTGCCATTATATTTGTTTTTCCCTCTCATATTTTGATTCGTGATGGTTAGTCAAATATGCATAAGGATTTTTATGTCTCCTTGATGAATTGACTCCTTATCATTAAAGTATGCTCCACTTTATCCCTGAAAACTTTCCTTGCTCTGAAGTCTTCTCAGTCTGAAATTAATATAGCTATTCCTGCTTTCTTTTGATTTGTGTTAGTATGGCATGACTTTCTCTTTTACTTTACCTATAATTTATATGTATTTTTATATTTAAAGTTGGTTTCTCATAGACAGTATATATTTGTTTATTGATCCACTCTGACAGCCTGTCTTTTAATTGGTATATTTGAACAACTGATAGTTAGATGATTATTCATATATATGAACTAATATCAACCATTTTTATTACTCTTTTAAATTTATTGCCCTTATCATTTGTTGCTATTTTTACATTTCATGTATTTTCTATCTTTTTAAATTAAATTAATAATCTTATGTGATTCAATTTTTTCTCCCCTGTTAGCATATTATATTTTTCTTAATATACATTTTTGAAGTGTAGTTGACTAATAATGTTTCAGGTGCACAGCAAAGTGACTCAGTAATGCATATACATATATATTATTTTTGAGATTGTTTTCTAATATAGTTTATTACAAGATGCTAGCTATACTTCCCTGTGCTACACAGTAAACCTTTATTGCTTGTTGCATATCAACTTTTGATTAAAACCTAACATTCTATTCATAAGTGGAATCAAAATGTCACAAACAAGTGGAATAAAAATGTCATAAAATTTTTAGTTGGGCAAAAATTCATGTTTTCTTATATATATTATACATATTATTTGTATATGTATACAAAAGCTTTTATACTATTGTTAATAAAGGCTTGGAAAAGAACATTAAAAAAGAAGAGGTATTGAAATTGGAAACACAAACTAATGAAATGGGAGCACTGAATATGAAATAGAAAAAGTGAAACACACTAGGTTAAGAGTAAAAGATCATCATTCATCACATAGTCCATGATGGACTGGATGCTGTGATCTTCATTTTTGAATGTTGAATTTTAAGCAAGCCTTTTCATTCTCGACTCTTTTACTTCAATCAAAAGGCTCTTTAGTTTTTCTTCACTTTCTACCATTAAAGTGATATCATCTGCATATCTGAAGTTGTTGCCGCTTCTTCCAGTCATCTTAATTCCAGCTTGGGTGAGCTAAATAATTATAAATTGCACTCTAGTATTCTTGCCGGTAGAATCCCATGGACAGAGGAGCTTGGTGGACTACATTCCATAGGATCACAAAGAGTTGGACACACCTGAAGTTACTGAGCATGCATTTCTACCATTCTTAGACTAAAGAGCCACAATCTTAAGTGGACTGAATTTTGCTGAAGCATGGTAGTTGACTAGTGTGTTTGCTTTAATGTTGGTGGACAGGAGTAGGTTCTTGAGGTAACCACTATACACCTAGTAACTTGGTTTAAACAACAGGCCAAAAAATATTTAACTGGTAGGGAAAACTAAGAGAAGCAGGTATTATAGAAAATATTGTATAAATTGTAGGTGCAAGATATTTTAACTTAGAAAACCATATTAACTATCAAGTGGAGAGTATGAGATAAAATGTGCAAATCTGCAGTTCAGGAAAAGCATTCAGAGAGGTCTGGATAATCCAGACATCTTCAAAACGTAAATTATATCTATAGCCTATTTTACAGCAAGCAGTGAGGTTACAGGAGAGGAGGGAACCAGAAAGTAAATTTGTGCTAGAAGCTAGGTGAATTCTTCTCCCTGCAGAAGCAGAGTCTCTGAGGGAAGCTTGAATTTAGAAACTCACAGTGGCATGTAAGTCTTGGTGATTGTGGCTCATGGTGGCTTGTGATCATGGTGGGTTAGAAAAACCCAAATCCACCAGGAAGTCTGCTTCACTCTCCTTAAATGAAGATGTTGTTCAGAACAGTAAGAAAAAGCAGCTAGGCTAGCTTTGGTTGTGAGTCATGCAGTCGTGTCTGACTGTTTGCAACCCCATGAACTGTAGCCTGCCAAGCTCCTCTGTTCATGAAATTTTCCAGGCAAGAATACTACAATGGGTTGCTATGACTTTCTCCAGGGAATCTTCCTGACCCAGAGATTGAACCTGGGTACCCTGCATTGCAGACAGATGTAATTTTTATCCTTACTATTCTATAGGTTGGAGAAGGCAATGGCACCCCACTCCAGTACTCTTGTCTGGAAAATCCCATGGATGGAGGAGCCTGGTAGGCTGCAGTCCATGGGGTCGCATGGTAAGGTGTCCCTCCTATCCACCACCCCCACCCTTCTTCATGCTTCTATTACTTATATTTGATTTTCTGTAATTTGAATGTGATAAGCTTAGGTTTTGAATGAGGGGGTGAGGTGAGGAGTGGGTAGAGAGGTTTTTATGCAGCTTTCATTTCCTGAACATCTTGAATCCCTTATTTGGTGTTTGATGTTCATTTGGAGAATTCTCACTCACTATTGCTTCAAATACTTCCTCTGTTCCTTTATTTTTCCTGCTGACACTCCCATTACATGTATGATATACCTTTTCAGAAGTCCTACAATCTTTGGATATTCTATCTGTTTATTGTTTATTTCAGTCCTTTTATCCTTGCTTTTAAAATTTGTCAGTGTCTCCTGGATGTACTTAAGCTCAAAGATTCTTTCTTGAGGTGGCCTGGTCTACCATAAGCCCTTAGAAGTCACTCTCCATTTCTATTGCAGCACTGCTTTTAATACTTTCTTAGTGTTTCTATCCCTCTGCTTAAATCTGATTTTGCACACTGTCTACTTTATCCATTAGAGTTTCTACCATATTAATAAAAGCTGTTCTAAATTCTCAGTCTGGTAACTCCAACAACCTTGCTTTATCTGGTTATAAAAATGACAGAATGATCTCTACAGTTATCCAAGTCTATGCCCCAACCAGTAATGCTGAAGAAGCTGAAGTTGAATGGTTTTATGAAGACCTACAAGATTTTTTAGAACTAACACCCCCAAAAGATATCCTTGTCATTATAGGGGACTGGAATGCAAAAGTAGGAAGTCAAGAAACACCTGGAGTAACAGGCAAATTTGGCCTTGGAATGCGGAATGAAGCAGGGCAAAGACTAATAGAGTTTTGCCAAGAAAATGCACTGGTCATAGCAAACACCCTCTTCCAACCACACAAGAGAATACTCTACACATAGACATCACCAGATGGTCAACACAGAAATCAGATTGATTATATTCTTTGCAGCCAAAGATGGAAAAGCTCTATACAGTCAACAAATATAAGACCAGGAGCTGACTGTGGCTCAGATCATGAACTCCTTATTACCAAATTCAGACTTAAGTTGAAGAAAGTACAGAAAACTGCTAGACCATTCAGGTATGACTTAAATCAAATCCCTTATGATTATACAGTGGAAATGAGAAATAGATTTAAGGGCCTAGATCTGATAGATACAGTGCCTGATGAACTATGGAATGAGGTTAGCGACACTGTGCAGGGAGACAGAGATCAAGACCATCCCCATGGAAAAGAAATGCAAAAAGCAAAATGGCTGTCTGGGAAGGCCTTACAAATAGCTGGGAAGAAAAGAGAGGTGGAAAGCAAAAGAAAATGGAAAGCTATAAGCATCTGAATGCAGACTTCCAAAGAATAGCAAGAAGAGATAAGAAAGCCTTCCTCAGCGATCAATGTAAAGAAATAGAGGAAAACAACAAATTGGGAAAAACTAGAGATTTCTTCAAGAAAATTAGAGATACCAAGGGAACATTTCATGCAAAGATGGGCTCGATAAAGGACAGAAATGCTCTGGACCTAACAGAAGCAGAAGATATTAAGAAGAGGTGGCAAGAATACACGGAAGAACTGTACAAAAAGATCTTCACGACCAAGATAGTCATGATGATGTGATCACTAATCTAGAGCAGGGCATCTTGGAATGTGAAGTCAAGTGGGCCTTAGAATGCATCACTACGAACAAAGCTAGTGGAGGTGATGGAATTCCAATTGAGCTCTTTCAAATCCAGAAAGATGATGCTGTGAAAGAGCTGCACTCCATATGCCAGAAAATTTGGAAAACTCAGCAGTGGCCACAGGACTGGAAAAGGTAATTTTTCATTCCAATCCCAAAGAAAGGCAATGCCAAAGAATATTCAAACTACCATGCAGTTTCACTCATCTCACATGCTAGTAAAGTAATGTTCAAAATTCTCCAACCCAGGCTTAAGCAATATGTGAACCATGAACTTCTTGATGTTCTATCTAGCTGGCTTTAGAAAAGGCAGAGGAACCAGAGATCAAATTGCCAGCATCCGCTGGATCATGGAAAAAGCAAGAGAGGTCCAGAAAAACATCTATTTCTGCTTTATCAATTATGTCAAAACCTTTGACTGTGTGGATCACAATAAACTGGAAATTCTGAAAGAGATGGAAATACCAGACCACCTGACCTGCCTCTTGAGAAATCTATATGCATGTCAGGAAGCAATAGTCAGAACTGGACATGGAAGAACAGACAGGTTCCAAATAGGAAAAGGAGTACGTCAAGGCTGTATATTGTCACCCTGCTTATTTAACGTATATGCACAGTACATCATGAGAAACGCTGGGCTGGAAGAAACACAAGCTGGAATCAAGATTGCCGCGAGAAATATCAATCACCTCAGATATGCAGATGACACCACCGTTATGGCAGAAAGTGAAG
Organism: Nanger dama; assembly: GCA_917880005.1. Lineage (NCBI taxonomy): Eukaryota > Metazoa > Chordata > Mammalia > Artiodactyla > Bovidae > Nanger > Nanger dama. The sequence continues at coordinate 11,808,794 of CAKJTW010000054.1, read as the reverse complement.
AGGATCTAAAAAGCCTCTTGACGAAAGTGAAAGAGGAGAGCGAAAAAGTAGGCTTAAAGCTCATCCTTCAGAAAACGAAGATCATGGCATCCGGTCCCATCACTTCATGAGAAATACATGGGGAAACAGTGTAGTGTCAAACTTCATTTTGGGGGCTCCAGAATCACTGCAGATGGTGACTGCAGCCATGAAATTAAAAGACGCTTACTCCTTGGAAGGAAAGTCATGACCAACCTAGATAGTATGTTCAAAAGCAGAGACATTACTTTGCCGACTAAGGTCCATCTAGTCAAGGCTATGGTTTTTACTGTGGTCATGTATGGATGTGAGAGTTGGCCTGTGTGAAGGCTGATAGCCCAGGAATTGATGCTTTTGAACTGTGCTATTGGAGAAGACTCTTGAGAGTCCCTTGGACTGCAAGGAGATCCAACCAGTCCATTCTGAAGGAGATCAGCCCTGGGATTTCTTTGGAAGGAATGATGTTAAAGCTGAAACTCCAGTACTTTGGCCACCTCATGCGAAGAGCTGACTCATTGGAAAAGACTTTGATGCTGGGAGGGGCAGGAGGAGAAGGGGACAACCGAGGATGAGATGCCTGGATGGCATCATGGACTCAATGGACGTGAGCCTGAGTGAACTCTGGGATATGGTGATGGACAGGGAGGCCTGGCGTGCTGGGATTCATGGGGTCGCAACGAGTCAGACATGACTGAGTGACTGAACTGAACTGAATGGTTGTTCTGTCTCTTCAAACTGTTTCTCTCCCTGCACACACAGTCTTTTTTTCTTCAAGTTTTAGTATGCTTGCAATTTTGTTGAATGCTCTACTGGGTACACAGAGAAGGCAATGGCAACTCACTCCAGTACTCTTGCCTGGAAAATCTCATGGATGGAGGAACCTGGTAGGCTGCAGTCCATGGGGTCGCAAAGAGTCAGACATGACTGAGCAATTTCACATTCTCTTTTCACTTTCATGCATTGGAAAAGGCAATGGCAATCCACTCCAGTGTTCTTGCCTGGAAAATTCCAGGGACAGGGGAGCCTGATGGCAGCCGTCTATGGGGTCACACTGAGTCAGACGACTGAAGTGACTTAGCAGCGACAGCAGTACTGGGTACAGCTGTGTGTGGTATGTGTGTTTGTGTGTGCATGTGCATGTATGTGAACTCAGTTGCTCAGCTGTGTCTAACTCTTTGCGACCCCATGGATTGCAGCCTGATATGCTTCATTGCCCATGGGATTTCCCAGGCAAGAATACTGAAGTGGGTTTCCATTTCCTTCTCCAAGGGATGTTCTCAACCCAGGATCAAACCTGCCTCTCTTGTGTCTCTAGGCATTGGCAAGCAAATTCTTTACCACTAGGGCCACCTGGGAAGTTCAACTACAGTGAGATACTGAATAAAAGAGCTTCTCTAAGCAGGCTTTAGTAATGTGGTTGTAAGGTGTGGAGGGAGGTGAAGCAGTCTATAATCTGATTCAGTTCAGTTCATTTCATTTCAGTTCATTTCAGTTCAGTCGCTCAGTCATGTCCGACTCTTTCCTACCCCATGAATCGCAGCACACAAGGCTTCCCTGTCCATCACCAACTCCCGGAGTTCACTCAGACTCGTGTCCATCGAGTCAGTGATGCCATCCAGCCATCTCACCCTCTATCATCCCCTTCTCCTCCTGCCCCCAATCCCTCTCAGCAATAATCTGATTAGGTCTTAGTATTTCAAAGAGGTTGTGCCTGTCGACTGTGAACTTCACAAGAGATACTCAATTTTCTTTTTGCTACCACATCCCCCACATCAATGGGATGATTGAAATGGGTTGTAGTTGAGTAACTCACACCTCTCCTCTGAGTGGAAAAGTGTTATTTTAAAGTAAATTGGATGTATTTTAAATGTGTATTGCAAACTCTAGGTCATCACTCAATTCAGTTCAGTCACTCAGTCATGTCTGATTCTTTGTGACCCCATGAACCACAGTACGCCAGGCCTCCCTATCCATCACCAACTGCCGGAGTCTACACAAACCCATGTCCTTTGAGTCACTGATGCCATCCAATCATCTCATCCTCTGTTGTCCCCTCTCCTCCTGCCCTCAAATTTCCCAGCATCAGGGTCTTTTCCAATGAGTCAGCTCTTCTCATCAGGTGGCCAAAATATTGGAGTTTCAGCTTCAGTATCACTCTTTCCAATGGACACCCAGGACAGATATCATTTAGGATAGAATGGTTGGATCTCCTTTCAGTCCAAGGGACACTCAAGAGTTTTCTCCTACACTACAGTTCAAAAGAATCAATTCTTCAGCTCTCAGTTTTCTTTATAGTCCAACTCTCACATCTATACATGACCACTGGAAAAACCATAGCCTTGACTAGACTGACCTTTGTCGACAAAATAATGTCTCTGCTTTTAAATATGATGTCTAAGTTGGTCACAACTTTCCTTCCAAGGAGTAAGAGTCTTTTAATTTCATGGCTGCAATCACCATCAAGAGTGGTTTCGGAGCCAAAAAATAGCCACTGTTTCCACTGTTTCCCCATTTATGTCCCATGAAGTGATGGGAACAGATGCCATGATCTTCGCTTTCTGAATGTTGAGCATTAAGTCAACTTTTTCACTCTCCTATTTCACTTTCATCAAGAGTCTCTTTAGTTCTTCTTTATTTTTGCCAGAAGGGTGGTGTCATCTGCATATCTGAGGTTATTGACATATTTCCTGTCAATCTTGACTCCAGCTTGTGCTTCATCTAGCCCAGCATTTCCCATGACATAGTCTGCATATGAGATAAATAAGCAGGGTGACAATATACAGCCTTGACACACTCCTTTTCCTATTTGGAACCAGTCTGTTGTTCCATATCCAGTTCTAACTGTTGCTTCCTGACCTGCATACAGATTTCTCAAGAGGCAGGTCAGATGGTCTGGTATTCCCATCTCTCTCAGAATTTTCCAGTTTATTGTGATCCACACAGTCAAAGGCCTTAGCATAGTTAATAAAGCAGAAATAGACTTTTTCTGGACTTCTGCTTTTCCCATGATTCAGCAGATGTTGGCAATTTGATCTCTGGTTCCTCTGCCTTTTCTAAAATCAGCTTGAGCATCTGGAAGTTCACGGTTCATGTATTGCTGAAGCCTGGCTTGGAGAATTTTGAGCATTGCTTACTAGCGTGTGAGATGAGTGCAGTTGTGCAGTAGTTTGAGCATTCTTTTGCATTGCCTTTCTTTGGGATTGGAATGAAAACTGACCTTTTCCAGTCCTGTGGCAACTGCTGAATTTTCCAAATTTGCTGACATATTGAGTGAAGCACTTTCATAGCATCATATTTCAGGATTTGAAATAGCTCAACTGGAAATCCATCCCTTCCACTAGCTTTGTTCATAGTGATGCTTCCTAAGGCCCACTTGACTTCACATTCCAGATGTCAGAAGCCAGATGATCACACCATTGTGATCATCTGGGTTGTGAAGATCTTTTTGTACGGTTCTTCTGTATATTCTTGCAACCTCCTCTTAATACCTTCTGCTTTTGTTAGGTCCATACTATTTCTGTCCTTTATTGAGCCCATCTTTGCATGAAATGTTCCCTTGGTATCTCTAATTTTCTTGATGAGATCTCTAGTCTTTCCCATTCTATTGCTTTCCTCTATTTCTTTGCATTGATCGCTGAGGAAGGCTTTCTTATCTCTCCTTGCTTTGCTTTGCATTCAAATGGTATGTCTTTCCTTTTCTCCTTTGCTTTTGGCTTCCCTTCTTTTCACAGCTATTTGTAAGGCCTCTTCAGACAGCCATTTTGCTTTTTTGCATTTCTTTTTCTTGGGAATGGTCTTGATTCCTATCTCTTGTACACTGTCACAAACCTCCATCCATAGTTCATCAGGCTCTCTGTCTATCAGATCCAGTCCCTTATATCTGTTTCTCACTTCTACTCTATAGTCATAAGGGATTTGATTTAGGTCATACTTGAATGGTCTGGTGGTTTTCCCCACTTTCTTCAATTTCAGTCTGAATTTGGCAATAAGGAATTCATGATCTGAGCCACAGTCAGCTCCCAGTCTTTTTTTTTTTTTTTTCTGACTGTATAGAGCTTCTCCATCTTTGGCTGCAAAGAATACAATCAATCTGATATCTGTGTAAAAAGGAAATATAAATAATATGCTAACAAGTAAATGGATTAAATCCATCAACCAAAAGACTGGCTAGATAGATGAAAACATGTGCTTTGATGCAGTTTCAATTACCACATCACTCTGCTTGACTGCTTATGTATTTTATATTGTAATTGTGTAATTACATAAGATTTATATAATTATTTTATATTGTTAGGTTAACAATTTTCCCATTTTGGCTAGCAATTGTAATTATCTTTTATTTTTCATCTGGCTATTGATTATTAAAATTAATAGTCATCTATTACTATTGTGATTATGTGACTATTAATACCATTGTAGCATGACCAATCAACAGAAAAATAATAGAATTCTATATCAAGAAAACTACCATTAAATAGAAAAACTGTAATCATTTTTAAAAATCCAGATGCATATCAGATTTATCTTGGAATTTTTTGAAAAATACAAATACCAAGGTATTTCTTTATTCCTCCAAAGCTCCAGATGCTTCTAATGAGCTGTAATATTTAAAAACAATTAGACTATGTCATTGATTACTCACTCAATGGTGTTTGACTCTTTGCCACCCCATGGATTGCAGCATGCCAGACTTCCCTATCCTTCACTGTTTCCTGAGATATTCAAACTCATGTCCATTGAGTTGGTGATGTCATCCAACCGTCTCATCCTCTGTCATCGCCTTCTCCTCCTGCCTTCAATCTTTCCCAGAATCAGGGTCTTTCCAATGAGTCAGCTCTTTGCATCAGGTGATCAAAGTACTGGAGCTTCAGCTTCAACATCAGTCCTTCCTATGAACATTCAGGGTGCATTTCTTTTAGGATTTGAGTGGTTTGATCTCCTTGCAATCCAAGAGACTCTCAAGAGTCTTCTTCAACACCACAGTTTAAAGGCATCAATTCTTTAGCACTCACCCTTTTTACTGTCCAGCTCTCACATCCATACATCACTACTGGAAAAACCATAACTTTAACTATATGGACATTTGTCAGCAAAGTAATATCTCTGCTTTTAATATGTCATCTAGGTTTGTCATAGCTTTTCTTCCAAGGAGCAAGCATCTTTTTATTTAATGGCTGCAGTCACCATCTGCAGTGTTTTGGAGATCAAGAAAATAAAATCTGTCACTATTTCCATTATTTTGCATCAATTTAAGTAATGGGACCAGATGCCATGATTGTCATTTTTTGAATGTTGAGTTTTAAGACAACTTTTTCACTCTCTTTCATTTTCATCAAAAGGCTCTTAAATTCCTCTTCACTTTCTGCCATTAGAGTGGTGTCATCTGCATATCTAAAGTTGTTGATATTTCTCCCGGCAATCTTAATTTCAGCTTTTGCTTCATCTAGCCCCGCATTTCACATTATGTACTCTGCATATAATTTAGCAAAGCAGGGTGATGGTAGCCAGCCTTGATGTACTCCTTTCCCAATTTTGAACTAGTCTATTGTCCATGTACAGTTCCAACTGATGCTTCTTGATCTGCATAGAGTTTTCTCCAGGAGACAAGTAAGGTGGTCTGGTATTCTCATCTCTTGAAGAATTTTCCACAGTTTCTTGTAATTCACACAGTTATAGGCTTTAGCAGAGTCAATGATAATAGTAGATGTGTTTTATGGAATTATCTGGCTTTTTCTGTAATCTAACAGATGTTGGCAATTTGATCTGGTTCCTCTGCCTTTTCTAAATCCAGCTTGAACATCCGGAAATTCTCCATTTACAAACTTTTGACCTAGCTTGAAGGATTTTGAGCATTACCTAGCTAACATGTGAGATGAGTGCTGTTGTGCCAGTTTAAACATTATTTTGGCATTGCTTTTCTTTGGGATTGGAATGCAAACTGACCTCTTCCAGTCCTGTGGCCACTGCTAAATTTTCCAAATCCACTGACATGTTGAGTACACCATTTTCACAGCATCATCTTTTGGATTTGAAATAGTTCAACTGGAATTTCTTCACCTCCATGAGCTTTGTTCATAGTGATGCTTCCTAAGGCCCACTTGACTTCACATTACATTATATCTGACTCTAGGTGAGTGACCACAACATTATGGTTATCTGGATCATTAAGACTTTTTTTGTATAGTTCTTCTCTGTATACTTGCCCCCTATTCTTAATATCTTCTGCTTCTGTTAGGTCCATACCATATCTGTCCTTTATTGTGTCCATCTTTGCATGAAAGTTGTAGTTACCTGAAGAACCTACTCCTATCCACCAACATCAAAGTGAACACACTAGTCCACTACCATGCTTTTGCAAAATTCAGTCAACTTAACAGTGTGGCTCTTGCAGCCTAAGGATGGTAGATATGTGTGTGTGCATGCTCCGTCACTTCAGTCATGTCCAACTCTTTGTGACCCTGTGGAAAAATATGGATAACATATTAAAAGCAGAAACATCATTTTGCTGACAAAGGTCAAATAGTCAAACCTTTGGTTTTTCCAATAGTCGTGTACAGATGTGAGAGTTGGACCCTAAAGAAGGCTGAGCACCAAAGCATTGATGCTTTTAAACTGCAGTGTTGGAGAAGACTCTTGAGAGTCCCTTGGAATGCAAGGAGATAAACCAGTCAATCCTAAAGGAAAACCACCCTGGATATTCACTGGAAGGTCTGATGCTGAAGCTGAAGTTCCAATACTTTGGTCTGCTGCTAAGCCGCTTCAGTCGTGTCCGACTCTGTGTGACCCCATAGATGGCAACCCACCAGGCTCCCCCATTCCTGGGATTCTCCAGGCAAGAACACTGGAGTGGATTGCCATTTCCTTCTCCAGTGCAGGAAAGTGAAAAAGTGAAGTCACTCAGTGGTGCCCGACTCTAGCGACCCCATCGACTGCAGCCCACCAGGCTCCTCTATCCATGGGATTTTCCAGGCAAAAGGACTGGAGTAGGGTGCCATTGCCTTCTCTGAATACTTTGGTCACCTGATGTGAACAGCTGACTCACTGAGAAGACTCTGATGTTGGGAAAGATTGAAGGCAGGAGGAGAAGGGGACAACAGTGGATGAGATTGTTGGATGGCATCACTGACTCGATGGAAATGAGTTTGAGAAAACTCCAGGAGATAGTGAATGACTGGGGAAGCCTTGTATGCCACAGTTATGATATCACAAAGAATTAGACATGACTTAGTGACTGAACAACACTGATATTATAACTTTTAATTTTTCTATAGTTATACATGGAGAAGGCAATGGCAACCCACTCCAGTACTTTTGCCTGGAAAATCCCATGGACAGAGAAGCCAGGTGGGCTGCAGTCCATGGAGTGGCAAAGAGTCGGGCACGACTGAGCGACTTCATATTCACTTTTCACTTTCCTGCATTGGAGAAGGAAATGGCAGCCCACTCCAGTGTTCTTGCCTGGAGAATCCCAGGGACGGAGGAGCCTGGTGGGCTGCCATCTATGGGGTCGCACAGAGTTGGACACGACTGAAGCAACTTAGCAGCAGCAGCAGCATAGTTTACAAGTGATGACGGATGGAAATCAGAATGGAATAACTTCAGATATACAAAGTGGATTTTGGCAGCCTTTGAGAATTTGGCCTCAGACTCCTTCCTACACCAATGAAAACTTTCGGACTTGCACCATACCTCTCAAGAACAGGCTAAGCCATTTTTTTTTTAGAAGATTGTCTTCTAGCTTCAATCTTATGGTCTCAAAGTCCCCCTTGAAACTATGTAACCATTCAGACCTCGACCAAACCTTTTAAGAAGTACTCTTATTTCCTACCAGCTACAATCATGATTATTGACAAAAGCTCATGTAACTAGCTGTGGCCTTGAGGTTTTGCATTTGTAAGATTACTGTGTTTTGTAGTCTGGTAGAAACATGATTCTGGCACCCCACTCCAGTACTCTTGCCTGGAAAATCCTATGAATGGAGGAGCCTGATGGGCTGCAGTCCATGGGGTCGCTAAGAGTCAGACACGACTGAGTGACTTCACTTTCACTTTTCACTTTCCTGCACTGGAGAAGGAAATGGCAATCCACTCCAATGTTCTTGCCTGGAGAATCCCAGGGATGGGGAGCCTGGTGGGCTGCCATCTATGGGGTTGCACAGAGTTGGACACGACTGAAGTGACTTAGCAGCAGTAGCAGAAACATGAGTCAGGTGTTTCTGGAATCTGTTTCCTGAGCTGTCATCTTAACAATAAACAAATAAGCACTTCTTTATATCTGTAAACATATGGAAAATTTTTTTCAGAAAAAATTGGTTAACAAAAGTATTTACAGTACTATTAATAGAAAATACTTGCTATATCATGTTAGCAATGTTTTCTTCTATTAATAAAACTTATAAAGAAAATAACTGAAAATTAAGTCTTTCAAAATTATGTTAAATAAAACTGGTAACCTATCTGCATATACAACTAGCTTAACTCTTTTGATCAAATAGTGTAACTAGTCCATTAACAGCACCAAATAGGTTGTTGTTTGAATAATATTCATAAATAGATGCATTTATGAAATATGAAAGAAATATTAAAAATTTTAGAAACTTCATGCCTGAGGACTTTTCTGTTATATCTCCATTTTCTGTTTAGACAGAGATGAAATGTGTTATTTTGAAGCTCTAAAATAAGCATAGTTAGAAGCACCAATATACATAAGAAATGTAGATGAAAGCAACTAATATTTTAGAGAACGTTCAAATACTCAAACTATTCATAGGTTTGCATTATATAACTTACTGCACTCAATGGATCTTTAAGTGAAAGATATATTAAATGTGCCCAAATTCAAAAAATAAGACCAAAAATGTAGATAACCTTGCCCAGCTTCCTTCAAGTAGGAAGGAATTTAGCCTAGGCCTCTGATGCTCAATGAACTGCTCCTCCTTTTCTGCTGCAACCATTTCTTTCTCTTCCAAAAGAGAATGTCTCTGTAAAGTCTTTTCAAAAAATAACTTGAGAATTTCACAATATTAGACCTGCTGAAAAAGCCATAAGTTCAAAACAGAAATCTGTAGAAGCCAAAACCAAAATAAACAGATAAATAAATACATAAAAAGTACTTAGAGCTATTTAACTTCACACTATGAAACTATAAAGCAGCTATTCAAAAAAGAAAATAATCAAGTAAATATGCAAGAGCTGACTCATTTGAAAACACCCTGATGTTTGGAAAGATTGAGGGCAAGAGGAGAAGGGGATGACAGAGGATGAAATGGTTGGATGGCATCACTGACTCAATGGATATGGGTTTGGGTGGACTCTAGGAGTTGGTGATGGACAGGGAGGCCTAGCATGTTGCGGTTCATGGGGTCACGAAGAGTCGGACACAACTAAGAGACTGAACTGAACTGAACAGAACTGAAATATGCAAGAAGCTTACTAAAAATTAAGAATCACTATAGATCGAGTTAGTATTGAATTTATAGTGATGTATGAAAACTCACATAATAAGCAACTCTTTGTAGCTCTGATATTATTACAAGAGTACAAATCTGAAAACCTCAGTGTAACACACACATAAATATTAATATAAGCATAAATCAAGCAGTAAATGACGGCTATATGTAATATACTAATACATGGAAATTCATTTTTAAAATTTTGCCAGTTTTACCTATTATATTTAAACATAAGTGCATCAGACTAAAGCATTCATGAATGGCACTGTCTCATAGGACCTTCTGCAATGACAGATCTTTAGATATGAACCTTTCCCAAATGATAGCCAACTGCCACCTGTGACCACTGAGCACTTGAACTGTGACTTTTGTCTCTAAGGAGGAATTTTAAATTATTTAAATTAATTTTAATTTTTCAATAGCCACATGTAGACAGCAAATGTTTAAAGAGCTGTCCTACTGGACAATGTGGTTTTTGTATTACATGAAGCAAAAATCAAAAATTCCAAATGAAATCTTTTGTTTAGATTGATTGGCTTTCCTCCTTATTTTAACAAAATCAGATATAAATGCCTTTAGAAATTGGAAAAAAATAACAATTTAGTCCCTTTGAAAGTGAAAAAGTGAAAGTGAAGTCACTCAGTTGTGTCCGACTCTTTGTGACTCTGTGGACTGTAGCCCACCAGGATTCTCCAGGCAAGAATGCTGGAGTGGGTTGCCATTTCCTTCTCCAGAGGATCTTCCCAACCCAAGGATCGAACCAGGGTCTCTCACATTGCAGGCAGACGCTTTAACCTCTGAGCTACCAAGGAAGCCCTTAGTCCCTTTAAAGCCACAAATTTTTAGTTTAAGGCAGGTTATATTTGCAAACAAATAGAATTATATAATTGAAATGGTTCTGTTTCTGCATTTATTGATTATCAGAAGGAGCTGGTGCACATCACTGGTACTTACCATTTCCATACATATATATGTCCATACATTCATTTCCACATGTACATGAACTGTATTTTTAGAAACTGGTTGTTAACTATGTTTCTTATGCAGTTTGTGAGGTTTATCTTAATGTACTGAGGTTAGTTCATTTAAGATAAAAATGATATTTAATTTTCCATAAACTACATTTTAGTTCTCTCATAGCACACTGAGTAGAGGTTATATTCTACATATATTTAATAACTTATCTTAAATGTCTAGCAGATACTGGCACATAGTTAATGTTCAATAAATAGGTTTTTCTACATTCCACTCCTTATTTCTTTCTCAATATAGTGCAAAATGCTTAAAAATGTAGTAGATATTACAAAACTATAAAGAAAATTACCAACTTGGACAAAATTAAATGGATCAAAGAATATAATAAATATTTAAACATGAAAGAGTAGAAATATGAGTTTGTTTCTTTTCTTTTCTTTTTGAAAAAGTGAATCCAGTCTAAGATTTAACTGTTAGTTCATCTTGCTAAAATGAGTTGTATATATATTATGAAAATATAGGATGTTGGGAAAGATTGAGGGCAAGAGGAGAAGGGGACGACAGAGGATGAGATGGTTGGATGACATCACCGACTCAATGGATATGAGTTTAGGTGGACTCCAGGAGCTGGTGATGGACAGGGAGGCCTGGCATGCTGCGGTTCATCGCGTTGCAAAGAGTCAAACACAACTGAGTGACTGAACTGAACTGAACTGAACAGAACTGAACTGAACAGAATAAGCTTCTCTCTTATTACAACCGTAATTTTTCTTTTGGTAGAATTTCATCTCAGAAATAGTGGGGAAACACAAGCTCATTCTACTGCTAAATATGTCCTATAGATTTTCAGCAATGATGAATACAAGCTGCCAGAGAGGTGTTCTTTTCTATCGTTAGTGATTACATAGAGCAGATTATCTAAATAAAATTTATGAATAAACTTGAATCACAGCTAAAAAGAAAACTGAAAAAATATTAAAATCATTTTTCTATATTTTGGTGAATTTTACCTTTTCTTACAAAACAAAGTTTCTAAAAGTAAGACAACTTAAAGTCAAATTTTTTAGAGCTTGTAGCTCTTTAATGATGACTAATTTAGGTAGTTATCTAAACTCACTTAAGACAACCCTGGTTTAGATAAAAGAGGTCAACTTGAAATGGCAATTTTCTTTTTCATCTATCAATGCCATATGTTGTAAGCACTCCTAAATGACATTTAAACCTGGCTCAGCCATCTAAACAATAAGAGCTATGCATGCTCTGTTTGTTTAATAATGATTTCACTTACACAGAAAGAATATAAAAGCCAGTTCCATCAGAGTTTTAAAACTAACTAGCATTTACTCTGTGTACTTATTTTCTCATTGTAATAATATCTAATTCATCATTATCAGCCCCAGATTCTCATATTTAAAGATATTTGTGAAGAATACAAAGACTATTCTATTTGACTGGTTTTTCTATTGGCACTAGGATCATATATTTTTTATTCATATCATAGAAGATAAAATAATTTTACCTTCTCTCTTTGATGTATTTTCAAAGTAAAACAAAGCAGTAGCAAATTGGTTGATGCAAAATAATGTCTTTTTTAAAAGCAGCCTAATTTTAAGTTTTATAAATAATTGATGAGTAATTTTTCATACAACTGGCAGCTGGAGTTCACCCATTAATAAGCTTCCTGGGATGATGTGAGAAGGCTGAATTCCACAGCACTTCTATGGATAGGTCTATCCTTTCTCCTGTGAACTTCCCATGTTGTGCAGAGGTAAAGAATCTGCCTGCCAGTGCAGGAGATGCAGGTTCAGTCCCTGGGTTGAGAAGATCCCATGGAGTTGGAAAACGTAACTCACTCCATCATTCTTGCCTGTAAAGTCCATGGACAGAGGAGCCTGGCAGACAATACAGTCCATGGGATCACAAAGAGTGGACGTGGACACGGCTTAGCAAATTAACAATATATTTCCCTTGTTTCTCTGAATAGGCCATTATATTAAACATACACAAACACATAACAGTACTTCACTTACACAATTTTTCATTAGCTGAAAGATCACAGGGACAAAGATCTTTATCCTGCATGGTTCTGAGTAATAGAGGAGGGTATAGAAATTCCAGCTCTACATCTAGACATTACAGCTTCTGAAGATTTATTTTTCAATCTTTTCATACATCTATTTAAGAGAAATAGTTTAACGTCCATCAGCTTTTTATTCTTATTCTTATTGTTATATGCATAACAATGTTTTGCAAACACAAAGAACTAAATTTCAATATTTACTTTATTAAAGTAAATTATATAGTAATTATAATACACAAGATATAGGGGTGAATGTGCTTCCTTTGTGGCTCAGATGGTGAAGAATGTGCCTGCAATGCAGAAGACCTGGGTGTGATCTCTGGGTTGGGAAGATCTCCTGGAGAAGGGGATGGCAACCCATTCCAGTATTCTTGCCTGAAGAATCCCCAGGGACAGAGGAGCCTGGTGGGCTACAGTCCATCATGTTGCAGAGTCAGACACAACTGAGCAGCTAAACACACACACATATAGGGGTGAATATATCATTATGTACGCTTTTTTTCCTAAAGTTAAATGTAATTTTATATTTTATATTAAATAACCCCAGAGTGGTAGCTCAACAGATATAAAATACTGATATAAAATACTTCCAGAAGCTGGTTAATGAAGGTGTTCTTAAAGGAAAAGGATGCATGTAGTATTCCCCTGTTGCAGTATACACAATTTATTGTTGATTATTTGCTATAGATACTGAGACATTGAGTGGACATACCAGAGATGCTGAGACATTTAGAACTTTTAATCTTTAGGAAGGAAAATGGCAGAAATTGTAGGCATATTGTGATAGGCAAGGAAAAAAGCTATTATTCAGAACCCTTTGGTATATTAAGATTGATTTTAATAGTTAAATGTAGGTGAACAGAGAAAAATCTGAAGTGTTTTCTTTGTCTCACATATGCCTAAGCATTACCAAATATGATGATCTTTATTATTATTAATTTAATGATAGCTTATAAATATAACAAAGATTCCACCAAAACAAATGCTATAAAATACAAAGTAATTTGTCCTAAGTAAATTGTCTTATATCTATGTAGATTGTCTTATATCTATGTAACTTTAAATGTTATGATATAGATGGAACTTCATGAGACCCAATTACATAGAATTTGCATTCCTTCTGTTTCAGAGGAGAAGGGGACATACAATACCTGGTCTTCCAAATTTTGATGATTTCCCTATACCGTTATATCTTGATGTTTCATATCATCACACAGAGTTCTGCTTCATAATTTATAATGATTTTTGAGGTAATACAAAGAGTCAATTCTTTAAATCAGATTCACAAGAATCTTATACCATATATATCTTATGAAGGATTTCAAGTATGAAACTCATCTCAAGATACAGATGAAGCAAGGATTAATTCAGGACTGTCAACATCACTCCAGAGACACACATCTACTGCATTAGGATGCACTCCTGCCCAGGTTTAACTTATGATTGCATGAAGTAATGCATACAGTATTATCATTTATGCAGATGTGAATTGTTTTAGAGGTGAACAACCTTTATTTCCTACTGCAGTATATATCTCAGGAAACTATGCTGCTGCTGCTGCTGCTGCTAAGTCGCTTCAGTCGTGTCCGACTCTGTGCGACCCCATAGACGGCAGCCCACCAAGCTCCCCCATCCCTGGGATTCTCTAGGGAAGAATACTGGAGTGGGTGCCATTTCCTTCTCTGATGCATGAGAGTGAAAAGTCAAAGTGAAGTCGCTCAGTCGTGTTTGACTCTTCGCAACCCCATGGACTGCAGCCTACCTCCATAAATTCCAATTAGTTGTTGTTATTATTATTATTATTATATGAAACCCTAGCCAGCCAAATATATCTGGCCAAAATTATTCCATGGTAAAGGATTCTTCTGCTGGTAAATTCCATCAGTGTGTTGGTCAGAAGGTCTGTCATTAGCATATATGTATCAGATGTTAGAACAAGTCATATCCCTTACTAATTTACTATTAGTTTACAGCTTTTAAAAAAATGTTTGAAGATATTCAGAAATAAGATGACTATCTAATGCCTGTGTGGTGCAGGGTGCAACTGTATAGAATTTTAGAGATTTCTGTAGACTATTAAAAACTTAATGCAACTGAAGCTGTTTTTCTCTATGTGATATTTTTACCTGAGCAAAGAAATAGAATTCAAGGCAATTTTTAGAAAGCTACTTATCTGGAAAATACTGTTGTTGGTGTTATTTCTATATAACAATTTTCAATAACCACCACAAATTAATTTTATCTAATATAGTCAATAATATAATTTTAAAATTTTGTCTCAGTTCCATGCCAACTTCTTCCTCTCTGACATTCTAGTCTGAAAAGATCATGATGCATCACATAAAATATCACAATGATACCCTATATCAACAGCACAAAGCTGAATATTCTAGATAAGCATAAGTTATCAAACATCTTAGAATTATTTGAGAAACATTCCTTGAAAATAGACAATTGGATACAAGAAATTTCTTAAGCTGTCAATGAAGGAATAAACAGTAAAAAAAGAGTGAATAGGCAAATGCTGAAATAATACCTCCAGATGCCTCTGGGACTGTAGGACCAAGAAGGGGAAGAAGATTAGAGTTGTTAGAACATAGAATCTTAGGAGAAAGTTCCTGAGATCTGGGACTCCAGCCTCTGAGAATGATATTGTGGCAGTATCTCAACAACTTTTAGAATGTGTCAGTGCCAAGTGTTGTTAGGATGCAGAAATCTGAAAAAGGGTTTCTAACCAGCTGGTGCAGGAATCTCTTAAGGTACAAGTTGGTTCTATGCGTGCCAAAGAAAAGCAGGTACTTAGGTGAATAGAAACAGTTGTCATATACATTACTAAAACAATGATAACATGATTGTGCAATAATTTCACAAAGGAAAATTGAGTCCCTTTGCTCCTACTCATCCCTCCAGCCTTCCTTTACTGAACTCAAAGGGGATCAACAGGCTACAAGAAATAAGATTTTCAGAGTCTTGGACCCCCAGCATTTCTAAGCAAAGTATCAAAAGATGTATTTAAGAATGATAGACAAAAGCATAATGATTAGTACTTCATTAAAAATTGGGCTACTGACCTTGTACTTCTGATAACAAGGGATTAAGATCCTACTGGGTGAATACCCTCATAAAACTATCACATAATCCAAGAACAAGGCAAAAGGCAAGTGTCTGAAGTTGCAGGAGAAAGAACATGAACTGACAGGCTCTAGTTAGGAGCACACACTCAAAGGATATGAGCAGGAAAGCAATATGAAATAAGTTTCCATTTTGGCAGCTAGTCTTGCCTATGTGTCATTAACAAGATACAGGTGATGAGATGTTGATGCCAATAATATATATATATATATATATATATATATATATATATATATATATATATATATTTCTGGACAGAAAATCAAGAAACTAAAGTTGGAAAACTTTGTCCACTACAGAGAATAGGGAAAGCCTATAAGAGAAAGAGCCAGAAATGAGATTCCCTTATCCTGTCTGTTCTCATTTCTGACTCATAGTTGAATGTGTGAAATACACACTAACTATGATAAAGACAAAAGTCTGAACTGAAGCTGCTGCCCAAGATAAAGAGTTTTCAGTGTTGAGAGTTTTAAAAGGCAGTTAGGAAAACTGCCTGATAAAAGTCAACACTTAATCAGAAGAAAAAGAACAGAATCTAGAACCTCCACAGTTTTGCACCCACAATCCCAAGTAAATCAGCCCATGAAGAACCAAGAAGATAAAACGTATTCTCAAAAAAAAAAAAAAAAAATTAAAAATTCAACCAAGAGTGATTCTGCTATGAACCCAGTGTTGAATTCAGCAAAGAAAAATTATTTTTAAGAGACTCTTACCTTTGTCTTCTGTTAAGATAAACAAGTAAGAATGTAATAAAATCATATACATATATTTGTATATGTAATATTTTATGTCCATTTATTTGTGTATGTTGGAATGCTAAAGGTAGTATAAAAATTACAAGAAATAGAAATTCTAGAAATGAAAATTAAAATGGTTGAAATAAGATAATCACAAAATAATCTTAATAGCTGAATAGAGATAACATAAGAATGAATAGGTGCATTTGAAGACAGATCAATTAAAATAATTCAATCTGAAAAATAAAGAAAAGAAAAAGCATGAAAAAAGATAAGCTGACCCACAGGACCTATTAAAGAATTTTAAATTGCCCCAAATTTGAAGGGTGATATTACATATATGAGATACGTTATATCCAAGCTATTGAAAGCCAAAGATAAGAAAGAAAATTATTAAAGTCGTATTGGAGAAAAATAGCTCACTACAAACAAGGGTGTAGTGATGAAAAGAATAATTGAATCCTCATAAGCAACCATGAAAGCTGTAAGAAAGTAGAACATCTCAAAAATGCTTAAAGGGAAAACAAAATAAACCAACACAAAGCCCCTCAAAATGTCTCATCTCACTAACCAAATAACAGGAAAGAGGTGGCTGGCAAGACAGAAAAATTTCACATACAACCATTATATTTCAGCCAAACATAATGGAAAAAACTGTGGCCACATGCCCCTCACACCAGAAAAGGTTATGTAGAGGTTATATATGCTTAGATTCCCAAAATAGCAAGGCTGTGCTGAGATCTCCCAACACTCTTGCCAAGGTGATAACAGAAAAGGCCAAGCTGAGAATTGGAACTTTCATCCCAAAGACCGTTAATGAAACTATTCCCCAAAATGACTTCAGTAGAGGCCATGCTGTGATCCTGGAATTCCACCCAAACCCCCAGATAAAAGGCTGCCCTCCCCATGTCTGCTGTGATAGTGTCAGAGGAGGAGATTCAGGAATTTTACCTTGGCCCATTAGTAAGGAGCTCAGTCTCCTCACAGAATCAGTAGAGAGACCATGTAGATAGCCAGAACTGTTACCTCCACCCAGACATAAAGAGGAGCTCCCCACTTTGGTATCAGTGGAAGTCAGAAGGGGACCCTGAACCTTTATCTTTGTCTGATAATAATGAGATAGAGACTCTCTTTGTGACCCGATGTATAGTAGCCAGCCCCGATCTCCTCTGTCCATGGGATTTTCAAGGCAACGGTACTGGAGTAGGTTGCCATTTTTCTTTTTTAGGGAATCTTCCCAATCCAGGGATTGAACCCAGGTCTCTCACATTGTAGACAGATGCTTTACCATCTGAGCCATCAGGGAAGTCCAATACAGAAATTTTAATTAATATCTAATCTTACAACATGATACAAAAATATATGTTTCAGTTGGAAATCATCTGCCATTCTAAAACCAGAAATCTCTCAAACTGAATATGAGACAATTAATAGGTATTAAATATAATCATTGCAATGAAATTGCATAAATGAGAAGAAACTTACTCAGGCATTTGGAAAATTAAGTCTTATATCCAGACTAGAAATTTAAATGGCAGAAAAGAGGATTAGGAGAAGGGCATTTCACTTAAAGAAAGTGCCATAAGCAAGAGTAAATGAATATGGATGAGAGAAAGAGAATGGAAAACTAATGGGTTTTGTTTGAGGTGAGGTGAACTTGCTCAGTCATGTCCGACTCTTTGCAACCCCGTGGACTGTAACCTACCAGGGTTCTCCGTCCATGGAATTCTCCAGGCAAGAATACTGGAGTGGATTGTCATTTCCTTCTCCAGGGGATCTTCCCAACCCAGGGATCGAACCTGGGTCTCCCACATCGGAGGAAGATGCTTTAACCTCTGAGCTACCAGGGGGTTTTATTTAGTTTATTTAAATTTTGTTTGCATCTGACTCAAGGGCAGTTTTGGAGACTAGGTGTAAGTATTTAAAATTAAAATGGGAAAAATGGAATAGAATCAGTTATGCATAGATTGAAGGCTGTACTTAGGAAAAGCAAAGGGAAATAGTGAACCATCAGATTATTTGAAGCAGGACAGGAGTTTTCACTATGCAAAATGAATGTTTTTGAAAGATTATTCTGGCAATAATCAGAAAATAGATTGAAGGGGCAATACATTGCGGTTCATAAGAACAATTATATTTTGCCAATATAGTTATAGTTGATAAGAAGAGAAGCCTTGAGAATGGCATTGGGAATGGAAAAGAGGAAAATTGTTCAATTGTGTTTTAATTTTGTGCATAGTGCATAAAACGTTAAGTCAACTAGAGATTATCATTTAGGGAGATACATGCTTTGACAAAGACATGATACACTTCCAAGGAAACTATGCTTTCTCCCTGAGTTCTTCAGCAGTTATCAGGACATTGCCCCATCCATGGCCATCTATGAAGATATGCACTACTTGACTTTGGGGTGTAGGCCCCCTGTGAAGAGATGATTCTTATATCTAGGGAATCTGTGGGCTTTCATCTGACACAAATATTAAATAATGAGACAGCCACTTTATTTCAGGTAGCTTGAGCTGTTCTAAGTCTTCTTGACAACTTTGCCTGTGATGAAAAGTGTTTTTTACTGAAAATAGAGAGCACTAGCCCCTTGCCAATTCCACTTCTCGTATGTTTTCTAGAGACTGAAAAATGAATAGCAAAGTGTTCTGTCTATAAAGCTTCACTTCTAGAACCCTTTGCGTAAAAAAGCAGCTGCAGCGGGTTTTAAGTGCATAGTTTAGGACTTACATAAAGTAGACTTGGCAGGATTTTGCTTAGAAGCTGAGGAATCAAACTTACTGACCTGTGTGAAATTTGATTAACTAAAATCTCATCAGTCCTCATGCTGACCACATCCCCAGAAACAGGCAGCTGGACTCCTGGGCAGTTATGTGACCAAGCAGAACTGAGCCAGCTGTCAGCTTGCTCACAGAAAGGAGCCTCTGGAGTGGAGCACAGCTCGCTCAGCAAAAGCAGCAGTGCCTTGGAGTGCACATCCAGCTTTAACCGCTCCGTTGGTCAGCATCTCTTTGATCTCCTATTCAGTGCTTAAACATCTGATGAAGGTATTTTAACTTTGAAAAGGAAATTGTCAATATTAGCTTGATTTTCAGATATTTAGAATAGGCACACCTTCTTTCAGAGTCTGAAGATGTTACTTGTGTAAATCACACACAAAAGATCTGCTAAAAGTGTCTTATCCTACTAGAATGCTCTCAGAGAGACTCCTCTGAACCTGTACTTCATTCTGACAGTCAAATTATAGGCACGGATAGTTGAACTGGGGATATGGATGTATGACACTCAGCAATGTTTGTCAAAGGCCTTTAAAAGGATGACTTGTTTGAAATCAGAGCTCATTTGAATAGTTGGTCAACAATGAAAGTATCATTTTAAAGGCGGTTAAACTTAACCCCTAAACTCACAAATTTCAATTATCATCACTTATTTGGAAGAGAAGAAATTATTCAGTGTGAGTCATTATCTTTATTTTAGTAAGATTTTTTTTTCCCTCTGAATCTAATCAAGTCTCAAAAATTACAGCATAAAACACATAAAATTAGTAGAGGATTAAACTTCATGGAGTTTTCACTACTGGTTTTTATTATAAGTAGTTTCCATATTATATTTAAATTGGTTTGCATTTCTTTAAGGAATCATTAACATGCTGAGAGCCAAATCATGTAGCTATAAACAGTCACTGTGACATTTACTAGTTGCTAATGTTTCAACCATTATAAAATATTTCTAATCAACACTTGGAAGGAAAAGACATTATCATAAACTCAAAACCAGCTGATTTAATAACTATTTTAACAGGAAATATAACAAAAATATAATTTCATAAGCTTTGCTTAATGACATAGTAGGTTACCTCTTATTCTGAGATCACTGAAACAAAATTAATAATCAGACTTGATCTATTTACTTAGGATTTCACTATTATAACATTAAAAAAAAAAGAACAGGAAGCAAGCTAACAAATAAGTTCCAAGTCCAATATTAAGAATTATTTCACTTTTTTTTTTTACTAATTTAAAATTAATTAATATATGTTGTATCTGTTATAAATTTGCAAATATAAGATGTTAGAGAAAAATGTTCTGCCCACTGTTTTACTTAGGTTAAATTTAAAGTGTTATTTCACATATTCAGAAGATTCCTATCTTAGGGTATCAATTGTATTAGTATATATTTATTACCACCAATTCAGCAGGTACTTGTATGCTTCCAAATTGCATAGGTCTCTAATTAGATTAATTATACATCTTGTAAATAATAATATTCAAAGCTAATTCATGTTAATGACTTACCTCACACCAAGAAATATTCAAAATTTTGAGTGTGTATCTGTGTGTGTGTGTGTGTGTATGTGTGTGTGTGTTTATTAAGCACAATTTAATCCTCATAAAAAATCTTACAAGGTCTTGGTCTTGCTATTATTATAATTTTATCCAATTAAAAACCACAATAAAAAAGGTTATGTAACTTGTCAACCACTTCACAGCTAGTCAGTGGTGGAGCCAAACATCACCTATGTAGGTTTGACTATAGCCAGTGTACCTTCTCATGAAGCTGATGGAAGACTGGAAATTTTCTTCCTTCTCCACAGCAATTTGGTGGTCAGTGAGAATATGTGCGAGAGTCAGCTTTAGACTCCCACCAGAAATTCCCTCCTTTTGCTGTTACTCTCTTACAAGCCAACCTCTGGGCATGACTTTGCATTTTGGGGAATGGAAATTCTTTAGTTTTTTGAAGCAATATTATTGTTTTCAATACAATTCAGCCTCATTATTATTTGCAAAATGAACATATTAAAATACATTAAATAATAAATATCTGAGGAACTTCAGAAGAGGAAAATAAAGTCATATATGAAATATTAAACTGATGTATAAAAGTTAGAAGTGGGCCAGGGATCAAACCCAGGTCTCCCACATTGTAGACAGAAGCTTTACCGTCTGAGCCACCAGGGAAGTCCTACAATTTCCTAAAGACAGAGTCAAAACATAATCAAATATAAGATTCTCAGTTAATAGGATGAACAAAAACAAGTGCTTAGAAGATAAATTTTTACTAGAACTGAACAGTACCTCATAAGTATGGTAAAGTATCATGTTTATGTACATGTACTATAAAAATAGTATGTGTTTTTCAACTCTGTCACAAAGTTAGTTACAGTATAACTTCTAAGTATAATTCCATCAAATTGATCCCACAAAGGAAGAAAGTAATTCATAACTTTCTGTTTTCATTTCCGAAGTTATAAACATGTAATGTATGATTTAAACTCTTTTGAAAATATTCCAGTAATATGATTCTTAAACTTTTATATTAAGAATGGGTCATTGGAGTGTGTCTAAAATTTCTGTGATGAACCTGAGGAAGAGATAGTTTTCATTATTAACTAGGAGAAGATAAAAATGTTTTAACAGTTAACAGAAGAAGGACTGGTGTGTCATTTTATGAGAATAAATAGAATAGTTAAGGGTGTCTCTCTTAGTATATAGCTGCTGTTTCATCTCACATAAATTTCTGAGATATCATAATGTGGAAAGGGACAAAATATGACCGGGAAATAGTTGCTCATCTAATTTGACACAGATAAAGATGGATATACTTTTGTACCAAGCATCAAAGAATATTTTTTGCCTAGATATTTTTAAAAACAATGTGCTACAAATTGCTATCCATCCCAGTACATTTTGTTTTTTTATTTATTGTAAACTATATAATTTAATAGGATGAATCTTTTAATACCATCTCAACTTTTTTCAGTTTGAAAAAAGTTTTGTTGAAAACTGATGTGTGTCTGAACAACTCAGAGTTTACTATCTGCATTTAGTTTCCTGAACTGCAAAGTTCAAATTCTTCTTCAATTGTTATTCTACAAAATAGTGAACTACTAGTGAAATTGTGCTTCAGACTTTAGCTGAATAAACTCCTGGCCTACTTCATGTAACTTTTTGTATTTGTAGTTTCTAACTGTTTACTTGAAACTTTGGAAAATATAAGCTCTATACACAGCATGCTTGAATACTAGAAAAGTTTCATTAGATATTAGTTGCATGTCTTAAGAAAAAAAGGAAGAAGCAAAAGAAAAAAAAATCTTAAAGCTATTCAGTTTTTGAAAGAGCTAAAAGACATATAGTAGATGAAAGTATTTCTAAAATAAATTATTATAAGAAGTAGACTTCAGAAAATGTGAATACAGTTGGTAAAATTTCAATTTAATTTTTAATTTAATTTATATTTAAATCTTTGAATTAAATAAGTATTTCTTATATAAAAATATTATTTTAGATTTTCATAAAACATAATCCCACTTTTCACAAGATTTTCACAAAACATAATCCCACTTTTCACATCACTCCATCTTGTGATGGAGAATCTTTCTTTCTTGACACATAGAAGAAATTGTCAAGTGAACAAATAATTTTGATATAACAGATTAAGTACTATTCAAGCAGTATTCACAGAATAGGATTACATACAAGAGATATACAGTCAACCAGGAGAAGATGGTATCTACATTTAGTACAGTAAATAGTATTCACATAAGGAGAATCCCTAAGAGTATTGAATCCTCACATTTTACAAATAAAGAAAATGAACAGAAATGTAATTGTCCCCCTGCCCCCAACTGATCATGTATTTAGTTAAGGACAAGCAAAGACTAAAACTCAGATTATCTGCCATGTTCTTTCCCTGTCCTTCATTTAAAAGTTGGAAAATATTTTAATATAATCACATTGTTTTATGAGAATAATTTTTTTTCAGAAATTTTGACTGAACAGCATTATAAACAGAAAAGCACTCAAAGAAGGCTATTTGATTCAACTGACCTTTACTTTGATTGATATAGCAAACTTAAGCACACATTCAAATAATTTTGCCTGCAGACAAAATTCAGAAGAGCTGTTTAAGGACTAAACAACTCCCTCATGCACTGTGTCCCAAAGTATCAATGGTTATTTTTTTTTCTGTATATTATGAACTAATTCTTTAAATACAATAAAAATAAATGTCTAGGATTCCTATCTCTGTGAACTGGTGAGGAGCTTTATGGACCTACTCCCCAGAGCAACTGTTGAAAATTACAAAGTAAAAACAGCCTGTAGAAATGGCCCTGAGGCCATATAACAAATAAAGGAAATGTATTCAGGATTGCCAACTAAAATTTGCTTAGAACTGAGTCCTGAAATTATTTTCCATTATAGGTTACTACAAGACACACACTATAGTTCCCTGTGTTCCCTTGCTGTGCACCAGAAACACTACAAGTCAACTATACTTCAATAAAACATATATATATATATATATTTAATGTACAATGGAAAAAATATTAAGAAATAAATTTTCACTGGGAAAAAAGAAACAAAAAAACAGTTGTGATATTTGAACCAAGAATCATGCCTTCCCAACCCCCTCCATTCAGTAAAGAACATGAGGCTCCCTTTCCGAAATTCTCTGTCATAGGTTTTATGCTTATGCTTGGTCCATAATTATCTGACATGCTAAAAACGTTTAATGCAAAGTGGCTTCAACTGGAGAAAGGAAATGTAAAAAAGTTTGGTTAAAATAATTTTAATAACTTGTTATAATATATTTTACAAAGAAACGCAAACTTTAAATGATACAATAGACCAGTTAGACCTAATAGATATCTATAGGACATTTCACCCCAAAACAATGAATTTCATCCTTTTCTCAAGTGCACATGGAACCTTTTCCAGGATAGATCACATCCTGGGTCATAAATCTAACCTTGATAAATTCAAAAAAATCAGAAATTATTCCAAGCATCTTCTCTGACCATAATGCACTAAGGTTAGATCTCAACTACAGGAGAAAAACTATTAAAAATTCCAACATTTGGAGGCTGAACAACACCCTTCTGAATAATCAACAAATCACAGAAGAAATCAAAAAGAAATCAAATTATGCATTGAAATGAATGAAAATGAAAACATAACTACACAAAACCTGTGGGACACTATAAAAGCAGTGCTAAGAGGAAAGTTCATAGCAATACAGGCATACCTCAAGAAACAAGAAAAAAGTCAAATAAATAACCTAACTCTACACCCAAAGCAACTAGAAAAGGAAGAAATAGAGAACCCCAGAGTTAGTAGAAGGAAAGAAATCTTAAAAATTAGGGCAGAAATAAATGCAAAAGAAACAAAAGAGACCATAGCAAAAGTCAACAAAGCAAAAGCTGGTTCTTTGAAAGGATAAGTAAAATTGACAAACCATTAGCCAGACTCATCAAGAAACAAAGAGAAAAAAATCAAATCAACAAAATTAGAAATGAAAATGGAGAGATCACGACAGACAACACAGAAATACAAAGAATCATAAGACTACTATCAGCAATTATATGCCAATAAAATGGACAACTTGGAAGAAATGGACAAATTCTTAGAAAAGTACAACTTTCCAAAACTGAACCAGGAAGAAATAGAAAATCTTAACAGTCCCATCACAAGCATGGAAATTGAAACTGTAATCAGAAATCTTCCAGCAAGCAAAAGCCCAGGTCCAGACAGCTTCACAGCTGAATTCTACCAAAAATTTTGAGAAGAGCTAACACCTATCTTACTGAAACTCTTCCAGAAAATTGCAGAGGCAGATAAACTTCCAAACTCATTCTATGAGGCCACCATCACCCTAATTCCAAAACCTGACAAAGACGCCACAAAAAAAGAAAACTACAGGCCAATATCACTGATGAACATAGATGCAAAAATTCTTAACAAAATTCTGGTAATCAGAATCCAACAACACATTAAAAGATCATACACCATGACCAAGTGGGCTTTATCCCAGGGATGCAAGGATTCTTCAATATCCGCAAATCAATCAATGTAATTCACCACATTAACAAATTGAAAAATAAAAGTCATATGATTATCTCAATAGATGCAGAGAAGGCCTTTGAGAAAATTCAGCATCCATTTATAATAAAAACTCTCCAGAAAGCAGGAATAGAAGGAACATACCTCAACATAATAAAAGCTATATATGACAAACCCACAGCTAACATTATCCTCAATGGTGAAAAATTGAAAGCATTTCCCCTAAAGTCAGGAACAAGACAAGGGTGCCCACTTTCACCACTACTCTTCAATATAGTTCTGGTAGTGTTGACC
Organism: Nanger dama; assembly: GCA_917880005.1. Lineage (NCBI taxonomy): Eukaryota > Metazoa > Chordata > Mammalia > Artiodactyla > Bovidae > Nanger > Nanger dama. The sequence continues at coordinate 11,783,264 of CAKJTW010000054.1, read as the reverse complement.
ACAGCAATCAGAGCAGAAAAAGAAATACAAGGAATCCAAATTGGAAAAGAAGATGTAAAACTCTCACTGTTTGCAGATGACATGATCCTCTACATAGAAAACCCTAAAGACTCGACCAGAAAACTACTAGAGCTAATCAATGAATATAGTAAAGTTGCAGGATATAAAATCAACACTCAGAAATCCCTTGCATTCCTATACACTAATAATGAGAAAACAGAAAAAGAAGTTAAGGAAACAATTCCATTCACCATTGCAACGAAAAGAATAAAATATAGGAATATGCCTACCTAAACCTGGATTACAATGAAGTGGGAAGTATCCTGGAGAGGACTGGGAAATTGATTTTACTCATATGCCAAAAGCTAATGGATATTCTTGCTTACAAGTTTGGGTAGATACTTTTACTGGATGGATTGAGGCTTTTCTCTGTTGTAGTGAACAGGCTAAGGAGGTTATAAAGATTCTCTTCATCAGTGGAAGGCTACCCGTGCTGGACATCTCCACTTCAAGGAAAGAACTTTCTCCAAGTCTGTGAATACCTTTGACAACAATAACATGCAATGCCTCTTCTTCATCTGAGGACATCTACCAACCCTAAAATGGACTGGTGCAATATGTTGCACTTTAACTATGGACTTAATGTGACTTTTAATTTTGATTTTAACTTGTTTTAATAACTATGTTGCCTTACATCTGTAACTGTATAACTGGATTTGTTTCTAGCTGCATGAAAGCTTTTAAGTTACAAATGGCTGCTCAAACTCCTGCTACTGCTGCAACCTCCTCCAACTACTACTTGGGGCCCCTGGATCAAATATCCTCAATATGAGGATTAGGAGAATATGTTGCCTCCCAATTTAGGGACAACACCCCTTCTCAGCTTGGAAGCAGTTACGGAACGAAAACGACGCCCCTTTTCCCTAGGCAACATAATTCTCCTAAAAGAAAAGGGGGAATGAGAGGAGTCATTTCCTAGGCAGGTTGATAAGTCTAGGGGTCCCCAAGGAGAGAGGGGTCTGGAATTCTCAAGGAGGAAAAAAGGACAAACTTATTTCTCTACATTCCTTAGGATTATATAACAACAATGTATTGTACCTGAGGGCAGTCTCTGGATTAAACCTTCTCTTTACAAGGATTATATAACAGCAATGTATTATGTATTCTGCCTGAGGACAGTCTCTGGATTAAATCTTCTGGCTAATTCTGTTATCTTAAAATGTAAATTATGGGAGTAGGTCTGGTGAGGTCTTTACAACCTCCAGACCTTCATTGGATTAGTTGGAGAATATATAAACTCATTGCTAAAATTAACAAGCGGGTACTCTTTCTACCCCCTTCTGATGCCTATGTCAGAAGCTTTCTCTGTCTCCTTTATACTTTAATAAAACTTTGTTACACACACACACACACAAAAGGAATATACCTACCTAAAGAAACAAAAGACCTATATATCGAAAACTATAAAACATTGATGAAAGAAATCAAAGAGGACACTAACAGATGGAGAAATATACCATGTTCATGGATCGGAAGAGTCAATATAGTAAAAATGAGTATACTACCCAAAGCAATCTACAGATTCAATGCAATCCCTATCAAGCTACCAACAGTATTTTTCACAGAATTAGAACAAACAATCTCAAGATTTGTATGGAAATATTTTGATTTAAAAAGAAAGGAAATAAAAACCTTTCAGGCAAAATAAGGTTGTTATGGATATAAAATTTAGCTGTTATATGAAGATGTGATTGAACCAAGAATCAAATATTAGGTAACATAGTTCCTGTAAAGCATACTCTATAAAAGACATAATATAGAATTACTCATATCATACATTGGAGTAATATAGTTTAAGCTGCCCAGGGTGACTTAATTGTTGAGAAATAGAAGTAATTCTAAAGAATATAGTGAGAAGCCACAATAGAGAAAGTCAGTTTAACAGTTAGTTAACTGGTTTCTAACTGCTTAACAGTGTTTAAATCTGGCAAACAGTAGTGACAGGGATTAGGAATATTCAAAAGCTAGAAGCATTGTTAAAATCCAGGTAAGAAGTGGTTATCATATTTAGGTGGTAATAGCAAATATGGAAAAAGAACACATCCACATCCAAGAGATATTTTGAAAAACAAAATAAAACACAGTAAACATGGGCAAATATCTCAGAGTATTTAAAATATGGATTCACCCAGAACAGTTAAATGTATATACCAACAGTAAGATTAGATCCATCTTTAAATATTGGTTTCTTTGCAGGTCTAGCTAAAGGATTTCTCAGGAATTTTATTTCTGTCAATTAATAGAATAATAGAAACATTAACTTTTGTAATTCAAATCCTAAAACATTTGATAATTTATAACAAAAGTTTTTCAACTCTCAAAAAAAAAAAAAAAGACCTTTGCAGACTTCTTTCTCAAAGAAAATTATTAATGCTAATTTAAAATTTTAGGTTACTTTGTCAACAAAGAAATTAGTCTTGAGTGTTCATTGGAAGGACTGATATTTAAGTTGAAACTCCAATATTTTGGCCAACTGATGCAAAGAGCTGACTCACTAGAAAAGACCCTGATCTGGGAAAGATTGAAGGCAGGAGGACATGGGGACAACAGAGGATGAGATGATAGGATAGCATCATTGTCTCAATGGACATGAGTTTGAGCAAGCTCCAGGAGATGGTTAAGGACAGGGAAACCTGGCGTGCTGTAGTCCGTGGGGGTCACAAAGACTTGGGCACAACTGAGTGACTGAACAACAGTCTAAAATATCATGGGTTTACAGAGCTCCTATGGAATATAAATTTAATCAAATTATTCTGATGTTATAAGTTTAACAGTGGTCTTTTAGTAACTGAACTATGATTTGTTCAGATTAACTTTTATATTAGTATTTGTATGCTGGGAGGGATTGGGGGCAGGAGGAGCAGGGGACGACAGAGGATGATGGCTGGATGGCATCACGGACTCGATGGACACAAGTCTGAGTGAACTCTGAGAGATGGTGATGAACAGGGAGGCCTGGCGTGCTGCGATTCATGGGGTTGCAAAGAGTCGGACACGACTGAGCGACTGTACTGAACTGAACTGAACTGATTAGTATCTGTATAGTTTATATGCAGTGTTTTCATGCTGTTTTATATTCTGAGAAGGAACTGTATTATGTAAATGTCTTTTAATCTAGATTAATAGGGTCATTCATGTGTGATTTGGAAAGCAATTATATGTACCACTGAATTTAAATAAAATGTTATTTTTAGACTTCCCTATCATATAAAGTAAATAAACATACCTTACTAACTTTGGATATAATGTTCAAATTTATCATAAAAATGCACAGCAGCTGCTCTAGATAATATTTCTGGAAAAGTGATATATAGATCTATATTACATTATATATTTTATATAGTTGATATAAATCATTGACATAAATCTTACCAACTTGATATAATAACTGATATACTCTAATATCAATTATTATTGCTATCAATGATATCAAAATAATCTTATCAATGATTATTAGATCTATGACCTATAGATAAAAGCTATAGATATATATAATATTCAGTATTAGTTAAAAGCCTTAAAACAGCAGAAAATTAACCTTCTAATAATAATTCAAGCTGAAATAACAAGAGAAAGATTTAGAAAGCCATTGTCCTTATTTTTCAGTTTTCCTGGTGGAGATGGTGAAGAATCCACCTACAATGATGAAGAATCCACCTACAATGCAAGAGACCTGGGTTCAATCCTTGGCTTGGAAGATCCCTGGGAAAAGAGAGTGGCAACCCATTCCAGTATTCTTGCCTGGAGAATTCCCTGGACAGAGGAGCTGGTGAGCCCACAGGGTCACAAAGAGTCAGACATGACTAGAGACTTTCACTTTAATTTCTTTGCTTTTACAAGATGCATTATCTTGTCATGTTTATATTGAATTGACTTCACAGGTGTTTCTGAATATTCTACTGTCTCCTTGTCCATGATGTCTGTTGTAATCCCTGGCTTGTGATGCTGTCTAATTACTTCTGAAGGGAACTGCTATAAGGTGGTAAGTGAAATATAAAAATAGCCAAATCCCTTGATAACTCCCTAAGGCAATCTAATTTGTAAATAGAGCATTGATTCAGCTCACTAATAGTTCCTGCAGGAGGATAAATGGTTTTGAGAAGGGTATTTCAGAGCTCATGGAAGCATGAGAATTAGGAAAGGAAGGAAAGAAGTGCTGTAGCAGAGGGAAGCTATATGAATTGTGTACATATATATGTGTTTTTAAATTGCTTGCTGTGATTATATTTTGCTTAAATAATGTTTTTTTTTTTCTTCTCTATATGTCCAGTATAAAAGTCTAATTTAGTGCTTAACCATGAAGGCTCTGAGAGAACAAAAACCAAAATTATACTATTATTTCTCTATGTATTCTGGTACAGAATATCTGATGCAACCAGGCTCTTTATAACTGCTTTATGATCATGATTATTCTTTAAAAGTTTCAGAAAAAAGATTTTGGTGGTAAAATTCCAGTTTCTTTAATACGTATCAGTATGATTTTCTAGCAATTTAATTTCACTTAAGCACTGACATTTTGCATTTCTTGAAATTCAAATTATGTTTCATCTAGAAGAACAAGACTTTAAATCTGAGTCACTTCAATTAGTACTAATGTGATATAGTGACAAAATTAGTCCGAAGGATGTTCAAAATTTGAGAAATAAATCATGCTAGGAGTTTCACACTTAAAAACACTAATTCCTCCCTCTTTTCTACTCAAGTAAATGCTAGCAAAATCACAGAGCAAATTCATGCTCTCAATAGTTGATTACAAATTCAGGTCAACTGTATGTTTTACAACATTAAAAATAATTACTCATATGATCAGAGAGGTTATTTATCTTCATTTTTAACCAATTCCAAAATGCTAATAATCAAATGAAGTAAAATGTGAAAATACTTTGCTTTAAACTTAATGGTGATCTTGAACTCTTTGCAATCTAAATTTAGGGAAGCAGAAAATAAAAGTTAGTTAAAACTTTGATAATCAAAAATCACTAATTCAATTTAATGATATGCATTTTTGTATCATGGCAGTCAACAGATATTTAATAAGTGTATATTATGTGGTCTTTCATTTTCTTACTCAATAAGCACAGTATAATATAAAAACATATCAGATCTCCAGTCCTCAAATCACAGCAGTGTGTTCATATTTTTCATATCTATTCTGGCCTAATTTTCTTCACTACTGAGCCATAAGTACAAGAGCTATCACATTACTTTCTCTCTCTTTACCTAAAATGGCTTCCTTTTTTTTTTTTTTTTTATTGCTACATGCTTGAGTGCATGGGTGCTAAGTCACTTCAGTCATGTCAGATTCTTTGAAACCCTATGGACTGTAGTCCACTAGGCTCTTCTGTCCATGGAATTCTCTAGGCAAGAATACTGGAGTGGATTGCCTGTGCTGTCCTCCAGGGAATCTTATCCACCCGGGGTACAATCATGTCTCCTGCATCGTCAGGCTGGTTCTTTACCACCAGCACTACCTGGGAAGCCCTTTTGTTACATATGCTCTGTAAAATCACCATCACCATAAATAATCTAACCTGTATAGATTTTCAGCACTTTTCTCAAGCCACACAAACACAAATAAAACACAGAAATCTATGTACTGGGTTCACTACAATTCAATTCCCTTCTCTACCTCCTAGCTTAGCCTTAAAAGTGGCCTGTAAATTTTTTATACTTCTTTGCCAACTCTCTTTTCGTTAATTTGTACTCTAAGTTCCTCATTCTGTTTGAACTGCCTCTATCCTCTTCAATCTAAGAAGAGAAATTTATATTGTAAATCATTGACACAAATCTTACCCACTTGATAAAAACTCTCTCAGTTTCCATCTGTACAACTTTTAGATTTATTTATAACACTGCTTTTACATTTTATAATTATAAATGCCCCTTTGGGGGTATCTTTTAAAAATCAGGATAACACTTGATAGCTAGTTTTTTTATCTTTTTGTTTTCAGCATGGGGAGGGTAGACTTTTGGAGCTTTATTTTGAAATTAACTCAGGGAACATTTGATATACAGAAGTATTCAACTATGAAACTCAAATGTCTGCAAATCGAGAATCATTGAGCTTCTTTAAGCATTCCACAGAGAAAGTACCATTTGGATATAATTTTAGTTGGCTCCTCAGTTCCTATAAGAACAGATGATATAAATATGAAAATGAAAATGGGGTGGAGAGAAGTGAAGTAGCCTAGGTGTCAATTTGTAAGACACATTCATCTCTAACTTGCTAAATAATTTTTCAATTTTAATAACTGTAAAACAGTTTTATATTTGTAGGTAGTTTTTGGAAACTAGGTTATTTGAACCGATCTATCCACAAAAAAGCAAGTAAAAATACTGAGGAAAACATTTTTTTCAAAAAAATCTTCAAATGTATCAAATAACTGGAAAAATAAGATGTCCTACCATATCAAACTAACAAAAATAAGAGCCCACAGTAACAAGACTAATTACTGAGGCCATTTTTATCCCAAAGGCCTTTGTTAATACAGATGAATTTAAACTTGACTGTTGAGGACTACATTGGAGAAAGAAATGGCAACCCACCTCAGTGTTCTTGCCTGGAGAATCACAGGGACAGGGGGAGCCTGGTGGGCTGCCATCTCTGGGGTCACACAGAGTCGGACACGACTAAAGTGACTTAGCAGCAGCAGCAGTTGAGGACTACATGGAGAAAAGTAAATGGGTCCAGCATCCACAGTAACAGCCTCCCTAGTAAATGGAACCAACAAAAAGCAATATCCTCAAGATAAAGGTAAACAGGAATTGCACTATCCTCATTCCAAGAACATCCCTCTGTACCTCTGACAAATACAATACATATACTTCAACCTTGAGCCAAAAAAGAGAGCAAAATCTTCCTGAGAAGTTGTAAACATGCGTCAGCTCATTTACCAGTCTGTAAATCCTAAAAGATGATGCTGTTAAAGTGCTGCACTCAATATGCCAGCAAATTTGGAAAACTCAGCCTCTTAGCTCCTGTGGCCTTCTAGGCCACTGGAAAGGGTCAGTTTTCATTCCAATCCCAAAGAAATGAAATGCCAAAGAATGTTCAAAGTACCACACAATTGCTCTCATCTCACACGTTAGCAAAGTGATGCTCAACATTCTCCAAGCCAGGCTTCAACAGTACATGAACTGTGAAATTCCAGATGTTCAAGTTGGATTTAGAAAAGGCAAAGGAACTAGAGATCAAATTGCCTGCATACACTGGGTCATCAAGAATGCAAGAAAGTTAGAGGAAAACATCTATTTTTGCTCTATTGACTATACCAAAGCTTTGACTGTGTGGATCACAAAAACTGTGGAAAATACTTAGAGAGATGGGAACACCAGACCACCTTATCTGCCTCCGGAGAAATCTATATGCAGGTCAAGAGGCAACAGTTAGAATCAGACATGGAACAACAGACTGGTTCCAAATCAGGAAAGGAGTATGTCAAGGCTATGTATTGTCACCCTGTTTATTTAACTTATATGCAGAGTTCAGTTCAGTCACTCAGCCATGTCCAACTCTTTGTGACCCCATGAATCGCAGCACACCAGGCCTCCCTGTCCGTCACCAACTCCAGGAGTTCACTCAGACTTGTGTCCATCAAGTCAGTGATGCCATCCAGCCATCTCATCTTCTATCGTCCCCTTTTCCTCCTGCCCCCAATCCCTCCCAGCATCAAAGTCTTTTCCAATGAGTCAACTCTTCACATGAGGTGGCCAAAGTACTGGAGTTTCAGCTTTAGCATCAGTCCTTCCAATGAACACCTAGGACTGATCTTCTTTAGGATGGACCTGTTGGATCTCCTTGCAGGCCAAGGGACTCGCAAGTCTTCTTCAACACCACAGTTAAAAAGCATCAATTCTTCGGTGCTCAGCTTTCTTCACTGTCCAACTCTCACATCCATACATGACCACTAGAAAAAACCATAGCCTTGACTAGATGGACCTTGTTGGCAAAGTAATGTCTCTGCTTTTGAATATGCTATCTAGGTTGGTCATAACTTTCCTTCCAAGGCATAAGTGTCTTCTAATTTCATGTCTGTAGTCACCATCTGCAGTGATTTTGGAGCCCAAAAACAAAGTCTGACACTGTTTCCACTGTTTCCCCATCTATTTCCCATGAAGTGATGGGACCAGATGCCATGATCTTTGTTTTCTGAATGTTGAGCTTTAGGTCAACTTTTTCACTCTCCTCTTTTACTTTCATCAAGAGGCTTCTGAGCTCCTCTTCACTTTCTGACTGAAGGGTGGTGTCATCTGCATATCTGAGGTTATTGATATTTCTTCCGGCAAAGTACATCATGTGAAATGCCCGGCTGGATGAAGCACAAGCTGGAATCAAGATTGCTGGAAGAAATATCAATAACCTCATATACGCAGATGACAACACCCTTATGGCATAAAGCAAAGAGCTGAAGAGCCTCTTGAAGAAAGTAAAAGAGGAGAGTGAAAAAGTTGGCCTAAACCTCAACTTTCAGAAAACTAAGATCATGGCATCTGGTCCCACCACTTCATGACAAATAGATGGGGAAACAATGGAAACAGTGAGATACTTTGAGTGCACCAAAATCATTGCAGATGGCAATCGCCGCCATGAAATTAAAAGATGCTTGCTCCCTAGAAGAAAAGCTATGACCAACTGAGACAGTATATTGAAAAGCAGAGACATTACTTTGCCAACAAAGGTCTGTCTAGTCAAAGCTATGGTTTTTCCAGTAGTCATGTATGGATGTGAGAGTTGACTATAAAGAAAGCTGAGTGCTGAAGAACTGATGCTTTTGAACTGTGGTGTTAGAGAAGATATTCGAGAGATCCTTGGACTGCAAGAAAATCAAATCAGTCCATCCTAAAGGAAATCAGTCCAGAATATTCATTGAATGGACTGATGCTGACGTTGAAATTCCAATACTTTGGCCACCTGATGCGAAGAACTGACTTATTAGAAAAGTCCCTGATGCTGGGAAAGTTTGAAGGCAAGAGGAGAAGCAGATGGCAGAGGATGAGATGGTTGGATGGTATTACCGACTCAATGGACATGAGTTTGAAAAAACTCCGGGATTTGATGAAGGACAGGGAACCCTGGCATGCTGCAGTCCCTGGGGTTGCAAAGAGTCAGACATGACTGAATGACTGAATTGAACCGAACTGAACTACTTGTGATAAATCAAAAACTGTAAACTATAAATTTAGTGATTTACATAGTTAACTTTTTTCTCAGAGCTACATTTTATTGCTTATGTGAATACTATTATAGTAATATTAATATGAATATGTATAAGCAATATTATTATTATGTATTATATTAGTTGGGCTTCCCTGGTAGTTCAGCTTGTAAAAAACTGACATGTAACATGGAGACCTGGGTTTGATCCCTGGGTTTGGACTATCACCTGGAGAAAGAATCAGCTATCCACTCCAGTATTCTTGCCTGGAGAATTCTATGGACAGAGGAGTTGGCAGACAATAGTGAGTGGGATTGCAAAGAGTCAGACACGACTGACCACTTTCACATTGTATTAGTTATTCTAAAATCCATTTTATTATGCATTTCATTGTTTTTATTTTTCATCAGCATTTTGAAGGCATTACTGCATTGTCTCTAGCTTTTAATGTTGAGGTTGCAAAGTCTGATGCCAATATGACTGCTACCTTTAAGGTAAATCATCTACTTTTTCCTTATCAAAATTATGTTCTTTTTTGTTGTTGGTTCTATCCATTGGTTTAGTTAAATTTCATTAAATTGTGTCATTTTAAAGTCTTTTTTAACTCTTATTTATGGACGCTTGCAGACACTATTATATATGAAGACTTGGGATGTTTCTGCTGTTATTCTAATCTGTCATTTCCTTATTGATGTATTTTTTCAATTTCCACCTTGCTTTTTTTCCCTAGAATCATTATTAGTTATATGATATAATTTCCAGAATGTATTATCTTTGAATATTATCTTTTCATATCTTAAATTGAGTGATATTTGCTCTAACATCAATGTTTTCTTTTGATCATACCTATTTCAGGAACTGAACTTTTTCATAGTATTATTAAGCTAACTTCCATATTTTTTCAAATTTCCTTTCTTAAAAGTATTCATTTGTTTATTCCTAATGCCATAGTTCTGTTACAGTGTCCCATCAAATATACCACATTATTTTTAGTCATTATATCTCTTTAGTGTCTTCTTGGTTGTGACAGTTTCTCAGAGTTTCCTTGTTTTGATGACCTTGGTCACTTTGCGGAATACTGGTCAGGTATTTTGCAGAATGTCCCTCTACTGAGATTTATCTAAGATTTGTTCACATGATCAGACTTGATTATGTCTTTACCACTGAGGTAAAGTGCTCTTCATCATATGTAAAGAGTACAAACTGTGAACATGACATCACTGTTTATACTAACCTTGATCAATGGAATCAGTGTTTGTGAGGTTTCTCCACTGTTAAATTCCTTTATTATCACCACTTCCATACCATATTATTTGGAAGTCCTCTTTAGAAGGAAGACAGTTTGTGTGGCCCATTCTTAAGGGGTGAGGGTCTTCCTTCTACATCTTCCTCAAGATATAGTATCTACTAAATTATTTGGAATTCTCCCACATGGGAGTTTTGTCTTTCTCTCTCCCACTCAGGAGATTTCCAAATAATTTAGTAGTTATATATTTACATATATGTACACACACACACACACACACACACACATGCACTCACACATGCTCAGTTGCTCCAGTCCTGTCCAACTCTATAACTCCATTGACTGTGGCCCACCAGGCTCCTCTGTCCATGGGGTTTCCCAGGCAAGAATACTGGAGTGGGTTGCTATTTCCTCCTACAGAGGATCTTCCCAACCGAGGGATCAAAACCGTATCACCTGCACCTCCCACACTGGCAGGCAGATTCCTTACCACTGAGACACCAGGGGAGCCCATATATGTATGCTGTTGCTGCTACTGCTAAGTCACTTCAGTCATGTCCAACTCTGTGTGACCCCGTATTCGGCAGCCCACATATTCAATTATTCATTTGTTTATACTAGTGCTGCTTCCATCGTTATTTATTTATCATTTATTTATTTATTCATCATGGTGTTGCTTCCATCTTTGGTTGATTAAGGAGAAGTTTGCTTGCTATACACATATATATATATATATACAGTTTTTTTTTTTTTCACGGACACACGTTTTCAAGTTAATTCAGTAAATATTTAGAAAACTGAGTTAATAATGATATATTCAAGGAAAGATGCAACTCCATAACCAGATATTTGCTTCAAGATTTCATCAGTTCAATCGGATCTTAAAATATGTTTTTTCAGAGTCAATAGTTGAAAATCTTGAAAGACCTAACAAATCACAAAGCTAGCAGCTATCTTTAATAAATTCAAAATGAAAAACTGTGAATAAATGGTGATAGAATAAGGAAGAAGGTAGGAGTAATTGTGAATGAATTTGTATTCAGTCTATTTTTCATCCTCTTAGTTAAAATTATCTACAGGTCATGTTGACTTCTGTTTACATGATGAAATAATTTTAAAATTGTTAAGTAACTTACCTCTATTCATACAACAAATTAATAGAATAAATAGATGTATCATGTCCAAAAACTTGTTTTTTCCATGAAAACTCACTACTATTATATTATAAAGAGTTTCAAGATGGATATATCAATGGTTGATTTTATTTAATTAAATTTATTTATTTTTTAATTACAATACTGTATTTGTTTTGCCATACATTGACACGAATCAGCCATAGGTGAACACAATCTCCCAATGCCGAAGCCCCCTCCCACCTCCCACCCCACATCCTCTACTTGAATCATCCTGTGCATCAGCCCCATGCATCCTGCATCCTACATTGAACATAGATTGGCGCTTCGTTTCTTACAGGAAAATATACATGTTTCATTGCCATTCTCCCAAACCATCCCACCCTTTCCCTCTCCCTCAGAGTCCAAAAGTCCACTCTATACCTCTGTGTCTCTTATTGTCTCACATATAGGGTCATCATTACTGTCTTCTAAATTCCATATATATGTGTCAGTATACTGTATTGGTGTTTTTCTTTCTGGCTTACTTCACTCTGTATAGTCGGTTCCAATTTCATCCATCTCATTAGAACTGAGTCAAATTAATTATTTTTAAGGGCTGAGTAGTATTTCATAGTGTATATGAACCACAGCTTTCTTATCCATTCATCTGCTGATGGACATCTAGGTTGCTTCCATGTCCTGGCTATTATAAACAGTGCTGCAATGAACATTGGGGTACATGTGTCTCTTTCAATTCTGGTTTCCTCAGAGTGTATGCCCAGCAGGGGATTGCTGGGTCATAAGGCAGTTCTATTTGCAATTTTTTAAGAAATCTCCACACTGTTTTCCATAATGGCTGTACTAGTTTGCATTCCCACCAGCAGTGTAAGAGGATTCCCTTTTCTCCACACCCTCTCCAGCATTTATTGCTTGTAGACTTTTGGATCACAGCCATTCTGACTGGTGTGAAATGGTACCTGATTGTGGTCTTGATTTGCATTTCTCTGATAATGAGTGATGTTGAACATCTTTTCATGTGTTTGTTAGCCATCCGTATGTCTTCTTTGGGGAAATGCCTATTTAGTTCTTTGGCCCATTTTTTTTATTGGATCATTTATTTTTCTGGAGTTGAGCTGCATAAGTTGCTTGTATATCTTTGAGATTAGTTGTTTGTCAGTTGCTTCATTTGCTATTGTTTTCTCCCATTCAGAAGGCTGTCTTTTCACCTTGCTTATAGTTTCCTTTGTTGTGCAGAAGCTTTTAATTTTAATTAGATCCCATTTGTTTATCTTTGCTTTTATTTCCAGTATACTGGGAGTTGGATCATAGAGGATCCTGCTGTGATTTATGTCGGAGAGTGTTTTGCCTATGTTCTCCTCTAGGAGTTTTATAGTTTCTGGTCTTACATTTAGATCTTTAATCCATTTTGAGTTTATTTTTGTGTATGGTGTTAGAGAGGGGTCTAGTTTCATTCTTTTACAAGTGGTTGACCAGTTTTCCCAGCATCACCTGTTAAAGAGACTATCTTTACTCCATTGTATATTCTTGCCTCCTTTGTCGAAGATAAGGTGTCCATAGGTATGTGGGTTAATCTCAGGGCTTTCGATTTTGTTCCATTGATCTATATTTCTGTCTTTGTGCGAGTACCATACTGTCTTAATGACTGTGGCTTTGTAGTAGAGCCTGAAGTCAGGCAAGTTGATTCCTCCAGTTCCATTCTTCTTTCTCAAGATTGCTTTGGCTATTCGAGGTTTTTTGTATTTCCATACAAATCTTGAGATTATTTGATCTAGTTCTGAGAAAAATACTGCTGGTAGCTTGATGGGAATTGCATTGAATCTGTAGATTGCTTTGGGTAGTATACTCATTTTCACTATATTGATTCTTCCAAGCCATGAGCATGGTATATTTTTCCATCTATTAGTGTCCTCTTTGATTTCTTTCATCAGTTTTTATAGTTTTCGATATATAGGTCTTTAGTTTCTTTAGGTAGGAATATTCCTAAGTATTTTATTCTTTTCGTTGCAATGGTGAATGGAATTGTTTCCTTGACTTCTTTTTCTGTTTTCTCATTATTAGTGTATAGGAATGCAAGGGATTTCTGAGTGTTGATTTTATATCCTGCAACTTTACTATATTCACTGATTAGCTCTAGTAGTTTTCTGGTCGAGTCTTTAGGATTTTCTATGTAGAGGGTCATGTCATCTGCAAACAGTGAGAGTTTTACTTCTTCTTTTCCAATTTGGATTCCTTGTATTTCTTGTTCTGCTCTGATTGTTGTGGCCAAAACTTTCAGTACAATGTTGAAGAGTAGTGGTGAAAGTGGACACCCTTGTCTTGTTCCTGACTTTAGGGGAAATGGTTTCAATTTTTCACCATTGAGGATAATGTGAGCTGTGGGTTTGTCATATATAGCTTTTATTATGTTGAGGTATGTTCCTTCCAGTCCTGCTTTCTGGAGAGTTTTTATCATAAATGGATGCTGAATTTTGTCAAAGGCTTTTTCTGCATCTATTGAGATAATCATATGATTTTTATTTCTCAGTTTGTTAATGTGATGAATTACATTGATTGACTTGCGTATATTGAAGAATCCTTGCATCCCTGGGATAAAGCCCACTTGGTCATGGTGTATGATCTTTTTAATGTGTTGCTGGATTCTGATTGCTAGGATTTTGTTGAGGATTTTTGCATCTATGTTCATCAGTGATATTGGCCTGTAGTTTTCTTTTTTTGTGGTGTCTTTGTCAGGTTTTGGTATTGGGGTGATGGTGGCCTCATAGAATGAGTTTGGAAGTTTACCTTCCTCTGCAATTTTCTGGAATAGCTTCAGTAAGCTAGGTGTTAGCTCTTCTCTAAATTTTTGGTAGAATTCAGCTGTGAAGCCGTCTGGACCTGGGCTTTTGTTTGCTGGAAGATTTCTGATTACAGTTTCAATTTCCGTGCTTGTGATGGGTCTGTTAAGATTTTCTATTTCTTCCTGGTTCAGTTTTGGAAAATTGTACTTTTCTATGAATTTGTCCATTTCTTCCAAGTTGTCCATTTTATTGGCATATAATTGCTGATAGTAGTCTCTTATGATTCTTTGTATTTCTGAGTTGTCTGTCGTGATCTCTCCATTTTCATTTCTAATTTTGTTGATTTGATTTTTTTCTCTTTGTTTCTTGATGAGTCTGGCTAATGGTTTGTCAATTTTATTTATCCTTTCAAAGAACCAGCTTTTTGCTTTGTTGATTTTTGCTATGGTCTCTTTTGTTTCTTTTGCATTTATTTTTGCCCTAATTTTTAGGATTTCTTTCCTTCTACTAACTCTGGGGTTCTCTATTTCTTCATTTTCTAGTTTCTTTAGGTGTAGAGTTAGGTTATTTATTTGACTTTTTTCTTGTTTCTTGAGGTATGCCTGTATTGCTATGAACTGCTCTTAGGACTGCTTTTATAGTGTTCCAAAGGTTCTGTGTAGTTGTGTTTTCATTTTCATTTGTTTCGATGCATATTTTGATTTCTTTTTGATTTCTTCTGTGATTTGTTGATTGTTCAGTAGGGTGTTGTTCAGCCTCCAAATGTTGGAATTTTTAATAGTTTTTCTCCTATAATTGAGATCTAACCTTAGTGCATTATGGTCAGAGAAGATGCTTGGAATAATTTCAGTTTTTTTGAATTTATCAAGGTTAGATTTATGACCCAGAATGTGATCTATTCTGGAGAAGGTTCCGTGTGCACTTGAGTAAAATGTGAAATTCATTGTTTTGGGGTGAAATGTCCTATAGATACCAATTAGGTCTAACTGGTCTATTGTATCATTTAATGTTTGCGTTTCTTTGTTAATTTTCTGTTTAGTTGATCTGTCCATAGGTGTGAGTGGGGTATTAAAGTCTCCCACTATTATTGTGTTATTATTAATTTCCCCTTTCATGCTTGTTAGCAATTGTCTTACATATTGCAGTGCTCCTATGTTGAGTGCATATATATTTATAATTGTTATATCTTCTTCTTGGATCGATCCTTTAATCATTATGTAGTGGCCTTCTTTGTCCCTTTTCACAGCCTTTGTTTTAAAGTCTATTTTATCGGATATGAGTATTGCTACTCCTGCTTTCTTTTGGTCTTTATTTGCATGGAATATCTTTTTCCAGCCCTTCACTTTTAGTCTGTATGTGTCCGTTGTTTTGAGGTGGGTCTCTTGTAGGCAGCATATATAGGGATCTTGTTTTTGTATCCATTCAGCCAGTCTTTGCCTTTTGATTGGGGCATTCAACCCATTTACATTTAAGGTAATTATTGATAAGTATGCTCCTGTTGCCATTTACTTTATTGTTTTGGGTTCGGGTTTATATGTCCTTTTTGTGTTTCCTTTCTAAAGTCTATCCTTTAGTATTTGTTGGAGAGCTGGTTTGGTGGTGCTGAATTCTCTCAGCTTTTGCTTGTCTGGAAAGCTTTTGATTTCTCCTTCATATTTGAATGAGATCCTTGCTGGGTACAGTAGTCTTGGCTGAAGGTTATTATCTTTCATCACTTTATGTATGTCTTGCCATTCCCTCCTGGCCTGAAGAGTTTCTATTGAAAGATCTGCAGTTATTCTTATGGGGATCCCCTTGTGTGTTATTTGTTGTTTTTCCCTTGCTGCTTTTAGTAATTGTTCTTTGTGTTTGGTCTTTGTTAGTTTGATTAAAATATGTCTTGGGGTGTTTCGCCTTGGGTTTATCCTGTTTGGCACTCTCTGGGTTTCTTGGACTTGGGTGATTATTTCCTTCCCATTTTAGGGAAGTTTTCAACTATTATCTCCTCAAGTATTTTCTCATGGTCTTTCTTTTTGTCTTCTTCTTCTGGGACTCCTATAATTCAATGGTTGATTTTTGAAACATTTTTCTTCTAGTTTTCCTAATATTCTTAGCTATGAAATATATTAAAGACAATCAAGAGCAAACAGATATAGTGATTATTAGTAACAGCAGTTCATACACCTAATAATTTATAAGAATTCTGGATGATACTTCCACTTTTATGTCAATTTTTACTTATTTTTATTTATTAAAATGTAAGCTAGCAATTAAATTGAATATGTTGTTTTGTAAGTTTCAGTTTAAAGAGAAAGTGAAAATTGCTCAGTAGTGTCTAACTCTTTGTGATCTCATGTACTGGCTGTTGCCTGCCAGGCTCCTCTGTCCATGGAATTCTCTAGGCAAGAATGCTGGAGTGGGTAGCTGTTCCCTTCTCCAGGGGATCTTCTGGACCCAGGAATTGAACCAGAATCTCTTACATTGTAGGGGGATTCGTTATCAGCTGAATTACCAGGGAAGATCAGGTTTAAATATTTCCTCAAAAATTACAAACTTAAATTTAAATAATAAGCAACATTTTTATGTGTTCCCGGTGGTGTTAAAGCAGATATCAGTCATCTAATATGGAAGTGCTATTATGGAAACATTTTGCTGATAAATATGCATATGATTGTCAGGAAAATCTGTGTGTAAAATTGTATACTTTACTCTTAGTAAAAGGTGTGTCTGCATTTTTTTTATAATTGTCATTGTTTAATAATTTAATTTACAGTAGCCTTAAACTTGGTGTTCAAATGCTTCAAGCAAATATTTTCACACTTAATGACTTTAGTTCACCTCTACAATATTCTAGACAAAGAATAGAAGAAAGTAAAATAGCATATAATGTCTTATTCATCTGAAGTAATTTAAATGTCTAGCTCACAACATGAAGGTGGTATATCATTTACAATAACTCAAGCAGCTTTTTCTGTCAGTAAGGAAAACAATCAGAAGTATGTGGATGTTGTGAGAGATGAAAAGGAATAAGATAGTCAGTAAAAAGAAAAGAAATAGGGCCTTAAAAAGTGGGGAAAAGAAAGATCACTGCCTGTGTAACCTTTAATAACAGTATGGGGTAAAATTGAGAATGATGGCTTTCTTATTTCCCTCCAGTATAATCTCTCTATTTAAAGTTCACTCTGCTTCATGTGAATAATGTATGTGGGCTGACATTCCAGAGAGGAAGAAATAACATGAGCCATAGTTTAATAAGCTTTAAGTGAACAATACTATCTCTTAATATACTAGAAAAGTGGAAGTAGAGTTCATCAAATCAGGCACAGTAATTATTCAGCTTTTTAAAATATCAGTACTTGGATGACGTGAAGCCAACATTTTGCCATTGTATTTAAGTATGAGGAAAGATATAAAATATTATTCTTTAAATGTCCATTTTTGGTTTATCTGTTTAAAAAAAAAAACTGTTTTGTTGAGCACATGCAGCAAAACTGCATCATTTACAGAAGTCCTGTGCTCTAGGTAACACTGATTATTAACACCTAAAAAAAAAAAAAAATCACAGGATAATTTCAAATACAAAAGACCTTTAGGAAGTTAGGGCTGTAACACCTCATGTATCAAGCATTATAAAGCAATAGGAATACTTCACACAGACAAATTTTCTAAATAAGTGAGGCTTCTAACTTAAATTACACTTTCAATGCACACTCCTTTATATGTCTATGGAGTGTGCATTGAAAGTGTAATTTAAGTTAGAAGCCTCAGTTATTCAGAAAATTTGTCTGTGTTAAGTATTTCTGTTGCTTTATAGCCCTTAATACTTGTATTTTATATTAAGTTTTGCTATCTTACATTTCTGCACTTGCAACTCTTTTTCAAATTATTAGCTAGTCTTGACAATTGAATTTTCATATATATTTCAAAGTCAGCTTTCCTATTTCCACTAAAAACCTGTTGTCCTTTTTATTATGATAGCATTTAGTCTATCATAATAGGAAGGAAATTGACGTTTTTATAGTATTAAGTTTTTCATTACATGAATGCATACAAATATATTAAACAATTCAAACAATTCATAATTTATACTTATAATAGTTCACTGCTCTCTGTATACATGCCTTGTATATCTTTCACTTGATATAAATTTTTTTTGTTTTCTTTATTACCTTTCTAGACTTATCAGTCTTCCCCATTCTGTTGTTTTCCTCTGTTTCTTTGCACTGATTGCTGAGAAGGGCTTTCTTATCTCCAATGCTGGGAGGGATTGGGGGCAGGAGGAAAGGGGATGACAGAGGATGAGATGGCTGGATGGCATCACTGACTCGATGGACGTGAGTTTGACTGAACTCTGGGAGTTGGTGATGGACAGGGAGGCCTGGCATGCTGCAATTCATGGGGTCGCAAAGAGTCGGACACGGCTGAATGACTGAACTGAACTGAACTGAGACTTATCAGTAAAAAGGTCTTATGGTGCGATCCCATGAAGCTTTCCAGTGTAGGTATTTTCCTATCCCGCGAAAGACGCAGATATGATGTTGAACATTGGAAAAAGAGAGCAGATCACTGTACAATAGCTCTTTTCTCATCCTACCAAAATGTATCATCCTATAGGAGTAATATGGACTAAAGTCACCTTGATAAAATCCAGATATTTGAAATAAAACAGAAACAAGAGTTCTTTAAAAGAACCTTCAACACTTGATATAGTTTTTTTTTTTAATAATTCTTGCTCCTGTTATGTACAATATTGTATTAAAATTTCTTTTCTGCCATTTATGACATGCTATTATTGTTTTATGCTTCAAATTGATACTTTATTAATGTTAAAAAAAAACCTATCTTACACTCTTCTGCATTTATTTTTTTATAAATAAAATTTCTGGCCCTCTGTGATCACCAGGTAGTGTTACTTCTAATCCTTTCAGTGACTGCAGACATGCTCCTCACTACCTTCTTCACCTATATTTTCTGATCAGCATTAAATTCAATACATAAGGGAACCCTCTGCAGGCCTCCAGAGTTCTCTTGCTGTTCTGCTTTCTCCTTTATGGAGTTCTCTCCTGTAAACTCTAAGTACCTTGTTTTTTTGTTGTTCATTCGCTACATCATGTCCGACTCTTTGAAATCCCAGCAGCACACTAGGCTCCTCTGTCCTCCACTGTCTCCCGGAGTTTGCTCAAATTCACTTCCATTGAGTCTGTGATGCTATCTAACCATCCTCTGTTGCTTTCTCTCTTTATCTTTCCCAGCATCAAGGTCTATTCCAGTGAGTCAGCTCTTTTGCATCAGGCTGCCAGAAATTTGGAGCTTTAGTTTCAGAAATGAATATTCAGGGTTGATTTCCTTTAGGATGGACTGGCTTGATCTGCTTGCATTTGAAGAGATTCTTAAGAGTCTCCTCCAGCACCACAATTGGAAAGCATCAATTCTTTAGCACTCAGCCTTCTTTATGGAACAACTCTCACAACCATAGATGGCTACTGAAAAAACCATAGCTTTGACTATATGGACCTTTGTTGGCAAAATGATATCTTTGCTTTTTAATATGCTGTCTGGGTTTATTATAGCTTTTCCCCCAAGATGCAAGCATCTTTAATTTCATGGCTGCAGTCACCATCTGCAGTGATTTTGGAGCCCACAGAAATAAAATCTGTCACTGTTTCCTCTTTTTCCACTTCTATTTGCCGTGAAGTGATGGAATCGGATGTGATGATATGAATGTTTTGAATGCTGAGTTTTAAGCCGACTTTTTCACTGTCTTATTTCAATGTCATCAAAATTCTCTTTAGTTCCTCTTTATTTTCCACCATCTTCATGCCTGAGGTTGTTGATATTTCTCCTGGTAATTGATTCCAGCTTGTGATTCATCCAGACTGGTATTTTTCATGATGTATTCTGCATATAATTTAACAAAGCTGGGTGACAGTATGCAACCTTGTTGTACTCCTTTCCCAGATTTGAACTATTTAGTTTTTCCATGTCTGGTTCTAACTTTTGCTTCTTGGCCCACATAGAGGTTTCTCAAGAGACAGGTAAGTTGGTCTGATACTCATCTCTTTAAGAATTTTTCACAATTTGTTGTGATCTACACAGTCAAATGTTTTAGTGTAGTCAATGAAGCAGAAGTAGATCTTTTCTGGAATCCCTTGCTTTCTCCATGATCTCAGGAATATTGGCAATTTGATTTCTGGTTCCTCTGCCTCTTGAAACCCATCTTGTACATCTGGAAGTTCACAGTTCACATGGTGCTAAAGTCTAGCTTGAAGCATTTTGAGCATAACCTTTCTAGTATGTGAAATGATTGCAGCTGTACAATAGTTTGAAGATTCTTTGGCATTGCCTTTGTTTGGGATTGGAATGAAAACTGATCTTTTCCAGTCCAGTGGCCACTGCTGAGTTTTCCACATTTGCTGGCATATTGAATGCAGCACTTTAACAGCATCATTTTTAGGATTTTACATAATTCAGCTCCAATGTTGTCACCTTGTTTATTCAGAACCCAGGCTTTGCTTTCTAGCCTCAGGGTATCTACTGAATTCAGCTTTGTTTCCCATTCTCTCCCACTTGTCTTGGAAATTCTTTCACAGTAGTAATCAGTGAAGAAACCTTGGTTTTAAGAGGGAAGCTGGAGTTGAAGTCGGAGCAGATAAGTGAAGGTGATTAAGAGGTACAAACTACTAGGTACAAAATAATAATAAATAAGTTACAAGGATATACTATACAACAGAGGAACTATAGCCACTATTTTTAATAACTTTAAATAGAGGGTAATCTATAAACAATATCAAATCACTATGATATACACCTTAAACTAATGTAATATTGTAACTCAACTATACTTCAATTAAAAATTACCTTATAAATATTTTTAACATTTATAATTATCTTTCAGGAACGGTAAGGTAAAAGCATATCTTAAGTTTCTTTAAATCCTAAAATAAGTTCCTAAAACTCATGTTCATCACATGGAATAACATGAAACCTTAAGACACAGGCTAACAATATTGTAAACATTATATGACATTATTCACAAAAATTTAGTGATAAAATTACTACAATATTTAAGGACAAAAATAGGGATAATTTGGAGATAGGATGGCCTTGATTGATAACTCTAATGTATAAATCAGCACTGTAATTATGTAAAAGTAGAGCTTTAATGAGCCTAGGTTTTCACACAATAAATAAGGGAAAAAATGGTAATATTACCAAAGTGTGTAATGTTTAGTACTCAGACAAAGTGATTAAAGCACTTGTGATATATACTGTGATATCTGTGTTATGAATTAAATAAAGCCTTAATTATATCTTTTGAAATTCTTTAATAGTCTTTTAATTTAAACTTTTAAAGTTTTATTGAACTTTCAAACTTTTATTGAAATTGAAAATAAACTTATTTTTCAGCAAGTTATTTAAATTTACTCATGTTTATTTAAATTAAGTATCAGAAAAGTTTCTTCCTTATGACAGTCCCAAAACCATCATCACCCTGGGAATGTGGGAAGATTCATGGATTTGAGAATGTATTGGTATAATTTGGTTATGGCTCAAGAAACAAAAACGATAGAGAAGAGATGTGGAACATGGAACAGAGCATAACTGGAGGAAAAGCAGATAAAAACCGGGTAGATGTCATCTACACAAAGGGCAGAATGTCAGAATGAGAACTAGGGAGTAAGAAGGGAAAACACCAGATGGTGAGCAAGTAAGCAGGAGAAATGCAGAAACAACCAACAGATTGAATAAGGATGATACCAAATACAGGGGAGAAATGTTAAGGTGTGAATGTACTCTTGCCAGTATTATGAAGTGGAAATGCAAAATATCTGATGAATAATTTAAATAATAAAATGTTACAGGAAAGTGTTATAGTGGAAGGAAACTATCTTAAAAAGCAAATAAGAATTAAACATTTTATGAAAACTGTTTCTCATCTAGTTGAGTCCAGTGAGAATTATATACCTGTTAAATAGAGATATTTATTTAAGCAAAAGTGAAACTGCATACCTTACAGAGTGAGTTAAGTCTAAAACATCTTTGGTAACTAACGTCAAATATTAATAAAAATTATTCATTACATACATTTTGACTTTTTGTTTCCTTTTGTTAACGCTAGATTAGTAAACATAGATAACACCTCGTTTAATTCAGAAAGCTATATACTGACTCATAAAACTTGGAGGGAATTTAAAGGTCAACATAAATGCTCACTTATTTAAATATGAATATATTAATTATAATACACAGTATAATCTCTCATGAAAATTAAGTGGTTCTAAAAATCCCTACTGAGGCAAAGGGACTATTAATATTCCCACTCGTTATTTATGCAGTCACCAGTGAGGTGTTCTTACACTTTTTAATTGCTTTATCTTTTGAGCTCCACACTAATTACTTACATTTATAAAAGTATATTCATTTTACGCATAATTAAATTTTATTGGCCATGTTTTTCACTTAAAATAAAATGAACTTATAAATAATTTGAAAAATTATCACAATGCAATCAACCTCACAATATGTTTGTTTTGGATATAGGGGATGTACTGTGGTACATGTGAAACTTCCCCAACTAGAAAGGTATCGATCCCCCTCCCCCTGCAGTGAAAACACAAGATCTTAACCACTGAACCACCAGGAAGTCCACAATATTCTTTATATATATAATAAAGACAATGTTAAATGAGATATGCTGGTATATTTATAATATTATTTTTTCTAAGTAATCTCTTTGAGTATCTTTATAATTGTGTACTTTGTGGGAAATAGTTCTCACTTTTGAGTAACTTTTAATTTAAATCAATTCATACTGCCTTTATACTGAACTAAAAATCATGGGAACACTCTTTCCTATCTCTATATCAGATCTACACACTGAATATAACCTCCACATTCAAGCAGAGCTACAAATTCTAGCTAATTAAAGACTGCATGTAAGATATCATTTCAACAAATGTTTATTAATGATAATTTGCAGTTCATTTGTAGTTCAAAAACTTCAGAGAAGTCAATGGCGACCTACTCCAGTACTCTTGCCTGGAAAATCCCATGGGCAGAGGAGCCTGGTAGGTTACAGTCCAAGGGATTGCTAAGAGTCAGACACGACTGAGCGACTTCACTTTCACTCTTCACTTTCATGCATTGGAGAAGGACATGGCAACCCACTCTAGTGTTCTTGCCTGGAGAATCCCAGGACGGGGGAGCCTAGTGAGCTGCCGTCTATGGGGTTGCACAGTCAGACACGACTGAAGCAATTTAGCAGCAGCAGTAGTTCAAAAACTTATCATTTACACATATGTTGTATATTTTTTCAGTTACAGCAATTACAAAATTAAGACCAAGGTAGATTTGAGAGTTATTGATAGAACAGTTCATTTATAAACTCACACAAACCAGATCAACATAGTTGATTTCACTTACTTATGTATCTCACTAAGCTTCTGGATATTCCAGTTTTTGTGTATCTCCAAGGATTCAAGGCACCATAAATTCCCTATTTTGTACTTGATTTATACTTTCCTGTTATTAATTTTATGATTCCTACTATTTAACTTTTGATTACTTAATTTTTGTTGAGTTTATTTCATATAATTTTGATTTTTCTTTATTACCTAATCTGATTATTTATGGGTAGATTAAAATCAACATTTACTGAAATAACAGGATAGTTTGGGTCTCAGTTCTGTTATTTTGTATTGTGATTTATATTTCATATACACCCAAAACATTTTATTACCAGTTTTTTTGCTGTTCATCTTTTAAGTTTTCTACTATTAGAAAGAAAGGCCTTATGTGCCCAGCAGTTTCTTTGGCATCATATCATTATATAATATACTTGGGTCTCTCCTTCTTTAGGAACTATTTATTAATTTTTGAGTAAATAGTAATAAGCTCGTATCCTATACTTTAACCGTGATTTTCTCTTTTTCACAACTTGATTTTGTCTATAGCATTATTTTCATTGCATTCATTTGTATTCCTTAGATACACATATGTTGATTTTTCCATTTAAGTAAGATCTCTGATATCCAGCTTTTATAGAACAATAATCAGCAAGCTTATTGTTCTTCCAAATTTTTCACCATCTTCACCTGTTTTCATTTAGTTGTATTATTTCCAAAATTGTCAGACATTATATCAATTACATTCCCTTTTGTCATACTTATCCTCACCAATATGTTTCCCTGACATCTAAAATTACCTATATTCAGTGTTAATGTCCAGTCTGTTGATAAAGACATCATGTTTTAGTGGAGGCAGCTTTTCTAAAAGATATCTGAACCCCTGTGTTCACAGTAGCATTATTCACAACAGCCAATATACATATAAACATACTGTCTGTTGATGGATCAATGTATAAAAACAATATGGTTGTCTCCATACATATACAATGGAACGATATTCAGCCATTAATAAGGAGGACACCTAAGATGTGTTACAACATGGATGAACCTTGAGGCCATTAGCCTAAGTGAATAAGTGAGATATGAAAAAAAACAAATACTATATGACCTCATTAAATGAGGCAAAAACTCAAAATCATAGAAACAGACAGTATGCTGTTGGTTATCAGGGTATATGGGCTGATAGAAATGGGGAGACACTGGTCAATGTATGCACACTTTCAGTTATAAGATGAATATATTCTGGGGACCCGCTATACAGCATGGTGGTGAGAATGAACATTATTGTATTGTTTATTTGACATTTCCTAACAGAGTAGAACTTAAATGTTTTCCTCCTGATATTTTTCCCTGGAAGTTTTTCCTTGCACTATACACAATAATCATAACTGGTGTGATCACTCACCTAGAGCCAGACATCTTGGAATGTTAAGTCAAGTGGAGGTGATGAATTTCAGTTAAGCTATTTCAAATCCTGAAAGATGATGCTGTGAAAGTGCTGGACTAATATGCCAGCAAATTGGGAAAACTCAACAGTGGCCACAGGACTGGAAAGGGTCAGTTTTCTTTCCAATCCCAAAGAAAGACAATGCCAAAGAATGCTCAGACTACCACACAATTTCACTCATCTTACATGCCAGCAAAGTAATGCTCAAAATTCTCTCAGCCAGGCTTCAACAGTACATGAAATGTGAACCTCCAGATGTGCAAGCTGGATTTAGAAAAAGCAGAGTAACCAGAGATCAAATTGCCAACATCCATTGGATCATCAAAAAGCAAGAGAGTTCCAGAAAATCATCTACTACTACTAAGTCGCTTCAGCTGTGTTCAAGTCTGTGCGACTCCATAGACGGCAGCCCACCAGGCTCTGCTTTCCCTGGGATTCTCCAGGCAAGAACACTGGAGTGGGTTGCTATTTCCTTCTCCAATGCATGAAAGAAAAAGTGAAAGTGAAGACGCTCAGTCGTATCCAACTCTTAGCGACCCCATGGACTGCAGCCCACCAGGCTCCTCTGGCCATGGGATTTTCCAGGCAAGAAGACTGGAGTGGGTTGTCATTGCCTTCTCCCAGACTAAATCATCTACTTCTGCTTTATTGACTATGCGGAAGCTTTTGTGTAGATCACAACAAACTATGGAAGATTCTTAAAGAGATGGGAATACTAGATGGTCTGACCCACCTTCTGAGAAATCTGTATGTACATCAAGAAGCAATAGTTAGAACTGGACATGGAACAACAGACTGGTTTCAAATCAGGAAAAGAGGTTGTTAAGGCTGTATATTGTCACCCTGCTTATTTAACTTACATGCAGAATACTCATGAGTATGCTGGACTGTATGAAGCACAAGCTGTAATCAAGATTGCTGGGAGAAATATCAATAACCTCAGATAAGCAGATGACACTACACTTATGGCAGAAAGCAAAAAGAACTATGAGCCTCTTGATGAAAGTGAAAGAGTTGGCTTTAAACTTAACATTCAGAAAACTAAGATCATGGCATCTGGCCCCATCACTTTTTGGGAAATAGATGGGGAAACAGTGGAACTAGTGAGAGACTTTTTTTGGGGGAGGGGCTCCAAAATTACTGTAGATGGTGACTGTAGTCATGAAATTAAAAGATGCTTGCTCCATGAAAGAAAAGTTATGACCAACCTAGACAGTATGTTAAAAAGCAGAGACATTACTTTGCCAATAAAGGTCCATCTAGTCAAAGCTATGGTTTTTCCAGTAGTCAAGTATGGATACGAGAGTTGTGCTATAAAGAAAACTGAGCACTGAAGAACTGATGCTTTTGAACTGTGGTGTTGGAGAAGACTCTTGAGAGTCCCTTGGACTGCAAGGAGATCCAACCAGTCCATTCTAAAGGAAATCAGTCATGAATATTGATTGGTTGGACTGATGCTGAGGCTGAAATTGCAATACTTTGGCCACCTGATGCAAAGAGATGATTCATTTGAAAAGATCCTGATGCTGGGCAAGATTTAAGGAAGGAGGAGAAGGGAATGACAGAGGATGAGATGGTTGGATGGCATCACCGGCTCAATGGACATGAGTCTGAGTAAACTCTGGGAGTTTGGTGATGGACAGGGAAGCCTGGCGTGCTGCAGTCCATGGGGTGGCAAAGAGTTGAACATGGCTTAGTGATTGAACTGAACTGAACTGATACATGGTCTGCTATTTGTCAGCCTTCCTGTCTTCAAAGGCACCTCCCCATAGAGCCACTTTCTGTGACCTTTCTTAAATATGTCTCCTGGTTCCTCGTTGATCTGTTCAACATATTTGCTTCATAGTCTAGCAGAATAATTCACATATATTAACAATATGATCAGCAGTAATTATTATTTGATACTTATATTGAAAGAATGCCCATAAGTAACTAGAAATGAATATCAGGGCAAGCAAATTATATGTTATAAAGATTATAGTTAGCTTTGAATGGCATATTTTAGATGGTAATATAGTGCCATTTTGAAGTTGTTAATACAAATTTGAGGAATATTCCTGACTATTTTACTGTATCACTTTAACTTTTTTCTTTTGATATCTTTTACCCTAGAAACTACTTTACAATATATCCCATACATTAATTTTAGCAAAGTGTAAGTTATATGCTAGATTTATATAGTTCATAAATACAATCTTTTATGTATTTTATATGTGATTTAGTAATGAAGTATATGAGTAATACTAGTAACATCATTAAATATGCAATTTTTAATCAATGGAGCACTTAAAAATAAAAGCAAAATGCAAATCTGATGTTACTCTCCACAATTTATTCAATAATTTATTCAAACTATGCAGATTTTTATGGAAAATTACCCTCAGAAAATAAATAAAAAGTAGCTGATTCAATTAAAAGATTCTTTATGCAAGACTTTCTAACTCTTTTATGATTTAAAATGATTTTAATTAATCAATTTTAAGAAAAACTAACTTGGAAAGTATATTAATAGTAATTGAAAGAATTATAATTGAATAATTATTGAAATAAATATTGGAACAATAATTTGTGGTCTTAAACAGGTTAAATTCAATGTTATGTTATTCAATTGTTATGACTTAAAAAAGAAAATATAACTAAGTAAGTAGTTTGTTACTAAAATACACACATCAAAATATTAAAGCATCTGAATGCACTTGTTATAATTATACTATTCAGGATAAATTTATTTTGCTTCCTATTGCTAATGTTATTATGCCTTTTTTTCTTATGGTACTAAACTGCTGAGAACATGTGAATGATAAATGAATCAATCTAGAGATAAAAATCCACACACATTAGTTCAAATGGAAAGCAATTTCAGTTTAAGTGTCTCAGTTCAGTTCAGTCACTCAGTCGTGTCCAACTCTTTGTGACTCCATGAATTGCAGCATGCCAGGCCTCCCTGTTCATCACCATCTCCCGGAGCTCACTCAGATTCACGTTCATAGAGTCTGTGATGCCATCTAGCCATCTCATCCTCTGTCGTCCCCTTCTCCTCCTGCCCCCAATCCTTCCCGGCATCAGAGTCTTTTCCAATGAGTCAACTCTTTGCATGAGATGGCCAAAGTATTGAAGCTTCAGCTTCAGCATCATTCCTTCCAAAGAAATCCCAGGGCTGATCTCCTTCAGAATGGACTAGTTGGATCTCCTTGCAGTCCAAGGGACTCTCAAGTG
Source organism: Nanger dama (assembly GCA_917880005.1). Lineage (NCBI taxonomy): Eukaryota > Metazoa > Chordata > Mammalia > Artiodactyla > Bovidae > Nanger > Nanger dama. The sequence continues at coordinate 11,754,841 of CAKJTW010000054.1, read as the reverse complement.
TCTTCTCCAACACCACACTTCAAACGCATCAGTTCTTCGGTGCTCAGCCTTCTTCACAGCCCAACTCTCACATCCATACTTGACCACAAGAGAAACCATAGCCTTGACTAGATGGACCTTAGTCAGCAAAGTAATGTCTCTGCTTTTGAATATACTATCTAGGTTGGTCATAACTTTTCTTCCAAGGAGTAAGCATCTTTTAATTTCATGGCTGCAGTCACCATCTGCAGTGACTTTGGAGCCCCCAAAAAAGTCTGACACTGTTTCCACTGTTTCCCCATCTATTTCCCATGAAGTGATGAGAGCGCATGCCATGATCTTCGTTTTCTGAATGTTGAGCTTTAAGCCAACTTTTTGCTCTCTTTCACTTTCATCAAGAGGCTCTTTAGCGCTTCATGTTCTGCCATATGGGTGGTGTCATCTGCATATCTGAGGTTTATTGATATTTCTCCCAGCAGTCTTGATTCCAGCTTGTGTTTCTTCCAGCCCAGCATTTCTCATGATGTACTCTGCATATAAGTTAAATAAGTAGGGTGACAATATACAGCCTTGACGTACTCCTTTTCCTATTTGGAATGAGTCTGTTTTTCCATGTGCAGTTCTAACTGTTGCTTCCTGACCTGCATACAGATTTCTCAAGAGGCAGGTTAGGTGGTCTGGTATTCCCATTTCTAAGTGTCTAGAGGACGCTAAATTTAATGATAAACTAAACAACATGATTCAGGAAAATAGAAAATATGAAAACCCTAACAGTGTAAGTATCCAGACATGTAGCCCTTTATTCACAGGCTTTACTTTTACTGTTACCATTAATCAGTAATCCAAATGTGTGCTTTCAGCTCAGAGAATTTTAAACCTCCAAGAACATCTTACTGCTACAAATAACCAAAATATACAAGGCAGTGACTAGAAGCAAATTCTCCAAGGAAAAGTTTTTCTTTTGACATATAGACAATTTCATTATTTCTTCCAAAATTTAGTTGCATAGTGGTTTGGAATAATTCAGTTTTATGTTTTCCTTTATAAATGACCAGTTACAATACTTTTAATAGTTTACCTTTTACTCATCAGCTTACTCTAATAACTCTATCAGCTTACTCTAATAACTCTATCATCTATCACATGTTCTGCTTCTGGTATATGTTCCATTGGGTTTATATATTATACATATATATTATGGATACATATATATATACATATATATATATATATATATATCTCCCAGTGTCATATTTTCCTTAGTGATGTAACTTTACAATAAACCTTGTTATCTGAAAGTATAGTTTTCCCTACAAAATTTTTTTACTGAACAGTTTCTTTGTTATTATAAGCCTTTGTTTTTCCAAATAATTTTAATAGACTTATTTCTTGAAAAATTAAGTCAAGATTTAACTGAAATTGAGTAAACTTGATAAAGCTGTAGAAACTTTATGAAATATCATCTTGTTAAATAAAAACATTAATTTCTATATATATTTATAATTTTCATTATGTTTTGAAATGTTTTATGATATTTTTATAAACTTCCTGCTCATCTTTCATTATATTCATCTTAGATTATAGTTTTCTTACTATAGTTTAAATAATAATTTAAAAGCAATATTTTTCATATTATTTTTGCTAGCATGTAAAGTTCAGTTGATTTTCTTTTTAACTGGTATGTCTAGGAAATCAAATGAACTTTATAATTCTTATCCACTTTGTTTCCCTTCATTTCTTTTTATATTTACATTAATGTTAGCTGTGAACACTAATTTAATATTTTCCTTCACTATTTCTATTTTCTTTACTTAACATGCTGACTAGGAATTTAATGGTGGGGTTAACCCCCTTCTTTCAAAGTCCAATAACTTAAAGAGTGGTCCTATATACTAGTAAGTTTCCTAGGTACCTGTGGCATAGCTTTACCACCCATACAATTGAATATGTTTCATACAGTAGTGAAACCCTGAAGCTGATTGATCTTCAAAAGAATGGAGAAAATTTTGCTTCTTGGTATATTTTTCCAAAAATAAACTGTATTGACAATTTCCCAGGATTGTTTTTAGGCCTTGTATCAATTGACTCTGATTTCGGACCACACTTCTTAACTCTACAGAGCCCCTTTTCTAATGCTTTAAGTGTGATTTTTTTCCCCTAATCTACTTATTTAGAGATTACATCAGAGAATACAATAGAGATTATATTTAATTCTGATCTTTTTATAATTCACTAAAATTTCTGCTCTATTAATGGAAATTTTCTTATTTACGGTACTGCTACTATTTATTTTACTTTCATCCTAGAGCATTTTATGTGGGAGAGGATGTAGAAATGGTTTTGTTCTTTCATAATGGTCAATTCTCACAATGTACTCTTCAAATCACTGAAGTACCGTAATCAATCTATGTATAGAATGGCCTTTGCTGACAGAGGAAATAATTTTTCAGGGCATGCAATCTGAATCCCTCCAAGTTTGTGAGTAAAAGTTTTCATTTGAACCAAATTTTAACAAATAAAGAATTTAAAACAAAAAGGCATTTTAATTTTCTTTAGATATATTAATAAGTACCATATAATTTGAATTATCAATGATAATACTTATATTAAGAAAATTTTAGATGTTTAGAACTTTCCTAAAATAATACTCTCTCATTTATTTGTCACAAAAACATCAAGAGGCAAGCATTGTGATTATTCCCATTTTTCAGATGATAAAATGAAGCAATATGTGTTATGTAATTTGCCCAGACCACATCATTTACCTCAGCCGCCTCGCTTTCCTAAAAATCCAATGGCACACCAGAAAAGCTAGTATTGCATCCACAGTCACACTGCAGGGAAGAGCTCCTGATCTTGCATTTAGTAAGCTGCATCACCCTAGGAACTTACAATATGGTCTGTGTCAGAATGTTCAGTTGCCAAGTCGTGTCCAACTCTTTGTGACCCCATGTACCGTAGCACACCCGGCTTCTCTGTCCTTTGCTACCTCCTGGAATTTGCTAAGATTCATGTCGATTGAGTCAGTGATGGCATCTAAGCATTTCATCCTCTGTCACTGCCTTCTCCTTTAGCCTTTGATATTTCCCAGCATCAGAATCTTTTCCATTGAGTCTAAATAAGCCTCATTTTTCCCATCTTACTTCCTTTATTTTGCTGAATCTTATTCTTGATATCTTCCATGAAATAAAGAACACTGTATGTAGGCAATGCTGACATGTTCATCATTCTTTCACAGAAATTCTATAGCAGTCAGTTCAGTTGCTCAGTCGTGTCCAACTCTTTGTGACCCCATGGACTGCAGCATACCAGGCCTTCCTGTCCATCACCAACTCCCAGAGCCTACTCAAACTCATGTCCATTGTGACAGTGATGCCATCCAACTATCTCATCCTCTGTTGTCCCCTTCTCCCCTTGCCTTCAATCTTTCTTAGCATCAGGGTCTTTTCCAGAGTCAGTTCTTTGCATCAGGTTGCCAAAGTATTGGAGTTTCAGCTTCAGCATCAGTCCTTCCAATGCACCAGTTCTAATTTAAAGCATGAAGAGCATACAAAGTAGGTAATGTCAGTGCCTAGCGTTCTTTTCCTTTCATGAAATGAAGCAGATTAAGAGTTTCAAGCATTATAAAATATAATGTTTTTGCTTTTTATTTCTTTGTAAAAAGGATGTGAGATCTACCTGAGATTTGACTTTCACCTCTTAAGGTAAGTCTTCCTGCTACTTCCATGCCAAGTTATATTGCATGTGTGTGCTAAGTCGCTTCAGTCATATCCAACTCTTTGCAGCCCTATGGACCATAGCCTTTCAGACTCCTCTGTTCATGGGATTCTCCAGACAAGAATACTGGAATCTGTTGCCATGCCCTCCTCCAGGAGTTCTTCCCCACCCAGGATCGAACTTGTGTCTCTCACATCTCCTTCATTGGCAGGCAGGTCCTTTTACCACTAGTGCCACCTGGGAAGCCCATTATATTGCATATGACCCTTCTAATATCCAGTAATATTGTATCATTTATACTACAACCACAATACTGGGTTATATGCATTTATTATTATATATAACATTACTATTAAATTTGTATCACTTTAACATAAATTATATTTGTATTGAATCTCTCTTGCCTAGGACAGCACTTAATATTTGGGAAGTGTACAAAACATATTTGTTCATATTAATTTTGGGTAGCTTCTTTATTCACTTATGTAATATTTACTGAGTAGCTGTAACTCTAGAAAGCAAACTGGGTGTTACTGGAATGGGTTGCCATTCCTCCTCCAGGTGATTTTCTGGATCCAGGGGTCAAACCCACATGTCTTATGTCTCCCGCACTAGCAGGCAGGATCTTTACCGCTAGCACAACCTGTAAGCCTTAAAATAGTAAACTAATCAAATCCAAACACAATTATAAATGTACTCATTTAAACAGATTATTTATATACAACCTTCAGCTTTTAAGGTGGCCTTACATTTGTAGAAACTTTTAAGAAGTATATAAATGTTTATGTTTTTATTTTAAATTAAAAATTTTTGACTTCTCTGTATTTTTAATCCTTTATAATAAATGAACTCAGTTTGTATCTACATGAAAAAAGCATAAATAGTTTGTGGAATTGATTTTCTACTTAAATTTCAATAAAAATTGATTTACAAGGGTAAGTGGTCTTCAGTGGGCCATTAAGTGATAATATTCATCAGTCTGTTGCTGGGATAAATAGAGATTTATATTTTTCTTGATAAGGAAAAATTACTTGCACTACACATAACAAAAGATTATGGATTAGCACATGCACACATATAAAGACACATAATTTTTACAACCCTGCTGGTTTGTTTTATTTTAAACATCTCACTATAGAATGACTAACTTTGTTCCTTCAATAAACAAAGGAGTTTGAGGGTATAAAATTAAGGACCCACCACATGTAAATCTCAATTATTTTATTAAATAGAATTAATAAACTCGGTATTATATTTTATAGTTACTTATCCTTTATTTATTAGTTCCTCCAATTTGTTTCACTGATAAATCTGAGAAATACCTTTTTTTTTTTTTGGTCTGTGTGAAATATTTTCTTCTAGCCTCTACTTCCCAAATAGTTGAATAGTTTGACAAATCACTAGACCTCTTAACTTTAAGATCCCTAAAATAAACTGGTCTTGTGCTTTAATATTCTTCATCTTCCCCATAAATACTAAAAGCAAGAAAAGATATTCTGAAAACTTATGAAATTGTCCACTTGTTAAATTTTATGTAAACTTTACTTCTGCTGAAGATTATTTGACAGTTCTCAAAGTAGATGTTTGCACATTGAAAAGAGGATTCCCAAGAGCTTTTAACTATTATCTTATACAGAGAATCATTGTATTCTCTTGATATAAACTTTTCATTATTTAAATCACTTATGATTTTATTTTCAAATGAAATGTATAAATAAAATCCTTTGTTAAAGGAGGTTAACATAATGTCAGTACCTGTTACAGATTAGTCATTCTAGACCTTTGTAACAAGAGATAATGAATGGCATTAATATTTTGAATGTTATATACAAGAGCCAATAAAAATGGAGTTCCTCAACATTCTTAGAACAATAGTAACCCTGACATAAGAGTAAAGGAAAATTAATGAGACAATTGTTAAGCATAAATTTTTAATCTAAAAATGCAATGTGAGACTAACTCAGAGCTGTTAAAGAAAAACCAGAATTTAATAGTAATTGGTGTGGTAAAAATAGATTTTATTTAGCAACTATTGCAAATGTGGGAAAGACATCTCAAGATAGAAGTGGCTTGATTTCAAATATAACCAAAACAAGTGAAGATTTACAGTAAATGAGTAGATTCAAGAAATCAGAGTCAGTGGATGGAAATGAAGATTTTAAGAGGAGGGATATTTTTGCAAAACTGACTTAAAAGGATTTTTATTGAAGGTAGGCCAAGGTGATCATATTGTGGATGATCAAATGTTCTTTCTAGGGAATTTTTGTAAACTGACTTAGAAGGATTCTTGCTGAAACTGTGCAATGCAGACCCACTGATGAAGGTGAAAGAAGAGAATGAAAAAGCTGGCTTAAAATTCAACATTCAAAAACTAAAAATGACATCCAGTCCCATCATTTCTTGGTAAGTAGAGGGGGAAACAATGGAAACAGTGTCAGACTTTATTTTCTTGGGCCCCAAAATCACTGCAGATGGAATTAAAAGACAGTTGTTCCTTTGAAGAAAAGCTATGACAAACCTAGACAGTATATTACTTGCCAACCAAGGTCCGACTAGTCAAAGCTATGGTTTTTCCAGTGGTCATGTATGGATATGAGAGTTGGACGATAAAGAAGGCAGAGTGCCAAAGAATTGATGCTTTTAAGCTGTGTAGTTGGAGAAGACTCTTGAGAGTCCCTTGAATGGTAAGGAGATCAAACCAGTCGATCCTAAGGGAAGTTAACCCTGAATATTCCCTGGAAGTACTGGTGCTGAAGCTCCAATACTTTGGCCACCTGATGCAAAGAGCGACTCATTGGAAAAACACTCTGATGCTAGGAAAGATTGAAGGCAGGAGGAGAAGGGGATGACAGAGGATGAGATGGTTGGATGGTATCACCAACTCAATGGGCATGAGTTTGAGCAAGCTCTGGGTGATGATGAAAGACAGGGAAGCCTGGAGTGCTGAAGTCCATAGAGTCACAAGAGTTGGACATGAATGAGTGACTGAACAACAACAGACCCCACAAAGATATGCACCAAAACCCAAGGATGAGAGCTAGTTGAAAACAGGACTTAGAAAAGCCAACTAAAGTTTGATCAACAGAAATTTCTTTGTTAAAGGATGTTGTCCCTTGGGGAAGGAAAGACAAGTTTTACAGAGATTTAATGGCAATAGTGTCAGACTTTATTTTTGCTCCAAAACAAAAGTCTGCTCCAAAATCACTGCAGATAGTGATTGCAGCTATGAAATTAAAAGATGCTTATTCCTTGGAAGGAAAGTTATGACCAACCTAGATAGCATATTCAAAAGCAGAGACATTACTTTGTCAATAAGGATCCGTCTAGTCAAGTCTATGGTTTTTCCAGTCGTCATGTATGGATGTGAGAGTTGGACTGTGAAGAAAGCTGAGCACCGAAGAATTGATGCTTTTGAACTGTGGTGTTGGAGAAGACTCTTGAGAGTCCCTTGGACTGCAAGGGGATACAACCAGTCCATTCTGAAGGAGATCAGCCCTAGGATTTCTTTGAAAAGAATGATGCTGAAGCTGAAACTTCAGTACTTTGGCCACCTCATGAGAAGAGTTAACTCACTGGAAAAGATTCTGATGCTGGTAGGGATTGAGGGCAGGAGGAGAAGGGGACGACCGAGGATGAGATGGCTGGATGGCATCACTGACTTGATGGAAGTGAGTCTGAGTGAACTCCGGGAATTGGTGATGGACAGGGAGGCCTGTCATGCTGCGATTCATGGGGTCACAAAGAGTCAGACACGACTGAGCGACTGAACTGAATTGAATCCTACCCAGCACTAGTCATGCTGGATACCTTGCTGCTGCTAAGTTGCATCAGCCGAGTCCCACTCTGTACAACCACATAGCCCAACAGGATACTCTGTCCCTGGGATTTTCCAGGCAAGAATAGTGGAGTGGGTTGCCATTTCCCAAGGGAGACCTTGGGGATGGCCAACTCCAGTCCAGGAATCCCGGGAGATCAACCTGCCTTGACCTGCCTAGGGATTTGATCCTTGAAAGCTTGTCATGCCCCAACTTGCTCAGGGATCCACCAGTCCAGGAGGTTGACATACCTCGACCTCCCCCGGGATTTGATCTCCAGGAGGCTGTCATGCCTCAGCTTGCCTGGAGATCTGCACCCTGACCTGGGGATGCCTGGCTCTCAGATTACAACAGTACTGGGTAGGATAAGCTTCAGAAAGACTCATCCCTAAGGAAGTCCACCCATGGAAATAGAATGAAGCCTATAACTTGTGGGACTGTGCGCAGTCTCAGCAATAACTCAGAAGCCCAATGAGAACACAATTGCCTTTCTGGAAAGGCTAAAAGAGGCCCTCCAAAAGTTTACCTATCTGTATTTAGACTCTTATGAGGGACAGGTGATTTTAAAAGACAAATTCCTGTCCCGGTGGGCATCAGGTATCAGGATAAAATTACAACAGCTACAGCAACAGGACCTTGCTGCCTCTTTAGATGAGATGGTCCAGACAGCCACCAACACCTTTTATAACAGAGAATAGGAGAGGGAGGCCAAGGCCCCAGAAAGGGAGAAAAGGAAAGAGACAAGGCATGCCCAGATATTGGCTGCCTTCCAGGAAAGCTCTGTGGCAAACCCCAAGTCCTTGAAGGACAAGGCACTAGACCAATGCCTAAGCTGTAGACAGGCGGGGCATTGGGCCAGAGTGTTCAAACCATGATAAGTTTCCTAAAATGGCTTGCTACAAATGCCCTCAATTGGGACATTGGGTGGCACTCTGCCCTTGGGGGACCCAAGAGCCTCAAGGTCAAGTGCCAAGACTTCCCTCAGGATGGTTCAAAAGCACTGAAGCAGCCCACTCCAGCTAGCCCACCTGTCTCAGATAACCATCATGGGGTTGGAGCCAAGGGTACAGCTGGATGTGGCAGGTAGGTCTGAGAATTTCTTGATTCGCACAGGGTCTACCTACTCTGTTCTGACCTCCTACTCTGGGGCCTTTTCCTCCCAAACCTGTACTATTTTGGGTGCCATAGTTCAGTTCAGTTCAGTCACTCAGTCATGTCTGACTCTTTGTGACCCCATGAATGGCAGCACGCCAGACCTCCCTGTTCGTTACCATCTCTTGGAGTTCACTCAGACTCAGGTCCATCGAGTCCGTGATGCCATCCAGCCATCTCATCCTTGGTTGTCCCCTTCTCCTCCTGCCCCCAATCCCTCCCAGCATCACAGTCTTTTCCAATGAGTCAACTCTTTGCATGAGATGGCCAAAGTATTGGAGCTTCAGCTTCAGCATCATTACTTCCAAAGAAATCCCAGGGCTGATCTCCTTCAGAATGGACTAGTTGGATCTCCTTGCAGTCCAAGGGACTCTCAAGAGTGTTCTCCAACACCACAGTTCAAAAGCACCAGTTCTTCAGTGCTCAGCCTTCTTCACAGTCCAACTCTCACATCCATACATGACCACAGGAAAAACCATAGCCTTGACTAGATGGACCTTAGTCAGCAAAGTAATGTCTCTGCTTTTGAATATACTGTCTATGTTGGTCATAACTTTTCTTCCAAGGAGTAAGTGTCTTCTAATTTCATGGCTGCAGTCATCATCTGCAGTGATTTTGGAGCCTCCCAAAATATGGTCTGACACTGTTTCCACTGTTTCCCCATCTATTTCCCATGAAGTGATGGGACCAGATGCCATGATCTTCATTTTCTGAACGTTGAGCTTTAAGCCAACTTTTTTACTCTCCTCTTTCACTTTACAGGAAAAATAATTACTAAAAGATTCACCTGAGAAGTTTGTTGCTGGGATGGACAAATATTTTCCCTCCAGTTTCTAGTGGTTCCTGACTATCCTCCTTCCTTATTGGGAAGAAATCTCTCCCTTCTTTCAAAACCTTGCAGCTATTGCAGTCCTGATAGAAGATGCTTTAAAACTCTCTTTGGGGACAAAATAACTATTTTTACCAGCCACCAAGTGAAACAACTCCTGAATGGGAGAGGCCACTTATGGATGTCTAATCAAAGAATCCTCAGATACCAAGTATTGCTGATGGAAAATTCAGGCCTGACTATATCCCCTTGTGAGGTTCTTAACCCAGCCAGCCTCCTGCCTAACCCCGAGGATTCTCTCCCCTTTCACTCTTGCCTAGAAACCTTGGACCACTGGACAAAACCCTGAGAGGGATTGTTGGAAGATTTTCTGACCAATCCTGAGGAAATCTGGTATGCTGATGGAATCAGCTTTGTCATGGATGGAAAAAGAAGAGCCGGATATGCAGTCTTCTCCAAATTTGAGACCATAGAGGCTAAAGCTTTGCTACAAGGTATTTCAGCCCAATTCGCCCCAACTCAAGCTTCAGATCTGGGAACAGGAAAAAGAATAGCCATTTACACTGATTCCAAGTATGCCTTTCTAGTGCTGCATGCATATGCTTCTATTTGGAAAGAAAGAGGCCACTTGACCATCCGAGGATCCCCAATCAAATATGGTGATCAAATCCTTAGACTCTTGGAGGCAGTCCATCTGCCCGCTGAAGTTTCAGTTTCCCACTGTGAAGGACACCAAAAGGGAGCACAGAAGTAGCAGGAGGGAACCAAGCAGCTGATCAGGCAGCTAAGAGAGCAGCATTACAGAACAATGACCTGACAGGGATTTCCACCTTGGCTCCACAGGCTAAGTTGCCAGAAATTCCTTCATATATTGCAGGAGAGACTCTTAAAGCTAAGAGTGACGGCTTTCAAGAAGATCATATGATTCCAAAACAAAGAACTCTTTTTTTCTACCTGGGAACCTCCAGTGAAAGTTAACTACTTACATGCCACCACTCATTTAGGGGAAAGGCCCCCAAAGATTACTAGAAAGATCCTTCAGAGGAACAGGCCTCCAAATGACTATAAGGCAAGTGGTCTCCTCTTGTCCCACTTGAAAATTAAACAATCCCCAAGGAGCTCGAAGACCCCAGTTGGCCCAGGGACCTACCCAGCAGAGGACTGGCAGATGGACTTCACCTAGATGCCAGTTTCTCAAGGATATAAATACCTATTAGTCATGATAGATATAGTCACAGGATGGATTGAAGGCTTTCCCACCTGGACTGAGAAGTCTGAGGAGGTAGTAAAAAAAATTGCTGCATGAAATTATTCCAAGATTTGGTCTGCCCAGGTCATTACAAAGTGACAATAGGACATCATTTACTTCTAAGGTCACCCAAGGGGTCTCTAAAGCATTGGGCATTACTTACTATCTCCATTGTCCTTGGAGGCCTCAGTCTTCAGGAATAGTAGAAAGAGCCAACCAATGCTTAAAATCAGTCATAAAAAAGATAACCCAGGAGACCTTCTGGGGGATGGAAGGAGGCTTTATCAATAGCTCTCCTCCACACCTGTATTGTCCATAAGGAACAGGTTTGTCTTAGTCCTTATGAGATGCTATATGGGAGACCTTTGTTTATGTCAATGACCTCGTCTTAGATTCGGAAGCTCAGACCCTCTGGTCTTATACCATGGCCATTGGGCAATTCCAACAGGATATATGCTTGTGGGTTATCAACCAGGACCCAAAAGATTCTAAAGATTCACCACTATACACCCAGGGACTCAAGTTCTAATTAAAGTCTGGAAAAATGAGTGCCCAAAGGCTTAGCTCCAGCCCACATGGAAGAGTCCCTACTCTGTAATACTTTCTACTCCCACAGCAGTCAAAGTACCAGGACTCGACTCCTGGATTCACTACTCATGAGTCAAGCCATGGAATAAAACAGAAGAGGACACTCAATACGTCTGTGAGCCCCTGGGAGATCTCAGATACCTATTCAGAACTACAAATGAGTGCCATTTTAATGAACACCCCCAAAATTAAGTTTCTGAGGATAAGATTTCTCGGGAAAGCTCTAAAGAGCCAACACAACTTGGATGGGTTGTACTCCAAAATAGACAGGAGATAGATCTTCTGATCTCTGAACAAGGATGGACTTTAGCCATCTTGAATGAGAGGTGTTGTTTCTGGATAAATAGTTCCAGCTAAGTTAAAGAAAGCCTCACAGTCCTCAGAAAAACATTCAGACCTTACAGGATATCAAAGAATGAGCTGAAGGGTTCTCAGGGTGGCTACAATCTCTCTTTGGGGGATCTTCTCGGCAATGGGAATTTGGAGTTGACTAAGAAGAGTCAGACACGACTGAGCGATTGAACTGAACTGAACTGAATTGAATGTCCCTACTAGTCCTGTTATCACAATATTGATGCTGCTTATGATTGCTCCATGTATTATCAATTGTCTAGCCCACTTTATCTCTGCCCAGGTCAACAAACTACAATACTCAGTGCCAGTTCAACAAGGATATATAAAACTACAGCTGACCACAGAAAATATTACTCACCCTTAGATGGACACCACTGTAAGGACTTTGAGGCCTGAGACTAGAAAGAGTGGGATGCCCAATGCCCCTCGCTGTCCCAGTTCAGCAGCAAGTAGCCGGAAAGACCTCAACACACCTATTCCCAAAGAATTGGGCCTCCCATCTCTTGAGAGGGGAATGTTAGGTAGTTAGAATAGAAAAAAGGAGTCCAGAATGGTGGTGACTAAAAGACAAGGAAGGGAAAAGCACACAAAAATAAGGAAGGTCCAAGGACCAGAGTGAAGACCTCAGGTAAAACAAACAGCACTCCTGGCTAGCCCAGTTTACATAGGGAAAGCCCATGGGGAGGAGGGGAAAAAAAAAAAAAAACATATAGAAAGAGGAGTCAAATGACTGGGGGTTTATTTCTCTCCCTGTCCTCTTTATGTCTTTTGGGTCAACATGCCCTCATGTCTCAAGGATGTATTTTCCTTTACTTTCTAAATAAAACTGAGCTGTAACACAGAGCTGTAACACTGGTTCGTTGTTTCAAATTTTTGTTGTGATGAGACAGAATCAAGGAAATTACACACTCCCTGATACGTCTGACTCTTGTGACCCCTTGAACTAGGGTAGCCCACCATGTTACTCTGTCCATCGGATTTCCCAGGCAAGAGTACTAGAGTAGGGTCATGAATAGCTGGGCAAAAAGAGTTCTCAGAAGAGGAAATTTTTCTTGAGGGTTAGGAGCCACTTGCTAGGCAGTTTTTGTTGAACAAGAGAACTGAAGAGAAAGTTGGAGATTAAGTTCATGTAAGGGTTACAGTGGAAAATGCTTTTCAGGGCCTTTCTCATGAAACTTCCTTGAAAATAATGAAAGAAATAATGAGATATTTCTTTGTAAACTCTGAATTGTTCTTAAATTATAATTATTAAAAGATTAAGTGATGAATGCAGGGTTTGCAAAATAAAAGAAGTTGCATTTGAATATGAATAGAAGAATGAGCTTTACAGAGACAGTGTAATTCTGAAGAAACAGAATCATATAGGGCCAAGTTATACAGACAATCATATTGACAAGGGAATTCACAATCAGCTCTTTATCTTTGTGGAAGGATTAGTGGGTTAGTTTGTCAAAGTTGGGAATATGAACAGAAAATTAAGAATTCTAGCATTCAATTTATACAAGTATTTGGTTTAAAGCACACAAATTTATGTGTTATATTGTTTATGAAAGTTTTAAAATTTTGAATGTGAGTGTCTGTGTGTGTGTGTCTGTGTGTGTGTGTGTGTGTCTGTGTGTGTGTGTGTGTCTGTGTGTGTGTGTGTCTGTGTGTGTGTGTGTGTGTGTGCGTGCGTGCTAGTCGTTCAGTAGTGTCCGATCCTTTGAGATCCCATGGACTGTAGCTCTACAGGCTCCTCTGTCCATGGAATTCTCCAGGCAAGAATACTGGAGTGGCTTGTGATTCCCTTCTCCAGGGGATCTTCCGAAACCAGGGATTTAACCTGAGTCTCCCATATTGCAGGCAGATTCTTTACTGTCTGATATAATTTCAAGTTAGGGGTTTATATATCTACAAGCACTATCTGAACTATTAAACTATGTGACACTGCAACTAAATACATATTTAAAACTAACCTGTCTTTATATATCATAAGGAATTTTATTTAGTCATAGAAATTATTTATGAATAGGAAAAAATCATCAAACTCTATTTTTCTACTTTTGTGAAAGTAAATAATTTAGGTATCTGCCATTTAAAATCAATGCTCTGTACTCTAAAAAGAACCAAAGGTTAAGCTATTTTGCATTTAAATGGCAAGATGCAACTCTTTACATGATTATGATGCAGCAGAAAAGGTCACTTTATAATAGACTTGATATAAAAGTAAATATACTCAGATATAATACCTGATTAGAAAATAAATCTTTAAAGTTAAATGTATTGCAAAAAATCCTGTCTGTATTATTCAAATTAGAGTTTGTGAAGTGTCCAGATGTCATAATACCTAAATCTGAAGACTAGTAGTTAAATTTTGGTAGTTTTTTAATTCAAAATTGTCAAATATTTGCAATCAGAAATAGCTCAGAGTGGTGAATCCCATAAATCACTTAAAATATATTCTGAGGTTCAGATCCTTATTCATTGACCTCAGGGCAACATGTTTGCACATGAATTTTTCTATCCTCTATAACATCTAAGTGTGTCATTTATTCTTGGTTTTCTTGTTTGTTTGTTTGTTTGTTTTTAACAAGTGTTCAGGTATTAGTCTCCTACTGAATACTGAATAGTCACAAGTCTTAAGTAGATTTGAGTAGACCATTATTTATCTTTTTGGCACTTTATTTAAATAATACTGAACAAAGAAAAACATATTTATATGGTAAACACAAACTCAATAGCTGCACAAGTGAATATAAAAGCAGGATTTGTTTCTTATGTTTAGAATTTTGAAATATGAAACAAAAAGCAAACGTGTTATGGAAAGTCGCACGAGACGAGATGGAAGCTGATTTTGCACCAGCACTATTGTAAGTCATGTCACACACACAATTGAATGAGTTAAACTATTTGTGATTCTTAATGCTATTTCCTCACATATTAGGTTTCCAGAAAATCTTCCTATAGACATTTTTGCCCTTAATTTAGATTAAAATATACATCTGCTGTTTTCTAAGGTGAATTTTTCATACAATCATTTTCGGTACTGCCGGCCAAAGTTTAGAAAACAGTTATAAGTACCAATTTATTGATCTCTGATCAGCCTAAGGCTACTGTAAGGTATGAGCTAGAAAAATTCTGATAAAAAGTCAGTAAGAAAGGAAATATGCATTTTTAGTGCTTGAAAATCAAAATTTCTGAAATTATAGTCTTGCATAAGTTTTAAATGATATCATGTATATGCTTGCTGAAATCTATTCCAACATATAAAATGTGTTCTAATATCATCTTCATTTGCAAATTTATCTGTTAAATGAGCCATTTTATATTATTTGGTCAAGGAAATCCATTTAAATATAGAACTGTGTTGTGTCAAGTTCCATACTTAATACTTTGTTTCTTGATTAAATAGGATATATAATAATAATATTTATAATATATTAAATGCTTATTGAATACATGCCACCCACCACAATTGTTATTCATTCTTTTTATATTAATTCATGTATGCCATACCAATGACAAATACCATTATTAACATTTCACCAATGGGAAAATTATGTATAAGACCACATAGTATGAGGAACCAAAATAAAGATCTGAGCCCAGTACTAATTGAAATGATTACCTTACAGTGTCTAATAATAATAATAATAAAGCCCAAACTCAAAGGGCTTCGCTGGTAAATTATATCAAATATTTAAAGAATAATTAATACCAATCCTTTCAAATCTCTTCCTGAAAGGAAAGAAAAAATAATCTCTTATACATAGACGTTTTCAGCAATATTATCCATGATAGCCAAAAGGTGGAAAAACCTAAATGTTCATAAATTAATGAGTAAACAATATGCAATTTATGAAAATATGAAATATTGTTTGGCAATAATAATGACTACTGATGAAAATTTGTAACCTTATGCTAAGTGGAAAAATTCACCTACAAATGGCCACCTACCATATTAATCCATTTGTATGAACTCTTCAGAATAGACAAATCTATTGAGATTGGCATTAATTTACTTGTTGCCTAGTGACTACTTAATGGAAACAGAGCTTCCTTCTGGGGTGATAAAAATGTTCTAAAATTATGTTGTGATGATGGTCATACATTTGTGTGAATATACACACACACACAAAATGAAGTCTGCACTATTTAATTGGGTGAATTTCTTTAAAGTGAATTAGATATCAATATAATTAAACCAAAAAGTAAAGCAACCTCTTTTCATAGACAATAAGATTTTGAAAATAGAAAATTTTAATGAATCTAAAGTGTATTAGAACTAATATTTAAATTTAGAGAAAGATAATCACCATCACTAATTATTAGGAAAATGCAGATTAAAATCACAATAAGATAATGCTGCACACTTGTTATAAAGGTTAAAATTACATAGGTGAAACCTACTAAATGTTAGAGAGGATGTGGAGCAGTCAGTCTTTAATACATTGCCAGTGGAAAGGTTCTGTTCAGTTCAGTTTTGTCGCTCAGTTGTGTCCAACTCTTTGCAACCCCATGAACTGCAGCACGCCAGGCCTCCCTGTCTATTACCAACTCCTGGAGTCCACCCAAACCCATGTCCATTGAGTCAGTGACATTCAACCATCTCATCCTCTGTCATCCCCTTCTCCTCCTGCCCTCAATCTTTCCCAGCATCAGGGTCTTTACCACTGAGTCAGCTCTTCACGTCAGGTGACGTATTGGAGTTTCAGCTTCAACATCAGTGCTTCCAATGAACACCCAGGATTGATTTCTTTAGGATGGACTGGTTGGATCTCTTGCAGTCCAAGGGATTCTCAAGAGTCTTCTCCAACACCACAGTTCAAAAGCATCAATTCTTTGGCACTCAGCTTTCTTTATACTCCAACTCTCACATCCATACATGACCACTGAAAAATGATAGCCTTGACTAGACAGACCTTTGTTGGCAAAGTAATGTCTCTGCTTTTTAATATGCTGTCTAGGTTTGTCATAACTTTCCTACCAAGGAGTAAGTGTCTTTTAATTTCATGGCTGGAGTCATCATCTGCAGTGATTTTGGAGCCCAGAAAAATAAAGTCAGTCACTGTTTCCACTGTTTCCCCATCTATTTCCCATGAAGTGATGGGACCATGATCTTAGTTTTCCGAATGTTGAGCTTTAAGCCAACTTTTTCAGTCTCCTCTTTCACTTTCATCAAGAGACTCTTTACATCTACTTTGGAATATATATTTTTTTAATGTTAAATATGTATATACTATAAAATTCTGTCATAGTGTATACATTCAAGATAAAAAAGCTAATGTCCTTAAAATAATTTTCCAACAAGTTTATAGCACTTTTGTAAAAGTAAAAATTGGGAAAAATTAAAATATTCTTAAATTAATAAATTAAAAGTAATATTTATACAGTAAAATACTCTTGAACTATTAATATTTGTAACAAAGCACATGACTCAAAATAATCAAAAGTAGTGGAAATAAGTCAGGCAGAAAGGATCATAAGCTATATGATTCATTTATATCAAATGCTAGAAAATATAAACTTACCTGTAGTGCCATAAAATAGATATGTGATTGCTTTGAAATGGACAAGAAGGATGAGAGATGAACATGGAGCACAAGGAAAGTTAAGGTCATGGTTTTGTTCATTCTCTTGATTCTAGTGATGGTTTTGCAACTTATGCACATATTAAAATGTATGAAAATTTATACTCTATGCTCAACATATTTTATTTTAAATCATGATTCAATAAAGTATTTAAAAAGCATGGAAGTATGCCACAATAAACCTGTTTAAAAAAAAAAAAACAGCGGGAAGATATAGGTGGAGAAGGTCTTAAAAAAACAACTAACAATATAAAATGTCTTTGCAGAAACAGCATTTAGAACATTCATACATTTATAATTCTAAATGGTACAATTAAAGATAACCATTTGACACTTCGTTCAAAACTAGTCATTTCCCTGGTTTATGATTCAAGATTTAAATAAATGTTAGGTATTTATCCAAAAGCAGGAAAACATGACTTTTAAAAAATAAGAAAGATTTACTGTAGTCTTAGTATTAGCAAAAGCATTAAAAATAATTCCAATAGTCATCAACCAAAAAGTAATGAAGCTGTAACATATTTATAGAATAGAATAGTACCCAACAATTTAAAAAGGAACTGCAGATAAACACAATAGTATAACTAATCTCAAAATACTAAATGAAGCCAGAACATCATATGGAATACAATAAAAGTGCAACAAATCTGTGGTTTGTTTTGGAATGAAAGAGGGATTTAATTGGGAGGGTATAATAATGAGTTTTCTGGGACGATAGATAGACGTGTTCTGTACTGTGTAGTGTGCAGGTTACAAGGATTTTTGCAATTTTCAAAATGCAATGAATTAGCCACTTAAGGTTGCTATATTTTATTTTATGCAAATTGTATCTTCATTTAAAAGAATTATAACTGTGTATACTATATAAAGTTAACTGTATATATTCAAGTATATGGGGCTTCCCTGGTGGCTTAGTGGTAAAGAATCCACCTTGCCAATGCAGGAGACGTGGGTTCAGTCCCTAGGTCAGGAAGATCCTCTGAAGAAGGAAATGTCATTCCACTCCTGTATTCTTCTCTGGAGAATTCCATGGACAGAGGAGCCTGGCAGACTATGGTCCATGGGGTTGCAAGAGTCAGACACAACTTAATGACTAAACAACAGCAAAACGCAAATATCTGTTAATATTTCTTAATTGTTATTTTGCGCAGAAAATTTGCCATTGTAGAAGACACCTCAATCTATTTACTCTGAAGCCCATCCTTTGCTCTTAGTTTCATCTCTATTTCGGACTTCAAATGTTTCACTGCACCAGTTTCAAAGACCCTTCCACTACTACTTTGTTTTTGTTACTGCAGAAGCACTACAATTATTCTTTTCCTGTGCCATCCTAGGTCTTGGAAATTTTTGTGAAGCTGAGACTCTTTTTCTAAATATGCCACACAGCTATTTCTCTCCTCTGGGTCTCCTAGCTCTTTTAGGTTTTGATCAGAAAATTGAGCATATATCTTTTCTGGATACAGATGAACAAACATATTTACCTGGCTACCTCCCTGAAACATAAATCATGAAGCTGGCTTCATGTTTCCTCACCTTGTAAGCCACCCTTCTTTCAAACATACACAGATATGCACAAATGTATGTTCTCTTTAAGACAGTCATAATGAGTACCTTAATCCATTATGAACAAAATACAATGAACTGTGTGGCTTATAAACAATGGGATTTTTTTTTTTTCTCTCTCTCTCTCTCACAATTCTGGAGACTGGAAAGTCCAAGATACAAGAGGCCAGAAAATCTAATATCTGATGACAGCCCATTTCCTGGTTTATAGAAAGCAGTCTTTTTGTTTTGTCCTCATATGGCAGAAGGGAAAAGTGATCTCTCTGGGGTCTGTTTGCTGTTTGGTCGCTAAGTCATGTCCTACTCTTTGTGAACCCCATGGACTGTAGCCACCAGGTTCCAGTCTATAGCAATGGTTTTCCTTCATCCACAAAAAATAACATTTTTTTTACTGCCATACCAGTGAATTGAGATTACCTCTTATTCATTATATTTTGCCTAAAACTTTTCTGTCTGCCATGAACTCTTTCCATTTTCTGACTGAGAATTAGATGACATCTAAAAATTTCAATAAGTGACTCATCTTATCTTTGATTGAACTGACATACACCTCCATAAAACACTGAGCACTGGCTGCTCAAAAATAAGAAAAATGTTAAAAGAATGTAAAATCATCCCTCTCCCACAGTTACATGTAATTGTTTCCCAGAAATTTTTCCCTGTGTTCCAGAATTCATTCCCAAGAGACTAATCACTGCTTACCAGACCTCTACATACATTTTTCAGTATATTATTGATTGGATGATGTTTTTTATTTATTTCAAATTACTATGTGCAAAACTCCATTCAGTATTCCAGAAAATCATTAACTGATTTTGCTTAGCTTCCATTCATTTCTTCTTATTCTTATTTCCACTGTTTTGGTCAAGTAGTGATTCTCTCTGACTTAAACTGAATCCAGAGCTACTAGATTTCTCTCTTGTTATAACCATTACAGTATCATTCTCACACCACCACAATTTCTAATCTATCCTCTCCATATTTAAAACCTTATGGTTCTTTGAAGATGCCATGCCCATCATCTCCTCTGGAACTTTACATGTTCAATTTCTTCTCCATAGAATGTTCTTTCCTTCTCTCATTGATTCTACTAATTTTTATTCTTATCTTAGAGATCACTTTCACTATAAAGTTTTCCTAGATTATATACCTTATCTATGGGTTGCTTCATCCTCTTGAAGTAAGGTTTGTAATATTTCTTATGAGATTGCACTTTAATTACATACTTACTTATCTGTCTCTCCCACGAGAAACTTGAGGGCAACTCATTTTTTGTAGTATTCCTATTATTTTAAAATGACATCCATAATTAATGTTTCATAATATTTGTTGAAAGAATAAATGAGTAAGAAAATACTATTAATAAATGAGTATAGAAATTAGAATTCAAGGTTACTTATGCCATATAGACTTCAATGAGTATAATACTGTATATTAAGGTAAAACATGACTATGCTTTTTTCTGAATATATTGCAAGACAAGCTAAGTATTTGCTTTATATAAATTCACTTTTAACCTTGTCTAATCACTTAGGTAGATGTTAGAGATTTTTGACAATTTAACATGCAGAATTTCATGTTTCAATATATAGATTATTTTCTATCAAGGACTAAGGATATCAAGGTGTTCTGTTACAAGGAGACACCATATGGACCACTTGTGGAGGACTGTTTTAATTTACCATTATACCTGCTGGCTCAGTGGGAAAGTATCTGTCTCCAATGCACGAGACCACTTGTAATGCAGGAGACACGAGTTTAATCCCTGTGTTGGGAGAATCCCCTGGAGAAGGAAATGACAACCCACTCCAGTATTCTCGCCTGTGAAATTGCATGGACAGAGGAGCCTGGCAAGCTACTCTCCATGGTGTCACAAGAGTTTGTCACAACTTAGTGACTAAATTACCGCCATCACATCCAGAATATAGTGTGAAGCCCCCTTCCCACACCTAAAAATGTATATAATTACAGAGTCCTTACAAGTTATCCATAAAAATGTAAATACTATTCTTACCAACTTTTTACTATATAGATTCAACTAACTGAATTCTTTTCGTGTCAGTTACATTATTATTAAATGTAAAATAGGATTTGACATAGTTGTTTGAGACCCATCATTCAGATTTTAATTGGATAATTTTATATTGGCAACAAAATAATTTTGGTACAGATTTAGCCAAACAAAAAGTATGTTGTTTTTTTCTTTTTCCTTTTTAAACTGCTGTGACTGAATTTTGCCTTTGGTTTCATGATCTAAGGCAGACCTCACATTTTGCATATTCACCATAGGGTTGATGGATGAACAGATGGATCAAGTACACCATGGAGGGTCCTATCAGCTGTCTCCAATTCTCTAAATGGTGATGGGATGAGTGAACATGTTTCATGAAAATGGAAATGTTAGAGTTTTGTGCATCCAAGTTAAACAATGTCTTATTCTACCTATTCAGAAGTTAACTTTAAGAACTCCTTCTGCAAATTCTTATATTTCAGTGTATTTATAAATACATCATTAGTCCTCTTTGTATGTAATCATGTATAGAGCAAAACATCTCAGAATAACTAAATGTCATATGGATGTATTGCAGCTATTTATTTAAAAGTTTAAATATCTGAATAGAGAGTTGACACTGAATGACTTAATTATCCTAATTATTGATTTGAACCTTTAAAATATCACAGTAATCAGCAATAAGAAACTGAGACTACTTATTGCTCTTAATGTATTCACCTGTTATCAAGCTTTGATTGGGCAAAACGAATCAACAGAACTAAGCTTAACTTTTGTCATAACTGGAATTAACAGTCTCACAGACTCCTTCTGTCATTAACGCTAAGGCCAGTCTTCACTGTTAGAACTAAAATTACAAACTTAGAAAATCATTTCCAGGGACAATATTATCATAGTATCAGTTCAGTTAAGTTCAGTCGCTCAGTCATGTCCGACTCTTTGCGACCCCGTGAATTGCAGCACGCCAGGCCTCCCTGTTCATCACCATCTCCCAGAGTTCACTCAGACTCACGTCCATCAAGTCGGTGATGCCATCCAGCCATCCCATCCTTGGTCGTCCTCTTCTCCTTCTGCCCCCAATCCCTCTCAGCATCAGAGTCTTTTTCAGTGAGTCAACTCTTCTCATGGGGTGGCCAAAGTACTGGAGTTTCAGCTTCAGCATCATTCCTTCCAAAGAAATCCCAGGGCTGATCTCCTTCAGAATGGACTGGTTGGATCTCCTTGCAGTCCAAGGGACTCTCAAGAGCGTTCTCCAACACCACAGTTTAAAAGCATCAATTCTTCAGCGCTCAGCCTCCTTCACAGTCCAGCTCTCACATCCATACATAACCACAGGAAAAACCATAGCCTTGACTAGACGGACCTTAGTCGGCAAAGTAATGTCTCTGCTTTTGAATATACTATCTAGGTTGTTCATAACTTTTCTTCCAAGCAGTAAGTGTCTTTTAATTTCATGGCTGCAGTCACCATCTGCAGTGATTTTGGAGCCCAAAAAAATAAAGTCTGGCACTGTTTCCACTGTTTCCCCATCTATTTCCCATGAAGTGATGGGACCAGATGCCATGATCTTCGTTTTCTGAATGTTGAGCCTCAAGCCAACTTTTTCGCTCTCCTCCTTCACTTTCATCAAAAGGCTTTTTAGTTCCTCTTCAGTTTCTGCCATAAGAGTGGTGTCATCTGCATATCTGAGGTTATTGATATTTCTCCCGGCAGTCTTGATTCCAGCTTGTGCTTCTTCCAGCCCAGCGTTTCTCATGATGTACTCTGCATATAAGTTAAATAAGCAGGGTGACAATATACAACCTTGGCGTACTCCTTTTTCGTATTTGGAACCAGTCTGTTGTTCCATGTCCAGTTCTAACTGTTGCTTCCTGACAGAACACACAAAAACTTAATTTTATATATTTTATAACTCTGCCTTAGTCCCTATATCAGATTATTCCCATTCTTTCTTTCAATTTATATACTTTTGACATATCATTTCATTTTCACATGGAATGCATAATACTTATCATATGTATATTTGTAAGTGTATAATTTGGTAATTTTTAACATAGTCACATATAGATGGTATAAAACTTGTGAATAAGCAATAATCATACTCTTTCAAAAAGGTTAGAAATTATGAACAGGAGTACTGGGTCCAAGCAAACCTGAGTTCTATATTGTTCTGACGCTTGTGCTGCAGTCCATGAAGTTACAAAGAGTTGGGCACGACTGAGCAACTGAACTGAACTGATGCTGAAGCTGAAACTCCAATACCTTGGTAACCTGATGTGAAGAACTGACTCACTGGGAAAGACCCTGATGCTGGAAAAGATGGGGGGCAGGAAGAGAAGAGGACAACAGAGGATGAGATGGTTGGATGGTATCACTCACTCGATAAACATGAGTTTGAGCAAGCCCCCAGGAGCTGGTGATGGACAGAGAAGCCTGCCGTGCTGCTGTCCATGGAGTTGCCAAGAGTTGGACATGACTGAGCAACTGAATTGAACTGGCACTTAGTAACTATGACCATAAGCAAGTTACTTGACACATGCATATATAAACATATATGTGTATACAAATGTAGATGAAGATAAGTAGGGGTATGATATAGAATGGGCTTCCCAGGTGGCACAGTGGTAAAGAATCCACCTGCCAGTGTAGGAGATGCAAGAGATATGAGCTCAAACCTGAGGTGGGAAGATTCCCTTGAGGAGGAAACGGCAACCCACTACAGAATTCTTGCCTGAAAAATTCCATGGGCAGAGGAGCCTGGCACGTTTCATAGAGTTGAAAAGAGTTGGACATGACCGAGCAACTGAGCACACACACCACACACACATAGATATAAATATAGACAGAACAGAGATATGCCAATATAATCTCCTCTGTAAACTTATGTTCTACTCACTTATTTATAGTTGGTATTATAGTAGTATTATATTATGGTATTATAGTTGATATTATAGCTCTGCCCTTCCCAGATATATTGTATAAAATTTTTCTGGAACTCACGGGAACCCTACTTGTCCCAACGATATGCCTCCATTCACATATTGGGCTAGAAGATTTAAACATTCCTCATGATCAGATTGTTAAAGAAAATAAACAACTGATCAAACAAGTAAATAAGTTTTGGCCTTTTCTATACATCTTCCATCACCAGGACCAGTTAAGTACACTTGCTTCTTGATTTTCCTAACTGGTTACTTTTGCACTGGGTATACAGAAGTATCTGTTGCACACTAAGAACTAGCCTTGCTGTGTTCTGCCTCAAATAGTCCTATCAGAAAGGATTCATCAACAGCTGATTCATCTAAAATGAGGAAATGTGATCATTCACATGACTTGTGGAACAGTCTTGCATGCATTTAGTTTTCTGACCTTGTTTTCTAGAAACAAATTTGTTGATGTGAAAAGATGTTTGCTTCTAACATCATCATGGGAAGACTCTGTTATTGCTGTTTAAATTTTCTGAACATAAAGGCTGACCAGTTTGTGGATAGGTTAGCTAGTACTAGAGATACATATGAGTATCCAGAGATCTCAGTTGTATGTGAGGGGTTTGTGGGAAGAGAGAGAGAGTTTCGGTTCAGTTCAGTTGCTCAGTCCTGTCCGACTCTTTGCGACCGCATGGACTGCTGCCTCTGCCCAGCATCTTAAGTATTGTAATGCATATTGAAAACCCAAGAAAAAAATCAAAATTCAAAGTTCGAACTATAGTTTTTACAGAATGCGTAGATGGTCATTTTTGCACCATCATAAAGCTGGAAAAATCTTGAGTCGAACCAAATTAAGACAAAGATTGTCTGTACATTAGAAACATCTCACTAACAACAGGAGCCCTTTTCTTTCTACTTTGACTCATATGATTATTTTTTGGTGATTTTAAAATCTGCATAAAATATCAGTTCAATGATCTGTTCTCTCAGTTCCTTGACCAACCCAGCTTCAGATATCATGTTTCTCATATGACTTCAAACAAGCATTCTCATTGGCAGGCCACAGGCTTATGCTGTTACATTTTTCACATTACCTATATAACAATTTCAAAAATCCTAATAAGTGAACAATTTACACTTGGAGACTAACTACACATGTAGCTGAATAATTATTCCATCCCCTTGATGTTTTCCACATCCTCTAAAACCTATCATCAACAAAATATCTTATAAATACTTGTTCTATCAGCCTTGTGTCTATAGCAAATTATTTTAAAAAACTGTATCATCTGTTCATACTCTTGGTCCCTGAACCTGGGTCACTAGTCAGCTAAGTGTTATACATCTTCAAAATCTCTCTTCTCTATGGAATGCAGCCCTTTCAATGTCTTTCCCATCCTACATAAAGAAACTTCTTGATTCCTAGGGAGCAGAAAGTCATACATTTTACCACCTTCAGTCCTTTTACATCCACTCCTTTGTTTTTGATTCCCATAGATATGAAAGAGGGTCTTATGAAAATGCTGTCTTAATTGTGCTTACTCATCTCACTACCATTCTGAGTCTTTTGTTTTGTTTTATTTCTCAAAATTCTGATTGTCAGAGTGGGTTACTTCCAGTCACCACCAACATACTTTATTTCTTACATCTGTTTTTGCCCTTAATTTTCAGGGCTGTATTTGATCTAGATGAGTATCCTTGCATTCATATTTTCTTTGCTTGTTGTTCCCATTGATTTAGTGTATACCTGGCATCACTGTGCTTTCTCTTTGTTTCCTCTTTTATTTTTTTGGTGCCCTTCAATGATAGGAAAATATTCTTCTCTGTATTCACCTTTGCTTTCTAACCATATCTTTATCTGTATCATATCTATATCTATCTATCTATCTATCTATCTATCTATCTATATATATGTATACCTGTTATCCTTGTTTTTCTTAAATAGAGTGAGTCTAAATTCTCTATTTCAATTTCTGACATCATCAACAGCTGGTTGATTTTTTTTTTTTCTCATCTCAGCCTAATTTTAAGTTCCCTTATACACTGTTTCCTTTCAGATCTCAGTGGACCATTTTATCTTCTACTTCAGAGAGAAAAGAGAAGTTAAGTGACAGCAAGGAATTGAATCTTTGCTTTACTCTATTTTAAAACTTTTCACTTCAATTTTATTTCTTACTCTTGTTCATTCCTTTCCCAGAATATGAGATGTTCCTTTTCATTTACTCTAATGATGTATCATACATATTTTCACTTATGTCAAAACATACTTATTAGAAACTTGTAAAAACAGCGACATATAAAAAAAAAATGAATAAGTATCTCTGTAACTTAAAAATAACTGGCATTTACAATTTTATCAGTTTCTTTACAGGGCTTACCTGTTTCAATAGTAAATTTAATTAAAAGTTTATACATGTTTTTCTGTCCTGTTATTGTCATTTAAGATAATTGTCTTATGCTCTAGAGGCCATTCAGTCTGGTCAGACTTGCTTCACTTATTCACTTCACTGTTTAATCTTCACAAGAGTCCTGTGGGATAACTACCACACATGAGAGTTCTGAGGCTCAGTGAGGGAAGTGTTTTAGAATTAGCAGAACTAGCATTCAGATTCTAGATCTCACAGCTGGGTCAGTACTCTTTCCACTATTCCATACAAAACAAAAGGCAAAATATGGGCAAGGGGTTCATGGGGAAAGAAACAAGAAAACTGCAAATTAGGAAATCATTGGGACGTGAATGGTCAGAGCTGAGCTCAAGAATCAATGTATGACATAGTTGACACAGGGTATGATACTGGAAACAAAAAATGGAACATCAATGGTTTAATATACCACTGCTAATGGAGTGAAGTAAATTGTGTTTTTGTAGTACATTATGAAATTTATGTGTGTGTGTGTATGCCATCATGTGACAATTGCCAATTGCCAGTTTGAGTCAGTAATTGGAAATATATAGTGATAGGTCAAGTGACTGTATATGAGATAAGTAGAAAGAAAGTCTAACAGAAAAACAACTTCCCTCATCAAACTCTATACCAATACTCCTGGAAATAGCTCTCTCATTATCACTCTCCCATCTTCTCTTCTCTTCCTCTGTCACTCCTATATCTTGTCCTGGAAAAGTACTCTTATTTGTGCTCTTTTTTGGATGTCTGTTTGTATATATTGATACAAACTTTATAATGTAAACTAAAGATCCAAGATTTCATAATTAACTCATTAAAATATTAATATTGATAAATCCAAAGCACTGAGGTAGAAATTCAGCTTTCATTTTCTAAATCATGGGTTCAGGATTTCAGATACCATGGAGCCACAGAAATTGAGCAGAGGGTACTTTGCAATTAATAGGAATTTAAACATCAAATGCTGAGTGTTTAATAGCATTTGCTTTGCTTATTATTAGGTATTGAATTTTATTCATCTACTGCTTTAAAAAAATTACTCTACACTCTGCTACATTTGACCTTACAGGAGATTAGGAAATTGAGAAGTTATTGAGTGAGGAGATCCAACAAAATTACAATTACAGAAACCTCTGAATGCTGCATGTAATTGAATTTATCCACAAGCCAAAAATCAATGCAGTCATCCAGAAACACACCAAATGTGACATTTGGCTTTTTCTGCTTTATCAAGCCTAATTGATGTTAGAGGAAATAAATGAGAGAAATAGGTAGTCTTATAGTAGGAGTCTCTGGTCACTTAGGTTCAGTTCTCAGTCCTGTTCAACTCTTTGTGACCCCATGGATTGCAGCATGTCAGGCTTCCCTGTCCATCGCCACCTCCCAGAGCTTACTCAACTCATGTCAATCGAGTCAGTGATGCCATCCAGCCATCTCATCCTCTGTCATCCCCTTCTCTTCCTGCCCTCAATCTTTTCCAGCATTAAGGTCTTTTCAGATGAGTCAGGTCTTCACATCAGGCGGCCAAGGTATTGGAGTTTCAGCTTCAGCATCAGTCCTTCCAATGAATATTCAGGACTGATTTCCTTTAGGATGGACTGATTGGATCTCCTTGCAGTCCAAGGTACTCTAAAGAGTCTTCAAGGAATCTCTGAGGATATAGCAGATAGTTATTCACAAGAGCTAAGCGCAGTTCATAATTCTGAGTGTACATTGATGTCAGCAAGTGAGACCAATTCTAGCTCTTAAAATTTCTCCCTGGCTTCCTATGGGGAGTGATAAAAGGAAGACATCTACGTAGAGGCTGAATATTCATATGAGACTGCTTTGTAAAAAATGAACTTATTTTTAATGGAGAATAATTGTTTTATAGTATTGTGTTGGTTTCTTCCATACAACATGAACCCACCATAAGTATATATATATGACACATCTCTCTTTAACTTCCCCACCTCTACACCCACCCTATTCCACTCCTCCAAGCTGCTTTGGGACTAAAATTTTAAAAAAAAATATGTGATAGCTAAAAGATATTTTTTAAAAGATTTAAGGATATGTTGACATCACCATTGCAACTAATTATTTTTTAATAATCTAAAAATAATATCAAAAAGTCATAACATCTTATTTCTTTGCTTTGTCGATATAATACTTTTGCTCATTTCCTACCCAAATAGATCATTACTCTGTACACACATATCTACACGTGAGTAGCCATACATTTCTACATTGTACCAATGCTGAAAGGCTATTTTATCCAGTCCACCAAGCTGGCTGTTCCCTCAGAAACAACCTTGTTTAACAGCAATCTAATTTTCTGATGAGGTGTTCTAGAGAGCATTTTCTCAGTCTTTCAAACATACATGTAAGGGATATAACCAAGTCTCCTTGCAAATGTTGCTTTTAATATCAATTCTACTTTTTTAACCCCCTAGAATTTTTAATAAAATATGAGATCAGCCTTTCCAAGAACATACATCTGTGTCAACAGATGTAAATTATAAAACTTCTTGAGGTAAAAGTCTGCCATATTATCACTGCTTATAAATTTCATAATGCAACTGAGTGAAGTAATAATCTAGAAATTTACCAAAATCTTACTCATGTGGTTTATATATGTTGCTGTCAAAGCCCCCAAGATTCTTACTTGGAAGTCACAAGATGCTCACAATTTCCTTCTTTAGGGATTCCATATATCATGCTCTAAAGTAGAGAAGTGTATTATTAAGGAACCTGAAGCAGAAACTACACAGATGAACAAACTCAAATGATAACTTTCTGGAACCTGTGGAATTTGAAGTAATTTGAATTCCATTTGTGTAATTCCTAAGACTCACTTTTTTAGCTTTCTGATAGTAATTAGCTTTTAGGAGCATGAAAGGATTTAGACATATCTTCAAGGTGGATGTACAATTCAATTCACTACAATATGTAAATAGCACTCTAATTGCAAAGTAATAGATAACACTGAACATGCCATTTACATGTAACTATGCATTGCTTTATTTAAAAGAAGGTATATATTGAACAAAAATTAAAGATTAATCCTCATCTCTTACATCTCCTGCATTGGTAGGTGGTTTCTTCACCACTAGTGCCACTTGGGAAGTCCTATCTTTATAAATATAAACCCTAACTCTGTGTTTATTTTTAAGTAAATGATTTCATGACTAACTTATGTTAGTTAAAAATTGGTACCCAGGAAATAATTCCATTTTTCTTAATAATGTGATAAATAGACTACTTTTAGAGAAATTTTAAGTTCATAGTAAACCTGAGCAGAATATACAGGAATCCCCATACACCCACTAGCTCCCTGGGTTCTCTATTCTGTTCAGCTGGATAATTGATCTACTCTTTCATGAGCACTGCAATGTCTTGTCAACACGTACACTTTGAAGTAAGTGTTGAAGTTAGGTGTCATGAGCCCTCCAATTTTGTTCTCCTTTAGTATCAAGTTAATTAGTCTGATTCTTTTCTCTCTACATACAACATTAATATCAGTTTCTCATATTCTACAAAATAAATTGCCAGGATCTTGAGTAGGATTACAATGACTTTATAGATCATGTTAGGAATAAAAAACATCTTGACAACATTGAGTCTTTTTATGTATGAGTATGTAAATCAAATCCCTTATGATTATACAGTGGAAGTGACAAATAGATTTAAGGGACTAGATCTGATAGACAGAGTGCCTGATGAACTATAGACAGAGGTTCATGACATTGTACAGGAGACAGGGATCAAGACCATCCCCAAGAAAAAGAAATGCAAAAAAGCAAAATGGCTGTCTGAAAAAGCCTTACAAGTATCTTTGAAAAGAAGAGAGGTGAAAAAGCAAAGGAGAAAAAGAAAGATATACCCATTTGAATGCATAGTTCCAAAGAATAGCAAGGAGAGATGAGAAAGCCTTTCTCAGTGACCAGTGCAAAGAAACAGAGGAAAACAATAGAATGGGAAAGGCGAGAGATCTCTTCAATAAAATTAGAAATACCAAGGGAACATTTCATGCAAAGATGGGCTCAGTAAAGGACAGAAATGGGATGGACCTAACAGAACCAGAAGATATTAAGAAGAGGTGGCAAGAATACACAGAAGAACTGTACAAAAAGATTTTCATGACCCAGTTAATTATGATGGTGTGACCACTCACCTAGAGCCAGACGTCCTGGAATGTGACGTCAAGTGGGCCTTAGGAAGCATCACTACAAACAAAGCTAGTGGAGGTGATGGAATTCCAGTTGAGCTATTTCAAATCCTGAAAGATGATGCTTTGAAAGTGCTGCACTCAATATGGCAGCAAATTTGGAAAAGAGCAGTGGCCACAGGACTGGAAAAGGTCAGTTTTCCTTCCAATCCCAAAGAAAGGCAATGCCAAAGAATGTTCAAACTACCACACAATTGCAATCATCTTACATTCTAGTAAAGTAATCCTCAAAATTCTCCAAGCCAGGCTTCAGCAATATGTGAACCATGAACTTCCAGGTGTTCAACCTGGATTTATAAAAGGCAGAGGAACCAAAGATCAAATTGGCAATGTCTGCTGGATCATGAAAAAGGAAGGGAGTTCCAGAAAAACATCTATTTCTGCATAGTCTAAGACTATGCCAAAGCCTTTGACTGTGTGGATCACAATAAACTAGAAAATTCTGAAAGAGATAGGAATACCAGACCACCTGACCTGCCTCTTGAGAAACCTATATGCAGGTCAGGAATCAACAGTTAGAACTGGACATGGAACAACAGACTGGTTCCAAATAGGGAAAGAAGAACGTCAAGGCTGTATATTGTCACCCAGCTTATTTAACTTATATGCAGAGTACATCATGAGAAATGCTGGGCTGAAGGAAGCACAAGCTGGAATCAAGACTGCCGGGAGAAATATCAATAACCTCAGATATGCAAATGATATCACCCTTATGACAGAAAGTGAAGAAGAACTAAAGAGCCTCTTGATGAAAGTGAAAGACGAGAGTGAAAAAGTTGGCTTAAAGCTCAACATTGAGAAAACTAAGATCATGGCATCTGGTCCCATCACTTCATGGTAAAAAGATGGGGAAACAGTGGAAACAGTGTCAGACTTTATTTTGCTGGGCTCCAAAATCACTGCAGATGGTGATTGCAGCCATGAAATTAAAAGATACTCCTTGGAAGGAAAGTTATGACCAACTTAGATAGCATATTCAAAAGCAGAGACATTGCTTTTTCAACAAAAGTCCATCTAGTCAAGGCTATCATTTTTCCAGTGGTCCTGTATGGATGTGAGAATTGGACTATGAAGAAAGCTGAGCACTGAAGAATTGATGCTTTTGAACTGCGGTGTTGGAGAAGACTTTTGAGAGTACCTTAGACTGCAAAAAGGTCCAACCAGTCCATCCTAAAGGAGATCAGTCCTGGGTGTTCATTGAAAGGACTGATGTTGAAGCTGAGCATCCAATACTTTGGCCATCTGATGTGAAGTACTGACTCACTGGAAAAGACCCTGATGCTGGGAAAGATTGAGAGTAGGAGAAGAAGGGGACGGCAGAGGATGAGATGGTTGGATGGCATCACTGACTCAATGGACATGAATTTGGGTAAACTCTAGGAGTTGGCATTGGACAAGGAGGCCTGGTGTGCTGCGGCTCATGGAGTCACAAAGAGTCAGACACGACTGAGAGACTGAACTGATCTGAATGCAATATCTATCTATTTAGTCATCAGTTTTGTAGCTTTCCACATATAGATCTTGAACATATACTTTGTTAGGTTTGTATTGAAATGTTTCATTTATTTGGGGGCTAATGTAAATGGTATCATGATTTTTATTTCAAATTCCACTTAATCACTGATGGTATATAAAAAAGTAGTTTTTGTATATTAACCTTATATCCTGAAGAATTTCTGTATAATTAATTAGGAGTTTTATTGAAGATCTTTTCAGGTTCTACATAGATAATCACATTCTATCTGCAAACAAAGACAGTTTTATTCCTTCCTTCTCAAATATCTCAATAGTGAACACAAGTCTCCTACATTGCAAGTGGATTCTTTACTGTCTGATCCACCAGGGAAGCCCCATATTTGGATTCATATCTAACATGTTTGTTACTGTTTCTGTTTATTATACTTGTTCTTCTTATGTTTGTATTCCATTCTTTGTCCTTTTGGTTTTAACTGACCATTTTATATGATTCTGCTTTCTTTGCCTTTTTAGCATACCAATTATTCCTCTTTTTTTTTAAACCCTGGCATTTGCCCTATAATTTTCAATATAAAACTAATATAAGTTCACTTTTAAATAACACTGTACCAGTTAATAGAAAGCTCAAGTACTTATAATAACAATATTCCAAATTCTTCCTTCTCACTCATTGTAAGATTTCTGTCATTCATTTCACTTACACATAACTATAATCATCAAATACATTTTTGCTATTTTTATTTTGAATAAACTTGTATCTGCTAGATAAATTCAGAATAATAAAAATTAAAGTTTTGATATTTCCTTCACTTACTCCTCTAATTGTCTTTCTTTCTTGATGTAGAACTGAATTTTAGCCCTATTTCCCTTCTTTCTAAAGATTTCTTTTAATTATTTTTTTCAAGATAAGTTTACTGACCACACATTCCCTCAGTTTTTGTTTGTCTTAGAAAATTTTTATTTAACTTACATTTTTGAAGGATCAATTTATGATATAAAGTTGAATCTTCTTTTTTTCTTTTTCTCAACAATTTAAAAATTTTACCCCACTCTATTCTTGCTTGCATGATTTCCGAAGAGATGTCAAATATAATTCTTCTCTTTTTTCCTTCATAGATGAGCTATTTTTCCTTGGTCTTCCCAAGATTGTTTCTTCATCTTTGATTTCTGCAGTTTCAATATGGCATGACTTAGTCCAGATTTTTTTGGCTTGGATCCTTCCTAGGATTATCTGAGACTCCTCTGTCTATAGTCTGTTGTCCAATGTCAATATGTGGAAATTCTCCATTATTATTGCTTCTAATTTTCCTTTTTTCCTTTTTCCCTTCCTTCTCTTGGTTTTCTCATTATGTGTATGTAATGCATTTGTATTTGTTCCACAGCTCTTGGATATTCTATTTCACTTATTGCAGTATTTTTTTTTCCTCTATGTGTTCCATTTTGGAAGTTTCTATTAACAGATCCTCAAGCTCATAGGTGTTTTTCCTCATCCATGTTCAGTACACTTTAAGCCCATCAAAAGCATTCTTCTCTGTTACAGTGACTTTGAGTACCAACTTTTCTTTCTGATTCTTTCTCAGAATTTCCATCTCTCTACTTACATTACCTCTATGTTCTTGAATACTGTCTACTTTTTCCACTAGAGCTGTTAACATATTAATCATATAATTTTTTTTTCAAATGCCTAGTCTGATAATTCCAACATCGTTTCTTTATCTGAGTATGCTTCTGATGGCTAGTTTGCTCTGTCTCTTCAGACTGCATTTTTCACCTTTTTTGTGTCTTGTAACTTTTTTTTTCTTGATAACTACACAAAGTATACTGGATAAAAGGCATTGCTATAAATAGGCTTTTGGTAATGTTGTAAGGTGTGGAGTGAGGAGAAAAGTTATATAGACCAATTATTAGGTCTCAGTCTTAGCATGCCTATGCCCATAGGCTGTGAACTTCACAGTGTCACAGGATTTTTTTTCCTGTTTTAAGTAAGACACAAAGACTGGAGGTGTCTAGAGTCAGATATTTTCCTTTGCTTACATGGAAGGCTAGTGTGGAGTGGAAATTGGGTATTGCATTTCTTCTAGGTCAGTTAGGCTCTGTTAAAATTCCAACAGGTTAGGCTTTGGTAAACAGTTACTCTTGAGAGCAGGCCTTATTATGAACAGAATGGCCGTATGTATTTCAAGATGGCTGCTTCCAAAAGGAGAAAAAAAAACACACACACACACACATACAAAAGGCTACTTTGATCCTCTACAGGATTTTTATCTAATATTCACTGAGAGATCCTGTAGAACTCCAGGAGATAAAACTCTCAATAAGGAATCCCTATGATTTTTTTTCCTGAAGTGCTTTTTTTTTTCCCCAGAGTTTTATTGGAATGTAGTTGATTTACAATGCTGTGTTAGTTTTTGCTGTATGCAAAAGAATCAGTTATACATATCTGTATAGCCACTCTTTTTAGATTCTATTCCCATAGAGGCCATTATAGAATATTGAGTAGAGTCCCCTATGCTATCCAGTAGGTCCTTATTAATATTTATTTTAAATATAATAGTGTGTATATGTCGATCCCAATACCCAATTTATCCTTCCCCCTCTACTTTCCCCTATGGGTAACCATAAGTTTGTTGTGTACATCTGTGACTCTATTTATGTTTTATAAATAAGCTCATTGGTACCAGTTTTTAGATTTCATATATAGGTAATGTCATATATTTGTCTTTTTCCCCTGAAGTTTTAAACTCACGTATTTTTCCATTCTGAGACTGCAGCAATTCCTTAGTTACAATTCAGATTTTTCTATATTGGCACTGGTTCCCAAGATGTATGCTTGGGGATTTCCGCTATACTAAGTTGTGATTTTCTTCTGCATCTGCCTGTCTGTCAGTTTAATGTTGAGACCAGCAATTTGCTATGACATCA
Source organism: Nanger dama (assembly GCA_917880005.1). NCBI lineage: Eukaryota > Metazoa > Chordata > Mammalia > Artiodactyla > Bovidae > Nanger > Nanger dama. The sequence goes on along the minus strand of CAKJTW010000054.1, from coordinate 11,720,074 downwards.
CTACTCTAATGTATTTACAAAGAGTTGTTGAGTTTTCAAATGTTAAGCCTTATACTTGTGAGGACAGAGTATCCACATCTAAGATCTTTATCTGTTGGACTTGAAATGGGAAATAGTAAGTGGTTTTGTTGCTTTGCCTTTTTCTCATTTCTCTATTTAATTCTTTGAAATTTATTTGTTTACATGCTTATATGTAACTAAAATTAGACTTTTATTTATTCTTAAATTTACTTGTTAGTTTATATGTATTTTTCCCTCAAGATTTTAAGCATCAAAATATTTTTCTTATTATTTCATAAACTACATTTTAATTTATTATTTGTGAAAAAGAAAGCAATAACAAGTTTTAATTAAAATTGAAACTTAAATACAAAATTAATGATTAATGCTATTTAAAGAACCTCACTACTTTCTAATAAATGTTTTATAAGCTGCACATGCACCATAAGATCTTATTGTTCTCTTATTTCATCCATTTTATTTTAATTTAATGTTTATGCAATGTGTATATTATCTTTGTTATCATTTATATTTAAATTTGTTAAACTACTGCTTGAATCTAGGTACTAGCAAGCAGAAATTTCACTCAGATTATTAAGTAAAGAAGTATTAGTAAGGAATCACTTATAAAAGTATGGCTATCTTAAAAGATCAAATAAAAGAAGATAAAATATCCAAGAATTAGCAATGTCAGTAAGTGGCAAAGTCCCAGAAAAAAATAGGGAAATAGTATTAGTGGGGCAATGTGAGAGTAGAAAAAGTACATCAGTCTGAATCTGGGGTATGGAAGAATTCATATGTGTTGAATGAATTAATGCTCTTTGTATATGCTATACATTTTATGAGACAATATCAAGGCAACTTTTATTTTGCCTTAATAATGCCTGTTTATTTAACTTATATGCAGAGTACATCATGAGAAATGCTGGCCTGGAAGAAGCACAAGCTGGAATCAAGATTGCCGGGAGAAATATCAATAACTTCAGATATGCAGATGACACCACCCTTAGCAGAAAGTGAAGAGGAGCTAAAAGCCTCTTGATGAAAGTGAAAGAGGAGAGTGAAAAAGCTGGCTTAAAGCTCAACATTCAGAAAACGAAGATCATGGCATCTGGTCCCATTACTTCATGGGAAATAGATGGGGAAACAAAAACAGTGCCAGACTTTATTTTGGGGGTCCAAAATCACTGCAGATGGTGACTGCAGCCAGGAAATTAAAAGACACTTACTCCTTGGAAGGAAAGCTATGACCAACTTAGATAGCATAGTAAAAAGCAGAGACATTACTTTGCCAACAAAGGTCCATCCAGTCAAGGCTATGGTTTTTCCAGTGGTCATGTATGGATATGAGAGTTGGACTGTGAAGAAAGCTGAGTGAGTGCTGAAGAACTGATGCTTTTAAACTGTGGTGTTGGAGAAGACTCTTGAGAGTCCCTTGGACTGCAAGAGATCCAACCAATCCATCCTAAAAGAGATCAGTCCTGGGTGTTCTTTGGAAGGACTGATGCTGAAGCTGAAACTCCAATATTTTGGCCATGTCATGTGAAGAGTTGACTCATTGGAAAAGACCCTGATGCTGGGAGGGATTGGGGACAGGAGGAGAAGGGGATGACAGAGGATGAGATGGCTGATTGTATTATCGACTCAATGGATACGAATTTGAGTGAACTTTGGGAGTTGATAATGGACAGGGAGGCCTGGCATGCTGCAATTCATGGGGTCACAAAGTGTTGGACACAACTGAGTGACTGAACTGAACTGAACTGAATGCATGTACCAGAAAAGTACCTGTTTTGGGTTTAGGTAATGATTATGCTGTAGGTTATAATATAAACTAGAAAATGTATTGGTATCAGTTCTGATGTTTCAGCTCTCTGTGTACAACAGGGGAAGACATTTGTATTCAAGAAAAGAAATCATATCTGAAATCCAATAATATCCTGTTTTATTTTTAGGAAGAAATAAACAGCCATCACCAGTGTGCTTCCTCTTTCTTCATTTGTGTTGAAAAAATAACAAATGTTGTAAATGAATTCAAGTCATGGTCACTGAGATCACTTTTCACCACTCTGGACATAAACTTGATTTATTTGTATACTTCTCTGCTACTAACTACTTCTTCTTGCTAAATATTCTTAGAAAATCAATGGGAGATTTGAAATTGCGAAGTGAGATTAAAAGATCTTTTCCTGACACGAGTAATACCACTAAAAATCAGTTTTATGATATTCAAGTGCTTCTCAAGTGGCAAATCTCAATGATGCTTTCATTATCCATATTTGCCTAAACCCTAAGGCCTGAAATATCATGATTTCTTAACGTTGATAAGATAGCAAGATAATATCTTCAAATGATTGAACTGAGGTCTAAACAGATTGATAACCAACAGTTTTATTCTTTCTCAACATGTTTCCTATTATTGGTCAAAGAAATGGATGAAATATTAAGTATATTTTAAAATCACTCTAAAGGCCACCACAAATAGTGAAGAAATAAATATCAAAAGCCAGAGCAAGAGGAATGAGTTGGAAACACTAATTCTGTCTGCCAAGTTAAAAGTTTTCAAGACCAGTTTTTGAATGAAATTTGTCCTTTTTATTTTTTTGTCTGCTGGAGACAGAATATAGTCTTCAGAACCAAAGGTCAGTGAAAGTTACTCAGTAGTGTCCGACTATGTGAGACCCCGCAGACTGTAGCCCACCAGGTTCCTCTGTCTATGGGGTTTTCCAGGCAAGAATACTGGAGAGGGAAGAATGCTAAAGTGACTCTGGTTCTGTTAGTTGAATATATGTAAATATCTGACACATTCATTCCAATCTGGGATGCCATTTTCAATGACTTCTAATGACATTTAGTAAAGATACATTTAGGAGATGAAACTGACAGTGGACTTAAACCACCCCATGGTCTTTATAGCAACCTAGATGTCCATCAGCAGATGATTGGATAAGAAAGCTGTGGTACATATACACAATGGAATACTACTCAGACCTTAAAAAGAATAAATTTGACTCAGTGCTAATGAGATGGATGAAACTGGAACCGATTATACAGAGTGAAGTAAGCCAGAAAGAAAAACACCAATACAGTATACTGACACATATATATGGAATTTAGAAGACAGTAATGATGACCCTATATGTGAGACAACAAAGAGGTATAGAGTGGACTTTTGGACTCTGAGGGAGAGGGAAAGGGTGGGATGGTTTGGGAGAATGGCAATGAAACATGTATATTTTCTTGTAAGAAACAAAGCGCCAATCTATGTTCAATGTAGGATGCAGGATGCATGGGGCTGATGCACAGGATGATTCAAGTAGAGGATGTGGGGTAGGAGGTGGGAGGGGGCTTCGGCATTGGGAGATTGTGTTCACCTATGGCTGATTCATGTCAATGTATGGCAAAACAAATACAGTATTGTAATTTAAAAAATAAATAAATTTAATAATTTAAAAAAAAATCAACCTGAATAGAGAATTTTATTGAAGCTTGTAAAATAACACTTTATTTATGTGATATAATTATTGTAATAAAATAGTAATTAACTATTATTAGATAAGCTCAGTGATAATGATTTTTTTTTAATCTGGTGATTGGTGGTAGTTAAAAGATGACATTTGAGAAATATTGTTGCAAAGAACATAACCTAGAATTTTTTAATGCCATTACAATGTATAAAGAAATTAACTAGGTGGAGATTTGAGGAAACTGGTTCTAAAAGTATCAGAGTAGTGGAAACTACTATCACATGGATTAGTTTGCATCTTTAATCAATAAAGCCTGAAAATAGATGAAATCCAGCTTAGTATATCCCAAAATGTGTTCCAGGGGACTCTAGTTCTCTGATTTACTAAATTTGGGAAATTATACATCATGCTACCCTCAAATGAAGAGTTAAAGTACATATAAAAGTTTATAGGATCAAATTAATAATCATCACCATTTCATTTAGCTAAGGATTTCCAAAAGATAGCTAATGTTTTTCTTTATCACATTTAATAGTTTATTAGCAGAATTGGTGTTCAGTGGAAGATAGTTTAGGAAAAATGGTCTAGATCATTGATTTCCTAATAATGGAATTTAAAAGTGTACAGTTTAAAACAAAGCAGATTAGAAAAGCCATTCTTACAGACAATATGGCAATAATTATTAAGTCATTAAATACTAACATTTGCTTATTTGTCAGTCTATGCATCTTCTTAATTCAATCCACTGAATAAATGAGTTGGTATAATAAAACTAAACTACTAATTACAGCAAAAGTATTCAGCATATTTATTTATTTATATTTTATTTTATATAAAATTTGAAATATAGTGCTTTCCTTTTCATTGACTCTTAAAGTGCAATTCCATCCTCTAGATTTGGAAGCTTTCATAAGGGCAGAAAATATCCTTATTAAAATATTAAAATGAAAAACTTATTTCACCTTTATTTTCGATCCCTATAATTAGCAGCTAATCTTATCCACAAATAGCTGCAGGCTCAGAACCAGTAAATGCTTCTTGACGGTAGGATTGATTGGGGAACTTTACTTTCTGATAATTACAAGATATAATTACTTTGGAGCTTTCAAAGACCTTTCAGTGATTAGAGAAGCTTTTCTAATTCAGTCATAACATTTGTATTACTAATAAACTTAGAAGTCCTACACTCTAATAGATGACAAATTTGAAAGAAGCACCAATTCTAAAAATGGTACCACATGCTACAGGGAAATTATATAAATAGTTAAAATATTTCTTTTTAAGTATCTAACTTCATAATTTTTCTTTTATAAGTACTATTTAATCAAGATATATAAATTCAGTGTTACGGGCATCTTTGGGGAATATTGTATCCAAAAATATAGAATAATTAATATGAAAACATTCAAAAATTAAAATGCTTTCTTTCTTGGCAGCATTCAATATCCTGAGACAACCAGAAGAAAACTGTTAGAAAACTGATTTCCAGGATAATTCACACAAGATTCTGTCCCCAAAGATTTGAACACCTTAGGAAGGTAGGAGCAGTTTTAATTTTCTATATGACAGTGAATATGACAGTGAAATTGTTGCTAACTTGTAATCTGAACACAAGAAAAACTAGAATTGGAAAACTCATGCTTAAAACTTGTGGAAAAAATAAGTAATTTGGTAACATTTCAACTCAGATCTACTTTTCTTTATGCTGGAAGCAGTTTTTTTGTTTGTTTGTTTTTATTTTTTTAAGTTTTCACTGTCACTGCAACTTAAATGTATATATAAATAACAGTGAGATGGGATACACTAGTGTAAAGTAAGGTGTGATGAAAAGCAATTCACTTTTAGAAGCTGGAATATATGTTAGTTTCTTATAGAAACATAAGATAAAAAATGTTATGCATATTTTATTACCACTCTACGAACATGTATAACCAGAATATGTTTGCATGTACAAGAACCTCAGCCAAATCGTACAGCAGAATTCTTCCTGAGAGACAGTCAGATACTTTAGATTAAAAAAAAAAAAAAGAATTTAAACAAAGATGTTAAAGAATTCCTCAAGTTACCTTCAGAGAACAAGAACTTTTACTATATTATTAGACATTGTGTGTTACATACTTCCTATGATTAGTCTTGCATTTTATTAACTGAAACATACAAGTGTAAATCTATACCAAAGCTTCTATAGGACAGAAATTAGTTTGAGAATTAGGTATTTTCAACAATGCTTAGTAGAAAGACCTTTGGGCCTGAATTCCTAATCACTGAGATTTTTCTCTCCTTTTACTCACCTAGGAATTATGTGACCTTATTATCAACACATACCAACTTCTCAATTGATGTGAAGTATTATTAATATTTCAAGAAACATATGTTATCTGTATTTTTCATAAGAATTGTCAGTATCACAAATCATCCTTACTTTATAGATAGTGACATTGAAGTTCAAGTTTAAATACTTGTTCAAGATCACAAAACTAGCATATGGCAGAAGCTAGGATTCAAATGTGGTAGTGGTGGTGGTTTAGTGGCTCAGCTGTGTCCAATTGTTTGGGACACCATGGACTATAGCCTGCCAGGCTCCTCTATCCATGGGCTTTCTCAGCCAAGAATACTGGAATGAGTTGCCATTTCCTCCTCCAGAGGATCTTCCTGACCTCGGGATCAAACTCTGGTATCCTGTGTTGCAGGCAGACTCTTTACCAAATGAGCTACCAAGAAAACCCTGACTCAAATGCATGTTTAACTAATGTTAAAGCTGAAGAATCAATCCATGACCATAATATTTATTAATTAACTTGTTGAAACTGACTAAATTTCTTAATCCCTGTGATTTATAACATTAAATTTCTTAACTCTTTGAATTTGAATCTCTTTATGTACTAAAGGCTGTGGTCCATGTGATTAATAAGTGAGACATAGATTTAAGGGGGCTAGATCTGATAGACAGAGTGCCTGATGAACTGTGGAAGGAAGTTTGTGACATTGTACAGAAGACATGGATCAAGAAGATCCCCAAGAAAAAGAAATGCAAAAAGCAAAATGGATGTCTGAGGAGGCCTTACAAATATCTGTGAAAAGAAAAGAAGTAAAAAGCAAAGGAGAAAAAGAAAGAGATACCCATCTGAATGCAGAGTACCAAAGAGTAAGGAAAGATAAGAAAGCCTTCCTCAGTGATCAGTGCAAAGAAATAGAGGAAAACAATAGCAATGGGAAAGACTAGAGATCTCTTGAAGAAAATAGGGATACCAAGGGAATATTTCATGCAAGTTCAGTTCAGTTCAGTCAGTCAGTCATGTCTGACTCTTGGCGACCCCATGAATCATAGCACTCCAGACCTTCCTATATATCACCAACTCCCGGAATTCATTCAGACTCATGTCCATTGAGTTGGTGATGCCATCCAGCCATCTCATCCTCTGTTGTCCCCTTCTCCTCCTGCCTCCAGTCCCTCCCAGCATCAGTGTCTTTTCCAATGAGTCAACTCATTGCATGAGGTGGCTAAATTATTGGAGTTTCATCTTCAGCATCACTCCTTCCAATGAAAACCCAGGACTGATCTCCTTTAGGATGGACAGGTTGGATCTCCTTGCCATCCAAGGGACTCTCAAGAGTCTTCTCCAACACCACAGTTCAAAAGCATCAATTCTTCAGTGCTCAGCTTTATTTATAGTCCAACTCTCACATCCATACATGACCACTGGAAAAATCATAGCCTTGACTAGACATGTTTGTTGGCAAGGTAATATCTCTGCTTTTCAATATGCTATCTAGATTGGTCATAATTTTCTTCCAAGGAGTAAGCGTCTTTTAATTTCAGGGCTGAAATCACCATCTGCAGTGATTTTTGAGCCCCCAAAATAAAGTCTGACACCGTTTCCACTGTTTCCCTATTTCCCATGAAGTGATGGGACCAGATGCCATGATCTTACTTTTCTGACTGTGGAGCTTAAGCCAACTTTTTCACTCTCCTCTTTCACTTTCATCAAGAGGATGTTTAGTTCCTCTTCACTTTCTGCCATAATGGTGGTGTTAGCTGCATATCTGAGGTTATTGATATTTCTCCCGGCAATCTTGATTCCAGCTTGTGCTTCTTCCAGTCCACTGTTTCTCATGATGTACTCTGCATAGAAGTTAAATAAGCAGGGTGACAATATACAGCCTTGACGTACTCCTTTTCCTATTTGGAACCAGTCTGTTGTTCTATGTCTAGTTCTAACTGTTGCTTCTTGACTTGCATATAAGTTTCTCAAGACACAAGTCAAGTGGTCTGATATCCCCATCTCTTTCAGAATTTTTCCCACTTTATTGTGATCCACACAGTCAAAGGTTTTGGCTAGAGATGGGCTCAATAAAGGATGAATGGCATGGACCCAACAGAAGCACAATATTAAGAAGATGTGGCAAAAATAGATAGAAGAAATGTACAAAAAGATCTCCACGACTCAGATAATCACACGATGGTGTGATCACTCACCTAGAGCCAGACATCTTGGAATGTGAAGTCAAGTGGGCCTTAGGAAGCATCATTATGAACAAAGCTAGTGGAGGTGATGGAATTTCAGTTCAGCTATTTCAAATCCTAAAAGATGATGCTGTGAAAGTGCTGCACTGTATAAGCCAGAAAATTTGGAAAACTCAGCAGTGGCCAGAGGACTGGAAAATTCAGTTTTCATTCTAATCCCAAAGAAAGGCAATGCCAAAGATTGCTCAAACTGCCCCACAATTACACTCATCTCAAACACTAGTAAAGTAATGCTCAAAATTCTCCAAGCCAGGCTTCAACAATACATAAACCATGAACTTCCAGACATTCAAGCTGGATTTAGAAAAGGCAGAGGAACAAGAGATCAAGTCACCAACATCTGCTGGATCATCAAAAAAGCAGAGAGTTCCGGAAAAACATCTATTTCTGCTTTATTGACTATGCCAAAGCCTTTGACTGTGTCCATCATAATAAATTGTGGAAAATTCTGAAAGAGATGAGAATACCAGACCACCTGACCTGTCTCTTAAGAAGTCTGTATACAGGTCAGGAAGCAGCAGAACTGGACATAGAATAACAGACTGGTTCCAAATAGGAAAAGGAGTATGTCAAGGCTGTGTATTGTCACCCTGCTTATTTAACTTATATGCAGAGTACATCGTAAGAAATGCTGGGCTGGATGAAGCACAAGCTGGAATCAAATTTGAGGGAGAAATAACAATAACCTCAGATATGCAGATGACACCATTCTTATGGCAGAAAGTGAAGAACTAAAGATCCTCTTGATGAAAGTGAAAGAGGAGAGAGAAAAAGTTGGCTTAAAGCTCAACATTCAGAAAACTAAGATCATGGCATCCGGTCCCATCACTTGGTGGCAAATAGCTGGGCAAACAGTGGAAACAGTGGCAGACTTTATTTTTTGTTTTGGCTCCAAAATGACTGCAGATGGTAACTTCAGCCGTGAAATTAAAAGACGCTTGCTTCTGGGAAGAAAAGTTATGACCAACCTAGACAGCATATTCAAAAGCAGAGACATTACTTTGCCAACAGAGATCCATCTAGTCAAAGCTATGTATGGATGTGAGAATGAGACTATAAAGAAAGCTGAGCACCAGAAAACTGATGCTTTTGAACTGTGGTGCTGGAGAAGACTCTTGAGAGTCCTTGGACTGCAAGGAGATACGACCAGTCCATCGTGAAGGAAATCAGTCCTGAATATTTATTGTAAGGACTGATGCTGAAGCTGAAATGCCAATACTTTGGCCACATGATGCAAAGAACTGACTCATTTGAAAAAGACCCTGATGCTGGGAAAGACTGAAGGTAGGAAGAAAAGGGGATGACAGAGGATGAGATGGCTGGATGGCATTACCAAGTCAATGGACATTAGTTTGGGTAAACTCCAGGAGCTGGTGATGGACAGGGAGGCCTGGCATGCTGCAGTCCATTGGGTCACAAAGAGTCGGATACAACTGAGTGACTGAACTGAACTGAACTGATGTTCCAAAGGAGGTAAACCATTTTTATTATACCTTATCCAATTGTTGGATTAGTTTGAAAGAACACAAAAATATGAATGTTTTATAAACCAAAGTGTTGAGCAAATATTTCATTTTTTCCATCTTAATCTTAGGTCATTTTAAGTAGAAGTAGTACTTGGTTTTCATCAATTTCCTGAAAAAATAGTACTAGAAGTATGAAATACAAGGCTCATTGTGTAAAAATATCTTCATAAAATTACTGTATCATAAATTTGAAATGAAACACGCACTTTTATGGTCCTACTACAAAATATAAGATAATGTTGCTCTTTAAAGTGACTAATTTGAATTCAGTTACATATAAAAATATTTCTTTTTTTAAATTAAATTTATTTATTTTTTAAATTACAGTACTGTATTTGTTTTGCCATACATTGACACGAAATCAGCCATAGGTGAACACAATCTCCCAATGCCGAAGCCCCCTCCCACCTCCCACCCCACATCCTCTGCCTGAATCATCCTGTGCATCAGCCCCATGCATCCTGCATCCTACACCAAACATAGATTAGCGCTTCGTTTCTTACAGGAAATACACATGCTTCACTGCCATTCTCTCAAACCATCCCACCCTTTCCCTCTCCCTCAGAGTCCAAAAGTCCACTCTATACCTCTGTGTCTCTTATTGTCTCACATATAGGGTCATCATTACTGTCTTCTAAATTCCATATATATGTGTCAGTATACTGTATTGGTGTTTTTCTTTCTGGCTTACTTCACTCTGTATAATCGGTTCCAATTTCATCCATCTCATTAGCACTGAGTCAAATTTATTCTTTTTAAGGGCTGAGTAGTATTCCATAGTGTATATGAACCACAGCTTTCTTATCCATTCATCTGCTGATGGACATCTAGGTTGCTTCCATGTCCTGGCTATTATAAACAGCTCTGCAATGAACATTGGGGTACATGTGTCTCTTTCACTTCTGGTTTCTTCAGTGTGTATGCCCAGCAGTGGGATTGCTGGGTCATAAGGCAGTTCTATTTGCAATTTTTAAGGAATCTCCACACTGTTTTCCATAGTGGCTGTACTAGTTTGCATTCCCACCAGCAGTGTAAGAGGGTTCCCTTTTCTCCACACCCTCTCCAGCATTTATTGCTTGTAGACTTTTGGATCACAGCCATTCTGACTGGTGTGAAATGGTACCTCATTGTGGTCTTGATTTGCATTTCTCTGATAATGAGTGATGTTGAGCATCTTTTCATGTGTTTGTTAGCCATCCAGCTCAACTCCAGAAAAATAAATGATCCAATAAAAAAATGGGCCAAAGAACTAAATAGGCATTTCTCCAAAGTATAAAAATATTTCTAAAAATAATTTATTTGATTAAAATCAAGATTAGCCTGAAAACTTTGAATTTTCTTAAAACTTTGTATTGTGTTTGGGGCCTATCTGATTAACAAACAACGTTTTGATAGTTTCAGGTGAATTGCAAAGGGACTCAGCAATTCATATACATGTATCCATTCTCCCTCAAACTCCCCTCCAATCCATGCTGCCACATTGAGCACAGTTCCATTTGTTATACATTAGATCCTTATTGGTTATCCATTTTAAATATAGCAGTGTTTACATGACCATCTCAAACTCACTCTCCCTTTCCTCCATCCTTTCCCCCCTCCCCCTTGCCTGGCAACCATAAATTCATTCTCTAAGTCTGTCAGTCTCTGTTTTGTGAGAAAGTTCATTAGTATCATTTCTTCTTAGATTCCACATATAAGAGATGCCATATAATATTTTTCCTCTCTGTCTGACTTGTTTCATTCAGTATGACACTCTCCAGGTCCATCCATGTTGCCGAAAAAAAAAAAGGGGGGGCTGACTTTTAATGAAACTCTTGACTATATTCATAGATAGTGAAAATTCTCACATCACCAAACATAGACAAGCCTACATCCTCAATAGATAAAGTAGTAAATAGCATCTAATTAGTTCTTGCATTTCAATACTGTAAACTTGACATTTATATTACTGTTATAATAATTCCATAAACATGTATTCAAATTGTAAAAAAAAAAAAACTAAAATTTTATACTAATAGAATATAGAAGAAACAATAAGGACTGCTATTTATATTTCTGTGTTTAAAGCAAAAAATTGAGTAAGACTAGTGTTTAGCAGTTCAATAAAATGAGCTACTCTTTGAATTTCTGAAATATGATCTGTAATGTTCAATTACTTACATAAAGAAAAAAGGCATAAGCTTGGCAGTCACAGATACTATTTCAACTCTGTCTTTGTAACTTACTAGCTGGGAAATCTGAGTTTTGAATAAATTTAGTTCTTACCTCCTAGGTTTGCTCTAAGGAAAATGAGTTTATGCATAAGGAACATTTAGAACAGTTTCAGAAAGATATTAAATACTAGTAATGTATAAAATTTCACATCACTTTGAAAGTATTCTAAATAAAATTTATATTAAAGTTAATATTTTTTCTGCACTGTAAATTGTGGCATGCTAGATGACTGTGAGTTTGCTTATACTTTTGTTAGATATTAGAATATTAACAATATATATTTTGATATTCTAATAAGTATTGATAGAATATGTCTTCATTGTTATATAAAATGAATATCTATCATTAGTTATAAATGTCTAGACATTATTTTAATATTGCTTTAAAAATATTGTTCCACAAGCCAAATCTAAAAAGAACTGGTGTCCATGGACTCACTTACTCAAGTGTATTTTTCTTATCAAACACAAATTGATCCACTCACTTTTAGGACATTTCCTAAATCTCCTACTTTAAATGCACACATACATTTTAGAAAATATGTAAATTGGCTCAAAAGCCTAGACTTGTGGGGTGATTACTTCATCAAATAAAGAGGTGGGACTTTGATTTTAGATTTAATTCTAAGTAGATTGGGAAGTCATTTGAAGATTTCAAGCAAGAGCACTGCATTGTGTCAGTCATGGCAAAATGGCTCTAAGCTGGCTGCCATGTGAGGAAGGGATTTTAGAGGGCAAGAGGGATGGTTCAGGGGCAATTTTGGGAATAGAGTCAAGAAACAAACATGGTAGTATAGGCTTTATGTAGTAGTAGAGGTAGTTGTTGTGGTTAAGCAGGAGTATAGTGTGTGTGTGTGTGTGTGTGTGTGTGTGTGTGTGTGTATACATACACACACATATATATGGTATACTTTAGTAGTATAGATAATTATCCATAGGCAGACTTATAAATAGTGGAGGACAGATAATCATTAAGTGCACTCTGAATGTTCCCTGCAGTAAGTGAGCATTGCCCTTCTCCATTAAATTAAGAACACAAGAAAAGAGTGCAAAACACAAATACGATCACTGTAGCCATTAAAATTTCTCAGTAAGGATAGTAGTGACATTCTTATGATTATGGTATTGACATTGAATTTCTCCACCTAGATCTCCCTTTGGGAATGAAGGATTTATTTTGCCAGCTGCTCAGAAGTCTTCCATAATACAGCCCTCAGCTGTCAGCTCTCTGCTAAAGAAAATGATCATGACCACAAGTCCTCCCAGGGTAGCCTGAATCCAGTGACTGATCCATATGGTGGATATAAAGATATAGTCCACCACTTAACTCATGACAGTTATAAAGGGCTATCTTAAGTCGATGCTTCCAGTGAAGTTGGAAGAGGCCTTCACTGAGATTGCAGTGCAGCTGCATTGCCAGTACTTGCTACTTTCTCTCCCCTTCCACAGGTAGTAATCCCAAGAGCACTTTCTAATAAATTTTCTGACCCTTTTGTGGCTTCATTTGAACTTCAGACCCTCACCTTTCTCTTGTTTCATGCAAATCCTGCCACATTTAACTTGCCCTTTCCAGCACTTCTTATGCTTCCTGTCATTTGAGGAAATTTGAGTACTCTGAAGAGGTGATACAGTTCCTGTAGAACTATCCAAAATCCAGAAGATGATGCTATTAAAGTGTTACATTACTATATCAGCAAATTTGGAAAACCCAGCAGTGGCCACAGGACTGGACAAGGTCAATCTTCATCCCAATTGAATTACCCATCCCAAGAAAGGCAGAACTAAAGAATGTTCAGACTACCAGACAATTGCACTCCTCTCCCATGCTAGTAAGGTTTTGCTCAAAATCTTTCAAGATAGGCTTCAGTATTACATGATCAGAGAATTTCCAGATGTTCAAGTGGGTTTCAGAAAGGCAGAGGAACTAGATATCAAATTGCCAACATTTTCGGGATCATACAGAAAGCAAGGGAATTCCAGAAAAACATCTACCTTTGTTTCATTGACTATGCTAAAGCCTTTGATTCTGTGGATCATAACAAACTGTGGAAAACTTTTAAAGAGACTGAATACCAGACCACATTACTTGTCTCCTGAGAAACCTGTATAAGGGTCAAGAAGCAATAGTTAGAACCTTATATGGAACATCAGACTTGCTCAAAATTGAGAAAGCAGTATGGCAAGCTGTTTGTTGTTGCCCTGTTTATTTAACTTAAATGCAAAGCACATCAAGAGAAATGATGGGCTGGGTGAATTACAAGCTTGAATCAAGATTGCCAGGAGAAATATCAACCATCTCAGACATGATGATACTACTTTAATGGCAGAAAGTGAAGAGGAACTAAAGAGGGTCTTGATGAGAGGGAAAGAGGAAAGTTAAAAGCCAGCTTAAAACTCAATATTAAAAACAAAAACAACACAACTAAGATCATGGTAGCCAGCCCCATCACTTCATGACAAATAAAAGGGGAAAATGTGGAAGCACTGGCAGATTTCCTCTTATTGGGCTCTAAAATCACTGTAGATGGTGACTGCAGCTATGAAATTAGAATATTATTGCTTCTTGACAGGAAAGCTATGACAAACCTAGACAGCATGTTAAAAAGCAGAGACATCACTTTTCCAACAAATGTCTGTATAGTCAAAGATATAGTTTTTCCAGTTGTCATATACAGATATGAGAGTTGGGCCATAAAGAAGGTTGAGAGCCAAAGAACTGATGCTTTTGAATTGTGGTGCTGGAGAAGTCTCTTGAGAATCCCTTGTGCAGGAAGGAGTTCAAACCAGTCAGTCCTAAAAGAAATCAACCCTGAATGCTCATGGGAAGGACTGATGCTGAAGCTGAAGCTCCAGTACTTCGGCCACCTGATGAGAGGAGCTGATTCATTAGAAAAGACCTGATGCCAGGAAAGATGGAGGACAAGAGGAAAGGAGGCAACAGAGGGTGAAGTGGTTGCATGGCATCTCTGATTCAATGGACATGCACTTTGGCAAACTCCAGGAGATGGTGAGGGACAGAGAAGCCTGGTGTCCTGCAGTCCATGGGTCGCAAAGAGTAGGATACAGCTTGGTGACTGAACACCATCATTGTCCGCTTCAGTGCTTGCCTGCTCAAATGTTAGCCCCATTCCAAACTGGGCACTTCTGAGAGGATTTCCCCAAACCCTTCACCCTGAATTACAGGATTTGCTCTGAGCTCACCTGATGATATGTGAAGGTTAATCTATTATTACATATTTCTCCAGAAGAATATTATTTTTCTTATTTATATTTGAAATAAAACCTTTGAGTGAAAAAAAAATCTCAATTTTTTCTGCTTTTTAAATATGTAGCATTCTACCTGACATAAAATTAGCATCTAATAAATACTTGCCAATTACATAAAGTGAGGAAGAAGTTCGTGAATGCATGAAATAATAAATGAAATTGAGAAAAAGTGATTCAAAGCGACTAGAGCTATATTCCAGAATTTTTTCTATTATTTTCATGTAGTTTTATCAAACATGAATTCAAGTAACGATAATTATATAGTAATAAATTATAAAAAATAACATTAATGTCGAAGGAAATGGCAATCCACTCTAGCACTCTTGCCTGGAAAATCCAATGGACGGAGGAACCTGATAGGCTACAGTCCATGGGGTCGCAAAGAGTCAGACATGACTGAGCAACTTCACTTCACTTCAAGAGTGATAAAGCTCTAAGTGTCAGGAGATATGCTTAGTGATTTAAACGGATTATGTATTTTCTCCTAGTAGTTTGCTGTGTGGTTACTACAGTTGTACTTGGCCTTATTTTACAGATAAGATACAAAAATAATTTGTCCTGGATATCAAAGGAAAAAGATGGAGAAGTTAAATGTATCCATCTAAAATGCATGTCAGCTTAAGAAAGTCATTTCAAATATACTATTCTTTGCTGCATTTTTTATTATATTTCTAAAACTAAGGAAATAAATTGGAGACAAAAGTCAGAGATTAAGAATCAAATTTTGGAATAACTAACCAAATGACTGGGCAAATATAAAAACTCTCATTTTCTTATTTCTCATATTTTCAAAATTCAAAATCAGTGTCTGAGTGACACAATTAAATAAGACATTTCATGAATATGCAATAAATATTTATTTTCCCCCTCTTCCTCTCTTCTTACACTCCATAATGATTTATCTTTTTCATAAATTATTAATTTGGAAATATATTTTGTTTTTGACACTAAAACAATGTAGATGTTAATTATATTCTTTGATAGAAATTATGCTCTGTCCTTATGAAATGTTAATTAAAACAAAATTAAACATAAATTTAAGCTTCATCTAAATTTGTCTTTCATAGCATGATTTTGTATCTTTTCTTAAATGATGCTAAACCATACCATTGCAAAAAAATCATGCTTAAATAAAGGCTTTAAGTTTCTAGAGAGAGAGAGAGAAATTAGAGTGACATAGCACAGATTATTTTATATAATGAGCTTAGAAGATCAAAGCATCCTCTATTTTTCCCTTACAGCCAAACACAGAGAACATACACAGGGAAAGTTCAGTGTCCAGGTCAAAGGTTGCAATTAACTTGTGAGAAAAGTTTAATATTAACCTATGAGGAAAGTAACATTAAGGAGGCCATTAAAAAGAATTCTAAAAGTTGCTCTGGGCCATCATCTTCAAATGGTGTATTACCATGTTACCTAAAATGTCATCACTGATGAATAGCTTTTGTGATAAATAAACCTTAGTTAATATGCTCATCTAACTGGTTCAGAATTCACTTATGTGGGCTGCTCTTGTGGTCCAGTTAAGACTCTGCTTCCAATGCAGGAGGTATGGGCATGATCCCTGGTTGGGGAACCAAGGTACCACATGCTGCAGAATGTGCCCTTTTTTTTTTCTTTTAAATTCTCTGAAAAATTTAGGGAGATGGCTACTCTCTCAGCCAGCAATATTTTGTAAATACATTCTAGTATCTCCAGTTCAGTTCAATTCAGTCGCTCAGTTGTGTCTGACTCTTTGTGACCCCATGAACCACAGCACGTCAGGCCTCCCTGTCCATCACCAACTCCAGGAATTTACCCAAATTCATGTCTACTGACTTGGTGATGTCATCCAGCCATTTCATCCTCTGTCTATCCCCTTCTCCTCCTACCTTTAATCTTTCCCAGCATCAGGTTCTTTTCAAATGAGTCAGTTCTTTGCATCACGTGGCCAAGTATTGAAGTTTCAGCTTCAGCATCAGTCCTTACAATGAATATTCAGGACTGATTTCCTTCAGGATGGACTTTTGTATCTCCATGCAGTCCAATGGACTCTCAAGAGTCTTCTCCAACACCACAGTTCAAAAGCATCAATTCTTTGGTGCTCAGCTTTCTTTATTGTCCAACTCTCACATACATACATGACCACTAGAAAAACCATAGCCTTCACTAGACAAACCTTTGTTGGCAAAGTAATGTCTCTACTTTTTAATATGCTGGCTAGGTTGGTCATAACTTTCCTTCCAAGGAGTAAGCACCTTGTCTAACATTTTCACCCTTCTTTATATCACCATTCTGATACTCAAACTGATTCTACAGGGCGTGAGCAAATAGTGACTCGCTGCTAGTATATATTCCAACTTAAAATTCCATGTTTTATCACTACTAGGAAAATCACTTAAGATTCATTTCAGTTCAGTTCAGTTCAGTCGCTCAGTCGTGTCCAACTCGTGATCCCATGAATTGCAGCACACCAGACCTCCTTGTCCATTACCAACTCCCCGGAGTTCACTCAGACTCACGTCCATCGAGCCAGTGATGCCATCCAGCCATCTCATCCTCTGTCGTCCCCCTTTCCTCCTGCCTCCAATCCCTCCCAGCATCAGGGTCTTTTCCAATAAGTCAACTCTTCGCATGAGCTGGCAAAGTACTGGAGTTTGAGCTTTATTTAGCATCATTCCTTCCAAAGAACACCCAGAGCTGATCTCCTTTATAATAAGATTAGTTCAACAAAAGAGGAACTTATAATACAGATCTAGAAAATGAAGAAAAATAACTCTGCAGCCACAATCTTGGACTAAGTGTAGCTGTGACTATTATAGCTGAAATTTATGAGAGATATTACTTTTGAAGATTGGGATGATAATGTGGTAAGCAGAACATTCAGTTAAGACAGGCTCAAAACTGGTATCTATATTAGGAAATAGGAACATTTTGCAGAGGCTTTCATAATTTTGCTTTTTATTTCATATAATATTGATTCTTTGTGCTTTTGTGTTTGAGAAAAAAATAATTTTAATACTTTAAAACTATTGTTTCATCAAAGTACATAAACAACAAAAGTAGTACCTTTTTTTCCTACTCAACTTCAATTTTTAAATAATCAGTAGGCAACATTGACAGAAATTATTTTAATTTATGTGTGTACACATACATGCATAAATGGCAAGATTAATGCCAGTGCTTTCTAAAGAAAGTATTTCTTTTTATTGTAATAAAAATATTCAACATGAGATACACACTCAATAAAATTTTAAGTACAGATATATAGTATTGCTAACTATAGGCAAAGTGTGGTACAATGATCTCAGTTGTTAAGAGCATGAACAGTAGGGATAATAAAGCCTTTTTTGGAAAAATGATCCTTTATTAATGCTGTCATGCCACCTCTATCCCTGATAATTTTCCTTGCTGCAAAATCTGCTCTATCTGAAATTTCTATAATTTCTACAGCCCTTTGATTAGTGTCAGCATGGCATATCTTTATCGATCCTGCCTCTATCTTTTCTTATAGACAATATATAGTTAGATGATGTTTTTTGACTCATCTTGACAATATCTTTTAATTAATGTCTTTAGATAATGATGTTTAAATTGATTATTGATGTATTTGTGTTCATATTTGCTATATTTATTACTGTTTCTGCTTGTTGCACTTGTGCCTTGACTCTTTTTTTGCATTTGAATCTTTTTGGCCATTTGAAGTTTTAATTTATCATTTTATGTGATTCTGTTTTTTCTCCTTTCTCAGAATATCAATTATACCTCTTTCCTTTAATCAGTTTTTTTGTTTTTTTTTTTTTTTTGCTATTGAGTTATATATGAGTTCCTTATATATTGTGGATGTTAGTTGCACAATCAGTTTTGACTCTTTGTGACCCCATGCACTGTAGCCTGCCAGGTTCCTCTTCCAAGGCATTCTCCAAGCAAGAATACTGGAGTGAGTTGCCATTCCCTTCTCCAGAGGATCTTGCTGACTCAAAGACTGAACCTGGGTCTCCTGTATTGAGGGAGACTCTTTATTGTCTGAAACACCAAGGATACTCACCCCTTATTGGATATATGATTGGCAAATATTTTCTTCTAGTTGATAGGTTGTCTTGTCACTCTGTTGTTTCTTTTGCTGAGCAGAAATATCAATAACCTCAGATATGCAGATGACACCACCCTTATGGCAGAAAGTGAAGAGGGGCTAAAAAGCCTCTTGATGAAAGTGAGAGAGGAGAGTGAAAAAGTTGGCTTAAAGCTCAACATTCAGAAAACGAAGATCATGGCATCTGGTCCCATCACTTCATGGGAAATAGATGGGGAAACAGTGGAAACAGTCTCAGACTTTATTTTTGGGGGCTCCAAAATCACTGCAGATGATGACTGCAGCCATGAAATTAGAAGACGCTTACTCCTTGGAAGAAAAGTTATGACCAACCTAGATAGTATATTCAAAAGCAGAGACATTACTTTGCTGACTAAGGTCCATCTAGTCAAGGCTATGGTTTTTCCAGTAGTTATGTATGGATGTGAGAGTTGGACTGTGAAGAAGGATGAGTGCCGAAGAACTGATGCTTTTGAAGTGTGGTGTTGGAGAAGACTCTTGAGAGTCCCTTGGACTGCAAGGAGATCCAGTCAGTCCATTCTGAAGGAGATCAACCCTAGGATTTCTTTGGAAGGAATGATACTAAAGCTGAAACTCCAGTACTATGGCCACCTGATGCGAAGAGTTGACTCATTGGAAAAGACTCTGATGCTGGGAGGGATTGGGGGCAGGAGGAGAAGGGGACGACCGAGGATGAGATGGCTGGATGGCATCACGGACTCGATGGATGTGAGTCTGAGTGAACTCCGGGAGATGGTGATGAACAGGGAGGCCTGGTGTGCTGCGATTCATGGGGTCGCAAAGAGTCAGACACAACTGAGCGACAGACCTGAACTGAACTGATTTTAATTTGATGCAGTTAAACTGTCTTTTTTTGTTTCTTTTTCTTGTATTTGGGTGTCTTGTATCATTTCAAAAAACAATGTCATGAAGCTTTCCCTCTGTTTTCTTCTAGGAGTTTACACTTTCAAACCATTTCAAAATAAGAACTAGTCTATTTTAATATTAGGATTCAAATGTGCCAGTATAACTATATTCAACACCAGAAAACTGTTTATGCTTCTTTTAAAACTTAAGTTACATTTTAAATTGAAAGTAAAAACTGTACAGAATTTAATACATGGTAACTCACTATAAAGAACTTGAATTATAAACTTGAATTAAAGTTAACTTGAATTTTAGTTAAACTTGAATTTTAACTGTGCATGTAAACTAGAATCTAAATATCTGTTACATGCAATACTATATTTGATTATCATGAACTGGTAAAAGAATACTCTAGGGTAGGAAAAAGTTTTCCCTGTACTTTAACACTTTTACAAATGAAGAGATAATATACTACAGATAAGAGAAATACTCTAAAGGTAGTTCTTGGGAGCATAGGCAATAGAAACGTGGAAGACCTACAAAATTATAACCGCTGTGGTGAAAACAATGATACTAATTGTTTATATTTGCATAGGCACTTACTATAAAATCAATGTAGTTGAATAAATTAAGGATTTATTATCTTGTACTTGATTATTGTTTCAGCTCAGCTCAGCAGGAAAAAGATGTTATAATACCCTTTACTTATTTTTCCTCCCATTTCGAATCACTTTTCTTGGCAAACATTTCAGTTTTATGCAAGCATGTTTGAAACTGATACATGTTGTGAGGAGCTATATATTAAACAAATAGAATTTATGTAAGTATATTTTAAGGCAGATCTTATCAACCAAATGTCAGAATCATTCCACTGATATTTATACTACTGAGGCATAGAAATAAGCAAGCTATTCACCAGCAATTCAAACTTTAAGCAGAAGTGGAAATATTATTTGTTCTGTGCATTTCCTGATAAACAAAGCAACTTCCTTGGGTATTCTCTATTTAAAGAGATATAGGGTGCAAGCCAGTTGTTGTAGTCAGTTGTCAATTAACACTGTATAACAACAAACCAGTTGAAAGCTAGTGAAAAATCACTAGCTACCAACACAGCACTGGCTTTTCTGATCCCAGGCCTGAGGGATGGCTGAAGTGGCTTTGCTTTGTAGTTAGTTGTACGGATTTAGCCTCAGGTCAAGTTCCTTTCTGTACCACTTGTTTCATTCTGAAAACCAGGCTGAAGATCAGCAACTAGCAGGGATAAGCTCTTCTAATAGCAATCTTGGGGCCATAGAAGTAAGTTTGTTTATCTGTCTAACTAATTATCAGTCATCTATTTATTTAATAATATACACATTTTTATTAAATAAATATAGATGATCATTTATGGGCTTCCCTTGTGGCTGGGTTGGTAAAGAATCCTCCTTCAATGCAGGAAACCTGGGTTCAATACCTGAGTGGGGAAGATCCCCTGGAGAAGGGAAAGGCTACCCACTCCAGTATTCTGGCCTGGAGAATTCCATGGACTCTATAGTCCATGGGGTCACAAAGAGTCAGACACGACTGAGCGACTGAAATGAACTGAACTGAATGAAAGTGAAAGTGAAAGCCACTCAGTCATGTCTGACTCTTTGTGACCCCATGGACTACAGCACACCAGGCCTCCCTGTCCATCACCAGCTCCGGGAGTTTACTCAAATTCATGTCCACTGAGTCAGTGATGCCATCCAACCATCTCATCCTCTGTCGTCCCCTTCTCCTCCTGCCTTCAATGTTTCCCAGCATCAGGGTCTTTTCCAATGAGTTACCTCCAGAAGCCTGCAACAACAGCTTTTAAGTTGTCCCTTATCTCCTGCAGACATTGGGCAGATATGATGAGGATGAAGCTGTGGATCCGACTGTAAGGATTTCAGAGATATAGGGCCAATTAAATGATTCAAAAAGCCTCTTACTCTAAAGCAGAAACTTGCATCAAGATGGGCTCTGAGAAGCAGAAGCAGAAATATCCACTGCCTACTGGCATCTTAAAAGTGAGACCAGCACTGCCTATGCACCTATCTCTCATCCATGGCCCAGAAAGTGCCTTGTTCATTAACCTTCCTATACAGAACATCCTTTTCATCACATCTGGTCTTTCTCTCCTTTGGCTATCTAAGAATAACAGGAGGTATTGAACCACAATTTCCTGCAGTAGGTAAATTTCTCATTGCAAATTCAAAACTTGTAAAGGTCCTAACTGTGAGCTCCTTAAGTGCAGGGGCTATACCTCAATCCATCTCACTTCCCGTATCAGTACCTGCAACTTACAGGCATTCAATCAACATTGATATTTCGGTTCCAATGGGAAGAGAAATTTGACACCTGTAGTTTTTTAAGAAAAGCAATACAGCATTTTCGTGGCATTAAAATGCTGAAGAAGATTCTTGAGAGCCGCTTGGACTGCAAGGAGATCAAACCAGCCCAACCCAAAGGAAATCAGTCCTGAATATCCACTGATGCAGAAGCTGAAGCTACAATACTTCGGCCACCTGATGCAAAGAGCCGGCTCATTAGAAAAGACACTGATGCTGGGAAAGACTGAAGGCAGAAGAAGAAGAGGGTGACAGAGGATGAGATGGTTGGATGGCATGACCCATTCAATGGACATGAACTTGGGCAAACTCCGGGAGATGGTCAGCGTCAGGGAAGCCTAGTGTGCTGCAGTCCATTGAGTTGCAAAGAGTCAGACACGGCTTGGTGACTGAACAGCAACAGTGTGCACCAACAGCCTGTTCTCCACAGTTCTCATGAGGGTGTAAGTTGGGGTAGACAGTGAGTGAAAGACCAAATATAAATCAGAATTCTCATTTTCCATAACTACCACCCACCTATCCACCCCCTATTTTCTCACATCTTCTGTTTGACGTCCTCCTCCTCATGATGAGTTCCCTAAGATTTAACTCCCTTTAGCAAAAGTTTCTGTTTACCTAACATTCTGCCAAGTAACTCTTTGCTCCCTGAAATTGCAGTTGACATTCAGGAAGAGGAAAATATGCTTGGGGTTAAAGTCACAAAATAGCAAACACGATTGATTCCTCCTTAACTAACGAATAGTGAGACATGTATAAGAGACTCTCTCAAAAACTGTTCTCTCAATTTGAGCATTAAGTGTAATACAGAAAATAATGGAAAGCTAATAATTCACTTCATTTCCATTGTTTATGTTACGTATGATCAACAGTGTAGAAATTGCTCTCATTCATAAATAGTCTCCATATGGCATCAGACTATTCATCCTGTCTCACAACCTGCAAATAATTTGCTCCCATGATGCTGACCTTTAAGTGTATTAAATATGAGAAGTTTACCACCCAAAAAATAAATAAATAAAAAAAAAAAAAAAAATAAAGAGATATAGGTAGCACACATTTGATATCAGCACTGTTAGAATAAGAAAAGAAAATACCAATGATATAGTCACTTCTCAAAAAGAAATTCTTTCTTAAAATTTTTCATAAATTTCTTTCTCTTTTTATTGATGCCCACTTATATCTTCTGTGGTAAAGATTAGGTAATACAATATCCTGAAGATAGAATGCATGTATTTTAAAAAGTGGGAGAAATAAAATATTTAGGTATCTGAAGTCATTCAAAAACAAAATAATATTTATAGCATCGTGAGGCAGATTTACTCAGAATATAACAAAATAGTAGCCTACTTTTATTTTTGACTTTCTAGTTTTATATCCTTAAAGTGTTTGTGTTATACATCTACTCTCATTTTAATTTTTAAACTCAATTGTAGGGCACAAAGGACTTGTTTAAAATTAAACTTTAAGGTACTACAATATGTGTTGAAAGTTTCTTTTAATTATGTTAGTTGTAAACTAGGCCACTGACTTTAAAGAAATTGTACAGGTCAAGAGATATTATCAGAATCTATAATTAATAGTAGGTAAATATTTTATCTAAATACATGGTTTCAAATACCTTTAATCAGGTCTAAGAAGAAATTGCATGAAGGGAATGCTGCTGCTGCTGCTGCTGCTAAGTCGCTTCAGTCGTGTCTGACTCTGTGCGACCCCACAGACGGCAGCCCACCAGGCTCCCCGTCCCTGGGATTCTCCAGGCAAGAACACTGGAGTGGGTTGCCATTTCCTTCTCCAGTGCATGAAAGTGAAGATGCTTAGTTGTGTCCAACTCTCAGCGACCCCATGAACTGCAGCCCACCAGGCTCCTCCGTCCATGAGATTTTCCAGGCAAGAGTACTGGAGTAGGGTGCCATTGCCTTCGCCGATGAAGGGAATACTATTTCTTTATTAATTTCCTCACATTTTGAACTCTGAAAGGCAGTTAAAATTGCTTTAAATTACTTGTTTGTTAGACAGGAAAAAATGTTTTCATTTCATTCTTTAACATTTACTCCACAGCAAATGACAAAATAATTTGATAGTTTCCTATGATCTTTTATAATATTAAAGAACATTTGCAGTTAAGCCAAAATTTTCATATTAGGTTTACCTTTTATAAAAAAATAAAATTATTGGCTTTCCCATAACTTCTTTTAAAATAGCATATATTACTAAGCTTGTCAGCTAAATTAAACATAAAATAACTGTAAATTGCATGAGTGCTACATTTCATGTATTAAATCGTGAATATAGAGTATATTTTAATAAGTCTCACTTCTAATAGAAGTGAGAAATCCTAAAATAATATATTATTTTCCAACTTCATATTACAGGAAAAATTATGGTCATAAATATGACAAATGATTTATTTTCAGTGTAATATTGTATATGTTATTTCATAAACAGTATTAATAAATTGGAATGAAATTATAATAAATTGCAATAAAACAAATTTTAATAAATTAGAATGACAATAAATTAGATGGTATCCATATTAAATTATCATTTTAGTATTTAATAATCAGTATCACCCCAAACAGGGCTATCTTTTTAAAAACAACTGTAGAGAACTTTATTTGTAAATTTCTATCAATGTTTGTAAGACTATATTTTTAACAGCCCTAAAAACATTCAGCTTTTAAAATAAGAGTTTCTACTTCAATCCTTATTTAAGCTATTTACATATTTCTCACTATGTTATATAGCCAGAACAGTTTGTAGATTTTTTTTTAAGTTCTGAGTTGGAAAATAAACAAATAAACCTATATCTGAAGTTAATATTTAAGAAATATCTCAAAATAAGAGAATAAGCTGAGAACCAAAAGCAATTTAAGAAAACAGTGCTGACTTGTATGTTAACTCACACTAAATTATATCTTACAAGTTACTCTTTTAATTAACAATCAAGGAGGAGGAAAAAAATGTGATGTCATTAATCTAAGAACAAAAAACAAGTTTTGAAACATGATTATAAGGAATATATTCAGCAGCATCCAAGATAAATAAACTCACTTTTATTTTAGAGATACCATGAAGAGCAATGAAGACAGCACTCTAGTCTTGCTAATTGAGGTCCAAAAGACTAAGATATTTATCAAACCTCATAGCTGGATTTGAATCTTGGATATTCACTTAAATAATCTTCCATATACTATGAACCAAATTCAATCATTTATTCACATTTTACTTCATCAATATTTATCTATCAGTCTTCTCTGTATATAAAACACTCTACAGGCACAAGTTATATAGAAGTAAGGAAATTGAAATGTTCCTGTAAATATGGAACTTGCTTTTATAAAGTAATGAATATACTTTTAAATGATGATTGTTTTATTAAAAGTAAATAGCTAAATGAACAATATTCATTTGCATATTTAAACTATCAATAATATCCCAATCACAAACCTAATTCCTCGACAGCTGCCTCAAATTTTCATAGAATATCTTTTTAAGTACTAAAGTTGGCAAAGTTTTTGGCAGTTACAAATATCATAAAGATGAAACAAGAACATTAGTTCATTATCTCGTCTGATGAATGATACCCCGCATTTATATTGTTTAATTGCTAACTGTGATGACCCAACAGAAGAACCAGATGCACTTCACTGACCAAAATTTTGAATGTGTGAAAAATGATAAATGTCTATAATGATGCCTTATTTCTGCCCAAATGAATTTAGAAGCAATGAATTCCACTTCTTTTCTGACAGTATATCATGGCATTGGGCAAAATATTTCAAAGATTAATAGCTTGTCAAGGAAAGCTCAAACTGATAAGAATTATCTGTTAAATTAGATATCCTTATGTATAAAATTATTTCATGCAAAATGTGAATAAATGCAGAGGATGCATATAATATTTTAAATGAGTATAGAAAGTGTCAATATTTCACTTAAAGCTTTCATGAGGAATGACGGTGGGAAGTTAAAATAGAACTCTGTAAGCAAGTAATATTTTAAAGGTTGCAAGCCAAGTGTAGCAGTTTGGAATCACCAACTGACAATCTGGCAAGAAGAATCAAAGGAGATCTTAGAAAAAGTATGACAATCTTGTAGATTGGTTAAATTAAAATCTATCAACATGTAAAAATGAAGGGAAGAGGAAGATTTTTCTTGACTCTAATGGAGGGAGACTACTGGCGAATTTAGAAAATTAAAAAAGCTGATATAAGCAGAAAAGTCTCAGAAACTGCTATAGGACATTGACCCAGATTGCTTGGAATTTGAGAATTACCTGGGTACTAGAATATTTCATAAGAATGTGAAAAACAATAATACTAACTTTATTCATTCCAACTTTACAGAAGCAGAACAGGGTTTCAGAAAATTGTTCTTAGCTTATTCCTGTAATCACTTATTGGAAATAAGAAACTTGCTTCATCTGGAGGCAATGGAAATACACCATAATAAGTGCTAGACTAATATATGAGTTCAGCATTCTCTGTGTTTATGCTTTGTAAAATAAGTATGTGAGATAACCCAAAGTCAAAGAAAAGTCTTAATTATCCTCCAAAATACCTTCTGAATTTTTGTTGTTGTTTTTCTCTTTACTTTTTCAACACCATGATTACTACAAGGCCAAAGTTAATATAGAACAAACTACAATTCAAAATATATTGTACACCTGTGGCTGATCTATGTCAATGTATAGCAAAACCAATACAGTATTGTAAAGTAGAATAAATTAAAAATAAAATTTAAAATATATATATATATCAATTGTCTTAGTCTGGGCCGCTGTAACAAAAATAATACAGATTGGATGGTTTAAACAACAGAAATTTATTTCTCAAAGTTCTGGAGACTGGAAAGTCCAAAGTCAAGGTACCAGCAGATCTAGGGTCTGGTAAGGTCACTCTTCATAGTTTTTAGGGCCACTTCCCATTATGTTCTCATATGATATAAACTGGGAAGGAGGGAAGTCCTGGAGACACAGAGATAGAGAGAGAGACAGAAACAGAAACAGAGGAAACACACATGAAACAGTTGATAACTTCAAAATGTCCCATACCTTTTATGAAGAATCAAATAAGAAATCTGCGAAAAAGATGAATGGGAAGAAATGTTTTTAAATTCATTGAATGCCTGAAAAACTAAGAAACAAATTAGACTTCACATTAAAAGAGTCTATAGAAAAACAATAAAGTGAGAGGAGATATATAATTTCCTCTTCATGCTATCAATAAGCAACTAATACAAACGTACTCACTGAAAATTAGTCCTAACCACTGGACAAAATGTTAGAAACTTAACCTTGATTGGATTGTGTTTCTACATACCAGAACAAAGAACAAGAGTGAGTGTCACAGTTTTACTACAATAACAAAGCAGCAGGCAAACTGCACATTCACAGCTTCTCTTGAACCCATCAACAAGCTGAGGTAGCAGTACAACCAATCAGCCCATGATCTACGGATAGGTAAGCCCCTAATGAGAAACGCTGGACTGGAAGAAGCACAAGCTGGAATCAAGATTTCCAGGAGAAATATCAATAAGCTCAGACATGCACATGACACCACCCTTATGGTAGAAAATGAAGAGGAACTAAAAGCCTCTTGATGAAAGTGAAAGAGAAGAGTGAAAAAGTTGGCTTGAAGCTCAACACTCAGAAAGCGAAGATCATGGTATCCGGTCCCATTACTTCATGGGAAATAAATGGGGGAACAGTGGAAACAGTGTCAGACTTTACTTTTTTGGGCTCCAAAATCACTGCAGATGGTGACTGCAGCCATGAAATTAAAAGACACTTAGTCCTTGGAAGAAAAGTTATGACCAACCTAGATATCATATTTAAAAGCAGAGACTACTTTGCCCACTAAGGTCTGTCTAGTGAACGCTATGGTTTTTCCTGTGGTCATGTATGGATGTGAGAGTTAGACTGTGGAGAAGGCTGAGCACCGAAGAATTGATGCTTTTGAACTGTGGTGTTGGAAAAGACTCTTGAGAGTCTCTTGGACTGCAAGGAGATCCAACCAGTCCATTCTGAAGGAGATTGGCCCTGGGGTTTCTTTGGAAGGAATGATGCTAAAGCTGAAACTCCAGTACTTTGGCCACCTGATGCGAACAGTTGACTCATTGGAAAAGACTCTGATGCTGGGAGGGACTGGGGGCCGGAGGAGAAGGGGACGACCAAGAATGAGATGGCTGGATGGCATCACTGACTCGATGGATGGAAGTCTGAGTGATCTCTGGGAGTTGGTGATGGACAGGGGAGGCCTGGCGTGCTGCGATTCATGGAGTCGCAAAGAATCGGACACAACTGGGCGACTGAACTGAATCGAACTGAAGCCCTAATAAAGTGCAGGGTGATGTAAACATTTGCTTATTTGGAACAGACAGAGCCAGGCTCAAGAATGAATCATTCAGACAAGATAGCCTGGTGAAGTCCTGGAATGGGTTTTCCTTTTGTGTTGCCCTTGACTTCCCTGGTGGCTCAGACGGTAGAGTCTGTCTACAGTGTGGGAGATGGGTTCAATCCCTAGGTTGGGAAGATCCCCTGGAGGAAGGAAATGGCAACCCACTCCCAGGACTGTTGCCTGGAAAATCCCATGGACAGAGGAGCCTGGTAGGCTACAGCTCATGGGGTCGCAAAGAGTTGGACACGACTGAGCAACTTCACTTCTGTTGGATATGTCCATGGAGACAACCAGTTACTCCCAGAGTACCTAATAGTGGGCATGAAATACCTAATGGTGGGCATGAAGGGTGTCTATATTCTTAAACCTCAGTCCTATACAAACACTATTGTGTTCCTGTGTCCCAGAGGACTGAAAGTTTCTGGACAGAATAAACATTAGAAGGTAACTTCATTCACCAAAAGTCCTCTCAATACTCAGGGCTGTGGGTTTTCTGTTTACTCAATCATCATAAATTAAAATATACTTCTGATCTCAGATTCCCAAATACTTATCACATGTCACAGTATTGTATAAACTGATTGTTCTTTCTCCCAAACTTTGACCATCTTAACAGAGTGAACACTACTGTTATAAATTTAAGATTATTACATTTCTACTATATTCTCTTGCTATTCCATAGGGGCAACTACTATTTATGGATCACAGTTTTTCTTCATACACATTTAATTTTATATTTGTGTGGCATATCAGAAATCTATAATTCCAATTTCAAAATTCTTGCAACCAAATAAATTTTAAAATTCAGCAATTTTCAGATTTTGGAACCATAATACAATGTATATGCTTTTATTATATAATCAAAAGAGAAGTTGGAAATAGCATCACAGTGAAGTAAATTAAAATACTGTATTGAAATCTTATGAATAGTTAGTGGTACCAGTTCAGTTCAGTTCAGTCACTCAGTCGTGTCCGAATCTTTGTGACCCCATGAATCGCAGCACGCCAGGATTCCCTGTCCATTACCATCTCCCAGAGTTCACTCAAACTCATGTCCATCGAGTCGGTGATGCCATCCAACCATCTCACCCCCTGTCATTCCCTTTTCCTCCTGCCCCCAATCCCTCCCAGCATCAGAGTCTTTTCCAAAATATTATAAATAATTATGTCAGTTGAGATAGTATCTCATTTTTCAAAAATAAACCAATATAACTGTTTTCCAAACTCTTTTGATTTCTGAATTGTGAATGAAACTCTTCATATTAAATACCACTTTATATTTTACCAAGCATAATGCACAGTTTTATATTTGTTCAGTTCACTTCATTCCCTCAGTTGTGTCTGACCTTTTGCAACCCCATGAACTTCAGAACACTGGCCTCCCTGTCTATCACCAACTCCAAGAGTTTACTCATGTCCATTGAGTCAGTGATGCCACCAAACCATCTCATCCTCTGTCATCCCCTTCTCCTCCCGCCTTCAATCTTTCTCAGCATCAAGGTCCTTTAAAATGAGTCAGTTCTTCACATCAGATGGCCAAAGTATTGGAGTTTCAGCTTCAACATCAGTCCTTCCAATGAACACCCAGGGCTGATCTCCTTTAGGATGGATTGGTTGGATCTCTTGCAGTCCAAGGGACTCTCAAGAATCTTCTCTAACACCACAGTTCAAACTCTTCAATTCTTTGGCACTCAGTTTTCTTTGATTACTGGAAAAACCATAGCATTTACTAGACAGACCTTTGTTGGCGATGTAATATCTCTGTTTTTTAATATGCTATCTAGGTTGGTCATAACTTTCCTCCCAAGCTGTAAGTGTCTTTTTATTTCATGGCTGCAATCACCATCTGCAGTGATTTTGGAGCACCCCCAAAATAAAGTCTGCCACTATTTTCCACTGTTTTCCCATCTATTTGCAGTGAAGTGATGGAACCGGATGGCATAATCTTCGTTTTCTGAATGTTGAGCTTAAGCCAACTTTTTCACTCTCTTCTTTCACTTTCATCAAGAGGCTTTTAGTTCTTCACTTTCTGCCATAATGGTGGTGTCATCTGCATATCTGAGGTTACTGGTATTTCTACTGGCAATCTTGATTTCAGCTTGTTCTTCATCCAGCCCCACGTTTCTCATGATGTCCTCTGCATATAAGTTAAATATTTTGTATTTCTTTGCAAATATTTCCCCTCTATCTAAAAGCCAGTGCTCTCACCATACAACTATATCAAAACATAAAGAAAACAAACATTTTCTTCAAGAATTCAGAATTCAGTTCCTTGTGGAATTATTTCCTAGTCTCTAGAAAATTCAATTATATTAACTAATAATCAGTGATTCTTACATTATGTCACCTATTTGGAAAACATGCTATCTTCCCCCAAGTTCTCACATTATAAAAGTGATCTATTTTTGCAAATCAATATTTAAATCAATACATATTTAGCATAGTACTTTGTGGTTGCTGAATATATAGGCAGAGGATGAGTACAAATTTTATTAAATTTTCTAATAGTGAAGTCGCTCAGTCATGTCCGACTCTTTGCGACCCCATGGACTGTAGCCTACCAGGCTCCTCCATCCGTGGTATTTTCCAGGCAAGAGTACTGGAGTGGATTGCCATTTCCTTCTCCAAATAAATACTTTAGAATGTTTCAAATGGTTTCAGGAAATGTAATTAATGTGTTTGATATCACATTCATAGAGCATAACAGATGGATATCAAACTATGGATCCAGAACTATGATACAATTTTCCTTCCAATAAAACCTGATAACTTTACAGTTCAATTAATAACATTTCTACACAATTGCACAAATTTTTCTAGAGAAGAAAATGATACCTTATAAAATAGTATCATAAGACACTTAACTAAAGTGCAAATATTTTGTTTTGAAATGGTTTACATGTAAATAATGTCATTGAAAAACCAAAACAAAAACAATTAATGTCAATATTATTATTTTTTAAATTTCTTATAAACATCTGAATTTATTTTCTAATGCAATAAATATTATGGGTAAAATCATACAGTTTATCCCAAAGGAAGCCAGTATATATGTACAGTTTTTCCTTCAAAGTCTAAATATAAATAACATTTCCAAGCTTTTAATCCTTTTAAATATGTAAAAGTGTAATAATGGATTGGAAATTATATGGTAACAAGGTAGAATGAAATATGAGAAATTATGTTAAATCTTATTTAAAATATTGTTTTCTTCTTAAATAATCCAAATTGCTTCAGTAATATTTTCTAACTATAAATCTCACTTTCTGAAGAAAAAATTATATAGAAGTGTGAGTAGATAGCTGTCACAAAATATGAATAATTCACCAAAGAACACTAAGAAGAATTCCCTTTGCTATACAATAGGTTCTCATAAGTCATCTGTTTTCTCCATAGTAACGCATGTGTGCAAGTGTACTCAGTTGCATGAGTCCTGTCTGATTCTTTGAGACCCCATGGGCTGTAGCCTGCCAGGCTCCTCTGTCCATGGGATTCTCCAGGCAAGAATACTGGAATAGGTTGCCATTAACTTCTCTAGGGCACCTTCTTGACCCAGGAATCGAACCCATGTCTCCTGCATTGGCAGGCGGATTCTTTACCCACTGAGCTGCCAAGGAAGCTATGTCACTGAAAAGGAGAGGATATATGTATATGTATAACTGATTCACTTTGTTGTACGTTAGAAGCTAATGCAACATTGTAAAGCAACTATGCTACAAAAAAATTAATCTAAGAAACAAAAAATTGTAAATCAATTTAGAGACCAACATATTTAAAAAGAGAAAAAATAATTTTGACTATCTTAGACCCATATTTTAAAATTCTACTCAGAAATTGAATTTAACATTGTTTCAAGCAATATTTTTACTTCACACAGTTCAGTTCACTTCATTTGTTCAAAGTGTCTGACTCTTCACAACCCCATGGACTGCAGCATGCCAGGCCTCCCTGTCAATCACCAACTCCTGGAGCTTACTCAGATTCATGTCCATTGAGTAGGTGATGCCATTCAAACATCAAATCCTCTGTAGTCCCCTTCTCCTACTGCCTTCAATTTTTACCAGTATCAGTTCAGTTGAGTTCAGTTGCTCAGTTGTGTCCAACTCCACGAATTGCAGCACGCCAGGCCTCCCTGTCCATCAACAACTCCCAGAGTTCATTCAAACTCATGTCCATCGAGTTGGTGATGCCATCCAGCCATCTCATCCTCTGTCATCCCCTTTTCCTCCTGCCCCCAATCCCTCCCAGCATTAGGGTCTTTTCCAATGAGTCAACTCTTCTCATCAGGTGGCCAAAGTACTGGAGTTTCAGCTTTAGCATCATTCCTTCCAAAGGACACTGATCTCCAGGACTGATCTTCTTTAGAATGAACTGGTTGGATCGCCTTGCAGTCCAAGGGACTCTCAAGAGTCTTCTCCAACACCACAGTTCAAAAGCATCAATTCTTTGGCACTCAGCTTTCTTCACAGTCCAACTCTCACATTCGAATATGACTACTGGAAAAAACATAGCCTTGACTAGATGGACCTTTGTTGGCAAAGTAATGTCTCTGCTTTTGAATATGTTATCTAGGTTGGTCATAACTTTCCTTCCAAGGAGTAAGCGTCTTTTAATTTCATGGCTGCAATCAACATCTGCAGTGATTTTGGAGACCAAAAATAAAGTCTGACACTGTTTCCACTGTTTCCCCATCTATTTCCCATGAAGTGATGGGACCAGATGCTTAGCTTTAAACCAACTTTTTCATTCTCCTCTTGCACTTTCATCAAGAGGCTCCTTAGTTCTTCGTTTTCTGCCTTAAGGGTGGTGCCATCTGCATATCTGAGGTTACTGATATTTCTCCCTCAAATCTTGATTTCAGCTTGTATTTCATCCAGCATTTCTCATGATGTACTCTGCATATAAGTTAAATAAAACAGTGTGTTAAAATACAGCCTTGATATACTCCTTTTCCCGTTTGGAACCAGTCTGTTGTTCCATGTCCAGTTCTAGCTGTTGCTTCCTGACCTGCATACAGATTTCCCAAAGGCAGGACAGGTGGTCTGACATTCTCACCTTTTTCAGAATTTTCCACAATTTATTATGATCCAAACAGTCAAAGGCTTTGGTGTAGTCAATAAATCAGAAATACATGTTTTTGTGGAGCTCTCTTGTTTTTTCCATGATCTAGCAGATGTTGCCAATTTGATCTCTGGTTCCTCTGCCTTTTCTAAAACTAGCTTGAACATCTGAAATTTCATGGTTAACATACCATTGAAGCCAGTTTTGGATAATTCTGAGCATTAGTTTACTAGTGTGTGAGATGAGTGCAATTGTGTGGCAGTTTGAACATTCTTTGGCATTGCCTTTCTTTAGGATTGGAATGAAAACTGACATTTTCCAGTCCTGTAGCCACTGCTGAGTTTTCCAAATTTGCCTGCACATCATCTTTGAGGATTTGAAATAGCTCAGCTGGAATTCCATCACCTCTACTAGCTGATGCTTCCTAAGGCCCACTTGACTTCACATTCCAGGATGTCTGGATCTAGGTGAGTGATCACACCATCGTGATTATCTGGGTCATGAAGATCTTTTCTGTATAGTTCTGTGTATTCTTGCCACCTCTTCTTAATATCATCTGCCTCTATTAGGTCCATACCAAAGATATTAGCCCATCTTTACATGAAATGTTCCCCTGGTATCTTTAATTTTCTTGAAGAGATCTCTAGTCTTTCCCATTCTATTGTTTTCCTCTATTTCTTTACACTGATCACTGAGGGAGGCTTTCTTATCTCGCTTGCTATGCTTTGAAACTTTGCATTCAAATGGCTATATCTTTCCTTTTCTCCTTTTCTTTTCACTTCTTTTCACCGTTATTTGTAAGGCCTCCTCAGGCAACCATTTTGCTTTTTGCATTTCTTTTTCTTGGGAGTGGTCTTACTCCCTCTCCCTGTACAATGTCATGAACCTCCATCCATAGTTCATCAGGTTCTCTGTTGATTAGATCTAGTCCCTTAAATCTATTTCTCATTTCCACTGTATAATTGTAAGGGATTTGACTTAGGTCATAACTGAATGGTTTAGTGGTTTTTCCTACTTTCTTCAATTTAAGTCTGGATTTGGCAATAAGGAATTCATGATCTGAGCCATAATCAGCTCCTGGTCTTGTTTTTGCTGAGTGTATAGAGCTTCTCCATTTTGGCTGCCAAGAATATAATCAATCTGATTTCAGTGTTGGCCATCTGGTGATGTCCATGTGTCAGAGTCTTCTCTTATGTTGTTGGAAGAGGGTGTTTGCTATGACCTGTGAGTTCTCTTGGCAAAACTCTTATTAGCATTTGCCCTGTTTCATTCTGTACTCCAAGGCCAAATTTACCTGTTACTCCAGGTGTTTCCTGACTTCCTACTTTTGCATTCCAGTCTCCTATCATGAAAAGAACATCTTAATTGGGTGTTAGTTTTAGAAGGTCTTGTAAGTCTTCATAGAACCGTTCAACTTCAGCTTCTTCAGCATTACTGTTTGGGGCATAGACTTAGGTTACTATGATATTGAATGGTTTGCCTTGAAAACGAACAGATTCCTTGTCATTTTGAGATTGCATCCAAGCATTGCCTTTCAGACTCTTTTGTTTACTATGAAGGTTACTATTTCTTCTAAGGGATTATTGCCCACAGTAGTAGATATAATGGGCATCTGAGTTAAATTCACCCATTGCTGCAGTCCATTTTAGTTCGTTCGCTGATTCCTAAAATGTCGATGTTCACTCTCGCCATCTCCTGTTTAACCACGTCCAACTTGCCTTGATTCATGGACCTAACATTTCAAGTTCCTGTGCAATATTGTTCTTTAGGGCATTGGACCTTGCTTCTATCACCAGTCACACCCACAACTGGGTGTTGGTTTTGCTTTTGCTCTGTCTCTTCATTCTTTCTGGAGTTATTTCTCCACTGACCTCCAGTAGCATTT
Organism: Nanger dama; assembly: GCA_917880005.1. NCBI lineage: Eukaryota > Metazoa > Chordata > Mammalia > Artiodactyla > Bovidae > Nanger > Nanger dama. The sequence goes on along the minus strand of CAKJTW010000054.1, from coordinate 11,684,442 downwards.
TGGACACCTACAGACTTGAGGAGTTCATCTTTCAGTGTCCTTTTTTTTTTTTTTGTCTTTTCATAGTTTTCACACAATGAAGACTACAATGCAAGTTTGGGGAAGTTGTAACATCACACAATGAAGACTATAATAGTTTTCTTAAGCTAGTTCAGAAAAGTTGTTTTTAAAACCTGATCCAAATAATATTTATATATCAATTCATATGCATGCAATTTCCACTTCAAAGTTACCTAAGGGTAAACACATATCCCTTGCACAGGCACAGGCACTTCAAAGGGTAAAAGCTACTAAATTCAGTTCAAATCAAGTTGATTCAATATCAAGTTATCTTTCCACTATAAATAAGTATATTTGACTTAAACTACACAAAAACTTAACAAATGGAAATGTTTTGTCTTAGATCATTCCTGAATTAAATATTCTTCATCTTTCAGTGAAAATAGGCTAATGTTATGTGTGTGTCTTATGTGTGACTGTAATTGTATCTGTATGAATCAATATACATTTTTGAAGAATTTTGTGAGCAGCATAATCAGACAAGGCAGATAGAGAAGCAGGAAGATAATAAAGTCTTGAAAACAGTGCATTTTAAATGACATTTGAATTAAAAGTACAAGTTATATCTGATATTCATGTTCATGGACTAATAGTTGAAAAAGCTATGTTAATAGAAGTTATCCCTGTAGGAGAAACCATATAAGGATCAAAGAAAGCTCTGACAGGTAACGTATGGGTCATCAAATTTTGTTTGGTTGGTGAATAGATGATAACTAGAGAAGAGTATTTAGGATGATCCAAATTGAAGATGATATAAAATTAAGATAAAGATAGGTATCTTTAATGAGGAAATATATACATTTTGTGATATTTTGCTATATGATGTTTTTGTGATAATCATATGTCTTTTCTAACAAAACAAAGGAACATAAAATACAGAATAAAACTCTCCTTATACTCTTTTCTAAAGACTAGAAAACTCCATATGTTAATAGGTGGTACTTCTAAACCTATATCATTGATTGAAAGTAGATGTAAGAGGACATTCTTTTAGCACACTCTAATAGCTGAAGCTATACAGGATTGATGATTCTAATATAGCATGCTGCTGAAAAAGAAATCTTGATTTGCTGATCCAGTTAATCATAAGAACTCATGTTTAAAAAATAAGATATGTCAGTCCAGCAGTTCACAATAAATGGCTGCCTGCTGGGCACTACAAAATTTATTTCAATTTATTATATATATTCAAGTGTGAATACAGCTGATCTCATACCACAACTCTTAATTTTGAACACAAGACCTCAAATGTTTATTTTTCACTGAACTCACCAATTATGTAGCCAGGCTTCCCTGGTGACTCAGCTGGTAAAGAATCTGCCTGCAATGCAGGAGACCTGGGTTTGATCCCTGGGTTGGGAGGATTCCTTTCAAGAAGAGAACAGCTAACCACTCCAGTATTCTGGCCTGGAGAACTCCATAGACTACTCCATGGGGTTGCAAGGAGTTAGACATGACTGAGCAACTTTCACTTTCACAGATTAATAAATCATACATCCTAACTCTATAGATTAAATTGATTAAAAAAAAAGAAAATGCCAACACAACAAAAAGAAAGGTGATATTATTAGATATATGTGCCCACTTCTCTTTTTGAAACCTAGAATTCCCAAAAATACATCAACAGTAGAGACGTTTGTGAAATCCAACTCAATGGCAGAGAGGAACAGATCAATTAAAATAGAATCATACAATACCTGAAGTTCTCTCTCACCCAGATACCAGGAAAGGTCTTCATAAAATCTTTGCAAAGCATTCAAGAATTGGTCCTGAAACAGATGAAATCTTAGTTCTCCTTCAGTTTTGGAAAACAGTCCCTAGCCATAGGCAAATAATTTATTATAATAGCAAAACCAAGAATAAGAAATAGCCCCATTTTCATACTGCCAACTTGTCATTGAAAAATATGAGAGTAACTTAGAACAAAAGCAGAAAATGGTTAGAAAAAAATAATGGCTTTACAGACAAAACAGTTCGATGTTCCTACACAATGACACGTGTACCCCAGTGTTCATTGCAGCACTGTTTATAATAGCCAAGACATGGAAACAACCTAGACGTCCATCAGCAGATGAATGGATAAGAAAACTGTGGTACATATACACAATGGAGTATTACTCAGCCCTTAAAAGAATACATTTGAATCAGTTCTAATGAGATGGATGAAACTGGAGTCGATTATACAGAGTAAAGTAAGCCAGAAAGAAAAGCACCAATACAGTATACTGACACATATATATGGAATTTAGAAAGATAGTAATGATGACCCTATATGGGAGACAACAAAAGAGACACAGATGTATAGAACGGACTTTTGGCCTCTGAGGGAGAAGGAGAGGGTGGGATGATTTGGGAGAATGGCATTGAAACCTGTATACTATCATGTAAGAAACGAAGCACCAGTCTATGTTCGATACAGGATACAGGATGCTTGGGGCTGGTGCACGGGGATGATCCAGAGAGATGATATGGGATGGGAGGTGGGAGGCGGATTCAGGATTGGGAGCTTGTATACACCTGTGGTGGATTCATGTCAATGTATGCCAAAACCAATACAGTATTGTAAACTAGAATAAAGTTAAAAAAAAAGGCAAAAAAATAAATAAAATAAAATATATTTGGAAAAAAAATAAAATGACACTTGTAGATATAATGTGTTTTAAAAAAAAAAGTATTGGGGGAAAAAGAGGTGTTCTGTGTTAACGGAGAAACTGATGGAAAGAAAAGGAAAAAAGAAAAAAAAAAAAAGCAGTGGATAGGCAATAAATGTGCTTCCAGCAGAAAACAACTTCTCATCCTCTTAAACTCCCAAGAAATTTCCGTATACATGAGAAAAGCCTTGATGTTTTGATTGATAAAGTGCTAGAATATCAACCTTAAATTCTACTACAGTTACTAAAACCATCCCATTGTGTCAAAAGACTGCTCAGGTAGAATTAATCATCTGTCCTTCAGTTTGAGTTGAATAATAATGAAAGAATTGGGAATTGAGACCACATGAGTTATTTAAATGTTAAATTTAGGGCATAGGGATATTTGTGTCAAATGCTCGACAATTATTTGTTTCAGGAGTTTTTTTCTTTGTGGGGTCAGGAAGAGAGGGTTGTGAAATAAAACAACAACCACAACAAAAACTTTGTTAAGAAATTTTTAAAAATGCACACCGATTTTATATCAAAAATATCAGCTTTCTTGCTTAAGCAAAAAGTCATTTTCATATTAAAATTCATTTTCCAAACTCAGTTCAAATTTTTTGCCAAAGGTCTTCCAAGGTGGCACAGTGGTAAAGAATCTCCCTGCCAATGCAGGAGACTCGGGCTCCATCCCTCGGTTGGGAAGATCTCCTGGAGGAGGAAATGGCAACCCACTCCAGTATTCTTGACTGGAAAATTCCATGGACAAAGGAGCTTGGTGGGTGGACTACAAACCACGAGGTCAGAAAGTCAGATGCAGTTGAGCAACTGAGCACAAACATATGCAAAACCTAATTTACCATTTCACAAACTAGAGCTTGTCTCATGTGTTCATTTGTTCTTTTGAATAAAATATTTAGAGGTACCTGGAGGACCTATACTTTAGTATACTGGTAACTGATTGCAGATATCTTAAGGGGTCCCATCTAACACTCCTACACACGTTTTGTTGTTGAAAAATGCATATACAGAAGTAGCCAAGATGGCAGAGTAGGGAGACCCTAACTTCACTTCCTCCCATGAGCACACCAAAACTGTAACTATTTACGTAGCAACTGTCAACTAGAACGGCCTACACACTAGTAGAAAAGATCTAAACTAAAGATACAAAGAAGGAATGTTCCCACATGAGACAGGCAAGAGGAAACAGTATACTCAAGACCCATACCCTCAGGTTGGTGAACCCTAAAAGAGAGATAATTATACTCCCAGAGATTCTTCTAAAAGGAGAAAGGTAACCAAGTCCCACATCAGGCTACCTCCACTCAGGGGTCCTGCACTGGGAACACAAGCCCTCAGATGTAGAGCTTTGAAGACCAGTGGGGTCTTAATTTTGGGAGACCCAGAGAACTGAGGAGAATAGATTCCACTATTAATGGGCTCACACAAAATTTGACATGATCCAGGACACAAGACAGAGGCAATAATTTGAAAGAACTCTGGGCAAATCCACCTCCTGATCTCAGAGAGTCTCCCGGAGAGACAGAAGGCAACTGGAGCTCACCTGGGGGACAAAGACACTGGCAGGAGGCATTTGGGGAAGCTTGCTCTACCATATGGACACTGGCGGTGGCAAGAACCATTTTGGAATCCTCTCTCTAGCTTATTAGCACTAGGAGCCAGCTGTGCAGAAGTAGTCATTTGAAAGGACCATGGGTCAGAGCAACTGGCTGATCGTGGAGAGCCTCCCAGAGACAGAGAAAAACACCATATTATACCATACAAACTTACAGTTATAAGATAAGTGATAATGTTCAACACGATCAATATAATTAATATTGCTGTGTGTTATTTATGAAAGTTGTTAAAATATAAAAGTTCTCATAACAAGGAGAAACATTTTTTTTTCTTTTGTATCTATATGAGATAATGTTCACAAAACTTACAGTGGTGATTATATCATGATATATGTAAGTTAAATTATTATGCTTATACACCTTAAGCTTATACAATTCTGCATGTCAGTTGTATTGCAGTAAAACTGGAAGGAAAAAACAGTATTATGATTACAGATAATATGTAATGTAATAAAGAGAAAGTTTCATTGCAATTCATTCTCATAAACCTATACATTCTACCAATTTAAATTAGTACTTGAGACTCACAGCTTCTTCAGAGAGTTAGGAACTAGTGCATCAGAACATTTTAAGTATTGATAGTATGTAGATAGAATGAACAGCTTAATTACATAGTGAAAGTAACAAATAAAGCAATTAATCATTTAATCTAATGTCATACCTTTAAGCAACTAGCTATCCAAATACCCAAGACCTCATTTGGAATATAAATCACTGTGAAATGTATCCAGAAAAAATAAAAAATAGTTGAGGTAGAAAAAAGATAGTGATTGCCAGAAAAAATATTTTGATGATAGGAATTAAGTAATTTTACTGAAAATGATGACCTGATAACCTGTCTCTGAAATCTAGCTATATGGTAGGCCCATTTCATCACTGGCAGACAACTAAGAATTTATGTTTCTTAAATTCAAGCTATCAATATATATCTACCTTAAGGCACACAGATATCTGACTCTTCTGACTACTTCTTTGATAAAAAACAAGTAGGAAACAATGCTGCTCATATGCTGCCACTGTTGTTTAGTTGCTCAGTTGTGTCCAACTCTTTATGATCCCATGGACTGTTGCTCATCAGGCTCCTCTGTCCATGGGATTTTCCAGGCAAGAATACTGGAGTGGGTTTCCATTTCCTTCTCCATATACTGCCATGGTTTAGTCTAAATATGAAAGTCAGAGCAGGTTGAAGAGTGAATTGTCAGACTTACCACAGCAGGAATTTCAGCTAATGAGTTCCCACATTTATGGCTAAATTTTGAAAGGAATCATTGACCTCTTTAGAATTTATCTATGGGGATGTTTTTAAACATAGTTATAATTTTATCTTAAAACTATTGCTGTTCATAGTATGTTGTTGATTTCATCTTAAAATTAACGACTGATCTGCTTTCTATCACTATAATGTTTTCTACAGTTTCCTACAATGGGATTCCTACAGTATGTAGACTTTACTATCTGAGTCTTTGTCATTTCATAGATTGCCTTTGAGATTCATGTTTATTGTTGGATTTATCATTCCTTTGAACTGTTTGATGTTACTCTATTTAATGTATATAGAAAGGTTTTATTTATCTAATATTTTAAAATGTGCAGCTACTTGAATGAGGTCAAAATAGATATTCATGTGAGTAAGGTTTACCAGTGCCATTTTTTCCAACAACATCTATTCACTTTCTGTCTCTGTGTCACATTTTGGCAATTCTTGCCATATTTGAAACTTTTTCATCTTTATTATATGTATTATAGTTATCTGTTATCAGTGATTTTTAACATTATTCTTGTAAATAACACAAAATTATCTCTTCAAAAACCATTTTTCACTGTTTACTACTATTCACTTTTTGTTTGCCTATTTTTTAATTTTTATTTTTAATTTAGGCTCTTCTGATATACATTTTTAGTTATTTATATGAAATAGTTATAAAGTCCTTATTTTCTAATACAAATGCTTAACAATATGAATATCTCTATAAGTATAACTTTGTTGACACTTGATATTTTTTATATCTGCTGTGCTTACTTTTATTGTCTACAAAATAATTGACTGCATTATCTATTGACCTGATATATGTTTTTATCTTTTAGAAAATATTTGCTTATAAATTCTGTTTAATTTTATTATAATGAGAGAATATGCCTCATGTAATTGTTGTTATTTGAAATGATGGATCATTTACTAGTTTAAATTTTTCTCAGAATTCTTTCACTAATTGTATAAAAACTTATTATTGACACACCACAGACAGTTTTGATGACTAAATTTTCTTTTCTATCTTACTTTTTAAAATTCTGGTCATTATTATCTCTTATTAGAATGTATCAATAAGCATATGTCCTTACCTCAGTCCTTAATACCTTTAAGTCATGTTCTACACCTTAAATAAATAGGCATTTAATATCAGTACAATGAAATATTTCAATGTACCTCATAAAGGCAGTAAAGTGACTTTTTATCAACCAGTATTCTTTTAAAATAAAACAATATACAAGGAATTTAATGTAACCCAGTAATATACTTCATATTAGCATTCATTCTCAATATTAAAACATGTGGCATTACTAATACAGTCTTAAGATGTACATCATAGTCACTTAATTAATCTGTCATATCTTATTAGAATCTGCTTTCAAAAACTGAGTTGTTCCTAGTAGGAAATATGATATTGATTATACAGTGATAAACCAGTTGTTGAGGGGTAAGTGATGACCATACCCCCAAAGACATCCATCTCCTAATCCCTGGAAACAGTGAATGTTAATTTATTGGATAAAAGAATATTGACAGAAATGGAGAGATCATCCTAGATTATCCAGTGAGCCCTAGATTCAATGTCAAGTCAGATGTCTTGACATTCAGTGTCAATGTCCTATCAGAGACACAGGGAAGATAGACGAACAGAGGAGAAGGAGACAGCATGACTACAAAATCGGAGGCTGGAGAGATTTAAGTACATTCTCAGGAACTCTGACAGTCGACAGAAACCAGAAAGGCAAGGAACGGGATCTCCCCTAGAATCTTTGAAGGGATTGAGGCCCTGTCAACATCTTGATTTCAGATTCTTTCCCTTCAGAACGGTAAGAGAATAAATATCTGTTGTTTTCAGCCACTTCATTATAGCAGCCATAGGAAACTAACACAACAGTATTTAAAAGGTGATTTTTTTCAAGATTAGTTATTTTTAAACAATATGAATGTTAAGGCCTGCAAAGAGATCTCCTTTTAAACAAATAGATTATAATTTGTATTTAATAAGTTATAAATAGTTGTATGTCTTATGTGCTACCACAAATTTGAAGTAAAGACATAGTCAAATCCATGTTATGTTATAATAATAAACACTTGACAAGTTACTAAAATAAATTACACAAGATGAAATAAAATAAACTTCCTTTAACAAATAGGATTTTATTTTTCATACAAAATACTGTGTTTCTTTTTCAGAAATATTTTGACAAGTAATAGTGAGGATTGAATTTGGAATTTGCAGAATAAGACAACTTAACATAGTCATATAGTGCGATATCCTAGCTGATAGTTATGTGTTTTCATACCCTCTTACATGTTGCAAGTGTTAATCCAGACATCCTCTTATACTTTCAATGCCAGTACTACAACTTGTCACCTAAATCACTGTAATTAAGCATTCTCTCTAGTTGCTGATTAAAGTATGCTGATGAACGTCCCCACTGGATTTAAGAGCCTCTCTCATAACATCTACAGTAATCATCACATATTATAATGTCTTTTTGCTGAAGACTTCTTAAATAATCTAAAATTTAAATTGAACAAGTCTTTGATTATTGCAATCTAAAGTTCAACAGGCGCTTAATCAGAAAGGTGTAAGTATCATACCATTGACATCTACTCAGCAATAGGATAATATATATCCAGGGAAATAAATACTTAAACACTTTGGTCATAGATTCATGTCACTTTAAAAATTAACATCAACATATAAACCAGAAATTTTTTTTCTTAAAAGGGAGCAGCCTAACAAGAGGTGGTATTTTTGAACTGAGCATTTACAACATTCAAATGATCCATTTCTGAAGACTTTAAGATGCACATACTTAATATGCAGACCACTAAAATTCAAATCAAGTAGAAGTTCAAAAAACACATATTAAAGTTATTATTTAATCAGGTACATATTATTCATAAATAAAGAAGAAGAATGATATACTAATTCAAGTTCAGATTTTCAAAATATGTATGTCTTCAAACGTGGGGAGAAGAAACTGGTCCATGAGCTCCATGATTTGTAATGTGGTTTAAGCACACACACACACACAATCATCACTATAAAAAGCATATGATCCTCTATCACCTAGGATCCAGAGTATAGGGAGTATATATATCCAGAGTATCCAGGGTACAGCGAGTACAGCATGATCCTGGCCCTAAACATCCATTCTTCTGACTCACACATCTCAGTCTTCAAAGAAATGCCTCTCCACATCCTTTCCTTTATGGACATGAAACAAAAGATGGCTGAGTTCTAATGCCAAAGTGATTTGTGGTTTTCCACTGCCAGTAAGAGACACGAACATTTATTTGTAGGGTAAGAATAAGAAATTTAATTAAAACCATTTAGATTTGAAATCATTTTTTATAAAGTATTCATGAAGCACCTCTCATCTTCGCAGATTTTTAAATCTGGATAATTCCTTAATGTGTGCTATTCGGAAAGTTTCTATTGACCCTTAAGAGCCAGAGAGTACAGAGGTTTACGTTTTGTAGGTTTGCCCACATGACTGACTATGGGGTTGTGAGGGACTCAGTTCATTTCAGTCCTTTAATTTCCCATAATACAACAGAAAAGAGCGATGGCAGAAGAAATCAATCCCAACTTATCCCTTGTCGAATATCAGCAAACACAATGTCACAAAACCAATGTGAAGAAATGGAATATAGATTTTCTGCTGGCATTTGTAAAGTGTTTGTGTCAAAGTATTTTTCTAATACAGAGAAGGTTAGAACTTAACAAATTATAGCACATGTTTCTTCTAAACTGCTATGTTGGCTGTTTGGACTAATTTTAATAGCATTTTTCTTTATAAAAATATTTAACCCAATGTGATCAGATGCATTCCTTTCATTATTCCTCATTCACACACAAATTTGCATATCATAAGCATATAGAAAATTTCTAAAAACCTGTTTTTCAGATTATATATTTATCTACTGGAATTAAAAATAGACCCATGTATCAAAAATTTAGTTTTTGCCAACTATGCTTAGCTTCCCGTGCATATATTAAAAAAGGTGTACCTTACTTTCATCTCACAGTGTTACAGCTGCTATAGGTAATTTATATTTTAATATACATTAAAATAAAATATGTAAATGCTATTATTTGCATAATAAGAGATTATATTGTTTTAAATATGCAAAACTTTAAAATATTTTATTTATATTCATCAATAATTATATTTAAATAATATGTCACATGTTTAATTTCACCAACATTTCTTTAGAAGGAATGATGCTAAAGCTGAAACTCCAGTACTTTGGCCACTTCATGAGAAGAGTTGACTCATTGGAAAAGACTCTGATGCTGGGAAGGATTGGGGGCAGGAAGAGAAGGGGGACGACCGAGGATGAGATGGCTGTATGGCATCACGGACTCAATGGACCTGAGTCTGAATGAACTCCGAGAGATGGTAATAAACAGGAGACCTGGCATGCTGCAATTCATGGGGTCGCAAAGAGTCGAACACGACTGAGCGACTGAACTGAACTGAACTGAACTAGTCCATGACATTAATTCACTGGTTCATAAGATGTCTATGTTCAGCCTTGCCATCTCCTACTTCACCATGTCCAGTTCACCTTGATTCATGGACCTAATATCCTAGGCTCCTCTGCAATATTATTCTTGGCAGCGCTGGACTTTACTTTCACTACCAGACATATCCACAGCTGAGCACTGTAATGCTTTCTCCCAGTTACTTCATTCTGTCTGGAATTACTAGTAATTGCCCTCCACTCTTCCCTAGTAGCATACTAGACACATTTGGACCTGTGAAGCTCATCTTCTGGAATGATATCTTTTTGCTTTTTCATACTGCCCATGGAGTTCTCCAGGCAAGAATACTGGAGTGGGTTGCCATTTCCTTCTCCAGTGGACCACATTTTGTCAGATCTCTTCACTATGTATGAATCCATCTTTTTTGAGTGGCCCTGCACAGCATGGTTCTTGGCTCATAGCTTCATTGAGTCATGCCAGCCCCTTTGCCACAACAAAGCTGTAATCCATGAAGGAGTTTGCTACTGTATCTTTGTAGTATAGCCTGAAGTCATGGACCCTGATTCCTCCAGTTCCATTTTCTTTCTCAAGATTGCTTTGGCCATTTGAAGTCTTTTATGTTTCCATACAAATTATGTTTTGTTATAGTTCTGTGAAAAATGACTTTAGTAAATTGATAGGGATTGTATCAAAGCTGCAGATTGCTTTGGGAAGTGTAGTCATTTTTCACAATATGAATTGTTCCAGTCCAAGAACATGGTCTATCTCTCCATCTGTTTGTTTTATCTTTGATTTCTTTCAGTATCTTGTAGTTTTCTGAGTAAGGGTCTTTTGCCTCCTCAGGTAAGTTTATTCCTAGGTATTCTGTTCTTTTCCTTATGATAGTAAATGGAATTGTTTCATTAATGCCTCTTTCTTGTCTTTCACTATCAGTGTGTAGAAAGGCAAGAGATTTCTGTCTATTAATTTTATAACCTGCAACTTTACTGAATTCGTTGATGAACTCTAGTAGTTTTCTGGTAGTGTCTTTAGGATTTTCTATGTATGATGTCATCTGCTAACATGATCATTTTACTTCTTTTCTAATTTGTATTTCTTTTCCTTCCCTGATTGCCATAGCTAGGACTTCAAAAACTATGTTGAATGGTAGTGGCAAGAGTAGACATCCTTGTCTCATTCCTGATGTTAGAGGAATGCTTTCAGTTTTTCACTATTGAGAACAATGTTAGCTGTGGCTTTGGGGTGTTATGGTCTTTATTATATTAAGCTAGGTCCCCCTTATTGGGCTTCACAGTGGTTCAGAAGTAAAAAAAATACCTGCAGTGAAGGAGATGCAGGAGACACAGATTTAGTCTGTAGGTGGAGAAGAACCCCTGGAGGAGGGTATGGCAACTCCTTCCAGTAATCTTGCCAGGAAATCCCATGGACAGACTGGACAGAGAAACCTAGCACACTAAGGTCTATTAGGTTTCAAAGAGTCAGACACAACTGAAGCGACAGAAGCACGATCATGAGATTCCCTCTATGTCCACTTTCTGGAGAGTTTTTACCATAAATGTGTGTTGGATTTTGCCAAAATCTTTTTCTGTGTCTTTGGGGGTGATCGTACATTCTTTTGTTCTTCAATTTGAAAATATGGTATATCACATTGATCGATTTGTGTGTACTAAAGTATCCTTAGATCCTTGGGATAAATCCTACTTGGTCTTTACTTATGATCCTTTTAATGTGTTGGATTCTGTTTACTAGTATTTTGTTGAGAATTTTTGCATTTGTGTTCATCAGTGACCTGTAATTTTTGTAGTATATCTTTGTCTGGTTTTCCTATCAGGGTGATCTTAGCCTTGTGGGATGAGTTTGGGAGTGTTTCTTTCTCTGCAATTTTTTTGGAAGAGTTTAAGAAGGATTGGTATTAGCACTTCTGTAAAATGTTTGACAGAATTCTCCTGTGAAGCCATCTGGTCCTGGACTTTTGTTTGCTGGAAGATTTTTAATCACACTTTCAATTTAATTACTTGTGGTTGGTCTGTTCATATTTATTCCTGATTTAGTCTTGGAAGTTTGTCTCTTTCTAAGAATTTGTCTATATCTTCCAGGTTGTTAATTTTATTGGCATACAGTTACTAGTAGTAATCTCATAAGATCCTTTGGATTTTTGTGGTGTTAGTTGTAACATCTCCTTTTTCATTTCTAATTTTATTGAGTTGAGTCTTCTACCATTTTTTCCTTAATGAATCTGACTAAACGTTTATCAATTTTGTTTATTTTCTCAAAGAACCAGCTTTTAGTTTCATTGATCTTTGCTAGTGCTTTCTTCATTTCTGTTTCATTTGTTTCTTCTAAATTTTATGATTTTTTTCCTTCTACTGATTTTGGATTTTGTTTATTCTTTCTCTAATTGCTTTACATGTACGGTTAGGCTGTTTATTAGAGGTTTTTGTTTGTTTGTTTGTTTGGTTTTTTTTTTTGAGAAATTCTTGGAAATAGGCTGGTTGCAGAGCTAGGGCAGGAAAAGAGTAGGGTAACCCTGAAATATCTTATATGCAGAAAGTAAGAAAATGCTCTAAGAATAATGGGACAGGTGAAAAGAGGATAGAACACTATTAAAATTGGGAAACTTTGATTACAAGTAATAATAAGAGTGACAGATTATAAATAATTAAATAAGAAAGGAATTTAGTAGTCTTTATTAGCCAAAGGGGGAGGCAGAAAGAAACAAAGTGGAACATAAAGAATCAAAAAGAAAGATTATACATTGTTAAAAGACTGTCAACTAATAGAAAAATAATTAGAAAATCACCATCAAACATCATGAAAATAATTGATTCATGCAAGAATCAAAATAAATTCTAAAATTAGTTGGTATGCATTGTGTGAGAAACAGGATATTTATAAAAACTCAAAGTATTACCCCACAAAAATATTTATAATTAACTTTAAATCATGGCTACATTGTAGATGGACTTCCCTGGTGGTTGAGTGGTAAAGAATCTACCTGCCAATGCAGGAGACACAGATTTGAACCCTGGGTCAGGAAAAGTCCCTGGAGAAGAAACTGGCAACCCACTCCAGTATTCTTGCCTGCAAATTCCCATGGACAGAGGGAGCCTGGTGGACTATGGTCCACAGGATGGCAAAAAAGTTGGAAATGAAATTAACAAAATGCAGAACATGGTCTATGAGTGACTCCTGATACACTGCATGAAGATGCCCCAAATGACTGCCCCAAATCAACAAAAATCTAAGCTTAAATCATTGAACACAATGCCAGGTGAAAGTGAAAGTTGCTCAGTTGTGCTTTACAGTCCATGGAATTCTCCAGGCCAGAATACTGGATTGGGCAGCCTATCCCTTCACCAGTAGATCTTTCCACCCAGAAATCAACTGGGGTCACCTGCATTGCAGGTGGATACTTTACCAACTGAGCTATGGGGGTCAGGAGTACACTGCAAAATCAGTCAGTCAGTTCAGTCACTCAGTCATGTCTGACTCTTTGCAACCCCATGGACTGCAGCATGCCAGGCTTCCTGTGCCTCACCAACTCCCGGAGCCTACTCAAAGTCACGTCCATTGCATTGGTGATGTCATCCAACAACCTTATCCTCTGTCATCCCCTTCTCCTCATGCTTTCAATCTTTCCCAGCATCAGAGTCTTTTCCAATGAGTTGGTTCTTCAGATTGTCAAAGAATTGGAGTTTCAGCTTCAGCATCAGTCCTTCCAATGAACATTCAGGACTAATTTCCTTTAGGATTGACTGTTTGGATCTCCTGGCAGTCCAAGGGACTCTCAAGAGTCTTCTGCAACATCACAGTTCAAAAGCATCCATTCTTCAGCACTCAGCTTTCCTTATAGTCTAACTCTCACATCCATACATGACTACTGGAAAACCATAGCTTTGACTAGATGGACCTTTGCTGGTAAAGTAATGTCTCTGTTTTTTAATATTCTGTCTTGTTTTTCATAGATTTTCTTCCAAGGACCAAGCATCTTTTAATTTCATGGTTGCAGTCACCATCTGCAGTGATTTTGCAGGCCCAAGAAATAAAGTCTCTCACTGTTTCCATTCTTTCCCCATCAATTTGCCATGAAGTGATGGGACCAGATGCCATGATCTGAGATTTGTGAATATTGAGCTTTAAGCCAGTTTTTCACTCTCCTCTTCCAGATTCATCAAGAGGCTGTTTAGTTCTTCTTCACTTTTCTGCCATAAGGGTGGAGTCATCTGCATATCTGAGGTTATCGATATTTCTCACAGCAATCTTGATCCCAGCTTGTGCTTCATCTAGCACAGCATTTTTCATGATGTCCTCTGCATGTAATTTAAATAAGCAGGGTGACAATATACAGACTTGACATACTCCTTTCCCGATTTGGAATCACTCTGTTGTACCATGTAAAGTAACTAGCCTGTAATCCTTCAAAGTGTTCAGTTCATATGAAAGAAAAATGAAGAAAGACTGAGGAACATTTCTAGACTGAAAGAGACTAAAGCATCCTGACACTTAAGTACAACATGTGCTTTTGGGTTTAATCTTGCACCAGAAGTGAATGAGTTCTCTGAAGGTGGCAGTATTTTACCAACATCAATTTCCTGCCTGTGATAGGTTTACCTTGCTTACCTAAGGACTTTCCTTGTTTTTATTAACTAAGGAGGAAATATTTTAAGGATTATTATGGACTGTGATTTCTTATATACTTCAGAAAACTATTAAGCTGCATGGGCAGAAAGTGAGAGACATAAATGGAGATTGGCAGAGGGAAAGTGAGAGAGACAGAAAATATGGAAAATGTTGACAACTGGGAAGGCTTCATGAAGGCTGTAGAGGAATTTTGTGTACTTTCTTACAAATTTTCTGCAAATATGACACAATTCCCAAAAATCAAAGTGTGATAAGAATTAATGAAATTACATGGAGAAATTTTATATCCCACTGTAGAACTCCTGAATCAGCATGTGGACTTTTAGTAAGCAATTTATATACACATCTATATTTGTGTTAAACTGTCTTAGACATGCATAAAATCAACCATGATTGTTAATTTTAGATATGATAATGGAAATATTCAAGAAAAGGCTTATCATTAAGAGGCATGTGTCCCATCACTTCATGGCAGATAGATGGGGGAAACAGTGGAAACAGTCTCAGACTTTATTTTTCTGGGCTCCAAAATCACTGCAGATGGTGATTTCAGCCATGAAATAAAAGACGTGTACTCCTTGGAAGGAAAGTTATGACCAACCTAGATAGCATATTAAAAAGCAAAGACATTACTTTGCCAACGAAGGTCTGTCTAGTCAAGGCTACGGTTTTTCCAGTGGTCATGTATGGATGTGAGAGTTGGACTATAAAGAAAGCTGAGCACCGAAGAATTGATGCTTTGGAACTGTGGTTTTGGAAAAAACTTGAGAGTCCCTTGGACTGCAAGGAGATCCAACCAGCCCATCCTAAAGACCAGTCCTGGGCGTTCATTGGAAAGACTGATATTGAAGCTGAAACTCCAATACTTTGGCCACCTGATACAAAGAGCTGACTCATTTGAAAAGACCCTGATGCTGGAAAAGATTGAGAGCAGGAAGAGAAGTGGATGACAGAGGATGAGCTAGTTGGATGGCATCATCAACTTGATGGACATGGGTTTGGGTGGACTCTGGGAGCTGGTGATGAACAGGAAAGCCTGGTGTGCTGCAGTTCATGGGGTCACAAAGAGTCAGACATGACTGAGCGACTGAACTGAGCTCAATGAAATAGTTATCAACAAAATGCTATGGTATCTGAAATTTTCTTTGAAATACTATGAGGTAGGGATGAAGTTGATAAGAGTGTAGATTTAACAGGATGTTGAGTACTTTGAGTTCAGTAGGCTACTTGTTCATTTTTCCTGTTTTTAGAAATGGCAGAAGTCTTCCACAACAAAAAGTACATTTGAAAAAAAAAATATATATATATATATATATATATATATATATATATATCTTGAAAATAAAGACCATTAAGAAAAGATGAAAGGAAATTATTAAGTTGTCCAGGAGGGGACTTAAAAACAATTTCCAGAGAAGACAAATTCATTCCTATTTAATTTTGTTTCTATTATTGCCTTCCCTATGTTTCATATGATCTCCTTTTTATAATTAAAGACATTACCATAATTATACAATTAAGTTTGCTCAATAAGCAAAACCAAATATTGTGTTAAGCAGACTTAATACAATATTTTTTTCATTTAAAGTAATAACTTGTTATGTTCAGTCTATGTTTCATCAGTAAAGCAATGACAACATTAAGGTTTTCATCAAATGTATGGATTAGAAGGTAATTTCACCAGGGCCAATGAAAGATACTAAGTGCTTTAAAGCTTATCATCTCCCCAAATTTTAACACTTCACTAAATTTTTCTTTCTGGCAATTAAATTTACAAGCCTTTGAATATGAAGAAGCTGGTAGGAGACCCCAGAAGACATCAATTAGCATTTTATCACAGAAGGAGAGGACCTAACTCTGAGTGCTAATAAATGAGTATGTTTGAGAAGGAAAAGGTCAAAGTACCATCAATTAGAGTATTAAAAAGAAAAGAGAAAAAGGTACAGAGAGCCAGAGGTGGCAATCCTTAGAAGGGACCACTTCTGAGAGAGAGAAATTTAAAAGACATGTCCCTTAGAACTAGCAAATAATAGTAAAAATAAAAATGTAACTAATGATAAGAGTATTACTGAAACATGAGGGTACCAAAAATCAGAGGAAGCCAGACCAAAAAGAGTATCATTACACTGAGAAATAAAAAGCCACCCAAAGCCATAATCCTCCCTATTGATAATGCACTCAATTATTTTAGGAAAAGTCAACACACTTAAAACAACAGCAACAAAACAAAATCATTAAATCTACAAAAGGTGTACATAGAATAAAAAGAACATGAGAATCAAAAATTTTAGCAGACATAAGTATGGAAGATCTATGTTAGAAACATAAGGAAAAATTTAGACAACTTTGCAACTCAAACAAAATTTCTCAGTTTTTATTTCTGAATTGGTATATACTGATGGTAGATCACTCAGTAAAGAGTCTCCCTGCAATGCCGGAGAATCGGGTTCAATCCCTGAGTGAGGAGATTCCCTTGGAGAAGGAAGTGGCAACCCACTCTAGTATACTTGCCTGGAGAATTCCATGGACAGAGGAGCCTGATGGGCTATAGTCCATAGGGTCACAAAGAGTCGGATATGACTGAGTGACTAACACTTCACTTCTAAGCACACATAAACAAAAACTCTTTGTGCTTCTCAATATATTTTTAGAGTGTAAAGGGATTCTAAGATTAATAATTTAATATACATATAACTGAAGATATTGAAGAATAAAAACAAAGTGATAGAAGAAAACCTATATTTAAAACTCTAAGTCAAGGAACCTTTCCTGAGTAAAATAAAACTTTCATCTGCATACCGAAAGAGTATATAGAGAAACCAAGGACAGTTGGCTCCAAACTTCCAGCTCTAAGGAATACACTAAGAACGTGAAAGTCTCTCAGCCGTGTCCAATTCTTTATGACTCCAGGGACTATATAGTCCAGGAATTCAGCAGGCCAGAATACTGGAGTGGGTAGCCATTTCCTTCTCCAGTAGATCTTCCTGACTCAAGAATTGAACTGGGGTCTCTTGCATTCGTGGGTGTATTCTCCACCAGCTGAGCTATCAGGGAAGCCATAATAAGGCAAGCCATATTAGCACATACTAAGAATATGTGCTATCCTAATATCAGCTAGAGGACTGTGTTTTCTATTTTATTTTTAATCATAGGATAATTACTTTACAATATTGTGATGGTTTCTGCCATACATCAACGTGAATCAGCTATAGGTATACATATGTGCCCTCCCTCTTAAACCCCCTCCTACCTCCTCCCCATCCCACCCTCTAGGTTGTCACAGATCATCAGGTTCCCTTTGTTAAATAGCAAATCCAGGTATACAGTGAGACTTGTGCCTGAAATTTTGATCCATTTTCCAAAAGCAAGATCAACTGTAAGTAAGTGAATTGAGTTCTGGTATCTATCTTGTAGAGGATGTGGGCAACTTTTTAGCTTCTTTGCATCTTAGTTTCCTCATCTGTAAGATAAGATAATAATAGCTTCTATTCTATACAGATTTTGTGAATTTTAAAATATTTATATATTTTAAAAATTTAGAAGCATTCAGACATGGAGAAATCACTCAAATGTTCATTATTGTTATTATCAATATTTAAGCAAATATCCTTACAATATAGGTACACACAGACTTCCAGTCAAAATTTCCTAGTTCCTAGAAAAATTTCCACTCATTAAAAATTTCATAGGTTATTCTGATATTCACAATTTTTTGAAATATCATTTCAGTTCCTGTATCTCAAATAATGTTTAAGTGTTTATTCCACTTTTAACCATTAGAATTGATGTTTTCTGTAGTGTTCTAAGACTCTTCTCCATGTTGAGGAAGTTTGCTTTCATTCTACAATTAACAGGAAATTTTACACAGAAGAAATAAAAATTTTTATCAAATAACATTTAAGATGTCAAAATTATTATCTGACTTTTCTCATTTGCATAAATGGACACACTAGTAATTATCTTTAGTTTTGATAGCCTTTGCTGACTTGGTTCTGTGTTCAAATGTTAATACACAACTTCATATGACTTTTTATTACTTACTCTGTCATTTCTTTTGATTCTCTTGAATCTACACTTGTTTTTAATACATTTTTGAGGACAATTATTGACATTTCATTAACCTGGGTTTAAAGTATTCAGTGGATAGTTATTTTAGAGAATACTTCTAAAACTTATTTTATACAGGACAAGGCAATACCTTCACTCTCTATAGAGTTTCTGTACTCTTTAAAAGTTTAATATTTCTGGGGTCATTTAATTTGGTTTTGACAAGGAAAACAGGCAAAAATTAGTGAAATCGTCATCTTATAATAACATCAGATTTTTTAAAATGAATCAAAACACTGGCAAATACATAGAAAGCAAACAAATACTTCAGAATTTAAGAATGGTCACCTAACTGTAATTACCTCTCCTAATACCATTGACAGATTTTAGATTTAGTGGTATTCCTAAATTAAGACAATCTACAAAATATGGAAAGTGAAAAATATGATCTTTAAAAGCATAATTAATGTAAACATTCCCAGTTATTAAAATTTATAACTCCTATCAACTATTAAAAATTAACCTCTTTGTTGTTCAGGAATTTTTTATAAATACATGTAATAAAATTCCACATATATCATATAAATATATATTGCTTTTGATCAATGAATTATGAATAATTCACAATTCCAAAAGTAAAAATTTACAGTCCATTTCACAGTAAGAGAAGAAAAAATGCATTTTCTTCTATAGCTTTCTATAAGGTTTGCCATATATGTTCTCATAAAATAACAAGGAATCTAAATATTATAGAATTTGCCTGGTTAGTGCTGAAAAGTCAATAGTGAACATATATATACACATCAGCTTTTAGAAGTCAGTAACTAAAGGTAATGAAATAATCAAGATTTAATTTGCATTTAAGAATAAAAAAATATTGGGTATCAGCAAGTATTCAGATTTATTGAGTCAAAAATGCTGTTACAGCTCATGTATACATGGAACATTAGTCATTCATTTTGTTAATCTAACATAATATGGAGTATAGTTTTTCAGAACATCAAAATAATAGCTTTTACTTCATTTCCTCACTTCTATAAGGACATGCACAATAGACTCTGCAGCTACATATGCACCCTATTAGGGCTAATTGAAAATAGATGGTACAATTAACCTGCTTCTTAGTAAAAAGCATTAACACTTAATGTGAAAGTCTAATCACAATAAAAAGAGGTTCACATTGGAAGAAAATGTGGTGAATAATTCAAAATCATCTGATTGTCTCATATAAAGTAAATTAAAGAAAGAAAAAGTTAATATAACAACACCAAAAGCAGCAATTATATCATTTGCATTTCTAATCTTTGCTTTCCTTCTCAGATATATTCAATTTCAGAAGATTCTATAAATGAATTAGCACAATGACTCATAGTATGTAGGTGCAACATAGCAAAACTCAGCAGGTGGTCATAGAACAAAAAAGCAGTAACCCTAACCACTAAAATACAAAGTATGAAAACTACCTGGATTATTTTAACAAATTTCATTAAACACAGATTTTTTTTTTATGACACTATAACTCAAAATTCAATAAGCTCTTTAAAGATATCAAATATATTATTCAGTAAATCATTTTTAATTTTGTGTTAAGTATAGTTGATTTATAAGATTATACCAGTTTCAGGTATACAGCATAGTGACTCAGCATGTTTACTGATTATACTACATTAAAAGTTATTAGAAAACAATGGCTATAATTCCCTGTGCTGTATGATATATCCTTGTTGTTTATCTATTTTATATATAGTAGTTTGTATTTCTTAATCCCATATCCCTGTCTTGCTTGTCTATACAGTCAAGCCACCTCAAGATGGCTATTCTCTTGCTCTGTGTATTTCCCCTGCTGGACCACTCTCTGCTTTACCTAAATACTACTCACATGACCTGCTTGCCCTGATCCAGCTAGTGATCGTTCTCATCCTTAGGCCAGAAGAGCTCCACTTGCTAGTTTATTAAAAGGAAACCTCTGCCCTCTTGAAGCTCCTTAAACTAAGGGGCCTTGAGAGACATGCTGCTCCACCTTCTGGTTTCCCCGGTAACTAATGGGCCAACCAGACATCAATTCACTATATAAAAAGTAGATACCTCCTCCCCTGAGTAGCAAAGTTGGCTGCCGGAGCTTGTTGTGTGCTCGCCTGCCTGCCCGCCAGCCTACACACATTGTGGAGTGTCACTCTAGGAAATTTTGCTTCAGACATGTAAGATCCCCTACCACCAATAAGCCACTGGTGTCTCTGTCACTGTTTCTGGGCTCTTCTGTCTCTAGGCTGGGCAGCTTGAGGCTTGCAGGCCTGCGGGGTGCAGCCCAATAATTGGTGACCTGGTTGGGAGGCTGAGGAAATTTCCAAGAGCCCTCAGTACGTCAGGAAATAAAGTTTAGGGGTTACCCACGATCATGGTGGTCCCTGTGACAGCTGACCACCATGAGATGTTCTGTCATACTGATGATGTCTTCAGAGTCTCTTCCCAGTTTAAAGGTAGTAGCCCTATGCTCATGGCTTGTTTGACTGCAATGGGGGAATGGCCGCTGAATACAGACAAAATGCAAGGATCTCTATTATCTATCAAATACTTGGATGTTATCTGCTTGGGTAAAATAAGCATATCCCTGACACACACACCCAGCCCCCTTAAGTAATTATAGAAACAGGCTTTATTAACTTAGAGACAGGCATGTGAATTGAGCTCGGCCAGTTATCCTGAGGGATTGGTTTGGGACCTGTGGTGATGGCAAAATAATGAGTATCTTTGGGCTTCTGGTCCTAGCTATGGAAGGGGCAGGGCAGTGGTATAGTGTGGTGGAAGAACGCAGCTCTAGCATGCTGTAGAGTGCAGCTCTGTGCAATCCACAGCGTGTTACAGCAGGTGGAAGACATTACAAAAGACCTACTCAAGTTTTCGGCAATGCAGAAACCCAATATTCAGGGTCAGGAACAGATGTGAGGAACATACAGGACCCCCATGGACATCCATAGTGACCTAGGAATACACTTTACCAGACACAAAGTTCAGGAGTGGCTGACAAAAGTGGCATATGCTGGCATTTCCCCTGCCCTACAAGCAGTCTACTGCAGGGATAATTGAAAGGATGACTGGGTTACTTAACAACTGAGGCAAGAAGCTTGTTCTCTCCACAGGTGTAAATATCCCAGGAGCAATCACTGCAGTGCTTACACCACATTAATCCAAAAGTAACAAGTCACCCCAACCTGAATTCAACTGTTTTAGCCCTTGCTGCAGGATCTATCCCCAGAAACACACATGAAAAAACCCTGGGGCTGACAGGTAAGTCCCTGGTACATTGGGATTGTTGATGCCACATGGGGAATAGGATTAGAAAAGAATAATTGGGGTTGACATATATACACTATTGATATTGTGTATAAAATAGATAACTAATGAGAACCTGCTGTGTAGCACAGAGAACTCTACTCAATGCTCTGTTGTGACCTAAATGGGAAAGAAATGCAAAAAGAGGGGATCTATGTATACACACAGCTGATTCACTTTGCTGTACAGCAGAAACTAATATAACATTATAAGGCAACTATTACTTACACTGCAGTAAAAATTAAAAGAAAAATCTAGTAAGAAAAATGTTGCTATATATAAAACAGAAATGGGTTACATATGTTCATTAAAATATGTGCACAACTTATTCATAATACCACAAATGGAATAACCTAAGTGTTCAGAGTAAGAAAATGGGAAAATAAATTATGGCATAATCACAACAGATACTACACAGCGATAAAAATTAATGAACTATAACTACATTTTAAAACAGGTATGAATTGTCACAAACCTAATGCTGTAAAAGATAACATTACTGTCTGTATCATATAATTCTATTTATGTAAAATTCAAAATAGGCAAAATTAATCTATAATGTTAGAAGTCAGAAGTGCCCTTATCCTTGGAGAGGGGTAATGACTGAAGGGAAGCTTATGAGGAACTTTTGGCACTCTAGTGATGTCTTGGTTCTTGAACCCAGTTTTGCTTACATGTATGTGTTCAATTTGTAAAAACTGTTTTGATCTTTATACTCATGATTTGCATGCTTTCTCCCTTGTATGTTATCAATTAAATAATTGCTTGCAAAATTTAAAATGAAGAATTTATAGATTTCACCTGTATTCTGCCCTGTCCCAGGTAAGACTACTAAAGTAATTAATCCGATTCCTTACTGAAGAAAGGCACCATTCTATTAATGTTGTGGTGTCTTAGACTGAATCTCTAATATTTGGCACCAACTATGGGGATGGTGGGTAGATAGGTAGTTTTGGTACTGTTCAGTTCAGTCGCTCAGTCGTGTCCGACTCCCCACGAGTACTGTAGGCCAGGACAAAACTGCAGTCAGATATGGTATTATCTCAGAATGCTATTAACGCTTGTATTTTGCTTGATGGTCTTGACTTTCCTTTATTTTTCCTGTTATACAGCTTACATTTGATCCCTAGTCTGAGCGACTGGGTGACAAAGGTGGTCTCCTGCTGAGTTTGATTGTTTGGTCTACAGTGAGATATCTTTGTCTTCTCAACTTCCATGAAAAATTGACCCAGTAAGCACCTGGCTCTAAAGTTTGCCCACTTTTGGGGCTTGGGATTGCATTTTGCTTTTATATTGTATCTGTTGCTATATACCCCTGCATACTTGACCCAGGGATA
Organism: Nanger dama; assembly: GCA_917880005.1. Taxonomy (NCBI): domain Eukaryota; kingdom Metazoa; phylum Chordata; class Mammalia; order Artiodactyla; family Bovidae; genus Nanger; species Nanger dama. The sequence goes on along the minus strand of CAKJTW010000054.1, from coordinate 11,661,007 downwards.
TTACAGAAGAGGAGTAGACCAAGACTGGAAAAGGTCATGAAGGATAATTAGAGATGTATTATAGTCAGGCCACTCAAGATGGCTACTCTCTTGCTCTGTGTATATCCCCTGCTAGACCAGGCTCTGCTTCACTTACATCCAACTCACATGAACTGCTTGCCACCTGCTCCAGTAGTGATTGTTCTAATCCTTAAGCTAGAACAGCTCCACCTACAATTTATTAAAGGGAAATCTCTGCCCTCATGAAGCTCCATAACTTGAGAGTCTGAGAGGGAATCACCCCACCTTCTGATTTCCCTGGTAACTGATAAGCCAACCTGATGTCAATTCCCCATATAAATGGTAGCTGCTATCTCCTCCTCTCCTGAGTAGTGAAGATGGCTGCTATAGCAGGCCTGCTTGCCAGCCAGCCAATGTGGGGTGTTACTCCAAGATGTTTAGCTTCAAATTTGTAAGATTTCTTATTCAATAAGCTGTTGATATCTCTGTCACTGTCTGTGGGCTCTCTTTTGTTTCAAGGCTGAGCAACTCCAAGTCTTACACACCTGCATGGTGAAGTCCAACACCTTCCCTCCTTTCCCTCTCCCCCAGTGGTAAACACTAATTTGTTTTCTTTATCTGTGTAGAGTTTGTTTCTGTTTGGTTATATACATTAATTTTTTTTTAGATTCCACATGTAAGTGATATACAGTATTTGCCTTTTTCTCTGACTTATTTCACTAAGTATAATGTCCTCTAGGTTTATCCATGTTTCTGCAAATGGCTTAATTCCATTCTTTTTTTACAACTGAGTAATAAAATATTGTGGATATATACATTATCTTAATCCATACATCTGATGAACACCTGGGTTGCTTCCACGTACTGCCTATTGAAAATAGTGCTGCTATGACTATGGGGTGCATGTATCATTTTGAATTAGTGATCTCATATTTTTTCAGATATGCATCCAGGAATCAGTTGGTATGTTGTGTGGTAGTTCTTTTAGTTTGGGGGACCCTCCATACTGTTTTCCATAGTTGCTGAGCCAGTTGACATACCCACCCACAGTGTTACAGGGGTTCCCTCTTCTCCACATTCTTGCTGCGTTTGTTGATTTTTTTGATAGCCATTCTGACAGGTGTAAGGTGATATCTCGTTTGTATTTGCATGTCCCTGATTAGTGATGTTGAGAATCTTTTTATGTGCCTCTTGGCAACCTGAACGTCATATTTGGAAAAAATCTATTTAGATTTGGTGGTCTGCTTTTTGATATTTGAGTTCTGTAAGCTGATATATTTTGGGTATTAACCCCTTGTTGGTCATATCATTTGAAAATATTTTCTCCCATTCTGTAGGTTCTTTCTGATGGTTTCCTTTGCTGTGCAAAAGCTTAAGTTCAATTAGGTCCTATTTTGTTTTGCTTTTCTTTTGCCTTGCTGCTGCTAAGTCGCTTCAGTCGTGTCTGACTCTGTGTGACCCCACAGACGGCAGCCCACCAGGCTCCCCCCGTCCCTGGGATTCTCCAGGCAAGAACACTGGAGTGGGTTGCCATTTCCTTCTCCAAAGCACAAAAGTGAAAAGTGAAAGTGAAGTTGCTCAGTCATCTCCGACTCTTAACAACGCCATGGACTGCAGCCCACCAGGCTCCTCCGTCCATGGGATTTTCCAAGCAAGAGTACTAGAGTGAGGTGCCATTGCCTTTTCCATTCTTTTGCCTTAGGATACAGCAATATTTTTTCACCTACAATTTGTCAGTGTTCTGCCTGTTCTCCCTTAGGAGTTATGGTTTCAGTTCTTACACTTGCATCTCTAATCCATTTTGGCTTTATTGTATGCAATGTGAGGGAATGTTCTAGTCTCATTGTCATATTTAGCTGTACAGTTTTCCCAGCACTACTTACTGAAGAGACTTATCCATTGCATATTTTTACCTCCTTTGCAGTTTTTCCTCTTTAAAAAAGTAAATTGTCTATAGTGATCATTTCAAAATCTACAACTTTTAGTTGTCCCATGGGTTTTTAAGTGTTTGGACTTTTAAAATGCCTTTTAATGTAAGGGGGAAAAAAAACCTTTAAAACTGATTTAAAGAACATTCTGAATACACTTATTATCCCTCTTGTATACTTGGGGCAGACATCATTAATCGATTTTCAGACTGTTTGTTGATAAATCTACCTTTAGTTATAGAATGCTTCATAACAGTCTCAAGGGTGCAGCTAATGATTCTTGGGATTTCTATAGTAAAAGAATCACTTCTACAGGTGGTTGACCAGTTTTCCCTGCACTACTTGTTAAAGAGATTGTCTTTACTCCATTGTATGTTCTTGCCTCCTTTGTCAAAGATAAGGTGTGGATTTATCCCTGGGCTTTCTATTTTGTTCCATTGATCTACATTTCTGTCTTTGTGCCAGTACCATACTGTCTTAATGACTCTGGCTTTGTAGTAGAGCCTGAAGTCAGGCAAGTTGATTCCTCTAGTTCGATTCTTTCTCAAGATTGCTTTTGCTATTTGAGGTTTTTTTGTATTTCCATACAAATCTTGAAATTATTTGTTCTAGTTCTGTGAAAAATACTGCTGGTAGCTTGATAGGGATTGCTTTGAATCTGTAGATTGCTTCGGGTAGTATGCTCATTTTCACTATATTGACTCTTCTGATCCATGAACATGGTATATTTCTCCATCTATTAGTGTCCTCTTTGACTTCTTTCATCAGTGTTTTATAGTTTTCGATATATAGGTCTTTAGTTTCTTTAGGTAGGTATATTCCTAAGTATTTTATTCTTTTCGTTGCAATGGTGAATGGGATTGTTTCCTTAACTTCTTTTTCTACTTTCTCATTATTAGTGTATAGGAATGCAAGGGATTTCTGAGTGTTGATTTTATATCCTGCAACTTAACTATATTCATTGATTAGCTCTAGTAGTTTTCTGGTTGAGTCTTTAGGGTTTTCTATGTAGAGAATCATGTCATCTGCAAACAGTGAGAGTTTTACTTCTTCTTTTCCAATTTGTATTCCTTTTATTTCTTTTTCTGCTCTGATTGCTGTGGCCAACACTTCCAGAACTATATTGAATAGTAGTGGTGAAAGTGGGCACCCTTGTCTTGTTCCTGACTTTAGGGGAAATGCTTTCAATTTTTCACCATTGAGGATAATGTTTGCTGTAGGTTTGTCATATATAGCTTTTATTATGTTGAGGTACGTTCCTTCTATTCCTGCTTTCTGGAGAGTTTTTATCATAAACGGATGTTGAATTTTGTCAAAGGCCTTCTCTGCATCTATTGAGATAATCATATGCCTTTTATTTTTCAATTTGTTAATGTGGTGAATTACATTGATTGATTTGCGGATATTGAAGAATCCTTGAATCCCTGGAATAAAGCCCACTTGGTCATGGTGATGTGATCTTTTTAATGTGTTCCTGGATTCTGATTGCTAGAATTTTGTTAAGGATTTTTGCATCTATGTTCATCAGTGATATTGGCCTGTAGTTTTCTTTTTTGTGGCGTCTTTGTCAGCTTTTTGTATTAAGGTGATGGTGGCCTCACTTTGTAACACCACACACAAAAATAAACTCAAAATGGATTAAAGATCTAAATGTAAGACCAGAAACTATAAAACTCCTAGAGGAGAACAATAGGCAAAACACTCTCCAACATAAATCACAGCAGGATCCTCTATGATCCACCTCCCAGAATACTGGAAATAAAACCTAAAATAAACAAATGGGATCTAATTAAAATTAAAAGCTTCTGCACAACAAAGGAAACTATAAGGTGAAAAGACAGCCTTCTAAACAGGAGAAAACAATAGCAAATGAAGCAACTGACAAACCACTAGTCTCAAAAATATACAAGCAACTTATGCAGCTCAACTCCAGAAAAATAAACGATCCAAAAATGGGCCCAAGAACTAAATAGGCAATTCTCCAAAGAAGACATACAGATGGCTAAAAAACACATGAAAAGATGCTCAATATCTCTCATTATCAGAGAAATGCAAATCAAGACCACAATGAAGTACCATTTCACACCAGTCAGAATGGCTATGATCCAAAAGTCTACAAGCAATAAATGCTGGAGAGGATGTGGAGATAAAGGAAGCCTCTTACACTGCTGGTGGGAATGCAAACTAGTACAGCCACTACAGAAAATAGTGTGGAGATTCCTTAAAAAATTGCAAATAGAACTGCCTTATGACCCAGCAATCCCACAGCTGGGCATACACACTGAGGAAACCAGAACTGAAAGAGACACGTGTACCCCAATGTTCATTGCAGCATTGTTTATAATAGCCAAGACATGGTAACAACCTAGATCTCCCTCAACAGATGAATGGATAAGAAAGCTGTGGTACATATACACAATGGAGTATTACTCAGCCCTTAAAAGAATACATTTGAATCAGTTCTAATGAGATGGATGAAACTGGAGCTGATTACACAGAGTGAAGTAAGCCAGAAAGAAAAACACCAATACAGTATACTGACACATATATATGGAATTTAGAAAGATAGTAATGATGGCCCTGTATGTGAGACAACAAAAGAGACACAGAGGTATAGAACGGACTTTTGGCCTCTGAGGGAGAGGAGAGGGTGGGATGATTTGGGAGATGGCATTGAAACATGTATATTATCATGTAAGAAATGAAGCACCAGTCTATGTTCGATACAGGATACAGGATGCTTGGGGCTGGTGCATGAGGATGACCCAGAGAGATGATATGGGGTGGGAGGTGGGAGGGGGTTTCAGGATTGGGAGCTCGTGTACACCTGTGGCTGATTCATGTCAATGTATGGCAAAACCAATACAGTATTGTAAAGTAGAATAAAGTAAAAATAAAATTTTAAAAATCACTTGACAAGCCTAGTTTAAAGCTCTATTTGTTTAGGACTGAGATAAATTAATCAAAATAATTATACAAAACTCATTTCAAAAGAGGGGGCATGTAGATAACTGCAGGGGCATTATTTTATGACATGAGAAAAATATTATTTGGAACTTTTAGGGATTGTTTTCTTAAGAGTTGAAATACCAAATATTAACAGAATTTGAGCTGAACTTAAGTGTTATATTAGGATAATGTTTCAACTAATTGATTCTGAAGACAAAACAGTAGTTGGGAATGGATGAGATAGAGCATTGCTGTTATTACTAACATCCTTTTAACATTTAGTTTTTCAGTTTTGTTCCTATTTACTCTTTCTTCCTGGTTCAATCTGGGGAGATAATACCTTTCTAAGAATATGTCCATTTCTTCTAAATTGTTCATTTTATTGGCATACAGTTACTTACAGTAGTCTTAGGAGTCTTTGTATTTTCGATGGCGTCTGCTCTAACTTTTTGCATTTATGATTTTATTGAGTTCTCTTTTTTTCTTGATGAGTCTGACTAAAGGTTTTATCAGTGTTGTTTATCTTTTCAAAGAATCAGCTTTACTTCCACTAATCTCTTCTATTTTCTTCATTTGTATTTCTGCTCTGAATTTAATTTCTTTTCTTTACTAACTTTGGGTTTGCTGTTCTTTCTCTATTTGCTCTAGGTGTAAGACTAGTTGGTTTTAGTTTTTCTGGTTTCCTGAGGGTCCCTTTTAGAACTGCTTTGGCTATATCCCACAGGTTTTAGATTGCCGTACTTTCACTGGTCTCTAAGTATTTTTTATTTCCTCTGTGATTTCTTCAGAGTAGTTTTTTAAAGTATGTGCAAATACCACTTTTGTGAAAATTTAGATTTATAATGTCTGGGGCTTCCCTGATGGCTCAGCTGGTAAAGAATCTTCCTGCAATGCAGGAGACCCAGGTTCAATCCCTGGGGCAGGAAGATCCCCCAGAGAAGGGAATGGCTACCAACTTCAATATTCTTGCATGAAGAATTCCATGGACAAAGGCGTCTGGTGGGCTACAGTCCATGGGATCACAAAGAGTCAGACATGAAAGAGCAACTGAGCATGCACACACACTATGAGTATGATCTCTTTATCTAAAGTAAATGTTTTTCTCAATGTTAATATCACTGCAGCATACTAAATGGTCTCTAGAACCCTGAGAGAGAAATGTACATCTCTAAATACCTGAAAAGGAGGGAAGATTGAGTTACTGGGGGCCTCTTGTCTATTAAGCAGAAGGAAACAGTACCAAATAAATAGTCTAAAAACTAGAAAGAGTTTGTGTGCTCTCTTTGAGACTATTAAAATTATATAGTGGCCTGAACAGATAACTGCATCTGTTACATATTCAAAATTTGTTTGGAGAGAGAAATTTCTGCAGTAAGGATTCAGATGTATTATGTCCAGTCACAAATAGGATTGGGAGTTTTTCTGAACCTTTGAATAAATATACATTTACTGTATGATGAAACCTGTGAAAAGTTATAAGGTAAAGACAATTGTAAATGGCATAAAATAAGAATGAAAAAAGATCCAAGAAATTAATGGACAAGAAAAGGTGTATTCAATTATTATTTCATATGGTAATCAGAATTAAATGTAAAAATTTAAAATTTATAGGCATTCATATCGCAATACAAGATATGCAGCAGAAGCCATACGTTTGACCCTTGGGTCTGGAAGATCCTCTGGAGAAGGAAATGGCAACCCACCCCTGTATTCTTGCCTGGAAAAATCCTATTGACAGAGGAACTTGACTTAGCAAGTAAACAACAATTATTAATCTACTTAAGATACTGGAAACTACTTAAAATCAAAAGCATTTCAAAAGAAAAAGGTACTTTTATTATTTGACAGTGATGTATTAAAAAGTCACACAGAATTATGTGACAAATGTAACCTTTTCTTTGAAATATCAGACTGACCAGCAAATTTTTAATACTCTATTTTCTGAAAGTAAGAATCCTACACAGATGAGAGTTTTATTTCTTCTATTTAATTTGTTTAATCACTAGATAAAGCCACTTTGTCTTTGCTATTGAAAATATTCAACCATACATTGACATATATACTACCATATGTAAAACAGAGAGCTAGTAGGAACCTGCTGTATAACACAGAGCTCAGCTCAGTGCTCTGTGATGTCCTAGAGAGATGTAGTGGGCTGGGGGAGAGAGAATCAAGGAGCGGATATATGTAAACATAGCTATACATTTCACTGTACAACAGAAACTAACATAACATTGTAAAACAATACTACTCCAATAAAAACAGAAAATATTCAGTCATTAAGCAAATAGAAACATGAGCTGACTGATTTTGACAATAAGTTCTTAGGACTAAAAGCCTTCTTAATGGAATGAGCTAGAGCTGGGAAAGGTAATGGCACTATTCAAATTGGGTAGGTATGCACCTCTCAACCCTGCTTTGCCTCTAAGCCAGAGGTTATGACACAAAGTACATACTAGACAAGCCTAATAAATTACATCTATCTATAACACGTTTGATTTCTTGGAAAAATACTCAAGACAATCAAGTCCTGCCAAGGTCTGATTCTTTATAAAATTGAAAAACTTAGATAAGAGCTAATCTAATTTTATATACTACTTGCTTGCATAAAATAAGGAAGCAACTAACAAATATAATTAAAGTGTTAATATAGCATTAATTATTTAAGACTAACACAATAAGAATGCTAGATCACAGAGGGAGATTACAGAAACTACTGTGGACTAAATATCTGTGTATCCTCAAACACACACACCCAAACCCAACTTTGTACACACAGAAACATGTCCACACCATTCCTCCCTCTACATTTTCACCTGAGTCTCTCCATACACACAAACACACCTGCATCTCTACACACATATGCTTATCTCTGCCTACACACACCCTATCTAGCGTTCTATGTCCAAATCCCAGCTTCTCTACACGCTCCCCCTCCACAAAAATCCCAGTCTCTCCATAGGCATATACACAGACACACATAGACCTACACTACGTCTCTACCTACACACATACTTAACTCTCCTCCTTACACACACCCCCTTCTCTCCCTCCACAACCTCGTCTCACCTTCAGCACTCACACACATCCAACTCTTCACACATACACACATACCTCACCCAATCCTGTTTCTCCCTCTACACTCAGACCATAGTCTCTCTACACACACACACTCACACATACCCCAGTAGCTACACACACAAAGAAATATACAGATACACTAATTTTTTCCACACATTCACATCTCTAACTCTACACTCAACCCCAGTCTCTCCATACACCCACATGCAAACACGCACATACCCATCTCTCCCTTTATTACACATATCCCAGTCTATCTACATATATATACCCCTGATTCTCCTTTCACACTTACACAGGTTCAGATACACTTCTTTTCCTCCACAGACAACCCCATCCCTACAAACACACACACACTCATTCACACAAATCCATCTAATCCACCCTGGTGGCGCAGAGGTTAAAGCATCTGCCTGCAATGTGGGAGACCTGGGTTCGATCCCTGAGTCAGGAAGATCCCCTGGAGAAGGAAATAACCCACTCCAGTATTCTTGCCAGGAGAATCCCATGGACAGAGGAGCTTGGTGGGCTACAAAGAGCTGGACATGACTGAGCGACTTCACTTTCACTTTCATCTAACCCTCCACATACACATCTCTTTCCCTCCACAGCCTCCTCCTCTCCCTCAACACAAATACACTTGCCTGTCTCCCTCCACACTCACCTCTAGTCTCTACAAACATAAATACATAAGTACACAACCCTCTCTCCCTCCACACTCATACCCTAGTCTCTCTCTACATACATTCATACACACAGCCTAGTCTTTCAAACACAAGTACCCACATTACATCTCTCATTCCAACACACAGCCCAAACTCTTCCCATTTCTCCCCTCAATCTCACCCCACCTCACCCTGCATACCAAACAGCCATCTCTCCTCTATAACACACCCCTGCCTCTACACCTATATATCTCTACCAACAAACACCCTCTTAACTCTCTCCACACCACCTCATCTCTCCACATATACACACAAACACACAGAAATCCATCTCTCAAGAGAAATCTATACTCATACCCATCTCAAATTCTACACCCACACCTCAGTGTCTCCATACACACACAATCTACACACATATACCTGTCTCTACCTATACACAGCCTCTCCCCAAAACAATATCTCTGCATATATACCACAGTCTCTCCATACATACACCCTAGTATCTCCACACACACAGACATGCACACAACCATCTCTCTACACAAAAGCCAATCTCTACACACACACACATACTACTTCCATCTTTCCAAACATCCACATCCATGTCTCATTCTACACTCAACCTCAGTCTCTCCATACAGACACAACAGTTCAGTTGCTAACTCATGTCTGGCTCTTTGTGACCCCATGGATTGTAGCGCACCATGCCTCCCTGTCCATCACCAACCCCTGGAGTTTACTCAAACTCATTCCATCCCACTTCTGACAATGTTCTAGTTTTGGGCTTCTCGTGTGGTTCAGCTGGTAAACAATGTACCTGCAATGTGGGAGACCTGGGTTTGATCTCTGGATTGGAAAGATCCCTGAGGAAGGGAAAGGCTACCCACTCCAGTATTCTGGCCTGGAGAATTCCTTGGACTGTATAAGTCACAGTCACAAAGGGTCACAAAAGAGTCAGACACCACTTAGCAGCTTTCACTTTCCAAATTAATGTACACACACATGCAAACACATAAATACAAGTCTCCCTCCAATCATTACAACCACACCTAGACTCCTGTTTCTCCTTCCACACTTACATCTCAGACTCTTCACACAAATACACTCACCCATCTTTCCCTCACCTTCTATTGTCTCCCTCCAAACCCACATCTCTTGCTCCATACCTCAACCCAGTCTCTACACAATCATACTTACACCCCTCTCCCCACAAACACCCGTACCCCTCTCTCTCCTGCAACACCCCAATCTTTGAACACTCACACACACATACATATCTATCTACACATAGACATTCCCTACTTCACTAGTCTCCCTCACACCCCCTTCTCTCCATCAACTCCCAAACACACCCATCTCTATACACAGAGTTGTCTCTCCCTTTACACCCCCTCCATTTCTCCTTCCACACCCCTCCAGTTCCCCCTCACACCCATCCAGTTCTCTCTCTACACCCCCATTGATTGAAATATACACTCCATTTCTCTGATAAACTCAAAGCCCAGTTTGTAAATATACAAATGCATACATATCAATTTCTCCACATTCACACACCCCTGTCTATCCTTCCACACACTTCTGGTCTCCCACACACACAGTGTATTCATACACAGCCCCCCACATACCTTTATATATGTGCTCACACACATTCCAGTCTACACACACACACACCTCACATCTCTCCCTCCATACACACCACCCCACATTCACCCATTTCTTCCTACACAAAATTTTGTCTCCCCCTAGGTGCCCCATCTTTCAACACACATATAAATACCTATCTCTCCCTATAAACACCACACAACTTCTCTACATTTAAACTCCAGTCTCCCCCTGCCCATAATCACACCCCTGATAGTCTCCTCCACATAGACACACACCGGTTTTCCATCCAAACACACAGCCCAGTCTATCCACACACACATTATGCTCACTCTCCACAATCCCCATCTCACACTCCATGTCCACACATACCCAACTCGCTGCACACACATACACAAGCACACTCATCTCTCTCTCCACACCCACAAACGAGTCTCTAGAGATACATATACACACAAAACAGCCATCTCTCCATAATCACAAACACCCACTCAGTCTCTCTCTCCACACCCCCAGTCTCTCATTACACTCACAAACACATCCGTTTCAGCTCTCACAGACACACAGACATATAGAAGTCTCTCCCTGCACACATCTCCCATCTCTACACACACACACACACACACACCCCTCTTCCTCAATATCCACACCACAATCTCACCACACACACCTGCAAACACCATCTCTCTACACAAAAACTGCCTCTATTCCTCTCACCACACCACATTAGTCTCTTTATACACACACCCCTGCAGCACCCACACATACTCCCTCTTACTCTCCACATGCAACAGCCTCATCTCTATGCACGGTCCCATCTTTTCCTCCACAATCCCATCTCCATCCACACACAACCATTTCTACACACACACACACAAACATATGTGCATCTCTACCTCTCCATCCCCATTTCTCCCCCATGCCCACAGGCCACTTTCTGAACACACACACTCATACTTGTTTCCCCCTCCACATCCTCCCTGTTACCTCTCTTCACATTCCTTTTCTCTATCCTACATACACACACACACACACACACACACATACACACACATGTACATATGCCTGCCTCCCTCCATTCCCATCCTCAGTCTCTCCTAATACATCAACAAACACAAACCCATCTCTCCCTTCACACACACACTCCAGTCTCTACATGCACAGACCCATATCCTGTCTCACCCTCCTCACAACCATTTCTGTTTCCACAGATACAAACATAACCCATCTCTGTGCATCCCTGTCTGTACACCCACACACCTGTCTCTTCCTGCACACCATCTCCTGAATCTCCCTCCACATCCCCCCATCTTCCCCTCCACACTGACACCCCAGTCACTCTGCACATACACACACATACATGTACATCAGTCTCTGCACACATGTACACACACACCCCCACCCATCTCTCCCTCCATATTGGCCCCCAGTCTACACACACAGAGACCAAAACCTCATCTGCATCCACACACACGACCCCACATTCTCATGTCTTGCTACACACACACCTGTGTCTCTGTTCAGACCACCCCATCTCTCAACATGCTCATACCCCTGTCTCTACACACACACACATGCACTTGTTTCTGCTTGAAAGTACAATGTATTCCTTGCTAACACACCCCATCTCTACCCCTGTCTCTACAAACACACCCTCTATCTCTCCCTCCACACAACCCCAGTCTTTCCAAACACAAACATGCAAACATGTACATAACCATTTCTCCCTCTCCACACATACTCCAGTCTCTCTATATATACAGACCCATTTATCCTTTCATGCTTACGAAGACACAGATACACTGCTGCTCACAGATACACTGCTCTCCCTTCATAGTCAATCCCATCTCTACATACACACACACACACACACACACACACACACACACACCCTTAACACTATCTCTGCATCCACACATTTCCCAGTCTCTCTCTCTCTCTTACACACAAACCCATCTAACATTTGATGTGCACATCTCCTTCTCCCCCTCCACAGCCTCCTCTCCTTCAACACACACACATACACACACACCATTTTCCCTCTACACTTCCCCTGTTTTCTCATTCCACCCTACCACCCAACTTCTCCTCCACACACACGTCATCTCTAATACACATTCATATGCCTGTCTCCCTCTACACCCAGCCCCAGTCTCTCCACACATAAAAACACACCCCTCTCTCCCTCAACACTCAGACACTCTACACACAAACATCCCAGTCTCTCTTGATAAATAAACACACATCTCAGTCTCTCAAAAACATATCACCACACTTCATCTCTTATTCCAGGATGCACCCCCAGATGCATCCCTTTTCTCTCTCCAGATTCTCACCACATTTCTCCGTCAACACCCACATCCTGTCTCTCCATACAAAATACCCATTTCTCTCTCCATAACACACTCCAATATCTGCAACATACACCTCTCTTTACCTACACACACCCTGTTATCTGTCACCACACCTCCTACTCTCTCCATACACACAAATACAAATCCATTTCCACAGAAATCCATCAGTTCAGTTCAGTCGCTCAGTCATGTCTGACTCTTTGCAATCCCATGAATCACAGCACGCCAGGCCTCCTTGTCCATCACCAACTCCTGCAGTTCACTCAAACTCATGTCCATCGAGTTGGTGACGCCATCTAGCCACCCCATCCTCTGTCATCACCTTCTCCTCCTGCCTTCAATCCCTCCAAGCATCATGGTCTTTTCCAATGAGTCAACTCTTCGCATGAGGTGGCCAGAGTATTGGAGTGTCAGCTTCAACATCAGTCCTTCCAATGAACACCCAAGACTGATCTCCTTTAGGATGCACTGGTTGAATCTCCTTGCAGTCCATGGGACTCTCAAGAGTCTTCTCCAACACCACAGTTCAAAAGCACCAATTCTTCATTGCTCAGCTTTCTTCACAGTCCAACTCTCACATCTATACATGACCACTGGAAAAATCATAGCCTTGACTAGATGGACCTTAGTCGCCAAAGTAATGTCTCTGCTTTTTACTATGCAATCTAGTTTGGTCATAACTTTCCTTCCAAGGAGTAAGCGTCTTTAATTTCATGGCTGCAGTCACCATCTGCAGTGATTTTGGAGCCCCTCAAAATAAAGTCTGACACTGTTTCCACTGTTTCCCCATCTATTTCCCATAAAGAGATGGGACCAGATGCCACGATCTTCATTTTCTGAATGTTGAGTCTTAATCTAGCGTTTTCACTCTCCTCTTTCACTTTCAACAATAGGCTCTTTAGTTCCTCTTCTCTTTCTGCCATAATGGTGGTGTCATCTGCATATCTGAGGTGATTGATATTTCTCCTGGCAATCTTGATTCCAGGTTGTGCATCCTCCAGTCCAGCTTTTCTCATGATGTCCTCTGCATAGAAATTAAATAAGCAGGGTGACAATATATAGCCTTGACATTCTCCTTTTCCTATTTGGAACCAGTCTGTTGTTCCATGTCCAGTTCTAATTGTTGCTTCCTGACCTGCATATAGGTTTCTCAAGAGGCAGGTCAGGTGGTATGGTATTCCCATTTCTTTCAAAATTTTCCAAAGTTTATTGTGATCCACACAGTCAAAGGCTTTGGCATAGTCAATAAAGCAGAAATAGATGTTTTCTTTCTGGAATTCTCTTGCTTTCTCAATGATCCAGCGGATGTTGGCAATTTGATCTCTGGTTCCTCTGTCTTTTCTAAAACCAGCTTGAACATCTGGAAGTTCACAATTCATGTACTGCTGAAGCTTGACTTGGAGAATTTTGAGCGTCACTTTACTAGTATGTGAGATGAGTACAATATACCCATCTCTAATTCCACATCCACACCTCAGTCACCTCATACACACACATGCAATACACACACAACCCAATCTCTACACACACTTTCCCACACATCCCTATCTCTCCCTTCCCCCTCTATCTCTCTGCACACACACAAATATATACAAATGTCTCTCTCTCCCTTCACGACACAGCCTCTTCTCTACCCACATACTTCTGTCTCTACACACACAGCCTGTCTCTCCACAACCCCCAGTATTTCCACTCACTCTCTAGTATCTCCATATTTACCCCGCAATATCTGCACATATGCAGACATGCTACAACCATATCTCCAAACACATACCCGACTCTCTCCACACACAGACATGCACATACATACACCCATCTATCCACACAGACACCCACACCCACATTTCTAACTTCACACCCAACTTCAGACTCTCCATACACACAAATGCAAACACATACTCACCCATCTCCCTCCCTGCACACCCCAGTCTCTACACACAAACACAGACAGCCATGTTTCTCCTTCCACACTCACATCTCCTTCTCTGGACACACACACACATTCATCTCTCCCTCCACACCCCCAATCCAGTCTCTACACACTTAAACACACACACCCATCCCCCACAATCACAAATACCAGTGCTCCATCTCTCCTTCTATACCCCCAATCTCTCCCTCTCCATGCACACAAATGTCACTCCATCCACGTACCTCCTGTCTCTGTACACACACACCCATCTGTATTCCACACAGAGACATCCCCTACTCCCCCTCATAAAACCCTTCTCTCCCTCAGCTCCCCACACACTCATCTCTAGAGACAGACATGTCTCTCCCTCCACACTACTCTAGCACTCTCTCCATACCCACAACCCCTTACTCAAAACCTACAAACAGAATACACACCAGTCTTTTATCCATACTCAGATCCCACTCTCTCACATATGTGTCAGTCTTCCACACATGCACACACACACACATCAATCTACCTGTGCACACACACTCACATCAGTCTCTGCACATGCAACCCATATACAGATCTCTCCACATGCAACACACATACACACTCCTGTCTATCCGTCTACATACCTCTTGTCTCTCCACATATGCATCCATCTCTCCCTCTATTGCCACCCAGTGTCTACCTCCACATGTGTGCACCCTCCCCACCTCCACACCCACAGATACCCCAGTTTTCACAAATGTAACCTGTCTCCCTCCACACACATACCCTAGTCCCTCAGTCCACACCAATCCTCCAGTCTCCTCACCAACACACACACAAACACACATAATTCTCTCCCTCCTCATACATCACCATCTCTTCATCCACATATACACATACCCATCTCTACATACATACACCTGTTTCTTTCTGTACCCACATGCCGCTCTTTCCATACTTATCCACATCTCCAATCTATCCATTGTGCACACCCACACACTAACATTCCATTCTCCACACACATAAACACACAAACATATACCCATCTCTCCCTTCACACAAACATCCCCAGCTCTCCCTCCAGAAACAGATCCCTGAGAGTCCCTCCCCACACCCCTCTACACATGCATAAACACACACACACACACACACACACACACACATGCACACAAACACCATTCTCCACACACACACACAGCCCAGACTCTCCATACACACACACACAGATCCACACCCCACATTGCTCCCTCAACACATTCAAATTGCCTCTTCCTCCAAACATACACCAGTCTCTCCACAGAGATGCCAGTTTCTCTGCAAGGGCAAACAACTACAGATCCCAGTCTCTACACACACAAAGATACACACATATATCACGTCTTTCTTTTCACACAGTCCCCCATATCTCCCTATACACACACACACACACACACACACATCTCCATGTACACCCCTGTCACTCAACACACCCCAAACCCAGGCTCTCAACACACAGAACGAAGTCTCTCTACATACACACACCCACACATCAACACCTCCACACACATACACATAGTCATTTGTCCCTCTACACATCTCCCTTCTTACCACAAACACACTCCCATCTCTCCCTCCACATTTAAACCCCATTCCACACACACAACCCTGCTTCTCCTTTTATACTCAAACCACAGTCTCTCCATACACACTAACACGTACACAAATCCATTTCTTAGCATACACAAACATTCACAGCCCTGTCTCTCCCTTCATATCCCCTCCTGAATCTCATTCCACAACTTCAGCTCTCCTTTTATAGCCCCTAGTGGTTCAACACATAAACACACCCCCCACCACAATCTCTCTCTACACACACACACACACACACACACACACTCTACCCTGAATCTCCCTCCAGTCCCCCCATCTCTTGCTTAACACACATACCTTCAACTCTCTGTCAATACCACTCTGGCTCTACCTCCATACAGACAACCCAGTCGCTTGACACACAAACATAAACACATCTCTTCATCCACACTCAGAATGAAATAGCTATACACATGTTTCTCCACAGAAACACACTCCCCAGTTTCTATACTCACACACACATAAACACACAATCTTCTCTACATACAACTAAAAGTCACACCCCATCTCACACCTCCATATACCTTTCCCATTCACTCTGTCCCTCCTTGCAAACATCAATCTCTCCCTACACACACACAACCCTTTTCCCTCCCCACAACTTCCATCTCTCCCTCTACAAACATATACACCCACCCACACACACACAGCAACACAAACCAATACTCTGGTTTTCCCTCTACATTATCCCCCTCTCTTTCTCCATCCCTAATCTCTCCCTCTACACACACATATACATATCTCTCCCTCCATATATAACATAGTCTTTCCCCATTCATATCCACACAAACACACAGCATAGTCTGTCCACACATACACATGCACACACACACATGCTCACAAATACACAGAGCCCAGTGTCTCCAGACACACACACACACAGACCCACACTACATCTCTGCCTTCATTCATCCACACCCTTCTCTCAAAAAGGATATACAAACCCCATTTATTCACACTCAAAATTGCACCCACAACCCTGCCCTTCTCTCCTCAAACACAGCCCAGTTAATACACACATACACCCATCTCTCCTTTCACTCACTCACCCTGACACTCCTTCCCTACACAACAACCACTCTGCTACACAAACACACCTCCATATAACCTCATTTCCTCCTGCACACCCCACAACTTGTTCTCTCCAGACACACACATGACTCTCCTCCAAACACAACCCAGTCTCTCTACACATATACCAGTCTCTCCACAAGTGCATGCAGACACTCACACAGACCCACACTGGATCTCTCCCTTCACACACACTCACTCCTTTCTTTCCTCGTATGCAGAAACACACGTACAATCATCTTGGCTTTCACACTCTCCTTCACTTTAGCACATCCATCTCTCTGCACGTATATACACATCTCCCTCAACAACCCCTTTCTTACTCTCAGCACCCATACACACCCTTTCCACATGCACCAACACCCAGTAACACCCTGTTTCTCTATCCACAGCCTCATTTCTCCCTACACACACACACACACACACACACACAAACACCCATCTCTTCAAAAACACACCCAAACCTTATCACTCCACACAAGCATGCCCGCAACCCTGACACTTCCTCCACACCCCCACCAAGTCTCACACACACAAAGACAAACATTCATCTCTCTCTCCACTCATTCACTGCCCCCACATAAAGCAACCTATTCTCTACACACACACTCCTACACATACCTGTCTCTCCCTCCACACAAAAAAACACACAGCACATCTATCCCTTTATAACCTCACTCTCCTTTCACACCCACAACTCAGTCTCTACATATACACTCTAATATGTTTATCCTTCAACACACACACACACACACACTCTCTTCCTTCAAATCCCTCAATTAATCCTAAACATCAACACATACAATTCTTCATACACACACACACATGCTGACACAACCCCTCATCTCTCTTTACACACACACATACACACACATTTCTCCTTTCAAACTTACCCCAGTCTCTACACACACACACACACACACACACACACACACAGAAACAAAAAACACCCATCTCTCCCTCCACTCATTATCCAGACACTCCCTCCATACACAACAACCCTTTCTCTACACAAACACACCCCCGTACAACTTTTTTCTACCACATCCTGTATCTCTCCCTCCACTCAAACATACACAACTCTCTTCCAAAAATATTTCAGTCTGTCTACCCACATGCCAGTTTTTCCACATGCACACATAAATACCCACCCATTATTTACACACACACACAAATGGAAACCCACACATTTTCTTCCACACATTCCCTGATGTCTTCCTCCACACAATCCCCTTCACTCACCACCCCCAGCCCTTACTTTCCCCATGCATAGAAATGCAAACACAGACATACACCCATCTCTGCCTACACATCCCCTATCACTTACCACACCAACACCCATCTCTCCACACACATGTGTCTCTCCCTCCGCAATCTCTGTCTCACCCTCAGTACCCACACAAACTCAACTCTGCACACATACACATGCACTAACACACAATAACACCCTATCTCTCCCTCCTTACCCCCATTTCTCCCCACACATACACACATACTATTTTCTCCCTACATAGACATACACACATACCCATGTCTCCAAAAACACACTGAAACCCTATCACTCCTCACAAGCATGCCCACAACCTTGTTCCTCCCTCCACATCCCCTTCCACACACAGACACTCATCTCTCTCTCCACTCACTCACCCCCATCTTTCTCTCTGTATACAACATCCTCTTCTCTACACACACACACACACACACACACACACACACACACACAAATGTGTCTTTCCATCCACATACACACACACACATCTCTCCCTCTGTGTCTTCATCTCATTCTTCATACCACACCCCAGTCTCTCCATTCACACTCACACTCTAACATGTCTCTTCCTCCATAGACACACACCCATTTCTCTCCCAAAAGCCCCTATTATTGTACCGTGTGTGTGCTCAGTCATGTTCAACTCTTTTGTGACCCCATGGACTGTAGCCCACTAGGCTCCTGTGTCCATAGGATTTCCCAGGGAAGAATGCTGGAGTGAGTTGTCATTTACTCCTCTAGGGGATCTTCCTAACACAGAGATAAAACCCACGTCTCCTGCCTGCGTCTCCTGCATTGGCAGGTGGATATTTAATATTTGAGCCACCTGAAAACCTCAACTCACCCTAAATTCCCACATGCCCAACTCTCCATACATACACACAGCAACACACATCAATACCCTCTTTCTCCCAACACATCCCCATCTCTCACTTCACAAACACATAAGCACATCTCTATATTCAAACATGCCCCAGTTTCTCCACACACAAATCTGTCTCTGCATAGGTACATAATCACATTCTCTAGTCTCTACACAAAAATACATAAAGACCTACATTGTGTCTCTCTATCCACAAACACACCCACCACTCCCTCGTCTCTCCCTATACACACACACCCCTTTCTACCTCCACACACACAGAGACACAAACCAGTCTCTTCACATACACACACACCAGTCTCTCTACATTCATATGCATAGACCCACACCCAAGACAGAAATATCCTCTTTCCCTCCTCACACAAACATCTACAGCACCCATTTCTCCCTATAGCTGCCTGATGACTCCCGAGGCACAGACACCTCCATCTCTCCCTCCACATTTACACCCTAGTCTCCATACACACACACACACCCGATCATAACAAACACAGAAACACCCACAAATCTTTCTCTCCCTCCACATCCTACTCTCTCTCCTTCCATAAACTCCTGGCTCTCTTTCCACAACCTCAGTCTCTTCCTCCATACAAACACCTTTATCTCTACACACAAACATACACACAAACCCATTTCTCCCTCCACACACACACTACATGCCTGATTCTCCCTCCAAAACTCCCGACTCACCCTAAGTACCTTCACACACAATACAGACAACTTTCCATGCACACACCTACACCCTGTCGGCTCCCTCCAGACACATACCACACTCTCTACACTCACAAACATCTCTAGTTCTCCACACACACACAAACGTGCATATAGTCCAGCCTCTCCCTACACATAGATTGACCCACACTGTGTCTCGACCTCCAAACACAACACATCCACACACATCTTCAACTAACACACTTACCTTCTCTTCAGACACACATCCCCATTTCTGCATCCAAATTTCCACCACAGTATGGCCACATATACTTGCACCCCTGTTGTTTCTCCTCTCACACTTACACCCCAGTCTTTCCACATGCATAAAGACACACAACACTTCTCTCCCTGTCCACCCTTCTCTCCTTCTGTACATACACAGACATATACTTGCACCCCTGTTGTTTCTCCCCTCACACTTACACCCCCAGTCTCTCCACATGCATAAAGACACACAACACTTCTCTACCTGTCCACCCTTCTCTCCTTCTGCACATACACAGACATAAACCTAGAAACATTTATTTTCCTTTCACTCACTCACCCTCCATACACTCCCTCCATACACAGCTCCTTCTCTATACAAACATACCGCCATACAACTGTGTCTCCCCATCCACACCCCACATCCCTCCTGTAGACACGTACACACATGACTCTCCTCCAAACACAATCCAGTCTCTCCACACATGTACATAAGCATACACAGTACAGTCACCCCACACACCCAATCACATACAGACCCACAACATGTTTCTCACTCCACACACTCCCCCTGCTCCCTACACATGCACACCTTTCTTTCTCCATGTACAGAAACACACACATACACATAGACACATACCCATCTCTGTCTCCCCACTCCCCCTCACTTAGCACACCCACAGCTGTCTCTCTGCACACATATGTGTATCCTCCACAAGCTCCATCTCACCCTCAATACCCACACCCAACTTTCCACACACACAGGCACCAACACACAGTAACACGTTGCCTTTCCTTCCACACCCCCATCTCTCCCCACATATGCACACACCTTTTCTTTCCACATTTGTTGTTCATCTCAGTCATGTCCAATTCTTTGCCACCCCATGGACTGCAGCATGCCAGGATTCCTTGTCCTGCACTATCTCTGGGAGTTTGTTCAAGCTCATGTCCATTGAGTCAGTGAGGCCATCCAACCATCTCATCCTCTCTTATTGCCTTCTCCTCCTGCCTTCAATGTTTCCCAGCATCAGGGTCTTTTCCAATGAGTCAGTTCTTTGCATCAGGTAGTCAAAGTATTGGAGCTTCAGCATCAGTCCTTCCAATGAGTATTCAGTGTTGATTTCCTTTAGGATTGACTAGTTGCTCTCCTTGCTGTCCAAGGAACTCAAGAGTTTTGTCCAGCACCACAGTTCAAAAGCATACGTTCTTTGGCTCTCAGCTTTCTTTATAGTCCAGCTCTCACACCTGTACATGAATACTGGAAAAACCGTAGCTTTGACTAAATGGACCTGTGTCAGCAAAATTATGTCTCTATGTTTAATATGCTATCTAGGTTTGTCATAGTTTTTCTTCCAAGGAGCAAGCATCTTTTAGTTTCATGGCTACAGTCACCATCCACAGTGATTTTGGAGCCCAAGAAAATAAAGTCTCTCACTGTTACCATTGTTTCTCCATCTATTTGCCATGATCAGATGCCATGATCTTAGTTTTCTGAATGTTGAGTTTTAAGCCAAGTTTTCCACTCTCCTCTTTCACCTTCATCAAGAGGCTCTTTTGTTCCTCTTTGCTTTATATCATTAGGCTGGTGTTATGTCGATATCTGAGGTTATTGATATTTCTCCCAGTAATCTTGTGTCTAGCCTGAGTCTTATAGTCTCCATACACACACACACAAACACACACACACACACACACACACACACACCTCTCTCTCTCCAAAAACACACCCAAACCTCATCACTCCACACAGCACATCCTCAACCCTTTTCCTCCCTCTACACCCCTACCCAAGTTACTGCACATATACAAACACTTATGTCTCCCTCCACACATCCCTATGTCTCTCTCCACACACATAACTGTCTCTCCCTTCACACACACACACTTCATTTCTCACTCCACACACACACAGCATGTCTCTCCCTCTGTATCCTCTCTCTCCATTCACACCCTCACCTCAGTCTCTCTATACACACACACACACATTTCCACCATGGCCTCTCCATACACACACACACTCACAGACACACTCACTCAAATACACTCCCCATTCTGTACACACACAGACACACACTCAACCTTCCATACACTGAAAACCCAGACACCACCTCTGTCCATCCACATTCACCCAGTCTATCCTGCAACCACCAATCCCTCCCCTACACACACACACACGCACACACACACACATACACGCCCCTACACCTTCTCTCCCTCTTCAGACCGCACTCTCTCTCTCTCTCTACACACACACACACCCAGAAGAATCCATTCTCCTTCCACTCACTCGTTCTAACACTCCGTCTATATACAACTCCTCATCTACACAAATACACCCTCATACAGCCCTCTCTCTCCCTTCACATCCCACGTCTCCCCCTCTACAGACACATACACACACGACTCTCCTCCAAACACAATCCAGTCTTTCCACATGTGTGGAGAAACATGCACATACGCATACATACAGCCCAATCTTTACAGACACATACACCTCATCTCTCCCTCCCTCCACTCACTCCCCATATTTCTCTCCAAAGATACACACTCCTTTCTTCCTTCACACACAGGAACATACACACAAACATACACCAGTCTCTGCCTCCACACACCCTTTCTCTCAGTCACACCCATCTCTACACACCCACACCCCAATATCCATGAACATACACCCCCACAAAGACCCGAATTTTATCTCTGCCTCCACACACACCTTCACACACCTCATTGCTCCCTCTGCACATCTCCCATCTATCCACACCAAGCACCCCATCTCCCCCTCCACCTTTACCTCAGTCTCTACACACGTACACACAATCCGTTTCTCCCCTACACTCATCCCCCAAGTCTCTCCACACACACAGACATATATACCAGTCTCTCTATACACATAAAAATCCAAGTTGCTTCTTTCTCCACACCCCACCTTCTGTCCCTCCACATCCCACTGTCTCTCCCTACACTCTCAGATACACACATCTCTCCCTCCAAATACATCCCAGTCTCTCCATTCACACAAACACATACACGCCTGTCTCATTCTCCACATCTCATCTCCTCTTCTGTACCCTCCCATGGCTCAGCACATCCACAGCCCAGTCTCTAAATACATTCACACAGACAGACACACACACCCCCAGTCTCAATAAACAAATGTACTCTGACCATATTCTATACATACACACGTGTCTCTCCATCTGTGTACCCATCTGTCCCTCTACATCCAACCATAGTCTTTTATACACACATCACACACGTCACACATCTCTGTCTCTCCATTCACACACACACACACACCCATTTGTGCTGATATACTCTGTTTCTCCATAAGACTGCCTCTTTCTCCACATTGACACACCTGTTGCTCCACACAGACACACATACGCACCAAAACACACACCCCAATCTCCACCCACACAGACATAGCCCATATTCTGCACACAAACACACAATACTCCCCTGTCTTTCACGCCATCATGCTTTTCTGTCCCTCCACACATAAACCTCTGACTTGTGTTCCACACTCTTCCGGCTCTTCCTCCTCACAGACAACCCTATTGCTTGACACACGAATGTACATCTCTCTCCACACAGTCACAATTCAGTCTCTACACACACCCTTTTCTCCGTATAACCAAAACCCACACATCTGTATCATTCCACACAGCCTCATCTCTCCTTCCCATTCGTCCTGTCTCTTTCTGCAACCATCAGCCTCTCCTACACAGTCACACGTATACACACAAACAACCCTTATCTCCATCCCCACACCTTCTGTCTCTTCATGTACACACAGAAACACACACAGAAACACATCTTTAACTCCACAACCATACTCCATTCTCTACACATAAACACATGTGTATTTCCACCCCATAAAACCCATCTCTCTGTTTACACATACTCACTCCACAAACTTGTCTCACCCTTACCATCCACATACACCAACTCACCACACACACACACCCACCAGCACACACTAACACCCTCTCTCTCCCTCTACAGCCTCTGTCTTTGCTTCTACCAACCATCTCTCCCTCTATACACAGGCACACATCTCACCCTTCAAGACACCCAGTCTTGACATATACCCACACACACCATAGTCTGCCTACACACAGTCTCTCCTCACATGCTCAGAAACACATAGAGCCTGGTCTCTCTAGACATACAGACCCCACTGCATCTCTGCCTTCATCCACACATACCCATCTCTTCAAAAACACACACAAACCCCATTCTCCACACATGTTGTTACACCTACAACCCAGTTCCTCTCTCCACAACCCCACCCCAGTCTATCCATTATCCCATTATTCCTAGTCTAACATACAAAAACACCCATCTCTCCCCATACTCACTCACTCTGATACTCTTTCCATTCACAAATGTCCCTTCTCTACAAAAACATACCCCCATACAACCCTGTATCTCCCTCCACAACCCACATCTCTTCTTCTATCTCACACTCATGACTCTTCCAAATGCAATCCAATCTCTACATGTGCACACAAACACATATAGCCATCCCTACACATACACACAAACACACCCCTCTTTTTTTCCTCCATATACAGAAACACAAACACACAGACATTTACCCATCTCTGTTTCCACACCCTTCATCACTCACCACATGCACACCAATCTCTACACACACACAAACATACACAAGTCTCTACACAGAACATATACACATCCCCCCACTAAGACCCAAACTGCATCTCTCCCTACACACACACACACAAACACGCTCACATACCCAGTCTGTTTCTCTTCACATTTCCCATCTCTCCACCCACACTGCAGTCTCTCTGTCCACATTTATACTCATCTCTCCACACACTCATATGTCTGTTTCTCCCTCTACGATCTATACCCTAGCCTCTACACACTCACAAACACAAAGACATCTACACCCATCTCTCCACATACACGAAAATTCACAAGCCTGTCTCTTCCTTTTGCACCCCCACTGAAATCTCCTTTCACATCCCCTCAATTTCTCCCTCATCCACCCAAACATATCTGCCTCCTCAACTACCTCTCCACACACACACAAACACAAACCCATCTCTCCTTCCATATATGCACCCTAGTCTCTCCCTCCACAACCCCCAGCTTACCCTTAACACTCTCATACACCCAACACTTCACACACACAGACATACCCCAACACACACTAATACCATCTCTCCATCCTCAACAACCCCATCTCCCATTCCACACCCATATCCCCATGTCTTCCTAAACACAAAATAACCCCTTATCTACACACATCCCACACAACCCTGTTACTCCCTTCATACCGCCATCTCTCACATACATACACTTCTATCCTTCCAAACACACTCTGGTCTCTCCCCACACATACTCATATACATGAAAGTCTGTCCACACACAAACATGCACCTAAGTCTCTCCCCTGTGCTTAACAAATAACACAAACCCTGATTTCTACACCCCCCCACACACACACCTCTCCTTCCAAATATACACCTTCACAGTAGCCCTTCTTTCCCTCCACATATCTACCACTTTCCCTCTACACATTATTCCTGTGTCTCCCTCCACACACAAAGACTCATTTCTGCCTACACACACACACACACACACACACACACACACACACACAACACATTCCAGTCTCCACCAGAAACATATGCCAGTGTCTCTTCCTCCAAATACATGACCTCCTACTCTCCATCAGCACTCCTATGGCTCTCACTTACTAATCCCATTGCTTGACTCACAAACACATATTTCCCCACCAAAACTCACAACAAAGTCTGTACACACACACACACACACACACACACACCTCTCAACACACACACACACTTTCTAGTCTCTCCAAAGCACTACACACCCATCTCTTTATACGCCAAGAAAAGACACCTCTGTTTTCTTTGCAGACACTCCCATGTCTCATTCCCATTTGCCCAGTTTCTCCCTGAACCAACAATCTCTCCCTACACACACACACACACACACACACACACATAAATCTCATCTCTCCCTCCACACAACACAACCCTGTCACTCCCTCCATAACCTCACATTCAATAATGATACACACTCAAATCTCCAGACATTGATACCCTATCTCTCCCATTGCACCCCCATATCTCCCTAAACAGTTCAGTTCAGTCGCTCAGTCATGTCTGACTATTTGTGACACCATGAACTGCAACAGCCAGGCCTCCCTGTCCATCACCAACTCCTGGAGTTTACCCAGACTCATGCCCAGTGAGGTGGTGATGCCATCCAACCACCTCATCCTCTGTCATTCCCTTCTCCTCCTGCCCTCAATCTTTCCCAGCATCAGGGTCTTTTCTAACGAGTAAGCTCTTCACATCTGGAGGCCAAAGTTTTGGAGTTTCAGCTTCAACATCAGTCCTTCCAATGAACACCCAGGACTGATCTCCTTTAGGATGGACTGGTTGGATCACCTTGCAGTCCAAGGGACTTTCAAGAGTCTTCTCCAACACCACAGTTCAAAACCATACATTATTCGGTGCTCAGCTTTCTTTATACTCCAACTCTCACATCTATACATGACTACTGGAAAAACCATAGCCCTGACTAGATGGACATTTGTTGACAAAGTAATGTCTTTGCTTTTTAATACGCTGTTTAGGTTGGTCATAATTTTCCTTCCAAAGAGTAAGCATCTTTTAATTTAATGGCTGCAATCACCATCTGCAATGATTTTGGAGCTCCCAAAAATAAAGTCAGCCACTGTTTTCCCATATATTTGCCATAAAGTGATGGGACCAGATGCCATGATCTTTGTTTTCTGAATGTTGAGCTTTAAGCCAACTTTCTCATTCTCCTCTTGCACTTTCATCAAGAGGCTTTTCAGTTCTTCTTCACTTTCTGCCATAAGGGTAGAGTCATCTGCCTATCTGAGGTTACTGATATTTCTCCCAGCAATCTTGACTCCAGCTTGTGTTTCTTCCAGCACAGCATTTCTCATGATGTATTCTGCATATAAGTTAAATAAGCAGGTTGATGATATACAACCTTGACGTACTCCTTTCTCTATTTGGAACCAGTCTGTTTTTCCATGTCCAGTTGTAACTGTTGCTTCCTCACCTGCATACAGGTTTCTCAAGAGGCAGGTCAGGTGGTCAGGCATTCCCATCTCTTTTAGAATTTTCCAGTTTATTGTGAACCACACAGTCAAAGGTTTTGGCAATAGTCAATAAAGCAGAAATAGATGTTTTTCTCGAACACTCTTGCTTTTTCAATGATCCAGCAGATGTTGGTAATTTGATCCCTGGTTCCTCTGCCTTTTCTATAACCAGCTTGAATATCTTGAAGTTCATAGTTCACGTATTGCTGAAGCCTGGCTTGGAGAATTTTGAGCATTACTTTACTAAGGTGTGAGATGAGTGCAGTTGTGCAGTAGTTTGAGCATTCTTTGGCATTGCTTTTCTTTGGGATTGGAAGGAAAACTGACCTTTTCCAGTTCTGTGGCCACTGCTGAATTTTCCAAATTTGCTGACATAATGATTGCAGCACTTTCACAGCATCATCTGTTAGGATTTAAAATAGCTCAACTGGAGTTCCATCACCTCCATTGGCTTTGTTCATAGTGATGCTTTATAAGGCCCACTTGCCTTCACATTCCAGGATGTCTGGCTCTAGGTGAGTAATCACAGCATTGTAATTATCTGTGTCATGAAAATATTTTTGTACAATTCTGTGTATTCTTGCTGCCTCTTCTTAATATCTTCTGCTTCTGTTAGGTCCATACCATTTCTGTCCTTTACTGAGCCCATTTTTTTGCATGAAATGTTCCCTTGGTGCCTCTTAATTTTCTTGAAGAGATCTCTAGAATTTCCCATTCTATTGTTTTCCTCTATTTCTTTGCATTAATCCCCGAGGAAGGCTTTCTTATCTCTCCTTGCTATTCTTTGGAAATCTACATTCAAATGGGTTATCTTTCCTTTTTCCCTTTGCTTTTCACTTCTCTTCTTTTCAAGCTACTTGTAAGGCCTCATAAGACAGCCATTTTGCTTTTTGCATTTCTTTTTCTTGGGTATGATCTTGATCCCTATTTCCTATACAGTGGCATGAACCTCTGTCCATAGTTCATCAGCCACTCTGTCTATCAGATCTAGTCCCTTAAATCTATTTCTCACTTCCATTGTATAATCACAAGGGATTTGATTTAGGTCATATCTAAATGGTCTAGTGGTTTTCCCTACTTTCTTCGATTTTCATCTGAATTTGGCAGTAAGGAGTTTATGATCTGAGCCACGGTCAGCTCCCAGTGTTGTTTTTGCTGACTGTGTAGAGCTTTTCCATCTTTGGCTGCAAAGAATATAATCAATCTGATTTCAATTTTGACCATCTGGTGATGTCCATGTGTAGAGTCTTCTCTTGTGTTGCTGGAAGAGGGTGTTTGCTATGACCAGTGC
This sequence comes from Nanger dama, assembly GCA_917880005.1. NCBI lineage: Eukaryota > Metazoa > Chordata > Mammalia > Artiodactyla > Bovidae > Nanger > Nanger dama. Next base: position 11,632,337 of record CAKJTW010000054.1, on the reverse strand, counting down.
GTTCTCTTGGCAAAAACTCTACTTGCCCTGTTTCATCCTGTACTCTAAGGCCAAATTTGCCTGTTACTCCAGGTGTTTCTTGACTTCCTACTTTTGCATTCCAGTCTCCTATAATGAAAAGGATATCTTTTGGGGTGTTACCTCTAAAAGGTCTTGTAGGTCTTTATAGAACCATTCAACTTCAGCTTCTTCAGAGTTACTGGTTGCGGCATAGACTTGGATTACCGTGATATTGAATGGTTGCCTTGGAAATGAACAGAGATCATTCTGTCATTTTTGAAATTGCATCCAAGTACTTCATTTCAGACTCTTTTTGTTTTGTATGATGGCTACTCCATTTCTTCTAAGGGATTCCTGTCCACAGTAGTAGATATAATGGCCATCTGAGTTAAATTCACCCATTCTAGTCCATCTTAGTTCACTGATTCCTAGAATGTTGATGTTCACTCTTGCCATCTCCTAAACAGACACACACCAATTTCTTCTTCAATGCACAGATACTTATCTCTGAAAAAACACATGCAAACCCCATTTCTTCACACACATAATCACATTCAGTTCCTCCCTCCACAACACCATCTCAGTCTATCCACACACAGTATCACACACACACACACACACACACACACACACTCTTTCCACACAGATACTCTCACCTACATCTTTACCTCCATGTTGAACCCCAGTATCTATGCACACACACAAACACTCATAAGCATGTCTGTTTATACATATATATACACATTATAAACAAGCAAACATAAACACACAGCCCAGTCTTTCCACATGAACAGGGGTATAAAAAAATCATCTTTCCCTCCAAACACATCAGCCTCTTCTTTATACAAACACACCCTCATACAACTTTTTCTTTCCTGACACAGACACACCTCTCTTTCCTCACATACATATACACATGCAACTCTCCTCTGAAAACACTCCAGTCTCTCCAAACACATGCCAGTCTCCACACACACACACCTACACAATCAACCCAGTCTTTATACACACAAACACAACACACAGACCTACACTATATCTTTCTCTCTACACATTCCCCTTGTCTTTCCCTCCACACACTCTCCTTCACTTCCTCCCCTCCACACACTTCTTTCTCCAGACATAGAAATACACACCCATTGTACCTTAATCCCTTCCTCACTTTCCTCCACTTCTGAAACCCCTATTATGGATAGGTTGGCATGCTTTCTGTGATAAATCTCATATGTTGCTTTCTTTTTAAAATTTATATTAATATTTTTGTCTACTGTTTGGGTGGCATCTTATTCTCTAACTTTCCAATATCCAGAATTGTAAGAAACAAATTTCTATTGTTAAGCCACAGAGAATCTAGAACTGACTAGGACAGTTTCTTACATTATTGCTTAAGTTCCAAATATGCTTTGAACGTCCTGACAAATAATGTAATGATTCAGTTATATGAATGATATTTTCTCTTACTGAAGAAAAGTTGCACCAGATGCCATTAAACAGGTAAAGAAGACTTTATTCAGAACTATTACACTAGAGAGAGAGAGAGAGAGAGAGAGAGAGGAGTGCAAGCGTGCTCAACTCAGTTGAAACAAAAGCAAGATGACTTTTAAGTATCAGGCTGAAGTAGTGGAAAGTCTGCTCAATGTGATTATACCATCTGCATTTGCTTAACTAGCACTCTATAAAGTTAGGTTCCTACCTTTACACAGAGACTTACAGATAGGGGTGCTATATTCTTTATGTCTTCAAAATTTGACACTTCATAGGAATGGTTTCCAGGTTTTTGAGAAAGATTTTATTGGGTTAAAAAACTGGCAAGTGAGCCCCTTACATATCAAAGGGCAGAGAAACAATATGTAATTACAAGTATTCTAAAGTAAGTAAGTGATATAAAAATGAAGGTTAGGGCATAAACCCCTTAAGAAGACTCCTGTCTAAAGTTTAGTCAAGCTGAGGGGAACTTTAAGGCTATTTTGGTCACTGGAAGCAGTAGTAACATAATTATTCTTCTCAATGGAAAAAGTTTACACCAAGACCTTTTTAAAAGAAACTTATGTGTATTTCAATGAAGAGTCAATGCCATTCAAGAAAAGGGTATATTTATTTTTATGCCAAAATGGTATGTAAATATGTCAAAAAATTACCCTTTACATTAGTAAACTTGTACAGTCTTTAGTGGCAGAATTATGAACTTCCAAAAACAGAGTAAAAACTACTAAAATTATTAAGAAACAAATGTACTATCTTTTTGATTTAGTGAATCATTTATCCAAACAGCATAATACCACTGCATCTTTTCATTGTAGCTCAGTCTCTTATCTCTAACAAAGAAAGATATATCCAACTCCAAAGCCACTGCATTCCTATCACTTCTTAAATGATTAGGGTCATATTACATTATAAATAAATTATATCTAGAAGTGTCTTAGGACTCTTCATAGGGATTTCAAGCAATTTAAAAGTAAGTATTGTGGTCTGTTACTGTAAATTAGTAGAGCACGGATAATTCATCAAGCAGTTTTGCATATGCAACTACTATGTGGTCTTCATGGTAGCATTTAAGGTGAAAAGGGCATGTATAACTGTATCCATTTTATTATTACACAAGCAGGACTCAGAGAATAAAAGATAAACTTGATTTGAGTGACTACCATATTTAAACAGGCATGATATGAAACAACAGAGTGCCTAAAACAAATACTGATGTAGGAAGAAAGGAGATTGATAACAAAATCTCTTCTATATGGTCAATAGCACTCAACAACATACTTTTGTATCATTTTTATTCTCATTCTTTCTGGGGGGCAGATTAGAGGTAATTGAATTTAGGCTGTATCTGTAAATCTCTTATATGTCTCAGAAATATTCTGAGCTAAGATAGTAAGTTGCCTTAGTCTACCATTGGATATCTAAGGAAGGTGGAATATTTTATCAAATAATGTTAAAATGAAACAATAGATATAAAACAATCATGTAACATACTACGACCTGCAGTTATATTACTGAACCAAACTTGGATCCTCTTGCCACAAACAGTAAAGCCAATCAGTTGACACTGGATTGTAGTGAAGGAAAGCACGGCATTTCCTGCAGGGTACCATAAGAAGAATTGGCAGCTTGTGCTCAGAAGACCCAGACTCCCCAATGGCTTTCAGGAATGGGGTTTTAAAGGCAGTATGAAGGAGGGGGCTTTAGGACATGTGATCAGCTTGTGGACAATTCTCCAATTGGTTGGCATCAAGTGAAGTTTCAAGCATTTCTTGCAGTTAGTAGTTTTCATCTGGTGGGTGTCTGCTTCCTGTTTAAAAACAACAACAACAAAACCCACCACCACAAAACAAACAAACACACACACACACACACACAACTTAGGAATGTGTGTTAGACCTTTATATTTTTTTAGGGAACTGGGGGTTTGATGAGTCTGTGTGGCTGGTTTATAGACTAAATTGTTACCAGTTTCCTGGCCCAACAGGTATTATTTCTACATCTTCATATTCTTTAATCATTGACTCTTGAGCCAACCTTTTGAGACTTGGGGATGCCTGGGAGACTAATCCAAAAGCCTTTCCCTTCAAAGGACAATAATAAAGGTGCTTGTATACAATTTCAATCACCCATTTTCTTTGATATTTCTCCATCTTGAGAGAAACAGATTTGGGACAAACAAGGGAGTAAAAGTTTGGATAGAGAGGTTAGTTATAAGCTCAGCAGAGTCTCTATGTTTTAAAGTTATAAATAAAAACTCAGAATTTCTAATCAGAGGTGATTAGGATGTTAATAACAAAGCTAGCAAAGAATTCAGGTCTTCTAGGATAAGTAAGAAGGCAGAGAAGGATCAGTGGCATTTCATGTGCTATAAATATAGATACAGACATGGGAAAAGTAAAAGTTTATTGGAGAAAATGAAAATAAGGGGTGGGCTGCATGTTTTCTTTATGTGGATAATTGTGTTAGAATCAAGGATAAGCTTAATGAAGTAGGGAAGAAACAAACACATACCTATGTATAGACACATAATCTAGCAAGTATCATAGTAATTAAACAACTAATTGGATTCACAGGTCAAAGAGGTAAAGAAAGTAAGAGCACTTGATAGAGAATAAGTATTTTGAGGAAGATACAGAAAAATACACTAAGAGAGACTTCAGTTTGAAGCTAATGAACTCAAGATTAAGTAAAGATTTAACTCTGATCAGAAACAAATGCCTTTGTCCTAGAGCCCAAACAAGTACCCAACAGTATTTTTTATTCCCACTTATTTTCATCAGTATGTATTTTAAAACTTTGCCTTACAAATTTATCTTTGTTAAATGTTTAGTTCCATGTTGAAGCTATATATAATATTCAGAAAACAAAGAAACTCAACTATGACTTCTGAAATTCACCAAAGCAAAAATAACAATATCCTCCAAAACTTAAGGAATATAATAAAGAATTCCTTCAAATTTAACACAGAATTAAAATAGGCAGTAAGTTAGAATTTGAAATAATGTTTCTTCTAAAACTGACCTTTGGGAGGTCATTTGATTTTGAATGACTCCTTTACTTTTTTTTAACTTTTTATTTTTAGACAATTTTGAAATAGATGAATTGCAAACCTACCACAGAGACTTTGAGTTTATCTTTGCACACTGGCTATAAAAGTTTCTCTCTTTTTTGCTTGCATAGTTTATAACAAGAAATCTGCCATAATTCATATTTTTATTCCTCTGTACAATGTCTTTGTCATTAAGAGTTTCTCATTGCCTTTTTTTCTGGCAATTTCTTAGGTTTTTATTTCATTATTTATTTGTTCTCTGATAAATTTATTTTGTGGCTTAGGAGTTAACATATTTGGAAAATTCTTGGCCATTATTTCTGCAAATGATTTCATCAGTCCTGTTTCTTGTTGAATTATCATTAGGCATGTCAACTATTGATAGTCTTGGATGCACTGTGTTTTTGTTTTTTTTCCTCTTTGCACTTTTGGATAATTTCTGTTGACTTTGTTTCATTTGAGACATTTTCCTTTCATTAACTATAGGTTTCATCTCTGCTGAAACATGTGATCTTTTATATTTCTCATCATTTTCATTAGAGTCTTTAGAATAGTAAACATATTTAAGTTCCATGTCAGATTTAATAGGCCTAACAAATGTGTCATATCTGAGTCTTGTTCTGGTAACTGCTTTGTCTTTTGGGAGTGTGTCTCTTCCCTTTTGTGTGTCAGATTTTCTGCTGAAGGCCAAATATATTAAATAGAATGTGACTGTTTTGGTATCCAGTTTTTAAGTCAGAGAATAGTAACATGTCTCCTTCTGCCATAATTTTAATATGAGGATTTGCATTATCTAGTTAGGAATTAAGCTGGGTTCGAGGATAGTTAATATGGTCATGCTCAGTGCACTAGTTTTGTAATTCTTCAAGCAATATGTTGTGTCTTGATAAGGCTAGTGTTGAAAGCAGTTTTGTCTGTTTTTGGTTCCTTTATTCTACCCTTGTTCTACCCCGTCCCTTTGTTCTGGTGTTAGATATTGCCTCTGCTCTACACCTCAGAGAGGATTTCTTCCATTCTTGTATCCCTCCTCTGTAGCTCTCTCAATAATATTTTGTTGCTATTATGCAAATTTGTTAGTCTGAGGAGGTGGAACATTAGGAAGACCTTTTTGTGGTTACTTTTAAAGTTAATCTTTGGAATGGGCCATATTCCTTGTCTCAAAAGTGTGGTTTCCTCAGTGTTCCTGCCCCTCTCCCTGCTGTACTGCTAGGTCTAGCACATTTTGGCCTTTATCTTATGAAGAGTTATTATCTGTTTCCTTCCACATGTTCTAATACATTTTTCACTAGGACGACTGACAGTGGTTTTTGTCATCCCCACTTTGGTGGTTCGAATGGTAAAGAATCCACCTGCAATGCAGGAGACCCAGGTTTGATCCCTGAGTTGGAAAGATCCTCTGGAAAAGGGAATGGCTACCCAATCCAGTATTCTTGCCTGGAGAATCCCACAGACTGAGGAGCCTGGTTGACTGTATTCCATGGGGTTACAAAGAATTTAACATGACTGAATCACAAACACTATAGATAAAGACTTAGTTCACCAGCAAGAGAGGGAAATAAACCTGTGGAGTTTCAGGACACTCTCACTGTGGCTGCTTTCCCACTCCCATAAATCTATATAACACACTTAAACTTTCTCCAGTGTAACAGGAGCAACCCTCCAATCTCTGTAGCATCCTGGGTTTTATAAACTCTTGCAAGATACCATTGACCTCCACCAGTTCATCATCTGTGATTTCTGAATTCCTTTCACTGACATATATTTGCATCTATCCCAGGGATCTCATGGAGAAGGCAATGGCACTCCACCCCAGTACTCTTGCCTGGAAAATCCTATGGGTAGAGGAGCCTGGTAGGCTTCAGTCCATGGGGTCAAGAAGAGTCGGACACAACTGAGCGACTTCACTTTCACTTTTCACTTTCATGCATTAGAGAAGGAAGCGGCAACCTACTCCAGTGTTCTTGCCTGGAGAATCCCAGGGACAGGGAGCCTGGGGGGAGCCTGGTGGGGTGCCGTCTGTGAGTTTGCACAGAGTGGACATGACTGAAGCAACTTAGCAGCAGCAGCAGCAGCAGGGATCTCAGGTAAGGCTATGTTTGGTTCTCTCCTATTTGGATATAAATTTCTCCTTAGGTTTTTCACTAGTTGGTTGCCCTCCTTTCTGCTTCTGATTCAAGAAACCTGTTGAATTTATTGTTGCCCAGTTCTTGTCATTCATTAAAGGTGGAAAAACACAATTCACTACATCAGAAGACTGGGCTAAGTAAAAGCATAAATAATCAAAGCAGATCTCTAGGCCTAAAGTATTTTACCAACTATTGAGGAATTTTACTATACTTATACATCTAAAGTTGAATATTTTATTAAACAATATTTTAAATAAAATTTCTTCAAGAAATAGAATTCTAGAAATATTTTATAAATTAAAATTTGAACAAGACTCACGAAATATAAAGGAAATATTCCTGGTCCAACAGAGGGGTGTGTCTGCTTTTTAATTGTACTTAAATTATTGCTGAGTTATCAAAAAATATACAAAATATTTGTTTTACCTTTAAACACTACACATGGAAATCTATAATGGATTCATGTTTCCTTGTGTTCTCTTCAAATTTTGCAAGGAAAATATAACGAAAATGAAATCTCAGGAATTTGATCCTACAATAGTTACACAGCTCTACATGATTATTATAAATGGTAGTTGTATATAAATGCAATTGTTTATATCAAAGTCTACAAGATTACACATCCTCTAATGCACACTGCTGCTGCTGCTGCTGCTGCTAAGTCGCTTCAGTCGTGTCCGACCCTGTGCAACCCCAGAGATGGCAGCCCACCAGGCTCCGCCAACCCTGGGATTCTCCAGGCAAGAACACTGGAGTGGGTTGTCATTTCCTTCTCCAATGCATGAAAGTGAAAAGTGAAAGAAGTCTCTCAGTCGTGTCTGACTCTTAGCGACCCCATGGACTGAAGCCTACCAGGCTCTTCCGTCCATGGGATTTTCCAGCCAAGAGTACTGGAGTGGGGTGCCATTGCCTTCTCCACTAATGCACACTGGTCAATCTGAAATAGCTTTTTAAAAATATAAATAGGGTTTTCATTTCTCATGATTATCCATAAAATGAAATTTTAATTGAATTGACCGACTATTTGCCAAATGGTGTTTCATTAAAGGGAAAATTTAAAACAAAAGACAAACTACAATTGGACACAAAACTTAGAATAAGAAATACTGAAAGATAATGTCACCTTTCTTAATTTTATAGTATTAAATAACTTGAGAACATATTTTTATGGCTCCCATTTGAATTTTTATATTTTGGATTTGGATTTACAAATTCAAAATCCCATTAGACCAATTATCTTGAACCCAAGCCACAGAGACAGCGCATTTCTATTCCTAACTCTCCTACCATAGATTCTGTGAGAATAATGAATTGTTACTACATAATTCACCATAAAAGTTAGTAAATTAAAATATAAGTGATAGGGAAAACAACTGCCTATAAGTCTGGCTGAGACCATTTTTTTTAAAAAAGGAATAAGAAGGTGTTATTTTAAATAATTTAATTAGATGATGGAAAGAAATGAAGAAGTTAGTGTCTAGTAGTTCTTATGTTTAGGGTGACAGTATGAAAAAGAATTCTGAAAATTATCAATGATAAATACTATAATACAGAAAGTGAAATTTTACTTTTTACTGGGTGTTTCAAGGTATAAATATATAATAGAAAATTGCCACATATATTCAGACATGTATAAGTCCTATAATAATAAAAACAGAAGTAAATGTGGTATTCTTGTATTTTGAAAAAAAGTGTTAGTCACTCAGACCTGTCTGACTCTGAGACCCCATGTGGACTGTAGCCCACCAGGCTCCTCTGTCCATGGGATTCTCCAGAATACTGGAGTGTGTAGCCATTCCCTTCTCCAGGGGATCTTTCTGGCCGAGGAATCAAACCCTGCAAGCAGATTCTTCACCATTTAGCCACCAAGGAAGCCTAATTTAATGCAAACAGAAGTAAATGAGGTCTTCATGTGTTTTATTGCAATCAAAATCAGTAATATTTACGTGCCAGTCACTGACAGGATCATCATAATTCTGTATTACCAGTCCCTATCCTGCCACTGAGGAACGGATATTTAATGAGAGAAAGATATATGAATAAGCAAGTTGAATAAATTATATAGGTGAGAGAATACTTCTATGTGAATCATACAACAGTATATTTCAGAAATGAATGAAACATGAATCTGTTAAAGGAATATTGTTGTTGTTGTTCAGTTGCTCAGTTATGTCTGACTCTGAAACCCCATGGATTGCAGCACACCAGGCTGCCCTGTCCCTCACCATATCCCAAAATTTGCTCAAGAAATGAATGTTACTCCCAGGTAATTAATTTGAAAATTCTCACAACATTTAGGTTTACAACAGTATGCAGTCACTAAAGAGGTAGGCATTTTGCCAGAGTTTTGCAAACATTCCCAGTGAATCAAAAAATGAATCAGAGTGGCATAGAGCAATTTGTCAAGGCTGCATCTTGACCCTACTCTAAGTGAGAGAGTTTCAACTTTGGGCCTTCTGTAAACATTTGTATATGTGGATGTTTGTGTCCTAACCGTATATACCACCATGCTTTCCATTCTGTGTGGGTTCCTGTGGGTAAATGAGTAAAAAGCATTAAAGAAAGTTTATGTGTGCTCCCTTGCTATTGCATGTATCTGTTGTTTATATTTATTTTTTACTTGAAATTTTATATATATATTTATAAATTTTATTTTTACTTTATTCTACTTTACAATACTGTATTGGTTTTGCCATACATTGACATGAATCAGCCACAGGTGTACACGAGCTCCCAATCCTGAAACCCCCTCCCACCTCTCACCCCATAGCATCTCTCTGGATGATCCCCGTGCACCAGCCCCAAGCATCCTGTATCCTGTATCGAACACAAACTGGCGCTTCATTCTTACACGATAGTAAACATGTTTCAATGCCATCTCCCAAACCATCCCACCCTCTCCCTCTCCCACAGAGTCCAAAAGTCCGTTCTATACCTCTGTGTCTCTTTTGTTGTCTCACATACAGGGTCATCATTACTATCTTTCTAAATTCCATATATATGTGTCAGTATACTGTATTGGCGTTTTTCTTTCTGGCTTACTTCACTCTGTATAATAGGCTCCAGTTTCATCCATCTCATTAAAACTGAGTCAAATTTATTCTTTTTAAGGGCTGAGTAATACTCCATTGTGTATATGTACCATGGCTTTCTTATCCATTCATCTGCTGATGGACATCAAGGCTGTTTCCATGTCCTGGCTATTATAAACAATGCTGCAGTGAACATTGGGGTACATGTGTCTCTTTCAATTTTGGTTTCCTCAGTGTGTATGCCCAGCAGTGGGATTGCTGGGTCATAAGGCAGTTCTATTTGCAATTTTTAAGGCAACTCCACACTGTTTTCCATAGTGGCTGTACTAGTTTGCATCCCCACCAACAGTGTAAGAGGGTTCCCTTTTCTCCACATCCTCTCCAGCATTTATTGCTTGTAGACTTTTGGATCATAGCCATTCTGACTGGTGTGAAATGGTACTTCATTGTGGTTTTGATTTGCATTTCTCTGATAATGAGTGATGTTGAGCATCTTTTCATGTGTTTGTTAGCCATCCGTATGTCTTCTTTGGAGAAATGCCTATTTAGTTCTTTGGCCCATTTTTTGATTGGATCGTTTATTTTTCTGGAGTTGAGCTGCATAAGTTGCTTGTATATTTTTGAGATTAGTTGTTTGTCAGTTGCTTCATTTGCTATTGTTTTCTCCCACTCAGAAGGCTGTCTTTTCACCTTACTTATAGTTTCCTTTGTTGTGCAGAAGCTTTTAATTTTAATTAGATACCATTTGTTTATTTTTGCTTTTATTTCCATTATACTGGGAGGTGGATCATAGAGGATCCTGCTGTCATTTATGTCAGAGAGTCTTTTGCCTATGTTCTCCTCTAGGAGTTTCATAGTTTCTAGTCTTATGTTTAGATCTTTAATCCATTTTGAGTTTATTTGTGTGTGTAGTGTTAGAAAGTGATCTAGTTTCATTCTTCTACAAGTGGTTGACCAGTTTTCCCAGCACCACTTGTTAAAGAGATTGTTTTGTTTTTTGAATCAATCTCTCAAATTTAACTTCTTGAACAGCTTGCATCTAATAGGGAAGGAAATTTGTATTAAATCAGAGGTCAAGTTTTATCCAAAAGCTGACTTGTCCTGAATCTTAAGTGTGAAATAGCTATTTGTCCTCTGAGTGGAGGAGTTTGTAAATTTTTCTGGTCACAGTGTGAAGTTTGTTAAGAATCAGAGATATCTATAATTTGCTATTTGCAATAACATGGATGTACTTGGAGCTTATTATGCTAAATGAATTAAGTCAGATAAACACAAATGCTGTATATCATTTGTGAAATCTAAAACATACTACAAATTATTTAATATTAAAAAAAGAAATAGACTCACAGATATAGAGACTATCTTGTTTTTCAAATATATCCCTCTTTGGTCACTTGAGTCTGAAATGCACAATCAAGTCATTTTATTATTCACCAAGGATATCTCTGATTCTCCTGGGTTGATGATATGCAATACTTTATGCTTTATTATTCTGTATAAAATTTTTAAAGACAACTAGCTTAAGTGTAGTGATTTGTTGATACAGAATAGATACGTTGTAAAGGGAAGGAAAAGTGTTTACTAAGAAACAAAAATAAACAACTTACTCATCATCTAATATTTCTCCCAACATAGAAATACCTTCTGTATGTCAAGAAGACAGTGTCCTTTTCAGGCCCAATTTCTTCCTTCAATGGTAAACCCTCTAGTCTGTACATCCTCTCATCCTTTTTATACAGTACATACTTATCAGGACTTCATCCAAGTGACCCCATACCTGCTTACCTATAACTTCCAACTACTGATCCTGTTCTTTGGAGACACACAAAATATGTGTAACCTCCTCTGTAAAGCATTAAGGCACAGGGAAAATATATTTTATTTTGATGAATATTTTTGACCAAGTTCAAATTACTTTCCTATCCACAAGAATTTGTTGTGTGCATAGTTCTACAAGTTATCATCCAGTGATTCCCAATGGTAGTTATCTCTTTCTTTGTCTAAGGAGTTTTGGCATCTTTACCACTTACTATCCTACTTGTGTTGTAATCACTAGTCTATTTAGTTAATAGTTTAATTTTTTGTTATGCATGTGAAATAAAAACATTACACAGACATTCATGTACACACCTAGACCTATAGGTACACACACAGATGTAGAGGTACATATGTCTGTCTACCTGTCTATCATACACAGAGTAATGTCTCATGTTTCAATCATCCTACGAGTAACACTTATCAAACCACTCACAACTTTAGTCATCTTCTGGGAGAAAAATTTTGAATGGAAGGATGGACAAAGGAGCTGATAAGAAGGGAAAATTACCATAAATAAGGAATTTGTCAGGCTTCATAAGCTCTGTGTAATGAATAGATTTGTATGTCTGCCTTGTCAAAATTCTTTTAGAATAAGGATAAAAAAATACTATTTTTTGATATTGCTGACTTTGATATAGATTTTCATCCTAATGAGCCAAAACCTGCTCACTATAATTTCTAACCACTGATTCTTTTATTTGGAGATACACAGCTTAGAAAATCTCTCTCTCCACCCCACCATTTGTCATAAAACTCTGATATAGTTAAACTCCATGATACAAAATATGTATATATTGTTTTTTGGAGAATATGTGGTTATATGAAGTGAAGACTCATAGATAATTCAATTCTTAAGCTTCCTACTTGGGTAATACTTAACTTGATGAGTGAGACATGAAGTATGAAACAGTTTGGTGAAAAAAATCATGATTTCTGTTGTATATACTTTGATACCTGAATTCTGATCTCTGGTAGACATAAGATTGGAGATAACAAATAATCATTTGGATATTCAAGTTTTGAGATCAGAGAAAAGGTTTTGGTTGAGAATATGAATTTGGAAGTCATCTACATAAAAACAGTATTTAAATCTTTGTAAAAGAATGACATTCTTTAAAGAGTGGGGAAGAATAATTCTCAGGGCCAGTCCCTAAGAAACCCAAATTTCAGTCAGAACCAGTAAGAAAACTCAAAACATTTTAGTGAAACAAAAATCACTAGTAATGACAAAAATATAAAATTCATCATTTCTGATCCAAACTCATCCAGCTAGTCTTCATTCACTGTCTACCTTAATATTAGCTCTTTGACCTAGACAAATTATATATTAAGTAGAATCTAGTTAGTCCTCCTGGGCCAGGCTCACTGGCTTTTCAGTAAGCATTTCTTTGAACTTAACTTGTAAAGAACATAAGGCTGTAACTGTGAGATAACTAGCCCAACAATCTCTGAACTAACTAGGAATCTTGAGAAATAGGAAAGGAGTCTCAGCAGTATGTTACATGCTCTGTTACTCCATGTGGCTTGTGAAAATCAGGTAACACATACTCCACTGAAATAAAATATGGAAAGCAGCTCATCTTCTATTAGAATATTTCATAACTTTCTGGCTCTTTCACAGGTACTGATTTCTTGCTCAAAACTCATAGGTGATAGTTTACCATGAAACTAATTTAAATCATTTAAATTAACCTGAAAATGACTATGAACACTGGGTTGAAAAATTTGTCCTTGAAATATCAATATATGTTAGTGTTATCTGGAAACTTACATATTTATTATCCTCTGAAATTCTCCTTCTAATCTACTCCCCTTCTACAGCTATCCAGTTTCTTGGATTTCCATATTTTTATTTGTACAAGATCAAATTGTTTGAATAAATGTAGGCACTGAATTAATCAAAAACACTGTTGTAAGTAATAATAAAAAAAGTAGCATAGTAGCTCAGTTGGTAAAGAATCTGCCTCCAGTGCAGGAAACCCAGGTTAGATCCCTGGGTTGGGAAGATCCCCTGGAGAAGGAAATGGCAACCCACTCCAGTATCCTTGCCTGGAAAATCTCATGGACAGAGAAGCCTGGTGAGCTGCAGTCCATGGGGTCGCAAAGAGTCGGGCACGACTGAGCAACTAACACTAACATCCAAGCAACATAATACAACACTGTTAATAATGTATGATATAGTAAAGTAGAAACTACAAACTCTACTTTGTTTAGAATACAACCTGGGATAGGCTTCAGGGCTATATAAATCAAACTTGTTAAAAGTCAAGAATATTGATTATAAAATTGTTTTTCTAAACAAAACTTTGACATTGTAAAATTTGAACTATTTTAATAGCTGAAGTGGTTTATGATAAAATCTCCTTTGTGAAAATGTGTTCTTCAACAAGCAGTAACCCATCAATACAGCATTACAGACTACGAACAAAAGCTGAATGTCCTTATTTTCAGAGAAAATGTACTCAAACTGTTCAGTGTTTTTCTTATATTTGAATGCTTTTAAAATTCTGCTGCCACATTAGGAGTGCATAGTTTTGGTTATAGCCAAGAGACAATATCATAATTATTAGCAAATGCATATTGATTTACCTCTGATTTTAGCTATTTATGTGGGAGAATAAAATGTTCAAACTCAGACAACTTTATGTTCTCTTTACTAAGCAAGGGAAGGAGCAGGTAGAGGGAGAAAATAAATATGAAAACCTGCCATAAAGCAAGTTTAGGATGAGGGAAAAGATATGTTAATTATTATTGTAACTTGTGTTTCCCAGCAATACTAACACTGGGTTTAAAATTAAGTAAAGCTATCATCTTATCCCATGGTTTTGCTGGCTTATTTTTCTACTTTTAAATTTCAAGATCTCTAGCTTTCATTATCTCTTCCCTTATTATTCCCTGGAGAAAATACTTTTCAAAATAAAGAATTAAATCTATTCAGATTAAAAAAAAAAAAACACTGCTTTAAAAGTATTAAAGGAAATGTTTTTAGGCAAAAGTAGTAAAATTATTCCAAATAGAAGTGCATTAAAATAAGAAAGAATAAAGAGCACCAGAGAAAGTAAATATCCAGGTAAACTGAAATTGACACCATTTAAAAGAATAACAAAATATGTTGTAATGTGCAAATATATGTGAAATTATATGACAAGTGAGGAAAAAGGTGAGACAGTGGCAAAGAATTAAAGTGCAGCACAATTCAAAATGTGAGGTAGTAACAGAGGTCATAATTTAACATCCATGTTATGGACGCATAGTGTAATCTCTAATTTGAAACTGACTTAATAACAAGCTACTAATGGACAAATAGTGTAATAAAAATGCTTGATTAATCCCAAACTGGGAAGAGAAGAAATTAATTACATATACATTTATTCATATAAAAATAATGCATACCTTAATAAGAATTCATCCAGAGACGAAAAAAGATGGCGGAGGAATAGGAGGGGGAGAACACTTTCTCCCTCATTACTTCATCAAAAGAACATTTCAAAGCTGAGTAAATTCCACAAAACAACTTCTGACTGCTGGCAGAGGACATCAGGCATCCAGCAAAGAGGATCATCGGCTTCAAAACCAGTCTTCTATATTTCTATTTATTATCTTTATAACCTATTATTACTTAACAAAAAAAAACCTATTTTTAAGCAAATGCTGTATATAGTCCTATTGGTGGTGGAAGTTGTCTTTTAATAATTCTGGAATCTTTTATTTTATTCTATTTTTATTATTTTTTTCTCAATTTTTTTTAAATTTTTCTCTCCTTCTTTTTCTTATCTTTAATATTTTATCATTGAAAATCCAATCTCTACTCCAGATTTTTAATCTCAACAATTTGGTATTTGTTGCCAATTTTGTACTTTTAAAAACCTAATCTTTAGTACCCAATTTTACATGAGTGCGAGACTACTGGCATGACCACTCTCTCCCCCTTTGGAATCTCTTTTTCTCCACCAGGTGGCTTTTGTCTCATACCTCCCCCACCTCTTCTCTACCCAACTCTATGAATCTCTGTGTGCTCCCGAAGGTGGAGAATTCACAGGGAACTGGTCACTGGCCAGATCTGTATCCCTCCTTTGCATCTCCCTCTTTCATCCTCCTGATCACCTCTATCTACTTCCTCCCTCTCCTCTTCCATGTATAACTCTGTGACCACCTCTGAGAGGTCCAGACTTTGGAGCGCAAACAAGAAAGTGGTTACGGGCTAGTTTGCTTTTTCCTCTTTTGATTCCACTTCATCCCATTCCACTCACCTCTAACTACCCCCTCCCTCTTCTCTCCTCCAAGTAACTCAGCGATCCTCTAGGGACGACCCTCAAAGCGGAGAAACCTATCATCATTAACCCAGATGTTTTAACAATAGTGCTGAATAGATGGAAAAATCATGAGGCTATTGTAAAAATAAATCTGAAAACCAGAATCAGGAGGCATAAGTCCAAATCCTGAGATCATCAAAGAATTCCTGAATACAGGGAACATTATCCAATAAAAACTCATCAAACACCTTCATACCTATACTGAAATTGAGCACCACCAAAGGGCCAACAAGCTCCAGAGCAAGACATACCACGCAAATTCTCCAGCGACACAAGAACAAGCCCCTGAGCTTCAATACACAGGCAGTTCAAAATACTCCAAAATCATTGATGTCCCATAACCCATTACTTGACACTTCACAACACTCCAGAGAGAGGAAATCCAATTCCACCCACCAGAGCCTCAACACAAGCCTCTCTAATCAAGAAACTTTGACAAGCCACTGATATAACCCCAAACACAGAGAGGAAGCTCTATAATAAAGAGAATTCCACAAATTCCCAGAATATAGAAAAGCCACCCCAAACGCAGCAATATAACCAGGATGAAGAGACAGAGGAATACCCAGCAGGTAAAGGAACAGGAGACATGCCCACCAAACCAAACAAAAGAGGAAGAGATAGGGAATCTAATGAGAAAGAATTCTGAATACTGATAGTGAAAATGATCCAAAATCTTGAAATCAAAATGGAATCACAGACAAATAGCCTGGGGTCAAGGATTGAGAAGATGCAAGAAAGGTTTAACAAGGACCTAGAAGAAATAAAAAGAGTCAACATATAATGAATAATGCAATAAATGAGATCAGAAACACTCTGGAGGCTACAAATAGTAGAATAGCAGAGGCAGAAGATAGGATTAGTGAAATAGAAGATAAAATGGTAGAAATAAGTGAATCAGTGAGGGAAAAAGAAAGACGAATTAAAAGAAATGAGGACAACCTCAGAGACCTCCAATATGAAACGCTCCAACATTCGAATTATAGGAGTCCCAGAAGAAGAAGACAAAAAGAAAGACCATGAGAAAATACTTGAGGAGATAATAGTTGAAAACTTCCCTAAAATAGGGAAGGAAATAATCACCCAAGTCCAAGAAACCCAGAGAGTGCCAAACAGGATAAACCCAAGGCGGAACACCCCAAGACATATACTAATCAAACTAACAAAGACCAAACACAAAGAACAAATATTAAAAGCAGCAAAGGGAAAAACAACAAATAACACACAAGGGGATCCCCATAAGAATAACTGCAGATCTTTCAATAGAAACTCTTCAGGCTAGGAGGGAATGGCAAGACATACTTAAAGTGATGAAAGATAATAACCTTCAACCAAGACTACTGTACCCAGCAAGAATCTCATTCGAATATGAAGGAGAAATCAAAAGCTTTACAGACAAGCAAAAGCTGAGAGAATTCAGCACCACCAAACCAGCTCTCCAACAAATACTAAAGGATAGACTTTAGACAGGAAACACAAAAAGGACATATAAAACTGAACCCAAAACATTAAAGTAAATGGCAACAGGAGCATACTTATCAATAATTACCTTAAATGTAAATGGGTTGAATGCCCCAACCAAAAGGCAAAACTGGCTGAATGGATACAAAAACAAGATCCCTATATATGCTGCTTACAAGAGACACACCTCAAAACAACGGACACATACAGACTAAAAGTGAAGGGCTGGAAAAAGATATTCCATGCAAATAAAGACCAAAAGAAAGCAGGAGTAGCAATACTCATATCCGATAAAATAGACTTTAAAACAAAGGCTGTGAAAAGGGACAAAGAAGGCCACTACATAATGATTAAAGGATCGATCCAAGAAGAAGATATAACAATTATCAATATATATGCACCCAACATAGGAGCACCGCAATATGTAAGACAATTGCTAACAAGCATGAAAGGGGAAATTAATAATAACACAGTAATAGTGGGAGACTTTAATACCCCATTCACACCTATGGACAGATCAACCAAACAGAAAATTAACAAAGAAATGCAAACTTTAAACGATACAATAGACCAGTTAGACCTAATTGATATCTATAGGACATTTCACCACAAAACAATGAATCTCACCTTTTACTCAAGTGCACACGGAACCTTTTCCAGGATAGATCACATCCTGGGTCATAAATCTAACCTTGATAAATTCAAAAAAATCAGAAATTATTCCAAGCATCTTCTCTGACCATAATGCACTAAGGTTAGATCTCAATTACAGGAGAAAAGCTATTAAAAATTCCAACATTTGGAGGCTGAACAACACCCTTCTGAATAATCAACAAATCACAGAAGAAATCAAAAAGAAATCAAATTATGCATTGAAACGAATGAAAATGAAAACATAACTACACAGAACCTATGGGACACTATAAAAGCAGTGCTAAGAGGAAAGTTCATAGCCATACAGGCATACCTCAAGAAACAAGAAAGAAGCCAAATAAATAACCTAACTCTACACCTAAAGCACCTAGAAAAGGAAGAAATAGAGAACCCCAGAGTTAGTAGAAGGAAAGAAATCCTAAAAATTAGGGCAGAAATAAATGCAAAAGAAACAAAAGAGACCATAGCAAAAATCAACAAAGCAAAAAGCTGGTTCTTTGAAAGGATAAATAAAATTGACAAACCATTAGCCAGACTCATCAAGAAACAAAGAGAAAAAAATCAAATCAATAAAATTAGAAATGAAAATGGAGAGATCACAACAGACAACACAGAAATACAAAGAATCATAAGAGACTATTATCAGCAATTATATGCCAATAAAATGGACAACTTGGAAGAAATGGACAAATTCTTAGAAAAGTACAACTTTCCAAAACTGAACCAGGAAGAAATAGAAAAACTTAACAGACCCATCACAAGCACGGAAATTGAAACGGTAATCAGGAATCTTCCAGCAAACAAAAGCCCAGGTCCAGACGGCTTCACAGCTGAATTCTACCAAAAATTCCGAGAAGAGCTAACACCTATCTTACTGAAGCTATTCCAGAAAATGGCAGAGGAAAGTAAACTTCCAAACTCATTCTATGAGGCCACCATCACCCTAATACCAAAACCTGACAAAGACACCACAAAAAAAGAAAATCACAGGCCAATATCACTGATGAACATAGATGCAAAAATCCTCAACAAAATCCTAGCAATCAGAATCCAGCAACACATTAAAAAGATCATACACCATGACCAAGTGGGCTTTATCCCAGGGATGCAAGGATTCTTCAATATCTGCAAATCAATCAATGTAATTCATCACATTAACAAACTGAAAAATAAAAATCATATGATTATTTCAATAGATGCAGAAAAAGCCTTTGACAAAATTCAACATCCATTTATGATAAAAACTCTCCAGAAAGCAGGAATAGAAGGAACGCACCTCAACATAATAAAAGCTATATATGACAAACCCAGAACTAACATTATCCTCAAAGGCGAAAAATTGAAAGCATTTCCCCTAAAGTCAGGAACAAGACAAGGGTGTCCACTCTCACCACTACTCTTCAACATCGTACTGGAAGTTTTGGCCACAGCAATCAGAGCAGAAAAGGAAATAAAAGGAATCCAAATTGGAAAAGAAGAAGTAAAACTCTCACTGTTTGCAGACGACATGATCCTCTATATAGAAAATCCTAAAGACTCGACCAGAAAACTACTAGAGCTAATCAACGAATATAGTAAAGTTGCAGGATATAAAATCAACACTCAGAAATCCCTTGCATTCCTATATACTAATAATGAGAAAGTAGAAAAAGAAGTCTAGGAAACAATCCCATTCACCATTGCAACAAAAAGAATAAAATACTTAGGAATATACCTACCTAAAGAAACTAAAGACCTATATATCGAAAACTATAAAACACTGATGAAAGAAATCAAAGAGGACACTAAGAGATGGAGAAATATACCATGCTCATGGGTTGGAAGAATCAATATAGTGAAAATGAGTATACTGCCCTAAGCAATCTACAGATTCAATGCAATTCCTATCAAGTTACCAGCAGTATTTTTCACAGAACTAGATCAAATAATCTCAAGATTTGTATGGAAATACAAAAAACCTCGAATAGCAAAAGCAATCTTGAGAAAGAAGAATGGAACTGGAGGAATCAACTTGCCTGACTTCAGGCTCTACTACAAAGCCACAGTCATTAAGACAGTATGGTACTGGCACAAAGACAGAAATATAGATCAGTGGAACAAAATAGAAAGCCCTGAGATAAACCCACACACCTATGGACACCTTATCTTCGACAAAGGAGGCAAGAATATACAATGGAGTAAAGACAGTCTCTTTAAAAGGTGGTGCTGGGAAAACTGGTCAACCACTTGTAGAAGAATGAAACTAGATGTCTTTCTAACACCATACTCAAAAATAAACTCAAAATGGATTAAAGATCTAAATGTAAGACCAGAAACTATAAAACTCCTAGAGGAAAACATAGGCAAAACACTCTCCGACATAAATCACAGCAGGATCCTCTATGATCCACCTCCCAATATACTGGAAATAAAAGCAAAAATAAACAAATGGGATCTAATTAAAATTAAAAGCTTCTGCACAACAAAGGAAACTATAAGCAAGGTGAAAAGACAGCCTTCTGAATGGGAGAAAACAATAGCAAATGAAACAACTGAAAAACAACTAATCTCAAAGATATACAAGCAACTTATGCAGCTCAACTCCAGAAAAATAAACGAACCAATAAAAAAATGGGCCAAAGAACTAAATAGGCATTTCTCCAAAGAAGACATACGGATGGCTAACAAACACATGAAAAGATGCTCAACATCACTTATTATCAGAGAAATGCAAATCAAGACCACAATGAGGTACGATTTCACACCAGGCAGAATGGCTGCGATCCAAAAGTCTACAAGCAATAAATTCTGGAGAGGATGTGGAGAAAAGGGAACGGTCTTACACTGCTGGTGGGAATGCAAACTAGTACAGCCACTATGGAAAACAGTGTGGAGTTGCCTTAAAAATTGCAAATAGAACTGCCTTATGATCCAGCAATCCCACTGCTGGGCATACACACTGAGGAAACCAGAATTGAAAGAGACACATGTACCCCAATGTTCATTGCAGCACTGTTTATAATAGCCAGGACATGGAAACAACCTAGATGTCCATCAGCAGATGAATGGATAAGAAAGCTGTGGTACATATACACAATGGAGTACTACTCAGCCCTTAAAAGAATAAATTTTACTCAGTTCTAATGAGATGGATGAAACTGGAGCCTATTATACAGAGTGAAGTAAGCCAGAAAGAAAAACGCCAATACAGTATACTGACACATATATATGGAATTTAGAAGGATAGTAATGAAGACCCTCTATGTGAGACAACAAAAGAGACTCAGAGGTATAAAACGGATTTTTGGACTCTGAGGGAGAGGGAGAGGGTGGGATGATTTGGGAGAACGGCATTGAAACATGTATACTATCTTGTAGGAATGAAGCGCCAGTCTATGTTCAATATAGGATGCAGGACGCATGGGGCTGGTGCACAGGATGATTCAGGGAGAGGATGTGGGGTGGGAGGTGGGAGGGGGCTTTGGCATTGTGAGATCGTGGACACCTGTGGCTGATTCATGTCAATGTATGGCAAAACAAATACAGTATTGTAATGTAGAATAAATTATTTAAAAAAATAAAAAAAAATTTTTCTCCTAAAAAAAAAAAAGAATTCATCCAGCAATATAAAATGTAAAAATAAAAATCTAAACTCATCATGCTAAAATTGGATTCTTTGCTCATGATATATTTGGATAAAGAGGCTAGTGAATCCAGTTCATTAAAAACGCTTGCTCCTTGGAAGAAAAGCTATGGCAAAGCTAGACAGCATGTTAAAAGCAGAGACATTACTTTGCCAACAAATGTCCATCTAGTGAAGGCTATGGTTTTTCCAGTAATCATGTATGGATGTGAGAGCTGGACTATAAAGAAAGCTGAGTGCTGAAGAATTGATGCTTTTGAACTGTGGTGTTGGAGAAGACTCTTGAGAGTGCCTTGGACTGCAAGGAGATCCAAACAGTCAGTCCTAAAGGAAATCAGTCCTGAATGTTCATGGGAAGGACTGATGCTGACGCTGAAATTCCAATACTTTGGCCACCTGATGCAAAGAAATGACTCATTGGAAAAGACCCTGATGCTGGAAAAGCCTGAAGGCAGGAGGAGAAGGGGACAACAGAGGATGAGATGGTTGGATGGCATCACCAATTCAATGGACATGAGTTTGAGTATGCTCTGGAAGTTGGTAGTGGACAGGGAAGCCTGGCGTGCTGCAGTCCATGGGGTCCGAAAGAGTCGTACACAACTGAGCAACTGAAGTGAACTGAACTGTACCCAAGGAACCTGTAAAAACAGAAAAACATGGTCTGTGTTTCCTTATTTCTAAAGTTCCTTTACATGCTTCTAAAAATCGGTTAATGAAATTAAGCTGAAAGTCTTTTCAAATTAAATTCACTTTGCATTTTTACTATAATTTTATCAGTAATTTATTATATTTGATCTGAATTAAGTGTATCATAACTAGCATATAAATATATAAAACCATGCATCTATAATGTACATAGTCATGCATCAGAAAGAGAGAAAAAAGGAAGTTTTAAGTAGAATTCTTAAAATTCTTTGAATTCTCATGAAGATTTTATGTCCAGATAGAATGCCGCATTTTCAATACAATGGATTTTCTAAACAATAGATTTTCTGAACTACCAAAACATAAGAAATGATTAAATAAAACCAATTTTAACATGTACAGTTGAGGATATACCTCTGTATTTTAAAATTGTTTTTCAAATATTAAAAATAAATCAACTCAAGGACAATAACTTGCCATCCTTTATTTTTTTTACAATGGAATAACTCATTCTCAAAATCCTCTTACTGTCTCTGGAATGAAAGTGTAGTTTCAAGAAAAACACACACACACACAGGAAAAAAATAACTTGAGTATAGAGCTACTAAATATGGCCAAGAGTGTATTTTAGAAAGTAGTTTATATATATATACATATATATATATATATATACACACACAAACATTTTTCTAGATACTCTTTTGTATACTTAGTGGGGCATGTCAGCTATCAATCCAGTTTTTGATTGGTTTTCATAACATAATTAAAAGAACCAGAGAAGAATTGCAATTGTAAATCATTAGTATAAAATAGGAATCATACATTTATAGAAATAACTGGGTGTTATTTACCTTCACATTTCCTGATTTATAGAAATATCTATTGTTTAACCATGGGCGTGCCACCCATAAATACCTCTTAGAGATCAATAACAATGAGTTAAAATACCTAGTTTAAGTAGACAAAGAAAAAATTGTGGAGACAATAAAAATATCAGTGGTTGCCAGGAACAGAGAAGAGATGAACTGTCAGAGCACAGAGGACTTCTAGAGCAGTAAAAATACTCTGTACAGTATTATAATAATGGATATGTGTAATCATATATTTGTCCAAATCCATAGAATGTACAACACTATGAGTGAACCGTATTTAAACTATGGACCCTGATTATGATGCATCAATTTAGGTTCATCACTGGTTTTAAAAAAAAAAAAAAAAAGTGCCATTCTGGAGAGTGACATTAACTGAAGAGTTGAATGTGTAGGAGTGAGGGGTGCACGGGAAATCTATCTCCCTCTGAGCTTTGCTGTAAAACCTAAAGCTCCTCTAAAATAGAGCCATAAAAATGGATGAAGAGTATGAATACTTCACAGAAGTGCAAATTTAAATTTGATAAAATTAATACATATGTGCATGCAAAACTGAAATAACATATCCCTTCTAGCTTCTTAAACTGGAATATAATTTGTAAAAGCTGATAATATTCAACATTTGAAAGTAAATGAGAAAATTTTATACATTAATAATAGAGGTACAGTTTAACTTTGTTCTTCCTTTGATATTTTCTGTATTCTGTTTTTACATGAATTCTGTTTCAGTATAAAATGTAGAGTTGTGCTATAATTTCTAATGTGATCTTTTTTCTCTTTAAATAGGGATAAACTCATTTTACATTTATTTTACATTTACTTTTTGATGTATGTTTATTCAGGTTCACCCCATATTATTCTATGATATATTTCTGTTCTCATAATGTTTTTATATTCT
This sequence comes from Nanger dama, assembly GCA_917880005.1. Classification (NCBI taxonomy): domain Eukaryota; kingdom Metazoa; phylum Chordata; class Mammalia; order Artiodactyla; family Bovidae; genus Nanger; species Nanger dama. Next base: position 11,608,365 of record CAKJTW010000054.1, on the reverse strand, counting down.
TGTTTACATGTATATATTTTCTAATATTTAGCAAAGCTTTTGAGTCCTGTAGTTACCTTTATAATTGTTACTACATAAGCTTATTTTCTAGCTTTCTGTTTCTTTTTTTCCTTTTTAAAATTTTTAACACTTTATTCTACATTACAGTACTGTATTTGTTTTGCCATACATTGACATGAATCAGCCACAGGTGTACACGATCTCCCAATGCCGAAGCCCCCTCCCACCTCCCACCCCATATCATCTCCCTGGATCATCCTGTGCACCAGCCCCAAGCATCCTGTATCCTGTATTGAACATAGACTGGCACTTCATTTCTTATATGATAGTATACCTATTTCAATGTCGTTCTCCCAAATCATCCCACCCTCTCCCTCTCCCTCAGAGTCCAAAAGTCCGTTCTATACCTCTGAGTCTCTTTTGTTGTCTCACATAGAGGGTCTTCATTACTATCCTTCTAAATTCCATTCGACTCAGTTCTAATGAGATGGATGAAACTGGAGCCAATTATACAGAGTGAAGTAAGCCAGAAAGAAAAACACCAATACAGTATACTGACACATATAATGCTAGCTTTATAGATAGGATAATCAGTCAATCTTCTCTGCCTCTCTCCTTGTGTACCATTTTCCCCTTCTATACCATCTTTCTACATTATAGAGTATGTAATTCTTATTTTTACACCTTTAAAAGATTACATATTAACATCATAATGGGGAGAGAACTGGAAGCATTTCCATTAAGATCAGGAATAAGGTAAGGAAGTTCCTCCCCATTACTCTTTTTCAGTATTATACTGGAAGCCCTAGTTAATGCAATAAGGATACACATTGAGAAAGAAAATATAAAAGTGGCTTTGTTCACAGATGCCATAATTGTATACCCAGAAAACATTTAAGTATTGAAACACACACCTGAAACTAATAAGCAATTATATTGAGGTTGCTGGATATAGTTTCTTATACAAATCAATTGCCTTCCCATATACTATCAATAAAAAAGTAAAATTAAAACACAAAACCATTTACATTTATACCACCATTAAATACTTAGGTATAAATGAGGAAACTTACAAAACCCCTATTAAACAAAGACAGACTAAATAAATGGATAGATATTCCATGCTTATGGATAGGAAGACTCGATATTGTCACAATGTGAGAATTTCCCATTTTTATCTTTAAATTCAATGCAATAGCAATCAAAATCTTAATATGTTCATTTGTGTAAATTATCAAACTGATTCAAAAGTTAAGAGAGAGGCAAAAAGCCAGAACAGTCAACACAACACTGAAGGAGAACAGTTAGTAGACTGACAATGACTTGCACTATAAAAAATGATAAAACTTTTGTCATATTATGTGTAATTGAAACATGTATTTATTAAAAAAGCAAAATATTTACCAGCTTATAATATTACAGTGTTCTACTTCACATTGGAATATGAGTGCCCTCTCGAAGGACTTTTATATTAATAACATTATTATTATAGCATATGATCAATGATTATTTTATTTGAAAATTGAGCCCATATAGTTTTTTCTAAATGACATAAACAGTTATGTTCTCATGAACGCAAGTATGTGTGTGTTTCTTCTATTTGTTGTTTGCAGTAGCTAATATGCAATTTCAGGGATTATTTCTCTTAGCTATTGCATGGGCTTTAAAAGGTCCAAATTAAAGCATTTCTTTAGTTAGCACCACCTATTTTTCTATCAACTTGAAAACAATAATATACAGTTGAATGGGAAGGTTGAGTAAGGGACTTGAGTATCCATGGATATTGATATTCTCAGTGGGTTCCGGTACCAATCCCCCCATGAATGCTAAGGAATGACTATTTTAAAATCAGATTTCCTTAGTAAATAAAGCACAACAACCACTTTTCAGCAGAATTATTTGAAGCTCCTAAAACATCACCATTAAAAATAATATGATATGACTCTAATGTATTAAAGGGAATAAAAAATAAAACGTGCCTTGGATTACCCAGGAATGTGAGAATTTTTACATTGTCAAATATATTAACAGATTAAAAGATCATTTCAGTATACTCTGGATAATGTTTTATTAAAACCATTGATGATAAATACTCTTAACATACTAATAAAGAAAATGTTCTTATCTCTATGAAGAATAATATATAAATAAAAATCATATTTTATATAATAAAATATATAATAGCAGTATCTCATTTTGTATAAATTTTTTACCAAGGCAGCTCAAGGCTCCAAGAGGAAGTATGCCTGCAAACAGGATGAAAACTACATTACCTTTTTACAACCTAGCCACAAAAGACAGCATTTATTTCACATTCTCTTGGTTACAAATAAGTAACAAAGCTATTCCAGATACAGGAAAACATAATAAATATCAACCTCTTGAGGGGAGAACAATGAAGGTCACATTGTAGAAAAGCATGTGGCATGGTAGGATTTTTCACCATCAAAAAAAAAAAAAAATTCTGTCACACTATGCTATTTGGAGACAGATCACATCATTTTGTATGTAAAATATCCTCATTCTTTCCCCTAAGATCACCAGTCTCAGTTTATTACACCAGTTCAAAAACTATGTGTCCAAACACATGCACCCCAGTGTTCACTGCAGCACTATTTACAGTCCCCAAGATTTGAAAGCAACCTAAATGTCCACTGACAGAAGATGGATAAAAACGTGGTACATATATACAATGGAATTTTACTCAGCCATAAGAAGGAATGAAATTGGGTCATTTTTAGAGACATGAATGGACCTAGAAACTGTCCTACCAAGTAAAGTAAATCAGAAAGAAAAAAAAGCAAATTTTATCATATATTAGAACATATATCAGCACATATATCTAGAAAAAATGGTAGAGAAGAATATGTTTGCAAGGCAGAACAGAGACACAGACATAAGGTACAAACATATGGACTTTTCATTCTCTGTATGCCAAAAAAAAAAGGGGGGGGGGGTGGGATAAATTGGGATTGACATATGTACTCTACTATGTATAAAATTGATAACTTTGAGAACCTACTATATATTACAGGGAACTCTAGTTAATGCTCTGTGGTGATCTAAATGGGAAAGAAATCTAAAAAAACTGGGGAGACATATATGTGTGCGTATGGCTGATTCACTTTGATATATAGCAGAAACTAACACTTCACTGTAAAGCAACTATACTCCAATTAAAAACAAAACCAAAAACTATGTGCCCAAAGTGAAGAAGGCTGAGCACCGAAGAATTGATGCTTTTGAACTGTGGTGTTGGAGAAGACTCTTGAGAGTCCGTTGGACTGCAAAGAGATCCAACCAGTCCATTCTGAAGGAGATCAATCCTGGGATTTCTTTGGAAGGAATGATGCTAAAGCTGCAACTCCAGTACTTTGGCCACCTGTTGCGAAGAGTTGACTCATTGGAAAAGACTTTGATGCTGGGAGGGATTGGGGGCAGGAGGAGAAGGGGACGACAGAGGATGAGATGGCTGGATGGCATCACTGATTTGATGGACGTGAATCTGAGTGAACTCCAGGAGTTGGTGATGGACAGAGAGGCCTGGCATGCTGCGATTCATGGGGTCGCAGAGTCGGACACAACTGAGCTGAACTGAAAGTTCACATACTTGTGATCTGTATCAAGTCTTCATATGGAAGAGACTCCTCAAGTATTGTGCCACTGGAAAACTAAAAAGGCAAGGAATGTATCACCTTACAACCAATGTGAAATTGTGTGAAAGGCATAGAATAACAGCCATAGACATTGATTATTCTGCTTAGGCTACCATCACAGCATACCGCATACTGAGGGGGTTTAAACAAAAAGAATGTTCACTGTCTCAGAGTTCTGTAAGCTGGAAGTCAAAGGTCAAGGTGTCAGTAAGATTGATTTCTGGTGAGACCTCTTTTCCTGGTTCTTTTTGTGTCCTCACATGGCCTTTTTCTCTGTGAGTACACATCTCTGGTCTCGTCTTACAAGGGTCCCAACCTTGTGACTTCATTTAAACTTACCTCTTTAAAACTGTATCTGCAAATACAGTCAGATTGGGGGTTGCGGCTTAAACATGAATTTTGAGGAGATGCTATTCATTTATAACACATTTCTTTTTAAATAATGTGGCCAACTAGAAGCAGATAGTATTCACTGGACAATAGCAATTCCAAAATCCAGCCAGGACCACGTTTGCACTTCCTTGATTGGAGTTCATCTGTTTTTTAAATTCTCCATGATTCCTAATTCTGTCCTCTGGGCTCTTGCTTCTACTCTTTCTTAGCCCACTTTTCTCTATAAAGTGGCATAGTCTACAAGTATCACTTGCTTCCTGTTTGTCAAAGACTTCTCATTGAATATTCATTAACCCTTTCACTTCAAACTGATATAATTTCTTTACAATGTTATGAACTTGCTATAAATCAATTTATAACCTACCCTGTTCAAAAAAAAAAAAAAAAAGAAAAACATAAAAATATGCTGATGGCTTTAGCCATAATGCCCACCGAAAAAATAAAACATATTCCTCAAATCCAGGTTTACCTACATGACTTGGGCTGACCAGAAAACAGATGAATGGACAGGAGATATTAGATCTGTAAGATGACAGAATCTGACTAGATTATTTAGAACAAATGTGAATTATGAAAAAGAGACACAAACATTCCAGTTAATTAATTGTAGATGCTAAATCCCTAAGTAGAACACATTAAACCAAAGTCATGTGGATAAAAATTTAGTGGTGAGAAAACATCTCAAGCAATACATTTATAATTTTATAATCCTTTTGCAGAAAGAAGAATGGATAAATAACAAAAGGTAAAGAAAAGAAATGAATGAATCCAGCAGACACTTTAATTTTCTAACTGACTCCTATTAGTACAGGCTATATTACAGTATCTGGATTCAATGATAATTCCCATGTAGGCAAAATTACCCATCCCTTTGTTCTTCAATTTGAGTAAATTTTATCTCCTATCTAATCTCTGAATAATCTCTAATGAGAAAGAATCCCTAACAGGATGGTAGCTTCAGAGTATTATCCAAATTCTTTCAACATAGTTGGTTATAAACATTAAAGCTAGGTTGAGAACTATAAATTATATAAGTGGACTAGTAATAACTTGCTAAACCTTTAGTGAACTGAAAAGAGTCTTATACCCAAAAAATTGTTCAGTTCAGTCTCTCCGTCATGTCCAACTTTTTGCTTCCCCACAGACTGCAGCACGCCAGGCTTCCTGTCCATCACCAGCTCTCGAAGCTTGCTCAAACTCATGTCCATCACCAGCTCTCGAAGCTTGCTCAAACTCATGTCCATCGAGTTTGTGATGCCATCCAACCATCTCATCCTCTGTCATCCCCTTCTCCTCCCACCTTCAATCTTTCCCAGCATCAGGGTCTTTTCCAATGAGTCATTTCTTTGCATCAGGTGGCCAAAGTATTGGAGTTTCAGCTTAAGTATCAGTCCTGAATATTCAAGACTGATTTCCTTTAGAATGGATGTTTGGATCTCCTCGCAGTCCAAGGGACTCTCAAGATTCTTCTCCAACACCACAGTTCAAAAGCATCAATTTTTCGGTGCTCAGTTTTCTTTATAGTCCAACTGTCATATCCATACATGACTACTGGAAAAATCATAGCTTTGACTAGATGGACCATTACTGGCAAAGTAATATCTCTACTTCTTAATATGCTGTCTAGGTTGGTCATAGCTTTCTTTTCAAGGACCTAGAATCTTTTAATTTCATGGCTACAGTCACCATCTGCAGTGATTTTTCAGCCCAAGAAACAGGACACTGACTCTCACTGTTTGTATGGTTTCCCTATTTGCCATGAAGTTATGGGACCAGATGTCATGATCTTAGTTTTCTGAATGTTGAGTCTTAAGCCAGCGTTTTCACTCTCCTCTTTCACTTTCAACAAGAGGCTTCACTTTCTGCCACAAGGGTGGCATCATCTGCATATCTGAGGTTATTGATATTTCTCCCGGCAAACTTGATTTAAGCTTGTGCTTCATCCACTCGGCATTTCACTTGATATACACGGCATATAACTTAAATAAGCAGGATGACAAGATATAACCTTGATGTACAACTTTCCCTATTTGGAACAATCTGCTATTCTATGTCCAATTCTAACTGTTGCTTCTTGACCTGCATACAGATTTCTCAAGAGGCAGGTAAGGTGGTATTCCCATCTTTTGAAAAATTTTCTACAGTTTGTTGTGATCCACATAGTCAAAGGCTTTGGCATAGTCAATGAAACAGTAGATATTTTTCTGGAAATCTCTTGCTTTTTCAATGATCCAACGGATGTTGGCAATTTGATCTCTGGTTCCTCTGCCTTTTCTAAGTCCAGCTTGAACATCTGGAAGTTCATGATTCACATGCTGTTGAAGCCTGGCTTGGAGAATTTTGAGCATTACTTTGCTAGCATGTGAGATGAGTGAAATTTGTGGTAGTCTGAACATTCTTTGGCATTGCCTTTCTATGGAATTGGAATGAAAACTGACATTGTCCCATCCTGTGGCCACTGCTGAGTTTTCCAAATTTGCTGGTATATTGAGTGCAGCACTTTCACAGCATCATCTTTTGGAATTTGAAATAGCTCAACTGGAATTCTACCACCTCCACTAGCTTTGTTCATAATGATGTTTCTTAAGGCCCATTTGAATTCAAATTCCAAGATATCTGGATATAGGTGAGTGATCACATCATTGTGGTCATCTGGGTCAGGAAGATCTTTTTTGTATAGTTCTTCTATATATTCTTGCCACCTCTTGCTAAAGTCTTCTGCTTCTGTTAGGTCCATACGATTTCTGTCCTTTATTGTGCCCATCTTTGCACAGAAAATTATTAGTATTTCCCAAAATTCATTTCATAAGTAAAACAGTACACAAAGGTGAAACAAAACATGCACATTAAAAAGTGAAATTAAAAGTTGGGCATTCATGTTTTGTGACTCTATTTTTAAAGCTAACTCTTAGGATTTCCCTGTTGGTCTAGTGCTCCCAGTGCAGAAGGTCAAGTCTGATCCCTGGTCAGGGAACTAGATCTACCACATGCTACAGCTAAAAGATCCCACATGCCCCAACTAAGACCCAGAGCAACCAAGTAATTAAATATTAAATAAAGCTAACTCTTCTGAAAAAAATGCCAGGCTTGTTAACTCAGGGGAAAAATTAAAATATTCATAACTTTGTCATTCTTATTTGAGTAATCAGAATCATGGATTGAAGATGTGTTTTTCTCATATAAGACTCAGCTAGCCAATACTGTTGGATAAGGATGTTAAAACTCATTTAATTGGAAAACCAAGAGATCATTTCTCCAGGGTACCTTAACCAACAGATCTTAAGAATCATTTAAACTACAATTAATTATATTCAAGCTTAAAACTAGGTGACAATGTTTAAAAGAGCCCCTGTCCATATGACTCCCATGGGATCACATAGAGTTGGACAAAACTTATTGGGAGAACAAAGCTAAGAATGGGTAATATAAAATATCATGAATGCTATGAAAGTGAAATTAGCGTGTAGATAAATAATTTATGGAAAATATCTCATATGCCTAGAATCTTGATTTTTCTTGCATGTTTATTAAATATTTACATGAAATATAGCTATATATTTCTGAAGTTTTACTTAAATATACATTTTCATGTTGCACTTATATTTTAATGAAAATTGAGGAATTGTCCTGAGTATTGCTTAAGACAAAAGAGCAGAAGTACACAGTCCGCCAAAAAGACAAAGGTACTGTACCTTTAGATAAAATGGGTAAATTGATGCATTATAGAAATTCTGCACATCATTTATACATGTCCAAATGTAATAGCATAAAATGCATCCTCATAAATCATTTCCCTTTCATTATTTAAAGTATACTAAGGTTACTTCCAAAGTTAAGAAAATATTTGCCATTTTATTTATTATGAGATGGAAAACAAAGCCAGTAATCGGTTTTAGAACTGCAAGTGCATTTTCCCTTTGATTTTTGCTTCTTCTCCTTTGCTTTTATGATATTTTGATGCTGATTTTACCAGAGAAACAAAGCCCATGATAATGTGAAACATAAATTTCTCCAGCTAAATGGAGTCCATTAAGTGAAACACTGAGTGCAAAGCTGTGAGATAAGGAATGGCAGGTTACCATAAATTAAGCAATAGACATTCAGGAAAGTATGACAGCAGAATTTTAAAAATCCCAGTAGCTTACTTATCACCAACTAAGAATATATCCTGTTTACAAATAGGATAGAATGTTAAAGAATGTGAAAAATAAACTTTATAAAACCCTCTTCTCCATCTTTGACAATATAGGAACATATTCTAATCAGATAGGTGTTAAGTCCATTATGCCTGCTGACAGTCTGATTATACAATGGTCAGGATATATGGAATCTTGTTTATTTTACACAAGCTTCATCTATTTATAAATAATTCTGAAGCACTTGTGATTTTGTGAGAAGTCAAGGAAGCGAAAATCATTGTGTGCTAATCTAGAAAATAAGAGTCTAATGCTTATATGTTGAACGATAAAAAATATATATAAACTATCAGTAAGGTAGAGGTGCATAACCAGTTCACACTTTCTTTTATACCAAATATTACGTTTTTACTATAAAAATATTTGTGTTTAGAATACGAAGGAGTGACAACATGTATTTAAAGATCTCATATTTCTTAAAGTGGATAGAATGTTGAGGTTGATGTTAATGATGAAATGTAACAAGAAATGCATTTGCTTCTCCAAACAATGATCCCCCGTGAGAAGGGGAAAAAAATTAGAGGATTGATAAATGAGCTTAATATCTTTTTGCCTATTCATACTATTCATGGCTCTCAAGGCAAGAACACTGGAGTAGTTTGCCATTCTCTTCTCCAGTTTGAAAAGACGGCTTAAAACACAGCTTTCAAAAACTAACATCATAGCATCCAATTCCATCACATCTTGACAAATAGAAGGGGGAAAAAATGGAAACAGGGACAGATTTTATTTTCTTGGCCTCCAACAGCAATGATAATGGAGCCCAAGAAAAGGTGTCTTTCCTTCCAAAACACTTGCTCCTTGGAAGGAAAGCTATGTGTAAAAGCTAGAAAACATATTAAAAAGCAGAGCTATCATTTTGGTGACAAAGGTCTGTATAGTCAAAGCTATGGTTTTTCCAGCAGTCATGTACAGATGTCAGAGTTAGACGTAAAGGAGGCTGAGCACTGAAGAACTGATGTTTTCAAACTGTAGTGCTAGACAAAACTCTTGAGAGTCCCTTGGACAGCAAGGAGATCAAGCCAGTCAATCCTAAAGGAAATCAACCTGAATATGGAAGGACTGATGCTGAAGCTGAAACGCCAATACTTTGGCCACCTGATGTCAAGAGCTGACCTATTAGAAAAGAGGCCTGATCCTAGAAAAGATTGAGGGCAGGAGGAGAAGGGGAAGACAGGAGGATGAGATGGTTGGATGGCATCACTGACTCAATGAACATGAGTCTGAGCAAACCCTGGGAGATAGTGAAGGACAGGGAAGCCTGTCGTGCTGTAATCCATGGGGTTGCAAAGAGTTGAACACAATTTAGTTACTGAACAAAGACAAATGGGCTTAATAAAGACACATACAAATATTTCTCATAATCCCTATCATCATTCATTACCAGCACTCCTGCCTACTTGATGGTTTATAAATTCCTAAATAGTCATAGCTGATTTTTTTCATTATTTGACAAGTATGGATGAAAATAGTGTTAGTCACTCAGTCGTGTCTGACTCTTCGTGACCTCATGGACTGTAGTCTGCCAGGCTTCTCTTGTCTATGGGATTCTCCAGGAAAGAATACTGGAGTGGATTGTCATTCCCTTCTCCAGGGGATCCTCCCAATCCAGGGATCGATCCTGTGTCTCTTTCACTGCAAACTGATTCTTTACCATCTAAGCCACCAGGCATTCAGTAGGCACTATATTTACTGTAAACTCATCAATGGATGTCTGGTTAGGTGATAAATAGATTGAACTGTATGTCAATTTCTTATTCATCAGAATCCCTTCTGTTCATTTCTACTAAACTAGAAAATATAAATAGTTGCAAGTCATTAGGATTCAATATTTTGTAATTTTATTTGAAATTTTGGTATTTCAGATAACAATGACCTCAAGAGGATTCTCGCTGAAACATCTATTGTTTGGTAAAGAGATATGCATAATACAAGGAAATCTAGAAAGTCAACTGTTTTAACTTAGCAGAATATGCTATAGGTCTGCATTACAGATTTAAAATAATTATTATGGTATGTATTATCTTAATTGATCGCCTTCTCCTCACCCCAGAAACAGACCCTGAGAGTAGGATTAAGTACATCTTCAGTGTGGGAGGTGGAGGAAACACTGTAAGAAGACAGGGGAAGTGATTTAAAAACAATAAATTTGGGGCAGCTAGTAAGGGGAGAGTTATTGAGCCAACTATTACAATGAGTGACTGAAGCTTAAACTTGTAGAGAAAATCCTGGAAATAGTATAAAATACATGATTCAAAATTATCCTGCAACAAAGGAGCTGCAATAATAACAGTTTTCTATTCATCAGTAATTCACTGGTTAACTGCTGCCTCCAAAGGGACATTAAATCTTAGCAGATTGTAACCAGGTAAGCTCATAGGCAAAGCATCCGCTAGCAACCCAAGGGTGACAGTGACCATACTGTACATGTTGATTACCAGAAATCAGGCTGAGGGACACTGAAATAGTAGGTGGATTTGATGGTACATTGACTGAGCACTGAGTGTCTGCTACACTTTTCTTCACCAGTAGACTTCATTTATTATGAGAACTTACTACTTTCATCTTACCCACAGATTTTTCTTGTTACTATTTTTTAAATTAATTTTATATTTCAATTATTCAATTTGGAGGCAATGGTCAATCTCTATTTTAGAGATAAATTATGCAAAGCAGTATTGACACACAAGAAAAGTCCATGGAAATTATATACGAATACATTTAAAAAAACACACTGTGTTCTGTTAACCTTTCATTCGGTTCACTCACTCAGTTGTGCCAACACTTTGTGATCCCATGGATCGCAGCATGCCAGGCTTCCATGTTCATCAACAACTCCTCGAGCCTACTCAAATTCATCATCGTGTCGGTGACGCCATCCATCATCTCATCCTGTCTCATCCTCTTCTCCCGCCTTCAATGTTCTCAAGCATCACAGCCTTTCCCAATGAGTCAGTTCTTTGCATCAGGTGGCCAAAGTATTGGAGTTTCAGCTTCTCCATAAGTCCTTCCAATGAATATTTAGGACTGATTTCTTTATGATGGACTGGTTGGATCTCCTTGCAGTCCAAGGGACTCTCAAGAGTCTTCTCCAACACCACTGTTCAAAAGCATCAATTTTTAGCATTCAGTTCAGTTTGATCGTCAGTTGTGTCCAACTCTTTGTGACCCCATGAATCCCAGGACACCAGGCCTTCCCCTGTCCATCACCAACTCCCGGAGTTCGCCCAAACTCAAGTCCATTGAATCGGTGATGCCATCCAATCATCTCATCCTCCGTTTTCCCCTTCTCCCACCCCTAATCTTTCACAGCATCAGGTTCCTTTCAAATGAGTCAGCTTTTTGCATCAGGTGGCCAAAGTATTGGAGCTTCAGCTTCAACATCATTCCTTCCAATGAACCCTGAGGACTGATCTCCTTTAGGATGGACTGGTTGGATCTCCTTGCCGGTCCAAGGGACTCTCAAGAATCTTCTCCAACACCACAGCTCAAAAGCATCAATTCTTCAGTGCTCCACTTTCTTTACAGTCCAACTGTCAGATCCATACATGATTACTGGAAAAACCATTGCCTTGACAGACCTTTGTTGGCAAAGTAATGTCTCGACTTTTTAATTTGCTGTCTAGGTTGGTCGTAGTTTTTCTTCCAAACACCAAATGTCTTTTAATTTCATGGCTGCAGTCAAATCTGCAGTGATTTTGGAGCCCAGAAAAATAAAAGTCTGACACTGTTTCCACTGTTTCTCCATCTATTTGCCATGAAGTGATGAGACTGGATGCCATGATCTTAGTTTTCTGAGTGTTTAACTTTAAGCCAACTTTTTCACTCTCTTTCACTTTCATCAAGAGGCTCTTTAGTTCTTTTTCACTTTCTGTCATCTCTATATCTGAGGTTATTGATATTTCTCCCAACAATCTTGATTCCAGTTTGTGCTTCAACCAGCCTGGCATTTCACATAATGTCCTCTGCATATAAGTTAAATAAGCAGAGTAACAATATACAGCCTTGACTTATTCCTTTTCTGATTTGAAATCAGTCTGTTTTTCCGTGTCCAGTTCTAACTGTTGCTTCTTGACCTGCATACAGATTTTTCAAGCAGCAGGTCAGGCGGTCTGGTATTCCCATCTTTTGAAGAATTTTCCACTTTGTTTTGATCCACACAGTTAAAGGCTTTGGCGTAGTCAATAAAGCAAAAGTAGATGTTTTTCTGCAACACTCTTTTAACCTTTACCTTAATAAGTTAATATAATGTCTTGCATAATATATTTACAAAACATCTAAATTCTTACACTACTAAGAAGAAGGCATATGAGGGTTCTATATATTTTTGCAACTTTTCTGGAAGCTTAAGATGATAAAATAGTTAAAACTTTTTCTGGAAATTTGCATTTTTTTTAATTTCAAGAAGAACATATCTGTGACAAGTGGGATGATAAAAGCATGAAAAATGTAATGTGAATACTAAATATTTAATACTAATAATCACATATTTCACATCTGTCACATAAATGTGTCATTGCTTAACTACCTTTTTTACATTAAAACTGTTGGACACATGAGAAGCTTTCAGGATACACTGATTTTTCATACGTCTTATTGTGAAAAACACAACCCAAGAAGTATTATATGCAAGTCAGGCTACACTTCATCTTTAAGGTGATATGGTAGCACAGGAAATTTGATCGTCTGTATTAGCTACTTTTCCAGAACTTAAAATAAAATCTTATTGAACCAAAGATAAGATATAGACTGCTTAACAGCAGCTGTTATTAATTACTTTCTTCTCTGATGACTAAAAAGCAGATGTGATAATTAAATGACAGAAGTGTCATATATCAGGCAGAAAGAATAATATCCTCATAGTACTGTAGTCACAAGTAGAAACCAATCTACTGTTCAGAGGAAATTACAGAATCTTACTTGTGCAGACCCCATTAGGCTGGAAGAGCCTCCTTTGGTTGAAGTTGGTCTGCTGTTATTACTAAGTCTGATTTTCTGTTGACTGAAGGATGCCAAGGCACAGCTGTGCTTTTACCATCTGGCTATCATGAAGCATTTAAAGGAACAAACATACATTCTGAGGGTTCCTACCAAATATAAGACCTAGAAATTTCACAGTTAAATTTGTCCCATTGTTCAGTTCAGAAGAGTTGCTCAGTTGTGTCCGATTCCTTGTGACCCCATGAATCGCAGCATGCCAGGCATCCCTGTCCATCACCAACTCCCGGAGTTCACTTAGACTCACGTCCATCGAGTCAGTGATACCATCCAGCCACCTCATCCTCTGTCGTCCCCTTCTCCTCCTGCCCCCAATCCTCCCAGCATCAGAGTCTTTTCCAATGAGTCAGATCTTCTCATGAGGTGGCCAAAGTACTGGAGTTTCAGCTTTAGCAGTATTCCTTCCAAAGAAATCCCAGGACTGATCTCCTTCAGAATGGACTGGTTGGATCTCCTTGCAGTCCAAGGGACTCTCAAGAGTCTTCTCCAACACCACAGTTCAAAAGCATCAATTCTTTGGTGCTCTGCCTTCTTCACAATCCAACTCTCAAATCCATACATGACCACTGAAAAACCATAGCCTTGACTAGATGGACCTTAGTCGGCAAAGTAATGTATCTGCTTTTCAATATGCTATCTAGGTTGGTCATAACTTTTCTTCCAAGGAGTAAGGGTCGTTTAATTTCATGGCTGCAGTCACCATCTGCAGCAATTTTGGAGCTCCCAAAAATAAAATCTGACACTATTTCCACTGTTTCCCCATCTATTTGACATGAAGTGATAGGACCAGATGCCATGATCTTCGTTTTCTGAATGTTGAGCTTTAAGCCAACTTTTTCACTCTCCTCTTTCACTTTCATCAAGAGGCTTCTTAGTTCCTCTTTACTTTCTGCCATGATGGTGGTGTCATGTCTGAGGTTGCTGATATTTCTCCCAGCAATCTTGAATCCTGGCTATTATAAACAGTGCTGCAATGAACATTGGGGTGCATGTGTCTCTTTCAATTCTGGTTTCCTCGGTGTGTATGCCCAGCAGTGGGATTGCTGGATCATAAGGCAGTTCTATTTGCAATTTTTAAGGAATCTCCAGCTTCTTCCAGGGCAGCGTTTCACATGATGTACTCTGCATATAAGTTAAATAAGCAGGGTGACAATATACAGCCTTGACATACTCATTTTCCTATTTGGAACCAGTCTGTTGCATGTCCAGTTCTGACTGTCACTTCCTGAGCTGCATATAGATTTCTCAAAAGGCAGGTCAGGTGGTCTGGTATTCCCATCTCCTTCAGAATTTTTCCACAGGTTATTGTGATCCACACAGTTAAAGGCTTTGGCATAGTCAATAAAACAGAAATAGATGTTTTTCTGGAACTCTCTTACTTTTTCCATGATCCAGGGGATGTTGGCAATTTGATGGCTGATTCCTCTGTCTTCTCTAAAACCAACTTGAACATCTGGAGGTTCATGGTTCACGTACTGCTGAAGGCTGGCTTGCAGAATTTTGAGCATCATTTTACTAGCATGTGAGATGAGTGCAATTGTGCGGTAGTTTGAGCATTCTTTGGCATTGCCTTTCTTTGGGATTGGAATGAAAACTGAACTTTTCCAGTCCTGTGGCCACTGCTGAGTTTTCCACATTTGCTGGAATATTGAGTGCAGCACTTTCACAGTATCATCTTTCAGGATTTAATTTTTTTTTTACTTTATTTATTTTTTAATTACAATACTGTATTTGTTTTGCCATACATTGACATGAATCAGCCATAGGTGAAAACAATCTCCCAATGCTGAAGCCCCCTCCCACCTCCCACCCCACATCCTCTACTTGAATCATCCTGTGCATCAGCCCCATGCATCCTGCATCCTACATTGAACATAGGTTGGCATTTCGTTTCTTACAAGAAAGTATACATGTTTCAATGCCATTCTCTGAAACCATCCCACCCTCTCCCTCTCCCTCAGAGTCCAAAAGTTCATTCTATACCTCTGTGTCTCTTTTGTTGTCTCACATATAGGGTCATCATTACTATCTTCTAAATTCCATATATATGTGTCAGTATACTGTATTGGTGTTTTTCTTTCTGGCTTACTTCACTCTGTGTAATCGGTTCCAATTTCATCCATCTCATTAGAACTGAGTCAAATTTATTCTTTTTAAGGGATGAGCAGTTCTCCATTGTGTATATGTACCACAGCTTTCTTATCCATTCATCTGTTGGACATCTAGGTTGCTTCCATGTCCTGGCTATTATAAACAGTGCTGCAATGAACATTGGGGTACATGTGTCTCTTTCAATTCTGGTTTCCTCAGTGTGTATGCCCAGCAGTGGGATTGCTGGATCATAAGGCAGTTCTATTTGCAATTTTTAAGGAATCTCCACACTGTTTTCCATAGTGGCTGTACTAGTTTGCATTCCCACCAGCAGTGTAAGAGGGTTCCCTTTTCTCCACATCCTCTCCAGCATTTATTGCTTGTAGACTTTTGGATCGCAGCCATTCTGACTGGTGTGAAATCGTACCTCACTGTGGTCTTGATTTGCATTTCTCTGATAATGAGTGATGTTGAATATCTTTTCATGTGTTTGTTAGCCATCCGTATGTCTTCTTTGGAGAAATGCCTGTTTAGTTCTTTGGCCTATTTTTTTACTGGATCATTTATTTTTCTGGAGTTGAGCTGCATAAGTAGCTTATATATCTTTGAGATTAGTTGTTTTTCAGTTGTTTCATTTGCTATTGTTTTCTCCCATTCAGAAGGCTGTCTTTTCACCTTGCTTATAGTTTCCTTTGTTGTGCAGAAGCTTTTAATTTTAATTAGATCCCATTTGTTTATCTTTGCTTTTATTTCCAGTATACTGGGAGTTGGATCATAGAGGATCCTGCTGTGATTTATGTCGGAGAGTGTTTTGCCTATGTTCTCCTCTAGTAGTTTTATAGTTTCTGGTCTTAAATTTAGATCTTTAATCCACTTTGAGTTTATTTTTGTGTATGGTGTTAGAAAGAGGTCTAGTTTCATTCTTTTACAAGTGGTTGACCAGTTTTCCCAGCACCACCTGTTAAAGAGACTGTCTTTACTCCATTGTATATTCTTGCCTCCTTTGTCGAAGATAAGGTGTCCATAGGTGTGTGGGTTTATCTCAGGGCTTTCTATTTTGTTCCATTGATCTATATTTCTGTCTTTGTGCCAGTACCATACTGTCTTAATGACTGTGGCTGTGTATTAGAGCCTGAAGTCAGGCAAGTTGATTCCTCCAGTTCCATTCTTCTTTCTCAAGATTGCTTTTGCTATTCGAGGTTTTTTGTATTTCCATACAAATCTTGAGATTATTTGATCTAGTTCTGTGAAAAATACTGCTGGTAGCTTGATGGGAATTGCATTGAATCTGTAGATTGCTTTAGGTAGTATAGTCATTTTCACTATATTGACTCTTCTGACCCATGAGCATGGTATATTTCTTCATCTATTAGTGTCCTCTTTGATTTCTTTCATCAGTGTTTTATAGTTTTCAATATATAGGTCTTTAGTTTCTTTAGGTAGGAACATTAATAAGTATTTTATTCTTTTCGTTGTAATGGTGAATGGAATTGTTTCCTTAACTTATTTTTCTACTTTCTCATTATTAGTGTATAGGAATGCAAGGAATTTCTGAGTGTTGATTTTATATCCTGCAACTTTACTATATTCTTTGATTAGCTCTAGTAGTTTTCTGGTCGAGTCTTTAGGGTTTTCTATGTAGAGGATCATGTCATCTGCAAACAGTGAGAGTTTTACTTCTTCTTTTCCAATTTGGATTCCTTGTATTTCTTTTTCTGCTCTGATTGCTGTGGCCAAAACTTCCAGTACGATGTTGAAGAGTAGTGGTGAGAGTGGACACCTTTGTCTTGTTCCTGACTTTAGGGGAAATGGTTTCAATTTTTCGCCATTGAGGATAATGTTAGCTGTGGGTTTGTCATATATAGCTTTTATTATGTTGAGGTATGTTCCTTCTATTCCTGCTTTCTGAAGAGTTTTTATCATAAATGGATGTGGGAATTTTGTCAAAGGCTTTTTCTGCATCTATTGAGATAATCATATGATTTTTATTTCTCAGTTTGTTAATGTGATGAATTACATTGACTTGCGGATATTGAAGAATCCTTGCATCCCTGGGATAAAGCCCACTTGGTCATGGTGTATGATCTTTTTAATGTGTTGCTGGATTCTGATTGTTAGGATTTTGTTGAGGATTTTTGTATCTATGTTCATCAGTGATATTGGCCTGTAGTTTTCTTTTTTGTGGTGTCTTGGTCAGGTTTTGGTATTAGGGTGATGGTGGCCTCATAGAATGAGTTTGGAAGTTTACCTTTCTCTGCAATTTTCTGGAAGAGTTTCAGTAAGATAGGTGTTAGCTCTTCTCGAAATTTCTGGTAGCATTCAGCTGTGAAGCCTTCTGGACCTGGGCTTTTGTTTGCTGGAAGATTTCTGATTACAGTTTCAATTTCCGTGCTTGTGATGGGTCTGTTAAGATTTTCTATTTCTTCCTGGTTCAGTTTTGGAATGTTGTACTTTTGTAAGAATTTGTCCATTTCTTCCAAGTTGTCCATTTTATTGGCATATAATTGCTGATAGTAGTCTCTTATGATTCTTTGTATTTCTGAGTTGTCTGTCGTGATCTCTCCATTTGCATTTCTAATTCTGTTGATTTGATTTTTTTTCTTTGTTTCTTGATGAGTCTGGCTAATGGTTTGTCAATTTTATTTATCCTTTCAAAGAACCAGCTTTTTCCTTTGTTGATTTTTGCTATGGTCTCTTTTGTTTCTTTTGCATTTATTTCTGCCCTAATTTTTAGGATTTCTTTCCTTCTACTAACTCTGGGGTTCTCTATTTCTTCCTTTTCTAGGTGCTTTAGGTGTAGAGTTAGGTTATTTATTTGGCTTTTTTCTTGTTTCTTGAGGTGTGCCTGTATTGCTATGAACTTTCCTCTTAGGACTGCTTTTATAGTGTCCCAAAGGTTCTGTGTAGTTGTGTTTTCATTTTCATTCGTTTCGATGCATAATTTGATTTCTTTTTGATTTCTTCTGTGATTTGTTGATTATTCAGAAGGGTGTTGTTCAGCCTCCAAATGTTGGAATTTTTAATAGTTTTTCTCCTATAATTGAGATCTAACCTTAGTGCATTATGGTCAGAGAAGATGCTTGGAATATTTCGATTTTTTTGAATTTATCAAGGTTAGATTTATGACCCAGGATGTGATCTATCCTGGAAAAGGTTCCGTGTGAACTTGAGTAAAAGGTGAAATTCATTGTTTTGAGGTGAAATGTCCTATAGATATCAATTAGGTCTAACTGGTCTATTGTATCGTTTAACGTTTGCGTTTCTTTGTTAATTTTCTGTTTAGTTTATCTGTCCATAGGTATGAGTGGGGTATTAAAGTCTCCCACTATTATTGTGTTATTATTAATTTCCCTTTCATGCTTGTTAGCAATTGTCTTACATATTGCGGTGCTCCTATGTTGGGTGCATATATATTGATAATTGTTATATCTTCTTCTTGGATTGATCCTTTAATCATTATGTAGTGGCCTTCTTTGTCCCTTTTCACAGCCTTTGTTTTAAAGTCTATTTTATCGGATATGAGTATTGCTACTCCTGCTTTCTTTTGGTCTTTATTTGCATGGAATATCTTTTTCCAGCCCTTCACTTTTAGTCTGTATGTGTCCGTTGTTTTGAGGTGGGTCTCTTGTAGGCAGCATATATAGGGATCTTGTTTTTGTGTCCATTCAGCCAGTCTTTGCCTTTTGGTTGGGGCATTCAACCCATTTACATTTAAGGTAATTATTGATAAGTATGCTCCTGTTGCCATTTACTTTATTGTTTAGGGTTCAGGTTTATACGCCCTTTTGTGTTTCCTGCCTAAAGTCTATCCTTTAGTATTTGTTGGAGAGCTGGTTTGGTGGTGCTGAATTCTCTCAGCTTTTGATTGTCTGTAAAGCTTTTGATTTCTCCTTCATATTTGAATGAGATCCTTGCTGGGTACAGTAGTCTTGGCTGAAGGTTATTATCTTTCATCACTTTAAGTATGTCTTGCCATTCCCTCCTGGCCTGAAGAGTTTCTATTGAAAGATCTGTAGTTATTCTTATGGGGATCCCCTTGTGTGTTATTTGTTGTTTTTCCCTTGCTGCTTTTAATAATTGTTCTTTGTGTTTGGTCTTTGTTAGTTTGATTAAAATATGTCTTGGGGTGTTTCGCCTGGGTTTATCCTGTTTGGCACTCTCTGGGTTTCTTGGAC
Source organism: Nanger dama (assembly GCA_917880005.1). Classification (NCBI taxonomy): domain Eukaryota; kingdom Metazoa; phylum Chordata; class Mammalia; order Artiodactyla; family Bovidae; genus Nanger; species Nanger dama. The sequence continues at coordinate 11,588,856 of CAKJTW010000054.1, read as the reverse complement.
TTGGGTGATTATTTCCTTCCCCATTTTAGGGAAGTTTTCAACTATTATCTCTTCAAGTATTTTCTCATGGTCTTTTTTTTGTCTTCTTCTTCTGGGACTTCTATAATTCGAATGTTGGATCGTTTCATATTGTCTTGGAGGTCTCTGAGGTTGTCCTCATTTCTTTTAATTCGTCTTTCTTTTTCCCTCACTGATTCATTTATTTCTACCATTCTATCTTCTATTTTACTAATCGTATCTTCTGCCTCCGATATTCTACTATTTGTAGCCTCCAGAGTGTTTCCGATCTCATTTATTGCATTATTCATTATATGTTGACTCTTTTTATTTCTTCTAGGTCCTTGTTAAACCTTTCTTGCATCTTCTCAATCCTTGACCCCAGGCTATTTGTCTGTGATTCCATTTGATTTCAAGATTTTGGATCATTTTCACTATCAGTATTCGAATTCTTTCTCAGGTAGATTCCCTATCTCTTCCTCTTTTGTTTGGTTTGGTGGGCATGTCTCCTGTTCCTTTACCTGCTGGGTATTCCTCTGTCTCTTCATCCTGGTTATATTGCTGCGTTTGGGGGTGGCTTTTCTATATTCTGGGAATTTGTGGAATTCTCTTTATTATAGAGCTTCCTCTCTGTGTTTGGGGTTATATCAGTGGCTTGCCAAAGTTTCTTGATTAGGGAGGCTTGTGTTGGAGTTCTGGTGGGTGGATCTGGATTTCCTCTCTCTGGAGTGCTGTGACGTGTGAAGTAATGGGTTATGAGACGTCAATGGTTTTGGAGTATTTTGAGTTGCCTGTGTATTGAAGCTCAGGGGCTTGTTCTTGTGTTGCTGGAGAATTTGCGAGGTATGTCTTGCTCTAGAGCTTGTTGGCCCTTGGGCAGTGCTCAATTCTCAGTATAGGTATGAAGGCATTTGATGAGCTCTTATTGGATAATGTTCCCTGTATTCAGGAATTCTTTGATGATCTCAGGATTTGGAATTACGCCTCCTGATTCTATTTTTCAGATTTATTTTTACAATAGCCTCATGATTTCTCCATCTATTCAGCACTAATTTTAAAACATCTAGGTTAATGATGATAGGTTTCTCCACCTTGAGGGTCGTCCCTAGAGGATCAGTGAGTTACCTGGAGGAGAGAAGAGGGAGGGAGTAGTTAGAGGTGAGTGGAATGGGATGAGGTGGAATCAAAAGAGTGAAAGGCAAGCTAGCCCATAACCACTTTCTTGTGTGCTCTCTGATGTCTGGACCGCTCAGAGGTGGTCACAGAGTTACACATGGAAGAGGAGAGGGAGGAAGTAGATAGAGGTGGACAGGAGAATAAAAGAGGGAGATGGGAAGGAGAGATACAGATCTGGCCAATGACCAGTTCCCTTAGAATTCTCCTCCTTCTGGAACACACAGAGATTCATAGAGTTGGGTAGAGAGGAAGAGGGGGAGGGAGGAGATAAAAGCCACCTTGTGGAGAAAAGAGAGATTCCAGAGATGGAGAGAGTGGTCAAGCCAGTAGTCTCGCACTCATGTGAAACTGGGTACTGAAGATTAGGTTTTTAAAAGTACACAATTGGCAACAAATACCAACATGCCAAGATTTAAAATCTGGAGTACAGATTGGATTTTCAAAGATAGATTATTGAAGAGAAGAAGAGGAAGGAGAGAGAAATTTTAAAAAAATAGAGAAAAAATGTAAAATATAATAAAAGACTCCAGAATTATTAAAAGACAACTTCCTCCACCAATAGGACTATATACAGCGTTTGCTTTAACGATAGGGTTTTTTTTTTTTTGAAAAGTAATATTAGGTTATAAAAATAATAAATAGAAATATAGAAGACTTAAAAATTTAAGCAAGTTTAGGGAAAAAAGACAAAAAGAAAAGAAAAAACAAATTTAAAAAGGAAAAAAGTTAAAGAAAAAAATTCTTAAAAAAAAATCACGCTTCCACATCACCCCCCAAAAAAAAATTTTTGATCATAAAAGTAGTAATGGTGTATCTGGTGCTTTCTCTGTCATTGAGGACTGTGTGGGGTCGCTACCAAGGCAGTTCCCTCTGTTTGACTTCCTCTGTTTGCTGGTCTCTTCCATGTCTGATTTCTGTCTTGCCACAGGGAGGGTGGTGGTGAGCTCTGCACTGGGCTTGCCCCTTCTTGCTCTGTGGGATAACCGTGTGGGGCCTGCCCTATGCTTCATGCAATTCCCCGGTCTAAGCCGCTCAGGTTTGGCGCTCAGGAAGCCCCCTCCGGGTGTCGGGTTTGGTTCCAAGTCCGAGTGGCTAGGGAGTTTGGCGCGCACTATTGTTGCGTCTTCTGGGCTTTCTGGGTCGCTCAGTTTTCTGGGAGCTCTGCCGGGGGCTCTTTCTCAGGCAGATGATGACTGTTCAGAGACCCCAGAAGTCTCAGTAAAGAAGCCTGCTTGCAATTTGGTAGGTAATGTCTCTCTTGAGCTGCGACTGCCCTCTTCCAGCACTTAAGGCTCTGGCTGCCTGTCGCCGGTGGGGGATGGTCTGCAGCCGGCTATTTCGGATCCATCTTTTGTTCTGTGTGCGGGCCTGTCAGTGTCTTATGTTCTAGCGTTTCACATGTTAGTTATCCCCCAGTCTGGTTTGCTAGTCCGGGATAATTTGTTCTATCCATGCGCGGACCCGATTCTGGCCCTGTTATGCCCCAATTCTCGAGAAAAGCCCTGCAGCCTACGTTTCCCGCAGCCCAATTCTTAGAAAGCACTGTCGCGGGCACGCTCCTCACTGCCCAACCCCAACTGCTGTCGGACGCAGGCGTTTGTGCTGCTTATCCGCTGGGGGTTATACTGTTGAATTCATAATCTGTTGGTTTTAATTATTTATTTTTTCTTCCTTCCTGTTATGTTGCCCTCTGTGCTTCCAGGGCTCGCCCCATACACAGCTGTGAGAAAGTTCCCCAATTTTAGGGAACCTCTCTTTTAAGAGTCTCTTCCTGGGATGGGATTCCCTTCCCGTGCTGGGGTTCCCTCCCTACCTCCTTTGTCTCTATCTTCATTCTTTAAAATAATTCCTACCTGGTTTTGAAGCCAATGATCTGCTTTGCTGGATGCCTGATATCCTCTGCCAGCAGTCAGAAGTTATTTTGTGGAATTTACTCAGCATTGAAATGTTCTTTTGATGAGGTAGAGAGGGAGAAAGTGTTCTCCCCATCCTATTCCTCCGCCATCTTTTTCCGAGCCTCTTTCAGGATTTAAAATAGCTTGACTGGAATTCAGTCACCTCCACTAGCTTTGTTCATAGTGAAAGGTCGGGCCAACCGACATATGACCGAAAAGGACATCCGGCCAGTGCCGGCAGTTGGCCAACGCCCAAACAGGAACTGGAAGCGGGCCAGGCTTCCGGGGGCCAACCCCTGTAGCCTGGCCCAACCAGGTACCGACACGGAGCCCTTGGACACCCACCGCCGCTGTAGCCCGCGCTTTCTACCTTATATGGGAGAACCTGGCTTGAGCACAAGCCCTGGCTATAAAACCCCCTCCCCACCCCTCATACCTCACAGACTCCCTTTGTCTCCTTCCTCACCCGTCCCCGGGAGTTCTGCCTGAGAGCGACCGCCCAATAAAGGCCTTTCATCAACGGTCCCTAGGGGTGGCTTTTTCTTCCCGCAGCATTTCTTACACATAGTAATGCTTTCTAAGGCCCACTTGACTTCACATTCCAGAATGTCTGGCTCTAGGTGAGTGATCACACCATCATGATTATCTGGGTTGTGACGATCATTTTTGTACAGTTCTTCTGTATATTCTTGCCACCTCTTCTTAATATCTTCTGCTTCTGTTAGATCCATACCATTTAAGTCCTTTATTGAACCCATCTTTGCATGAAATGTTCCCTCAGTATCTCTAATTTTCTTGAAGAGATCTCTAGTTTTCCTTTTCTATTGCTTTCCTCTATTTCTTTGCATTGATCGCTGAGGAAGGCTTTCTTACCTCTCCTTGCTTTGCTTTGGAACTCTGCATTTCGATGCTTGTATCTTTCCTTTTCTCCTTTGCTTTTCACTTTTCTTCTTTTCACAGCTATTTGTAAGGCCTCCTCAGACAGCCATTTTGCTTTTTTGCATTTCTTTTCCATAGGGGTGGTCTTGGTTCCTGTCTCTGTACAATGTCACTAACCTCCATCCATAGTTCATCAGGCACTCTGTCTATATGATCTAGTCCCTTAAATCTATTTCTCACTTCCACTGTATAATCATAAGGGATTTGATTTAGGTCATACCTGAATGGTCTAGTGGTTGTGTGTGTGTGTTTGTGTGTGTGTGTGTATAAGATTAACATCTTATGATAGGTGACATCATTTATATATAGCTTGAAAAATAAGGACACATATGCCTAATCTGTTTATATAATTTATAGTATAATAAATAAAATAAAAGCAATTTCCCAACATTTCCTTATGTAATACAGCTATGTCAATGTGTTTATACATTGAATTATACTATAGAGCTCTTGCAAGCAGTAAATCCCTGTTTGACTAGTACTCTCTTATTTTTTTTTCTGTCACAATACATTTTCTAAATAAGGCATTATGTTTATAGTAGTTGGATATATGAGTCAATAAATAGCTCTTGAAGGTGATGGAATACCAGAACAAAGCAGAGATGTTTGCTAACCACCAAGCAATCTATTTGTAGTACATATGGGTATGATAAACATTATTCCCACTAGTCTAAATATTCACACAATAAAGGAATCAACAACTTACTGTAGTTTATTCTAAAGTTATACTTCTTTGAATCAATATGATACTCTGTCAGTAAATAAAATAAGTAAAACAAATCACAGCAAAATTCATTATAAAAATATTTTCTATTGCAATTCTGTAGATTAGGGAATTCATCCTTTATATTATTTTAATATTAGACATTTTCCTTATCTTAGTAAATTATCTGTTATATCATTTGCTATACATGAGTATATAGCCTATCCTTTAGATTTCTATAGCTCCATTTCAAAATTTTAGCAACAATTCATACCCAAAGGACAGGTTAATGTTTCTATTTTTATGTCACCAAAAGCATAGAAACCTCTTTAAAAAAAAAAAAAATGAGTTGTTTCTTAACTACTCTGGGATCTAAATAGTAAATATAAATTAATGTTTTAATTATATTGTCTTCATTATTTATTTTATACTTTAAATTTTGTGGCAAACTTAAAAATATAATCCCAGTTATGTGATTTATTTTCCACTCAAATAACCATCTGTAAATAAACAAATAGATACATAAAGCTTTATCAAAACCTAGTGTTCCAAGAATATTACAAATATTTTAGAAAATATGTAACAGCCTTGAAAATAAGCTGGAAAGAAAGAATATAGAGATTTCTGTGGATAGTGAACTTCAGAGAAAAGAAGCCTAGAACATTATAATGCAACATATCAAATGCAAATAAAAGTGAAAAATATAAATAAATATTTGTTTACTAAAAAGTCCATTCTTTCTTGCATCAGTATGTAGCATTACATATGATGAGGTAAAATGAAAACAAACAGAAGAGTAATAGTAGCAGAACTCAACAACAAAATCAGAATATCTTACACAAATATTCTTAGTAAACAGTCCCATGATCTCCAAGAATTTGTCATTAATTAAGTGGTAAAACAACCATATTTGTACTTCCATATTACAGACAAGGGAACTAAGGCACAGAAACATTGAATTCCTTCCCCAGAGTAAGGAGATGTAAATCTCTAGGCTATGAAAATGTTTCTTTCAAATTGGGACTACTATACTATATTTACCCCAGGTGTGTTTGTACTTAGGTTTAAAAAATTAATTTTTAGAATTCCAGAATTAAAATGGAAACACCTGCAGTTTAATGGCACTATCTCATCTAATTGATCATTCTTTCCACTGGCATAAGGAAATGGCAACCCACTCCAGTATTCTTGCCTGGAGAATTCCATGAACAGAGGAACCTGGCTGGCTACAGTCCATGGGGTCACAAAGAGCCTGACACGACTAAGTGACTAACATTTTCATTTCACTTTCACTTTCCACTGGCATATCACCTTGCTTATAGGAGGAGGGAAATAGCTCTTAGTAATTGATTATTCTTAATTCTCAAATTAAAATTTCTAACACTCTAAACTCTAAACATAAACATAATACTTAGTGCTTCCTATCTTGGTGTGATACCCTATAAGACTTGGATGCAGCATTTCAACCTAAAATTATAGCAATATATGAGAGAGTAAACAGATACACAGGCCTATATACCCAATTATATAGAATTTAAATAAAAATATTAATCTCGTAGGAAGATGCTAGTATAAGAAACCACAACGTACTGATCTGGAGTCAACAATCAATGTAATTTTTTGTAGTGTTATATTAATCATTGCTATTTGGGATTGTATATTCTCCATCTTTATCCCTGTCAAACACTTTTCAAAACATACAGTACAGTCAAAAAAATAGTTTGTAAACAAAATATAGTATTAGCAAAAAAGATTTTCTCTATCTTCCTGCAATATTTAGTATTGTATGTATGTGCTAAGTTGCTTCAGTTGTGTCCGACTGTTTGCACCTCTTTGAACTGTAGCCCACCAGGCTCCTCTGTCCATGGGATTCTCTAGGCAAGAATATTGGAGTGGGTTGCTAGGCTCTCCTCCAGGGGAATCTTGCCAACCCAGGGACCAAACCCATCTCTCTTGTGTCTCCTGTACTGGCAGGAAGGTTCTTTACAACTAGTACCACCTGGGGTGCCCTCAATATTGTATATGGGCAATTAAATTCTTGTCTTCAAAACATAAGGCAAAGTGTTTTCTCTTTTTTCCTATTATAGACACACCACTCTCACCCTAAGCATAACATTCAGAGTAGAAGTCTGTAAGGATGCAATCAACTCTAGCTACTTGTGTTTGACATTTGTCTGCTAGTAGGTGGTCTGCTTCTCAGGACTTTTTTAAAACAAAACTTCTGGACTGTAACATTAGTTCACACCAGATTACAATATGATAGGTCCTGTAAAAAACAAGTCAGCTGAAGCCCATAGCTACAGTCATTAAAGGGCAGATTCACCAATTAAATACTCAGCTTCTTGTAGAAAATCAGTGTTATGTTTACACTGTTTTTTTTCTTAAATCACTAGTTTTCTCATTCAGAGAACACTATATTTTCTGTTTGCTTCTTTTGTGGAACTGTAAAGTTTTGCTTACAGCTAAAGGGTAATGAAGAGATGGAACAGAATTTTTTTAGGGTAATACTATTAAGTGATATGAAATAGTACTGCTTTGAATTATTTTATAATATTCTGTTAGAAGTAGAATATAACCTATTTTTCTCATATATCATTAATGTAGAGAAAATGCAAAAACTTGAATAACTTTGCCACTTGTTAATCATGTTCAATAAGTCCTTTTAGTTATGTAAATTTCTTTATGCTTATCTGAAAAATGTCAGTAACTATCCTGTCCCCATTAGAGTATTTTAAGCCTCAGATAAAAACATAATCATAGAAAAACACTGTAAAATTTAAACTACTTCATAAATGTAAAGAATATACTTACAATAATTAAGAATCTTTTGGGTAACATTTTATAAAGCCCATTTGTTATTTACTGTTGCCCAGTACTCACTGCATTAAGTCAAGTACCAAGTACCACATCTAGATTCAAGGTATGGACTTTGGAATCAAATTGATCTTGGCTCAGTTTTATATGTGACCAGCTGAGTCATCCTCAACATTGACATCATATTTTAAAACCAGAATTTATTTATTTATAAAAGGAAAATAATGATAGTACTTATAAGTTTGTAAATAAAAATGATCATTTGTATTTTTAGGTCTATGTCTTATAGCCTTGAAATTTGACATCATAAACCCTTTCTTAGGGATGAGGAAATAGGTTCAGAAAATAATTTGTCTGAGGCTGCATAGCTACAAAGTGGAAGAGATAAAACTAAATTGCAGGTGTGTCAGACACCAAGGCTCCAGTGCAGTTCATTAGATTTGGCTGTGGAAATCCTTCTACAAACAAAAATTATGGAGGGGCTAAATGTACTTGGAATATGTTTTAAGATGGAACAGCTCCGGTTGAAGGTGGTCCTTCTAGAGTTTTTTGAAAAGATAATCACACAGAGCTACTCTCTCTACCTGTAGTCCTTCTCTGCTGCAATAGCATTATTCTGTACAACACCAAGACCCTGACAGCGCCTATATTACAAGGTTCTATAATGACATGCAATGGATAAGTCGAAGGAACAATACTATAGAAAACTTACCTAATGTGTATACTTTTGAAAAGTACTGCTATGAGCTGGGGAAAAAAAAAAAAAAACAATTTAGTAAAGCAGCATCAGAAATCCCCATGAGTCACATTTGATTAAGATGAGAACATTACACCATTCCTGAGTATCCTTAAGATTTTCTGCAGTGAAAGGAGATAGGCTAGAGAATATGGCACCCTATGTTTTTGCCTAGACTGTTCCTTTCTCTCCCAAAATGATTCTGAATGACTTTTGGAAGTTACGGCCCAGGATAAATTGATATATATGATCGTTATTATACAGATTTATAAATACTGTGATCATTATCACAGATATGTCACTATTATAAATATGCTAATTTACCATGTCACCATTATAAATAATGCTTATTTACCAGTAAACTCATCTACCAAAGTAGATTCAGTGAATAGGAAGGTAGAAACCAGAATGGTAAGGACAGAATTGTAGACATATCCTGAGAGAATGAAAACAAAGAACACAGATTTCACAGGGTGATAGTTTGGCTGTAGTAAGAAGGAGAGCTTGAAGGAGAAATAACTAGGTTTTTGGTGTTTTTTTTTCCCCCCTTCCTCCCCTTGTCATAATGGAATACATTGGAATCTACTTATCTCAAGACAAAAAAAATCAAACAAGGGTGATAAAGTAGCTTTCCAGAAGGGACAGGAGAGGCCAGGATAAAATAAAATCAGGTGGATGTCAGATTTCAGTAGGTTGAGTGGCATATTTTCTTTCCGTTCAGGGAAAATAGGAAATATGAGACCCAAGCATAGATAAACTTGTTAAATAGAAGATGTTAAGAAATTTAGGAAATTGGCATCTAAATTCTTTTATTTTATATTGTAAAATAAGAAACAAGATTATCTCTGGATATTGGGAGAGAGAAAGGCAGTCAAGGAGACTTCAGGAGCACAGTGAAGACTTTTAATAGCCACCGAAGAGTATAAAAATCAAGCTGCTAATTAGTGACTTATGATAGAACTGCCAAAAAGTGTCAAACTAGCAGGTGGTATCAGAAACCATGACTTTCTAATGAATCTAGCAGTTTTTGTTCATGATTTTTCTCTAGAAGCACTCAGATGTATGGGTATAGAAACAGAGAACATGATTAATTTATTATTGGAATTTTGCTGAAAGGATCCAGGAAAAGGTAAGCTACTCAAGGATCCAGAAACGGAGCAGTTTAATATAAAGGAAAAATTATATGCAAGCACTGAAAGGCACAGAAATGAGGAAAAGACAGATTTGATGAAGAGATAAAATAATAATAGAACAATAATGATGATATGAATAGTATAATTAATGTGAATAGCTAAGAATTACTTAGTGATCACTGTGTGTCAGGAACTATTCTTACTGTTCTCATTGAATCCTTTTAACAAACATATAAAACTGATGTCATATTAACTCATTTTACAAATGAAATAACAATGAAGCTCAAAGGATTAAGTAGCTCCAAACCATTCAAATAACAAGTGGTTAAAATAAGCTAAAGAGACAATGTCAAAATGTCTTTGAAAATATGATAAACAAGGAATCAATGAGTAAGAGCATGAAAATATGTGATGCCAATTATCAAGTTTAATATTAGAGTTGAAGATATCAAAAGTAGAGCTTTTAAACTAGCAATAAGATGCATATATAGCTAAGGGCTTGTGTTGGTAAAATAGGAAGTGTTAATATATTGGAGGCTTTATTACTATTTTGAGTCCTAAGCTTACAAAGCAATTTACAGTAACTGCTAGGAAGATTGGTTTTTAAAATCTCTTTTTCTCTATTTCTCAGTTCAAATCAGAAATCTGAGTTTTGTTTGTTTGGTTTTATTTTTTCCCTCCATGTGTTTCATTTTCCATTGGCTCTCTTTGTTAACAGATTTTATGAGAACGTAATCTTCATTTGTACTCATTGCAGGGGATGTTTGTGGAACATTATTATTCAGGTATAATACAGATGATAAAGTTAACAGTGGGAATGTCAAGAAATTATGATAGGTGGTAGACAGCACATTTATAGGAGCATTAATTTCCTTGAATGTATGTGTAGAATAAGATGAGTCATATATTAACATCTTAAAGATGCAGGGCATGGTCAGGAGGTAGATAACAGTAACCAAATAATGTAGAGATTAGTAAATAAGATAGCAAAGGCAGTTCTAGTTCCAGTTTTTTAAGGAATCTCCACACTGCTCTCCATAGTGGCTGCACTAGTTTGCATTCCCACCAACAGTGTAAGAGGGTTCCCTTTTCTCTACACCCTCTCCAGCATTTATTGCTTGTAGACTTTTGGATCGCAGCCATTCTGACTGGCGTGAAATGGTACCTCACTGTGGTTTTGATTTGCATTTCTCTGATAATGAGTGATGTTGAGGATCTTTTCATGTGTTTGTTAGCCATCTGTATGTCTTCTTTGGAGAAAATGTCTGTTTATTTCTTTGGCCCATTTTTTGATTGGGTCGTTTATTTTTCTGGAATTGAGCTGTAGGTGTTGCTTGTATATTTTGAGATGAGTTGTTTGTCAGTTGCTTCATTTGCTATTATTTTCTCCCATTCTGAAGGCTGTCTTCACCTTGCTTATATGACCTTGTTTTATGACCCAGAAATCCCACTGCTGGGCATACACACGGAGGAAACCAGAATAGAAAGAGACACGTGTACCTGAATGTTCATTGCAGCACTGTTTATAATAGCCAGGACATGGAAGCAACCTAGATATCCATCAGCAAATGAATGGATAGGAAATCTGTGGTACATATACACAATGGAGTATTACTCAGCCCTTAAAAGACTACATTTGAATCAGTTCTAATGAGGTGGATGAAACTGGAACCTATTATACAGAGTGAAGTAAGCCAGAAAGGAAAAACACTAATACAGTATACTAACACATATCTATGGAATTTAGAAAGATAGTAACAATAACCCTGTATGCGAGACAGCAAAAGATACACAGATGTATAGAACAGTCTTTTGGATTCTGTGGGAGAGGAAGAGGGTGGAATGATTTGGGAGAATGGCATTGAAACATGTATAATATCATATATGAAATAAGTCGCCAGGCCAGGTTCAATGCATGATTCTGGTTGCTTGGGGCTGGTGCACTGTGATGACCCAGAGGGATGATATGGGGAAGTAGGAGGGAGGGGATTCAGGATGGGGAACACATGTATACCTGTGGTGGATACATGTTGATGTATGGCAAAACCAATACAATACTGTAAAGTAATTAACCTCCGATTAAAATAAATAAATTATTTTTTTAAAAAAAAGCAAAGGGATAGAAGCAGCAGTAAGGTAGTCTAAAAACACCTTATTCACATACAAGCTTTTACTCCATGGTGCCAGCACACTGAACAGCCCCCAGGAACAATGCACAAACAAAGCCAGACTGTAGTTGAAGCAGGGAAGTGTGAGTTAGTGTTTAATGATTGGATATGGTATCTTCATAGTATCCAGTGAAAGTCAGGATGGCATTTAAAAATGTAAAATAGAGCTCACTACAAATACACAATTGGAGAATCTCATCCATATATAGACACGGTGATCTGTATATTTATATGATTTTTCTCCAAATGAGTTTCTTGTCTATTAGAAGTGATGAAGAATTAGGGACAAAAAAAGACTGTTTTGGAGATGGCCAAGTAAAACAGGAATGAAATATACATTTAACCAGTCCAATCTCATTTTTTTCAAAAATTTTAATAGTAGAACGTTCTTTTTTATTGGAGTCATTGAAGGCTGTGAGTATTGGATCATATCTGATTATTCCAACCACCTCATCCCTATAGGAAGGCTGGAAATAAAGTCAGACCACTAGTTCCTGAGAGAAACTGACTGCCACCCTTGTGCAACATATTTCAAAGATGCCAAAGTGAAAGTGAAGTCGCTCAGTTATGTCTGACTCTGCGGCCCCATGGACTGTAGCCTACCAGGCTTCTCTGTCCATAGGATTTTCCAGGCAAGGGTACTGGAGTGGGTTGCCATTTCCTTGCTATAAAACAAACTATCCTGACTAACAGACATTTTCCATGTACTCTTAAAAATACCATATTGTCTGTTATTATTCATGACAATAATAACCAAATCCCTACTTTATAATTATGAGGATAAATTCAGTGACCTGTCCTTCAAATTGTCAGTTTGTGATTTGTATACATATGAAATAGATGCCATTTGTTAAACAAAAACCAGCAATAGTGTTCTTCCTCTTATATGATTAACCTTTGACTTACCTAGACAGGTTTGCTTTCATTAAATGTATCATTAAACAAGATTTATTATCTCATTGTTATTTTCAAGGGTCACAATTAAAAATTAGATTGAGTTATATGATAAATCTTAGATACCTGGATTTTACCTTGAGTGTAAAGGGCTGCAGTAATTATACAGTCACTTCTGAATTTTAATGGTATGTAAAGGACTTCTATCTGAGGAGAATTTACAAATAACTGTGAAAAAAAGGGAACAAAAAGCAAAGGAGAAAAGGAAAGATATACCCTTTTGAATGCAGAGTTCCAAAGAATAGCAAGGAGAGATTAAAAAAAAAACCTTCCTCAGTGATCAGTGCAAAGAAATAGAGGAAAACAATAGAAATGGGAAAGACTAGAGGTCTCTTCAAGAAATTAGAGATACCAGGGGAACATTTCATGCAAAGATAGGCTCAATAAAGGACAGAAATTGTATGGCTCTGACAGAAGCAGAAGATATTAAGAAGAGCTGGCAAGAATACACAGAACTATACGAAAAAGATCTTCATGACCCAAATAATCATGATGATGTGATCACTCACCTAGAGCCAGACATCCTGGAATGTGAGGTCAAGTGGGCCTAAGGAAGCATCACTATGAACAAAACTAGTGGAGGTGATGGAATTCCAGTAGAGCTATTTCAAATCCTGAAAGATGATGCTGTGAAAGTGCTGTACTCAGTATGCCAGCAAATGTGGAAAACTCAGCAGTGGCCGCCACAGGACTGGAAAGGTCAGTTTTCATTCCAATCTCTAAGAAAGGCAATACCAAAAATGCTCAAACTACTGCACAATTGCACTCATCTCACACGCTAGTAAAATGACGCTCAAAATTCTGCAAGCCAGGCTTCAGCAATACGTGAACCGTGAACTTTCAGATGTTCAAGCTGGTTTTAGAAAAGGCAGAGGAACCAGAGATCAAATTGTCAACATTCGCTGGATCACGGAAAAAGCAAGAGAATTCCAGAAAAACATATATTTCTGTTTTATTGACTATGCCAAAGCCTTTGACTGTGTGGGTCACAAGAAACTGTGGAAAAATTCTGAAGGAGATGGGAATATCAGACCACGTGATGTGCCTCTTGAGAAATCTGTATGCAGGTCAGGAAGCAGCAGTTAGAATTGGACATGAAACAGCAGACTGGTTCCAAATAGGAAAAGGAGTAGGTCGAGGCTGTATATTGTCACCCTGCTTATTTAACTTATATGTAGAGTACATCATGGGAAACACTGGGCTGGATGAAGCACAAGCTGGAATCAAGATTGCTGGGAGAAATATCAGTAACCTCAGATATGCAGATAACACCACCTTTATGGCAGAAAGTGAAGAATAACTGAAGAGCCTCTTGATGAAAGTGAAAGAGGAGAGTGAAAAAGTTGGCTTAAACCTCAACATTCAGAAAACGAAGATCATGGCATCCGGTCCCATCACTCCATGGGAAATAGATGGAGAAACAGTGGAAACAGTGTCAGACTTTATTTTTTGGGGCTCCAAAATCACTGCAGATGGTGACTGCAACCATGAAATTAAAAGATGCATACTCCTTGGAAGAAAAGTTATGACCAACCTAGACAGTATATTAAAAACAGAGACATTACTTTGTCAACAAAGGTCTGTCTAGTCAAGGCTATGGTTTTTCCAATCATCATATATGGATGTGAGAGTTGGACTATAAAGAAAGCTGAGCACTGAAGAATTGATGCTTTTGAACTATGGTGTTCGAGAAGACTCTTTGAGAGTCCCTTGGACTTCAAGGAGATCCAGCCAGTCCATCCTAAAGGATATCAGTCCTGGGTGTTAACTGGAAGGACTGATGTTGAAGCTGAAACTCCACTACTTTGGCCACCTGATTGGAAGAGTGGACTCATTTGAAAAGACCCTGATGTTGGGAAAGATTGAAGGCAGGAGGAGAAGGAGACAATAGAGGATGAGATGGTTGGATGGCATCACCGAGTCAATGGACATGAGTTTTGGTAACTTCCAGGAATTGGTGATGGACAGGGAGGCCTCACGTGCTGTTGTTCATGGGGTCGAGAAAAGTCGGACACAACTTGGACTGAAATGTCACATATGAAGAATATCATTCTATCTCCAAGTGAAAGTTATATTTACATGTCTCTATCTCTCTATGAAAGACTGGGAATGATCAGATTCTAAAGTCATCCCTTGATGACATTGATATATTTTGTGTCTTTCACACTAAAAAGGAAGCTTCATGAATAACAATACTGTCTTACATGTGGCATACTGTATTGCCAATAATTAGACACACAGTAATAACATAAAATATGTGTATGTACACACATGTGTACACATGTCTGTGCATACATGCTAATTTATTTTAGTATGTCTGACTCTGTGTGACCCTTTGGATTTTAGCCCACTGCTCTCTTCTGTCCATGGGATTCTACAGGCAAATACTGGGTGAGTTGCCATTTCCACCTCCAGGAGATCTTCCTGACCCAGGGATTGAACCACATCTCTTATATCTCCTGCATTGCCATGTATTCTTTACCACTAGTGCCACCTCAGAAGTTCATATGTGTGTGTGTGTGTGTGTTTGTTTCTGTATTTATTTCTGTCAGTCATCTATCATCTCTCTAGCATTTATGTTTTTGAAGGACTCAGTGAAGGCATATTGCCTAAAATATATTCTGGATCTATGTAGCCCGAATTTACCTAGTAACATTTTACTTTCTGTGCAAATATCTTCTCCAAATCCCTACTGCTCTTTGTATTTGGTAGTATTTTGAACTATCATTCTGTCCTATATTCTCCTGAATATGTTAATGAAGGCATAACTCTGGGAAAGGATAATAATAATAAAAAACAGTGACTGGCTCTTTCTCCAGGGGGAGCATTTCAACATCCTCAAGAATCAAGTAAAGAGAATTCAATTTATTATAATAGTCGACATGAATGTTTCCCCATTTATCTCTTCATTGTTTAACATAAATGGTTTTATCTAGAATTTCTAATATGCTGGTATTGTATAGAACAATTAATATTCAGTTTTTAAAATTACACCTTGTAAAAAATTGCCTGGTTTGCAATTAGATGATTTGTTTAATTAAACAGCACTTTTGAATCCATATCATATCATTTGACTTTATAACCTCCATAATGATGATTCTATTACCTACCATGGAAAATATATTCTCTAGGCCTAATTTTTCCGTTACTGAAATTTAAACCATTATTATATTGTAATATATTGTGAGAGTGAATAGAAGATCAGTTTTCATTATTTTTTTAGTAACAAGGATAAAGCCTTTCCACTTTTTCAAATATGATAGTCAAACTGTCCTAGCATTTTTAACAGATACAAAGATGCCATGACAAACTATATCATATCCAAGCTGTTCCCAGAATTTTCTTTCTCTATTATGATTAATTGGCATTATTAGATTTTCTGAGCCCCAGTAAATTCTTAACAATCATAGAATATCTTCCTGGAGGATTTACGTCCATCAAACAAAATCTAAAGTCAAGGTCAGTTCACAAGGAGTCCTGTCACATGGGTTGCATTAATCTTCTAGTGTTTCTGTGAGTACACCTAGAGTAAATGAAGATAATAGTATTAAAAATAATACCAAAGAGTTTTTGTAAGCCTACTATGTACCAGAGGCTGTAAATCATTTTGGATTTATTTTGTTATAATCAGTACTATGAAATAGGTATTAGTATTTTCTCTATCACTTAAAGAAGGAAGTTCAAATCAATGACTACATAATCAAGAAGTCCATTCAGTTCAGTTCAGTTGCTCAGTCGTATCTGACTCTTTGCGACCCCATGGACTGCAGCACGCTAGGCCTCCCTGTCCATCACCAACTCCTGGAGTTTATTCAAACTCATGTCTATTGAGTCAGTGATGCCATCCAACCATCTCACCTTCTGTCATCGTCTTCTCCTCCCATCTTCAATCTTTCCCAGCATCAGGGTCTTTGCAAATGAGTCAGTTCTTCGTACTGGGTGGCCAAAGCATTGGAGTTTAAACTTCAGCATCAGTCTTTCCAATGAATATTCAGGACTGATTTCCTTTACAATGGACTGGTTGGATCTCCTCACAGTCCAAGCGACTCTCAAGAGTCATCTCCAACACGATAGTTCAAAAGCATCAATTCTTTAGCATTCATCTTTCTTTATAGTCCTACTCTCATATCCATACATGACTACTGGAAAAACCATAGCCTTGACTAGATGGACCTTTGTTGGCAAAGTAACGTCTCTGCTTTTGAATATGCTATCTAGGTTGGTCATAACTTTTCTTCCAAGGAGCAAGCTTCCTTTAATTTCATAGTTGCACTCACCATCTGCAGTGATTTTGGAGCCCCCAAAATAAAACCTGCCACTGTTTCCACTGTTTCCCCATGTATTTGCCATGACGTGATGGGACTAGATGCCATGATCTTTGTTTTCTGAATGTTGAGCTTTAAGCCAACTTTCTCATTCTCCTTTTTCAGTTTCATCAAGAGGCTCACTAGTTCTTCTTCACTTTCTGCCATAAGGGTGGTGTCATCTGCAGGGTTATTGATATTTCTCCCAGCAATCTTGATTCCAGCTTGTGCTTCATCCAGCCCAGTGTTTCTCATGATGTACTCTGCATATAAGTTAAATAAACAGTGTGACAATATACAGCCTCGACCTACTCCTTTTCCTATTTGGAACCAGTCTGCTGTTTCATGTCCAGTTCTAACTGCTGCTTCCTGACCTGCATACAGATTTCTCAAGAGGCACGTCACATGGTCTGATATTCCCATCTCCTTCAGAATTTTTCCACAGTTTCTTGTGATCCACACAGTCAAAGGCTTTGGCATAGTCAATAAAGCAGAAATATATGTTTTTCTGGAATTCTCTTGCTTTTTCCATGATCCAGCAAATGTTGACAATTTGATCTCTGGTTCCTCTGCCTTTTCTAAAACCAGCTTGAACATCTAAAAGTTCACGGTTCACATATTGCTGAAGCCTGGCTTGCAGAATTTTGAGCGTCATTTTACTAGCGTGTGAGATGAGTGCAATTGTGCAGTAGTTTGAGCATTTTTTGGTATTGCCTTTCTTAGGGATTGGAATGAAAACTGACCTTTTCCAGTCCTGTGGTGGCCACTGCTGAGTTTCCCACATTTGCTGGCATATTGAGTGCAGCACTTTCACAGCAAGGCAAGGCAAGCTTCCCTTAGAACCTCTATCTCCAGTATCAAGTTTGAGCACAAGAATTAAGACACTTTGCCAGATACCTCTACCTCTATTACTATGTGTCTAGGGAGAATGACAGAAATCTCTTTTTGGACAGCCTTGCCATCATAATTGGCCTTGAATTTATCAAGAATAATTTAAATAGGACATTTAATCTTATCTTAGTCATCATAGCAAGGCCTAGTATTCCAGGTCATCTCTCACCTTCTGCACACTTCCTAAGACCATTCAAACCTGCTTTAATTTCTTAAATATTTTAAATAGAAACCTATTAGGCCCCATTATTTCACCCTTTCCAAACTCCTAGACCACTAAATTTAATGATACACCATCACTAAACTTTTAAAAATATTTTCTATACCTTCTTGCCCTAAAGGAATCCTAATTCTTCCCTGAAGACTCTGATTTATCTGCAGGTATAACTATGCATTTCTCAAGCCTCCAAAGGTCTGTAGTTTATTGCTTTTTTCATATAATTCTCCTTCCTTCATCCCCAAATCCTCTAGTTTTGAATCTCATGTGATCAAACTGGATCATCAAATACACTTTATTTTTGTTGTCATATAATATCCCTAAGATGTAAGTCCTGATTTTATATGCTTCCCTCCAACACCATATTCTACATGATTTCCACTGAAAATCTCTTATGCCAAAATACACCTACATGATCCTTCCAATGACTTTAGCTTTTAGGCCCTTGAGATTGTTTTTCCCATTGATCTGGTCTCTTTGGTTTCCATGGAAATATTTAGCCCATGCCATTATCAACAACTGCAAATACTCCACAATCTCATCTCCAAGTATCTGAACTCTGAATGCCAATCCTTTGACATTAAAATGAGCTCCCATCCATGGATTCTATTACTCTTTCACTTCTTCTGAATGGCCTTTCTTCCCTTTCTTCCAAGATTAAATTATGTGGTATTATGTACTGAATTATATGGCATTATATGTCCCCCTGAAATCCATATACTGAAGACCTAATTTAGTTAAGATTGTTTAAGAGATAAATAAGATTAAATGAGGTCATTTGTGTGGGCCTTGGTCCAGTTTGACTGTTGTCCTTATGATGAAATCTAGATGTACATAGAAACCCCAGGGATGTATGTGCACAGAAAAAGACTAAGAGGACACAGCAAAAATGTGGCCATCTGCAAGACACGAATAAAGGCCTCTGAAGAAACCAAACTTAACTTCACCTTGATACTGAATTTATAGCCTCCCAGAACTGTGAGAAAATAAAAGTTTATTGTTTAAACCAGTGGTCCATTGTATTGTGTTATGGTTGTGCTGTCCTTAGTCGCTCAGTCATGTCTGACTCTGCGATTTCATGGACTTTAGCCCACTAGGCTCCTATGTTCATGGGGATTCTCCAGGCAAGAATACTGGAGTGGGTTGCCATGCCCTCTTCCAGGGGATCTTCCCAACCCAGGTCTCCCACAGTGAAAGCGGATTCTTTACCATCCGAGTCACCAGGGTACCCTACATAGGTAGCCTATCCCTACTCCAGGGAAACATCCCATCCCAGGAATTGAACCAGGGTCTCCTCCATTGCAGGCTGATTATTTACCAGCTGAAATACCAGGGAAGATGGCATCCCCAACAAATATAAAGAAATTGGTACAGAGAAGTGGGGTGCTGCAGTAACAAATCCCCCAAAATATGGAGATTGCTTTGGAACTAGGAAAGAGGTAGAGACAGGAAGAGTTTTGCATGTTAGAAAAAATCTAGATTACTTTGAAGAGACTGTTTCGAACATGGAAATTATAGGTGATTCTAGTTAAGACTCCCTGGTGGCGCAGAGGTTAAAGCATCTGTCTGCAATGTGGGAGACCTGGGTTCAATTCCTGGGTCGGGAAGATCCCCTGGAGAAGGAAATGGCAACCCACTCCAGTATTCTTGCCTGGGGAATCCCATGGACGGAGGAGCTTGGTGGGCTACAGTCCATGGGTCGCAAAGAGCCGGACACAACTGAGTGACTTCACTTCACTTCTAGTTAAGACTCAGATGGAAAAGGTGAACATGTGTTTTGAAACCAGAGAAAGGGCAATCCTTTTCATAATGTGGCAAAGAACTTGACTGAACTGTGAGAGAGGCCTCAAGAGAAACAAAAGTTGATTGTACCTTGTTCTTGGATTTCTGGCATCCAGACAGTGAAAAAATAAATTTCTGTTGTTAAAGGCTCTCAGTCTGTGCTAGAGAGTGGAAAAGTTGGCTTAAAGCTCAACATTCAGAAAATGAAGATCATGGCATCCGGTCCCATCACTTCATGGCAAATAGATGGGGAAACAGTGGCTGACTTTATTTTTTGGGCTCCAAAATCACTGCAAACTGTGATTGTAGCCATCAAATTAAAAGATACTTGCTCCTTGAAAGGAAAGTTATGACCAGCATAGACAGCATATTAAAAAGCAGAGACATTACTTTGTCAACAAAGGTCCATCTAGTCAAGGCTATGGTTTTTCCAGTGGTCATGTATGGATTTGAGAGTTGGGCTATACAGAATGCTGAGCACAGAAGAATTGATGCTTTTGAACTGTGGTGTTGGAGAAGACTCTTGAGAGTCCCTTGGACTGCAAGGAGATCCAGACAGTCCATCCTAAAGGAGATCAGTCCTGGTTGTTCATTGGAAGGACTGATTTTGAAGCTCCAACTCCAATACTTTGGCCATCTGATGTGAAGAGCTGACCCATTTGGAAAAACCTTGATGCTGGGAAAGATTGAAGGCAGAAGCAGAAGGGGATGACAGAGGATAAGATGTTTGGATAGCATCATCAACTCGATGGACATGGGTTTGGGTGGACTCCGAGAGCTGGTGACAGACAAGGAAGCCTGGCATGCTGTGGTTCATGGGGTCACAAACAGTCAGCTGAACTGAACTGATAGCAAGCATGGTAGGTAATTAATTGGCCTATGGTAATTCATTAAAATTACTCCTTTTCATACACTTTCTTCCTTTCCATCTCAGTTTACCATATTTGCTTGCAAAAGCACAACTCTGGTTAAAATCCAAAGTCTTTCTCTCCTACAGATGTAACATACATCTCAGTTAGTCTGGAGGAATAGAAAAACCTCATCCCAAACCACATCGACTGATCTTGCTTTAAAATTAAAACCACAGATGTCAACCAGGCCCTTAATTGCATTGCAATTATCCTATACTTGCCTTTGCATTGATTTTTCTATTCTTAGAAGATTATTTCATATATTCTTTACTTATCTCAAAGTTCTAACACTTAAATATTCTCACTCTGAGATTAAAACTTTTCCTCTGATTTTACTGAGAAATTTGAAACAATCAAAACATAATTTCCACCATCTTTCATCCTCTTATTTCCTCATTTACCAGCATCTATACCTGAATGTGCTGGTTACCCAACTGTTATCAAAGATCTCTTTTATCAGAAGATAATCCCTCTATTTCCTTTTAATATTTTTATACTTGTTTATTTTTTCATGCTTAAATAGTAATTTTTAGAGCATTTTTACTTATAGAAAAAATACTCAGAAGTTAGAGTTTGTATATATAACTGATGAAACAACAACAATGTACTATTATTAACTAAAGAACTTTGTGTTGTACAGTTTTATGGGTTTTGACAAATGCACAGTGACCTATATGTAACATTACAGTATTGCCTATACTCTCTTGTTTCCTTTCAGGTTTTGGCAATTATGAATAAAGCTGCTATAAACATTCATGTGCAGATTTTTGCGTATACAGAAGTTTTCACTTCATTTGGGTAAAAATCTAGATTTGAGAGTCCTGGATCTTATAGTAACCTGTGTTTAGCTTTAATGAAACTGCCAAACTGTCTTTCAAAATGGCTATATCATGTGGCATTCCCACCAGCAAAGAATGAATTGCTCAATATTCTTACCAAAATTTGCTCCGTTAGTGTGTTGGATTTTAACCATTCTATTAGGTATGCAGTAATATCTCACAGTGGTATCTTTTCATGTTTTATTTGTCATCCATTTATCTTTGGTGATATGTCTCTTCACATCTTAATAACTTCACTTTTGAATTACATCTGATTTGTTCTGGCAAGTCAACAACTATCAAAATATCTCCTACAATTGCTTTTTGTTCCTCCCTATATAATTACCTCCCTCACTGAAAATAATAGCAATAATATATTTTCTAGCTTATAAAACATCTTGTTCTACAAATCCTGATAGCTATCCTCATTTTTAGTTCACTTTCACAGTTCCTTTTTAAAATTTTCTTGATTGAGGTACAATTGATTTACAATATTATGTTAGTTTCAAGTCTACAGCAAAATGATTCAGATATATTTATACTCTTTTTCAGATTATTTCCCATTATACCTTATTACAATATACTGAATATAGTTCCCTGTGCTATACAATAAGTATGTACTTCTGTGCCCAGTCACTCAGTCATGTCTGACTTTTGGTGACCCCATGGGCAGTCGCCTGCCAGGCTCCTCTGTCCATAGAATTTTTCAGTTAAGAATAGCAGAGTGGGTTGCCATTTCCTCTTCCAGGGGATCTTACTCACCTTGAATTGAACTTGTGACTCTTATAGCTCCTGTATTGGCAGGCGGATTCTATACCACTGAGCCCAGTGGTAAAGTATCTGCCTGCCAAGCAGAAGACACAGGCTCAATCCCTGAGTTGGGAAGACCCTCTGGAGAAGGAAATGGCAACCCACTCCATTATTCTTATCTGGGAAATCCCATGGACAGAGAAGCCTGGTGTGCTACAGTCCATGGGGTCACAAATAGTTGGAAACAACTTAGTGACTAAACAACAAAGACAAATCTTAACAAAAAAAAAATGGCCATACTACCCAAGGCAATCTACAGATTTAATGTGATCCC
Organism: Nanger dama; assembly: GCA_917880005.1. Lineage (NCBI taxonomy): Eukaryota > Metazoa > Chordata > Mammalia > Artiodactyla > Bovidae > Nanger > Nanger dama. The sequence continues at coordinate 11,566,334 of CAKJTW010000054.1, read as the reverse complement.
TATCAAAATACCCATGGCATTTTTTTATATGGAACCACAAAGACCCAGGATTGCCAAAGCAATCCTGAGGAAAAAGAACAAAGCTGGAGGTACAATCCCCCAGATTTCAGACAATACTACAAAGCTACAATAATCAAAATAGCAAAGTATTGGGACAAAAAAACAGATATATAGATCAGTGGTACAGAATACAGAGCCCAGAAAGAAACCCACACACCTATCATCAACTAATTTATGACAAAGGATGTAAGAATATAAAATGGAGAAAAGAGAGTCTCTTAAGCAAGTGATATTGGGAAAGCTGGACACAGCCTTGTGTAAATCAATGAAATCAGAATACTCTCTCACACCATATACAAAAGAAAAGGAAAAACTCAAAATGTTTAAAGGTTTTAAGGCATGTTAACATAAAACTCTTAGAAGAGGACATAGAGAAAACATTCTCTGACATAAACTGTAACAATATTTTCTTAGATCAGGATCTTAAGGCTGCTGCTACTAAGTCACTTCAGTAATGTCCGACTCTGTGTGACCCCATAGACGGCAGCCCACCAGGCTCTCCCCTCCCTGGGATGCTCCAGGCAAGAACACTGGAGTGGGTTGTGATTTCCTTCTCCAATGCATGAAAGGAAAAAGTGAAAGTGAAGTCGCTCATTCATGTCCTACTATTCGCGAGCCCATGGACTGCATCCTACCAGGTTTCTCCCTCTGTGAGATTTTCCAGGCAAGAGTACTGGAGTGGGGTGCCATTGCCTTCTCTCAAGGCAAATGACATAAAACCAAAGATAAATAAATGGGACCTAGTCAAACTCAAAAAGCTTTTGCACAGCAAAGGAAAGCATCAGCAAAAGACAACGTATGGAATGGGAGAAAATATTTGCAAGTGATGCAGCTGAAAAGGGATCAGTCTCCAAACTTTACAAACAGCTCATGTAGCTCAATATAAAAACAACCCACTCAGAACAGCCTGGTGGAGGATAGACCATGGGCTCGCAAAGGAGTTGGACACGACCTAGCAAGTAAACAACAAAGTGTTGAAGTGTTAGTTGCTCAGTTGTGTCTGACTCTTTGCAACCCCACGGACTGTAACCCACCAGACTGCTCTGTCCCTGGAGTTCTACAGGCAAGAAATCCTGGTGTGAGTAACCATTCTCTTCTCCAGGGGATCTTCCCAACTGAAGGACAAAACCGGAATCTCCAGCATTGCATCTGAGCCACCAGGAAACAGTGAAGGGAACCAAATATACCCATTTAAACCATGTTTATTTCTACCCATATTTCTCTCCCAGAAAATGAAAGAAAGTGAAAGTGAAGTCGCTCAGTCACATCCGACTCTGCGACTCCATGGACTGTAGCCTACCAGGCTCCTCTATCCATGGGATTTTCCAGGCAAGAATACAGAGTGGGCTGCCATTCCTTTCTCCAGGGGATCTTCCTGACCCAGGGACTGAATCTGGGTATCCCGCGTTGTAGGCAGACACTTTATCATCTGAGCCACCAAGGCAGTCACTTCTCTCCCTGGGACTTGAGAAATAACTGATACTGCCTTGTTTCTCTGGTTTTTGTGTGTATAATTACTATTCATGTTCTACACTTTGCTTTGCCCTGAATTCCAGTTACTTCTTGGGGTCTTCAGACCATGATGGCTTTTCAAAGACACTTACCCCAGCAATCTGAGTCACATTATTCAATTTCTCTACAATTTGAGTAAATCATTTTCCTAAAAGCAGCTTCACACAATGCCTCGCTTTGATTACCAAATAACTCATGAAATATTCAGGCCGTACGAGACCACCTGTGCCTCCCCCATATCAGCACCTGCCAAATATACCTTTGGGGCTTTTCACAGGCTAATTCCTCCAGCACCAACAATATTGTCTAGTCACATTCCCAGACTCTACTGCAAACTGACCTTCCCTTTCTCCCACCCCCAAAACAAAATCACTGGTTTGAAGCCATGCTTCAGATTGAAACAAAACTACTTGATATTTAAGTCCATTCCAACCAACCACAATTTATGTTTGTTTGCACCTGCAGATATCTTTTCATATGTTGTGGGTTGAAAGAGGAGGGCATTGTTTTTCAGGTGGATATAACAGTCTTTTCCTGGATTGTAACTACACAGAATGATCCTTATACTCCTTCCGACTCTTGAATGAGGTATTTAGATGGTATGAGATAAGCAAATATTACATATAGTTAATTTCTGGCTTGACTATGTTACTTGGAGTTACAGAATCTTCAATACCCAAGAAGTTATTGTTCTTTTATAACCCACTCAGGTTGCAGAGTTCACAAAAAGCATGAAACATAAAGGGAATTATTTATGAAGTATTTTGTACATGTCCCAAGAGAAGTCGTTCTCTTTAGGGAAGAGTTTTCAATATATGAACTATAGCTTATCAATAGAAAATATTTGTATCATATATATAATAAATAGCAAAAAAATACTGCTAGGTTGATTTTTGACTTGTGTATGTTACTTAAATTCCAGGAATACTAAATAAGCAGTTAGACATAAATATCTGAAGTTCCTCAGATAGAAATCAAACTAATTTTAACATACTTAAAAATCCCAAAATATCAATTTAGAAACCACCTAGAACAATGAGAAGTTATAAAATAACTGATATAAACACACATGGTTTAATAGCATGTCTAATATTTGGTATTACTAGTGATTGCATAGCCCAGATGTACTCTTACAGTCACGTTTTTCTCAGAAAAGGAGGATTTGTCTTTTATTGATATTTCCACAGTTTTCTTTAGCATTGTGCTCAGTCAGTACAGGATATATTCATTAGCAGTATTAATACTAAAGGAGACTAGCACAGAGCATTTCTTCGATACCATGCTCTCCTTAATGGTCATAGATTTTCAGTTCAGTTCAGTTCAGTCGCTTAGTCATGTCCAGCTCTGTGTAACCCCATATATTGAAGCATACCAGGCCTCCATGTCCATCTCTAACTCCCGGAGTTTAACCAAACTCATCTCCATTGAGTAAGTGATGCCATCCAACCATGTCATACTCTGTCATCCACTTCTCCTGCCTTCAGTCTTTCCCAGCATCAGGAGCTTTTCAAATGAGTCAGCTCTTAACATGAGGTGGCCAAAGTGTTGGAGTTTCGGCTTCAGCCTCAGTTCTTCCAATGAATACTCAGGATTGATCTATTTTAGGATGGTCTAGCTGATTCTCCTTGTAGTCCAAGGGACTTTCAACAGTTTTTAGCAACACCACAGTTCAAAAGCATCAATGCTTCCGTGCTCAGCTTTCTGTATAGTCCAACTCTCACGTCCATATGTAAACACTGGAAAAAACCATAGCCTTGACTAGATGGACCTTTGTAGACAAAGTGCCTCTGATTTTTAATATGCTGTCTAGGTTGGTCACAACTTTCCTTCCAAGGAGCAAGTGTCTTTTAATTTCAAGGCTACAATCACCATCCACAGTGATTTTGGAGCCCCGAAAAATAAAGTCTGACACTGTTTCCACTGTTTCCCCATCTGTTTGCCATGAAGTGATGGGACCTGATGCCATAAACTTTGTTTTCTGAATGTTGAGCTTTAAGCCAACTTTTTCACTCTCCTCTTTCACTTTCATCAAGAGGCTCTTTAGTTCCTCTTCACTTTCTGCCATACGGATGGTGTCATCTGCATATCTGAGGTTATTGATATTTCTCCCAGCAATCTTGATTCCAGCTTGTGCTTCATCCAGCCCAGCATTTCTCATGATGTGCTCTGCATATAAGTTAAATAAACAGGGTGACAATATGCAGCCTTGACATACTCCTTTTCCTATTTGGAACCAGTCTGTTGTTCCATGTCCAGGTCTAACTGCTGCTTCCTGACCTGCATACAGATTTGTCAAGAGGCAGGTCAGGTGGTCTGGTATTCCCATCTCTTTCAGAATTTCCCACCGTTTATTGTGATCCACAGTCAAAGTCTTTGGCATAGTCAATAAAGCAGAAATAGATGTTTTTCTGGAACTCTCTTGCTTTTTTGGTGACCCAGCAGATGTTAGCAATTTGATCTCTGGTTCCTCTGTCTTTTCTAAAACCCACTTGAACATCAGGAAGTTCACAGTTCATATATTGCCAAAGCCTGGCTTGGAGAATTTTGAGCATTATTTTACTAGCGTGTGAGATGAGTGCAATTGTGTGGTAGTATGAGCATTCTTTGGCATTGCCTTTCTTAGGGGATTAGAATGAAAACTGACCTTTTCCAGTCCTGTGGCCACTGCTGAGTTTTCCACATTTGCTGGCATATTGAGTGCAGCACTTTCACAGCATCATCTTTCAGGATTTGAAATAGCTCAACTGGAATTCCATCACCTCCACTAGCTTTGTTCATAGTGATGCTTTCTAAGGCCCACTTGACTTCACATTCCAGGATGTCTGGCTCTAGGTGACTGATCACACCATCGTGATTATCTGGGTTCTGAAGAACTTTTTGTATATTTCTTCTGTATATTATTGCCACCTGTTCTTAATATCTTCTGCTTCTGTTAGGTCCATACCATTTCTGCCCTTTATTGAGCCCATCTTTACATGAAATATTCCCTTGGTATCTCTAATTTTCTTGAAAAAAATCTGTCATCTTTCCCATTCTTTTTTTTTTTTTTTTCCTTCTATTTCTTTGCATTGATCACTGAGGAAGACTTTCTTACCTCTCTGCTATTCTCTGGAACTTTGCATTCAACTGGGTATATCTTTCCTTTCCCCTTTGCTTTTTGCTTCTCTTCATTCTCAGCTTTTGTAAGGCCTCCTCAGACAGCCATTTTGCTTTTTGTATTTCTTTCTCTTGGGGATGGTCTTGATCCCTGTCTCCTGTACAATATCATGAACCTCTGTCCATAGTTCATCAAGCACTCCATCAGATCTAGTCCCTTAAATCTCTTTCTCATTTCCTCTGTATTATTGTTAGGGGTTTGATTTAGGGCATACCTGAATGGTCTAGTGATTTTCCCTACAGTTTTCAACTTAAGTCTGAATTTGGAAATATGGAGTTCATGATCTGAGCCACAGTCAGCTCCAGTTCTTGATTTTGCTGACTGTATAGTGCTTCTCCATCTTTAGCTGCAAAGAATATAATCAATCTGATTTCAGTGTTGACCATCTGGTGATATCCATGTGTAGATTTTACAGTGTCCTTCATATTTTATAATTTCCTAAAGGATGTAAATATCATTTTACCAACAGAAATCAATACCTAATGGGATAATTTAATAGGCAAATTTTAAAATGTAAATATAGAGTCAACCTTATATATTGAAGGCTTCTGAAAATACTCTAAGGGTACAAAAGTAATAAATAGACTCTGTCTTCTATTATATACATCAGCTGGAAAGGCACAATCAGTTCAGTTCATTCGCTCAGTCATGTCTGACTCTTTGTGAACCCATGAACCACAGCACGGTAGGACTCCCTGTCCATCAACAAGTCCCAGAGTCCACCAAAACCCATGTCCATAGAATCGGTGATGCCATCCAACCATCTCATCCTCTGCCATCCCCTTCTCCTACCGCCCTCAATCTTTCCCAGTATCAGGGTCTTTTCAAATGAGTCAGCACTTCGCATCAGATGGCCAAAGTATTACAGTAGCTGCTTCAACATCAGTCCTTCCAATGAACACCCAGGACTGATTTCCTTTAGGATGGACTGGCTGGATCTTGTTGCAGTCCAAGGAACTCTCAAGAATCTTCTCCAACACCACAGTTCAAAAGCATCAATTATTTGGTGCTCAACTTTCTTATAGTCCAACTCTCACATCCACACATGACCACTGGGAAAACCATAGCCTTAACTAGATGGACCTTTGTTGACAAAGTAATGCCTCTGCTTTTTAATATGCTGTCTAGGTCGGTCATAACTTTCCTTTCAAGGAGCAAGTATCTTTTAATTTCATGGCTGCAATCACCATCTGTATGTTTTGGAGCCCAGAAAAATAAAGTCAGCCACTGTTTCCACTGTTTCCCCATCTATTTGCCATGAAGTGATGGGAACAGATGCCATGATATTAGTTTTCTGAATGTTGAGCTTTAAGCCAACTTTTTCACTTTCCTCTTTCACTTTCATCAAGAGGCTTTTTAGTTCTTATTCACTTTCTGCCATAAGGGTGGTGTCATCTGCATATCTGAGGTTATTGACATTTCTCCCAGCAATCTTGATTCCAGCTTATGTTTCCTCCAGCCCAGTATTTCTCATGATGTACTCTGCATATAAGTTAAATAAGCAGGGTGACAATATACAGCCTCCACCTACTCATTTTCCTATTGGAACCAGTTTGTTGTTCAATGTACAGTTCTGACTGTTGCTTCCTGACCTACATACAGATTTCTCAAGAGGCAGGTCAGGTGGTCTGGTATTCCCATCTCTTTCAGAATTTTCCATAGTTTATTGTGATCCACACAGTCAAAGGCTTTGATAAAGTCAATAAAGCAGAAATAGATGTTTTTCTGGAACACTCTTGCTTTTTAGATGATCCAGCAGATGACAGTAATTTGGTCTCTGGTTCCTCTGCCTTTTCTAAAAACCAGCTTGAACATCTGGAAGTTCACAGTTCAAATACTGCTGAAGCCTGGCTTGGAGAATTTTGAGCATTACTTTACTAGCATGTTAGATGAGTGCAATTGTGCAGTAGTTTGAGCACTCTTTGACATTGCCTTTCTTTGGGATTGGAAAGGCACAATATATACATTTAAAAACTGGAAAACTGCTGCAACAGCATAAAATATACAACTTCTTATGTAAACTGATAGAACCATGGTCAGAGATATTTAGAGCAAAGAACTTAAGTATTCTGTCACATTAAGATGGGTTTTATTCTACATATGTATTTTGATCAGCAGAGGAAAACCTCTCTTCATGGTAGAACCACTGATACATAAATTATTGACACTTATCCTTGTTGGTTATCAAACTGGCCCTCATGTATGGTGGTCAAAGAGAGACCAAAGGAATAAGCAGTCCATTCCTGAGTGATAGATGGCTTGTTTAATAAGCAAAGGAACTTATTCACTAGACTTGTCTTGGGTAATTGCAAGATGAGTAGATCTCCACACCCAGAGGGGCAGGGGTGATGAGCCCCTGATTCCCTAGGTCAGTTTCACATGTCAGCCAGTGGTCATGTCCTCTTAATGACCTCCTCCAACAATCTCCTATAGGTCCATTCAGATAGCAGTTAAGAATAATCACATGTCATAATTCCTAAGAAAATAAAAAGGATAAGCAGATTTTTGTAAAACCACAAATTAGTGGTTTTCTTTCTGATGATTTAAGGGTAGAAAAATAGATTTGAGTTAGTTATGAATACACATATATAGAGTTTCAAATTTTAACACATAACTGAGCAAAATGAAAGAAAAATTATATGTAATATGATCTGTGCTAAAATTCATCCAAAATAGAAACAAATTCAAGAGGAAGAATCAAAATTTAGAAACTAAAGGTAAGAGTAGACTTGATCCAAATGCATCTTGTGCAAGAAACAGAGAATAACATAGATGAAGTATATGAGATAAGATTCATACCTAAAGCCATTCATTATTGTTCACATTTTTCTCCTCTAGAATACAAATTCCAAATGAGCATTAAAAAGAGAGCTCTGTATCCTAACTCTAAGTGTAGTTCATTTAAACAAAACAGAATTAGTTTTTCAGTTTTGTAAAGCAACCTATCTATCTTAGCACAACAGGAATGCTGCCATTTTAATTGGAGAGGAGACAAGTGGATTTATTTTCAATCCTTTGAGTTCTACTCTGGGAGACTAAAATGTGCTAAAAAAAAAAAAAATCTGATCCAATTTTAGAAAATATTTCAAATCCATTAAGAGTCTCCATGCTCCTCATCTCTAGAAACATGATTATTTTGAGAACATCTGTACTTTCACAAGGCTGCCTGCTTTGTGTTGAGATATAAAAAGAGAAAAAAATTGAATAAGCAGATTCATGTGGTTCATGTGTAGAGGCTAAACAAGGGAAAATTAATTTTAGAGTGCTAATTACTTAGTTGAAAGATAAAAATTGTCAAGAAGTTAAAATTTTGTTGAGAACTTTATTTAGCAGCCTCAATGAGATTTCTCCTGGTTTTAAATAATTCTAAAAGTTCTTAAACAACACATATTGTTGATTTTAGTTAAAAATATAAATATAATTATTTGTTTTTTTTTTTTTTTTTTGTTTTTTTCTATAATAGATTTAAGAAGAAAGAAGAGGTAAGGGCTTCCCCGGTGGTTCAGTGCAATGGCCCTTGAAAGAATCCACCTTTCAATGCAAGGAACATCAGTTCAATCCCTGGTCCTGAAGATCCCACATGCTGCAAAGCAACTAACCCTGTGCATCCCAGCTACTGAGCCCATGCTTTAGAGCCCAGGAGCCACAACTACTGAAGCCTTTGTGCCCTAGAGCCTGCGCTCTGCAACAAGAGAAGGCACTTCCGTGAGAAGCCAGTGTGTACTGCAGCTGGAGAGTAGGCCCTGCTTGCTGCACATAGAGAGTACCACCTGCTTGCTTCAAGTAGAGAGTAGCCCCCTCTTGCTGAAACTAGAGAAAGTCTGCATGTAGCCATGAAGAGCCATCACTGCCAAATAAAGACCTTCAAACTTGATAGGAAACAAAAACTCAGTTTTAAAAAAAAAAGGAAGAAGAAAATGAAATACCAAATCATTTCCTTAAATAATTATTGTGATGTACTAAGAAACAATTTGTAGCCTTAAAATCTTTGTAAAGAACTATTATAAAATATCCACACAGTTTTCTGAGAACGTTTAAGCTGAAATTTAAATTTTAATTTCTTAACATTTGAAATAATACTCTCAGAGTTTTTCTTTTTAATGCTTTATATAAATTGACTTTGATTTTTAAAGGAGATATTTCACTTGTGCTACTTTTAGAAAACATATACTGATTTATGATTTTATTGATTTGGTTTAAATAGTACCCAGGGGTCAAACAACAAACTAAATCAATCAAGATCTGAAAACTTCTAGGCATGTAAGGAAACAGTTAAAATGCTTGACAAAAAGAAAAATGTTGCCACAATCTTTTGGTCCTTTGCTTAATATGAGAAAGCCTAGGCTTCAACAGTATGTAAATTGAGAACTTTCAGATGCACAAGCTGTATTTAGAAAAGGGAGAGGAAACAGAGATCAAATTCCTAATATCCACTAGGTCACAGAAAAAGCAAGAGAAACACCTATGTCTGCTTCATTAACTCCACTAAAGCTTTTGACTGTGTGGACATCAGCAAACTGTGGAAAATTCTTAAAGTGACGAGAATACCAGACCACCTTACCTGCCTCCTGAGAAAGAGGTCAAGAAACAATGGTTAGAAAATGGACATGTAATAATGGATGGATTCCAAATTGGGAAAGGAGCATGTCAACACTCTATATTGTCACCCTGCTTATTTAACTTCTGTGCAGAGTACATTATGCAAAATGCAGGCTGGATAAAGCCCAAGCTAAAATCAAGATTGCTGGGAGAAATATCAATAACCTCAGATATGCAGATGACACCACCCTTATGGCAGAAAGCAAAGAACTAAAGAGCCTCTTGATGAAAGTGAAAGAGGAGAGTGAAAAAGTTGGCTTAAAACTCAACATTCAGAAAATGAAGATCATGTAAATAGATGGGGAAACAGTGGCTGACTTTATTTTCTTTGGCTCCAAAATCACTGCAGATGGTGACTGCAGCCATGAAATTAAAAGACATTTGCTCCTTAGAAGGAAAGCTATGATCACCCTAGACAGTATATTAAAACACTGAGACATTACTTTGCTGACAAAGGTCCGTCTAGTCAAAGCTATGGTTTTTCCAGTAGTTATGTATGGATGTGAAAGTTGGACTATAAAGAAAGCTGAGCACCAAAGAATTGATGCTTTTAAACTGTGGTGTTGGAGAGACTGTTGAGAGTCCCTTGGACTGCAAGGAGATCAAACCTGTGCATTCATAATGGAAATCAGTCCTAAATATTCACTGGAAGGACTGATGCTGAAGCTGAAACTCCAATACTTTGGCCACCTGATATGAAGAACCTGATGCTGGGGAAAAGGTAGGAGGAGAAGGGGACAACAGAGGATGAAATGGTTGGATGGCATCACTGACTCAATGAACATGAGTTTGAGCAAGCTCCGGGAGTTGGTGTTGGACAAGGAAGCCTGGTGTGCTACAGTTGGTGAGGTCTCAAAGAGTCAGAAACAGCTGAGCAACTGAACTGATCTGATAACACTCCAAATTATTTTGATTTATAACCAAAGCCTTTCATTTTAACTGTAGTCACATACCTAGCTACTTCCTTAAAAGTTGTTTTACATTTCAGTTCAGTTCCGTTGCTCAGTTCCGACTCTTTGCGACCCCATGAATTGCAGCATGCCAGGCCTCCCTGTCCATCACCAACTCCCGGAGTTCACTCAAACTCACGTCCATTGAGTCAGTGATGCCATCCAGCCATCTCACCCTCTGTCGTCCCCTTCTCCTCCTGCCCCCAATCCCTCCTAGCATCAAAGTTTTTTCCAATGAGTTAACTCTTCGCATGAGGTGGCCAAAGTACTGGAGTTTCAGCTTTAGCATCATTCCTTCCAAAGAAATCCCAGGGATTTAAATGGTGCCAAAATATTGTGTTATAAGTAACTCAACATGTCTAAAACCAAAATACCAAAAATTGTGCTAACACTGCTCAAAGTAACAGCAATTAGTAGCAACTCTATTCGGTTGCTCAGATCAAAAATGCACTGTCATCCTTGCCTCCTCCCTTTTTCTCACTTTCTACATAAAATGCATCTGCAAATCATTGATTATAACTTAAAACTCCATACAGAATCCAACTCTCAAACTCCATTGCTAACAACCTACTTCATTCTCCTATTATAGAAAAAAAATCTTTGAAGCACTTTTTGAAAAAAAAAAAAAACTTAATCTTTTATAAGTCAGTCAATATATGTTTTACTCTGCCACAGATGCATGTGTGAAATAAGAGCCCCATGTCATCAGACTGGTGGATGTCTGAACCATGTCTGACTTCTTATCCCAGCCAGAACACACATCTTCTAGGTAATTCCTGTTCAATGACTGCTTCCAAATGCAGATGACCATATAGTTGTTCACCCCCAATGTAGACCAGGCAAACCATGAGAAGACTGAAGCCCCAGGGAATGGCAAACTGACCCCCGGAAGAGCAGCTGCAGTCTCTGCTTGGCCCCATTTTTGCACAGCTTCACCATGGTGATGGCCCAGACAGCACAGAGAGGACCTGCCACAACACTTACTATGACGTGAATCTGAAAGGAAGAGGTGTACACACACTGCACGAGGTCTTTGAGACAGGAGTTGTAAACTGTCATCCCAAAAGTTGTTGAGTTAATTTCCCTCCTTCCACTGTTGCACATGTGTGGTCAGAGTGAGGTAAACCAGGACCTGGGATCTGGGACCCTTGGCTGCAATGCTTGCACTTGGAGGAACACTTCCTTGAGCCACAGAATATAAAGAAACTACAAGGAATTAAAAACAGCCAAGTACATACAAAAGAAAAAGAAAGAAAAAACGACCAGAAATCCAACTGCTACTTTTGAGTGTCAGGAGCAAAAGCAGGGTACTGCACATGGTCCCCGCATACAGCATCACTAAGAGGGTGTGCAGATCACCTAAGCCGCCCCTCAGGATCTGCCTCTACCCTCACCCCTATTTAAGGGGCCACCTTACCCCCTCCTCTGGGAACAAGCAAGGGAATCTGTCACCTGTTTTCCCTCACTTGTGCTATAGCATGAGTCCCAGTATGGCCTTGCCTGAATTTCTTCTCTGCCTTCTCATTTTTATTGAACCGAGTCCAAGAACCCTGGTCTGTAACAAATGATCTGCCTATCTACCAAAGTAATTATTTAAAAATCATCTAGGTCATACCACCCTTATGTAGAACACAAGAATGGCTCCAAGAGAAAGAGTCAGTGCGCAGTGATCTGCAAGAGCAAACCTTAAGTAGCTCCCAGTTCCTTACTTGCTACTTCTCACATGACCCTAGTTACTCAAGCCCTCCTTAAGTTCTCTTAATATCCATGTTCCAACCTTGATGATCTCTGCACTGGCTTCTTACTCTACTTGGAAATACTTTACTTTACATATGTGTATATCTAAAATCTGCTTATTTGACACCTTCCCTTTGGGAGTTCTATCTCCACCAACCTAGTTAACATTACAGTGCAGTAGTCCAAGCCCACCATATCCCTACTTTTTAGTTTTTTATGTTTTTTTCTTAGCAATAGTCTCCTTTTAACTTACTATGTAACTCAAACATTTATTATTAATATATTCAGTGGCTGTCCAACCTTATAAGATTTTTTAATGTATTTTAATTAAAAGACACTTACTCCTTGGAAGGAAAGTTATGACCAACCTAGATAGCATATTCAAGAGCCGAGACATTACTTTGCCAACAAAGGTCCATCTAGTCAAGGCTATGGTTTTTCAAGTGGTCACGTATGGATGTGAGAGTTGGACTGTGAAGAAAGCTGAATACCAAAGAACTGATGCTTTTGAACTGTGGTACTGGAGAAGACTCTTGAGTCCCTTGGACTGCAAGGAGATCCAATCAGTCCATTCTAAAGGAGATCAATCCTGGGTGTTTTTTGGAAAGACTGATGCTAAAGCTGAAACTCCAATACTTTGGCCACCTCATGTGAAGGGTTGACTCATTGGAAAAGACTCTGATGCTGGGAGGGATTGGGGGCAGGAGGAGAAGGGGATAACAGAGGATGAGATGTATGGATGGCATCACTGACTCAATGGACGTGAGTTTGGGTGAACTCTGGGAGTTGGTGATGGACAGGGAGGCCTGGCGTGCTGCAATTCATGGGGTCACAGAGAGTCGGACATGACTGAGCAACTGAAATGAATTGAATTTCTGAAGTAAAGCAGTACTTAGCACATGGACACAGCCAAATATGTATTTTATGTTGGAGATTAGATAAGAAAATAAATATGAATTAAACATGATAAAAAGACTATCAATATCTGTGCTTAATTTCCGATATCTTGCACTGAAACTTTAATAAAAGTACTTTGAAGAAAGAATAAGAAGTCAAATTACTTTTAAATTGATCACAGTTAATAATTTCATCAGTTTGTTTGGTTAACCACTTAAATGGTCTGCAGGTCTATTTCAGTGGGCTTACCTGTGGCTCAGGTGGTAAAGAATCAGCCTGCAATGCAGGAAACCTGGGTTTGATCCCTGGGTTGGGAAAATCCCCTGGAGAAGGGAAAGGCTACCCATGCCAGTATTCTGGCTTGAAGAATTCCATGGACCGTATAGTCCATACGGTTGCAGTTGCAAAGACACAATTGAACAACTTTCAGTTTCACTTTTATTTCAGTGGAATAAGTAGAGATTTCTGGAAGCTTTAATTTCTTTACCATATGCTGTGGTATCAACTCACAATTCCCTAATTACCAGCAGACTACCTCTAGCAGGTTTTACATAAGTACAAATTATTTTATTAAATCTGAAAATAAAATTTATATCCAGAAATTTAGGGGTTTCCCAGGTGGTGTTAATGGTAAAGAATCCACTTGCCAATGCAGGAGGCACAAGAACATGGGTTAGAGCTCTGGGTTGGGAAGATCCCCTGGAGTAGGAAATGGTGGCAACCTAATCCAGTATGCTGGCCTGGAAATTCCATGGACAAGAAGCCTGACAGGCTATGGTCCATGGGGTTGCAAAGACTCGGTCATGAATGAGCAGAGTGTACATGTACAGAAATTTCATAAAGCATTATTTTCAGATACTTTTCCAATAAGCCATTCCTCTTACATCTATGATTTCCCAGTCTAACCTCAGTTTCCACTCCTACATACATATTAAAGTTCAAAAATCACATGTATGCTTTTATCGCATATTAAGTTCAATCACTCAGTCGTGTCTTGTGACCCCATGAACTGAAGCACACCAGGCCTCCTTGTCCATCACCAATTCCCAGAGTTTACCCAAACTCATGTCCATTGAGTTGGTGATGCCATCCAACCATCTCATCCTCTGTAATCCCCTCTCTTCCTGCCCTCAATCTTTCCCAGCATCAGGGTCTTTTCAAATGAGTCAGCTCTTTGCATCAAGTGGCCAAAGTTTTGAAGTTTCAGCTTCAACATCAGTCCTTCCAATGAACACCCAGGATTAATCTCTTTAGGATAGACTGGTTGGATCTCCACGCAGTCCAAGGGACTCTCAAGAGTCTTCAAAACCACAGTTCAAAAGCATCGATTCTTCTGTGCTCAGCTTTCTTTATAGTCCAACCCTCACATCCATTAAGTGACTACTGGAAAAACCATAGCCTTGACTAGATGGACCGTTGTTGACAAAGTAATGTCTCTGCTTTTTAATATGCCATCTAGGTTTGTCATAACTTTCCTTCCAAGGAGTAAGCATCTTTTCATTTCATGGCTGCAGTCACCATCCACAGTGATTTTGGGAGTCCCCCAAAATAAAGCATGCCACTGTTTCCACTGTTTCCCCATCTATTTGCCATGAAGTGATGGGACCAGATGCCATAATCTTAGTTTTCTGAATGTTGAGCTTTAAACCAACATTTTCACTCTCCTCTTTCACTTTCATCAAGAGGCTTTTTAGTTCCTCTTCACTTTCTGCCATAAGAGTGGTGTCATCTGCATATCTGAGGTTATTGATATTTCTCCCGGCAATCTTGATGCCAGCTTATGTTTCTTCCAGCCCAGCATTTCTCATGATATATTCTGCATAGAAGTTAAATAAGCAGGGTGACAATATACAACCTGACATACTCCTTTTCCTATTTGGAACCAGTCTGTTGTTCCATGTCCAGTTCTAACTGTTGCTTCCTGACCTGCATATAGGTTCCTCAAGAGGCAGGTCAGGTGGTCTGGTATTCCTCTCTTTCAGAATTTTCCACAGTTTATTGTGATCCACACAGTCAAAGGCTTTAGCATGGTCAATAAAGCAGAGATGTTTTCTGGAACACTCTTGCTTTTTTGATGATCCAACGGATGTTGGCAATTTGGCTTCTGGTTCCTCTGCCTTTTCTAAAACCAGCTTGAACATCAGGAAGTTCACGGTTCACGTATTGCTGAAGCCTGGCTTGGAGAATTTTGAGCATTACTTTACTAGCCTGTGAGATGAGTACAATTGTGTGGTAGTTTGAGCATTCTTTGTCATTTCCTTTCTTAGGCATTGGAATGAAAACTGACCTTTTCCAGTCCTGTGGCCACTGCTGAGTTTTCCAAATTTGCTGATATATTGAGTACAGCACTAACTGCGTATACAACTACAAATTTTATATTATCTTAGTTGCTCAGTCATGTCTGACTCTTTGCAACTCCATGGGTTTTAGCCTGCCAAGCTCTTCTATCAATAAGATTCTCTAGGCAAGAATACTGGATTAGATTGCTATTTCCTTTCCGAAGGGATCTTCCCTACCCAGGGATTGAACCTGGGTCTCCCGCATTGCAGGCAGATTCTTTATCATCTGAGGTGCCAAGAATGCCCTTTTCCATAGGAATTCTCCAGGCAAGAATAATGGAGTGGGTGGCCATGCCCTCCTCCAGGGGATCTTCCCAATACAGGTATTGAACCCCCATCTCTTATGTCTCCTACACTGGTAGGTGGGTTCTTTGCCATTAATATTACATAAGAAGCCCCAACTACGTATACATTGAGTGATAAAACAATTATGGAGCAGAGAATCTAAACTACATTTAATATCAAGAACCTGATATATCATCACAAATGAATTAATGATTTATCCTTAACATGGTATTTTAAGAAAGCATTTGATATATACTTTACAGATATAGTAGATGTGTAACTACAATTTTTTTTTAAATAAAAACAGCAGCAGGTTCAAAGATGGATCAACATTAAGGAATTAGAAGTGTACATGTTTACAGAGCACATATGTGTGCCAGAGTAAAGTAAACATATATTATCAAGATTTTTTATCAAAAGTTTCATTTTGCAAGTAGATATAGCTTTAATGTTGGTTGTTCCAACTCTGAATGAGTAGTACTTTTGGCCCCAGCTACAGTGTTCATATGAACATTGAGAAAGAGTGAATCAGTTTTTCATTTATATTTTTAAGACATGATATTGATTTATCTAAAAATAGTGTAATGTTTGATCTCTCATATATATATTTTGAATTTGACTACTCAGCTTTGTGGATTGACATTAGGTTATTCAAGGTTATCAGAGATTTACCTGACAAATATCAGAGACTTAGGCTTGATATTTCAATAAGTAGATATTAACTATAAATGACTATTCTTTCTCTTTGAGGTTTAGTGAGTTGTTCAAAATTTCACAGAAAGCAAAAGGCAGAACCTGAAATTAAGGTTTCACATCTTGAAACACCAAGATAGAATGCAAATTCATTTCTTTTCACTTTAAACTTGCTGTGGATGTTTTTCCACAATTGGTTTCTGAATAATAAATATTAAGTGATTTCTTTGTACTTTAGCATTAGGTATTCTAACACTTCTACTTCCAAAACTGTTAAAGGTGGAATTTAACAAGTAATCTAAATATCCCAATTATGAAATATATCATGTTTTGATATGTGAATTTTTCCAGTAAATGTATTTATCATTTAAGATGAGAAGATTTAAGTTTATGCTGCACTTCTTAAAAAGCATTTGAAAAGAGATAAAAGTGTGAGTTTGTTTCAATAGAAAACATAATAGGTAATCATACTTTACATTCAGTATATGCACACACTGCATTAATACTCTCATGGTTATAGTATTTATACTGAGAACATTTGGGCGATAGATGCTATATGGTACAAAAAAATCACAGATTTAGATTAAGAAATGCATGCTAGATAAATAGTAAATCCACAATTCAAACCTCAGCTAATTTACAAAATTGGTCTTAACCTCAAATTATTATACTACATATTCATGTTTACTTTAGTGATTTATCTCAATATTAAAATAGAAAAAATACTGTATTTTCAAATCCTTTAAAGAGATCTAGCAAATATCCAGCCTCATTATCTTTAGTCACTATAGAGTTACTCTTCAGAATGCTGAAAGAAATGCTGCTTTTACCTTTCTTTTCTTAGCTATTTTAATTTTTGCATTCAGGTTCGTGTTGGGGCTTGGGATATAAATGGTATGCCTGTAAAATTTTCCATTTTGTTAATGTCTTTTATGTGGCAAATTCCTCTTGTTCCTTATTATGGTCTATGAGTATAATGACTGGGTAATGATATCCAATATTCTGAATCATTTTATGTATATACACCATATGCATGCAAATTTGATTTGCCTAATACTCTGCTCTTTAATTTGCATTTTCATAGAACTAGTTGAGATTATGTGGTAAAATTATATTGACTGGTTTCAATATCTTAGATAGTTAAATCATTATATGTGAGATGTTTGAAGGCATTAATTATAAATGAATCATGAAAAATATTCTCAAGGCACACATCTGGAGTTATAATGTGATAATAGCTACATGTCCTAAAGATTTATTTTAGAGTTATGATACATACCTAATGCTTTGATTAAAAAATTAAACTCAGTGATTTCAAGGGAAAAGTATTCATTTTTAACTTGAAATACTAATGTGAATATATTTATATAATTCTAAGCCAGTACAAATTAGATACAAATGGCATAAGTATATAATGGTTTAAAAATCCAGAGATACCAAGCACATACAAAAGCAAATACCTTAGAGTCTTTAATTCAATAAAATGTATTACATTTTTATAAAAATAATAAAAGCCCTATTTTGAATCATTAGAAACCATACATGCCCTAGCATGAGATTTTAGTTCTTTATCTTCTGGCTTAAAAATAAGAAAATTTTCAAATCAAGAGGCTGGGACCAGGTGGTAAAGCTTGAGCTAGATTTATATTAGCACTCTGGTCCTAACTGAAGTCCAGTTAAACGTGTACAGGTGTCTGATTTGCCAAATTATGGTGAAAGAATCACAATGGATCAATATCCTGAGGCATAAAAGAGGATGGAGAGGGTGGAAGTATATGTTCAGTTGGTTTTGTTTGATTAGTGTTTCTCAGTCCTACCTGTGTATTAACATCAGTCTTGAGTCTTTTAAAATATACAGACAACTCAGTTGAACATCAGTATTATTAAATGAAAATCTCCAGAAATATCAAGGGATTTATATTTTTAAAAGCCTTTACATGTGATTTCTGGTTAATGCCCACTTCTGATTAAGTAGGAAGTGGATGAAGACAAAGCTAAAAATATACTTAGCTATGAATGAGATACATGTACCAAAGAAAACTTTGTTTTGTTTTCACATGCATGGTTAGTATTTTATTCTTTGGAGGATGGTTCTGAAACATCACACTAAATTAGGTTCATTTTTTTAATAGAAGGAAAGGCTAAGTAAGATGAGAAATGAATAATTTTATACTAATTTGGCAACTGGCAGATAACACTTGTTTTCCAATAGAGAAGTTACAGAAGAATGTCACTGAAGGATGCTTAGAAGGATATAACTGGATTTCTGCAGGAGGAAAACCTAAAGTTAGCTGAGTAAACAACAGTGACAAACCTGAGTCTGCATTTTGGATAGTATTTGGATAAGCTGGGTGAAATACACTATCATACCGAAATATATATTTACCCAATTATTTTTACAGGTTTTCATGTGCCTCCTAGAAAATATCTATTATATATGTAGTTGGCATTATATTTCTATTGAACACTAGCTACCCTAGAATTCATTTATGGCCTGGCTAAATCTCTGATTTTCCTTAGCACAAGCATTTGGATGGATCAAGAAGATCCCAAAGAGAGACGCTATCACGGTTCTCCTACTAAAGTGTGACTAGTATAAAGCAACTTACTTAAGTTGCCAGTAAACACTCAAAATCACATTAGGGAAGGTTTCTCTCTCTCTCTCTCTTAAGTGGCTAAGTCGTGTCTGACTCTTGTGACGCCATGGACCGTAGCCTGTCAGGCTTCTCTCTCCATGGGATTCTCCAGGCAAGAATACTGGAATGGGTTGCCATTTCCTTCTCCAGGGGACCTTCATGACCCAGGAATCAAACCCAGGTCTCCTGCATTGCAGGCAGTTTTGTTACCAACTGAGTTCTGAGGGAAGCCTTACCCCTCTTACCTTAGGGGAAAGTACTGTATAAATATTGAAATTTTATTTACCAAAGCTTGTACTACATATCATAAGAGTGTGTATTTGAATCTCAGTATGAGAATAAAAACATAGTCGAGTGGGCTACATAATTTCAGGTTTCCCTTTGAATAATGTTGTTGACCAGTTAGATATAAAAATAACACATAACACTTTAAAAAATGGTAGAATGCCATTTCACTTACATTTAAATTCAAATATTGTAAAACGTAGGCTTGGTATCTTCTGAAGGATGCTTGTAAGTTGTTGGCCTCTCTTTGTCATTATAGTATCAAAACTGAATTGCAATGTACAAATTAAATTCACACTTTGTGAATCTATATTAGAATTGTATTTTCCCGTTCTGCTAACAATGGGTTAGTAGAAACCCATTATGAGTACATTCCATTTGTATTGCTCATGCAGTCAGTAATATTTTCTTTTTTTGCTGCTAAGTCGTGTCCGACTCTGTGAGACCCCATAGACGGCAGCCCACCAGGCTCCGCCGTCCCCGGGATTCTCCAGGCAAGAACACTGGAGTGGGTTGCTATTTCCTTCTCCAATGCATGAAAGTGAAAAGTGAAAGTGAAGACATTCAGTCGTGCCCGACTCTTAGCGACCCCATGGACTGTAGCCTACCAGGCTCCTTCGTCCATGGGATTTTCCAGGCAAAAGTACCGGAGTGGGTTGCCATTGCCTTAGGGAAGCTATATTAATTCTCTTGCAATGGTGTCTACAGTACTAGTTAATATGGAAAAAAAATCTCAGTAAGACATAGAGTTCCTGTGCATTTGCCACTTGAAATCAAGGAAGAACTATTTTAAAATTGGAATGCATTATTTAAGAATAGCATTCTCAAATGTAAGTCTGTACCTATGTATTTTTACTAATATTTGACAAAAATTTAACAGCTAAAATATAATTTATTTCCTTTTAGAAGAACAAGAGTTGGTCAAGACAAAAATTTTTTACTGCATTTAAAAAAGAGAATATAAAATAGCTTTGTTTGGAAGTAACTTAGGTACAATGATATTCATATTTTCTCAACATGGAAATGAATTTTTAAGCTTCTATAGGCACATTCTTTCTTGAGTCCTTAACATTAAGCTTGATGATTGAGCTATTATAGTATTATTATGTATTTCCCTTTGCTGAAACTAATATTTTATAAAATAATAATTAGCTCAGTTGGTAAAAAGCTGCCTGCAATGTAGATTTGGGTTCGCTTCCTGGGTTGGGAAGATACCCTGGAGAAGGAAATGGCAATCCACTCCAGTATTCTTGCCTGGAGAATCCCATGGACAGAGGAGCATGGAAGGCTAGTCCATGGGGTCACAAGAGTCGGACACAGCTTAGTGACTAAACCAACATCACCAATACAATTAAAATTTTATAAACAAGTTGATATTCAGACTTTAACTTCTAGATTATTATGTCTGCAAAATCATGATCTTTAAGTAGAACTATTTGCTTTCCTCTGCTTGTTCCAAAATATGTAAAATTAAGTAGAAAGGCCTTCCTTGGTGGCTTAGCTGTGAAGAATACACCAGCAATGCAGGAGACAGAACAGATATGGCTTCAGTTCCCAGGTTGGGAAGATCCTCTGGAGGAGGGAAATAGCAACTCATTCCAGTATTCTTGCCTGGGAAATTCCATGAATAAAGGGGCCTGCTGAGCTAGAGTTCATGGCGTTGCAAAGAGTCAGTCGACTTGACTTACTGACTAAACAATACCAGATCAATATTTGATCTGAATATTTCAAGTTAGTTGTAACTAGTCAATATAATTAGAGATAAAGTAACCAATATAATAGCCCAGGAAATACACAGCTGAGGGTGGGGTCCTTGATCACTTCATTGATATTTATGGGCATTTTTTCTTTATATAATAAATCTCAGTGTTTCAAATAGTACAACAGGCTTTCTTGAAAATATAAAATATGTGCATCTGATTTAAAGAACTGATTCAAACATGAAGTATATAATTATATAATCAATTGATAGTTTTCTTTCACTCTCCCCTCACTGAAAAACATTCGATTTAAGGTATTCTGTTTCAGACATTGTTACATGCATAATTTTGTTCAAAAAGAACTAAATAGCTTATATATTTAATTGCTACTTTTACAAAGGCTTTTTGAACACTTTATTGTAAAATAAAACAATATAATATAATATAAAAAAGAATGTAGAAAATAGTGAATTTAGGTGGCTTGGAGGTTAGGAATCCACCTGCAATGCAAGGAGATGCAGGAAAGGTGGGTTCAATCCCTGGATCGGGAAGATCCCCTGGAGAAGGAAGTGGCTACCTGCCGGGAGCCAGCGTGAGGAATCCTGCCCCTAACAATGGTCATGAGGAAGGAAGCCAGACAAAATGCAAAGGCTTGATCTAGTTTTAGGGGTTCCCCCTGAGTTTTCCTGAACATCTACTTCTGACAAACCAGAGTCAGCCAATTTTATTGTACTGTGCTTTCCACTCTTCTGACTTTCTCTGGAAAGAGTTAACTCAGGGCTTCAGTTAACAGTCTCCTGCAAAATAATGTCTTGGCTTAAAACCCCTCTTGACGGCTCCCTAACTTGCCTGACAGTTAGAGATTTTTACACCTTGTGATTGTTTACAGCCCCTCAACCAGGAGAGGCACACAGCTTAAAGCATCTAAAAGATACAGAGCATTTTCTAAGAGCTAAAAATTATATTGGTGATGGATTTTCACTGTTGACTCAATGACTGCTGCCAGGCCTCCATATTCTTTATCTTTTAGACACCTGAAGGATACTAATCAATGTAATAGGGATATAGAAATAGGAATGTAGTAGTTTTGATGTTAGCAACACTAGACTTTTAAGTTAATTACTTTTCTTTGTTATATATCACTGCACTTCTCTTGTGTCCTTGCTATGTAAGAATGTAACTTTATTTAGTGCTTTCTGAGAGTGGCACCAGACTTTGGGAAGATCAACACAAATAAGTCTTCTGGTTGACAAACCCTTATCAGAAAAAAAGGCTGTAAAATGTTAATTGGCTTTCTGGCCAGAAGATGATGTAAATCACCTAAGACTTGTGTATACAATTAGGTATGCAGAGAGAAAGCCTGGTTTTGATAAGAGTCAGGGCTGCTGATGCTGCATAATGTTGTATTATCCATTGATCTCTATGTACAATCAAAAGGTATAAAAGGGCTTTCTAGACAATAGAGGCCGGGCCAGTCACTGGAGGGACTAGTTTCCCCTGTGTCTCCTCTTTACTCTAATTTCAGGCTGAACTCCCATCTGGGGGAGTGGAGGCTCACCATGTCTACTTACTTGCCCTGGCTTTTAAGTTCCATGAGAGAGAGAGCCCAAGGCGGGGCACTCTCTGATATTCAAACGGGCACCGGTGGTCTAATGTAGATGGTGCAAACTTCTTGTCTCGAAGTTTTATTGGTTTTCCATGTAAACCAAGTTATTCAGCATCTTTTCTCCACTTAATTTTCCTACTACACTATTTCTTCCTAATCTAATCTTATATTTCTAATTAAATAAATAAATAAGTTTTTCCTCGCCTATGCCGTTCACCCTTCAAATTACCCTGGATCCAGCGGGGCTGGACCCCAGCAGCTACCCACTTCAGTACTCTAGCCTGGAGAATCCAATAGACAGTGGAGTCTTGCAGATTACAAAAAGTCAGCCTGCAAAAAATCAGCTGTGACTGAGCAGCGTGCATGCAATACAGTAAATAATCTTTTAACCATCACCCAGGTCAAGAAATGGAATTGAATAATAATCCCACAAGTTCTTCCATTTTCCCATCTTAATCATGACTCTTCTCCCCTCAGAAGTGCCTATAATATTCACTTCCTTGCTTTCACTCTAATTTTATTACCCAAGAATGTATGTCTACTTTTTAAAACTTTATATTACATTTAAATCTCTCTTTTACCCATATCATTCTTTCCTTTTACTAAATGCCAAAGCACAGATAGAGAACTTATTTTTTTTCATGTATTCCTTAGTTGTTTTTTTTTTTTTCTTTAAATTCTTGTCTCTCTAATTGAGATGAAGGAACCCTAATACACTGTTAGTAGGAATGTAAATTGGTGCAGCCACTATGAAAAACCATACACTATTTCCTAATAAAACGAGAACTACCATATAATCTAGAAATTCAACTCCTGGGTATATACCTGAAGAATATGGAAACACTAATTTGAAAAGACATATCCACCCCAATATTCATAGCAGCATTATTTACAATAGCCAAGACATGGAAGTTACCTAAGCATCCATCAGTTTTTAATCTTTCCATTCTTTTCATTCCAATAAATCTTTGAAGAACCTGGAGGATTGAACCTATAGAATTTTTCATCTACATTTTCTGCAAACTGACAACTGGATCCAGATGCTTGATCAGCCTCCGATTTGATTCTCTTGCCAAGGCCATAGTAGTGATGCGTTCTTTCATCAGGAGGTACATAATTAATATAATTAATGTCTGTTTACAGGTTTTGAACATTAACATTCACTGATGCTTAATATCTACATTAAACTGTAAAGAGTTCTAAAATGTTAATATTCAAATTATCTCATTTTGTTTTCATTCAACAGTTAGAATAAATTTATAAGATGTCTTCTCTAGTCTACTATTTGGTTACTCAGTTAATAGGAAAGTAAAGACAAATGCTTCACTCTTTTATGTAACCAGTTTATACTGTATCATCCTGAGGTTGCCAGTAACTAATTTTTCTGCAATAGTACGAACCCATGGATTTGCACATTGCAATTCTTACACTTATTGAAGCCTTCTTTGACATGACCCAAATATTTTTCTGATGTTATGTTATTTTATGTTGTTATTTGCTCAGTTGTGTCTGACTCTTTGCGACCCCGTGGAGTGTAGCTTACCAGGCTCCTTTGGTCCATGGAATTCTCCAGGCAAGAATACTGGAGTGAACTGCCATTTTCTTCTCCAGGCCGTCTTCCCTACCCAGGGGTCAAACTCAGGTCTCCAGCATTGCAAGCAGATTCTTTACTGTCTGAAGTTTCTGACAGTCCTTCCTATTTGGAATGCCAGATTATTTCTGACCCAGTTTTGCAATTTGCCCGTTTTTCAGGAAGCTCTGGCTTTTTCGATGGGAAATATTATTTTGTCTACAATGTTGGCACTAAGGATGCTTACTGGGAATTGTTTCTAGAATTTCGAAGGGCACAAAATTAAATACATTGAGAAATCATATTGATAACTCCAATTTTAATTTTAAAACTGAAATATTTCAACAAAACCTCTTATAGCTTATAGCTGAATATTGTTTCTGCTACATAGCAAATCCTGATTCTTAAGAGGAATAATAATATTGAAATATTTCATAACTAGTTTATTTGTGATACAATAGCCCTAGACTCACAAAACTAATGCTATCCCAACCAAATATGATTACTAGAGACAAGTTTGCAATTATTTTGCATGAATCACTCCCAATTTCTCCCCATTGTCAGACTGGATACTCATTATATGCCATATTCTTTTCCTTTAAAGACTCATTCTTAGTTCTACAAATGTAAGTATATATTTAATACTCACCTGCAATAATTATATTGATGTCTGTAGGCATTTTTGTTACCCAACTCTTGTTTTCTAGTAAACTTTACAGGAAGGGCTCCTGAGAAAAATATTCTTTGAGATATTGAGTATCAAAAACAGATTGTACAGGTTTTGTATACTTGAATGCCAATCTTTTCAAATGTAAGGGAAAAGGAGGCTTACAAATATCTTCCTATTATTCCTATTTTAGATATATTCAATACATAATTATGCCCAAAGATATAGGATTAGACTCTGTGCAACACAAAGTACTATGTAAAAATTACCCTGGAAAATAAACCACTTTTCATTGACCAAGCAAATTCTCTCTGGGATGGGAATCCTCTCTCCTCACTACCCAAGGGATTATATCCTAGTAATAGTTGCTCCACGTGACTAAAGGTCCTGAAGTGCCAGGCATCAGGCTTTTCCAAAATCTTTATGAAAATTCTCACATTCCAATTCAGATGATCTGATACCAAGCAGATGATTTATTTCCCCCTGTTGCTAAGTGCTCAGTCATGCAACCGCATGGACTATAGCCCATCAGGCTCCTCTGTCCATGGGACTTTTCCAAGCAAGAATACTGGAGTAGTGGGTTGCCATGCCCTCCTCCAGGGATCTTTCCAACCCAGAGATTGAACCCAGGTGTCTTGCATCTGCTGCATTGGCAGGCAGGTTTTTTACCACTAGCGCCACCTGGGAAGCATTTTCCCACTAAAAAGACTGCTTTTATGCTTGCCTTAGAAGAAAGAAACATGGTGATAGGGTCCTTTTCCTGAGATGTACAGGTAAGGCATGACCAGCAAAATACTATGAACACAGCACCTGGTAAAAATGGGAGGATGAGGGTACCGTTTTATTCTCTACTGATCTTGACACATGTTTTCACACAAAACTTAGTGCTTTAATCCTGCAATAATACACTTTGTAGATTTTACCTTCCGCTCCACTTAATAACAAGTCCCACCTTCAAATAAACCCTTGCCTTTCATATCATAAGCATTCAAACTATAATAAAACTATCATTATAGTACTTAGTCAATTTCTTGGCATATCAAGAGAGTTTAATATATTTTCATTTTTATTTTATTCTTGTACAAGGTATAATATTATCATTTGAATATACAAATACACAATGTGATTTTTATAGACTTTTATTTTAATCAGTTATAAGTTCACAGGAAAACTGACTGAAAGTGCAGGGAGTATCCATAAACCTCCTGCCCTGATATATCCACAGCCTCAGTTCAGTTCAGTTGCTCAGTTGTGTCCAACTCTTTGCGACCCCATGAATTGCAGCATACCAGGCCTCCCTGTCCATCACGAACTCCCAGAGTTTACCCAAACTCATGTTCATCGAGTTGGTGATGCATCCAGCTGTCTCATTCTCTGTCGTCCCCTTCTCCTCCTGCCCCCAATCCCTCCCAGCATCAGAGTCTTTTCCAATGAGTCAGCTCTTTGCATGAGGTGGCCAAAGTGTTGGAGTTTCAGCTTCAGCATCAGTCCTTCCAATGAACACCAGGACTGATCTCCTTTAGGATGGACTGGTTGGATCTCCTTGCAGTCCAAAAGACTCTCAAGAGTCTTCAACACCTCACCCACTATTAATATTTCACATCAGAGTGGGGTGTTTGTTAAAACTGATGAATATACACTGACATATCATTACCCAAAGCCTATAATTTACCTTAGGGCTCATGCTTGTAAATTTTGTATATGGACAAATGTATAATGACACCGTTAGTGCATCATACACAATAGTTTCACTGACCTATAATTTCTCTATGTTCTCCCTATTCATCTCTCCCTCTTCCTTAACCTGTTTACCATGTCTATAGTTTTATCTTTTTAAGAATGTCACAGTTGGAATTATACAATAAGTAGCCTTTTCAGATTGCCTTTTTTTTGTGGGGGCGGACATGGTAATATTCTTTTAAGGTACCTCTATGTTTTTTCAAGAGTAAAATTTTTTGTTACTCCAGACCCTCAAATGCTTTCGGTGTTGTCAGTGTTTGAATTCTGGTCATTCTACCAGTTGTGTAGTGATATTTCATTTTTGTTTTAATTTGCATTTCCATGATGACTTATGATGTAGAGAAAGGATAGTAGTAAAGGATCTACTTATGATGTAGATTCTTTCACATGCTTATAAAATCTGCATCTGCCTTGACATTTGAATATCTTCTTCCATGAAGTGTCTGTTAAGTCTTTGGTCAGTTTTCTAATTTCTATTTTTTTCTCACTAATGAGTTCTTCATATATTTTAAATGAGTTCTTTGTATATTTTACATAAGATCATCAAATTTTTCAAATATTTTCTCCCAGTTTGTGGCTTGTCGTATTCTATGAAGCCTCCCCAATGGCTCAGTGGGTAAAGAATCTGCCTGCAATGCAGTAGACACACAAGACACAGGTTAGACTGGGAAAATCCACTGGAAAAGGAAATGGCAACCCACTCCAGTATTCTTGCATGGGAAATCCCATGGACAGAGGAGCCTTGTGGGTTACAGTCCATGGGGTCCCAAAGAGTTCGTTAAAAAGCAATAGCCGTTCATTCTATGTTGTTGTTCAGTCACTCAGTCATTGTGACTCTTTCAGATCCCATGGACTGCAGTACACCAGGTTTTCCTGTCCTTCACCATCTCCCGGAGCTTGTTCAAGCTCATCCATTGACTCGGTGATGCCACCCAACTGTCTCATCCTCTTTCACCCCCTTTTCCTCCTACCTTCAATCTTTCCCAGCATCTAATGAGTCAACTCTTTACATCAGGTGGCCAAAGTTCATTCTGTAATAACATTGTCTTTTGCAGAGAAGGAAATTTAAATGTAATGAAACCCAGCCTATCAGTTATTTCTTTCATGAGCTGTGCCTTTGGTATTGTATTTAAATTACACTTAGGTCCGCAATCCATCTTGAGTCAGTTATTGTGAGCAGTGTAAGGTCTGTGTCTAGAAGCAACGTTTTTGCGTATTCCTCAATTATACTAGTGCCATTTACTGAAAAGATGAACTTCTCTGTAGGTATTACCTTTGCTCCCTTATCAATTGACTATATATATTTCTGAATTCTTTACTCTTTTCCATTGACTTGTGTTTTCGCTCAGTCATGTCTGACCCTTTGTGATCCCTTGGACTGCCAAGCTCCTATGTCCATGGAATTTTCCAGGCAAGAACACTTGAGTGAGTTGCCATTTCCTTATCCAAGGTATTTTCCCAACACAGGGATCAAAACTGCATCTCTGTGTCTCCTGTATTGCCAGACAGATTATTTACCACTAGCGCCGCCTGGCAAGTTTCATTGATATATTTGTCTATTCTTTCACAATACCACACACAAACTGCCTTGATTAATCTTGTTTTTCAATAAGTCTTGAAGACAAGTAGTGCCATTTCCCTGACATCTCCTTAAGATTGTATTGATTATTCTGGGTCTTCTGCCTTTCCATATAAACTTTAGAAGCAACCTGTTGATACTCAAAAAACACTTTGTTGGATTTTGACTACAATTTCATTGAATCTATAGAACAAGCTGGAAAGAACTGACATCTTGACAATGCTGAGGCTTTCTCTTCATAAATATAGACTATCTTTGCATTTATTTAGTTATGCTTTGGTTTCTTTCATCAGAGTAGTAATATCATTTTCTAATAGAGCTTGTACATACTTTATTTGGTCTATGAATAAGTGTTTCAGTTTGGGGAATGCTAATATAAAAAGTATTACTTTTTGTTTCAATTTTAGTCTTTCTAAACCTTATAGTTATCCAAGTTTTATATAATGTATATCTACTGTTAACACATTTATATACATCAGTTTTAATGTTCAACCTGTCACCCAGAAGCTGATAATTTCTTAAAGTATATTTTAAATAGATCACTCACATTAGTACCACCATTTTGTAATCTCTGCCATTGTGATAAGAGTTAATATAGATATTTTTGTATAGTATATATATTAAAATAGTCTGTGTACATACATCTTTCTTTTCTAGAGTGAAGACATTTTAGGTCACAAAACTGGATTATTATCTTCTCTAGGAGTGGGTACATTTTACCAACGGCTATTGTCCTCAGGTCTCCTCTGCAACCCCACTCACATACAATCTCTAACTAATCTCTACATAATTATTTTTAAATTAATTCATAGCAACTTAGAACTTCCTGGAACTCAGATACTTAAATATATGTATACATTCACTGAAGTGCATCAAGAGACTTCTTCCTCTTTATTAAGCAGAGTCATCTCTTCAAAGGCTAATGACAAATATACTAATTACCTGATTAACCTTCCATGCCTTCCCATTTAATTTATAATAAAATCTAAGCCCCTAAAAATCTCTGCTGGCTAGGTCAAACTAGAAAAAGGTAGAAACATAAATTTATACTTTTCCTAGGTCCCCAAGTGTTTCTAAACAACTAGTATTGAGCATCTCTGAAAACCCCACAATGTAAATCCAAAGAAAGACTGAGTTTGGAAATGTATGTCAAACTTTGTCTAGAATGCTTTGAAAATCCTGGTATAATAGAATGAACAGTAGGATGTGAGACAATACATTTCAATACTAGTCCCGAACCCAACACTAATTTATTATCTGTATGACATTAAGCAAGTTTATTTTTCTAAGGCCAAGTCTGTCATTTGTAAAATGAAAGTTAGTCTTTGGATTACTTTCTAGCATTGCAATAGCTAAAAATGTTATTATGGAAAATGATCTTTTAGAACTAAAGTATTCACAGTAGAAAGGCCTTAGGGTGTCTATAGGGTATGATGCTTTAGCAGCTGCAAAGAATTCACTAACAGCATTAAATGTAAGAACTATCTGTATACTGAAAAAGACATTAGAAAAAGAATAGCACATTTTAAAATGTCAGCAATGCCTTATCTTTATAAGCAAGTGAAATGAGTTGCCTTACGTGAAAAGATGCTCATTACTGCTAATTATTAGAGAAATGTATATCAAAACAACAAGGTACCAACTCACCCAGTCAGAATGAACATCATTAAAATGTCTACAGATAATAAATGCTAGAGAGGATGAGGAGGAAAGAGAACCTTCTTACACTGTTGTTGAGAATGGAAATTGGTGCAACCACTATAGAAAAAAAGTATGAAGCCTCTTCAAGAAACCTAAAGATAGAATTGCCACATGATCCAGCAACCCTATTCCTGGCATATACCCAGACAAAACTATAATTCTTAATGATACATGCACCTCTATGTTCACAGCAGCAATATTTACAATAGCCAAAACAAGAAAGCAACCTAAATGTCCCCAACAGATGAATGGATAAAGAAGAGGGTGTGTGTGTGTGTATATATATATATATATGAGACGATCAGTCAGCCTTTAAAAGGAATGAAATAATGCTATTTGTAGCAATATGGATGGACCTAGAGATTATTATATTTAGCAAAGTAAATCAGAAAGAGATAAGAATAACATATGATATCACATATATGTGAGATCTACAATATGACACCAATGAACATATCTATGAAACAAAAACAAGCTCACAAATATAGAGAACAGACTTATGGTTGCCATGGGGAAGAAGAGTTGCAGAAGGGAAGTTTGGAATTAGCAGATGCAAACTATTATATATACAAATGGACAAACAGCAAGGCCCTACTGTATAGCACAGGGAACTATATTTAATATCCTGTGACAAACCACAGTGGTAAAGAATATGAAAGAGAATACATACACAGACACACACACACATATAAAACTTAGTCTCTGCTGTACAGCAATAATTAAACACAACATTGTAAATCAATTATGCTTCAATTAAAATGTAAAAAAAGAAATAAGTCACCTAAATAAAATTGAGTTTAACTTCCATGAAAATTTATATTACTTATATAGAAAAATATAAATTTCTGATTTTTACACCTGTAAAATCTTCTCAAGTTTTGATAAGCACTTAAGTGAGTTAATATGCCAATGATCTTAATATCTATCATATCCTTGGTGAAATTCAAAGATGCAGGAAAACTGGAAATATTATAGGGAATAAGAAAACTATCCCATTACATTTATAATCTTGGATTGAAAAAATGAAGTAATCTCTATGATAATATAACCTGATCTTTTTTTGCTTTATTTGCATTTATTGTTTTCCATTTTTCATTTTCAGGCGTACAGCAAAGTGGTTGAAGTTTTATATATATATATATGTATATATATATATGTGTGTGTGTGTGTGTGTGTGTGTGTGTGTGTGTGTGTATGTATTCTTTTTTAGATTATTTTCCTTTATAGTTTATTACTATAACCTGATTCTTTAACAGTATTTCTTATATTCCTGTCCTAAAAATAAATAGTTCTGGTTAATTAAGTGTTGTGTTTGAGTGAAGGATATCACTTTCTCATGAGCCATCAATAATTACAGTACTAAGATGCCATTACTGAGGGAGTTCATAATACCAGGAGTAGTAATGCTTTATATTTATTATTGTTATATAAAAAAATTTTCTATATATGAAAGAAATTCTAATTCCAAAACTAAAAAGATTATTATTCTAAATTGGGAAAATTAAATTTTTCTACCTGATAAAATCCATCTTAAAAAATGTTTTTAAAAAATATTTAAAAGCAAATATTAAGAATGACATCTCTTATAAGAATATTTTTGAATAATGAAGGATAGGAATAGATGGTAAAAATAATAGGAGATAGTTCTTAATGGAATTGAGAAATATAATCATCCTTTCTATGTAAAAGCACTGATGAAAATATAAGAGAGAGAATGTGAAATTTGTACACCACATGAAGCGGTACCCCAAGCATGAGTTCATACATCAAAAGCATGTTAATTACGCACTAGTCATATAAACCAAGTTATCTGCTCCCCCTTTGTATTACCCCCTGCAAATTGCCTTGTTTGAAATATGGGTTTGAACACAAAACATTATTTGTAGTTGTTTGTTCACTAATTTTGATCAATATTATTCACTAATTTTTTTCAATATGTTGATATTTTCCAAGGTCAACATTACCTTACCTGCTTCTCAATGATCATGACTGTGAATCTATGCACATAGTGCCTAATAAGTAGCAGATGGTAATGATAGTTTTCACTTGTGCTCTTATAATCTAAATTTATTTTCTCTGTATTTCCATGGGAATATAAAAATAACCTCAATATCTCAAGTTGCTTGGAGACCACATTAAATTTCAACTATCCTTCCTATATTCTAAATTTTATCACATAGCTTATTTGTAAAATAAGTTTTTCTTTACACCATTTTATTAACTTGATTCAATTTTCCTGTCTCCTTCATTGTCTGGTTTAAACAAATAAATGATTTTTTTCAAGCTCTTTTTATTTCATCAGTCATTAAATTTTACTTATTTATATATTAAGAATGTAGTGATAGGATTAATACACCAAATACTTTGCTTGAAGGGGGATTACTGTGTGTGTGTGAGTGTGAGTGTGTGTGTGTGTGTGTATGTGTGTGTGTGTGAGATGTGGTATATTCTGAAACAGATACATCTCTCTCATCTATATAATTTGACATAATTATTGGAAGAAAATAAAGTGCAAGGTCATTGCCTAATTGGTTCAGAAAGTCACAGGAAAGAAAATTATTAGGATACTGTTACAGAGTTTGTTTATTGCTAGTAAATAAAAATTCAGATTTGCTCTTCTTTGCAACAGCAAAAAGAAGAAAATTCAGGGTCTTAGCTAGTAATGTAATGCTCAAAATTCTCCAAGCCAGGCTTCAGCAATACGTGAACCGTGAACTCCTTGATATTCAAGCTGGTTTTAGAAAAGGCAGAGAAACCAGAGATCAAATTGCCAACATCCGCTGGATCATGGAAAAAACAAAAGAGTTCCAGAAAAATATCTATTTCTGCTTTACTGACTATGCCAAAGCCTTTGACTGTGTGGATCACAAGAAACTGTGGAAAATTCTGAAAGTGATGGGAATACCAGACCACTTGACCTGCCTCTTGAGAAATCTGTATGCAGGTCAGGAAGCAACAGTTAGAACTGGACATGAAACAATAGACTGGTTCCAAATAGGAAAAGGAGTACATCAAGGTTGTATATTGTCACCCTGCTTATTTCACTTATATGCAGAGTACATCATGAGAAACGCTGGACGGGAAGAAGCACAAGCTGAATTCAAGATTGCCGGGAGAAATATCAATAACCTCAGATATGCAGATGACACCACCCTTATGGCAGAAAGTAAAGAGGAGCTAAAAGCCTCCTGATGAAAGTGAGAGAGGAGAGTGAAAAGTTGGCTTAAAGCTCAACATTCAGAAAATGAAGATCATGGCATCAGGTCCCATCATTTCATGGGAAATAGATGGGGAAACAGAGGAAACAGTAAGAGACTTTATTTTGGGGGGCTCCAAAATGACTGCAGATGGTGACTGCAGCCATGAAATTAAAAGATGCTTACTCCTTGGAAGAGAAGTTATGACCAACCTAGATAGTATATTCAAAAGCAGAGACATTACTTTGCCAACAAAGGTCCATCTAGTCAAGGCTATGGTTTTTCCTGTGATCATGTAGGGATGTGAGAGTTGGACTATGAAGAAGGCTGAGCTTTTGAACTGTGGTGTTGGAGAAGACTCTTGAGAGTCTCTTGGACTGCAAGGAGATCCAACCAGTCCATTCTGAAGGAGATCAGCCCTGGGATTTCTTTGGAAGGAATGATGCTAAAGCTGAAACTCCAGTACTTTGGTCACCTCATGAGAAGAGTTAACTCATTGGAAAAGACTCTGATGCTGGGAGGGATTGGGGGCAGGAGGAGAAGGGGATGACAGAGGATGAGATGGCTTGATGGCATCACAGACTCGGTGGACATGAGTCTGAGTGAACTCTGGGAGATGGTGACGAACAGGGAGGCCTGGCATGCAGCGATTCATGGGGTCGCAAAGAGTTGGACACGACTGAGTGACTGAACTGAACTGAATTGAACTGAAATCAATTATCAGAGCAGGAACTTTCAGTTTATAAACCACCTAGTGGAAATAATAATTTAACATGAAGCTTGCAGAGTATGCAAGTTTTGCCTAGAGCAGTTATGAGAATTACATTATGCCAATTGTATAAAACTGCATTTTAGAGAAGTTCTATAGAGACAAACTTATACTTTCAGTCATTCAATATCTTTACATATTTCTGCCATGATTTAGTGGACTGTTACTCTTAAATTTTCACATGTAAAGTCTCGGCTGAGTGCTTACTAGCTCTATAATTTTATGCATTGATAAGAACAGTAATATACTGAGGATGAACTGTGACCTGGTAAGAAGACAGCATCGCTTTATCCTATACCCTTCTTAGCTGACTTAAAACAATCATTATAAAAGGGATTTGACAATTGTTAACATTTTGTTAACATATTCATAAAAATAATCAGTGAATTATTTATTCCATTTACCCCAAAAATGATTATTCAAATTCCCTTTGGTACTGGGACATAACATTGTATAATTTGTATACTTGATAGATTTCAGAATATTAACTGTAGTATACTAGCCGTTTTTTGAACATTGCAAAATTGCTTTTATAAACACTAATCTTGATTTTTCTTTCATATACTTGTTTGAGAGTTTGAAATTTTAAGAATTCATTTAGTTATTCCATTTCATATGTCATGTATTAATGATTTAAATTTATTGCTGATTTGTGCGTGTGTGTGTGTGCTGGGTGGGTGTATGTGTATCTTTTTGTAACCTTGGTTTCTATTGTTGAGTTCTAAGGAGATTTACATTAGAATTAGCACAATCTTTTTTTTTCTTTTTCTGTTTTAATGTTCTATCAACATAACCCTAGTCAATCAGGACAAAATACTATCAGAAGAGAAAACTACATATAATTGATAGAATAAATTCACTCAGTTAACACTAGTAAACAACTGAATATACTCTTGACTCTAAAGTTTGATAGGTTCCATAGTTACAATCATAGCTTAAAGTAGCACATTTAAAAAAAATTGTTCCCAGGGTATGTATGCTAAAAGGATATTGTGTGCTTTGTATTTGAAAGAGTATTTTGAGATAATTTTTTATTTTATTATAAAAGAAAAATGTGTTTCTTACAGAGAAAGAAGAAAAAGGCAAAAAGAAATAACAAACAAAAATGTATTTTACCCTCAATCATTGAATACCAAATATGCATTCAAATCTTGTATGTGAATTATACCATAGCATTCTACCTTTTGTTTTTAAAACATACTTGAGAACCCATTTGGGACAGAAGATATGTTTTTATAACAGAATTAATGGTTTAATAACATTCCATTGTCTAATAACTCACATTTTAGTTTGTTCCTATTTTGATATAATTTCTTTTTTTTTTTTTAACAACCTCAGTTTTACTTCACAACATATCCACATTAGTTCAACAATACATTTATTTTTGCAAAAGAAACAGAAGACATCAACCAAAAAAAAATGTCAAAGCTGATTATCTATGGGGCGCAGGAATAAGGTGGAGACATTAGGAAAAGCTAGGCTTCTCTGAGCATAACTCTTTTTTTTTTTTCCAAATTCACTTTTTAATTCATTCTTTTTTTTTTTAATTACAATACTGTATTTGTTTTGCCATACATTGACACGAATCAGCCATAGGTGAACACAATCTCCCAATGCCGAAGCCCCTCCCACCTCCCACCCCACATCCTCTACTTGAATCATCCTGTGCATCAGCTGCATGCATCCTGCATCCTACATTGAACATAGATTGGCGCTTCGTTTCTTACACGAAAATATACATGTTTCATTGCCATTCTCCCAAACCATCCCACCCTTTCCCTCTCCCTCAGAGTCCAAAAGTCCACTCTATACCTCTGTGTCTCTTGGTTGTCTCACATACAGGGTCATCATTACTGTCTTCTAAATTCCATATATATGTGTCAGTATACTGTATTGGTGTTTTTCTTTCTGGCTTACTTCACTCTGTGTAATTGGTTCCAATTTCATCCATCTCATTAGAACTGAGTCGAATTTATTCTTTTTAAGGGCTGAGTAGTATTCCATAGTGTATATGTACCACAGCTTTCTTATCCATTCATCTGCTGATGGACATCTAGGTTGCTTCCATGTCCTGGCTATTATAAACAGCGCTGCAATGAACACTGGGGTACATGTGTCTCTTTCAATTCTGGTTTCCTCGGTAACTTACAGGATATTTTGCTTTCTACTATGGAATGCTCAATACAATTACTCCAATACCATTGATAAAAAGGCTAGCTTTCCTCCGCTAAGTGGCTTTTGCAACTTTATTAAAACATAGGTTGAGGATATTTGCGTGGTTCCATTTCTAGGCTCTTTGTTCTATTCATCTCTATGTCTATGCCTTCAGCAATACCACAGCACAATACCTGGTTTACTATAGCTATGGAATAATCTGAAATATTGGGTTGATTAATTCCTTCCATTTTATTGTTCTTGTTTAGCTCTTCTACATTCTTTTACATAAATATAGATACACTTATTCTAAAATATATTAAAAAACTTGCTAAGATTTTGATAGATACTGTATTAAACCTGTAGGTGAGTTTGGCAAGAATTTACAACTTTATGTTGATTTTTGCAATCCATGAATACATCTCTCCATTTCTTTAGTTTTGTTTTTTTTTCTTAAAGCTTTCTAATTTTAAGCATACAGATTTGATATATGTTTTGATACATGAATAACCAAGAATTTCCTTGGAGAAATTGTAAATGGTATTATGTTCTTAATTTAATTTTTTCATATTTGCTGTCAGTATATAGATTGTGAATAATTTTTAGTGATCTTTATTCTGAATTAATTTATTAGTTCTAGGAGTATTTTGTGGAGAAGGCAATGGCAGCCCACTCCAGTACTCTTGCCTGGAAAATCCCATGGACGGAGGAGCCTGGTGGGCTGCAGTCCATGGGGTCGCTAAGAGTCAGACACGACTGAGCAACTTCACTTTCACTTTTCACTTTCATGCACTGGAGAAGGAAATGGCAACCCACTCCAGTGTTCTTGCCTGGAGAATCCCGGGGACGGGGGAGCCGGGTGGGCTGCAGTCTATGGGGCTGCTTGGACACGACTGAAGCAACTTAACAGCAGCAGGAGTATTTTGTAGATACCTTGGGATTTCTTACAGGTAATCACACTATCTATAATAGGGGCCATTTTATTTTTTCTTCTCAAACTATATGCCTTTAATTTATTGCTTCTTGCCAATTACAATGAGCAGAGCTTCCAGTATGATGTTGATTAAAATGGGTATGAGTAGATATCCTGACCTTATTCCCTGTCTTAGAGTCTGTTCAGGTTTCAGGTTTGAACATGGATCAACTAAAATGCTGTGTCGTATATTAAACTTGTGTTAAGGATTTTGATAGTTACTCCAAATTAAACTTCAAATTTGTACTAAATTATATTATCACTGAGAGGACATGAAAGTATCCATTTACATACAGCTTTCTAAAGAACTTATAGGTTTATAAATCTGTACTAAGTTGTACAAGTAAAAAATAGTATTCGATCAGTTTAATTTGCATATATTCAATTTTTAATAGGATTGACTATTTCCCACATTATTAATGTCATATATGTATTCTTTTATAAATATATACTGATGTCCACTGGCATTTTTCTATGTAAGTATTTGTCTTTTTCTTATTGATTTGTAAGAGCTCTCCATATATTTAAAAAAATTATCACAAATTAGATTTTTGTCTGTTTTTCATTTGTTTCAGATTTTCTATTTTGTGTTACCACTCTGTCAATTTCTATGCCCATAAGTACCTTCTTTAATTCCTAAAATTGTATAATATATTTTAATATTTGTAGTCTTTAAGTTGAAATAAATAATAACCAAAGGGCATGAATAGAATTGTGCTGTACTCTTAAGTGCCTCTGAGACTCAAATATATGCAAATGCTTCACTTAAAGTTCAATTATTCCATTAAAAGTTATATTTTGCATAATAATTCCAAAAATAATTCAACTGCTTATAGAGGTGAAGTTGCTCAGTCGTGTCCGAATCTTTGTGACCCCGTGGACTGTAACCTACTAGGCTTCTCTGTCCATGGGATTCTCCAGGCAAGAATACTGGAGTGGATTGCCATTTCCTTCTCCAGGGGATCTTCCCAACCCAGGGATCAAACCCAGGTCTCCCGCATTGGAGGCAGACACTTTAACCTCTGAGCCACCAGGAAGCCACATTCAACTGCTTACTGAATGCACTGTAGAGATGTAACATCTAGTATGGTAATATTAGAAATTTTAAAGATGACATAATGCTACATAAAGTTATCTGATCTCAGATCACTGTTGGTCTTAGGATTTACCCAGGTTTGAGATTATACTTTGTTTGCAAGTAAAACTAGTTATGAGGAGAATATAGAACACAGAAGCTGAGAATTGTCTCATTTCATCTGAATCATCATAAACAACAAGCAAAATACATGCTGAATGATAAACTCTATTACTATTGTTTACTGTCATTTACCTTGAGGGTTTGTCTTTGGCAGGAATTATATCAGTAAGCTATAAACAAACTAGCCCAATACCTGGCCATAAGTCCTATGTCAAATATTATCTAGATGCAGATGAATGAAACTGAAGAAATCAACTGTGAAGGTGTTCCCATCAACAACAGCAGGGTGTTTACAAACTTCACAAAACATACGATATTTCATTTCACAAATGCTCTTGAATTGCAAAATAAAGAAATCAGTAACTCTTCTCTGACCATTGTAACTGCTAAATTGGAATTATGTGACACATGTATACTCAGTGTCTTGGAAATAAATCCCCTAATTCTGTGTGCTTATCATGTTGGTTTGTTCTCCTTGTTCACAGATGTTAATTATGTTAAGCAAAGGTTACTGTTTAATCTTAGTGCTTTTAACTTCTCTTTTTCTTTTGACATTCTGTTTATGTAGAAAAACTG
This sequence comes from Nanger dama, assembly GCA_917880005.1. Taxonomy (NCBI): domain Eukaryota; kingdom Metazoa; phylum Chordata; class Mammalia; order Artiodactyla; family Bovidae; genus Nanger; species Nanger dama. The sequence continues at coordinate 11,527,754 of CAKJTW010000054.1, read as the reverse complement.
AGATGAATTTAAATTTCACTTTTGGCACTTATTTTGGCAAGAGATTTATTTTTCTCTGAACTTCAAATATGTTATAAGAAAAATACAAATATATATAGTGGTTGTGAAGATGAAGTGAGGCAACACATGGCAAGTGCCTAGAATAGTGGTTGGCATGTGCTGGGTGCACCAAAAACTTGGCATTTGGTGGAGTTCTCCTTTTATAGACATTATTTTGTTTTGAGGTGAGACAAAACCACAAAAATTCTTTTTCAAAATAAAATCGTTATTGATCAATTTCATACCCATTTCCTGCTGCCAAACAGAGCTTTTGTAACTCAGAATTCCTAAACAAGTCTCCAGAGCTCTTCAGTGCATATAGTAGGTTGCTCCCAGTTTTTATTCTTCTGGCCTTCAAGGATTTAAAGAAAATCAAAGTGGTGGAAAATACTAGGTCAAACATTATTTATTTAAATCTATTGATATTTTAAAATACTGACTAGCTGTTAATGATGACATTTCATGAAGAGGAACACATCTAGAACTAAAAACTGGTAGATACCATGATCTGGAAAAGAGACAGAGTTCCCATTTCTATTCTAAACTGAGTTATCTTTAAAATACAATTTTGAACAAGAAACAAAGGATAGAATAAGGGGATTACATAGAAATATTTGACCTGACTTGCTGGCAACTGAAGACATGGTGTAAGGAGTAAAAATCAGATGCTTTACAAATTCTTGACCTGCCACCAGAATGAACTCAGGGCCCTCAACATGCAAGGCAGTCCCACCTTATTACTTCTAGCATCTTACTATCAGCTATTATAGGAAGCACCCAGCTGTGGACAAGGATTACTGGACTGTTGGTACAGCTATACCATTTAATTACTGTTTGCCCGCCACTTGTCTTTGTGGGAGCTGATAGCTAAACCAAGCAATTGTTATCCATGGTCCATTAGAGCTCAAAATGCCCTAATTGTTGACTTAGCTCAGTCACAGGTTGTGGAGGGAAATAGGTAGGCTTTGGCTGACAAAGTATTTATTGATTGCTTATGGGATTTAAAACTTTCACGTGTATTTAGACAATTAAATGAGATAAAGAGAGCAAATTAATAATTTTGAGCAAGACCACATACTTGCCTAGTGGATGAGGATGGAAGAAAGTGCAAAAACAGATACCATCCTGACTCTTAAGGAGCTTACAGTTTTTCAAGGAGAAATATGACAATAAAAAAACTGAAAAACAATGGCTAAGTCCTTTAAAATAATGTGCATGCTGTTATGAAACTTTAAAATGAAATATATCCCTCATTATAAAGTACAGACAAGATTTCCCCAGAGAAGAGAGATTTAAGCTAGAATCTGAGGTATAAACAGAGGTTCACTAGGGTAAGGAGGAAATATAGGAAGAAAGTGTTACAAGACAGAAAAGCATGTGAAATAGGGCCTGATAGAGAAGACAGTTAACACCTTAACACTGACAGGGAGTTCAGTGGGACTAGAGTGGGGATGGGTTAAAATGACAGGAGAGAGGTAGCCAGGCCTGATGCCATTCATCAGTCATTCAGTCATTTGCTGATTAGTTCAGTGAATATACATTGAGCAGTAACTAGGTTATTTTTCATATGTTGGAACTAAGATCAGTGAACACAGCTGAAAACGTCTCTGGGCATGACAATGTCAGGTAATATTAGCTATGTTTCAGAGTTGAAACAGGCTGCAGTGATGGATGTAGCAAGTTTTCTAGTGAAATTGAAAATTCAAGAGAAAAAAAAAAAAAACTTTCCTGGAGGAGTGATTAGTGGAGGAAAAAAAAAAATATAAGAAAGAGTTATTCATGGTGAGAACAAGGGGAAGAGCATTTCATACAGAGAAACAGCTTGTGGATGACCTTAGGAAAGTAACAAGCTTCAGTTACAAAGAAACAGAGCAAAGATCAATGTGGCCCGAAACATAATGAGCAGGAGAGAGGGACAGGAAGTGACACTGGAGAGAGAGGCAGGGACTGGATCACAGAGGGACACACAGAGCGGGGTAAGAAACTCAATTGTATTCTCAAAGTGATCTTAAGCCTTTGAAGAATGTGTGCTGACGGTGGGAGTAGTTGTGGGAACAGGGAATAGAGCAACAAATCACTTATATTTTTTAAAACATCAGCCTGTCTCATTGATAGGAAATGGATACTCCAGGGGCAAGATCAGATTAGCTATAAGGATGTTAAATCAGTCTGGCGGCAGGATGGAAATAAAGACTGCTTAGATTACAGTTTAGATGAACACAAGGAGAATGATCTCAGGTTGATAGGTACTCAAGAGGGCATGCTAACACATCAGGATGAAATGAAGGAGGGAACAAGAATGATCCCAATTTTCTGTCTTGAAATGTGGCCTGGATGGTCCTCTTTAGGAGACAGTGGAAGGAGAAGAATTTGAAGAGAATATCTGAAACTCTATTTTGGACAACTGAAGTTTGAAATACCTTAGACATTCAAGCAAAGATGCCCGGTGAATAGCTTGATAAACAGTCTAAAGTAGGTCAGGACCGAATATATAACCTTTAGAGTTACCAGCATAAATTGTATAAGGTAAGAGTCCCAAGTGTGAAACGGAGATATTTAAGGTAAGAGGACAAAGGATCTGGCCATGGGCTAGTCTAGGTCATAATTAGGCTTCATATTCTAGAAATAACCGTTTTTCTCCTCAAACCTTTTATCAACACTTGTATCATTTGTGATCAGGCAAGATATCCACACACAGCTTTCCTCAGAGCAACTCGTTTATGTTAACAGGAATGAAGAAGGAGCCTAGACATCCACAATTCCTACCCCTCAACTCTCAATATTGAATCTACTCAGAAAAATATCTCATTACATCCCTTTTTCCCCCTATTATACATTCACCTTTAGAAACCAGAAAAACCCAGATAAACTAATCTACATAAAGCTCTGAGCACTTCCTACTTTATATCGTTATCACACCTCTCAATTCCAGAAACTCTTCATCTATGCCCTATGGATTTCAAAGACTGTCAGCAGCAAAATATTCTATTTTCTAAGCCTCCTTTTTGAAAGCTTCTATTATTTTCTTGTGTTAAAACAGCAACAACAAATAAAAACAAACAAACAAATCACCTGGCTTCCTCCTGAGAACAATGTTTGCTTCGCAGTCCCCCAGGAAGGTAGAAGGCATTGTTGTGATCACTGGGCTGGGAGGTGGGCTAGTGACCCTTTGCCCCTCTTAGCTGTTTCTATAAAATTCTACACACTGTCTTTTAAAAGCACCCAGATTTTAATCTCACAGCCATTGAGTATGTCACCTACAACTCTTCATTTGTCACTATCATTTCCACATCCCAATTATTTAACATGTGTGTTCCAAAGATGTCTGATCCTAGCTCACTATTGCTCTGTCCACACTACTCCAGTCTTAATTCTCTGTGACTTCAGTGCACATGTTCTTGATCCAGATAACTACCAGGCTCCTCATTTCCTTAATCTACCTTCCAATTATCTTGCCTTTAGTCACACACTCACATGATATTATGCCTGAGCTTATTATTACCAAATCAAGGCAAACCCCTGTAATCACGATGATATGCTCTTCACTTGTTGATCATCACTCTTTTTCAAAATAAATTTTGGGCATACAGAATTCTAGTTGAATAGCTGTATACACTCAAGAGTGATCACTACCACAGGTCATCTATAGTTAGTATCCATCACCATATAGTTGACTCCTTTTGCCTATTTTACCCACCTCCTAACCCTGTCCCCTCTAGTAGCCGCTCATCTGTTTCCTGTATCTATGAATATCTATGAGCTTATTTTCACTGTATTTTATTCATTTTTTTGGTCTCAGCTACAACTATTTTATTTTCAGATTACATGTACGTATGAAATCATATTTGCCTTACTCTATCTGACATAGTATAATATCTCAAGGTCTACCCATGATGCCACAAATGATAGGATTTCATTCTTTTTTATGGTTTAGTACTACTTCATTGTGTATGTCTGTGTGTATACACATCTTCTTTATTCATTCATGCATGAGTGGACCCAGGTTAATTCTATATCATGGCTATTGTGAATAATGCTTCAGTTAATATAGGGGTGCATTTATCTCTTTGAATCACTGTTTTTATGTTTGTAAGTTAAATAGCCAGAAGGAAATAGCTGGGTCATACTATTCTAAATTCTTAAGGAATCTTCATGTTTTCCACAGTGGACTTTGAATTATTTAGACAAAAATATATTTCTATGATTGCTATTTTTGCTGACATTCCACATCAGTAGATGTCCTGGCTCTATTTTTAAAATATGTCCAGAATCTGACCATTTCTCAGTATCCCCCAATGTTATATCTCTGGCCTCAGCTGCAGTTACTTTTTAACTAGATAAGAATAATGAGCACCTAACTCAGGAGTCTCCAACCTCCAGGACCTGTACCTTCTGTCATATCAGTGGCAGCATTAGATTAGAAATGAAAAGTGAAAGAAAGTGAAAGTCGCTCAGTTGTGTCCAACTCTTTGCCACCCTATGGACTGTAGTCCATAGAATTCTCAGGCCAGAATACTCAAGTGGGTAGTCTTTCCTTCTCCAGGGGATCTTCCCAACCCAGGGATCAAACACAGGTCTCCCTCATTTCAGGCAGATTCTTTACCAGCTGAGCCACAAGGGAAGACCAATAATACTGGAGTGGGTAGCCTATCCCTTCTCCAGCAGATCTTCCTGACCCAGAAATTGGGTCTCCTGCATTGCTAGTGGATTCTTTACCAACTGAGCTATCAGGAAGCCCAGATTAGAAATAAAGTGCAAAATAAATGTAATATGCTTGAATCATACTGAAACCATCCCTTGCCCACCAGTCTGTGGAAAACAGTCTTCCAGGAAACCAGTCCCTGGTGTCAAAAGGTTGGGGATTGCTAAACAAACTGGTTTCTATGTTCTCATTCTGTCCATAATACTTCTGCCAAGATACAGATTTGAGCAGAGGATGGTGTGAACTGATATAAAGTATTTCTCTGCATGCTTTTGTAAAACTAGAGCATATTTCTTTGTTCACAACATCCTCTGCTCAAATCCCTCTAATGATATCTAATTTCAATCCTTATAAAAAGCAATCTATTTAAATAGCCTACAAGGCCCTGTCACCTGCTGGGAAGAACTGCCTCCTTGGAAAAGACCCTGATGCTGGGAAAGATTGAAAGCAGGAAGAGAAGGGGATAACAGAGGATGAGATGGTTGGATGGCGTTACCAACTCAATGGACAAGAGTTTGAGCAAGCTCCAGGAGTTGGTGATGGAAAAGGAAGTTTGGTGTGCTGCAGTCCATGGGGTCACAAAGAGATGCATATGAGTGAGCGACTGAATTGAATTGAATTAGACCCTACATAATCTGTATTTTTGTATAGATCTGTATAACTTTGATACCTCTCCTGCTACATTCCCCTTACTAACTCTGTACTAGCCACACGGGTTCTTCTAACCCATATGATGCTCAGCCTCAGTGCCTTTCCCTTTACAGATCCCTCTGGTTAGAACATTCCTTGTCCCAATTTCTAAATGACTAACTCTCTCACCTCCTCCAAGTGATCAAATGTCATTATATTGACCAACATTCTCATGACAATCCTGAGTTAAATCAGAACCTCCTCACATATTCCTTTATCCTTTGTTCTCCTGAGTTTTTTTCTTTTTAATGAACTTTTATTTTAGTAAAATTATTGATTTGCAGAAATTTTGAGAAAATAATATAAAGAATTCCTTTAAAATCCACACCAAATTTCGCCTATTATTAACATCTTATATTTTATGGTGTATTTGCTAAAATTAATGAATTGATATTGGTATTATTACTAAGAATTAAAGTCTATAATTTACTCATATTTTCTCAGTTTTTACCTAATGGCCTTTCTATTTTTAGGGTCAATTCAACCATATTACATTAACTTGTCATTTTCCATAGGCTCCCTTGACTGTGACAGATCCTCAGATGTCCCTTGATTTTGTTGATGTTGACAGTCTTGAGGGTAACTAGTCACATGTTTTGCAGAATGCCTCTCATTTGGAACTTGACTTCTCTTTTTTTTGTATTAGATTGAGCTTTTGTGTTTTTAAGGAAAGACCGTAGAGGTAAATGCTATTCCATCACATCATATCAAAGGCATATACTACAAACCGCTTACCAGTACTGATGTTACCTTGTTCACAGGGCTGAGGTAGTGTTTGTGAGGTTTCTCCACTATGAAATTACTTTTTCCCCTTTTCCATTTTGCACTCCTTAAAAGGCAGTCATTATATGAAACCCACCTTTAAGGTGTGGGGAGTTACGTTTAACTTTATGTAAACATGAAGTTATGTTTAACTTTAGAGTGGAATATCTACCTACTTCTACACAAGAGATTTGTCCTTTTCCTCTGTTTATTTACTTATTCCATCATTTATTTATATTGGGATGTAATATGGATATTTAATTTATACTTTGGCTATATCCCAATATTAGTTTATTTTTTTCTCTTCAAGTTCTTTCAGCTTTAGCCATTAGGAAATCTTTGTTAGCTTCTTTTGTCCCTTCCTTTGATACACCACCATCTTTATACTTTTCTTTTTTCTTTTTGGAGCGCTTCCTTACTTTTTAGCACTCAAAGATCATAATGTATAGTAGAGCCTGGCAAAGAAAGATGTTATTGCACAATGGTATTACTAACTAAAATATGTGTGCTAGATGCACTCTTTTACTGGAAGCTTGTTTCTAAGACCTCTTGGCTGACAGAGCAAGAAAATATATGTGTATACACTAACCCTTGTGTGTATATATATACACACACACAACTGTAAGTATTTCTATAGCTGGCTAGTTTTATTTATATTAAGCTAATTCGAAAGCAGAGACATTACTTTGCCAACTAAGGTCCGTCTAGTCAAGGCTATGGTTTTTCCTGTGGTCATGTATGGATGTGAAAGTTGGACTGTGAAGCAGGCTGAGTGCCGAAGAATTGATGCTTTTGAACTGTGGTGTTGGAGAAGACTCTTGAGAGTCCCTTGGACTGCAAGGAGATCCAACCAGTCCATTCTGAAGGAGATCAGTCCTGGGATTTCTTTGGAAGGAATGATGCTAAAGCTGAAACTCCAGTACTTTGGTCACCTCATGCGAAGAGTTGACTCATTGGAAAGACTCTGATGCTGGGAGGGATTGGGGGCAGGAGGAGAAGGGGACGATCGAGGATGAGATGGCTGGATGGCATCACGGACTTGATGAACATGAGTCTGAGTGAACTCCAGGAGTTGGTGATGGACAGCGAGGCCTGGCGTGCTGCGATTCATGGGGTCGCAAAGAGTCGGACACGACTGAGCGACTGAACTGAACTGAATTGAATCTTGAGTCCATTTTGATGTTTTCAACTTTAATCCATTATCACATAGGTGATTCTAAGCTCTCCCCCTGCTTATTTGTAAACTCTCATTTCAGAAGAAACCTGCCTCGCCAACATCTGCCACAGAAGTACTTACGTTCACTTGCCGTACATATTCCAATCAGTATTCAAAATGCTAACTCATATTCCCATAGGAAACAAATTTATGAACTGGTATACAAAATTTATGTACAGTTTCTTTTGCCATTATTCTTACAAACTCCTCTAATGTAGTTACTTAGGTCAGAATCTCTTTCCTCCACATTGTATAAATTTTTAGTATAGTTAGATCATTTTATCACATTCTGCATTCCATCCTAGGATAGCTTGATCTTCAACATTTTGTTTTAACTTGCAAACATTGAGGTTAAATCTCAGTTTTAACAAATCTGTATTGTCATATCTACCATTATATCATCATACAAAATATTTTCACCACCCTACAAGATCCATTGTGCTTAATCTGTTTAATGCTCCTCTTCCCACAAATCCCTGATAACTACTGATCTTTTGCTATTGCTATAATTTTGCCTTTCCTAGATTTCATATAAGTATATTATTTGTAGCCTTTTCAAATGGACATATTTTACTTAGTAAAATGCATTTAAGTTTCATCCATGTCTTTGTCTGTCTTGATAGCCATTTATCTTTATCACTGAATGGTATTCCAGTATATAGATGTATCAAAATTTATATATTCATTCATCTATTAAAGGATTTCTTGAAAGCTTCCAGTTTTTGTTGATGATAAATAAATGTGCCACAAACTTTCATGTACAAGTTTTGGTGAGGAAATGCTTTTCAAATCATTTGCATAAATACCTAGGATCATAATCTCCCCATTATGTGTTAGGATGGTTTATTTAGCTCTGTTAAAAGCTGCCATGCTGTCTTTCAAGTTGATTTACCATTTTGCATCCCCAGCAGCAATGAAGCGAAGCCTCCGTTGCTCCATGGCCTTACCAGAAATTTGGTTCAGTTCAGTCACTCAGTCATGTCCAGCTCTTTGTGACCCCATGAACTGCAGCACGCTAGGACCTCCCTGACCATCACCAACTCCTGGAGTCCACCCAAAGCCACGTCCATTGAGTTGGTGATGCCATCCAACCATCTCATCCCCCTGCTGTCCCCTTCTCCTGCCCTCAGTCTTTCCCAGCATCAGGGCCTTTTCAAATGAGTCAGCTCTTCGCATCAGGTGGCCAAAGTATTGGAGTTTCAGGTTCAATATCAGTTTTTCCAATGAACATCCAGGACTGATCTCCTTTAGGATAGACTGATATTACTATATTTTCCATTTTATCCACTATAATATGTGTGTAGTGGTGTCTTATTGTTAAAAGTTGAAATTTCTTAAAGACAAATGTGCAAATTTTTATACATTTATCCTCTAGTTTTATTTTATGTAATACTTTTAATACATTATGTTATTTGTAAACATATTTATATTTTCTTGTGGAGCATATGTACTATAAGCCCCAGATACTTTTTAATCTGCTTTGTTCACTGAAATATTTTAAGAACCACTTATCTCACAAATTTCTCAATAAATGCTTATAGGATGAATGTCTTGAATCTGGAAATTCATTTAAGGGAAAGGAAGAAAATTAATGAATAACAGCCAATAAGGCAGAAGAAAAATAAGGAATCTCTATGCTGTTACAGATGCAAGAGAGAAAACAACAACTGACTGGGCTGCAGAAAAGTTCAGTGAGACCAAACCAAAGACTGATCTATTATATGTGAAAACAATGCCGTCAGTGATTATAACAAACATTTCTCAGTGGGGATATGGGATGAAAGCATTATTGAAGAATTAAATAGGTAGGAAATGAGAAGTCTGAGACAACTAGAAGTTACTCATTCAAGAACTTTGCTTTTATGGGAAACAGAGAAAACAGAACACTAATTGAGAACAATAATAGTTCAAGGGAGGATATTTATTACATATAGCAAACACTAAGCATGCTTTTAAACCAATTGGAATATCTAGTATAAAAAAGTTTGTGATTAAGGAAAGAAAAAAATTATAGGAACAAGTATATAAGGTAAAACACAAAATTAAAATGAAGGTGGTTACTGAGAGATTAAAATTTCCAGTTATAAAATGAATAGTCATAGGCATGTAACATACAACATGTAATAATTCTGCCATGCATTTTAGTTTGGCTGAATTTTGTCACATTTGGGATCCTATTATATTTCCCCAACCAGGGCTCAAACTCATTCCGCCTGCAGTGAAAGCACAGTTTCTTAACCACTGGACAAGAAAGAAAGTCCCAACTCTATACTGCATTTTTGAAACTAGCTAAGAGAGTGAATCTTAAAAATTCTCATCAGAAAGAAAAAAATTGTAACTATGCATGGTGACAGATGTTAACTGGATTTACTGTGACAATAATCTTAGATGTATACAATTATAAAAATATCAAACCATTAAATTGTACGCCTGAAACAAATGTAAAGTTTTGTCAATTGTACCTCCATAAAAAAAAAAGAAGAGAGGTTTTGCCTTCATAAGTGTAAGGATATTTTGTCCATTATAAGAAAAAGAAAATAAGAAAAGTAAAAGAATGGGTACAGATAGCTACAGACAGAGTAGAAGATTTGCTGGTGGGCCATTGATGGACTTGCTGTCTAGATTTTTTATTTTACAGAAAGAACATTAATTTATAGTGAGGAATGAATATTACAGTAGCATAGAGATATATGAAAGACGGTAGAGGTGGGAAACAATAATATAATCATTTCAAAGATGGGAAATTGAACATATGGGACAATAGTAATATGTAGTAATATTAAAATTCAATAATTTATGGTTATGGATAAAGTATTAAAATCACCATGTCTAGTCTTCTCTACAATGACAAAGAAATAAAATTATAGTTTGGGCACAAAATTGGATTTAACCATGTCAAGACATTATTAGTCTTTTAAAATTGAGTCAGAGATGAGTAAATAATTCAAAGCTACATTTTAAGGAAAATAGTATAATAATGTAACAAGAAATCTAACGTGTATAAGAGATAATGAGAATAGAAAAAGAATGGTGTCTAGTGAATAACAGGACTCAACAAAGTAAATTTCTTCATTTGGTTGTATACTTTCTGGACAGGAATTTACTATAGAAAATCAACCAACAGAATATAAATTACTGATCAGAGATTTTAGAAGGAGAGAAAGTATTTCAGTTATGGTCACAGATGGTTAAGGAGTAGTAGAATAAAAGATCATTGCAGTCAGGTAAAAGAACTAAAATTGCTGCTGTTGAAACTGTCAATAATGATGACAGGATACAAATATAGATGAAAAGAGTAAGTGTGTGTGTGCTCAGTCATGTCCACCTCTTTGTCACTCCCATGGACTATAGCCCTCCAGGCTCCTCTATCCATTGGATTTTTCTGGTCAAGAATACTAGAGTGGGTTGCCATTTCCTCCTCCAGGGGATCTTCCTCTTCCAGGAATCGAACCTCTCATCTCTGGCATTGGCAGGCAGACTCTTTACTACTGAGCCACCTGTAATGTCCCAGAAAAGAGTAATGGGAAGTGCTAACATGATCAAGTAATTAATGAAGGAGCATAACCAAAATTATGCAGTTAATAGCAACAGAGATGATAAAGTGGAATTGTAGGTACTTGAAAGGAAACCAGTCATTTAAAGGAGTAGGGGAAGGAACAAGTTTGGAAATAATACTAGGAAACAAGGAGATATACATACCCACAGGAGAAACAATAGCTTCTATTCTAGCTGGCTACACTTTCTAGGGTCTTGGTCTCTTATGTGAAGAGGAGACTAAGAGTTTGACAGCTGTGCTTCCTTGAGGCATAGTCATGTGATAATTTCTGGATGAGGCACTGTGTCATCTGGAGCAATAGACTTGGCAGTGACCCATCTGATAGCTTGGTGATCTCAAGAGTTAGATCAGGAGAAAGGAAAATGATCTATTATCTATTACAGAAAAGTGAGTTTATTTTCATCAAAGAACAGCAGGAAACAGTTGAATGATTTGAAAATGAGAGGGGGAATGAAAGATTTAATTTAAAGAAAAGAAAAGAAAATCATCATCAATGGTGTGTTGGTGATATATGGGAATGAAATTTATTAGGAAACTAAGCTAAACTCAAAAGAAAAATGATGGCAAATTGGATCAGTGTGGTCCTTTTGGAGAAAATAAGTGAACTTCTAACAATCATAGATTTTGAGCAATTGAACCAAATTTTCCTAAATGTTGAAAATTCACAAGCCCTCCTTGAGGAAAGAAGGAAAAAATGGATAAGTTGATCCATTTTTTTATACAGTAAACCTGTCTATACAATCACAAACGTTCTATCTATGTCTTTCAAGCTCAATTAAATGGTAATAAGCCATAATAGGCATCATAATTTTTCTTCTATTCATACTCTTTTGGATTGCTCTATAGTATTGCCTTTCTTTCTTTTTATTTAATCATAAAATTTGGCATAAACTGAGATTTATAAATTTGTCTTAAATGTGATAATTTTATATCAATTATTTAATAATATTAGATGCAAATAAGCCATGCAAACCATAATGGTTCATCTGCTTTTGCTTTAGATTAATTTATGTTTTTGTTTCTTTTGAAACTAACTCTTATATATAAAGTCAATTGAGATTTTCAAAAGTGTATTTATCATGGCTACTATTCAACTCTTTCACAATGCTTAATTAAATATAAATGCTGTACATTGTGCAAAAGAATTATAGATATAATCTGATACCTTGAAGATACTTCTCACATGTTCTTAATGAGTTTTTGGAAAGCAACAGACCCATTCAATGCACTGATTTCCTTTTAAATCCATATATATTATGCACTATTTTAAGATACACTTACACACACAATATACACATACACAATATATTTCTACATACCTTATACGGAACAAGTCACAAAACAAAGACCTCAGCTGAAGTCTACTGGAAGGTGAACATGCCCTTGGAATAGTTACAGTTCAAGTTCTCAGCAATTCCGATCTAAATTGATGTGCATGATTCAGATCCTATTTTTATGGGAAGGTTATACAGTTAACTGCTGACCAAGGCAGGGGTGTGAGGCACCTCCCCTCATATGGTCAAAACTCCATGTATCCATGGTTCCAAATCTGCAATCAACCATGTATTACTTTGTGTGTGTGTGTGTGTGTGTGTGTTCAGTGGCTCAGTCATGTCCAACTCTCTGTGGCCCCATGGACTGCAGCTCACCAGGCTTCTCTGTCTGTGGAATTTTCCAGGCAAGAATACTGAAGTGCATTGCCATTTCCTTCTCCAGGGGATCTTCCCGACCCAGGAATTGAACCTGTGTCTCTTGTATCTCTTGCATTGGCAACAGGTTCTTTAACACTAGTGCCACCTTGGAAGCCCTTATAGTGGAGTGATATTTATGAAAAAAATTCTATGTATAAGTAGACCTGCATAGTTCAAACTTGTGTTTTTCAAGGGTCAACTATAATTTTTGTTAGTTATGAAATGGAGGGCTGTAAAGATGTTTGTGACTTTATGATCAAAACTACAAGAAAACATCCCTTATCAGCATTTATTTTCCTCAGAATTAAGAATTTTTAGTGAAAGTTTCTTTCCCAGAAGTGCAAGGGCAAATATGAGGACACTCTTGATTAGCAATGGCAAAAAGCCCCTCAGACAAAAGGACCAATTGAAATTGCCAAAGCAACAAAGAAAAGGGAAAAGAGGCCAATGTTTCTCCACAGAGATGACTTAAATGAATTACTAAGGCATGACCTGTCTATATTACAGACAGCATGCACAAAATTTCCATAGGACATTCTTGTTACAAAATGCCATGTAGGCTCTGAAATTTTGTTGTAAAAGAAAGACAGAAAATATTCTGATATAAATTGATGAGTGAGAAAAAATAAATTTTAAGAAAGAATATGTTGTAGAAAAAAAATTTTTAAAGACAAGGTTATGTACTATGTCAGTTATCATAATGTATTGTCTCTCAGATCCAGAGCTCCTCATCACTGCCCTACTTGTCACAATGGAGCTGGTGTTATAAATATCTTTCCATTGTCAGTGGAGGTGCTAGAGGGACACTGAAAGCTGAAAGGTGTTTCTCTTGCTGATTAGAGTGTTTTTTTCCTGTTTTCTCCTATGAGACTCAGTAACCAGAAGGCCACAGGCCACTCACTAGTGCTCATCTTCCAGTAATAACTTAGTCTTGGTCCATCATCTGGGGTCCAGTTCCATTCCAGGGTAACCCAACAGACTTCTTCACCATCTGGCAGACTGTAGCACTGCATTTTTCCAAGGAGTCTGAATCTCATCTCTTTGGAAAAGGAGGCCTACTTGTAAATGTATGCCTTCCTTCTCTACTTTTTGCAGCTCTAGGCTCCTTTTTAAAGTTCTCTTTTATTCCCTCTTAGTAGTAACTCTCCTATAAATAGTTAGTCTTCTTAGGAAGCCTGCCCTATGTGGGGTCTCTGCTCCCTGGACTGTTATTTACACACAAACACACATGCATGCACATGTACACACACTGGAAGACTGGAAAGTTATATTTGAAACAGCAGTGATTATTTCAGTGCGCTTGGCTTTGAGGTATTCTTTATTTTGTTCTGTATATTTTCTATATTGTCTAAATTTCCTATAACAAACATGCATTCCTTTTGAAGTCTGAAAACTTAAAATTTTAGAAAGCATTAGTTAAACTCTCCCAAGCTTAAAAATTAAATCCTTAGGTTGAGAGTTCGTTTGTTTTTTATTTTTCTTTTCTTTTCTTTTTTTTTTTTTTTTTGATAATTCTAGTTTTATACTGTGCTGTCTAAAAGGCTTAAAATGATGTTAGGAGTAAACACAATGAAATGAACCAAAAAAAAAAAAAAAAAGTCAGACACTTATGATATTGCAATTGTTATTAAAAACTAATTGCTGTTGCAGACAAGAAAACAAAAAGTGGAATTACTTTTACAAACTTGTCCTGGATAAAAACTGCTCTATTTAGTGCCCTTTAAATTGGAAGTGACAGAATATAAACCGACCAGACAGTACAGTGGCTGCATTATCAGCATGCTGACATGGCCTCCTTTGCCTGTTGTCCCTGATTTAATGTCATCAGACACAAGGTGATTTAGGACATTCATGGTAATAATGGAGGGTCTGAAAGCAGATGTGTAGATGTTTTTAATGCCTTTTTCCTTCCCTAAGGTTTACTCTTCAGTTAAGGCTGTGCTGTGAAGACAATCAGTGTGTTACAGAATGTAATGAAAGAGAGTATCGAGAATAGATTACATTGACAGGAGAAAAAAATCCTTTTATTCTTCCAAAACTGGAGTGCTGTCCCATAACAAAAAGATGAAAGCGAATATATGTGTCTGTGTGGATTACTAGCTTTTAATATACATATCAGCATTTCTCTATCAGAATCTTTAAACTTGACAACTACTAATGTGTCACTGAAGCAAAAGAATAATGACAAGTTATCACAGGACAACTAAGCAGCTCATATTTTCAGTTTGTATTAAGATGTTTGAAACAAGGGTGCTTTGGAAAATTATAGAAATTTATTAATTCATAGTTCTATTTTATGACACTTTAAATAAAAATGTTCTAAAAACTGGAGACTCTGATAAGATTCTTTTAAGCAGCCTTAAGTCACCTGTTTTCCTTAAGTCAATGTTCTAGGGTCTTCACATATAAAAGGAGGATGATATTTTTTTTTTCTGCTGAAACACGAGGTTTGACAGAAAACCAAATTCTGTAAAGCATTTATCCTTCAATTAAAAAATAGATAAATAAAAACTTTACCTAAAATTTCTTAAGGTGTATATAGGTGGCAATTGAACACATATAAATATTTATTCAAATATACTTTATAACAGCATATATTATCACACATCTTTATCAATCTTGAATAGCCTAACCCTTATTGAAACTCAGTATCACTAAACACACTAAATATCACGAGCTCACCCATGGGTCTACAAATGAGCTGGGACTGTGGAAAAAAATAGGCTGGGTTGAGGGAAATGATAATGTTTTACTCATTCATCCATACTGTTTCCCAAGGAGTTTTCTTATTCAGGTTTGCATTTAGCAGCCCTTTCACATACGTTGTGCCATGACCTGCCTGACAGCAAGCACACTAACTTTAAACACACACAAACTTCTGTTTTTCTCAGTTCATGAGCAGCCAGGTCAGACACAGCTCCAGCAGGACCTGAACTAGACCTGAACAATGCAGGAGGATATAAAAAGTCCTGATGCTTCTTTCTGGTGGGATCTCAAATTAGTCTTTCACTTGTAGCCTGATATATTAATGCCTGAAGCTAGAGCAAGCCTACTTCTTGATATCCTCATCTCTTGGGCACATTTGCTTTTTAAATTCTTTATAGTGTTGCTACCAGTGGCTGGGCCTGTCAACTCATCAGAGACAGTAAGATCAGGATAGAATTGTTCCTTCAGCTACAATTATTTAAGCTCCATTTAACTCCCTCAAACACCCTAAACCACCCATCTTCCAAGAAGAGGAAGGTGCCTGCAGCTATCTTAAATAGATTCTCTGTTTTACAACCTTCATTTTATTTTCGTATTTTCATATAATCATTATCAAAGACCTCTTTCTGTACCCTGACACTTCCATCTTTTATCCTTCAAATTGCTATATTTCCCTTTTTCTTTCTCAGATGAGTCAAAATTGACAGAGTTCAAATTATCTTTTAACTCTATAGTTTAGTACCTGCTTACATATGCTTATAAAATCTGATTCAGTTTTAGTTGTTTTTCTTTAGAAAAAAAAAACAACTTGAATTTCTCCATTATTACACCTCTTCTATCAATTATCTCTAAATCATGACTTCTGCTTCAATTAGCTATTCTTTACAACTGACAAATTATGCTTCACTTATCCATGCTGATTGTCAGGAGAAATATCAATAACCTCAGATATGCAGAGGATAGCACTCTTACAGCAGAAAGGAGAAAGAAGAACTAAAAGCCTTTTGATGAAAGTGAAAGAGGAGAGTGAAAAAGTTGGCTTAAAGCTCAACATTCAGAAAACTAAGGTCATGGCATCTAGTCCCATCACTTTACGGCAAATAGATGGGGAAACAGTGAAAACAGTGACAGACTTTATTTCTGGGGGCTCCAAAATCACTGCAGATGGTGACTGCAGCCATGAAATTAAAAGACACTTGCTCCTTGGAAGAAAAGGCATGACCAACCTAGACAGCGTATTAAAAAACAGAGACATTATTTTGCAAACAAAGGCGCATCTAATCAAAGCTATGGTTTTTCCAGTGGTCATGTATGGATGTGAGAGTTGGACTATAAAGAAAGCTGAGCACCTAAGAATTGATGCTTTTGAGCTGTGGTGTTGGAGAAGACTCTTGAGAGTCCCTTGGACAGCAAGGAGATCCAACCAGTCCATCCTAAAGGAAATCAGTCCTGAGTATTCATTGGAAGGACTGATGCTGAAGCTGAAACTCCAATACTTTGGCCATCTGATGCAAAGAACTGACTCATTGGAAAAGACCCTGATGATGGGAAAGATTGAAAGTGGGAGGAGAAAGGGATGACAAAGGATGAGATGGTTGGAGGGAATCACCAGTACAATGGACATGAGTTTGGGTAAACTTTGGGTGTTGGTGATGGACAGGGAGGCCAGGAGTGCTGTAGTCCACGGGGTCACAAAGAGTCAGACATGGCTGAGTGACTGAACTAAACTGAACTATCCATGCTGAATTATGAAAAATTTTCCTTGGAAATTCCCTTGGAAAATTCCCTGGATGGTCTCTGATGTTCTTTAATGGATCCTTAATCACATGTGTACTGAACAATGTCAAATTCTCAATGTAATGCTAGGGCAGGGATACTCAAATTTGGCTACAGTGGAATCAGTTGGGAATGAAAAACAATTCCTATGCCTGATTTTAATTTAATTAATCTTGGGTGGAGTCCAAGTATAGGTGATTTTTAACCCTCCACTTACGAGCCCTCATCTTCTCCAAAAGATGGTTCTAATGGGCAGTGAGATAGGAAAACTACTGGGCAGAAAGTCAGAGAAAGACAAACAGTGAGAGGTATGGTCCCTTCTCAGTAGAGAAGACCCGACTAACAGAGAGAGACCCAACTAACAAAGACAAAACAATTTTAAAGCACAATTAAATGTAAATTCCTTTGAAGTTCATATTAAAATTTAGAGGGTGAAAAATATTAAAATGGCAATTATGATCAGAAAAGAAAGGTCTGTGTAAGTAAGAGTAACTAATGAAGGCTGCTGGATTCTGTGGATGAATTAGAATAAATTTAGAAAAGGATGAAAGAGATATTAAAAATTAGGGAATTGTAGTGATAAGTGAAAAAGCACTGAGTCATATTTACCGTAACAGGAAAAAAAGTAGACTCATTTGACTACAGTATGTGGGTTGGAAAATTATGAGAATAATATGTAAATAGGTGATAAAATCAGAGAAGTCTGTCTTCCCTTTTGCCCCATTTGAACATTCTTACTAAAACTAGCACCAAATAGTCAATGGATTAAAAAAGCGATATGAAAATTGGTGTCTACTACTATCATTGAAATATATTCATGAAATGATTAACTATGCAAACAAATCAGAACAAATTTTCATTAATGTAGATAACTAGGAATATTCACATCTATATAATAGAAACATTAATTATTTGATTGTTAGAATGCACAGAAGACCAGATCAGAAGAGACGTGATATAAACTTTCATTTTTCACTCCATTGAAAGAATGCTTGTGAAATAAGGCTAGCGCACCTTAATAAAATCACATTCTGAGTCCTCATTTGAAAGTGTGAATACAGTCTTGGAGTATATAGGAAAGAAGCAGCAGCCAGCAAATGTTTTTGTAAAGACGTTTTCATTAACAGAGTGACTACAATAAGCAGAAAGCCTGCAGGGCCAGGTTTTGTGTCAGTTCATTTCAGTTCTGTTGCTCAATCATGTCTGACTCGTTTTGACCCCATGAATCACAGCATGCCAGGCCTCCCTGTCCATCACCAACTCCCGGAGTTTACTCAGACTCCCGTCCATCGAGTCCGTGATGCCATCCAGCCATCTCATCCTCTGTCATCCCCTTCTCCTCCTGCCCCCAACCTTCCCAGCATCAGAGTCTTTTCCAATGAGTCAACTCTTTGCATGAGGTGGCCAAAGTACTGGAGTTTCATCTTTAGCATCATTCCTTCCAAAGAAACCCCAGGGCTGATCTCCTTCAGAATGGACTGGTTGGATCTCTTTACAGTCCAGGAGACTCTCAAGAGTCTTCTCCAACACCACAGTTCAAAAGCATCAATTCTTCGGTGCTCAGCCTTCTTCACAGTCCAACTCTCATATCCATACATGACCACAGGAAAAACCATAGCCTTGACTAGACGGACCTTAGTCGGCAAAGTAATGTCTCCGCTTTTGAATACGCTATCTAGGTTGGTCATAACTTTTCTTCCAAGGAGTAAACATCTTTTAATTTCATGGCTGCAGTCACCATCTGCAGTGATTTTGGAGCCCCCAAAAATAAAGTCTGACACTGTTTCCACTGTTTCCCCATCTATTTGCCATGAAGTAATGGGACCAGATGACATGATCTTCGTTTTCTGAATGTTGAGCTTTAAGCCAGAGTAGATAACAAATAAACACCTAAGTCATAGAAATTCACCCCACCCCACCCCTGCCTTCCTGGCCCATAGTGAAAATGAAAAGTGAAGTCGCTCTGTGTCTGACTCTGCGACCCCATAGCCCACCAGGCTCCTCTGTCCATGGGATTCTCCAGGAAAGAATACTGGAGTGGGTTGCCATTTCATGCCTATAACCCTACAACCAACTATGAAAATACGTATTACTTCAGGGCACTGTAATGAGGC
Organism: Nanger dama; assembly: GCA_917880005.1. NCBI lineage: Eukaryota > Metazoa > Chordata > Mammalia > Artiodactyla > Bovidae > Nanger > Nanger dama. Next base: position 11,508,502 of record CAKJTW010000054.1, on the reverse strand, counting down.
AATCTGAGATGCAAGTGCAAGCTCCATTGCTTACAAAAACAGAGTGAATTTGGCAGTTTAGCTCTTTAAACTCAGCTTTCTTAGCTATAAATTAGAATCACTAGAAAAGTACCCACTTTATGGGCATGTTGGGTGGAACAAGTAGAATAATGCATGTAAAGCAATCAGCTTATTCATATGCTAGATGGTAGAGCCAGAAATATAAGAAACACAGATGCAGTAGAAGAACTTCCTTACTGAGTTAACCTCTACCAGATAGAGGAAGACAGTGAAGCATGGCTTCCTCAGAGTGACAAACCTCAAGACTGGAAAGACTCTGTGACAAGGAAGCTGGACCTCTGAGCATCATCTGACAAACAGAACCTGCAATAAGCAACTCTGGCTTGGGAAATATTCTCCCAGGATAGATGCGCAGGAAAAGGGATAGCCTGTAGAATCTTAGTAACTGCCCCTCCAGAAAACATTTATTTACCATAAACCTGAGACATTGTAGAACATAATAAAGGCATTGATTTCATTCAATACTTTCTTCTACCTTTAAAACTTGAGAAATAGAGGAAAGTTCACTTTGAGCTCAAAAGACATAGAAAAGCTTTTACATTCAGTTAGAGACTATAATAGGCATGAGTCTAGGTATTCAGCCTACACAATCTATTAAGAAAGATTTCCCTAAAAGAGATATAACAACACACATAATAATTGAATTAACAGAAATAATAATAAATGGAAGAATTATTAAAATAGAAATAAAGATAGAAAATTATAAAACACTGATGAAAGAAATCAAAGAGGACACTAATAGATGGAGAAATATACCATGTTCATGAATTAGAAGAATCAAAATAGTGAAAATGAGTATACTACCCAAAGCAATCTACAGATTCAATGCAATCTCTATCAAGCTACCAGTGGTATTTTTCACAGAGCTAGAACAAATAATTTCAATATTTGTATGGAAATACAAAAAAACTTAAATAGCAAAAGCAACTTTGAGAAAGAAGAATGCAACTGGAGGAATCAACTTGCCTGACTTCAGGCTCTACTACAAAGCCACAGTCATTAAGACAGTATGAAAAAAAAAAAAACAAAGAACAGTATGGTACTGGCACAAAGACAGAAATATAGATCAATGGAACAGAATAGAAAGCCTAGAGATAAATCCATACACCTATGGACACCTTATCTTTGACAAAGGAGGCAAGAATATACAATGGAGTAAAGACAGTCTCTTTAACAAGTGGTGCTGGGAAAACTGGTACTTGTAAAAGAATGAAACCACTTGTAAAAGAATGAAATTAGATCACTTTCTAACATCACACACAAAAATAAACTCAAAATGGATTAAAGATCTAAATGTAACACCAGAAACTATAAAACTCCTGGAGGAGATCATAGGCAAAACACTCTCCAGCATAAATCACAGCAGGATCCTCTATGATCCACTTCACAGAATACTGGAAATAAAACCAAAAATAAACAAATGGGATCTAATTAAAATTAAAAGCTTCTGCACAACAAAGGAAACTATAAGCAAGGTGAAAAGACAGCCTTCTGAATGGGAGAAAACAATAGCAAATGAAGCAACTGACAAACAACTCATCTCAAAATATACAAGCAACTTACACAGCTCAACTCCAGAAAAATAAACGATCCAATCAAAAAATGGGCCAAAGAACTAAATAGACATTTCTCCAAAGAAGACATACGGATGGCTAACGAACACATGAAAAGATGCTCAACATCACTCATTATCAGAGAAATGCAAATCAAGACCACAGTGAGGTACCATTTCACACCAGTCAGAATGGCTGCGATCCAAAAGTCTACAAGCAATAAATGCTGGAGAGGGTGTGGAGAAAAGGGAACCCTCTTACACTGTTGGTGGGAATCCAAACTAGTACAACCACTATGGAGTGGCAGTTGGGTGGAGATTCCTTAAAAACTGGAAATAGAACTGCCTTATGACCCAGCAATCCCACTACTGGGCATACACACCAAGGACACCAGAATTGAAAGAGACACATGTACCCCAATGTTAATTTCAGCACTGTCTATAATAGCCAGGACATGGAAACAACCTAGATGTCCATTAGCAGTTAAGTGGATAAGAAAGCTGTGGTACATATACACAATGGAGTATTACTCAGCCATTAAAAAGAATACATTTGAATCAGTTCTAATAAGATGGATGAAACTGGAGCTGATTATACAGAGTGAAGTAAGCCAGAAAGAAAAACACCAATACAGTATACTGACACATATATATGGATTTTAGAAAGATGGTAATGATGACCTTGTATGAGAGACAGCAAAAGAGACACAGATGTATAGAATGGATTTTTGGCCTCTGAGGGAGAGGGAGAGGGTGGGATGATTTGTGAGATGGCATTGAAACATGTATACTATCGTGTAAGAAACGAAGCGCCAGTCTATGTTCGATGCAGGATACAGGATGCTTGGGGCTGGTACACGGGAATGATCCAGGGAGATGATATGGGGTAGAAGGTGGGAGGGGGATCAGGATTGGGAGCTCATATACACCCATGGCAGATTCATGTCAATGTATGGCAAAACCAATACAGTATTATAAAGTAAAATAAAGTAAAAATAAAATTAAATAAATAAATAAAAATAATAGCAAATATATGCTTAGATAAACAAATACATAATTAAAAATTGGGAGATAAGTATCAAATTCAGTGACAAGTTTCTGCCTTTTTGGAGAGAACTGGGCACAGAAAGAGATATGCTAGTGAATTTTATTATATTTAGCATTATAAAATACAGTATTATGGAACTTGTGTAAAAATTATGAAAAAAATTAAAAGACAATAATGCAATATTGAAGACAACAAAATATTTGTTTGGAAGAAGATGTATTCAAGGGAGAGAAGGGTGGGAAAAAGAGGGATGATTCCTATCCTGTAAGTTTCAGAAAATTTAATATAGATGACATAAGACTTTTCAAGTACTGGGGGGTAGGGAAAAGTCATTCATTCACAGAAATGGAAAGATACCTGAAAAAATTGAAGAGAAAACTAAAACAACAATATTTAATTTATATCAGAAACAGATATAGCATTGCAATAAATAGAAACATTGAGCTGCATAACAGTCATGGTAAAGTTACACAAAACTCAAAAGAAAATAAAAAATGGAAGAATGAAAAATGATATTATCTACTGGCAGGAATAAATTAAAGTTTCCAGTAACTTCCAAGTTACTATGTTTATAGGAATGATGCCTGCAAGAAAGGGAAGAGAAGCAGATAACTTAGTATATCTGTCAACTGGACCTCTGGGAAAATACACCAGTGCTATTTTTCTAGGTGGAAGAGATTTTATCTCTGAATTGCACTTAACAACATACAGCCCTAAGAATCCCCTGTAGTAAACAGTGTTCAGGATCTATGAAGTACATATTCCCTGGAGATCTGTACAATTCTGGGGTTAAAAATGGAGATGGTTCAAAATGGAAATACTTTCACAATGAGAGATGATAGTATAAGACTTATCTATAGGTCACGTCTACCATTCTGGAATAGAAGTACATATCCACTGCAAAAAGACAGGCTCTGAGGAGCTACTCTTGATGTTCCAGAACTCTCTGCTTTGAGTCTTTTGATTTCTCTTATCCTCGACCATGGGCTTCTATGATGACTCAGAAAGTAAAAGAAAAAAAAAAAAATCTGCCTACAATGAAGGAGACCCGTGTTCATTCAATTCTCGGGTTGGAAAGATTCCCCGGAGAAGGGCATGACAAGCCAATCCAGTATTCTTGGCTGGAGAATCCAAAGAAGAGAGGAGCCTGGCGGGCTACAGTCCATGGGGTTGCAAAGAGTCAGACACAACTGAGCAACTAATACTTTCACTTTTCATCCTTGACAGTATTAAAACCTGAAATCCTGTGAAATCTCTGATCCACCTTAGTCTGATTTGGTAACATTACCTGTGAAGTGAAGTCGCTCAGTCATGTCTGACTCTTTGCGACCCCATGGACTGTAGCCCACCAGGCTCCTCTGTCCATGGGATTCTCCAGGCAAGAATACTGGAGTGGGTTGCTATTTTCTTGTCTAGGGATCTTCCCCACCCAGGGATCGAACCCAGGTCTCCTTCATTGCAGGTAGACACTTTACCCTCTGAGCCACCAGGGAAGCCCAACATTACCTGCAGATTAGTTCAATTATGAATGATCTAAAATAGGGACAGGTAGTAGAACTTAAAGATGATAACAGAAAAAATGCCAGGAAAAAAAAAAAATATATATATATATATCTATTTCAGGGTACTTTAAATACAGAAAAGCTGAAAACGACAAAGAGAAAATCTTCATTGTATTCCAGTATATGTGTTTATATCCATTATTCTATTCTGGGTCTACACATATATACATACAAACAAACAACAACAACAACAAAACACAAATTCTAGTAGTATAGAGTTGATATAGATACAAATACAGAAATAGACATAGATATACAGTTATTAATACATAGATATGTAGATGTAAACATGGTAAATCACATGTTGCAGATGAGAAAAATGAGTTCAAATGCTCAAGTTACTTGTATTAGAACTGCTTCATTTCAACTGAAAAAGTAATCTGCACTTCTAATTTAAATTCTTGGATTGGAAGTTACAGGTCTTAAGAATTTAGGCTATGCTTCTGCTCTATCCCATTCTACCATAAGTAACATTATACTGCTTTTTGCATTTCTTTATTTATTGAGAAGAATTCAGTGATAATAACTACCATTTTTCACTTTCCCTTGGTTCATCTACAGAAATGGGGGTCTTAGCTTAATCATTTATTAATCTGGACATGGGAAATAAAATAAATGAATATATGTAAACTATTCTTGATTCTTAACTTATATAAGAGTTTTGTACATTTTAAATGATAAATATAATAGATATCAAGGTTATTGTTGTTTTGTTTTTACTTTTACAGGGTACTGTATGAGAATACCTGCCAGGGCAAAGAAAAGGGATACAGGTAAACATATTGCCCGTTTAAGCTTTCTTTTACCCAATTAGAGAATGAATACTGATCATTATAATTTTATGTCAGAGGTAGAAAAATTTAGGCTAAGTATTGGAAAATGTTGCCCTATAATGGATTTGTGAATTTTTTTGTTGTACTTTTATTGGTACTGAACAGATTATCACACCATGAATAATATAATTTTATGAAGAAAATTCTGCCTTTACAATGTAGCTTTTATTACTTTAGGACCCCAGAAGCACTATGATCACTGAGAGAATGGGTCCTAATTGTCACAACAACTACCTCGTCAAAACATAACAGTGTTCATCGAAAGAACTGTCAGAGATATTATTAGCTGCATTTTAAAGAAAAAGGAATGAAATACACAGGAATTAAATAATTTTCCATAATACATAGAAATGAAGATGTGATTTCAACCACAAATGTCTGATTCAAAACTTCTTTCTTTACATATCCTTCCTGTATTCCTCCCCACAATAAGTTCTCTGTGCCTTAGCGCATTTCATTTTGAGATGTCTTGGGGTAGAAAAATAACCATAGGTCTATACCAATCAGGGAGGAATCTTCAACATCTCAGTTGTTATCATTGCTTTCTTGGGTATATGCAAGTTGTTGTCAGTAAATCAATCTGAGAGATTCTTCCTAATCCAAAACTTGTATGAGTTTATCTTTATTAATATAGATATATTAAGCAATTCACTAGATTTCAAATCAACATGAGCCAAATATTCTAGTCTGCTGACAAGTTCTTACTGGGAAATTTCTATCATCTGCTAGTTACTCAAGTAAGTTTTTTAGATTCTCCAATATGAATACTACCCTACCATCTTGACATTGAAAAGAAATCCTAGGGACTTTATGTACTGATATTTATTTTGTATGTTTACCACTTTCCTAAATAGTAGAGAATAAATTCTATTATAAACATTAAAATATAACAGTAAAATAGAGATGAACTGTACTTAATTCTGTAGCTATTCTATTTCATGTGACATTGCCAAAAGTTCATAACCATGCTAATTTTCCTGCTTGGAATATATCAGCCATTACACATGTGTATGTGTGTGTGCACACACATCCGCGTGTGTGAAGTCACTTCATTCATGTCTGACTCTCTGTGACCCCATGGACTGGAGACCACCAGGCTCTGTCCATGGGATTCTCCAGACAAGAGTACTACTGGATTGGGTTACCATGCCCACCCAGGGGATCTTCCCAATAGAGGGATCTTAATAATTTCCTGGTTATAGCCTAAACATCAATTCCCCATGACATTCATCACTGTAAATATCACTTCTCATTAGGTATCAAAGCCTCTAATTACAATCTTGTAACACTCTGTGTGTTCCTCAATAGCCTTTATCACAGTGTGTGTGTGAGTCACTCAGGCATGTCTGACTCTTTGCAACCCCATGGACTGTAACCAGCTAGGCTCTTCCTTCCATGGGATTTTCCAGGCAAGAATACTGGAGTGAGTTGTCATTCCCTTCTCCACAGGATCCTCCAGACCCAGAGATCAAACTCAGGTCTCCTGAACTGCAGGCGGATTCCTTACCATCTGAGCCACCAGGGAAGCCCTTTTCTGTGTTTGTGTGTTCAGGTCCTATTCCCTTCAGTTGACATGTGCACCCACTGCACCAGGAACTTTATCTTTCCTGCTCAGAGTTATTTTCTCAGAGATGTCTCATAGTCTAAAGCAAAGTACCCATTCAATTATATCTACAGAAAAAAATGGACTAATTTGGAGTATTTCTGAAGGACAATCTTGAATTATATATATGAGAAGCTAATAGGTGGGAGGATGAAACTAAGATAATAAACCTGACTGTCTTTTCAGGCTCAAGATTTTAATTCAGCTTTACCACTTATATTTTATGCATGCTTCAATTTAATGACTCAAACAAGGCTGTAAAGGAAACATCTCCATGCTTTTACAGTTGAACATGCAGAAGAAAATGTGCTCTATAGTTGTTTACACAAAGCCTAGATCTCACCAGAATTATACCAGAACCCCCTTTGAATACAGAGGAAGCATCTATCTGTACCTCAAAAATACATTCTCTGTTGAGCATATGAATGATCATTCAGTAAACAGACTCATTTTCGAGGCCTTCCTATGTTTCTGATCAGGAAAGCTTGCATGCACATGCATGCACGCACGAACACACAGATTTCTAACAGAGTTTTCCTTAACTTTGAATACTTATTTATAGGATATGAAATTCTATGGACCTTAGGCAAAAGGCCATTTATATTAGTTTATACCAGATTATTCAAGTAACATTTTTCAGACAAAGTATGAAGCATCTTCAGTCCTTCTGAAGCCATAATTATCTATCTATTATCTATTTGTTATCTATCTGTTTCCTTCAAACTAAGGACTTCGCCTAAGGCAAACTGTGACAAATGTTCCAATATAGAACCAAAAATTTACGTCTTATATGACAATATATGTTAATATACTAAAAATGTAGCAAAGAAGCAACAAATATACTGTTCTTATTTTCTTTTCTCAGTTAAGAGGAGGTAGGTAATATAAAACTGGAATGATCTGTTATGGTAGTATTATGAAAAGCCACAAATAGTAATGTGGAAAGTTTAAATATTATGGAAATGTAATGGATGATAGAAGGTAAAGAAGCTTTACAAAGTAATTGATTGCATGGCTTAAAGGATAATAAGGGTTTACTAGCAGAATTAAGAGTAGAAAGATAATTCCAGATGTAATAGCATATAACAGCATGAGACCTATTGGAGATTGTCATTGTCTTGCCTAATAGGTGTCATGAAAATAAAGGATTTTTGTTGTGGTTTTAAGTAATTTTGGCAGAGAAGATAGGTCACTTGCAAATATCATACAGCAGGTTATTGAAGAATGAGTATATACAACTGTACAAAAAGATCTTCATGACCCAGATATTCACAATGGTATGATCATTAGCCTAGAGCCAGATATCCTGGAATGTGAAGTCAAGTGGGCCTTAGAAAGCATCACTACGAATAAAGCTAGTGGAGGTGATGGAATTCCAGTTGAGCTATTTCAAATCCTGAAAGTTGATGCTGTGAAAGTGCTGCACTCAATATGCCAGCAAATTTGGAAAACTCAGCAGTGGCCACAGCAGTGGAAAATGTCAGTTTTCATTCCAATCCGTAAGAAAGGCAATGCCACTCATCTCACATGCTAGTAAAGTAATGCTCAAAATTCTCCAAGCCAGGCTTCAGCAATACGTGAACCGTGAACTTCCAGATGTTCAAGCCGGTATTAGAAAAGGCAGAGGAATCAGAGATCAAATTGCCAACATTGCTGGATCAACAAAAAAGCAAAAGAGCTCCAGAAAAACATCTTTTTCTGCTTTATTGACCATGCCAAAGCCTTTGACTGTGTGGATCACAATAAACTGTGGAAAATTCTGAAAGAGATGGGAATACCAGACCACTTGACCTGCCTCTTGAGAAATCTATATGCAGGTCAGGAAGCAACAGTCAGAAGTGGACATGGAACAACAGACTGGTTCCAAATAGGAAAAAAAGTATGTCAAGGCTATATACTGTCACCCTGCTTATTTAACTTATATGCAGAGTACATCATGAGAAACGCTGGGCTGGAAAAAGCACAAGCTGGAATCAAGATTGCTGGGAGAAATATCAATAACCTCAGATATGCAGATGACACCACCCTTATGGCAGAAAGTGAAGAACTACTAAAAAGCCTCTTGATGAAAGTGAAAGAGGAGAGTGAAAAAGTTGGCTTAAAGCTCAACATTCAGAAAACTAAGATCACGGCATCCGGTCCCATCACTTCATGGCAAATCGATGGGGAAACAGAGGAAACAGTGAGAGACTTTATTTTGGGGGGCTCCAAAATGACTGCAGATGGTGACTGCAGCCGTGAAATTAAAAGAGGCTTACTCCTTGGAAGAAAAGTTATGACCAAACCAGATAGCATACTGAAAAGCAGAGACATTACTTTGCCAACAAAGGTCCGTCTAGTCAAGGCTATGGTTTTTCCAGTGGTCATGTATGGATGTGAGAGTTGGACTATAAAGAAAGCTGAGCACCAAAGAATTGATGCTTTTGAACTGTGGTGTTGGAGAAGACTCTTGAGAGTTCCTTGGACAGCAAGGAGATCCAACCAGTCCATTCTAAAGGAGATCAATCCTGGGTGTTCACTGGAAGGACTGATCCTAAAGGTGAAACTCCAATACTTTGGCTACCTCATGCGAAGAGTTGACTCATTCGAAAAGATCCTAATGCTGGGAGGGATTGGGGGCAGGGGAAGGGGATGACAGAGGATGAGATGGCTGGATGGCATCACCAACTTGATGCACATGAGTCTGGGTGAACTCCAGGAGTTGGTGATGGACAGGAGAAGGCCTGGTGTTCTGCAATTCATGGGGTCACAAAGAGTCGGACAAGACTGAGCAACTGAACTGACATGAACACAACCTCATGAATAATGGCCCCAGAGCTTGTTTTCTAATGAATATATGGATTCACTTCTTAGAAAAGCTAAGTTCTAGAAGTAAAGTAAGGAATTCTATTTGAAAAATGTTGATTTTGAGATACCTATAGAGGACATCTGACTGGAGCTGTTAACTTATTTGTGTTCTGTACCTGAAATGAAAAATATATTTAAGGCCTAATGATATAGATTTTGAAGTCAGTCAAAATGACTGAGATGTTCTAAAGAATGCATACATTCTAAGATCAACTAACAATGCAAAACAATGAGAAATACCTTTTAAGGAGATACCAGTGAAGGAGAGATTAAAAAAGGTTGCAGAGCCAGAAAAACTGGAGAGTACATTGTTAGGAATGAAGGGAAAGTAAATGTTTTAAAAGTAGAATTTGTCAAGGTTTAATTGAAACCTTCATAAGCTTTTACATATAGAGATATATAGTAGTTTATTTACATTTTTAATAAAATTTTATCATGTTTTCTGATCATATATTCATAGATGCTGCAAGTGAAATTCTGACCTTCATCCTTATAAGTAATAATAAAGGGTAGATTTGTAACAATATTTAATAGCTCCTACCTCAATGTTTCATTTGTCCTTTTATTTAATATTATTAAACTTTATGAACTCTTCAAAAAAATGAAGTAATTAATCTTTATAACATCCCCTGCAGGTAGTTAGATAGCTTCATTATGATAAAAGAAAGAGAACATATATTGGTTAAATGAATATTGCAGTATCAGCACCTTAGCATTTCTGATAATCTTTTCAACCCAGAAGGATAATTACATTTTTCTTTTCATAGTCTTCTTTACATATTAGAATGACCCACATATTCTTACTTTTATTTATTCTCTTTTAAGTATTCTGAATGTTGTAACAGAAATCTACAGGTATAAAGAATTTTATTATCTATTTTTAAATAATTTAAATTTTTGTTAATAACAGTTCTTCATTTAAAGTCTTTGAGTTCCTTATTACTTATGTCTTATCCTAAAATAAAGTGCAAAAAAATATAAAATATGTATACTCAAAAAGATTTATAAAAGTATATTTAAATGGACTCTAAAATAATCCATGCATATCTCTGACTTTCATTTTATTTATTGTAACATCTATTTTATCAATTTTGGAACTTTAGGTCAGTTAAGGAAAAATCACCCACAGGGTTGAGATTACTCATCTGCATTTTGATTCTATTATTTTCTAATACAAGTGAAAGTTTCCCAGGTGTCTTAAGTCATGTTCAACTCTTTATGATCCCATGTACTGTAGACAATCTTTGTCCATGGGATTCCTTAGGCAAGAATACTGGAGTGAGTCATTATTTCCTTCTCCAGGGACTCTTCCTGATCCAGGGATTGAACTGACATATCCTGCTTGGTAGATGGGTCCTTTAACACTGAGCCACAAGGGAAGTTCTAAGTAGACTATACACTTTTAAAAACACCTGCCCTTGGCTTCAATGGCATTTTTAAGAAAATCTCACCTACAATTTGCAAGACAAAGTAATTCCAGTATTATATGTTATAAATTACAGTTTCTGCTTGCTACACATTTTAATTACTGGGATAGCTGTCTATCTTGACCAGTGCATTTTGGTGATTACCCCTTGAGATTGATTACCACTGACTCTAAGTATGTAGAAAAAGTCAAATAGTGAAAAAAATCTTTATTTTCAATTAAAGAATGTGATAAGACCTACTGGTGTCAAAAAATAGATACACGGCAATGGGATATTTCTATCTACTTCATCCTTCCAGTAGTCATGTATGAATGTAAGAGTTGGACCATGAAGAAGGTTGAGTGCCAAAGTAGGGATGCATTTGAACTGTGGTGTTGGAGAAGACTTCTGAGAGTCCCTTGGACAGCAAGGAGATAAAACCAGTCAATCTTAAAGAAAATAAACCCAGAATATTCATTAGAATGATTGATGCTAAAGCTGAAGCTCCAATTCTTTGGTCATTTGATGGACGAGCCAACTCATTGGAAAAGCCCCGATCTGGGAAAGTTTGAGAGCAGGAGGATAAAGGGGTAACAGAGGATAAAATGGTTGGATGGCATGATTGACTCAATGGACATGAGTTTGAGCAAACTCTGAGAGATAGTAAAGGACAGGGAAGCCTTGTGTGCTACAGTCTGTGGGGTCATAAAGTCAGACACGCCTTAGCAATTGAACAGCAACAGTCCTTAACATGGAGCTACATCATTACTTCTTATTTATCAATATAATTTCTCTTCTAATTCCAATTTATTGTCTTAAATTGCTGACTCACATGGCCTTGATATTTGTATTAAGACAACCAAAAATTAACTGCAATGAAGATTCAGTTCAGTTCAGTTCAGTCGCTCAGTTGTGTCCAACTCTTGGCAACCCCATGAACTGCAGCATGCCAGGCCTCCCCTGTCCATCACCAACTCCCGGAGTTCACCCAAACTCATGTCATTGAGCTGGTGATGCCATCCAGCCATCTCGTCCTCTGTCATCCCCTTCTCCTCCTTCCCTCAGTCTTTTCCAGCATCAGGGTCATTTCAAATGAGTTAGCTCTTTGCATGAGGTGGCCAAAATATTGGAGTTTCAGCTCCAACATCAGTCCTTCCAGTGAACACCCAGGACTGATCTCCTTTAGAATTGACTGGTTGGATCTCCTTGAAGTCCAAGGGACTCTCAAGAGTCTTCTCCAACACCACAGTTCAAAAGTTCATCTGTGTCCAACTCTCACATCCATACATTACCACTGGAAAAACCACAGCCTTGACTAGAGGGACCTTTGTTGACAAATAATGTCTCTGCTTTTTAATATGCTGTCTTGGCTGATCATAACTTTCCTTCCAAGGAGTAAGCGTCTTTTAATTTCATGGCTGTAGTCACCATCTGCAGTGATTTTGGAGCCCAGAGAAATAAAGTCTGACACTGTTTCCCTATCTATTTGCCATGAAGTGATGGGGTGTAACTAATTGATAACAGAGAGTTTGCCATAACCAAATGTACTTCTGCTTTTATGCCAAAGATTTTTTGTTGTTGTTATCACTTAGGCTATCTTCCTATGATATTTTCTCCTGTAGGTGCCTCTTTTATCTCATTATCTAAAAATCTCATGTATTTCCTCCCACTGATCCTATTAAACTCTCTTCTATTATGTATAGTGATAATAGATGACTGCTTGTTAAGAGATCTTTTTCAGTTTCAGCTGATAGCTCAAATGTTGAGCAGAACACAATAGACACCAAGTTGACCTCACATTCTCTTAGTGCCACAGGACTTGTAAAAGGAGCTACCCAAAATCAATTTGGCCCCTCTCAGCCCATGATATCAGAGAAGGCAATGGCACCCCACTCCAGTACTCTTGCCTAGAAAATCTCATCGACGGAGAAGCCTGGTAGGCTGTGGTCCTACCAGGGGTTGCTGAGAGTCAGACATGCCTGAGCGACTTCACTTTCACTTTTCACTTTCATTCATTGGAGAAGAAAATGGCAACCCACTCCAGTGTTCTTGCCTGGAGAATCCCAGGGACAGGGGAGCCTGGTGGGCTGCTGTCTGTGGGGTCACACAGAGTCGGACACGACTGAAGTAACTTAGCAGTAGCAGCAGCCCATAATATACCTGAAAAGCCTAAACATTTGTGGCTTATGATTAAAGAATGTATGTTTCTTTTAAAATATGTAGACTTATTAATACTTCTCTATCAAATTAAAAACAATTGCTTTCTTCTTCAGGTCTAATTAAAGAGATGTCAAAAGTGCCACTTACAGAGCTTATTGTGTGTCCCTCAGAATCTGAAGCTACAATTGATTAAAGTTTCATTGAAGCCCAGGAAACAGGGACCATTTGCTTGAGACAGCTGACCAAAGAAAAACAGAAGCATGGAGAGCACACTGTTCTTGCCCTGATGACAAGGGCAAAAATCCACACTGCATGCCAGCTCACAAAACATTTCACCTCAGACCCCTACCTGGGGAGGGTATAAGGACCCAACAGAGAGACCTCACATAGTGAAGTATACATGAGAATAACTATACTGCATTCTATCTTTGAACCCAGCAAATGAAGGATAAAAACCTAGTAAATGAAAAGGTAAAAATTTCTTGAGAAATGTAAAATTCTGGACAATTACTAATGCTGAGAAATGATTCCTAAGAGGTCTGATAAACTATGAGCATAAGCAAAGCTGTCATGCATCCAGTCCAACAAACTGCCCAGGGTGGAAGCAGCTCTCCTTCTGTATGGCCTCCAAAAAGCTGGAGCAAGAGTGCAAAAGCATGCTAGCAGCCATGACAGTCTGGTTGATAATTAAACCTCAGAACTCCACTGATACTCTCAAAGTAACTGACACACACTTTGAGGGGAGCTATTTTCTCCTTGCAGAGGAGTTCACAATTTGGGTACTGAATAAATAAGGAAAGAAATAATATCATTTATTATTAATAAATAAATAATAATAAAGTGAAATTCTGGGGGAAGCTTTATATTTGGACTTTACTTAATATCTAATCTCTTTCACTTTTGCTTCTCCTGAAGATATGATACTCTTGCTTTCCAATAAATTCCCTATTAGTTTATGTTAGCTCAAAATCACGGGATTTGTACCTCAGACAAAAACTCTTTTCTCCATAGTGTTAAGCAATATATGACACACTGAATGGAAAAATGTTTACCATTAACTAATTGGCTAATAAAAATATTCTTTTTAAAGTCAGTTTAATATTGCCTCTCATAAATTGCTTCTCTGCTTTATTTATAAGGAAAATGTTTATACTAAACAGGAATACGTTTTCAATAAACTCTAAGAAAAATATCAAGTACCCTAAAATTTTCAGATTATTGAGAGTTTAATTAACACATAAAAAAAGTAATTCAGGTAAACAATCATAAATCAGGAAATTAGATTAAGATTTTAATTCAGCAGTTCTAATGATGAGTGCTACAGTTCTTTCTCTACCAACATCTTTCCCAATATTCCTCTTTTCTGTCTGTCCCTGAAAGACAAATACACTTATCTTCTCCCCTTCCTCTCTGGAGGTTTTCAGGGTCAGTTTCCTCCCAGATAAAGCACATCAGCTCCTTGGGAAAGTGATCTTTGATCCCTAAGTAAATCCTAGGCAGAATCTATGCCCTAAGCCACAGGCTGTGTCCTGTAACTTTCCTGCTTAGCCCAAGGGTCTGAAAAAGTTCTAGACAAGTACACAGGCTTAAAGAAGACAGTTTCTCTTTTAAAATAATGCTTACAATGTATCTTTATCATCATTACACCAATCACCGTAAACTATACAATCATATTTTTTAATCAAGGTAAAGAATATACTCCAGTGCAATATGATCTGATGCATGGATCTCAAGAATGTTACCTTAAAGGGTATTTTCCAAAGATAACTATTTCAAGTTTCATTTAAACTGATTGAATATTTGTCTCTGAGAAGCCAGTTGCTGAATCTTCACATGAAAAGTGAAGCGAAGTAAAAGTCACTCAGTTGTGTCTGACTCTTTGCAACCCCATAGACTATATAGTTCATGGAATTCTCTAGGCTAGAATACCAGAGTGGACAATGGCACCCCACTCCAGTACTCTTGCCTGGAAAATCCCACGGACAGAGGAGCCTGGTAGGCTACAGTCCACGGGGTAGCTAAGAGTCAGACATGACTGAATGACTTCACTTTCTCTTTTCACCTTCATGCATTGGACAAGGAAATGGCAACCCACTCCAATGTTCTTGCCTGGAGAATCCCAGGGACGGGAGAGCCTGGTAGGCTGCCGTCTCTGGGGTCGCACAGAGATAGACATGACTAAAGTGACTTAGCAGCAGCACAAGCAGCCTTTCCCTTATCCAGTGGATCTTCCAAACCAGGGGTTGAACCTAGGTCTCCAACATTGCAGGTAGATTCTTTTCCAGCTGAGTCATAACAAAAGCCTAAGAATACAGGAGTGGGTAACCTATCTCTTCTCCAGTGTATCTTCCAAACCCAGGAATTGAACCAGGATCTCCTGCATTGCAGGCAGATTCTTTTTTTTTTTTTTCTTTTTAAATATAAATTTATTGATTTTAATTGGAGGCTGATTACTTTACAATATTGTATTGGTTTCACCAAACATCAACATGAATCCACCACAGGTATACACGTGTTCTCCATCCTGAACCCCCCCCTCCTCCTCCCTCCCCGTGAGGGAAGCCTAACATGAGATATATGTATTTTCTGGAATAGTTCTGTTGTATTTGTAAAGCTTTTATTCAGAGACCACAATTTAGTATTTGTCATTAATATCTCAAGACTGTTCTGATTTCTGGTTCCCCAGTTTGTACTTTCTCAAGAATTTTCCAATGATTTTCTGCTTCACTTCAAAGATCACAGAAAAAGAAGACTTGTAGCACACCAGTTTCTGAGAGTAAGATTCTGGCATTCAAATTACTTTGTTCAAGAAATTTAAGTGTTCCTTTCTGTGTCTCCTGAACACTCACAGGCAAACTGGTGCATAATTATAAATTCCCAATGGGAGAGGATTGGGTAATTCCATACTCAAACTATAGTATAGCAGAAAAGTGAAGTAATAGCTGGAAGGACTTGAGAAAGTACACAGAGTAACTTTTATACTCAGTGCACCTGGGAGGGATTCAGGATCATCCCTAAGCCTTGCAAGCCCAGAACTCACCCAGAGCTAACTAATTTTGTATCTTTTTGAGAATTATTATTCTCCATAAATATTTAAATTATATAAAATAAAATTAATATGAAATAGGAAATAGATGGAGAAACAGTGGAAACAGTGTCAGACTTTATTTGGGGGGCTCCAAAATCACTGCAGATGGTGATTGCAACCATGAAATTAAAAGATGCTTACTCCTTGGAAGAAAAGTTATGACCAACCTAGATAGCATATTCAAAAGCAGAGACATTACTTTGCTGACTAAAGTCCATCTAGTCAAGGCTATGGTTTTTCCTGTGGTCATGTATGGATGTGAGAGCTGGACTGTGAAGAAGGCTGAGCACTGAATAATTGATGCTTTTGAACTGTGGTGTTGGAGAAGACTCTTGAAAGTCCCTTGGACTGCAAGGAGATCCAACCAGTCCATTTTGAAGGAGATCAGCCCTGGGATTTCTTTGGAAGGAATGATGCTAAAGATGAAACTCCAGTACTTTGGCCACCTCATGCGAAGAGTTGACTCATTGGAAAAGACCCTGATGCTTGGAGGGATTGGGGGCGGGAGGAGAAGGGGACGACAGAAGATGAGATGGCTGGATGGCATCACTGACTCGATGAATGTGAGTCTGAGTGAACTCCAGGAGTTGGTGATGGACAGGGAAGCCTGGTGTGCTGCGATTCATGGGGTCGCAAAGAGTCAGACACGACTGAGTGACTGAACTGAACTGAACTCAAATTTTACTTCAGTATCTTGTATTATATAGTGTCTCACTGCTTTCTGTATGAAACTGAGTTTATAATTAACCTCTAATGTGGCATCTAGTGACCATCATTCTCCTAACATTCCATTTTATGTTTTTGGCACCATCTTCAGCTCACCATTTCAGCCAAGAGTCAGATCAGTCTGTCAGCATAAATAAAAACTATAAATATAACCAATTCCTCTACTGTACCAAGAAGACTTTCTGAAACAGTTTTATAATATAGTGCTTCTAAAACTCTGAGTGATGAAGATACAAGGAGATTTGTTGTTGTGTTTGGCCTTAATTTCTAATCTGGAGCAAACAATAAAAGTGAATTATTATAAAATTAAAAGCACATGAAATGTGATGTCAATTTTTTTTTTTTTACCTAAAATTACTCCATTCAATTGTATAACATTTTTCACACACATACTTTCTATTTCTAGAAATATAAACTGCAGACTGACAGTTTTTAGATCAATACTGGTCCTGAGACCAACTATAAATAGCATTCTCACAAAGGAAGGTTAGAGGTAAATTCAAGGAGGTGAGAACAACTACTAAGCATAACATTTAAGAAGTCTAATGTCACCTATTCAAAGTAATTTTAAAATGTAATGTTTTGTTTTGCTAGACAGTATTATCTCATTTTCTTGGATCTAAGTATGGATGTAAGAGTTGGACTGTGAAGAACGCTGAGTGCCGAAGAATTGATGCTTTTGAACTGTGGTGTTGGAGAAGACTCTTGAGAGTCCCTTGGACTGCAAGGACATCCAACCAGTCCATTCTAAAGGAGATCAGTCCTGGGTGTTCATTGGAAGGACTGATGCTAAAGCTGAAACTCCAATACTTTGGCCACTTCATGCAAAGAGTTGACTCACTGGAAAAGACTCTGATGCTGGGAGGGATTGGAGCCAGGATGAGAAGGGGATGGCAGAGGATGAGATGGCTGGATGGCATCACCGACTCCATGGACATGAGTTTGGGTGGTCTCTGGGAGTTAGTGATGGACAGGGAGCCCTGGTGTGCTGTGATTCATGGGGTCGCAAAGAGTCGGATACGACTGAGCGAGTGAACTGACTCACTGACCAAGACTTATTTTATTCAGGAAATGAAGACCACTTATTAGAAAAATTCATTCTTATATTAGAATTAAATAAATTGAAAATAGGCTCATTACATGAGATTTTTTTCATTGGTGTACTGGGGTCTCAAAGAGTAGGGTGTGACTGAGTGACTAAGCGCAGTACACATCTTCTATATGCCTTTGCTTCACTCTGGTCCCTTTTCCTGGAGTCCCTTTTCCTCAACTGATACTTTTCCAGCAACTATAAAAACTGACAACCTACAATATCCAGTTCAAATACTAACGTCTTCATAAATAATCTTCCTCTGTTTCTAAAGCTCCTTCCCCAGTCTTATTCTGTGGTACACAACTTACAGTGAGCCAACTGAGTGATGAATTTTACTTCTAAAAACTGTGCCATCCAGGGGAAGTCTGCAACTTATTCAGGTTCCTATTCATAAAGCCTTTGACAGTGTGGATCACAATAAACTGTGGAAAATTCTGAAAGAAATGGGAGTAACAAGACTACCTGACTTGCCTCCTAAGAAATCTGTATGCAGGTCAAGAAAGCAACAGTTTGAACCGGACATGGAGCAACAGACTGGTTCCAAATCAGGAAAGGAGTACATCAGGCTATATATTGTCACTCTGCTTATTTAACTTATATGCAGAGTACATCATGTGAAATGCTGTTCCGGATGAAGCACCTGCTGGAATCAAGTTTTCTGGGAGAAATATAAATTACCTCAGATACGTAGGTGACACCATCCTTATGGCAGAAAGTGAGGAAGAATTAAAGAACCTCTTGATGAAAGTAAAAGAGGAGAGTGAAAACCTGGCTTAAAACTCAACATTCAGAAAACTAAGATCATGGCATCTGGTCCTCATTTCATGATAAATAGATGGGGAAATAACGGAAACAGTGAGAGACTTTATTTTGGGGGGCACAAAAATCACTGCAGATGGTGACTGTAGCCATGAAATTAAAAAAACACTTACTCTTTGGAAGAAAAGCTATGACCAACCTAGAGAGCATATTAAAAAGCACAGATATTACTTTACTAACAAAGGTCTGTCTAGTCAAAGCTATGGTTTTTTTCCAGTAGTTATGTAGGGATGTGAGTTAGTTGGACTATAAAGAAGGCTGAGTGCCAAAGAACTGATGCTTTTGAAATGTATATGAGAAGACTCTTGAGAGTCCCTTGACTGCAAGGAGATCCAACTAGTCAATCTTAAAGGAAATCAGTCCTAGGTGTTCATTGGAAGGACTGATGTTAAAGCTGAAACTCCAATACTTTGACAACCTGATGTGAAGAACTGACTCATTTGAAAAGACCCTGATGCTGGGAAAGATTGAAGGCAGGAGGAGAAGAGGACAACAGGATGAGATGGTTGGATGGCATCACCAACTCAATGGACATGAGTTTGAGTAAGTTCCAGGAGTTGGTGATGGACAGAGAAGCCTGTAGTGCTGCATCCATGGGTTGCAAAGAGTTGGACACAACTGAATGACTGAACTGAACTGAACTGATTCATTGTAATATTTTTTTTCCTTACAACTTCCTATTCTTTTTATTCCCTATACTTCTCATATGTACTAATTTAATGTTTGAATTTTTAATCTGTGTCCTGAAATAAACTGTAAAGTTTGTGACATCAAGTACCTTTTCTACCTTTTTAGTATTCTACTACAGGCAAATATAAAATAATAATAAAGGCTATGTGTTATACATTATTGTAGACCATTTAGTCCACTAATACAATGACGAGTCTATAATTTCATCTCCATTTGCTCATGAGGAACTAAAACACCACTTTTATTAACTTACCCCAAGGTAGACAGTTACTTTACTAATTAAGAGGCTGGCAGTCAGAGGTATGTTTTCAGAGAATGTAAAATTAAATCTGTATCTTATTCACCTCTCATGACACACATATAGTAGATGATTAATACATATTTATGAATAATGAACCATTTATAGAAAAGTACTGATTATTCTCTAGTTAAGATAATCTATATTTCCAAATACAGAAACATTGGTTTTCAAATAACAAATTACAAATTAAAATTACAATATGATTATTTGTAAAAATGTAACATATTTTCAGAAAAACAAATCAATTGTTACTAATATAGATTTAATATTTAGGAAGTAACATAATTTTGGTTCACAAAAGACTAAAAGGTAAAAGAAAAGCTACTTATCAATTTGTAGTAAAGTAGTACCAATATAAAAGACTTTTAAAATAGATTTGTTTGCCATTTCATTGATCAGTTGTCATTGTTATGTAAAGCTCAGCTAAGTAAAACTTTTAAAAAATAATAACTGTAAGACAAAATTACAGTTTGAAAACCTTGACATGTATAAAAATTAGTATAATAAGACAGTTAATAAGTTGTTTACAAACAGAATACCACTTACTGAAAGCTTTAAAGATAATTTTTATAAAGACCCTAAATATGCTTTGATTCAGTGCACAATTCAGTGTCTCTGAAATAGGAAATAGTTGTTTTAATCAATAAATGTGTGCCAACTGCTATCAATATGCTTAAGCAAAAATTAAGAAAACAAAAACATTGCTTTTTTTTCTAATAGCAGCTAACCAGGAATGGGGGAAGGCAATGGCACCCCACTCCAGTACTCTTGCCTGGAAAATCCCATGGACGGAATAGCCTGGTGGGCTACAGTCCATGGGGTCGCTAAGAGTCAGACATGACTGAGTGACTTCACTTTCACTTTTCACTATCATGCATTGGAGAAGGAAATGGCAACCTATTCCAGTGTTCTTGCCTGGAGAATCCCAGGGATGGGGGAGCCTGATGGGCTGCTGTCTATGGGGTTGCACAGAGTTGTACACGACTGAAGCGACTTAGCAGCAGCAGTAGCAGGAATAAAAGATAGCTCAAATATCATTTTAAAAAGGGTGCAGATAGAGTTTCTAGAAAGAAAAATGAACTTAAATTCCAGAGAGGCTCACTGTCAATTCACATTCAGACTGAAGGCTTACATTCTGGGGTCATTTATATATTTCCAGAAAAAAAAGGCAGGAGAGTCATGAATAATTGAAAAGGATGTGATGTTATCAATAACATAAATTAATATGAGTGAGATTAATGCTGAAAAGATCATCAGTAGTTTCTCCCCCTTCAGAATGGTTAGGACTGGACTTTACTCAGTAAATCAAAAGGCAAACAGGACAAAAATAATGGCTATTTAGGAGAAAAAGGGAAGCAATAGGTCAAATTATCCAATATCAGTGTAATCTTACATGAGACTAAACATGACTGGGGAAAATTTTGAAGATAATATATATAGAATCTTATAGCTGTTCTCCTAAGATTATCAAGACAATACTCACTCACTGCCATTCACACACACACACACACACACACACACACACACACACACACACACACGGCTAAATATTCTCTTTAGTTGTTCTTTAGAATATTTATTCAAAATTAGAAAACATAATAATTAGGAAAGCAAACAGTGGAACATAATCTTGAAAATTAGGCAATTATTATTTCATTCTTATTGCCTTATAATGAGACATCTTTTAATATAGCTCTTAGGGATTTTATTTGCATGAAAGGAATGCACTGCACAATGAAATTTTTTGTCTCAACTTTGTCTAACTCTTCTAGTCCTGGAAAAGTCTGGAGTTTAGATGGCTTATTCATGTGTCTTCAATTTATCTTAAGAATAAATTTAATAAATGTAAGCACACTTAAATATCTACACAGAAAACAGTTGCCAAAGGTATTTTACAAGGAAGTTTGACCCAAAACCAACAGTTCAATAACCTAGCAATTTACTTTCAAGATTTTATCTCAGTCTTCTGATTGAAAAAAAAAAAAAAAAACACAGACTACAATGAAATTGATTGCTTTTATGATTGTAGGATCAGAGAAGGTGCTCTGTTTTTCTTGCCTCCTGGCACTGCCATCTCCTTGAACTATACAGATGTGCTTGTGGAATAGAATTATAGTCCTCTAACTTGGAGACAGCTAGTCATAAATTATTAGATCATTATTAGAAAGTCAGTCTGGATCAATCCATGTCAAAGAAGATGGAGTAGCTTTCAAGATGCTCCACTAAGAAGAGCTATCAGGGACAACAAAGAATTTGCTTACTGTTAGATAGAAATCAGTATGTTTACCTTGATAATTACTTGTTAGAATTAATTATAGCAAACATATCAAATAAAGAAGGAGTGGGCTTTTCAGGTACATTAAATATAGGTTGCTGCTGCTGCTAAGTCCCTTCAGTCGTGTCCGACTCTGTGCAACCCCATAGACAGCAGCCCAACAGGCTCCCCTCCTCCCTGGGATGCTCCAGGCAAGAACACTGGAGTGGGTTGCCATTTCCTTCTCCAATGCGTGAAAGTGAAAAGTGAAGTGAAGTCGCTTAGCCATGTCCGACTCTTCACGACCCCATGGACTGCAGCCTACCAGGCTCCTCTGTCCATGGGATTTTCCAGGCAAGGTACTGGAGTGGGGTTAGCAATATTATAATTGTAATGAAATAAATTTGTTATTGGCTGATTCAAAGGTTTCTCAGTGATTATTGTAATAAGGTAGGTTGTAAAAATAGTCATAAGCTCATAAATGTAATTCAGTTGTCCAGTGGTAGTAGAGTTGCTCAAAAATGTAAAGCTATATAAAAGAATTCCAAATGAAATAATTTAAAAATCTGAGAGAAAAATATGAATATGATGGATGATATTAAGCAATACTGAAGAAACTGATTCTTGAAAGGATGAATAGAATTTATAGATGATACTGTCACTTGAAAAAGATAGAATTCAAATGATAGTAATAATAGAATAGAATGGAAGCTAAATCTTCAATAAGACAAACATGTTTGTATTATATACCTCATTGCAAAAATTTTTGGTGATAGTTTTCCAAGTCAATATGGATCCCTTTAGTGTCAAAATTATATATATGTATATAAAAGTAATAGTAAAAGACACTGAAAGATATCATAAAATAAAAAATAACATACTAAAAGAATGCTTAAACAGAAAAATCTGCATAATTTTGATCAGGATTGCTAAACCAATAAATTTGTGAAATAAGTGTCAAAGTTTTAAAGATGAAATATCACAGTTATTGTGTTTATTAGGTTTATTTTATGATTATTATTAAGATTATGATCTTATTGCTCTTTTTAAATGTTCTGAAACTTTGATATTAATGCAAATTCTTTAATTTTAGCCCGGTCAATATGCCATTGGACATATTTTGCTTCCTGGATCAAAGTAATATGGTTTTAACTTTTAAAAACTGACAAATATTATTCCTCCAATGAAAAATTTTTTCTAAAAAATGGAAAATAAATGGAAAGCTCAGTTATATTAATAAAATATAAATATATGCAAAACTGATATAATTTTATTAGTTTATTCATCAAAACATTTTTAAAAAACATCTAAAAATCAGACAGTAGGTGAATTTCTAGGGCTATAGAGCATTACTTTGCCAACAAAGGTCCTTCTAGTCAAGGTTATGGATGTGAGAGTTGGACTGTGAAGAAAGCTGAGCGCCAAAGAATTGATGCTTTTGAACTGTGGTGTTGGACAAGACTCTTGAGAGTCCCATGGACTGCAAGGAGATCCAACCAGTCCATTCTAAAGGAGATCAGCCCTGGGTGTTCTTTGGAAAGAATGATGCTAAAGCTGAAACTCCAGTACTTTGGCCACCTCATGCAAAGAGGTGACTCATTGGAAAAGACTCTGATGCTTAGAGGGATTGGAGACAGGAGGAGAAGGGAATGACAGGGGATGAGATGGCTGGATGGCATCACTGACTCAATGGACACAAGTCTGAGTGAACTCCAGGAGTTGGTGATGGACAGGGAGGCCTGGCGTGCTGCGATTCATGGGGTCGCAAAGAGTCGGACACGACTGAGCGACTGAACTGAACTGAACCCTCTATGGTCTAGAAATTTATAAGCATTTCCAAATTATTCATTCCCACAATGATGGAGATAATAATGAATAAATAAAAACAGTCTTAATGGATTCTGGAGTAAAGTGTAAATAGTAAATGATACTGCTAATAAGAGTAAAAATATTAATATAAATAAAATAATAAAAGTAAATGTTACTAGCTGCATTCCATTAAGTACTATATTAAATCACTAAAACCTAGAGTGTTCCTTATCTAAATTAATGTTCTTTAAATAATATATTTAGGAAGCTGGATTTACATCTGGATTTTCACAGGAGCAGTAGGTAAGGGAGGGAGGTTTAAAGAAATAACGTATTGATATTCACTTTACAAATATATTCCATTTTTAAAACAGATATACTTGAGAATGTGCCAACATTTCATATAGCTCTCAGACTAGTTCTCTTTTTCATCTTACTTTTCACAAGCTGCCTTCTCCCAACACTACAAAAGAACGCAGTTACTAGAACAAATCTGAATCTTAGATGAATACCTTGCCTCAAGCTCTGAAAACATCCAGGTACTTATCAGAGGAGTATTCTGAAAAATTTAACTTTTCATCCCTTTATTGTCAAAGAATGAATGACATCGGAGGGTGAAGTCATTTGAAACAAAAACAAACTGATCATCCTAAGAAACAGTGCAGGTAGATGTGCCTGAGTCACTCATCTTAGAGTTTAGAAGACAGAGGTGGGGGTGTGAGTGGGATGCATATTAACATGCTAATTTGAACTGAAAACCAAAGTCAATCTTTCATTTCTAACCAGATGATTTGACTGACAGATTTGATAATAAAAACTGACCTTTTCTGGTCATTTCCCACAAACTGAATGAATTAAATTTACAGCTTCAAAGTTCTCACAGAAGTTTATTAAAACAGGTGGTTTATTGCCCCAAAATACTGCATTTTTCATGCTATATTGTAATTAACAACATGTTAGTTTTTCAACCTTTTCTGTTGACTTGGAGATAAAGTAAGGTCTTCTAAATAAAATACTTAGAAAGAAAATTAACATTCATTTTATTAGTTAGTACATAGATTTTGTGCATATATGTGTGTATATACAGATATTATTCATTTCAGAAAAGTCTGAAAAGAAACATTAGATTTTTGTCCTAAGAAGAAAGTAATATAGTCCACCTTTATTAAACATTTTCCTTAGAAAGAATAAATAAACCTTAAAAGCTGAGAAGATAAAGGGAATAAGGTCAGGAAGGTGGTGAATTATAAACTATAAATATATAGTAATATAATATCCCCTATTTTGATTAAAATTATTCAGCATCTTTATCACATCATCTAAAACAAAGAGTTGTATTATGCTTCAAAATATTCTTCTCACTCAAAGCCAGTGCACTGGGACAACCCTGAGGGATGGGATGGGGAGGGAGGAGGGAGGGGGGGACACATGTACACCCATGGCTGATTCATGTCAGTGCATGGCAAAAATCACAACAGTATTGTAAAGTAATTAGCCTCCAATTAAATAAATTAATTAAAAATATTCTTCTCAGAGTCTTTGGCTTATCTTTTGTTTTGAACTTCATATTATCTGGGTCCACCTTACACATGCTTATACATCCCTTGGTTTGGCACAAAGATTTTTATATCACAGTATTTTGAAACTCATTGAGCTTTACAGTTTTGAAAGATGTTTCCTATATATGTAATAAATATGTATCATTGTTTTAAAAAAAAAAAAAAAAACCTGCCACAAATTTAACAGCTGAAAACCACAGCCATTCTAATTTATCTCACAGATTTTGTAGGTCATAAATTTGGGCAGAGCTGAGCTGTGAGATTATTCTGTTCCTCATGTCAGGGGCTAAAATCCCTCCTGGGTACCCAGCTGCTGGATGTACTAGTCTGAACAAACCAAGAGGTGTCATATGGCTAGAGATGGATAGAAGGCTGTGCTTAGCTGGTCTGTTGACTAGCATGTTGCCTTAAGATAAAGGGGCTTTGTACATGACAGCCAATTGTCTCCAGAGTGAGAGTTCCAAGTAAATCAGGTATTTGGCCTTTTATGACCTAATCCCAGAAGTAAAACAGCATACACTACTGGTTGAAGTATTCATGAACTCTCTTAGCTTTGAGATCTAGATGGGAAGAATGGTAGAATATCTTTTTTAAAACAGCTATTTTTGGTGAAAATTATATGAAGTTCAATGATCTTTTTCAATTCAGATTCTTTTTCTTGTTCAAACTGAATACAAATAAAACTAATACCATATATTATGTAAAAGCTCAATTACTATGCCTTGTTAAAATTCTATAAAATTATTTCTTCCAAATATCAACCTGTAATTTTACTGACATACAAACACAGAGAGGTATCTAGAGGTATTTATCCAAATCAGAATATATACTTCTGTAGATAAGCTTAATCCATTGCAATAAAATAATATACATCAATATCCTTTTTGCCCATCTGTATGTGTCTATTGGGATCCTGATATATATCTACATTGTGTTAGGTGCTACAGGACAAGCAAAGGCAGAAATATTTTTTTCCCATTATGAACTCATTTATAGATGACTTATGCAACCTACATTTAAACTCCTATCTAAAAACACTGATCTGTAAATCTAGGTTTATGGAGAAGGAATAATAGGTAAGCTCTATCTTATATTAGGATCATTGAATTCTTCTCTCTTAAAAATGTGGGCTTTTGTTTGTTTGAGGCAATAGAACCTTTCACCCACAAATTAGAACAGAATGTAAAATAGTGTATATTAAAGAAGGAAAATAATTATTTTATAATAATTTACCCTCATGCTAAATCATTTTTTGAAAAGATTTTCAGAGAATCTGAAGAAGAGACTTCTTTCAAGGAGGAAATGTGTATAGAAAGGAGAGGTGAGGAGGCTCTCAGACACTCTTTGAGAACTCACAGTTTTGCCCAGAGCCAACAATGAACAAGAAAACAAGTAATGAGTTGCTAATTTTATGTTTCAGGCAAAAGTTACAAAAGGAGCTTTTGAAGGAGGAAATCAATGTGAAATCAAATCATCAGGGAAAATTAGCTCTATCACATAAACACCTTCCAGCATTGCCTCAAAAATTACAAGACAGGTCGAGATGAACAAAATTGTTTGATTTGTGTAAAAAGAAGATTTCTAGAAAATGTACATCATCAAAAACTATGAATTAGAACAACAAAATAATTTTTTTTCATGTTTACCCTACTGTAGGATACACATGAATATTTTTTTTCATCTTTATCCTTTAATAGTCTGTGTCTTGCAATTAATAAAAATCTACATTTTCTAGATTGTCAGATATCCCAGGAAGCATTTTAATATTTTGATTAATAAACTAAAGAAAAAGTTCATGATTCAATTCATTATTTCTCCCTAGACAAAATAATCAATGCAATTTGTAGAGAAAGACATAGTCACTTACAATCATTTAATATTTTAAAAATTTACTTAATAATGCTATTAGTTTTAAACTCTGGGTGAATTTTTACCTTACATATGTATATATTCATATAAAACATTACTGAAATGCAGAATCTCAACTGTATCCCAGCTCCTTATTTTATGGAACATTAAATTACATATAGATATAACTGCCACAATGTAGTGGAGATTTCAGAATTTAATCACAATTCTGCCCTATAATATTCACAAGTTCAGGGAAGAATGTATGCCTACACTTTAATGCCAAATATATGTATCACATTATAAATATATATGCAGGATTATAAAACAGACACAGAGTCACTTGTCATTTGGTTACATGTTTCCTATCTCACTTTTTACAAAGAGATTAGTATTGATCATTAATCATATGTGCATTTAGGAAAAAAACGTGGCTTTAAAATGTTCATATCCTCTGAACCATCACATTTCCTTATTGGATTTATTCTAAAACACAATCTCATTGAAAAGATTTTCATTCACACATTGTATCTAATAGTATAAAGATTAACTCCAATAACCACTGAATGCTTAAGAGTTGTGCCCATTAAAATACTGAAAGAATATTTTAAAGCAAAGTTTCTAGAATATAATATGTGTTTAGTCACTCAGTCATGTCTGACTCTTTGTGACCCCAGGGACTGTAGCCCTCCAAGTTCCTCTGTCCATGGGGATTTTCCAGGCAAGAATACTGGAACAGGTTGCCATGCCCTTCTCCAGGGTATCTTTCCAACCAAGGGCTCAAAATCCTGCATTGCAGGCAGATTTTTTACTGTCTGAGTCACCAGGGAAGCCCATAGAATAGAATACTAAATAAAAAAAATAATACAAATATACATAAAAATATAGATATAGATAATGGTACCCTTTTATATAAGTTTTCATCACAAACATATACTGAGCACTTTATATTGTCCTAGCTGTATGAAATGCCTTCAAGAAACAAACAAAAATCTCTGCCCTGGTGGAAAATATAAATCATAAACAATTCATCAATATTATTACATAAATCATAAACTATTAATTTCATATTGTCTTAGAAAGTCACAAGTGCAGTGAAGGAAAAAGAGAAAATGGAGTAGAAAGGGACACTAAAAAGGGTACAGTTTTAAGTAAAATTTATCACTGTTGTCCACAATGAGAAGGTGATATTAAAGCAAAAGCCTTTATCAGATGAGGGTGCTGAACGGCCTACTGGGAGAAGAGGGTGGAGGTATAGCTATAGTATAGGCTTGGTTGTCTGGCCTGTTTGAGGAGTAATCAATGAAGCCAACGAGAAGAGTAAAGGGATAAGAATAATCAGTAGAAAAACATGTTAGTGGTATAGCAGGGGACCAGATCATGTCAGTCTTCTGTCCTGTTCTGAGTAAGATGGAGAGCTTTGTCAAAGATTGAAACTTAAGAGTGATTTGATCTCATCCTTTGAACATGGCCAGACTAAACTAGGTGATTCCATTCATCAGTCTGCAGCCAGTTCCTCCCACAGCTAAGATGAAGGAGGTGGTGGCATTGCTCAGCCCAAGTGAATATCTATTCCTCATGGTATCTATCTAGTCCTCCAGGAGGCTCTTGTGTTTGTTCACATGTCATTTTATGGTCCCAAGAAGCAAGAGGAAGTCCCAAGGGCTCTTCAGGCCAGGTTCAGAACTCACATAACTTCATTTCTACTACACTATGGGTCAAATCATATTTTTGATAGTACAAGGCCACCTCCAATCCAAGGGATGACTCTACCTCTTGTTGAGGTGGGGTACAAAATGTTGTGACAACAGTTGTAACCTAGCCTTCTGTCCTCTGACCACAACTACTTAACCTGCCCCACAAGCAAAATATATTCATCTTTATTTCAAGACCCTAAAAATCTCATTTGATTATGGCAGAGAGTGAGAGAGTGAAGTCACTGAGTCATGTCTGACTCTTTGCAAGCCCATGGACTGTAGCATACCATGCTCCTCGGTCCATGGGATTTTCCAGACAAGAGTACTGGAATGTGTTGCTGTTTCCTTCTCCAGAGGATCTTCCCGACCCAGGGATTGAATTCTGGGTCTCCCACATTGTAGGCAGATGCTTTACCATCTGAGGCAACTAGGCTTCAAATCTAGGATCTTATGATCTAAAATGGGTCCAGTTTCAGTTTTCTCTCCTCTTTATCTAGAAACATATAAATTTAAAGAAATCTGGCTCTATCACAACTAAACATAATGTTACTACAAAGAACAATAACTGCTATAGGTATTACATTAATTTTTACTGAATTTAAACTGAGAGTTCACTTGTAAGTAATGTCTCAGTTGGATGTACTGTGTGTGGATATTTATACATATATATGTGTGTATGTGCATGTGTGTGTTTATATATATATATATGAATAAGTGAATTTGTAGGATGGATGTGGAGTATGGAGCCTTGGGCATAGGGAGAAGCATTTGTAAGGTACTAGAGGTGAGAGTTTAATGTGCTACAATCATGTAAGGGAAAAGTAGCAAAAATGAAAGGAAATACTAGATTACTAGATCAAAAGCCTTGGGAAGCAGTTGCATAGAGGGTAATTGTTAGGTGCTGATCTCAAAACTAACATGAGGAGAGTTGTGCCTAAGAAGATATTTATCTAATTGTAAAAATACATGAAGATTTGCCTCCAAGAGGCAAAAAGTAGTAAGAAGGCTTTTGTAATAAATAACCTAAACCAAGGTTTATGTGATTAAGCTAAACTAAGAGGGTGGTAATAAGAATGAAGTATAAATGGATATAATAAAAGACATGTCTGGTGGAAGACTGATACAAATTGATGGATAAGGATGTGGATGAAGTTGAATATGCAGATTTTATTTTTCAAATTTTTAACTTGAATCAAATTAGAAGTATTGGTCTCTGAGGCAGGAGTACATGAGAAGCATTACTTTAACAAATTTATTAGAGAGCTCATAAGAAAATTGGAAATATTAAAGGAACATTCTATCCAAAGATGGACACAATAAAGGACAGAAACAGTAAGATCTAATAGAAGCTGAAGAGATCAAAAAGTCATGTAAGGAACACACAGAACTGTACAAAAAGATCTTAATGACCGAGATGACTACGAAGGTGTGGTCACTCACCCAGAACTAGACATTCTGGAATGTGAAGTCAAGTGGGCCTTAGGAAGCACTGTGGTCAGTAAAGCTAGTGGAGGCAATGGAATTCCAGGAGAGCTATTTAAGATCCTTAAAAATGATGCTATAAAAGTGCTGCATTCAATCTGTCACCAAATTTCGAAAACCCAGCAGTGGCCACAGGACTGGAAAAGGTCCTCACTCCAATTCCCAAGAAGGGCAGTACTTAAGGATGTTCACACCACTGGACAATTGCACTCATCTCCCATGTTAGTAAGGTTATGCTCAATATTTTGCATGCTAGGCTTCAGCGATACATGAACTGAGAATTTCCAGATGTCCAAGTTAGGTTTAGAAAAGGCAGAGGAACCAGATCAAATTGTCAACATTCCTTGGATCATAGAAAAAGCAAAGGAATTCCGGAAAAATATCTACCTCTGTTTCATTGACTACACTAAATCCTTTGACTGTGTGGATCATAAAAAATGGTGGAAAACTGTTAAAAGTGATAGGAATGCCAGACCATCTTACCTGTCTCCTGAGAAACCTGTATACCAGTCAAGAAGCAAGAGTCAGAACCTTGTGTGGAACAACTGACTGGTTCAGGATTGAGGAAGGAGTATGACAAGGTTGTTTATTGTCATCCTGTTTATTTAACTTATATGCAAAGCACATCATGAGAAATGCAGGGCTAGATGAGTTACAAGCTGGAATCATGATCACTGGGAGATTTATCAACAAATTGCAGATGATATTACTCTAATGGCAGAAAGTAAATAGGGACTAAAGAATCTCTTGATGAGGGTGAAGGAGAAAAGTGAAAAAGCCAGCTAAAACTCAATAGTAAAAAAAGCTAAAATCATGGCATATGGACCCAACACTTTATGGCAAATAGAAATGGAAAATGTGGAAGTAGTGATAGATTTTCTCTTTTGGGGCTCTAAAATCACTGAGGACGGTGACTGAAACCATGAAATTAGAAGACAATTGTTTCTTGGCAAGAAAGCTATGACAAACCTAGACAGTGTGTTAAAAAGCAAAGGTGTCACTTTGCCAACAAAGGTCCCTATAGTTAAGGCTACAGTCTTCCCAAGTCACATACAGTTGAGAGAGATGGACTATAAAGAATGCAGAGCACCAAAGAATTGATGCTTTCGAGCTGTGGTGCTGGAGAAAACTCTTGAGAGTCCCTTGAACCACAAGGAGATCAAAGCAGTCGATCTTAAAGAAAATCAGCCCTGAAAACTCATTGGAAGGGCTCCTGCTGAAGCTCCAATACTTTGGCCACCTGATGTGAACAGCCAATTCATTGGAAAAGAACTTGATGCTGGAAAAGACTGAAAGAAGAAGAGGGCAACAGAGGGATAAGATGGTTGAATGGAATCACCAATGAAATGGATATGAACTTGGGCAACTCCAGGAGGTAATGAGGGACAGGATTGCCTGGCTTGCAACAGTCCATGGGGTTGTGAAAAATTGGACATGACCTGGTAAGTGAATAACATGTCAAGTTATCAATAACATGTCAAGTTAAAATTGAGCTTTAAGATGCTTTACAATGGATCTAGGATGTAATCAAATCTCTAACAAGAGTTCTAAGACTATGTCTCCAGTTTGGGGATGTCTTCTGGAACCAGAAATCAGATGAACATAATGAAAACTTATATATATCTCAAATATATAAGTTCAGGTGAATATATATATATATATATATATATATATATATAGAGAGAGAGAGAGAGAGAGAGAGAGAGAGGGGGGAGGTTAACGAGGTTAACAAACTTCGTAGTCTGCTCATATTTAAAGGTATGGGAAAGGAGAAAGGAATAATGATGCTATAAAGAAGCAACTAGAATTGTTGAAGTTAAATTACAACTTATGAATCTTGTCATACATCACATAAATAGTAAATAGGGGTATGATTAAAACACAGACCCACCCAATTCCAAAGCTCATCCTCTTTACAAATCACAATGTGGACTTTTATAAGTAATATCCTTTACAGAACAAGAAACTGGAAGATAATTTGACTATCAATTGAATATCCTGGTGAGCTTGTGCTTTTATCTTTACTTATGACTATTTAAAATACTTGGGAAAATAGTGTAGGGCATCAGTCTTTTCCAAGATCCTATAAAATAATTCAGCTGCTTTGAATCACTCATATATAAAATACATTTGTTACCAACTGTCTGCAAACCTAAACAATTCTAAAATTTTTGCACTTAGATATTAATAAAATAGTTTCTTACTAGGCCATTCCCTACACATACATACACACATATATTCACACAAAAACACACCCCACACAGAATTTCTACTTCAAAGAAGAAACTTGTCATTGATTAAATGGCTGCAAATAATTAAAGCATGCATTGTGTAGTCTTTAATGAGCTTATTTTCAGGAGCCTGGTACGTATGTTTATCTTTTAAATTTAAGTAAGCCCCTTAATTTTTTTTAATGTGATTTTGCTAAACTTTTCTTTGTTCTTTACCAAAACCACTGATTTTCTCACTAGCAGAAGTGATCAAGATGGTAGAGTGGCCAACGATGTACATTTGGGAGCTGCATTTTAATGCATTTGGTGGGAGTTCTCTCATATAATTGGTGCTCTATCTCATAGACTCTGTACTTCTCCCAATTCAGTCTACAAACTCAGGGTTTAGTATAGCCATCTGCAGCCTGACTAGGGTAGTTAACTCTTAAAAAGAGGTTTCCATACTTGACTGCACATTTGAGTAAATTAAAATAACCTTGTCCAGGTTTTATCCCTAGAAATATGGATTAATTGCTCTGTGGTTGTATATATGTATTAATACTTTTTTTCCCCAAAAGTATCCAGGTGGTTTTAAGATGAAGTCATAATTGAGAACCAGCATCTTACCAGATTCATGGTAAGTTTTACATAGCATTATTTTATGTTTAAAAAGAAATATTTGCCAGTATGTTATATTTTAAAAACTTATTTTATGCTGCTCCTGTAAATTTAGTAACAAAATAATTTGGTTTCTCTAGACAAGGACTTAGAAAATATCTCTTGAGCAACTGTAAAATAGCAAAATTATTTCAACCAAGGGGCACTTCATAAAAATTATCCATTAAACTGTCTTGATGCCTTTAATTTCACTTTTAAAATTAATCATGCACTCTCTGAAATAAAACTAAGGAATGTCACCCCAGGCTAAACATTGGCTGAGATCAATAAAGAGAAATGCCACCTTCCATAATTCAGATTCACCAAATATCCTAGGCTTTGTTAACAGAAGGTTTGTTCCTGTGTTTACCATGATTTTTTTCTTTAAACGTCAAACTAAAAAGAACAAAAGTCTTTTAGTATTTAAATCTCAGAAATAAATTCCTCTGATTGGCCTATCTGAAAGTATTTTTAGGCAGAGTCTTCTGAAATTAAAGCTGCCACAATTTGCTGAACATATATGTGTAAGAAAGAGAGGTCATTTCCTTGCAGGTATCCATTTCCCTTGTGGAATCCTTAGAGATTCACTAGGGACAGATATCAGACCAAGAGCAGGAGGATCTTCTAAACACAGTTTAACTGTGTAAAGAACATCTGATATATTTTCACAACGTGTATTCACAGCATAAAATCAAAAGGAAAAACCCGAATGAACTTTTTCAGCCAACACACAACACAACAAAAAGAAAAGAGAGACTTATCGAGGAAACTCTTAGATTGATTGGCATTTAGGTAGTGTTCTGCAGGTTTTTCATGACGCTTTGGCTATGTGACACTATCAGTGCACTAGAATTTAAGAGACTTCAGGTCACGGATGATATTTTACTTTTTGTCTCATGGTGGTTTGGCCCATAACAATTTTTTTTTAACTTTACAGTATTGTATTGGTTTTGCCATACATTGACATGGATCCACCATGAGTGTACATGTGTTCCCCATCCTGAACCTCCCTCCCACCTCCCTCCCCACCCCATCCCTCTGGGTTACCCCAGGTCACCAGCCCTGAGCACCCCTGTATCATGCATCGAACCTGGACTGGTGATTCGTTTCACATATGATAATTTACATGTTTCAATGCCATTCTCCCATATCATCAGGCCCTCGGCCTCTTCCACAGAGTCCAAAAGACTGTTCTATACATCTGTGTCTCTTGCTGTCTTGTATATAGGGTTATCATTACCACCTTTCTAAATTCCATATATATGTGTTAGTATAGTGTACTGGTGGGTGTTTTTCTTTCTGGCTTACTTCACTCTGTATAATAGGCTCCAGTTTGATCCACCTCATAAGAAATAATACAAATGTGTTATTTTTAATGGCTGAGTAATATTCCATAGTGTATATGTACCACATTTGCTTCATTTGCTACTATTTTATCCAATTCTGAAGGCTGTCTTTTCACCTTGCTTATAGTTTCCTCTGCTGTGCAGAAGCTTTTAATTTTGATTAGATCCCATTTGTTTATTTTTTGTTTTATTTCCAGTATTCTGGGAGGAGCTTCATAGAGGATCCTGCTTTGGTTTATGTCAGAGAGTGTTTTGCCTATGTTCTCCTCTAGGAGTTTTATAGTTTCTGGTTTTAGGTTTAGATCTTTAATCCATTTTCAGTTTATTTTTGTGTGTGGTGTTAGAAAGTGTTCTAGTTTCATTCTTTTTTTTTTTTCTATTTTCATATTTTAATCACTTTTTTTTTAAATTACAATACTGTATTTGTTTTGCCATACATTGACACGAATCAGCCATAGGTGAACACAATCGCCCAATGCCGAAGCCCGCTCCCACCTCCCATCCCACATCCTCTACCTGAATCATCCTGTGCATCAGCCCCATGCATCCTGCATCCTACACCAAACATAGATTAGCGCTTCGTTTCTTACAGGAAAATACACATGCTTCAGTGCCATTCTCCCAAACCATCCCACCCTTTCCCTCTCCCTCAGAGTCTTTTACAAGTGGTTGACCAGTTTTCCCAGCACCACTTGTTAAAGAGATTTTCTTTAATCCATTGTATATTCTTGCCTCCTTTGTCAAAGATAAGGTATCCATAGGTGCATGGATTTATCTCTGGGCTTTCAATTTTGTTCCATTGATCTATATATTTCTGTCTTTGTGCCAGTACCATACTGTTTTGATGACTGTGGCTTTGTAGTAGAGCCTTAAGTCAGGCAGGTTGATTCCTCCAGTTCCATTCTTCTTCCTCAAGATTGCTTTGGCTATTTGAGGTTTTTTGTATTTCCATACAAATTGTGAAATTATTTGTTCTAGTTCTCTGAAAAATACTGTTGGTAGCTTGATAGCGGTTGCATTGACTCTATAGATTGCTTTGGGTAGTATACTCATTTTCACTACACTGATTCTTCTGATCCATGAACACGGTATATTTCTCCATCTATTAGTGTCCTCTTTGATTTCTTTCATCAGTGTTTTATACCTTTCTATATATAGGTCTTTTGTTTCTCTAGGTAGATATATTGCTAAGTATTTTATTCTTTTCGTTGCAGTGGTGAATGGAATTATTTCCTTAATTTCTCTTTCTGTTTTCTCATTGTTAGTGTATAGGAATGCAAGGGATTTCTGTGCATTGATTTTATATCCTGCAAATTTGATTAGCTCTAGTAATTTTCTGGTGGAGTCTTTAGGGTTTTCTATGTAGAGGATAATGTCATCTGCAAACTCTGAGAGTTTTACTTCTTCTTTTCCAATTTGGATTCCTTTTATTTCTTTTTCTGCTCTTATTGCTGTGACCAAAACTTCCAAAACTATGCTGAATAGTAGTGGTGATATTAGGCACCCTTGTCTTGTTTCTGACTTTAGGGGAAATTCTTTCAATTTTTCACCATTGAGGAAAATGTTTGCTGTGGGTTTGTCATATATAACTGTTATTATGTTGAGGTATATTCCTTCTATTTCTGCTTTCTGGAGAGTTTTTATCATAAATGGGTGTTGAATTTTGTCAGAGGCTTTCTCTGCACCTATTGAGGTAATCCTATGGTTTTTATTTTTTAATTTGTTAATTTGGTGTATTACCTTGATTGATTTATGGATATTGAAGAATCCTTGCATCTCTGGGATAAACCCCACTTGGTCATGATGTATGATCTTTTTAATGTGTTGTTGGAATCTCTTTGCTAGAATTTTGTTAAGGATTTTTTCATCTATGTTCATCAGTGATATTGGCCTGTAGTTTTCTTTTTGTGTGTGGCATTTTTGTCAGGTTTTGGTATTAGGGTGACGGTGGCCTCATAGAATGAGCTTGGAAGTTTACCTTCTGCAATTTTCTGGAAGAGTTTGAGTACGATAGGTGTTAACTCTTCTCTAAATTTTTGGTAGAATTCAGCTGTGAAGCCATCTGGTCCTGGTCTTTTGTTTGCTGGAAGATTTCTGATTACAGTTTCATTTTCCATTCTTGTGATAGGTCTGTTAAGATTTTCTATTTCTTCCTGGTTCAGTTTTGGAAAGTTGTACTTTTCTAAGAATTTGTCCATTTCTTCCACATTGTCCATTTTATTGGCATACAGTTGCTGATAATAGTCTCTTATGAGCCTTTGTATTTCTGTGTTGTCTGTTGTGATCTCTCCATTTTCATTTCTAATTTTATTGATTTGATATTTTTCCCTTTGTTTCTTGATGAATCTGGCTAATGGTTTGTCAGTTTTATTTATCTTCTCAAAGAACCAGCTTTTGGCTTTGTTGATTTTTGCTATGGTCTCTTTTGGCTTTTTTTGCATTTATTTCTGCCCTAATTTTTAAGCTTTCTTTCCTTCTACTAACCCTGGGGTTCTTCATTTCTTCCTTTTCTAGTTGCTTTAGGTATAGAGATAGGTTATTTATTTGACTTTTTCTTATTTTTTGAGGTAAGCCTGTATTGCTATGAACCTTCCCCTTAACACTGTTTTTAGGTTTGGGTTGTTGTGTTTTTATTTTCATTCATTTCTATGCATATTTTAATTTCTTTTTTTAATTTCTTCTGTGATTTGTTGGTTATTCAGCAGCATGTTGTTCACCCTCCATATGTTGGAATTTTTAATAGTTTCTCTCCTGCAATTGACATCTAATCCTACTGCATTGTGGTCAGAAAAGATGCTTGGAATGATTTCAATTTTTTGAATTCAGCAAGGCTAGATTTATGACCCAGGAAGTGACCTATCCTGGAGAAAGGTCAGTATGCGCTTGACAAAAAGGTGAAATTCATTGTTTGGGGGTGAAACGTCCTATAGATATCAATCAGGTCTAACTGGTCTATTGTATCACTTAAAGTTTGTGTTTCCTTGTTAATTTTCTGTTTAGTTGATCTATCCATAGGTGTGAGTGGGGTATTAAAGTCTCCCACTATTATTGTGTTACTGTTAATTTCCCAATTTATGTAACCAGCAAGTGACTAGAATAACAGCACTTCTTGACATTCAATATATTAATAACAGAAGAGATGAATTAATGCTTTAGAATTGTGATATTTGTTGATATTTTCAATGTAGCTGGATCAGAAATATTATAAATATTTGCTTTAGGTGTAGAGTTAGGTTATTTATTTGACTTTTTCTTATTTCTTGAAGTATGCCTGTATTGCTACGAACTTTCTCCTTAGCACTGCTTTTACAGTGTCCCACAGGATTTGGGTTGTGTTTCTATTTTCATTCAAAAGAAAAAAAAAGAATTATAAATAGAATCAGTTGACTTACTTCAATAGAGCATAATGACAAATGACAGCAATCATGCTGGAATTCAACATCAACAACAAATAATTACACATTGAATGAACCTGACAGAAGACCTTTAAAATGTTGCCAAACTCTATTTGGATAAACTGAATGTTTACAACAAGCCTAATGATTTCATCAGTCTTAATTATAATTGTGGTTTAGTATAAAGCTCACATTCACTAAAAGTAATGAAGAATGTGTCAAATGTTTGAAGAGAAACAATTAACCACTGCCCAAATGGTTATTGTTTTGCAAATAATCAGAAACTGGGGAAAATGATGGTAATTACAAGAGAAAATCTATTGTCTATAAAACACCAGTGTTTCCCTTACCCAGCAGCTTGGTGTGATGAATTCTTAAGACTTATACCCTACTTCTGCCTCTTTCTATGAAATTTTACGCAAGATTTTTCTGAAAACACATTTTTTTAAATTTCAAAATGCACCAAAAAAGCAACTGTTGTTTAATTATCTATTTGTATCATGTTGCTTAAAATACATGTAAGATGATTTGAGCAAAATCTGTTTTAAAAGGAAGTTCAAATTTTCATATAAAATTTTCAACATCAAAATTAGTTTTTAAAAAAAAAGATTATCAAGCTTTAAGATTAGGAGATTATGTAAACTGATGGACCTTTTGAATGTCCATGGACTATTTGACTGTCTTCAAATATGATGCAAGCATAACAATATTTACAGATATACAAATGACTACATATCATTGAGTCTATAATTCCTTGTATCTCAGAGTAATTGGCATTTCCTGTAAACCTTTCCATCTTTGGATGGTGTATTCATTAAACATTTTAAATCAGGCAGAATTCCATTATGTTAATCTTACATACTTTGTATAGAAAAGATATTTTTCTTTGGACATTTAGTTTCCAACTTTTTAATAATGGCTCTGAGACTATAAACATTTTGTCTAATTTCTAATT
Organism: Nanger dama; assembly: GCA_917880005.1. NCBI lineage: Eukaryota > Metazoa > Chordata > Mammalia > Artiodactyla > Bovidae > Nanger > Nanger dama. Next base: position 11,469,502 of record CAKJTW010000054.1, on the reverse strand, counting down.
TACTTTAAAATTTCTTCTTGAGAATTACTTTTCTGGGTGAAAATTTCTAAAAGGAAATGCAGTTTTAAAGTACGCAGGTTTTTTGATTAGCTCTAGAAAGAAAAGCACAAACATTTTTAAGTATGCTCTGTGCTTAGTTGCTCAGTTGTGTCCAACTCTTTGTGACCCCATGGACAGAGGAGCCTGGAGGGCGATAGTCCATGGAGAGTCTCCAGGCAAGAACACTGGAGTAGGTTGCTATACTCTCCTCCAGGGGATCTTCCCAATTCAGGGACTGAACCCATCTCCCACATTGCAGATAGATTCTTTACCATCTGAGCCACCAGGGAAGTCCAATTTTAAGTATAAAAGGCATATAAATTGCATGAACCTCCAAAGTCACTATGTAGTATTTACATTTTATTTTCCTTTGCTAGCTTAATAGGATTATAATTCTACCTTAAGATTGTTTTTAATTTACATCTATTTAATTGCTACTGAGACTATACTTATTTCTGTAAAATACCATGCTGCCTGTTATTCTTGGTATAGTAAATGTTATAAATTCTGAGGACTAATTACAGATATAGATTGTTACATGGATTTGCTACTATTTTTACACCTTGATGCTTATATTTTATGTATATTTACTGATTCTATCAGTTAATAAATTTGTAGAAGACTTTTATTTCAAGGTAGAAATATGAGCCTAAGCATCTAACTTATAATACCTCCCAAATCCTCATTGAAAAGGAGCTAAGAAATTAACTTTTTCACATGCAACAGTGCTGGAAAACAGGGAAGGATGCCATAAATTAGCAAAAATCTATGAGCAGTTTTAATAACACATGGAGTATATAAGATCAAAAATTATGAACAGCTTTTTTCTCAATTCAAGAAAACAAGTAACCCCATGAAGCTGAAAAAAGCACAACAGCTTTCTGAATTTTGTATTTATTCTGCTTTCAGTTCAGTTCAGTTCAGCTACTAAGTCCTGTCCAACTCTTTGTGACCCCATGAATCGTAGCATGCCAGGCCTCCCCTGTCCATCACCAACTCCCGGAGTTCACTCAAACTCACGTCCATCGAGTTGGTGATGCCATCCAGCCATCTCATCCTCTACCATCCCCTTCTCTTCCTTCCCCCAATCCTTCCTAGCATCAAAGTTTTTTCCAATGAGTCAACTCTTTGCATGAGGTGGCCAAAGTACTGGAGTTTCAGCTTTAGCACCATTCCTTCCAAAGAACACCCAGGGCTGATCTCCTTTAGAATGGACTGGTTGGATCTCCTTGCAGTCCAGGGGACTCTCAAGTCTTCTCCAACACCACATTTCAAAAGCATACATTTTTTGGCACTCAATTTCTTCACAGTCCAACTCTCACATCCATACATGACCACAGGAAAAATCATAGCCTTGACTAGATGGACCTTTGTTGGCAAAGTAAAGTATCTGCTCTTTAATATGCTGTCTAATTTGGTCATAACTTTCCTTCCAAGGAGCAAGCATCTTTAATTTCATGGCTGCAATCACCATCTGCAGTGATTTTGGAGCCCCCCAAAATAAAGTCTGACACTGTTTCCACTGTTTCTCCATCTGTTTCCCATGAAGTGATGGGACCGGATGCCATGAACTTCGTTTTCTGAATGTTGAGCTTTAAGCCAACTGTTTCACTCTCCCCTTTCACTTTCATCAAGAGGCTTTTTAGTTCCTCTTCACCTTCTGCCATAAGGGTGGTGTCATCTGCATATCTGAGATTGTTGATATTTCTCCCGGCAATCTTGATTCCAGCTTGTGTTTCTTCCAGTCCAGCATTTCTCATGATGTACTCTGCATATAAGTTAAATAAGCAAGGTGACAGTATACAGCCTTGACATACTCCTTTTCCTATTTGGAACCAGTCTGTTGTTCCATGTGCAGTTCTAACTGTTGCTTCCTGACATGCATATAGGTTTCACAAGAGGCAGGTCAGGTGCTTTGTGTTCACTTAATACTCTGTAGCTGCCAATTTCTGTCTTTTACTAAATTGAGTATTGGACCAGATAGAAGGCTGAGTGCCAAAAAATTAACACTTTCAAAACTGTGGTGCCAGAGAAGTCTCTTGAAAGTCCCTCAGCCTGCTAGATCAAATCCATCAATCCTAAAGAAATCAACCCTGAATATTCATTGGAAGGACCAATGCTGAAGCTCCAATACTTTGGCCATCTGATGTGATGAGCAAGCTCATTGGAAAAGACCCTGATGCTGGGAAAGACCAAGACCAAGAGGAAAAGGGGGCGACAGAGAATGAGATGATTGGAGAGCATCACTGAATCAATGGACATGAGTTGGAGTAAACTCCAGGACATAGTGAAAGACAGGGAATCCTGGCATGCTACCAGTCCAAGGGATCACAAAGAGTCAAACACAGCTTAGTGACTGAACAATGTGCTTGTAGACTAAGATCAAGAGGAAAAGGGGGCGACAGAGAATGAGATGATTGGATAGCATCACTGAATCAATGGACATGAGTTGGAGTAAACTCCAGGACATAGTGAAAGACAGGGAATCCTGGCATGCTACAGTCAAAGGGATCACAAAGAGTCAAACACAGCTTAGTGACTGAACAATGTGCTTGTTAGTCGCTCAGTCATGTCCAACTTTTTGTGACCACATGGACTGTATCCACCCAGGCTCCTCTGCCTATGGGGATTCCCCAGGCTAGAATACTGGAGTGGGTTGCCATGCCCTTATCCAGGGGATCTTCCCAACCCAGAGACTGAAGCCAAGCCTCCCACATTACAGGCAGATTCTTCACCATCTGAGCCACCAGAGAATCCCAATTGAACGATGAAAAACAAGAAATTAAGAAACTTTTGGACATTATCACTTCAAGTATTTTCTCCCGCCTAATTATCTCTATTCTCTTTCTTCTAACTCAACTATACACACACACAGACATTTTATATCAACTAACACCTTTGTGTGTGATCACTCACCTACAGCCAGACATCCTGGAGCATGCAGTTAAGTGGGCCTTAAGAAGCAGTACTATGAACAAAGCTAGTGGAGGTGATGGAATTGCAGCTGAGCTACTTCACATCCTAAAAGATGATGCTATGAAAGTGCTGCACTCAATATGCCAGCAAATTTGAAAAACTCAGCAGTGGCCACAGAAATGGAAAGGTGAGTTTTTATTCCAGGCCTGAAGAAGGGCAATGCCAAAGAATGTTAAATCTGCCACACAATTGCACTTATTTCACACAACAGCAAGAAAATACACAAAATCTTTCAAGCTAGGCTTCAACAATATGTGAAATGAGAATTTCCAGATGTTAAACCTGGATTTAGAAAAGGCAGAGGAAACAGATCAAACTGCTAACATCTGTTGGGTCATGGAAAAAGCAAGAGAATTTCAGAAAAACATCTACTTCTGCTTAATTTACTAAGTTAAAGACTTTGACTGTGTGGATCACAACAAACTGTGGAAAATTCTTCAAGAGACAGGAATACCAGACCATCTTACCTGCCTCCTGAAAAACCTGTATGCAGGTCAAGAAGCAACAGTTAGAATCAGACAGAATAATGGACTGGTTCCAATTGGGAAAAGAGTTCATAAAGGCTGTATATTGTCACCCTGCTTACTTAACTTATATACAGAGTGCATCATGCAAAAGCTAGACTGGATGAAGCACAAGCTGGAATCAAGATTGCCAGGAGAAATATCAACAAACTCAGATATGCAGATGACACCACCCTTATGGCAGAACCAGTTCATCCTAAAGGAGATCAGTTCTGGGTGTTCATTGGAAAGACTGATGTTGAAGCTGCAACTCCAATACTTTGGCCACCTGATGTGAAGAACTGACTCATTTAAAAAGATTCTGAGGCTGGGAAAGATTGAGGGCAGGAGGAGAAGGGGACAATAGAGGTTGAGATGGTTAGATGGCATCACCAACTCAATGGACATAGGTTTGGATAGACTCCGGCAGATGGTGATGCACAGGGAGGCCTGGCATGCTTTGGTTCATGGGGTTGCAAAGAGTCAGACACAACTGAGCGACTGAACTGAACTGAACTGAATTTATGGAAGAAAGTGAAAAGGAATTAAGGAGCCTCTTGATGAAGGTGAAAGAGGAGAGAGAAAAATCTGGCTTAAAACTCAACATTCACAAAACTAAGATCATGGTATCTGTTCTCATCACTTCACAGCAAATAGATGAGCAAACAATGGAAACAGTGACAGACTTTATTTTCCCGGGTTCCAAAGTCATTTCAGACAGTGACTGCAGCCATGATATTAAAAGACTCTTGCTCCTTGGAAGAAAAGCTATGACAAACCTAAACAGTGTATTAAAAAGCAAAGATATCACTTTGCCAACAAAGGTCCATATAATCAAAGCTATGGTTTTTCCAGTAGTCATGTATGGATGTGAGAGTGGACCATAAAGAAGGCTGAATGCAGAAGAACTGATGGTTTCAAACTGTGGTGCTGAAAAAGACTCTTGAGAATCGCTTGGACTGCAAGGAGATGAAATCAGTCAGTCCTAAAGGAAATCAGTCCTGAATATTCATTGGAAGGACTGATTGTGAATTAAAGCACCAATACTTTGGCTACCTGATGAGAAGAGTTGACTCGTTAGAAAAGACCCTACTCATTTTAAAAGACCCTGATGCTGGGAAAGACTGAAGGCAGGAAGAGAAGAGGGGTGCAGAGGATGAGATGGTTGGATGTCAATACTGACTCAAAGAACATGGATTTAAGCAAGCTCTGGGAGAATGTGAAGGATGGGGAAGCCTTCCTGAAGTCCATGGGGTCACAAAGAGTCAGACAAGACTGAGCAACCAAACAACACCTTTGTGAGTCTGAGTACTTTCTGTTTAGTTTAAGAGTAGGACAAGACAAAGGAGGATAGTTACTGATAATCTATTATTATATATCCCTTGATATCTGGGCTTTGTTTTCTTTCCTGGGATCTTTACCTAATAATGTACATCAGAATATACTTCACCCAGAAACGCTATTCTCATACCAATGGGCTTTGTCTCTCTCTTCAATTTTAGGGCAGTTTCCCATAATACGATAAACTTTATTGGTCTTTTCAAACTGTCTTCAGCTTCTCTAAAGGCATAGTTTTTGTTTGTTTGTTTGTTTGTTTTCTTTGATTTCTGCTTGCTTTCCTATCCATTCACATTAGAGAGAGTTCTCTTGATTCTGCTGATATAATTTATTTTCCTACAGAATTTTTGAGGAATTGGAAAAGGTCAAGACTGGTCTCAGATAAGCTACCTATTTTCAAAGTTATGAGATGAAATTAGAGTCATTTATAAATTTAATATTTTTTTAATTTTTGTTATGAATATTTTCCAACCATTTTTCTATATATTTTACTAAGGAAATCCCTGAGACCCAGGTTTGCTATGTCAAATTTTCCATGACACCCAGACTATTGATAATATCATTATTTCATATTATTTTTAACACTTTAGTATATTCTAATAAGTTTACATAACTTTTATAATTCAAAAATTGAACTGAAATAGATAATTTACATTTGTAAGCTTTTTGAAACAAAGTGTTGATTGCTCAGTGGTGCCGACTCTCTGCAATCCAATAGATCATAGCCTTCCAAGCTCCTTTGCCCATGGGATTTCCCATTCAAGAATACTGGAGTGAGTAGCCATTTCCTTCTCCAGGGCATCTTCCCAACCCAGGGATTGAACCTAGATCTCCTGCAGTCCAGGCAGATTCTTCACCATCTGAACCACCAGGAAGAGAAACTGCCAGTTGAACAATGGATTTTTTTAAAGAAAGAAAAACCTTTCAAAAAATGAATGGGCAATTATATATGGTAATAGGTTCATCAATCATTTATTATAAAAATATTAAAGTGAGAGTTTTACATTCTATATTTCTAAATATTAAAAAAAAACACTGTATCTACTGGTGCAAAGAAAACAGACATATAACTTATCCCATACAAGCTGATACCTTTCTCTTATGGAAATTGGATATATTTATTAAATGTCTCAAAATAGGTTTTAAAAATGTGTCCCAATGTCAATTAGAATCATTATTGATTGCCTATTATTGCTGCCTACTATTTAAAGTTTGTATGTATACAAATAGTACAGATTCATATATGAGCAAGAATATGTAAAAAATTTGGTGTGGTTCAGTGTCATTTACAACAATGCACAACCAAGAAACTACCTAAATGCACTAGTGTAAATTAATGAGTAATTATGAAAAATATATAAAAATGGAATAATATAGACATTCAAAACCATACTTGAGAAATACATTATGAATATAAAAATTATTATTCTGATGTAGAAAAAGCAAGCTATATAGAGTCAAGTTTTTTATTAAGGAGCTAACATATATTCAAGCAAATGGTAGACTTGTCATTAACCAAAACTTAATTATTTACAGATATTAGTACAGGAAAAACATAGAAGTAGTTTGTGTTTTGTGGGTATGCATGATTGTATATTTGTCTAATGTTCAATAACTCTGCATTAAGTATGTTTGCTTTTATTAGTAGGAAAAACTAATTATTTAAAATTTTGTTCCATATTAAGGGGGAAAAATTAGAGTAACTACTGTGTTTGCAGTGTGAGAGGAGAAGCATAACCAGAAGAGAAATATACAGCTAAAAGTGTTCAGAAATTCTGTACACCTTGTAGAAACATTATCTTGAAGAATTACAAAACAAAAGACAAGAAAACAGAAACTTTCAAATAGAAGCTAACAGTGAACAGTGGCAAAGTGTGCAGAAAAGTTAAGAAAACAGAGTACGGAAATACCCCCATTATTTTCTGAAATTGTCTTCTTTAAATGCCAAAACAAGTTTTAATAAACGGATGGCATCATTACAGGTTTTAGTTCTGTCAGAGAATATAGTCCTTGTTTCCTCTAGGGGTTATTTATCTATAGTCACAGAGCTTAGTACACCTACAACGGGAGACATATTTTCCCATCCCAGGAATGCAAAGTTTGGCCCATACAATTTAGTTCAGGCACAGAAATGTGAACAGAAATAAAAGAAATGCTTTAAAATCCATTTCATGTTTCTATCAGCTCTCTTGCTCTTTCCTTTTCCCAAGAAAATAGAATGTGCCAATGTGACAATGCTCCATCAAACTGAATACTTAAAATGGAAATAATAATAACAATCTTAAGCATGGAGCAGAAGTTAGTTGCTAACTGTTCCCTTCATACACTAGAAAGTGAAAAGTGAAAGTTGTTCAGTCGCGATGACTCTTTGCAAACCCATGGATTTCTCCATGGATTTTTCCAGGCCATAATACAGGGTGGGTAGCCGTCCCTTCTCCAGGTGTATCTTCCCAACCCAGGGACTGAACCCAGGTCTCCCACAATGCAGGCAGATTTTTTACCAGTTATCCACAAGGGGAGCCCAAGAATACTGGAGTGGGTAGCCTATCCCTTCTCCAGGGGATCTTCCCAATCCAGGAGTCGAACCAGTGTCGTCTGCATTGAAGGCAGATTCTTTACCAACTGAGTTATGAGGGAAGCCAGAAGAGACGAACATATTAAATTTGAGGCAAATAAAGGCTGTATTAGTGATTTTTAAAAAATGCTCTAAAGCATAGAAAGAAAAAAAGAAAAATAAAAGAAAATGAGTAGAATCAAAATCTCTGAGTGGATTAATACAAATTATAAATTTCTAGCCAGTTAATCATGAAAAAACAAGAAATTATTGATTAAAAATGTAAGAAATGAAAAGATCAGTTTTCATTCCAATCCCAAAGAAGGGCAATGCCAAAGGACACTCAAACTACTACACAATTGCACTCATTCCATATGATAGCAAAGTAATGCTCAAAATTCCCCAAGCTAGGCTTCAACAACATGTGAACTGAGAACTCACAGATGTTCAAGCTGGATTTAGAAAAGGCAGAGGAAATAGAGATCAAATGCCAACATGTGCTAGGTCATAAGAAAAGCAAGAGAAGGTTAGAAAACCGTTTGCTTCTGTTTCTTGACTATGCTAAAGTCTTTGGGTGGATCACAACAAACTGGAAAATTCCAAAAAATATGGGAATACCAGACCACCAGACCTGCCTCCTGAAAAATCTATATGCAGGTTAGGAAGCAAAAGTTAGAACCTGACATGAAACTATGGACTGTTTACAACTGGGAAAGGAGTATGTCAGGCTGTATATTGTCGCCCTGCTTATTTAACTTCTACACAGAATACACCATGTGAAATGCTGGGCTGGATGAAGCACAAGCTGGAATCAAGATTGCTATTAGAAATACCAACAATCTCACACATGCAGATGACACCACCATTATGGTAGAAAGTGAAGAGGAAGTAAAGAGGATCCTGATGAAGGTGAAAGAGGATAGTGAAAATGCTGGCTTAAAATTCAACATTCACAAAACTAAGATTGCAGCATTCGGTCCCATCACTTCATGACAAATAAATGGGGAAACAATGGAAACAGTGACAGACTTTATTTTCTTGAGTTCCAAAATCACTGCAAATGGTGACTGCAGGCCATCCATGAAATTAAAAGACTCGTGGCTCCTTGGAAGAAAACTTATGGCAAAACTAGCTAGCATATTCAAAAACAGAGACATTACTTTGCTGACAAAGGTCCATATCAGTTCAGTTCAGTCGCTCAGTCGTGTCCAACTCTTTGCAACCCCATCAATCGCAGCATGCCAGGCCTCCCTGTTCATCACCATCTCTCAGAGTTCACTCAGACTCACACCCATCGAGTCCATGATGCCATCCAGCCATCTCATCCTCTGTCGTCCCCTTCTCCTCCTGCCCCCAATCCCTCCCAGCATCAAAGTCTTGTCCAATGAGTCAACTCTTCACATGAGATGGCCCAAGTACTGGAGTTTCATCTTTAGCATCATTCCTTCCAAAGAAATCCCAGGGTTGATCTCCTTCAGAATGGACTGGTTGGATCTCCTTGCAGTCCAAGGGACTCTCAAGAGTCTTCTCCAACACTACAGTTCAAAAGCATCAATTCTTCGAGCGCTCAGCCTTCTTCACAGTTCAACTCACATCCATACATGACCACAGGAAAAACCATAGCCTTGACTAGACGGATAGTCAAAGCTATATTGTTTCCTGTAGTCATGTACAGATGTGAGAGTTGTACTATAAAGAAGGCTGAACACTAAAGAATTGATGCCTTTGAACTGTTGGAGAAGACTCTTTAGAGTCCCTTGGACTGCAAGGAGGTCAAATCAGTCAATCCTAAAGAAATCAACCCAGAATATCCACTGGAAGGACTATGCTGTAGTTGACACTCCAATACTTTGGCCACTTGATACAAATAGCTGACTCACTAGAAAAGACCCTGACTGGGAAAGATTGAAGGGGGGAGAAAAAGGGGAAGACAGAGGATGAGATGGTTGAATGGCATCACTGACTCAATGGACATGATTTTGAGCAAGCTCCAGGACTTTGGTGAAGGACAGGGAAGCCTGGTATGCTGCAGTCCATGGGGTTGCAGAGTCGGACATTACTGAGCAACTGAAGGACAACAACAAAAGAATGAAAGAGGGGCCTCACTTCAGAGATTAAACTGATATATATTTTTAAAGTGGTCAATGTTGTAATTTTCCTCATTCAAGGACTGTATTACATCTATCTTATTATTGTTTAATGTGAGTCAAATTTGTAGGTAAGTCTCCACTTCTATTCTCAGTATCACTTATTCCTTTTGCTTTCTGTAGTTCTCTCTTTTTTTCTTTTTTTTTAAATTCTTGGTAAATCCAGTGTCTTCCTTGTTTGCTCTAATGCTCTTTCCACATTCTTCTCAGTGTCTACAATGAGTTTTTTATTTCAGATTCTGTGTGCGGCTTTTGTCTTTTTTTTTTTTTTAACCTCTATATTCCCATTTAATTTATCTTATATTTTCCATTTCCTTTCTCACCATATTTTCATTATCCCTTAATCAATGAGCACATTTTTAATGTGGATCTTATTTTTGTCTTGTTTGTGAGTCACATTTTCTGGCTCCTTTGTCTGTTTAGCACTTTTTATTTGATACTAAACATTGTGTATATTACATTATTGATTGTCTGGATTTTGTTGTCTTCATTTAAAGATTCTAGAGTATGTTTTGTCAAGCATTTAAGTGCCTTGCAGATTGATTCAGTTGAAACTTATTTTTTCACTTTGCTGGAGCATGTATAGACTTTAGTCTCAGGCTGTGAATGTGTGAGAGTACTTTCAAGGTCTCTCCTGAATTAATCATGTGGTCTGCAATGCCCCTCCATCCACCAAGGTGAAACTTACAGATCTCTTAGCCATGAGTGAGCCCTGGAAATTTTCGGAAGTCTGTTTTACCATACTATATGTTTTTTGCCTGGCCTTATACAATTTTACCATATATTTTTTCAGATTATTTTTTACCCAAGCATTCAAGTTAACCCCTTTATAGATAGTCAGAGCTCTTTATCTGTGTACCTCCTTCCTCTCTGATACTCTTTCCCACAAATTTCTGTAGCCTTTGCCACCTGCATCCCCAGTCTGAATCTCCTTTAATTAGTGATACAGTGGTATTCTCCTCTCATGATAACCTCTCTGGCCCTCCAGGCTCAAAGTGTCTTGAGGAAACTATAGGATAATTCAAGGCATTCAATTCCTTTCTCTTTGGAATGTCAGTCTTGTGCTGTATAAAGTTTGATATCTGAAAATAATCTTGACCAGTTTTCAAGTAATTAATTTACATAAAGTATGTTTAGTACCAAGTATCACAGGAAGTATAAGTTTCTCCATTGACTAGGTAATTGCTCTATTTCTTTCTATTGCCAAAAATTCAATTTTTTAAGACAATTGGATTTTTGTTTCTTTTCCTCTATAGATTTTCAAAATTTACTTTTATTTTTTCTAAGTATAATGATCCACGTTAGTTTATAATTTATGATAACATCAATAGAAGACATTTTTGTGAATTGATATACTATAAGAAAGCCTTCCTCAGTGATCAATGCAAAGAAATAGAGGAAAACAACAGAATGGGAAAGACTAGAGATATCTTCAAGAAAACTAGAGATACCAAGAGAATATTTCATGCAAAGATGGGCTCAATAAAGGACAGAAATGGTATGGACCTAACAGAAGCAGAAGATATTAAGAAAAGGTGGCAAAATACACAGAAGAACTGTACAAAAAAGATCTTTGTGACCCCAATAGTCACGATGATGTTATCACTCACCTAGAGCCAGACATCCTGGAATATGAAGTCAAGTGGGCCTTAGAAAGCATCACTATGAACAAAGCTAGTGAAGGTGATGGCATTCCAGTTGAGCTATTTCAAATCCTGAAAGATGATGCTGTGAAAGTGCTGCACTCAGTATGCCAGCAAATTTGGAAAACTCAGCAGTGGCCACAGGACTGGAAAAGGTCAGTTTTCCTTCCAATCCCAAAGAAAGGCAATGCCAAAGAATGCTCAAACTACCACACAAATGCATTCACATCACCCACTAGTAAAGTGATGCTCAAAATTCTCCAAGCCAGTCTTTGGCAATATGTGAACCATGAACTTCCAGATGTTCAAGCTGGTTTTAGAAAAGGCAGAGGAACCAGAAATCAAATTGCCAACATCTGCTGCATCATGGAAAAAGCAAGAGAGTTCCAGAAAAACATCTATTTCTGCTTTATTGACTATGCCAAATCCTTTGACTGTGTGGATCACAATAAACTGTGGAAAATTCTTAAGGAGATGGGAATACCAGATCATCTGACCTGCCTCTTGAGAAATCTATATGCAGGTCAGGAAGCAACAGTTAGAACTGGACATGAAACAGTCTGGTTCCAAATGGGAAAAGGAGTACGTCAAGGCTGTATATTGTCACACTGCTTATTTAACTTCTTTTTTTTTAATTAAATTTATTTTTTTAATTACAATACTGTATTTGTTTTGCCATACATTGACACGAATCAGCCATAGGTGAACACAATCTCCCAATGCCAAAGCCCCCTCCCACCTCCCACCCCACATCCTCTCCCTGAATCATCCCGTGCACCCGCCCCATGCGTCCTGCATCCTGCACTGAACACAGACTGGTGCTTCATTCTTACAAGATAGTATACATGTTTCAATGCCGTTCTCCCAAATCATCCCACCCTCTCCCTCTCCCTCAGAGTCCAAAAGTCCGTTCTATACCTCTGAGTCTCTTTTGTTGTCTCACATAGAGGGTCTTCATTACTATCCTTCTAAATTCCATATATACGTGTCAGTATACTGTATTGGTGTTTTTCTTTCTGGCTTACTTCACTCTGTATAATCGGCTAACTTCTATGCAGAGTACATCATGAGAAATGCTAGGCTGGAAGAAGCACAAGCTGGAATCAAGATTGCTGGGAGAAATATCAATAACCTCAGATATGCAGATGACACCACCCTTATGGCAGAAAGTGAAGAGGAACTAAGAAGCCTCTTGATAAAAGTGAAAGTGGAGAGTGAAAAAGTTGGCTTAAAGCTCAGCATTCAGAAAATGAAGATCATGGCATCTGGCCCCATCACTTCATGGGAAATAGATGGGGAAACAGTGGGAACAGTGGCTGACTTTATTTTTCTGAGCTCCAAAATCACTGCCAATGGTGACTCCAGCCATGAAATTAAAAGATGCTTTTCCTTGGAAGGAAAGTTATGACCAACCTAGACAGCATATTCAAAAGCAGAGACATTACTTTGCCAACAAAGGTCCATCTAGTCAAGGCTATGGTTTTTCCAGTGGTCATGTATGGATATGAGAGTTGGACTATAAAGAAAACTGAGCGCCAAAGAATTGATGCTTTCAAACTGTGGTGTTGTAGAAGACTGTTGAGAGTCCCTTGGACTTCAAGGAGATCCAACCAGTCCATCCTAAAGGAGATCAGTCCTGGAAGGACTGCCATTGAAGCTGAAGCTCCAGTACTTTGGCCACCTGATGAGAAGAGCTGACTCATTTGAAAAGAACCTGGTGGGAAAGACTGAGGTCATGAGGAGAAGGGGACGACAGAGGATAAGATGGTTCAGTAGACATGGGTTTGGGTAGTCTCCGGGAGTTGGTGATGGACAGGGAGGTTGGCATGCTGCAGTCCATGAGGTCACAAAGAGTTGGACACGACTTAGTGACTGAACTGAACTGAACTAAATTATTACTTGTTAATTGATAAAACATGCTTTCTTCATATTTATGGTGCTCTATGTTCTTGCAGAATTAGTGATTTCCTACTCTGATCGAGCATAATTTCTGGAAATTTCTGTGGCCTAGGATGTAGGTGTAATCCTCCAGATAGTATTTGTATTGTTGCTAATAGGGATACAAGGAAGCTCTTGGCCCAGGACCAGTCTAAATTAACTTCAAGATTTGCAGTTTTATTGAGCAACAACTGATGTGCATTATGTACACAGATCTGTGGGAGGACCATCTCAGTGCTGTAACTTCTCAAGGAATTTTATACTCCTATATAACTCAGCACCAAGGCTATTTTATTTGTATAATCTTGTATGTCATAGGAAAAGTCAGATTTATTTCTGAATTACTTTTTAATCCCCAGTTGCATATGCTTCATATTCTTCCTTCCATATGCCTCAAGACCCCTTAAAAGTATACTCAAGTTTCACAGATTTTGCAAGTATGTTCAGAGTTAAAGCTATTTCAATCCTGATTTCCTCAGTAGTTCCTTACTTTAACTGATATGTTCATCAGGTAGTTTGGTTCCTTTGATACACATGTACAGTAACATATAGTTAAAATGTTAGAAAATATGAACCCCATTCCCAATAAATTTGAGCACCAGTTTAAAAAAAGAAGCTATTTAAAATGTGGATGAACCACAAGAAGAGGAAAGATCCAGTTTCCACATCTGAAGAACTAATGAAGACATTCAAGAGAAGGTATTTGCAGGGACATGTTTCCAGATGAAACAATACCCATACAATATAAAAGGAAAAAATAGATTAAAAATAGGAAATATTCAAATGATGAGCCTAGGAAAAATGATATTTCTAAAAGAGGGCATACAGATGGAGTGGAAGCAAATTATTTAAAGCATTTTTAATATTAATTTATTTTTAATTAATTGGTAACTGGTTTACAATATTGATTTGATTTCTGTCATACACCAACATGAATCACCACTATGGAAGACAGAATGGAGATTCCTTAAAAAAACTAGAAGGTAAACCACCATATGACCCAGTAACACCACTTCTAGGCATTTATCCTAAGGAAAACAAAACTGAAAAAGACACATGTACCCCAATGTTCATTAAAGCAAATATTTTTGTTTTAATTCTGATATATGGAAAATATTAACCCTGAAACAGAAATTATATATTATGCTTACAAAAATAACTGAAAATCAAATCAACTGTGCAAAACTTGGAGAGATTTTCAAATATTAAAAAAAGTGCAATCATTGAACAGAAAATATCAACAATAAAGGCAAAATCCAATTCATCCTAGTCTTCTCTAATATATCAAATATATACAAGTATAGTAAAGAGTTGTATAGGTTTAAGAAAAAATGTTAGAATTGGGAATTATATGCTATTTATAGAATTTGAATATATATAAAGTATACACTTCCTGACTTGTCTGGTGGCTCAGACGGTAAAGCGTCTACAATGTGGGAGACCTGGGTTCGATCCCAGGGTCAGGAAGATTCCCTGGAGAAGGCAATGGCAACCCACTCCAGTACTCTTGCCTGGAAAATCCCATGGATGGAGGTCCTTGGTGCAGGCTACTGTCCATGGGGTCGCAAAAAGTCGGGCACGACTGAGCAACTTCACTTCCACTTTCACTTTCAAAGTATATACACCACATATTTTGAAGTTATATACACGGTAATTTAATGCTGGAATATGAAACCATAGAAAAGAAGCCATCCTATAATCAACACAGAGTAGAGGTATATTTTATTTTTAAATATCCCATTGCTCCAACATTTATGGGTTTCTATCAGTCACAGGTAGTCATTAACCTCTCTCTCTCCACTGTAGACAGAATACCCAGGAAAAACAAATTAGTAAAAATAAAGATCTGAATAACTTAATAAGGAAACTATATGTAACTGATATAGAACACTCTCCAAAACAACGTAATAACTTTTTCCAAGTTAGCATGTAACTTTCACCAATGTAAGTCCTATCCTGAATCATAAGAAGGCCTTAACCTATTTCAAAGAATTGAAATCAAGCAGATAACTAGGTAAATTGCAAATAAAATAATTTAGAAAGTGTCTTTATTGAAATAAGACTCATAATCAAGAAAATATTACTTACAGGGTGTTTATAGAAGAAACTAAAATCCAGTAATTCATCAAATTGCATTTCCATAGATGTTTTATACTATATGTGAAAGATCACCTTCTACATAAAGAATAATGGAGTTCAAATACCAAAATGCAAAATGCTTTATTTTTGTCTTCTGTACACATTCTTCACTCTGAACCTATGAATATTTTAACAGACCAAAAGAAATAACCATATAGGCCCCTACTATGAAAATAGTCAACCTTCTTTCTTATTTTGCAATCATGACTGTCTCAATTCTTGGTTACTATCCCACACCAAAATATTGTTATATTAATGAAGTCATTTAGAAATATTATTTATGGTCAATTTGGCACATTAATTCAAATATATTATTAAGTATGTCATTTCATCATGCAAGAGAAAAAAATATTCTAGATCAATCAAGAAGACAATTGATCTTACTCTGATGTGGAATTCCCTATTTTAAAGAAGGAAACATTATTAATGCCTGCCTTTTCATAATTATAGATTAGGCAGGTAGGTAGAAAAATTTTCCAAATCTATATAAAAGTCAATTATGAGTTTGCCATAGAGTTAGAATTTCTATAACATTGTGATTTCTTTAAATAGAGTTCCCTGCTGAGTGTCAACAACAACAACAAAAATCTCTACTTATAGTTTACATAAAGTAATCCAAAGATTTATTGATAGCTATAATTGCATTGTCAAGATCATAATATTTGGCAAAAGACTGTCTAACATAAACTTATAAATAAAATTCTTTACTCATTTGAAAATGTAATATCAAACAACTCTCTTTAATATTAGTTCTTTCTTATAAAATCAGAAATCAGAACAACCTATCAAAACTCTGTGGTATACATTTCAAATGCTTGTTTGATTGAACTGGCTGTCACAGCAGGATTTTTTTAATAGACACTTTAGAATAATTTTCTCTCTTTGGTGAAGAATATTTTAGCAGTAATATAACAGAAACAGCAGTGCTGGCTTTCTAATCAATAGGCAAATACATTTCCTTCCTCTAGCCCTCATTCCCCCACATTTCATGCCAACATACAATAGTAATGGAAGTGTGCCTTTCTGATGTTCAGAGGATTTATACAACTTACTGGCATCCATTTTGGGAAATATAACAATTATATTAAAAAGTGTATTAGGCTATGAAATAGAATGGCAAGAACAACAAAGGCCAAAACATCCGAACACTTCCAAGGTGGGATCATAAGTTGTATTAATTCTCTCATTCTCAACTTCGTATTTAGTAAAAGTATTATAGTAATGAGTTATTACATTTAAATGAACTCTACAAGGTAAGTCTATAGCATACTGCCCGGCAAGCATCAGGTAACAAACAAAAGTCCATTTCCTCCATCTTATTTTCTTCTGGATTGTAAATCAGAATATTAAGGTAAGAGTAATATTAGCATATTCTATATAGGGGGAAATCTAGTCTAATTTAAAATGTCTAACATTTATCCTGCCATTAAAAATCCAGGTGTGTGTGTGAGTATATATATATATATATATATATATATATATAGAAGTAAAGTTGCTCAGTCGTGTCCAACTCTTTGTGACCCTGTGGACTGTAAACTACTAGGCTTCTCTGTCCATGGGATTCTCCAGATAAGAATACTGGAGTGGGTTGCCATTTCCTTCTCCAGGGGATCTTCCTGACCCAGGGATCAAACCCGGGTCTCCCGCATTGGAGGCAGACACTTTAACCTCTGAACCACCAAGGAAGCCCATATATATATATGTGTGTGTGTGTGTGATATATATATATATACACACACACACATACACACACACACATATATATATATATTTGTTTTGAGTTCTTACTGTATGCCAAGTACTGTTCTAGGGTTTTGAGATACTGAACTATATATATATATATATTTCGTTGTTTTGTTTTGTTTTCAAGTCAGCGCCTTCATAGAGCTTACCATATAACAAGGCAGAGGAATAATCAACAGTAGACAGAATAAATAAGTTAACTGTATGGTATGATAGAACATCCCTTGGACTATAGGAAACAGAAAAAAACAGGAAAAGAGAAGTAATTCAGAACAATAAGTAACCTATTTGAAAGTGTGATTAGAGTCAACTCATTGCAAAAATGATGTTAGGGCTACCATCTGAAGAAGTAAGGAGTTGACCATGTAGGTATTTGAGGGAAGAGCTTTCTAAGCAGAAGGGCAAGATCGTGTAAAGGCCCAAAAGCAGAAGATAACTGGAATATTTAAGAAGTCAGTGTAGCTGAAACAGTGTGAGCAATATGAAACAAGAAAGCCAAAGAGAAAGAAAAGTGGGATACCAAAATGCATAAGGTCTTTGAAGGCCATTGCAAGAAAGTTAATGCTTTTATTAGTGAAATGTAGAGTGAATGTAGGGTTCTGTACAGAGGAGTGTGATGATCTGATTGCCAGACATTTTAAAAGAGTCACTTGAGCGGCTTTGGTTGGAATAGACAGTAAGAAGACAGGCAGGCATCAGGGAAGCAGTTTAAGAGGCTATTGCAATAATCCAGGTAATAGAAGATGGACATTCAGACTAAGTTGTATCATGAATGTGGACAGAGTCCTAATATCAAACAGCATAGGAAATTTAACAAGTAAAGGAACCATAGGCCCTGCTTCCACAAGGTTTGAATCAAGTTTCTTAATTTCATCACCAAAATATACTCAGCTGAATGATATACAATTGTCAGTTTTGTAGGTAAAATCTGTCCAGTTTCTACAGTTTCATATTGTTCAGCCTCATGAATTTCATGAGTACAGGGCTTTTAGTCTGTTTTGTTCTTTGCTATGTCTCCCGGGCCTACAAACAAGGCCTGGCTTTTAGTAGAAGCTTAAGAAAGATCTGTTTAATAGATAAACAAGTTTAATTTTTAAAATGGGCTTAATGCAACATTGAATTTTGTTATGGTAATTATTCATTTATTTAGTCTTTCTACATTTATTGAATATCTAGTACATGTCAGACTCCGAACTAGCTACTGGGGAGATGGAGAAATATAAAACATTCCACACATTCAAGGAACTTTCTGGTGTGTGAGAGACACAAATAAATAACAGGTATTGCTACAGGGTGTTTATCATACAAGTGTTTTGGAAATACAGAGGGGAATGGTTAACTCTGCCTAGGAAAGCTATATACATTTTAATAAACAGTGACATGTGAGTTGGTCTTGACAGATAAATATTATTTCAAGAGGCAAAGAATAAAAAAAAGTCAGTATAATTTAAAGATAGTTACAGCAGGAATTGCCATGGTCAGACTGATTTATGGAAATATTTCATGCCATTCATTATTTAACAACAACAAAGCAGGAAAGTTGCAGAGTAACCCATGTCACAATCTAGATCTTCTAAATAAACACAAAGCTTCACTGTCTTTATGCAAAGACAATGTCCAATGGGAGGTGGGGGGTGTTGCTGAGAGGGGGGGAGGGATAGGAAGAGAGCTTTCTTAATGATAACAGGATCCCTGAAATTTCTAGTTAGGTAAATATATGCAGTTTGAACATTTCAGTGCAATCCTTGCAGAGGAATATTCCAAGCTGACCTATTTAGGGAACAAGCTGAAATCAACGATAAACTGGGTAAAATTTTTTCTTTCAAGAAAGACTGTGTAGGCTACCAAAATAGAATGGGGAGGAAAGAACAGGATAGGAAATAAAAGAGAGTGGGGGGGTAGTGGCGGGGGGGGCTACTTTGGACTTATCCTCATAAATCGAGAACGCTTCAAGTTCAGTCTGATGTCATTTGTACTTTATCTCCTTGTATTTTCACTCTTTGTTAACTGAGAGCTCTTCTAGAAAATCGTGTATTTGATTTTAAATCTATTGACCTGACTGTCAAAGATTCCTGATAAAAAGCTTTGTGTTGTAAGACAAGCACACCTGTACAGACCATGTGCTTGCTTTTCACTTAATGCCATTCATCCATAAAGTTGTTATTAAAATCAAACAAGTTCCATGTGTGGGTGGGAGACAGAAAATTCCTCAAGGCAAATAACATAGTCATGAATGATACTCAACTCAGTACACAACCGTTCTTTAGAAATAGGTTATATTCCGGTATTTTGTATGTGCTGACTAAAGAGGACAAAACAAACACTGTAGAGAGCTAACAATGCAAAGTAATTACTCCTCTATCCAGCTTATCTGGAAGGGCAGGAGCAGGGCCAGGGCAAGTAGGTAGGTGGACAAGTAATCTATCAAACAAAATGAATATGGGAAGAAAATCATGTCAGAGAAATGATTACAAAGTTAGATTACT
The DNA here is from genome assembly GCA_917880005.1 of Nanger dama. NCBI lineage: Eukaryota > Metazoa > Chordata > Mammalia > Artiodactyla > Bovidae > Nanger > Nanger dama. Next base: position 11,449,996 of record CAKJTW010000054.1, on the reverse strand, counting down.
TTTTCTGCTACTGTGATGTCTATTTCTGTTTTCAGAGGCACTGTAGTCAGAGGAACTAGAAGAGAAAAAGGTCAAGTGTCTATGGATGCTGCAAAGTACTTAGGTATCTTTCCTAAGGTGATAGAGAGACAAGAGAAAACAGATTTAACTTTTTTCTTCCAATTTCAACCTTAGGCCCTAATCCTATAAAACTTCATCCTTTAGATGATTTCTTCAGTGACCAGCACAAAATAGCTGACAAGGTTGCTAAGTAATAAAACTTCATTTTCTAGGAATAACACTATATCAAGCTCTTTCACAAACTATAATCATTTTTAAATGTTGATAATGTTTGTAATCACTTAGGCACATTTCAGTCACATAGGAGGAATTTCACCCATAATTATGATCCTTGGAGAGGTCAAGATTCTATACCTTTTCAGTGGTAAGAAATATCAAATATGTTCAAAGTTTAAAAGCCCAAACAGGAAATAATTCATTTATTCTTTCAATAAATGCTTACCTACTAAACGCTTCTTTTGAGCTGGGTATGGGCAGTATTGTTTATGTATTAAGATTGGTAAAAGATGGACATAGTTAACAGTGTTTATATCATAGCATAAGTATTTAAGAGAGAGAGGTGCTAGAACACAGTGGAGCATATAGTGTTCAAACAATGAAGATGAAAGAAATCAGGAACAATCTGTATGATGCTAATGCCTAAGCAAATGTTTAAAAAAAATTTTTTTAATTGGAGGATAATTATTTTACAATATTGGGTTGGTTTCTGCTATACATCAACATGAACCAGCCATATGTTTAAATATCCCCCTCCCTCTTGAACCTCCCTCCCACCTCACAGGGAACTGGGCTGATCCCCCTTTGTCATACATCAAATTCCCACTGGCTCTCTATTTCACATAAGGAGATGTATATGCTTCCATGCTGCTCTCTCAGTTTGTCCCACCCTCTCCTTCCGTCTGTGTCCATAAGTCTGTTCTCTATGTCTGTGTCTCTGAGCAAAACCTTTAAGAGTAACTATGATGTGGTAATGAGGAAGAACGGTAGGGAAGCACATTAGAGACAAAGGAAATAACACAAAGAGGGGATTCGAGGCAAGTCCCAAATTTATGAAAAATAATAAACAGTTGAAAAAATAAGATAAACCTTAAGTGACACATGTGAAGATCTCTAGCTAAGAAGCAGATTCTTTATCCTATTAGTTTTGGGGAAAGGTCATAAAAATTAAATAAACTGGCATTCTAGAAATTGTTTGTGTGTATGTGTGTTTGTGTGCTTTAAAGGAAAAGCTCTCATATGGTAATATGAGCACTGGGGTGAATCTAGAAGTAGAAAGGCCACTTTGGGATTTCAACAATTTAGGAAATAAGGCTTTTGAGAGAAAGCTCTACCTGCTCAACCTATATTTCTTCCCATATCTACATTTTATGTCCGCTATTAGGAATATCTAAATCTAGTTTGGGAAATCATTTGGATTCAGATACAGGCTTCAGCACTATGTGAACTGTGAACATCCAGATGTTCAAGCTGGTTTTAGAAAAGGCAGAGAAACCAGAAATCAAATTGCCAACCTTCACTGGATCATCAAAAAGGAAGAGAGTTCCAGAAAAACATCTACTTCTGCTTTATTGACTATGCCAAAGCCTTTGACTGTGTGGATCACAATGAACTGTGGAAAATTCTGGAAAGAGAAGGAAACACCAGGCCACCTGACCTGCCTTTTGAAAAACATATATGCAGGTCAGGAAGCAACAATTAGAACTGGACACGGAAGAACATACTGGTTCCAAATAGGAAAAGGAGTACCTCAAGGCTGTATATTGTCACCCTGCTTATTTAACTTATATGCAGAGTACATCATGAGAAATACTGGGCTGGAAAGAAGCAAAAGCTGGAATCAAGATTGCCAGGAGAAATATCAATAACCTCCGATATGCAGATAACACCACCCTTATCGCAGAAAGTGAAGAGGAACTAAAAAACCTCTTGCTGAAAGTGAAAGAGGAGAATGAAACAGTTGGCTTAAAGCTCAACATTCAGAATATGAAGATCATGGCATCTGGTCCCAACACTTCATGTCAAATAGATGGGGAAACAGTGGAAACTGTAGCAGACTTTATTTTGGGGGCTTCAAAATCACTGCAGATGGTGACTGCAGCCATGAAATTAAAAGATGCTTTTCCTTGGAAGGAAAGTTATGTCCAACCTAGATAGCATATTCAAAAGCAGAGACATTACTTTGCCAACAAAGGTCTGTATAGTCAAGGGTATGGTTTTTCCTGTGGTCATGTATGGATATGAAATTTGGACTGTGAAGAAAGCTGAGCACTGAAAAATTGATGCTTTTGAACTGTGGTATTGGAAAAGACTCTTGAGAGTCCCTTGGACTACAAGGAGATCCAACCAGTCCATTCTAAAGGAGATCAGTTCTGGGTGTTCTTTGGAAGGACTGACACTGAAGCTGAAACTCCAATACTTTGGCCACCTCATGTGAAGAGTTGACCCATTGGAAAAGACTCTGATGCTGGGCGGGATTAGGGGCCGGAGGAGAAGGGGACGACAAAGGATGAGATGGCTGGATGGCATCACCGACTCGATGGACATGAGTATGGGTGAACTCCGGGAGTTGGCGACTGAACTAAACTTCTACTTGAAAACAATTTTTCATGTTAAATTTAAACTTTTGACATCTTGCTTTATAATCTTTACAACTTCTCTTAAGGAAGACATTATCTAGCCTGGTTGGGAGGAAAGTACAATAACTTCAACACATCATATCTATAGGAGTCGAGGAAGCACAGTTGCTGACAGTTCACTATATACTCCTTATCATACCTCTTCCTATATTTACTGATGTACCATTTCATACTTTAAATTCCTTAAAGGTTGAAACTTTATCTTGTCACTCTCAACTTCCTAGGGTCTGGGTCATTTGTAGCAGGTAGTCAGTAAGGTGTATAAGAATATGTGAGAAAGAATAAGATATTCAATACAGGGTCCTGAAATGATTCATAATTTGAAAGATAAATATAAGCATACATTATTTAAAAAGAAATATTTCATCTCGGAGTCAGAAAGATGCCAGAGGAATAGGACGGGGAGACCACTTTCTCCCTCACTAATTCATCAAAAGAACATTTCAGCGCTGAGTAAATTCCACAAAACAACTTCTGAATGCTGGCAGAGGACATCAGGCATCCAGAAAAGCAGATCACTGGCTTCAAAACCAGGTAGGAAAAAATATAAAAGATGAAAAAAGAGACAAAGGAGGTAGGGAGAGAGATCCATCCTGGGAAGGGAATCTCATCCCAGGAAGAGACTCTTAAAAAGCCAAACACCAGGAAACATTTTCGCAGCCGAGTCTGTGGCAAGCCTTGGAAGCACAGAGGGCAACATAACACGAAGGGAAAATAAATAATTAAAACCAACAGATTACAAGCCCAACAGTAAATCCCCCAGCGGAAAGAGCAGTGCAGACGCCTGCATCCACCACTAGCAAGTGGGGGTTGGGCAGGGGAGGAGCGGGAGGCACAAGCAGCAGTGCTTTCTCAGAATCAGGCCGTGGGAGACGCGGGCTACAGTGCCTTTTTGAGAATCAGGCCATAATGCCCCACGCGTGGCCAGAGCGAACTAACTTGGGCTAGCAAACCAGACTGTGGGATAGCTACCATGCAAAACACTCGAACATAAGACACTGCCAGGACCGTGCACAGAACAAAAAATGGATCGGAAATAGCCGGCTGCAGACCATCCCCCTCCGGTGACAGGGAAGCCAGAGCCTTAAGGGCTGGAAGGGGGCAATCGCAACCCAAGAGAGACACTACCTACCAAATTGCAAGCAGGTTTCTTTGCTAACTAAGACTTCTGGGGGCTCTGGACAGTCATCATCTACCTGAGAAGGAGCCCCAGCAGTACTCCCAGAAAACTGAGCAGCACAGAAAGGCCACAAGTCGCAGCGATTGCGCTCGCCAAACTCCCTAGCTACTAGGACCTGGGAAGGGCACAAAACGTGTGCCCAATCAAATCTGCGCCTCGGAGGGCTTCCTGAGCGCCGAGCCTGAGTGGCTTAGACCGGGGAGGTGCATGAACCCTAGGGCCAGCCTCAGACGGTTACCCGGTGGAGCGACATAGAGCCTGAGCAGTGTGCTCCACAAGCAGGGGCAAGCCCAGCGTAGAGTCCACCACCGCCCTCCCTGTATCAAGATGGAAATCAGACACTGAAGAGACCAGCAAACAGAGGAAGTCAAACAGAGGGAAATGCCTTGGTAGTGACCCCACACAGCCCACAACACCAAAGAAAGGGCCAGATATACCTTTACTACTTTTATGATCAACCTTCCCCCTGCCCTTTGAGTTGAAGTGGATGCGTGATTTTTTTTCTTTTTAAATTTTATTTTTCTTTTCTTTTTCATCTTTTTTAACTTTCTTAAATTTTTAAGTCCTCTATTTCTCTAATTATTATTTTTATAACCTATTATTACTTTTCAAAAAAAAAAAAACCCTATTTTTAAAGCAAATGCTGTATATAGTCTTTTGTGGTGGATGTTGTTTCTTTTAATAATTCTTGTGGCTTTTGTTATTGTTGTTGTTGTTTCTCCTTCTTCTTTTCTTTAATATTGTATTTTTGAAAATCCAATCTCTACTCTAGATTTTTAATCTTTGCATTTTGGTATTTGTTGTCTATTTTGTACATTTAAAAGCCCAATCTTTAGTACACAATTTTATCTGAAAGTGAGATTACTGGCTTGATCACTCTCTCCTCCTTTGGACCCTCCTTTTTCTCCACCAGGTGGCCTCTGTCTCCTCCCTCCCCCTTCTCTTCTCTACCCAACTCTGAATTTCTGTGTGTTCCAGAAGGTGGAGAACACTCAGGGAACTGGTTACTGGCCGGATCTGTCTCCCTCCTTTTCATTTCCCTCTTTTATCCCCCTGGCAACCTCTGTCTACTTCCTCCCTCTCCTCTTCCCTATATAACTCTGTGAACACCTCTGAGAGGTCCAGACTGTGGAGCACACATAAGGAAGTGATTACTGGCTAGCCTGCTCTCTCTTCTTTTGATTCCATCTCATCTCATTCCAGTCACCTCTAACTACCCCCCTCCCTCTTCTCTTCTCCATGTAACTCAGGGAACCTCGATGGGTGACTCTCAAAGTGGAGAAATCTTTCATCGTTAACCTAGATGTTTTAACATCAGTGCTGTATAGATGGAAAAGTCCTGAGGCTACTGTAAAAATAAAACTGAAAGCCAGAATCAGGAGGCTTAAGTCCAAATCCTGAGAAAATCAGGGAAATCCTGAATACAGGGAACATTATTCGATAGGAGCTCATCAAACACCTCCACACATACTGAAACCGAGCACCACCCAAGGGCCAACAAGTTCCAGAGCAAGACACACCACACAAATTCTCCAGCAACACAAGAACTCTCCCCTGAGCTTCAATATACAGGCAGCTCAAAACTACTCCAAAACCATTGACATCTCATAACCCATTACTGGACACTTCACAGCACTCGAGAGAGAAGAAATCCAGCTCCACCCACCAGAACTCCAACACAAGCCTCCGTAATCAAGAAACCTTGACAAGCCACTGATATAACCCCACACACAGTGAGGAAGCCCCATAATAAAGAGAACGACACAAATTCCCAGAATATAGAAAGGCCACCCCAAACGCAGCAATATAACCAAGATGAAGAGACAGAGGAATACCCAGCAGGTAAAGGAACAGGAGACATGCCCACCACACCAAACAAAAGAGGAAGAGATAGGGAATCTACTTGAGAAAGAATTCCGAATACTGATAGTGAAAATGATCCAAAATCTTGAAATCAAAATGGAATCACAGATAAATAGCCTGGGGTCAAGGATTGAGAAGATGCAAGAAAGGTTTAACAAGGACCTAGAAGAAATAAAAGAGTCTACATATAATGAATAATGCAATAAATGAGATCAGAAACACTCTGGAGGCAATAAATAGTAGAATAACGGAGGTAGAAGATAGGATTAGTGAAATAGAAGATAGAATAGTAGAAATAAATGAATCAGCAAAGAAAAAAGAAAAATTAAGAGAAATGAGGACAACCTCAGAGACCTCCAGGACAATATGAAATGCTCCAACATTCGAATTATAGGAGTCCCAGAAGAAGAAGACAAAAAGAAAGACTATGAGAAAATACTTGAGGAGATAATAGTTGAAAACTTCCCTAAAATGGGGAAGGAAATAATGACCCAACTGCAAGAAACTCAGAGAGTTCCAAACAGGTTAAACCCAAAGTGAAACACCCCAAGACATATATTAATCAAATTAACAAAGACCAAACACAAAGAACAAATATTAAAAGTGGCAAGGGAAAAAAACAAATAATACACAAGGGGATCCCCATAAGAATAACTGCAGATCTTTCAATAGAAACTCTTCAGGTCAGGAGGGAATGGCAAGACATACTTAAAGTGATGAAAGAAAATAATCTACAGCCCAGACTACTGTACCCAGCAAGGATCTCATTCAAATATGAAGGAGAAATCAAAAGCTTTACAGACAAGCAAAAGCTGAGAGAATTCAGCACCACCAAACCAGCTCTCCAACAAATGCTAAAGGATAGACTTTAGACAGGAAACACAAAAAGGGTGTATAAACCCGAACCCAAAACCCAAGTAAATGGAAACAGGATCATACTTATCAATAATTACCTTAAACATAAATGAGTTGAATGCCCCAACCAAAAGGCAAAGACTGGCTGAATGGATACAAAAACAAGATCCTTATATATGCTGCCTACAAGAGACCCACCTCAAAACAACGGACACATACAGATTGAAAGTGAAGGGTTGGAAAAAGATATTCAATGCAAATAGAGACCAAAAGAAAGCAGGAGTAGCAATACTCATATCTGATAAAATAGATTTTAAAACAAAGGCTGTGAAAAGAGACAAAGAAGGCCAGTACATAATGATTAAAGGATCAATCCAAGAAGAAGATATAACAATTATAAATATATATGCACCCAACATAGGTGCACCACAATATGTAAGACAAATGTTAACAAGCATGAAAGGGGAAATTAATAATAACACAATAATAGTGGGAGACTTTAAAAATAATAATAATAATAGTGGGAGACTTTAATACCCCACTCACACATATGGACAGATCAACCGAACTGAAAATTAACAAAGAAATGCAAACTTTATGATACAATAGACCAGTTAGACCTAATTGATATCTATAGGACATTTCACCCCAAAACAATGAATTTCTCCTTTTTCTCAAGTGCTCACGAAACCTTTTCCAGGATAGATCACATCCTGGGCCATAAATTTAACCTTGATAAATTCAAAAAAATCGAAATCATTCCAAGCATCTTTTCTGACCATGAGGCACTAAGATTATATCTTAATTACAGGAGAAAAACTATTAAAAATTCACACATTTGGAGGCTGAACAATACTCTTCTGAATAACCAACAAATCACAGAAGAAATCAAAAAGAAATCAAGATATGCATAGAAACATATGAAAATAAAAACACAACTACCCAAAACCTGTGGAACACTATAAAAGCAGTGCTAAGAGGAAAGTTCATAGCAATACAGGCATACCTCAAGAAACAAGAAAAAAGTTAAATAAATAATCCAACTCTACACCTAAAGCAACTAGAAAAGGAAGAAATGGAGAACCCCAGAGTTAGTAAAAGGAAAGAAATCTTTAAAATTAGGGCAGAAATAAATGCAAAAGAAACAAAAGAGACCATAGCAAAAATAAACAAAGCAAAAAGCTGGTTCTTTGAAAGGATAAATAAAATTGACAGACCACTAGCCAGACTCATCAAGAAACAAAGAGAAAAAAATCAAATCAATAAAATTAGAAATGAAAATGGAGAGATCACGACAGACAACACAGAAATACAAAGGATCATAAGAGACTATCAGCAATTATATGCCCATAAAATGGACAATGTGGAAGAAATGGACAAATTCTTACAAAAGTACAACATTCCAAAACTGAACCAGGAAGAAATAGAAAATCTTAACAGACCCATCACAAGCATGGAAATTGAAACTGTAAATCAGAAATCTTCCAGCAAAAAAAAGCCCAGGTCCAGACGGCTTCACAGCTGAATTCTACCAAAAATTTCGAGAAGAGCTAACACCTATCTTACTGAAAGTCTTCCAGAAAACTGCAAAAGAAGGTAAACTTCCAAACTCATTCTATGAGGCCACCATCACCCTAATACCAAAACCTGACAAAGACACCACAAAAAAAGAAAACTACAGGCCAATATCACTGATGAACATAGATGCAAAAATCCTTAACAAAATTCTAGCAATCAGAATACAACAACACATCAAAAAGATCATACACCATGACTAAGTGAGCTTTATCCCAGGGATGCAAGGATTCTTCAATATCCACAAATCAAACAATGTACTTCACCACATTAACAAATTGAAAAATAAAAGTCATATGATTATCTCAATAGATGCAGAGAAGGCCTTTGACAAAATTCAACATCCATTTATGATAAAAACTCTCCAGAAAGCAGGAATAGAAGGAACATACCTCAACATAATAAAAGCTATATATGACAAACCCACAACAAAAATTGAAAGCATTTGCCCTAAAGTCAGGAACAAGACAAGGGTGTCCACTTTCACCACTACTATTCAATATAGTTCTGGAAGTTTTGGCCACAGCAATAAGAGCAGAAAAATGAATAAAAGGAATCCAAATTGGAAAAGAAGAAGCAAACCTCTCACTGTTTGAAGATGACATGATCCTCTACATAGAAAATCCTAAAGACTCCACCAGAAAACTACTAGAGCTAATCAATGAATATAGTAAAGTTGCAGGATATAAAATCAATGCACAGAAATCCCTTGCATTCCTATACACTAATAATGAGAGCATAGAAAAAGAAGTTAAGGAAACAATTCCGTTCACCATTGTAATGAAAAGAATAATATACTTAGGAATACATCTACCTAAAGAAACTAAAGACCTATATATCAAAAACTATAAAACATTGATGAAAGAAATCAAAGAGGACACTAATAGATGGAGAAATATACCATGTTCATGGATCAGAAGAATCAATATAGTGAAAATGAGTATACCACCCAAAGCCATCTACAGATTTAATGCAATCCCTATCAAGCTACCAATGGTATTTTTAACAGAACTAGAACAAATAATTTCAAGATTTGTATGGAAATACAAAAAACTCAAAGAGCCAAAGCAATCTTGAGAAAGAAGAATGGAACTGGAGGAATCAACTTGCCTGACTTCAGGCTCTACTACAAAGCCACTGTCATTAAGACAGTATGGTACTGGCACAAAGACAGAAATATAGATTAATGGAACAAAATAGAAAGCCCAGAGATGAATCCACACACCTATGGACACCTTATCTTTGACAAAGGAGGCAAGAATATACAATGGAGTAAAGACAATCTCTTTAACAAGTGGTGCTGGGAAAACTGGTCAACCACTTCTAAAAGAATGAAACTAGATCACTTTCTAACACCACACACAAAAATAAACTCAAAATGGATTAAAGATCTAAATGTAAGACCAGAAACTATAAAACTCCTAGAGGAGAACATAGGCAAAACACTCTCCGACATAAATCACAGCAGGATCCTCTATGATCCACCTCCCAATATACTGGAAATAAAAGCAAAAATAAACAAATGGGATCTAATTAAAATTAAAAGCTTCTGCACAACAAAGGAAACTATAAGCAAGGTGAAAAGACAGCCTTCTGAATGGGAGAAAACAATAGCAAATGAAGCAACTGACAAACAACTCATCTCAAAAATATACAAGCAACATATGCAGCTCAACTCCAGAAAAATAAACGATCCAATCAAAAAATGGGCCAAAGAACTAAATGGGCATTTCTCCAAAGACATACGAATGGCTAACAAACACATGAAAAGATGTTCAATATCACTCATTATCAGAGAAATGCAAATCAAGACCACAATGAGGTACCATTTCACACCAGTCAGAATGGCTGCGATCCAAAAGTCTACAAGCAATAAATGCTGGCGAGGATGTGGAGAAAAGGGAACCCTCTTACACTGCTGGTGGGAATGCAAACTAGTACAGCCACTATGGAAAACAGTGTGGAGATTCCTTAAAAATTGCAAATAGAACTGCCTTGTTACTCAGCAGTCCCACTGCAGGGCATACACACCAAGGAAACCAGGATTGAAGGAGACACGTGTATCCCAATGTTCACTGCAGCACTGTTTATAATAGCCAGGACATGGAAACAACCTAGATGTCCATCAGCAGATTAATGGATAAAAAGCCTTGGTACATATACACAATGGAGTATTACTCAGCCATTAAAAAGAATACATTTGAATCAGTTCTAATGAGATGGCTGAAACTGGAGCCAAGTATACAGAGAGGAGTAAGCCAGAAAGAAAAACACCAATACAGCACACTGACACATATATATGGAATTTAGAAAGATAGCAATGATGACCCTGTATGTGAGACAACAAAAGAGACACAGATGTACAGAAAGGACTTTTGGCCTCTGAGGGAGAGGGAGAGGGTGGGATGATTTGGGAGAATGGCATTGAAACATGTATACTATCATGTAAGAAACAAAGTACCAGTCTATGTTCGATACAGGATACAGGATGCTTGGGGCTGGTGCACGGGGATGATCCAGTGAGATGAAATGGGATGGGAGGTGGGAGGGGGTTTCAGGATTGGGAGCTCGTGTACACCTGTGGCTGATTCATGTCAATGTATGGCAAAACCAATACAGTATTGTAAAGTAGAATAAAGTAAAAATAAAATTTAAAAAAAGAAATATTTCTAGGTAAACATTTAAACTATAGATCAATAAGGTCAGTCAGTAGTTAGTAGGTGATAAATAGAATGACTAGATGATACATAGAAAGGCTCTAAACACAATAAAACTTAAGGTCTACCTAGAAATCTCAGAGAAATTTTATGATATGTATATAATACTATGAGATAGAAAGTCCACATGGTATGAAAACAAGAATCCATTAAAAATAATAGATATGATTACATAAACTATATTTCTCCACATCAAAGACTCTATAAATAAGATTTAAAACCAGCATAATAAAGGTCATGGATGAAGAAATAGCATTAATAAATTTAAAAGGTTCTTACAAATCACAAGAAATGAATTTCCACTTTAATCTTAAGTATTTAGCCTATAAACTCACTTATTCCCCTTCACAAAATTGAACTGACTATGAAGAAGACAAAATTAAAAACAAAATCATGATCAAAAGAGGATATGGTTCAATAAACTGAATGTAAATAGCTTGGAATATACAGAGCAAGTACTTTCTTTTTAGTTTTTTTTTCCCCCAGATTTATGGAAGTATAAAATATTCAAAAACGGTTATACCAATTTTAATAGTTTCCAATTGAAGGAAAAATTAAGCAGAGCTCAGGAACCCATACAGCTGTAACAAGATAACTTATTAGACAGGTGTTACTAATTTGTTTTGGAAGAAACTTCATGCTTAGAGAAAGCATGTACCTTGTAACAAACAGGCCATATGGTTTACTCAAAAGTTGTCAGTTTAAGGTCAAAAGAGCCTAATAATTGTGAGACAAAACCACTGAAAGAAACAGAATCAGATGTATTATTAGGAAAAATTTTTTAATGAATAATGAAGACTTTAGAAGTTTCCAGAGAGAAAAAATGGGAGTCTTATAAAGCAAAGAGTCAGACTATCAGCAGAACTTGGATTGGTACATAGTAGAGGATATTGGAATAATTTCTAAAGCATTATGAAGGAAGATCATTTTAAATAAAGAATTATCCTTAGTCCAATTATCACTTAATTGACTGCATGAATACATTCTGGTACAGATTTAATTAAAACAATGTATCTTTGAGAAGTATTTACTTTGACTTTTTCAAAAGATTAATGAGATAAAGAAACTTCTAAAATCAAATGAAAGAACAATAAAGATGCAGAAAAATATGTGATGGGTAGAGAGAATTTTTAATAAATTACATCAATAAACTTAAAATTTTGACAAAATGCATCACATCTAAGGGCATGTGCTTAGTTTCTCTGTCATGACCAACTCTGCAACTCTGTGGACTGTAGCCCACTAGGCTCCTCTGTCCATGGGGTTTTTCAGGCAAGAACACTGGAGTAGGCTGCCATTTTCCTCCTCCAAGAGATACTCCCAACTCAGGGACGGAATCCACTTCTCCCTTATCTCCTGCATTGCAGGCAGATTCTTTACCTGCTGAGCAATCAGGGAAGCCCAATCTAAGAACATTAAAAAATAAGCAAGTCTAACCCAAGCAGAGAGGAAAACTTTAATGGGTTAATATCGGTAAGAAAAATTGAAAATGCAATTAAAGCTCTGTCCAGCAAAATTCTTAGATTTTTAAAATCTATTTATTTTAATTGGAGGCTAATTACTGTACAATACTGTGGTGGTTTTTGCCATACATTGACATGAATCAGCTATGGGTGTACATTTGTCTTTATAGGCGTTTATACCAGAGCTTCAAGAAGTGATACTGATTTTCTTAATTCTAAGAAGTGAAAAATTTTAGGAAGTAGCATTCATTTCATTAAATTCTTTTGAAAGGTAGAAAAAAATAAAGAAGCATACATTAAATGAACACACATTATAAGAGGCATATAGATCTAAAATACTAAAAAGTAGAAAAAAAATGACCATTTTTTTACACCTATCCAATGCCTAAAAATAAAAATCTTCAATTTTTGTATGAGCTCTCATAAAATGGATATCAACGATAGACAAAAATAGCACATATATTACCAACTGTTTATGAATGTTTGCCTAAAAAAATAAATGGTACTAAATCAAAAGAATATGTTAAAGTAAATTCCATACTTTTGAAATTAAAAATTAGTATTATAAAGTAGAAAAAGTGGAAATAAAATGTTTAAATTCCTTGCAAAAATAACTTTGCACATTTATGTTTTCTTTTATTAATAACAATATATAAATATATATACAAAGTAATGTAAACATTTATGTTTATATTTTCAGGTGAAACATTGCTTTTTATAGAATAGTTATAGAGAGGGCTTAAGAATGTGCTGTAAGACAAAAGTTTTCCCAAACATCCTAGAAGGAGAATGCCTTTGGTCTTTGATCATTCTAGAGAATGCCCCATTTTCTGAAAAATTACATCTCCAGGTTGCTATGATAACTGCAACAATATATCATATTGAAATTAAAATTAAGAAAAAATGAAGATAAGATATTCTGTAACCAAGAATGAATGGACACAGGGACCAAAAGAAGAAAAGCCAGGGATGGAACTGGAAGTGAGGAAGTGGAATTGAGAAGGTGAAACACAAATGTAAATATCCATGATAGTAGTTTATTTTGTTGCACAAACCAAATCTTGCTGGATCAATGAATGTCAACTCTGAATTATTGCCAGTTATTGAGGAGACTGGAGATAATCCTTTGACAAAATTGCATATCTTGCTAGTGTCAACTACAAATTGGCACATACCAAGAGCATTACCAACAACCAAACAACAAAGGCATTTACCATCTGCCTCTATGGAGACTGAGCCCCCTGTTGCTATAGATTTTGGACTTCAACAAGCCCTGAGGGAGTTCAGGGTGCAGTGAGGCACTCTGTGTTCCAGGGAAACTGGTGGGACAGATCTTTAAACAGTTGAATATTTTTAGGAATGGATTTTATGATCTCAATCCTTGCAACTCCTCATATCTAGAAAAGCACTAAATCCTTTCATGATGACATCCGATCTTCATGACTAACAAACATCTTTTGTAAAATAAATGCTTAATGGTATTGAACTCCCCATTCACCAAAACCTTATATATTGACTGTTCCCTATTGTCATTTTGGAGCAGTCTTTCAGAGCTATCTGAGATGCTGCCTCCCAGGCTGCAGTCTTCATCTTGCCCCAGATAACACTTAACTCGCTTCGCAAGTTGTACATCTTTTTAAGTTGACACTAGTGGCCTTGTGATGAGGAGTTTTCTATTTGTTACCAGATTCGGGGCCATGCTACCCATCTGACTTGACTTCCACTCAAGGAAACAAATAAAACTTGGCCTAGATGCTTGTCTAACTCTATCCCAAGATCACAGAGGGGTGTTTATCCGTGTCCATGTCAGAAAGAGTGCTCCAATGGACTAGGGTCCATCTTTCCCCTTAAATCAAATTTAGATCACTCAGTGTTGAAGTGCAGGGTGTGTGTTTATATTTGTAGGTTCTAAGATATTTTTCAACACACTCTGCTGCTCAGAGAAGAGTTATGTGTATATTTTCCTTGCCTTTAATTTAGGGGCAATTTATGTCCTATGGTTGAAGTTTTGATATAAAATTATGCCACATAGATTTTTCAAAAGATAAGGTTTAAAAAGGTCCATTTTAAAAATTCATGTCCAAGTATCTTTAGAAGTGATAACTATAAACTTGTTTTTAAAATACCATTCTGTTGAGAAGCAAAGTTCATATATCTTAGTTTGAGTTTATTTAAAAAAAATTTTTATAGAAGCTTAAACTGCACAGCAAAATCTAAAGGAAAGGTACAGAGATTTCTCATCCATCCTCTTCCCCTACACATGCATATTCTCCCCCATTATCAGCATCACTCAGCAGAATGGTACACTTGTAACTAAAGATGAACCTACACTGACAGACACATCAGAATCACCCAAAGTCCATAGTTTCAGTTCAGTTCACTCAGTCGTGTCTGACTCTTTGTGACCCCGTGGATTGCAGCACACCAGGCTTCCCTGTTCATTACTAACTCTAGAAGCTTGCTCAAATTCATGCCCTTCGATCAGTGATGCCATCCAACCATCTTATCCTCTGTCTTTCCCTTCTCCTCCAGCCTTCACTCTTTCCCAGCATCAGGGTCTTTTCAAATGAATCAGCTCTTCATGTAAGGTGGACAAAGTATTGGTGTTTCAGCATCAACATCAGTCCTTCCAATGAATATTAGGACTGATTTCCCTTAGGATGGACTGATTTGATCTCCTTGCTGTCCAAGGGACTCTCAAGAATCTTTTCCAACACCATAGTTCAAAAGCATCAATTTTTTGGTGCTCAGTTTTCTTTACATTTCAACTCTCACATCCACACATGACTACTGGAAAAACCATAGCTTTGACTTGATGGATCTTTGTTGGCAGAGTAATGTCTCTGCTTTTTAATATGCTGTCTAGGTTGGTCACAGCTTTTCTTCCAAGGAGCAAGCAACTTTTAATTTCATGGTTGCATTCACATCCTGCAGTGATTTGGGGGCACCAAAAATAAAGTCTGCCACTGTATACAATGTTTTCCCATCTATCTTCCATGAAGTGATGGGAATGGATGCCATGATCTTAGTTTTCTGAACGTTGTGTTTTAAGCCAACTTTGTCACTCTCCTTTTTCACTTTCATCAAGAGGCTCTTTAGTTCTTTGCTTTTTGCCATAAGGGTGATGCCATCTGCATATCTGAGGTTATTTATATTTCTCCCAGCAATCTTGATTCCAGCTTGTGCTTCATCCAGCCCAGCATTTCACATGATGTACTCCACATATAAGTTAAATAAGCAGGGTGACAATATGCAGCCTTGACATACCCCTTTCCCAATTTGGAACCAGTCTGTTGTTCCATGTCCAGTTCTACCTGTTGCTTCTTGACCTGCATACAGATTTCTCAGGATGCAGGTCAGGTGGTTTGGTATTCCCATCACTTTAAGAATTTCCCAGTTTGTTGTGATCCACACAAAGGATTGGCATACTCAGTAAAGCAGAAATAGATGTTTTTCTGGAACTCTCCTGCTTTTGCAATGATCCACTGGATGTTGGCAGTTTGATCTCTGATTCCTCTGCCTTTTCTAAAGTTTACCTAAGACTTCACTGTTGGTCCATATTCTATGGATTTGAACAAGTGTATAATGACATATATCCATCATCTTATTATCATACAGAGGATTTTTTGCTGTGCTCTGTGCTCAGCCCATCCATCCATCTCCCAGTCACCCCTGGCAACCTCTGATCTTTTATCATCTCCAGAATTTCGCCTTTTTGTACCATACATCATAAAAACTAAAAGGAAATGATTTTTAAGTGCCAGTTATAAATTGTTATGTGATAAATACACAGAATAAAATGCTCTAAAAGTGACTAATCTACACATTTTGAGTCAATGAAAATTTGACCATGTTCTAGATCAGGTAAAAACCAATCTATGAATGAGCAAAATATTCACACCTAAATGATGTGGAATAGTTATAAAGAATAATTAATTACAGTTAAAATCATGCTTTTATACAAATTAGGAAATCCCAATGTTCTTCTAAGACTACAGAAAAGTTATAAGTAAAAACTAAAACGGAAAAGCTGGACCTAAACTGGAAAAAATTACCCTGTGGAAGTTATATTTGAACTGTGTTTGAAAGAAGTCTCAGACATTTTTAACAAAGGCACAGTCCCTACTACACTGTGGATGATGGACATATATTGCTACTTAGACTAACGAATTGATCAAAGAAGTATATCACACACCCCAACCTCACTTACGTTACGGCACAAAGAGGAAAGAGATAATATATATGGATATGGGTGAACAGACAAAGCTGACTGCATTTGAAGCAACTAGCTGATGCAGTGCAGAGCGCACTTTTAGAATCCATATGCATGGATGGTATAAGACACGAAAGATAGTAGACAAAAATACAAAACATTGTTCTTACTTATTATCTAGCTATGCAATGGGCCATAAATACACAATGAACTTTTAAATGAAAATTAGGTAAAATATATTCAGGTAAAATATATTCAGATTTAACAACTGTTAAATAAATGGCTTATAAATCATAAATCTGCTAAGAAGAGGACAGATCATGCTAAATCTAAAACGGACTGAGAAAAATTACTGCTGTATGATGGAGGAAAGCATGGATCTCAGAAGAGTAAATGCAAATTGTCAGTGACAAGGAGGATGAGAAGGAAATTTTTGATTTTCTGAAAGCCTAAATGTGTAATTTAAGAAATATGAATATCAGTACCATTCAAAAGTCAAGGAAATCAGAAAAACAAACAAAACTAAATAGAGTAGCCTATTGGATATTCCATATACCCATACAAGAAATGCATTTCTATACTAGAACAAACCATCTTCATTGAAAACAATGAATCATACAATAAATTCTAGAATTCAGGAATATTGGGACATCTTATAAAACCATATAAATAATAAGTTCCAATGTTTGTATTCTTACTAAAGTTCAAGCTATGTATTTTAATTACTTTTTTAAGATTGAAGATGAAGTGAGTTTTATCCTGCTTGCTCCCCTCCAGGCAATCAATTTTGAATGTTTTGCATTCATTTTTATCTTAAAGTCATATAAACCTTTTTCCTACATCCAGTCTCTTTATGAATACACAGACACAGCAAAGACTCTCTTACAGAAATGTCTTTTTAAGGATGATGATTCTAGTAAAAATCTTTGACATTCAATTTGCTACAAAATTGTACATGTAGCTAATTACCAATATTTTCTTCAATGTTTTCTTTACAATCTAATCAATATTTAAAACCAAGTAAATTTTCTAAATATAAAATGAAAAATCTGCACCACTGCAGTGGTCTTCAAGAGGAATGCACAAAATTTTAATATATATGCCTTTCCTGCTATCCTCATTTTTTTGCTAAATAAGAGTCAATACTGAATCCTCTAAATGTAATGTTAGTTCTATCATCACTGAAAATACAGTGCACTTATAGTATGCTTTCTATATTTGTTTGAGACAAAAATATTTAAAGCACAAGAGCTCCTTTTAAGTGACATATACCTTTTCAAAGTATAATTTATAGAAATTGAATCTATTAAAGTAATACTTGGCTCTATTTGTCATTTTGTTTCTTTCTGCCATCTCTTTTAGATAATTTTTAAATGACTATTGCTGCTGCTGCTACCGCTAAGTCGCTTCAGTCATGTCCAACTGTGTGACCCCATGGACTGCAGCTTACCAGGCTCCTCTGTCCATGGGATTTTCCAGGCAAGAGTACTGGAGTGGGTTGCCATTGCCTTCTCCTTGACTATTGCTAGAGCATGCATTCTTGCTAAAATGACATTCACTAACTCTCTGTTGACCGGAACAGAATATAAGTATTCACAAGTTTTGAGGACTATGTAGATTTCAAGACCAAACAGAATTTTTCATAGTATTGAAAAACAAAACAAAACAAACACTTTCCTCTAGTGCCTACTAAACACTTCAAAGAAGTCTGCAAATGTTCCAAAGGGGTCTTGTCTTCTTAGTTTGAATTATTTTAGAAGTGAGATCTATGAACCTAGCTTTACATGACAGACAAATAATGCACAATTTAAAGTGAATATGTCTCCCTTACCTTCTCTATTATTTTGCCAGCTCAAAATCATCCAAGATGTGTCCCAAATACTGTGTCAGCAAACACATTCTCCTAGAAAATTAAGAACACAACAATGCAATGAAAAGACTATTGAATCAGAAATGGAAGACTTTATTCTACTCTGCCCTAGATTGGGGTCATGACTCTTGGCTTCTCCCTCATTTAATTACCTTGTATAGAAATCAAAAGTAAATGCACATGCCTTCATTTTTAGGGACTGTTACAACAGTCACCTAAGAGAATATTTGGGGGAAAATTTATAAAGTGCAAGATGCTAAAGAAATTAAAAATCTGAAAATCATTACTAGTGAAAAAAAAAGTGAATTTCTGCTTGCTGGTAATGTGATCGATACTAGCAAGTTTGATCCTGCAGGTAAATCAATACTTCCTAACTGTTTTCTATTCCCTCTCTTTTAATAAAATTCAGCAGCCTATGCTATTATACAAACTAAATTTACGCTAGTACAAAACTTTTTAGAAATTCCACACATAAAAATACACAGGCCTTTCAAATCTCACACAGAAATTAGGTCCGGACAGCAAGTCTGAGACCTATTACTCAGTATTTATTGAGATAGACGTGTGATTTAAAACTAAAATGAGAATAGAAAATACAATCATTATCCATCTATTTGGCATGTCTGTGAAAAGCTCTTATGACCTATTTCATCATACCTTTTCATTATGGTGTTTATTATGTTAATTGAAACTTTATCTTGGAGGTATATAAAAGATTCTTTAAGCACAGAGCACAGAGCAGAATAAATCCTCTAAGACTGAGCATTTTAGAACCACTTTATGTTATAGGACAGAATTATCCAGGGGAACTCAGAGTAAATACAAATGGTGGCCACTGAAGGAGAATGGAAGTGACAATCGCTCCTGCTTTTTGATTTGACTAGTTATTAATCAGGTCAATTAATTGATCAGGTCAAACAAATCAATTAATTTGTTTCTCTCCTGAGAAATAAAGTATTCACTTTTAGAAAAGATAAGTAGGTCCTGGAGGAGGGGAGACAAGTCAGGCACCCATTTCATCTGTAGGTACTGTCACACTTGCTCTGGAAGTCAGAAGAAAAATTTAAAAGATAAAGCCTTTTATTTCACAACTTAAGTTGTGGCTCAAATGCAAATATTTTTCTTTTCTAAAAAATAAATGGTAAATACATTTGGCTGAATTTATCACAATAAATTCAAAATTTTAAAAGTAAAACAGGAATAATATTTCTAAATTATGGCGTTGGGACAAGACTACAGTATTTTCAGGTGAATATTTAATGTGTACAAGTGATGCTGACAAATGTATTACTTCCTTAAAAGTGAGATTTCAAGGTAATGGATTTTTAAATAGGTGACTAATGTTTTTGACAAGCCTGAAATTTCTGGAAATGTTCTTACATTCATTGGAACAAAATGATTTAGCATGAATCTTTCTGTCGTGATATTCATAAGTCTTTAGGAAAAATTATGGAGCAAGTTTTCTGTTATTTGAGGTAAGTATTCTGAGGATAAACTTAACTATTTGTGTCCTGTGTTGTACAGAATGAATAAAATATAATTTGTATATTTACTCTTACTTTCAATGATTTTAATGGTTTACAAAAAGTCATATTTGTTTCAAAATCTATTTCAAAATGCAGTCTATGTATGTATCCTTTTAGAAGAGCTACATAATAACCAAATACTAGAGAGCATAGATAATTATTTTGCCAGTTTGAAAATTGGCTAATCATTTCACACCTGAAAGTGACTTGCCAACAGAATTTAGTGAAGCTTTACAAATTAGTGTTTCATAACTGTAGTGAATAAATAGCAACTGTTAAATTTCTTTTAAAATAACAGGTACAGATTTAAGATTTATCTTATCTCAGAGGAAAAATAATAAACATATAAGCTTTTATTTTTAAGACACATGGCTTGGGATTTTTATACCAGATCAAAAAAATAGCTTAATCATAGCCTTTATATCATCAAATATAAAAACTGCATATATACACACACATACACAAACACAATATTTCTGTTTAACAGCTCCTTATAAGAATAAAAACAAAGTTCTGAACTTTACTTCTAAGGCAATCCAAAAGCAATCCTATTTTTCCATATTTTTTCAAATAGGTAAAATTTAGCATTTTCTATCTACCTCTATTAGACATTAAGATTGATTTTACAGCAAAACTAAAAGATGGTTCTTTGAGAAGGTAAATGAAATAAACAAACCATTAGCCAGACTCACCAAGAAAAAGAGAGAAGAATCAAATCAACAAAATTAGAAAGGAAAATGGGGAAATCATAACAGACTACACAGAAATACAAATAACCATAAGAGACTACTACCAGCAACTATCCAAATGGACAACTTGGAAGAAATGGACAAATTCTTAGAAAAGTAAAACCTTCCAAAACTGAACCAGGAAAAACAGAAAATCTTAACAGAACCATCACAAGCATGAAAATAGAAACTGTAATCAGAACTCTTCCAATAAACAAAAGCCCAGATGGCATCCCAGATGAACTCTACCAAAAATTTACAGAAGAGCTAACATCTATCCTAATCAAACTCTGCCAGAATATTGCAGAGGAAGGTAAACTCCAAAACTCATTCTATGAGGTCCATCACCATGATACCAAAACCAGACAAAGATGCCACACACAAAAAAGAAAACTACTGGTCAATATCACTGATGAGCATAGATGCAAAAATCCTCAACAAAATTCTCACAAATAGACTCCAATGACATATTCAAAAGATCATACATGATGACCAAGTGGGCTTTATCCCAGGGATGCAAGGATTCTTTGATATTAACAAATCAATCAATGTGATACACCATATTAACAAACTGAAGGATAAAAACCATATGGTTATCTCAATAGATGCAGAGAAAGCCTTTGACAAAATTCAACATTCACTTATGATAAAACTCTCCAGTAAACAGCATCGAAAGAACATACCTCAACATAGTAAAAGCCATATATGATAAATTCATATCAAACATCATCCTCAATGGTGAAAATTTGAAAGCATTTCCCCTAAAGTCAGGAACAAGGCAAGGGTGCCCACTCTCACCACTACTATTCAACATAGTTTTGGAAGTTTTAGCCACAGCAATCAGAGAAAAAAAGAAATAAAAGGAATCCAGATTGGAAAAAAGAAGTAAAACTCTCATTGTTTGCAGATGACTTGATCCTCAACATAGAAAACCCTAAAGACACCACGAGAAAATCACTAGAGCTAATCAATGAATATAGTAAATTTGCAGCATACAAAATTAACACATAGAAATCCCTTTAATTGCTATACACTAACAATGAGAAAACAGAAAGAAAAATTAAAGAAACAATCCATTCACCACTGCAACAAAAATAATAAAATACTTAGGAAAATATCTACCTAAAGAAACAAAAGACCTATATATAGAAAACTATTAACCACTGGTGAAAGAAATCAAAGAGGACACAAAAAGATGGAGAAATATACCATGTTCAAGGATAGAAAGAATCAATATAGTGAAAAGGAGTATACTACCCAAAGCAATCTATAGATTCCAATACAATCCCTATAAAGCTACCAACGGTATTTTTCACAGAACTAGAACAAATAATTTCACAAAATGTATGGAAATACAAAAAAAAAAAAAAAAAAACCACAACCCTTGAATAGCCAAAGCAATCTTGAGAAAGAAGAATGGAACTGGAGGAATCAACCTGCGTGACTTCAGACTATACTACAAAGCTACAGTCATCAAGATAGTATGGCACTGGTACAAAGACAGAAATTTAGATCAATGGAACAAAATAGAAAGCCCAGAGATGAAAAAAATCCACACACCTATGGACACCTTATCTTTGACAAAGGAGGCAAGAATATATAATGGATTAAAGGCAATCTCTTTAACAAGTGGTGCTGGGAAAACTGGTCAAACAACTGTAAAAGAATGAAACTAGAACACTTTCTAACAGCATACACAAAAATTAACTCAAAATAGAGTAAAGATCTAAATGTAAGACCAGAAACTATAAAAACTTCTAGAGGAAAACATAGGCAAAACACTCTCTGACATATCACAGGCAAGATCTTCTATGACCCACTTCCCAGAGTAATGGAAATAAAGCAAAAACAAACAAATGGGACCCAATTAAAATTAAAAGCTTCTGCACAACAAAGGAAACTATAGGCAAGGTGAAAATACAAAATGGGAGAAAATAATAGCAAATGAAATGACTAACAAAGAATTAATCTCAAAAATATACAAGCAGCTCATACAGCTCAATATCAGAAAATTAAGAAGACATACAGATGGCTAACACATGAAAAAATTTTCAACATCACTCACTCATTATCAGGGAAATGCAAATCAAAAGCACAGTGAGGTATCATCTCACACCAGTCAGAATGGCTGCTATCAAAAAGTTTACGAACAATAAATCATAGAGAAGGTGCAGAGAACAGGGAACCCTCTTACACTATTGGTGGGAATGCACACTAGTATAGCCACTATGGAGAACAGTGTGGAGATTCCTTAAAAACTGGAAATAGAACTGCCATATGACCCAGCAATCCCACTGCTGGGCACACACACTGAAGAAACCAGAATTGAAAGAGACATGTGCACCTTAGTGTTCATCACAGCACTGTTTACAACAACTAGGACATGGAAGCAACGTAGTTACTCAACAGATGAATGGATAAGAAAGTTGTGGCACATATACACAATGGAATATTGTTCTGCTATTAAAGAGAACATATTTGAATCAGTTCTAATGAGGTGGATGAAACTGGAGCCTATTATACAAAGTGAATAAAGCCAAAAAGAAAAACACCAATACAGTATACTGACACATATATATGAAATTTAGAAAGATGGTAACGATGACCCTATATGCAAGAAAGCAAAAGATACACAGATATAATGAACAGACTTTTGGACTCTGTGGGAGACGGCAAGGGTGGGATGATTGGAGAAAAAAGCACTGAAACATGTATATTACCGTATGTGAACTAGTTCAACAGTCCAAGTTTGACACATGAAACAGGGCAGTCAAAATCGATGCACTGGGACAACCCAGAGGGACGGAATGGGGTGGGAGGTGAGAGCGGGGTTTGGGATGGGGGACACACATACACCCACGGCTGACTGATGTCAAAATATGGCAAAATCCACCACTATACTATAAAGTAATTCAGTTCAGTTCAGTTTACTTGCTCAGTCGTGTCCCACTCTTTGCGACCCCATGAACTGCAGCACGCCAGGCCTCCCCTGTCCATCACCATCTCCCGGAGTTCACTCAGACTCACGTCCATCGAGTCCGTGATGCTATCCAGCCATCTCATCCTCTGTTGTCCCCTTCTCGTCCTGCCCTCAATACTTCGCAGCATCAGAGTCTTTTCCAATGAGTCAACTCTTCACATGAGGTGGCCAAAGTAATGGAGTTTCAGCTTTAGCATCATTCCTTCCAAAGAAATCCCAGGGCCGATCTCCTTCAGAATGGACTGGTTGGATCTCCTTGCAGTCCAGGGGACTCTCAAGAGTCTTCTCCAACACCACAGTTCAAAAGCATCAATTCTTTGGTGCTCAGCCTTCTTCACAGTCCAACTCTCACACCCATACATGACCACTGGAAAAACCATAGCCTTGACTAGATGAACCTTAGTTGGCAAAGCAGTGTCTCTGCTTTTGAATACGCTATCTAGGTTGGTCATAACTTTTCTTCCAAGGACTAAGCATCTTTTAATTTCATGGCTGCAGTCACCATCTGCAGTGATTTTGGAGCCCCCAAAAATAAAGTCTGACACTGTTTCCACTGTTTCCCCATTTATTTGCCATGAAGTGATGGGATCGAATGCCATGATCTTCGTTTTCTGAATGTTGAGCTTTAAACCAACTTTTTTGCTTTCCTCTTTCACTTTGATCAAGAGGCTCTTTAGTTCTTCTTCATTTTCTGCCATAAGGGTGGTGTCATCTGCATATCTGAGGTTATTGATATTTCCCCCAGCAGTCTTGATTCCAGCTTGTGTTTCTTCTAGTCCAGCATTTCTCATGATATACTCTGCATATAAGTTAAATAAACAGAGTGACAATATACAGCCTTGACATACTCCTTTTCCTATTTGGAACCAGTCTGTTGTTCCACATCCAGTTCTAACTGTTGCTTCCTGATCTGCATACAGATTTCTCAAGAGGCAGGGTAGGTGGTCTGGTATTCCCATCTCTTTCAGAATTGTCCACAGTTTATTGTGATCCACACAGTCAAAGGCTTTGGCATAGTCAATAAAGCAGAAATAGATGTTTTTCTGGAACTCTCTTGCTTTTTCCATGATCCAGTGAATGTTGGCAATTTGATCTCTGGTTCCTCTGCCTTTTCTAAAACCAGCTTGAACATCAGGGAGTTCATGGTTCACATATTGCCAAAGACTGGCTTGGAGAATTTTGAGCATTACTTTACTAGCATGTGAGATTAGTGCAAATGTGCGGTAGCTTGAGCATTCTTTGGAATTGCCTTTCTTTGGGATTGGAATGAAAACTGACCTTTTCGAGTCCTGTGGCCACTGCTGAGTTTTCCAAATTTGCTGGCATATCGCTTCTCAGCCTTTTGGCTATGATCAAGGGTAGTAAAGTAATTAGCCTCCAATTAAAATAAATTAATTAAAAAGATTTGTCGGTTTTAGTGATTTATTTTAATCTATTGATTAAAACACTACTTCAGTGTTTTCCATGAAATCATACCACACAGCCAATATAAAATTAATATTTCTTATAAGGAATCATTTGAAAGAATCTCACTTCATGGGTTTTATTCTACACTGCAAAGGTTCCTTTGATGTAAGGCAAATGCTGAAGGAGAGCCTATGTCATCAGACAGGCCAGTTCTGGGTATGCAAAATGGTACTGCATTATTTCTAAAGAGGTGAAAGCCCATGATTTTTATTTGAGAACACTCAATCATGCATTTAGCTTCTGTGGTTTCTGCTGACACAACCATATTATTAGAGGTGCCAATCCAAGTCTCTCTTCCAATACCATGCCCAATTTTTCTGTTTTTGTCACTAGATATTTAGTTTAAGATGGTCTAAATGAATGTTCCTTTCAATATTCATTTTCTTTTCCTAAGAATTACATTCTTTTATATCAAATACCATGCATTGCTCCACTTCTCTACTTTTTGTTGTAGAAACCATCAACAGTTTCCCTGTCTTTAAAATACATGCTGTTATGGACCACACAACAATAAACACAGTAACTTATTCCTTCTTCCTCTTGCCCTTCCTCTGTATCATTTTGTTTCCCCTTTTACTAAAAGGCAACCACCCCTTCTACAGTTCCTCCTTACCTCTGTTACCATCACAGCATACTCTATACCTTCCAATTGCCAACACAGAGTTGTCTAAGCACTTTACAGATTTTCTTGGCTTTTGGTAAATATTCTTCTGTCATTTTAGAGATCAAGCTGCTAAGAACTGGATATTTAATTTGCCTTTCATTAATAAGCCCTTTGTTCTAAATATTGTTTTCTTCTATAATCATACTCAGCAGCCCAAATTTACTTGACAGTGGCTGATTTTCAGGACTCATTATCATTTTGTTACAAAAACATTATTAGGAAGCAAGAAAACTCTCGCTTATCAGATAAGTCTCTCTTATTGGATTGCCATAGAAACATAAAGAATTCCATTTTTCTTATACTATAGTATCATTTAAGTATCACAAATTATGGAAACTATCCCTTAACCAACATAATTTGTTTTCTTTCTCTGTTTTTATTCCTGAGTTCAAATTTTATGTCTTCTCAGTCTCCAATACAAGGCATTGAGCCATCAACTGTGTTAAACAATCCGTACGTCCACAAACACCATACAAAGCTGAAACATCAACGTAAATATCCTTGATGGTATTTCTTATTTTGTTGCATATGAATGGGTAGGTTTATGGCCTAGTATTCTTTCTGCTGGAACCTTTATTTTGAAAATCATGAACTTTTAGAAAATCCCTGGTTACTTGGTTAGAACACTGTCCACTAATGACTAGGAATTAGGTATAATTTTAGGTTAAGAGAGAGAATAAATGAAAGGCTTAGTAGGTCCTTGCCCTTCCACACTGCAACTAACAGCTTATTCTCTTAATGGACTATCTTAAGCATTCAATATGCCGGTAAATTTGGAAAACTCAGCAGTGGCCACAGGACTGGAAATGGTCAGTTTTCATTCCAATCACAAGGAAGGGCCATGCCAAAGAATATTCAAACTACTGCATAATTGCACTGTTTTCATATATTAGCAAAGTAATGCTCAAAATTCTTCAAGTTAGGCTTCAATAATATGTGAACTGAGAACTTCCAGATATACAAGACAGATCTGGAAAAAACAGAGGAACCAGAGATCAAATTGATCAAGTTGGATCATAGCAAAAGCAAGAGAATTTCAGAGAAAACATCTATTTCTGTTTCATTGACTGAACAAAAGTCGTTGTGTGAATCACAACAAACTGTGGAAAATTCTTAAAGAGATGGGAATACCAGACCACCTTACCTGCCTCCTGAGAAACATGTATGCAAGGCAAGAAGCAACAGTCAGAACCAGAGAATAGACTGGTTCCAAATTGGGAAAGGAGTATGTCAAGGCTGTATATAGTCATCCTACTTATTTAAACTCTTTTTCAATATAAATTTATTTATTTTAATTGGAGGTTAATTAGTTTACAATATTGTATTGGTTATGCCATACATCAACATGAATCCACCACAGGTATACACATGTTCCACATCCTGAACCCCCCTCCCTCCTCCCGCCCCGTACCATCACTCTGGGTCGAGTACAACATGAGAAATGCCAGGCTGAATGAAGCACAAGCTGGAACCAAGACTGCAGGGAGAAATATCAATAACCATAGATGTGCAGATGATACTACACTTATGGCAGAAAGCAAAGAGGAACTAAACAGCCTCTTGATGAAGGTAAAAGAGGATAAAGAAAAAGCTGGCTTAAAACTCAACATTCAAAAACTGAGATCATGGCATCCAATCCCATCACATTATGGTAATTAGAAATATGGAAACAATGACAGACTTTATTTTGTTGGGCTCTAAAATCACTGTGGACTGCGACTACAGCCATGAAATTAAAAGACTCTTCCTCCTTAGAAGAAAAGATATGACAAATCTAGACAGTATATTAAAAAGTAGAGACACCATTTTGCTAACAAAGATCAGTATAGTCAAAGCTATGGCTTTTCCAGTAGTCACTAATGGATGTGAGCTGGACCATAAATAAGGCTGGTTGCTTTGATGCTTTTGAACCATGGTGCCAGAGAAGACTCTTGAGAGTCCCTTAGACAGCAAGGAGATCAAACCAGTCAATCCTAAGGGAAATCAGTTCTGAGTATTCATTGGAAGGACTGATGTTGAAGCTGAAACTCCAATACTTTGTCCACCTGATGCAAAGAACTGACTCATTGGAAAAGACCCTGATGCTAGGAAAAATTGAAGGCAGGAGGAGAAGGGGATGACAGAGGATGAGATACTTGGATGGCATCATTGACTCAATGGACATGAGTTTGAACAAACTCCAGGAGATAGTGAAGGACAGGGAATCCTGGCAAGCTGCAGTCCATGAGTCACAAAGAGTTGGACATGATGGAGTGACTGAACAACAACAAAAAAAAAATTCTAATTTAAAATTTATGAAAGTTTTTAAGATTCTCACAAAACATTATGAATGTGACACCTGGCTGAGGTTAAAGAGAAATTTAAGAGCAGCAAAATTCTATAAAAAACAGAAATTTGAAGCCAATTTACATAATATTTCATTTTCAAAAGATTTTCATTTATTTGCATTTTCTAGAATATCAACAAATATTCTAAATATCAATACTCTTTAGTCATACTAGCATAATTTTCAACATGCCAAAATATTTTACCAAATACCAAATATTTTACCAAACTATCTTCAAAGCCTATTCACATGCATCCTTATCATTTACCTTCATATGCTTCAGTAAAAGTAGCATTAGTCGCTCAGTTTTGTCTGACTCTTTGTGACCCCATGGACTGTAGCCATGAGATTCCTCTGTCCATGGAATTCTCCAGGCAAGAATACTGGAGCGGGTTGCCATTTCTTTCTCCAGGGGATCTTCCTGACCCAGGGATTAAACCCAGGTCTCCCGCACTGCAGGCAGACTCTTTACTGACTGAACCATCCCAGATGCACCATCAAAGGTAAAGTGAATTTATAGAAATCATACAATTTTTCCAGTATCAAAAGGGTAGATCAAAGAGTAGAGACTGCTTTCTTGACTTTATACGAAGTTATCCTAAACCGATAAATCAGTGATGGATAGTTTCACAAAATTATTAAAAATTTTTGAGCGGTTCACAATTTCCTTTGCCATCTTCAGTCATATCAGTATAATCATATCAATTCCTCCTTTATTTGGATTGCAATGTTAATATGAAAATTTCCACACGAAATCTTTCACAAATATAGTTATGTAAGCACAACCAAAACTGAGATCAAGTTTTTACTCTGTATATAAATGGCCATGACAGTCTTTTGAATGTTGACCAAAAAAAAAAAAAAAAAATCAGCTTCATGTCTAAATAAAATCATCCTATGTAGTTCATAATTGTTCCTCCTCAGGTGTTTGATCAGTTATTTCGTCTCTAACATATTGCAACAGAGCAAACTGAGACAAATATGAAAACCAAATAAAGAAAAATCACATTGCTCAGGACTGTATGCAGTGTATTTGTAATTAACAAATTTTACAATATTGTTAATTCAGAATTATTTCATGATTTCATCAATAAAATTAACACTATTATAAAAATTAAATATCTATGATTGTTACATAGTCACTTTATTTTCTTGAATAAATGTTTAGTGATATAATTGATATAAAAATGTTTGAGAATATCCAAAATGCTCCTTTTCCAAATTTATGATGGTTACAGAAGTATTTCAAGATTAATTTTGTACATTTTTTACCAGAAAGCTCAAGTCACAAGATTATAGTGGCTCATTAGATTACGAAAATATGTAAAATGTGAGTATATAATAGCAATGTGGCAAAAATTATAAAGAGTGTATACAATATGGAGACCAATAAAGGCATTCTTGTAGTTTCTGTAGGCCATCAGCTTATGGCTTACAGAACACAATCTGAAATCAAACATGCATGCCTACACACTTAGCTGGTTTATATAGCTCTTTAGTGACATGAAAGATGTCTTCGTTGGTGGGTTTCCCTGGTGGCTCAGTTGGGAAAGAGTCTGCCAGCAATGTGGGAGATGCCTGGGTCAGGAAGATCCCCTGTAGAAGGAAAAGGCAACGACTCCAGTATTCTTCCCTGGAGAATTGCATGAAGAGAATAGGCTGAAGGCTACAGTCCATGGGGTCATAAAGAGTCCTACACAACTGATCAACTAATACTTTAGTGACATCAGGGACATAATCTTACTTTATTCTAGCAGGTTCAGATTCTTTAACCACTGTCCCCACCCTAACATACATACACCACAAAATCTTAGGCAGCCTTCTAAAACAAAAAAAAAATGGCCTGAACCACATTCATTTCAGTTCAGTCGCTCAGTCATGTCCGACTCTTTGCGATCCCACGAATCACAGCACGCCAGGCCTCCCTGTCCATCATCAACTTCCGGAGTTCACTCACACTAACGTCCATCGAGTCAGTGATGCCATCCAGCCATCTCATCCTCGGTTGTCCCCTTCTCCTCCTGCCCTCAATCCTCCCAGCATCAGAGTTTTTCCAGTGAGTCAACTCTTCACAAGAGATGGCCAAAGGACTGGAGTGTCAGCATTAGCATCATTCCTTCCAAAGAAATCCCAGGGCCAATCTCCTTCAGAATGGACTGGTTGGATCTCCTTGCAGTCCAGGGGACTCTCAAGAGTCTTCTCCAACACCACAGTTCAAAAGCATCAGTTCTTTGGTACTCAGCCTTCTTCACAGTCCAACTCTCAAATCCATACATGACCACTGGAAAAACCATAGCCTTGACTAGACGGACCTTAGTTGGCAAAGTAATGTCTCTGCTTTTGAATATGCTATCTAGGTTGGTCATAACTTTTCTTCCAAGGAATAATTTTAATTTCATGGCTGCATTCACCATCTGCAGTGATTTTGGAGCCCCAAAATATAAAGTCTGACACTGTTTCCACTGTTTCCCCATCTATTTCCCATGAAGTGATGGGACTGGCTGCCATGATCTTAGTTTTCTGAATGTTGAACTTTAAGCCAACTTTTTCGCTCTCCTCTTTCACTTTCATCAAGAGGCTTTTAGTTCCTCTTCTCTTTCTGCCATAAGGGTGGTGTCATCTGCATATCTGAGGTTATTGATATTTCTCCCGGCAATCTTGGTTCTAGCTTGTGTTTCTTCCAGTCCAGCATTTCTCATTATGTACTCTGCATATAAGTTAAATACAGAGCAGTAAATTATCTGGGGTTCATTAAGTCAGATGTTCACTGATGTCCAGAACCTAGATCGGGCACCCTACTCTAGGTTTCCTCATATGTTTAGAGATGGATGTCACTACTGCAAACAGTAGTTTTTCCAAGGTAAGGAGGAAGAAGAGGGGAGGACTGCTTTAAATCCCTAGTTAGTTCTCTAGCTGAATTCTCTAAGTATGCTGAATTAGGTCAGATGTCTAACTCTAAACTACTCTGGAAAAAAAAAAAGGAAAGGGATTTCCATGGTTGATTTAAAGGACAAAAAATTTCTGGAGTCTGAAATGAGGTCCACCTTTTCTTAGAATATCCACATCAGTTCTTTAAGAAAACCAGGTTCTTTTTTTTTTTTTTTTTTCACGCTGCACAACATGTGAGATCTTATTTCTTCCACCAAGGATAGAAGCTGCACCCACTCCACGGGAAGCCCTAAGTCTTAACCACTGGAACACCAGGGAAGTTTCAAAATTGTGTTCTATTTGCAAGAAAATCAGAAATCTCTGCTAGATTTACAAATAAGAAAACTAATCAGTTTGTCCCTTAAGAGGTCCATTTTATTCACAAGCTT
Organism: Nanger dama; assembly: GCA_917880005.1. Taxonomy (NCBI): domain Eukaryota; kingdom Metazoa; phylum Chordata; class Mammalia; order Artiodactyla; family Bovidae; genus Nanger; species Nanger dama. Next base: position 11,418,556 of record CAKJTW010000054.1, on the reverse strand, counting down.
TTCCTTTCAAAAATTTTCAGTATTTTCCCCTATTTTTAATGTAAGTTCTGCATCACCTATTGAATAGTTCTAAAAACACTCTCAATTCCCCCATTTCTATTGAGAATAGTTATATGTTTTAAAAACAATACAATTTGGCTCCCTCACTGAATATGAAAGTACTGAGAAGTTAAGGAACAAATTTATTAATTATGTCAAACATATGGTCCAGACAGACAGGTAACAGCTAAACCAAGAGGGAAGTCTCCATAGGGAGAAGGAGATCCAGGCCCAGTCATACTCACAGGAAAAGGACACTGTGAAGCTCATTCTCGAATCTTTTTGAGGCTCATACTTACACCAGAACACCCAGAAATCTGAATCAAACAAAAATTCTCCAAGATGGTCTCCAACACGTCCAAAACAAAGTAACTTAAAATACCAGTGGGATGCTAGGGTTGAGCAAGTCCTTGAAGATAAATGGAATCAACTTCAGAGAGAAAGATACCATATTGCTGCAATTTTTCCCCCTAAATCACCAGCACATTAGATATGCTGGTAGTACATCTATCCTCCTCAAATGGAGAGTCAGACTTCACTGAGAAAAAAATTTTATTTCTATATTAAAATTTAAAAGGCATCACTTAATTTATATGATTTTATCAGTTGAGAAAAGGAAAATGTGAGGCAACAAGAAAGCCATCGATTTTGCACAGTCATGTGGCTGGCTCAAGACTGTGGTCAGATCTCAAAAGTCTTTCTAACAGGTAAACTAGAATACATAGCATTTTATGTGATAATGAAATAAATAATATGATGATTCCTTCCCTTTTTCTCATTAGGATAGGTGATGGTTTTATATGTAAATCTTGCAGTCACTTCAAAAAATAGCCAACAACACAATTTTTCTTCATTAAACTTTAGAAATTACAATGATGTAAAAAGCATATTGTCCTCACATTGGCAGGTCCTGGATAAAAAGTAAGACTCAAGTTTCCATTAGAAAATTTTACATTGTGAGCTATTGATCATTACCTAGGTTTAGGCCATATTCTGCTTTTCACTTCTAACAAATATTGTTTTAATTTTTGTTTTTTGGTAAATAATTTATTTCCAGAATTTACAATTTTTAAATTTCCAGCCAAAAAACTTGGGGTTAATTTGTGGCATGGCCACCTTATATTTTGTGTTAACAATCCATATTTTTTCAATAAACCAATGTGTTTTTTTAATTTTATTTTTACTTTATTTTACTTTACAATACTGTATTGGTTTCACCATACATTGAAATGAATCTGACACAGGTGTATATGAGCTCCCAATCCTGAACCCCCTTCCACCTCCCACCTCCCACCCTGTATCATCTCCCTGGATCATTCAGGTGCAACAGCCCCAAGCACTATGTATCCTTCATCGAACATAGACAGGCACTTCATTTCTTACATGATAGTATACATGTTTCAATGCCATTCTCCCAAATCATCCCACCCTCTCCCTCTTCCTCTCCCTCAGAGTCCAAAAGTCTGTTCTATACATCTGTGTCTCTTTTGCTGTCTCGCATACCAGGTCATCAAGACAGTAGGGTACTGGCACAAAGACAGAAATATAGATCAATGGAACAAAATAGAAAGCCCAGAGATAAATCCACGCACCTATGGACACCTTATCTTTGACAAAGGAGGCAAGAATATACAATGGAGTAAGACAATCTCTTTAACAAACGGTGCTGGGAAAACTGGTCAACCACTTGTAAAAGAATGAAACTAGATCACTTTCTAACACCACATACAAAAGTAAACTCAAAAATGGATTAAAGATCTAAATGTAAGACCAGAAACTATAAAACTCCTAGAGGAGAACATAGGCAAAACACTCTCCGACATAAATCACAGCAGGATCCTCTATGATCCACCTCCCAGAATACTGGAAATAAAACCAAAAATAAACAAATGGGATCTAATTAAAATTAAAAGCTTCTGCACAACAAAGGAAACTATAAGCAAGGTGAAAAGACAGCCTTCTGAATGGGAGAAAACAAGAGCAAATGAAGCAACTGACAAACAACTCATCTCAAAAATATACAAGCAACTTACACAGCTCAACTCCAGAAAAATAAATGACCCAATCAAAAAATGGGCCAAAGAACTAAATAGACATTTCTCAAAAGAAGACATATGGATGGCTAACAAACACATGAAAAGATGCTCATCATCACTCATTATCAGAGAAATGCAAATCAAGACCACAATGAGGTACCATTTCACACCAGTCAGAATGGCTGCGATCCAAAAGTCTACAAGCAATAAATGCTGGAGAGGATGTGGAGAAAAGGGAACCCTCTTACACTGCTGGTGGGAATGCAAACTAGTACAGCCACTATGGAAAACAGTGTGGAGATTCCTTTAAAAATTGCAAATAGAACTGCCTTATGACCCAGCAATCCCACTGCTGGGCATACACACCAAGGAAACCAGAAGTGAAAGAGACACATGCACCCCAATGTTCATCGCAGCACTGTTTATGATAGCCAGGACATGGAAACAACCTAGATGTCCATCAGCGGATGAATGGATAAGAAAGCTGTGGTACATATACACAATGGAGTATTAATCAGCCATTAAAAAGAATACATTTGAATCAATTCTAATGAGATGGATGAAACTGGAGCCAATTATACAGAGTGAAGTAAGCCAGAAAGAAAAACACCAATACAGTATCAGTTCAGTTCAGTTCAGTCACTCAGTCGTGTCCGACTCTTTGCCACCCCATGAATCACAGCATGCCAGGCCTACCTGTTCATCACCATCTCTTGGAGTTCACTCAGACTCACACTCATCAAGTCCGTGATGCCATCCAGCCATGTCATCCTCTGTCATCCCCTTCTCCTCCTGCCCCCAATCCCTCCCAGCATCAGAGTCTTTTCCAATGAGTCAACTCTTCACATGAGGTGGCCAAAGTACTGGAGCGTCAGCTTCAGCATCATTTCTTCCAAAGAAATCCCAGGGTTTATCTCCTTCAGAATGGACTGACTGCATCTCCTTGCAGTCCAAGGGACTCTCAAGAGTCTTCTCCAACACCACAGTTCAAAAGCATCAATTCTTCGGTGCTCAGCCTTCTTCACAGTCCAACTCTCACATCCATACATGACTACTGGAAAAACCATAGCCTTGACTAGACGGACCTTAGTTGGCAAAGTAATGTCTCTGCTTTTGAATATGCTATCTAGGTTGGTCATAACTTTTCTTCCAAGGAGTAAGCTTCTTTTAATTTCATGGCTGCAGTCACCATCCGCAGTAATTTTGGAGCCCCCAAAATAAAGTCTCACACTGTTTCTCCATCTATTTCCCATGAAGTGATGGGACCAGATGCCATGATCATTTTCTGAATGTTGAGCTTTAAGCCAACTTTTTCACTCTCCTCTTTCACTTTCAAGAGGCTTTTTAGTTCCACTTCACTTTCTGCCATAAGGGTGGTATCATCTGCATATCTGAGTTTATTGATATTTCTCCCAGCAAGCTTGATTCCAGCTTGTGTTTCTTCCAGTCCAGCGTTTCTCATGATGTACTCTGCATAGAAGTTAAATAAGCATGGTGACAATATACAGCCTTGACATATTCCTTTTCCTATTTGGAACCAGTCTGTTGTTCCATGTCCAGTTTTAACTGTTGCTTCCTGACCTGCATACAGATTTCTCAAGAGGCAGGGTAGGTGGTCTGGTATTCCCATCTCTTTCAGAATTTTCCACAGTTTATTGTGATCCACACAGTCAAAGGCTTTGGCATAGTCAATAAATCAGAAGTAGATGTTTTTCTGGAACTCTCTTGCTTTTTCCATGATGCAGCAGATGTTGGCAATTTGATCTCTGGTTCCTCTGCCTTTTCTAAAACCAGCTTGAACATCAGGGAGTTCACGGTTCATGTATTGCTGAAGCCTGGATTGGAGAATTTTGAGCATTACTTTACTAGCATGTGAGATGAGTTCAATCGTGTGGTAGTTTGAGCATTCTTTGGCATTGCCGTTTTTTGGAATTGGAATGAAAACTGACCTTTTTCAGTCCTACGGCCACTGCTGAGTTTTCCAAATTTGCTGGCATACTGAATGCAGCACTTTCACAGCATCATCTTTTAGGATTAGATCATCACGACCCAGATAATCATGATGATGTGATCACTAATCTAGAGCCAGACATCTTGGAATGTGAAGTCAAGTGGGCGTTAGAAAGCATCACTACGAACAAAGCTAGTGGAGGAGATGGAATTCCAATACAGTATACTGACACATATATATGGAATTTAGAAAGATGGTAATGATGACCTGGTATGCAAGACAGCAAATGTTTTAAATGGAGATTTTGCTCACTTATGGCTGATTCATGGTATTGTATGGCAAAACAAATACAGTATTGTAATTAAAAAATAAATAAATTTTAAAAATGTCAGTTTATGTGTGTGCTGAGTTTCATAAAATAATTATTTGAATTAAACATTATTTGAATGTTTATTTCAACATTATCATTTTTTTGGTAAAATATACTTTCCTACTTTCTATATTATCAGTGTTTTCCCTTCTACCTGAAATCATGTTTAAAGAATTTTCAGATTGATCTGCATTATAAATCAAATGACATGCACTGACAAAAGAGGGTCAGACAGTAAAGAATCTGCTTGCAATGCAGCAGACCCAGATTCAGTCCCTGGGTCAGGAAAATCCTCTGGAGAAGAGAATGGCAACCCACTCCAGTATTCTTGTCTGGGAAATCCCATGGGCAGAGGAGCCTGGAAGGCTACAGTCCCTGGGGTTGCAAACAGTCAGACACAACTGAGTGACTAACACACTTCCTTCATACACATATCGTAGTTCAGAATCATTGTAATTTATAAAAATAATATTCCTATGTAAGTAGGAGCTAATTCATGGAGCTACATGCCGCTAAGAATAGTATTAACCATTGAGGGAAAACAGAAAAGAGGAAGAGCACCAATTCAGAGAAAGAAAGGTGATCCTAATGAAGAAGGAACCATGGGATAGGAACTACAGTCACCTGTTTTGCAAGAATATGCCCTTCAATGTAAAGAAAAATCTAGTACCAGATATCACTCTAAATTAAGAAATTTTTCAGGTGAGTTTAATGGATGATTCTTTTTTTTTTTCCATTAGAAAAGCACTCCCATTCTACAAAGTAATCTACAAGTAAAGAGAATTCACACACACACACACACACACAGAATTCAAATGAAAGAGTTTTGATTTGTGGGGTAATACCTTTAAGAAAAGGGCTTCCCTTGTAGCTTAGTCAGGTAAAGAATCTTCCTGCAGTGCAGGAGACCCAGGTTCAATCCCTGGGTTGGGAAGATTCCCTGGAGAATGAAATGGCAACCCACTCCAGTATCCTGGCCTGGAAAATCTCATGGACAGAGAAGCCTGGTGGGCTGCAGTCCATGGGGTCACAAAGAGTTGGGCACGACTGAGCAACTAACACTTACTTACCTTTAAGAAAGTAACAATGCAATTTAGTTAATAAAAATAGAGATAGAGAATTTTTTGAAAAATTGTGATTCTTACTCCTTCAAAAAAACTCTATCATTTGCTAGAATATTATGACATTTTTACATATGCACAAATTGACACTGGTAGCCTAAGACATATATGTGTGCATGCCGTCTAAGTCACTTCAGTCATGTCCAACTCTTTGTGAGCTCATGGGCTGTAGCCTGCCACGTTTCTCACTCCATGGGATTCTCCAGGAAAGAATATACCCTCCTCCAAGGGATCCTCCCAACCAAGGGAATGAACCTGCTTCTTATGTCTCCTACATTTGCATGCAGATTCTTTAGCACTAGTGCCACATGGGAGGCCCCAAGATATAGATATGGTCTACTGTAAAAACAGACTCCTATATACAGAAATACAGCTGATGACAGTAAATGTGTGGACAAATAGCAGGGAGGCTTTTCATATTGAAAACACGCAAAGGTTATTTTTTTTTTTTTAAGTATTTAGCACTACTTAGTGCCCCCATGAGGCACCGTGGTATCAGAAAAGAGAGTTACATATACCAGAGTTTTATTTCACGTGCCTTGACATCAAAAAAGATAAACACACATGGAAAGTCAAACAATTAAAGATAACATAATGAAACACAGAATAAAAGGCTTAATAATAATTTCCATAGGATGAGAGTGATCCATAGAATACTAAATCTGCATCACACTGAATACAGTTTTGATACTGAACACAACTATGAAATTGATCATCTTATACTTCACTCTTAAAGCTCATAATTCACATTAACATGCTATATTTCTCAGTGTCAAAACTCATATTAACCAAGCTTGTTTAAATGTAAGAGAATTTTCAAATTGATTTGGTAATGGAACACCTGACATCTGTAAACATTTTGTGTAAATATTTTTATTACCATCACATTTTAGGACATGTCCCTAAGAAGATGAGAGGAAAAGCAGGGTTGTTTTAAATTAACTTTAGTCAGGCATCACAGTGGAGATAAAACTTCAGGATTTTTTCTTCTGGCAAAAGCAGAGGCAAATTTAGGAGAACATTAAGGCAGAAAAGAAACCTAACATTTCAATCCAGTTTCCAAGGAACTTCAGAGCTCATCTCAATAATAAAACCACTCCTTAGATTCCAGTGTTCTCCTTGGACACACTTAATAATTGGGGAATCACTGCTTTGTTCTGAAAGGAACACTGAGCTCACTGTCATACATCAGCAATCAAGAACTACAAAGATCTAAGTCATTACTTTCCCCTTTGACAGAGCTTACCTTGTGCTCCTTGCCTACAACACTTTCACAAGGTTTTGGTTTTATAAACTAAACCTGCTCACATATTTTCCGGCATGTTCATGTTTCTTTTTGTGCTATGTCCCTTGGCATTTTGATCTTGAGAAAAATACTACTCTACTGGGTAAGAAAAACCCATATATTAATTCTTTCTTACTTTCATCCATTGATAGTAATGCATGCATGAAATATTGGGCAATGCTTGTCAAGATGGAGAAAGTAACTGAAGATATCAGAATGGTCCCCTAAAAGTGGGGTGTGTGTGTGACACTCAGTCATGTCCAACTGTTTGCAACACCATGGACTATAGCCTGCCAGGCTCCTCTGTCCATGGAATTCTCCAGGCACAAACACTGGAGTCAGTTGCCATTCCCTTCTCCAGGGGATCTTCCAGACCTGGGGATCTAACCCAGGTCTTCCATATTGCAGGCAGATTCTTTACCATCTGAGCCACCAGGGAATCCCTAAGTTGGGGTAGAAAGAAAGAAACAGGAACAAATACGATCCAGAATTACCACCCTTAAAAGAGAACCATCAAAGAGTTATCCAGTATCACAGACTGTCGGCCAGACCGAATATAATTGATATAGAGACATACCTACTATTATTCTATTTCTTAATATAATTTAAAGACCATCTCATTAGGCAACCACCATATGCATAGCAATATGAGTTATGGATCTCAATAACCCTATGGCTATCATTATCATGACACATATTTTAATTTATTTTTGTCCAAGAATGAATATTTAATTATTTATGATGTAAATCATATGCCAGAATCCTTGCCTCTCATGATTTTATGTAGTTATCAGTCAACAGATCAATTTAGAAATGATTAACTTGTCAACCTAAAGTGCATGAAAGAAATGTTTCTAAGTCATCATGTGAACTAAAGGTCTTGAGACAAAATGATTCAGTTAGTGTGACAAAAATATATTTACAACTATTTTGAGAGACTGTACCAAACTGGATTATCTTGTTAACCAACAAAGGGAGACTTTAATTGCCAGATTGACTATTTCTAGGATATTACTTTCCTGTTCAGATGCTGACATGAATGATGACAGTAGTCATGATTGCTGGCATATGGGTGACTGCTAAGATAAGCAGGGAAGGCAGTGGCACCCTACTCCAGTACTCTTGCCTGGAAAATCCCATGGACGGAGGAGCCTGTAGGCTGCAGTCCACGGGGTCGCTAAGCGTCGGACATGACTGAGTGACTTCACTTTCACTTTTACTTTCATGCACTGGAGAAAGAAATGGCAACCCACTCCAGTGTTCTTACCTGGAGAACCCCAGGGACACGGGAGCCTGGTGGGCTGCTGTCTACAGGGTCGCACAGAGTCGGGCACGACTGAAGTGACGCAGCAGCAGCTAAGATAGGAGATAACTTTATGAGGTCTAAATCAAGTTCTAATTCAGATATACTTCAAATTTCTTCTTCATATTATGTGTCTATATTGTTTGGAAGTCAGTCAAAGGCTCAAATCATAATGGGTTGTTGTTTTTTTAACTCACAGTCAAATTATCTAGAGTACAGCATATTGAAGATGAATCAAACAAACTGGGCATGGACATCGTTAATCAAGACATAGCACTAAAGCTGAACTGAGAATATAATTTAGCTAAGAATCAGGAGATTTGCTTTCTGATTTTTGATTTGGACTAGAGTTCCAAGATGCCAGGGGCTTCCCCTGGGAAGTTTTATGTTCAATTTGGGGATATTAATAAATATCGTGACCCTTTAACTCAGCAGCCCTTATAATCTACGAATGCCCAATTCGGGCATCTCTTTCTGCCCTGTAATATCAAATGACACCCTGATAACAATGCAAGCATTGTGAGGAGGGCTTTGTGGGCTTAGTAGATGTTTTGTGTCCCTGCAGTCCTGATATTCTGTCAAAGGCTATGTCCATTCCCCCTGTTCTGCCGCCAAGATGGCTTCCTTTAACCAGTATTTTAACAGAGTTGCAAGCCTCCTCCTCAGGGATGGGAAAAATTTAGTGGAAGTTATAATATAACTTTTGCTTTTATAATCTTAGGATGAATTTATTTCTAAGGGATCATACTGACCCAATATCAGAAGCTGCTCCTGTAGTTTCAAAGTGAAGTGAAGTCGCTCAGTCGTGTCTCTTTGTGACCCCGTGGACTGTAAGTTACTAGGCTTCTCCGTCCACGGCATTCTCCAGACAAGAATACTGGAGTGGGTTGCCATTTCCTTCTCCAGGGGATCTTCCTGACCCAGGGATCAAACCCAGGTCTCCTGCACTGGAGGCAGATGCTTTAACCTCTGAGCCACCAGGGAAGCCCAGTTTCCAAGTACAGGTATCTAAATGTCCACAATGGAGGTCAAAAACTATAGTTGCTTTAACATTAAAGTTAAATTAAAGTAACAAAACAAAAGGATTTTTAAGATGTAACATGGCCCTTCAAGATTCCCTTAAACAGTCTGTTTTCCCTAAAATGCTTCAAGAAAAAATTGGTGGGTCAGAGTCATTATCAGAAGGGCTAGCTAATTTGTTACTACCTGTGTGATGAAAAACAGCTTTAGCAGCATCTTATACCTGATTTAGCCTAAAATTTCTCTTTATTCAATATTTTTCATATTTTAGTTTCAAGGAGCAATTGGAACATTTGTATCTGAGTTTTCTCAAATGTGGAAATGTAAAAAAATATTTTTGCTTCTTCTGAAAATAATTTAATTTTTATTATTATTTAATTTTGTAAGGTTAAAATATATGCTTATCCTTGTAAATCTTGAGTTTTTTTTTTTTTTAATAACCTGTCCTAAGAATACCTCAAGTCCTTTCACATTTTGGTTTTGTGATGGTGAGAAGAGTGTGAATCATCTTTTATTTATAGACTATATACTTGATGAAAACCTTAGGAAAAAGGTAAACTCAACCTGTTCACTGTTGCTCATAGAAACAGTTCTCTGGTATCTGTACTTCAACATTATTAAGGCAAACTATAGATATTTGTGACTACTTTTATAAGTTACTGTAAATAACTACTTCTTTGCTTTTCACACTTTCTGAAAGAGTTCCTTCCCGAAACTTACTGACATCTATGTGATGTACTGCTAACACTTGATACCTGGCATCTCCAGAAGTTGCAGTTTCTAATAACTTCAAAGTTTCATCTCATTCTCCTCCAAATATTGTAATGCATGCATAAACATAAATAAATTCTATTCTCATTTCCAGCTGAAATATTCAAAAATGGTTCACTCTTTTCTCCACTTCATTTACCTCACCTGTTCATAGGAGGCTTCTAAATTTTAATCACTTACAATTTATTTTCAGAACCCTGCAAATGATCCAGTATCTTCTGAGTCCTTTGGAGTAATTTTTAATAAGACTGGCCAGGAGACTGATAGAGACCCCATGTAAGCTCTGCAATTCTTGAGAATACCACATACCATTAACCACACATTCATTGCACTCTCTGGCAAGCTAGAGTATGAAGTTTCCTATGTTCAAGACTACAGCAGCTTAGGTTTGTTTTAGATACCAGTTCTATCAATTTAGTATTGGGTTGGCTGTGTTTTAACTAATGGTGACAATTCCAGTCTAACTCACAGACTAGGGGGTAGCTCATGCTGACTTACTTCTTTTCTCCTGAATCTATTCTTTTCATCTTTTTGATAATATATTTCTTTAACTTCTCATATTTGACTGTTTTTACTAACAAATTATCCTTGGCATGTGGTTCACTGAATAAATAGAGTTCTGTAGTGAGGCATATATTTATTATTAATAATAACACATATATAAATATTTGTCGATAGTGAACCTGAGGCTTCTATCTGGAAGGTTCTGTGGAACACTTAGAGATGTAATGATGATGCACAGCCAGAAGAATATATCTCTTTTCCTTCAACATTATTAATCTTCCATATACATATATATATATACCTTTTTAATGAAGTATGTCTTTAGAAAATAAAAGGGCAGCTGAAGTTTGGGGCAAAAGAAGCAAAGAAAAACTAGAAAAGATATTCTTACAGACTGCTATTTCAAATTAGAGAAAATTATGAGACAAACCCCTTTCTATATCCTGCATATACCCTAGATGGCATCTGTGTGTGTATCCTTTAAGCCTCAGCAAAGTTTCACTTTGTTTGGTTTATGGATGACCTTCAGAGAAAAGAGACTAATAAAATGTTCTCTTCTATTTTTTATATTCATACCAGTAAATGTGTTATCAACAGAATTGCCTAACATCAATCATAAGTAAATTGTTTATATGCTTTTATTTTCTAAATAAATAAATTTGCATTTTGCATTTCATGTTTATTTCATCACATATAATTTATTATCTCCACTACAAAATATACTATGACACCAATTTCAGGAATAATCATACATAACATTAAGCTCTTTATCCTAACCAACTTTTCTTCATGTTTAATTATCTATTTAGTTTGCAAAATTCTAACAGCTAAAGAAAAGATATTACTTTGTAATAAATTCAAGCTATTTCCAAATAGTATGCACTATTCAGCTGCATTGTCCTCATGATGGACAAATAGATAATTAGAAAAAACTGAGGCGGCTGACACAAGTGTCATAGTAAATACGTCCAACATTGGCATCTTCAGATATAAACATTTGTCAAGTGACTTGCTTGTCATATAGTAGCTGTGGGACTTCAGGCAATTCATATTTTTAACCCTACATTTCTTTATCTTTAGAGCTGATGTACTGCTAATTCACCTCTATTAAAAATGGGTAAACCTTAGGAATCTATATTTTTAATGAGCTTTGAGTATTTCTTTAAAAGCTATCCTGAATTTTGTCCATGAATAGGTGCCAAAATTACTGTCTCAAATTGTTTTATCAGATTTGTATAGAAAGTTAATTACTGATTTTAAAATCAAATATTAAATAATATGTCACTGACATTTGCATGGAGAAAACCTGTATAAAAAGCAAAAGCCTAACAAGAGTAAATTATTTTAATCTCCCCTTGGGGTATACCTTAAGTACTTAAAATTACTCTCTTGGGATTTTCTATTTTTTGTGTCTTCACACTTGTATCTTCCTTTCTTTGTGATTTTCAATAATGCCTACTTTTTTTGGTTTGTGGATAAATATCTAGTGCACATAATATTTGTATAAAATTTTCTCTCATACATCCTCATATAAGGGAAATGAAGAATAAGATTAGGGAATGCCTCTGATAGAGTTTTTAATCAGATGTATCAATGTCATCAAACAGTATCTTCTATAGCATTGAAAAGCAGTATCTAATACTTCTCTTTTCTATAAGATGGCATTACAACAAACTCATCCTAAAATACCAACAAAATAAACATTTTAACCAAGCTGACAAGGTACATATTAAAATGAATTTGTTTGAAATTATTGATGAAAGGGTTACGGAATTTAGAGACATCCTTTAAAGGGAAGAGAGACAAAAAGACAAGAAAGAGGTGGAAGAGGAAGAGGAGGGAGAAAAAACAAAGTATTAAAACACAAAGGGGTAATTAACTTTGGAAGAAACTGACAATCCAGAAATGTGAGTGTTACAGACTCAGTAATTTGTGCGGTAGAGAATTGATTCAGAGACTAACACATAAAGCTGTGGTCTCTGAAGGATGACCCAGACTAAAAGAGAGAGAGACAGGAGTATTTCCTTTTCTATAATGGGGACAATAAGATCGCTCATCTGTCTCTTCTTGGTGGGGTAAGGGTAAAAGTGGCATTCTAATTTAAGAGTTTTAATACTTAACAAGACTGTTTACTGTGGCTCAAAAATACATATGCAATAAAAAATAATAAATTACATACTTTTGCAAAGTATTTGGAAGAAGCAGCAATGGGGAAATATCAAATGATGAATGATAAAATAGGAAAACTATTTTAAACTAATGTTAAAGCTGGAGGGAAAGTTTTTATAGTAAATGATGGTTTTTAAAAAAAAAAGGAAAAAAACTAAAAATTGTGAAATAAAGATAGCCAAATATTAATATATAATTCTCAATATTATAGTATAAAGGTGGTTCTTAAATATACTAAAACATGTTTCAATTCAGTTCAGTTCAGTCACTCAGTCGTGTCCAACTCTCTGCGACCCCATGAATAGCAGCAGGCCAGGCCTCCCTGTCCATCACCAACTCCCAGAGTTCACTCAGACTCCCGTCCATCGAGTCAGTGATGTCATCCAGCCATCTCATTCTCTGTTGTCCCCTTCTTCTCCTGCCCCCAATCTCTCCCAGCATCAGAGTTTTTTCCAATGAGTCAACTCTTCGCATGAGGTGGCCAAAGTAATGGAGTTTCAGCTTTAGCATCATTCCTTCCAAAGAAATCCCAGGGCTGATCTCCTTCAGAATGGACTGGTTGGATCTCCTTGCAGTCCAAGGGACTCTCAAGAGTCTTCTCCAACACCACAGTTCAAAAGCATCAATTCTTCAGCGCTCAGCCTTCTTCACAGTCCAACTTTCACATCCATACATGACCACTGGAAAAACCATAGCCTTGACTAGACAGACCTTAGTTGGCAAAGTAATCTCTCTGCTCTTGAATGTGCTATCTAAGTTGGTCATAACTTTTAAGCATCTTTTAATTTCATGGCTGCAATTACCATCTACAGTGATTTTGGAGCCCCCAAAAATAAAGTCTGACACTGTTTCCACTGTTTTCCCATATATTTCCCATGAAGTGATGGGATTGGCTGCCATGATCTTCGTTTTCTGAATGTTGAGCTTTAAGCCAACTTTTTCACTCTCCTCTTTCACTTTCATCAAGAGGCTCTTTAGTTCCTCTTCACTTTCTGCCATAAGGGTGGTGCCATCTGCATATCTGAGTTTATTGATATTTCTCCCGGCAAGCTTGATTCCAGCTTGTGTTTCTTCCAGTCCAGCATTTCTCATGATGTACTCTGCATAGAAGTTAAATAAACAGGGTGACAATATACAGACTTGACATATTCCTTTTCCTATTTGGAACCAGTCTGTTGTTCCATGTCCAGTTTTAACTGTTGCTCCCTGGCCTGTATACAGATTTCTCAAAAGGGAGGTTAAGTGGTCTGGTATTCCCATCTCTTTCAGAATTTTCCACAGTATATTGTGATCCACACAGTCAAAGGCTTTGGCATAGTAAATAAAGCAGAAATAGATGTTTTTCTGGAACTCTCTTGCTTTTCCCATGATCCAGTGGATGTTGGCAATTTGATCTCTGGTTCCTCTGCTTTTTCTAAAACTAGCTTGAACATCAGGAGTTCACGGTTCACATACTGCTGAAGCCTAGCTTGGAGAATTTTGAGCATTACTTTACTAGCGTGTGAAATGAGTGCAGTTGTGTGGTAAAACATGTTTAATCTCCCTCAAAATAAAATATGTGCAAATGAAAATTATACATATATTTAAATATTATATGTCACCTACAAACTTGGAAAAAATTTAAAAATTGTCAAAACACTCCTGTTGATCATCCATGTAAAAATAGGAACTCATATAATGAAGATGGAAATATACAATGGTGCCCATTTGTGGAGAAGAATCTGTTAATGTATTAGAAAACTACATATTCATTTATATTTTGACATTGCAACCCCGCTTCTCTAAAATTTTCCCTTAAGGTACATCTCAAATGAATAACACTTCATATGTAAAAGTGTATTGTGACATTAGTTACAATTACAAAATTTAGAAATAATCTGAATACGCATTCACAGTAGACTGGTCGGTATCTATTTGTGTTATTTAAAACAACAGAGTACTACAAAACTGTAAAAAGGAATGAGAAGGATATTTGAAGATGGGAAGTGATTCCTGGATATGTTAGTCAAACACAGCACACCAAATATATATATATATATATATATTTAAGGAAATTGAGAAATTACATATATATGTGGGTATATCTATCTACATATGAATATATTTATCATATAACAAATAGTAAATCAAGAAAGATGGGAAAGACACTTAAATACAATACAAATAAATACAAATAAACCTAACATTATTACATACCCACATAGAAAGTAAAAATATAATTTTCATTATGTTCTATGTCTTAATAGTTAAATATGTACTTCATTATTATTATTTCATATACTTATCATTGAAAATATCTCTACCAATTTGGATATGCAAAATGTTTCATGATCCAAAAAGAAATTGTTCGCCACAGAGAACCTAGTAAATATTCAGGGAATGTTTTAAGAACCGGGCTCTGTAATCACACAGCATCCATTCAAATTCTTTTATGCAAATTTCTTAAACCCTTTGCCTCAATTTCACATCTTTGAAATAAGCTTAGAAAAGTATCTAGTAATGCCACTATGAGGATTAAATGGCTAGTAGACACAAACCACTTAGAATAGCAGTAAGTACATAATAAGAGATCAAGAGATATTAGACTGTAATAATAACATAGAAGCCATATCTCTAGCACTCAGAGTCCAAGGCCATCAATTTGTATCTAAACATTAGTGATAGAAGTGTTTGTATCACTAGAATTATAGTAACTATATTTTAGTAATTACATTCTACAATGGCAAATAACAGTGATTTTCAACTGGGGGTGCACATAAGCATCACTGTTGATCTCTTCAAAATTATAAACAAAATACAGAGACTTCACATCATCAGAACCCAACTGAACAGAACATTTAGACACCAGGTCAAAGTCTGTATAAGTTCAAAAGTGTCCTAGGTGATACAAATAAGATCTCCTTGCTAAGAAACTTTGTGATAGGACTATTGAGAAAGTATTATAGCTGGGAAAAAATAATTCTATCATCTCAGATAGAGAATTGAGACTCAATTCTTCTATAAAATTGTTCTTAAAATTAGAATAATAATTCATCACAATCAGGACTGATGTGACGATCAATAGGGATAATTCTCTATAATTCTTATAGAGAATATCCATTTCATTGTTAATACTCGATGAATGATAACTATTATCATTTTCTTGTAGAAGAACAAATACATAAAAAGAAAAAATGGTGTATTTATAAGAGACCATAGTAATGTAATATAGTATCATATTTTAATGAGATCTGTAATTTGGGGAAATTTTTAACTCTACTTTTAAGATCACTAGACTTAATCCTATAAAATACAAAAATACCACCTATTTTCACAAAGGTAATTGAAGGTCTTAGTACAATTTCAAATAATGGATTTATGCTGCTGACTTGCACACATAAATGAGTGCCCTTGTGAGTTGAAAGATATTCAAGCATGTTTATCATAGTCAGAGTCTTCAATTGCATACTGATCAACACCCCTCACTCATTAACATACAGGACTCCTTGCTGGAGCTTTCATTTGCATGCTCTTCTAAGAGCCCTTTTTCCTCACTATTCAAACAGCCAATGACCTTTGTAATCAACAAGAAAATTAGAAGCAGGTGGGAGCTTATTTTTAATGATGTTGAGACCAAATTGTTTAACTTAAATCTGAACTTTTTCTCTTCCAGTCCTTTTTAATGCCTGACAAGTATTAATTACATGAAGTTAGATGGAGACTCTGACTTTCTCATTGTCTCTGATCAAGCTCTGTAACTAACTCTTTGCTTTTATATTTAATTAATATGATGAAAAATTCTCTCCCTATTAGTCTTTTACTTTTTCCTAGAGCCTCCAGTACAAACATGATAATGTAAGGATTTAGCTAATGTTGTGGCGATTTTTACAAAATTACCTAAGTTATCATAAATGAAACTGAGTACATTTACTAAAAAATTGTAATTATTTCAATGAGTGCATATCAGTAGATTGGAAATAAAGTTTCAACATCATAAATAGCAAATACTGGCCCTGTTTTCTGTCTCTTTCACTTTAGAATATTCTTCATCATATTTACTTGAAATAATTTCATTTCCCTAGAGTTTCTCAGAAGAAGCATCAGCTTTTGTTTTAGCTTTATATTTCAAGTTTATAATGAATTGAAAATGAAGATCGCCAATTGATTATCTATATGGAGTGACTGAACTGAAGTGAAATAAACTGTGTGCCTTGTGAATCTATAGTAAATTTAACCACAGGTCACTTTCTCTACACTATTTAGCACAGGTCTATTCTGTGATTTTCCACTACCCAAGAAAGATATCTTCAAAGAAACCAAAATCATCTCAACTTGTGCCATCCAAATCTTTTGAAATAAATAGAAACTGACTTTCAGTTCAGTCCAGTTCAGTCATTCAGTCGTGTCCGACTCTTTGAGACCTCATGAACTGCAGCATGCCAGGCCTCCCTGTCCATCACCAACTCCTGGAGTTCACTCAGACTCATGTCCATTGAGTCAGTGATGCCATCCAGCCGTCTCATCCTCAGTCGTCCCCTTCTCCTTCTGCCCCCAAACTCTCCCAGCATCAGAGTCTTTTCCAATGAGTCAACTCTTTGCATGAGGTGGCCAAAGTATTGGAGTTTCAGCTTTAGCACCATTGCTTCCAAAGAAATCCCAGGGCTGATCTCCTTCAGAATGGACTGGTTGGATCTCCGTGCAGTCCAAGGGACTCTCAGGAGTCTTCTCCAACACCACAGTTCAAAAGCATCAATTCTTCAGTGCTTAGCCTTCTTCAGAGTCCAACTCTCACATCCATACATGGCCACAGGAAAAACTATAGCCTTGACTAGACGGACCTTAGTTAGCAAAGTAATCTCTCTGCTTTTGAATATGCTATCTAGGTTGGTCATAACTTTTCCTCCAAGGAGTAAGTGTCTCTTAATTTCATGGCTGCAGTCACCATCTGCAGTGATTTTGGAGCCCAAAAATATAAAGTCTGACACTGTTTCCACTGTTTCTCCATCTATTTCCCATCAAGTGATGGGACCGGATGCCATGAACTTCGTTTTCTGAAATGTTGAGCTTTAAGCCAACTGTTTCACTCTCCTCTTTCACTTTCATCAAGAGGCTTTTAGTTCATCTTCACGTTCTACCATAAGGGTGGTGTCATCTGCATATCTGAGGTTGTAGATATTTCTCCCGGCAATCTTGATTCCAGCTTGTGTTTCTTCCAGTCCAGCATTTCTCATGATGTACTCTGCATATAAGTTAAATAAGCAAGATGACAATATACAGCCTTGACGTACTCCTTTTCCTATTTGGAACCAGTCTGTTGTTCCATGTCCAGTTCTAACTGTTGCTTTCTGAACTGCATACAGATTTCTCAAGAGGCAGGGTAGGTGATCTGGTATTCCCATCTCTTTCAGAATTTTCCACAGTTTATTGTGATCCACACAGTCAAAGGCTTTGGCATAGTCAATAAAGCAGAAATACATGTTTTTCTGGAACCACCTTGCTTTTTCCATGATCTAGGAGATGTTGGCAATTTGATCTCTGGTTCCTCTGCCTTTCTAAAACCAGCTTGAACATCAAGAAGTTCACAATTCACACATTGCTGAAGCCTGGCTTGGAGAATGTTAAGCATTACTTTACTAGCATGTGAGATGAGTGCAATTGTGCTATAGTTTGAGCATTCTTTGGCACTGCCTTTCTTTGGGATTGGAATGAAAACTGACCTTTTCCAGTCCTGTGGCCATTGCTGAGTTTTCCAAAATTGCTGGCATACTGAGTGCAGCACTTTGACACTATCATCTTTTCAAGATTCAAAATAGCTCAGCTGGCATTCCATCACCTCCACTAGCTTTGCTCGTAGTGTTGCTTTCTAAGGCCCACTTGACTTCACATTCCAGGATGTCTGGATCTAGATGAGTGATCACACCATCGTAATTATCTGGGTCATGAAGATCTTTTTGTACAGTTCTTCTGTGTATTCTTGCCACCTCTTCTTAATATCTTCTGCTTCTGTTAGGTCCATACCATTCCTGTCTTTTATTGAGCCCATCTTTGCATGAAATGTTCCCTTAGTATCTCTAATTCTCTTGAAGAGATCTCTAGTCTTTCCCATTCTGTTGTTTTCCTCTATTTTTTGCATTGATTGCTGAGGAAAGCTTTCTTATCTCTTCTTGCTGTTCTTTGGAAGTCTGCATTCAGATGCTTATATCTTTCCTTTTCTCCTTTGCTTTTTGCTTCTCTTCTTTTCACAGCTATTTGTAAGGCCTCCCCAGACAGCCATTTTGCTTTTTTGCATTTCTTTTCCATGGGGATGGTCTTGATCCCTGTCTCCTGTACAATGTCATGAACCTCATTCCATAGTTCATCAGGCACTCTATCTATCAGATCTAGGCCCTTAAATCTATTTCTCACTTCCACTGTATAATCATAAAGGATTTGATTTAGGTCATACCTGAATGGTCTAGTGGTTTTCCCTACTTTCTTCAATTTAAGTCTGAATTTGGCAATAAGGAGTTCATGACCTGAGCCACAGTCAGGTCCTGGTCTTGTTTTTGTTGACTGTATAGAGCTTCTCCATCTTTGGCTGCAAAGAATATAATCAATTGTAGTTGAATTTTGCATTTGTCACAACTCCCTGTTACTTTTAAGCAATTTAATAATCATTATACTTCATATCTCAGTTTGTCTAGCTATCTCTCCATTAAGATTACCATTTAAATGAAACATATACAAATAATAACGATTTTTATTATCATTTGTTTTTACCCCATGGGCTTCCTGAGTGGCTCAGTGGTAAAGAATTTGGCTGCTACTAATGCAGGAGACACAGGTTCAATCCCTGGTCAGGAAATCACCTGGAGAAGGAAACGGCAACCTACTCCTATAATCTTGCTTGGAAAATCCCATGGACAGGAGAGCCTGGTGAGCTACAGTCCCTGGGGTCACAAGGAGTCATATATGACTTAGTTACTGAGTACACACACTCCCATAGCAAAGGAAACATCTATTTAACCTAAACTATAAAACAGAATATATCTTTGAAAAAACAATAGTATAGATTATTTCACCTTTCATTTTAAACAGTCTACAAAGACATCTATTTCTTATGACCATCTCCTATTAATATTTTGTCAAAAGGATTAATTCATTTCAGCTATTCAGACATTATTCAGCATTATTTTGATGATTTATATCCAAATATACATGGCTTTTATTGAGGGCTGTCTTAAAAACTTCTTGTCAAGTAAAAGCATGTTTAATAATAATGTACTTTGAAACACAAAACTCAAATCTCTGTCTTATTTATTTTTATTTTTATGTTAGATAATTACCAAATAATGTGATGTAGCTTAAAATGAAAGATATTGAAAAACAGTTTTTAATTACAATAGGAAACCAAGATTATTTTTAAAAGTTAATAAAATCTGGCTACCAAAAGGGCTAGCCTGTTTTTCACAGAGTTCCAAAAGTACTGTGAGCCTTATGATATCCAGAGGAAGAATGAAAAGAGTAAAATAAATGGCATAAATATCCTATTGAAAAAACTAAATGAATGAGAAAACAGAAATTAAAATTTGTCTCAAGATAATCAATATCTATCCACCAAAACATTAAACTCATGATTCAGCTTAAGGTTTGAATGCATGTCCTAAGTTCAAGTTCTCTGTCAGTAAAGCTCATATGAATGTCATTCACTGCTAATGTCATATAGTATCAGATACTGCTACTTTGGAAATGTCAGGGAAACCGAATATAAACCAAATGCAATAAACCTAAATGAAATAGAAGAAAAAAATTGAACAACAGTTTCTATGGCTTTTCTATGTTTTTATGGTTTCAGGGATGCTTGAAGATTTGATATTTAATTTTCTTTGCAATATTAACTCAGATAATGCATTGTGTACTGGATACAATATCAAATCCAAGGTAACTGAGAATTCAACCAAAGACTATATATTAAAACAACCACTTGCGATTTATTGTTCAAAATGTCTTTTGAAAAATATTGCCAGTACTATTGAGGTACTGCATTAGTACAGAAAGGGAACTAGTCGTCCATCCCTGAGGGTGTATGCTGCTGCTGCTGCTGCTAAGTGGCTTCAGTCATGTCCGACTCTGTTTGACCCCATAGACAGCAGCCGACCAGGCTCCCCCATCCCTGGGATTCTCCAGGCAAGAACACTGGAGTGGGTTACCATTTCCTTCTCCAATGCATGAAAGTGGAAAGTAAAAATGAAGTTGCTCAGTCATGTCCAGCTCCTAGTGACCCCATGGACTGCAGCCTAGCCAGATACAATAGACTTCACAAGTGATCCCTTCCCTGACCCATTCCCCTTCAGCCCCTTTCCTGTGACTGTATGTGCTCTGAAAGCGGATATCAAGAGCTGCACCTGAGAATCATGAGAAATCTGCCAGACTGCTGTTGTGCAAGGTATATTTTTCTCTGTCCTTGATCCTTTCTTAACTCTTGGTGCTGAGTGTCCTGAGTTTGATTATCCATCCAAAGCCAAAGACCACTGACCCTAGTAGAACCTACTGAGTGTAACAATAACTAAACAGCACTTTAGATGGCACATGTGATCCAGAGGAAAATAAAGCAAGAATTTTTGCTTTTAACTGGAAGAGTAGTGTGTGGGAATTGATTTGGATGGAATTGATTTGGATGAACTGTATGGATGATCACAGAAGACCTCACCTAGGAGGTATTTCCACAAAGATCTGAAGCACGAGGTGTAGCAAGCCATTTAGATTTTTGGAGGAAGCATATTCCAAAATGAGGAGGAGAAAGCATAAATCCTTGAGGAAGGAATATGCTCGGTGTGCTTCATGTTTACACAGCAAAACACCTTCTAGTTCTGTCCATGAGGAGATGTAAAGAAGTCATTCCCTCCTAAAAACAAGTAGAAAGCTGAAAAATCAGTAATAACTTTTGGGGATCCAAAAAGAAAAGGAAGGACACAGAGCTAACCAATGCCCCCAAGATGGGGAAGAAAGAAAGGCAGAATACAGGCAGTCTTGATGCACTGAAGCAGAGACTAATTGGAGAGCAGAAACCATCTTGGGGTCAGTGGCAGGGTGGGGAAGCCTAACATGTAATTGAAAAACTGCTGGAGGCTCAGTGTGGACAAGTTTGAGAGCTAAAAATTCCCAAGTGACCCAGTCATAGGGGGACCTCAACAATATTGTGAGATTTACCTCTAGGAACAAGACCAAGTGTCCATAGTAAATACTGGAGACAAATCTTATGCTTCTGCAGGACAAAGAGAAAGGAAACCATTTTGTAATATATCAGGTCATTCTGCCCTTAAAAAGGCTTCTAATCAGAGAAAAACAGTTAACCAGAGTCTAAAATGCTGTGAGGTATCAAGAGTTTAACTGACCTGGGAGAAGGGGAATGTCCAACTCCAACCCATTCAAGTCATCCTCTTCCAAAGAAGAAAGGAGAAAAATAAACCTGAGAAGCACTTGTGAGGTTCACAGTCCAGAGACATATGGTCACATAAAGTCTGAGACCCACTCATAGGACTATTTACTCTTTCACTACATCTTAACTCCATATTATTATAGGTCTGTTTACAGCAGTTCCTTTTGCCCAGTACATCATATCAAGAAAAATAAGAAAGGTATATAAAAATGGAAAGGTAGTTTAAAACTTATGCATGTGGATGTTTATAGCAGCTTTTTAATAATTGCCAAAATTTGGAAACAACCAAGATATCCTTCAATAGGTGAGTAGAAAAATAAAATAAGGGTATATCTAGACAGCTGGATATTTATTACTCAGTACTAAGAGTAAATGAGCTACAAGCTATGAAAAGACATGGAGGAATGTTAAATGCTTATTAATTAGTGAAAGAAGTCAATCTGAAATGTTACCTACTATATGATGCAACTACATCATATTTTAGAAAAGGCAAAACTATGGAGATTGTAGAAAATTCAGTGGTTGCAGGGGTTGTGTTGTATGTGTAGGGGTGGGAGGTGTGGGGATGAAGAGTAGATGAACAGGACAAAGCACAGAGGATTTTTAGGCAGACAATACTCTCATGATGGATACATGCCATTATACTTTGTTCAAACCCTTAATATGTTAAAATAAAACTGAACCCTAAGATGAACTGTGGACTTTGGGTAATAATACTGTGTCAATGCAAGTTCATCAACTATAACAAAGATACCACTGTGCTGGTAGATGTTGATAATGGCTATGCAAGTGGTGGGGAAGGAGGATACTGAATTATCTGTACCTCCCCCATAGTTTTGTCGTGAACGCAAAACTGGCCTAAGAAAAGACATGAAAGAAAAAGAAGGAAAAGAAGAAAGGAGAGAAGGGTGGAGGGAGGAATAAGGGAGGAAAGAAAGAGGAAGAAAGAGAGAGGAAGGGAGGCAGGCAGGCAAGCAGGCAGCTGGAGAGACAGAAAAAGAGAGGGAGGGAGGGAGGAAAGGAGAGAGGACACAAAACAGCCCAAGTGGTCAGTGTGGAATCAGCTAGGGGAACAAATGAGTGTGGAATGAATCTGGTAAGGAAATCAAGTCAGAGCAATCGCTTTTACTGCACACTAAAGGGGGCAGATCTTGTAGTGTCTTCTATTTCATTACAAGGACTGTGGATTTTACTTAAGAGATAGTTACTTGTGGATTTCAAGCCAAAAAGAGACGTGATGTGACATGACTCTGCTACTGCTTTGTGAGTTCACCGAAGAGGCAGTTGCGTAAGGAGACCCATTAAGAGGCTATTCCAGTGATCCAGTGAGTAGTCAGTGGTGACTTGGCTGGACGTAGTGAAGGGTAATCAAAAGCAATAAAGCTGACAGGATCAGAGTCTGGAGCAGGGAAGGTGGGGATGAAATTGCTTGCTCTGAGTTTGCAGTTTTTACAGGCCAAGGTGAAGGTCTAGCTGAGAGGGGGCTTGCTAGAAAGCAGCAGCCTGGCCAGATCTTGGTCAAGGAGAGTTTTTGTCACCATGTAAAAGGTGAGAACAAAGTCTCCATTTTGATAAACACTCTTGTTCTGGGAATTGTAGTTATAACACATTGTTTATAGAATGGCTAGCTTCTACTTGGATAGGATAGAAAAATTTTTTTCTTGGTGTTATGAAAGGTTATGATATTACTGTAGTTCAATGTAATATTATGCATACACTTTTCCAAATGGAAAGAAAAACCGTTAAAGGTAACATTATATCAGCCTAAGTTTATATTTGGCATCTTATTCAATACCAAACTATCTGTATCTGAGATTCAATGCTAAGGATAATTTTAATTAGGTTATATTTAACACATTAAAGCTAATTTTAAAATAAATCATATTTGTAGTTTTATTTTCTACATTACCTTAACAAAAATAAAAATTAAAATACATGCATATTGAATACTATAAAAATTCCTAGTGTACAAAAAGAAAAAAAGCTAATGCATTTTGCATAAGGAGGAGGATTACCATATTATAAGCACATAAACTTTTGAAAAAATAATGGGTATGCATTTACAGTCACAGTAAATGCTTAATAGAAGTTTGAACCATTTTCTAACTCCTTCATACTGCTTGTTTAGGGGTACCCTTAAAAGAGAACAATGCAGCTAGCAGCTGGTGGAACATTAAACTATATTCCTGTTAAACAACATGAAGCCAGAAAGCAACTTTTCAAATTTTGTTTTCTAAGCCATAATTGCACACCTCATGCTGACAAACTGAGAAGCAAACAAGTCTATTCACATTCAAATAATAAGTGCCGAGGCTCTAAATGTCAAGCACTTCCTTATGAAATATTCCTTAGTCTGCAACTGCACATGTCATCTCACATATGTTTACGTAAAATAAAATAGGTAAGCATGACAGGAGACCAATGCACAAATGTTTATATTTGCATTGTGAGATCTTCCACAGCTATGATAATTGGTCAAGATATATAGATAGAAATTTCATTTTCTTTTAAAATGGTCTTCAATTATACAATTTATACTATGGAAGGTCTCACAACTTACAAAGAAAGAAAATGAATAGGGGATCCAATATGATACAAGGAGAAAATATCTGAAAAGCACATCTTATAAAGGACATATCCAGACTTTACAAAGAACAGTTATAATTCAATAACATCAACAATAAAGTAGCCCAATAAAAATAGGCAACAAACATTTACAAAAAATTATATACCAATGGCTGAGAAGTACATGAAAAGATATTCAACATCATTAGCCATCAAGGAAATGCAAATTAAAACCGAAGTGGGTTAACATTTCATGCTTCCTAGAAGGGCCACAATAAATAAGACAGACAATTCCAAATGCTGGCTAGTATGTGGAGTAATGGAAGTACTCATAAGCTGTTGGGAGGAATATAAACTGGGACCGTGGCGCTGGAAAACAGTTTGGCAGCTCTCAAAAATTCAGCATAAAATAGCTAGACAATTTTAGAAATTTTACTGTGTCCAAGATAAATGAAAACATATCCTCACACACAGATTTGCACACAAATTAGGTTACGCTAGGTTCATAGCAATTAATTTTTCTATAATAGCCAAAAACTAGAAACAACCTAAATGTCCATGTATTATCCATGAATTTATATGAAGTATAAATTGGCACAAGGTGTATTTTTGGGATTGGTGTTAAAATGTTCCAAAACCAATTGATGGTAATTTTGTGCTATTTGGTAATGTTATTAAAAGTCACTGAATTGTACACTCAAAATGGATTAATGTCATACATGTAAAACATATCTCAATAAAGTTATTAAAAATATTAAGCTTTTATATTTCTATTCATGTATCTAACTAAGCTTTTGAATTCATATATGAGATAAGTATCCTGAGGACACATTTAAAGATTTTTGAATAAAAATATATGCAGAGATGTTTGTTCTAACAGTAAATAAGTCTGATTTGATTAACTGATTCAACAGTAGAGACCAGAATTTCAAATTAGATTATGCAGAAGTTCTTTTTCACAAATTGGATAGGCAAATCTGCAGTTCTGATGAAATTTTGATGAAAACATACAATGTAAATGTAAGATACTAATGTTTTCCAACCCTTTCTCTGTAAGCTAAAGTGCCTCTATATGAAAAAATAATTGGTAAAGTTAATAATATTTTGTTAAGCCTTGGTCAGAAGTTCTTGGCTCTACTTTTCAGAAATGGAGAAAATAATTGATCCTAATGCACTTTTAATAAAACTTTTATTATTTGTCTCTAAATCTGTGTTTAGCAAAATGAACAGAAAACTGTTCAAATTACCAGATGTTAAAACATCAAAATATTTCTATATGATTATGTAATTTGGGTGATGTAACTCAAAAGGTGTTCAAAGAATTTATTATAACATTTATGTGAACAAAGTTATTGTATCCTTAAACTATTGATATATAAAATAGGTATAAGAAAGATGCTAAAACCCATTACCTGGACATATCAACTCATGGATACATAAACTGATTGGAAAAAAAAAAATAAACTTATTCTTGATAGGAAGAGAGCCAAGACAGGCATTCTAGACAGAGGCTCATGGAAAGCTGAGGAAGAGTGGGTGGTATAAACAGTAGGAACGAAGAGTTGAACAGAAAAACTCCTTGGGGTGAGTTATTATTTCCAAGGACATCAGATACTATCTGACATCATTAACTGTCAGACCCACGTGTCAACATAAGTAAGAGTCAAAAATGCTCCAAAATGAGATTAAAAGCAGGAACAGAAGTAGGAGTTTTCTGTATGTAAGAGTTTAAAACACAGTCACAGATGAGTGTTCCAAGTCTGTGATCCTGAGAAAAGCAGAAGACAATGACTGAATCCAGATGAATATATCCACAAAGGAGTGGTCATAAGAAGAGAAGTCAAAGAATAAAATAACAAATTGGTACTTGAACAATGAAAAACATAAACATAGATGTATGCACATGTGTGCTAAGTTGCTTTACTTGTGTCCAACTCTTTGTGACCTTATGGACTGTAGCCTGCTAGGCTCCTCTGTCTGTGGGATTCTCCAGGCAAGAATACTAAATGAAACTGAATAATATCTATGTTCAGAGCACAGGGTACCTTAATTTATCATAGGGTTTCAGAATCTGTATTTTTGGTTTATTGAAAACACCATAATTATTTTGGTATATATAATTTCAGTAGTACTAAATAATCATGTAAGACGTTAAGCACAAATAAAAATACTTCTCAGGTCTGACTTTAGGCAAGTGTCTTAATTACTATAAATGAACTTCTGTAATGTCATTATGAGCATTAAGTGAAATAAAAATGTGAAGCTTTAACTACTATATCTGGCATAATATACCCTCCATAAAACTTGGCTATTTGGCGATAGTTTTGATATTATTCAATTATTTGGAGTCTAGAGGCAAATAACTCTGATTTGCATGCAACTGAAAATTGTATATAAGCATTTGCACCAATATTTTAAAATCAAAACCTGATTTTAAAAGGAATCCAAATCACAGAGTGGGCAAGAGGCATTTTGAGGTTTGAATCAATAATTTATACCCTGTCTCTAAAAGCCTCACAAAGCTACTCTTTTATGGATGCTTTATCATGGTGGGCCTGATGTTCATTTTAATTAAATCAAACTTTACTTGCCTGCTTAGCCTATTGGAAGAAAAGAATAGGGAGGAAATAATATCTACTTATGAGATTCATTTGAGGACAAAATTTTAGAGATAATGCATAGAGAGTACCTAAAACAGTGGGAGCAGCCTAGAACAAAGCTGAAAAAGTAGTTGCTCTCATTACAGTCCTGGAGTAAATGCTATCACTAGACATACCCACTCGTTGACTTTCAAGTCTTCCTTCTTTCAAATGCTGGCTATCTCCATATGTTTGAGCCTTGAATACTCATTTCCTAACACACTAGTATTATATTTTTTTAAAAAGTAATCTTAATGTTTCTTGCTTATATTTCAAATGCTCTTTTAGAAGCTTGTGCCATTGTTGTTACCAAAGTGCTAAATTGGAATATTTCTGTTAAAAAGACTGATCCAAATGCTGCTGAAAGCTGCTTAAATGCTGCTAAAAGATAAGATACAAGCAAGTTCGTAACACAAAATATAATATTATTCATGTAAAAATAAAAGATCTTATGTGATATAGATATATGATAGGATTTTTACCTCTATATTTTATTCTGTGTTGAGATACTGAACAAGGACTAATAGTCCTTGATCCATTACTGTGAGAGTACCCTGCATCTTTCCTACACTTACTGATCTTTCCAGCACTACTACAGGATAGTGAAATGAAAGAAAACAACATATCTTCCCTTGGGTGTCCAGATCAGTGAACAGAATCCTCAGCCAATTTTCATGAGTTGCATCACGTAAATTGATCATTCACTTCTGCATGTGTGTGTCTCTTTCAAACCCATACACACACACACACACACACACACACACACACACACATATACACCCCATCATGAATTAAATAGGGAATGTGACACACTTTTAAAGTAGCCTGGGTAGAGTGTATATTTATACTTCATAACTCACCTTATAATTAACAATCTAGAAGGATATTAGTCATTCTACATCATTCTAAAGTAGGTGCCAACAAGGAAAGAACTATGACTGCAGGTCAATCTGTATTTTTTTTTAAATCACAGGGAAGATGTCATAGCATCATAAAATGCTATCAGCTTTAAAGAGAAACATACATGCATCCTGGATTTGCAACCTATTATCTTTTTGAATCCAATAAAAGTAAATTTAGTTAGTTCCTGACTTTCTGTGAGGCTCAAGGGCAATAGTATGAAAGGTTTTTGGCTTGAATGGGTAGGGTTACAAGTAAAGTTTTAATACTAATTTTTCTGTATCTAATATAGTTTTCATAATGCAAGTGTACTAAATTTTAGAGAGCTAACAAAGTATTTCAAAATTAAGATGTACATAAAATGCACAATGATTATGAGAAAGTATCCACAAGGAAATTAATTAATCCCACCACACTGATAATTTTTCAAATAGATCCACACAAATTTTTATCTATTGTCATAAATGCTTATAGTGGTGTATACATGATCAAATGACCTAGCAAAAAAGGTTTACCTAGAAAAAACAACATTTTATCTTGAAAAAGACTAATCAAATATATGCTTAGTACAATTTTAGGGAAAACAATCTAACACATAACTAAACAGAACAGATGTCTAAGCAGCATAGTAACTAATAAAAACAAATATATGGGGTGGGAAGTGGGAGGGGGATTCAGGACTGGGAGCTCGTATACACCCGTGGTGGATTCATGTCAATGTATGGCAAAACCGATACAGTATTGTAAAGTAAAATAAAGTAAAAAATAAAATTTTTCTAAAAAAAGCTTACTCTATGTGACACATGTCCTAAAAATTAATGCAATGAATCCTTGAAAAGCATTCATACCTGAAAGCACATCAAGTTTAAGTTGCTTAAGGGGACTAGGCTAACAGAGGGAGACAGAATAATATAGCCACACTAAAGCAGTGAGAGAGTCTGCACAAAGGTAGGGCCACTTTTAACCACTGCATGGCCAACCAGAGACAACCCCCAATTCTACAACCTCAAATAAATAGTCTTGGATTATATATTTTTAGGAATTACTTCCTAGTAAATGTCATCATTTTAAGGGTGGCTGAAATTACCAGTTATTAAACCTGAGTCAAACTTGCTATTTTTTTTTTTTTTTTATGGTGACTGGGCTTCCCTGGTGGCTCAAACAGTAAAAGATCTGCCTGCAATGCAGAAGACCTTGGTTCTGTCCCTGGGTTGAGAAGATCCTCTGGAGGAGGGAATGGCTACCCACTGCAGTATCCTTGCCTGGAGAATACCAAGGACGGAGGAGTCTGGCGGGCTACAGTCTGTGGGGTCACAGAGTCAAACACAATGGAGCAACTAACACTTTCACTTTCAACATGAAAATATAGTGAAAGTTGTTTCAGACTATTTTCAGGTAAAGATGGTGATAGCTAAACTGCCTGACTTGCCCCACATCACACCCCTATTTTCTCATTGACAATCTAATAGGAATACAGAAACAAATGAAATGAGTTCAAAATGCCTTGAACTAGCCATGTTCATCTGCAGATACCTGTGTGTACAAGGCAGAACCATGAATTCAGACATGATGAAAACTGTCAGAGATTTACCCCCTTCTTGACTAGACATCTTCACTCAGGGTGATGTTAGACTGACTGCACAGAGGAGCTCCTTTGTGGGGTGATCAGAGCTGTTTCAATATCCTCTTTCTAGTTAATTATCTTTTCATCTATGACAACTCCAGGATTTTCTCTCAGTAGTGCTACAGATAAAGAAGCTGCAAAAGACAGAAAAATGCACTCTGCACACCAAAAGTGAGCTGAATAATTAGGAAAGGCTAGAGAATTCAAGGGCATAAGAGGCTGTGAACTTTCAGGGGTTTTGCACACCTTCTGTCCACAGAGACAGAACAGCCTGAATTGAATTTTCCAGAGATCCATTCACCTCAGAATAATCAGAGAACCAAACAGCAAGAACAAAAACACTGTCCTCAGCCTTGTGGATTCACTCTGTGCACATCGGTGGGCGTCAGCATATGATCTGAGGAAAGGACTCAAAAGGAAGCAGGAGAGAGGGGCAGGAGGAGAGCACAGCAGCGCTGCTACTGGGAAAGCATCAGGCCTGGATTGACCTCCTCTCATTAAAAGATGAGTGAAGAGAGCAAAATAGCATGGGGCCTATGGAAAAATTCTCAAAAACAAAAGAGGGAGGTAATGTGCTCAAAATATAGAAGCCTGCGTTTTGCTGAAAAATTTAGCAATGAAAACAAATATTTTAGAAAGTATATGATAGATTTTTTTCAATAAACATAAAAACAGCAGAGAATTAACCGTTTTTGGCTAACAGCTCATAACCTCCATTGAAAATTTTCAGTTAAATAACAGTGTATAACATTAAAAATTATAACTGGTAAGAAGTGTGGCCAGGTATCAGCACAGGAAGACCCTAAGCCCACCTCCTCTCATGGGCACACCAAAATTATAATAATTTACACATGAACTATCTGTGAGAATGACCTGAAGACTAGCAGCAAAAGTCTTCCACAACTAAAGATACAAAGAAGGAACCACAACAAGATAGGTAGGGATACAATTACAGTCAAGACCCACACTTCTAGGTTGATGACCCACAAACAAGATAAGTATAATTACAACTGCAGAGGTTCTCTCAAAGGAGTAAGAATTCTGAACCCCACATCAGGCTCCCTGGATTCAGGAGGGGTTAGTTCTGTATCAAGAAGATGAACCCCTGAGAACCTCTGGCTTTGAAGGCCAGCAGAGCTTGTTTCTGGGAGACCTGGAGGGCTGTAGAAAACTGATTCTACTCTTAAAGGGCTCATGTGAAATCTTACATGATCCAGTCCCAGCCCAGCGGCAGTAATTTGAAAGAAGCACAGGCCAGACCAGCTTGCTAATTCTGAAGTGCCTTCTGGAGGGAAAGGATGAAACTGGGAGACCCTCCCCACCCCCCAGGACATAGAACTGGTAGTAGCCACTTTGGGAAACTTTGGAAAATTCTAGCCTGTCAGTTCCAGGGTTGCAGCCTATGGCGTGGTCTCTGCCTACACCTGCCCATCTATGGCTTACTTTCTCAGTTAACCTATGCAGCTCTCTCAGGAACCACAGCGGATTTTGAACGGCCTCCCATTTCACTTAGTAGACAGAGCAGCTGCACAGGCAGCCTCTGGCCCTCACACATTTAAACAGTCTGGTCTGCCGTTTGTGTTTCAGGGATCTGATCTCAGAGGTCCAGATTCTCCTCGTGAGAGAATGAGATCTATCCTCCCTCAGACTTCAAATTGAGAGTGAATTACCCACTCTGAGAACCATGCTGATCTGTGGTCTGTGAGAAGTAAGGCCGCAAGGGCACTGTATCTCACCAACTTTGTTTACTCTCCCAGTTCCCTAGTAACACAGCATCACACAGTTCTTAGAGGTGTGAAGGGGTGTGGAGGGGTTGAGAAATTTGATTGTCAAAAATAACTGGTTCTCTGGCTACCAGGAAATGGTTTGGGCCTTGTGCCAAAATTCTAGGCTCTTCATTTAATAAGTAAAAAAAAAAAAAAAAAAAAATGCTGTTTTCTCCAAAACTGACTTGTTAGGTTCTCCCTAAAATTAATGATGGTGCAAGAATGGGTGGTTGATAGGGGTGATGGAAGGAGCAAACGACTTAGTGTCTCCAATTATGACTCTGCTCTATATGCTCAATACACAATAAAATTAAAAGCAAATTGAAAGAATAAAAATTCATCTGCAGCAATAGCAATGATTAACATCAGGTTTATTTAGAACATACTGTTGAATAAGCATACTGATATGAGTTTGAATGAACTCTGGGAGTTAATGATGGACAGGGAGGCCTGGTGTGCTGTGATTCATGGGGTCACAAAGAGTCGGACATGAC
Source organism: Nanger dama (assembly GCA_917880005.1). Taxonomy (NCBI): domain Eukaryota; kingdom Metazoa; phylum Chordata; class Mammalia; order Artiodactyla; family Bovidae; genus Nanger; species Nanger dama. The sequence continues at coordinate 11,386,602 of CAKJTW010000054.1, read as the reverse complement.
TGAATGACTGAACTGAACTGAACTGATCCTAAAGACCTGGCTATCAGATTATTTGGGGCTTTGGTGTTAAAACACAACTAAGTAAGATACTAAAGCTCAGCTCACATCTCTAAAAGTTTCTTAAAGAAAAAAACCTACAAAGAGAAATAAGCCTCTGGTTTTGATTCATCAGCCTGGAGGAACTGGAACAATGGGACTCACTGACAGTGACAGGAATAGAGAGTTGGCAAGGATCACCAGGAGAGGGTCACCTGCCAGTGTGGGGGTTGGTTAAGTGCTCACTTGGTTAAATGCTGTCTGGAGACCAGTTTGTGCAGAGCCCCCAAACCCACACTTAACCTCAGGGCCTGTAACTAGGTTAACTGGCCTTAAGCAGGTCCTTTGGAAAGAAATATACACTCCAAAATGATCCTGTCTCAAGGCCAGGGATAAGAAATAAGGAAATGGGGACAGAGAATTGTGTCACTTTAAAATAACCTATTTTTGTCTCCTTTCCCCATTAGAGACTACTCTTTTCCTTCTTTAAGACCCTGATGTTAAATCTCCATCTCCATTTGCCCTGCCAATGGATGAGGGAGTGTGAGCACCTGCCCAGACACATATCTATCGTCAAAGTGATCAGAAAGAAAGCATGCTAAAATATAACTACCAATAATAGTGGTACTACCTCAAAGAGAAACCTACCACTAACATCATTTATGGAGTAGATCAGCATTTGAGAGGCTATGCTCTTATTTTACCATATAAATAAATAAATAAGAAATGAAAAAAAAAAAATGACAGTACAGAATAACACAAAGTAAATTTCTAATTGCTTTCCTGACACTCATTTGTTTATAATGTGCTGAGTACATTGACAGGATAATAAATGAAGAGCATGACAAATGTCTGAAATGTATACGATGACTGTGGATCCACTGTCAGAATAAACTAATCATTTCATGAGTCAGCCAGTGTTTTCAACTCTAAAAGACACAGTAGATTTGCAATTATGGACTCCTCTTCTGAGTTTGCCTTTTATTTTTATTAAAACAGAAATTTTTTTTTTTTTTTTTTTGCAGTAAGTAGGCTGCTGGATCATCAAAAAGCAAGAGAGTTCCAGAAAAACATCTATTTCTGGTTTGTTGACTATGTCAAAGACTTTGACTGTGTGGATCACAATAAACTGTGGAAAATTCTGAAAGAGATGAGGATACCAGACCACTTGACTTGCCTCTTGAGAAACCTATATGCAAGTCAAGAAGTAACAGTTAGCACTAGACATGGAACAACAGACTGGTTCCAAACAGGAAGAGAAGTACCTCAAGGCTGTATATTGTCACCCTGCTTATTTAACTTATATGCAGAGTACATCATGAGAAACGCTGGGCTGGAAGAAACACAAGCTGGAATCAAGACTGCCAGGAGAAATATCAATAACCTCAGATATGCAGATGACACCACTCTTATGGCAAAAAGTGAAGAGGAACTAAAAAGCCTCTTGATGAAAGTGAAAGAGGAGAGTGAAAAAGTTGGCTTAAAGCTCAACATTCAGAAAATGAAAATCATGGCATCTGGTCCCACCACTTCATGGGAAATAGATGGGGAAACAGTGGAAACAGTGTCAGACTTTATTTTGGGGGCTCCAAAATCACTGCAGATGGTGACTGCAGCCATGAAATTAAAAGACTCTTACCCCTTGGAAGAAAAGTTATAACCAACCTAGATAGCATATTGAAAAGCAGAGACATTACTTTGCCAACTAAGGTCCGTCTAGTCAAGGCTATGGTTTTTCCAGTAGTCATGTATGGATGTGAGAGTTGGACTATAAAGAAAGCTGAGCACCAAAGAATTGATGCTTTTGAACTGTGGTGTTGGAGAAGACTCTTGAGAGTCCCTTGGACTGCAAGGAGATCCAACCAGTCCATTCTGAAGGAGATCAACCCTGGGATTTCTTTGGAAGGAATGATGCTAAAGCTGACACTCCAGTACTTTGGCCACCTCATGTGAAGAGTTGACTCATTGGAAAAGACTCTGATGCTGGGAGGGATTGGGGGCAGGAGGAGAAGGGACGACAGAGGATGAGATAGCTGGATGGCATCACTGACTCGATGGACATGAGTCAGTAAACTCTGGGAGTTGGTGATGGACAGCGAGGCCTGGCATGCTGCGATTCACGGGGTCACAAAGAGTCGGCCACGACTGAGTGACTGGACTGAACTGAACTGAGGTATCATTCTCTAAATCAGTTGTTCAGTGTGAGTGTTCATTCTGAAAAACCCAAAGCTCTTGGACATATTTTCTGACTCAGAGGACATGTCTTCCATGTAACACAAGGTGGATACTTCCTGTCCTGCATCCTGTAAATGTTGTTCAGCCCGGAACAGCCAAAGAGAAAGGGAGCTGGTTGTATGGTGCTCCACCTGACCTGCCCTCATACCACTCAATCTTGGGACTGATTTTTTTTTTTTAATGCTTATCTTGGAGTCAGAAAATTCTTTCTCAACTTCCATTCAGACTGGAGAATGGCTGTGGCAGCATCTTTGTGATTCTCTAAGGATGTGTTCATGTTCAGAGAGAGTTTGAAGGGAGCTCTTATCCCTTCCAAATCTCCACAGAGACTGCTGGCATCCAGTACCAAAAAAAGCAGACTGTTTTGCCTTCTTAAGCTTTAGGAGGATATTAAGGTCTGCTCTTTTCCTCTTATTATGTTAGAGAGGAAGAGCTATTATAGAAACATTAAAAATATACTGAACAAGCTTGGAAGCCAATAGAGCAGATGGAGCACATATTTTTAACAAGTAACTCCATCGTACTTAAATGAAATCCAGAACTTTAATACATAATTAAGTTGAATGGAAAATAAGCACCAAAAAGGAAAAATGAAAGAAGAAAATAAAGTAAATGAATAATTCCAAGTAAAAATTATAACTAAAGAAGAATACACAAAAGTCATTATCCCTTTCTGAAACAAAATTGTATGTGCATGAAACCTGCACATGAGGAAGCAAAAAATAATTAAAGACAGAATTTCTTAACTGTTAAGCTGAGAAAAATAATTTATAAGGGAACTCAAAGTCAAAAAGGAGTGAGACACTTTAAAATCTTGAAGCACAGTCGTATATACGTAAAAGGAGCACTAATCTCATTATTTGTCCATATTCTCCTCTTCTTACAAAAGTTCATATATTTATTTCTGATTCTTAATAGCAGATGATCTAGTAAGCCATCTTAGAGAATATGGCTGTTTTTGAAGGAAATGGCAAGCCACTCCAGTACTTCTGCCTGGAAAATGCCATGGATGGAGGAGCCTGGTAGGCTAAAGTCCATGGGGTCGCTAAGAGTCGGACATGACTGAGTGACTTCACTTCACCCCCTTCACTCACTTCACACTTTATTGCTGGAGAAGGAAATGGCAACCCACTCCATTGTTCTTGCCTGGAGAACCCCGTGGACAGAAGAGCTTGGTGGGCCATAGTCCACGGGGTCGCAGAGAGTTGAACACGACTAAAGTGATTGAGCACAATCTTTATTCATTCAATGCAGCTTTTTAAAACTGTCTATATATGAATATATACATAAGTATATATAAACACATATAAACATTTTTTCTTTAATTTAGAAAGGAGTGGGCTTTTTAGCTAGAATGAATATACTGAGCAAAGGCAATAAGGCAAGATAACATGGTAAATGAATACAATTTCTTACTGAGCTTTCTAAGAAGGGGACAACAGAGAATGCTAAGAAATTAGGTAATGGTTAAATTAAGGATTTTATAAGCTGTGGTAAGAATTTTATATGGGCTTCCCAGTTGGCACAGGGGTAAAGAATCTGCCTAACACTGCATGTGGCTCAAGATGTAGGTTCCATCCCTGGACTGGGAAGATCCCTGGAGCAGGAAATGGCAACTCACTCCAGTATTCTTCCTGGAAAATACCAAGGAAAGAGGGGTCTGAGGGGCTACATTCCATGGGATCACAGAGCTGGACAGGACTGATCACACAATGATTTTGCATTTTAACTTATAGGAAAATAAATTTGTAAAGACTTAAACTGCAAAATTCTAGCAGTCTCAGTCTTTTAAAACCATATTATCTTATAAAAAATAAATATACCACAACTCCCTTAATATCACTATTTATTTTAATAAATTGAAAATTGTGACTCAGAAAATCAATGCTAAATTAATTTCCAAAAGAATACAGCTTTCCCCCCACACCCCTCGACCCCCCACCTCCACCACACACACACATAAATATGATATACTTTCCAGGAGTCAAATATTTCCCCCAAGAAACTTACAATTGACTAAGGAATGGATAGTAAAGCCAAGGGTAATTCAGAGACAGATAAGGAGAAAACTGCATGAAGTTCTTTGGTTGCAAAAAGCAGAAACTAATTCTGACTAAAATTTGAACACATATTCCTAACTAATATATTTCTAACAATGACAAAGTCAAACAACATCCATGTCACCTATCATATCAACACAAGACATCAAAAATTGTTACTTAATTGCAATCAGTATCTCAAATGAACTACAAAATATCTGTAATTTTAGTTCAAAACTATTACTTTTTACACTAAATATAACCATAGTTAACCATATAACTATAGTTATAACCATATAACATTTATCAAGTGCTTATCACATGCCAGGCACTGTTTTCAGCACTTAACAGGTACTCACTTATTTAATACTTAGAATACTCTTATGAGGTAACTATAATAATTTTTTCCATTTTACAAAGACACAAAACCAGAAAGCAGTTAAGAAATGGGTCCAAGATAATACAGCTAATTAGTGGTAAAGTTAGAATTTCAATGGTCAGTTAGGCCCAATGACCATTTTTTAACCACTTTAATACTTCTATATTTATAACTCTGCTAATAGTTTACAAGTAATTATTGATTCTCAATTATTCCTTTTAGATTCATATAATCTTCCTCTCTAACATGCATATCCTTTAGGAATTATTTCAGAGGTTCTACACATAATAATCAATCCTTAAGTCAGGAAGATCCCCTGGAGGAGGAAATGGCAGCCCATTCCAATATTCTTGCCTGGAGAATTCCATGGAAGAGGAGCCTTGTGGGTTAAAGTCCAAGGGGTTGCAAAGAGTTAGACACAATTACGCGACATCTACTTTTGCTTTATTGACTAGTCCAAAGCCTTTGACTGTGTGGATCACAACAAACTGTGGAAAATTCTTAAAGAGAAGGAAATACCAGACCACCTGACCTGCCTCCTAAGAAATCTGTATGCAGGTCAAGAAGCAACAGTCAGAACTGGACAGGGGAAAATAGACTTGTTCCAAATCGGGAAAGGAGTATGTCAAGGCTGTATATTGTCACCCTGCTTATTTAACTTCTCTGCAGAGTACATCATGTGAAATGCCGGGCTGGATGAAGCACAAGCTGGAATCAAGATTGCCAGGAGAAATATCAACAACCTCAGATATGCAGGTGATACCACCTTGTGGCAGGAAGTGAAGAAGAACTAAATAGCCTCTTGATAAAGGTGAAAGAGGAGAGAGAAAAAGCTGGCTTAAAGCTCAACATTCAGAAAACTAAGATCACGGCATCTGGTCCCATCAGTTCATGGCAAATAGATGGGGAAACAATGGAAACAATGACAGACTTTATTTTGGGAGGCTCCAAAATCACTGCAGATGGTGACTGCAGCCATGAAATTAAAAAACTCTTGCTCCTTGGAAGAAAAGCTATGACCAATCTAGATAGCATATTCAAAAGCAGAGACATTACTTTACCAACAAAGGTCCATCTAGTCAAAGCTATGGTTTTCCAGTAGTCCTGTATGGATGTGAGATTTGGATCATAAAGAGAGCTGAGTACCAAAGAATTGATGCTTTTGAACTGTGGTGTTGGAGAAGACTCTTGAGAGTCCCTTGGACTGCAAGGAGATCCATCCAGTCAATCCTAAAGGATATCAGTCCTAAATATTCATTGGAAGGGCTGATGCTGAAGCTGAAATGTCAATACTTTGGCCACTGGATGTGAAGAACTGATTCATTGGAAAAGATCATGATGCAGGGGAAAGATTGAAGGAGGGAGAAGTGGATGACAGAGGATGAGATGGTTGGATGGCATCACTAATGCGACTGACATGAGTTTGAGTAGGCTTCGGGAGTTGGTGATGGACAGGGAGGCCTGATATGCTACAGTCCATGGAGTCACAAAGAGTTGGGCATGACTGAGCAACTGAACTGAACTGAACTGAGCAACTAACATTTTCACACTTTTACCCATAATAAAACTCCAGAGCCCATTATATATAAACCTTCATATGTGAAAATACTTCTATTTTTCCTACATAGTCAATACAATTTGGTTAAATATAAAATCCTAGATTCCTAATAAGAAATTTTACATAATTTTCTACTATTTTTTTCAAGGTAGTATTGTCAAAAAAATATTTGAGGTTATAATGATTCTTGTTCTTTCATGGAGGATCTGATATTTTTTTAAGGGGTGTTTTGGTCTTTTTTCTTTATTTCCAGTGTGTTGAAATTTCATTATATGTGTACATACATGTGTGTGTTATTCTCATGTTATTTTTCTGTTCAATTAAATAGATCATACAAATCCTGTACCTATTTTCTAGGCCTCTTCCCTCTGTACTTTGAAACATACGTACATTCTGGAAATGCTCTTATGTTCAATTGTTCAGTCCCAAGAATTCATTTCTTATTTCTGTTTTATTTTTAGCTCATATTTTAAGCTCCTGCATTTACTTGTTTGCTTACTCTTGTTATCCAAGTATTTCATCTACCTTATCTGTGTTGCTTCATTTTTTGTGGGTACCATACAGTGCCATGTGGATTATAGTACATACAGATAATAGTTATTCTAAATCTTACTGTTTATTTTTACTCTGCTGACTATTAATATAGTTGCCTCTGTTTTAAGTTTAATGTTCAGTTTTCCAAGCTTCTTTAGTGCTTTTGTACTTCTGCACATATTTATTGATTCTGTGTTGTGTGTTTACATTTGTACTTATTACTACTGTTTGACGATTACTAGTCCTGTTATGTCTAAGAGTAGCATCACTCCAGGATATTTCCAGTTATCAAGGGTTCTGCACTCTCTGTGCCCAATTTTTCAAACTTACTACTCACTTCTGGAGGAAGAAAATAAAGTTGCCTCTCCCTAGTCCAGGACGTGAGTGCGGGGAGAGTGCACAATGTGGAGGTTTCCACCCCTCTGGCTGCCTGCTCAGATCCATCCTTCCCACCACACTCCTGGTGGTTCTGGGAGGAGGTGGATGTTCCTTTGCTAAAGACTCTGTGCAGTAAAAGTCAGCAACAGCACTCTTCCATGCTTTGGTCAATGGCTTTGCTTCTTTACCCAATTTCTACCAGCTTTCTACTTTTCTGGAATGTCTTAGATCTTAGATAGCATAAGATATCCTAATAGTGAAACTAAGTTATCCTATTTCTCTATTCTCTTAGAACTAATTAAGAAACATTAATATTAAACTGTAAATTAATGTTATCCCCCAAACGTCTGTGCAAGAGATTGCTATTGGCATCATTTTATGTAAAAGAAATGATGCAGAAAATATGTTTTGATAGTTTTCATGAATTCAACTCTGTACTTGGAGACTATAAACCTATAATTATACCTGCTCTTTTCCCTACTTCTTTTTAAATTTATTTATTTTAATTGGAGGCTAATTACTTTACAATATCGTATTGGTTTTCCCATACATCAACATGAATCTGCCCCAGGTGTACACATGTTCCCAATCTTGAACCCCCCTCCCACCTCCCGCCCCACACCATCCCTCTGGGGTCATCCCAGTGCACCAGCCCCAAGCATCCTGTATCCTGCATCAAATCTGGACTGGCGATTCATTTCTTATATGATATTATACATGTTTCAATGCCATTCTCCCAAATCATCCCACCCTCTCCCTCTCCCACAGAGTCCAAAAGACTGTTCTATACATCTGTGTCTCTTTTGCTGTCTTGCGTACAGGGTTATTAAAGTGTAAGAAGCTCTGAGCGGATGATAGGAGCTGCTCTATCTTCAACATTGTCAATGTTACTCAAATATGAATAATGTCTCACAAATTGATAACTCTTCAAAAGGCATGTACAATTTCATTGTCTTCTTCCTCACCTCATCAATAAAACTATGAAAGTCAAAGTAGCATCAAAATTTCCTACATAAGATTAAAAGAAATTATTCATTAAAGGTTAGACTCATGTGGAAAGTCAATTGAAAAAGTTATTCAAATTCATTGGCAAATTTGTTGCAAGAATTATCCCAAGCATTTATCTATGGACCCTTTGACTCTGGTCAAGAATAGTCTTGACAGAGTAATTCATCATGAAAGAAAACACACATAAGATGAATTATCAAAGTTGAAAAATGTAATTACCACTAAAATAAATATCATGCAATTATTACAATAGAAAACAATAAATCATATACAAACATGCATTTTAAAGTTACAATGCAAAAGAAAAATGGAAAAACAAATGAATGAAAACATTTTAAATAAAAAGAAGAGTGACTGCACTACTAAGCAAGGAGAACTTTCGAGAAGACTAACAGGCTCCAAATTTACAAACACAAAGCTGTTGGCTGAGTTCTCAAAGTCCAAAATGATCCTCATAAATGTGAATAAATGCTCCAATTATCATAATTATCAAAGGAAGTATCTTGAGTCTGTCTATACTGGAATAATTGATGTCTGGCAGACAGGCATACTGTATCATCTCTGTCAGGCATTCCTTTCTCTGTGTCTTGAATACTGTTCTGTGTATGTTGGCATGCCATCTTCAGCATGAGTGACATGTCCTGCTGTCTCCCTCCACTCTGTATATTTAATTATCACGTGGCACTAGAAACCAAATACACACACATGAAAGTGTCGGTCGCTCAGTCTTGTCAGACTCTGTGACAGCATGGACTGTAGCCCACCAGGCTCCTCTGTTCACTGAATTCCCAGGCAAGAATACTGGAGTGAGTAGCCATTTCCTTCTCCAGGGGAATCTTCCTGACTCAGGGATCAAACCTGTCTCCCACACTGCAGGCAGGCAGATTCTTTTCTACTGAGCCCCATTGCTTTATGTTCTGCATTTTCACCAAATTTTAAGCCCTTCTAGTCACTGCTTTTCTTTATACTCGCCTACCAAAAGTAAATGAAATGCTTAAACTTTTTCTTATAGAAATTACTGAGGAAAGAACATCAATCAACCCCACTGCTCCCTTAGATATTTAGAACATATCAGCTAACCAAGGTCAGAATTTTCTCAGAAAGATCACTGTATATATTTCACATTGCGTGAAGTCATTTGTATTGATCAATAAATCAATTCTTGAGAATCAAAACTTATTAAATAAAAAGCTATAAATGGGGCATTTGGTATTTCTTACATAAAATTGGAGAATAATGTTAAAAATTGTTTGATTCTTAAACTGACTCAAATCTAACGATTAAAGGAAAAGACAGAAATTCTAACCTTACTTGATTTGGGCTTTTTATTCTTAATTCTGAAAAATTCTGTTACTAGCAGATTCTCATTTAACATCACTGTACATATTAGTGACATGAAGAGATATCAATTTTCCAACCTGGGTGTAAATGGTTGAATTAGCCTGGTATTCATGTTATCGCATTTATTATTTCAGGTGCAACATCAAAGCAGAAAATCAGATTATTTCCCACATCATTTCAAATTACAAAAAATAATCATTCATATTTTTGAGTTTTATTATTTCATTTTATAATGAAACATGAAGAATATATAATTTCTCTTAGGTTTAAACTCTTTTGACTCATTTGATTAACAAAATTAACTGGATATAGCCCATTCGATGCTCCATTTCACTCTGTAAATGTTCAGACACAAAATCACAAGGTAGGTCATTATAAAGACTAGAGCAGAATTAAATGTGACATACAAAACATTACATCATTTTCCTTTTGTCATTTTAAAGAGAACACACTGGCTTGAGCCAATTGTAGATTTCAGATGAACTGTAATCATATCATTTCACCCTTACCTGGGGAAGTAAAAATTAAACTTTATCCATTAGGCAGTAACTTTAAGATTACAGAATGATCTCTTTTCCTTAATTCACAGGCAATATAATAGTTACATCATTTCTGAAGAGATCAGAATTTCAAGACAAGATCCATAGAGAATTTTAATTTCCCTAGCTAGTTTTCTGATATTTTTACCATATGAGTATCAATTCCTTATACAATATAGAAGAGTTATAGTAATTAGACATATTTAGGCTTGAAAGCAAGGGAAAACTTGAATATATTGCCTGATAGCCTAACTGAGCTTTTTCTATGTAAGCTAAAAATTGATTTTTAAGCTATTCATTACTAAAGAAATACTTTTTGAGTGTATTAAATTCAATCCAGGCGCTATTTCAGACAAATGGTGAATACAGTAAAAGAAAAACACCACATTTCCAATTTCAAAGATCTCTATTCTAGTAGGGTTACACGGAAGTGCTGCTGCTGCTGCTGGTAAGTCGCGGCAGTTGTGTCCAACTCTGTGTGATCCCATAGACAGCAGCCCACCAGGCTCCTCTGTCCCTGGGAATCTCCAGGCAAGCATAATGGAGTGGGTGGCCATTTCCTTCTCTAATGCATGGATGCATGCATGCATGCTAAGTTGCTTCAGTCGTGTCCAACTCTGTGTGACCCCATGGACAGCAGACAACTAGGCTTCCCTGTCCATAGAATTCTCCAGGCAAGAATACTGTAGTGGGTTGCCCTTTCCTTCTCCAAGGCAGTGCTCAGTTTAGTTCAGTTCAGTCACTCAGTCATGTCTGACTATTTGCAACCCCATGAATCGCAGCACGCCAGGCCTCCCTGTCCATTACCAAAACCGGAGTTCACTCAGACTCACGTCCATCGAGTCAGTGACGCCATCCAGCCATCTCATCCTCTGTCGTCCCCTTCTCCTCCTGCCCCCAATCCCTCCCAGCATCAAAGTCTTTTCCAATGAGTCAACTCTTTGCATGAGGTGGCCAAAGTACTGGAGTGTCAGCTTTAGCATCATTCCTTCCAAAGAAATCCCAGGGTTGATCTCCTTCAGAATGGACTGGTTGGATCTCCTTGCAGTCCAAAGGACTCTCAAGAGTCTTCTCCAACACCACAGTTCAAAAGCATCAATTCTGCAGCACTCAGCCTTCTTCACAGTCCAACTCTCACATCCATACATGACCACAGGAAAAACCATAGCCTTGACTAGATGGACCTTAGCCGGCAAAGTAATGTCTCTGCTTTTCAATATGCTATCTAGGTTGGTCATAACTTTTCTTCCAAGTTGTAAATGTCTTTCAGTTTCATGGCTGCAGTCACCATCCGCAGTGATTTTGGAGCCCCCAAAAATAAAGTCTGACACTGTTTCCACTGTTTCCCTATCTATTTCCCATCAAGTGATAGGACTGGATGCCATGATCTTTGTTTTCTGAATGTTGAGCTTTAAGCCAACTTTTTCACTCTCCTCTTTCACTTTCATCAAGAGGCTTTTTAGTTCATCTTCACTTTCTGCCATAAGGGTGGTATCATCTGCATATCTGAGGTTATTGATATTTCTCCCGGCAATCTTGATTTCAGCTTGTGTTTCTTGCAGTCCAGCATTTCTCATGATGTACTCTGCATATAAGTTAAATAAGCAGGGTGACAATATACAGCCTTGAGGTACTCCTCTTCCTGTTTGGAACCAGTCTCTTGTTCCATGTTCAAGTCTACCTGTTCCTTCCTGACCTGCACACAGGTTTCTCAGGTGGCAGTTCAGGTGGTCTGGTATTCCCATCTTTCTCAGAATTTTCCACAGTTTATTGTGATCCACACAGTCAAAGGCTTTGGCATAGTCAATAAAGAAGAAATAGGTGATTTTCTGGAACTCTCTTGTTTTTTCCATGATCCAGCAGATGTTGGCAATTTGATCTCTGGTTCCTCTGCCTTTTCTAAAACCAGCTTAAACATCAGGAAGTTCACAGTTCATGTATTGCTGAAGCCTGGCTTGGAGAATTTTGAGCATTACTTTACTAAGTTGTGAGATAAGTGCAACTGTGTGGTAGTTTGAACATTCTTTGGCATTGCCTTTCTTTGGGATTGGAATGAAAACTGACCTTTTCCAGTCCTGTGGCCACTGAAGTGCTATGCAATTATCATTGAAAATAGGAAATGTGACAATCAGAATATTTATTTGGATATAGAGACTCTCACAGTGAAAGGATACAGTACCTAGTCCAGCAATGGAAACTAAAGGAAAGTCCCACAAAGAAAGTCATGTTGTTCAGTCACTAAGTCAAGTCAATAAGTTGACTCTTTGCTACCCCATGAACTGCAGCAGGCCAGGCTCCTCTGTCCTTAACTATTTCCCAGAGACTGCTCAAATTCATGTCCATTGGGTCATCAATGCTATCTAACTATCTCATGCTCTATCACTTTCTTCTCCTTTTGCCTTTAATCTTTCCCAGTCTCAGGGTCTTTTCCAGGAATCAGTTATTTGCATAAGGTGGTCAAAGTATTGGAGCTTCAGCACCAGTCCTTCCAGTGAGTATTCAGGCTTGATTTCCTTTAGGATTGACTTGTTTAATCTCCTTGCAGCCCAAGGGACTCTCAAGAGTCTTCTCCAACACCACAGTTCAAAAGCATCAATTCTTTGGCTCTTAGCCTTTCTTATGAACAAACTCTCACATCCATGCATGACTACTGGAAAAACCATAGCTTTGAGTCTATGAATCTTTGTCGGCAGAGTGATTTATCTGCTTTTAAATACAGTCTCTAGGTTTGTCATAGCTTTCCTTCCAAGGAGCAAGCATCTTTTAATTTCATGGTTGCAGTAACCATCTGCAGTGATTTTGGAGCCCAAGGAAATAAAATTGGTCACTGTTTCCACTTTTTCCCCTTTTATTTGCCATGAAGTGATGGGGCTGGATGCCATGATATTAGTTTTTTAATGTTGAGTTTCAAACTAGCTTTTTCACTTTCTTCTTTCACCCTCATCAAAAGAAAGTCATATCCAAGTGGAAATCAAAATGCTATAATTTCTGCTAATGCTTTTTACTTTATCTTGAGAACTAAAGATATTTATTGACTATGTTTCAGAAAGTCAATTTTAAAAATAAGATTTATATTTCCTAAAAGTTTCTAAGCAAAATATAGGCAACAGACCAGAGGCAGGGAAGTTATCAAGGTATCTGTATAATGATTGTAAAGCCACAACCCAGAGACTCTCTCTCCTGTAGCACTGATAGGGTCGACATATCAGAGCTGGAACTGAGATCCAGGGAATGGTCAGACTGCTTACCAGGTAGATTCATAACAGCTAAGAACCAACCTAGTTAGTAATAGAGTGTCATTCTGACTTACAGTTTGTCTTTATTCTTTGTGCTAGGATATCCACAGTAAGCACACAGAAAGCACAGTAAGAAATTCTGAGAGATGAAAGGAAAGTACACTTAAGTCTTTGTGATTTATATTGTCACCCTGCTTATTTAACTTATATGCAGAGTACCTCATGAGAAACGCTGGACTGGAAGAAGCACAAGCTGGATTCAAGATTGCTGGGAGAAATATCAATAACCTCAGATATGCAGATGGCACCACCCTTATGGCAGAAAGTGAAGAGGAGCTAAAGGGTCTCTTATGAAGGTGAAAGAGGAGAGTGAAAAAGTTGGCTTAAAGCTCAACATTCAGAAAACGAAGATCATGGCATCCGGCCCCATCACTTCATGGAAAATAGATGGGGAAACAGTGTCAGACTTTATTTTTGGGGGCTCCAAAATCACTGCAGATGGTGACTGCAGCCATGAAATTAGAAGACACTTACTCCTTGGAAGAAAAGTTATGACCAACCTAGATAGTATATTCAAAAGCAGAGACATTACTTTGCCGACTAAGGTCCGTCTAGTCAAGGCTATGGTTTTCCCTGTGGTCATGTATGGATGTGAGAGTTGGACTGTGAAGAAGGCTGAGCGCTGAAGAATTGATGCTTTTGAACTGTGGTGTTGGAGAAGACTCTTGAGAGTCCTTTGGACTGCAAAGAGATCCAACCAGTCCATTCTGAAGGAGATCGGCCCTGGGATTTCTTTGGAAGGAATGATGCTAAAGCTGACACTCCAGTACTTTGGCTACCTCATGCGAAGAGTTGACTCATTGGAAAAGACTCTGATGCTGGGAGGGATTAGGGGAAGGAGAAGAAGGGGACGACAGAGGATGAGATGGCTGGATGGCATCACTGACTCGATGGACGTGAGTCTGAGTGAACTCCAGTTTTGGTAATGGACAGGAGGCCTGGTGTACTGCGATTCATGGGGTCTCAAAGAGTCGGACACAACTGAGCGACTGAACTGAACTGAACTGATTATATTAGTGCAATTTAACAAGATTCACTTGCTATGGTTCAGGCTTGGGGGTTTTCCTGTGATGGCCCCACCTTTATATATCACTCTATGGCTCATTTTACAGATGATCATTTCTTTCTTGTCCTGTTTAATCAGCCTTAAAATGAAAGTATCAATAAAATTTTATAAGTATATGTTGTTGTTGTTTAAAAAGCTTAAATGGACACATTTCTGCCAGTTTGTGGAAGAACTAAATCTCTGTGAGTGGCCCAGATATTTATTTTTAATCTTCTCTTATGCTCTCATAATTTTCATGTTGTGAACTCTGCTTTAGGTGAAATAACTCTTATAATTTTGACATCTATATTAACCAGATTTTTAAGCATAACAAAAATCCAATATGGATTACCTTAAGAAAAAGGAAAATGTATCAATTCAGAAAATCAAACCATAGCATGATACTACCATGACACAGGAACAGGGACCAAGAATTGAAATGCCAATAGAACCTAGTCTCTGAATGCTTGCTTGAATTGTTTAGTTTCTTCTGTAGGACTGGAATCTTGGCTGCTATAATCCTATATTTCATATTCTAACCCTACTCTTCAAGTCTGGTCAATCTCTTAGAATTCAGACTCCTAAAGCAGGGCTGAGATTGGGTTACACCTGGAACAGACAGACTCAAGTCAGTTTTGTTGAGTTGTTTGATGGGAAATCACCATAAAATCACAGGATTGGCTAGAAATAAGCCCATGCATATATGGGCAATTAACTTACAACAAGGGAGTCAAGAATATACAATGGAGAGCCAAGATTTTGCAATAGTCTCTTCAATAAATAGTGTTGGGAAAACTGGGACAGAAATAGGCAAAAGAATAAAACTAGACATCTATCTTATACCATGTTTTTGTTTAGTCACTAAGTCATGTCCAACTCTTTTGTGACCCCATAGACCATAGCCCACAGGTCCTTCTATCCATGGGATTTCCCAGGCAAGAATATTAGAGTTGGATGCCATTTCCTTCTCCAGGACGTCTTCTGACCCAGGGTTAGAATTCATTCTCCTGCACTGGCAGGCAGATTCTTTACCAGTGAGCCACCAGGGAAGCCCACCTTATACCATATACAAACACTAAGTCAAAAGTGTAATCTACTTTTGACTTAGTTTCAAGATTTGAATGTAAGACCTGAAGCCATAAAAATTCTAGAGGAAAAAAAAAGTGCAACAAACTCCTTGCTCGGTCTCAGCAATGATTTTTCTCATTTGACACTGAAAAGCAAAGGTAAGAAAAGAAAAAGTAAACAAATGGGACTATATCAAGCTCAAAAGCTGCACACACTGAAAGAAACCATCAACAAAGGGGAATCTACTGAATGGGATAAAATATTTGTAATTTGTAAATATGATAGGGGTTAATACACAAAAGTTTATTTAATAAACACATAACTCAATAGCAAAAACTCAGTCTGATTTAAAATAGGCAAAGAATATGAACAGACATTTTTCCAGGGACATACATTTTTCCAGGGCCAGTAGACACATAAAAAGGTGTCAACATTTCTAATCATTAGGGAAATGCAAACAAAACCACAATGAGATATAACTTTGCACCTGTTAGAAGAGCTATTTGGAAAATGACCAAAATAACAAGTGCTAGCAAGGATGTAGAGAAAAGAAAATCCTTGTGCATTGTCTGGAATGTAAATTGGGCAGTCACTATGGAAAAACCATGGGTCCATCTCAAAAAAATAATAATAGAACTACGATATGACACAGCAATTCTACTTCTGCATGCTTATACAAAGAAAACATAAACACCGACTTGAAAAGATACATATATCTTCATGTTTATGGTAACATTATTTACTATAGGTAAGATTTGGAAACAACCTAAACATCTTTCAACAGAATAACAAAATGTGATATATATACACACATACATACACACATGTATTTATAATGGCATATTATTCAGCCACAAAAAGAAGGAAATCCTGCCATTTGCAACAATGATGAACCTTGAGAGCATTATGCAAAGTGAAATAAGCCTGATATAACCTACATATGACTCACGTACCTGCATAAACTACCAAAAAAAAAATTAAGCTCATAAATACGGAGATCAGATTGGCAGTTGACAGAGGCTGGAAGTGTAGAGGTAGGGATGGTAAATAAGTCATGAGGATGTGATGTCCATGGCAACTATAATTAATGATAATGCATTTAAAAATCGCTCAGAGTAGATCTTAAAAGTTTTTGTCACAATCAGAATAAAGAAAATATTTATAAGGCAGTTTGGATATATGAATGTGAAACTATGATTCTTGGTGGAGTGGTTTACTTTAAAATGGTGCATCTGAGTAAATAATACTCAATTTTAGTCATCAAATTTCAAACTAAAGATTAGAAAAGTTAGCATTCACTTCTTATAATTACCCTTGTCTAGACAGATTACTCAGAATCTGAAATCTCTCTGTAGCTAGAGACTTTAGGTTACTCAACTGACAGCCAAAATTTACCTCACATTTTCTATTAATCCAAGATCATTATAACATACCATTAAGTTCTTTATTCTCAAGTTTAACTTTCAAGATAAAACTGAAAGTCAAAAGCAGTGGTACCAAATCACAAATTTGAATGCTGTACCCAAGAGTAACTGTCAGCCTTTCTCTTATACAATCGGGGGATATCCAGTGTGGCAGGTGTCTGTTAATAAAACATAATATATTATAACTTTACATATACTAAATCTATTAATTTCCTGGAAACCTTTCTGCTTATTTAGATCCTACAATAAACAGGTAGAAGTAACTATGGGTACAGATCATAGACAGTTGAATGGCAGGGTTAATTTATATACTTTTCCTATACCATACCAATTACCCAGGGGCAAGGCTGAAAAGGTCAATTAACGAGGTGAGTCAGCAGTACTATATTTATTTTTGTTTTCAATGGAGAGAATCACTTACATCACATCAAGTAATGGAAGTCTTGTGTAAGGTTCAAACAAAGTCTGAAAACTGGATTATCTTGCAATCTTCCCAACAACCACAGTCTGATGAACTTTACTCTAGAACTCTGTCTTTATATATCTTAGCTATTTTGAAATGTGTGCTTGTCTCTTTTTCTGCTTTCTCATTTGCAACACTACCACCTTGCTTATCTAGTTCAGCATTAGGAGAGAGCAATTCTGGTAGTTCTGTGAATCCTCATCAATCTACTGTAGGTAGTGCCTTGAAAGACCATCTTGTAAGGTCTGTCCAAGAGATAGGTTACCTGGAGGCATATTTCAACCCTTGAATCCTAAACTAGTAATCAGAACTATGTGATTAGTTACACAGAAAATCCCTTAAAGAGGACTCTGAGTGGGAATTGTAAGAAAAAGAGCATGGGACTGTGGCAGGTATCCTGTCCAGGACACACTGGGGAGATATCCAATTATGAAAGATGTTATTATGGTGAAAATAGGAAGGAGCTGACAGCCAGAACAGCCAATAAATAAGTAGGTCATACTGAAGGAGCTGTAGTAGGGTAGAGTGGATAGGAATTTTACAGAATCAAAGGTCTACTGAAGGGAAGGAGAATAAAGATGAATCGAACACCACAGGCAGAAATGACTAATTTGTATGACTCTCCCAGCACTGGGCTCCATCTGCTTACTTTTTAAATCTATATATTATGGGCTTGTTAATGTATTCAGTACAGGAAGTTCCAAAACACCTGATTCTAAATTTGTTTAGCCAGTCAACTATGGAATGTAAATGAGACTGTGATTCCAGCAACTACTACACCCAAGGCTCTTGGACCTCAGTTATTATTTTCATGCACAGAAGGCAATTGGCTCCAATAAAAGTTTTAGTCTAGGATGTACTCCGAACTTTTAAATGTGTTTACTCTAGGAGTAAGGATAGGTGCCAGGGGAATTTTCTGGGTAGGGACTAAAATGGCCTATTTTTACTATTTATATATTCATTCACTGTGCTTCCCAGGTGGAGCTAGTGATAGAAGATCTGCCTGCCAGTGCAGGAAACATAAGAGACATGGGTTCAATCCCTGGCTAAGAAAGATCCCCTGAAGAAGGTCATGGCAACCCACTCCAGTATTCTTTCCTGGGGAATTCCAAGGACAGAGGAGCCTGGAGAGCTACAGTTCATAGCGTCACAAAGAGTTGGACATAACTGAAGTGACTTAGCATGCATGCACGCACATTCATTCAAAGTGGGATTACTTACAATTTTTGAGTGTATTGTCGAATAAAATTTGTTTAAAAATAATAATTTAAGTAAAGCCATTCTGGATGTGGGTGTAATTTCTAAGTGTATATTTATATGAAAGGCATTTTACATGTAGGAATTATATCACTTTGATTATAAATATTATGGCTGAGTATGGAAGTCTCATCCTTTATCATGCTGCAGTCCAAGCCTTGCTATGAATAAAAGCTTGGAAATAATATACTGCTGCTGCTGCTGCTGCTAAGTCACTTCAGTCGTGTCCAACTCTGTGCCTCCCCATAGATGGCAGCCCACCAGGCTCCCCCATCCCTGGGATTCTCCAGGCAAGAACACTGGAGTGGGTTGCCATTTCCTTCTCCAATGCATGTAAGTGAAAAGCAAAAGTGAAGCCACTCAGTTATGTCTGACCCTCAGCGACCCCATGGACTGCAACTCTCCAGGCTCCTCCATCCATGGGATTTTCCAGGCAAGAGTACTGGAGTGGGGTGCCATTGCCTTCTCCAAGGTAATATACTAGAAATATATTAATAATGAAAGATGCAACATGAGGGAAAAAAACAAGAAGTTCATTTGAAGATAAAAATGCTCTACAAAAACCTTTATAATGAATTATTAGTAAATAGTTAATACTAGTAAAATGAGCTACTTATATTTCTACACTTTAAATGTTTAATCCTCTTATAATCAAGAAAAAATATGGCTTCAAATTATACTTCTTCTTAGAATTTGAGGAAATACTTATATGGTTAATTTTATGCTATTTCAGTGATCCAATTACAAATCAGGCAAATATAGATATGCATATTGCAAACTGACTTTGAACTGAGGTTCTGTGGATGGTTACCTACAACCAAAGTAAAATTATACATTGTTTTACTTGAATAATTGTTTGGGATATGATCAGTCTTCTTCTCTATTGCCATTTAGTCAAAATGTGCTGTTTAATGTTGCTGCTAAGTCGCTTCAGTCGTGTCTGACTCTGTGTGATCCCAGAGATGGCAGCCCACCAGGCTCCCCCATTCCTGAGATTCTCCAGGCAAGAACACTGGAGTGGGTTGTCATTTCCTTCTCCAAGGCATGAAAGTGGAAAGTGAAAGTGAAGCCGCTCAGTTGTGTCCGACTCTTCACGATCCCATGGACCACAGCCCACCAGGCACCTTGGTCCATGGGATTTTCCAGGCAAGAGTACTGGAGTGGGGTGCCATTACCTTCTCCAGTGTTTAATGTTGGATCACACCAAAACTTAACCCTGAGGAGTAAATTAGATTCTATTAAGTCAAAAAGGTTATAACCAAAAGTATTTTTCTTTACAGATGAAACAAAATTTTAAAAATTAGATCACCTCTGTGTTCTTAAGAAAAATGCATTCATTGTTCTTTCCAAATAGCAAGTTATTTATGGCATAGATTGTTATAAACATTTATAGTAATTGATAAAAGATTCTTTAGTTTATAAATACTACACAAAGAATTTATAAGAATTAACTGCTATATTTAAGTAAATAAGTATTCATGAAAAGCTCTTCTTACATATTATTTATCAGCTCAGATATATAAACTTATATACATGATATACATGATACTTGAAAACTGGATATTCACAAAACCATATAAAAGAGCATAGGAAATTTAAGAGACAAAAGGGTGAATCATCACTTCAGTCCAGTGGTTCAAAGACTTAAAATAGTGATAATAACCTTCCTCTCTTTGAACAGTAAAGAGGTGGTGGGGGAGGAAATTTGATTCTGCCTTCTTGCCACAAAAGACACACACACAAAAAATAATCACAAATAAAAACCCAAAACAGTATCCTCTGATGAGGATGCACGTGAATTCTTGACCAAAACCAACCCAGACTGAAGAATAGTAAACCTTCTCAACTGCCTTCTAAAACAATTAACTCAAACACAATTCAGATTACTTAGCAGGCATAATGCATTTCTAGATAGTAGGAAATTGTGAAAAATAAGAGCAAACCTGTCAGAATTTGATATTTAGAGACATATTGATGGAATCAAAATTCATTATTAATCAGATGTCAAATTCCAGACTGAGGTTTTGTTGAGTAAAATACATTTAAAAGTATCAGAAGCAAGGCCTGAAAGAAAATATGTATGTGTATGTGCTGTTATGTCCAACTCTTTGGGGCCTCATGAACTGTAGCTTGCCAGGCTCCTCTGACCATGGAATTTTCCAGGCCAGAATACTGGAGTGGGTTGTCATTTTCTACTTCAGGGTAAAATGTATAGACACCGCAACAGATGAGTAAGTACCTTGAACAGGTACTACTTGGCTAAGCAATCATTTTCTAAAAGCAGTCTTGAGCTGTCACAGTGCCTTTGGCTATTGCATGGTGCAGAAAAACCACTGAAATTCCAGTGAGACAGGAAACACAGGAAGAGAAAACCCTAAACAGTATCCAGTAACCAGAGTGAAAGTCAACAAGACAAAGAGTTTTTGAAGGACCCCACAAGAAATTTACATATTATGTTTCCTACAGCTCCTCAGTTCAGTTCAGTTGTTCAGTCGTGTCTGACTCTTTGCCACCCCATGAGTCACAGCACGCCAGGCCTCCTTGTCCATCACCAACTCCAGGAGTTCACTCAGACTCACGTCCATCAAGTCCGTGATGCCATCCAGCCATCTCATCCTCTGTCGCCCCCTTCTCCTCCTGCCCCCAATCCCTCCCAGCATCAGAGTCTTTTCCAATGAGTCAGCTCTTCCCATGAGGTGGCCAAAGTATTGGAGTTTCAGCTTTAGCATCATTCCTTCCAAAGAAATCCCAGGGCTGATCTCCTTCAGAATGGATTGCTTAGATCTCCTTGAAATCCAAGGGACTCTCAAGAGTCTTCTCCAACACCACAGTTCAAAAGCATCAATTCTTCAGCGCTCAGCCTTCTTCACAGTCCAACTCTCATATCCATACATGACCACGGGAAAAATCATACCCCTGACTAGATGGACCTTAGTCAGCAAAGTAATATCTCTGCTTTTGAATATGCTATCTAGGTTGGTCATAACTTTTCTTCCAAGGAGTAAGTGTCTTTTAATTTCATGGCTGCAGTCACCATCTGCAGTTATTTTGAAGCCCCCCAAAATAAAGCTCCTACAGCTCCTAGTGCTTACATGTTCCAGTTTCCTTGCATGTCACTTAAATAGGTTTACTTAGAACATTTATCATCTAAATATTATTCTGTGACTCTGCTGCTGCTGCTGCTGTGAAGTCACTTCAGTCATGACTGACTCTGTGTGACCCCATAGATGACAGCCCACCAGGCTCCCCTATTCCTGGGATTCTCCAGGCAAGAACACTGGAGTGGGTTGCTATTTCCTTCTCCAATGCAGGAAAGTGAAAAGTCAAAGTGAAGTCACTCAGTCATGTCCAACTCTTAGCGATCCCGTGGACTTCAGCCTTCCAGGCTCCTCTGTCCACGGGATTTCCCAGGCAAGAGTACTGGAGTGGGATGCCATTGCCTTCTCCAATTATGTGACTCTAATACCTGACTAAGCATCACAAGTGAATTGGATAACTGACTTAATCTTTATGGCTCACATTCCTATGAAAGCTGGATAGAGAGTTACATGAATATTGTGGCAGGAAAAATTTTATTTACCCAGGTTACACATTTTATGGGCATGAGAAGAGTTATGGTTGAGGTCAACAAAAACAGTTAAGTAGCTCATGTCCTTAGAGTTCACCAAAATCTTTCATCGGAAGATAACACCTCTGAGTACTCTTTATCTGTCCCAGGGTAGCGTCCAACTGTCCCTCTCAGACATGGGTGTCTATAACCTGGGCTTTTTCTGCTGGGCTGGAGAACACACAAACCAGTCCTCTACACTCACTTGTAAGGAGGCATTCTACTCACACACAACTCTTTTCAGAAAGCTGAAGCTACCTCACCCACCTGAAGGAAGCAATGCTTCACCAGGCTGATCAACTAAAGCCGTAGCAACTCTTGAGAAGACTGAGGGATTGCTTAACACTGCCTGGCAACAGCAACACTGATTCCCTTGCAACATTCTGACATCATGTTGTCCATATATACTTTCATTATTGGTCAGCACCAAGGAATAAATAATTCTGATGTTGTCTCTTCTTTGTTATATTATACATACATATGGGGCCTCCCAGGTGGTATGGTGGTAAAGAATCTGCCTGGCAATGCAGGAGACATGGGTTCGATTCCTGGGTCTGGAAGATCTCCTTGTGCAGGAAATGGCAACCCACTCTGGTGTTCTTGCCTGGAAAATTCCAAGGACAGAAGCAGCCTGGTGGGCTATATAGTCCATAGGGTTGCAAAGAGTCAGACACAACTGAGCATGCACACACACATACATATATACCCCTTGTTTCTTGCACTTCTCTGAACAATTTCTTTTATTATCCAAACATTCTCATAGGTCCACTTTCAATTTTATGTCAAGTTATTAAATCTGTCTTGTTCCCACAGTCTTCATCAAATATTTGTTTCACAACCATGCCCTAACTGATCACAGCACCTCCACAGACTCAGAAGAGACAGTCCTGTAGCTCATTAATTTCAGAATTATGAGATGAGATAAGCATCACTTATATCTAGCTATTACTCTTCTTATAAAAACAACAGATCCCTAGAAACTCTTGCCTTTCAGCTGCACCATACTGCCTCTTCACCCTTAATGAAAATTTACAGACTAGATAAACAGTCTTTCTCTTTATGCTAGTACCTGCAATAATACTGGATGACTCTGATGCCCACGGGAATTGCCAATCTCATTGTGTTCTTCTTTGTAATATTTATTTGGCTGCACTGGGTCTTACTTGTGTCAAGTGGGATCTAGTTCCCTGATCCGGGATTGAATCCGGGCCCCTTGCACTGGGAGAATGGAGTCAGCCACTGAACCACCAGGGAAGTCCTGCACTCTTTTCCTTCTTGCATCCTTGATTTCCTTACCTCTAATGATCATCATCTACAATTCAACTCCCTACTTTTTCTTGTCCTAAAAATGTGACTCTGACCATCTTCCTTCACAGTTTCAGCATCTGGCCTTGCTTCCCACTCCACGGAGTAAACAGATGTTCACACGTGTGTCGCCTTTTCAATTTAAGAACTGTTTTATCCTGAATCATTCTACCTGTCTATCTACAGTTTTTCCAGCTCCACCATCCCATGCCCTTATTAAAATTTAATCAAGCCTGCTCCACAGAGGTGGGGTGGGATTCCTATACCTTAATATACCTCCTTCTATTCATTTTCATTTTTCAAAATTGAAGCAAAAAATTCAAAACATCTCAGAACAGAGATCTGTATTGCAGTCTTCACTTCCTCACTCCCTTTGTATCCCCTCGTATTCCTCATCTGGCTTCCAACCATACCACCTGCTGAATATGAAATGGCTTCCAAGAAGGCTGGAAATCCATGAGAAGCCTCCATTTCTTACTTGACCTCTTGGCAGCAGTTAGCAGTTTCAACCACCCACTCCCTCTTCAGTCTATTCTCTTTACTTCTAGAATACATTTCTCCATTTTAGTGTTTTATTCTTTCAGCTCCTGGGTATTTATTAGTCCTTTCTTTTTTGTCCATTTTTATTCTCTCCACATCTTTGTTCTATGCCTGCTTCTCACCTTAAGCTTTTGCTGTTGTTGTTGTTTTCTTTCCTGGAATGATCTTATCCAAAACCATAGCTTCAATTACTTAAACATTGCTGACTCCCAAAAATAAATTCTGAGACCTGCTCTCTTTACAAATCTCATGATCTGTAAATCCAGCTTTGTTCAATATAGCCCCACTGGATAATTCTCAATTACATCAAACAGACTAAGTCCAAAACTGACCATCTTCTTTCCCATTTGTATTCCATTTTCTATAATTCTTTCCACTAAACTACTCAATCTTGAAACTTAGTTATAAGCTTTGGGTTTTTGTTCTCATCCTGAGCCCACATCTAATCAACCACTATTATCCCCTAAATATCACTGTACTGATTTCTTTATCTGCTAAAAATCCTGATTTAGGCCCACCATTACTTCCTCCCTAGAGTAAGGACTGACTACTTTGTCCTTATCTGATGCTCCCTCCAATCTATATCCTGAGCCACAACCCAAATACTATTTCAAACATGAAAATTTGATTCTTTCACTCCCTTTTCTTAAAATACTTAAGTGTTTCCCATTACTGGATCATGCCCAAACTCCATACTACTATCCATGGTACTATCCATGGCTCTTCTTTAAATTGCATTAAACTACTTATCATTTAAAAATTATTTCTTACTCCTCAGTAAAGACAAACTTTGGGCTTCTCTGGTGGCTCAACAGTAAAGAATCTGCCTTCAGTGCAGGAGCCTCAGGAGACGAGTGTTCGATCCCTGGGTCAGGAAGATCCCTTGGTGAAGGGAATGGCAATCCACTCCAGTATTCTTGCCTGGAGAATCCCATGGACAGAAGAGCCTGGTGGGCTATAGTCCATAGGGTCACAAAGAGTCGGATATGGGTGAATTGACTTAGCATGTACATATGCACACAAACTTACTTCCTTCATATTATATAGCACAATTTCCCACTCCCATCCCAATCCACCCTCTCCTGCATTCATGAAAATTTCCTAAAATAGAGTATCTGCTCCATAACTTGTTTCTTACCTCCTTACTAGCTTGGATTAGACTCATTTCCATTAGAATACATCCCTGAGCATTTTCATAGAAACCTAATCCAGATTAGTGTATTAACACAATAGCCCTATGTATTCCAGGGATACAGGCTTCCCTAGTGGCTCAGTGGTAAAGAATCCACCTGCCAGTGTGGGAATCACAGGAGACTCTGGCTGAATCCCTGAATGGAAAAAAATCCCTGGAGAAGGAAATGGCAACTACTCCAGTATTCTTGCCTGGGAAATCTCATGGATAGAGAAGCCTGGCAGGCTATAGTCCATGGGATCACAAAAGAGTAGGACGATTCTAGAGATGCATGCTATAACTCATTCATTATAGTATGTATTCCCCATGCTTGTTTTTCTGAGTCACCTGATATGATTGCAAATATCTAAAAGGCAGAGACTATATCGTCATTTTCATTTTATATGCCAGTAATTAGCATATTAAAAGCAGAGATATTACTTTGCCAACAAAGGTCCATCTACTCAAGGCTATGGTTTTTCCAGTGGTCGTATATGAATGTGAGTTGGACTGTGAAGAAAGCTGAGTACCGAAGAATTGATGCTTTTAAACTGTGGTGCTGGAAAAGACTCTTGAAAGTCCCTTGGACTGCAAGGAGATCCAACCAGTCCATTCTAAAGGAGACCAGTCTTGGGTGTTCGTTGGAAAGACTGATGCTAAAGATGAAACTCGAACACTTCGGCCACCTCATGCAAAGAGTTGACTCATTGGAAAAGACTTGATGCTGGGAGGGATTGGGGGCAAGAGGAGAAGGGGATGATGGAGGATGAGATGGCTGGATGGCATCACCGACTCGATAGACATGAGTCTGAGTGAACTCCTGGAGTTGGTGATGGACAGGGGAGGCCTGGCGCGCTGCAATTCTTGGGGTGGCAAAGAATCGGACATGACTGAGCAACTGAACTGAACTGAACTGAACTGAAAGCAGAATAAACACAAAATTCAGAAAGCTGTTGCGCTTTTTTCAGCTTCATGGGGTTACTTGTTTGCTTGAATTGAGAAAAGAGCTGTTCATAACTTTTTAATCTTATATACTCCATGTGTTATTAAAACTGCTCATAGATTTTTGCTAATTGATGGCACCCTTCCCTGTTTACCAGCACTGTTACATGTGAAAAACTCATTTCTTAGCTCATTTTCAATGAGGATTTGGGAGGTATTATAAGTTAGATGCTTAGGCTCATATTTCTACCTTGAAATAAAAGTCTTCTACAAATTTATTAACTGATAAAATCAGTAAATATACATAAAAGGATGAGATGGCTGGATAGCATCACTGACTTGATGCGCATGAGTTTGGGTGAACTCCAGGAGTTAGTGATGGACAGGGAGGCCTGGTGTGCTGCGATTCATGGGATCACAAAGAGTTGGACATGACTGAGTGACTGAACTGAACTACCATATATTTGACATTATTATAAATAAATGAGTGATGAATTAAATATCTCCAAAGATAGATCTTAATTATTTGGTAAGGCATAATCCAGCAGACTATCTCTTTAGACAAAGTGCTTTGGTGAGGTCTCTTGAAGGCCTGCAGCCCTGTTAATACATGACTGATTTTGGTTCAGCCATTTATTTCCCATCTAACCATTTGTGTCCAAAGTAATTGGATCATGTGGAGAAGCAGGCAAATTATACACAAAGAATCATTAGAAGGAAGAAATAAGCCTAGGTTTTACTCACATCCAAGCATCTGAAAAGATGGTGGTGCAAATGACAGGTACCTTGGTCTGTCAAATACATTATTTTTCAAGCCTCCACTTAGAAGTCTATTCTATTAAGAAGCTCTCCTTGATTTCCTTTCCCCCAAGTGAAAGAAAATAATTCTCAAAGGGCATTCCTGTATTTTTTCCAACTCTAGGTCATGAGCAGTTTAAGAGAACAGATTTTAACTTAGATGCTTAGCACCTGGTATGGTTTCTGGATAATGGTAAATAGTGAACTCATGCTGAATTCTGAATGAAGAACTCAGAATGAATGAAGAAACAAATTTCTAAGTCAAATCACATGAACATTTTTTAAAGTTTCAAAAATTTGTGTGTTTTTTTTAATATACAACCACCTGGAGGGTAGGTAGGTGACCATTTTATTGGCTCATTAACAAACTTAGGTTTCTAAAAAGTTGAGTTTTCAGTTTATTTATATCACTATAATTGATAAAATGCAATCAGCTATTTGATTTTAAGTACAGTGTTCTGCATAGAGTAAGTGTGTAACATGCTTATTGAGTTGATCAAATAGTTGAACTTCATTGAATTTTAGACAGATTGTCTCCACATGAAATTACTGAATAAGATGACTAAATTACAAAATGCTGTGTTCTCTTATGAATGAAACTAGGCTATAAATAATTAACAAAAATTCATAACATCTCTTGTACTGGAATCAAAACTATACAAGCTTTTTATTTTTAACATATCTATAAACTAAAGGAATTTCCCTTTCTTGCAGAAACTGTTCTTAATGAACTGGTTCAAAGTAGATAAAGCCTCTCATTTTTCAAAATTATAATCAAAATGAGAAACAATAACGGTCCTTCAAATCAACTTGAGAGAATAATTGTCTTTGGAATATCTGATTATTCTGTAGCAAACTGATAGTGCTGTCATCTGTAACCGCACCAATAATACTAAAATAGTACTAAAAAGAGAAAGAATCCTAAATTAAAATATGTCTGGTGACAGATGGTCAGATCTTTTTATAAATGTAGGGGACCCATAATGAATAAAAACTGAACTCTGTGGAAAATTTCTTTTTACCCAGAAGCAGAGGGGTCCACGAGGAACAGATGTCAGCTTCTCCTGATTAAAGCGAAAAATATTTCTAAACGTTTTGTGAAGCGCACTTTTATGCAAAAATGTTCTACGAGCATAATAATTGGTATGCTCAAGGTATTCTACAATATCAATACTTGCCTAGAACTGGATCTGCCCTTAAATATTCTTAAATCTGATTCATTTTCTATAATACAAATACTAAGAAATAAAGATGACAAATGGTACGATGCTCATTTTCTTCTACAGTCTCCTTATAGTTATTACTCAGTGTTCACAACCTAAAGAGTTCTTAAAAATGTCATAAAGATATTACTTAAAAGGCTAATTCCTCTATTTAAAATATTGCTGTTTCTTAATAAATAGCATATTAGTTTATCTTCATTTATGTTTGGTTAAATGCCACCTCCGTTCATCAGAATTATTCATTTTTCTCTCCTGTAATCCCAGTTTATCCCAGTTTCACTGAGAGATATTTCAGGAATTCTATTTACCAAGAGAGATTTGAAATGGTCTTTACTGCTCTGAAACTAAGTCTGGAAGTGCCCAGCTCTCCCGTGATACAGCCCACAGACAAGTCCCCAAATACTCCTGTGAAACAGCCAATCTGTTTATCTGGTCCATTTCCACTCTGACTTTCTGTGCTGTAGGCTTCTCCATGCTGCCCAGAGCACTGACACTCAGCATGTATCTCAGAGGAGGGCTGGACATTCCTTCCAGCTTTACTTCTTGGTAGCTAAATCCTGTCTATGTTATCAAATTTTAGATAGAATTTTGAAAATAGCTGATTGGCATCTGACACAGCCACCATTTTCATATTGTGCTCTCAATACTGGATCTTGCCCTCTGCTGTGCTGTGCTTAGTAGCCCAGTTGTGTCTGACTCTCTGTGACCTCATGGACTATAGCCCTCCAGTCTCCTCTGTCCATGGGCATCCTCAGGCAAGAGTACTGGAGTGGGCTGTCACGGTGGACCTTGCCCTGTCTCCTTTCTATTGAACCCTTTCATTCTCAAAATCCACCCCGTAAATACACTGGTTTTCTTGACTTCTATTTGGATGTGATTTGTTTGTTAACCACTCCTCATCAGGATAGTCATTTTTGTCTTGGTTTCTCCTATGGTTCTGCTATGTCCTCCAATTCCTCCTCATCCTAGAAAAAGGCCCCTTGTTCCCCTGCATGCTTCATGGTAGTAAATTTAATCTACATTAGGAGTTAACACTGACTGGAAAAGAGTACAAGTTTCATTTCAGAATAGTTTAAATGTGTGATAATTTTAGAATTGGACTATTCTCTTGAGTATCTTGTGTGATCTTGATTTATTTTTAAGGCTTTGATAAATCCACAAATTAGCTTGTTTTGAGAAAAAAATTTGCTTTACTGACCTGAATATTCGGGTGTATCTATTTCCCCCTCTTTGGGCACAATTACACATTTCCATTTTCTCACATTCTGCCTTCTGACTCCATGTATAGGCAGAGTCCATGGAATGGTCATTCACTTAGTGCCTGACATTTAGAAATTCTTTTATAAGTATTTTGTGTATTATGTAGCCTCTCTCCTTGAATCCAAGATCCCATTTAAGATATATATTTTTTAAATGGAGAAAATAATTAACTTAAAGGGCATAATTTATTCCTATAAGTGTATTTGTCCTTGTAAGGAAGTATCAGTATAATGATAAAAATAAGCCATCTTCCAACTCATCCTATTGATTTTCCTGTTTGGCAGTTACACATAGCATCAGAATGACATTGTTTTCATAATTCATGCTCTCAATCTGGACCTTCTCAGCGTTCTTCAAACTAACAGTATAATGTCAAGGTAAAACCAAAGCTTTGCCTTAATTCTCACAAGTGCGAGTAATAACAACCACATTAGAATTTATTCATCTATCTTGAGAATGTCAAGTTTCTTTTGACATCAACTTAGCTACCATTCCAACTTCAAAAATGCAAAAACAGCAATAAGAAAACACTGTTTTATGAATGTTCTTGTGCCTAAGTCTTCTACTAATATCAATGAACTTAAACTACTTTTTTTTCAGTAAACAAGTTCCTTACACACTAAAGGAAAGCAACCCTGAAGATTCATTGAAAGGACTGCTGCTGAAGCTGAAGCTTCAATACTTTGCCAACCTGATGCAGAGCCAGCTCATTGGAAAAGACCCTGATGCTGAGAAAGATTGAAAGCAAAAGGAGAAGGGGGGTGGCAGAGGATGAGATGATTAGATAGCATCACTGATTCAATGAACAGTAATTTGAGCAAACTCTGGGAGACAGTGAAGGGCAGGGAAGACTGGTGTGCTGCAAGCCATGGAGTTCCAAAGAAGGGGACATGACTTAGCAACTGAACAACAACACACTTCTCATATGCATTCTTTACAGCAGCATGACGGCAGTAACAGAAGAGGCAAAGTCCATTCACTTCAAATACTAAAAGGATTTCTGCAGTTTATTTGTGGGTGTTTTATTATGTTTGACTTCTATGTAGTCATTGGTATCACTGTTAAAATTAAATGGAGATTACCTCATTTCCTAACTGCAGAAAAATATATGTGGGGAAAATAGTTCTCTCTATGCATTCAGTAAAAGGTCAGAATTTGAAAAAAATAAATAAAACGTGTAATTATGCTCCAGAAAAAAACACACAAATGCAATGTAATATCAAGGTGAGTGAAACAAGGACTTTTTTAAAAAATTCAGTTTGTATGTTTACCAATGCCTTAAAAATGAGCCAAGATCACATAAGATATCTCATGATAAAACCCAAAAGATATTTGGTATAGAGGGAAAATTCCTCAACAAAATACGGGCCATATACAAAAGCCAAAACATAATAAAAACTTGGGCTTCCCAGCAGCACTAGTGTTAAGGGACCCACCTGCCAATGCAGGAGACAGAAGGGACTCAGGTTTGACCCCTGGGTCAGAAAGATACCCTGGAGGATGGCGTAGCGATCCACTCCAGTATTCTTGCCTGGAAAATCCCATGGACAGAGGAGCCTCTCAGGCTACAGTCCATAGCATCGCAGAGTTCACATTGAAGTGGTTTCACACATGCACACACACACACACACACATGACAGACTCACAGCAACATCATACTCAGTGGTGTTGAAAGCTTTTCCTCTAAGATCAGGAACAAGACAAATATACCTATCCTCACCACTCTTACTCAACATAGTACTAAAAGTCCTAGTTAGAGCGATTAGGCAAGACAAAGAACCAAAAGTAATCCATATCAGAAAGGAAGAAGCAAAACTCTCATTATTTGTGGATGATATGGCCTCACAGATAGAAAATCCTAGACTCCACCAAAAATGTTGGAATTAATCAACAAATTCATTCAAGCTACAGGTAATAAAATCAACACACAGAAATCTATAGATATCTACTGGTTCTGCTTCTCTGGAGGGATGCTGAGAGTGGGTACACATACATAAAGATATTTTTTATAAGGTATTGGCTCATGTGATTATAGAGACAGAGAAATCCCAGGAACTGTTGTTTGAAAGCTAGAGACCCAGGAAAGTTGGCAGTGTCATTGTAAAGGCAAAGAGCCCTTAGCGCCAATGATGTGGATTTTAGTCTGAAGCTGATGATCTGAGAACCAGGAGCACAAAGGGCAGAAGATCAATGATTCAGCTCAACAGTCAGGCAGAGAGAAAATTCAACCTCCCTCCACCTTTATGTCCCTCAATGAATGAATTCAGGCCCTCAATGAATTAGATAAAACTGACTCACAACTGGAGAGGGCAGAATGTTTAACTCAGCCCATCAATTCAAATGGTAATCTCTTCTGAAAATGACCTCCCAGACACACCAAAAATAATGTTTACCTAGATATCTGGGCATCCTGTGACCCAGTCAAGTTGATTCATAGGTTCATTTCAGTATTCTTGCCTGGAGAATTCCATGGACAGAGGAGCCTGGCGGGTTGCAGTCTGTGGGGTCACAAAGAGCTGGACACAACTGAGCAACTAAGCATAGCATAACCATTCTTTGCATGGTTTTCTTATCAGGAAAGGGGGACAGATAAATATCTCTTCTGTTTTCTGAGAATTCAGGAGCATTGACTATATACCACTTCTCAGTTTTTAATACTTCTGTGCCTATTTCAAAGACATCTATGTGATTTTTATGATTTTAAGTGCTGACATTAGAAAGATGGATGAGAGAATTAACAGGGTACAGCACTGGGAGGAGGAGCTGAGGAGAGCCCAGCAGACTCTCTGAGAGTCTGAGGAAGTGATCAGAGTTCATAGAACAGAGTACAGAAATGTGAGACCTGCACAGGAAGATATTCCCCAAAGTCTACAGAGTGTCCTCTGAAGTATTTATCAGCGTAGTGATCCTGAGGTACGTAAGAGGAATCAATCAGAGAGGACAGAAAGAACCATCACGAGTGATGATAGAGAATGGTCCAACATGCACACTGAGGAGAGAAGAGTGTATGTTTCCACCAGCAAGACTCATGTCATGGGGTATTGCATATTGTCAGAAAAGTCTTGCCTCAACAGAGAGAAATAATTAGCACTAGACTGAGTATTGCTCCAGCTCCTAAAAAATTATAAGAGCATAACCCAGAAGGATCAAACTGTTTCCTTGGACTTCTGAATCTTCTCTAGCCTCACTTTTGAGGTAGTTTGGATGACCTTATCTTGCTCAACCTTACTGTTCAGTGAGAGTCAGAATCTTAACATGAACTCTTCTGCTTTACTCCATTACTTGTCAGATCAATTGCTAGTCCAGCTTCTGGTCTAAGGTTGAATCTGATATCGAGAACAGAAAACTGAATAAAAGTCAATATGGTATTTGTATCTAGTAGGGGTGGTCAATAAAAATTAATGGCTTTAATGCCATTCTCCCAAATCATCCCACCCTCTCCCTCTCTCACATGTTGATGTATGGCAAAACCAATACAATATTGTAAAGTAATTAACCTCCAATTAAAACAAATATATTTATATTTTTAAAAAAGTAATGGCTTTAAATTTAATGTTTGTTAGTTAAACATTTCTAGTGGTTTCTGCATCACTGAGTAACTCTCAAACATATCTATTTTTGTGGCTAGAAATCTCTTAGTTTTATTTGTAAGAACACGGATCTCCACTAATGTACTGGAATGGCACTGTATTTCTTTTAGCCAGGCTACAGCTGACTGGATGAGATGTATACATGATCACAGGGATGGCAGTAGCTTTAAACAAACACAAGTGGAAATCCAAAATGAAATGGGAACCACAAACTAAGAGGTCTCTGCAGACAAACAATTCACTCCCAGCAGGATTAATATTGGTTATATGACATTGGTCTACATCAAGCAGAGTTCCTGAAAATATTGTACACTCCAGCTCTTCATCACACAGGCGAAAAGCCCAAGCAGAGGAAGGGATGGAATGGAAGCTGAAATTTGTGCCTAAAGCATAATCTTATAAAGTCTCTGGTTCTTAAAGCAGGAATTAGATTTCTGCAAAGTTAACAATTATTTGCTTCCCTGGTGGCTCAGATGGTAAAGAATCCACCTGCAATGCAGGAGACCTGGGTTCAATCCCCGGGTTGGGAAGATCCCCTGGAGAAGGGCATGGCAGCCCATTTCAGTATTCTTGCCTGGAGAATTCCATGGACAGAGGAGCCTGGCGGGTTGCAGTCTGTGGGGTCACAAAGAGCTGGACACAACTGAGCAACTAAGCATAACATAACCATTCTGTGCATTGTTTTCTTGTCAGGAAAGGGAAACATAGATATCTCTTCTGTTTCCTGAGAATTCAGAAGCACTGACTATATGCCAGTTCTCAGTTTTTAATACGTTTGCTGTTATTCTGTGCCTATTTCAAAGACATCTTTGTGATTTTTATGATTTTAAGTGTTGACATTAGAAAGACGGATGCCTTCAAGCAGTCTAAGCATATGGGAAAGTCTGACCCTGGAAGCTTATTTATTTTCAATTAAAAAAAGGCTAAGAGGTCAGTTTTTGATATTTTTGTTTGTATATCTTTAAAACACTGGATGAAACTATATCTACAATAGAAATTACCTCAGGCAATAGTCATCCCATGTGCATTTTTTTCTTTAAACTCAGCAGGACTCACTTATACAATGCATAGCTTTTGAAAGGAATGAATTACAACACAGGCCAAAACAAGTCTCTCAAAAGCAAGGGTGGCAGAATTTTTCATTGAGACGTAAAAAATTAATCATGCAGCATGAATGCTAAATATGGAAAGTGCCCTACATATTTGAAGTACCTCCTTCCTGCAGATGACAGTGATTTGGCTCTTGGAGTTATTACTTACACAAGACACATAATACCTACTCAGTCAACCCTCAGTTGCTATCTAGAAAATTCTCCACTACCACCCCATGACAAATCTGTGGAACAGCTGGGATATATTCTACATGCACTTGGGCAGAAAATATTTCTTATTAATAGTTATCAAACTTGGCTATACTTTAAAGTCACCAGCCTTCTACCAGACCACTAGCACCAAGGAAGGACCATGGTGATTTCTATTTTCAGGCATTGGTTCAACCTTTAGTGCATACCAGAATCACCATGATTATTAGAACACAGGTTGTTGGGTCATACTCTGAGCCCAGTCTCAGGGTTTTGATTAAGTAGGTGTTATGGACTAAGTGTGTCCCCCTCCAAATTTATCTTGAGGAGTTGAAGCCCCAACCCACAATATGATGTTAGTTAGAGCTGGGGTCTTTGGGGAGGAATCAGGGTTCCAAGAAGTGCTGAGGATGGGGCTTTGTCTGATGAGGAATTAGTTTTCTTATGAAAAGAAACACTAGACAACCACACTACCCACCAGCATAAGGAGGTTATGTAAGCACATGAGATGACAGCCACTTATAAGCCAAGTGGAGAGACCTCAAATGATACCTGCCTTGCTGGCATGTTGACCTTGAACTTTCCAGCCTTCAGGACTATAAGAAATGCATTTCTGTTTCTTAAACCACCTAGTCTTTGTTATGGCAGTCCAAGTACATTAACACCATAGGCTTGAAAATCTGCCTTTCCTGAAAATTCCCAAATGAGGTTGATGTCACTGATGATGCTGGCCCAGCAAGCCTTGCAATCATTGTCTAAAGAGCACTGCCTTGAAATTTAACATAAATAGGAGGCATCTGGGGGTCTTGCTGAAAGGCCAAATTTTGATCCAGTAGTTTGAGGGTGGAACCCAAGATATTACATTGTTAGCAAGCTCTCAGGTAATGTTAACAAACTCTATTTTGAGTTATAACATTGAAGAGATTCTAAATGCTCAAGTGTTACCTTGAGTTTCTAGAAAAGTGCCTGGAATAACTGCACCAAAACCTCCTCCAATGTTTTCCAAAATTACCTATTTCAAGACCCAATTAATTGAAGTTTTACCTCTAGTGTAAAGGCTTCCAAGTGCAACAAAGTCAGAAACAAATCTGTCTTTGAAGTTGGAAAAGCTACTGACTGGTTGTGCCTCTCATTAATTACTGTTTTATTGTTCTTGGTACCTCTTCTTAAACATTTGCTAGATTTAGAAATCATACAGTCTTATATTTAGATCTTTAATCCATTTTGAGTTTACTTTGTGTATGGTGTTAGAAAGGGGTCTAGTTTCATTCTTTTACAAGTGGTTGACCAGTTTTCCCAGCACCACCTGTTAAAGAGACTGTCTTTACTCTATTGTATATTCTTGCCTCCTTTGTCGAAGATAAGGTGTCCATAGGTGTGTGGGTTTATCTCAGGGCTTTCTATCTTGTTCCATTGATCTATATTTCTGTCTTTGTGCCAGTACCATACTGTCTTAATGACTGTGGCTTTGTAGTAGAGCCTGAAGTCAGGCAAGTTGATTCCTCCAGTTCCATTCTTCTTTCTCAAGATTGCTTTTGCTATTCGAGGTTTTTTTGTATTTCCATACAAATCTTGAGATTATTTGATCTAGTTCTGTGAAAAATACTGCTGGTAGCTTGATGGGAATTGCATTGAATCTGTAGATTGCTTTAGGTAGTATACTCATTTTCACTATATTGACTCTTCCGACCCATGAGCATGGTATATTTCTCCATCTATTAGTGTCCTCTTTGATTTCTTTCATCAGTGTTTTATAGTTTTTGATATATAGGTCTTTAGTTTCTTTAGGTAGGAATATTCCTAAGTATTTTATTCTTTTCGTTGCAATGGTGAATGGAATTGTTTCCTTAACTTCTTTTTCTACTTTCTCATTATTAGTGTATAGGAATGCAAGGGATTTCTGAGTGCTGATTTTATATCCTGCAACTTTACTATATTCATTGATTAGCTGTAGTAGTTTTCTGGTCGAGTCTTTAGGATTTTCTATGTAGAGGATCATGTCATCTGCAAACAGTGAGAGTTTTACTTCTTTTCCAATTTGGATTCCTTGTATTTCATTTTCTGCTCTGATTGCTGTGGCCAAAACTTCCAGTACGATGTTGAAGAGTAGTGGTGAAAGTGGACACCCTTGTCTTGTTCCTGACTTTAGGGGAAATGGTTTCAATTTTTCGCCATTGAGGATAATGTTAGCTGTGGGTTTGTCATATATAGCTTTTATTATGTTGAGGTATGTTCCTTCTATTCCTGCTTTCTGGAGAGTTTTTATCATAAATGGATGTGGAATTTTGTCAAAGGCTTTTTCTGCATCTATTGAGATAATCATATGATTTTTATTTCTCAGTTTGTTAATGTGATGAATTACATTGATTGACTTGTGAATATTGAAGAATCCTTGCATCCCTGGGATAAAGCCCACTTGGTCATGGTATATGATCTTTCTAATGTGTTGCTGAATTCTGATTGCTAGGATTTTGTTGAGGATTTTTGCATCTATGTTCATCAGTGATATTGGCCTGTAGTTTTCTTTTTTTGTGGTGTCTTTGTCAGGTTTTGGTATTAGGGTGATGGTGGCCTCATAGAATGAGTGTGGAAGTTTACCTTCCTCTGCAATTTTCTGGAATAGCTTCAGTAAGATAGGTGTTAGCTCTTCTCGAAATTTTTGGTAGAATTCAGCTGTGAAGCCGTCTGGACCTGGGCTTTTGTTTGCTGGAAGTTTTCTGATTACAGTTTCAATTTCCGTGCTTGTGATGGGTCTGTTAAGATTTTCTATTTCTTCCTGGTTCAGTTTTGGAAGATTGTACTTTTCTAAGAATTTGTCCATTTCTTCCAAGTTGTCCACTTTATTGGCATATAATTGCTGATAGTAGTCTCTTATGATTCTTTGTATTTCTGAGTTGTCTGTCGTGATCTCTCCATTTTCATTTCTAATTTTGTTGATTTGATTTTTTTCTCTTTGTTTCTTGATGAGTCTGGCTAATGGTTTGTCAATTTTATTTATCCTTTCAAAGAACCAACTTTTTGCTTTGTTGACTTTTGCTATGGTCTCTTTTGTTTCTTTTGCATTTATTTCTGCCCTAATTTTTAGGATTTCTTTCCTTCTACTAACTCTGGGGTTCTCTATTTCTTCCTTTTCTAGTTGCTTTAGGTATAGAGTTAGGTTATTTATTTGACTTTTTCTTGTTTCTTGAGGTATGCCTGTATTGCTATGAACTTTCCTCTTAGGACTGCTTTTATAGTGTCCCAAAGGTTCTGTGTAGTTGTGTTTTCATTTTCATTCATTTCGATGCATATTTTGATTTCTTTTTTGATTTCTTCTGTGATTTGTTGATTATTCAGAAGGGTGTTGTTCAGTCTCCAAATGTTGGAATTTTTAATAGCTTTTCTCCTGTAATTGAGATCTTAGTGCATTATGGTCAGAGAAGATGCTTGGAATAATTTCGATTTTTTTGAATTTATCAAGGTTAGATTTATGACCCAGAATGTGATCTATCCTGGAAAAGGTTCCATGTGCACTTGAGTAAAAGGTGAAATTCATTGTTTTGGGGGTGAAATGTCCTATAGATATCAATTAGGTCTAACTGGTCTATTGTATCATTTAACGTTTACATTTCTTTGTTAATTTTCTGCTTAGTTGATCTGTCCATAGGTGTGAGTGGGGTATTAAAGTCTCCCACTATTATTGTGTTATTATTAATTTCCCCTTTCATGCTTGTTAGCAACTGTCTTACATATTGTGGTGCTCCTATGTTGGGTGCATATATATTTATAATTGTTATATCTTCTTCTTGGACTATAAAACTCCTAGAGGAGAACATAGGCAAAACACTCTCCGACATAAATCACAGCAGGATCCTCTATGATCCAACTCCCAGTATACTGGAAATAAAAGCAAAGATAAACAAATGGGATCTAATTAAAATTAAAAGCTTCTGCACAACAAAGGAAACTATAAGCAAGGTGAAAAGACAGCCTTCTGAATGGGAGAAAACAATAGCAAATGAAACAACTGAGAAACAACTAATCTCAAAGATATATAAGCAACTTATGCAGCTCAACTCCAGAAAAATAAATGATCCAATAAAAAATGGGCCAAAGAACTAAATAGGCATTTCTCCAAAGAAGACATACAGATGACTAACAAACACATGAAAAGATGCTCAACATCACTCATTATCAGAGAAATGCAAATCAAGACCACAATGAGGTACCATTTCACACCAGTCAGAATGGCTGCGATCCAAAAGTCTACAAGCAATAAATGCTGGAGAGGATGTGGAGAAAAGGGAACCCTGTTACACTGCTGGTGGGAATGCAAACTAGTACAGCCATTATGGAAAACAGTGTGGAGATTCCTTTAAAAATTGCAAATAGAACTGCCTTATGACCCAGCAATCCCACTGCTGGGCATACACACTGAGGAAACCAGAATGGAAAGAGACACATGTACCCCAATGTTCATTGCAGCGCTGTTTATAATAGCCAGGACATGGAAGCAACCTAGATGTCCATCAGCAGATGAATGGATAAGAAAGCTCTGGTACATATACACAATGGAATACTACTCAGCCCTTAAAAAGAATAAATTTGACTCAGTTCTAATGAGATGGATGAAATTGGAACCAATTATACAGAGTGAATTAAGCCAGAAAGAAAAACACCAATACAGTATACTGACACATATATATGGAATTTAGAAGACAGTAATGATGACCCTACATGTGAGACAACAAAGAGACTCAGAGGTATAGAGTGGACTTTTGGACTCTGAGGGAGAGGGAAAGGGTGGGATGGTTTGGGAGAATGGCAATGAAACATGTATATTTTCTTGTAAGAAACGAAGTGCCAATCTATGTTCAATGTAGGATGCAGGATGCATGGGGCTGATGCACAGGATGATTCAAGTAGAGGATGTGGGGTGGGAGGTGGGAGGGGGCTTCAGCATTGGGAGATTGTTTTCACCTATGGCTGATTCGTGTCAATGTATGGCAAAACAAATACAGTATTGTAATTTAAAAAATAAATAAATTAAAAAAAAAAGAAATCATACAAAATACTTTGAAAGCATTGTTTAATCCTCAGGATGACACTGGATAAAACATTGTTACCCCAGTTTAAAGAAAGAAAAAGAGAGGCTCAGAGAGTCCTAGTTTTTAGGACAACATTAGAACAACATTAGTGGCCTAATGTCCATTAGGACAAATTTAGGACAACATTATGTGTCCTAAAGACATAATTAGAATGTGATGGGCATAGGGACTGCTGATTAGGTTCTAGATAGGCCTGGAATCAGGACCATACCTTGAATCACAATCCTTCATTTGGAATGAAATACGAACAATTTCATGTTTGCTGAAATGCTGATATGCTGAATGTTGAGGTTATAATTGAGATATAGAAAGAGCTGCCAAAAAGTTTACAATCTAGGAGAGAAGACAGATACTGATCATATAATTGCATTAATTAATTAAAAATTGCAAAATGAGACAAGTGCTCTGAGAGAAACAAAGACCATTTTTGAAGAGAGTATAAGAATAATCCGGGGTGGGGAGTAGGAAAGTAGACTCTGGGTCAGAGAAAGTTTCCAGGAGTGTGAGATGCCTGAGCTAATCTTCAGGAATGACGTGTTCTGAAAGATGTAACTCCTTTCAGGTTGAGAAATCACAAATATCCTATCACAAGAAAAAAAACTGTTATTTTTCAGAAACTGAAACCAAACCATTGTGGCTGTAGAGCAAAAAGGTGGAGAAAGGGGAAAGTTATGCTAGGTGTGGTGTTATTTTTATTATAATTATTATTTGATTACATGTAAATGACTTTATTCTTCAAAACCATTACCTTTTTAACTTTATGCTGGGGTTGCCAAATAAAGAATACATAGTTAAATTCATTTTCAGATAAATGAATAATTATTAGTGCAAATATGCATTCAGTTCAGTCACTTAGTCTGGTCTGACTCTTTGCGATCCCATGAACCACAGAACGCAAGGCCTCCCAATCCATCACCAACTCCCAGGGTCCACCCATATCCAATTCCATTGAGTCTGTGATGCCATCCAACCATCTCATCCTCTTTCACCCCCCTTCTCCTCCTGCTCCCAATCCCTCCCAGCATCAGGGTCTTTTCAAATGAGTCAGCTCTTTGCATCAGGTAGCCAAAGTATTGGAGTTTCAGCTTCAACATTAGTCTTTCCAATGAACACCCAGGACTGATCTTCAGGATGGACTGGTTGGATCTCCTTGCAGTCCAAGGGACTCTCAACAGTCTTCTCCAATACCACAGTTCAAAAGCATCAATTCTTCGATGCTCAGCCTTCTTCACAGTCCAACTCTCACGTCCATACATGACCACAGGAAAAACCATAGCCTTAACTAGACAGACTTTAGTCCTCAAAGTAATGTCTCTACTTTTCAAAATACTATCTAGGTTGGTCATAACTTTTCTTCCAAGGAGTAAGCGTCTTCAAATTTCATGGCTGCAGTCACCATCTGCAGTGATTTTGGAGCCCCCAAAAATAAAGACTGGCACTGTTTCCACTGTTTCCCCATCTATTTCCCATGAAGTGATGGGACCACATGCCATGATCTTCGTTTTCTGAATGTTGAGCTTTAAGCCAACTTTTTCACTCTCCTCTTTCACTTTCATCAAGAGGCTTTTTAGTTCCTCTTCACTTTCTGCCATAAGGGTGGTGTCATCTGCATGTCCGAGGTTATTGATAGTTCTCCCAGCAATCTTGATTCCAGCTTGTGAGTCTTCCAGTCCAGCGTTTCTCATGATGTACTCTGCATATAAGTTAAAACAAGCAGAGTGACAATATACAGCCTTGATGTACTCCTTTTCCTATTTGGAACCAGTCTGTTGTTCCATGTCCAGTTCTAACTGTTGCTTCCTGACCTGCATACAGGTTTCTCAAGAGGCAGGTCAGGTGGTCTAGTATTCCCATCTCTTTCAGAATTTTCCACAGTTTAATGTGATCCACACAGTCAAAGGCTTTGGCATAGTCAATAAAGCAGAAATACATGCTTTTCTGGAACTTTCTTGCTTTTTTCATGATCCAGCAGATGTTGGCAATTTGATCTCTGGTTCCTCTGCCTTTTCTAAAACCAGCTTGAACATCAGAAAGTTCACGGTTCATGGATTGCTGAAGCCTGGCTTGGAGAAATTTGAGCATTACTTCACTAGCATGTGAGATTTGTGCAATTGTGCAGTACTTTGAGCATTCTTTGGTATTACCTTACTTTGGAATTGGAATGAAAACTGACCTTTTCCAATCCTGTGGCCACTGCTGAGTTTTCCAAATTTGCTGGCATATTGAGTGCAGCACTTTCACAGCATCATCTTTCAGGGTTTGAAGTAGCTCAACTGGAATGCCATCACCTCTCCTAGCTTTGTTTGTAGTGATGCTTTCTAAGGCCCACTTGACTCCACATTCCAAGATGTCTGGCTCTAGGTGAGTGATCACATCATCATGATTATCTGGCTTGTGAAGATCTTTTTTGTATAGTTCTTCTGTGTATTCTTGCCACCTTTCTTAATATCTTCTGCTTCTGTTAGGTCCATACCATTTCTGTCCTTTATGAAGCCCATCTTTGCATGAAATGTTCCCTAATTTTCTTGAAGAGATCTCTAGCCTTTCCCATTCTGTTCTTTTCCTCTATTTCTTTGCATTGATCCCTGAGGAAGGCTTTCTTATCTCTTCTCGCTATTCTTTGGAACTCTGCATTCAGAAGCTTATATCTTTCCTTTTCTCCTTTGCTTTTCACCTCTCTTCTTTTCACAGCTATATGTAAGGCCTCCCCAGACAGCCATTTTGCTTTTTGCATTTCTTTTCCATGGGGATGGTCTTGATCCCTGTCTCCTGTACAATGTCACGAACCTCATTCCATAGTTCATCAGGCACTCTGTCTATCAGATCTAGGCCCTTAAAGCTATTTCTCACTTCCACTGTATAATCATAAGGGATTTGATTTAGGTCATACCTGAATGATATAGCAGTTTTCCCTGCTTTCTTCAATTTAAGTCTGAATTTGGCAATAAGGAGTTCATGATCTGAGCCATAGTCAGCTCCTGGTCTTGTTTTTGCTTACTATATAGAGCTTCTCCATCTTTGGCTGCAGAGAATATAATCGATCTGATTTCAGTGTTGACCATCTGGTGATGTCCATGTGTACAGTCTTCTCTTGTGTTGTTGGAAGAGGACGTTTGCTATGACCAGTGCATTTTCTTGGCAAAACTCTATTAGTCTTTGCCCTGCTTCATTCTGCATTCCAAGGCCAAATTTGCCTGTTACTCCAGGTGTTTCTTGACTTTCTACTTTAGCATTCCAGTCCCCTATAATGAAAAGGACATCTTTTTTAGGTGTTAGTTCTAAAAGGTCTTCTAGGTCTTCATAAAACCGTTCAACTTCAGCCTCTTCAGTATTACTGGTTGGGGCATAAACTTGGATAACTGTGATATTGAATGGTTTGCCTTGGAGATGAACACAGATCATTCTGTCATTTTTGAGATTGCATCCAAGTACTGCATATCAGACTCTTTTGTTGACCATGATGGCTACTCCGTTTCTTCTGAGGAATTCCTGCCCACAGTAGTAGATATAGTGGTCATCTGAGTTAAGTTCACCCATTCCAGTCCATTTTAATGTGCTGATTCCTAGAATGTTGACGTTCACCCTTGCCATCTTGTTTGACCACTTCCAATTTGCCTTGATTCATGGACCTGACATTCCAGGTTCCTATGCAATATTGCTCTTTACAGCATTGGATCTTGCTTCTATCACCAGTCACATCCACAACTGGGTATTGTTTTTGCTTTGGCTCCATCCCTTCATTCTTTCTGGAGTTATTTCGCCACTGATCTCCAGTAGCATATTGGGCACCTACCAACCTGGGGAGTTCCTCTTTTGGTAGGTCTTATTAACTTCATTATTATTGTGGTTCAAAATTGAGGAAACTGAGGCTTAGGGAGATTAAAAGTTGCCTGTTGTGACATAACAATTAAGTGTCTGAGTCAAGGGTCAAGACATCTGTGTGACTGGAGAGCTAGCATATGCTTACATGTCCAACTGTACTTTCTCTAAAAATGTGAACCCAGCACATTCCCACAAATATGGTTTATATATTAACTTTGTTATTTTCATTGTTATTTTGTTCAATTTTTGGCTTTGCTACTTTATTTTTATTGGAACACAATTGCTTTACAACGTTGTGCTGGTTTCTGCTGCACAATGAAGTGAATCAGCTATATACATATATCCCTTACCGGCCCCCCACCCTATCCCACTTCCGGATCTCCCTCCCACCCCCTACCCCATCCAACCCCTCTAGTTATCAACAGAACCAACATATATCACAACAGGCCCCTGTGCTTTACAGCAACTTCCCAGTAGCTATTTTACACATGGGGACATGAAAAGAACAAAGAGAAAACAGAACTTCCTTATAACGCGACTACAGAATTACTATTTACTGCCTATAGAGGAAGAGAGCATCTTTTAAAAGCATGCCATGAGATACTTCTTAATGATCCATGACAGTGTAATGGTGCAGGACATCTTGCAATGAACTCTGTTTCAATATTAGGTTTTCCTTTCTCCCCACACCAATAACCCATAAGGAGACAGAGGATACAGTCATGGTTTTTATATCCTGTCTTTCTCTGGTCTCAGATGGAAGTATTATAGTTTTTCCTTGGCCACACATACATATTGTTGTACATTTTTAAACACTTTATAAAATGAATATATCTCCAAGGTGTTGTTTATAAAATGATTTTTGAAAAATTTATAGCCTTAAAATCCAATTTAAAACCCCAAACCACAACACCTCATAACAGAAATAGTAAGAGCAGAGTTTTCATATTCTTCATAATTTTATCATTAATTTGTTGCAATACTTTTGAATTCTTGAATTGTGGCAGTTCTAACAACAAAAACCTGTGAAAGTTTTGAGGTTATTTATTGTGCATGTGTGTACTAAGTCCCATCAGTCATGTTCAACTCTTTGCAATCAGTCATGTCCAGCTGTTTGCAACACTATGGACTGTATCCTCTGTCCATTAGATTCTGAATGCAAGAATACTGGAGTGGGTTGCTGTGCCCTCCTCCAGGGGATCTTCCCAACCCAGGGATTGAACCCACATTTCTAGAGTCTCCTGTACTGGCAGATGGGTTCTTTACCTCTAGCACCACCTGGAAGGCCCTATTTATTGTTGGGTGACAGCCTATAACACAGCTAGATAAACTGTAGTTTTAACAGTACTTTGGATTTAAATATAACACACTAAGGCTCCCTGACTCCAACATTTAACTTGATTTATGGTTTGTGATGTAAAAATACTAGGGCTCAGATGGCTTTAAGTGACTTTGAAAATTAAGTAAAGAAGAAAATGTAACGACTAATCTGAACTTGCTGTAAATTATTAATTATGCATTGCAAGTGAAGGAAGTAAGCAAGCA
The DNA here is from genome assembly GCA_917880005.1 of Nanger dama. Taxonomy (NCBI): domain Eukaryota; kingdom Metazoa; phylum Chordata; class Mammalia; order Artiodactyla; family Bovidae; genus Nanger; species Nanger dama. Next base: position 11,341,811 of record CAKJTW010000054.1, on the reverse strand, counting down.
ATAATTTAATCTGTGACATGAAATAAATCCCAAACTGCACTCTTTGCTACAGGCATTTTCTAAATAAACACTAGATTTTTAAGTCACAAAGGAACTGAATTTGAAACCATTACTTACTATATTCTGAGCTGTTTTTTAAAACACCCCCCCCAAGATATCTATTTAAAAAGAAAATCCGGTTTTGAAAGGTGAGTTAGGGTAGAAAAACAGCTCTAACCTAAAGAGGAAGAGAGCATCTTTTAAAAAGCATGCCAGGAGAAACCTCTTAATGATCCATGACAGTGTAAAATGATAACTGGAACTGCTGAGTCAGTGTAGAAGAAAATCTAAATGTAGAAGCAATTGTAGCCTTTATTAATGACCCACTAGGAACATGGGCAAATCGCCAGGGCCAGGCATGCAGCAATGCTTCTCTGATAACTGAGCATTCCAAATCTCTTCGATATAAATTTCTCCAAACTCCCTAAACTAGAAATAATATCCTCAGCATTCTGAATTAGGCAAGACACACAGGCATGTGATCCATATTATATTAATCTTCAAAATGCATTGCCCAAGGAGGAGACATGAAAGAGAGCAGATTATCTCTACGGGAGACTTAACACTTGAAAAGAAAAAACGTTTTAAAAAATTGCATCAGAGGCAAACACAACACATCCTGAATCTGCAAGTTTGCAGGAATTTGTTTTTCCCAGCCAGGGGGTACATAAAAACACTGTGATAACATTTTGCCATACCAATTACCAGCCCTTCTTTCTACTTGGGATCTCAAAGCACCCCTCGGGATTTACATGGTAAGGAGATTTTTCTTTCCTTTCAAAGGTGAAGAGAATTGAGTTACTCTAACTTGTCCACTGGACATAGGAGAAGGCTTTAGTTTACCAAGTTTTTCAGAAAAAAATATCAGCAACTTTGAACCTTTATTCAGAAGTTGAGTTGTCAGTCTAAGACAACTTTTTGAGTATTTTCAGGAAGTATTTGGAATAATTTGGAATATAGAAGTGTTTTTAATCAAAGATGGGTGTTTAAGACTGTTCCTAAAAGGATTCTAAAAGTGAGATTCCTAACCTGCTGGTATCACCTGCTGCTGCTGCTGCTGCTAAGTCATGTCAGTCGTGTCTGACTATGTGACCCCATAGACAGCAGCCCATCAGGCTCCTCTATCCCTGGGATTCTCCAGGCAAGAACACTGGAGTGGGTTGCCATTGCCTTCTCCGGGCATCATCTGCTAACTTTCTATAAATGCTAACTTGCAGGCCCCACCGTCAGTCTCTTAAACCTAGTGAATCAGAAACACTGGATGGGGGCCATGTATAGATAGTTTATTACCTACTTAGGTGATTCTAATGCTGCTAAGTTTAGGAACACTTTGGTGTCAACTGAGGGGGAAAAGACCCTGATGGGGTCAACACCAACTAAATTTTGGTATCAACTGAGGGGGAAAAGACCCTGATGCTGGGAAGGATTGGAGGCAGGAAAAGGGGACGACAGAGGATTAGATGGCTGGATGGCATCGCTGATTCGATGGATATGAGTTTGGGTAAGCTCCGGAAGTTGCTGATGGACAGGGAGGCCTGGCATGCTGCGATTCATGGAGTCCCAAAGAGTCAGACACAACTGAGCAACTGAACTGAGGGGAAAATCCCATTTTCATGGGCAAAGTCAGGCAAAGATTCTCCTGAAATCGTGTCTTTTTCCCCCCTAAGGACAAGGGTTTTTTAAGGGCAGACATGGTTCTAGACACATTTTGTTCACAGTGTTACTGTCAAATAGTATAAACTGGGTCATCAGATTTCATCCTAGTGATCCTTATTCAGAGTCTAGAAAGATAAAATTATAATTCCACAATCTACTGATACTCCCAAATTTGTATGATCCCATCCTCATTTGTAATAATCAGCTTAATCACTGACATAATCATTTGACATTAATCAGATCATTTGATAATAGTCATTTGACATAATCTGGGCAGCATCACATTATCTGCTTATCAGAAAGAGTAAGATTGTTAGCACTATGATAGACATCAGGGTCAGGTGTACTCTGCCAGGATTTATTTCTCATGCCTAAACCTGGATTCACCATGTTTCTTGCTACACATATCAAAGTCCACTTCATCGTGGCCAACTTGAACTCTTCCTCAAATCATGACTGAACTATACTCTGCTTCTGCATCCCTCAAAATTCTTGACTCTACTTACTAGTGCCTGAATGCTTTAGACCAAGACCAGAAACATGAGGAGTTGGAAGGAATGGACCATAAAGACTCATTCCTCAGCTACCTGACAAGGAAACTAGCTCCCACATGGAGATTTCCGATTATCCCAGAAGGTCCATTTTGTTTTAAATTTCTACACCACTGGTTACAGATTCATAGGATAAAACAAATGAGTAAAGTCTATAGTTATTAGATATATAATACATAGTCTTTAATTTATATGATGTTTTTACACACATGACACAATTTATACTATTTGACCTATTTCACATACTAGAAAAAAACTAAGTTTAAGACAAGATTGTACTTAAAAAAAAAAACAAAACAAAAAACTTATGGTACTGATAATACCAAATCCTAAAAAGAAACACTGAGTCCAGTCACTTATCCATTTATTTTAACATTTCTTCTTTGATTTCTTCGAAAGTTCAGCCTGACACTGCAAGCAACAAATCAGAAGATTAGCGAAGTAAGATTATTTGGATTTGCTTTTAGGTCTCAGTAAATAGAAACAGTTATAAGGCCAGAAGCATAAATGTTTATGGAAAACTAATAGAAATTTTCCCAGCTTTCCAGGTGGCTCAGAGGTAAAAGAATCCACCTGACAATATAGAAACTGCAGGAGACACAGTTTCAAACCCTGGGTCAGGAGCATGCCCTGGAGAAGGAAATGGCAACCCACTCCAGTATTCTTCTCAGGAAACTCCCATAGACAGAGAAGCCTGGCTGACTACAGTCCATGGGGTCGCAAAGAGTCAGAGACAACTTAGCACATACTGCAGAGTGGAGATTTCACCTGGAATAGAAGAAATGACTGAAAGAAGGAGAGCCTCACAACAAATTGACAGATACTCACAACACTCATTTTTCTGTTAGAACAACCAGGCATCCCCATTGTTATTTTTTGTTTTGTTTAAAACAAGTATTTTGTTTCTACTTTGGAGCAAGTGAAATAGCCAATAAAATGGAACTTTTCTGCAATATGGAGTGAAAGAGTTGTGAAGAAAGGTGTTGGCAAAAGTAATGTTAGACTGTTGAAAAGATAAACTCAAGTTTAGTGGCAACACAATCACTCCTCTTCCTCCTTTACTAATGTAACAGAATTAAGAGTGTTCTTGATTGATTAGCTCTTCTGCTGGTTCTTTTCAAAGAAGCAATTTAGAGGAGGGATCCTTCCATTTTATGGCAACATATGACCCTCACATTTACCATGAAGAGCTCCCCATTCTAGTCAGCAGCAGCAGATCATAAAGGATCTCATGTGGAAGTTTTATGTGAGTCATACTGTGGGCTAGAAGTCCACTTCATTACTAGGCTGCAAAGGAGATCAGGAAATTCAGTCTAAGTTTCCAGACAGAATAAAATGGAACTGATGATTAGGTAGCACTTTCTTTGTAGATATCCAGTCATCTGGGTTTGCTTAAAAAGACTGAGCAATGTCATCATAATGGCATACTCAGAACCTGAATATTTAACATTAATGCAAACATTCATTTTTAAGTAGTATTTTTTCTGAATAATACAATATTGGGTAGAATATACAGTTTGACATTATTAAAAATATTTTAGGAATTTTAAAGGCTATTAAAGTTTATACAATGCTGTTTTTTAATTATCAAACAATAACAAAATAAATGTCATACCACTAGGAAAAAAAAATCTCTCATAAAACCACTTCTCCTGGACAATATCAAAACATGATGAAGAACTAAGAACTATCAGAATGCATATTTTTCTCTGATTCTATAATTAAGTACTGGATTAATTACTTATCACAAAACACATTAGTCTTGTATGATAGATTAAATTATTGTCCTTTTTAGTATTAGACTTTGATTTATAGTGTGATTATTTTATTTTAACAAGTATACAAAAATTGAACATATTCAATGTGTATATTAATAATTCGATGAGTTTGGGTATACGCATATGACCATAATGCCATCACCACAAAGTAATAAACATACCCTTCTTCTCTTTAAACATTATTTTGAACACACTACTGATGAAAGGAATTATATTCAATAATGTGTATCCTAGGTGGAAAAAAATGCTGCTAATCAAAGTTCGTAGATCCTCACTGATGCTTATGATTACTTAAAGCTCTGTCATACCCATATGTATACACACATATACATATAATGCATACATATATTAGGTTAAACATTGATTATAGCTTCAAAAATCTGGGTTCAAAATGAAAAAATTCTGACAAAACAAGGAAAATCACACTTTTACTGGGATATGCTGACTGCATCATTCACTGTTTAAGCACCTGTTTCAAGTCCCTGCTCAGTGATCTCAGAGAATACTTCAGTTTCAACCATAAGATGGTCAATTACAAAGAAATGAGTCAAAATCAGATTACTTTCATTCTTTTATGCATATTTTAATCACAAAATCTGTGATTACAAAATTGTTCTGTTGCACATTGCAGTGTGTTCATTGACAGAGAGAAATGTGTATCCACAGATTTATGAGCCTGAAAGATGCTGTTGCCCTATTTTTGGAACACCAAGGAAAAGACCAACTGCTTCGGATTTTTAAAAGACAAATTTCAAGGGAGCATGGCATATTTGGCAGAAACAGTTAAAACTTTGAATACAATGAATCCAGAACTTCAAGAAGCAAGAGCAACATCATCTATATTAGATTGTACTCCAAGAACTTAGGGCTAAAATACAGTTAAGAGCAGAGTGAACTGGTACTAAAAATATCTCCTCAATTTTTGACATAGTGGTGCTCTCAAAGAAAAGATTCATGGAAATGATTTCAAAAATATCTAAAATTACATCTAGCTTGTTCCACAGGATGAATTCATCTGATAGATTCCTGATGTGATAACTAAGTCACACTTAGAGATCTGGAAAGAAAAAGTTTCTTCCTAGTATCCCATCTTTATATCAAGGTTGCCAAACACACACACACACACACACACACACACACACACACACACACCTCAAGGTTGATCTTGTTACCAAATAATCAAGGAAACATCTTTGGTAAAAACTGAGTGGAGGGACAGAAAAAATATTTGTTTTCCCACATCAGTCACTATTCCTGTTTAATAGACTTGTGGAGTTTGGGGGGGTTGTTTTTTCCTCCTGAATCCCTCTATGAAAGCAAGCACACAAGTCTGGTATTCAAAGGGCTCTGTCTTTCCACTGCACAGAAAAGCTCTTCTACAAGTAGTCAATAATCACACCGATGTCAGAAAATCAACACATGGTGAGACTGTCTCAAATCCAAATGACTTACTTTCTAAAATTGTCAAGGCTTTGATTTATTTTTATTTAATTCATTTCAAAATCTCAAATAGTATTAAAGAAGGGCATGAGGTAATTATGTTTATTAAATAGGTCACCACTGTATTGATGGTGTTAGCATTTTCAATAGGACTAACAATTTCCAACATTTAAGGCATGATTTCTGTGGTAGGAATGTCTGAATGTTTCATCAGCCTTTATATTAGCTCTTTGATAGGATTCCACTGTTTTCCAGTGATCTATATTCAACAAGGAAATCCTAGTTATTAACCTTATGTTTATTCTGGCAATTGGGAAGGGATACTCTGAATATAGATATAAAAATGTAATCAGAGTGAAGTCAGAAAGAGAAAAACAAATATTGTATATAAACACATATATCTGGAATCTAGAAAAATGATACAGATGAACATATTTGCAAAGCAGAAACAAAGACAAAAATGTAGAGAAAAAAATGTATGGACACCAAAGGGAAAGGGGGAGGGTGCGATGAATTAGGAGACTGGGACTGACATATACACACTATTAGGTGTAAAATAGATAACTAAAGAAAACCTTATTCATAGCACAGGGAATGCTATGGGAATGCTCTCTGGTGACCTAAACTGGAAGGGAATCCAAGGGATGCAGATATACATAAAGCTCATTCACTTTGCTGTACAGCAGCATCTAACACAACATTGTAAAGCAACTATACATCAGTCAAATTAAAAGAAAAAAAATATATATATATATAGTCAGTGTAAGGGGGGATCCAACATTGTAAATTAACATGTTGGCATTCTGCAGTGGAGAAAGCCTAGGCCTTGAAATCATTCAGATTCACATTCTGTCTCTGCCAGGATACTTCATAAGCTACCTTGGGGAGGTTGATAAACACTCATATTAATTTTCCACACTGAAGAACAACAAAACCTAATTTTAATTGTTGCAGTGAAAATTGGAAGAGATAGCATTAGTACTTGGTTTGGTGAATTTGACATATAGAAGATGCAAAATAAATGGTAGTTACCAAGTCACTCTCTAACAATACATGTTCGTTTGAGCAAGTACTTAACATAAGGAATACCTCTGGAATTATTGCCATTGATTTTTCTGAGTCGTCAAAACTAAGGACAAAACTGTTACACGTTGCTGGGTTTTAAAGAGCAACACTCTGTTCATTAATTGACAGCAATCTCCTGGGTGTTTCAGGACCTGGCTAGCCTACTCAACATTTAAAAGTAGCATTTGCTCTTAGTTTCTTTCAATATCAGCTATTTTCCTTCTGTGACAGAATAATGCTCACACTGCAAGATATTCATGTATGACTCCCTGGAATCTGAGAATATGCTGCACGGGTGCAGGAGGGCTGAAAGTAGATATTCCACGTTCAAGGTCAGGAGGGGCAGCTGTGAGGGGATACCCCTTGTCCAAGGTAAGAGGCAGCAGCTGCGCTTTGCTGGAGCAGTCATGAAAAGATACCCCAATCCAAGGTAAGAGAAACCCAAGTGTTGTGAGAGGCATCAGAGGGCAGACACACAAACCATAATCACAGAAAACTAGTCAATCTAATCACATGGACCACAGCCTGGTCTAACTCAATGAAACTAAGCCATGCTGTGTGGGGCCACCCAAGGTGGGTGGGTCATGGTGGACAGCTCTGACAGATTGTGGTTTACTGGGGAAGGGAATGGGAAACCACTTCAGTATTCTTGCCTTGAGAACCCCATGAACAGTATGAAAAGGCAAAATGTTAGAATACTGAAAAGGAACTCCCCAGGTCGATAGGTGCCCAATATGCTACTGGAGATCAGTGGAGAAATAACTCCAGAAAGAATGAAGGGATGGAGCCAAAGCAAAAACAATACCCAGCTGTGGATGTGACTGGTAATAGAATCAAGGTCCAATGCTGTAAAGAACAATACTGCATAGGAACCAGGAATGTTAGGTCCATGTATCAAGGCAAATTGGAAGTAGTCAAACAGGAGATGACAAGAGTGAACGTTGACATTCTAGGAATCAGTGAACTAAAATAGACTAGAAAGGGTGAATTTAACTCAGATGGCCATTATATCTATTATTGTGGGCAGGAATCCCTCAGAAGAAATGGAGTAGCCATCATGGTCAACAAGAGTCTGAAATGCAGTACTTGGATGCACTCACAAAAATGACAGAATGATCTCTGTTCATTTCCAAGGAAAACCATTCAATATCACAGTTATCCAAGTCTATGCCCCAACCAGTAATGCTGAAGAAGCTGAAGTTGAACGGTTCTATGAAGACCTACAAGACCTTTTAGAACTAACACCCCCAAAAGATGTCCTTTTCATTATAGGGGAATGGAATGCAAATATAGGAAGTCAAGAAACAAAAGGGTAACAGGCAAATTTGGCCTTGGAATAGAGAATAAAGCAGGGAAAAGGCTAATAGAGTTTTGAAAGAGAATGCACTGGTCATAGCAAACACCCTCTTCCAACAACAAAAGAGAAGACTCTACACATGGATACCACCAGATGGTCAACACCAAAATCAGATTGATTATATTCTTTGCAAACAAAGATAGAGAAGCTCTATACAGTCAACAAAAACAAGACCAGGAGCTGACTGTGGCTCATATCATGAACTCCTTATTGCCAAATTCAGACTTAAATTGAAGAAAGTAGGGAAAACCACTAGACAATTCAGGTATGACCTAAATCAAACCCCCTATGATTATACATGGGAAGTGAGAAATAGATATAAGGGCCTAGATCTGATAGATAGAGTGCCTGATGAACTATGGAATGAGGTTCGTGACATTGTACAGGAGACAGGGATCAAGACCATCCCCATGGAGAAGAAATGCAGAAAAGCAAAATGGCTGTCTGGGGAGGCCTTACAAATAGCTGTGAAAAGAAGAGAAGCAAAAAGCAAAGGAGAAAAGGAAAGATATAAGCATCTGAATGCAGAGTTCCAAAGAATAGCAAGGAGAGATAAGAAAGCTTTCCTTAGCGATCAATGCAAAGAAATAGAGGAAAAGAACAGAATGGGAAAGACTAGAGATCTTCAAGAAAATTAGAGATACCAAAGGAACATTTCATGCAAAGATGGTCTTGATAAAGGACAGAAATGGTAGGGACCTAACAGAAGCAGAAGATATTAAGAAGAGGTGGCAGGAATACACAGAAGAACTGTACAAAAAGATCTTCATGACCCAGATAATCATGATGATGTGATCACTCACCTAGAGGCAGATATCCTGGAATGTGAAGTCAAGCGGGCCTTAGAAAGGACCACTATGAACAAAGCTAGTGGAGGTGATGGAATTCCAGTTGAGCTATTTCAAATCCTGAAAGATGATGCTGTGAAAGTGCTGCACTCAATATGCAGGCAAATTTGGAAACTCAGCAGTGGCCACAGGATTGGAAAAGGTCAGTTTTATTCCAATCCCAAAGAAAGGCAATGCCAAAGAATGCTCAAACTACCACACAGTTTAACTCATCTCACACGCTGGTAAAGTAATGCTCCAAATTCTCCAAGCCAGGCTTCAGCAATACATGAATCATGGACTTCCAGATGTTCAAGTTGGTTTTAGAAAAGGCAGAGGAACCAGAGATCAAATTGCCAACATCCACTGAATTATTGAAAAGCAAGAGAGTTATAGGAAAACATCTATTTCTGCTTTATGGACTATGCCAAAGCCTTTGACTATGTGGATCACAATAAACTGTGGAAAATTCTAAAAGAGAATGGAATACCAGACCACTTGACCTACCTCTTGAGAAACCTATATGCAGGTTAGGAAGCAACAGTTAGAACTGAACATGGAACAACAAACTGGTTCCAAATAGGTAAAGGAGTACATCAAGGTGGTATATTGTCACCCTGCTTATTTAACTTATATGAAGAGTACATCATGAGAAACTCTGGGCTGGAGAATGCACAAGTTAGAATCAAGATTGCCAGGAGAAATATCAATCACCTCAGATATGCAGATGACTCCACCCTTATGACAGAAAGTAAAGTGAAAGAAAGTGAAAGTGAAGTTGCTCAGTCATGTCCGACTCTTTTCCACTCCATGGACTGTAGCCTACTAAGCTCCTCCTACCTACTCCTCCTTTTCCAGGCAAGAGTACTGGAGTGGTTTGCCGTTTTCTTCTCCAGGGGATCTTCCCAACCCAGGGATCGAACCCAAGTCTCCTGCAACCCAGGTAAGCAGATGCTTTACCATCTGAGCCACTAGGAAGCCTGAAGAACTAAAGAGCCTGTTGATGAAAGTGAAAGAGGAGAGTGAAAAACTTGGCTTAAAGCTCAAAATTCAGAAAACGAAGATCATGGCATTCAGTCACATCACTTAATGGCAAATAGATGGAGAAACAGTGGAAACAGTGTCAGATTTTATTCTGGGGGCTTCAAAATCACTGCAGATGGTGATTGCAGCCAAGGAATTAAAAGACACATACTCCTTGGAAGGAAAGTTAAGATGGAGCCTGGTGGAAGAGATGGGGGCGTGGTCTATGTTGTTTGTCAAAGTTTTTTGATTGGCTCTCTTGATTTCTGTGCACGTAAACAGCGCGTGATCTCCATAGACTCTGTTATAATGAAGGCACATGACGATTTGACCTTTAACGTGATTGGTGCAACTATGGAAAGTCCCTCCTAAAACCCCCTTGCTTGCCTATATAAGCTGGGAGTTTGCAGCAATAAAGCGGAACTGCTCAGACAGAACCCCTGTCGCGTCTGATTGTCTCTCACTTGCCGGGGGGCTGGGTTGGTGGATAGCAGGCTCACCTCTCCTTGGGACCCCTTGGTTTTGCTGAGGGAAGTTCCACTGCCTTTCTCCTTCTGCAGAGCACCCTCCGCAGAAACTGGCACCCAACGTGGGGCTCAAAGCGGACAGACAGAGTTGGTGTCACCCTGCGGTTCTGAAAGAAGGAGCGATGAAGGACCCTAGGCTGGTCGCAGCATGGAGCTCCCTTTAGAGGAGTATCGCCCGAGGTAATCCGGACTTCAAAGTGGGCCCCCCTCCTGTATGAGGGAAGTGGCAAAAATCTCTCCTGACTTATTTTCCTTCTCCTCTTCTTTTCTGATCTGTCCTTAATTCCTCTTTTGGGAGTTTCAGTGAACAGGTGAACGAGTGTGGAGGCAATTGATAAGTCCTGGCTAGGGCCACTCTCTGGCAGACTTTGAAGGCCCTGCAACAAGTAAGCCTCAGTAACTAGAGCCTGACTGGGTGAAACTCCCTTAATCATTCTTAACTGAGGACGTGGCCTAGAATCTTCCCTGTGGGCATGAGTCAGGCACTTAAAGGCCATTAGGGCACCTGCTACTTGAAGACTCCCGTGACAGGATAAGGGGGTCACCATGGAACGGGCTAGAAACCTCTAGGGTGCCCACCCCCAGCAACGACACAGACACATAAACAGTTCCAAAAGCGTACCATAAGCCCAACTTTCTGGCCGCCACCACTCCCAGTAGGATTTTTGGTGGTTGTCCTCAGTGACTTTTCTTTCTATTCTCTCTTGGCAACATGGGAAATAACATCAGCAAGTCTGATGAGCCTGCACTCAAGGCACTGAGATATATGCTCATAAGCAGGGGACTTGAGACTTCTGACGCTCAGGCCATTAAGGTCTGGGAGACCATTGTACGGTTGGCCCCCTGGGTTGCTTCAGCCAATCTGTTCTCTTGGGACACTTGGGATCAAGTGCAAACCCTTGCTAGGCAGTGAGAGGTTCCATACGGCGAGGAGCCCCCTTAGGGTTCTGTCTGATCATTTCGGCCCTTAAGCTCTGCTTTTCACAGAGCGAGGAGCATGTCACTGATATGGGTGCCACCGATTCAAAATCAGAAAACAATGGGAAAAGTTTGGTGAGGAAAGAGTCATGTCGGACCAAGATACAGCAAAAGAGACTGCAGGAAATAAAGACTCTAGTGCGAATAGTGGGCCACGAGAGCCTTTCAGGGATGATAAAAGGACGGACGAGAATAGAGACTCCTCTGATGCCTCGAGATCAGGAGCCCAAGGGAGAGATCTGTGCCCCTCTCTGCCTCCCCCATTTGAGGAAGTTTTGGGAGCACCTTGGGTGGGAGAGATAATGAGGTCACCTTGGAAAGGGAGAACCTATCCCGGGGACCCTTGGGGATCCCCACTGCCCTTTACTGGCCCGTCTCAAGCCTTTCCTGTAAATGTTAACCCGGGGGAATAGGCCGGCAGCCTGGTACCCCTGGGAGGCCAATGATTTAAAAGAGCTTAAAAGGCAGTGGCAGAGGATGGCCCAAACTCCCCATGGGCAGAAACTATTCTCCAGGGCCTGGCTCATCAACCTTGTATGACCCAGGACTGGAAGATGGTATGTAAGACAGTGCTCCCCAGCAACACCTATATCAAATGGTGTGCCTTTTTCAAGGAAGAATGTCATGCTCAGGCAGAAAGAAATCAAGATGCCAACCCTGCTATCCCGGTGACTTTCAGGATGTTGTCAGGGATGGCAGGCCAATGGAGTACGGGACCTCAACAGGCCACCATTCCTGCTCCTTATACAGATCAGGTACAGGCCATATGCCTGGCCACCTAGAAAAAGCTTGCAGAGGGCCCCAGTGAGCCCCCTATATCGAGCATCACTCAAAAAAATAATCAATACCTCTCCACTTTCATAGATCAGGTGAAAAAGAGTATACAGAGAAAATTCCCTCTGGGGCCCATGAGAGATCAATTTGTTAAGCTATTAGTCTGGGAAGGGATGAAGTCAGACCATAAGTTGGCTTGCGCAGGACAGAAAGACCGCTCTATGGAGCGATGGATTATAGCCACCAAAGACGTGGGGACACAAAGCCATCAGACCCATTCTATTTCAACTGCCCTTCAGGCTCAGAATGAAGCCCTTACAGAGGCAATGACCAAGGCCCTCTCCACTATGACGGCCTCTTGGGGACCACCTCTAACGGACCCCTAGCCCCCTCAAAATTGGGTCGATGCTTTGGCTGTGAACAAGAGGGACACTTTAAGAAGGATTGCCCTCAAGGCGGGGGAAGACCTACTGGTCGGAGACCTCCCACTACTCCATGCCCGCGGTGTAGGAAGGGATATCACTGGAAGGCAGACTGCAGATCTAAATTTGATAAAGTTGGCAAGCCTTTAAACTAGATGAGGGGCAACCCCCAACCCCATCACCCCAAGGGGGACCCCGTTTCTTGCCAGATCATATTGCAAAACCCTTCCCTGGATGTGGCTCGCTCCAGCCCCCTACAAGGCTAATGGGGATCAATAAGGCCAAAGAGTCCCCCCCGCCCCCTGAGCCAATTGGACTGTGCCTATTGTGCCTGGATTGAGGCTTAAAATGGATATTACCATAGAAGGAAAGAGATTTCGATGTCTGATCGACACAGGAGCTGATCGGACTGTCCTCAGGGCAGAGGAAGTCCCACCTAGCTGGAAATTGGTCCCTGGGCCTCAATTATTGGGTGTTGGGGGAACACTCGATCTAAGGAGACTGCTGAGTGGCTCCCCTGGAAAGATGTTGATGGTTCTACAGGAGAGGTTCGGCCCCTGATAGCTTCTGGATTGAATGCAAATCTGCTGGGCCAGGATATTTTGGGACAAGCAGATGTATATATTACTACTGATTATAGGGGTTCTTATGATGACCTCCTCAATGAGGAAGAATATCAACAACATTATAAACATTCTCCCATACCAAACCATAAGAGGAGATCCTGAATTCGATAAACTTCGCAAGGGAGAGCCTCTAACCCAGCGGAAGGTGCTCCCCCAATCCTAAGGGCCACTGCCTCCCAGGTCCCTCCTATACAATGGAAACCCGGACCCCCAATATGAGTGGAGCAGTGGCCTCTTCCATCGACTAAGCTACAAGCCCTTAGAGAAATCATCTCTGAACAACTAAATTTGGGACATATCCGCCCTTCTACTAGCCCTTGGAATACCCCAATATTTGTAATTAAAAAATGGAGGATGTTACAAGATCTTAGAAAGATCAATGAGAGAATGATCATCTGAGGGACACCCCTAAGGGGGTTACCCTGGATACCAGCTATTCCTAGTAATTTATGTCTTATGGTAATAGATATCAAAGACTATTTCTTTTCTATACCTCTACAATCCCAAGATTGTAAAAAGTTTGCCTTTTCGGTACCCTCCACTAATTTTGAGGGGCCTGATGAACGTTTTGAATGGACAGTTTTACCACAGGGAATGGCAAACAGCCTTGCCTATTGTCAAAATTATGTAAAAGATCTTCTCCAGCCAGTTAGAAATCTGACATATATTAAATTGTATGTTTATATGGATGATATCATTTTGGGTGCCCCTACTGCTGAACAGCTGACAGAAGCATATAAAATTTTACAAACGTGTCTATCAAAATGGAGACTCCATATATCCTCTGATAAAGTCCAGGTTGTCCTGCCTTTTAAGATTTGGGGATCTCAGCTGTCCCTAGAAGGTGTGAGCCCCCTAAAACCTCAGCTATACATCCAAGACTCCTACTCCCTGACTGGCCTACAACGAGTCTTGGGAGAACTCAATTGGCTATGACCCTGGATCCCTGTTTTCAGAGGCCAACTCTTGCCCCTCTTGATCTATTAAAAGATAGACAGCCCAATGATGAGATAACCCTTCTACCTTCCCACAAAAAGATCTTTCAAGACATTCAAGGGGCCCTCAATGAGGCCCAGTTTGCCAGGTATATTCCTGAAGAGAGTCTACAATTGTGGGTCCTCTCTAGTCCGTCCTTACTTATGGCAGCCTTGGTCCAGGGGGAAAGCCTCTACAATGGGTTCACATTTCCTTGAGGGGAATTCCGAGTCTATACCTGTATAGATCAAATGGTTTACTTAATACAGAAGGGAAGAGATAGCGCAGTCCAATGCTATGCGCATGAACCTGATAAGATTGTTATCCCACATAAATTATCAGATTTTGAATGGATTCAAAGAAATAATGGGAGAATAGCTTTAGCCCTGGAGGGGTACCTAGGCATCCTTGACTGTAATTAAGGGCCACGCAAATGGGTTACTTCTTTTGGCTGCTTAGATTGGAGGGCACTCCAACTATTTCTCTTTAAGCCTATGCCAGATACCCTCAATGTTTTTACTGATGGAGGAAAGAATGGTGCAGCAGTTGTCGTGTTCCAGCCACAACAGTCACAACAGCCAGATCAACATATACGAAAATATTTTGGGCCTTGTGAGAGGTCCGCACAGTTTAAAGAATTATTTGCTGTTGTCATGGCGCTCACAAAAGTCCCTGAGCCCATGAACCTGTTTTCTGAGAGTCTTTATGTAGTGAACTTGCTTCCAGGATTGCTAAATTCTCACATAGATAACAATCCTATCACACCCCTTATGATACAAGGCTGTACCCTGTTACTTGAACGGGTTAACCCCATTTATGTACACCATCTTAGGGGTCATCAAGGTTTACCTGGATTGCTTTCAATGGGAAATTCCTGGCCTATAGAGCCAAGCTAGTAACTTACAAGATGCCTATGATCTTCACTATCTTACTCATATAAATTGAAGAGGGCTACATAAAAAGTTCCCACAGATCCCTATTAGAGAATTAAAGAAAATTACACATACTCATAAATCCTGTCTTCCTTATTTACAAGTACCACCTTTACAGCCCCCAGGAGGAGTAAACCCTCGAGGGTTGAAACCCAATGTGCTGTGGCAAACTGATGTAACCCATTATTCCCCTTTTGGAAAACTTAAGTATGTCTTTGTGTCTATTGACACTTACTCTCATGTGTGCTGGGCTACTGCCCACACAGGAGAAAAAGCAAAACATGCTCAGAGCCATTTTTTACAATGTTTTGTGACATTGGGCCTTCCTCATCAAATAAAAACAAATAATGGTCCTTGTTTCATCAGCCAGAGTTTACAGAAATTCTTCCAACAATGGAACATTCATCATAACACCGGAATCCCACATAACCCCCAGGAACAAGCCATAATTGAGCACCACCATCAAAATTTAAAGGCTCAATTACAAAAACAAAAAGGGGGAATAAGCCCTCACCAGTAACTTGGAATGGCACTCTTTACTCTAAACATTTTAAATTTTTCAAAAAATGAACCAATACCATGTTTTCAAAAACATTGGTCTAACCAACAAATAAAACCTGAAATACAAGTGAGATGGAAAGACCCCATCACTGGCCAGTGGAAGGGGCCCAATCCACTCCTTACAATGGGGAGAGGATTCGGATGCATATTCCCCATTGGGGACCCCAGCCCTATATGGGTGCCAGCAAAGAATCTTAAATTTACACCACAAGAGAGAGGTCAAATCTCAAAATCTGACACAGATTAAAGAGACATTCACATATTGAGCCCAAGAACAAAAAGTTCCTGAGGCAATCTTTTCTTCCCTTTCAGATCATCGATGTGGCGACCCTGGTGGACACTGCTCCTGCTGATCATCGGATTACCTATCCTCTCCTTGCTGACCTTCGTCATTGCCACAGCTGTGCAAGTTTTTAGATTAACAACACACAAGGCCATCAACCATGAGGGTACAACAGTGTCAGCATCTGTGCTGGGAGTTCAACAAGCTCAGACCATCAAGGTTATAAACAACATATCCACTGCCTCTGCTCAAGGATCTCAAACTAGCTCGAACACCTGAGATCCACCATGACGGGACTCCAACAGCTTGATCTCCACGCCAGAGTGATCGAGACATTGTGTTCTGGTGCTCATAGACTGCGATGTGAGATACCTCAACTTTTGTCTGACAGCTTTTCCAGTGTTAAATGAGACTCTAACAGGTAAAAAAGGGAGCAATGGATCTATGGGACTGGATACAAAGTCCATTTACTTGGTTTAAAAATGCCTTCTATTTGCTTGTCTTTGTTGTTCTGCTTGTTGTAGTGTTAAAGGTACAAAATCTCATAGCCCGCAATAGGCACTTATAGCAAAAAAATAGTTATGCTTGCCCAGGTCATGGAAGAGGAGCCCCACGTTGGGCACCCACAAAACCTCTGGATTAATTTAGCCCTTCAAGAGATTAACCAAGACATAAATAAAAGAGTTCTAGATGCCTATCATCTAGAAAGATTCCGCCTAGCTCCCCAAGAGGTGGCTGGATAGCCAATGATGGGTAAGACCCTCAGAGGAGGGCAACCTAAGACAGGCACAGCCACGAGAGAGGCTGGCAAGGCTGGAGGTTGGCCACCTACAGCTTTACACCTTGCTCTACAGAACATCAATACAAATGTCTCGAGTGCTTAAATAAAATAAAAAAGGGGGAGATGTGGGGCCCTAAATGGGAAACCTTAAAAAGAAAGGGTCTAGCTTTGCTGTTGAAAACATAAGATGGCGCCTGGCAGAAGAGATGGGGGCATGGTCTATGTTGTTTGTCAAAGTTTTTTGATTGGCTTTCTTGATTTTTGTGCACATAAACAGCGCATGATCTCCACAGACTCCTGTTATAATGAAGGCACATGACAATTTGACCTTTAACGTGATTGGTGCAACTATGGAAAGTCCCTCCTAAAACCCCCTGCTTGCCTATATAAGCTGGGAGTTTGCAGCAATAAAGCAGAACTGCTCAGACAGAACCCCTGTCGCGTCTGATTGTCTCCTCGCTTGCCGAGGGGCTGGATTGGCAGACAGCAGGCTCACCTCTCCTTGGGACCCCTTGGCTTTGCTGAGGGAAGTTCCACTGCCTCTCTCTTTCTGCAGAGCGCCCCCACACACACACCAACCTAGATAGCATATTCAAAAGCAGACATTACTTTGCCAACAAAGGTCCATCTAGTCAAGGCTATGGTTTTTCCTGTGGTCATGTATGGATGTGAGAGTTGGACTGTGAAGAAGGCTGAGCGCCGAAGAATTGATGCTTTTGAACTGTGATGGTGGAGAAGGCTCTTGAGAGTCCCTTAGACTGCAAGGAGATCCAAACAGTCCTTTCTAAAGGAGATCAGCCCTGGGTGTTCATTGGAAGGACTGATGCTAAATCTGAAACTCCAATACTTTGGCCTCGTTGGGAAAGACTCTGATGCTGGAAGGGATTGTGGGAGGAGAAGAGGACGACAGAGGATGAGATGGCTGGATGGCATCAGCTACTCGATGCACATGAGTTTGAGTGAACTCCAGGAGTTGGTGATAGACAGGGGAGGCCTGGCGTGCTGCAATTCATGGGGTCGCAAAGAGTCGGACATGACTGAGCGACTGAATTAAACCGAACTGAACTTGGCAAAGGGACTTCTCAGATGGGATTATGCTAAGTATCTTGAAATGAGGGAAATGGGTGGTGGGTTATTCCAGTCGTCCCAATGTAATCACAAGGTTCTGAGCAGGACCCTGTGTTTCCTGGGCACAGGAAGTCTTTGAGTTCAGCCTCCATGACCTTCCCTGATCCAAAGGGCAGATTTGAAAAATTGATAAGCTAGGAAGGGAAGGGGTTTGGAGTTTAGGGCAGAACAGCCCAGAAACAATAGCATAGCCTTGGGGAGGATCCTGGTTCTTCCTCAAAGGATACATTTAGCAATATCTTTAAGGCCTTTTATAGAATTAAAGAGATGGTAATACCAGACCACTTAACCTGCCTTCTGCTAAACTTGTATGCAAATCAAGAAGCAATAGTTAGAATTGGACATGGAATAAGAGACTGGTTCAAAATTGGAAAAGGAATATGTCAAAGCTGTATTTTGTCACCTGCTTATTTAATTTCTATGCAAAGTGAAAGTCATTCAGTCGTGTCCAACTCTGCAACCCCATGGACTATGCAGTCTATGGAATTCTCTAGGCCAGAATACTAGATCCCCTTTCTCCAGGAGATCTTCCCAACTCATGGATCAAACCCAGGTCTCCCACATGGCAGGCAAATTCTTTACCAGCTGAGCACAAGGGAAGCCCAAGAATACTGGAGTGGGTAGCCTATCCCTTCTCCAGAGGATCTTCCCAAGCCAGGAATTGAACCAGGGTCTCCTGCCTTTCAGGCAGATTATTTACCAACTGATCTATCAGAGAAGCCTGCAGAGTACATAATGGCAAATGTCAGGCTCAATGACTCACAAGTTGGAATCAAGATTGTTGGGAGAAAAATCAACAACCACAGATATGCAGGTGATATTACCCAAATGTCAAAAAGCGAAGAGAAACTAAAGAGCCTCTTGATGAGGATGAAAAAGGAGAGTGAAAAAGCTGACTTAATCTCAACATTCAGAGAACTAAGATCATTGCATCTGGTCCCATCAATTCATGGCAAATTGATGGGGAAACGATGGAAACAGTGACAGACTTTACTTTCTTGGGCTCCAAAATCACTGTGGATGGTGACTGCAGCCATGAAATTAAAAGACACTTGCTCCTGGAAAAAGCTATGACCAACAATAGAGAGCATATTAAAAAACAGATATCACTTTGCTGAAAGATCTGAATTGTGAAAGCTATGGTTTTTCCAGTGGACGTGTATGGATGTGAAAGTTGGCCATAAAGAAGGCTGAGCACCAGAGAACTGATTCTTTCAAACTATGGTACTGGAGAAGACGTTTGAGAATCCCTTTACACTACAAGGAAATTAAACTAGTCAATCCTAAATGAAACCAACTCTGAATACTCATTACAAGGACTGATGATAAAGTTGAAGTTCCAATACTTTAGCCACCTGATTTGAAGAACTGGCTCACTGGAAAAGTCCCTGATCTTGGGAAAGATTGAAGGCAGGAGGAGAAGGGGGTGACAGAGGATGAGATAGTTAGATGGCATACCTGACTTAATGGACCTGAGTTTGAGCAAACTCTGGGAATTAGTGAAGGCCTGGAAGATTGGTGTGTTGTAGTCCATGGGGCTGCAAAGAGTTGAACAAGACTTAGTAACTGAACAACAACCAGAACAGAATTAAAACCCCAAAATGGAAGATGTCAGCATTCTCCATACAAAGAAGACCACTTGAGACCAGGCTAAAGAAATCAGAGAAGTTTTTCAAGAAGATTCCCTGACATGAAATTAAAGGAGTACAGACTCTGCATATACCTTAATCTTATCAGCAACTGTATCCTTGAACCATTGCCTTAAAACTCCTCACCAAATTTCCTGGGTTTGGACACATAGTTTGCAACGGCAGAAGCCTGCTGCATCCCCCTTTGGCTGACAGAGCAATACAGCTATTCTTTCCTCCTTCAACCCAAAGTGTCTCTGAGATTCAATTCAGCACCTCTACAGAGAAGCTGAACTCTCAGCATTAGTTCCAACAAGAGAAAGAGGGAGGCATAAAAGTTGGAATCAGATGAGATGGCAGAAGCAGAGGTTAGATTAATAAACTTTGAATGCAATGAAGAGTAAAAGTTAAAATTTTACATAACCTCCTGCTCCTTTTGGCTCTGTAACTCAGCTTGCTCCTTGAAAAGTCTGGATCACATAGGTCACATAGTCTCAGAAAGTGGGGACTTACAATACTAGGAACTGGAGCTTATCTCACTTGCCCTTGTCCTGCTCTTTGCAATTGCCTGGCCCCTGTAAACTTGCTTAATCATGCCTATCTGTGTAAAGGTCAGGCATCCCCTCCCCATCTTGACTGCTGTTCCCACTTGTGCAAAATCCCTTAGCTTAAATCAGCCTATTAACAGCTAGTGTTGCCCACTATAGTCTGTCTATAAAAACTTTGTAATCCCTTTGTTCAGGGCTCAGAGCTTAGAGTGTTAACTCCTCTGGGCCTACCAACATAATAAACCTGAGTTCTCCAACTCTCAAGTGTGGTGCTTGGTTTCTTGAGTACTGGTTTCTGCAACAGTAGAAGAAAGAGTTATGAACAAAGTTATGTCTGTTACCTCTGGAAGCAGATAAAGGCAAGGAAAAGATCTTTCCCTGGAGCCTCCAGAAGAAAGGTGTGTTTGCCTGCACCTTAATTTTAGCCCCCTAGGACTTGGTTTGAACTTCTGACCTCCAGAACTAAAAGAAATGTATGTTGTTTCAAGTCTCTATGTTTGTGATAATTTATTATAGCAGCTTTGGGCCTCCAAAATCACTGCAGATGTTGATTGCAGCAATGAAATTAAAAGACACTTACTCCTTGGAAGAAAAGTTATGACCAACCTAGATAGCATATTCAAAAGCAGAGACTACTTTGCCAACAAAGGTCCATCTAGTCAAGGCTATGGTTTTTCCTGAGGTCACATATGGATGTGAGAGTTGGACTGTGAAGAAAGCTGAGTGCCAAAGAATTGATGCTTTTGAACTGTGGTGTTGGAGAAGACTCTTGAGAGTCCCTTGGACTGCAAGGAGATCCAACCAGTTCATTCTGAAAGAGATCAGCCCTGGGATTTCTTTGGAAGAAATGATGCTAAAGCTGAAACTCCAGTACTTTAGCCACCTCATGCAAAGAGTTGACTCATTGGAAAAGACTCTGATGCTGGGAGGGATTGGGGGCAGGAGGAGCAGGGTACGACCGAGGATGAGATGGCTGGATAGCATCACTGACTCGATGGACGTGAGTCTGAGTGAACTCTGGGAGTTGGTGATGGACAGGGAGGCCTGGCATGCTGTGATTCATGGGGTCGCAAAGAATCGGACACGACTGAGAGACTGAACTTTCCTGGTAAACAATAAATGTGAGCTACACACAGCTTAGAACGTTTCATAGACAAGCACCTTTATTTCTTCCTTTGGTGGAATGGTGAAATCCAACAGGACCCCGTAGGGCTCTTGTCCATGGAAGTCTTTCAAACAGTTGCTAATAAGGGAAAGGAAGTGATGGAGAGACAAGGGAAGAGCAGCCAAGAGATTACAATGCAGCCTTTGGGTCAGGTCTGGATTCTCCTTCCAGGGATATACAGTATCTTCAAGCTGTTTACAGAACTAAAGAAAGAAAGATAGCACTAAGTCCTATCAGACTCTTGTGACCCCAAGAACCATAGCCTGCCAGGCTCCTCTGTCCATGGGATTCTTCAGGCAAGAATATTAGAGTGGGTTGCCATTTCCTTCTCCAGAGGATCTTCCCAACCTAGGAACTGAACTGAGGTCTCCCACATTGCAGGCAGGTGCTTTAACCTCTGAGCCACCAGGGAAGCCCAAAGGGTATTCTCAGTTCCCATGTTGGGAGTTGAACCTGGGCCACCTGGGTGAAAATCAGGAATCCTAACCGCTAGACTATATGAGGCCAGATTGAAGAGGTGCAAGCCCTGCACTCTCCCTGATCCTTATCAGCAACCCCACCATTGAACCATTGTTATATAACTCCTCACCAAATCCTCCTGGATTGGGACACAGTTTTGAGGCAGGAGTCTGCTGTGTCATCCTTTGCCTAGCAAAGCAATAAAGTTACTCTTTTCTACTTGACTCAAAACTCTGTCTCCAATATTCAATTTGGCACTGGTACACAAAGGCCAAGGTCTCAGCATCATTAGACCTCTCTGTGTTATTTCCTTTCAGATACTGTACTTTGAATATAAAATGAGCTAACATCTAAAAGTGACTATCTGAGGGATACTGATTAAAGTATCCCTCCTTCTTTCTTCTCTTCTTTTCCTTCCTTCCACCAGTCAGGGGAAATATCTTCCTATACTGCATGTAGATCCAATATTAAGCTAAATCTGCTGTTGTTTCAAGTCCAAGGATCTTTCTGCTTCACAAACCTCTTGCTGTTACAATCCCAGAAAACCATGTCTAATATTAAAATCTTTCTGAATTTTGAATCTATCAGAATCATCAAGTCATGGTGATAGGCTTTTGGAGAATTTAAGAGGTAATGCTAAATTCAGTTTCTCTTTTCTGAAACCAAGGAGGACATCCTGGGACCTTCCTGGGCACAAAAGAAATGGGGTACCTGAAAAGGCTTATTTGCAGGATAAAGGCTTCAGTCTCCTAGATCTTCCCTGAGTTCCAAAAGGACATATTCAAATAGCTTCTAATCAGGAAAACAGGGAATGCCTAAACAAAGGAGGAACAACCAAGAAATCTCAGTGCAGCAATTAAAGCAGGATCCTGGTCTTTGCTCAAGGAATACACATAACAATATCTTTGAGCTCTTCTGCAGAAACAAGGCCCTCATGGTGGGTGGAGTTGGTAGCTTCTGGCTGAGCACAAGATTCTTAGAGCACCGCCCTATTACAACACCAAGCAATAGCCTCACCATCAATCAATACACATTTAACTTTGTTTGGCCTCACTGTACATCAGGCACAAGAACTTGTGTTAGGTAACATTACCTTTGTCACCAATCACATCAGCATGTTTGCATAGCATTACTTTATACAGTGGTTTTAGATAGATCATCCTGTAATTTAAATGGATGATTCATATAATCTTCAAATTGGACAGATTATTTACATGGCAATAAAAGTTTTTTTTTGTTTTCTCATAATTTAACACATATATGAATTCCTTTTTTTTTTTTTAAGATCTTTCCTACACAAATTTGTTTGAAAAAAATGCTGTCCTTTGGAAATGTGTTTGTTTATACTTTTTCTTCTCAATTTCATAAAAATTTATTTTTGGCTGTGCTGGGTCTTCACCACTGCACATGGGTTTCTCATTGGGGTAGCTTCTCTTGCTGCAGAGCATGGGCTCTAGGGTATGAGCTTAGTGTCTGTGGCACATGAACTTAGTTGCTATGCAGCATGTAGAAGACTAGGGTTGGAATCTCTGCCCCCTGCAGTGGCAGGAGGATTCTTTACCACTGGACCACCAGGCAAGTCCAGTTTATATTTTTAAAATGCCATAAATGCAGGGCTTTCCACTGGTTGGTTTAATACAGCCTTCCAAATGTGATTTTAACTCCAAAATGTATCCTTGCTTTGGTGATCCTTAAAAGATCTTTGTGTATAGTCACATGAATACAGCAACTATTTCCATGGTATTTTAAAGTGAATTTACAACGTAATAGTGATAAAATTTGTCTTCAAATTACATTTAAAAAAAAAAAAAATCGGGACATGAAGTATGGTTGTAATACTGAAAACAAAAGATCAAAATTATTTACATAAAGGTATGTATTTAATATTAACTATGAGTCTTTTTCAAGTCAATGGAACTGATCATAATAGTACACTCAAAAAAGCTAAACAATTAGTTTGTGACCTTATAAAAAACAGATTTGTGAAAGTCATGTTTGTCTGACTTTTAAGTGCAGTAGTTGTCCTTTGAGCTTCCCCAGTAAAGAATTGGTCTGCAAAGCAGGAGATGTGAGTGTAATCTCTGGGTTGGGAAAATCTTCTGAAGAAAGAAATGACAACCCCCTCCAGTATTCTTGCTAGAAATTCCCTTGGTCAGAGGAGCCTGGAGTGTTCATGGATCACAAAAGATTCAGAAACAACTGAAAGACTAAACAACAACAGCAAGTTGTCCTTCAGCTGGAAGTGCCATAAGTTTTAAAGCAAAGGATATGATCCCATGGGATCTTTTAGATGAAATCCTTCCTACTAGGATAACAAAATATCTCAGAACATCAATACTTCTAGCAACCAAGAGTGTTTTGTTTGTATTTATGAATAATAACACTCAACTCTTTCTACTACACTGCTAACTTTCAAAAATCATACCAGAAAAGGGAGGCAATATTCCCTTAGAATATGCATGTTTAAATAGATGTTGTCTTAGAAGATGTTAAAAGTGCCTTTACACATTTTTAATTGAAAGTAATATTTAGTGATCTTTCATAAAATAAATATTGACTTCCTTTAATAATCTTAAATAGTCATTACAATAATTACTAAGAAGTTACAGACAGGAAATTTTAATAAACATCCGGGTGGAGACTTTGACGTCTGCATAACAAGAAGTTTGTGAAACAAAGAGCCTTGGACTTGAAGTCACAACCGTTCTGCTTTTCAGTTTTGAACTGATCCCTCCATTTGTTTGCCAGCATGACCTTGATCAAGTTAGTTACTCACTTTGATCCCATCTGATCTAATATGTGAGGAGACTATGTTTTTAATGACGTTTTAACCTGATGGCTATAAAGACAATAGAAAGGAAAATAATAACTACTAGGAGAGCAAAGGGTAAAAACAAAGCCATCTTGCTGAGACAAGCCCTACTTGTATGGGTTTGCTCCCTTTCCATCTTCAAACAGGAAAAATTCTTCCAATCAAAAATAATTTTTTTTTGTGGTGTGAACTCCTTTTAAAATTTTATCTATTTATTTTAATTGGAGGCTAATTGCTTTACAATATTGTATTAGTTTTGCCATACATTGACATGAATCAGCCATAGGTGTACATGTGTTCCCCATCCTGAACCCCCCTCCCACCTCCCTCCCCATCCACCCCTCTGGGTCATCCCAGTCCACCAGCCCTGAGCACCCCATCTCACATCAAACCTGGATTGGCGATCTGTTTCACATATGATAATATACATGTTTCAATGCTATTCTCTCAGATCAACCCACCCTTGCCTTCTCCCACAGAGACCAAAAGACTGTTCTATCCATCTGTGTTTCTTTTGCTGTCTCACACATAGGGTTATCATTACCATCTTTCTAAATTCCATATATATGTGTTAGTATATTGTATTGATGGTGATAGTAATAATACTTGGCATGTAGCATTAGAGGTGAGGTGGAGCGTAAGATGATCAATTTAGTATTTTACATTTCAGGGTGATGTAAGACTCAAGATGAATTTCTTTAGTCCTAGGTTAAGGTGGCCTTCACCTGTGTTATATTTTGAGAAAGAGAGCTTCCCAGGTGGCACTAGTGTTTAAGAACCCACCTACCAATTCAGGAGATTTAAGAGACATGAGTTCAATCCCTGGGTCAGGAAGATACCCTGGAGGAGGAAATGGCAGCCCACTCCAGTGTTCATGCCTGGAGAATCCCATGGACATAAGAACCTGGTGGACTACAGCCCATTAGGTCATAGTCAGACACAACTGAAAGGACTTAGCCTACATGCAGCATTTACATATTAAAACAAAACATGCTACATGAGATATATGCTGGAAGTCTTTGTATTTTTCTAGTTGAGAAATGAGACTGAGTCTTTGAGAGCAGAAATCCTAAGAAATATTTTACCATAAAATATTAGATCTCAAAGATTGGATTTGGGCTATGATCAAGGTCTTAACTCTATCCCACTGAAAGAATATTACTATAATTATTTCTATTAACATTGTAATTACTGTCATTACATTCTTTATAGCATGTGTACTTGTGAAATAACTGTTTCATCTTTTCACTTGTGACTTTAAAAAAATATTTGAAAACAGAAGGAAATTGAAAAAATAAAGGTACGCTGGTAATACAACAAGTTAAAGTGTCCCTACTATCACAGAACTTAAAAAAAAGTCTAAAATCTCATTAAACAAAGATGCAACAGCAACATATTCTAAGGAATTATTAAATTTAATTTGTTTATTAAATACAATGTACTTTCTTTTTAAGCACATTTTAGAGCTCACTGTATTGTTTGTGACTTTTAAAAGTTAATTGAAATGCCAAAGTTTTGAGCGTGAAGAATAAATTTCATTTGACCTTTTAAGAAAAATTGTTTTTGTATATTTTGGGGAAGATGAAATCTGTCTTCTGTACCAATCACATGAGAATGAGCCAGGTGGCAGATTACTTAAATATCTTGCCTTTCACCTCTGGAGACTGGGGTTTAAATATGGCTTAAAAGAAATACCCAAGAGTTATTTGTGTATATTTTGAAGCCCATACAGTTAGAACTTAAGTAGCAATTACTTGAAGCTGTGGAGATTTTCTTATAAAACATCAGAAATGTCACAGGACAAGATAGCAGGGCTTTAATAAAGGTATAAAGGCCACTCAGACAATCCATATGGGATAAAGCTTATAAAAATAATGAACTTTCCTGGTCACTGAAAACTACCAAATTAGCTTATTGGTCTTTAAAACAAAACAAACCAAAAAAAGCAACAGAGAAAGAAAAAAAAGTCTCAAATAGATCAGATTAAGCAGTGGAAACATCCCTAAAGACATGCAAATTACCAGATAAATAAAAATAAATAAATAAACCAGAAAGATAGCTTACTAGCTCCCTCTAGTGTGCTGTCTCTCCTGGTTTTCATAAAGTATGATTTTTAAAATTTTTTTCTACACTATAATAAATGGGTTTTGAATATAATTTCTAGAACACCTGAAACTCGAAATGATTAAAAGGTATAAGTCCTTAAAAATAAAATATTAACATTGTCAGGAAGAAAATGAAAAGCACAGCCAACCTAACAATACTATTACATGGTATTAATGTCAGTAAACGGACATCAGTTTAAAGAAAGACTGATAAAAAACTGGTATCATGTCTCCTTCCCTGTGCTTGAGCACAGCAGCCTTCTCCCTGAAAAATGTTTTGTTTCACAGTCGCTGTGTTTTGCATCCTAATTGTACCATGTGCCAACAAAACAGATTGTTTGCTAATTGATATCATAAAGCAAGACAGCCCAGTGAAGGATGATAATTCTGACTCTAGCAGGCAGCAGCTGATGTAGAGCTTGATAGAAATGCTGTCATTTTCAACACAAACTGCCTAGAATTGACTTTTCACTGTAAATAGAGAGAGACATGACAGAAGCTTCATACACTCACCTTTATTTTTTTTTAATGAAATGACAATTCTGTTAAACAATATTTTCTGTAACCAGTTCTAGTTTAGCTGGTAGCACCTGAAATAAAATAGGTGTGAAGGTATCATTCAAACTCTGCACATAGCATTTAGAGATGAGGTAAAAGGTTTTTTTGCTCATACCAAATACAGGCTCAGGAATAATATTATGTTTGCTAATGGATTCTTAGAAATGAATAAAATAGCCAATGAAAGAACTATCTCTCAATTAAAATTAGCAAAATATCAATAAATTTGGATAGTAAAAGTATATGTTGAGTACAGTCATCTCTTGTTATCCAAAGATGTTTGGTTCCAGAACCCCTGTGGATAACAAAACCCACAGAAACTCAAGTCCCTAATATAAAACAACACAATCCAATTGGCCCTCCCCATCAGTGGGTTCCCCATCCACAAAGGGCTGACAATATTTATAAAGTATATTTAAATATAAAAATGATTTTTACATTTCTTTGCATCCTTCACAGCAAAATGCTGTATTTCTAAATGGGATTTAGCCTGTCAGCATAGAAAAGCAGTACTTAAATGAAGCATGTGTGTGTGTGTGTGTGTGTGTGTGTGTGTGTGTGTGAGGAGGGTGTGTACTGATACTATAAGGCATAAATAGACACCTAGGGTGAAATCAAATCAAACGTGATTCCACACAACTGTGTTGAATCTAGTTTCCTAAAGAACAATGGCCATATGATACAAATAATTCAAGAAAATGATAAATAAAAGCATTCTGAGAAAGAAGGATTAGTGATGAAGGAATCTGGAGGCTTCCAGTTTTCTCTCTCAAGGAGGAAGATGGAGAAAGAGATAACATACCACATGTCATATAACACAGTAGCACACTTTGTGTATTCAAAATCAAAAAAAGTGATTATTTGTGGTTTAAAAAATACATTTACACTTTTTAGTTATTTGCCCTTTATTAAATAATTTCACCTCATCAAAGCCTTGGCTCT
This sequence comes from Nanger dama, assembly GCA_917880005.1. Lineage (NCBI taxonomy): Eukaryota > Metazoa > Chordata > Mammalia > Artiodactyla > Bovidae > Nanger > Nanger dama. Next base: position 11,313,871 of record CAKJTW010000054.1, on the reverse strand, counting down.
TTTCTGTTTTGCAGGGTAAAATCTGATGAATAAAAATAGATGGGCATATATAGGGAATTTAGAAAGATGGCAATGATAACCCTGTATGCGAGACAGCAAAAGAGACTATAGAACAGTCTTTTGGATTCTGTAGGAGAGAGAGACGGTGGGATGATTTGGGAGAATGGCATTGAAACATGTATAATATCATATAAGAAACCAATTGCCAGTCCAGGTTCGATGTAGGATACAGGATGCTTGGGGCTGGTGCACTGGGATGACCCAGAGGGATGGTATGGGGAGGGAGGTGGGAGGGGCATTCAAGATGGGGAACACGTGTACACCCGTGGCGGATTCATGTTGATGTATGGCAAAACCAATACAATATTGTAAAGTAATTAGCCTCCAATTAAAATAAATAAATTTATATTAAAAAAGAAACAAGCCACAAAAAAATAGAAAAAGAAAAAATAATAAAATAAAAATAGATGGGTTAGACTCAGTAAATTTTCAAGGTATAAGAGAACCTCAGAGATCATCTAGTTTACTCACCCTCAGTTAGCAAGTGAGGAAACTGAGGCACAAAGAGGTAAAACTGCTGTGTTTAAAAATCACAGAGGAAGTGAGTAGCAGAGCCAGAAGTAAAGTCTCTAGTATTCTAGCCGTAGTTTTCAACTATTTTGATGCAATGCAAACCCACGGACTGTAGCCTGCCAGGCTTTTCTGTCCATGGGATTCTCCAGGCAAGAATATTGGAGTGGGTGGCCATTCCCTTCTCCAGGGTATCTTACCAACCTAGGGATCAAACCTGGGTCTCCTGCATTACAGGCATATTCTTTAATGTCTGATCCTCCAGGGAAGCCCTTATAAGGACTTAACTTAATTTTCTACTTTTTAGTTTAAATTTTAACAACTTGATCCTTAAAATGGGCAAAAGAACAGAGCCAAGGGAACAAACTGCAGAAAGGATGGAAATCCATCACAATTGATGGCAAATTGCTTTGCAGTCTAGTTAATCCTGAGGTAGTACTTGATAGACTTTTAATTAAGCAACAAATATCTATACATATGTGTCTGCCAATTTACTCTGCACATTGGTTTGAAAAGATTAGTTGACATAATCTAGGAGTTTGGTTATTAATCTCACATTGCCCTTTATTTTTCTTACTGCCAAAAATTATCTTCTCTCTACCATAAAATTGTAGAGGAAATTAAAAAAAAAATAGCTATTTGTTTACGATCACTATTAAACACAGTTTAACATTATTCATTCAAGTTATTTTTTCATGTATTATTTTTATGCTTTACTCAAAGATTTTTCCTAGTTTTCAGATGATCCCAATTGAATCCTGGCTATATCCTGAGGTTCAGTTGAACTTCTTTGGTTGGAAACTGACAAGTACATTGGGCATACGTGATTCCATCAAAACAGGATCCTTTGTGAGCAGCAACAATGAGCTCAGAAAGTAATAAGACTGACATAACAGGGAAACTGACTAACTGAAACTGATGTTTGAACCTCCTACTCTTTCCTCCAGGCCTTTACTTGGTCTGCCCACATAAGCAGAAAGTATGGAAAAAGTACACAGCTTGAAAATAAAAAGGAGGGAAGGATTTGAACTCAAAGTGTTCAACATCCTATTTTATTCATTTCAAAGCGATAATCCATGTGACTTGGTCCTCCCCCTCTGGTGAGCACTAGTGCCAGTGAGCCATATGCCACTGTTTGGAGCCATGTCTCCTTTCATTATCCTTTAATTGACTTGACCTATGGGAAGAATGGCTTGCAACCAAGCTAATTACATAGATGCACTCCAGGCTCTATAAAACCCACTATAGACAGGTTTTCTGGGAGAATAAAAAGAAAGGAACGATTTCTCCACAATTTCATACTTCTTCATACATTTCATATACCAAAGCATGTATTTTCTAGCATGACAACAGGTGACAATTTATTTGCTTATAACTTGAACTTCCTTCCTTTCATTATATTAATACATAATGTAGATTTGTGTGGGGCCCTAAATGGGAAACCTTAAAACGAAAGGGGCTAGCTTTGCGGTTGGAAACCTAAGATGGCGCCTGGCGGAAGAGATGGGGGCGTGGTCTATGTTGTTTGTCAAAGTTTTTTGATTGGCTCTCTTGATTTCCATGCACGTAGACAGTGTGTGATCTCCATAGACTCCTGTTATAATGAAGGCACATGACGATTTGACCTTTAACATGATTGGAGCAACTATGGAAAGTCCCTCCTAAAATCCCCCTGCTTGTCTCTATAAGCTGGGAGTTTGCAGCAATAAAGTGGAACTGCGCTCGCCGGGGTCTGGGTTGGCGGACAGCAGGCTCACCTCTCCTCGGGACCCCTCGGCTTTGCTGAGGGGAAGTTCCACTGCCTCTACTCTTTCTGCAGAGTGCCCCGCCAGATTTGAAATCATATAAGTGTATGGAAAGCACAATTTAAACAGATAAAGTCAAATCACAGTTAGAAAATTAATTTTTGGTTACCAAATTTAATTCAAGAAATTTTGACAGGAAAAAAAAACTGGATGCTAGATTCTTTTAAAATATTAGCTAAGTAAAAATAGGGGGAAAGTCAAGTTACCAAAGAAAACTCACTTTATACCCCTGTAAATGTAGTCTATTAAAAGCAGTAACACAAAAATAGTTACACATCATAGAAGAAAAAGAAAAATTGTTCAAATCAATAAACATAAAACTATGAAAACTGTTCCTAAGGTCAACAATCTGGGTATATTATGTTTTTGGTTGATGATACATTTTTTATTGATGTATCTTCACAAACAATTTATGGAGTAATGGCTAAGTTTTATATTATTTAGAGGACAAACTGAATGAATAGCTCTTAAATTTTTGAACTGGGAATATGCTTAAATAGACCCATCTAAGAACAAAATTTAGGCATGCATGGTACTCCCAATTTTAGCAGAATAAAATAATTACTGCAATATAAACAAGCATTCAATAAAAGAATATTTTAACTACATTCCATGAACTAATCTATGCCTTCCAAGATCCCTGTTTAAGCATGTTAAGTGGTAGCAACAAAATGATAACATTCAGCTAATCAGTTTGAGAGAGACAAAATAGATTTTGAGGGAGAAAGACAAAAAACAACTCTAATAGTACAGCATTTTACAAATAATCAACATTCCTTTTCAATTTTATATATAGCTAGTCTTTGATACTGCCTCAGGGTTTTGGCTAAATATGTATTCAGTTCAGTAGCTCAGTCGTGTCTGACTCTTTGTGACCCCATGAATCACAGCACGCAAGGCCTCCCTGTCCATCACCATCTCCCGGAGTTCACGAAAACTCATGTCCGTCGAGTCGGTGATACCATTCAGCCATCTCAGCTTCTGTCGTCACCTGCTCCTCCTGCCCCCAATCCCTCCCAGCATCAGAGTCTTTTCCAATGAGTCAACTCTTCGCATGAGGTGGCCAAAGTACTGGAGTTTCATCTTTAGCACCAGTCCTTCCAATGAACACCCAGGACTGGTCTCCTTTAGAATGGACTGGTTAGATCTCCTTGCAGTTCAAGGGACTCTCAAGAGTCTTCTCCAACACCACAGCTCAAAAACATCAATTCTTCGCCGCTCAGCTTTCTTCACAGTCTAACTCTCACATCCATACATGACCACAGGAAAAACCATAGCCTTGACTAGACGGACCTTAGTTGGCAAAGTAATGTCTCTGCTTTTGAATATGCTATCTAGGTTGGTCATAACTTTTCTTCCAAGGACTAAGCGTCTTTTAATTTCATGGCTGCAGTCACCATCTGCAGTGATTTTGGAGCCCAAAATATAGTCTGACACTGTTTCCACTGTTTCCCCATCTATTTGCCATGAAGTGATGGGACCGGATGCCATGATCTTTGTTTTCTGAATGTTGAGCTTTAAGTCAACTTTTTCACTCTCCACTTTCACTTTCATCAAGAGGCTTTTTAGTTCCTCATTTTCTGCCATAAGGGTGGTGTCATCTGCATATTGGAGGTTATTTATATTTCTCCCGGCAATCTTGATTCTAGCTCCTGCTTCTTCCAGCCCAGTGTTTCTCATGATGTACTCTGCATAGAAGTTAAATAAGCAGGGTGACAATATACAGCCTTGACGTACTCTTTTTCCTATTTGGAACCAGTCTATTGTTCCATGTCCAGTTCTAACTGTTGCTTCCTAATCTGCATACAGATTTCTCAAGTCAGGTCAGGTGGTCCGGTATTCTAATCTCTTTCAGAATTTTCCACAGTTTATTGTGATCCATAGTCAATAAAGCAGAAATAGGTGTTGTTCTGGAACTTTCTTGCTTTTTTAATGATCCAGTGGATGTTGGCAATTTGATCTCTGGTTCCTCTGCCTTTTCCAAAACCAGCTTGAACCTCTGGAAGTTCACAGTTCACGTATTGCTGAAGCCTGGCTTGGAGAATTTTGAGCATTACTTTACTAGTGCGGCTGCAACGGTGCGCAGAGTGCAGGCGGCTGTGAAGGCACACAAGCCGAGAGGAGCTACCCCACGTCCGAGGTCAGGGGGAGCAGCCAAAAGGAGTTATCCCATATCTGAGGTCAGGGACGGCATCTGAGAGGAGCTAAGCCGCGTCAGAGGTCAGGGGTGGCAGCCAAGAGTGCCAGGCTGCAACAGCACAGGAGCAGATGAGAGGCGCTACCCCCGCCCAAGGCCAAGAGCGGCAGCCAGGGGGAGCAACCCCACTTCCAAGGAGCGGTGGTAGCGTGGGCGCTAGAGGAGGGCCTAGAGGAGCTATTCCATGTTCAAGGTCGGGAGGAGCGGAGGTGAGGAGATACCCCTCGTCCAAGGTAAGGAGCCGTGGCTGTGCTTTGCTTGAGCAGCCGTAAAGAGATACCCCACGTCCAAGGTAAGAGAAACCCAAGTAAGATGGTAGGTGTTGCAAGAGGGCATCAGAGGGCAGACACACTGAAACCATAATCACAGAAAACTAGTCAATCTAATCACACTAGGAGCACAGCCTTGTCTAACTCAATGAAACTAAGCCAAGCCCTGTTGGGCCACCCAAGACGGGCGGGAATGGTGGAGAGGTCCGACACAATGTGGTTCACTGGAGAAGGGAATGGCAAACCACGTTAGTATTCTTGCGTTGAGAACCCCATGAACAATATGAAAAGCAAAGGTACAGTTTACATCAAATCTTACAATTTTAACTATTAGATTCTAAGATAACTCTATATTCCAGCAATATTCCTTCTGTTGTAGATGAGAGGGCTTCCAAATGACTGAGGGTCAAAGCTGAGTGGTTTATAGACACAGAAATTTCCAATACCTATTATTAAGTAATACAAGTAAGTATGCTTCCAAAAATCCACTAATCTCAAACTTCGTACATCCTCCAAACTTGCATTACATCTCTGCTTAAAATGACTGGGATATTCCTTTCCTTAGCAATAAATTGAGTTAGCCACTTTTCCCCTACAGATTTTAATAGTAGCCTCATGTTTAATGGACTTCCCTGGTAGCTCAGGTGGTAAAGAGTCTGCCTGCAATGCTGGAGACCCAGGCTCGATTCCTGGGCTGGGAAGGTCCCCTGGAGAAGTAAACGGCAACCCAGTCCAACATTCCTTTCTGGAAAATCCTATGGACATTCCACTGAGTTGCAAAGATTATGACACAACTGAAACTAATACTTTCACTTTTCTCTTGTTTAAATACACAGGCTACCCCAGACAAAGTGAAGATTCTACCAATCCCTAAAGAATGGCTTTTTGTCATTCATAATGATTTTTAATACTCTCCTTTCTGAACACTGTTGAAACAAGAAAACATCCATCTGCCCAAGAAGTGAAGACAACTGGTAAAAATCCCCAAACTCCTCATACTTCTTACAAAGTTCTTACTTAATTCTCACAATGGAATAAAAAGTCAACTTTCTCAAGCCATTTTTCAGGCCTAACACATCCTGTTAGAAATCTGGATCTAGAAGTAGTCAATAATTTGGCATAAATCACTATCTTTAAAAACTTTCTTTTAAACTCAAAAAGAAAAACAGAAAGGAAACAAAAGAAAAAGGAAAAAGAGAAACCATAGTATTATTAGAATAAAAATCAACTTGATATATATAAAATTTTGAGTAAAGCAAGATATATGAATAAATAGGAAAATATCACTCAAATAGTCAAATTTAACCTCATAAATATACTTCTGTATTTAAAATGTAAATACTATTAAAAGAAAATGACAGAAAAAATACATGGCAAAAGGTTCAAGTCATAATTATTTTAAAAATTACAATCCAGCAAAAATGGTTGACCTACTTACTATAAAGACAGTCAAAGAATGAAATTAGAATATGCAAAATCATAAAAGTAAAATCTGATAAATTGACTCAAGCTTGATTGTTCTCAAAGAAATACAAATCTAATCAATAAATGCATCTTATATACATGGTATTACTGTGTATACACTTACTCCTTGGAATAAAAGTTATGACCAATCTAGACAGCATATTAAAAAGCAGAGACATTACTTTGCCAACAAAGGTCCATCTAGTCAAGGCTATGGTTTTCCAGTAGTCATGTATGGATGTGAGAGGTGGACTATAAACAAAGCTGAGTGCCAAAGAACTGATGCTTTTGAACTGTGGTGTTGGAAAAGACTCTTCAGAGTCCCTTGGACTGCAAGGAGATCCAACCAGTCCACCCTAAAGGAAATCAGTCCTGGGTGTTCATTGAAAGGACTGATGAAGCTGAAACTCCAATACTTTGGCCACCTGATGGGAAGAGCTGACTTATTGGAAAAGATCCTGATGCTGGGAAAAATTGAAGGCAAGAGGAGAAGGGGACGACAGAGGATGAGATGGTTGGATGGCATCACTGACTCAAAAGACATGAGTCTGAGTAAACTCCAGGAGTTGGTGATGGACAGAGAGGCCTGGAATGCTACAGTCCATGGGGCCACAAAGAGTCAGACATGACTGAGTGACTGAACTGAATCAATATCCCCAGTAACAGAATATTTCTTTGGAGGATCAGGTTGTTTTCTGTGTTTCTAAAAATTATATAAAGCTACTACATACAGAAGAAAATGGACACATACATTTGGAATAATGTAAAAATTTATAAACTTTACTAAATATTATCTAAATTATAATAGATATTCTAGGATAGCAAAACACTAAAATTTAATTTTATAATGTTAGTGTGTTGTTGGTACAGAAGTAAAACTAATGTTGTAAATAACAATGTATTAAAAATAACAATTATGACAATCTATGCAATGGAATCCTGTTGAACTAGTAAATGTAATTACCTAAAAATAATTCAATTCCTTGTCAAGTATGAATTTGATTTGAAATAACAACTATAGACTTAAGTGATAAAATCCAAAATCAACTCATGCTTCTATGATTAATGATAATAGTAGTAGAGTAACATATGAGTAGCGAAATAGTAGAGTAGCAAATGCTACTGAGGTTTCAGTGATAAAACACACATAAAAGACAAAATATCAAACAATAAGAATCGTTTCTAAAAATGTTTAAAGTATTAGCTACATAAAACTGGTGAGAAAAACAACCTGAACCCTTCACGGGCTTCTTGATAATTAAGGAAGCTAATTCAAGAAAATGATTAGGAGCTGCAGCAAGTTTGTAATATGCCAAGGACTGGCTTGTGCTGTGTAAACTGTTGTCATTGTAGAGATGTTTTACTTTAAAATAACTTTGTATATATTTACTTTCATTGTTTGATTTTCTCCTAATATCCTCTCTTCTATAAAAGTCTGATCTTGTCAACTTCTCTCAACTCTTCACTTTTATATTTCTAACTTAAAATATTAGAGAGGAATAACCAAAACCAAACAGAGCAAAAAGTAAGTGTTATGTAATACAATTCAAACGGATGAAATTCTGCCCGTGTTGCCTCCTTCTCAAAAGGGCCCAGCTGGCATGTGGGGTTCAGTGCTTGTCTCCACCGTGTTTTTCACTCTGCCATCCTTTCAGGTCTCCATGAACTCCATGTGTGATAGCTGATTCACCCATGAATCTCTGCTGAGATGTTACACCACTTGAGATTTTTTTTCCTTTTTTTTAAATTTTATTTTTACTTTATTCTACTTTACAATACTGTATTGGTTTTGTCATACATTGACATGAATCAGCCACAGGTGTACACGAGCTCCCAATCCTGAAACCCTCTCCCACCTCTCACCCCATATCATCTCTCTGGATCATCCCCGTGCACCAGCCCCAAGCATCCTGTATCCTGTATCGGACATAAACTGGCACTTCGTTTCTTACATGATAGCATACATGTTTCAATGCCGTTCTCCCAAATCATCCCACCCTCTCCCTTTCCAAGCAATAAATGCTGGAGAGGATGTGAAGAAAAGGGAACCCTCTTACACTGTTGGTGGGAATGCAAACTAGTACAGCCACGATGGAGAACAGTGTGGAGATTCCGGAGATTGTGTTCACCTATGGCTGATTCGTGTCAATGTATGGCAAAACAAATACAGTATTGTAATTAAAAAAATAAATAAATTTAATTTTAAAAAAATTGCAAATAGAACTGCCTTATGACCCAGCAATCCCACTGCTGGGCACACAGACCGAGGAAACCAGAATTGAAAGAGACACTTGAGATTATTTTAATTTTAATTATAACCATTAATTACATGCACTGAGGATTTGTCTGTTTCACTGTAAATATGTTATAGTTTGTATGTTAGAATTATTTTAATTGAAACATTTTTAGTACATTCTATTTCAATAGATCACAGTGATCTATTCAAGGTCTGTTCTGAGAGATAGCTTTGATTCTTACTTGATATTTATTTTAACTTTACTATATTTTTAGTTGAGTTAGCCCAGCTTCCAGCCTAGACATTTTACTATGGTCTACTCCTACATTCCCTGTCACTTTGAATTAAAAAATAAAAATAAGATGTTAAATGAAACATGTTTTTTATTTCATCAAAATATCTTTTAAAAAACTATTTTTAGAGTGGTTTTTTAGTTCACAGGAAAATTGAATGGCAAGTAAGAGACTATACATACCACTTGCCCAACACACACATTGCCTCTCCCATTGTCAACATCCCCCACCAAAGTGGCAGAGGTTACCATTGATGAGTCTATATTGATGCACCATTATCAAATTAAATCCATAGTTTATAATAGGATTCACTCTTGGTGTTTTATATTTTATTGGTCTTAACAAATATATAATGTTATATATCCACAGTTACAGTACCACACATATGTCTATGCAACAAATAAGATGTAGTATAGATAAACAGCATAGTATTACTCAGCCACAAAAATGCAATCTTGCCATTATTACTCAGCCACAAAAATGAAATCGTGCCATTTGTGACAACATAGGTGGATGTAGAGGGTATCATGCCATGTGAAACAAGTCAGTCAGAGAAAGACAAATACACATAGTCTTATATGTGTAAGCTAAGATGCAAAACAAACAAGTCAAAATGAAAATAGACTCAGTAGTTACAGAGAACAAACAGGTGGTGCCCAGAAAGGAGGGTGGGGGATGAAATATGTGAAGGGAGGGGAATAAGAGGTAAAATCCTCTAGTTATATAATAAGTCATGGGGGATATACTATACACCATAAGGAATATGGCCAATAACATTATAGTAATTTTTATGAGGACAGATGGTTACTAGAATTTTGTGGTGATCATTTTATAATGTATGCAAATATCCAATAATTATGGAATATACCTGAAACTAATATAATGCTGTTCAAAAAATAAAAATAAAAATATCTACACAGAAGTAGTAAAAGTCAGGTCTTAATTTATAACATTAAACCAGAGATCATATGTAGAATCTCAAATCCCATAAGTGTGATATTTAGCAGGAATTTTTAGATAAAGTTTCAATCCATTTATCTGCCTCCTCTGTGTTTTAATTTTGCTTTAAACAATGCCATCAGATAGGAGTAAATAAGATTTACTGGTGAGAAATACTTTTCTGAAGAAACAAATTTTCCTCTTCAAATTTTTCCTTGACCTTACCTTCCTATTCTATTTGTATTTTCCCATCACCGTGATATATTTGTACATTCTTTAAATTTTATTTTATGTATAATGCTAAAGTACCTCAAATATTTGTAGAAAATAGGAAATGCATATATTTAATTAAATAAAAATGGTACTTTTATTTGTATGCTTTCTAGCATCTTATACACTAATAAGTAATTACAATCTCTCTAGCAAATGATTTCAGCACAGCTCTGACACCTGACCACTTAGTAACCTAACATCTGAGATTTAGTTTCAGCATTTAAAATTTGTTGATATTGATCTCATTGTGGAAATTTTTACCATAACTATTATCAAGTGCTTGCTCACTTTATTTTACACATTAGGTATTAAACATAATTTTATCCCACAAATACCATCCTTAATCCCTTTAATCTTCTTTCTCTAAGAACAACTATATCCTGAGTGCAGGAACATCTCTAAAATCAGTACTTGAAGTTTTGAGCCTCCCTCATGGCTGTTTCTCTATACTCTGTAAACAGTTTCTAACCATTTTCACAGTTACTTCTTCTATCTTGCTAGTTATACTACTAAATAAGTGAGAAATCAATTGGAAATAGCCAAAGTTTAAACTTTTTTTTTTTTTTTAAGAATTTCTCAAGCATAAAATTAGCTTGGTGCTAAAATCCATTAAAGCAGACTATGGTATTGCCTCTTGACATTTCATTACCCTACACACTTCACATATTTGACAAGATAATACTTCAAACTTTGCATATAGTTGGACAGAAAAAATGTTGAATTGATCTAGACACACCCCTATTTATTTACTCCATATGTTGAAGACTCAATCATGGTGGCATAAATCTTAACAATCAATAATTTTTAAAGTGGCTATTGCAAATGGCTTCCTATTATTTGGATATAGTTTACAGTTTTACTAATATTTATTAAAAGCATACATGTATCTATATCTTAATTTAAGAATTAAAACATAACAACAACTTTCAGAGTCCCTGTATGTCCCTTTCTAATCATACTGACATGCCTCTCTTTAGTGTTAACCATTCAATATGCTAAATTCTCTGGTATTTAATTTTTTAATAATAGTAGGCAACATGCATATTCCTTAAACAACACACCATTTAGTTTTACCATTATATAAATGGACTCATTTTGTCTATTCTTTAGTGACTTTTTTCACCCCTAAATATTATGTTTGAATTTGATTTATATTTTTATACTCATATTTCAGGATGTATATATCCCAATTTGTGAATGTATATATATATATATATTCATATATGTATATTTATATATATGTTTTTTGCTGTTTGCTAGTTTTTCTTTTACTTATTGTTGTATAAATATAGTATGTATAGTGTGAGTGTGTGTATATATATATATATATATATATATACACACACAAATATATATATTTTTCTATTTTTTTAGATAAAAATGTATCTTAATCAGTTTGAGCTGCTATAACAAAATACCAGAGAGTGTGTGGTTTAAAACAACAAATATTTATTTCTCCTGGTTCTGGAGGCCAGAAATTCTATAATCGAAGTGTAGCAGATCTAGTGCCTGAGGAGGTCACTTTCCCTGGTTTGCAGACAATCTTTTCCTTAAATTACAAGGCTGACAGAGAGAATCTATTTCCTCTTTCAAAGAGACAAATACCATTGGCAAGGACTCTTTTTTCATTACCTCCCAGTCTCCACCTCCTAATACTATCACATTAGGGGGTAGGACTTCAACTTGTAAGTTTTGAGTAGACAAACATTTAGTCCATTATAAAATCTATTGTCAGTAATAGACAGTAAATATCTCCTGTCAGTAATATATATATAAGGCAAATATTTTCTCTCCGCTTGTGCTTTGATTTGGTTCTTACTTTATGCTATTCTTGTGTTGTGTGTTTAGTTGTTCAGTTGTGTCCAACTCTTTGGTGACCCCACAGACTGTATCTCTCCAGGCTTCTCTGTCCATGGGATTTTTCAGCCAAGAATACTGGAGTGGGCTGCCTTTTTCCACCCTAGCGGTTCTTCCCCATCTGAGGACTGAACCTGTGTCTCCTGTGTCACAGGTGGATTATTTATCCTCTGAAGCCTTAGGGGAGGAAATGGCAACTCAATCCAGTATTCTTGCCTGGAAAATTCCATGGATAGTGGAGTCTAGTAAGCTACAGGTCATGGAGTGGCAGAGTCAGATACAACTCAGCACACATGCACTTACGCTATTCTTAGAAAAAAGACACTTTTAATTTTAATGTGATAGATTTTCAGCTTTTTCCTTTAGCTTATTATGTATGTTTGCATTTTGTTGACAAAATCCACACCTACTCGGATGTTAAAGATATTCTCAGATTTTCTTCAAAATCCTTTAAAGTATTGCCTTATATAATTCTGTCCTTTACTCATTTGAATTTGTGTACAGTATGTAGTAGAGATCAATTTTTCCCCACAGAGATAACTTATTTTCCTTGCATCATTTCCCTCACTGTTTTAAATTTGCATATCTTAAAATATTCTGTTATTTGATTGTCACTGCTTAATTTAAAAGCCCCCCTTTTTGTTTTTCGCTTTTCATGTCTTTAATTGCAAGTTTATTTGCCTTTCTTTGAACTTTTCTTCTCACACAAAATTTTTGAATTATTTTCAACATGTTAAAACTATTTGGAATACTATTAGAATCAGAATAAATATCAATTTGCAGAAAGCAGAAATTTTAATGGTAATGAGTTGAATAACATTTTGATGTCACTCTGATTCACCAAGATAATTTCACTGTTTATTTAATTCTGTGTAGTCTGGCATTCTCAGTACCCTGAAGGTACTGTTTAACAATCTCTTTGTTTTATTATTGCCATTAAGAAGCCATTGTTAGTTTAGTTTCCTTCCCGGTGTAGGTAACGTGTCTCTTATCCCCAGCAATTTCCACAAATTGCTCTTTGGTGTTTTGCAGTTCCTAGTAGTATTTAGATGTTGACATTTATTTACCCTGCTTTGGAATTTTTACGATTCATTTTTCCTACTTTGAGGTTTTCATTCCTTTTAATTCTGAAAAATTCTAGGTATTACCTCTGTTGCTTATTACCATTCTAATTTTTATTTTGGACTTCAATTAGATGAAGGCATAAATGTTATACCCTGTTCTCCTAAATTATCTTTCATAGTTTTATCTCATCTTTCTGTGCCAATTTCTGATATGTCTCTCATTTTTTTAAATTGCCTTAATTTCTTCATTGCATCTAGTTTTGGGTTTAATGTGATTGTGTATTTTACATATTTTCTAGAAATGCTATAATTTTTCAGTTCCATTTGATCATCTTGAAAGTCTTATCTCTTAGCCATAATTTGATTTTTTTTTTTCATTTAAACCTGTTTAGCATAGTTATTCAATATTCCGTGATGATAATTTCAAAAGCAGCAGTCTACGAGTATCTCATTCTGTAGTTTGTGCTTCTGTTGACTATAAAGCCATCGCTCCTTGTGTGTCTTGTGGGTTTTGATGCTGTTGTTGTTTTTTAAGAATAAATTTTCCTGGAAGTTTATTGTGGGATTATCTTGAAGACAGTGTTGAATATGTTATTCTCTCCAGAGAAGACTTGCATATGCTTCTAACAGGCACCTGAGGATCAACTGAAAATAAAATTTCTGGTTGTGGGATTCAGGACCAATTAGTGTTATTTCTAGTCCCTAAGCCAGGAAGGATGGTTATGAATTCTCAGGAGATGTTTGTTTTTTGTTTGTTTGTTTTCCTAAAGCTACTCAGAGGCAAAAATTTCTTGATGTTAATATTTCACATCAAACAAACAAACAAAAAAAGGTTTATTTTATTTCATCCCCAAAGGGCATCATTGTTTGAGGGCTCTGAGTTAATTCTGAATCTCTCACTTACTTTACCACTATATATATCCTAATATGTGCCACTCACGTATGGTCTTTAAAACTGAAGTTACAGAGCAGGAGTTAACTGGCAGAGATCCCAAGGTAACATCCATCTTCAGTATTTGCTGATTTTCCCATATTTAAGCTTTCTGTTGATAGCTTCTGAGGATTTCCTTACTATCTTACTTTTGAAAGATTAATTTTAAATATTTTTATTTTAGATGGCTTTGTACCAGGAGGGCTTGGTTATTACAATGTCTTTTCTGTTCTAAGTAATCATTTAACTGACAAACTGAAAGTCCTTAGTACAAGACATGTATAAGTTGTATTAGAGTAATACATCTCTTAAGACTGCATTCATACCGTAGTAGGTACACAGAGTATCTTTTCACATGCCACATTTCTAAGAAACAGTCTCAATTTAGGCACCAAGGCTTATGCACACATATTAAATCTTATGTATCATTTGATCCCACTCTGTTTATCCAGTTTCCCCAAAACACATTACTGAGTATTATATCTGGTAGGAGGGAGGTAGGAAGGCCCAATTGTCTCAGCAATGAGGTAGTTGGACTGTCTAACCTTGTTAATCCAAGCATTTGAGCAAATCAAATTAAATAGGTATGACAGACCCATGAGAGAAAAACATATTTGTTAGAGTTGAATTGGTAAAGAAGGAAGCAGATCAAATAATTTGACTCTAAAGCTCACATCCTTATCCCTATACTATAATTCTCCAAAACTGCTGCTTTAGAAATGGAACTTGATTCCTAATTGGTGTATTCATAGGAATGTGAACACCTACTCACCAACAGCAGCTGCTCACATTTAACTGATAAAACCATATTAGTTAGTAAAACTGACTCTTAATACATAATAATTTTTGAGACTACCATCTGCTAATAAGCACAAGCTTATCTCTAATATATACTTTAAAATATATATGATAATCCAAATGTATTTTGAATCTACACCTAAATATATTTCCTTGCTTTCCTCGTGAGAAAGGCAAATCTCATTTTTCAGAAATCCTTCATATGACAAAAAATATACTCAAGCCATCACCTAGAAGAAGGGCCTATGAGTTCTAGTGGGTTTGGACACTGATCCAGAACTACTTAAAATTTTTATTCATCCTTTACTTATACTGTCAATTATATGTGTATTTTTCAGTTGAAAACTTACTTTAAGGAACACTGCAAAATCCAGTGCATTCCAAGGACATGACAAGGAGAGTGACTGTCTATACTGCAAATACAGAAATAAAAGAAATATGTTTTGTTTACATCATCCTAACAGCAATCTTCAAGTGCTGACCTCATGGCAATAAAATTAAAGTTAGAAGAAGCTGGATTCTGGAATAACATAAATATCATTTTTCAAAAGTTTTTCAATCCCAAAATGAAATGGATTTTCTTATAAAATAAACATCTCCTCCCTAGAAGTATCCACAAAGACACTGGATGGGTGTCCGAGATGTTGTACCAGGTGATCCACGGACTAAGTCTGGTTGTCTTTCTTAGAATTCCACTGTCTGCTTCTCTCCTGGTCACAGCTCCTCTCACTGATGTTTACAGGTTTGGATGCCTAGTTTTCATTTACAGAATTTCTGCCTTCAAAAATGTGTTTGTTCCAACAAGCATTTGGGGCAAAAATATAGCTTTTAACCATTCAGACATGGCCTGTGGGACTCAGTGGATCAAGCAGGAGATGACAGATGCAATTGGTTTGTAGAAATTTTCAAGTCTTAAGGGAAAGACCTCCTAGGGAAAGTGGCACATCTACTGCTGCCTTTAAAGTGACAGAGCAATAGATCTTGGACTGCCTCGGGTGCTGCCTGAAGAATCAATAAACTCTCTTTAAAGACCCACTGATGTCTCATGAAAGGCATCCAAAAACATTCTATTTAGAATATCCATCTTTTTTCCTTCTGAACAATGTAACTCCCCTACGGCTGACAAATTGACAAAAGCTTGATTTGTCTGTTTTAAAGGATATCTGTTTTAATAGAGGACATTGAGAGGTAATTTGGAAATTCTATTTTTGGAAGTCCCCAACTATGTTTAAATAGAAAGGATATAATAGAAACATTTATTTAATAAAAACAATTCAATAATTATCAGTAATATCTTTTGAAAAGTTGATATATCAAAATCCTTAATCATTATTTGTATTGCTGTTAATTCAAAAATTTAAAATTTATAACTATTGCTTCTTTATAATGAGACACTAGAGCATATCACTGTTCTGTAACCATATACTAGTTGATTGTCATTCGATCTTTGAATTTATAAACTGAAGTTTCCAATTTATTGTCTATTGCTAAGTCCTTCCCATTAGAAAATGGGAATACTAATACCTTCCTCACAAAGTTACTCTTAATATTAAATTATTATAATGCTATCACACAAAAATTCATGATACATTGATGTCAACATAATTTATTTACTTGCTGAAGTACACTATTTATAATTTATTTATGAGTGTCTAGTACATGTTCTTTAATATAACCCTAAAATATCAAGTCAAAATAGCTAAATATAATTTCCTATAAGCTATGTGACTCTAAAAATTTCATAATCTCTATTCTTGCTATCATTTTGAAATTTATTCACAAAACTTATTTGAACTGTTCCCAGAGAATTTGAAATTGCTTACTCATGATGAGGTTTTGATACTAGTAGTGAAGAATCGGTAATTTTCTGTTTAAAACAGAAGTTTATGCATAATAAAAAGCTAAAGCAATACAGAGAAAATAGATAAGTAATTAAAAAAGAAGAGAGATAAAAACATGAACAATTCAGATACTAGAGAGGGAAACCAGGCTGTCAAGATCAAAAATTCACATATTAATGCTTAGAAAACATTTACCACATAAACAGAGGTTTTATTACATTTAGCATTACAGTGTAAAATGGAATTTTAAAAGAATATAGAACATAGAGGTGTGTGTAAATGTGATGCTTTAAGTACCTCTAATAGCAACAACAAAAAAGCAAGCTGTGTGAAAATATCCATTTCATCTAAAGCACTGATATATATTTTTTTAATGTTATGGTTTCCTTCCTGGCATAGTGTCAACAAAGTTTGCCGACATATTGTTGTTGTTGTTGGAATTGTGTTAATATGCTTTACTTGATTGATACCCTGTTTAGGGAAATATTGAATTAAAATGCTTTGAAGCAAATTATTCATCTGCTAGTACCCATTGTACTCATCATTCAGAAGATGTGCAAACTTACATCCTTGGTTTCATAACTCATTTCACTTTGGTCTCTTTAGTGCTTTAAGGAGATATACTATTCTGCCAATAGAATATTGATACTATTGTACTATTCTTATATCCTTGAAAATAGTTCATACAGATAGAAAGTAACTAAGCTTATCCCAACAACTTTTAATTTCTCGGGTCTCTGTGTGTTTTGGATGTGGTTTAGAAATCAGTTTTCATCTGGAATTTCATTGATATATATTCCTGCTGCTGCTGCTAAGTCGCTTCAGTCGTGTCCGACTCTGTGCGACCCCAGAGACAACAGCCCACCAGGCTCCCCGGTCCCTGGGATGCTCCAGGCAAGAACACTGGAGTGGATTGTCATTTCCTTCTGCAATGCATGAAAATGAAAAGTGAATCAGTCGTGTCCGACTCTTCACACAACCCCATGGACTGCAGCCTACCAGGCTCCTCCATCCATGGGATTTTCCAGGCAAGAGTACTGGAGTGGGGTGCCATTGCTCTATATTCCTGAAACTTGCTTAATTCTCTGGGCTTAGTGATAGCAATATGAAAAATTACAAACATATCATTATACACCATTTAAAATGGCTAAAATCCTGAACACCAGCAGCACCAAATGTTGACAAGAATATGGAGCAACACTTTTTCATTACCAGTAGGAACACGAGATGGTACAGCCACTTTGGAAGTGAGTCTGGTGGTTTCTCACAAAACTGAACGTACTTTTTCTCACAAAACTAAGCATACAGAAATCACACTTTGTAGTATTTACCCAAAGGTGCTGAAAACATATCCACAGAAAACCTACACATGGATGTTTATAGTAGCTTTATTCATAATTGCCAAAATATGGAAGCAACAAAGATGTCCTTCACTAAAGGGATGGATAAACTTTGGTACATAAAGATAATGGAATTATTTAGCACTGAAAATATTTGTGCTATTAAGTCATGAAGAGACCAGGAGGAAATGTAACTGCACATTATTAAGTGAAAGAAGTCAATCTGAAAGGCTGTATACTAGCCAAACTGAAAGGCAAGTTCAACTATGTGACAGTTGGGAAAAGGCAAAATTTTGGAGATACTTAAAAGTCAGTGGTTGCCAGAGGTTAGGAAAGAGGGAAGAATAGAACATAGAGGATTTTAGGGCAGTAAAACTATTCTGTATGATACTGTAGTGGTGGATATGTGTTATTATACATTTGTTAAAAGCCATAAAATATAAAACACCAAGAGAACACTAGTATAAGCTATGGAGTTTGGGTGATAACAGTGCATCAATATAGAATCATCAATTAAAGCAAGTCTATCATTTTGGTGAGGGTTATTGATAATAGAGGAGGCAGTGTGTGCATTGGGGTAGGAGGTGTATGGGTGGTCTCCTTACTTTCCATGTAATTTTGCTATGAGCTAAACACTACTCTAAAACAAAAAGTCTATTAAAAAAAGTAATACATGACATTGAATACATCTTGGTATGAAAATTTGTGATGTTGATGTTAGTAAAGCTAAAGCAGCAATTCTTAAATATATATGAAGCCTTGAGAAGTTATTAAATCCTTCTGGAAAACCACTATATGTGAGATTAAACACTATTCTTGCTTGATTCTTCTCTCTATAGTTAGAAAAGTTTAAAAATACCAGTCTCTACAATTCCCAAGATTTTATCAACATTTTCCCCTTCGGTTATCTGCCCTTCTCTAGTCAAAATTGTCTTATTTGTTTTAAATAAGCTCTTATACGTCCATAGAAAATGTGACATGGATCCACGATGAATATTTATGATTTCCTTTTACAGATAAAGATGAGCGGGATGGTGTTCTACTAAACTTCTGTTTACATGCTGAGTTAAAGAAGGAGCTTCTGATTTAATATTCTGATTACTAAAGGCTGCCTACCCACACATGCATAGATTGATTTGAAAAGTGAGAAGAGAGGAAGGAGACAGACAGACAGACAGACAGACAGACAGAAAGGAGGAAGAGGGTGACAGAGACAAAGAGAAGGAGGGGAAGGAAGAGAAAAGGGGGTGAAAAAAAAACTTTAAAAAAAAATCAAAGCAGTAAAGTGCATTTTATTCTACCTCAACAATGAATATGCTTTAATCATTGACAAATAACATTGCACTTTAGTTTCTTGGAGTTTGTATCATAATTTCAAATGCAGTTATTGAACTATAGATGTTCAGAAGTATTGGCTAATATAATAGACAAAATTGAAATCAGGCCAGATTTGGCTCTACTAAACTTGTTCTATTTTTCAATCACTAGCTAACATTTAGAAACATTTCTTGTTGATAACAACACAAGGTTACCAGTGGGAATCCTTTAATATTTATCATGAAAAAAACACTAAGTACAAGTAGAGTTATTTCCCTGAATATCAAAACTAACTTAAAAAGAAACAAATTTATGAAAGATTATTTCAGTTCAGTTCAGATCAGTCCCCCAGTCATGTCTGACTCTTTGCAACCCCATGAATCACAGCACACTAGGCCTCCCTGTCCATCACCATCTCCCGGAATTCACTCAGACTCACGTTCATCAAGTCCGTGATCCCATCCAGCCATCTCATCCTCGGTCGTCCCCTTCTCCTCCTGCCTCCAATCCCTCCCAGCACCAGAGTCTTTTCCAATGAGTCAACTCTTCTCATGAGGTGGCCAAAGTCCTGGAGTTTCAGCTTTAGCATCATTCCTTCCAAAGAAATCCCAGGGCTGATCTCTTTCAGAATGGACTGGCTGGATCTCCTTGCAGTCCAAGGGACTCTCAAGAGTTTTCTCCAACACCACAGTTCAAAAGCATCAATTCTTCGGCGCTCAGCCTTCTTCACAGTTCAACTCTTACAACCATACATGACCACAGGAAAAACCATACATGACCACAGGATAAACCATAGCCTTGACTAGACGGTCCTCAGTCGGCAAAGTAATGTCTCTGCTTTTGAATATACTATCTAGGTTGGACATAACTTTTCTTCCAAGGACTAAGTGTCTTTTAATTGCATGGCTGCAGTCACCATCTGCAGTGATTTTGGAGCCCAAAAATAAAGTCTGACACTGTTTCCACTGTTTCCCCATCTATTTCCCATGAAGTGAGGGGACCCGATGCCATGATCTTTGTTTTCTGAATGTTGAATGTTAAGCCAACTTTTTGCTTTCCTCTTTCACTTTCATCAAGAGGCTCTTTAGTTCTTCTTCACTTTGGACAGTCAAAATTATAAATTCTCTACTCTTATAATTAATGCTACAATGGAATGGAGGTACATATGTCTTTTTAAGTAACTGCTTTTGTTTCCTTTGGCATTATATTGACCCATTCTCTATCCAAAACACATAATCAGCTAAAACCACTTACTGGAGGACAACTATAACTCTATGAGCTTAGCTGGTGTTATTAAGAGGATTCTTTCAAAGGATTGAAAGAATGACATATGACATCTTTTCTTCATAACGCTATTTGGTTTGTCCTAACTTCAAGGATATTTCTAATATTTAGCAAAAATTCCCCTGTGGGAATATATAACATTTTGGAATAAAGTGAATGGGAAATAATTTCCTAACACTGATATAATGTGAATCCCACATGAAATTTTATGTCTATACTACAGATTTATAGGGGTTTTCCAGGTTTTCCACAATAGTAAAGAATTTTCCTCCCAACGCAGGAGACTCAAGAAACATGGGTTAGATTCCTGGGTAGGGAAGATCTCCTGCAGAGGAAATGGCAAACCACTCCTGTATTCTTGCCTGGGAAATCCCATGGACAGAGGAACCTGACAGGCTACAATCCATGGGGTCTCTAAGAATCAGACACAACTGAGGAACTGAGCACACATGTATGCTACAAGTTTAGCAATACTTGTACTAAAATAGAACCTTAGATCAAGTAAACAGAACCTGCGATAGTTTAATAAGCTAGTACAGGATTATAATTTCATAGAAAAAAAAAAGTCCTTCATTAAATGATTTATACAACAAAAAAGGTACAAAATAAAATATGATAAATATTCCAAAGAAATTATGCTTAATGTACATAAATTCTGAGGAATAATCACTGTATTGAAACTCTAATACAATTTATGCCCTAAAGTATAACTAGCAAACAAATAATTGGCCATTATAAATTTTTTAATCTGATTTGACTTCTTTCTGTACCATGAAGGAATGAGAATTCCAAGTATTAATTACACCCTAAGCATAGAACAAGCTGCTCATATAAATGACATTTCTGAAAATATAAAAGAGCAACTAAAAATTGCACTTTAATAGTGGTATGTGCTTTTTTTTTCCATTTTGATTTGGCAGAAGTAGATATTTTATGGAACTCTCTTGCTTTTTCAATGATCCAATAGATCTTGGAAATTTGATCTCTGGCTCCTCTGCCTTTTCTAAAACCAGCTTGAATATCTGGAAGTTCATAGTTCATGTACTATGAAGCCTGGCATGGAGAATTTTGAGCATTACTTTACTAGCGTGTGAGATAAATGCAATTGTGTGGTAGTTCGAGCATTATTTGGCATTGCATTTCTTTGGGATTGGTGTGAAAGCTGAACTTTTCCAGTCCTCTGGCCACTGCTGAGTTTTCCATATTTTCTAGCATATTGAGTGCAACACGTTCACAGCATCATCTTATAGGATTTGAAATAGCTCAACTGGAATTCCATCACTTCCACTAGCTGTGTTTGTAGTGATGCTTCCCAAGGCCCAGTTGACTTTGCATTCCAGAATGCCTAGCTCTAGGTGAGTGATCACACCATCATCATTATCTGGGTTGTGAAGATCATTTTTGTATAATTCTCTGTGTATTCTTGCCACCTCTTCTTAATATCATCTGCTTCTGTTTCGTGCATACCATTTCTGTCCTTTATTGCGCCCATCTTTGCATGAAATGTTCCCTTGGTATCTCTAATTTTCATGAAGAGATCTCTAGTCTTTTCCATTCTATTGTTTTCCTCTACTTTTTGCACTGATCACTGAGGAGCTTTCTTATCTCTCCTTGCTATTCTTTTCAACTCTGCATTCAAGTGGATGTATCTTTCCTTTTCTCCTTTGCCTGTCACTTCTCTTCTTTTCACAGCTATTTGTAAGGCCTCCTCAGACAACGTTTTTGCATTTCTTCTTCTTGCGGATGGTCTTGATCCCTGCCTCCTGTACAATGTCACAAACCTCCATCCATAGTTCTTCAGGCACTCTATCAGAGCTAATCCCTTCAATCTATTTGTCACTTCCACTGTATAATCATAAGGGATTTGATTTAGGTCATACCTGAATGGCCTATTGGTTTTCCCTACTTTCTTGAATTTAAGTCTGAATTTGGCAATAAGAAGGTCATGATCTGAGCCACAGTCAGCTCCTGGCCTTGTCTCCTGAAAAATCTGTATGTAGATCAGGAAGAAATAGTTAGAACTGGAGATGGAAATACAGACTGATTCCAAATCAGGAAAGGAGTACATCAAGGCTATATTTGTCACCCTGCTTATTTAACTTATATGCAGAGTACATCATGAGAAAGCTGGGTTGGAAAAAGCATAAGGTGGGTTCAAGACTGCCAGGAGAAGTATCAATAACCTCAGATATGCAGAACACACCACATTTATGGCAGAAAGTGAAGAGGAACTAAAGGGCTCTTGATGAAAGTGAAAGAAGAGAGTGAAAAAGTTGGCTTGAAACTCAATATTCAGAAAACGAAGATCATGGCATCTGGTCTCATCACTTCACAGCATATAGATGGGGAAACAATGGAAACAGTGAGAGACTTTATTTTCTTTGGCTCCAAAATGACCACAGATGGTGACCACAGCCAAGAAATTAAAATACACTTACTCCTTGGAAGAAAAGTTATGATCAACCTAGACAGCATATTGAAAAGCAGAGACATTATTTTGCCAACAAAGGCCTATCTAGTCAAGGCTAAGGTTTTTCCAGTGGTCATGTGTGGATGTAAGAGTTGGACTATAAAGAAAGCTGAGTGCTGAAGAACTGATGCTTTTGAACTGTGGTGTTGGAGAAGACTCTTGAGAATCCCTGGGACTGTGAGGCAATCCAACTAGTCCATCCTAAAGAAATCAGTCCTATATAATCATTGGAAGGACTGATGTTGAAGCTGAAACACCAATACTTTGGCTACCTGATGTGAAGTACTGACTCATTGGAAAAGACCTTGATGCTGGGAAAAATTGAAGGTGGGAAGAAAAGGGGATGACAGAGGATGAGATGGGGGGATGGCATCAGTGATTCAACAAACATGAGTCTGAGTAAACTCCAGCAGTTGGTGATGGACAGGGAAGCCTGGCATGCTGTAGTCCATGGGGTCACAAAGAGTCAGACATGACTGAGTGATTGAACTGAACTGAGGATGATAATATAAGAAATATCTCCCCTTTATCTGGAAACTGTTTCTTTCATTATCCTTCCTGTGAGTTTGCACAAGAGTACCATGATTTTTAGTTCTCTTCCCCTCTACCACTATTGATTTATTAAGGGGGAGGCTAATCAGGAATTTCCCTGGTGGCTCAGTGGTAAAGAATCCACCTGCCAAGAAGAAGATGTGGGTTCAATCCCTGGGCTGATAAGATACCCTGTAGAAGAGAAGGGAAATTCACAGCAGCTTTCTTGCCTGGAAAATCCCATGAACAGAGGACTCTGGCAGGTCCTAAAGTCCAAAGGGTCACAAAAGAGTTAACAACTTAGCAACTAAACAACTAATGGCTATGAGAAAGCTTCTCTCAGTTCTTTTCTGTTATTTTCTTTTTCATTTTAGGAACGAGAAAATGCCACAGACACATGCACATACACACACACACACACACACACACACACACACACACACACGTAAGTTCCTCTAATTTGGCACCATGAGTTGCAAAAATTGAAATGTGGGGATTGATGACAATCATATTCTTTGGCAAATAAAAACAGACACTCTACTTGCATCAAGAAAATATAACAAACACACAGGTAAAAGAAAGCACAAATGAGGCACTGGAGAGAAGGTATTTGAAAGAAAGAGACAGAGAGGGAGAGGGAAAAGCAGAAGATAGAGAATGAATGATGAAGAACCTACTTTATAGTAGAATACAGCTGAATCTTGGCTCTCCACATGAATTTACCCCTCGTGATATAAAATAGTACTTCATTATATTTACATTTTAATTTTTAAATTTTTTTTAAATTTTTAAATTTAAAATTATCCATCCCATTATTTCCCCATTTTACCAAATATACCCAGAACCAGATTTCTGGTACTTTCAACTAAGAGCCCTAATTAATATAATCATCATCTTTTTAGGTTTATAGATTATCTTCATAATTATTACCACTTTTTTATTATGTATGGCTTTAAATGTGACTGCAACACAATTAACATCTGAATGTTTCATATGTTCTCTTTATTTTATTATTCTTTGTCACTCAATAATCTAGTCACTAATAGTGGGATATTGGAATTACACAGAGACAGAAAGAAGACATGGACTGTACCAGAGATGTTGGCTAAATCTACCTATTTTCTTTTCCAAAGAAGACATGCAGATGGCCAAAAGCACATGAAAAGACGCTCAACATCACTAACTATCAGGAAATGCAAATTAAAATTATAATAAGGTATCACTTCACATCAGTCAGAATGGCCATCATCAAAAAGTCTACAAACAATAAAGCTAGAGAGTGTGTACAGAAAAGGGAACCCTCTCATATTCTTGGTGGGAATGTAGATTGGTACAATCACTATGGAGAACAGTGTGACGTTTCCTTAAGAAATGAAAAACAGAACTACCATATAACCCAGCAATTCCACACTGGACATATATCTGGAGAAAATCATAATTCAAAAGATACATGCAGCACAGGTAATTCTACTAAACATTCTATGATAACCAATATGAGAAAAGAATCTGAAAAATAATGAATACACATGTATGTATAACTGACATTTTGCTGTATACCTGACACTAACACAACATTGTAAATCATCTATACTCCAAAACCATTTTTAAAAATAATAAAATAAAATTGTATATTTTAAAGTTAATTGGTCGATAGTCAAAAAATTGAGTTTTATTCATTATCCCTGTGCAATGCTGAAAACCAGTAAGACTTAACTTGTGTTAATTTTTATCACAAGTTCAAAAAGTAAAGATTGTAGACAATATAAAAGATCAGTCAATCTCCATATTAACATATTAAGATTAAGGACAGAGCTGAGGAGAACAAAAGTACCTGATGGCTGGAGTTTGAGGGAAATTTTTCAGGTTTTGATAAATAAGGGGTTTGTGAGCAGCTGAAAGAGGAGAAATATTCAGGGGTAAAGAAAGGAGATTAGTAGAGTTATGCTGAAGTTATGAAACAATTCCCATTTAAAAATTAGCTATGAGTATCATTGCAACTCAGATCCTGAAAGCTAAAGCTTATGATTATAGACAATTACATTTGAAATACACACACACACAACGGTAGAATATCATTTAATGAAGTATTTCTCACAGTTTAGTATTCAACTTCGCCTTTTTTTTTTCCATTTCAAATTGTTTGTTTTCAGTTTACTGTTCTTGGAGATAATATGAAGAGCCTCTTGTTAAGATTTATAAGAGACTCTAGACAAGCCATCAGTTCAGTTCAGTTCAGTTCAGTTCAGTTCAGTTCAGTCACTCTATCGTGTCTGACTCTTTGCAACACCATGAATCGAAGCATGCCAGGCCTCCTTGTCGATCACCAACTCCCGGAGTTCACTCAAACTCTTGTCCATCGAGTCGGTGATGCTATCCGGCCATATCATCCTCTGTCATCCTCCTGCCCCCAATCCCTCCCAGAATCAGAGTCTTTTCCAATGAGTCAACTCTTACATAAGGTGGCCAAACAATTGGAGTTTCAGCTTCAGCATCAGTCCCTCCAATGAACACCCAGGACTGATCTTCTTCAGGATAGACTGGTTAGATCTTCTTGCAGTCCAAGGGACTCTCAAGAGCCTTCTCCAATACCACAGTTCAAAAATATCAATTCTTCAGCGCTCAGCTTTCTTCACAGTCCAACTTTCATATCCATACATGATCACTGGAAAAACCATAGCCTTGACTAGACAGACCTTTGTTGGCAAAGTAATGTCTCTGCTTTTCAATATGCTATCTAGGTTGATCATAGCTTTCCTTCCAAGGAGTAAGTGTCTTTTAATTTCATGGCTGCAGTCACCATCTGCAGTGATTTTGGAGCCCAAAACATAAAGTCTGACACTGTTTCCATTGTTTCCCCATCTATTTGCCATGAAGTAATGGGACCAGATGCCATGAACTTCGTTTTCTGAATGCTGAGCTTTAAGACAACATTTTCACTCTCCTCTTTCACTTTCATCAAAAGGCTTTTAGTTCCTCTTCACTTTCTGCCATAAGGGTAGTGTCATCTGCATATCTCAGGGTATTGATATTTCTCCTGGCAATCTTGATTCTAGCTTGTGCTTCTTCCAGCCCAGTGTTTCTCATGATGTATTCTGCATAGAAGTTAAATAAGCAGGGTGACAATATACAGCCTTTACGTACTCCTTTTCCTATTTGGAACCAGTCTGTTGTTCCATGTCCAGTTCTAACTGTTGCTTCCTGACCTGCATAAGGGTTTCTCAAGAGGCAGGTTAAGTGGTCTGGTATTCCCATCTCTTTCAGAAATTTCCACAGTTTATTGTGATCCACACAGTCAAAGGCTTTGGCATAGTCAGTAGAGCAGAAATAGATGTTTTTCTGGAACTTTGCTTTTTTGAAGACCTAGAGGATGTTGGCAATTTGATCTCTGGCTCCTCTTCCTTTTCTAAAGCCAGCTTGAACATCTGGAAGGTCACAGTTCATGTATTGCTGAAGCCTTGCTTGGAGAATTTTAAGCATTACTTTACTAGCTTGTGAGATGAGTGCAATTGTATGGTAGTCTGAGCATTCTTTGGCATTTCTTTTCTTTGGGATTGGAATGAAAATTGACCTTTTCCACTCCTGTGGCCACTGCTGAGTTTTCCAAAATTGCTGGCGTATTGAGTGCAGCACTTTCACAGCATCATCTTTCAGGATATGAAATAGCTCAACTGGAATTCCATCACCTCCACTAGCTTTGTTTGTAGTGATGATTCCTAAGGCCCACTTGACTTCACATTCCAGGATGTCTGGCTCTAGGTGAGTGATCACACCATCATGATTATCTGGGTCGTGAAGCTCTTTTTATACAGTTCTTCAGTGTATTCTTGTCACCTCTTCTTAATATCTTCTGCTTCTGTTAGTTTCATACCATTTCTATCCTTTATTGAGCCTATTTTTGCATGAATTATTCCCTTGGTATCTCTAGTTTTCTTGAAGAGATCTCTAGTCTTTCCCATTCTGTTCTTTTCCTCTATTTCTTTGTATTGATCACTGAGGAAGGCTTTCTTATCTCTTCTTGCTATTCTTCAAAACTCTGCATTCAGATGCCTATATCTTTCTTTTTCTCCTTTGCTTTTCACTTCTGTTCTTTTCACAGCTATTTGTAAGGAGACATTGTACAGGAGACAGGGATCAATACCATCCCCATGGAAAAGAAATGCAAAAAAGCAAAATGGCTGTCTGAGGAGGCCTTACAAATAGCTGTGAAAGAAGAGACGACAAGCCATATGGAACCTCAGTTGTCACTGGGATTACACAGGAGGCATTTTAAATTTCTATTTCCATTCTACAATATATTAAATGTAATTATATATGACTTATACTTTCACTCTCTTATTAACAGATGCCTTTCTGGTATCCTCAGTACTTCCATATATTTTTTTCCAACTGGATAAAAACATCTTATGAGGTATCCTGACACTGTTGTTATCACCATTTAGAAGAATAAGAACCTAGAAATTAAGAAAGTCTGAATGACTAATCATGGTCCATGGCTGGAAAATGGAAAGCTAATAACAGAATTCCATTTTCTCATTCTAAATTCAAATGTCCTTTTGGAGTTCTCCAGTGTTCATAATATATTGACTTTTTCCTAGTGTTTCCATCATTCCAGGGGCATCTATGCAAAAGTTAAGTTTTTCTCAGTGTTTATACTTGTTTTATGGTGGACAAAGTTTCTGTTGGACTCAGCTGGACTCACAATTTAAGTCCAATGCCAATATTTTATGTCCAAGCTCTAATACATCCTAAGAAATATTACTTATAGAAAAATAATTCCCCATGGCCAAAGGAGCCTGACTGGCTACAGTCCATTGGGTCACAAAGAGTCAGACACGACTGAGTGACTAACACTAACAAGAGGCAAATTATATATATGGAACCTCAATTATACATATGGAACCTGTTTTAAAAAGTATCCTAGCCTTTTAATATGTCATGATGAGTTATCCCCAGAATCAGTTTCAGTCCCTTTTCACTTGAGAATTCTCCATAGTCTGCTCCCTCACTCAGCTCTGCTGCTCTCTGCCAAAGTGACTTCTGCTGGGATTCATAGATTTCATTAAACAATAAGTAAATATCTATTTTTGGCCAAGCTTATAAATACAAAGAAGCTCTTAGGATTTCAACAAACTCACAAACCAACAAACTCACAAAAAAATCATGAAAGCCATAAAGAAGGGTCTTGGCACATCACAGAAGACCAAGAAGTGATGGATGAACCATGAGTGGCTGAAGACAGGGAAGATGTGGCTCTTCCTGGAAGAGAGATAAACAGGTAAGCAGCCCCAAGATAAGAAAGCTGATGCATGTTCATGGGACTAGAAGCAGGTGGAGAGTGACATAAGTGGGTGAGAGTATAAGGAATGAGATTTAAAAGTCAGGATGGGAGAAATTAAGAAAGGTCTTTATGACATGCTAAGGAATTCAGATTGCATCTTAACTGTCAGTGGTGGTGGTGGTTTAGTTGCTAAGTCATGTCCAATTCTTGTGACCCCATTGGCTATACCCCACCAGGCTTCTCTGTCCATGGGATTTCAGAGGCAAGAATACTGGGGTGGATTGTCATTTTCTTTTCAGGGAACCTTCCTGACCCAGGGATCAAACCTAAGACTCCTGCATAGCAGGCAGATCCTTACTATCTGAGCCACCAGAGAAGCAGGGTTTTAAAAGATAGATTGATAGGATCAAATATTGAATAAATTACCAAAATGGCAATATTAGGAATATTCTGAAAAAGGGGAAACTGTAAGATAAGAAACCAGAGAGAAAACTTTTAAATGCTTCAAGCAAAGGTAATGTCAGGTTTGCATGATGAAAGGTGCAGGTACATCATGGAAGTACTGGCTGAGAGGAAGTGGAGGTGAGGCCAAAGTGATTTTTAAAGGCAAAGAAATATGAGAGTAAGCAATGGTATATCTTTAACATGGACATTATGATAACTTTGATGTAGGACCATAATACTGTGTGTCAAGGCCCCAAACCTTCAGTTAATGGCAAGGAGTGGCCTGCATAAAAGCAAATAACAAAAAAGAGAGGTTAAGGGTGTCATTCCTTGTGTCATCAAATTTTGATCAAGATAAAAATTTTGCTTCTACTTCAACTAAGGACATATACTTCTACAATGATTTTTAAGATAAAATATTGAAATGGAGGTTGAAGTATAAAATACTATAAGTAGTATAATTTATCATTAATTAAGCACAGGCAGCTGCAGCCAGCGCACTAAGCACAGGCGGCTGCGGCCAGCCCACTAAGCGTGACCGAAAGGAGCTACCCCACGTCCAAGGCCAGGGGCAGCAGCTGAGAGGAGCCACCCACTGTCCAAGGCCAGGGGTGGTGGCTGGGAGGAGCAACCCCACATCCAAGAAGCAGTGGCTGCTTGGGCACAGGAGGGCCTAGAGGAGACATTTCACACTGAAGTTCAGGAGGGCAGCAGTGAGGAGATACCCCTCATCCAAGGTAAGGAGCAGTGGCTGCCCTTGATAGCACAGCCGTGAAGAGATACGCCATGCCCAAGGTAAGAGAAACCCAAGTAAGATGGTAGGTGTTGCAAGAGTGCATCAGAGGGCAGATACACTGAAACCATAATCACAGGAAACTAGTCAGTCTAATCACACTAGGACCACAGCCTTGTCTAACTCAATAAAACTAAGCCATGCCCATGAGGCAACCCAAGATGGGTGGGTCATGGTGAAGAGGTCTGACAGAATGTGGTCCACTGGAGAAGGGAATGACAAACCACTTCAGTATTCTTGCCTTGAGAATCCCATGAACAGTATGAAAAGGCAAAATGTTAGAATACTGAAAAAGGAACTCCCCAGGTCAATAGGTGCCCAATATGCTACTGGAGATCAGTGGAGAAATAACTCCAGAAAGAATGAAGGGATGGAGCCAAAGCAAAAACAATACCCAGCTGTGGATGTGACTGGTAATAGAAGCAAGGTCCAATGCTGTAAAGAGCAATATTGCATAGGAACCTGGTATGTCAGGTCCATGAATCAAGGCAAATTGGAAGTGGTCAAACAAGAGATGGCAAGATTGAACGTCGACATTCTAGGAATTAACGAACTAAAATGGAATGGAATGGGTGAACTTAACTCAGATGACCATTATATCTACTACTGTGGGCAGGAATCCCTCAGAAAAAACGGAGTAGCCATCGTGGTCAACAAGAGTCCGAAATGCAGTACTTTGATATAATCTCAAAAACAACAGAATCATCTCTGTTCGTTTCCAAGGCAAACCATTCAATATCACAGTTATCCAAGTCTATGCCCCAACCAGTAACGCTGAAAAAGCTGAAGCTGAATGGTTCTATGAAGACCTATAAGACCTTTTAGAACTAACACCTAAAAAGATGTCCTTTTCATTATAGGGGACTGGAATGCTAAAGCAGGAAGTCAAGAAACAACTGGAGTAACAGGCAAATTTGGCCTTGGAATGTGGAATGAAGCAGGACAAAGACTAACAGTTTTGCCAAGAAAATGCACTGGTCATAGCAAACATCCTCTTCCAACATAAGAGAAGACTCTACACATGGACATCATCAGATGGTCAACATCAAAATCAGACTGATTATATTCTTTGCAGACAAAGATGGAGAAGCTCTATACAGTCAACAAAAACAAGACCAGGAGCTGACTATGGCTCAGATCATGAACTCCTTATTGCCAAATTCAGACTCAAATTGAAGAAAGTAGGAAAAACCGCTAGACCATTCAGGTATGACCTAAATTAAATCCCTTATGATTATACAGTAAAAGTGAGAAATAGATTTAAGGGCCTAGATCTGATAGATAGAGTGCCTGGTGAACTATGGAATGAGGTCCATGATATTGTACAGGAGAGAGGGATCAAGACCATCCCCATGGAAAAGAATGCAAAAAGCAAAATGGCTGTCTGGGGAGGCCTTACAAATAGCTGTGAAAAGAAGAGAAGTGAAAAGCAAAGGAGAAAAGGAAAGATATAAGCATCTGAATGCAGACTTCCAAAGAACAGCAAGAAGAGATAAGAAAGCCTTCTTCAGTATTCAATGCAAAGAAATAGAGGAAAAGAACAGAATGGGAAAGACTAGAGATCTCTTCAAGAAAATTAGAGATACCAAGGGAACATTTCATGTAAAGATGGGCTCCATAAAGGACAGAAATGGTCTGGACCTAACAGAAGCAGAAGATATTTAGAAGAGGTGGCAAGAATACACAGAAGAACTATACAAAAAGATCTTCACAACCCAGATAATCATGATGGTGTGATCATGCATCTAGAGCCAGACATCCTGGAATGTGAAGTCAAGTAGGCCTTAGAAAGCATCACTACGAACAAAGCTAGTGGCTGTGATGGAATTCCAGCTGAGCTATTTTGAATCCTAAAAGGATGATGCTGTCAAAGTGCTGCACTCAATATGCCAGCAAATTTGGAAAACCCAGCAATGGCCACAGGACTGGAAAAGGACTTTTTCATTCCAATCCCAAAGAAAGGCAATGCCAAAGAATGCTCAGACTACCATACAATTGCACTCATCTCACACGCTAGTAAAGTAATGCTCAAAATTCTCCAAGTCAGGCTTCAGCAATACATGAACCATGAACTTCCTGATGTTCAAGCTGGTTTTAGAAAAGGCAGAAGAACCAGAGATCAAATTGCCAACATCCGCTGGATCTTTGAATAAGCAAGAGAGTTCCAGAAAAACATCTAGTTCTGCTTTATTGACTACGCCAAAGCCTTTGACTGAATGGATCACAATAAACTGTGAAAAATTCTGAGAACGATGGAAATACCAGACCACCTGACCTGCCTCTTGAGAAACCCGTATGCAGGTCAGGAAGCAACAGTTAGAACTGGACATGGAACAACAGACTGGTTCCAAATAGGAAAAGTAGTATGTCAAGGCTGTACATTGTCACCCTGCTTGTTTAACTTCTATCTAGAGTACATCATGAGAAACGCTGGACTGGAAGAAGCACAAGCTGGAATCAAGACTGCCAGGAGAAATATCAATACCCTGAGATATGCAGATGATACCACCCTTATGGCAGAAAGTGAAGAGGAACTAAAGAGCCTCTTGATGAAAGTGAAAGAGGAGTGTGAAAAAGTTTGCTTACAGCTCAACATTCAGAAAACGGAGTTCATGGCATCCGGTTCCATTAGTTCATGGCAAATAGATGGGGAAACAGTGGAAACAGTGTCAGACTTTATGGTTTGGGCTCCAAAATTCCTGCAGATGGTAACTTCAGCCATGAAATTAAAAGACGCTTACTCCTTGGAAGGAAAGCTATGATCAACCTAGACAGCATATTCAAAAGCAGAGACATTACTTTGCCGACTAAGGTCCGTCTAGTCAAGGCTATGGTTTTTCCAGTGGTCACGTGTGGATGTGAGAGTTGGACTGTGAAGGCTGAGTGCCAAAGAATTGATGCTTTTGAACTGTGGTGTTGGAGAAGGCTCTTGAGAGCCCTTGGACTGCAGGGAGATCCAACCAACCCATTCTGGAAGGAGATCAGCCCTGGGATTTCTTTGTAAGGAATGATGCTAAAGCTGAAATCCAGGACTTTGGCCACCTCATGAAAAGAGTTAACTCATTGGAAAAGACTCTGATGCTGGGAGGGATTGGAGGGAGGAGGAGAAGGGGACGACAGAGGATGAGATGGCTGGATGGCATCACTGACCTGATGGACGTGAGTCTGAGTGAACTCTTGATGGACAGTGAAGCCTGGCATGCTGCAGTTCATGGGGTCACAAAGAGTTGGACACTACTGAGCGACTGAACCGAACTGAGGCACCAAAGAGAAATTATTTACATCTGGAAGATAAGACAGTGAAGTTAGGGCACACCATGCTTATGCAGTAGAGTTACCTACTGCATAGAATATTGAGAGAAAACAGAATTTTTCTTGTAGTTGTTCAATGTTTTGAATCTTTTCACTCTTTTAAACTATTGTTAACCTATACTTCCAAATATCACATTGATACATTATGTGTGAACAAATATATGACCTGAATAAAGTTGAGAAACTGTAGTAGTTGAAAGTACAAATAAGAATTTAAAGGAGAGGCAGTCCTAAGATGGCAGAGGAATAGGATCGGGAGACCATTTTCCCCCAACAAATTCATCGAAAGAACATTTGAGCATCAAGCAAATTCCACAGAACAACTTCTCAATCCTGGCAGAGGACATCAGGCACCCAGAAAAGCAGCCCATTGTCTTTGAAAGGAGGTAGGACAAAATATAAAAGATAAAAAGAGAGACAAGAAAGTTAGAGACAGATCCATTCCAGGAAGGGAGTTTTAAAAAGAGAGAATTTTCCAAACACCAAGAAACACTCTCTCCGGTGTTGTCTATGGCAAGCCTTGGAATCTCATAGGGCAAAATAACCAGGAGGAAAAATAAATAAATAATTAAACCCCACAGATTACATGCCTAACAGCAACTCCCAGTGTGCAACAGCCCAGACACTCGCATCCCCCACTAGCAAGTGGGGGAGGAACAGGGAGGAGCGGGCAGCATTGCTTAGGATAAGGACCTGGCCTGAATGTCCTGAGGGCAATCTGAGGAAACTAGCTTGAAATAGCAACCTAGACTGTGGGATAGCTATCCCACGATCCCATGAAAAGCCCCAACCACCACCAGGCTCGCTCACAAAACAAAGGACTGAGCAGAGCTAGCTGGCTGTGGACCGACCCATTACCTGCCGGAGACAGGCAAGGGCAGCCAGAGCCCGAAGGGGGCAATTACAGCCCCAGAGAGGTATCCTATGCCAAACTGCAAGCAGACTTCATTGCTAACCAAGATTTCTTGGGACTCTGGATGGTCAACACCCACCGGGAGGGTAGCAGCCAGAGATCAGCTTCCCAGAAGATACACACCTGAGAAGGTGCACCCTTTGTACACCCAGAAAACTGGGTGGCTGGGACGGGGGAGGGGATAAGTCACAGCCTTCAACTGGCGGTGACTACGTGAGCCAAGGACCTGGTCACCTGAGCTGCTCAGACCTGGGACGGGTGCAAAACACCGGCCCAACCAAGTCTGCACCTTTGTGGAGTACCCAAGAACCTGAACCTGAGCTGCTTAGACCTGGGAAATGCATGCAAACCAGGGCCTGCATCAGACACTTCCCAGCAGAGCAACCTAGAGTCTGAGCAGTGTAGACTAGGAAAGGACACACGCTGTGAGTGGGGACAAACGCAGTGTGGCTGAATCACTGTGAACACAGGCCAATAATATTTGTTTTCAGTGTTCCTCCCTCCCCAAAGCAAGACAGAACAAGCAAGCCTAAAAAAAAAAGTGACCAACATCATACCCCTTGTGTCAAGGCGGAAATTAGACCCTGAAGAGACCAGCAAACAGAAGAAGCTAAAATAAACAGAGGGAACTGCTTTGGAAGTGACAGGCGCAATAGATTAAAACCCTGTAGTTAGAACCGACTACAGAGGAAGGGGCCAATAGACCGTGAGAAGTACAACCCGGACCAAGGAACTATCTGAAAATGAACTGACCCCACACTGTCCACAACAGCTCCAGAGAAAGTCTTAGATATAGGTTACTATTATCATTTTTTAAATTAAAAAAATTATTTTATTTTTTAAATTAAGTCCCCATTACTCCTTTAATTTTTTTATAACCTATTATTACCTTGCAAAAAAAAGACCCTATTTTTAAAGCAAACTTCATATATATATTTTATAATTTCTGTGACTTTGTGTTTTTTGTTTGTTTTTGTTTGTTTTGGGTTTGTTTTGTTGCTGTTGTTTTGTTTTAATATTGTATTCATGAGAATCTAACCTCTAGTCAAGATTTTTAATCTTTGCTTTTTGGTATTTGTTATCAACTTTGTAACTTTAAGAACCCAATCTTCAGTACCCATTTTCATTTGGGAGCGAGGTCACTGTCCTGACTGCTCTCTCCCCTTTTGACTCTCCTTTTTATCCATCAGGTCTCCTCTATCTCCTCCCTCCCCTTTTCTTCTCTGCCCACCTCAGTGAATCTCTGTGTGTGTTCCAGGCAGTGGAGAACACTTAGGGAACTGATTACTGGCTGAATCTGTCTCTCTCCTTTTGATTCCCCCTTTACCCACCTGGCCACCTCTGTCCCCTTTGTCTCTCTTCTCTGTGTAATTCCATAAACATCTCTAAGTGATCCAGACTGTGGAGAGCACATAGGGAAGTGATTACTGGCTAGCTTGCTCTCTCCCCTTTTGATTCCCCCTCTTTTCCTCCTGGTCACCTCTATCTCCCCCTCCCTCTTCTCTTCTCCATGTAACTCTGTGTACCTCTCCGGGTGTCCCTCACTGTGGAGAAACTTTTCATCATTAATCTAGATGCTTTATCATTGGTGCTATATAGATGGAGAAGTTTTGATGCTACTGTAAGAAAAGACTGAAAGCCAGAGAAGTCCAAATCCAGGGAACATTAATTTATAGGAGCTCATCAGACACCTCCTTACCTACACTGAAACCAAGCACCACCCAAGGGCCAAAAAGCTCCAGAGCAAGACATACCACACAAATTCTCCAGCAACACAGGAACATAACCCTGAGCCTCAACATACAGGCTGACCAAAGTAACATCAAACCCAGTGACATCTCAAAACTTATTACTGGACACTTCACTGCACTCCAGAAAGAAGAAATCCAGCTCCACCCATTGGAACATTGACACAAGCTTCCCTAACCAGACAACCTTGACAAACCACCAGTCCAACCCCACCCACAGCAAGGAACCTCCACAATAAAGAGGAACCACCAACTGCCAGAATACAGAAAGGTCACTCCAAACACAGTAATATAATCAAGATGAAAAGGCAGACAAATGCCCAGCAGGTAAAGGATCAGAATAAATGTCCACCAAACCAAACAAAAGAGGAAGAGATATGGAATCTACCTGATAAAGAATACTGAATAATGACAGTGAAAATGATCCAAAATCTTGAAAACAAATTGGAGTTACACAAAAATAGGATCAAGGATCAGGATCAAGAAGATGTAAGAAAGGTTTAACAAGGACCTAGAAGAAATTTTTAAAAGTCAGTATATAATGAATAATGCAATAAATGAGATAAAAAACACTCTAGAGGGAACCAACAGTAGAAGAACAGAGGTAGAAGATAGGATAAGTGAGGTAAATGATAGAATGGTAGAAATAAATGAAACAGAGAGGAAAAAGAAAAACTAATTAAAAGAAATGAGGACAATCTCAGAGACCCCTGGGACAATGTTAAATGCCCCAACATTCAAATCATAGGAGTCCCAGAAGAAGAAGACAGAAAGAAAGACCATGAGAAAATACTGACAAAACCTGACAAAGATGCCACAAAAAAGAAAACTACAGGCCAATATCACTGATGAACATAGATGCAAAAATCCTTAATAAAATTCTAGCAAACAGAATCTAACAACATATTAAAAAGATTATACATCATGACCAAGTGGGCTTTATCCCAGGGATGCAAGGATTCTTCAATATCCACAAATCAATCAATGTAATACACCACATTAACAAACTGAAAAATAAAAACAATATTATTATCTCAATAGAAGTAGAGAAAGCCTCGGACATAATTCAACATCCATTTATGATAAAAAAAAAAAGAAAAAGAAAATCTCTCCTGAAAGCAGGAATCGAAGGAACATACCTCAACATAGTAAAAGCTATATATGACAAACCCTCAGCAAACATTATCCTCAATGGTGAAAAACTGAAAGCACTTCCCCTAAACTCAGGAACAAGACAAGGTTGCCCACTTTCACCACTACTATTTAACATAGTTTTGGAAGTTTTGGCCACAGCAATCAGAGCAGAAAAAGAAATAAAAGGGAATCCAAATTGGAAAGGAAGAAGTAAAACTCTCACTGTTTGCAGATGACATGATCCTCTACATAGAAAACCCTCAAGACTCAACCAGAAAATTACTAGAGCTAATCAATGAATATAGTAAAGTTACAGGATATGATATCAACACAGAGAAATCCTTTGCATTCCTATACACTAACAATGAGAAAACAGAAATTAAGGAAACAATTCCATTCAACACTGCAATGAAAAGAATAAAATACTTAGGAATGTATCTACCTAAAGAAACAAAAGACCTATACATAGAAAACTATAAAACACTGATGAAAGAAATCAAGAGGACACTAATAGATAGAGAAATATACCGTGTTCATGGAATCGAAGAATCAATATAGTGAAAATGCATATACTACCCAAAGCAATCTATAGATTCAATGCGATGCCTATCATGCTACCAACTGTATTTTTCAGAGAACTAGAACAAATAATTTCACAATTTTTATGGAAATACAAAAAAAAAAACAAAAAAACAAAAAACACCTCGAATAGCCAAAACAATCTTGAGAAAGATGAATGGAACTGGAGGAATCAACCTGCCTGACTTCAGGCTCTACTACAAAGCCACTGTCATCAAGACAGTATGGTACTGGCACAAAGACAGAAATATAGATCAATGGAACAAAATAGAAAGCCCAGAGATAAACCCACATACCTATGGACATCTTATCTTTGACAAAGGAGGCAATAATATACAATGGAGAACAGACAATCTCTTTAACAAGTGGTGCTGGGAAAACTGGTCAACCACTTGTAAAAGAATGAAACTAGAACACTTTCTAACACCATACACAAAAATAAACTCAAAATGGATTAAAGATCTACATGTAAGACCAGAAACTATAAAACTCCTAGAGAACATAGGTAAAACATTCTCCGAGATAAACCAGAGCAGGATCCTCTATGACCCACCTCCCAGAATATTGGACTTAAAAGCAAAACTAAACAAATAGGACCTAATTAAAAGCGTCTGCACAACAAAGGAAACTATAAGCAAGGTGAAAAGACTGCCTTCTGAATGGGAGAAAACAATAGCAAATGAAGCAACTGACAAACAACTAATCTAAAAAATATGCAAGCAACTTATGCAGCTCAATGCCAGAAAAATAAACGACCCAATCAAAAAATGGGCCAAAGAACTAAACCAACATTTCTCAAAAGAAGACATACAAATGGATAACAAACACATGAAAAGATGCTCAACATCACTCGTTATCAGAGAAATGCAAATCAAGACCACAATGAGGTACCATTTCACACCAGTCAGAATGGCTGCGATCCAAAAGTCTACAAGCAATAAATGTTGGAGAGGGTGTGGAGAAAAGGGAACCCTCTTACACTGTTGGTGGGAATGCAAACTAGTACAGCTACTGTGGAGAACAGTGTGGAGCTTCCTTAAAAATTGCAAATAGAACTACCTTATGACCCAGCAATCCCACTGCTGGGCATACACACTGAGGAAATCAGAATTGAAAGAGACACGTGTACCCCAATGTTCATTGCAGCACTGTTTATAATAGCCAGGACATGGAAACAACCTAGATGTCCATCAGCAGATGAATGGATAAGAAAGCTGTGGTACATATACACAATGGAATATTACTCAGCCATTAAAATGAATACATTTGAATCAGTTCTATTGAGGTGGATGAAACTGGAGCCTATTATACAGAGTGAAGTAAGCCAGAAAGAAAAACACACCAATACAGTATACTAACGCATATATATGGAATTTAGAAACAAGGTAATGATATCCCGGTATGTGAGACAGCAAAGAGACACAGATGTACTTAACACTCTTTTAGACTCTGTGGGAGAGGGCGAGGGCAGGATACACGTAAAATATCTTATGTGAAATGAATCGCCAGTCCAGGTTTGATGAATGATACAGGGTGCTTAGGGCTGGTGCACTATATGACCCAGAGGGATGGGATGGGGAGGAAGGTGGGAGGGGGGTTCAGGATGGGGAACACATGTACACTCATGGCAGATTCAAGTCAATGTTATGGCAAAACCAATACAATATTGTAAAGTAAAATACATAAATAAATTAAAAAAATAAATAAAGAAGATAGAAAAAAGAATTTAAAAGAAACAGGGTACTGAGCAACAACAATTACAAAAAGATGGTAAATGGTCATATATTATGTGACAGATTACTTGGAAAGTAGGTCTGATTGACAATCTAAAATGTCATGCTTAGTTATTACGGTGGTTATTTGCTATTATCCTCAGTTTTTTAAATTTCTTGCACAAAGAACTATCGTGCTTCCCGGTCCCCTTGAGACTGGATGAGATTATAGGAATAGTCATGATAAATGACTTCAGGAAAAACATGAATATGTACCATTACAGGTGGACACTCTAGTGTGAGCTTCCCTGGTGGCTCAGCTGGTAAAGAATCCACCTGCAACATAGTAGACAAAACTTCAATCCCTGGATTGAGAAGATCCCCTGGAGCAGGAAATGGCAACCCACTCCAGTATTCTTGCTTTGGAAATCCCACAGACAGAGGAGCCTGAGGGGCTCTGGCCCACTGGGTCCCAAACAGTTGGATACAACTGAACAACTAAACCACAGAGCCAATACAATTAACAATGGTAGATGCTCTGAGGGTCTGTGATTACCTGCCCAGCTGACCAGAAACAGACATGTAATATGAACAAGAAACAAATTCTGCTGAATGAAGCCACTGTAACTATGACTAGCATCTACCTGAAATGCAGGAGATACAGTTTCAGTCCCTGGGCTGGGAAGATCCCCTGGAGGAGGAAATGGCAACCCACTCCAATATTCTTGCTGGAAAACCCAATGGACAGAGGATCCTGGAGGGTTACAGTCCAAAGGGTCACAAAGAGTTGGACATGACTAAGCACATAGGCAAGCACTATGACATAACTTAGCCTTTCCTGACACTTTAATTAATACATAGCTTTCTGTTAAAATGTTGCTGTTGAAAGTGCTAAATCTCAATAAAAGACCTGAGGCTGGTGCAAAAAGTGTGATGACACTGAACCTTTTTAACTTCTTTTGACCAGTTCGAGGATCTCCAGGTTAAAAATGAAATGAGATGGTGGAGGCTTCCATGGTGGCTCAATGGTAAAGAATCTGCCTGCCATTTTAGAAGATGCGGGTTCAATCCCTAATCCCGGAGGATGCCACATGCCACGGGGCAACTAAGTTCATGTACCACAACTATTGAGCCTTTGCTCTAGATCACAGGAGCGACAACTACCGAAGCCATGGGCCCTTAGGGCCCATGCTCTGCAACAAGAGAAGTCACTGCAATGAGAAACCAGAGCACTGCATCTAGAGAGTAGCCCATGCAGCAGTGAACACTCAGCATAGCCAAAAATAAATAAATAACATTATCTTTAAAATGGCATCGTGGATGTGGAGGACAAAGTCTTCAGGTTCATCTTTAAAAATCTTATACACTGTCTTTTTGTATAAACTAAATTATGTAAATCTAGCTGAGATTTTAAAAACCTAAACAGTATAGTATAAAAATATATTTAAGGATTAATCACTTTTAATAAGTAACCAATTACTTTAAAAACAAAAGGAAGTATCCTATCAATACTTTGAAAAGAAATTTTAGGTGAAATTTTTGTTTAAAAATTAACCATTATATGATATACCATTAAATGACCATTAGTATATTCACAATTTGGTGCCAGCTCACCTGTCAACTTTCAGAAAATTTTAATGGCCCCCAAGAGAAAACTCCATTCACACTAAGCAGTCACACTCCAGCCCTTCCTTTCTCAAGCATCTGGCTACCATTAGTCTGCTTTCAGCTTCTATAGACTTACCTATTCTGGATTTTTCAAATAAACAGAATCATAGATAATTTACCTTTTGAATCTGATTGCTTTCACTGAGCATTATGTTTTCAAGGTTCATTTACCCTGCAGCATATTTCACTACTTTATTCCTTTTAAAGGCTGAATAATATTCCCCTGTTATGGATATACCATATTTTGTTTATTCATGAATTGGACATTTGAGCTTTCACCTTTAACAGGGATTCCTGATAATCTTATCTTACAAATAATTCCTATGACATATTTTCCCAGTGAGTATGTAGTTTATGTGCTGTGCTTAGTTGCTCAGTCATGTCTGACCCTTTGCAACCTACCCCAGGAACTGCAGCCTGCCAGGCTCCTCTGTCCATGGGGATTCTCCAGGCAAGAATACTGGAGTGGGTTGCCATGCCCTCCTCCAGGGGATCTTCCTAACCCAAGGATTGAACCCAGATCTCCTGCATTGCAGGCAGATTCTTTACCAACTAAACCACTAGGGAAGCCCAGTGTAATTTATAGCATATACAATTTTGCAATATGGGAAATTAAGAGAAAGTCAGTAATATTAAGTCACATACTGAAACTAAAATCTGACTGAGTTATATAGATCATCAGACTTATTCTAGAAGGGAAAAAAAACAGACAAAAACTGTATTTATTGTACTACCACAGAAATGATTATGCTTGTTTAAGCCACATAATTTACACATACACAGCTTCTGAAGAGGAAGGCAACCATAGAAGATGCTATTAGGAATTGAGGAGGATGCTATACTTGAGGAATGAGAGAATAATCTTTGCTCGCTTGAAAGGGCTACCAGAGCCACATGTCCATCAATAATGACCAGGTTTCACTTCAAACTGGAGGAAAGCTCTAAGCAGCACTGACTCCTGAAGCTCTCTGCTGCCCTGTGTTGAGTACATCCATCATCTCTTGGTGACCCTCAATCTATAAGCTACTGATCCCCCTCTATCTGGAAGTTATTACAGGGATTGTACCAGGCAGAATCACTACCATACAGCTTTTTAGTAATAACAGGCATTATTAATGACGGAACCCAAAGTGGAAGAAAAGGAAGGACTGTGTGTGCCTGCAGGTGTGAAAATCATAAACAGAAATAACTCTAGTAGAAATAAATTGATG
This sequence comes from Nanger dama, assembly GCA_917880005.1. NCBI lineage: Eukaryota > Metazoa > Chordata > Mammalia > Artiodactyla > Bovidae > Nanger > Nanger dama. Next base: position 11,271,600 of record CAKJTW010000054.1, on the reverse strand, counting down.
AACTAAGAGAAGGCAATGAGATTCTGAAGTATGTAGCATACATCAAAGGGAATAACTCAAAGTAGCATAACTTTATACTGTTAATACAAACTTATTTGTAACTAGAGACTCTGGCTTATCTGGTGGCTCCTGTCATCCAGGAGACCTGGGTTTGATTCTTGGGTTGGCAAGATCCCCTGGAGAAGGGCATAGGAACCGACTCCAGTATTCTTGCCTGGAGAATCCTCATTGACAGAGGAGCCTAGTGGGCTACAGTCCATGGGATCACAAAGAGTCAGATATGACTGAGTGACTAATCACAGAGACTCTGGAGACAGGGAGACTGAGAGTCTAAGATTATACTACAATTATGTGAATGTGTATAAATAATATTGTAATGAATAAAAAACATTTAAAATCATCACTGAATTCACAGTAACATCTTTTGAATCTGCAGGCAGATACTAACATAAGTCTATTGAGGATTATCAAATTTCTGTCATATTAACAAAGCATCCTTTACACTTTAAAAGGCTGAACACCAGCCACATGAGGCAAATTTCTCTGGATGTCCTTGGTATTTGCAGGTAAAGCTGAGTTTCTCTCTTGCTACAGCCAACAATTTAACGTTCCAATAAGATTCCAGAGCTTTGTTAGGTGCATTACCAGATTTACCTAACTTTTAAAGATGTATGTTTCCCTCCATATAAATTCAACCCCTGCATTCTATATAAATTCCCCAAGATTGACTCCTTCTCCATGGAAAATAATTTCACATATACATTTTGAAAACAGGTATGTATTAATCGAACAGTTGTGTCCGACTCTGCAACCCTGTAGACTGTAGCCCACCAGTCTCCTCTGTCCATGGAATTCTTCAGGCAAGCGTACTGGAGTGAGTTGTTATTTCCTTTTCCAGGGGATCTTCCTGACCCAGGGATCAAACCCAAGTTTCTAGCATTGCAAGCAGATTGCTTACCATCTGAGCCACCAGGGAAGCACTGGTAGCAGTAACCATTTTTCCCCAGACGCCAACCTTCAAAAATCCTCAGATAGCCTTCCAGTTTCCTCAAAAGTAGAGAATCCTCCTAAAAGATAATTCTGCTTTTCTAGAAGCTGGAGAGGCAGTCAAATTTAAGCCAAATTTATCTTTCAACACTAGAGAGGAATATTAAATTCCAACATAAATTTGATGAAAAATGTTGGTTCCAGGTTTATATTCAAGGTGCAGATAAGTCCCTGACTGCTTCTAAAGGATGCATGCCCCGAAGAGCTACCTTTAGTTCTAAATTGACATTTGAAGGAGAAAGTGGACAGAGTTCTGAAACTTCCTGCCAGGGAAGGAGAAATACAGAATGCTATCTGCTAGATCCAGTTACGGAAGAGAAAACTGTTGGGCATTTCTCAGTTCAAAAATACTTATTTCCACAAAACACATTTCCAACTACTACCTTCATCCATTATTGACTAATAAAAGATAGTCACTACTGAAATCTAAAGCTTAAATAGGTCTGAAGTAAGAATACATACCACACATTCAGAACATTATTTATACAAGAGAAATTCTTCAGGAGAAACCCATAAAACTCAAAAGGTGTTAAGTAGATTTATTACCTCTAGATTGAAATGAAAGAGAGACTATCAGCTATACATTGTGCCCAGATGCTTTATAAAGAGCATCTGTTGCCTGGATGTCATCACTCAATCAATTCAAAATTCATGGTCAGATTCCCTTTGTAGCTGATTCTTATCTAGGTTCTCCTCACTGAGAGAGAAAACATAGCCGTTGGTGTATAATGCAGAGCAACTCTAGAAAGCTTCCCCCTGCATTGCCCTGACAGTTTCCTAACAGTCATACAAGGCTGGGAAGAATGACATGTCATAATTTTGTCATGAATTGCAGCTCTGCCAAAATAATGTAAAGTAATGATGTTGGAGCATCAGTGAACTTGAAAACTATAATCTTTTTGAAAAACTGCCCTATTTTCTAACATTTTTCAGTTATCTGTTTATGCAGAAAATATATTTATCACCCCATATTTCCATAATTTTTAAACAAGGGGGAGGGGAAAGTGCCAAGAGGACCTCCTGGTTTCATGAGATACTTCACATTATTTGAGGTGAGGCATATCTGTATTGTAGAGGCTTGTCGTTCTCTACACTATCAATTTTATGTTTCAACGAAAGGAAATTAAAATTCCTCAAGATAAACTCTAAAGGTTGAAAAGGCAGAATTCCCTATTTGGGGAGTCCTTGCTCATTTTAATTCTAGATGTCAGCCAGAATTACACGGCATCTCAGGGATAAAGAACATGGGCTCCACACATGCCCTGTGGCCTGTGAGGAAACATGCCTGTACCTGAAAATTCCAAGGAGGCTAATGGTTTTCTTGGTCACTTTCAGCTGCCAATTTGCATTCTAATGGACTGGTTTTTTTCTACTTGAAATCTTTATAGCTGTTTCTCTTTGTCTCCACTTAGACACTAAAAGACAAGACGGAGCATATTGTGACGATATTTCACTGGCAAGTGAGGGGCCCTGTTGGAACAAGGTCAGGTAGACCATAGGAGATGGATTTCCAGGGAGGAGAAGTGTGGCAAACCTTTCAAAGACAACAACTGCCAGCTACCTTTGTCCCTTATTAGGAAAGTTTCAAAATCTTCTGAAGACTGCTTATTGGCTTGTGAAAATCCAAATTGTAGTCACATAAAGCAAGAGTCCCCAAACTTTGGGATCTAATGCCTTATGATCTGAAAGGGAGCAGACGTAATAACAGAAATAAACTGCACAATAAATGTAATGTGCTTAAACCATCTCCAAACCATCCCCATCTCTGGTCTGTGGAAAAACTGTCTTCCATGAAATGGGCCCCTAGTGCTATAAATCTTGGGGACCGCTGAATAACGCGTGGGGCTGGCTGAGGTCATTGCTTGTATAGGTCCAAGCATGGGGCTGGCTGAGGTCATTTCTTGTATAGGTCCAAGCGTGGGGCTGGCTGAGGTCATTGCTTGTATAGGTCCAAGCGTGGGGCTGGCTGAGGTCATTGCTTGTATAGGTCCAGAACAGAGCTATGGCTGCCTCTGCACTGCATGCGATGAGCCTCAGTCAGGATTAAATCACCCAGTTATATCTGCACTGGGGACAGCAAGTTAGGGGCCAGGGAAGAGCAACTGGTATCCCCAGACAAACCAACCACACAGCAACAACAAAAAGAACACGATCTTCCTTATAATTTGTTGAGAGATCTTACACAGAAGAAACTAAAATGTGAAATAGTTCTTAATTCTATCCTATTCACAAAAATACCTTCTGAAAGGTTGAGTACCATAACTGAGTCATAATGCTCTTCTTAGATATCTTGGGAATTCTTATTTGACCCATCAGTGAACTTCTGAGAAGAGGTAAAACATAAGACATAATGCTATTTTACCTGCAACCTCAGAGGAGGAAAACTGCCTAAAAAAGCTGAAAATATGATGCAGAAGTTAAATAAATCTTGAAAGGCACGTTCATTCAATCAAGGGCTCTCTAACATTGCAAATATTTTCAAGTATGACTCTCATCAAATTTTAATAATTCAATCTCTAAAAGGTGTTTTATATTCTTTTTGATCAAATATGTGAAAACCTAAATGTACAGGTTTCTATAGCGAGGTAAGTCACTCCATTTTTATAAAATTATTTTACAAAGATTTAGCGTGCACACACACACACATACACACGTGCATACACATGCTAATGGGTTTTGCTAGTGCATTTATTAATTTCCACTTACTATGCTCTCTACTATCACAGCACTACATGAACCTCAGAACTCTCTAGGGCCATGTCCTTTGAGTAATGATTATAAAGAAAGGCCTTCTTTGGTCGATGATATAATTATTATTTTACACAATCCATTAAAATACAAAAAGAATAGTTTTACACAATTAAGCTATAATTTAGCATGGTCACAGTGCACAAGTCTTTCTTTTGTATTCTATGTCTTCTTAATTCACTTACAGGGCGACATAGCTATCAGTTCAGTTCGGTCGCTCAGTCGTGTCCGACTCTTTGCAACCCCATGAATCGCAGCATGCCAGGCCTCCCTGTCCATGACCAACTCCCTGTCCATTACCAACTACCAGAGTTCACTCAGATTCACGTCCATTGAGTCAGTGATGCCATCCAGCCATCTCATCCTCTGCTATGGTTTTTCCAGTGGTCATGTATGGATGTGAGAGTTGGACTGTGAAGAAGGCTGAGCGCCGAAGAATTGATGCTTTTGAACTGTGGTGTTGGAGAGGACTCTTGAGAGTCCCTTGGACTGCAAGGAGATCCCATAAGTCCATTCTGAAGGATATCAGCCCTGGGATTTCTTTGGAAGGAATGATGCTAAAGCTGAAACTTCAGTACTTTGGCCACCTCACGCAAAGAGTTGACTCATTGGAAAAGACTTGAATGCTGGGAGAGATTGGGTGCAGGAGGAGAAAGGGATAACAGAGGATGAGATGGCTGGATGGCATCACTGACTCAATGGACATGAATCTGAGTGAACTCCAGGAGTTGGTAATGGACAGGGAGGCCTGGTGTGCTGCAACTCACAGGGTCGCAAAGAGTCAGTCATAACTGAGTGACTGAACGGAACTGAACTGGTGCTGAAGCTAAGCTCCAATACTTTGGCCACCTGATGTGAAGAGAAGACTCCTTGGAAAAGAACCCGATGCTGGAAAAGACTGCGGGCAGGAGGAGAAAGGGGTGACAGAGGATGAGATGGTTGGATGGTATCACCGACTCAATGTACATGAGTTTGAGTAAACTCCTGGAGATAGTGAAGGACAGGGAAGCCTGGTATGCTTCAGTCCATGGGGTCACAAAAAGTTGGACACAACTTAGTGATTGAACAACAACCACCTTTACATCCTCACTGTATTATTCAAGCTTGCAAATTTACATAAAAGAATAATGTCCTAGAAAAGTAGAAAAAAGTCTTGTATTGCCAAGATTTAAGCCAAAAATGTATTTTATATACATTACAAATCTCTATTTTTGTAAAAAGTTGAATGTCAAATTGCTTTCTATATTCTAATGTATCTGGTTTGTTTACTCTTGTGTGAATTTTTAGTTTTCACATTTCCTTCTTTTCTAAGACAATTCTTTAAAAGTTTAGTAAGTTTTAATGGTATTTGATGACATAACCAAAACACTTTTCATTATAAATGTATCCTGAAAGATTGGAAAATTTCATTCTCACTGTCCCCTATGTGAGATTCATCATATGGTATGAGTTGCTAAACTAAAGAAGCATAGTTTGCTGACCAAATTCAGGATAGTACTATGGAAGACAGAAATAGTTTTGATTCAGCTACACTAATCTTTTACTCAACAATATTTTCATATTATTCACCACACTCCCTAGAGATAAAATGTTCTCTCTCCTTGGAAAAGAAACACTGTCTAGCAGGTGTGCATTTCCATGTGCTGTATTACATTCTGAGATTGAATAAAAAGAGTAATATCTACACGCACTTCAAAAAACTCTAAGACAACACTTTTGTAAGTGGACTGTCCTAGTAGTAATCTAGAGGATATATTTCACTGCATTTATAACAGAGTTATAGAAATTGAAGCTAAAGATGTTTTCTCTATTTGCATGAAAAATATTTTAAATATATTTAAAATTTAAATATTTTAAATAAATACATTAAATAAATGCATTTCATATATACATATATATTTTCATAAGCTATTCAGTGAGCACCAAATATTTATTACATTAGTAGAAGAAATGATCAGAATGAGATGCTAGTTGTTCACTTATAATAACTTTATGAAGTTAATCTCAGTGTAATATATTTCCACTGAAATGAATGGGTCTATTAATTTCATTGAGCCTTTTATGAGGTTTGGGGAAATAGTCTAAGCTACTTGGACTGCAAATGGATAGTAGGTAGGGACTTGAGGTTTATCAGTAAAGAAGGTTATTCAAAGTTTGATATTTTTTCCTTTTAATCTGCTAATTTGCTACATTGCAACAAAAATTTCATAATTTGGTTTAACTTTACATAGTATTCATTGTCTCTCTTTATTAGCATTTTCTCCTAACTTCATAATAGAGTTAATCTTATTAGGACAATCAGAAAGTTAGCATAAGTTCACAACATAATCTAATAACAAATATATAAAATGCACTTTCCTTTTGAAATAAATATTATTAGAAACATTATACCCCCTTTATGTCACTAAAACTGTTCTAAATGTAACAATCTTTCTTAAAATACTTGAAGATTTATACCTCGAGGTTATTATTATAGTTACAAGAAAATGTCAGTTAAAACTTTATTAACTAGAATAATGGTAGGGAGAAGGCCATTGATAGGTTAAAATCTAAATTAAAATTAACTGATCACAATGTTGTACAAAGTGATTTTAATATGTTTATTAAACTAGTACTCAGCTCTTAGGACAAAAATAATAAGGATATGTATCAGTCAGAGTTTTTCATGTAATCATGGGTTTCTGATACTATTATTAAAATGATTGTCCACTATGGCAATATATAATGATTCTTAGGTGAAAGCACTCATAGATAGTGAAATTCTGCCTTCACAAAGTCACTACATTCCCCACTGTGTGTTCTCAGTTGCTCAGTGGTGTCCAAGTCTTTGCAACCCCATGGGCTGTAGGCTGCTATGTTCCTCTGTCCATGGGATTTTACAGGCAAGAATACTGGGGTGGGTTGCCATTTCCTCCTCCAGGGGATCTTCCTGACCCAGGGATCAACACCTCTTGTGTTTCCTGTGTTGGGAAGCAGATTCATTACCACTGTGCCACAAAGCCCCACCACATTCCCCATGAGATCTCTAAAAAAAGTGATTAAGATAATCTTATTATTGGCTGAGTTAGAATCCTGTTCTGGAAAGCAATGTGAACACAAGCTTGATGTGGAACTTCACAAAACATGCAGCCAGCTGATGCCCCAGCCCTATCTATAAATAGTTTCCTCAACCTCCCCAAATGAGAAAGCATGTGTAAGCAAGAAAATGGAGAATGCAAACATGAAGCCCAGTCTGAACAAATACAAGTAGGAAAGAAACTAGACAGAGAGGAAGTAAGATGGTCATGGCCCTGCCCTAGTACCATTCTAGTCTCTTGAGTAGAGAAACTTGACCAAGAGAATCTACCATGTCCAGCTCTACCTCAGAGTCTACATAGACTAATTCATGTCACAGAATCAGGCTCAACCAGATGACTTTTCTCTCTCTTATAAGAGATGCAAAGAGAAAAGAAGAAACTAAAAGGGGTAGAAAGTTTGTTGTTGTTCACTTTGTTGTTTTTGTTTGGTGGCTAAGTCATGTCTGACTTTATGACCCCATGGACTGTAGCCTTCCAGGATCCTCTGTCCATGGGATTTCCCAAGCAAGAATACTGGAGTGTGTTGCTATTTCCTTCTCCATGGGATCTTTCTGACCCAGAGATCAAAACCACATCTCCTGCTTTGCAGATGGATTTTTTTAAACCACAGGGCCACCTGGGCAGCTCTTCTTTTCATTTACTTGAATACAAAAATAAAAACTATACATAGAATACAAATATAATCCTTTAAATTTCTTGCTCAATGATGACCAATATGTCTCAATCTGCAAATCCCTTCATGTTTTGTTGGTCTGCTATTCTACTTATCCACACTCAAATCAGACACAGCCCCCTGGTGTAGAAGTTCCTACAAGTCACCTATAAACACTTGTTTATCTCTGGAATTTAGTCCAACACACTTTCCTAAAGCATAGGACTTTGAGTCACAGAAAAGTATAATTTTAATTCATCCACTTCCTTTTGTTATTGTTACCATAGAAACAAAAGTCTGTCACATTCTTTCTACATTTTACCTTGAAGTAAAATTCTTCCCATTTCTCTTTGAAATTATTAATACCAAAATACGAGCAAAAGAGAACTTAGTGGCAAATATTAGGAAAGGGTTAAATTGTAATCTACCAAATCTTAGAGTCTCTTCTAAGATATTAAATGAGTGATATGTCATTTTGATGTTTCAGATGTTTTTATAGCTCTTCAACTATAAGAAATCATTTCCTTGAAAAATAAGCAGAATAAAATCCTGGCATATATACAAGACTTCTGTCATATGAAGAATAAATGGCTGAAAATAAGACTGTAAAAGAAAAGAGCTGAGAGGATATGGTAGAAACACATATAAATAAATTGTAACAATGCCTCCTTCCTAAGGCACCCTGAGTGATTGTCCATGGCAGCCCTTCCTGCTGGTGACAATATTTGTAGAATGTCTAACAGGCCTCAGAAAATTATGGACTACTAAAACAATTATGGAAAATAAAATCTGACATGGATGCACAGTTTTCTTCTATTTGACTTTATCACAATATTGATTAACTAGTATAGTATTAGGCCATACAAATGAAAAATGCCAGAATAAAGACCAAAAATAACCAGTCTGCATTAGTTTATATTCAAATGCATACAACAAAAAAATTAAAACAAACAAGAAAACAACTCCCCCAACAAACTGTGGCTTAAACCAGTTAAAAGTTGAATACAAGAACTTGCTTAATTGCTCTATAGCATTATGAAGGAACAGGCCTATATCTTTCTGCCCTATAGCCCCATTGAAAGACCTCATGATTCAAGATGACTACTCTAGCTCCAGCCATCACATAGAATTGCACATCAGAAGACAAAGGAAAGGTCCACAGGTACAAAAAGGTGATGCCCCTTTCAAGTGAGCTCCTTTTAAGCAACATTCTCTCTTGTACATGCACTGGGAAGAATTTACTTACACAGTCATTCTCTAATGAAGAGTGAGAAGTAGAAAATTTTTATTCTTTCAATACAAAAGAAATTAGAATAACTACTAAAAAAGATTACTAACAATGTCTTTATAAGACTCCTCTCTTAAGAGCCCTGGAGAAAAATTGAACAGTAATAAATGAGAGTAAAATATACACATTATAAGTATCTATGCACTTTGCCATATATAGCAGTGCAGAGAACTTTAATCTGCTTTGAACCACAAGAATCATTCTTAGGCTAATAAGGCCTGTATCAGCCAGAATCCCTCCAGGAGGCAGAAGACACGCAGTGATTTCATAGGAAAGTTTAACACAAAGAATCACTAACTATAATAGCAGATAAGAGTAATAATGTATTGGTTATTAAAAGTAAAGAGAACTATAAAGAATATAGAAGTAGCAAGTAGAGGGAGCAGCCTGAGATGGAGCGTCAGAAGGAGATAGCACTGTGGTCCTCTTAGTGCTGAAATTCAGATCTTGTCACAGTATAAACAGCTGTAGCTTTCTGGTATATTTGGACAGTAAAACTTGCTGGGAATTGTCCTCTTAAATTTCAGAAAACAGCCATACCCAGGGACATGCCACAGCTCATAAAGCACTATAAAACCACCCAAGGAGGGTCTTACTGCAGCACTAAACTTGGAAGCCACCAGAAGGCATGACTGGAAGACTTTCCTCCATTAAGTGCCAGGTGTTGCCAGCCACCAGCAGTTCAAGAGAGGAACCAGGCCAGATCCTCACTGCAGGAACCAGAAGCTGGAGAAGCAAGAGATTTAGGAACCTTTGAGAGATCTCTGAGCTAATAAAGAGGGCATCTTTCTTCACTAGAGCATCCGCTGGTGACAAAAATGGAAGCTGTCATGGCTGACAAAGAAGAAATAGAGGGATGCACTGCCTTTCCACAGAGGAGGAAAGAAGATGAATTTGAAGCTGAAAGGTAACAAACTGATATCTGATACCATTCAGTTCAGTTCAGTTGCTCACTGGTGTCCAACTCTTTGCAACCCCATGAACTACAGCACGCCAGGCCTCCTTGTCCATCACTGACTCCCGGAGTCCACCCAAACCCATGTCCATTGATTCTGTCATACCATCCAACCATCTCATCCTCTGTCGTCTGCTTCTCCTCCTGCCCTCAATCTTTCCCAGCATCAGGGTCCTTTCAAATGACTCAACTCTTCGCATCAGGTGGCCAAAGTATTGGAGTTTCAGCTTCAACATCAGTCCTACCACCCAGACTAGATGGACCTTTGTTGGCAAAGTAAGGTGTCTGCTTTTTAATATGCTGTCTAGGTTGGTCATAACTTTCCTTCCAAGAAGTAAGCGTCTTTTAATTTTAGGCCCAAAAAATAAAGGCAGCCACTGTTTCCACTGTTTCCCCATCTATTTGCCATGAAGTGATGGGAACAGATGCCATGATCTTAGTTTTCTAAATGTTGAGCTGTAAGCAAACTTTTTCACTCTCTTTCACTTTGATCAAGAGTCTCTTCAGTTTCTCTTCACTTTCTGCCATAAGGATAGTGTCATCTGCATATATGAGGTTTTTATATTTCTCCCAGCAATCTTGATTCCTGCTTGTGCTTCCTCCAGCCCAGCATTCCTCATGATGTACTCTGCATATCAGTTAAATAAGCAGGGTGACAATATACAGCCTTGATGTACTCCTTTCCCGATTTGGAATCAGTCTGTTGTTCCATGTCCAGTTCTAACTGCTGCTTCCTGACCTGCATATAAGTTTCTCAAGAGGCAGGTCAGGTGGTCTGGTATTCCCTTCTCTTTCAGAATTTTCCTTAGTTTATTGTGATCCACACAGTCAAAGGCTTTGACATAGTCAATAAAGCAGAAATAGACATTTTTCTAGAACTCTCTTCATTTTTGATGATCCAATGGATGTTGGCAATTTGATCTCTGGTTCCTCTGCCTTTTCTAAAACCAGCTTGAACAGCTGGAAGTTCATGGTTCACGTATTGCTGAAGCCTGGCTTGGAGAATTTTGAGCATTACTTTACTAGTATGTGAGATGAGTGCAATTATGTAGTAGCTTGAGCATTCTTTGGCATTGCCTTTCTTTGGGATTGGAATGAAAATGGACCATTTCCAGTCCTGTGGCCTCTGCTGAGTTTTCCAAGTTTGCTGGCATATTGAGTGCAGCACTTTCACAGCATGTTCTTTCAGGATTTGAAATAGCTCAATTGGAATTCCATCATCTCCACTAGCTTTGTTTGTAGTGATGCTTCCTAAGGCCCACTTGACTTCGCATTCCAGGATGTCTGGCTCTAGGTGAGTGATCATACCACCCTGATTATCTGGGTCATGAAAATCTTTTTGTACAATTGTCTGTGTATTCTTGCCACTTCCGAATATCTTCTGCTTCTATTAGGTCCCTACCATTTCTGTCCTTTATCAAGCCCACCTTTGCATGAAATATTTCCTTGGTATATATCTCATTTTCTCAAGGAGATCTCTAGACTTTCCCATTCTACTGTTTTCCTCTATTTCTTTGTACTGATTGCTGAGGAAGGCTTTCTTTTCTTTCCTTGGTATTCTTTGAAATTCTGCATTCAAATGTGTATATCTTTCCTTTTCCCCTTTACTTTTCACTTCTCTTCTTTTCACAGCTATTTGTAAGGCCTCCTCAGACAGCCATTTTGCTTTTTTGCATTTCTTTTTCTTAGGGATGGTCTTGATTCCCATCTCCTGTACAATGTCACAAGCCTCTGTCCTTAGTTCATCAGGCATTCTGTCCATGAGATCTAGTCCTTTAAATCTATTTCTCACCTCCACTGTATAGTCATAAGGGATTTGATTTAGGCCATACCTGAATAGTCTAGTGGTTTTCTCCACTTTCCTCAATTTCAGTCAGAATTCAGCAATAAGGAGTTCATGATCTGAGCCACAGTCAGCTCCCAGTCTTGTTTTTGCTGATTGTATAGATCTTCTCCATCTATGGCTGCAAGGAATATAATCAATCTGATTTCAGTGTCAACCATCTGATGATGTCTATGTGTAGAGTCTTCTCTTGTGTTGTTGGAAAAGGGTGTTTGTTATGACCAGTGTGTTCTCTTGGCAGAACTCTATTAGCTTGCCCTGCTTCATTCTGTACTCCAAGTCTTCATACTTTTGTATTCCAGTCCCGTATAATGAGAAGGACATCTTTTTGGGGTCTTAGTTCTAGAAGGTCTTGTAGGTCTTCATAGAACTGTTCAACTTCAGCTTCTTTAGCATTACTAGACGGAGTATAGACTTGGATTACTGTAAGGCCTAAGTAATTTCAGAGAAAGGAGCAGTTTTCCCACAAGAGATTGACCCAGACTTTCCTGTGAGTGTCCAGGAATCTCCAGGGAGGGTGTGGGTTGACAGTGTCCTTCCCTGGGCTCAGGGAGAAGAAATACAGCAGTCTTAGGAGTCCCAGGGCTTGCTGGCATAAGCCCTTTCAAAGGAGGCTATTACTGCCATTAATCCTATCATAGTTTGCCCTTAAGTGAACACAGTTCACTCATCAACAGAAAACTGGATTAAATATTTACTGGAGCATGGGCAAGCCCATCAGAACAAGACCCAGATTCCCCCATAGCCAGTCCCTCCAATCAGGAAGCTTCCACAAAACTCTTATACTTATGGATCAGAGGGCAGACAGAATAAAAACCAGAATCACAGAAAACTAACCAAACTGTTAACATGGATAAACAGCCTTATCTATCTCAGTGACTCTCCGAGCCATGCTGTGTAAGGCCACCCAAGACAGATGGGTCACAGTGGAAAGTTCTGACAAAATGTGGTCCACAGGAGAAGGGAATGACCAACCCCTTCAGTATTCTTGCATTGAGAACTAAATGAACAGTATAAAAAGGCAAAAAGACATGACAGTAAAGGTAAACTTCTCAGGTCGGTAGATGCCCAGTATGCTACTGGAGAAGAGTGGAGAAATAACTCCAGAAAGAATGAAGCGACTGAGCCAAAGTAAAAGCAATGCCAGCTGTGGATGTGACTGGTGATGGAAGTAAAGTCCAATGCTGTAAAGAGCAATATTGCATAGGAACCTAGAATGTTAGGTCCATGAATCAAGGCAAATTGGAAGTGGTCAAACAGGAGATGGCAAGACTAAATATAAACATTTTAGGAATCAGTGAACTAAAATGGACTGGAATGGGTGAATTTAATTCAGATGACCATCACATCTATTATGGTGGGCAAGAATCCCTTAGAAGAAATGGAGTAGCTCTGATAGTTGACCAAAAGCCCAAAATGCAGTACTTGGGCGTATCTCAAAAATGACAGAATGATCTATTTGTTTCCAAGGCAAACCATTAGATATCATAGTAATCCAAGTTAATGTCTCAACCACTAATGCCAAAGAGGCAAAGAAGCTGAAGTTGAATGGTTCTATGAAGATCTACAAGAGCTTCTAGAACAAGCCTCACAAAAAGATGTACTTTTCATTATAGGGGACTGGAATGCAAAAGTAGGACATCAAGAGATACATAGAGTAATAGGCAAGTCTGGCCTTGGAGTACAAAATGAAGCAGGGCAAAGTCTAACAGAGTTTTGCCAAGAAGATGCACTGGTCATAACAGCCTCTTCCAACAACACAGGTCATCACCAGATGGTTAAAACCAAAATCATATTGATTACATTCTTTGTATCTGAAGATGGAGATGCTCTATATAGTTAGCAAAACAAGGCCAGGACCTGGCTGTGGCTCACATCATGAACTCCTTAATGCCAAATCAAACTTAAATCGAAGAAAGTAGGGGAAACAACCAGACCATTCAGGTATGACCTAAATCAAATCCCCTACAATTATACAGTGGCAGAAACAAATAGATTCAAGGGATTAGATCTAATAGATAAAGTGCCTGAAGAACAATGGATAGAGGCTTGTAACATTTTATAGGAGAAGGTGATCAAAAATATCCCCAAGAAGAAGAAATGCAATAAGGCAAACTGGTTGTCTGAAGAGGCATTACAAATAGCTGAGAAAAGAAGAGAAGCAAAAGGAAAAGGAGAAAAGGAAAGATATAAGCATCTGAATGCAGAGTTCCAAAGAATAGCAAGGAGAGATAAGAAAGCCTGCCTCAGTCATCAATGCAGTCAAAGAAATAGAGAAAAACAATAGAATGGGAAAGACTAGAGATCTCTTCAAGAAAAGTAGAGATATCAAGGGAACATTTCATGAAAAGATGGGCACAATTAATGTCAGAAATGGTATGGGCCTAACAGAAGCAGAAGTGGTGGCAAGAATACATAGAATAACTATACAACAAAGGTCTTCATGATTACAATAATCACCATGGTATGATCACTCACCTAGAGCCAGACATCCTGGAATGTAAAGTCAAGTGGGATTTAGGAAGCATCACTATGAACAAAGCTAGTGGAGGTGATGGAATTCCAGTTGAGCTATTTAAAATCCTAAAAGATGATGCTGTGAAAGTGCTGCACTCAATATGCTAGCAAATTTGGAAAACTTTTCAATGGCCACAGGACTGGAAAAGGTCAGTCTTCATTTGAATCCCAAAGAAAGGCAATGCCAAGGAATGTTCAAATTACACACAACTGCATTCATCTCACATGCTAGCAAAGTAATGCTTAACATTCTTCAAGCTAGGCTTCAGTGTTACCTGAAAAAGGCAGAGGAACCAGAGATCAAACTGCCAACATACACTGGATCATAGAAAAAGTAAGAGAATTCCAGAAAAACATCTACTTTTGCTTCATTGACTCTGCCAAAGCCTTTGAATTTGTGGATTACAACAAACTGTGGAAATTTCTTCAAGGTTTGGGAATACCAGACCACCTTACCTGCCTCCTGAGAAATGAATATGCAGGTCAAGAAGCAATATTTAGAAATACACATGGAAAAGTGGACTGGTTCCAAATTAGGAAAGGAGTATGTCAAGGCTGTATATTGCCACTCTGTTTAATTAACTTGTATGCAGAATACATCATGTGAAATGCTAGGCTGGATGAAGCACAAGCTGGCATCAAGATTTCTGGGAGAAATATCAATAATGGCAGAGACACAGATGATACCACCCTAATGGCAGAAAGCAAAGAGGAACTAAAGAGCCTCTGGATGAGTAAAATGGAGAGTGAAATAGCTGGCTTAAAACTCAATATTTACAAAAAGGAAGATCGTTGCATCCAGTCCCATCATTTCGTGGCAAATAGAGGGGGAAACCATAGAAACAATGACACACTTTGTTTTCTTGGGCTACAAAATCACTGCAGATGGTGACTGCAGCCATGAAATTAAAAGATGCTTGCTCCTTGAAGAAAAGTTATGACCAACCTAGACAGCGTATTAAAAAGCAGAGACATTACTTTGCCAACAAAGGTCTAGATAGTCAAAGCTATGGTTTTTCCAGTAGTCATGAATGGCTGTGAGAGTTGGACTATTAAGAAAGCTGAGTGCCGAAGAATTGATGCTTTTGACCTGTGGTGTTGAAGAAGACTCTTGAGTCCCTTGGACTGCAAGAAGATCAAACCAGTCTATCCTAAAGGAAGTCAGTCCTGCCTGAATATTCATTGAAAGGACTGATGCTGACCTAAGCTCCAATACTTTGGCCACCTGATGCCAAGAACTGTCTCATTGGAAAAGACCCAGATGCTAAGAAAGACTAAAGGCAGGAGGAGAAGGAGACAATAAAGGATGAGATGGTTGGATGGCATCACCAACTAGATGGACATGAGTTTGAGCAAGCTCCGGGAGTTGGTGATGGACATGGAAGCCTGGTATGCTGCGGTCCATGAGGTCACAAAGAATTAGACACAACTAAGCAACTGAACTGAATTGACAAGGCCTAAGAAATTTCAGAGAAAGTGAGTGACTCAGAGAGTGAGTCTTCTGTCTTTTCATCCATACCTGAATTTTAGCACATAGCAATATAAACTGAAAAGACTGACCCAACATAAACCTGCTTTAGAAAAGAGCCGGGGAGACAGCCATACAAGAAAACATTTTCCTCTAATGTTTACTCATAAATTTGCAAATAGTAGTTATTCCATGGAAAATGAAAAAAATAGCAAAGAGACAATACACACACACGTGCTGAACTTTTCCCTTACAAACACACCTTCATCTACAAATTTAGATCCGTTAACACTGTAGAATCTGACCAATAATGTTACCACACCTTATTTGAGATGATATGACAAAATAGAAGAAATACTTCCCAATAAAACCAACTGCTTCCAAAAATACCTCAGCTGCAATTCCCTTCTTCCTTTCCTAGTTTGGTTTACCAATGAATTAAAAATAAATAAGACTGACACTAAATTTTACATTTCTGTCTTATCAGAATTCAAAATATTTAGATAGGGTCCTAATCAATTTCTGCTCCCTAAAATGCAAAATTATAAACTTTAATCTGTAAGGAAAAATCAAAATAAAATATTTTCTCAGGTATGAAAATATTTCTTTGTTCAAAACTAAAAGGAAAAATCTTCAGAATCAGGTCAAATAACTTTCTATAACATAGAACCAGGGAAATTAAAAAAAAAAAACACAATATATAAGATAAAATTTACTTTTTCCTCATTAGGGAATATTAATTAATGGTGGAGGAAATTTAGTACTCAAAATGAAAATATAATTTTATCTCTATTTCTTAATAACTATAGCTAACATTTTAGAGACTAGTTATATTTTCTATCTGTATGTTCATAAATATATAGATTTTCAAATAAATTCATACTGTGTTTCTAGTTTCATACCCTTTAACCTACTAATCTATTACAGCCTCTAATAGAATTATAGCTTAAGAGTATTTATAATTCATTTTCTTTATCACACAAATAGAACATTGCACCAAGGTCAGCAATATTAATATCAATCTTGATATAATCTTGACCTTTTAGCTAAGAACAAACATAATGTCAGAGAAAATAAGAAAGCATTTATTTTTAAAAAGTATCACAAGGCCAAAGTATTTTCTGGATTGACTGATAAATATTTCAATTCATAATAAAAAATATTGATGTACTAAAATAACATCCACTTATATGAATGCTTTCCAAAGAGTGACACCCAGCCCTAGGGCTCCTCTGAGACAAGCAGTCACAGGCATCTGGGGCAGCCTGCCATCCAGTCCAAGGAGCTCAGTTTTCCCAGAAGACAGAGGCGTCTCTACAGTTCATGGTTCCATTCACACTGCCACTGAAGCAATGGAGGAGGACATTTGCCAGCATGGATTCAGACTATATGGGCCTAGGTTCTGGTCTACCTCCCACCCATTAACACCATGCAGTGGTCTCTCTCAATGTCTCTAAGTCTCTGATTTCTCCACTGTAAAAAGATGTGTAATAATCCCAATTCCTACCAACCAGAAAAACTGAGAAAAATAATCAATAAAAAGCAGTTAGTACAGAGTTGCTGCTGCTGCTGCTGCTGCTGCTGCTAAGTCACTTCAGTCATGTCCGACTCTGTGCAGTCCCATAGCTGGCAGCCCACTAGGCTCCCCTATCCTGGGATTCTCCAAGCAAGAACACTGGAGTGGTTGGAATATAATAAACTTTGAATGCATGATATAATCTGAGTGTACGCCCAGAGCTCTACACAGTATGCCAGTGATCTCATTAACTTTTTCAAACACTAACAAATATTGAATTTCTTTATGTTCAAATAGTGACTACATGTCGATCTGGAAGAAAATGCTTTAAACTATTAATATCATAAAAAATAATTGACACTCTTTCTAAAAGGCCTTTAACATGTTATTTCACAAAACAAATGGTAAAAATAATAGGGTAAAGCAACAGAAAGATAAATGTCACTCTTACAGGTATTATACAATATATTGCCAAATTTTGAACAACAGATTCTGGAGATTTCTTTAGATACTTACACTTTATATGCTCCTTTTTTTCTTTCAGGTATGTATGAGTTTTACAACAAAAATCAATTTACATCCTTTGATGAAATTTAAAAATATATTTTATTCTTTTCAACTGAAACTTCTCAGTGATTCTTAACATTGTCACCAGGTTAAACTAGAATTGACAATGATGCTGAACCATGGCTTGTTTTTCAGCTATTCAGCCCTGAATCCAATTTTTTTTAAATAAGTAGTTCTATTCTTCTACCAAATAAAAATATTTTTAGTATGTATTTTATGTAAAAGTGTTATTGTTGATATTTTATTGTTATAAATTTGTATCACTGTTTTGTTTCCATTGCATTTATTTTTACTGTTCATATTCTGAGAGATGGTGATGCCAAGTAATTATACAGTTATGACAGTGTAACAAAATTCCCTTTTAAATATATGTATTTTTATTTGTACAGTGAGTTGTTTTAAAGAAAAGAAGTCATCAGTTGTATAATAATATAATAACAATTGGCAATCCATTCCAATATTAATGCCTGGAAAATCCTATGGGGCCTGGCAGGCTATAGGCCGTGGGGTTATAAAGTGTCAGACACGACTTAGCAACTAAAACAATAACAACAATCACAATAGAATAAAACTAAGCAATAGTATGAGTACTACTATGATTCTATTATTAATATAGCAATATTAATGTAATAATGAATCAATATAATAAATATATTGGAGAAAACTACTAAATTTGGAAGAAACGAAAATACATGATGCAAAAAAGAATAGATGTGATTTTAAAATGTAAAAACTTTGAATAACTGCCAAGTCACCTCTAGCAAAAAGGTAACTAGTAATATACTATTAGATGTGTGTGTTAGTCACTGAGTTGTGTCTGATTCTATGTGATGCCAGGGACTGTAGCCCACCAGGTGCCTCTGTCCATGGGATTTTCCAGGCAAGAATACTGGAGAGGATTGCCATGCCCACCTCCAGGGGGTCTTTCCAACTCAGGAATCAAACCCAGGTCTCCTGCATTGTATGCGGACTCTTTAGCATCTGAGCCACAAGGGAAGCCTCCTTTACTATCTACTTTATTTCATAAATGAAAAGGTTTAATGTTAGAAAAACAGATTATGTTTATCTGCCTCAGCAATTGGTCAAAAGCTAAAAATACAATTTAGCAATGTAGAAAAGTGACTCAAAAATAAATTTTAACTGTCACATATTTAAAAGAAAACTTATTTTATTGAAAATAGCAAAGTATCTGTATTGTATAGTTAACATGTATCTTAATACTAAAAAACTATCGTATCTAAGTCAAACACATGTCTGGGGCATGTCTAATCACTAATATTAAGTGGGAGATCCAACCATTAAAACAAATGACAAATACATCAGTTGTCCAGGGTAACAATCAGTAAGACTGAGCACATGGGGAAACTACTCTTTCTCAACACCCCTATTTTCTAGAGATGTCAGGAAAAAATATTTAAATGCATGAATAAATAAGTGCATAATACTGCAGAAGAACAGGGGAAATGGAATGGTGAAGATAGTAGAAACCTGAAGTGCTTAGACAAGAAATACTGATCTATAAAAGTAG
Source organism: Nanger dama (assembly GCA_917880005.1). Taxonomy (NCBI): domain Eukaryota; kingdom Metazoa; phylum Chordata; class Mammalia; order Artiodactyla; family Bovidae; genus Nanger; species Nanger dama. The sequence continues at coordinate 11,252,394 of CAKJTW010000054.1, read as the reverse complement.
AAAAATGTCAATAAACCAGATAAATATCTAATATCTAATCTCATAAGTAATTAAAACATCCAAAATGAAACATCAACAACATGCCCTTTCAATAACTAAATTTCAGAGCTTATATCAAGAAGCTGTTCTGCAAGGCGAGTGCAATGATGCATACCCTCACACAGGGCATATTTGAGTACAAATTGTCACAAGTGAGATGGAAACTAAATTACCAATATGTGCTCAAAGTTTTCACATTTTGTAATGGGAATATAATAAGTTGAGGGTCATCAAGTTAGTGAAACCAATATTAAAATCTTTCAAAGTGTATAACTATTGAATGAGAAATTCTGTATTTCCTATATGATGATATAAACTATGATTATAATAAGAATGCAATAAATTATGAGCAGAAGAGTTAGCTTCAAGGATTTCATCACAAAATTGCTTATAGAGTATAATGTTTCAGAAAGAAACTATATGTCCAGAACGAGGAGATTGCTGAATTAAATCATGCTTTATTACTTCTATGATTGGTACTACCACTAACACCAACAATGATACATTGTATTGAAATGATACATATATTGTACTATTGTAAATCATAGTATTTGCTAAGCATTCATGTAAATCAGGCAATATTCTAAGTCCCTTTTATGCATTATGTCATCTTATCCTTAAGAAACTCTATGAAGTTTTATTAGGATTGTTTTTATTCCTATATATACACAGAAAGAGGCTTCACAGGTTGCATTTGTGGTAAGGAACCTGCCTGCCAATACAGGAGATGTAATACACAAGGGTTTGATCCCTGGGTCGGGAAGATCCCCTGGAGGAAAACATGGCAACCCACTCCAATATTCTTGCTGGAGAATCTCATGGACAGAGCAACCTGATGGGCTATTGTCCATAGGGTTACAAAGGGTTGGACATCACTGAAGCAACTTAGTACACACACACACACATACACGTAAAGGAAACAACAGTTCTTTGAACTCATCAGTATTTTTAGCCAGTACATGGAACACTCCCCTAGTACCTGCCATCTGCCTTACTGGGCTTCTTAAACATTAGGTCTCCCAAAGCCATGACTGTTTTCTCTTCACAGATTCTTTTCAAATTTTTAATTTATATGGAGTATAGTTGATTAACAATCTTGTGATCGCTTTAGGTGTACAGCAAAGTGATTCACTTACATACCTCTTTATGTGTCTAAGTACATTACCTACCCAATGAATGTGTGAAGAAGAGAAGAATCAAGGACAAAAAGCAAAAATGAGAGAGAGAGAGAGAAAGGACAGAGAGTACAAGTGAAAGAAAAGAAAGGACAAAGAAAGAAAAAAAGAGAGAGGGGGTAGGGAGAGCAGAAGTGAGAGAAAAGTGAGAGCAGAAGTGAGAGAAAAAAAGTGAGATTAAAACACAAATATGCAGATTATGGAAATTATGCTTTAATAATCACAAAAAGAAGCAAATAGTTTCTCGCCATTCTAATTAGAAGCAGAGGCATAACAACTTTTAATCTGCCAATAAATACAATAATAATGTTTAGCAGCACAACTGTAATTTTATAATACAACTTATGCAAACTCAGTAAAGAAATAATTCGACATTAGAGGAATAGGTTAATTTGAGGAAACAATGGTTCTACAGGTGCTTCAGTTTATGGTGTAATCTTTTGAGAATCATGGAATTTTATATTTGTGTGTGTATGTAGTTACTATTTAATAGAGGGGAACTAAAATATAGAAATACATGCTTACAATTAAACAAATAGGGAAGTTTAATTATAACATTAAAAATTGTTAAGGCTAGAGAGACTATGGTATGGAGAAAGATCTCCTTGAATATATCTTGATTTGGCCTCTAATTATGTAAAAATATTTTAGAGAATAATGATATTTTAAAGACATATAGGATGTTAGCAATTTATCTAGTCCAACTCTCTCTTTAATGCTCATATAAGTTATTAGTCCTTAGCTACATGGACAATGAATTAGGACATTAATCTATTCCAATCTACTATTATTCCCAATACATTCCTCTACCTCAATGATTATTCTCTAAGTTATAAGTTTTAATGACTCTAGAAATAGGCATCTCTCATAGATAATTATTGTTCACCATTTGCCTAAAATCCAAAGGGATATCTTCCACCCCTTGAGTAATTAAAAATGACAATAAAATTGTTTATTTTATGATTTGTTTAGAATATTCCAAACACATTCTTTGAATAGAAAAATGTTTGTTTATAAACATAAAATTTGAAATAAAATAATCATTTTCATCATGGTCTCTAGGAAAATATATTTCTATTTTACTAAAGTTCCCAAGGATATAAACTGCTACCCATCAGATTTTAGCGGATACATAATATTATTCTCCATCACATGTGATTGGCACAGTTATGCACTATAATAAAATCCATCACTGTGGCAATTTTTTTGACAGTTTTATTTAAAAATTTTTCTGAAACCAATTAAAACTTGATTTCCCTCTCTCCATCACCATTACACTCCTCTATGTTATTTCTTTATAGCATTTTAGTTAACTGAGCACTCTCTGTTAATTTTTTTCTTTTCCTAGCAGTAGTAATTTGACAACACAAAGCAATTAAAAACCTGGGAACAATTCTTTCTGTAAACCACTCCCTGCCTTCTATTAGTCAGTGCTTGGGCTAATGTGACAGGTATGTCACTATGGAACTGACGTGTCATGTCCACTGCATCAGTGTCTCACTTAGTTGTTGGATAAATTTTAAGGATTAAATATGAGGGGAAATTCTCTATTACTGGAAATGACATAAAGAAAAGTGTCATAGTATTTGACAATAAACATGAAAAATCTTATATTGTCAATAGGTCTATGTTTAGAAATTCAAAAACCTAAGCTAAAAATAAAAACAGAAAGAGATGGTTGGGAAAGAAAAGCAAAGAGACCGCTAATTATCTTGGCAAACTACATTTTAAGAGTGCTATCAAGAGTAGATATCAGTAGAATCAATGTGATTTAGATGGTTCTCTTTACAGTATTTAATTTTTGTTGCTTAAATGTATAGCTTTTAAAAATATGTTGAAACATAAATTTAAGGTTTTGGGTGAGACATCTTAAATTATCTCAGTATTCAGATAACATTACTTTCTTGTGAATTATAAATTAATAATATCTGTTGATTAAGAAGGCTGCAAAATACCTAACAGTGCTTAAATGCAGTATTTTGGTTTTGTTTCTGTTGAACTATTTCCCTCTAAATGTGGTTTCTCAGCTACAAAATAATAGGGTTCAGCTATTTGGTCTGCCCTTGTAGTTCAGCAGGCAGCATGTCAGTCTCATAATCTTAAGGTCCTGAGTTCAGAGGGCAGATCATTCTTTTTGGGATTCCCTGGTGGCTTAGACAGTAAAGAGTCTGCCTGCAATGTGGGAGACCTGGGTTTGATCCCTGGGTTGGGAAGATCCCCCAGAGAAAGAAATGGCAACCCACTCCAGTATTCTTGCCTGGAAAATCCCATGGATGGAGGACACTGGCAGGCTACAGTCCATGGTGTCACAAAGAGTCGGACACAACTGAGTGACTTCACTTTTTCATTTGGTCTTAGCCTATAACATAATGTCTCTTATACAGACTCAATTATCTGATTTTAAGATTACTAAAGAAATAACACTAGAAAGTAAACAATCTTTTTCTAGAAATTTGTATTTTAAGATTTGGTGCCTACCTAAACCTAAAATGATTTTATATAATGCACCATTTAGGAAATATGTTTTATTTATCAAATAAAAAGTCACTAAGTAACCACTATGTGCAATGCACAGACCTCAAAACAATACTAACAAAGACCAGAGTTCAGACTCCACATGAAGCTTTCCCAGTCTTTTCCTTTCAGTTTCTATCAAATATTTCCCATTGCTTCCATTTGCATGACCATCCTGAAGTAGACCCACATTATGAAAAACATTAATTGCTCAGGTAGCATTTTGATCAAACTATATTGCTTATATAATTCCCCTGGTAAATGAAATTTCTTTTAGAATAATTGCTTAAGGAAAATCTGAAATTTAAAGAAATGAGGTTATTCAGCTCTCTAGAAAAACTGCATTTAAATTTTTTCTAATAATTAGTTTTATAATACAGCAAAAACTCTTTTGTAAAAGACACATAAGAGTCTCAAACTGATTGAACTCTGTGTAAAACTGCATAGTGAAAGAAAACCAGTATTTTTTTTTTAATCTGTCTTAAAAGTAGACTGTTTAAGTGAGGTTGCTTGTGTGTGATGTTTAAAAGGTTAAAAAAGAAGCCAAACTGAAATGATTAGAAACTTAGTATTTATACTTACAGACAAAAAGCCACCCAATCTTCTTTTATAGTAAAGATCATTGTTATGCCAGAAAGAACAAAATAAACTCCTTCTCATTTCAGGTAACTGTTTGATATGAATTCCTTTTATACAGAATTAGTTTGAAATTTCATTTATATACATCATGATTTTTTTAAGTTTTATAAGCTCTTTTACTATCAGTGAAAAGATGAAGGAATTTCCACTCATTAACATATTATGACATTGATATTCTTTGATTTACATTTCAAAACTGTATTTAATTTCTATCAACCAAATGTAGATTTCAAAGGTCGGATTTCTCTACAAATAAACTTCTTACTGAAATTAATCAACCCATTTCTTCTTTTTTTTTTTTTTTTGGTTCTTCCTGTAGTTTTTTTCACTTCTTTTTTATTTTTTAAATTTTTATTTTTCTTTTATTTTACTTTACAATACTGTATTGGTTTTGCCATACATAGATATGAATCCACCACTGGTGTGGATGAGTTCCCAATACTGAACAGCCTCCCCCACCTCCCACCCCATATCATCTCTCTGGATCATCCCTGTGCACCAGCCCCAAGCATCCTGTATCCTGTATCAAAAATAGACTGGCAATTCGTTTCTTACATGATAGTATACATGTTTCAATGCCATTCTCCCACATCATTCCACCCTCTCCCTCTCCCTAAGAGGCCAAAAGTACATTCCACACATCTGTGTCTCTTTTGCTGTCTCACATACAGGGTTATCATTACCATCTTTCTAAATTCCATATATATGTGTTAGTATACAGTATTGGTGTTTTTCTTTCTGGCTTACTTCACTCTGTATAACCGGCTCCAGTTTCATCCACCTCATTAGAACTGATTCAAATAAATTCTTTATAATGGCTGAGTAATAGTCCATTGTGTATATGTACCACAGCTTTCTTATCCATTCATCTTCTGATAGACATCTAGGTTGTTTCCATGTCATGGCTATCATAAACAGTGCTGCAATGAACATTGGGGTACATGTGTCTCCTTCAATTCTGGTTTCCTTAGTGTGTATGCCCAGCAGTGGGATTGCTGTGTCATAAGGCAGTTCTATTTGCAATTATTTAAGGAATCTCCACACCGTTTTCCATAGTGGTTGTACTAGCTTGCATTCCCACCAACAGTGTAAGGGGTTCCCTTTTCTCCACACCCTCTCCATCATTTATTGCTTGTAGACTTTTGGATCACAGACATTCTGACTAGTGTGAAATGGTACCTGATTGTGGTCTTGATTTGCATTTCTCTGATAATGAGTGATGTTGAGCATCTTTTCATGTGTTTGTTAGCCATTTGTATGTCTTCTTTTGAGAAATGTCTATCTAGTTCTTTGGCCCATTTTTTGATTGGGTCGTTTATTTTTCTGTAATTGAGCTGCATAAGTTGCTTGCATATTTTTTAGATTAGTTGTTTGTCAGTTGCTTCATTTGCTATTGTTTTCTCCCATTCAGAAGGCTGTCTTTTCACCTTGCTTATAGTTTCCTTTGTCGTGCAGAAGCTTTTCACTTTAATTAGATCCCATTTGTTTATTATTGCTTTTAAGTCCAATATTCTGGGAGGTGGATCATAGAGGATCCTGCTGTGATTTATGTCGGAGAGTGTTTTACCTATGTTCTCCTCTAGGAGTTTTATAGTTTCTGGTCTTACATTTAGATCTTTAATCCATTTTGAGTTTATTTTTGTGTGTGGTGTTAGAAAGTGATCTAGTTTCATTCTTTTACAAGTGGTTGACCAGTTTTCCCAGAACCACTTGTTAAAGAGATTGTCTTTACTCCACTGTATATTCTTGTCTCTTTTGTCAAAGATAAGGTGTCCATAGGTGTGTGGGTTAATCTCAGGGCTTTCTATTTTGTTCCATTGATCTATATTTCTGTCTTTGTGCCAGTACCATACTGTCTTGATGACTGTGGCTTTGTAGTAGAGCCTGAAATAAGGCAGGTTGATTCCTCCAGTTCCATTCTTCTTTCTCAAGATTGCTTTGGCTATTCAAGGTTTTTGTATTTCCATACAGATCTTGAAATTATGTGTTCTAGTTCTGAAAAATACCGCTGGTACCTTGATAGGGATTGCATTGAATCTGTAGATTGCTTTGGGTAGTATACTCATTTTCACTATATTGATTCTTCTGATCCATGAACATGGTATATTTCTCCATCTCTTAATGTCCTCTTTGATTTCTTTCATCAGTGTTTTATAGTTTTTGATATATAGGTCTTTAGCTTCTTTAGGTAGATATATTCCTAAGTATTTTATTCTCTTTGTTGCAATGGTGAATGGAATTGTTTCCTTAATTTCTTTTTCTACTTTCTCATTATTAGTGTATAGGAATGCAAGGGATTTCTGTGTGTTGATTTTATATCCTGCAACTTTACTATATTCATTGATTAGCTCTAATATTTTTCTGGTGGAGTCTTTCGGGTTTTCTATATAGAGGATCATGTCATCTGCAAACAGTGAGAGTTTTACTTCTTTTTTCCAATTTGTATTCCTTTTATTTCGTTTTCTGCTCTGATTGCTGTGGCCAAAACTTCCAGAACTATGTTGAATAGTAGTGGTGAAAGTGGGCACCTTCTTCTTATTCCTGACTTTAGGGGAAATGCTTTAAATTTTTCACCATTGAGGATAAGGTTTGCTGTGGGTTGCTGTTAAATATCTACTGAAAGTTTGCCATATTCCTATCACTATTACAGAGACGGGGGTATGGCTGTGATTGAAAAAAATTCACCATATCATGAAGCATTCATTCTGCATGGTAAAGCACACAAAAAGCAAAAAACACAGGTAATATATCAGTTAGTAATAAGCACACACACAAAAAGAGAGACAGTATGGAGATACTCTTTCTCTATTAGAAAGGGTGACAGTCATTCCCTCAGAGGGAATTTCAACAAAAACTTCATTGAAATGAGAGATTAGTCTATTCAAATATTTAGAGAGAAAATGTAGACAAAGGCAAAAAGCCAAGGCAAAGGTCATAATGTGAAGCCTCTTTATGCTGAAAGTTCCCACTCTAGGAATTTAATTGGTAAAACTGTTTAGTTTGGTGGAAAATTGTTTAATTAAATATCTGTAGAAGTAGATATAAACAAAAATTGACTTTGTTTACCTGCTAAAATATTTCATCTGAAAAGGTAATCGACAATAGTAAGTAAAGTGGTTCAGTAGTGTCCGACTCTTTGCAACCCCATGGACTGTAGCCCACCAGGATTCTACATCCATGGGATTTTCCAGGCAAGAGTACTGGAGTGGGTTGCCATTCCCTTCTCCAGGGGATCTTCCTGATCCGGGGATCTTCCTGACCCAGGGATCAAACCCATGTCTCCTGCATTGTAGGCAGCCGCTTTACCATCTGAGCCACCAGGAAAGTCAATTGACAGTAGTCTTTAATAAATAATTTTAATGTTAAATTATAACATACATTTCTAACACAATCATGTTTGCTTTGGAATGTAAGGTCTGTGAGCGCAAAGATTTTGTTATCTGTGTTGTTGACAAAACTTGTAGTGTTTTAAATGCTATTACTTTGGAAATGATCAAAAAATATACAATGTAAATTAAGAAACCATTGTGTATTATTTTTCACAAAATATTTATCTTCATATAAATACTGTGTCAGTATAGATTTTCCTAATTTCTTTTGATAGCATTCATTACCATAATAGACTATTCAATTGCCTAGTCAACTTATTGGTAAGTATAGATATATTATCTGTATCAAAAGATGCATTCCACTGAATCAACTGATATAATGTTAATATCTGAGATTTTTCATCCTAATGAAAGTTTGAGGAAAAAATTCAATAATTATTGATTAAATGTGACTCTTTTTGCATTTCCAATAAACTGCCAAATTGAAAAAAAAAATTATCCTAATTTTCTCATTCTACATGTCACAAGTACACCCAAACTGCCATACAGTCTTAAGGAAAAGATCTGGTATAAAAAGCCAAATAAGCTGAAATAATGAAGTCATGTCATCAGTAAGATTTGTTTGCATTTATAAGTTGTGTTTAATTGTGACATACATGTTCTTCCACGTTTTGTAGATGAGACATATTACCTCTCTTCATCTCAACTTTAACTACCTGACTGTAACTGTATATTTCTCAGCAGAATCAGAACTGTTTATTTCCTCAGGAGGATTTATAATGGTAACAGTAATTTAACATACAGCTTTTGGTTCCTAGATCACAGACATGCCCATAGCACAGGTTTGGACCACCAAGCAATAGTACTAGTAATGATAATTTAATAATTCCTGATTTATTTTCTCTTTTAATATGGAGCTCTTATTAAATACAATTAGTTGTAAACTGTCATTCCCCATTTCTTCTGGAAGAATCATAGTCAATATTGCTTCTGGAGAATGGCCCTAATCATTAGCAGTAAAGCTTTAAACAACACATGACTGTTGTAGGCAGACTGAAAAATTCATAGCACCTGAGAACTCATCACTTAGAGGAATTGCACATAAAGATAGGTTGGTATTCCAAACAGGTAGTACAAAGTCTTTTTCTCCTTATGCACTGTACCAGGTCACAAATGAGTAAAGGTAGTAGAAACAGCTGGAAGCAGCAATTATAGGGATAGGAACCATTTTAAGGATATACATCTTATATACTGTTTTAATATTTGCTTAATCTTCACAACAACTCTACATGTAGATGTTATTATTATCTCTGTTTTACCGATGCCAGAAGTAAAGCAGAGAGAGATGAGGTAGCTTGCTCAGGCTGTCCAGAAAAAGAGAGAGGAAATTTTTTTAAAAAGTAAAGATAAAGCATCTAACTCATACACCCACTGTAACAGAAAGGACACTGAGATAAAGATTCTCAGAGGACTATAGAGTATAATGCAACAGGTCCCAGGGACTTGAAAATTTTTAAAAATTAAGAACATACAACTTTACTGGGACTTCCTTGTTGAGAAAATGCTAAAAGAGTTTAGTTTTATTGAAAGTAAGTTAAATAAATAAAAATCACTGACCATTTACTGAGTAGTAGGTTGTAAGCACTGTCTAAAATAACGAGTTTATAAATATTATAAAGACTTTATAAAGATTATGACATTTACATCATGAATATTCACATTGTTGAAGAGTTTTAAATCCCATGGTAAAGAAGCATATAAGAAAATAATTATAACTCAACATGACAATTGCTCTGATCAGTTCAGTTCAGTTGAGTTGCTCAGTCATATCCAACTCTTCGTGACCCCATGAATTGCAGCACGCCAGGCCTCCCTGTCCATCACCAACTCCACGAGTTCACTCAGACTCATGTTCATCGAGTCAGTGATACCATCCAGCCATCTCACCCTCTGTCATCCCTTTCTCCTCCTGCCCCCAGGACTTCCTAGCATCAGAGTCTTTTCCAATGAGTTAACTCTTCACATGAGGTGGCCAAAGTACTGGAGTTTCAGCTTTAGCATCAGTCCTTCCAAAGAAATCCCAGGGCTGATCTCCTTCAGAATGGACTGGTTGGATCTCCTTGCAGTCCAAGGGACTCTCAAGAGTCTTCTCCAACACCACAGTTCAAAACCATCAATTCTTCGGCGCTCAGCCTTCTTCACAGTCCAACTCTCACACCCATACATGACCACAGGAAAAACCATAGCCTTGACTAGACGGACCTTAGTCGGCAAAGTAATGTCTTTACTTTTGAATATGCTATCTAGGTTGGTCATAACTTTTCTTCCAAGGACTAAGCATCTTTTAATTTCATGGCTGCAGTCACAAAAAGCATAAGAGGAGCAGAAGGAAGAATAATCCAATATACCTTTCCTATGAAGGAAAAACATTTAGAGCTATTCGCTTCAGCATAAACTTTGCATGTGAGCAATGGTGGAAGGTATTGCAGGCTGAAAGGACATTGTGGGGATGGGCAACAGGGAATTAAAAGGCATATTCAAAGAGTTTTAGATATATCCTAGTATCATTCAGGACTTACCCTAAACTTGGGAAGTTATGGAAGATTTTGCTGAATAGATAACATGCAATGCAATTTAAGTTACAGAGAGGCATTAATAAATTCTGTACCTGACAGTCTGGAGTCAGAAAATAATGAGCCCATATTATTTAATATTAAAAAACTGCAACATCTATCCACTTTTATTCAATCCAGCTGATTCAATGATGGGAAAAAAAACAGAAAGTGCAAAATTTTAATTAAAATCTGTTAAGGAACAAACTTCAAGTGGAAAAGAAAATAATGATGCAAATGTGGTGTGGAGAAAAGCCTCTGAAATATATAAGCATTTACATCCTGAATTTCTACACCATCTATTATTTTTCTATTTTTGGCACAAAAGATCAAATTGTACATACATTGAATCTCACTTGACTGTCTTCTATATCTACTTTTTGTCTCATCTCCTTTAAAGAACACCTTTATTAATTTCTTTCAATTCTATCATTTATTTTTGTTACTGATTTTATGGAATCTATCTCCTTTGTGCCCCTTGTAATTTAGTCTTCATTCCTCAAAAGATGTTGTCTTTTTCTTCTATTTATTTCCTAAGCTCTGCGTGTTTCTGTTTACCATCTTACAATTTGGCCACATTGAATAAGAATTTTTGTATATGTGTTTTCTGGTCTTACTTCATAGGAATAATTGCACCTCAATATTTTACATTCATTTTATAATGTCTCTACTTTGTGGCAATATCTTTTTAATGAATTTTGCTAGTTTCCAAACCCTCTTCTAAATTCTCATAACAATTTTTTTTTAGCTGTTTCTGGATGGTTTCTTCTAATCTCTGCTTTGTTTTTGTGTAAATATGTATATGTATAGTTGTGCTATATGTTTCTGTCTTCTCTTTATTGAATATATGTTCTTTAAGGGTATGTATTAATTTATTTCTCTAATATTTATGTCACATGTAGGCTATTCAATATATATTTTTTAATTGTTTCAAAAAAAAGTCAATGTGTTTTTGACTCTACTACATATTCAGCTGCACACAAGTCATTGAGGATACAAAGACATAAAAATTACAGGGTAAGTTTTGAGTAACAGTATATTTGAAGAAATAAGAATAAACACAAAATTGTTATGACTATTTTAATAAAGTTAGAATAATAAGGATAGACAATGCATGGGATTTATGGAACCATATTTGTAAATAATTCTATTTTTTAAAACACAATACTAAACATTATAATATATATCCTAGAAAAATATTTTACGTGGTGAAAGCTGAAAAATCTACTTGCTTCTGTAGCTTCTAACTGCCTTTTTTTTCTCTCTTCTTTAATATGGTATAAAGTGAACACTTTACAAAAAGACATCACATATAAATGTCACTACTATGTAAGAGGTTAAGACAGTATACCAGACTGAATAACCACATTTATATATTATGACAATGAGTTCAGGTCATTTCATAACATTTTTGTATTACTGGACATTTCTGAAGCACTGCTTTGAGAGACTGGCAGGGAAATTAATGTCCTTAAGCAATTTACCTGAATGTTTGATAGTGAAATGTCATGAGAGTCAAGCTTCAGTGTATCTCAAAGCTTTGATATCATTCTAGAGAGGAAGCTATGGTGTCAGGTGAGTGGCTAATTGAATGTCCACTTTCTTCAACAGATCCTTTATTATGGAAAGGAAAGAATACCACTAAGTGAAATTTGGACAGCTTTAAAAGTACAATAAAGAAAAATGGACAATTTTAAACTTTCAACTGCTACTGCTAAGTCACTTCAGTCGTGTCTGACTCTGTGTGACCCCATAGACAGCAGCCCACCAGGCTCCCTTGTCCCCGGGATTCTCCAGGCAAAAACACTAGAGTGGGTTGCCATTTCCTTCTCCATTAAACTTTAAAACTTCTATGGAATTAAAGCTAAAATAAAACGATGAGGTCTTCTTACCATGAACTAATGTATGATTATTCAATTAGAGATGCAAGAGAGCTATGATTATAGGATTCATCTCTGAAATGCATACTCTCCTTCAGATGAAAGTGAACTAAACTACAGGTAGACATCATGGTCTCAAAACTTGTTTCACATCAGTTTGGTACCACCTTGTATCACCATGAAATGTTCAATTCAGTTCAGTCGCTCAGTCGTGTCCAGCTCTTTGCAACCCCATGAATCGCAGCACGCCAGGCCTCCCTTCCATCACCAACTCCTGGAGTTCACTCAGACTCACATCCATTGAGTCAGTGATGCCATCCAGCCATCTCATCCTCTGTCATCCCCTTCTCCTCCTGCCCCCAATCCCTCCCAGCATCAGAGTCTTTTCCAATGAGTTGTTCAATAGGATGCTATTAAATGAGTTCATGTCATTAATACTTTATACGGTTACATTTTTTTTCAGTATGTACTGAAATACACAAATTTCATTCTCAAGTAGAAGTATTACCAGTTGGCTTAGACACTTTGATTGATAAAACTTTATGAAATGTGTTGAATCTCATTTGATGGGTCTGCTGATGACAGTTAACAGCATCACTTGTTCTCAAAATAATCTAGATAAAACAACCACTTATGTTTTGAACAAAAAAACCATGGTTTAAAGGTCTCTATTTCCTGTTTATCTCTCCCTTCCCTCTATTCCTTCCTCCCTCAGAAAGTGATAGTCTATTTTAATTACGTGTGTGTGTGTGTGTGTGTGTGGAGTGCATATATTCAGTTGCTCAGTCATGTCTGACTTTTGCTTCTCCATGGAAGCAAAACAGGCTAACAGGCTAACAGGAGCCTAACAGGCTCCTCTGTCCATGGAATTTTCCAGGTTAAGTATGTTGGAACAGGTTTCCATTTCCTACTCCAGGGATCTTCCCTACCCAGGATCAAACCTGCATCACTTATGTCTTCTACTAGCTTATGATTATTCAAGTAACAGAGCTATAGCAAAATGGAAAGGCCATAGATGCTATGGTTTCAGTTTCCTTGTTTACTGCCTAGATAACCCTCTATTCTGTAAAGAATCCTAGAATGCCACCTGTGCAATGCAGGGAAAAGGTTGTCTTTTTCTTAACCAGATACTGTAAAACCTAGCTCTTACTAGAACAAACAAACAAACAAAAAAATGCTATTTTCAATCAAATAATTAAAACAAAAATTAACTAAAATTAGATATAAGACAAAACCAATAAAGAAATATTAGAAGACAAATAATACATTAGAAATATTTACAACACAAGTTACACACAGAATTATAAAAGACAGAATGTGCTTTTTAAAAATTGATAAGAAAATGCCCCCCACACAAGAGCAAAACAATAAGCAAAATATACAACTCAGCAATTCACATCAGAGAAGATTCCAGTGACCAACAAGCATTTAAAATCATGCTTAAATCCAATAACAGGAAATACAAATTATTAAATTAAAAATGATTGATAACTTTTTAACCAGATTGGAAACATTTAAAAAGAACTGACTTTTGAGTTTATATAGGGAAACGTACTTTTATATAGTGTTGGCAGAACTGTAATTTGTTACATTTTAAAACAAAATCTGCCAGTATCTATGAAAAAAATTACACATTTCTGTAGACCAGTAAAACCACTGTGAGAACCTATCACATAAATAAAACTATATATACTGACCTCTGCTCAGACATGATAGAGAAACAGAGACTGGATTTAATTTCTTTTTTTTTTTCACCATTACACACACATATATATACACACATACACACAAATCTATCAAAAACAATAAAATAACCCACATTAAACAACCTTCTTCAAAGCACCAGACATGACACAATAAAGGACAATGATCCCTGAGAGAAAATAAAACAAGATAAACCCAATTATTAATTATTTTCACAGCTTATTGCCTTGAGAAAATGCCCAAGACAGTGCAAGGAGCTGGAATCCAGTCACACTCCGTGATGGAAAATGATAGAGCTGAGTATCCATGGAGACAAAGGAAGGGCAAAGCACAGAAGGAAGCTACACAGAAAACTCCAGATATCCGCAGATATCTTAACTAAATAGTATATTTTTGATCACACAAGTATTGAGGAAACTATGCAAAACCAGGGAAAGCACAGAAGGAAACTACACAGAGAACCCCAGATATCTGCAAATGTTTTAAATAAATCAATAGATTCTTGATCAGCAGAAGTATTAAGGAAACTACTCAAAACAAGAAAAAGAATCATCCAAAAGGATTGCAGGGGACAGTACTTGAAATTTACATAGGAAATGAAATAGTACCGGTTTGATTCAGTAAGATTGGACAATTTCATAATTCATGGAGCATGGGGTACAGTACTCAGAAAAGTTTTGCTTAGAAAACTTTAAAAAGTAAAATGGAGGGACTTGCCTGGCAGTCCACTGGTTAAGACTCCATGCTTCCAATTCAGGGAGTGTGGGTTCCATCACAGAGGACTAAGATCCCACCTGCTGCACAACACAGTCGAAAAGTTCTTTTTTCTAAAAGAAAAAGCAAAATGGAAAGAATAAAAGCTATGTTTAAGTTACACATCTGTGTCCCAAAACAAAGTTACACAGCAAGGTGACATCATATTATTTGGCATTCAATAAAAATTATTAGACATGTAAAGAAGCATGAAAATATGATCCATAATAAGAAAAACGCATCAATCAAAATTGACCAAGAACTGATACAGATGTTGGAATTAGCAGAAAAGGACACTAAAGCAGTCAGAGCTGTAGTCCATATATTGTAGCAAAACTAATACAGTATTGTAAAGCAAAATAAAGTAAAAATAAAAATTAAAAAAAAGGAAAGCAGAAGGATATGTAATAACCTACAGAAGAGGAACAGCAGAGTAATAAGACTCCTCTGCTTTGAAGATGGTGGAGGGACCACAAACCAAGGAACCAAGGCAGCCCCTAGACACTGAAAAAGGCAAAGAAGCGATTCTTCCCCGAAACCTTCGGGAGGAGTGCAGTCCTGTCAGCACCTTGATTGTAGATTTCTGAACTCCAAAAGTGAAAGAGAATAAATGAAGGTGGTTTCAAAAAAAAATAAATAAATAAATAAGAGAGACATTGAAAATATAGAAAAGACTAAATGAAACTTTTAAAGATAAAAATTACATTGTTTGAGAAGAAAATATACTTAGAAGGATTAATGGTGCATTAGACACTAAAAAGGAAAGTGGATAGCAATAGCAATAGGAACTATATAAAATAAAACAGGGAACAAAGAATTTAGTACAAATGGGAGACCTAATGTGTTAGGAACCAAATAAAGAGTTTGTAATATAGATCAATTTAGGATATGGAAAATATATCAATTTACAGAAACAGCTTAAATGAGGCATTCTCTATTATCACATAACAAAACTACCTATGACCTACTTCCCATCACCTTCCTTATGACCCACAGGAGGCAGCTTTTACTCTGTGCTTAAAATTATGCTATCCTTTTATACCACAAGTCAGAATGAGAACCAACCTATAGCCTATCACAAGAATTAATTATGAGAATGTTGTTTGGGTCTTTAAACCTTTTAGAGCAGATTTTGGTTTATAGCAAAACTGAGTACAAGGTATTGAGTTTCCATATCCTTCCTTTCTCTCCAACCACACATACAACCCCACTATCAACCTATCATCAGAGTGGTCATTTGTTACAATGGATGAACTCACTTTGACACATCTGGGATCTTTATTAAAGAGTGTTTTCTCTAAAAGCATGCACAGGATACATTAGTTTCAGAACAAACAATAAATTTGCTTCTCTGAAGCAGTGGATTAGTTTGACATTTTTGTATCATTAACCATTGGTTTTCGTGTTTCTGTTTTAACTAATAAATTGGCTGGTCAATCTGTCCAATCTCAAAAGTCTCTCAGCATGTTTTTATAAATTAATCTTAATCTTCCTACATTTTATTACTCCCCACCTTTAATTTCTCTTACCTATGAGATATTCATTTAGATAGCCTTTAAAACCTCGCAATTCTGGCATTTTTGTCGTATTAATCTCTTGGAAGAAGGGATAAAAAATTAATATTTAAATTTAGTTTTTTTCAATTATCTTCATTTGAGGGACAGAAAAAAGTATCAAATGATATAATTTATTCTGTATTAAATTTCAAAACAATCTCTCTACTAGCAGGAGATACAAAATTTGAAATGCTCATTACAAAAGACATTTCATTTGCATGCATGAAAATAATTAGGAAGCAACAGTGACACATGTGGGGGATGATACATAAACATATTACCTAAATTATGCCCAGTATGTTTACTTAGTGGAGCTTTATGTAACAAGTACATGTGGGCACAATGATTATATGTTAACCTGTATAATTAAGAGAGTGATTTGCTTAACAAGTAATTTGTAATAAAATGCCCAGCCAGTAATCATAAGCACAAGCCATATGTTTTTAAATATGACCCAAACATTTGCATAGTGTTTATGTACAATAAATTAAAGCAAAATGAAAAATCTGCTGACAAGAAATAAGTAGCAATAAGGGTAGAGCAATGTATTAAATCCTTCATTCTGGATCATTTAGGTAATGTTCCATTCATTTTAGATTCATGAGTAGAAGCCTTTACAGATTGGGCATGCATACCATAAATCTGGAGTTATCCATTATTAGGTGGCGTTTTGCTGTTTGCAGTTGTACGTGTTTACTTTGTGCATAATTAACTGCATAATAGCTGTCTGTGTTTTGCACTGAATTTACACTCAGGCTCTCATCAAAACAAATGACTCCAGAAAGTAGGATGCTTCCATTAAGTTCCCTGCAATCTGCATTTCTTAATACAGGTTTACACAAATGGTTTTGATCATGACTGTCAGTATCCTAACACTTTTGGCAGCTAATGTGTATGTTGGAGTTTAACTTATTAAACTCCTAGATACATAAAGAGTATGGATAGGTGGAGACAGGAGGAAGCAGAGCACACCTAAGAAGAGCCAAGAAAGAAATTTCCATGAAAATAACAAACACAGTGTCTAGTCGGACAGGCAACTGATCACTGAGCAGCATAAAACAATGGATCGACATACATCCCAGGAGTTCTTTTGCATATACGATGTGACGGGCCAAATCATCCACCTGAGAGAGGGCGGAGTCTCTGAAAATGGGCTGTCAGAAGAACCAACAAGATACATTCCAATCATACATTTTCTTTACAGCCAGATAAACTCAGAAAGATAAATTACCAAATTAAATTAATCAATAAGAACCTGGTGTAATTAAATACCAAAGAATAAGAGAAGTAAAAGGGGTAAAATAAAAGATAATAGAGACTAAATTTTCTTGATTATGACTACTTGTTGACACAGAAGTTGATAAAATTTTAAAATCATGATATATGAGGCTGTATATATTCTATTGAAAGCAGTCTCACTATGTTCTTAACCAAAAGTTAAATGAAACATTTACAGAAACAAAAATTTTCTTTATCTCTAGAAATGGTCATTTCCAGGGAAAGAAAAGAGGGAGATTTAAAATGGCTTAACCAGTTCTCCAAGTTGTACACATAAGGTTATTATTATTATTTTGATGACAAAGGATGAATTGTTTGAATTGGAACTTGAAACAAAGATGTGTTAAGCAGTAATTTTCCTCATTTCAGAATCCAAAATGTCATTTAATGATGTAAACATAAATAATGTCATATGTATAACACATGACTCTCAGAAATATTCATCATCAAAACCATAATTCCACATTATCTGCTTCTACTTTAAATATTTACTTATCTTTATAAAAAGGCATTTTATTCATTTAACAATATTTTCCTATTTTACTATTAGCCAAAGTCTCTAAAGATGCTATTCTCTGCATATTATTTCTTAAAATTATTAAGCTTCACATAATGCATCCAAGTAATTACTTTTCAAAACACCCTGAAGCAACATTTTGGTTGCAAAATTAAGTATTCAAAGAATCAGTTCAGAAAATAAAAACTGAGAGTGATTTCACTGGTATTCTAGCAAGAAGACGGAGTAATTCAAACAGAATTTTTAGGACCACACCCTACCACTGCTTCACTTGGAACACAGTGGTTTTATATAAATAAATACATGCATGACAATATTATAAATATATAATGCATACAATGTATAAATAAATAAATGTGTAATATATATCAAGTGCCTTGATAGAATTCTGTGGACCAGAACCAGATCAGAAATCCACGTGCATGTCAATACACAGAGACATAAACTATGCTCACAGACAAGACACTTTGGTATCACAAAGACACCAAAACTATCCATATTTTCAATGTCACTCTGATAAGAGAAAATTCTCAACATGGCTTTACATGGAAACTGGCAAGTGGTACTCAATTAACATAGAAAACAAACAAAAATACATAAGACCATTTGAAAAAAAAGTGAAAGATATTATAAAGGTCATAGTAATTATTCATGTGGTGTCCACCACAACACACTACCTTTGTCATGCTGGGCTCTGCTAGCCCTGCTGGCCTCTGCAACCAAACTGGCATGACTTGTGATCGGTCCAGCCTGGTGAGCAGTTAGTGGTTCTCCCCAGCTGATGCGGCCCCATCTCAGCCCTGGCTCTCATGCGATATTCAGAAGTCTGTGCCTCACTCTGAGGGAGTTTTCACCAAAGCCTCTGCAGTGGCTGACTTGGCCGATGTGGAAAGCCCACTTGCTCAGCATTCAATTACTTCGGTCTTCTCTACAGAGAATGAAATAACTTCTAAGTCTCTCAATGTGAAATGAGGTCCTAGCAGCTTCAGAAAAACTAAAAACAACCAACACCTGAGCAAACTGGTGTTCGGTGGGAATGAAAGAACGTCTAAGGAACTCAACACCAAAGGACATTCTAGAAGCTTCAGGAAAACTAAACAGCCAACACCTGAGCTATTGGTCTTCGGTTGGAAGGGTTAGGGGAAGTGTTGGCTGCAGGAGGAGGGGCTCAGCTGAAGAGTGTTAAGAACAGTTTTAACTGCTAATACAGTGCATATTTGCACCAAGCCTGCAAGTTTACTTCAAGAGGGCATATCTCAGATGAAAGAAGGGAATGAAAGTAGCCTTTGAGTCAAAGTATCAATTTTATTCATGGGTTTAAAGTCTCAGTTTCAGTGCACTTCCTAAATTATCCACTACCTTACCTTCTCTGAGATATGTTTCACTCTAGGCCTGTTTAATCCTATCTTACCTACCACACTTCTCACCAAAAATTCCCTGGGAAGAAACCAAGTTTCATATCTCATCTCTGTGCAAATTAGTCTTTAAGAATAAGAGTAAGCTCAGTGGCAAAGATGTGATGGAACATGGGATGCAGAAGAGCAGAAGATCGGAAAACTGGAAGCTCAGTTAGGAAGTATATAAAATATATTGCACTTAATTACATTAATTTCCAAATGCCCTCCTCCAGTGAACGTAAATACTCTAAAACATTGCATATTTACAATACTTTAGATACGATTGTTCATCTATATTAAGAAAAGGGACTAATATGTCTAGTTTAGCTCACAATTAGTGAACTGTTGATGTTAATTAAATACATTTAAAAAGGCAAACAGAAAACTGAGAAAACATTTAATATGTATGATGGGGAAAACTGAAACCTTAACTATGTAAATTGCTAAATCAGTGTTTAGTCTAAATGTCTGCCAAACAAGTTTCCAAGGATTGAAATTTGTATCTTAAAAAGTTTGTTTTTAATGTGGATACTGATTTCTCAAAAGCAGAAATGGACAAGACTGATGACATTAAGAGGATAGTACTGT
The DNA here is from genome assembly GCA_917880005.1 of Nanger dama. Classification (NCBI taxonomy): domain Eukaryota; kingdom Metazoa; phylum Chordata; class Mammalia; order Artiodactyla; family Bovidae; genus Nanger; species Nanger dama. The sequence goes on along the minus strand of CAKJTW010000054.1, from coordinate 11,232,413 downwards.
TGATAAAAGGAAAATACTGTTACTACTGAACCAATCATGCTGGTACAAGGAGGGGAACTTAAGTTCTTGATTCTCTACATATAGGAAGAGGGTGATGTAGCAAAGTTTCTTGTTTGCCTCAAGTAAGAATTGAAACCCACCAATGCTGAGTTTTTGCAGTTAGTTCTTTGGCATAGTAACGTCAACTTAATATGTTATAATGTAAAAAAGGAACTGACAAATTGAAAAGTAACAGACCTAAAAAGTACCAAAGCATAGAATTAAAAGATCAAATAAAAAAGGATGATGTTTTGAAGAAGGCATGCCATGACAGAAATGCAATGCATCCAGTTTCCCAGAAATTTTAGCTGATGCTTATATAGTGAAAGTGAAGTTGCTCAGTCGTGTCTGGACTCTTTGCAACCCCATGGACTGTAGCCTACCAGGCTTCTCTGTCCATGGGATTTTCCAGGCAAGAATACTGGAGTGGGTTACCATTTCCTTCTCCAGGGGATCTTCCTGATGCAGGGATCGAACCCAGGTCTTCCACATTGGAGGGAGGCACTTTAACCTCTGAGCCATCAGGGAAGCCCAATGCTTACATAAGCAGACCATAATAATCAACAGTTACTACATTCTTCAGTTCAGTTCAGTTCAGTTCAGTCGCTAAGTCGTGCCCGACTCATTGTGACCCCCATGAACTGCAGCATGTGAGGCCTCCCTGTCCATCACCAACGCCTGGAGTCCACCCAGACTCATATCCATCAAGTCGGTGATGCCATCCAGCCATCTCATCCACTGTTGTCCCCTTCTCCTCCTTCCCCCAATCCCTCCCAGCATCAGTCTTTTCCAGTGAGTCAACTCTTCACATGAGGTGGCCAAAGTACTGGAGCTTCAGCTTTAGCATCAGTCCTTCAAATGAACACACAGGACTGATCTTTATGGTGGACTGGTTGGATCTCCTTGTAGTCCAAAGGACTCTCAAGTCTTCTCCAGCACCACAGTTCAAAAGCATCAATACTTTGGTGCTCAGCCTTCTTCACAATCCAACTCTCACATCCATATATGACTATTGGAAAAACCATAGCCTTGACTAGATGGACCTTTGTTGGCAAAGTAATGTCTCTGCTCTTCAATATGCTATCAAGGTTGGTCATAACTTTCCTTCCAAGGAGTAAGTGTCTTTTAATTTCATGGCTGCAGTCACCATCTGCAGTGATTTTGGAGCCCCACAAAATAAAGTCTGACACTCTTTCCACTGTTTCCTCATCTATTTCCCATGAAGTGATGGAACCAGATGCCATGAACTTCGTTTTCTGAATGTTGAGCTTTAAGTCAACTTTTGCACTCTCCTCTTTCACTTTCATCAAGAAGCTTTTTAGTTCCTCTTCACTTTCTGCCATAAGGGTGGTGTCATCTGCATATCTGAGGTTATTGCTATTTCTCCCGGCAATCTTGATTCCAGCTTGTGCTTCTTCCAGCATTCTTAGCATGGGATAAACAATCTCCTAAATAATTTATATTCATTTTTCCATTTAACTTTTATGGCATCTCTATAACCAAGATACTATTTACCCAATTTGCAGATGAGGAAACTGATTATTTAATAGGTATTTTCCCAAAGGCATAACAACATTAATTGGTGGATCTTAGATTTAAACTCAGCTTTGAATGACAGATCAATCTACAGATCAAGCTGTTAGCCATAATCTTGTACATTCACATATTTTGATCATCTCAAAAGCAATATAATTATTCTTTTTCATCTTGGAAATTCATTTTGGAGATCACTAGTTATTTAGGCACTGTGATGTTCACTGCAACACTGTTTACAAGAGCCAGGACACAAAGCAACCTAAATGTTTATCCATAGAACAATGGATAAAGATGATGTGGTACGTACATACAATGGAATGTTACTCAGCCATAAAAAGGAATGGTATTTCAGATATTTCATGTGCCATTTGTAGACACATTAATGAAACTACAGATTGTCATAAAGAGTGGAGTTAAGTCAGAAAAACATAAGCATATATCATCTAATATCACTTATATGTGGAATTTAGAAAAATGGTACAGATGAACTTAGTAGCAAAGCAGAAATAGAGTCACAGATGTAAAGAATAAACATGGTTTCCAAGGTGGAAAGGAGGAAGGTATAACAAATTGGGAGGTTGGGATTGACATATATACACTACTATATACAAATTGATAACTAATGAGAACCTACATGGATAGCACAGGCTTCCCTGGTGGCTCAGTGGTAAAGAATACACCAACCCAGGAAACATGGGTTCAGTCCTTAGGTTGGGAAGATCCTCTCTTCTTCTCTTCCAAGGAGAATAAAATGGCAGCCCACTTTTTTTTTTTTTTTTAACTTGGAGGATAATTGCTTTACAGTATTGTATTGGTTTCTGCCATATATCAACATGAATCAGCCATCGGTATATCCATGTCCCCTTTCTTTCAAACCTCCCTCCCATCTCCCACCCCTTCCTACCCATCTAGGTTAACACAGAGCACTGGATTTGAGTTCTCTGAATCATAAAGCAAATTTCCATGGGCTATTCAGTTGTATATATGGTAATGCATATGTTTCAATCCACTCCAGTACTCTTGCCTAGGAAATCCCATGGTCAGAGGGAGCCTGGTGGACTATAGTCCATGGGGTCGCTAAAGTATCAGACACAACTTAGTGACTAAGCACCAACCGTATAGCACAGGGAACTCAATGATATGTAGTAATCTTAATTGGAAGGAAATCTAAAAAGAGAGGATATATGTATAACTGACTCACTTTGTTGTAGAGCAGAAACTAACACACCATTGTAATTCAACTACACTCCAATAATTTTTTTTTTAAAAGCTACCTATCAAAATATGTGTTTGTGTTTGTATCTCAAGTTCTCCATTGTATAAGAAATGATACTACAATCAGCATGGAAACAAAAAATATATTTTATTGCTTCAAATCAATGAGTTAAGACAAGTAACATATAGAGAATTTTTTAAAAGATGAGAATTAAGAATAAATTTCTTGAAAAATATAATAACGCTATTTTATAAACACACTAAACTCCCAAAATTATTGTATAAAATTAGAGGACTCTGTGTCCTAAATTTACAAGTTACTTCAACCACCTCCAGTAAATGTTATGATCTTAGAGCATACCAAGGTTTCAATCACTTCTGTCCTCAGAGCAGTTAATAAATAATTATTGATATAAATTTCAAATAAATTCTTCTCTTTTATAAGATTCAAAGAAACAACAATAGTATATTTTTCTCAACCAAAATGACTGTTACTGCTTAGCCAGTTATTATACCTACCAAGATAATTTTCCCTTTGTTTAATTTCTAGCTATGGAACCTATTTCACCAATTTTTATATCAGCTTCAAATACCTAAAGACAGATAATTAAATTTCACATATTCTATTTAAACAGGTATAGTGGTCAAATATTTATATTTGTATTCTATCCATTAATTCCAAAGCTTCACCAATTTGGCCTTTATTTTAATATTAAGATGGCTTTATTCTATTTTATTGTTCTTAAAACGGCTCCTTGATTTATTTTTTGATTTGTGTTTCTAAAAGTTGCTCAGTAGCCTAATTATATATTCATTTTGACATTCTGGTCCCAGAAGAAAAAACATTAACTTCATACTTATCCATCTGGTTATCAGTTACAGCTTGTGAATTGCTGCTTATAATTTTCCAGGGACATGTGGGCACCCTTCCAGTTAGGCTATTAAAATCCCGTACACTCTAACAACATGCTAATTAATATCCTATCACGTTTGTGGATGTACAGCAAAAACACTGCCATGTAGAGGAAATTTCCTGCTGAAATTTCAATTTTGAAATGTATATATTTTAGTTTAAAAGTTAAGCCAGCAACTCTTTACCCACCTAAATCTTTCAAAGGAAGCAAAACCTTTTATCTCCAATTTTTAAAAAATGTTTAATTCATGCATCATCTTAAAATTTAATATCCATCATTCTAAATAATCTGCACAGTGAAGAAGTATCTTTTCACCCACATTCAGAGAAGGGTGTTTCCTAGCAACCACATACAATCAGAATCAATCCTTAGCTGAATTATGACTCAAAGTGCTGTTAGAAATAATCATTTGCATGAGAAAGAGACTAATGTCTGTTCTGATTAGGAACAACAGTTCTTTCCTAAATTGGTCAGTCACAGTCCAAAATCAGGCAGCTGTTTAGAGATGTCTTTGTTTTCATCAAATTTTGCCTGAGGAAGGCAAACATCACATCCCCATAGACATAGCACATAGGTACTCTTAGCCACTCAGTCATGTCCAACTTTGCAACCCCATAGACTGTAGCTGACAGGTTCCTCTATCCATGGAATTCTCCAGGCAAGAATACTGGGGTGAGGTTATTTCATTCTCCAGGGGATCTTGCTGAGCCAGGAATCCAACCCATTTCTCCTATGTCTCCTATGTACTTGCAGGTGGATTCTTTATCATTCAGCACACAAGCCACTAAAACTTCAGAATTTAATACAAATGAATATAACCAAGGATCTCCCCTCTCTACTATATTAAAACCTGTTACTTTGTTTCACCTTCTTAACTTTTATTTTCTTTCAACTTGTATTTACTATTATTTATTATAAGGGTTAAATATTAGGTAATAATATTAGAGCAATTATCACTTTGCTTAATTTGGATCCTTTTATAAATTATTGCACATCATATTTTATTAAGTGGCTATTGTTATCCTTACACACAGATTTCACAATTTTTTTTTCAAATTAATTCAACGTTAGTTGACATTTTTGGCTTCTCCAGTGGCTCACCAATAAAGAATCTGCCTGCAATGCAGGAGACGTGAGTTTGATTCCTGGGTCAGGAAGATCCCTGAGAGGAAGGAATGGCACCCCACTCCAGTGTTCTTGACTGGAGAATCCTATGGACAGAGGAGCCCGGCAGGCTACAGTCCATGGTGTCACAAAGAGTTGGACACAGCTGAAGCACTTTCACATAGTAACAGTAAGTGCTTTGATCATTCATTTCTCTTTTAGAAAATAATGCTGTGTCTTTTCAGAATAACAGTAAACACAAAACTTCAATAAAATAACTTTCTGTTTATTTAATCCTTCTTCCTACTGTGGAAATTAGGTACTGTTTGTTTTCCGTTTCTTTTCATTGTCCTTACAGATCCACATCACTAAAGAGAAAACAGACCAGCTGTCAAATGGGTCATATAATGTACATTTGGGACTGTCTAAAAACCCAAAGCTCAACATTCAGAAAACTAAGATCAGGGCATCCAGTCCCATCACTTCATGGCAAATAGATGGGGAAAGAGTGGAAATAGTGGCTGACTTAGTTTTTCTGGGCTCCAAAATCACTGCAGATGGTAATTTCAGCCATGAAATTAAAAGAGGCTTACTCCTTGGAAGGAAAGTTTTGACCAACCTAGACAGCATATTAAAAGCAGAGACATTAACTTGACAGCAAAGGTCCATCTAGTCAAGGCAATGGTTTTTCCAGTGGTCATGTATGGATGTGAGAGTTGAGCTATAAAGAAAGCTGAGTGCTGAAGAACTGATACTTTTGAACTGTGGGGTTGGAAAAGACTCTTGAGTCCCTTGGACTGCAAGGAGATCCAACCAGTCCATCCTAAAGGAGATCAGTCCTGGGTGTTCATTGGAAGGACTGATGCTGAAGCTGAAACTTCAATACTTTGGCCACCTGATACAAAGGGCTGACTCATTAGAAAAGACCCTGATGCTGGGAAAGATTGAGGGCAAAAGGAGAAGGGGATGACAGAGCATGAGATGGCTGGATGGCATCACTGACTCAATGGACATGGGTTTGGGTGGACTCTAGGAGTTGGTGATGGACAGGGAGGCCTGGAGTGCTGCAGTTCATGGGGTTGCAAAGAGTCGGGCACAAATGAGTGACTGAACTGAACTGAAAAACCCAAAAACTATCAGAAGTAAATATACTATCATGATGGCTAGTACTGAAACTTCAAAGACCATAGGCTAAAACAGATGGCCTACTGACCTCTGCATTCCATATTTAGAAACAATATCTGTTCCTGGAGCCAAGTGACAGCCTTTATTGCAAAGACTTTCTCTATAATAAATTTATCCCAGAAGGATACTAACAAGCTAAGTAAGCAGACACTAAATATCAAAATAATTAGATTGTTCTGAAAGTATTTTGGGAATTTATGAGATAGTAAGTTACCTAATACACAAGTGTAGGATTGATGGTACTAAAAAGGAATGAACAAACTTGTAGGTACTAGGCTATTTATTATAGTAAAGACACAGATCCTCTTCTCTGAGAATAAACAAATAATAGGACACACCAAAAAATGTGTACATTAAATGTATTTAAATGTATTTAATTTTAAGAGGCCTATTTTTAATCAAAATTATTCTAAGGAACTGACAAAAATTTGTTTATCTTGAAATATTTCACATGTGTGTCTTTTTATTTTCTCAATATGTCATATAATTAATCTTTAATACAATTCTGAGACTCTAGAAATGTTATCTATTTCACATAGTTTTAGGGAAAGATAGCTAAAAACAAAACCTCCTCCCAACCTAAAAATCCTCTCCACAAAGGTAGAAGAGAAAGGAAACAATTTCATTCTTCCATAAGGGTTAAACCAGAATGTGATATGCACAATCACAATCAATCTGCTAAGAAATTTGCAAAGACAGAAAAAAATCTTACCCTTTTATATAGCCAAGCAAATATTCCCCATTACATCAGTATTTTCAAGATAAACAACTAGTTCTCAAGAAAGAGAACATGAAGCACCATGTGTCACACATAGGTCACTGTAAATTCACTTGGTATTTGGAGTGACCATCTGTTTTAGCTAACTGGCTTTCTCTAGAGAAAAAAATCTTTGTGATTACTCAAATCTTTGTGATAGGAGGTAGTCTTGTAAGGTGAGCAAGGCTCCCACTAAAATTGACTCCTGACCACCCAAAGAGACTGGGAAACGGGCTCTATGCTTTGTGGTGGTAACATTTCAGAGAGATGGCTCATAGGTCCTTGAGAAAGACATTTCTGAATCATAAAGCTTTCCAGAGGTTTGCTGCTGCTGCTGCTGCTGCTGCTGCTGCTGCTGCTGCTGCTGAGTCGCTTCAGTCGTGTCTGACTCTGTGTGACCCCATAGACGGCAGCCCACCAGGCTCCCCCATCCCTGGGATTCTCCAGGCAAGAACACTGGAGTGGGTTGCCATTTCCTTCTCCAATGCATGAAAGTGAAAAGTGAAAGTGAAGTCGCTCAGTCGAGTCCGACTCTTCGCGATCCCATGGACTGCAGCCTACCAGGCTCCTCCAACTTGGGATTTTCCAGGCAAGAGTACTGGAGTGGGTTGCCATTGCCTCTTCCTTGACTGAGCACACACACAGATTTTCAGGAAGAACACAGTAAACAAGGATATGACTGTTATGCAGGTTTAAGTCCAGGCCTTCTCCATCCAAAAGAGTGTGGACAGATTTAGTCCATCTCTCTCCGGTACCCAGAGGGAGACACCCTTAGAAATGGAGATTTCTCTTATAAATGCCAATTGCTCTTACAAAAAGAGTAATTTCTACTTGATTTTCAGAGCTTCTCTCCTTTTTTTTTTTTTTTTTTTATAATTGGCACCTACATGTATGCTAAGTTGCTTCAGTCCTGTGTGTCTGACTCTTTGTGACCCTATAGACTGTAGCCTACCAGGCTCCTCTTTCTAGTGGTATAAACCCAATAGTCAGCATAAACAACCCTTATGCCAAAGAAGCATGTTTTGGGGTGATAAAGTTTGCGCCCCTCCAAAGGCTAATTTATGAAAAAGGAATTAACTGGAAGAACAGTTAGGGCATAAGGGTGACAGCTAGAAAAGTTATGACCAACCTAGATAGTTTATTAAAAAGTAGAGACATTATTTTGCCAACAAAGTTCTGTCTAGTCAAAGCTATGGTTTTTCCAGTAGTCATGTGTGGGTGTGAGAGTTGGACCATAAAGAAATCTGAGTACTGAAGAACTGATGCTTCTGAACAGTGGTGTTGAAGAAGACTCTTGAGAGTCCCTTGGACAGCAAGCAGATCCAGCCAGTCCATCCTAAAGGAAATCAGTCCTCAATATTCATTGGAAGGACTGATGCTAAAGATGAAACTTCAATACTTTGGCCATCTGATGCAAAGAACTGACTTATTTGAAAAGACCCTGAAGCTGAGAAAGATTGAAGGCAGTTGGAGAAGGAGATGCCAGAGGATGAGATGGTTGGATGAGATCCCCAACTCAATGAACATGAGTTTGAGTAAACTCAGGGTGTTGGTGATGGAATGGGAAGCCTGGCATGCTGCAGTCTATTTGGTGGCAAAGAGCTGGACACGACTGAGCGACTGAACTGAACTGAAGGGTGACAGAGTAGAGATGCTAAATTGACAGAAAATTGAAAGGATCAGATTTGGGACTAAGCAGAAACAATGGAGGCTCTAGAAAGCAGAAAAAAGAAGGAAGTAAGACTCACAGAAAAAGTATCACTGCCTAAAAGTCTTGTCAAGGGGCAGCAGGGAGGGAATAATTTCTGAACATTCATGCTCAGACTTGCATCAATTGCTAGAGATTCAAATTCCTGAGAGAGCACTTCTGATTAATCTTCCATGATAGAAGACTGTCTGTGGAATTGCCAACCTAGAGAGTCTACATATAGTCAGGAAGAATTATTTTCCCACTAGGAAATGAGATATAGTCAGGAAGGGATAATGGATTCTGTGCAACTAAAAAATGTCAAATTACCTTCACAGTGCTTAATAAATATCTGTTCCCTGTATCTCTTTTTGTAAACTCTTAAGAAATCATTTATTTAATTATTTAATAACATTGAATTTTAACATAAATGGCATTCAAGAAAATTTTAAAAATAAATAACCCCTAGGTACTGCTGACCTGAAACTAATAGACCACCAGATATTTCTCCAGCAAAAAACAGGCTTACTCAGGATCATCCAAGCACTGCAATTTGGGGTCTGCCACCAAGGTGAGTTACTTTCAAGTCCTGGCACAGCAACAGGAAGTCAGCACTTGCACTGGAAGGCACAGGAAGGTGAGAGGGCTACAATCAGCAAGGAGTCTGGCTTCTCATGGGCTGAGTCCTTGCCAGAGAAGGTCTTTATCCTCACTAGCTCTGCATTTATCCCAGAGTGTAGGAGTGCCCCCTTCTGGAAGATGTTTATTTCTTGAGATGCAATATATACCTACAATTTCATGAAACTCAAAGTCTAAAGATGTAAAGATTGATTTTATCTCATATAAGGAACTAGCTCAAAAAGTTTCTCCATTCTCAGCTACCCTATTTCTACTTTCTTGATAAGTTATCCTCTACATGATTCTGTTACCAGCTGCTTACTATTCATTAACCCTCTTATCAGTGTTCAGCCTTTCCTTTCTATATTTCATTTGGAGTGTTTTGCGGGGTTTTTTGTGTTTTGTTTTTTTTTCCCCTCAGTAAGGGCCGTAAATCGCTGATTGTTTCTGAGCTTTCAGTCTGTGTCTCCTAATATTCAAGACCAAAAAATACCTGAATAATAGTAATAACAACAAAAACTGGCTTAGAAAATAACTGAAGAATATCTTTGACAAGTTTCCAAAACAAACAAGAATCCTACTTTTTTTAAAAAAAGTTTTATTGTACAATTTTAAAAAAGCTCTATTGTACAATTTCAGTACCCCTGGGTTATGACTCATTTTCTCTCTAAAGCCTTTACTCGCATCGCTTTTCTGAAAGACGGAACCTGCCATAGAAAAGTCCCCTGCCCATCAAAATGTTTATTCCAAATAAGTTCCTCTCTCCAAAAAAGAAAGAAAGAAAGAAAGAAATGTACTTTCCCTTTGTTTCACAAAATGCCTATATTTTTTCCAAAGCATTTGTTTCCTTGAGCTTTCAGGCACATATTATACCAGTGCTCAGCAAATACTTCTATACAAAAATCTTATCACTGTTCTTTGGATTTTCATCTACTTTAGATTCTCCAAAATTGTGCCATCAGCACAGCCTGGGGATTCACAACTTAGTGACTTTACATGCTTCCTCTTGCAAATTCTTTCAGAATTTCTCATTGGAATCTTTCACTCCATAAAGGAATTGCAAAATGTTGTCAAATGTTTCTCCCTTCTGAGACAGATATTGACTATATTACAGCTGGCCTCATAAGCAGCTAGCAAAAATCTTAGCTCATGTGGTGGTACCTTTACAGGAAAAGTAAACAATTTATTGGGAAGAGATGATATGGTATATGTTTAATATTAGTGCTACTATCAGTAGAGAATAGGGATTTGGAAATGAGTCCCAGACAGTATATTACATCTGTTAAACCTCCTAAGGTTTAAACCAACACAGATACACAAACACACACACACACATTGTCAACTCTATTAGGAATAGACCGAGGAGTCAAACATATGGAGATCAAAATAACACTTGTATTATTTATAAATTTGAGTTGGAGAACAGTGTTTTAAACTAGCCCCCAAACAGACTTAACATGCTTTCTATAATGGAGAAGGCAATGGCAACCCAGTGCAGTACTCTTGCCCGGAAAATCCCATGGACGTAGGAGCCTGGTAGGCTGCAGTCCATGGGGTCACGAAGAGTCGGACACGACTAAGCAGGCTCACTTTCACTTTTCACTTTCATGCACTGGAGAAGGAAATAGCAGCCCACTCCAGTGTTCTTGCCTGGAGAATCCCAGGGACCAGAGAGCCTGGTGGGCTGCTGTCTATGGGGTCGCACAGAGTCAGACACGACTGAAGCGACTTAGCAGCAGCAGCAGCAGCTCTCTATAAAGCTAGACCTTAGGACATCATATCCAAGAGTGTTCAATAGACAGACAGATGAGACATATTTCAAAGCTACTCACTGCTTCATACACATGAGCCCTGATTTTCTGACCTTACTGAGCACTGCCTGTGGTTCAGCAGCTTGAGATTGCTGCAGAACTCAGGCCCCAACCAAAGCCTACTAAATCTGAGCCTGCAAGTTAGCAAGATTTCTGGGGAATATGAATACACATTAAAGCTCAAGAACTGCTGCTCTAGACTGTGAGCAAAGACCTTCTAGTGTTTCTCATATTTCTCTAGTGTTCTCCTTTCAAGATTCTGATTCCATAGGATGAATCTTGGGAATCTACATTTTTAAAACTCACCTCATATAATTTTATTATCTTGGAAGTTTGGGAAAATATAAATCAGTGCTTCTGAAATGGCAATGGAATATTTAGCATCTCAAGGTTTGGTTATAAAATAGGTTCCGATTCTGTGGGTTTAGGGTGAGGCTCAGGATTCTGGTTTTTGAGAAGATCCCAGGTGATGCTCCTGCTCCTGGTGGTCCACAAACCACAAGTTACGTGGGAAGGCTCTAGAATTTCCTCCCTAATAGCAGGAGCCCAACAAACCTTTTTTGCCCACAAAAATTGCCTGTGGGAAGGCAGAGCTCAAGAGAGCTGGGAAGAGGTAGAGCCACACAAACTGAGCAAAACAGCACCTGTTATATAAGTGCCTAAGCCTCCTTTGTGGACATGTAGATTAGGAGGACTTAGGAGACGGCAGAAGGTGCCTACCTGACACTGTTACCTTGAAGGGTTAGAAGAGTCATTTCATTTTGGAAATATCAAGTCTAGGACAACAAGCTTCTCTCAATCCAGGGCCAACATACCGTAGACCAGTCCCCTGATCTCTCAGGGGAGGAGGCTGTTAGGGAGAAGGAAATTCCCCCTTACCCTCTTCTAAGTTCCTATGGCTGGAATAACTGACCTAATGCAAATTAACAGGAAAAAAATAAATTTTAATTCATACACATGGAAATCTCACAGAAATTAGACCTAAAAAACTGGCCAAAGATGCAACTTTTATACTTTGTAAATAAAGAAACAATAAATTTGTGAGGAGATGACATGACAAAAGAAGCTTATATTTTGGGTGACTTGTGAGTAAAGGAGAGAGTTTGGCCATAGGGTAGGCAATTAAGGAAGTAGCAAGGTTTGTTTAGATAGACTCTTAGTTCCAAATTCTCTGTCTTTAGGGATAAGGGTGTCCTTCTACCATTAGATGCATAAGAAATTTATTTCCTGCTTGCAGGGAAACTGAGAGTCAGCATGTCCCTCTTGCACTGGCTGTTTCATGGGCAACTTTAATTCAGAATAGTTAACATGGCATTGAGCCACATGTGGAGGCGGCCTACCCCGGGCACCGGCAAGGCCACCAGTGAGCCATGTAGTCCTGCTGCCATCCTGCTCCTGCCACTCCACTGCCAGCGCCTGCTCTTCTACAGTTCAGGCTGTGCTGTTGAGCGCTGGGTTCTACCCCAACACGGCACTGGAACGGACCAGAAAAGTACATAGGTTAAATCAATTCAACTGTGCCTGAGGGTAAGCGCCTACTCCCCAATCTATTTCACATCTTAAATTATACTCAGTGAATTTTCAAACACAACTTCGGCCAAGGTAATTTATCAAGTCCATGTGTTATCATCATGTCATCATGCGTGCTTGTTCAATTGTGTCCAACTCTCTGTGACTCCAGAGGAGGCTGCTGGGCTTCCCTGTCCGTGGAATTTTCCAGGCAAGAATACTGGAGCGGGTTGCCATTTCCTCCTCCAGGGGAATCTTCCTGGCCCAGGGATTGAACCAGCATCTCCTGTGTCTCCTGCACTGGCAAGCAGATTATTTACACTGAGCTATCTGTGAAACCCATATATTATCATAAAGATACAAGGAGGGACTTGCTTAGTGGTACAGTTTTTAAGAATCAGCCTTGCAATTCAGGGGACTCTGGTTTGATCCCTGGTGGGGAACTAATATCCCACCTGCCTTGTAGCACCAAGCACATACGCTGCAACTACTAAGCCTGCGCACCACAGCTAGGGAGTTTGTGTGCCCCAAGTAAGACCTAATGCAGTAAAATAAATAAACAAATATATTTTTAAAGATACAATGATAAGGATTTTTGAGAAGTAAAATAACAAAAGTGAAATTCGCAGATCTCAATGCCACTACACTTTAATTTTCAGGAAGAAACTGAAATTTGAACATTATCTTGCCTTGCCCTCATAAACTAGAGATCAAAGTTATATCAAGATCAGAATTATAAAGTTAACCTTCAAACCAAAATCACATCCCCCCAAATCCTTGAGCTCCACTCTACACCCACTAAATCAGAACATCTGGGGACAAAGCAAGAAAATTAGCATCTCAAACAATTCCTGGGTGATACTGATACTCTTGGTCTAGGAATTATATGCAAAGAAACATTGCATTAGAGAAAGTCAGCATGGTTTTTACTGCTCAAAAACACTAAGAACTTTTTTTTTTTTTTTAATGGAAGCTGGGCCTTTATAGACGCAAGTCTTTTCTAGTACTAATACCTTTCTTTTCTTGGTGATTTGATTTCTTTCTCAGCTGTACTGCTTAGGTCAAAATCAGCAGCAAAGCCTTGTTTCTGGCACACAGGCCTGTGCCAATTGAAAAATAAATCTGTCACCAGTGAACAATGGATGGCTTCCACCTCTGAAACTGGAAAAACCTGACATAAATCTAATAAGTTAAGCTTGTTAGTTTGTTTCCGAAATGTATGTTTGGGTCCATTTCAAAAGGTTTTCTAGCTCATGTACCTTGTTTTGGGGTCTATTAAGGCTAACAAATCAAACCTTCTCTTCAGATATGATTTAAGATCAAAGTGGAAAATAGATTTAATATTGGCAAAGTTGAAATCAAAAATGCAACTGGGATCTATAGGAAAATGGGACTTCTGACATACGAGTCTTCCCAAATCTACTGAAAGAATAATCTGCTTTGTTTCTGTTTAGCTCAAAGAGCAGGGCAAAATATCACGTTCCTACCTTGTCTCCTACATGTCCCTGGACCACTGCCCTAGGCTCATGCTTACGGGATGGGAGCAAGAGGAGAAAGCCACTGGCCAGTGCATACCTAAGACCCAGGAGAGAACTGTCCTCCCTCACAGGATCATTGATCAATTCAGCAAGAAGAATGAGAAGGAAAACTGGGCAGAAGACTGACAGAAGTGGTCAAATTATTTTCCCAAAAGTCCTTTTCCTATAGCACCATGATTACTTCTTTATGAAAACGGGAGAACAAAGTAGAAGAATCCTAACACTTTTTATGTGCAAAGAGGAAATTGGAAGAATGTGGGCATTTAAACAAGAGCAACATTTAGTGCCATTGGTTGGAGTCAATTTTTGTGACATATTTTGCTTATTGTTTTAACACTGAAGAAAGACACAAGATTTTTTTACCCAGATTTTTTTAAAAATAGTCATTCATACCATAATGATAAACAATATTTTATCTGTATCTCCCAAACACTCAGTTTGTCATAGGACTCTCCCTCTCTCTTAGCAGTCCCACATGGTAAGGTGGATGCAGCCATTCTTGAACCAAATGTGACTCACCCATTCTTCACTTCTGGATATAACTGGCTGATAACTGGGTTGTCATCTTGTTCAAGCTGGTCCAAGCTTGATCTCTGAATTTATTTTGAAATTAAAACTTAACAATGCCAGCCTTAATCTGGTTTCTTCTTGAATGAGAGGTGCTAGTTGTAGATCACAACCAAGAAAGCTGATCTGCAGTGTAAAAGAGAACAAACTAGAAATACAAAGATGAGCAGAGGCGACAGAAGCAGAAGACATTCCATATCCTTCCTAATTTTTTTGAGACCAGGGCAGATCCTTACTCTTGTGTTTCGTGAGACACCTCTAAGTTCTATCTTAAATAAGCAGGGTACAATTAATTGAAATAATAAGATGCCCAACTAATGCACCTACTTTCTCATATTTCCTCCTTTACTCCATCCTAAGTTTCCCCAGCCATATACACATGGCCCACTTGATATCCGGTGTGATTATGACTCTCTCAGTCAATGCTCTTTACTTTCTCTTGGTCTGTGATTTGTTCTCTTTTCAAAGCAAGGCAAAGGCTATGATAATGTACTTATTTATTAAAGGATTTATTTTTCCCATCATTATCCTTCTTGACATAAGGAATAATGCAGATTAGACAAAAACATGCAACATTTTATTCTGTTTAACTCAGACAGCTCCTAATGATCACATACCACATGACACATAGACTTTGTGCTAGAAAGCAAAGAGACAAAGAGGAACTACATAAAATTCATGCTCTCAAGGAAATTGTAAGGATGAGTGGAATAGAGTGGGCAAGCTAACATGCTTTCCACAGTAAAAGTTCATCAACTTCTAACAAGGTTCTATCATAAAGGAGAAGAGGGAATGCTAAGTCTTATTTTGAGAATTTGAGGAAGTTAAATTTCCAGAAGTTAAATCTAAACTGGGGCTTGAAGAAGAGGTAACTGCATAAATTCAGGCAGACATTACAAAAGTGTGTACTCATTAAAGAAATGCTGGCCACACTTAAGGCTAAAGAGTCACACTTAAGCCAACTTGTCAAGGTCCCAGCTAAGGGAAGTGTTCAGAATCCCTGAGACAAGGAGGAGAAATAAAGGCTTTAAAGAAGAATAACCTATGTTTTAGAAAAACAACTCTCAGAAGAGTGTGAAGGATGGTTATGTAGGTGCGATACTCAAAGCAGGGAATTGATTTAAAAGGCTACTGCAATTGTCTTAGTGACAATTCACCAAAGTTTAGAAGGATGAACATAGAAGAGATGGACTCCAGAGATATTTTGGAAGTAGAATATGAGATTTAACTATAAGACTCACCAACCAGAAAGAGATTGGTCTTTAGAATGTGAGGACTCAAAAATACACTGTAGTAGAATCAAAACAAGCAAGAACATATTCCTCCCCATGAAGGCAAAACACTATTAAGTCTTCCATTCTTAGAAAAAAAAAAAAAAATGGTGGTCAGACAGATGTAGACAGAGATAAAGAGACAGAGAATGATATACCTACAAATGTAGATATAAGTATAGACATAGAGAAAGATAAGATATGACTGATACTGCACAACTGTTCTTATAAAGCACCAAATATTTCTGAAAATGGCTTAGGAACCAACATTTTTCACCAGCTACAGAAATTTCTATCTAAACCTTAGCAATTCACTCCCACAACTAGAATTATATGTACCTGCTTGGAAACTTAGCTATAAAATAAGGTGGCAAGTCAAGTACAAAAAAATATATGCATACATATATGACAAATATCTTGTCAGCAATCCAATAGAAGTACAAGCTTGAATGCTTCGCTGTCAAGAAATAACCCTACCTAAATAAAAAGAAGGAAACTTTAACTTCTCTTGTGGGCAGTTTAATAGGCATACATTGGTTCCAACCATCTGTGATCATAAAAATGCTATTTCTGAAATTTCCATGAAGATAAGTTATATCTTTGCTCAATACAAAGTGAAAAATATAGACAAATACATGGAAAATATGTTGCAAAATAAATACAATGTTCATTAGAGCAAATTTACAGACCACTGTTAATCTGTGGAATTTATGCTGATTTACCTTCATTAAAATTAATGGAGCAAACTCTTGTGCATGAGAAACAAATACAAAATAAGTCTTGTTTTTTGACCTTGAATGTGCCAGACAAGTTTGGTAAGTCTCTTAAGAGTATAAGAACAGACCACATATTTTTCTGCTGCTCAAGATTAATTGTGTCAGGTGATCACCTCAAAGTAACATTATATAAAGAGAAAACTGCATTTTCACCTTTCCATCTCATACAGAGATGTTGCTGTTTTAGTTTAGTCACTCAGTCATGTGTGACTCTTTGCAACCTCACAAACTGTAGCTTGCCAGGCTCCTCTGTTCATGGCAAGAATACTGGAGTGGGTTGCCATTTCCTTCTCCAGGGGATCTTACCAACCCAGGGATTGAACCTATGTCTCCTGCTTGGCAGGCAGATTCTTAACTGCTGAGCCATCAGCAAGCCTTATACAGAGACAGAAAGGCAAAAAACTCTTATATATCCACTACTAAATAACATGTTTCTTCTTGAGGGTATTTCTAAGATATAAAACTAATTTGTAACTCAGTGCAGTTCAGTCGCTCAGTCATGCCGACTCCTTGCGATTCCATGAATTGCAGCAAGCCAGGCTTCTCTGTTCATCATGATCTCTCGGAGTTCACTCAGACTCACATCCATCGAGTCCGTGATGCCATCCAGCCATCTCATCCTCGGTCGTCCCCTTCTCCTCCTGTCCCCAATCCCTGCCAGCATCAGAGTCTTTTCCAATGAGTCAACTCTTTTCATGAGGTGGCCAACTGGAGTTTCAGCTTTAGCATCATTCCTTCCAAAGAAATCCCAGGGCTGATCTCCTTCAGAAGGGACTGGTTGGATCTCCTTGCAATCCAAGTGACTCTCAAAGAGTCTTCTCCAACAGCACAGTTCAAAAGCATCAATTCTTCAGTGCTCAGCTTTCTTCACAGTCCAACTCTCACATTACATGACCAAGGAAAAACCATAGCCTTGACTAGATGGACCTTTGTTGGCAAAGTAATGTCTCTGCTTTTAAATATGCTGTCTAGGATGGTCATAACTTTTCTTCCAAGAGTAAGCTTTTTTTATTTCATGGCTGCAGTCACCATCTGCAGTGATTTTGGAGTCCCAAAAATAAACTCAGACACTGTTTCAACTGTTTCTCCATCTATTTCCCATGAAGTGATGGGACTGGATGCCATGATCTTCATTTTCTGAATACTGAGCTTTAAGCCAACTTTTCACTCTTCCCTTTCACTTTCATCAAGAGGCTTGGAATATGGAATGAAGCAGGGCAAAGACTAATAGAGTTTTGCCAAGAGAATGCACTGGTCATAGCAAACACCCTCTTCCAACAACACAAGAGAAGACTCTACACATGGACACCACCAGATGGTCAACACTGAAATCAGATTGATTATATTCTTTGCAGCCAAAGATGGAGAAGCTCTATACAGTCAGCAAAAAACAAGACCAGGAGCTGACTGTGGCTCAGATCATGAACTCCTTATTGCCAAATTCAGACTGAAATTGAAGAAAGTAGGGAAAACCACTAGACCATTCAGGTATAACCTAAGTCAAATCCCTTATGATTATACAGTGGAAGTGAGAAATAGATTTAAGGGACAAGATCTGATAGATGCAGTGCCTGATGAACTATAGACTGAGGTTTGTGACATTGTACAGGAGACAGGGATTAAGACCATCCCTTTGAAAAAGAAATGAAAAAAAAGAAATATGGCTGTCTGGGGAGTCAGACAAATAGCTGTGAAAAGAAGAGAAGCAAAAAGCAAAGGAGAAAACGAAAGATATAAGCATCTGAATGCAGAGTTCCAAAGAATAGACAGATTGTGTTCACCTATGGCAGATTCGTGTCAATGTATGGCAAAATAAATACAGTATTGTAATTTAAAAAATTAATTAATTAATTAAATTAAAAAAAGAATAGACAGAAGAGATAAGAAAGCCTTCCTCAGTGATCAACGCAAAGAAATAGAGGAAACCAACCGAATGGGAAAGACTAGAGATCTCTACAAAAAACTAGAGATGCCAAGGGAGCAATTTATGCAAAGGTGGGCTTGATAAAGGACAGAAATGGTATGGACCTAACAGAAGTAGAAGATATTCAGAAGTGTCCTTCTGAAGGATTCCTGCCCACAGTAGTAGATATAATGGTCATCTGAGTTAAATTCACCCTTTCCAGTCCATTTTAGTTCACTGATTCCTAGAATGTCGATATTTAATCTTGCCATCTCTTGTTTAACCACTCCAATTTGCCTTGATTCATGGACCTAACATTTCAGGTTCCTATGCAATATTGCTCTTTACAGCATCAGACCTTGCTTCTATCAACAGTCACATCCACAGCTGGGTATTGTTTTTGCTTTGGCTCCATCCCCTCATTTTTCTGGAGTTGTTTCTCTACTGATCTCCAGTAGCATATAGGGCACCTACCCACCTAGGGAGTTCCTCTTTTAGTATCCTATCATTCTTCCTTTTCATACTGTTCATGGGGTTCACAAGGCAAGAATACTGAAGTGGTTTGCCATTCCCTTCTCCAGTGGACCACATTCTGTCAGACCTCTCCACCATGACCCTCCCGTCTTGGGTGGCCCCACACACGGCATGGCTTAGTTTCATTGAGTTAGACAAGGCTGTGGTCCTAGTGTGATTAGATTGACAAGTTTTCTGTGATTATGGTTTCAGTATGTCTGCCCTCTGATGCCCTCTTGCAACAACTATATCTTACTTGGGTTTCTCTTACCTTGGACATGGAGTGTCTCTTCACAGCTGCTCCAGCAAAGTGTAGTTGCTGCTCCTTACCTTGGATGAGGGGTATCTCCTCACCACCACCCCTCCTGACCTTGTAGCTCGTAAGGGTATAATATATAAGTATTATGAAAGGTTACATTGTATTTTGTTAATCAACAAAACTGAAGATAGAATACTGCACTTTAGTTGTTAAAAATATCTATTGGCATCAGCTATAATTCAGGAATAATGATCCTTTCTAAGGGTTGCTGTGAATATTAGCATGCAAAAGTCCTACTGAAACCATAAAACACCTTGTAGTGTAATTCAGAGACTACCTGTCTCATAGAAAAGTAAATGCATGATGCATAGACCACCCAGGACTGTTAGGCCCAGTGATAATTGCATATTCAAATTTCAAGTTTGGAAAATACTTGATGTGAAGTATGAGAATATAGAAAAATATTTTCTCATGTGTATAATACTAAAGAACATTTAGGCATTATGGAGAGAAGAATACATAAAGGACAAAGATAATCATGATTCTGGTTTCATCTATAATTTTTTAAAATAATGAATATAGGAAAGTTAGAGTTTTATAAATGGAAATGTTCACCTAATACTGAGCTAACACCAAAACCAAGCAATAATGAAACACTATAGTTTGCCAATTAAATGCAAAGTCACTGAAGCTAGTCAATCTCAGTCCAGATTTTCAGTCCCATAGCTTCATGAAGGCCATGATATTGGACCAATAACATAATCTTATTGATATATTTAACCCTATTTATTGAATGCCAGTTGTGTGCTAGCCATTGTGCTGGGCTAGAAGACACAGTAAGATATCACAGAGCTTCCTGCTGCTGAGGTAGAGTCAACTGAATAATCAGTTTCACTAAAGCTCAATAAGTAACAGTATAAAATAAATAATGGGTGCTATACAAGGACACCTAACCATTGCTGACAGAGTGAAAGTCAGGAAATGTTTCATAGAGCTGAACACATGTGATGTACAAGTTAGTTCATTGGAGAAGAGACAGAAAGAACTGATACTAGCAGATGAAACAGCTTTTACAAAAGCCAGGAGGTAAGAGAGGGAAGACATGACAGAGGATGGGAGCAAGGGGAAGCATCATTTCGGGAGTGACATCATTATCATTGTAGCATAAATGCTCCCTTTGTCTTTCCCTTCAACCTACAACTAGTAAAACAAAGCTTCCTCTGTCTAAAGCAGGAGGTTGCCAGAAAGCTCCACGTAGCAATCCCTCTGAAGGTAGGTAGATTGCACCGCACAAAGAAGCAAGAACCTGGTGAACAGCAGAGGTGGTGCCCACAGTTCCTGACCCACTGCCTACAGCCCCAGAGAATCCATGAGCAGCAGTAGAGACAACATTCGCTACAGACACACCTCCCGTGGCTACAGTGCTCACAAACCCGACAACCATAGGTAAGACAGAGGTATCCATTTTCCTGGCGTGCTCAGAAGCAGCGCCAGAGACAGCCTGGCACCAGCTGCAGCAAGGCACCAGCAACACCAGAGGCACAAGCATCAGTGATGAGGACACAGCAGCACCTCTGGCAGGGACGGCGGAAGGCAGAAAGGGTCCATTCTCAAATACAGCCAGTGGCAGCACAGATTAGAAAAGCAAGCACATAATGTGCTATAGTGTCACCTACTGAAAAAAACAAGTCCTCTAAATACCTACCTGATGAACTGTTCGAATGAAAGTAAATGAGTTTTACCAAAATAAGAACAAGGTCCTACTGTTCAAAACAGAAAAGGAAAGAAAGAATTAAAAGTAAAAAGAAAAAGTGTTCACTACTTTAAACGTGCCAGCAGAGGAATAGCTCACTCAGTAACCACCATGAGAAATCATGGTAGTATGGTATCACATGACACAAACATACCAATTGTCCAGAAAGTGAAAGTGAAGTGAAAGTGAAGCTGCTCAGTCATGTCTGACTCTTTGCGACCCGTGGACTGTAGCCAACCAAGCTCTTCCATCCATGGGATTCTCCAGGCAAGAATACTGGACTGGGTTGCCATTTCCTTCTCCAGGGGATCTTCCCGACCCAGGGATCGACCCAGGTCTCCCACATTGCAGGCAGACGCTTTAACCTCTGCACCAGCAGGGAACCAAACTTAAAGTCATGGGAGGCTGTGCTCTAACAGGCAATTTGAAATAGCTGTCCTAAAGAAACTCAACAAACTATGAGAAAACTTAGAAAGACAGTTCAATAAGCCCAGGAATAAAATTAATGAACAGAAAGACTACATTACCAAAGAGATTGAAACTGTAAAAAAGAATCAAATAGAAATTCTGAAGCTAAAAATTTCAATAAATGAAATGAAGAATGAGTTAGAAAGCCTTGGATATGAGCAAACCATATAGAAGATGGAATTAGCCATCTCAAGTATAGAAATCTAGAAAGGACTCAGGTAGAAAAGGAAAGAGAAATAAATTTATTTTTAAGTTAAGATACTGTGCAAGAACTGTCTGACTCCATTAGAAAAGGCAGTATAAGGATAATGAAGAAAGAGAAGAAAGGAAAAAGGGAGCAGAGAGATGACTTAAAGAAATAATTACTGAGAAATTTCTGGGATGTAAAGCCAGAAGCTGTATAGGCAAATGAATATAATATGCTTTCAGTAGGAAAAAAACACTATTTTATCTATGAGACATTTATATATACCTCATGGGTTTCCCTGGTAGCTCAGCTGGTCAAGGATCCGCCTGCAATGCCGGAGACCCTGGCTCAATCCTGGGCCAGGAAGATTCTCTGGAGAAGGGATAGGCTACCCACTTCAGTATTCATGGGCTTCCCTGGTGACTCAGATGGCAAAGAATCCACCTGCAATGCGGGAGACTTCGGTTCGATTCCTGGGTTGGCAACATCCCCTGTGGGATGGCATGACAACCCACTGCAGTACTCTTGCCTAGAGAATCCCCATGGTCACAGGAGCCTGGCAGGCTATATCCATGGAATTGCAAAGAGTCAGATACAACTGTTCATGGAATTCCAGTGGAGCTGTTTCAAATCCTGAAAGATGATGCTGTGAAAGTGCTGCACTCAATATGTCAGCAAGTTTGGAAAACTCAGCAGTGGCCACAAGACTGGAAAAGGTCAGTTTTCATTCCAATTCCAAAGAAAGGCAATGCCAAAGAATGCTCAAACTACTGCATAATTGCACTCATCTCACATGCTAGTAAAGTAATGCTCCAAATTCTCCAAGCCAGGCTTCAGCAATACGTGAACCGTGAACTCCCTGATATTCAAGCTGGTTTTACAAAAGGCAGAGGAACCAGAGATAAAATTGCCAACATCTGCTGGATCATGGAAAAAACAAGAGAGTTCCAGAAAAACATCTACTTCTGATTTATTGACTATGCCAAAGCCTTTGACTGTGTGGATCACAATAAACTGTGGAAAATTCTGAAAGAGATGGGAATACCAGACCACCTAACCTGCCTTTTGAGAAATCTGTATGCAGGTCAGGAAGCAACAGTTAGAACTGGACATGGAACAACAGACTGGTTCCAAATAGGAAAAGGAGTATGTCAAGGCTGTATACTGTCACCCTGTTTATTTAACTTATATGCAGAGCACATCATGAGAAATGCTGAACTAGAAGAAACACAAGCTGGAATCAAGATTGCTGGGAGAAATATCAATAACCTCAGATATGCAGATGACAGCACCCTTATGGCCGAAAGTGAAGAAGAACTAAAGAGCCTCTTGATGAAAATGAAAGAGGAAAGCGAAAAGTTGGTTTAAAGCTCAACATACATAAAACAAAGATCATGTCATCAGGTCCCATCACTTCATGGGAAATAGATGTGGAAACAGTGTCAGACTTTATTTTTGGGGGCTCCAAAATCACTGCAGATGGTGACTGCAGCCATGAAATTAAAAGACATTTACTCCTTGGAAGAAAAGTTATGTCCAACCTAGATAGTATATTCAAAAGCAGAGACATTACTTTGCCGACTAAGGTCCGTCTAGTCAAGGCTATGGTTTTTCCTGTGGTCATGTATGGATGTGAGAGTTGGACTGTGAAGAAGACTGAGCGCCAAAGAATTGATGCTTTTGAACTGTGGTGTTGGAGAAGACTCCTGAGAGTCCCTTGGACTGCAAGGAGATCCAACCAGTCCATCATGATGGAGATCAGCCCTGGGATTTCATTGGAAGGAATGATGCTAAAGCTGAAACTCCAGTACTTTGGCCACCTCATGCAAAGAGTTGACTCGTTGGAAAAGACTCTGATGCTGGGAAGGATTGCGGACAGGAGGAGAAGGGGACAACAGAGGATGAGATGGCTAGATGGCATCACTGACTCGATGAACTTGAGTCTGAGTGAAGTCCTGGAGTTGGTGATGGACACGGAGGCCTGGCGTGCTGCAGTTCATGGGGTCGCGAAGAGTCAGACATGACTGAGCGACTGAACTGAACTGAGATACAACTGAGTGACTAAGCACGGCATGGCATCGTAAGTGCAAAATAAAAATCTAAAGCAGAGACACAAAACATAAAAAGAGAGAAAACTGACAAAATCATCACAGAAAGTCAACAAACTAAAATGGCAGACAGAAACACGAAGAAAAATAACGAAGCTATAGACCAACCAGGAAAGAGAAAATAAGTTAAATGGAAATCCCATGGGCAGAGGAGCCTGGTAGGCTGCAGTCCATGGGGTCGCTGGGAGTTGGATACGACTGAGCGACTTGACTTTCACTTTTCACTTTCATGCATTGGAGAAGGAAATGGCAACCCACTCCAGTGTTCTTGGCTGGAGAATCCCAGGGATGGGGGAGCCTGGTGGGCTGCAGTCTATGGGGTCACAACAGAGTCGGACACGACTGAAGAGACTTAGCAGCAGCAGCAGCAGCAGCAGTAAGTTCTCGCCTATCGATAACCCCCTAAATGTAAATGGATTGAATTCACCAGTCAAAAACACAAGTGGATTAAAAAGCAAAACTCATCTACATGCTATCCACAGGAGACACAACCAGCTTTAAACACAAAGACTCAGAATGAATGGATAGAAAGAAGTATTAATACCAATTTCAAGTTATAAGGTAAATAAGCTATAGGGATGCAAAATGGACGTGATAAATATAATTAATACTACTGTATGTTATAGGGCCTCCCTGGTGGCTCAGAGGTAAAGCCTCTCCCTGCTATGTGAGAGACCTAGGTTTGATCCCTGGTTCAGGAAGATCCCCTGAAGAAGAAAATGGCAACCCACTGCAGTACTCTTGCCTGAAAAATTCTATGGGCTACAATCCATGGGGTCGCAAAGAGTCGGACACAAATGAGCAACTTCACTTTTACTTTTCCCTGTATGTTATATGTGAAAATTATTAATAGTAATCCTAATAGTTCTGATCACCAGGAAAAAAAATCTATTTCTTTAAATTTGTATCTACAGGAGATGATGGATGTTCACTAAACTTATTATGGTAATCATTTCATGATGTATGTGTCAGCGGAAATAATCAATAAACAATTTGTAATATAAATAGAAAACAATATAAATTGAAGACAAACTGAGTACTACAGCCCTGGAGAAACAGATAGAAGAAGCACTTGAATTTTGTTCTGCTGGATTACAAAATGAGTGGGATTTATAAAGGCAAAAACTGAAAAATTATGTAATTTGTCAAGAATATAACTGGACCTGGCAAAAAGTAAGGGTGTTTATTAAGCAAAGATTGGTTAGGGTCAAAATGATTGCATAGTTACAAGAGGAGACCATAAAGTTGCAGCTAGCAGCTCCTAGCAGACATTGTTTTGAGAATAGATAATGATATCCTTGAGTTCTGAAAATTCAAGTTGTCAGCTGTACAGGATGTTTCTGAAACTACATTCACAGTGGTTACCCAGCTCCATTTTGGATGCCTGAACCACAGTTACTCCATTTTGACTTTTAAATGTTTTGGTTTTTTTTTCTGTAACAGGTAAAGCAGATGTAAAAATACATGTTTAATAAGCCACAAGCAGACTATTCTGGTTAGCATCAAATTCAAGTTAAATCATGTATAAGCCAGAGTGACTTTCCCATAACTCAATTTTTGAAAACTGCTTCCATTATACATGTCAAATTATGTTGTACACATTTAACTTATACAGTGTTGTTTCATATTTTAATATATATAATATAATGATTATATCTTAATAAAACTAGAAAAAAGAGATTATTTGATCTCCCCACAGAAATCTTTTCTCCCCCTTCCATCTCCTCTGTTAGGTATATAACCCTTATCTCTTATTACTAAACTGACTTCAATTGTGGACTGCCATATGCATATGAATAAATTGTTTCTTCTGTTTAAAAGCAAAGGAATAAGGATAATACTCCAAGCAAATAGCAGTCAGAAAAAAAAGTGAGTAGCCACATTCATATCAGACAAAATAGACTTCAAGGCAAAAATATAGACATTATATAATGAAAAAGTAGATAATCTATCAAAAGGTATAACATTTATTAAAATGCTAGCACATAACAAAGGAATACCAAAATATATAAAGCAATTATTAATGAGCCAACAGAATGGAGAAATTTATAGCAATATATTAACAGTAGGGGACTTTACCAGCTCACTATATCAGTGAATATATCAAGCAGATAGAAAATCAACAAGGAAACATCAGTAAGTAAAACATTAAACTAGATAGATTTAATAGTTATACATGGAGCATTCCACCTCAAAGCAGTATAATACAGAGTTTTCTCATGTGTTCATGGAACATGCTCGACCGTATATTGGGACCAAAAACAAGACCTGATACATTTAAGAAGACTGAAATCATAACAAGCACCTTTTCTGACCACAATAGTATGAAACTAGAAATCAATTAAAAGAAGAAGCTGGAAAAAGCACAAATATATGCAGAATAATCATGCTACTAAACAATTATTGAGTCAATGAAAAATAAAAGGAATAATAAACAAATATCTGAAGACAAGTGAAAAATAAAATATGACAAAAATATATGAGATGAAACAAAAACAATACTAAGAAAGAAGTTCATAGCAATATAACCCAGCTCAAGAAACAAGAAGTCTCAAATACACAATCTAATCTTACACACAAGGAAATAAGAAAAAGAGCAAAAAAAGGCCAAAATCAGTAAAAGAAAGGAAATAATAATGATGAGAGTGGACATTAGTAAAGTAGAAACTAAAAGAACAATAGAAAAGAGCAATGAAACTAAGATTTTAAAAAATAGATGAACAAAATTGACAGACTAAGCTAGACTCAGAAAAAAGAGTGCATGCTCAAATAAATAAAAATAGAAAGAAAGAAAAGAAAATAAGTTACCATGGATATCACAGAAATATAAAGGATTATGAGAGATTATTATGATCAATATACACCAACAAATTGGACAAACAAACAAATTGGAAGAAATGGATACATTCTTAGAATACAATCTTTCAAAACTGAATCATGAAGAAATAGAAAATCCAAACAGATCAATCACTGGTAAAAAGATTGAAACAGTAATCAAAAACTTCTCAGAAAACAAAAATCTACAACCAGACACTACATTGCTACAATGGTGAATTCCACCAAAATATCAAAGAAGATTTAATGCCTATCCTTTTCAAACTCCTTCAAAATTTGAAAAGGAGGAAATGCTTCATTTCATGAGGTCAACATTTCCCTGATAACAGGCTTTTTGAAATGATAGGCTATACTGGATCTGAATGAAACACATGAAGACAGAAAGCAAACACTGGGATAAAAAGAAAGATTTAAGGATGCATGATTTGATGGGGTAAAAGACTGACCCAGACCTGCCCGAGTGTCCAAGAGTCTCTGGCAGAGGCGTGGGTCAGTGGTGGCCTGCTGCAGGGGTGGGGGCACTGGGAGTAGCAGTGGGTGCATGAGACTTTTGAAGGAGGTTGTCATTATCTTCATTACCTCCACCATAGGCTCAGACGGTAAAGCATCTGCATACAATGTGGGAGACCTGGGTTCAATTCCTGGGTCGGGAAGATCTCCTGGAGAAGGAAATGGCAACCCACTCCAATATTCTTGCCTGGAAAATCCCATGGATGGAAGAACCTGGTAGGCTATGGTCCATGGGGTCACAAAGAGTTGGACAGGATACTTTACTCTCTCAAATAACCAGGAGGGAACACAGCCCCACCCTTCAACAGAAAATTGGATTAAAGATTTACTGAGCATGGTCCCTTACATCAGAACAACCAGTTTTCCCCTCAGTCAGTCTGTCACATCAGGAAGCTTCCATAAGCCTCTTATCCTTCTCCATCAGAGGGCAGACAGACTGAAAACCACAGTCACAGAAAACTAACCAATCTAATCACATGGACCAGAGCCTTGTCTAACTCAATGAAACTATGAGCCATGCCATGTAGGGCCACCCAAGACGGACTGGTCATGGTGGAGAGTTCTGACAAAATGTGGTCCACCGAAGATGGGAATGGCAAACCACTTCAGTATTCTTGCCTTGAGAGCCACATGAATAGCATGAAAAGGCAAAAAGATAGGAAACTTAAAGATGAAATCCCCACGTCAGTAGGTGCCCAATATGCTACTGGAGACCAGTGGAGAAATAACTCCAGAAAGATTGAAGAGACAGAGCCAATGCAAAAACAACTCCCAGATGTGGATGAGACTGGCAATGGAAGCAAGGTCTGATGCTGTATTGCAATACAGCATAGGAAAGAGCAATAATGCATAGGAACCTGGAATGTTAGGTCCATGAATCAAGGTAAATTGAAAGTGGTCAAACAGGAGATGGCAAGAGTAAATGTCTACAATATAGGAATCAGTGAAATAAAATGGACTTGAATGGGTGAATTTAACTCAGGTGAACATTATATCTACTACTGTGGGAAAGAATCCTTAGAAGAAATGGAATACCTATCATAGTCAACAAAAAGTCCAAAATGAGTACTTGGATACAATCTTAAAAGCGACAGAAGGATCTCTGTTTGTTTCCAAGGCAATATCACATTCAATATCACAGTAATCCAAATATATGCCCTGACCAGGAATGCTGAAGAAGCTGAAGTGGAATGGCTTTATGAAGATGTACAAGACCTTCTAGAAAAAAACACCCCAAAAGAGATGTCCTTTTCATTATAGGGGACTAGAACGCAAAAGTAGGAAGTCAAGAAATACTTGGAGTAACAGGCAAATTTGGCCTTGGAGTACAGAATGAAGCAGGGCAAAGGCTAACAGAGTTTTGCCAAGTGAACACACTGATCATTGCAAACAGCCTCTTTCAACAACACAAGAAAAGACTCGACACGTGGACATCATCAGATGGTCAACACTGAAATCAGACTGATTATATTCTTTGCAGCAAAAGATGGAGAAGCTCTATAGAGTCAGCAAAAACAAGACTGGGAGCTGACCAGGAGTGGCTCAGATCATGATCTTCTTATAACCAAATTCAGACTTAAATTGAAAACAGTAGGTAAAACCACTAGACCATTCAGCTATGACCTAAATCAAATCTCTTAAGACTATACAGTGGAAGTGAGAAATAGATTCAAGGGATTAGATCTGATAGACAGAGTGCCTGAAGAACTATGGATGGAGGATTGTGACACTCAACAGGAGGCAGGTATCAAGACTATCCCCAGGAAAAAGAAATGCAAAAAGACAAGATGGTTGTCTGAGGAGGCATTACAAACAGTTATGAAAGAAAGAGATGTGAAGGGCAAAAGAGAAAAGGAAAGATATACCCATTTGAATACAGAGTTCCAAAGGATAGCAAGGAGAGATAAGAAAGCCTTCCTCAGTGATCAGTGCAAAGAAATAAAGGAAAACAATAGAATGGGAAATTCTAGCGATCTCTAAGAGAAGATTAGAGATATCAAGGGAACATTTCATGCCAAGATGAGAGGACAGAAATGGTATGGACCTAACAGAAACAGAAGATATTAAAAAGAGGTGGCAAGAATACACAGGAGAACTATTCAAAAAGATTTTCATGACCCACATAATCACAATGGTGTGATCACGCACCTAGAGCCAGACATACTGGAATGTGAAGTGAAGTGGGCCTTTGGAAGCATCACCATGAACGAAGAGAGTGGAGGTGATAGAATTGCAGTTGAGCCATTTCAAATCCTAAAAGATGATACTGTGAAATTGTTGCACTCAATATGCCAGCAAATTTGGAAAACTCGGCAGTGGCCACAGGACTGAAAATGTCAGTTTTCATTCCAATCCCAAAGAAAGGCAATGCCAAAGAATGCTCAGACTACCACACAATTGCACTCATTTCACATGCTAGCAAAGTAATGCTCAAAATTCTCCATGCCAGGTTTCAACAGTATGTGAACTGTGAACTTCCAGATGTTCAAGCTGGTTTTAGAAAAGGCAGAGGAACCAGATATCAAATTGACAAAATCTGTTGGATCATTGAAAAAGCAAGAGAGTTCTAGAAAAAACATCTACTTCTGCTTTATTGAATATGCCAAAACCTTTGACTGTGTGGATCACAACAAACTGTGGAAAATTCTTCTAGATTTGGGAATACCAGACCACCTGACCTGCCTCCTGAGAAATCTGTAATACAGGTCTGTAAGCAATATTTAGAACTGGACATAGACTGATTCCAAATACAAAAAGGAGTACATCAAGGCTGCATATTATCACCCTGCTTATTTAACTTATATGCAGTGTACATCATGAGAAATACTGGACTGTCTGAAGCACAAGGTGGAATCAAGATTGCCAGGAGAAATATCAATAACCTCAAATATGCAGATGACACCACTTTTATGGCAGAAAGTGAAGAAAAACTAAAGAGCCTCTTGATGAATGTGAAAGAGGGGCGTGAAAAAGTTGGCTTAAAACTCAACATTCAGAGAACTAAGATCATGGTATCTAGTCCCATCACTTCACGGCAAAAAAATGAGGGAACAGTGGAAATAGTGACAGACTTTTCTTTGAGAGGGGCTCCAAAATCACTGCAGATGGTGACTGTAGCCATGAAATTAAAAGATACTTGCTCCTTGGAAGAAAAGTTATGACCATCCTAGTTAACACATTAAAAAGCAGAGTCATTACTTTGCAACAATAGTCCAAATAGTCATATGGTTTTTCCAGTAGTCATGTATGGATCTGAGAGTTGGATCACAAAGAAAGCCGAGTGCTGAAGAATTGATGCTTTTGAACTGTGGTGTTGGAGAAGACTCTTGAGTCCCTTGGAATGCAAGATCAAACCAGTCAATCCTAAAGGAAATCAGTCCTGAATATTCATTGAAAGAAATGATGATGACCTAAGCTCCAATACTTTGGCCACCTAATGTGAAGAACTGACTAATTTGAAAAGACCCTGATGCTGGGAAAGATTGAAGGCAGAAGAAGAAGAGGACGACAGGGGATGAGATGGTTGGATGGCATCAGCCACTAAATGGACATGAGTTTTAGTAAACTCCGGAAGTTGGTGATGGACAGGGAGGCCTGGCGTGCTGCAGTCCATGGGGTTCAAAGAGTTGGACATAACTAAGTGACTGAACCGAACTCCTGCATTTAGGCAGATTCTGAGCTACCAGGGAAGAACATGTATGTATATGTTTGGCCAATCAATTCTGCTATATAGTAGAAACTAATACAACATTGTAAATCAAGTATACTCCAATAAAAATTAATTTTTCAAGAAAGGTGAGTAAAGAGTAAAACAGAGAGTATAAGGTGTACAGAGTAAAACAGAGAAACAGAGTAAAAATGTGTACAGAGTAAAACAGAGAAATAATGGATGTAGCAGAAGTTGTCTTCATAGAGTAGCTCCATGAAAACTACATTTTGGCGAAGTTATTTCCAGTAGTTAGAGGCTCTGGGTTATAGTCCATGAGAGCAAATAGTTGAAGAAGAACTGAGGTGATCATAACAAAATTACCTGTAGTTACTGAAGCATCTTCATATCGTTTCTCATGGGGACTATTTTCCCCATGCAGGTGTTCTGGTTTTGTTTTTGTTTCTTGGTTAGTTTTTAGTTCTTTATCATGGTAAGCTCTCAAATTCAGATCTGTAAATAAAAGGAAGAAAGTGCTTAGCCACTTACCCTAAAAATAAGCTTTACATGTGGTCTATCTGACTTACAGGAGTTCTCTGCAGTAATTTGAGGTCAGAACCCTAATTAAGAAAAAAAGTATTATCATTCTTGTATTATGTCTTTTCCTTGAGAATTTTGGGAGGAGAAGACAGATGTTCCTGCAGAAAGCAGAATCAAGATATGCCTTGGATGCCCTTCCTCATTTCATCATTTTATTTTAAAAGCTTCCCATTTCTAAAATACTAAACAGAGGACTAAAACCAAACATTTGCCAATTAAGTGTTTTTCAGACAATGAAAGCAGTCAGTGGACCCAGAGAGTGAAAGCATTAGGAATAAGGAAAGACTCTCTTGAATTAGAATTTGAGATTATGCTAACATCTTAGTGGTTTTATATTTTATGCATGTAATAAAATACAGCTAGTGGGTTTATTTCTCATTGACTCAATCCAAATATACCTTATATTGCTATATAGAATAGGCTTATTTAAAATCCAAAACAAAAATCAAGTGTAATCTTTTTTCCTTTTCAAGAGAAAAATAAATTGCAAATACAAATGACTTGATAAATTAGGAGGTTGGGATTAATATATAATACAATACTGTATATAAAATAGATAATCAACAAAGACCGCCTATATAGTACAGGGAACTCTACTCAGTACTCTGTAATAACCTACATGGGAAAAAGTATCTGAAAAAGTATAAAAACTATTATAACTCAGATATATATATATATATATATATATATATATATATATATATCCGTTCAATTCAGTCGCTCAGTCGTGTCCAACTCTTTGGGACCCCATGAATCGCAGCACGCCAGGCCTTCCTGTCCATCACCAACTCCCGGAGTTCACCCAGACTCACGTCCATCAAGTTCATGATGCCATCCAGCTATCTCATCCTCTGTCATCCCCTTCTCCTCCTGCCCCCAATCCCTCCCAGAATCAGAGTCTTTTCCAATGAGTCAACTCTTTGCATGAGGTGGCCAAAGTACTGGAGTTTCAGCTTTAGCATCATTCCTTCCAAAGAAATCCCAGGGCTGATCTCCTTCAGAATGGACTGGTTGGATCTCCTTGCAGTCTGAGTGACTCTCAAAAGTGTTCTCCAACACCACAGTTCAAAAGCATCAATTCTTCAGTGCTCAGCTTTCTTCATGGTCCAACCCTCACATCCATACATGACCACTGGAAAAACCATAGCCTTGACTAGACAGACCTTTGTCGGCAAAGTAACATCTCTGCTTTTCAACATGCTGTCCAGGTTGGTCATAACTTTTCTTCCAAGGACTAAGCGTCTTTTAATTTCATATATATATATATGTATATATGTATATGTATGTATATATATATATATATAACCCTGGTGTTATATATGTGTATATGCTGCTAAGTCGCTTCAGTCGTGTCCGACTCTGTGTGACCCCATAGACGGCAGCCCACCAGGCTCCCCCATCCCTGGGATTCTCCAGGCAAGAACACTGGAGTGGGTTGCCATTTCCTTTTCCAATGCATGAAAGTGAAAAGTGAAAGTAAAGTCGCTCAGTCACACCCAACTCTTAGCAACCCCATGGATCGCAGCCCACCAGTCTCCTCCATGGGATTTTCCAGGCAAGACTACTGGAGTGGGGTGCCATTGCCTTCTCCGATATGGATATGGATATATATATATATATATATATATATATATATAACTGCACTTTGCAATCCAGCTGAAACTACCACATTATAAATCAACTAAACTTCAATATAAAATAAGATTTTAAATATATATATAATAAAATAGTATAAAGATCATTGAAAGGTCGGGCCAGCCGACATAAACACATGACCACAAAAGACATCAGGCCAACACTGGCAGTTGGCCAATGCCCAAACAAGAACCGAGAGCAGACCAGACTTTCGGGGGCCAACCCCCTGTATCTTGGCCCAACCAGGTGCTGACACCGAGCCCTTAGACACCAACCACCGCTGTAGCCCACGCTTTTTCCCCTATATGGAGAGACCTGGCTTGAACGCCAGCCACGGCTATAAAAACCTCACCCCATCTTGCATACCTCGCAGACTCCCTTGTCTCTTTGCTCACCCACCCCCAGGAGTTCTGCCCGAGAGCGACCGCCCAATAAAGGCCACCTAGAGGTGGCTTTTTCTTCCTGCGGCGTTTCTTACAATCATAAAAATCAATAATATCCAATTTACAAATATTAACTATAATAATTAGAGAAAGTCTTGAGTTAATTAGGGAAAGTTACAAATTAAAGAAAATCTGGAACTTCTGCTAGAAAAGAGCAAAGAGCTAAAGTGACTGTAATATATAAATTCTAGCTAAAATGACTACCCTATAGCTTTGCTCCTTGATATGTAGCTACATTTTGATGTGGAATATCTCAAAGAGTACACAGGTCAGGAAGGTATCTTATTTCTTCAGTGGAACAAAAGAAGAAATACAGGGGAACACAATTATGTGTTGGACTTAAAAAGTCATATTCTTGTTACATATATTTCTCTTTTATAAAGAAATCTTCATCTAATCAGTAAATATTTTAGATGATATGCACTGTGATAGGTTCTGTTCTAGAAACTGGCCATGGCATTGGAAAACAGTATTGGCACAACTCTAAATGCAATTCCAGTTGAAATAACCAGTGTATTTCATTATTTTTTTAGAGAAAAACAATACTAGACATGGTACCTAAATTGATCTTAGGCAAATAAAGAGGCTAGGGCTTCTCAGGTGACTCAGCAATAAAAAATCCAAGCAGGGGATATGGGTTTGATTCCTGGGTTGGGAAGATCCCCTGGAGAAAGAAATGGAAACCCACTCCAGTATTCGTGCCTGGGAAATCCCATGGACAGAGGAGCCTGGTAGGCTACAGTCCATGGGGTCATAAAGAGTGGGACACGACTTAGCAATTAAACAACAAGAAATAAGGAGGCTAAACAAAGCAGACCCACAAAATTTAAAACAAGGCAAAATCCCAAGAGCTGCACCCAGCAGGAATCTGGCCATACAGGAGTAGTTACTGACATTTAACTAAAAACTATACCAATCACAATGAATCAAAGTCAGTGGAAAATTGCCAACTTAACTCTCTCCTAAATTTAAAAGGTAATGGCTATTTATTCTAGAATTAGAGAGGTATCATTAATCATAACATCTTCCATTGCTTTTCTCCCTGAGGATCTTGGCACTGAGAAGTCTGGTCACACAAGGGAAACCAGTGCAGTACCTTTGTGTTCTCAGCTCCCCTGGTGGGGAATTGGAAAAACACTTTACTTAAGTAAGCTGCTTACACAAAGCAGCATCCAGGCCATGAAGATTAGATTGTTAAGTCTCTGTTGCCTGACTAGCTCCATAAGGCCTTACATAAACTCCAGCTGGTGAAGGACATAGCTGTAAGATTCCTTTGGAAAAGGGCAAAATTAATCGAAATATCTTTCCCTATCTGAAATCCCTATGTTAACTATTGGTTAAAAAACAATGCCCTGATTTTTAAATTACTGTTTTAATTCAGGGGGTAATATCTGGCTCAACTCCAACATGCTTTTACACTTTCTTAGCAATTTATGGTTCCTGGCCAGCTTCTGAAACAAATCCACTTCATATCCCAAGACCATTTCAGGATTGCGTGAAACAAAGGCATTTCTATAATCTTTACCATGTAGAATTCTGCTTTGATTACAATGCATTAGCTTTGGAATATATTAACTTGGATAAAACTTTGTAGAAAATATTCTTTAAAATAATATAAAGTAAAATAACTTTATATCTTGTTACCCAAAGATAATTAGACAGTTCCTTTACAGTTAGGAACTTAAGAGCTGAAACCGAGGACTCAGGATGTATAGGAAATATTCTTTTAAAAAGTTATTAGCTAGCATGCATGCATGAATATAGACACAAGCACATATACACTCACTAATTATTCATACTGCTAAACTTTAAATGGAACATAGATTATATATAGGGATGTTTATGATAGAATATGAGCCTTTGTTAAGTGGCCAATTCAATTTTACTTTATTGAATAAAAGCGAAAAAGAAAGCATAAATCTTTTGGGTACACAAAAAATATATCCAAGTATGTAATGTTTATTAATCAAATCTGGAGGTTCAAGTTTAAAACTCAGAAATATGAAAGGTCAATGAAAACCTTCCTTTATCTGCTCTGAGAGTTCTAGTAAAGTTCAAAGTATATGCTAGAACTAGAGACCTGCTGAGACTCTTAAGCAGCATGATTTCAGTTCAATATTCCCTCCAGGAGGCCATCACTCCAGAAGAAATTTAAACAGACTTTCCCTAATAGTCAGTCATTCCTTTATAGTCCAATGTTAATAGACCCAGTTTTTTTTTTTGCCTTGGATTTATGAAACAAGATGAATAAGTAGCCACTTTCTTGGCATTAACTTATGGCCAAAGGTAAGGATCTACCACCTGTCAAACACCTATTTTGTGTCTGAGATTCTGCTAAGTATTCTGTATACATTATCTTATTAATGATTTATAGCAATCTTACAAGGTACATATTATTATTCTGCTACTCTATTTTCCTGCTTTACTAACTCAAATATAATACAATATATGTGGAAAAATCTGCTTAATTATTTTTGTAATACATAAAAATCAATCTTGTATTTTTAATACAATTAGCTAAGATACCAATTCTAAACACAGCAGGCAGATTTTGGCAACAAGTCAAAACTTGGAGGAAGAAATCAGCAAAATGTTTTGTTTTTGCTTTTCTCTGAGGAGAGCAACAGTTGCAAGGTTGGGCAGGGTGGCTAAAATCTCGTTAGAAAAATCAGCCATCTCTCATCTCTCTGGGTAAACAAAACTGGGTAAGAAGACTGAAGCACTTGGGGCTGCCAGAGAATGGAGTAGGAGTCGGGGGAATCTCAGAAAGGAACAAGCCAATGAAAGGAAAACATTATATTCTAGGTATAAAACTTGATTCACATCTTTGGCTGACCTTTCAGCTATATATTCAAAGGTCAGAGTGCACAGTCTGAAGTGAAAATTTAATTACCACTCATCCTAGGTTGAGGGAAAATTTACAATTTGTGTCTAACCAAGTTGGTTGAATGCTAAGCCAAAAATATCAGTACACCTCAATAATGTAACAGAATCCAAGTTTTCTACAGCAAAATATTCACAATGTACAAGATATAGTCCAAAATACTCAACCCATGAAGAACTACAAAAATTGACCCATTATCAGAAGAAAGCAAATTAAGAGGAGCCAATCCCCAAATGATAATAGATAGTAAAGTTCTCAGAGAAAAACTTTAGGTTGGCTATTACAATCAGGCTAACTAGGCAAAGGAAACTATGCTAATAATGAATGAAGAAAGAGTAAATTTAAGCAGAGAAATAGAAAATACTAAAAAGAACCAAGTGTAAATTTAGAACTGAAAAATACATTCCTCATCATTAATAAACAGACAAAACCCAAAACACTGAATGGGCGTAATAGCAGAATAATGGAATAACAACGACAGAAAAAATACAAATGAACTTGATAATAGATTAGTAGAATTCACCCACCTGAACAAAACAGGAAAAAATATTGTAAAGAAAATGGACAGAGGCTTAGAAAACTGTGGAATAAAATCAAAAGACCTAATATCTGTGTAATTGGAACTCTCATAAGAAGGAGAGAAAGACAAAATGAAAAAGAAAAATATTTGAAGATCTAAAAAAGGATTATTATCCACAATACACATTCTTATTAATAAAAAAAATAATAAACAATTAAACAATGGGCCAAACACCTGAACAGATACCTCATTAAAGATGATATAGAGATGGCAAATAAGCAATAAACATATGAAAAGATACCCCACTTAATGTCATCACGGAAATGCAAATTCAATGAGATACCACTACACACTTCTCAGAATAGCCAACATCTATAACACTGGTAACACCAAATGCTGACAAGCATATTGAACAACATAAAGTCTCATTCATTTCTGGTAGAAATGCAAAATAGATCTAAACACGCTCTTTTATATGAACCAGAATCATGCTCCTTGGTACTTATCCAAAAAAGCTGAAATGTCCACACAAAAATCTGAACACAATGTTCATAGCAGCTTTCATAATTGTCAAAACTTGGAAATAACTCACATGTCCTTTGGTAGGTGAGTGGATAAACTGTGGTATATCAAGACAATGGAATATTACTATTTAGTGCCTAAAAGAAATGAGCTGTAAAGTCATGGAAAGACATGGAGGATCTTAAATGCACATTAAAAAGCGAAAGAAGCCAATTGGAGAAGGCTACATATGATTCCAATTATATGACATTCTGGAAAAGACAAATTATGGGGAGAATTTTAAATATCAATGGCGGTTACATCAGTGGAGAGGAGCCATGATGACAGGCAGGGCACAGAGAATTTTTATGGTGGTGAAAATACATTGCATGGTACTATTATGGAATACTTCCCTGGCTCAGATGATAAAGCATCTGCCTGCAATTTGGGAGAACTGTGTTCGAACCCTGCGTTGGGAATATCCCCTGGAAAAGGAAATGGCAACCCACTCCAGTACTCTTGCATGGAAAATCCCATGGACAGAGGAGCCTGGTAGGCTACAGCCAGTGGGGTCACAAAAACCTCGAAGAGTCAGACATGACTGAGCAACTTCACAAAATGGATCACAGTGGATACATGTCATTATACATTTGTTCACATCCATAGACTACAAGACCAAGAACTTTGTCACCACTGCAATATGCTACAGTAAATGCTAAAGAAAAGGAAAAAAAAAAAGTGTTCAGTCTGAAAATGATAAAGTCAGAACTAATGAAGGGCATTAGAAAACTTTTATATCTGAGTAAAGGATGCAGAGTACATCATGAGAAACGCTGGGCTGGAAGAAGCACAAGCTGGAATCAAGATGGCCGGGAGAAATAGCAGTAACATCAGATAAGCAGATGACACCACCCTTAAGGCAGAAAGTGAAGAAGAACTAAAGAGCCTCTTGATGAAAGTGAAAGAGGAGAGTGAAAAAGTTGGCTTAAAGCTCAACATTCAGAAAACTAAGATCATGGCATCTGGTCCCATCACTTCATGGCAAATAGAAGGGAAAACAGTGGCTGACTTTATTTTTCTGGGCTCCAAAATCACTGCAGATGGTGATTGTAGCCATGAAATTAAAAGATACTTACTCTTTGGAAGGAAAGTTATGACCAACTTAGCATATTAAAAAGCAGAGACATTACTTTGTCAACAAAGGCCCGCCTAGTCAAGGCTATGGTTTTTCCAATGGTCATGTATTGATGTGAGAATTGGACTGTAAAGAAAGCTGAGCGCCAAAGAATTGATGCTTTTGAACTGTGGTGTTGGAGAAGAATCTTGAGAGTCCTTTGGACTCTCTGCAAGGAGATCCAGCCAGTCCGTCCTAAAGGAGATCAGTCCTGGGTGTTCATTGGAAGGACTGATATTGAAGCTGAAACTCCAGTACTTTGGCCACCTGATGCTAAGAGCTGATTCATTTGAAAAGACCCTAATGCTGGGAAAGATTGAGGGCAGGAGGAGAAGGGGATGACAGAGGATGAGATGGTTGCATGGCAACACTGACTCAATGGACATGGGTTTAGGGGAACTCTGGGAGTTGATAATGGACAGGGAGGCCTGGGGTACTGTGGTTCATGGGGTAGCAAATAGTCAGACACAACTGAGCAACTGAACTGAACTGAACTGATCATTTTCTTTTTAATTTACTTAAAGGAAAAGCGTTCAAGTTTAAAAATACTGAGCTATCTGAAGGGATTTATAATATATAATTTATAGTACATATGCTTTTTACAGCATCAGCAATTATGAAGGAAAGTGCTAAATGAATCTTAACAGAACAAGATTACTTCATTTTTTGTGAAGCAAATATTAATATGAGGTAAATTATTAATCACAGAGGTAAGGCAATTACTTTCAAATTAAAATATTAACTGATATAGTATTAAAATAAATTAAAGTTGAATTTTAAAAATTACTCAATTGTCCAGAAGAAGGAAAATGGAAAAACAAAAAACAGAAAGGAGACATTAAATACCCATCTTGCCAGATGATATGAATAACAACAACACAGTAAATTTTAGCAAAGATATAACAATCTAAACAACATCAACAAACATTTTGACTTAGCATATATCCATGGAAGACTATACCAGATAAGTGAAGAATACAAAAAGAATTTTTTCATAAACATAAGGTATAGTTACCAAAGTAGACAATATGTTGACTATAAAACGTCTTAATTTTAATTGATTAAAATATTTTAATCAAGATAATTAAATGAAAAATTAATAATGATAACATAACTAAGCAGATTAGTATGCAAATGTTTAAAAGTCTCAATATGTCCAAAAATATGATTTCTAGTGAAATTATAAAATATTTAGAACTAAAAATGAAAGCGTTAGTTGCTCAGTCATGTCTGATTCTTTGTGATTCCATGGACTGTAGCCTGCCAGGCTCCTCTGTCCGTGGGATTTTCCAGGAAAGAATACTGGAGTGCGTTGCCATTCCCTTCTCTGGGGATCTTCAAGACCCAGGGATTGAACCCAGGTCTTTTATGTCTCCTGCATTGGCAAGCAGTTTCTTTACCACCTGAGCCATAAAATATAGTACATATACAACAGTCTAAACATTTTGAGGTAAAAAAGTGCTTAAAGATAAAATTATATCTATAGGCATTAAACTTAATGACCTAATGTTTCATCTCAACAATAAAACAGAAAGGGAATTTTAAAAATAATGATAATAATAGAAAGAAGTTGAAGATTTGGAGGAAAGGAAATAAGAAATAAAAGTGCTGAAATCAATGAAATACATAACAAAGAGTACAGAGAGATGGTGCCTTGAGATTATTTGCAAATCAATTAACCCCTAGACTAGTCAAGATAAAAATTGAGAGCATGAAGAACCATATTGAATTAGAGACAAAAAAATAATAATGAGAATATTATGAACAATTTTCTGCCAAGAAATTTTGCAACCTATATGAAGAGGAAAAAGTATTGAAATATATAATTTGCTAAGATTAACCTAAAATGAAACAAAAATATAGATAACATTATCTCTACTAAAACACTAAATCTTTCATACAAACATGTCAACCAGAAAAATCCAGATCCACATGGGCTCACTAGGGAATAGTACTAAAGTTTAAAGAAACATCATGAAATCTATAAACTTTCTTCTGAAAACAGAGAAAGTGGAGATACCAATGTATTTATGAAGCCAGTGTTACATTTAGTTCAAACACAAGCATCACAAGAAAAAACTTTAATATAGCCATAAGAATTTTACTCTATATACCAATACTACCCACAAAAATCTTAACAAAATCTAGCAAATCAAATCCAACAACATGTAAAAATGATAAAAAATCATGATGAGTGGGATTTTTCTAGGATGAAAGATTGTTTCAATGTCAGACAACCACTCAAAATAATTGACCTTATGTATTAATTTCTTATTGCTCCATAAGCAATTACAACAAATTCAGCACCTTTAAACAACATCCATTATTAGTTCACGGTTCTGTTTGTCAGCAGTCTAGGAATGGCCTAGCTGGGTTTTCTTTCCTTTTTCTCTTATTTTTCAACTTGGAGGTTTCTAATTTGGACAACCAAGGGGACGGCACAGCACAACTCCTAGCATGTGGTGACTCAGACAGTAAAGCATCTGCCTGTAACACAGGAGACCAGGGTTCGATTCCTGGGTTGGGAAGACCCCCTGGAGAAGGAAATGGCAACCCACTCCAGTACTCTTGTCTGGAAAAATCCCATGGATGGAGGAGCCTGGTAGGCTACAGAACATGGGTTGCAAAGAGTCAGACTCAACTGAGTGACTTCACTTTCTTTTTATTACTCTTCAGTCAATATACATTGGATAAATGCATAAACAGTAGAACCATAACTAAATTAAAGACTGTAAAAGTTTATTAATACATTAGATGTAAAATGACTTCAAGGAGATTTTAACAAATACTGGTGGGGTTGGAAGTGTTTCCAGTCCCATTTCCCCAATCTTTTGGATTATTTCATCTAGAAAAAAATTTAAACATACATTAAAAATAGAGACACTGGTATAATGAACACCATGTACTTATTAACTGGGTAACTGAATTTACCAAATGTTAGCAGTGTTGCCACATTAACCTCATCATTGTTTATATGTATTATTATTACATGTATTTCAGAAATATTCTAAATATCTAAATATTCTAAACATCATTCACCTATAAATACTTCAAAGTGCACCTTTAGAAGATAAGAGCATTTTTTGTCTTATGTTACAATCCTAAAAACATTATCAAATTTAACATATCAAAAATACTTCTTGATGAATAATTTCTTCAGTTTTACCTAATATATTTTTATGCATGGCTTGTTCAAATGAGGAGCTATCTTATTATGGTTTTGAGTTACATTTTCCTCATGATATTGAGCATCTTTTCTTGTATTTGTTTGGCCACTTGATTATCTTCATTGGATAAAAATCTATTTAAATAATTTTCCCACTTTAAAATTGGATTTTATTTTTACTATTGAGTTGTAAAAATTTGGTATATATTCTAGGTACAATCCTTTATCAGAGATATGATTTGCAAATCTTTCCCCCTCATCCTATAGACTGTCTTTTTACAATATATATTTGGCCATCTTCAATTTATATGGCTTTAAGATACAAAAAAATCTATGTTTTGACTAGTGTACTGTAAAGATGCTGACTGGTACTATTTTTTGCAATCCCAACTTAACCAGGCATCTCCTGCTAGGGAATAATTTTCTTCAAATATACTCTCAAGTTTTCACATTTATTTCATTAAAGGAAAACATGAATAACAGTTTAGTTTTCCTTCATTTATGAAGGTAGAAAGTTTTGACATCTCAGCTGAAAACATGCTATCCTTAGTAATCGACCAGAGTTGTAGTCATCTCTTCCTTAAAGGTTAGATGAAACTGCTGTGAACTCATGAATGACTTATCTC
The DNA here is from genome assembly GCA_917880005.1 of Nanger dama. Taxonomy (NCBI): domain Eukaryota; kingdom Metazoa; phylum Chordata; class Mammalia; order Artiodactyla; family Bovidae; genus Nanger; species Nanger dama. The sequence continues at coordinate 11,190,155 of CAKJTW010000054.1, read as the reverse complement.
TAATTTCCTGTTACTCTCTTATTTGGAAATTCTTCTGTTCAAATATTCTTTCTTTTTATTTAGCTAAGGAATTTTCCATTTCCAATACAATTGACACATTAACATTATGGTTGGCCCTTGAACAACACAGGTTTGGACTGTGCAGGCCCACTACAATGCAATTTTTTTCTTACGGTAAACATAGAGTTGGCTTGATAGCCACAGAAGCGTAAAACACAGATACTTAAGGCTAACTATGGGATTTGGGCATCCATGGATTTTTGGTATCTGCTGCAGTTTCTGTAAATAATCTCTGACAGATATCAGAGGACAAACATAGTGTCAGGTGTACAACATAGTAATTCAATATGTATATACTTCAAACTGATCACCATGGTAACTCCAGTTTTCTAATACTCTCTGTGTGTGTTATTCACTCAGTTGTGTCTGACTCTTTGCTATACCATGGACTATAGCCTGTCAGGCTCCTCTGTCTATTGGATTCTCCAGGCAGGAATACTGGAGTGGGGTGCCATTCCCTTCTCCAAGGGAACTTCCCAACCCAAGGATCAAACCCACATCTCCTGCATTGGCAAACAGATTCTTTACCATCTAAGCCACAGGAAAGCTTTTATCTAATACTGATCACCATATATAATTACTTTTTTTTCCCTTGTGTTAAGAACTTTTAAGATCTAGCTACTCTCTTAACAATGTTCAAAAAGACAATGCTGAGCAGAGGATCTGAACAACGTTTTTCCAAGGAAAACGTACAGAGGGCCAAAAGATAGATGAAAATGTCCTCATCACTAATCAAATGAAATCAAAATCAAAACCACAAAGAGATATCACCTCACACCAGTGAGAATGGCTGTTATCAACAAGAAAAGAGATAACAAGTGGGGACCAGACTGTGGGAAAAACGGAAACCCTGGTACACGGTAGCTGGGGATATAAATTGGTGCAGCCACTATAGAAATTAGTATGGAGCCCGGCAAGAAATTACAAACATAACTACCTACCATAAGATGTAGCAATTCCATTTCTGGGTATTTATCCAAAGGAAATAAAATCACCACCCCAAAGAGATACCAGCATCCCCATGGTCGCTGCAGTATTTTTTTTACAGTAACCAAGACATGGAATTAATATGTGTCCATCAACATACGAACAGTGTCCACAAAAGGAGGAGCACGTTACTGGATGGAGGGGTTTGACCAAAGAAGCCAGCTCCCCCACTGCAGGTTTGGCACCTGGTTTGACTCAGAAACAGAAAAATGCCCTGAGGCTGTTCTTCAGGCCGAAAGGCTAGAGAACAGGCTGCAATGGTCTCCTGGGATGAATTTTAAGACACCTTACAACTGCCCCTATGATAAACCGGCATGTTCTGGACCTCGGCAGAGGTAGGACTAAAGATCCAGGATTAGAAATCAGAAGCCCAACTTGCTGCTCTGGCGCTTCCCTTTCTAGAAAGGCTGTGTCTAATTGCGGCAATTTCCAGCTGTGGAGGAGCAGTTTACTTCCCAGGGCTGGTCTCCCAGGGTTCCAGCTGTACATCTTTGGGCAGGAGCTTAATACAAGCCCCCCACCCCTACCCCTTACTGTGACTGAGTCTGGAAGGAGGTACTGCTGTCATCCATGGGACTCGGGTGTTCCCCATCCCAGGATTCCCCTGCTGGCTCCAGTAAAAATTTTTAAATCCCCCAGTTTGAACTTCCTGCTGGGTGCAGTAGTGCCACTTCGCTATGATCAGAACCACTTGATTCTCACTGTATCCTAGCCCCCTTGCCTTCCTGGCCCTCCACTGGGACCAGCACTCACTCCCCTGACACACCCAATGCCTGGGAGCAATAAATAAGTAAATAAATGAATAAGTAAATATTTAAATTCAAAAGGATATTAATTGAGACCTTTTCTAGATTGAAACCTAGAAGCCAATTGATCACACATATGCACAGCTGGAGGCTTGTGAAAACAGGCCCAACTGTAAGATACCTTGGGCTCCAATTAGATCCAGTTATTCTGCATCTGTGGATTTAAAATGGTCATCATCCAGAGGATGAGGTGGCTGGATGGCATCACCGATGCAGTGGACATGGCCTTGGACAATGGACATGACCTTGGGCAAACTTCGGGAAATGGTGAGGGACAGGGAGGCCTAGCATGCTGCAGTCCACGGGATCACAAAGTGTCAGACACAACTGGATGACTGTACAACAACAACACTTACAGTGGAGTATATGCATCGATCGTGCTAAGAAAATCCACAGCTGGCTTGCCTGATGCTTCCAGTCATGCATCCAGCTCTGGGCCTTGAGATCCTGAAAGATCAATCCTTCAAGTCTTGGACAAGCTTTAACCAAATACAGCACCTGGTTTGGGGCCATAGGGAGGCCATTTGCTGGCATGAAGCTATTGCCTACTAAAGTACCCTGCTTTACCCACCTCTGGATTATGATGGGTTGATGGAGTTCTACTCAGAGGCTCAAAATCTGAAATCAAGGTGTTGGCTGGACTGAGTTCTCATTTGGAGGTTCTAGGGAAGGGTTTGCTTCCAAGCTCACAGCATTCAGTTCCTTTTAGTTATAGGGCTGAGGTCCTCTTTCCTTGCTGGCTGGCAGCTATAAGCTGCTTTCAGTTCCCATGTTCCTTACTGCACGCCCCCTTCCCTTCTCTCATACCAGCACTCAGAATTTCTTTCTTGTCAAATCTCATTCATACTTAGATTTGCTCTGACTTTCTCTGTCTCTTACTTTGAGATCCAGATTTAAGGGGTTCATTTGATCAGGGTCTGGCCCACCCAAATAATCTCCCTCTTTTAAGGTCAGTTGATTAGGAACCTCAGTTACATCTGCAGAAGCCCTTCATGGCAACACCTACAGTAGTGTTTAATTGAATATTTGGTGGAAGGGGTGTACACACTAAGGGCCAGGAATTGTGGGGGCCATTTTAGAATTCTATCTAACAAATTTTAATAATAGAATAAAGTGGGCTATTTTAGTAGATGCAGAAAAGCATTTCAGCACCAATACACAATTAAAATATGTAAAAAAAGAATTTGATTTCAATTCAAAATCTACTGACTATTAAAGCATCTCAGAACATGACAGAATAAAAGGAAACTTCCCATATGTGATAAAATGCATATATTAAAAAATACCAATAGCTAATGCTCTAATTAATGATGAAAAACCAACCATATTCCTTTCTTTGTCTTTGATTTTTGAAAGGAATATATAATGTGATCATTTCTATTAATGTTACACTAGCAGTTCTAATGATTTCAGGAAAGCAGAAAAGAAGAAAAAAATAAGTAAAACTATCACCACTTTTAGGGGACTTAATTATGATTGTGTATTAAAAAGAAGAAAAAGGAATTTACCAATGTTTAAAAGTATAACTTAGCAAGATCACAAATGACAAACGTAATACATATAAAATTTATTCTTATAAATAGTAGCAAATAATTGGGAAATGTAGTTTTAAGAGAGCCAATTTATAACAGCATTAAAGAAACATAAAATATCAGTTCAGTTCAGTTCAGTTGCTCAGTCATGTCCGACTCTTTGCAACCCCATGCGTAGCACACCAGGCCTCCCTGTCTATCACCAACTCCTGGAGTTTACCCAAACTCATGTCCATTGAGTTGGTGATGCCATTTAGCCAGCTAATTCTCTGTCGTCCCCTTCTTCTAATTGCACATATTAGATCTCTAGAAAATCAGGAAAAACAATATTCTTATCCTCAGGATCTCAGGAGTATAAGAGCATTACATCTCTGAAAATGTTTTTGTTTCATCTGGAACGGCATTTATTAGTTCATTTTTCCAGATATGAATCAATGCTGATATCTTATTGGAGACTATTTTCCTAGTGTCTTAGAGGAAGCCATGCACCTGTATAGTTTCTTTACATCTTGGTCTTCATTTACTCTCTTTAGGCCTTTTCAGCAAAGTACAACCATGAAAAAAATGTGTAAATCAGTAAGCATGAGTAAACTAGTGATACGAAAGTTCAGAGGGACAGGGAACAAATTTAGATCTAAACAGACCATAACTCATTCCCAACTTTTCTATCCACAAATTGAACTCTGCTGACACTAGCCTCTGGGCACCAGGAGAGTGCTCTAGGCCATGACAAAACTTAACTTCATGAAACTTTGTAGACCATAATTATGCAGCCTGAATTACTATGCTTAAGCAGACAAAAGATAATGCTTGAGTCCACTGATAGCAGACATTCACCCTCCAAGGCGGCCATCCATGAATTCTACGAGGTAAGAATGGTAATAGGCTGATAGAACTTAACCCTGACTTCTGAACATCTTATACAGTGGTGTGTCATCATGAACTATCAACAGCTGATCCTTGTAGAAGCAGTTGTTTTCTCTGATATTGCCTTAAGTATTATTCATGACATGACAAGGAGAGCCATGGGGGAAAATTAGTCTAAAGCTACAAAAAAATTAATGTCTTTCTTGATAATGTCAGTCCTGCCAAGGCGTGTGTGTGTGTGTGTGTGTGTGTGTGTGTGTGTGTGTGTGTGTGTGTGTGTGTGTGTTCATTCAATATCCTGACAGCTGGTAATCTATTTCTTCCCTAGCATGTATATTAAAGTTGACATGACCTTCAAGGTAGGAATTTTCTAATATACTTGTGGCCTTTGAATTGCTCCCAAGATTAAAAAAAAATAGAGAATGACCTGACCCTAAACTTGCACTTCAAGTTGCTTTTGGTATTTTTTGTTATTGTTTGTTTGCTTTTCACTTACAGAATTGATGTTCTTTATGATTAAACAAATAGTTTGTATTTTAGAAATAATTAAAATCATGGGAAAAATCACTATTCACTACACAGAAAAAAATTACAGGGATGCCACATTTTGAATATAGAAACATAACAGAATACCTTTAAAGATTGGGCTAACATGAATAAAGATACAAATTAATACTGTACATGGCAAGATTATCCTAAATTGAGGATAGGAAGAATAAATTAATTAAACTTTATTAAGCATCTACTGAGTTCCAGGAATTGTGATAAAATTTCCCATTATATTTTAAGAAGGTGTTTTATCCGCAATTGCAACACATTTATAAATGTGGTAAATGTAGGTTATTAACAAATCTAAAATAATGGATTTCTTGTACACCCAGTTTTGCCCCCAACATCTTTAGGGGAAAGACTCTGATATGTATTGTGAAAAGTAAGTAATTATCAAAAGAAAAGATACAGGACAACCTGCTGGGTAGAAGGGGCTTTTGAGACTTTGGGAGAAGGAGAGAAGACTTAAATCTCTTTTTTTTTAATTTGGTAAAGAATGCATTTTTTAAACAAATATTTACTGACCAGTTACTCTGCACTCAGCTCCATTTTAGGGCTGCAGGTATAGCAGTGAATAAGATGATGTATAGTGTTTCAGTTGGTCCTAATCTCTGAAGAAGAACATAGAAGGATCTGGAATAGAAAACCTAACTGAAGCTAAAAAACAAGTGCTCATTTAGCTAAAATATAACCTGTCACATATATAAGGAACCTGCCATTAATACTGCAGTAATTTCATTGACTAACGAGAATGAGAGAAGAGATGGGATGAACTCATGCAGAAAGAAAAAATCCTAGACACAAATTCTCATATGGATTGACTTCTATGCCTTTGAATAAGTCACTTCATTTTGCTAAACTTCTTTTTCATGTGTAATATGGGAAAAATAATATTAACTCATTTACCTCCCTAATAAGAGCACCTTGAGACTTAGTATACAGTTTTGGTTTCAGTGGAATAAAATAAAAATGATGATCAGAAAGGTTATGAGACCCAAAAGTCAGAGTTACTCACAAAACAGCTGTATTTAGCCAAGTTCTATAATTGCATATTCCCCAAACATAAACATATATGTTTGGGAAAATCCTATGCCTTTATATAACAATAAATGGAAACCTGTGATTATAAGATATTGCTTCAAGAAGAACTGCTGTTATTTATTTATGTGTAGAAATTATTTTAAATATATTTCAAAGAAAATGTGTGGTTTTGAAAATCTATGTCATTTCCATGTAAGCAAGGAAAGTATAATTGTGAATAATTATACAGTGAATTAAATCATTAAGCTTTTTTAAAAATATGACTCTTCTCAAGAGGACTGTGGAATTATTGAGAGACTTAAATAAGGGTATATTATTCTATTCAACCTGCTTAATATCATTCCTTAGAGACCTTCTTTTTGCTGTGTGATAAGCAGAGAGACCTTCTCTTTGTCTTTAAACACAAGCATAAAAATATTAGCTATATTATATTACCTTGAAACTGTTCTCTAGAATTACTTCATTTAACAAATGTCTTAAATTGAGGGCCACAGCTTCTTACTGAATGTTGGCTAGAGACTTGTCCACAGCTTCTTGCCACACGAGTCTGCTAACATAACAGATTACTTGTTCAAAACCAGCAAAGTAGAAAGCATTTAGGACAAGTTAATTTTACTAGCAATTCAGAGTCCTCCATAATGTTACATGATGTACAAAGGAAAACATTAGTTTTGCCTTATCTGTGGTGGAATGACAGGTGGGTAAAAAATGCAATTCCATTTTGAACATAATAAAAAAATCCCTAAACTAATTTTTGCATATTAATATGCACATATATATATGATAATCAAATTAGATGTTGCCAATACATAATTATTAGACTTAAGCTAAAATCTTAGTTTATCCCATGCATGAAGCTAAACCACTATGTGTAAATTATTTGTTATGTAATTTAAAGAAGTTTCCATATAAAATTCATGTTAATTTTTACAAATCTTATTTTAATAGCTAAGTATAAAGTGTTTAATGTTTAGCAATATTAGTGCAAGTTATACAAACTGGAATATAAATAAAAATGTGCATATGTGCAACTTATTATATGATAAAGAACATGTGAATGACAGTCCCAATGTTAAATATTTGAATACCTTGGCCTCCTTACATCTTTACTTAAAATAGAAATATGGAGGCTTTTGTTTGCAATAAAAAAATAACTTAGTTATGTGTCTATATTTGTTGTATGTGGCAGAATATGTATTCATAGCACAAATCAAATTTCTCCCTTATCTACTAATGTAGATATATTGTTTATACTCATACATTTTTCTAGTTATAAATTGGAGAAACACATTAACCATAATTATTATGTTCTTATAACTAGCAATCCTTCCCCCTCTTTTATCTCCTACCAGTAAATTTCTTACCTTTCAAGAGGAGAAAATTAAATTGTTTAAATATGACTATAGATCCTTTTTGATTTATGATACAGTTATATCCTGATAAATTCATTGCAAGTTGAAAATATCGGAAGCCAAAAACGTATCTAATATGCCTAACTCATCAAACACCATAGCTTAGCTTAGCCTATCTTAAATGTACATTTACATTAGCCTACAAGTCAGGCAAAATCATCTAATGCAAAGTCCATTTTATGATAAAGTATCAAATATCTGACTACTGCACTAAAAGTGGTGGTAAGGGGAGAGCATTGTTGTAATTGTATCTGTTGCTTATCCCTTGTGCCACATAGCTGACTGGGAGCTGTGGCTCACTGCCACTGCCCAGCATGCGGAGAAAGTATCCTACCTCACATCATTAGCCCAGGAAAAGATCAAAATTCAAAACTCAAAGTACAGTTTCTACCTACAATATATAGCTTTTGAAACATCATAAAGTCAAAAAAATCTTAAGTTGAACCATCCTAAATTGGGGACCATCTGTAGTAAGATGAACTACTATTACTTTTAACAGTAGAGTTCACCTTATGCATTTACTATGATAATTTGCAGGTACACTAGACAGCCCATTCAAGTAATTATTAGGAAAAAAGTAACAGTGGTCCTTGAGATATAATGCAAGACAAAATAAAACAGTTTTCTCTGGATTGAAGAAGGTACAACTCTTACCTCCTTCTTCCTAACTGACTGTAACTTTTGTTAGAAAATAGAACAAAGGTAAGTTAAAGCTTGATGAATAGAAAACAAAATATAGAAGTCATTATATATTTTATACAGAGAAGGCAATGGTGCCCCACTCCAGTACTCTTGCCTGGAAAATCCCATGGACGGAGGAGCCTGGTGGGCTGCAGTCCATGAGGTTGCAAAGAGTCGGACACGACTGAGCAACTTCACTTTCACTTTTCACTTTCATGCATTGGAGAAGGAAATGGCAACCCACTCCAGTGTTCTTGCCTGGAGAATCCCAAGGACGGTGGATCCTGGTAGGCTGCCATCTATGGAGTCGCACAGAGTCAGACACGATTGAAGCGACTTAGCAGCAGCAGCAGCATATGTTTTATAAAAATAAGTGTCAGTTTCAAACAATGAATAATCATGCATTATGACAACTGATTCAAGACAAGGGAAACAAATGATAACTGAAAAGGCATATACACTTATCAAGTACTAACTATACTTTAGAGTATGTTTACATGGATTGTGATATAAACATGATTCACAAGACTAAGTTTTTCTTAAGACTCACTTATTTTTAAACACTTTTTTACTATTTTTCCTTCTAAATAAGAAACCTTACTCTAGATTTCATTAAAATGTTATGCTTTAGGTGATACAACTTACATTCCGTTTACTCCTGAAATATATATAGTGTTTTCAGAGGCAGTTTCTCCAGCTAAATAAAAAAGAGTAAAATCTTATAAAATTTTCAAGGCCTAAAATTTAAGAAGAAGGGTAATAAAACCATATGCAAGCTTATAGAGAATAACATTTTATAAAAAATAAGAAATTAAATATATTCAAGCATTATAGTTTGAAAACCACTTTAATTTCTATTATACTTAGAATGGATAAATTAAAGTCCATGGGTTAAAAAATGGCTCACTGTATGTTCTTGGAAATGCAGTACTTTTGTAACATAGCTATGCTCTTCATTTCTGTATTATCTGTGGTTGCTCTTATCCTGTAACTGCAGAGTTGAGTGGTTGTGACAGAGACCATTTGACCTGCAAAGTCTAACATTGTTGGATAGGCTACAACAAAACAATGTGCTTATTCCTGTTTTTGACACTTATCACTTGACTTTTATGCTGCTGAATTCAAATGGATTGTAAATAAAATACAACAAATTCTGGTATAACATTCACAGAATTTTGGATTTATATTTTGCTGATGTTCTGCAATTTTCTCTACTTTTTCTAGTATTTTCAAAGAAATTCAAAATATTGATTCTACTAATCTCAAAATCACTCAAGTCCTGTGTGTGTGTTTGTGTATATGGTGGTGGTGCTGTTTTCACTAAGTTGTGTCCAACTCTTGTGACTCCCTGGACTGTAACCTACCAGGCTCCTCTGTCCAAGGGATTTCCCAGGCAAGCATACTGAAGTGGGTAGCCATTTCCTTCTCCAGGGGATTGTCCCAACCTAGGGATTGAACCCAAATAAAATTTTTATTGAATATATTTAATTTCTAATTGAATCTGCATTGCAGGCAGATTCTTTACTGACTGAGCCACCAGGGAACCCCATTTCATATATATATATATATATATATATATATGTATATATATATATATATATATGGAGAAGGCAATGGCACCCCCACTCCAGTACGCTTGCCTGGAAAATCCCATGGATGGAGGAGCCTGGTAGGCTGCAGTCCATGGGGTCACTAAGTCAGACATGACTGAGTGACTTCACTTTCACCTTTCACTTTCATGCATTGGAGAAGGAAATGGCAACCCACTCCAGTGTTCTTGCCTGGAGAATCCCAGGGACGAGGGAGCCTGGTGGGCTGCCATCTATGGGGTTGCACAGAGTCGGACACGACTAAAGTGACTTAGCAATATATATATATATATATATATGTATGTATGTATTATGCATAAATGTATATATGCACGTCTGAATAGTTCAGCTCCATCTGTGAAATATGCTTTTAATATTAAGTGAAAAGGCAGTTAATTTCTTTAACATTTAATTAGGCAGATATCTAAGTTATATAATGGCAGGTATTGCTTTAAAAAAATCCTTCTCTTCTGTAATACAGTTATTCTTTATTTATATTTGAATCATAATCTAAAGCTTATCATTCTAGTTTTCCACTCCCCTAAAGACAAGTCTCCTCACTGTGTCTTTATAAGGATTTTGCTTCCAGGATTAAATTTGACTCCCAAACAGAGCATGTGTGATGTAAAAACAATGTTATGCTTAAACATATTACAATTTTAAATATAAAATAATCAGCTATTAATATATATTTAATTAATGTATTTATAAGTAATATTAATGTATAAATTTAAAAGTAATGCAAGTTATAAATTAGAAGGGTTATTTTATTGTTTCTAAAGTCCATTTTTGGGGCTGCCTGAGTTTCTTAGGCCACCAGTAAACTTTGAACATTTCCTTTCAAATCTGTGGAAAGCAAAGAGATGAAAAGGAAACTCCATACCAGCTTATGAGAATGTACTTCTCTGATGATATAATCGGAGCAAATCTATGGGCTCTTTCCCTTAATAATTTAATAGCATTTTAAAATAGGTGTGAAAATGTACTTGGAAGAACACAGCCTAAATAGATAAGGATTTAGTACTCAAAACAACATAAAAAGTAGTAACTGAGAATACTGTTGCAAGTGTTCATCTAACTTTAAGGATGTCGATAAATAAATCTAGAATGGTAACACATCAGAATCATTCTCGTGACTTTCAGAGCTAACAGTCATATATTCATGTCATTCAGTCATCAATTCTCGTGTTTCTCCCATCAGTGCTGCAGTCTCTGACGAAGAAGTAATAAGTAGCATTCCTTCTGTTCAAGGGCTTTGTCTCCTAATTAAGAGATAAATCTAAATGAGCATTTGCACAAAACCCCAAAGCATTAGCAAGAAATTTTTTAAATAGCCTTTTAGAGAAATATGCCTTGGCAATGGTTTAAAAGTATTTTCCTACTATAACATAAATATGTTTTATTTTATACCCAGGCATACATACACAGACACACAATCACTCAAATCGCAAGAAACAACATCTATTTTTAGCTCTAGCAATACACTCTATTCTGTTCAAGTTGATGTCATTTTTGGTACAATTGTCAAAAACCTTAAACTGATAACGTGAGTTGTCAGTGGGTCATAACCTGCTGTTTGAAGAACAGTGAACTGAGATTTTATTAAGGACCTAAATATTTTCAGATAAAGAATTGGCCAATAGGATATAGAAGAAACATAACTGAGCTCAAAGCTGCAAGATCTTGATGAGCCTTGCAGTTCTGCAATGTACTGATTTTATGAGCTATTTTAAGTCAATCAGCTTTGGAACTTTAGCTTCTCATCTGCAAAAACAAAATAAAATTTTGTCTATCCCACTGAATATAGAATTTTGGAAATAAATAATGATAACTGATATGGAAGCATTTTGCCAACTGTAATGTAACAAAATTTGCAACTTATTTTGAATGTTTAAAGAACTAGGAATAAGCCAGATCACAATATTCAGTTTTTAGAGACTTGAAAGTAGTTTTACAAGAATTTTAACTTCTCATTATTTATCATTAAAGGAGATATTCTGAAGCAACTAGAGGAAAGCAGTGGTTTCTTCAGTGAATACATGTGAGAGTGCAGAAGTGTAGAACAGAAGCAGGGGCCATGTTGTCATCAGAAAGGCAGTAAAATTTCATATCTCTAGTAATGTTCAGGCTGCCATAACAAAGTTCTACAGACTGAGAAGCCTGAACAGCAGTTTGTTTGTTTGTTTGTTTTCTGTTTTTACAGTTAAGGAGCCTAGAAGCTGAGATCAAGGCGTTAGGCATGGTTGGTTTCTTCCATGCTCTTCCTCATTGACTTGTAAATGGCTGTCTTCACCCTGGGTCTTCACATGGTTTTTTCCTGTGTGTGTATGTTTCCTAATCTCCCTTCTTGCAAGGACATGAGTAATACTGGGTTCAGTTCAGGTCAGTCGCTCAGTTGTGTCCGACTCTTTGCAACCCCATGAATCACATCACACAAGGCCTCCCTGTCCATCACCAACTCCCAGAGTTCACTCAGACTCACATCCATCGAGTTCGTGATGCCATCCAGCCATCTCATCCTGTCGTCCCCTTCTCCTCCTGCCCTCAATCCCTCCCAGCATCAGAGTCTTTTCCAAAGAGTCAACTCTTCGCATGATGTGGCCGAAGTACTGGAGTTTCAGCTTTAGCATCATTCCTTCCAAAGAAATCCCAGGGCTGATCTCCTTCAGAATGGACTGGTTGGATCTCCTTGCAGTCCAAGGGACTCTTCAACACCACAGTTCAAAAGCATCAATCCTTCAGTGCTCAGCCTTCTTCACAGTCCAACTCTCACATCCATACATGACTACTGGAAAAACCGTAGACTTGACTAGACGGACCTTAGTCAGCAAAGTAATGTCTCTGCGTTTGAATATGCTATCTAGGTTGGTCATAACTTTTCTTCCAAGGAATAAGTGTCTTTTAATTTCATGGCTGCAGTCACCATCTGCAGTGATTTTGGAGCCCCACAAAATAAAGTCTTTGACACTGTTTCCACTGTTTCCTCATCTATATCCCATGAAGTGATGGGACCGATGCCATGATCTTCATTTTCTGAATGTTGAGTTTAAGCTAAATTTTTCACTCTCCTCTTTCACTTTCATACTGGATTAGGACGCATCTTAATGACCTTATTTTAATTTTATTACCTCTTAAGGCCATATTTCCAAATATACTAAAATTCTGAGTTATTGGTGGCTAAGACTATGGTTTTTCCAGTAGTCATGTATGGATGTGAGAGTTGGACTGTGAAGAAAGCTGAGCACTGAAGAATTGATGCTTTTGAACTGTGGTGTTGGAGAAGACTCTTGAGAGTCCCTTGGACTGCAAGAAGATCCAATCAGTCCCCTCTAAAGAGATCAGCCCCGGATCTCTTTGGAAGGAATGATGCTAAAGCTGAAACTCCAGTACTTTGGCCACCTCATGCGAAGAGTTTATTCACTGGAAAAGACTCTGATGCTGGGAGAGATTGGGGGCGGGAGGAGAAGGGGACGACAGAGTATGAGATGGCTGGATGGCATTACCGACTCTATGGACGTGAGTCTGAGTGAACTCCGGGAGTTGGTGATGGACAGGGAAGCCTGGCAAGCTGCGATTCATGGGGTCACAAAGAGTCGGACACAACTGAGCGACTGAACTGACTGACTGACTGACTGACTATTTAATAAAACCAATTATTTAACAAAAATCATATTAATGCTTCCTCTTAACAAAAGAAAACTTATTTTTAAAAAGGCACAGCAACTTGATTAGCTCCCAGTCTTAAGATGGAGGCAATAATTGTTTCTTTGGAGCTAGAGATTTTTAAAGGAAATTAACACATTCAAAAAGTCAAATGAGGATCTGAGATAAAATCTTAATATATTCACATATTTAGAAGTAAATGAAAAATTTTGAATGCTACTAAATTTTGTTTCAAGTTACTTAGTTCCCCAGCTAAGTAAGTAAAAACATTTATTTTCTTTTTGAAGCATCCTAAGACTAATAAAAATTCCTTTTAATTAGCAAGAATACATTGCTGCATTTTCAGCTACAGACACAAATGCATTCCCACAGTTTGAGACCGTATAAAATTGTTATATTCTTATTTATAATTTGGATATTTATAGTAATACAAAACTGCTTTCCTGAGTGCTGCTGGATTCTCTGCCGCCTCACGGCTGCCTCTGGGATTCACCTGAGCTGCACATCAGCTTGTGTGTCCATCCATAAAGATAGCTGGGATGGCATGGTTGCCAGTGATGCAGGCAACAGAGTTACTCCAGCTGTTGTTGCTTACTCAAAAAATGAAGAGGTTTTTGGATTGCAGCAAAACAAAGTAGAATAAGGAATCTTTCAAACTCAGTGTTGAAAGTCAAGCAGATCCTTGGCAGAAGATACACAGTGGTTCCAGGTCTCAGCCTTGGGAGCTTCCTGCTTTTTGTGAAGAAGCCAGATCCCTTGTTAACAAGCCAGTAAGGCCCTTTGTAGCCGTTGGCCCAGTCCCCATCCTAAGTGACCTCCCAAAGTTGGGTTTTTCTTATCCCTGGCATCCTGCCTCTTTGCAACCTACTTACAGGTAGCTCCACCTAACTTACTGCCACAATTATCCTTACACTGCTGCTGTAATTTGCATTCCCCTGTGGCTTTCCAGCCAGAAATGCAGTCCTCGGACCTAGCTTCTCAGCAATTAGCACCAGAGAGGGAAGAAGCAGCTGGCTCTTGGAGACAGACTGGAGCACCCAGAAATTCCTCACACCTTCAGGTCGGCACTCTCCTGCCCAGGAGCCTTCTCCAGCTAGCCTTTCTTCCCAGTCTGCCATGGTGACTTCCAATAGACATGCAGGCATCCGGTGGTACAGACAGGAGATACAGAGGTTTCTCTCCACGCTAAGCAAGGCGGACTACATTCAGTGCCTGCAGACCGTGCGTCACAACGCAGATGTCTATCAGGCCATGTCCAAGTGGATGTAGCAGGAAGACTTCTGCCACACCATGCTTCCAGTGCAGCTGCAAGTTCAAAGTCAGTTCAGTTCAATTGCTCAGTCTTGTCCGACTCTTGGTGACCCCATTAACTGCAACACACCAGGCTTCCCTGTCCATCACCAACTCCTGGAGCTTACTCAAATTCATGTCCATTAAGTCGGTGATGCCATCGAACCATCTCACCCTCTACTGTCCCCTTCTCCTTCTGCCTTTAATCTTCCCAGCATCAGGGTCTTTTCAAATGAGTCAATTCTTCACATAAGGTGACCAAAGTATTGGAGTTTCAGCTTCAGCATCAGTCCTTCCAATGAATATTTAGGACTGATTTCCTTTTTGATGGACTGGTTGGATCTCCTTGCAGTCCAAGGGACTCTCAAGAGTCTTCTCCAACACCACATTTCAAAAGCATCAATTCTTTGGCACTCAGCTTTCTTTATAGTCCAACTCTCATATCTATACTTGACTACTGGGAAAACCATAGCTTTGACTAGATGGACCTTTGTTGGCAAAGTAATGTCTCTGCTTTTAATATGCTGTCTAGTTTGCTCAAAAATTTTCTTCCAAGGAGTGAGAGTCTTTTAATTTCATGGCTGCAGTCACAACATGCAGTGATTTTGGAGCCCTCCAAAATAAAATCTGTCACTGTTTCCATTATTTCCCCATCTATTTGCCATAAAGTGATGAGACCAGATGCTATGATCTTAGTTTTCTGAATGTTGAGTTTCAAGCCAACTTTTTCTCGCTCCTCCTTCACTTTCATCAAGAGGCTTTTAGTTCTTTGCTTTCTGCCATAAGGGTGGTGTCATCTGCATATCTGGGATTATTGATATTTCTCCTGGCAATCTTGATTCCAGCTGGTGCTTCATTCAGCCCAGCATTTCTCATGATGTATTCTGCATATGAGTTAAATAAGCAGGGTGATTTGGAACCAGTCTGTTGTTCCATGTCCAGTTTTAATGGTTGCTTGACCTGCATACAGATTTCTCGGAGGCAAGTCAGGTGGTCCAGTCTGTTGTTCCATGTCCAGTTTTAATTGTTGCTTGACCTGCATATAGATTTCTCAGGAGGCAAGTCAGGTGGTCTGGTATTCCCATCTCTTGAAGAATTTTCCACAGTTTGTTGTGATCCACAAAAGGCTCTGGCATAATCAATAAAGTGGAAGTAGATGTTTTTCTGGAAATCTCTTGCTTTTTCAATGATCCAGCAGATGTTGTAAATCTGATCTCTTGTTCCTTTGCCTTTCCTAAATCTACTTTGAACATCTGGAAGTTCATGGTTTATATACTGTTGTAGCTTGTAATGGAGAATTTGAGCTGTACTTTGCTAGTGTGAGATGAATGCAATTGTGTGGTAGTTTGAACATTCTTTGTTATTGCTGTTATTTGGGATTGGAATGAAACCTGACCTTTTCCAGTCCTGTGGCCACTGCTAAGTTTTCCACATTTGCTGGCATATTGAGTGCAGCACTTTCACAGTATCTACTATTAGGGTTTGAAATAGCTCAACTGGAATTCCATCATCTCCACTAGCTTTGTTCGTAGTGATGCTTCCTAGGGCCCACTTGTCTTTGTATTCCAGGATGTCTGGCTCTAGTCCAGTGATTCCACCATCATGGTTATCTGGGTAATGATGACCTTTTTGTATAGCTCTTCTGTGTATTCTTGCTACCTCTTCTTAATATCATCTGCTTCTATTAGGTCTATACCATTTCTCTCCTTTATTGTGCCCATTTTTCCATGAAATATTCTCTTGGTATCTCTACTTTTCTTGAAGAGATCTCTAGTCTTTCCTATTTTATTGTTTTCCTCTATTTCTTTGCATTGATCACTGAGGAAGGCTTTCTTAATTCTCCTTGCTATTCGAAGTCCTGAAAAACTTATATTTAAAGACCTATGTGGCCCACACCACAAGTATGGGTAACTCACCACACTGTCCCTTTTATGATATGTTGAATCATCTTCTCTGAAATCAGATAGTGACTGATGCAGACAAGTTAATGAAGGACGCTGCTTGGGCCAAGAACAGTGACCTGAATTTAGCATCCCCTGACACCACGGGGGAGGAGGGAACAGCATTCTGGGAGCAAAAGGACTCAGGGAGCATAGCATCAGCCTATTGAAAAACAGTGAAGCAATCAGATGAGGGCTGTCAGCTGAGGGTCAGTGACCAGATGACAGAAACCAGTGACTTAGAGGACTCCTGGGATAACTCCTAGGGTGCAGGGTGCTCTCAAGGGACCCCCAGCTACAGCAGCTCCCACCCCCTTTACAGTGGTGCAGCTGCCCCCTGTCAGAGCAGCCCCATGGCCAGACTGGCTCTGTCTGGTGAGCCCAACTCCTGCTCCAGCTCTAGCCAAAACACTCATGAGGTGGCCTCCCGCACAGCAGCCCTCAGCCTCCTCCTCCAGGGCTCCTTTTGTTTCTGGTGGTGATAGGCCTTTGACCAGTGAGCCCCCTCCCAAGTGGCCCCAGAGAAGAAAATAGTCAGTGGCCAGGACTATTGCAGCTGAGCTGGCAGAAAACAGGAGTTTGACACGAGAATTTTCAAAGCAGGAGCAAGAAAAATTGGACCAGCTGATTGCCATTGGCAAGGAGGCCAGCAGTCAGCAGGACATTGCCAGTGAGCTCCACAGGGGTGCAGTGATCGTGGTCAGACAATTGGCCACAGCAGCGGAAGAGGCAACCGGGGCTTTCCAGCTGGGACTTGAAAAGTTGCTTCAGAGGTTAATTTCAAACACCAAAAGTTAGGAGCTGATCATGCAAGGGTGTATTTTCTACACTGGCAGAGCCTGGGTCCAACCAATGCCTCCTGATCTCCTGGCTCCTTTTCTGTGTTCCTCAGACAAAACAGAGTGGATGGACAGTTAATGTGTGGAGTGGTAGGAACCTGTGTGCTAGTGGCTGCTCCCAGGCACCTCTACTAGTTGAAAGACCTTTTAGAAATACAAGGGGTGGCCCAGTAGAAGAAGGATGCAGCCAAGTGCACAGAGCTAGCTAGCCCTGGCTTTGTCACTGATAGGAGACACTTTAGCTTATGTCTCCACACCAGCTTCCTCAGCTGCTAAACCTGCTTACCTCACAGGTTGTTGTGAGGATCAGATAGCTGAAATAGATATGAAAGGGTTTAAAAGCACTACATGCATGTAAGTTATTAAAGCATACGACCTTGGCCAAGAGAAGGCTGGTGTGAAGCACAATAGTTGACAAGATACAGAATTAGGGCTGTATACCATGACCTCATTGCTTAAATCTCTACTAGTTTAACTGGACTGCTTCCTGGAATTTACAATTTTCATTTCTTAAAATCTCTCTGTAGTTCATTAGGCTAATGTAGACACAACATGTATTGGTCCCTTTTTATGTTTGCTGTATCTGTGACATACCTACTAGCAGCCACTTAATAGTCAAACCATCTTTCCCTCCATTTTACTTGTCCTTAGCCACTTATCTCTATGGATATAACTCAGAACTGATAGGGAGCCACAATCATGTGTTTTGGTTCATGTTGATAATCTTGATATAATAGAAACCTTCTGAGCCATCAGGGAAGTCTCCAGTATAAAATACTACCTATAAGTAAATTCTTTGCATTCCATGTTTAGGTTTTTTTAATGTTCATAATTATATAACTTTAGGTTTGGTTTGTCATTTGGACATCATGGAAACAATTTGGATTATATCATCTTCCCAAATACTTTAAGCTAAACAAACAAACAAATATAACCCTTTCTTCCTAGTGAGTATCACAACATCCATGTAACAAGATTGATCAAATGGGATTTCCACCAACCATCCTGGAAATAGTGAAAAATCATATTCCTTTACATTAAAAAGCAGTAAGTGCTAGAGAAAAGGTGTTGCAGATACTGGGGATTTTTAAAAGATTCTCAACCCAATGACAGGTTCAATTTTCTCAGAGAAAGGGAAGACCACTGAGATTAAACTAGGATCATTTAAAAAAACACTGCCATCTTCTGACTATCCAGATAGGTCTTTATATAGAGATAACAGAACACCTTTGCCCAGAAATCCACGGAAGGAGGTGGAGGAAGATCCATCATGCAAAATTCTGGATCCTACTCCTGTCAGGCCAACTAGTTCGGAAGCCTATATCCAACTCTCTATTAAGGATGAAAAAAAAACTCTAATATTAAGCTATATATGTTAGGGAAAAAAGATTGTCATTCTGGATAATGTATAATGATGAGAATTTCACTACGCTCAGATTGAAATCATTTAACAAATATTTATATATTTACTCATTCAACTTTTTTGGGTGTACTATATCTTGCATGTAGTACATTTGGAGTGGAAATGCACCATGAATGGAGCAGACGTGACTCTGTTCCCATACAGTCTTTTATTCCACTAGGGAGAGGCACACTACTGCTGCTGCTGCTGCTGCTAAGTCACTTCAGTCGTGTCCCACTCTGTGCGACCCCATAGACAGCAGCCCACCAGGCTCCCCCTCCTGGGATTCTCCAGGCAAAAATACTGGAGTGAGTTGCCATTTCCTTCTCCAATGCATGAAAGTGAAAAGTGAAAGTAAAGTCGCTCAGTCGTGTCCGACTCTTCGTGACCCCATGGACTGCAGCCTGCCAGGCTCCTCCGTCCATGGGATTTTCCAGGCAAGAGTGCTGGAGTGGGGTGCCATTGCCTTCTCCTAGGGAGACACACCCAGTAAATGATAAAAAGAAAGCACCAAAACAAATTCTAGTGTTTCTCATATAAATAATGGATGATCTGCTAGTTTCCTAGTTTACATAGAAAGGTCAGAGAAATCTTTCATGAATAGGGTGACTCATAATTTTGACCAATAATTTATCTTTCCAACTACATCACATTTCAAAGTGACAAGTTTCACATCAGTAATTACACCAGGACTACAGATATAAATCAGGTTTTTATAGGTAGATCAGAATGTCACCCTATCTTTGAGCCTCATTTCATTTAAGTGTAGATCAGAAGGAAGAAAAGAAGTCAAGAGTGTGGAAAAGCAGGGACAAGAATATCCCAAGTGGTGCAGCAGCACCAGAAGTAGGGAGGCCATTTTCCTTGTGTTGTGTTAGTTGTTCAGTCATGTCTAACTCTTTGCAGCCTCAAGGACTGTAGCTTGCCAGGCTCCACTGGTAATGGAATTCCCCAGTATAGAATATTGGAGTGGGTTGCCATTTCCTTCTCCGGGGGATCTTCCTGACCCAAGGATCAAACCCAGGTCTCCTGCACTGGCAGGCAGATTCTTTACTGTCTGAGCCACCAGGGAAGCCTGGAACTTTCCCTGTTCAGTGTGTAATGACTTAGAGCAAAGCTGGCAAATGATGACCCTCAGGCTAACTCTCATCTATGCTTTTTAGACGGTTTTATTAGAACACAGCCATATGTGTTTGTTTACGACTTTCTATGGTTCTTTGACCAGAGAAGGCAATGGTACCCCACTCTAGTACTCTTGCCTGGAAAATCCCATGGATGGGGGAGCCTGGAAGGCTGTCGTCCATGGGGTTGCTAAGAGTCAAACATGACTGAGCAACTTCACTTTCACTCTTCACCTTCATGCATTAGAGAAGGAAATGGCAACCCACTCCAGCGTTCTTGCCTGGAGAATCCCAGGGATGGGGTAGCCTGGTGGACTGCCTTCTCTGAGGTCGCACAGAGTCAGAAACGACAGAAACGACTTAGCAGCAGCAGCAGTATGGTTTTTGACATTGCAAAGCAGAGAAACGCCGATAGAAAAGACTAGCAGACCTGAATCTGTCTGCAGATGTTAGATGTTGTTGCCATCATCCTCTACTACATTCCACAAAGAAACCACAATGAATTGAGCTTAGTGACCTGAGCTTAGTGATCTGAGCTCACTTAAGAGGTACCTAGCAGGCCATAGTCCCTGAACAGTGATTCAGACAGCTCAGAATCGTTGCCAAGGGGACAGCCGTTCACCTTCCCTGAAGCCCATTCCCCTTTCACACCCTCAGAGACATTTTATACTCCTCCAGATGACCGCCAGGTCCCAAGGTGCCTTGCAGCCAAATCATCTCACCATGGAATTGATTCATTTTTTCCAGATGTTAGATCTCTTCAGAATTTGGAGTATTTTCTCAGTCCTGCATCTGCTGGCCAACAGAAGAACTCCTGTGCTCTACCCAATGCCTCAACACTATCTGGACAAATATTACTTCTTATTTTCAATAAATGTCAGATACCATTAAAAAAGACTACTTGACTAGTTGCAACAGAGACTGTATGACTTGCAAAACTTAAAATCATTAGCTATTTGGCCATTTACAGAAAAGTTTGCTAATTACTGATCTAGGGAAAGATTAGCATGAAATGTAGTTAGAGAGGTAGGTGCCCTGCTCTTAAGATACAAATATCTTAGTGTGCTCAAAGCAATCATTATTGCACTGTTCTTATTTGAATATCCATAATTATAGAACAATAGAAGCAGAGGGTACCACGAGAGACAAATCTGCCATCATTATATAAATGGATTATGCAGGTTGATAGGACATTTTCCACATCATCCACCATTTTTTTTTCCATCAGTAATTTCCTTGGATGAAATAGAAGCTTTTTCAGATAGACCCATACTTAGTTCAGCTAAACAAGAAGGTATATCTTGATAGCTTACAAAGTCCTCAGCTATAGAATATATAAAAGAAAAACAATACATGAATAATTTCTACTCATTTATAATCTGTTGGCAGGATAGAAAAAATAAAAAGTGATACATGAAAAGAAAAAGAAGAGGAAAATAAAGACCCCATATAATTATGCACTAATATAAACCACATCTTATGAAGAATGAAGCATAATTTATAAATCATGACTCTGAGCTACCAAAGTCATGGGACTTTGATAATGTACACAGGAAATGACATAATGTAATATAATCAAATACTCTTACATTTAAGAGGGTTTTTTTTTCCTTAATTTTTCTTCCTTGACTCAAAAAAGGGGAAGAGGGGGTAATGTAATGCAAAAGAAGAAAATACAGTAAATATTAGAAACAGATGATTTTACCTAAAGGTTATTTCTTTTGAAAAGTCAAGTGGGGAAAAGGCCAGATACTCAATTCTGGATGTAAACTTTGAAAACTTTTAGCTGCAAACATTAAACATTTTCTGCAATTACTATCTAGAGAACTTATCACTGAAGGAGATCACAGTTGTGATAGATCAGTATGAAGTAATGATCACATAGAGCCCACAACTGAGAATGAACAGAGCAGGCCAGGGGTGAGTATCTTTGAGCCCTACTAATCAAAAGTCCAGATAATCGCAATGGTATGATCACCAACCTAGAGCCAGCCATTCTGGAATGTGAAGTCAACTGGGCCTTAGGAAGCATCCCTACGAACAAAGCTAGTGGAGGTGATGGAATTCCCGTTGAGCTATTTCAAATCAAAGGATAATCCTGTGAAAGTGCTGCACTCAATATACCAGCAAATTTGGAAAACTCAGCAGTGGCCACAGGACTGGAAAATGTCAGTGTTCATTCCAATCCCAAAGAAAGACAATGCCAAAGAATGCTCAAACTACTGCACAACGGTACTTGTCTCACATGCTAGTAAAGTAACACTAAAAATTCTCTAAGCCAGGTTTCAATAGTACATAAACCATGAACTTCCAGATGTTCAAGGTAGATTTAGAAAAGGCAAAGGAACCAGAGATCAAATTGCCAACATCCGCTGGATCATCAAAACAGCAAGAGAGTTCCCGAAAAATATCTACTTCTGCTCTATTGACTATGCCAAAGTCTTGGACTGTGTGGATCATCACAAACTCTGGAAAATCCTTCAAGACGGGGAATACCAGACCACCTGACCTGCCTCCTGAGAAATCTGTATGCAGGTCAGGAAGCAACAGTTAGAACTGGACATGGAACAACAGACTGGTTCCAAATAGGAAAAGGAGTACATCAGGGCTGTATATTGTCACCCTGCTTATTGAACTTCTATGCAGAGTACATCATGAGAAATGCTGGACTGGGTGAAGCACAAGCTGAAATCAAGATTGCCAGGAGAAATATCAATAATGGCAGAGACACAGATGACACCACCCTTATGGCAGAAAGTGAAGAACTAAAAAGCCTCTTGATGTAAGTGAAAGAGGAGAGTGAAAAAGTTGGCTTAAAGCTCAGCATTGAGAAAATTAACATCATGGCATCTGGTCCCATCACTTCATGGCAAATAGATAGGGAAAGAGTGACAGACTTTGTTTTCTGGGGCTCCAAAACCACTTCAGATAGTGATTGCAGCCATGAAATTAAACGACTCTCACTTTTTGGGAGAAAATCTTTGACCAACCTGGACAGCATATTAAAAAGCAGAGACATCACTTTGCCAACAAAGATCCATCTAGTCAAGGGTATGGTTTTCCAGTAGTCATGTATGGATTTGAGACTTGGAGTATAAAGAAAGCTGAGTGCCGAAGAACTGATGCTTTTGAACTGTGGTGTTGGAGAAGACTCTTGAGAGTTCTTGGACTACAAGGAGATCCAACCAGTCCATCATAAAAGAAATCAGTCCTGAATGTACATTGGAAGGACTGTTGCCGAAGTTGAAGCTCCAGTACTTTGGCCAACTGAAAAACACTCTGATGCTGAAAAGACTGAAGGCAGGAGGAGAAGGGGGAAAACAGAAGATGAGATGGTTGGATGGCATCACTGACTCAATGGACATGAGTATGAGTAAACTCCAGGAATCGGCAATGGACAGGGAGGCCTGGCCTGCTGCAGTCCATGGGGTCACAAAGAATCAGATACAGCTGAGCATCTGAACTGAACTGAACTGAAAGGAGAAGCTCTGATGAAGTGAACTTTAACCCTACCACAAGCGTTAGATACACAGATGATACCTAGATTTAAGTCTTTTCTTTCTTTCTTTTTTTCTTTTTTTTTGGACAGGAAGAAACACCCTGCAACTTGCTAAAGACTGCATATTCTTCTGCTATTTCTTTGTTAACAATTTTCTCAGCCTCCTATATTGCATAGGATCTGAGATGAATATAGGAATAGGGCAATTTTGGATATTCCTGGAAAGATTTAGACTGTGAAATAGGGTCCACACATGCTAAACTGGTAAAATAAATTCATCAGTGTTCTTAAATATATTTCAGTCTCATTAAACTTAAGCTGCAAAGAGAGAAAATGTACCCTCCATTACAAGTAGTAATGGAGGGTACAAAAAAAACTATCAGATTATTTAGTTGTGGTTTTGCTGGAGTCATTACAATGTTCTAGAATCCACTGCATCTTTTCTACACATCTCATAATGCTGACCTTTACTTCAGAAACAAGAAGATTTTTTTCAAGGTATACAATTTGGCTAAATTTTATACCTGAATTTGATATATATTTGTGTCATATTAATTTTACTAAGAAAAATGATGTATAACAATGTAAATGCATAGTATATTTTATTGGAAGATTTCACACTCACAGACTCTAAAAAAGATAAAAACAAGTGAAATTTTCACTTATGGTAGGGTTAAAGCTCACTTCATCAGAGATTCTGCTTTCAGTTCAGTTCAGTTCCGTTCAGTCATCCAGTTGTATCTGACTTTTTGTGATCCCATGGACTGCAGCAGGCCAGGTCTCCCTGTCCATTGCCGATTCCTGGAGTTTACTCCTGTAAAAGGAGAAATGAGGACTTGATTTTAAATGTTAAGTTGCCCAGAGATAAATCCACACACCTATGGACACCTTATCTTCGACAAAGAAGGCAAGAATATACAATGGAGTAAAGACAATCTCTTTAAAAAGTGGTGCTAGGAAAACTGGTCAGCCACTTGTAAAAGAATGAAACTAGATCATTTTCTAACACCACACACAAAAATAAACTGAAAATGGATTAAAGATCTAAGTGTAAGACCAGAAACTATGAAACTCCTAGAGGAGAACATAGGCAAAACACTCTCCGACATAAATCACAGCAGGATCCTCTATGATCCACCTCCCAGTATACTGGAAATAAAAGCAAAAATAAACAAATGAGATCTAATTAAAATTAAAAGCTTCTGCACAACAAAGGAAACTGTAAGTAAGGTGAAAAGACAGCCTTCTGAATGAGAGAAAACAATAGCAAATGAAGCAACTGACAAACAACTCATCTCAAAAATATACAAGCAACTTACACAGCTCAACTCCAGAAAACTAAACGACCCAGTCAAAAAATGGGCCAAAGGACTAAATAGGCATTTCTCCAAAGAAGACATACGGATGGCTAACAAACACATGAAAAGATGCTCAACATCACTCATTATCAGAGAAATGAAAATCAAGACCACAATCAGGTAGCATTTCACACCAGTCAGAATGGCTGCGATCCAAAAGTCTACAAGCAATAAATGCTGGAGAGGATGTGGAGAACAGGGAACCCTCTTACACTGCTGGTGGGAATGCAAACTCATACAGTCACTATGGAAAACAGTGTGGAGATGCCTTAAAAAATTGCAAATAGAACTGCCTTATGACCCAGCAATCCCACTGCTGGGCATACACACTAAGGAAACCAGAATTGAAAGAGACACATGTACCCCAATGTTCATTGCAGCATTGTTTATAATAGCCAGGACATGGAAACAACCTAGATGTCCATCAGCAGATGAATGGATAAGAAAGTTGTGGTACATATACACAACGGAATATTACTTAGCCCTTAAAAAGAATACATTTGAATCAGTTCTAATGAGATGGATGAAAGTGGAGCCGATTACACAGAGTGAAGTAAGCCAGAAAGAAAAACACCAATACAGTATACTGACACATATATATGGAATTTAGAAAGATAGTAATGATGACCCTGTATGTGAGACAACAAAAAGAGACACAGAGGTATAGAACGGACTTTTGGCCTCTGAGGGAGAGGGGGAGGGTGGGATGAATTGGGAGAATGGCATTGAAACATGTATACTAACGTATAAGAAACAAAGCGCCAGTCTATGTTCAATACAGGATACAGGATGCTTGGGGCTGGTGCATGGGATGATACAAAGAGATGATATGGGATGGGAGGTGGGAGGGGGCTTTGGCATTGGGAGATCGTGTACACCTGTGGCTGATTCATGTCAATGTATGGCAAAACCAATACAGTACTGTAGTGTAGAATAAAGTATTAAAAAAAATAAAAAATAAATGTTAAGTTGCACAATTTTAGCTCAACTTTTTTCCTTATATTGATATATTTGAATATTCAATGAATTATTATATATGAAGAGTTAACTAAGTATGAAGACTTATGGGGAAATGGGGCTTTATTCTGCTCTTAAAAAGCTTACAATATTTTGGGAGGAATAAACAATTAAGAATAGACAACTAACAGAAGCGACAACAGTACATTTTAAGTGAGTTGGAGTTACACATGTGAAAATTTTGCAAACAAACTGTAGGTATTACTTTAAGGTATAGTATCATTTAAATGGTTATTATAAAACCCATTGAGACTTTAGTTTTGGATGATTACACTGGCTAGACTGTTTATATGTAGAAATAGAAAATTTTTAAGAAAACCGGCCAATTCTTCTCTGTTGGGAGTTGAGTACAAGAGACCCTATGTGAGCAAAGCCCATTTAGGAAACTGTTTCTTTACCGGGTCTGACTTTAATTCTCAGGAAGCTGTGAGGTAGTTTGTTAAGGCATACATTTTGTAAATAGAATTTTCAAAGAATGTTCATGATTGGGCCTCCTGATGTTTTTTATTGGTTCAAAGGGGGCATTCACAGCTGCAGAAAGCAGCTTGTAATTATCAAATAGGCTTTTTATGCAAGGTAAGATAATACACATGCAGTTTCTGGTATTTTTCACAAGAACAGCAAGCCAATCATTTGCATTTTCATATTAGGTGTGGAAATTCTTCTCTGGATCTAATTGACCTCATCCAAGTTAAAGAGAAGGAAAGCTGAAGAATTAAGAGAAAAATACATACTCAAAATGTAACCCCTGAACCAGAACCAGATCAAGGGCATCAAAATTAAACTGCCAGTGGGTAGATTTGCTCTTCTCTGCACAGTTGGTTTCACTTTGCAAATATCCCTTCATCAAAAATATCAAAGGAACTGGAATGCTGTCAAATCTTTGCCATTCTTTCTCCAGGGGATCTTCCCAACCCAGGGATCGAACCCAGGTCTCCTGCATCGCAGACAGATTCTTTATCATGCACCACCAGGGAAGCTCACTAAGGAAGATACACTTGACTAAATCCAAACAAGAAATAGAAGATCTTATAGGATCTTACAACAAAATTATATTTAAATAACACAAAAACATCAAGATCAACATTATGATAATGAATATGAAATGACTAGAGTAAAGGAGAACTAATTTTCAAATGCATGTCAGTATTTGAATGCTATTATATTGACAGATTTTTTAAAACTTAGCATAAGGAAAAGCAATACAGATGATCTCACACTTGGTGTTGTCACAAAGTAATGACAGAGTATTGAGGATCAAATTGAATCTTAATCATAATACACAAACTACCACTCTGGAAATAAATATGAAACTGATCACAATTTATTAAATGACAGCATGGCCAAGTAGATGTTTATGTTTTAACTACAAGTAAGAGAATGTGTCAAATGGGTGGTTCTCACAGCTTGTGAAGATTGGTTCCTTATAGAGAAGAGATGGCCCCAACAGTTTAATAAGAAGACTATTTCTACTGGACACACATCATTAACTTGATTTTATCTCTTCTGTAAGATATTTATTAAGTACAACTAAATACATTTATTAAATTTCAAGTAAACTGCATTTTAGTAGTTTATCTTTATCTTTTAAGATGTTAATATCTTGTAAGATGTTAATATCTAGGGTCCATATATTTAAACATCACTTCTAGCCTAAAACCCAATAATGATTAGGCTTTGCCATCACTTATGGTATAGTATGTCTTTGTTCTTTACAAATTTAATATTTATTATTTCAAGGATATTCTACTGGTGGTGATTATTCATGACACAGATTAATCTAGTATTATTTCAAGTGTAAATCTGAATCCTGTGTGTTAGAAAAGTGACTGTTTAAGGAAGTCACTTAAATAGGACATGCACCCATTCCCCATACATTTGTATCTAGCACTGTACACCACAATAATTCTATTGTAGTGATAAAAAGAATTTTCTTAGTTTGAATTGGCATGGGTTTAACTTTTATTTGACATATGAAATATGTGACTCTCATCCCAAATATGATTAAAAGGAAACCATTTGCCTATATTAAATGTCTGTTTTCATGAATTTAGGAATCAGATAGAATATCTGAAAGCTATCCAGACATAACTCATGAATCTACTGTATATTCTAAATAGAACAGAATGGATATTTGACATTTGTTAATACTCATGAGCTTTGCAAATAGTTAAATTTATGTATATCACTGGAGCATATAATTTCCAACAAAAATCTCCACCCTACCCTTGTAAGTGCAGTAAATTACATACGCGACGAACAGTGGAGAACTGGTTGAGGTGCATATATTGAGAGATTCAGCTAGGTTCACATGCTAAAAATGGGTTAGGTTTACTATACAAGTAAGACAATGTTAACACTAAAGTTCCAACTGAAAATTACCAAATGTGTGCTGCAATGAACTGCATAGAGTTATTACTGTAAACCCTAAAGCTATGAATGTCAAGAAACCATTTTAGCAAAAGATAATACTGAACATATGCTATTTAAACCCATGGACAGGTTCTTATTCAACTTAGGATGTATAAATCCACAAGACACCATCACTTCTACCCTAACAACAAAAGTAAAAAAAAAAAAAAGAAAACTACAAAATCATAACATTTTAAGCCCATCTGAGAACTGAGGTGAAGGGTGAAGAAAATTCTAAAGGATAAAAAAGCCTTTTAAGGACAGAAGGGACACACGAACTTTTTACCTTTACAGAGCGTGAGAGTAACAAGTGACCAGTATAAGAATAAAGTGGGAGAAAGTAAAAAGAAACAACCGAGACACTAAAGTATTCTTAGAGATCAAGAGATGATCAGGGTGAAAGTTTAGAATACCTGGGACAAGATGACTCTGTAATCACCCTATTCATCACAATGAGCCTCCATCTTGTGTTCATGAGAGTTTGGGGGCAGAGCAGGAGACCCAAAAGAATTTTCCCTTCATGGTGCACAGGCATGAATACATACTCACTTCTTGAACTTTTTCTTATGTGAATCAAAAGCTGTAAGTCAGTGGATAACAGGAAACCTGGCTTCTTCCAACAAAGGCAAATGGTAGAAGCGAAAACTTTCTGACCCTAGGAAAAGATTAGGAAACCTTCCCTTGTATCTTAAGCCTTACCTCAAAGAACAAGCTCCAAGAATTTACTGGAACAAAGCAAGAAAATCCTCTGTCACTGGTCCAAGGCCAAGGCACACTTCTTCTCATGGAGATACAGAGGCACATTTGTTTGCCCAGTTTAAAAGGTCTGCTTCTGTTGCTGGAAAGGTAGGAGAATCTCTCCAAATTGAGACTCTCACATGTAGAAGACAGAATGCGAATCTCATGGAAGAGAACAGGAACTTTTGAGAAAGACTAATTATTATAACTGAGGCTGAAAAGACTCATCTAAGACTACAGCTGAATCAAAAATCTTAAGAGATAACCCTTGTATCACATGCCTCACACCTAGTAACAAGCAATACCATTGTAGAAGAGGAATAGCATGGAAATGATTCCTTCCATCGTGCAGTTGTGCAATCTGTTGAAAGCTTAGCGTGGAATCAGAATGTATAAAAATCTTCCCAACACCCTAGGCTCCACACTCAACAAAATATAGCAGCATCCCACTATTGGGGAATTTGAAGCCTGTGAAGCCCTAAACGCATAGTAGTCAAACTCAGATCAAGTACTCTCTAGCTTGACTCAACTCTCCACGATAGTAACCCAACAAAAGAAGAGGCATACACTTTTCTAGCCATAGGTATTATTTGCCTCTGTCTTTTGTTCTTTACTGAAAAGTCTACTGTTCTTTTACACATAATTCCAGAACATGGTTTAAAAAAAAAATCACACACACATATACAAAATAGAGTAGAGGAATAAAATGAATATTTGTCAAGTGATAAAGCAGACAATAGAACCAGACAGTGAGATGACTTAGATACTGAAACTATCAAAGATTTAATTGCCATTAATGTATTAAAGGACATAGTGCAAAGGACAACATGCAAGAATAGTCACCACAGAATTTCAGCAGCAAGACTGAAACTACAGAAGGTGGTAAAATTGAGATGAATAGTTCTTTATCAGTGCATAGGACGTACAAGAAGACAAAACTGGTGAACTGAAAAACAGGTCAACAGAAAATTTCCAAAGTAAAATAAATAGAGGAAATAATGAGTAGAAACAAAAACAAAACAGAAGTGTCTACCCAGGGGTTGTAGGGTAATAATATCAAAGGATATAAACCCCAGGCAGATACTGCTAGTTTCCTTTCTTGTCTGAAATGATCATGGAAATAATAATGAGACTGTGGATGCTTGGTGGAGACTGAATTATCAGCCTATGCTAAGTCCAACAGTATCATGCAGCTAAAGAGAGTCAGTGGGATTTGAGAAAATGTACCTGTGATTTTTCAGGTCATGCTTTTAAGAGGGAGAGCTCTCTTTTCTTTACCCTATTTACTGGCTGAATTGGAGGCATTACACTAAGGATCATAGAGTAAACAATTTATAAAAACCTGGGTCCTTGGCACCAGTGACTTCTCATCTCAGCCCTGAACTAATTATATTCAGTCTATCACCTAACAGATAAAAAAAAAGACATATTTTTCAAAAAATGCTATTTTCAGTGTTATTATAGTAACCAAGCATTTGTATTTTTGTAACATAAGCACCTATAGTAAAAGTTTAGAATGAAATTTAAATTAGTTTATGGTTTCTGAATATAAAGCTAACAAGATTAGTTTTACCTCTCACTTATCAGAAAATACCAAAAGAAAGGCAGGTATTATTAGTTGTGAGAAAATCTTTTCAAATTTAGATAAATATAGACTGCTGCTGCTGCTAAGTCACTTCAGTCGTGTCCGACTCTGTGTGACCCCACAGATGGCAGCCCACCAGGCTCTGCTGTCCCTAGGATTCTCCAGGCAAGAATTCTGGAGTGGGTTGCCATTTCCTTCTCCAACGCATGAAAGTGAAAAGTGAAAGAGAAGTCATGTCTGACTCTTAGCAACCCCATGGACTGCAGCCTACCAGGCTCCTCCATCCATGGGATTTTCCAGGCAAGAGTACTAGAGTGGGTTGCCATTGCCTTCTCTGAAATACAGACTAATTAATAGCAAATGTTTGATTTCTAAACACCAGAGAAAGATCAGAAACTAATTACATAGCAGAAATAAATATTGGTTCATCAGAATGCATAATTAAGTTAGGGGAAATGTCACTTTTCAGAATTTTATGTCTGAAACCAAAATTTGAATACTATAAAAAAATGTCATGATTAGGTACAGGAAAATGGTGCATCTATAAAGCGCAAGACACAAACAGCAGGAGAAAAGACTAACATGTCCAAATATGCTGTTTGGCAGCAAACAAATTTCATTAAAAGGTGATCCTCTGAAGTAAAG
Organism: Nanger dama; assembly: GCA_917880005.1. Classification (NCBI taxonomy): domain Eukaryota; kingdom Metazoa; phylum Chordata; class Mammalia; order Artiodactyla; family Bovidae; genus Nanger; species Nanger dama. Next base: position 11,159,122 of record CAKJTW010000054.1, on the reverse strand, counting down.
AATAACTCTGAAACAATTTCAGTCTGTGCAAGTAAATACTGTCTAAAATATATAAAACCACTGTGAAACACAAAAGCTACTAACTATTCCAAGTATCACCCCTTGTAATATTCCTAAGTTTACTTTCAAGATAAACTATTATAACAAACTGCCAATAAAACTAGTAATCTAATTTACAGTTTAATCCTATTTTCTTCATTCAGCTGTCCACTCACTCAAAAACATCATTATTGACTGTTTAGGATATGCAAAGCTCTATATTGTTCAAGTCATATTGCTTTTCCAAATTTTCTCACAGAGCTGAATTGGGATGATTTAAATATGAATTAGGAATATATTAAAGTAGCTATACAACCGAAATTTAAAAATAAAACCTTTTCCTCTTCTTAAGAAATCAGTAGCATTTCTTCTCTAATTAGATTCCGTGAGCAAAGGTATTATCATTGGGTGAAACTTCATTTTCAAAGACTCTTAAGAATCAAAAGAATGTTGGAATGGAAAGATCAAACCATGAAAACCTGGAATGTGGTAATAATTTTGTACGAGAAACAAGTATGTTGTAAACATAAAAAAGCACTTATTTGAGTATCAGGAACTTGAGTTCAATTTCTTAGTTTTCCACTAATTCTTTATGAACTTAGTAAAAATTATTGTGCCTTGGCTTTCTCATTCATGAGAGAAAGATAAATTCTAATGATTTCTAAATTTTCTTCCACTTATTTAATAACATAAAGATAAGCAATCTGTACATATGCATCACACACATGGTTACATTCCTGCTCTAAACCATTTATTCTGAGGGTCCTCTTGGAATTTTTAAGCCACTGGAGGTATTGAAAATGGGCTCCTCTGGAACACCAATAATAAAGATCCAACAGGCAGCTGGCCAAGGTCAAGAGCAACATAAAACACTTTGCAGAGTAAACCTAGTGGGACTGCAGTCTGTACAACTGCCACGCTCTAATACACTGGCCTAACCAAACTCAGATCCCACAAGCTGTTCCTCACACAGATGCTCTAGTAACTTTAAAGAGCTATGGTTATAGACAGTCATAATCACAACATGTCCATTGACTGAATTATGAACATCTTAACTTTTTCTTGGTGCACTCAGAATGCCACCCCAGGGACACTCAAGTTAGTATGCAGGAGGCAAACAATATGAAGTGGGATTAATGGCCCATGTTGTTCTTTTAGACAAAAAGGATTTTGTTTCAAGATTCTTAAATCTTTTATATATAAAGTCACCCTCCCTAAGAGAAAGAGAGTTAGCATATTTTATTAATCTACTTTCAGACACAGAGCAACACAGGTACAGAGGGATTTGGCAACCTGTCAAAAGCAGACCAGCATCAGAGTTAGGAATAAAAACAATCTAAATTCTATCATAGAGATGTTTTATGATTCCAAAATAAAGTTACACAAGGAAATGTCAATCTGACTGTAACATCCTAGTATAAAGATATTTACTTCTGAGAAACTTAAAACCTAGGAAAGGCTGAAAAATTCCCTTATGACACTCACATTCCTTGGAAATTACAGAAACAACATTGATGACTTGAATATTTCAAAAAGGTATGTATCTCTTTATTTTACATGTGAATTTACACTACATTTTATTCCACAAAGGATTTGAAGTATCATACATAACTAGAGTCATATCATAAAAAGAGATGGGAGGAAAGGAAAGTAATAAAAATTACATCTCCCACAATGTCCCTGTCCACAGATACAGGCCTACTTAGAGAAGGAGATTTAACAGGAAGATAATCAACTGTCCCACCTCTTTATAATTTACTACTGCACCAAGAGGGCTCCAAAAGAACAATAGTGGATGACTGTCAAAACATGTACAAAACACAACTCTCTCTGAGGTAGAAGACTTACAAAGCCCCAGTGAGGATGGGAAACAAAAACAAGAACATCAGAGGCACAGAAAGTACCTCTAGGCACAGAGGTACCTAGAGCTATAGAAAACATTAGATTAATATACATTCTCAAAGAAATACAAATATCATATGATATCACTCATATATAGACTTTAGTTTTTAAAAAATGACACAATTTATTTACAAAATAGGAACAGACTTACAGATATCAAAAACAAACATACAGTTACCAAAAGGGAAATGTGGGGGAGAGGAATAAATCAGGAATTTGGGATTAACATAAACACATTAAGATATGAATCAGATAACAAACAAGAACTCCCTGTAGAGCACAGGGAACCCTTCACAATATTCTGTGATAATCTATATGGGGAAACAATTTGAAAAACAATACATTATGTATATGTATAACTGAATCACTTTATTGTACGCTGAAACTAACAACATTGAAAATCAACTATATTTCAATAAAATTTTTTCAAACTCTTGATCCTGATGACATGAAAAAAAAAAATTCTCACAGAAGAGTCCCATTTATCTCTAGTGTATACTATCTTGTTCACATTTCAACAAAAAAGTATAGGACATGTTAAAGGCAAGAAATATTATCTGGGGAAACAAAGTAATCATCAGAACCTGATTTAGATAGAATTAACAAATGGAATTTAAAATCACTAATATATTAAGGAATCTAATGAAAACTTGGACAATCTGCAAAGACAAGTGGCTACATAAGCAGAGAGATAAGAAAGAATTAAAATGAAATGCTACAAATAAAAACACTGTAACAGAATGTCTCTGGATTGTCTCACTAGTAAACACAACACAGCTGAGAAAAGATCAATGAATTTGAAGATGAGTTAATAGAAACATGACAAACTGAAAGCCCAAGGAAAAAAATGGTAAAAAGACCAAGTACCTATTAGAAATGTCAAAGGTGAAGCTACCAGCAGTATTTTTCACAGAATTAGAACAAATAATTTCAAGATTTGTATGGAAATACAAAAAAACTCAAATAGCCAGAGCAATCTTGAGAAAGACGAATGAAACTGGAGGAATCAACTTGCCTGACTTCAGGCTCTACTACAAAGCCACAGTCATTAAGACAGTATGGTACTGGCACAAAGACAGAAATATAGATCAATGGAACAAAATAGAAAGCCCAGAGATAAATCCACACACCTATGGACACCTTATCTTCAACAAAGGAGGCAAGAATATACAATGGAGCAAAGACAATCTCTTTAACAAGTGGTGCTAGGAAAACTGGTCAACCACTTATAAAAGAATGAAACTAGATTACTTTCTAACACCACACAAAAAAAATTAACTCAAAATGGATTAAAGATCTAAATGTAAGACCAGAAACTATAAAACTCCTAGAGGAGAACATAGGCAAAACACTCTCTGACATAAATCACAGCAGGATCCTCTTTGACTCATCTCCCAGAATACTGGAAATAAAAGCAAAAATAAACAAATGGGATCTAATTAAAATTAAAAGCTTCTGCACAACAAAGGAAACTATAAGTAAGGTGAAAAGACAGCCTTCTGAATGGGAGAAAACAATAGCAAATGAAGCAACTGACAAACAACTCATCTCAAAAATATACAAGCAACTTACACAGCTCAACTCCAGAAAAATAAACGACCCAGTCAAAAAAATGGGCCGAAGAACTACATAGACATTTCTCCAAAGAAGATATATGGATGGCTAACAAACACATGAAAAGATGCTCAATATCACTCATTATCAGAGAAATGCAAATCAAGACCACAATCAGGTAGCATTTCACACCAGTCAGAATGGCTGCGATCCAAAAGTCTACAAGCAATAAATGCTGGAGAGGATGTGGGAGAAAAGGGAACCCTCTTATATTGTTGGTGGGAATGCAAACTAGTACAGCCACTATGGAAAACAGTGTGGAGATGCCTTAAAAATTGCAAATAGAACTGCCTTATGACCCAGCAATCCCACTGCTGGGCATACACACTGAGGAAACCAGAATTGAAAGAGACACATGTACCCCAATGTTCATTGCAGCATTGTTTATAATAGCCAGGACATGGAAACAACCTAGATGTCCATCAGCAGATGAATGGATAAGAAAGTTGTGGTACATATACACAATGGAATATTACTCAGCCCTTAAAAAGAAAACATTTGAATCAGTTCTAATGAGATGGATGAAAGTGGAGCTGATTATACAGAGTGAAGTAAGCCAGAAAGAAAAACACCAATACAGTATACTGACACATATATATGGAATTTAGAAAGATGGTAATGATGACCCTGTATGTGAGACAAGAGTCACAGATGTATAAAACGGACTTTTGGCCTCTGAGGGAGAGGGAGAGGGTGGGATGATTTGGAAGAATGACAACGAAACATGTATACTATCATGTAAGAAACGAAGCGCCAGTCTATGTTTGATAAAGGATACAGGATACAGGATACTTGGGGCTGGTGCACGGGGATAATCCAGAGAGACTATATGGAGTGGGAAGTAGAAGGAGGATTCATTATTGTGAGCTCGTATACACCTGTGGTGGATTCATGTCAATGTATGGCAAAACCAATATAGTATTGTAAAGTAGAATAAAGTGAAAAATAATATTTAAAAATAAAAAATAGAAATATCAAAGGTGTAACATACGGTTAGGTGGACTATCAGTAGAAGAAAAAGATAGCAGAGAAGAGGAAATAAGAAAAAAAATAAAATAATTATTTAAAGAAATATAATTAATATACTAAAGGAGGGGATAAGATGAAGTTTCATAAAAGACTCAACTAAAACTAAAGGAAACAGTAAAATAAGCCCTGTTAACAAACAGAAAGCAGTTGTAAACATGGTAGATGTTAATCCAGGTATATAAAAAATCCCTTTAAATGTGAATGGTCTAAATATAAAAAGACAGAGACTGTCAGAGTGAAGAAAACAAACAAGGAAAAAGTTCACTGTATGTTAGCTAAAGGAAACTCACTTTAAACATAAAGGCTTAGTTATGTTAAAAATAAAGGAGTCAAGAAAGTTATACCATATAATACAAATCAAAATAAATATGGAGTTCCCATATTAATTTTAGAAAAAAGACTTGAAAACAAAGAAAACTATCAGAAATAAATTCAGGTACTACATAATGGTGATTGAGTCAATTCTCTAAGAAGCCATAACAATCCTAAACATGTATGAACTTAAAACCAGAGTGTCAAAGTATGAGAGGCAAATATTTATACAACAGAAAGGAGAAATGGGCATATATACTATCATAAATGAAGCATTGAAAACATCTCTATTAGTAGTGTATAGTTCATCAAAAGAGTACCAATCAACTTGATTTAACTGATATTTATAGACTAGTCCATCCAAAAGCAGCAGAGTACATGTTCCTCTCAAACTTTTATTGAATTTTCACCATGATACTCCACATCCTGATCCACAAATCATACTTTAACAAATTTAAAATAGCATAAATGATACAAAGTATGTTCTGAGGCTATATGGAATTAAACTAGAAAACAACCGAACTAAAGGAGGAACTAATGGAAAAATAGCTTCAAAAATTAGAAACAAAACAGTATACTTCTAAATAACATACTGGCCAAAAGAAAAACTCAAAAACTTAAAATATATTTTGAAATAAAGAGAAATGAAAAAATAATGCTTCTCTTTTAAGCAGTGCTTTAAGACAAATTGATTTCATTAGATGTATATATTAGAAAAGAAGAAAGATCTAGAAGAATAGTAATTTAGGCCTCAAGAAAACAGAACAAAAGCTGTAATAAAAATCAGGGCAGAAATCAAAGAAATTATAAACAAGAAGACTCTAGAAAAATATCAACGAAACCAAAAACTGGGGTGGGATGGGGAGTTCAGGATTGGGAACTCATGTACACCAGTGGTGGATTCATGTCACTGTATGGCAAAACCAATACAGTATTGTAAAGTAAAAATAAAAATAAAAAAGAAGTTTAGAATGAGCAAAGAAGAATGATGTAAATTAACTGCTCAATATCCTTGACTACAAATTTAACATGCATAAAATGTAACTATCCTTATGTCATGAGAGAATTTTTGCTCTGTTCAAATAAATCAGAATGTATTTTTCATTAAAAAAATAAATAAAAGCAAACCACAAAAAAATCAATACAATTGAAAAATATTTAGTCAGGCTAACAAAGAAAAAAAGAGAAAATACACATTTCAAGTGTCAGAAATGAGAGAGAGGTCCATGGAATTAGATGGACAAGAATAAACTACTATAAACAACTCTTTTCCTACAAATTTAATCATTTCATAAAATGGACCAATTTCTTGAAAGACAGAAGGTACTGAAATCCAGTCAAGGAGAAATAGGTAATCTGAATAGTTTCAAATCTATTAAAGAATTTTAATCCACAATTAATAACCATTCAAAAAAAGAAACCCTTAGGCCTAAATGGTTTAAGCAGTGAATTTTACACAATTTAATGAAAGTAATTTAAAAGACAAAAATAAATGAACTATCTAGTCACAAAAAAACCATGGGTGGATCCTAATTGCATATCATTAAGTGAAAAAGGTTGATCTGAAAAGGATATATATTGTATCATTCCAATCACATGACATTATAGAAAAGGCAAAAGTATAGAAATAGTAAAAAAAAAAAAAAAAGATCAGTGGTTGCTAGGAGAGAGAAGTGGAGGAAGTTTTAAATATGTGAATCACAGATGACTATTTTAGAGTGGTGAAACTATTTGATATAATGCTATAATTAAGGACACATGACACTAAAAATTTCAAAAGCCTCTGGACTTTATAGCACAGAGTAAATCTTAATGTACATTACAAACAAAGAAAGAAAGAAAATCAACAGGTCAGATGGGATGTAAAATATGACCAATCTTACTGTATTACAAACATAGGACAGAACTTCACTGAACCTCTTCAAATAATTTGGGTGGTGGAGGGAAGCCACTGATTTACATAAATGAAAGTGAGAGGAGTCTGTAAAACTAATGACAAAAGAAAGCGTACATTAAACTGTACTCTAGTTGACGAAGTTGCTTCTCACTAGGGAAAATTATGATAACATTATACACATATATTGGATTTTAAGATTTAGGTAAATGTTGGATGGTGGAAGTTAGGTTTCTCTAGAATGGAAGTTTGCAGATCAGCAAGGAGAGGAGGCTGGAATGGTCAGCTGATACTGAAATAGAGATGAACACGTCAATATGAACTCATGTTTAGTTTATAGGAATGGTTACACATATAAATATTTATAGATATATGTACAAATATGGGTTAGTATTTACACATACAATTTTTTCTGTCAGTTGAGAGGGCCTAGAATCAATAAAACTCAGTAACAATGAGCATACCTAGCATCCAGATCTTGATTTCTAATATTTCTTCAATATAAGGAACCAGGACTCCTTGGAAAAATAGATGATGCTAGGAGTGAGTGTATCATATTTCCCCAGAGCAAGAAATATACAAAATGAGCCCAGAGAATCATATAGTATAAGGAGATGAGGAAACGTTCAAAACACACACACACACACAGACATTAATAATGGGGGAAGGGCAGACAATTAAGAGACATAGAAGCTAGTTATGACCAACCTAGACAGCATATTGAAAAGCAGAGACATTACTTTGCCAACAAAGGTCTGTCTATTCAAGGCTATGGTTTTTCCAGTAGTCATGTATGGATGTGAGCGTTGGACTGTGAAGAAAGCTGAGCACCAAAGAATTGATGCTTTTGAACTGTGATGTTGGAGAAGACTCTTGAGAGTCCCTTGGACTGCAATGAGATCCAACCAGTCCCTTCTAAAGGAGATCAGTCCTGGGTGTTCGTTGGAAGGACTGATGCTAAAGCTGAAACTCCAATACTTTGGCTACCTCATGCGAAGAGTTGACTCATTGGAAAAGACCCTGATGCTGGGAAGATTGAAAGCGGAAGGAGAAGGGGATGACAGAGGGTGAGATGGTTGGATGGCATCACCAACTTGATGGACATGGGTTTGGGTAGACTACTGGAGTTGGTGATGGACAGGGAGACCTGGCATGCTGAGGTTCATGGGGTCACAAAGAGTTGGACACAACTGAGTGACTGAACTGAACTGAACACAAAAGAGGCCAAGGACAAATATAAAAAGACCATTTATGAAATTAAAGAAATTGTAATGACTTGACCACTAAAAGTGGATAAAGTTATTCAGATTCATGCTATATTTTCAAGATAGAGCCAATAGGATTAGCAACCAGAAAAACTGAGTTGTCATTAGCTAACTTGAAGCAGAGTACAAGGTCATACAATGTAATGAATACAATACAGGCATCAAAAAGAATAAGGAGCTGATGCAACATGGATGAACCTTAAAAACTTTTTACTAAGTCAAAGAAGTCAGAAATAGAAAGCCACACACTATGTAATCACATTTATGTGAAATGTGCAGAACAGGTGAATCCACAGAGACAATTAGATCAGTGGCTGCCAGGAGCACATGAAGAATGATTGCTAAAGAATATACAGTTTATTTTGGGGGTGATAAAAGTTTTAAAGTAGATAGTAATGATATAGTTGATGATGTCAAGAGTTTAGCTTTGGATACAAACTTGATATGTGGATTATAAATAAGGGAGTTGGGAATATAAATTGAGATGCCATGAAGATAATCAAATATATGATTCTTAAATTTGTGTTTGGCTTGAACTGGAGTTATAAATTTAGCAGTGATCCATGTATACATGATACTTAAAATACTGACCCTAGTTGAAATAATCAGTGGAGTAAATGAAAATAGAAAAGAGAAGTGATCCAATGACTGAGCCCTTGAGCATGTTAAAAGGTCAGAAAGAGGAAGTAGAACTAAAAGAGAACGTGAAAAAGCACATAGTGAACTGAGCTCACTGAACTGAACTGTCCTAGAAACCAAGGCAGAATGGAATGATCACTCATATTAAGTAGTGCAGCTGTTTCACATAAGATGAGATCTAAGAATTCATAAGTAGATATCGTGACTTTGGCGAACTTTATTAGAACAGATTCAGTGCAGATGTACAAAATTATTTCAGTTACAGGGGTTCAAAGAACAATGACAGAAGAGGAATAAGAGAAGACTTCTGGGTGACTCTTTAAAGGAATAAAGAAAAATGGGGGAAAGAACATTCAAGAGAGATTTGCATTTTATTTTGCTGATGTTGTTGCTGTATACTGCAGAACTAGACAGCATTTGCAGAGTGATGGGAGACATTCAATATAAGGAGGGGAAAAATTGCAGAATAAAAAAACCAAAAATGCTAGATCAATATCCTAGAGTACACTGGAGAGGCTGGAGCATTGTTATGCACAAATGAGAAGCTGATCTTAGGGAGGACCACAAAGAGTTCACCCACAATGATGAGAGGAAGGACAGTCAGTGAGCAACGGTGGGTAAATGTGGCTAGATAGATGAAAGTTATCTTCTGTCTACTTTTTCCTTAACATAGACATCAAATTCGTCAGCTGAAAGTGAGGATGATGGAATAGTTTGAGAGGTCTGTGCAAGAGAAGGAAGTTAGAAATCACCTTATTTAAGAGTGGGACAGGGGCTTCCCTGGTGGCTCAGTGGTACAGAAACCACCTGCCAATGTAGAAGACTTGGGTTCAATCTCTGGTCCAGGAAGACTGCCCATGCCATAGAGCAACTAAGCCCATGCACCACAACTACTGAACCTGTGCTCTAGAGCCTCGGAACCGCAACTGCTGAAGCCTACGTGACCTAGAGCCTGTGCTCAGCAACAAAAGAAGCCACCACAAAGAGAAGCCCATGCACCGCAACGAGGGAATAGCCCCTGCTCGCTGCAACTAGAGAAAAGTCCGAACAGCGACAAAGACCCAGCACAGACAATAATAACAGAAATTACAACAAAAGTAGAAAGATTAATTGTACTAGGTAAATAGAGCACAACTGTGAGGCTAAAATTAAACCAATCAGTTTGTATCTGTGTATAAGCCTTGTGTTATGCTTTGTGAGTTTTTTTTTTTTTTTTGGCAGCCATCTTCAGTTGCAGGGGTGCATGCACAGGGTATGAGAAGATTTTATATCGATTAAAGCTGGTGGTTTAGTGAAAAGAAGAACATGAAGTAAGGTTGTTGAAGCTGTTGGCAAGAAATTATAATCATTGTAAGTCACGACTTTTATGCTGACTAAATGATAAAAAGAGGAGGACCTACATTGGGGCTATTAGAGGCAATGAACTGGAAAGACAGAACATGCTGGCCCCTGCGTGGCACACTTGACAACGAGATTTCAGAGAGGTTTTAGTTACTGTTAATGGAAACATCTAGAATGTGGCATGAAAGTGAGTTGCTGAGCACAGGGGATAGCAACATCACAGAAGCAGAAAAGATCAAGAAACAAGTGGATGGGGCATTATACTGATTTTGATATTTTCCAGAATGATGACCTAGATAGCATTAGCAAGAATCCCACTCAGTCACAAACTGACATCTTTAAGAAATGAAAAAAGTAACTAAAAATATGGATCGAGACAGTAAGGGTAAGGGTAAATAGATGATGTGTAACATGGCAAAACAGTAGAAAATTTTGGTAACAACAGCTTCATGCTCTCTTCATTTTAGAGAGCAATGAGGGAGAATCCTTGGATGTTATGGAGGAATAGTGGGAGCAATCCTTTCCACTTCTAAGCTAAGAGGTACAAAAGAGACACAGTGAAACACCCACCAGAGTGATACAGGAAAGCAGTGTCCTCAGAGAAGAGCCAAGTTTGAAGAAAGAAGAGCAAAAAAATGAAGGGAATTTCACAGAAGAGAGAGATATAGAGAATAACTTGCTAGAGTGTTTCAAAGCAATGTGAGTGTTTCAAAAAATTACAAAGAGCTCTGCAGGTATTAGAGTCTGTTGAACAAGAGATAATATAGTGGCCTATATAAGTAAGAGGGCTTCCCTGGTGGCTCAGTGGTAAAGAATCTGTCTATCATCGCAGGAGACACAGGTTAGATTCCACATGTGGGTTGGGAATATCCCCTGGAGAAGGAAATGGCATCCATTCCATTATTCTTGTCTGGAAAACCCCATGGACAGAGGAGCCTGTCCATGGGGACAGAGGGCTACAGTCCATGGGGTTGCAAAAGAGTAGGACACAATTTAGTGACTAAATAACAACCCAGGTAAGAATAATAGGCACAGTAAGACTTGTCCTGGAAATTCTAAGGCATAGCATGAAACGGAGCATGACTCAGAGAGTGGGGCTCCTGGGCACACATGCTTTTCTGTGTCCCTCATCTCTTGATTACAGGAAATAGGCTTCATTCAGCCTCCCTGAATTCTAACAGGCAGGTTCAAACAGTTGATAATTATGGAAGAGGGGATGGGAGACAAGGGAAGAACAGTCAAGAAACAATAGTGCAGCCTTGGGGTAGGGTCCTGGTTCCCCTTAAAGGGACCTTCATAACAATATCTTTGAGCTGTTTCATGAATACTGAAACCCAAACCAGGTGGGAGATGTTAACTATAATCTGCCCACAAGCACTTAGATATCAGATTGGTTGGAATGGGTGATGCTGACTCCCAATTTCTTCACTGCCAACCAATCAGAAGACACCCTCCAAGGCAAGACACACAGTTTTGAGGGTGTTAGCCCACTGCATCCTCCTTTGCCTGGCAAAGCAATACAGCTGGTTTTTGGTTGGTTTTTTGTTGTTGTTGTTGTTGTTTTCCCTACTTCACTCAAAACTCTTGTCTCTGAGATTTAATTTGGTGTTGGGATACAGAGGCAGGGCTTGGCTTCAAGAATAGGCCTGAGTTACAAGGATACATGCATTGGAAGCCAGTGTCTCACTTGTGTTTTGGAAATCCTGTTTTATTGTTTCATTTTCAAATTGACTTTCTAATCATCCATACTCTATAAAGAATATCACTAGGGGCTGCACTATACAGAATTTAGCTGAAATTGTTTCAGGATTAAAAATCTGGAAAATTAAACCTATTTGTGAGGATCCAGGCTTCTGTGATTTCATTCAGCAAAGTCCTATCTCAGCCCATAACATTCTAGAAACTGCATGAAAAAAAAATTGCTTTTTAATACTATCATCTCTCTGTTTAAAAGGCTGAGATCAAAAAGAGGAAAAATATTTATTTTCAGATCAGGTACCTGCTGCTTCCAATTTAGATTTTGGGTAAACTATCAGTAACAAAAACAGTGGACTGAAATGCACAGTGTACCAACCTTCCTAATTAATAGCAGTCAGTTCAGAGCAACCCTATTCAGGGTCTTTTTTTCTTCATTGAGCTGACCAGGGGAGACCTTAAAGGCAAAATGTGTGAGCCCTGTTAAAGCAAACCTCAAACAACAGATAAGCACTAAAGTCTTTGAAGAAACTGTGAACACCCTCTGGGGAGAAAATTAGACTTGTGAACTTAAAAAATGGCACACAAACATTTTAACACAGAACCGAAGACAGAGGTCAACAGGGATATTTCCAGCTGAAAATTGCCTGTTGAGTAAGAAATTAGTTTTGAACATCAAAAATAAATGAACAAAGGGAGCAGAAAACAACATTAGATGAGAATTTTTTCCCAAGAAAAATCCTCTCAACATTCCCCACACAAAAACACGCTAATCAAGCTTTATTACTGAAAGGGAATCTTTTACAAATAGGAAAATCTAACTCTAGGAAATCAATTGCAAAAAAGTTATCTTTAGAAGCATCTCTTTTTCTTGCTAATTCAACAAAATAACTGATTTTGACTGACCTCTGTCTCTTAAATTGACTAGCTTTATTTTTATATTTATTTGCAATCTATCTTAACACTATTCATTTATCATTCTTTCATTCTGTTTTCAGCTTTAAATGTAAATGTGAAAGTCTTCAGGTTAAGCACAATTTGCTCCTGCCACCTTTATTTCCTGGGATGGGCTTCCTATCCTTGTCCCCTTCCCCTAGGAGGATGAGGGACAGAACAAGTGATAGAAACATGAAGTTGTCTTCAAGTCTGGAATTTGCCATCAGCAAACTGCATACTGCTGGACCAAAGTGGGTTGTATTGCTACCAGCAACAAGCTCTGTCAGCTAGATCAGCACCCGACAGTATTTTTCCCACCAGAGATAATTTCTGTGAAGACAATTTTCCCATGGACCAGGATTGAAGGGGATGGTTTGGGGAGGATATAAACACATTACATTTATTGTGCATTTTATTTCTGTTATTGTTACAGCAGCTCCACCTTAGATCATTAGGCATTTGGCATCTGGTCCCATCACTTCATCGGAAATAGATGGGGAAACAGTGGAAACAGTGTCTGACTTTATTTTGGGGGCTCCAAAATCACTGCAGATGGTGACTGCAGCCATAAAATTAAAAGATGCTTACTCCTTGGAAGAAAAGTTATGACCAACCCAGATAGCATATTCAAAAGCAGAGACATTACTTTGCCAACAAATGTCCATCTAATCAAGGCTTTGGCTTTTCCAGTGGTCATATATGGATGTGAGAGTTGGACTGTGAAGAAAGCTGAGTGCCGAATAACTGATGCTTTTGAACTGTGGCTTGGACTGCAAGGAGGTCCAACCAGTCCATTCTAAAGGAGATCAGCCCTGAGTGTTCTTTGGAAGGAATGATTTAGGGCTGAAACTCCAATTATTTGGCCACCTCATGTGAAGAGTTGACTCATTGAAAAAGACCCTGATGCTGGGAGGGATTGGGGCAGGAGGAGAAGGAGACGACAGAGGATGAGATGGCTGGATGGCATCACAGATTCGATGGACATGAGTTTGAGTGAACTCCGGGAGTTGGTGATGGACAGGGAGGCCTGGTGTGCTGCGATTCATGGGGTTGCAAAGACATGACTAAGCAACTAAACTGAACTGAACTGAAGGTTAGGGACAGTTGATCTAGATGGAATTTTTGATCCTCTCCATAAGAATAATATGCATAACAATAGTACTTATCTCAGTATTTCTTTGTGGTTTTTGTTTAGTCATTCAATTCTGTCTGACTCTTAGAGACTCCATGGACTGTAGCCTGCCAGGCTCCTCTGTCCATGTGATTTTTCCAGGTAAGAATACTGGAGTGGATTGCCATTTCCTTCTCCAGGGGATATTCCTGACCTAGCAATTGAACCCACGTCTCCTACATTGGCAAGCAGATTCTTCACTGCTGAGCCACCAGGGAAACCCAGTATTTCTTGGTGAGGCTTAAATAGTTAGAATTCACACCTGCTCTGCACAATGCCTGGCACACTCCAGTTGCTCAGTCAATTCCAGCAATAGTTACAGCACTCACCGTGACCTACTAAAATCCAACCTTTGAGTCAAGTCCCATCAAAGGACAGCTTTTCTTTTGGACTGCTCTCATCCGCACCATTTCCCTCCAGGTCTGAGCTAATCAGTTCAGTATAGATCAGTAAGGAGCACTTTGTTTACAGCTTTGTCATAGCAGTGATTCCCAAACCCTGTTTATCCTTATAATAGCCAGGGAATTTTGTTGTAAAATATAAAATTTAACTCTTATGAAAGTATATTTTGATCCAGTAGATCCAAACTGGGTTTGGAAAATACATAATTTTAAAACTCGACAACAGTTTCTGATAATTGGCCAAATCTGTAAGACCCTGAAAAGATAATCTTCAATAACCTATTCATTCCTAAATATATAAAATTAACTTTCCAATATATTAAATCTCTCTTTATGTGTAGTTCACTAGGGCATATAGGAGGGGGAACTTAAATTTTATCTTTAAAATCATCTAAATGAGTTGGTTTATCAACTGAAAGGTACATACATATTGCAGATAATATTTGAAAAAAAAAGCCATAAATTTCATTGTTTGGGGTATAACCAATCCTTAATTAATGTGAAAAGATTTAACTCTACTATGAGAGATTTATTTGAGGGATGCCCTGAACCAAAAATTTCAACAAAATTAGTTTTGAAAACACACATTTATTCATGTCCCTTACACAGTGAATAAAGGCAGGAAGAGGAAGAAAATTGATGTGAAAAAGAGTGGAAGGAAATACCTATTTTTCAGAATGCTTTACAATAGAATTTGTCAAATTTGTCTTTTTAGATTAATTTTTCAATTAGGTAAATATTTTCAAACTCTTTACACGCTGCTATCTGGGAAGTTATTTACAGCATGAGATTCTTCAGTGACTTCTGATATTTTGATAGAAAGACTACTTGCAAATTTGAAATAAGTATCATATATAAACAATTCAGAGAGTATCATTTCACAAGAGTATCACTTCTTAAATGTAATAAAACAAGGCAAAAAGAGCAGAATTTGGGTTGCAAATATTTGGACACGACTAAGCACATGCATATGTGCATATGCACACACACACACACACATGCCATGTGGCTTGTATTATTTATTTTTCCAGTTATACTTTTTGACTCATTGAGATATCCTGAGTAAGTGAAGTTATATGCAATTGCAGGAACAAAACAGAAATTTTAAAGTACAATGTAAAGCTAAACTTTTTTTCATGCTTTATTTAATCTCTCTTGCTATTATCCAGTTTAGCCCTTAGGGTAAATTTAAAACGATGTGAATTTTGGGAAATGTATAAATTTCACTTAAAAGCATTTTACATGGACATAAGAGATACTTGATATATGACCATAGTTATATCTATTAAAAAAAAAACTACCTGGCCTTGTTTTTGCCCCCCATATGTGCTTGTGTGCATGCTCCGTTGCACAACTGTGTCTAGCCCTTTGCGATCCTATGGACTATAGCCCATCAGTCTCCTATGTCCATGAGATTTCCCAGGCAAGAATATTGGAGTGGGTTGCCATTTCCTTCTCCAAGTGATTTTCCCAACCCAAGAACTGAACCCACTTCTGCGTCTCCTATACTGGCACACAGATTCTTTACCACTATGCCACCTGGGAAACCCCCAACAAAAACCTTCTTAAAAGATCAAGCAGACAAAAATAAGCTAAAGTTATTTAATGATAATTTTACTTGGAGCATTTACTAGAAATTAAAATGATAGGACTTTTTTCTCTCCCTGGAAAATCATCTTAAAATTAAATATGGATTTAAAACATAAATATAATATATTCAGTGCCACCTGGGAAAACCTGAATTTCCTCCTAGAGAAGGCCAAAAGATAATTTTCAATTTTGATTCTTTTCCTTGCTCATTTTATTTTGATGACTGATGCTCTAAGCTTATTTTTGATTTTGTTCGTTGCCTTCTATATCGTATTTCAAAAGTTTCTTTTTATGACCTCCTGAAATACTGCAGGGCAGATTCAAACATGTCCCAAGCAGGCACTAAAATTTTAATGCATTTTTATAGAACCAGTCTCAGCCCCTTCAACACAACATTTATTTGTCCAGAAGGATGTTAGCAGAACATCCTCCTATTTATAACTCAGTAAGCAAATTGTTCCCATACACCAAGTATGTAGAAATTTTTTATCAATGTCATATAAATACTGTGAAATTCATGTTATGCATCTGCATAAGTTCATCGTATTAGCTAACCTAACAGCACAATCATG
Source organism: Nanger dama (assembly GCA_917880005.1). Lineage (NCBI taxonomy): Eukaryota > Metazoa > Chordata > Mammalia > Artiodactyla > Bovidae > Nanger > Nanger dama. Next base: position 11,142,722 of record CAKJTW010000054.1, on the reverse strand, counting down.
TCCAAGTGGACCCTTTTAATTAATGTGAGTCTTTTCTAAAGTTCAAAACAATGTTGTTATTGTCACTTACAGTAATATCTGTCGACACAGTTCAAATAAAAATTTATGCCATCAATGTTATTTACCATTCTAATCCCACTATTTAGAACAGCACACAGCACAAAACAAATAAAGCATATTGAATCAATATTTTGTAACTTTTTTCCTCTTTTTAAAGGCTAATTGTTCTGACATTACTTCATTTTTCAGATATAGAGGCAAATGCAATAATTAATTTTCAATATGTACAAAGTAAATGGGTAAGCAATGGTTAAAAACTACACAGCCCAAATTTTCCAGATCAGTCTCACAAGGCGAGATTTACATGAATAAACCAAATAAGTAACTTGTTTAACCACTTTATATAGGTAGACAATTTTAGGTTTAGGGACATGTGTATTAATTCTCAGTTGCTTAAAACAGGAAGTAATTGTTCTTGTCATTTCTTAATTACAAAAATAATCACTCATACAATCGGGTGCTTCATCCCAGTTTGCTTCTTTTCAATGCAATTTCCATTTATTTCAGATACCTGATGTTTAAAATTCTAAACATAAATACTTGAAAGTGTTCCCTAGTGTTAAGTACAGGACTGAAACTGCTGCGAATGTTCTAATTTGGGGAATTCCATTCTATTTCATCAAACTCTCATTTGATTTCATTGTGTGGAATAGGTCAGCAACTACTGCCCATGGCCAAATCTGGCTTCAGCTGTTGTTGCTGTTGTGTTTTTTTTTTCTTTCTTTCTTTTTTGTATGCCTCACAAACTAAGACTTTTTACATTTTAAAAGGATTGGAAAAAGTTAAAGGAAGTGACAAGTGAAAATCACGAGAAATTCAGATCTGCGTATCCATAAATAAAGCTTGATGGGAACACAGATTCACTCATCAGTCAGTTCATGTGCTGTCTGGAGATGTCTTCACACTACAGTTATAAGAGGAGAGTAGCTGCTACAGAGACCACATGGCCTATAAAGCCCAAACTGTTTACTATTTAGCCCTTTACAGAAAAGATTTACCCACTCCTGGTGCAGATCACTTGTCTCTACTTACTCTCTGACACATTATATATTACTGACACACCTTTTTAGTACTTTTTTTTTATTTTCCAAACTGATGTATTCTGGGGTGTGTGCAGTAAGATGAGAAGATCATTTGCACTGCTGTACTTACAGTGACCCTCCTATGTCTGCATCTCAGCTTTTAAAATAGAAAACTGAACACTTTTCTTCATAAACACTACTTTTTTGTGTGTGGTCAATTTCTATACTACCAAATATGGAGCCTGTTCCTAGTTTAATGATCTTCCCAATAGTAGTCTGTCAAGTGCTTAAAGACGTTAAGTCATAATTGATTTAAATACTTTTGAGAAGTTGAATGATATGTAATTTAGAGCCCATCACTGAAATATAATCAACAAAGGCAATTACTATTCTCATAAACCATATATATAACTAAAGAATTTTCAGTAGAATGGCTAGGTGAACTGCATTGTTCCAAATTGTAAAAAGAGCATATGTCCAAATCAGCAAACATCATGGTTGAAAAGATTAAAATTCTGGATCAATATTTATTTGCCTGACTGAATATCATGTGATGCTTTTACTCGCTCCCTCAATGTCAGTAAAATATAAAACTCATGGCATAGTTGAGCCAGTCTTACACAACCTCATTCTACCTCTAAAGTTTTCATTAACTATTTTTTAAAATATTTTAACTTTTTTCAAAAATACTTCTGTCAGTTTTCTACTTCAAGAAGAAACTAAGGCAGTTTAATCTTTGTGTTAGAAGACAGAATCTATGATAAGAAAGTAAATCAGAAAGAGATTGAAAAACACTAAGACAGAGAGAAGCAGAAAGAAAAAGTTTCCAGTTGTCTTTTGCTACTGCTAGTGGTATTATTTTGCCTTTTTCTTCTATTTTGATTCCTTAGGGGCATGAGGGTACTTCCTGGGTAGAAATTAATCAACTCAGAGAGAGAATTACCTAGCCTATGTGTCTTCTTTCAGCTACAGGGCTTCTTACTTTCAGCAAAAACTTGAAACTGAAGTTGAGAGACCTCACACTTCTCCCAGAATCTTTAAAGCTCTGTATTTGGTAGAGGTTAAAGCGTCTGCCTGCAATATGGGAGACCTGGGTTCAATCCCTGGGTCAGGAAGATCCCCTGGAGAAGGAAATGGCAACCCACTCCAGTATTCTTGCCTGGAGAATCCCATGGACGGAGGAGCTTGATGGGCTATACAGTCCAGGGGTCGCAAAGAGTCGGACACAACTGAACAACTTCACTTTCACTTTCTAGTACAGTTAATGGTTTTATATAAAGTAAAGATGGAATTCAGTTGATTTTTAAGGGTCAAATGTATTTCTATTAAAAGCTTCACATGGATGATTCCAATATAATCATATGGGAGGCTGGTCAAAATTTCTCTAAGTGTGTATAAAAATAAGAGCTTCAGACATAATGATCACCTCATCTGATTTACTATATGTTTTATATATTTTAAAGAAAATTAAGGAAAACCTTAATATTTATCAATAGTGATTCTATCCACATCACGTTTAAAAATAAGATGAGCCCAACAATAATATAATGGCAAGATAAATGATTGAATAGCTTTATAATAGAAGTCTGTGTACCCCATAAAATCGCTGAAAGACAATTTCATGACCACAAGGACGTGCCGGGAGGGCATTAGGAGATGTTTATTTTTTCTATTTCTCGATAACCTGAACTCCTCATTCTCTCCTCTAACTATCCCTGCCCTAACTCCCTCTTGCTCTGCCTTTTGGGATGCTATTTCATGCTGCTTGTATTTGCCTAGAGGGGAGAAAAGAATGGAAGCTAGTAATAGCAAGGTCATCAGCTCCATAAAGAGTTAGAGATGATAGGGTGACTGAACAACAACTCCATCTGGTTCACACAGACCACAGACCATGCAGTGGGGCAACTCCACCGCTGAAGAGCTGAAGAGGGAAGGAGAGACTACGGTGGGGACAGTGCCTGATGACGGCTGACTGATAATCCTGGACGGGGGAAAAGTGTATCTGAGATGGGAAAAGGGCCTCCATAGCTGAAGGATAAGCTTCAGATGGAATAAATGATGAAAATAAATCCTTAGAACCTGGTACCAGAGCTGAAATCACTTATATGATTGTATGAGCAGAATGCTGGAATGTTCCTTGACCATGTGAATGTAGCTTACTATATTGTATTATCTTACTTTAGAATATTATCTAGAAATATTTCACATTATTCCATATTTTTCTTTCTGTGCCTTATGTGCTAGGTCATAGAAAGGTGTTGGTAACTTTATAGATTTTATTTCTCCTTCAAGTTGAGGGATTTTTAAATATTTGCATCTTTCTATTTTTAAAAAACAAACAGGAAACATTGATCAGTAGTAAAGGATAATAATAGTAATAGTGGTATAATAAAAAATAGTGATAAAACAAAATTTACAATCAGTTAAGAAGAGAAGGTTATTTGACATAGTGATAGTCTTGGCAATTAATTATTATGGTTTTCCATTTAGGGTAGAAGATTTTTGAAACTTGAAAAAATCCTAATATTCTTTTACATTGTCCCTTACCTGAATGACAATAAAAGATATAATAAAATTTCACTCATATAAAACCATAATTTTATTATTTCTGATATTATCATGGAATAGCCTTGAAATCAAATACATGCCACAGAATAGTATGGGTACAATATAATGTTAGAAGAAGGAAAAACTAAAGTTAGGAAATATATATATACATATATATATATATAATCTTTTTAAAACACAAATGTGAAAAAATTCTCAAAATACTTGTATTGTTAAAGTCCAACTTCATTGATAACATTTTTTTATGGAAACAAAGGCCAGTTTTCTCCAAGTCTTGGATTTTTCTGAAGCACTGGTTGAAACATTCAGTGGTGGCCCAGTCCCCATCGTATGGATTTAGTTAGCCCTTTCTATTTCGGAGCTATAGCTCCTCTGAGTCTTTTCTGCTAGAAGATGGAAAAGGAGCCTCAACAATTTCAAAAGAAATTGAGTTATGTCAACAGATACTTACTGATGGAATTGAACAGGCAAGAAAGAGTTTATTCAAGACAATTGCAATAATGAAGAGATACTGAACTCAATTCCCTGAAACACCAAGCAGAAGAGTTTTTAAGCACTGGGTGAGCTAATGGAAATGTACTGAAGGACATTAGAGGAAAGGTTGGCCAATACCATTGGGCTATCCATGTTTATTACTTAATACAGTTGGAGTTTGACCCCTACTCTTTCACAAAGAGTGGGAGACAGCCACACTATGTTTATTGATGATTACAGTTCAGAGAGATAGCTTCCAGGCCCTTGAGAAAATATTCCTTGGCTTTAGAAGACAGACATCTCAAAGGAGCAGAGAAAAGATTTATAAATTGCAATAAATTTTCTAAAGTCAAGTCTCCCCACCGAGGAATTGAACCTGGGTCTCCTGCATTAAGGCAGGTTCTTTACTACCATCTGAGTCCCTAGGAAAGTCCTTCAAGCATCTGTCATAAAGAAGAAATCTGTCTAAAATCAGTCAAGCTGGGGAGAATGTTCAGGTATTCTTGGTTAGCCACTTAACTACCATCAATCTAGCTTAAATTCAACATTCAGAAAACATGGATTCCAGTCTCACATGGCAAATAGATGGGGAAATAGTTGAAACAATGAAAGACTTTATTTTCTTGGGCTCCAAAGTCACTGCAGACAGTGACTGTAGCCATAAAATTAGAAGACACTTGCTCCTTGGAAGAAAATCTATGACAAACTTAGACAGCCTATTAAAAAGTATAGAGACGTTACTTTGCCAGCAAAGGTCCATATAGTCAAAGCTATGGTTTTTCAGTTATATATGGATGTGAGAGTTGGACAATAAAAAGGCTAAGTGCCAAAGAATTGATGCTTTTGAACTATGGGGCTGGAGAAGACCCTTGAGAGTCCCTTGGACTGCAAGAAGATCCAACCAGTCTATCCTAAATAAAATCAACCTTAATCATTTGTTGGAAGGACTGATGCTAAAGCTGAAGCTCCATACTTTGGTGACCTGATGCAAAGAGATAACTCATTGGAAAAAACCCTGATGCTGGGAAAGATAGAAGGCAGAAGGACAAGGGGACGACAGAGTATGAGATGGCTGGATGGCATAACCGATTCAGTGGAAATGAGTTTGAGCAAGCTCTGGGAGATGGTGAAGGACAAGGAAGCCTGGCATGCTGCAATGCATGGGGTCAAAGAGTCAGTCTTGACTGAGCAACTGAAAAACAACAACAATCAATCAATTAATCAATTAGTGCTTAGTTGTCAAGAAACTATTCGGGTCGAGAAATTACCTGGTGGAAGACAGGCACCCTAGCCTAGAGGTGACACATGCTGGCACAGTACACTGAAGCTTAATGCATTCTGAAGGATTCTCTACACTTGCCAAGAAAAATAACAGGGGTCAAATTGAACCTCAGTCTATATACAATGCCAATAATGGGTGCTCACACTGTTTAGTGTTCACAGGCAGCAAATCAAAACTGTATGATGGCTCTAATCTCACACCCACCATCAATACACATTTGTTTTTCTAACTCACTGGATCAAAGCAGGGACACTAGAAGCCAAGTTATTATTTTTTTTCCTGATTAAACCTAAAGAATCTTTATTTGAATTTTGACTTTCAATGCTTTTAATGACTTTGAAAAGCAGAAACAAAATATTCTTTCTACACTCAAGAAAAACAGAAACAAAATATTCTTTCTGTACTCAATATAAACTATTATTGAGAACTCTGTCCATATGTTCAACGGTCCCACTTAAGGAATGTATGAGTCTGTTGTACCAGGAAAATTGTTCTCTGAGGAATTAGTTGGGTTTCTACCTTTTGATAATGAGAGTTTTTCATACAGAGACAACTTGCTGAAATAAATAGTCAATCCTGTAGTTTTGGGAGCCAGATTCTTGAGTCAGAATCCCAGTGTCAACACTTATAGCTTTGTATCCTATAGCAAGTTATTTCACCATTCTGTTTCCTATTTAAAATAAGGTTATTAATAGAACTCACCCACCAGGGTTATTGGGACAATACATTATTACATATGAATCTTGGTATATGGTGCACTGGTGGCTGTGAGAAATGAGAGCCTCATTTTGTTTCTCTTTCTTCCTTCTTTCACCCCTCCCTTTCCTTCTTTCCTTTTTTTTTTTTCATTTGTTCTTTTTATTTTTCTTTCTCCTTTTTAATTTGGCTATATGAAAATCCTGTGTAAATTCTAATTAATACAGCAACTATGCAGTCTCTTATGTAAACAACTTAGAACAGAAAACGCTGAGTGTTGCTGTCAACATTCTTTCTTTCTTTCCTAGAATTCATGTTTCCTTTTTGGACTTGAGTTTCATTGCTCCTATTTGATGTATCCTTTATGATGGGTTCAAGCACTTTATGAGTTCAAAGTAAAATAAATATAAAATAAACTATAAAGTGGGAAATAATGTTCCATGGGTTAGAAGTCACAAATATCAATACAAGGTACTATAAGAGGACATAAAAATCAGAGTTCTTCCTTTTGTGAAGTTCACACATTAAGAAAATACCATGACAAAAATTAACTTAGAATCATGCCCCATACACATGCTGAGTTCTAGTATATTTTAAAGAAATAAATTTCAGTAATAAAATGATTTGCAAAAAGTCCACTGTGAATCTTTGATGATGGAATATGTGTCCAAATGCTCAATTTTCTACAAATTATTTTGAATAAAATAAATAGTTGCAAGTAATAAAGGATGAAAAATTATGAAAGAATCATGTTAACTATTCGGGAAAAAAAAAGAAAATGTAGATTCTAAGTATACTCTTCCCAATAAATAATTTCTTATGAATTTTTAGGCAAGACAATTTTCCTCTTGGTACCTTACTTTTGTGATAACACCTGTTCTGCTTACTCATAGGGATCTTGTGAAGATGAAGTGAGGCAATGAATTTGAAAACTTTGCTAAAACACCCTGCAAAATATGCAGTATACTAATATAACTAGTAGTATAATTAAAAGATTGCATTTTCAAAATGTTAAAATGAGTTGCAGTTTCTTAAAAGTCTACAACTTTAAAGCAAACAGATGGATAAGAATAGCTCTTGAATGCCAAATTTAGTGTGGTATGTTTTCTTGCTGGTATGCCTGAAAGCAACTGCAGAAGTAAAATATCAAGTGCTCAAATAGTAAATAGATATCAAATGGTTGTTATATTGTCAAACTGGAAAGGAAAGGAAGGAAGGAAGGAAGGAAAAGAAAAAGAAAAAATGAAAGAAAAGAAAGAAGGAAAGAAAATTAAGTTAATTTATGGGTTATTCCAAGTACAAGACAAGTACAAGACAGCATTTACTACAGGATTACAAAATCTTTGGGTCTACTGCTTGATATTATCAATGCAATTAATCTTAACCATTTCTTCTACATATTGATTCTCAAGCACTTCCATAAATGTGTTTCTTCCTTATTGCTGTAATGGCCTTTCCATTTTTAGTTGATGAGAAAGTTTATAAATGCTTTGGCTTCTATTCTCAGATGGGAAGCTCTCTTACCTAATTGGTTGTTTTTAAGTAGCTCTTAATTAGAACTGTTTTTGGCATGTAATTTCCATTCCATCAGTTTCCCTTTACTCAATTGCTCCCTATTTATGTTGTATAGACTTTATTAACTTATAATCAATTTTATGAGACTGAGTGGTGATGATATTTTCAGGATAATTTTAAAACTGGCAGCATTGGATCTTCTGGGTGATGAACTATTAGTATGATGAACATCACTGAAATTTTGAATAATATTAAATTATAAAAATTACTACTACAACAACAAAAATACCAGTAAATTATAAAGTATATATATATACTTTATAATTTACTGGTATTTTTGTTCACCTATGGCTGATTCGTGTCAATGTATGGCAAAACAAATACAGTATTGTAATTTAAAAAATAAATAAATTTAATTATAAGGAAAAAAAAATAAAGTATATATGGTATAATTCTAAAGTCAAGAGGAACATGGAAAGGCTTTCTGCTCACCATATTTATTTGTGCATCAGAAAGAAACCTGGCCATAAAAAGAGCTGTCCGTCATTTTACAAAAATTATAAAATCAGTTTTTACAAATATTATAACTATTGGGAAAATTATGTTGGAAGATTAAGCCAAAACAATAGTGAACATTTCTGAAACATAAAGGGGTCTAGAACCGTGTTAGAGAAAACTGCTAGAGCTTTATATGTTCTAACACAGGATTAGGAAATGTTCTAACCCATGCACTGAACAAGAAGTCCCAGAAAAGCCTGATGGAATAGGTGGAACTTTTCATTCTATGGATAAATAGATGTTAATAAAGGTTATAAAGTTTTTCTTCAGCCACAGCCATGTTGCCTCTTGTCTCTGTGCCAGGAGTTCATTATGAGATAGAAGTTAACATATATAAGTAAAAGTTATACAAGCAATGTACTACAACTCTGATCAAGAGTTTTCTGTTTTATTACAAGAAATAAGCCAAAATTAGAATTTCTTTCTGACAAATCAGGTTCATGATGCATGCAAGCTGGGCAATGAGGATGCAAACAATGTGGGCAATAAGACTTAAAAGATAACTGGTTGTTACACTTTCCTTCACAGTAACCCTGCCCTGAGACTCCTTCCTTATGCAGAAAATATAAATGAAGGAGACAACTTTTTCCTAAAAGTTAAGTAAGATTTTGCTCACATATATCCTCAATTGGAAAAACTTCAAAAAAAAAAAAAGATTGGGAAAGGGGGACAATGAGTGGTTAGTTTAAAAAAAAAAATTTAGGTTGACTTTACAAACTGTAAATAAATGGGAAATGAAAATGGAGGAAGTTATGAAATAGCTGTCACTTACTGAGTAGAAGGGAAGATCCTCTGGAGGAGGAGGATGCAACCCACTCCAGTATTCCTGCCTGGAAAATCCCATGGACATAAGAGTCTGGAGGGCTACAGTAGATGGGGTTGCAGAGAGTTAAACAAGACTGAGCATGCACACACACACACACACACACACACACAGAGTAGAAACTGGGCACTTACTACATGCTGGGGGCCCTTCAAAAGATGTGCTATTCTGCCATCTTTATGCAAGCATTGAATACACTGTACAGCATATATTTAAAATTAGGCTCCTCTCACAGTAACCTCCGAATTTGGTGAAAATCCATTTGAATTTATTTGTTTGATTCAATGATAGACAAATGGACAGAAATATCATTTTATTCATGTTCATAATTTTAAAAAAACAGCTAAAGTTAAGTTTTAAAAAAGCTAAATAAATAAGTTCTTATTGCTTCTTTATCATTTTAACTTTCAGTAAGTCAGAAACTTAACTGTGACTTCACAAGTGAGGTATATTATCTCTCTTAGGTCACATGGGGCCCATTTATTTTGCATTCCAATCTAATGGACTTTTAGTAGCCTCCCTAAGCATCTAACTAAAGACAAAGTGAATTAGGCAATAGGGAAAACCTGGCTCATTAGGATCCAATGTGCTGTATTCAGAATTAAATTAAAGAGTCTCACCTCATCAAACTCACGAATCCGCCATAACACATACACTGATGAACAAAGGCCACTGTTTCACAACAGAGGATGGCTCTATCCTTCGGATTCTTAATGTATACAACAGAACCTCTTATTACTATGTTTGTGGTCAATTCATAATGTCATCAAGGTTATCCAAAGGTTACATTTCAGCATTTCATATGGTGTTCTGGGATTGGGCTGGTCAATACCATGGCAACTTATTTCTTACCATGTTTCATCCAAATGCTTCTCTAAGTGTATCTCTATGCTCAGACTATAAAACAACACGAGCAAATCAGGGGTTAAGGAAACAGTAGAAGTGAACTAGGGCATAGATAGAGGTGTTAAATTAGAGTTTGTCTGGTGCTCCAGTTATTTATGAAATAAACTGATATTGTTAAAATTTTAGAAGATTCTATTTTTACTTTTTATTTTGTAGCCATTTGCATAGAAGTGATAATTAAGGCCACTGTATATAATCAACATACTTAAGAGGAAAAATGACTAGCTTAAGTTTTCCAATGGTTCATTAAAACAGAAAGCTCTAAAACCACAGGAGAAGAGAATTCAAAGTTGAACAGTTTTTATAAGAAATAAAATGATGACAGAGAGGAAACCAAAGACTCTCTTCATGGAGGGCTTTTTGAATGAGGGATTAAGTTTAGGTTTTTAGATTCCATAAGCAAAACTAGAAAGATTTGCAAACAATTTCAATATCATTTCCCAAATATTTAGCCATTAGATTTTTTAGCAGACCATCTATTCTAATGGGCTAATGTTCTATAGAAAATACTTTTAGAAACATTGAAAGATACTGTGGCTTGTTCATGTAAACACCAAAATAGTCATTTATTTTAACCTCTGTTTATGAACGTTACAATACTTCCAGTTTTTAAATTACTATTTTCACTTTTTGCTGTACTACATTGAACCTGTGTTGATGTCTCAGGTTTAAAGAGAGGCACATACATAAAAACCCCATGTTGTATGGGGGAACCTAGAGACTGTTGTACTAAGTGAAGCAAATCAAACAGAGAAAGACACAAGCCATATTGTATCACTGGCATGTGGTCCCATCACTTCATGGCAAGTAGATGGGGAAACAATGGAAACAGTGAGAGAATTTTTTTGGGAGGAGGGCTCCAAAATCACTGAAGATGGTGACTGCAGCCATGAAATTAAAAGACGCTTGCTCTTTGGAAGAAAAGTTATGACCAACCTAGACAGCATATTAAAAGCAGAGACATTACTTTGCCAACAAAGGTTTATCTAGTGAAAGGAATGGTTTTTCCAGTAGTCATGTATGGATGTGAGAGTTGAACTATAAAGAAAGCTGAGAGCCGAACAATGGATGCTTTTGAACTGTGGTGTTGGAGAAGACTCTTGAGAGTCACTTGGACTTCAAGGAGATCCAAGAAGTCAATCCAAAAGGAATCAGTCCTGAATATTCTTTGGAAGGACTGATAATGAAGCTGAAACTCCAATAATCTGGCCACTTGATGTGAAGAACTGACTCACTGGAAAAGACCCTGATGCTGGGAAAGATTGAAGGCAGTAGGAGAAGGGGACAACAGAGGATGAGATGGTTGGATGGCATCATCAACTCAGTGGACATGAGTTTGAGCAAGCTCTGGGAGCTGTTGATGGACAGGGAAGCCTGGCATGCTGTAGTCCATGGGTTTGCAAAGAGTTGAACATGACTGAGTGACTGAACTGACTGGTAGGATATCACTTCTATATGGAATCTAAAATATGATATAAATGAACTTGTTTACAAAACAGGCTCACAGACAGACAGAAGAGACTTGTGGTTGCCAAATCGGAGGGAAGGTAGGAGGATTGATTGGGAGTTTGTAATTAGCAGATGCAAACCAATATATATGGGATGGATAAACAACAAAGTCTGACTGTATAGCACAGGGAACAATGTTCAGTATTCTGTAATACACCGTAATGGAAAAAATATTTAAAAGTATGTACATATATGTATAACTGAATTACTTTGCTGTACAGAAGAAATTAACACTACATTTTAAATCAACTGTACTTCAATTAAAAACACTTAAAAAGCCCATGTTGTTTGCAGTGGTACCTTCAGAACAAATAAAGGTATGTCAACATATTTGCCTCTATATGCAAAGTCTATAAACTGCATGTTTTGATTTGTTTATTGCTGGTTTTTAATTAATTTGAGAGTCTGCTTTTTTCTGCATTTCACTTTAGGACTTGTTCTATACCATCTATAATAAGCATGTAAACCAAGTACAAAACTGGTTAGAACACAATTACTTGAGGGACTCTTCTATCAGTAAAACAAATGCATAAGCTGTGAAGTCTATGTAGGGTAATTATGATACAAATTTCCAATTCACAATTTAAAATTGGTGAAAGCCCTGAGTCAAATATATTGTCTGTGACCCTGATCTATTCTTTTGTTTTGCCCTGATAAGCATTCCCTATGTGTTTCATGATATGTTTTCCTTTGCTAGAAAAATGATTATGTACCTCTGGGTCCTTATTACTATTTGAAAAAATACCAAATCTTGGCTCATGAGTTTGAAGTGTATTTTAAATACATTTGGTTAATCAATTGCATGCAAGAGAAGAAACTTTATAATCCTCTATATGCTAGAAGCCACTGGTTATCTAGTGTTAGGAAACTGATTCTCTGTATTTTGCTGGCCTATGGCTTCCTTTTTCTTTTCTTTTCTTTTTTTTTTTTTTGGCTTTCTTTTTCTTTCTAACCTGTATCCTATACTTTCTCTGATCAGTTGCCTCAGTGTTCTGATCACACTGTGCCAGTGGAAGGCATGGTTTACATTTTTAGAAAGCATAAAATATACTTTGAAATTGCATTAATGCTATAAATACTAGGTAGAGAAATGGGTACTATTAATATATTACACAGTGCCCACAATAGCACAGATATTTCACTCCTTAACTATTTCACAGCCAGTGTTTAGTAGGATTGCAAATGGACTTTGGGTGGCATTTGTAGTCAATGATGGTCTTTTAAAAGTATCTCCTGGTGTTCTGGTTTATTTCAGTAGGGCATCTTTTAAAATATCTGAATTTTACTAGGGAGACACTGCTTTGCAACTAATGTAGTTTTACAACTTAGGAGAAAAAGAAAGAAAATGATGGAGCATTAAAAAGATTGTAATTAGAAATAGCTCCAGAAAGAATGAACAGGCTGAGCCAAAGTGACAACAACGCCTAGTTGCAGATGTGACTGGTGATGGAAGTAAAGTCTGATGCTGTAAAGAACAATATTGCATATAAACCTGGAATGTTAGGTCCATGAATCAAGGTAAATTGGAAGTGGTCAAATAGGAGATGGCCAGAATGAACTTCAACATTTTAGGAATCAGTGAACTAAAAGGAACTGGAATGTGCAAATTTAATTCAGATGGCCATGATATCTACCACTGTGGGCAAGAATCCCTTAGAAGAAATAGAGTAGCCATCATAGTCAACAAAAGAGTCTGAAAGGCAGTTCTTCGGCACAATCTCAAAAATGACAGAACGATCTCTGTTCATTCCCAAGGCAAACCATTCAATATCAGAGTAATCCAAGTATATGCCCCAGCCACTAATGCCAAAGCTGAAGTTGAACATTCTATGAAGACCTAAAAATTCTTCTAGAACTAATACCCCCAAAATGTCCTTTTCATTATAGAGGACTGGAATGCAAAAGTAGGAAGTCAAGAAATACCTGGAGTAACAGGCAAATTTGGCCTTGGAGTACAAAATGAAGCAGGGCAAAGGCCAACAGAGTTTTGCCAAGAGAACACACTGGTCATAGCAAACATACTCTTCCAACAACACAGGAGAAGACTTTACACACGGACATCACCAGATGGTCAATACCAAAATCAGATTGATTATATTCTTTGCAGCCAATGATGGAGAAGATCTATACAGTCGAATAAGACTGGGAGTTGACTGTGGCTCAGAACATGAACTCCTTATTGCAAAATTCAGACTTAAAGAAAGTAGAGAAACCACTCGACTATTCAAGTATGACCTAAATTAAATCCCTGATGTTAGGAAAGATTGAAGGCAGGTGGAGAAGGGGACAACAAAGGATGAGATGGTTGGACACTGACTTGATGGACATGGCCAATAGCTGGATGGCATCACCAATTCAATGGTGATAGACAGGGAAGCCTGGTGTGCTGCAGTCCATGGAGTCACAAAGAATCAGACACAAATGAGCAACTAAACTGAACTAAAATGAAGAAATCAGTTCCAGATGGAGAAGAGACAGCGTGGCATTGAGGATGCCCTCAGAACTGTGTGTTCCAGCATAAATAGGAGTTTCCTGAAAATATAAAGGTAAAGACACAATCCAGGGAGAGAGATCAGCATGTGTAATGAGACAGAAGTGTCAGAAAGTAGGGTCTGCTCTGGCAATTCCTAGCAGCTTGCAATGGCTTGATTTTATCACCTATGATTGGAGGTGAGGGTTAAAAACCAAGACCATGAGACACAAGGGCCATAGGATGGAAAAAACAGTCATTTGACTTTTACCTTATGGGGTTTCCCTGGTGACTCAATGGTAAGGAATCTGCCTGCATTGCAGGAGATCCAGGTTCAATCCCTGAGTTTCACAGATCCCCTGGAGAAGGGAATGATAAGCCACTCCAGTATACTTGCCTGGAGAGTCCCATGGACAGAAGAGCCTGGTGGGCTACAGTCCATGGGGTCACAAAGAGTCAGACATGACTAAGCAACTGACACTTTCACTTCACTTTCACTTCTTTCTTATGAGAGATGGAAATACATTGATGGCTTTACACAGTGTCAGTTTAGGAAAGAAAAAGGTAAGGAGAGAAAGTAGATTGAAAAATGGAAAAACCATAACAAATGGGATAGTGAAACACACTTACAGTGAGAAAGTATGCTCACTTTGCTACTGAAAGTTTGAGTTGTCTATCAAAATTTCAGACAAAAATCAGCTACATTTTGATTAGTTAATATCCAATATCTCCTCTTTTTGTGTTACAATGATTGTCAGATCATCCTGGTATTCTGCACTGACTGTTGTTTTCCATAACTGGAAAGTTTATATAAGGTTCAGAGACTCTAAGTGTAAATCCTGGTGCATACATACTAGACTATAATTTTGTTAAAATCTGCCATCAGAAAGTAGCATATTTTGACAAAAGAGAATCTCTTTAAAGTTTTAACAAAGGGCAAACAAGCTCACAAGCTACTGGTGTCCAGACACAAGTACTCTGTTAGACTAGAATTCTTTAGGTCATCCATCTTTCTATGAACAGAGTAAGCATCACATTCCAACAAAAGACTGTCCCCATCAAACATGCTTTGTATTGGCCATGGAAATGAAAGCTTAGATAGAACTCCAAGAAAAGGATAAATTTATTTCTTCATTTCTAATCTACTGAACCAGACAAAGCTATGGTAAGTAGTCCCTAAGATCTATGCTGTTACAGGACCTCCACAACACACAAAAAAAGTAGTTTTCAATACTGTCCTCTTCAGAGTAAATAGGCAAGATACTTTATTATGTTTGCTCTTGTCTCTCAATATTTTGTCCCTTTTCTATTGAAAGAAAAATATACCTTTTATTGACTTCATTAATTTCACACTATTCCATGAGGTGAATCTTTAGGTTCAAAAGAGAGATTTAAAATTTAACTGCATTTTCACTTCGTTTTTGCCTGCAACTGAAAATTTGCCATTTACTCAGATTTTGCTATTACATAAATGAAACCTTAGTGTATGATTTTGGAGCTATATTTTAAAAGTATTCATTTCAACTGGATATATTGCCGAACGCAATAGAAAAATTCATAGGTCATTCTGTGCAACACAATAGGAAAACATTTGATTTACTGCATCTCTCTTTGGGTTATTTTACACAATGAAAAACATACCATAGTATTTGTTTATCTCTCTTGATTATATCATACAATAATAGGTGGGAAATTCTTAAAGAGATGGGAATGCCAGAAAACATTACCTGCCCCTGAGAAACCTGCACGCAGGTCAAGAAGCAACAGAACTGGACATGGAACAACTGACTGGTTCAAAATTGGAAAAGGAGTATGACAAGGGTGTCTATTGTCACCCTGCATATTTAACTTATATGCAGAGTATATCATGTGAAATGCTAGGCAGGATGAATCACAAGCTGGAATCAAGATTGTAAGGAGAAATATCAACAGCCTCAAATATGCAGATGATACCCCTCTAATGGTGGAAGGTGAAGAGGAACTAAAGACTTTCTTGATGAGGGTGAAAGAGGGGAGTGAAAAAGCTGGCTGGGCACTCAACATTAAAGACAACTAAGATCATGGCATCTGGTCCCATCACTTCATGGCAGATAGGGAAAAAGTGGAGGCAGTGACAGATTTTATTTTCTTAGGCTTCAAAATCACTGCAGACAGTGACTGCATTCTAGAAATTAAAAGACTCTTCCTCCTTGAAAGGAAAACTATAACAAACCTAGACAGCATATTAAAAATCAGAGACATCATTTTGCCAACAAATGTCCATATTGTCAAAGCTATGGTTTTTCCATAGCTTTGGATGTGAGATGGATGGATAGATATAGGTATAGGTATGGATGGCATAGGTATGGATGTGAGAGTTGGACTGTAAAGAAGACTGAGCACTGAAGAATTGATGCTTTTGAACTGTGGTGTTGGAGAAGACTCTTGAGAGTCCCTTGGACTCTAAGGAGATCAAACCAGTCAATCCTAAAGGGAATCAACTCTGAATATTCATTGGAAGGACTGACAGAGAAGCTCCAGTACTTTGGCCACCTGATGCACAGAGCCAACTCACTGGGGAAAACCCAGATGCTGGGAAAGATTTAAGGCAAAAGAAGGGGGCAGCAGAGGATAAGATCATTAAATAACATCCCCAACTCAATGCACATGAATTTGAGCAAGCTACGGGCATTAGTGAACAACAGAGGAGCCTGGCCCACTACAGTCCATGGTGTGGCAGAGTCAGACATGACTTATTGACTCAACAGCAGAAAGTCTGTATGTAATTAATACTTTACCAGGCTGGCCAACACCTCTATCTCAAACTTTCTGTATAATTTGTTTGTGCTGACATGTCCCCTTTTACTAATCCCTGCCTAATCCAGTCATCTCAATGAGACTGTGCAGGCCATGTAAACTCTGCCCCCATTCCAAGTGGCATACTCTTAGTTATGATGATATAATAGTTTATAGACTTCATGAATTAAAACTTTCAAGCACATTATTTTATCCAAATAAAATGTGCTCTGTATATAAATGTTATACATGCCACATCTAAGAAACTGGTCAACATAATTACTTTCTGCTACGAAACATGCCTTAGACCCAGAATGGAATTGAAATTCCTTGACCACAACATCCATTTACCTAGAAAAATATAATTAATCAGGAGATAGAACAGCCGCTTAGTGAAGTGAAGTCACTCAGTCGTGTCTGACTCTTTGTGACCCCATGGACTGTAGCCTACTAGGCTCCTCTGTCCATGGGATTTTCCCAGGCAATAGTCCTGGAGTGCTAAGTTGTCGCTTACTCTCTACTTGTAGAGACATTAATAGTAAAGAACCCACCTGCCAAGGCAGAAGGTACAAGAGATGTGGGTTCAATCCCTGGGTCAGAAAGATCCCTTAGAGTAGGAAATGGCAACCCACTTCTTTATTCTTGCCTGGAAAATCCCATGAACAGAGGAACTTGGTGATCTACAGTCCATGGGGTCTGAAAGAGCTGGACATGACTTAATGACTAGACAACATTTTGAAACTAGTCATTGAATCCCCAGGAGTCTGTGCAGAGGAGAATAAAGGGCTTTCCATGGTGAAGTAGAAGGAGAAGTAAACATCAAGTGGTTTGAAGTCCACTAACCATACTTCAACCAAAGCAGCATTCACTGGTGTATTTTTATGTATGGGACTTTATTTCACTAGACTGTACCTCTGCTAGAGTTTAATGTTTGGAAACAGATTGCCTGGTGTTACATTATTGCATATTAGACAGCTTTTTTTTAAGCCTTCCTTTCTTTCATTAAATTTTCTCCACAGTGCCTAACAATGAGGTTTGCTGCTAAGTCACTTCTGTCATGTCCAACTCTGTGCGACCCCATAGACGGCAGCCCACCAGGCTCCTCCATCCCTGGGATTCTCCAGGCAAGAACACTGGAGTGGGTTGCCATTTCCTTCTCCAACGCATAAAAGTGAAAAGTGAAAGTGACGTCACTCAGTCGTTTCTGACTCTTAGCGACCCCATGGACTGCAGCCCACCAGGCTCCTCCATCCATGGGATTTTCCGGGCAAGAGTACTGGGTGGGGTGCCATTGCCTTCTCCAACAATGAGGTTTAGCTTTGGTAAAAGCATGGATTAACCTCAACTGTTATGTATAAAACAATACCTCCTCCACAGCATAATTGTGAGAACTTAAACAGGATGATATATGCTGTATCCTGCACAAGGGGACTTAAAGAAGGCAATCAATAAATATAATTATGTCCTTCTTTTTTTAGCACACCAATCAGCATGTAGTTAGCTCTTAATAAGTATTTGTTAAAAAGAACTACATCTCAGTATTTTACCATTTAATACTAACACCTGTCTTGACTTTAGATAGCTTTTGTTGAAGCTTGGCAACCAATTCATTTTGACCAATATTTCTAAACAAGATAGTTGGTTCTCAATATGCTTCTTGGAGGTGTTCCTTGCAATAGTAGGAATAGGGAAGGAGGGAAAGTTATCCAGAAAATTTGAAGTTAAGTTTATCCATTGAAAATTTGATTAAGTTAATGCAAGTGAATGTGTAACAGATGAGATTCATCATCTATAAAAAAATTCACCTTAAATAGTGTTAGTAGCTAGGATGTATTGAACACTTTTTCTGGGCCAGGTATTTTGCTATGTTTTTATAAACAATTCTATGAAGTAGATATAAATATTAGTCTTATTTTATATTAATAGATGAGAAAAGTGAGGCTTAGGGAAGTGAAGTAATTTGCCCAAAGTGGAACAACAACTGGATTCAAATCCCAGTAATCTGATTTTAATCTGCACAGTTAACTAATTAATCAACAATACCAAAATCTGTGAATGGAAATTTGCTTTTCTAAAAAATATAAAACTTTAAAGAGTAGTAAATATTGAGTTAATATAGCAGTAGACTGCACACTTCCTATTCTCTAGTAGGATGACACTGGACACATATATACAAATGATAAAATCCCTATGATGGACATGAGTATATTGACATTTTTAATTGGCACTCACCCTGGTGGCTCAGATGGTAAAGTGTCAGCCTACAATGAGGGAGAACCAGGTTCAATCCCTGGTTTGGGAAGGTCTCCTGGAGAAAGAAATGGCAACCGCATCCAGTATTCTTGCCTGAAAAATCCTTAGTAGGCCACAGTCCATGGGGTCACAAAGAATCGGGCATGATTGAGTGACTTCACTTTCATCAGGTCATATTACATATTGCATTATATGGCAGACTCATCAGTTACAATATATTGCATTACACTGTAAGCTCTTCTTAAGGAAAGCAGATGATATATAAGAAAACTAGAAAACGAGACACCTAACAGTCAAACTTTCAGATGGTGGTAATCCCTTTTTAGGAGAGGGGATGACATAAACAATCAGGGGTCCAGGGCAGCCATCTCTGAAATGGAGATGGATGGCATAGGCTATCCGAGTTCAATGATACTATCCGTCAAGAGTACACAGAATAGCCTTGCTGTGATTTCATGCTGTTCCTCTTAAGTTACATTTTCTAGCTGTAAATGATTAAATCAGTACAGTAATTCATGTATTATGTAGACTATAACAGTTTGCAGCTTGGTTGAACAAATTCAACATAACTTAATCAATTGCCAGTGAATTAAACAGCAAATAAACAAGCTTTTTATTTTGTAAAGACAGGAAACAGACTCTGAAATATGGTAAACCCACAGAGTGTCCACCATGCTGAAGCCCCTTCTGGGTAACTAGTACCTTTTGGAGATGCTTATTTTATTCTAGAATGGTGTTTGTCTTCTTTATCACCTTCCCTTCTGTAAATTGTTATGGTCATTTTTCTCTTGGGTAGCAGTGATAGAAGAAGTAATTCCAGCTGTTCTTACTAATTCCTAGCAATTATAACTTTTCATCAGCACTTTCATTAAGTGCTTTACAAACACAGGTTTTGTACACTAATGCAGACACACACATACTCCTGACTGACTCTCATTTTCCTAGTAACAATGCACACATTAGGCAACCTTGGATTATAGTCCAGACTCCTAACCAAATTCACTTTTATGATAAATTAATTAGGAAATTTATATTAGAGAAAATATCCTTGCTTTTATAAAGGATGAAAACCCAACTTCAAAAATCCACACTGTAACCTTAGCTCTCTGGCTAATATCCTCAAGGCATTCAATCAAGGTCAGCCCTAATCACTCAGAACTATTCTTGCCTTACTACTGGGCTTTTTTTTTTTTTAAACCTTGACAAGAACCAACTAGTAGCATTAGACAGACTCCCTGATTTGCCATCAGATAATATAGTC
Source organism: Nanger dama (assembly GCA_917880005.1). Classification (NCBI taxonomy): domain Eukaryota; kingdom Metazoa; phylum Chordata; class Mammalia; order Artiodactyla; family Bovidae; genus Nanger; species Nanger dama. The sequence continues at coordinate 11,122,550 of CAKJTW010000054.1, read as the reverse complement.
CAATATAATGTGAGCAAAATAAATGCCATTGTTGCAACACTGGTTGAACTTAATATTTACTCTGAGTATATAATTCAGCATTCTCTATTATATGGTTGCTCTATAAAATTTTTTGAAATGTTAAGTTTTGTCCTAAATCTATTTATACTGATCTCCATACTGTTGTATATTTATCCTCTTTAAAACAGTGTACTCAACTTTGTAGCTGCTGCTGCTAGATCACTTCAGTCATGTCTGACTCTGTGGGACACCATAGACGGCAGCCCACCAAGCTCCTCTAAGCTTGTCCAATTTCCCTTAATGGCTTATTCAGGTAATAAAACTTCTCAGGAAACGCAGGGATGGTTTTTGCCTTGCCCCTTGGGAAGCAACTCGATAACAAAGAAAACAGAGAGGAAGAAAGTTGAGTAATCTCCTCCAGATAATTTGCTTATTATTGATGTTTTCTCAGAAATAATATATTGAAAAACTTTCTGCATTTGCTTCATAGACTACATATGTATACTTCTCCTTCAGAAAAGTGTGTGGGGTGATGTGATTACTCAAATGAATTAATGTTCTTATTAACACAAAGTTTCTTAAGGAGAAATATTATTTTCAATCAGATTAAAATGTGTCCTTTAAGTATTAATAAATATTCATCAAAGTGTATGAAATATAATTAACCCGTCTCACTCTCGTATTAGCATTCATATCCACTTGGATGAGAATTGGTGTTACTCTACACACAAAAGCACACTCAAAAATGGATTAATGACCTAAATTTAAGACCAGATACTATAAAATCATAAGCAGAACACTGTCTTAGAAATCATAAGCAGAACACTCTCTGACATAAATTACAGCAAGATCTTTTTGATCCATTTCCTACAGTAATAAAAATAAAAACAAAAATATACAAATGAGGCTTAATTAAACTTGAAAGCTTTTTGCACGGCAAAGGAAACCATAAACAAAATGAAAAGACAACCCACAGAATGGAGAAAATATTTGCAAATGAAGCAAATGACAAGGGATTAATCTCTAAACTATACAAACAGCTCTTGAAACACAGTATCAAAAAAATAAAAATAAAAACAATCCCCTCAGAAAATGGGCAGAAGTTCAAAATCAACATATCTCCAAAGAAGACATAGAGATGGCCGAGCGGCCACATGAAAAGATGCTCATCACTAATTATTTGTTGTAGTTGTTCAGTTGCCAAGTCATGTCTGACTTTTGCAACCCCATGGACTGCAGCACACCAGGCCTCCCTGCTCCTCACCACCTCCCAAAGTTTGCCCAAGTTCATGTCCTTGTCATGGCAAGCCCCTTGTCATGGCAAAGGGGCTTGCATAACCCAATGAATCTATGAGCCATGCCATGTAGGGCCACCTAATACAGACAGGTGATGGCAGGGAGTTCTGACAAAACGTGATCCACTGGAGGAGGGAGAGGCACACCACCCCAGTACACGTGCCCTGAGAACCTTGTGAACTGTACTAATTATTAGAGAAATGCAAATCAAAACTACAGTGAAGTATCACCTCATACCACATGAGTCAGAACTACCGTCATCAAAAAATCTACAAACAATAAATGCTGGAGAGGGCGTGGAGAAAAAGGTAACCCTCCTACACTTAGTGGGAATATAAATTGGTACAGCCACTATGAAGAACAGCATGGAGGTTCCTTAGAACTCTAAAAATAGAGTTATCATATGATCTAACAATCATACTCCTGGACATATATCTAGAGAAACCATAATTTTAAAAAGATACATGTACCCCGAATATTCATTGCAGCACTATTTAGAATAACCAGAACCTGGAAGGAACCTAAATGTCTACTGATAGAAGAATAGATAAAGAAGATGTGGAGTTTATACACACACACACATATATATTATAACAGCATATTACTCAGCCATAAAAAGAACAAAATGATGCCATTTGCCATGACATGGATAGACCTGGAGATTGTCATATTGCGTGGACATAAGTCAGACAAAGGCAAATATATGATATCACTTACACGTGGAATCCAAAAATGGTACAAATGAGCTATTTACAAAACAGAAATAGAGTCACAAATGCAGACAACAAGCTTATGGTTACCAAGAGGGGGAGAGGGGAGGGAGAAATTAGGAGATTGGGATTGACATATATACACTACTATATATGAAACATAACTGCATAGCTAAGGGAACTCTCCTCAATAGAATCTTGAGAAGTGTTTATATATATATATATATATATATATATATATATATATATAGTGGCATAATATAGATCACTGTGCTATACAGAATAAATTTGCACAACATTGCAAATCAACTATACTCTAATAAAAACTAATTTTTAAAAATTGCTGTTATTTCTTTCACTCAGAAATAATAGTGATTCCCCTGAAGTTAAAGAGCAATTTAATTCAGTCGTGGACAAAATTGTGTATTACATGACACCTGGCTTCTGGGTATCACAATTTGAAATATGAAAAGAAACCTGGCATGAGAAAACAAACCTTCCAAAAAATTAAAACCACCATAACTACAAGGATGCTGTTATACTTATTTTTTTAGATGAAAAAAATTGCCTTAAGGAAAAACTTCTCATTTTAACACTTCTGAAAATAGAACTCTTGTTCTTGATTCAAAGCTAATTTTGAACTGTAACAGAGGAGTCATTAAAGTGAATTAAAAACTAATATGGATAACATAGTCTCTGTAGTTATAACCAATTTTGTTGTTTGATAGAGGTTCCCAAATGTAAGTTTGGTAACCAGTGCACTTGAAGAAACTGATGCATTTGTTAAAAACACAAATTCCTGAGTTCCCACAGTACTTTCTAAAAACTCCACAGGTAACTATAGCCCTCACATAATTTTGAGCACCATTGAGTAAATTTCAACATTTCTTCCCTCCATTTGCTCATGTGCACTTGAGAAGAATCATTAATAATTTTTTCACAGGCAAGAGAAATAAATCAAGAGAGATTAAAATTAGTGTTAATGATCATAATCTCAGCGCTGAATAAAAGCCCAGCTCCTATGTCTGTGTTGACATGGTCATTGCAGGTGGGCAGGAAGTGAAAGGCTTTGTAATCATGGAATTAGCTTTACTCTGGGGGTGGGGAAGGTTTCACTTAAAAAGTGTATACGTCTCCTGGCTACTACTAGTGAAAATGAGAGCTGAAAAAAGGAGGCAGCAGGAAACATGTGGAAGATTTTTAGAGGAAAGAGACAAGGAGGAAAAAACCTTGTTCTTTCCAATAGGGAAATGCTAATGTAGTATTCTTTTTCTCTGAAAGAAGATATTAAAACACTGAACCACAACTATTAGGGAGCAAGAGTATATGAATTTGCATAATAAATCCAAAATGCAGTTGTGAACTCAAGATTGTAAGAGAAATGATGACAAAAAATACTCTTACCAAAGGGAGTATGAGAGTCCAAAGCATTTGGCTGAAACAGCTAAAAACAAAGGTTACCATATTTCATAATCTGAGCTGGAGAGTGGAATACAACTAACCCCAAGCTACTTAAACACTATACACCATGTCTAAGTACCAGTCCTTGTCTTGGATTAGGTTGATAGTTTGTCATCACACTCTGAGCCCTCCTGCAGATAAGGTTTCCTCTGATGTCAGCAACAAATAGAGTCATCTAATTAATATGATCCAATATTAAGAGACTCAGAAAAACTCTACAAGAAGGGACATAAAAACACTATTGCTCATTTAAAAATGTCCTTAAGGCTAGATGCCAAAAGAAATAATGTCCTTTCCCCTACATCACACCAAAAACTACAGAGAGTGCAGTTTTAGGGAGAGTCATGGGTAAGAATGGGGGAAAAAAGAATGTCTTCTCTCTGCTCTAAATAATTTCTAGCACAGAGAAGGAAAACCTAGCCCATCAATTTGTAGCTTGTGAAGTCTTCCATTAAGTGATGAATTCTTCGAAAAGCACCAGATTTTGCTTGCTTTATAAATCAGCAGTAGTGTGCTTGTGTCTGTACTTTTCTTCCATTGCTAGCTAATATGCTGCCATTTGATACTCACACTGGAGATGCATTCCTGGTAACCATCCACTTTTTCATGAGAAATCATTAGAGCTGTGATATAAAAACCTACCTTGATTACAAACAGGCACATTTTTCCCTGCTGCTAATATAAAATAAATGTCATACATTCTAGTTTTTCTTGCCCAAAGAGTTGATATTAAGGAGCCATTAGGAAAACTCAAATCATGGATCGTTATTCATTCAACAGTCAAAAAAAAATCTATGTGTTAGATGCTATTATCACATGCTGAATGCTAGTTATAATGATCCCATTAAATCAGATATGATGAATAGTTCGAGAAGTCTGAATTTATGTTATTTCTGAAACTTTTGTTTATATATATATATATATATATATATATGTATTTTTTTTTTTCCTGGAAATAATGGTCCAAGGCCTGAGCTGCCTGGGGGGCTGTGCTGCTTTCTTCCACAAGGTTTCTTTGATTCTAGCTCCAGGGAGTTATAGTTTTCTATTCAGACACAGAAGACAGAAAAGGTCACCTCACAAAACACTGTTAAGAGGCCATTGTTTCTTTGCTTCCTTAAAGCAGAGGTTGATAATGAACACGAAATCTTTTGAGAGAAAAAAGAGCTGACTTAAAAGCCTTTCAGGATCCCTCCCATACCTCATTCATTATGTTCATATTGCTTATTCCATTCTTATTGTAATCACCCTATCTCCAGTACTTTGTGTGGAGGATGTAACCACTGTGTAATATCAAAAGGAGTCAATTAAAATGATTTTTTTTTTTAAAGCTACTTCATGAAGCAGGAGCTTTTTGTTTAGTACTGTCAGCCCAAGAACAAATGATGGTTCATCTGGGTAGGATGCTAGTGAAACTTGGAAATCTTTAGTCAAGGCACAGGCTTTCCACAGTGCCAGCTTATCAAATATTGCTGCAAAGGATAACACACCCAGCAAGCCCTAATACAGAAACTATGCTACTGGACAAAAAGAAAAGAAATGCATTTGCCATAATATTAGCATACATACTGTGGGACTCCTAAAAAAGTGAATGAAGCCAGAGGCTATAGCGGTTAGAAAGAAACTGAAACCCTAATCAAGAGAAAATGAAGACACCAGTGTGAATTTCCAAAGAACTGTGCTCATAAGAAATATACAAACAATCTTCTGGCAGGTAACAAATTAGCAAAGGATGGAAAGACTCCAGGAGAAAAGAAGGAAAAAAGGAAATACTGTAAGGAAAGATAAAATAGTTCTAAAGCAAAGAATGTTCTCACCCACCAGTTCTGGAAGAATTAAGTCATTAGGCCCTGTCCTCATTGACATACTGACTGAGGATGAAAAACACAATGAGGCACTCAGTGCTTTGGAAAAACAGGCCCCTTAGTTAGTTAGATGTATATGTCAGGAAGGGTTTTAAGAACCCATATTCCTGCATCTTCCCATACATGGAAAAGCACTAAAATCATTAATTTGAGATATCTGTTCTTTTGACTAGCACTGATCATTTACCAAGATGGGTTACACATACTTTCTTGCCAAAATTATATATATATACTGGCTTCTCCCCTACCCCTTTAGAACAGTTTTCTCAGAGGTTCTAAGAGGTGGTCTCTTAAACTATAGTCCTCAGTAAGGCCCCCTGACTAAAATTTAAACTCTCAACTTTTATGTTGTGTGTTTTCCTTTAAATCAGCATAAGCAATGATGGATATTTGAGAGAGGGTTTAATCGTAACCAAATTTCAAAACTGTCCCTTCTGTATTTGATGTTTGGCATATACACAGTGAAACATCACCTGTATAATCCTTGATATAAATTAGGGACTAAAATTATTACTGTATGAAGGTAGTATGTATTGACACAAGTAATAAATGAATCACTGCCATAAAGTGTATTCATGAATGAAATGAGAGAAGTTAATGGAGTCAAGCTGTTCTACTCCATGAAGAAAATCAGGATGAGAAAGTCATAGACTCTGAGCTAAAAAGGAAATTCTGAGTCACCTTGTTCAGCTCTCTAACTGCAGATGTTGTTAGGCCTCACGGTCTCTTTCCAGAAATCCATCGCCCATAGGATCACCAAGACTCAGATTCAATGCAAACAGCAAGAGGATTTATTAGGCTGGCGCGCCGGGGTTTGATCATCACCAAGGAAGAACGAACCCCGAACATTCGTTACAAAGCAGTTTTTAAGCACAAAAACCATAAACAGGTACAGCTAGGGTGGAACGACCTGATTGGTGCTCAAGTCTTGACATTTTCAGGGATAGGTTCATTTGTTATCAGGTTGACACGGCTGTCCAAGCTGCAATTTTACTGTTAACTTGTTTTCCTGGAAAATAATTTCCTGGAATGGTCTTTGAGGTGAAACATCCCCCGGAAAGCCTCCCGGAGGCTGCATTCCTGAGATATGAGCCCCTTACACATTCTTGAGATAAAAGTTTGTCTTAAGATTAACAGGAGGGCCTGTTTTCCTAAGGCTCTAGTGAAACTTTAACCTTTATTTTTATCCACCTTTCCTCTCAGTGTCACAATCAACTGCTGACACTTATGAGTGATCGTCGTCGTGAAGTAGCCCGGTTGTGTCCAACTTTTGCGAGTCCATGGACTGTAGCCTACCAGGCTCCTCTGTCCATGGGATTTTCCAGGCAATAGTCCTGGAGTGGATTGCCATTTCCTTCTCCAGGGGATCTTCCTGACCCAGGGATTGAACCTGGGTCTCCCGCATTGTAGACAGATGCTTTATTGTCTGAGCCACCAGGGAAGTCCTTATGAGTGATAGACTTCCTGTAATAGTTTTGCCTCAAATTGTAATTAGAAATTTGACTTTTGTTAAACTCTCTCAGATATGCAATCCCTACCCAACTCTTGAAGGGGAAATATAATTAAAATCTATCCCTAGCTCAGAAATCATCTCCACAAAGGTAGTTGAAAGAGAAAACACTTTTATTATTGAAAAAGCATTAAATCATAATATGATGCACATCACAGGCGATTTGCTAAGAGACTGCAAAAACGGAAAGAAATCTCTGCCTTCTAAGTAGCCATGTAGACATAGCTTTAAGGGGAGCAGAATATGGCCCCAAAATATATCTCTTTGGCAGAAAGAGTTTAGGCTGATTATTTTTAAGAAACAGCAAAGAAAGAACTCTGAAAATCAAGAAGTTTGTAATATACATTTACACTTATCAGGGAGATCCTCATTGGTAAGGGTGTCTCCCTCTGTACCTTGAAGAAAAGGATATATAAACCACTACAAAGTCTTATCAATAGAGAAGGCATGGACTTAAACCTGTATTAAAACCATACCCTTGTCAACCACAAATTAGCACTTGTCATGGGTGCTTGCCATCTACCTCTGCTGCTGCTGCTGCTGCTGCTAAGTCATTTCAGTCATGTCCGATTCCGTGAGACCCCATAGGTGGCAGCCTGCCAGGCTCCCCCATCCCTTGGATTCTCCAGGCAAGAACATTGGAGTGGGTTGCCATTTCCGTCTCCAATGCATGAAAGTGAAAAGTGAAAGTGAAGTCACTCAGCCGTTTCCGATTCCGTGGACTGCAGCCTACCATGCTCCTCCATCCATGGGATTTTCCAGGCAAGAGTTCTGGACTGGGGTGCCATTGCCTTCTCCACCATATACCTCTACAAGGGTTAAATCCTTTGTTGCTGCAGTTACTGACCTCAAACACCCTCTCCAGGAGCTCAGGGTGGAGAGTAGAAATGAGGCATCCTGTACTCTGGAACAAAGCATGACTTCAGACAGTTAGATATTCTCAGGATCTGATTTTATGAGCCCAATTCTTGTGATTTCTCATATCTAGAAAAGCACTAAGATCCTTCATGGTGACAACTGTTTCTTATGACTAACAGAAGCTTCACAAGACTAGCAAAAACTTTCTAAAAGCATAAATGTGCTTAACTGCATGCATTCCCTGTTTGCCAAAATCAAATATATACTGTCCTTCCCTCATACCTCTTTGGAATAGTTTCTCAGAGCTATCTGAAGCGCTTTCTCCTGGGCTGCAGTCTTCATATCGACCTGAATAAAACTTAACTCACACGTCTCATGTCGTACATTTTTAAGTCGGCACCATTAATCAACTACGCTTCAATAAAATTTAAAAATACCATATCCTTGATTATTGTATTCTCCCTAGTAATATTTCAGAAGTAGCTTCTCCTTTCCCCCAACATCATCTTTTCTCTTTAGCTAGAGATGGTATTTAAAGTGGTGGCTTGGGCCATTTTGAGAAGTGTCTCAATCTTTCTGGGTATCTCCCATGTATACTGGAGCTATACATGTTAATAAACTATTTTTCCCCCTGTTAATCTGTCTTTGATTAGAGGAGGGGGTGTCAGGCAATAATCTAGAAGAGTAGGGGAGATTTATTTTCCTTCCCCCCATAAACTCTTGACACACAAGTTTTCAAGAGAGACAACAACTAGCCTCAAGTAAGAGGACTTCACAATACCATTTGTCATATACAGTTTTTTCTAACTTTGCCTGGCAGTTGGAGTGACCATCTGTGTCAGTTGACTAGCATTCTCCAGAAGAAAAACTAACTTCTTACATCTTTATAACAAGAGATAATTTTGCAAGGTAAGCAAAGTGCCCTCTTCTACAGAAAGTGGGAGATGTAGGGGATAGCTCCAATATTAAAATTTTGAGAATGTGGTTCCTACCTCCCAGAGAATCATTCCCAATGAAAAGAGATTTCCAAACTTTCTGGCAAAAGGCCTAGCAATTCTTCAAAGGATTTATATACATTTCAAAGAGAAAGCACAAATTTTCTAAAGGAAATAATTTCAGAAAAAAGAGGATAGAGAAATCTTTCCTTATTTTCAACATGGAGAATTAAGCCTCTTCTTTTCAATTTGTATTTGTCCTCACATTCTCTAGACACCTTACTCTTCCTGTACTACTATTCTGAATTAGCTCAGCCCTTCACCTGCTGAGCTTCCTTCTAAAGTCCATGGATGGTGTTCAGAGGATCCATGAACATCCTGAAATTGTTTTTGAATGTGTTTTTAATGGGCAAAGGGTTCATAGCAGTTAGTATTTTCATATTTTGTGTTGTCAAGAAATTTATCTACACGTTTAGTCATCTGCTAGAATTCTTTGTCCATTTCCTAACATATTTCTGATATCACTTTCCTAAACCTTTTACAAGAGAAGATCCTCCTTTTCCTAACTCTATGTATACAATCCAACATTCTCTTGGATCCCTGTTGCCAAATGTAGCCCATTCTTTTGCAAATTTCCTTTAATCATTTATCTTTTGGTCTATGAAATCCAGTTGTCTATGATATCCTTTTCAACCATTCTGTTCACAATCCATAGATACATTCATCCATGTTATAATAGTAGGTAACAAAAATAAATACAATGATGAGCTGTATCTAATAATTCCTTAACCTGTTCTTCAGAGAAGGCAATGGCACCCCACTCCAGTACTCTTGCCCAGAAAATCCCATGGATGGAGGAGCCTGATGGGCTGCAGTCCATGGGGTCACTAATAGTCGGAAACAACTGAGAGATGTCACTTTCACTTTTCACTTTCATGCATTGGAGAAGTAAATGGCAACCCACTCCAGTGTTCTTGCCTGGAGAATCCCAGGGACTGAGGAGCCTGGTGGGCTGCTGTCTATGGGGTCGCACAGAGTTGGACACGACTGAAGTGACTTAGCAGTAACCTATTCTTAACAAGGGTTTCCCTTGTGGCTCAGCTGGTAAAGAATCTACCTGCAATGCAGGAAACCTGGGTTTGATTCCTGGGTTGGGAAGATCCTCTAGAGAAGGAAAAGGCCTACCTACTCCAGTATTCTGGCCTAGAGAATTCCATGGACTGTATACTCCACAGGGTCTCAAAGAGTCAGACATGACTGAGAGACTTTCACTTTCACTGAATTTATTCTGCACCAGAGGCTTTCAATTCTATATATTTGTATAATGGTTCAGATGGACATAATCTGGATCTTGTTTCTGCCTTTACATAATTTAACATTTATATTTAACTCTCTAATCACATTCTTTTATATGACAACATTTAAGTCTCTAATCACATTCTTTTATATGACAACCTTGCCATCCCTCTGTTCTCTTGAGTTAACCATTCAGAATGCGCTCCCAACTACTGATCGACCTTTGTACGTTTAGTTTTCTGCTCTACTGCTGCTGCTCCTTCTTCACCCAAACAAGTAAGTTTCTCAGTCGTGTTTGACACTTTGCGGCCCCATGGACTATATACTCCATGGAATTTTCCAGGCTAGAATACTGGTTGGGTAGCTGTTCCCTTCTCCAGGTGACCTTCCCAACCCAGGGATTGAACCCAGGTCTCCTGCATTGCAGCCAGATTCTTTACCAGGTGAGCCACCAGGGAAGCCCAAATAAGCTCAAATTTGACCTATCACCTACCCTTACAACCAAACAAAACTTCGCTTTATTCTTATGTCTATCTTTTTGTTCAAAATAACTTTTCTGAGTCCCCATTCTATGCAAGATAAATGTCAAGTTGTTTTTTTAAAAAAATGATCTTTTGCATCCTGTGCATCTTAGCTCTGATTACCTTTTCCAACTTCATTTCAACTCACTTCTCTTATACTTTATTTATATCATAATCCTTGTCTGAATATACCAATCACTTTAATTCTCCCATACCATTCTTTTTATGAACAGAACATCTCTTTCTCTTTTAAAACTTTTTCTCATGATATTTTTTTGCCTTTTTTTTTTTTTTTTTTTTTAATTCCTCTACCATGGGCCTGGCCAGGCCAATGGACTTCATGTATAGGTAGATCATCACATTTTCCATTTATTTTCTTTTCCTCTGTTTTCTTCTCATTCCAAACTAATCTTCCAAGTCTCTACCTGGAATACCTTAGATATTGCTTACATTTTATTTTCTTTATTTCATGAATAATATAACACTCTACCATCTAATGCCAATCTATTTTTCCACCAATATCCATTTAACTCATATAAAATTGTCAAATTATTTAATTATTTGTTCCAGAAACATAACTCTCCACTCCTACTTTGTTCATAATTCCTTATTCTATATGCTTCATATTTCTAAATTCAAAGATAATTCAAAGGTCAATTTCATCTCACATCCCCCTTGACTTCCAAGTCATCAAGATGACTCCAAGTCATCTTCCCTGACTACCATAGCTTAATGTGACTTATCTTTTCTGTGATTTACAATTCAGTAAGCCTTATCTCTCATACTTTGCTCTTGTGCTCTTCTGTATATGTAATCACCATTTAGTGATGAAGAAAGCTCACATTTTATGAAGAGCATAATTCAACACAGGCTTCTCTTGTGGCTCATTGGTAAAAGAAACTGCTTGCCAATGAAAGAGACGTGGGTTTGATCCTTGGGTCCAGAAGAGTCCCTGGAGAAGGAAATGGCAACCCACTCTAGTATCCATTATAAGTGTGTAAGTTAGTCATTTGTCTACTTATTGTATTGTTATATAGTTAATGAAGAGAAGTAAAGATGTGTGTGGCTCATTTAGAGAGATCACTTTGGAAAACATCGCCATCTGGTAAGCTTCAAAGCTGGCAGTCTGTAAGCAATGAGAAATTGGAAGAAGCTGCAGAGAAATGACAGTTTTAACTAGCTCTCTGGAAACAATGTGTTACTCTGCAAAATAAAATCATGTTTGACCTGAGTGTACTGATTTTAATTTATAGGTAACACAACACAACTTTACTTAAGAGATATTCATTGTGTCAACAAGGCCTCCTGGTCCTTATTCATTGTTTTAGAAAGTCATGGACTGATGGTTGATATCACTATATAATCATTTTATATTTCTCATCTGTTTTTTCTCAGAAATTCATCTATTTCATCTTGTTATTCCATAAATCTTTCATATTCATCTCCAAAGCACCCCAGTTTCTTGATTCACACCTCCATGATTCCATTTCTCTGACTTCACTCCTGTCTTAAAGGAAAAATAGTCCCTCTCCTTTGGTTCCATGGTTCAATGGAACTTTGGTTCCATTCTCATTATTCTCTTCCCAAACCTGGAGTCATCAGCAGATGAAACTATTTTCATTTAACACTGTCTTTTCCTACTTCTACATTAGGGCAAACATACAAACCAATATCTTTAGAGTACAGTTCTTTCAATTTCTCTTTCTAACCAAAACTCTTAGAAAAAAGTTGAAACAGAATATGTATCTCAGCACAATTGTTGAATGATTATGACTCTTTTTGGCCATGCTGCTGCTTGTGGGATCTTAGTTCCCTGATCAGGGATCAAATCAGGGCCCTTGGCAGTGAAGGTGGAGTCCTAACCACTGGACCCCTGGGGAATTCCCAGTGTGTGGCTTTGAACAGGCCATGTAACCTACCTGAGTTTCAGTTTCCTCATTTAAAAATAAATTATTTTATCTCACATAATATTGCAAGCTAAAAAGAAGGAACACCTAATTCAATATTTATTTCTTTTGCAAATGAATCTAAAATATTTTATAGGCAAAATCTCTTTATCTAGACTTGCAAGCGCAACAATCTGCTTGTCAAACTGCAGAATTTCTTCTCTCCCTTATTTCATTCAAAGGCCCACTCTTCTTAAGACCATTTCAAAATCATGTTTTCTTTTCCCTACCCTCTGTTATGCAATTAGTCACTAGGTCTAAGTGATTCTCCCTTTCTCTTTTCAGACATGATTTGAATAGTTTATTCAATGATAACAATAATTTCTAAAAGTCTTTTTCACTTCTAATCAGCTCTTTTTCCAGTTCATCTTTAACTCATATTTTAATTGCATAAATTCTTAAAATCTTTCAATTGCATCCCAGTGACAACCAAAATAAACTAAAATTGATCATTCCTTCAATATGATCTGACATTCAGGCTCATATTCTGCCCTTAATTTTTTAAAGACAGTCAAATTGAGCTCTTGACCCTCTTTTGGATATGCATGTGCTGAGTTGCTCAGTTGTATCTGACTCTTTGCAACCCCATGGACTATAGTCTGCCAGGCCCCTCTGCCCACAGGATTTTTTTCAGATATGAATAGTGGAGTGGGTTGCCATTTCCTCCTTCTGGGGACACTCCCTCCCTAGGGACTGAACCTGTGTCTCCTATGTCTCCTGCATTGGCAAGAAGATTCTTTACCACTGAGCCCCTTTGAATATATCCCTTGCTGTTAGCCACTGGGTCTTTGCTCCAACTCTTATCTCCCTCTAGACTTTTTCATTATTCATCCAACTGCAGAAATACAACTATATGCTGATTTTAACATCCTCTTCTTTGTAGCCAGAAAACAAAAAAACAAACAAACAAAAAAGACTTTTCTTTTCTGAATACACTCATATTGCATTTTATCCCATTGGTGGCCTACCTTCTCAGACAGTAATAATGGGTTAAATATGAAATTTCCACCCCTTCACCCACAACACATGTACCCATAAAAAGATCAGATGAGGGGTTTCCCTGGTGGGCCAGATAGTAAACAATCTGTCTACAATGCAGGAGACCCAGGCTTGATCCCTGGGTCAGGAAGATCCCCTAGAGAAAGGAATGGCTAACAACTCCAATAATCTTGCCTGGAGAATTCCATAGACAAAAAAGCTGAGGTCACAAAGACTTGGATACAGCTAGAGACTAACACTTCCACTAATTCTATTTATTTAGTATCTTTTGAAGTAGACAGTAAATATTTTCCTATGGATAAATGTTGAGAATAAACACAAAATCCAATTTGTCATAGACATAGGCACAAAGATAGACAAAAATTTTCCAGTTAATGGATATTAATCTACATAAACACATTCTCTTAAATATGTCTTTACAATGATCCTCCTGAGAGCCCAGTTGTCAGAGATTTCACTGGTCAGAGTGTAGATTATAAATCATTTAAGTAGAAAGATATTTTAGAAATGACATTATCCAATCCATTAATTTTGTAAATGGTGAAACAGAAGCTTAGAAGTATTAAAAGACTTCTGAGTCTGCTTCTATACATTCTGTTCAGTTAAGCATTTCTATTTATTCTGTGCCTAAACCTTTTTAGAGTAGGATCTGTTAATTAGGTAATAAGGGCTTATTCCCCAAATTAGAATGATTTTCTCTAGTCTAGCAAATAAATAGAAAATTGTTTCCTCTTTGATTTTTAGCTATTAGTAAGCAAACACTTTCCCCACTGATTTTCTTCCTGCTTTTCTCATAGCCAATCAGGAAACTTCAGGGTTAATTAAGTAAATAGGACAAATTACAAAGTCCTTCAGTCAACAGTAGGTGAGTTCAGAAGTATTATAGCTTTTTGTTGTTGTTGAAATGATTCCTGATCTACACATTTACTTTTTAACTGACAACAAACACGTGATTCCCTAGAAATGTTCATAATTGCCTTGGTCTTATATAAGCGAAAAGAAGGATATGAAACTGGGCTGGGGATTTGTGATACAGAGAGGCAAAACTTGACATCCTTAAATTTCTATGCCATGCATATTATTCCAAACTGAAAACAATTAAGGCCCAAAAGATTCAAGAAGACACTTAGACCTTCTCATTAATAGCCCTAAAAAAATTGTATAGAGAACCTGTTCCCAGAATAGAGATATCACCAGAGGTATCTGCAAAGAATAAGGGCCAGTGTGGTGGGGAAAGTTGTATACAAGTCCTAAAGATCAGCATCCACTCTGTGCCCCATTGTCTCTGCAGGGCCAGCAAACATACATTCATCAAACATGTGCTTTTCCATCTGCATGTCAATTACCTTCCTCCCCATTGAAGTTCCAAAGCCACTATCTCCAACATCATCTTCGGTTCTCAGATGAAAATGGTAGTTAAGGTGAGGGCTTCAGCCATTTTGGTCAAACAGGGAGTGGTCAAACAGGAGATTGCAAGAGTGAACATCAAGATTTTAGGAATCAGTGAATTAAAGTGGACTGGAATGGGTGATTTTAACTTAGAGGATCACTATATCTATTACTGTGGGCAAGAATGCCTTAGAAAAATGGAGTAGCCATCATGGTCAACAAAAGAGCCCAAAATGCAGTACTTGGATGCAATCTCAAAAACGACAGAATGACCTCTGTTCATTTCCAAGGTAAACCATTCAACATCACAGTAATCCAAGTCTATGCCCCAACCAGTAATGCTGAAGAAGCTGAAGTTAAATGGTTCTGTGAAGACCTACAAGACCTTTTAGAACTAACATCCAAAAAGATGTCCTTTTCATTACACAGGACTGGAATGTAAAAGTAGGAAGTCAAGAAATACCCAGAGTAACAGGCAAATTTGGCCTTAGAGTACACAATGAAACAGGGCAAAAGCTAAGAGTATTGCTAAGAGAATGCACTGGTCATAATAAACACCCTCTTATAACAACACAACAGAAGACTCTCACGGACATTAAAAGAGGGTCAATACCAAAATCAGACTGATTATATTCTTTGCAGCCAAAGATGTAGAAGATATATACAGTCAGCAAAAACAAGACCAGGAGCTGACTGCGGCTCAGATCATGAACGCATTATTGCCAAATTCAGACTTAAAGAAAGTAGGGAAAACCACTAGACCATTCAAGTATGACCTAAATCAAATTCTTTATACAGTAAAAGTGACAAATAGATTCAAGGGATTGGATCTGATACACAGAGTGCCTAAAGAACTATGGACGGAGGTTCATGACACAGGGGGCAGGAATCAAGACCATCCCCAAGAAAAATAAATGCAAAAAGGCAAAATGGTTGTATGAAGAGGCCTTGCAAATAGCTGTGAAAAGAAGAGAAAAGAAAGGCAAAGAGAAAAGGAAAGATATATCCATTTGAATGCAGAGTTCCAAAAATAGCAAGGAGAGATAAGAAAGCCTTCCTCAGTGAAAATGCAAACAAATAGAAGAAAACAATAGAAGAATATAAAGACTAGCGATCTCTTCAAGAAAATTAGAGATACCAAGGGAAGACATCATGCAAAGATGGGCACAATAAAGGACAGAAATATTATGGACCTAACAGAAGCAGAAGATATTAAGAAGAGGTGGCAAGAAAATAGAATAACTGTTCAAAAAGATCTTTATGACCCAGATAATCATGATGGTGTGTCACTCACCTAGTCAGACATCCTGGAATGTGAAGTCAAGTGGACCTTAGGAAGCATCACTACAAACAAAGCTAGAGGAGGTGATGGAATTCCAGTAGAGCTATTTCAGATCCTTAAAGATGATGCTGTGAAAGTGTTGCACTCAATATGCCAGCAAATTTGGAAAACTCAGCAGTGGCCATAGGACTGGTATGATCAGTTTTCATTCCAATCCCAAAGAAAGGCAATGCCAAAGAATGCTCAAACTACCGCACATGCTAGCAAAGTAATGCTCAAAATTCTCCAAGCCAGGCAGCAATAGTATGTGCACTGTGAACTTCCAGATGTTTAAGGTGGATTTAGAAAAGGCAGAGGAACCAGAGATCAAAATGTCAACATCCATTGGATCATCAGAGAAGAAAGAGAGTTCCAGAAAAACATCTACTTCTGTTTAATGACTATGCCAAAGCCTTTGATTGTGTGGATCACAACAAATTGTGGAAAATTCTTCAAGAGATGGGAACAGACCACCTGACCTGCCTCTTGAGAAATCTGTATGCAGACCAAGAAGCAACAGTTATAAGAGGACATGGAACAACAGGCTGGTTCCAAATAGGGAAAGCAGTACATCAAGGCTGTATATCGTCACCTTGCTTATTTAACTTATATGCAGAGTACATCATGAGAAACGCTGGGCTAGATGAAGGACAAGCTGGAATCAAGATTTCTCAGAGAAATATCATTAACCTCAGATATGCAGATGGCACCACCCTTATGGCAGAAAGTGAAGAAGAACTAAAGAGCCTCTTGATGAACGTGAAAGAGGAGAGTGAGAAAGTTGGCTTAAACTCAATATTCAGAAAACTAAGACCATGGCATCTGATCTCACCACTTCATGGCAAATAGATGGGGAAACAGTGGAAACAGTAGCTGACTTTATTTCCTTGGGCTCCAAAATCACTGCCATGGTAATGGCAGCCATGAAATTAAGATGCTTGCTCCTTGGAAGAAACGTTATGACCAACCTATCATTAAAAAGCAGAGATAGTACTTCACCAGGAAAGGTTTGTCTAGTCAAATCTATAGTTTCTCCAGTAGTCATGTATGGATGTGAGAGTTGTAATAAAAGAAAGGTGAGCACCAAAGAATTGATGCTTTTAAACTATGGTATTGGAGAAGACTCTTGAGAGTCCCTTGGACTGCAAGGAGATCCAACTAGTCCATCCTACAGGAAATAAGTCCTGAATATTCATTTGATGGAATGATGCTGAATCTGAAACTGCAATATTTTGGCCACCTGATGGGAAGAACTGACTTGTTGGAAAAGACCTTGATGCTGGGAAAGATTGAAAGCAGTAGGAGAAGCGGACGACAGAGGATGAGATTGTTGGATGGCATCACAGACTCAGTGGACATCAGTTTGAGTAAGGTCCAGGAGTTGGTGATGATCAGGGAGGCCTGGCATGCTGCAGTCCATGGGGTTGCAGAGTCAGACACAATTGAGCAAATGAACTGAACTCAGCCATTTTGGTGAGTTACTCAATTTTCCTGGGTGCCCCCCATGTATTGCTGCTTTTTAGTCACCAGTTTTACTGTTTGCAGCCCTATGGACTATAGTCCACCAGGCTTCTCTGTCCATTGGATTTCCCAGGCAAGAATACTGGAGCAGGTTGCCATTTCTTCTCCAGGTCCCCCATGTATACTTGTTATTAAACTTTTCTGTACTGCTTTAACTGTCTCTTGTCAATTTAATTCTTCAACCAGCCAGAAGAACCAATAGGGTGAGAGGAAACGTTCCTCCTCCTAACAGTGGGGAATTAGATGTCAAACCCAGGGTTGGTCCATGACACTGTCTTCTAGCCAGCAGCAGTCCTCAGTATGCAGGTTTCTCAGACACTTAGGAAGAGAAGAGTCTTTCAAGATGAGGTACAAGATTTGAGAAGCACCTTAACTGAATAGAAAAGATAAGAATAAAAGAGAGAGCGTTAGAACTGAAGTGGACCAAAACTTGCAAGAGGAGGTAGGGTGCTCTATGACCCACAGAAACCTGGTTTCATATACTCAAGTGAGAACCTGGTGGGAAGGTAGGGTTTGGTAAAGTCATTGACCAGAAACTGTGCAATAGATGACAATATTAAATGTTGTTGTTGTTGTTTGCTTGCTAAGTTTGGTTCTTTTATGACTCCATGGGCTGTAGCCCACAAGGCTTTTTCTGTCCATGGGATTTCCCAGACTAGAATACTGAATTGAGTTGTCATTTCCTTCTCCAGGGTATCTTCCTGACCCAGGGATTGAACCTGTGTCTCCTGCATTGCAGGTAGATTCTTTACCACTGAGCCATCAAGTCACTCAATAAATATTTGTGATTAATTGAATTCTAAATGGTCTTATTTTATTAGAATATTTGACTTATTTGAGGTTTGGGTATCAAAAAGACATGACTCTGATTCCCAGAGGCATCATTCATCATCTATTTGGCACTGGGTCTATTAGCTAAATTTTCTAGCACTCCTTTGTCCTCTGCAGATGACACTTACTAAGACCTACTTCGTTTGATTGTTTTGAGGATTTAATAATATAAAATATGTCATTGTTAACTTATTCTCTGGCATGGAATTTCTGAACACTACTCTGAGGTTAAGAGGTTAAATGAAGAAAACAGAGAGGTATATTTTATCATAACAAATAGCCTCTGAAAACCTTTACTAAACTTGTATTGGATTGTGATGTTGTATAGTGCACAGTACTGAGAAAACCTTGGTTGTGTTTTACTATTTGGGTGGTAATTTTCTTTAAAACCTTTTCTGAGTTTAAAAACAAGAGGGCTTTTCTGACCAGACACTCTCATCAAGGGAAAAGATTGAATGTCTCATCAGGCAGTACACCCCTGACTGTTTTAAGTACAAATCCTCCTGGAGAAATCTTAGTTTTGCTCACTGAACCACAAAATTAAAGTACCATGGAAGAAATCCAGAATAGCTTCTATGCCAAAATATGTATCACACAATATTGGAAAGCTTCAAAATTACTGTATTTACAAAAGGGTTTAACAGATGAAATAAATGAAAGTTTTATGGTCTAAGAAAGGAAACACAATTTTATTTAACACTTTTTTTTTTCACTGTTCTAAACCTTTTAATAGGTGCAGAGGGAATTTGCACTTACTGAAATAGATCAGTCAAATGATAATTTGTCTTTGAACAGACTCTTTTATTCCATTAATTTCTACCATTATGGTGGAAGATAAGATGTAAGCCAAAGACTAACTGAAAATTAAAGTCCAAAAGGAGGAAAAGAAACAAAAGAATAGCTTATGTCACATTATACAAAATGTATGGCAAAATGGATTTTATACAGCCATTTATTGCAATCATTCAGTGTCAATTATATGCACTTACTTATGCTTTATGTGTCTTACAGTTGCTAAGAAGCATTCCCTTTAAAAAGCTACATTTTAAAAAGTAAAGACTAGAAGAAGTGATCTAGAGCAGATAGAACAGAAAAAAAAAAGTAGATTAAAAGAACAAGAAAGGTTACTTTAAGACTTTGAACTGGATATTTATTTCATAAAATTATAACATTTCCTCTCATATATTTTCTAGATTTGACATGAAAGAACAAAGCTGATACCATTTGAAAGTCAATGATAACAATAAGAAAATACTCAGAATACTAATTCAGATAAATGACATTTTAAAATTTTAAAAATATATTTTTGAAATTAAATTAGTAATGAGTGATTCAGGGAGAATATTAGCAAAGTTTTTAAATGTTGTTATGAGACATTTCAGATATATAAAAAGCATAGACAAGTATAAGTACACACATATGTACAACCCATTTAAAAATATATGCAGTACAGGTGCAACTGTATATATCAATACCTTGCCAAAACATGTTTCATCTCTCTGTGAGCACATGTAATTACAACCATCAATTTGGTACATATCATTTTCATGAATTTCTTTATCATTTATACACATATATGCACACACAAATAGTCCTCATTGTATTTTGCCTCATTTTGTCTTCTTTTCTAACTTCAAAATGTAGATGCTTGGCTCATTAATTTTAAGTTTTTCTTCTTTCCTTGTAAATATTTTTAATGTAATAAATTCTTCTCTAGTTACTATTTTAGTAACTAGTAACTTCTCTAGTAACCTCGAAAGTTTCGTTATCTAATTCTACATTAGTCACTTAGTCCCAAACATGTTCCCTTTCCCATTCTGATTTATTTGATCATTAGGCTATTTAGAAGACAGTTGTTTTATCTTTTAAAATTGATCCTTAATTTTATTAACATGAACACCATGCCTATATTAAGGGCTTCCCTGATGACTCAAGCGATAAAGAATCCTCCTAGAATGTAGGAAACACAAGAAACGCGGTTTCAATCCCTGGGTCAGGAAGATCCCTAAAGGAGGAAATGTCAACCTACTTCAGAATTCTTGCCTAGAAAATCCTGTGGACAGAGGACCCTGGCAGGCTACAACCCATAGGTTAGCAGAGTCGACATGACTGAGCACACACACAGATGTTAGGCTCATTTGTCCATGGACTTTTCTAGACAAGAATACTGGAGTGGGTTGCCATTTCCTTATCCAGGGTATCTTCCTGACCCAGAGATCAAACCCACATCTCCTGTGTCTCCTGCATCGCAGGAGAATCCTTTACCCACTGAACTATCAAGAAAGCCTATGTTAAGCCAAGTCTTTGATATTTTGTTAAGAATTTATTTATGGCCTGTTACTTGGTCAATTTGTAAATGTCCCATGAATGGATGTAAAGAATGTGACCACTGAAATCATAAAATTATAATAGGTGTGTAGGGTATTTCATTGTGGATTTAATTCACATTTCCTCAATAACTAATGATGTTGAGTAGTTTTATCATGTATTTGGTGGTGGTTTAGACACTAAATTGTGTCCAACTCTTGTGTGAGCCCATGGACTAGCCTGCCAGGCTCCTCTGTCCATGGGGCTCTCCAGATAATACTGGAGTGGGTTGCCATTTCCTTCTCCAGAGGATCTTCCCAACACAGGGACTGAACCCAGGTCTCATGCATTGCAGGCAGATTCTTTACCAACTGAGCTACAAGGGAAGCCCATTATTTATTTATTTGCCATCTATATATCTTCTTTTGGAATATCTATTATCTTACCTACTTTAATTGGGCTTTTTTCTTCTTTATATATCCTATAAGATTTTTATCAAATATGTGATTTATAAATGTGGCCTGCTTTTCACTCTTTAACAATGTTCTCAAGACATTAGAACCCCCACCGTTCTAACTGCATAAGTTCTAAATTTTGCTGAAAACTAATTTAGACATTTTCATTTATATAGCATGTGTTTTCACTTGTGTATCATGTTTCTAAGAAACAGGCCTTGCCTAATTCAAGGACACATTTTCTCCTGTATTTTCTTTAGAAATTTTATACTTTTGGGTGATTAATTTTGGTCTATGATGTGTTTTGAGAAGTCTGTCATCTAAGGTACAAGGTATTGATTGAAATTCATTGTTTTGCATGTGCATATCTTATTGTCCCAGCATTTATATTGAAAATACTATACTTTCTCCACTGAATTATATTTTGAGGTCTTTTATTCTAAATGAGTGACTATGCATGATAATTTACAAGGTACTACATATTACAAAATGTGTAAAGTAGTAAAAATGACTGATGAGATCATGAATTGCTTTAAAATGAGAAACAACAACAACAAAAAGATTAGAAGTTCTCCAAAGGATTAATATTGTTATAGTTCAGAGTCTCCTACCTGTTAATTCTTACAAGACAAATACTCTTTGTCTGAAATGTAATAAGTGAGCTTTCTGGAGTCCCGGATCTCATTTGACAATCCTATCCCTAATCCCATAGGCTCTGTGATTCTTGGAAGACCAGATGAACCCTGCACCACCCCCTCGCCCACCTTTCCAAGTGCAGTCAGCATCTGTCAGTAGAATATTAGGACACTGTATTTAGTTATACCTAACTTGCAAAAACCATTATATCTTCAAGATTAAATTTATTGATATTAATAGTCAAGAAAAATCTGATTGCTTATTTGCATTTTGGCATTTATAGATCACAAATCAAGTGTGATGGGTTGGTAAGAAATAGAGATCAAATACCAAGAGAGATAAAGATTGTTTTGATACTAATTAGTGTTGCCAGATTGAAAGCTTACTCACATGTGATTCCTGTTAGGCTCGAGGCTCATTAATCACCTACATGTAGTGAGATTCTCCTGAGAGATGCTGCCATGTGTTAAACAAATATTATGTAAAACTTTTAAAGTGTTAATTTTTCTCTAAGACTGAGCTCAATTCAGCCTTCAGAGACAGGTGTGATCAGAACTCCCAGGTTTAAGTAAAAGCAGCTCTACTATATTCTTGGCAAGCTCTGAAGAAATTTCCCTCCATGTTTCTCTGGGATTTGCTGCTATGTTTATTGTCTGGAAGGAGAATAAGATATAGTCTGATATCTGTAGCCTTTTCATGAGGCAGTCATTTACAGTAATTATGGTCTAGCTATCCATTTCTAAAATACAGATGAGCCTGAGAAATAGATAAAATTAAGCTCCTCCATATTCTTAAACTGGAATTTATAACTTCTGGCCCCCAGGAGACTCCTTCCCCACCAAAAGCCATCAGACCCCTAAAAAAATGCCAAATACTGTGTTTAGGAGAGAGTATTTATATCATCAGCAAGTTCCTAAATGTGGAAAAGTTAAGCACCACCAATTTGGGAGGGCTAGTTCTATTAAATGGCTTTCTGTGTGAGCATCTTAGTCGTTTAGTGCTATCTTGAGCATATTTCATGGGTTTTTTTTTTTTTATTGTGCTTATAACCAAACGTAAACGGCATAGTTTTGCTGGCTCTTAATTTACCTAACACTTTCATTACCATTTACTGTTGTTGTTGAGCTGCTCAGTCATGTCTGACTCTTTGCAACTGCATGGACTGCAGCACATCAGGCTTCCCTGTCCTTCATCATCTCCTAGAGCTCGCTCAAACTCATGTCCATTAAGTTGGTGATACTATCCAACCATCTTATGATGTCGTCCCCTTCTTTTCCTACCTTCACTCTTTCCCAGTATCAGGATCTTTTCTAATGAGTCAGCTCTTTGCATCAGGTGGCCAAAGTATTAGAGCTTCAGCTTCAGCATCAACAGGCTTCCCTGGTGGCTCAACTGGTAAAGAATCCTCCTGTAATGCAGGAGATCTGGGTTTGATCCCTAGGTTGGGAAGATCCCCTGGAGAAGGAAACGCCTACCTACTCCAGTATTCTGGCCTGGCCTGGAGAATTCCGTGAACTGTATAGTCCATGGGGTCACAAAGAGTTGGACACGACTGAATGACTTTCACTAGTCCTTCCAGTGAATAACAGTGATTTCCTTAGGATTGATTAGTTGGATCTCCTTGCAGTCCAGGGACTCTCAAGAGTCTTCTCCAACACCACAGTTCAAAAGCATCAACTCTTTGACACTCAGCCAACTCTCATAATCATATATGACTACTGGAGAAATCATAACTTTGACTATGTGGACTTTTGTTGGGAAAATAATGTCTCTTTTTATAATATGCTATCTAGGTTTCTCATAGCTTTTCTTCCAAAGAGCAAGTACCTTTTAATTTCATGGCTGCAGTCACCATCAGCAGTGATTTTGGATCCCAAGAAAATACCATTCAGTATATTTTGTTATATCCCTATTGCAAATAATTTTTATCATATATACTCCATGTCTGTATTTAGTACAATTCTCCAAAGTTGACTAACTATAATTGAACATTTTCTGCAGCTCAATGATAATTAAATTGCTTTTAAACAAAATCTTTATTGTGATAAAAGGAGAAGTCTCTCACACAGTGTACACATCTGACCCTCCTTCCAGAATCCATTTTAATCAAACAGCTTTGCTGATGACCTATGTAGACATCATTCAAGCTGTTTTCCCGGGCTTGAGGCACTGCCAACTGAGGAACTTACTTGCCAGGATCAAATTCTGAGTTGTGTACCTGAAGCAAGGCTTCCAACAACCCTACAGATATAAAGTCATACAAGGTGTGGGTCAAGATAATGTGACCAATCAGAATCCAACAAATAGAGAAACAGTAACACAGAGGAAGTGCTAAGAGCTCGGCAAAATACCTGAGCTGTTCATCTGAGCAAAATGTGATTTCCGTGTGTTAGAGGTATATCATTTAGTGGAAAGAAAGGAGATGAAAGAAAAAAAAAAAGGAGAAAAAACATAGAAGTATTGCTATGACCTCAAGTGCTCTAGATGAAGTTAACATAAATTTACAAAAAGTCCAAATGTTAATAAATTTTAAATAGTATAAAGTTGTTCAATATCATTACAATAGAGTTTGAATTTATTGGTTGCTGAGTAGTAGAAAATTTCTAACTTTCTCCCTAACAGGGACCTTGGTTACAGGGCACCACTAGAAATCACTTCAGGACATGGATTTGAGGGGGAAAAAAAACACTGTGGAAAATTCTGAAAGAGATGGGAATACCAGACCACCTGACCTGCCTCTTGAGAAATCTGTATGCAGGTCAGGAAGCAACAGTTAGAACTGGACATGGAACAACAGACTGGTTCCAAATAGGAAAAGGAGGACGTCAAGGCTGTATATTGTCACTCTGCTTATTTAACTTATATGCAGAGTACATCATGAGAAATGCTAGACTGGAAGAAACACAAGCTGGAATCAAGATTGCCAGAAGAAATATCAATAACCTCAGATATGCAGATGACACCACCCTTATGGCAGAAAGTGAAGAGGAACTAAAAAGCCTCTTGATCTAATAACGAGAAAGTAGAAAAAGAAGTCAAGGAAACAATTCCATTCACCATTGCAACGAAAAGAATAAAATACTTAGGAATATTCCTACCTAAAGAAACTAAAGACCTATATATCGAAAACTATAAAACACTGATGAAAGAAATCAAAGAGGACACTAATAGATGGAGGAATATACCATGCTCATGGCTTGGAAGAATCAATATAGTGAAAATGAGTATACTACCCAAAGCAATCTACAGATTCAATGCAATTCCCATCAAGCTACCAGCAGTATTTTTCACAGAACTAGATCAAATAATCTCAAGATTTGTATGGAAATACAAAAAACCTCTAATAGCCAAAGCAATCTTGAGAAAGAAAAATGGAACTGGAGGAATCAACTTGCCTGACTTCAGGCTCTACTACAAAGCCACAGTCATTAAGACAGTATGGTACTGGCACAAAGACAGAAATATAGATCAATGGAACAAAATCGAAAACCCTGAGATTAACCCACATACCTATGGACACCTTATCTTCGACAAAGGAGGCAAGAATATACAATGGAGTAAAGATAGTCTCTTTAACAGGTGGTGCTGGGAAAACTGGTCAACCACTTGTAAAAGAATGAAACTAGACCCCTCTCTAACACCATACACAAAAATAAACTCAAAATGGATTAAAGATCTAAATGTAAGACCAGAAACTATAAAACTCCTAGAGGAGAACATAGGCAAAGCACTCTCCGACATAAATCACAGCAGGATCCTCTATGATCCAACTCCCAGTATACTGGAAATAAAAGCAAAGATAAACAAATGGGATCTAATTAAAATTAAAAGCTTCTGCACAACAAAGGAAACTATAAGCAAGGTGAAAAGACAGCCTTCTGAATGGGAGAAAACAATAGCAAATGAAACAACTGACAAACAACTAATCTCAAAGATGTATAAGCAACTTATGCAGCTCAACTCCAGAAAAATAAATGATCCAATAAAAAAATGGGCCAAAGAACTAAATAGGCATTTCTCCAAAGAAGACATACGGATGGCTAACAAACACATGAAAAGATGTTCAACATCACTCATTATCAGAGAAATGCAAATCAAGACCACAATGAGGTACCATTTCACACCAGTCAGAATGGCTGCGATCCAAAAGTCTACAAGCAATAAATGCTGGAGAGGGTGTGGAGAAAAGGGAACCCTCTTACACTGCTGGTGGGAATGCAAACTAGTACAGCCATTATGGAAAACAGTGTGGAGATTCCTTAAAAAATTGCAAATAGAACTGCCTTATGACCCAGCAATCCCACTGCTGGGCATACACACTGAGGAAACCAGAAGTGAAAGAGACACATGTACCCCAATGTTCATTGCAGCGCTGTTTATAATAGCCAGGTCATGGAAGCAACCTAGATGTCCATCAGCAGATGGATGGATAAGAAAGCTGTGGTTCATATACACTATGGAATACTACTCAGCCCTTAAAAAGAATAAATTTAGCTCGGTTCTAATGAGATGGATGGAATTGGAACCGATTATACAGAGTGAAGTAAGCCAGAAAGAAAAACACCAATACAGTATACTGACACATATATATGGACTTTAGAAGACAGTAATGATGACCCTATATGTGAGACAACAAGAGACACAGAGGTATAGAGTGGACTTTTGGACTCTGAGGGAGAGGGAAAGGGTGGGATGGTTTGGGAGAATGGCAATGAAACATGTATATTTTCCTGTAAGAAACGAAATGCTAATCTATGTTCAATGTAGGATGCAGGAGGCATGGGGCTGATGCACAGGATGATTCAAGTAGAGGAAGGGGGTGGGAGGTGGGAGGGGGATTCGGCATTGGGAGATTGTGTTCACCTATGGCTGATTCGTGTCAATGTATGGCAAAACAAATACAGTATTGTAATTTAAAAAATAAATAAATTAATTAATTAATTAATTAAAAAAATAAATAAAAAATAAAAAGCCTCTTGATGAAAGTGAAAGAGGAGAGGGAAAAAGTGGGCTTAAAGCTCACAATTCAGAAAATGAAGATCATGGCATCTGGTCCCAACTTCATGGGAAATAGATGGGGAAACAGTGGGAAACAGTGTCAGACTTTATTGTTTTAGGCTCCAAAATCACAGCACATGGTAATTGCAGCCATGAAACTAAAAGACGCTTACTCCTTTGAAGAAAAGTTATGACCAACCTAGACAGCATATTCAAAAGCAAAGACATTACTTTGCCAACTAAGGTCCATCTAGTCAAGGCTATCGTTTTTCCAGGAGTCATGTATGTATGTGAGAGTTGGACTGTGAAGAAAGCTGAGCGCCAAAAAATTGATGCTTTTGAACTGTGGTGTTGGAAAAGACTCTTGAGAGTCCCTTGGACTGCAAGGAGATCCAATCAGTCCATTCTAAAGGAGATCAACCCTGGGATTTCTTTGGAAGGAATGATGCTAAAGCTGAAACTCCAGTACCTTGGCCACCTCATGCGAAGAGTTGACTCATTGGAAAAGACTCTGATGCTGGGAAAGATTGGGGGCAGGAAGAGAAGGGGACAACAGAGGATGAGATGGCTGGATGGCATCACTGACTCTATGGACCTGAGTTTGAGTGAACTCCAGGAATTGGTGATAGACAGAGAAGCCTTGTGTGCTGCAATTCATGAGGTTGCAAGCAGTCAGACACGACTGAGCAACTGAACTGAACTGTACTGAGGAAAAGAAATGGAGAAGGCAATGGCACCCCACTCCAGTACTCTTGCCTGGAAAATCCATGGACAATGGGCCCTTTTGTAGTACAAAGATGATGTTGTTGTAAACAATGCAGAGATTCATTACCTCTTTAATTAAAAGGGTCATTTGCTTTCTCAAATTAGCCATTACCTGATTCCCTCTCACAGTGACTTTTCTGGCACATCTCTCTCTCTCCACCTCACCTCCTTACCACCTGCAATGGCCAGTGAGTAGCCTACATTTCCTG
This sequence comes from Nanger dama, assembly GCA_917880005.1. NCBI lineage: Eukaryota > Metazoa > Chordata > Mammalia > Artiodactyla > Bovidae > Nanger > Nanger dama. Next base: position 11,094,721 of record CAKJTW010000054.1, on the reverse strand, counting down.
TTCCTAATTTCGGAGAAAGATTGGGGATGCACAGTGTCGGACACAACTGAAGTGACCTCACTTTCACTTTTCACTTTCATGCATTGGAGAAGGAAATGGCAATCCACTCCAGTGCTCTTGCCTGGAGAATCCCAGGGACAGGGGAGCCTGGTGGGCTGCCGTCTATGGGTCACACAGAGTTGGATATGACTGAAGTGACTTAGCAGCAGCAGTAGCAGCAGGAAAAGAAAGTACATCCTTCTTGGGAGATATCTTGGGATCCCTGTTAGACTAAACATGCTAAGATGTCTCTTCTTACTAGAAACCATACTTCATTAAAGCAGAATCATTGTATAGTATCTCAACTACTATCGTAACTGATTACTGTCCATTAAAGAGTTTATGAATAATGAATGTAGACATGCCTTGATTTCTTCTCCAGATAATAGTGTTGCAGAGAACTGCCAAATGTTTAACTGAATTGTGTAAAAGGGTGTTTTCCTTATGTGCGCCTGCATGTGTATATAGCATGGGTATAGTTTATTGTACTGACAGACTTAGACCTAAACTACTCATGAGAATTGTATTCACCTAAAATATTCAGGCAATATTTCACAAGCATGAGCCATCATAAGTTTTCCTGCTCTATTAAAATCCCCATATAAATAAAATGATATTTCTTTGAATGGTAATTATTTCTGCTTACTTAGAATTTAAATGATGGGGTTATTCTTAAGGACTTAAATCGTATCATAAATACAATGGCAAATACATGAAAATAAATGAACCTGAATGTTACTTTTTAGTATAAAAATGTTCCAGTCTTAGGCTAAAAGAGCTGCATAGAGATATGAGCAGCTTCCTGACACTTATTGACATGAACTGGGGCAGACACTGGTAGATAGTGAGGGATAGGAAGGCCTGGCATGCTGCAGTCCATGGGGTCCCAAAGAATCAGACACAACTGAGCAACTGAACTACAACAACTAGTACTTATTACTATACCACAATTTGCTATGCTCAAGATGCAAACTACAAAATATCCTTAGATATTAACTGAAATAAGTTATTCTGTTACTGTAGTTAATTCTCTCCTTTGGATAATGTCATGTTTTGTTTATCAATGTAGCAAACTTAGTTTTCACAAAAAAAGCAAGTATTTGGAAATTATATTTTATCAGTGTTTAAATATATTGTTCAGCAAAATGTGTTTAAATTTATGTATCACTGTTATTAAATTTAAAAGTACTCTTAAATTTCTTATTAAATATTAGCCTAGAAAAATGTATTTTAATGGAAATTATGACAGATACTTAACCAAATAAGTGATATTATACCTCTAAATTAATGCTTAGCAAAAGCACATATAAATTATAGTGAACTTTCTAAAATAATGTGGAGGTGAAATCATTCTTAGAGAGTTGACCATCAGCTTCTCTTCTCAATGTTTTAATATTCAAGTACCTATTTGCCCTAGGAAATATGAGGTTTAGACCTCTGGTGCATTTAAAATAATTCTGAGATGTGCCAGATTTCATTGGATCAACTTCTTTAGTAATCTGATTTTCAAAAAGTGGAAAAGATGTAGACTGCTGCCTATTTGTATGGCTGAGTTTGTATTTTAACAAACTTCTTCACTGCATTACACTCCATGAATATGTAGTACAAAGATATGATGTTGTTGTAAACAATGCAGAGATTCATTGCCTCTTTAATAAAAAGGGTCATTTGCTTTCTGAAATTAGCCGTTACCTGACTCCCTCTTGCAGTGACTTTTCTGGCACATCTCTCTCTCTCTCTCCACCTCACCTCCTTACCACCTGCAATGGCCAGTGAGTGGCCTACATTTCCTGGTCCTAATTTGGGAGAAAGATTGGGAGATTCCGTACTGTGTTATCCTCAGAATCTCTGAATGGTGGCCTGCCTGTAAGTACTGGGACTGTAATCCTTGTTTCTCCATAGAACTGGTCAATTATTATAGATGAATATTTGTAAACCTCCTTGCTTCATTTTCCACATTTCCTTCCTGTTTTTCAGACATCTGGTGTTCCTGTACTGGAAAAAAAAAAAAAATGTTCTAAAATGTGACATGCAACTGTTAAAATACAAAGTTTTTTTTTCTTTTTCCTCCCAAATGCAATGGAGAGCTCTAGGAGACCAAATAATTTTTCAGTAAATGCTTCACTGTAGTGTACATTAACAGTTGGATATCACATCCACATTCTACCAACTTTTAGATGCTGAGGGAGGACAAGGAAAGAGGTGCTCAGAGTTTAGGAGAGCGCTCATCAGTGGGCTCCAGTGCTCCTGCTGAGCTGGCCACTGGGTCTTATGCTACTGGGGACAGCTGGTGGCAAGCCCCTGCAATCAGAAGCCATCACTAACAGGCAGACTTTGCAGTCATTTTAATCAGTCTTTGACAAAGCTCAAAGTAAATATTCTAACTGGATACATTTTCCTGGGAATTGCCACTGTGTGGCAATTTAGTTATCCTGCTTGAATTGAAGCAGTGTGATATAATGCAGACTCATTGATGATAGAATCATCAATGGTCCTGAAGTTTATTCTATAAAGTTACTCCAAGTCTTGATCTAGAGAACAGCATTATTAACAGTTTACAATAGGCAGAAGGTGTATACAGTATGTCTGATCTAGGCTATTTCTACAACGGTGAAGAGCTGAAAAATATAGTATTTTATGTTCAAGCAAAATGTACAAGATTCAATCTGTTGAATATTTTAAAGTTTGTTTGGTTTTTTAGTTATGTGTATATGTAATTTAAAATATCAGATAAGCCTATAAGATTTTGCTAAAAACCAGAAGTCCTGTGCTTTTATTCACCCCACCCTACATCATGCAGTAAACATTTTCTACTCTTAGCTATTTAGACAGAGATTTGCCCCATAATTCTTAAGCAATGTGCTTATATTGTTAAACTATAATTTCTTTCCATTTTCTATATTTCCTATTGACCTTCTATTATAGAAGATGAGAATATAGTTCTTCCAAATTTTGCTCTCACTCACTTCTCCTCCATTCATCTTTAAATGAGCTTATGTTGTTATTCTATTTAAAGAAGTGTTCAATATTTACATTGTGAGTACTATTTAAACATTACTCATAGATGAGGCATGAAGTTTTCTAGAAATCTATTTCCTGTCCTGTATGTTGTTTTGTTCCCCTGGAGTTCAAAATGCCTCCATTTCTCCATTTTCTGATATTTTTCACCTAACTATCACTAATTTCCTTCCATAAATGCAAATTTTCTCTCAATTCATTTTTAAAATTTATTTTTTTATTGAAGGATAGTTGCTTTATAGAAGTTTGCTTTCTGTCAAACCTCAACATGAGTCAGCCATAGGTATGCATACATCCCCTCTCTTTTGAACCCCCTTCCTGTATCCCTCCCCATACTACCCCCTCTAGGTTGATCCAGAGCCCCTGATTGAGTTTCCTGAGCCATACAGCAAATTCTCATCAGCCATCTACTTTACATATGGTAGTATAAATTTCCATGTTACTCTTTCCATACATTTCACCTTCTCCTCCCCTCTCCCAATGTCCATAAGTCTATTCTCTATGTCTGTTTCTCCACTGTTGCCCTGTAAATAAATTCTTTAGTATCATTTTTCTAAATTCCATATGTATCCCTTAGAATATGATGAATATGATATTTATCTTTCTCTTTCTGACTTCACTCTGTATAATCAGTTCTAAGTTCATCCACCTCATTAGAACGGATTCAAATGCATTCCCTTTATGGCTGAGTAATAGCCCATTATGTATATGTACAACTTCTTTATCCATTCATCTGTAGATGGACATCTAGGTTGCTTCCATGTTCTAGCTATTGCAAATAGTGCTGCAATGAACAATGGGGTACATGTGTCTCTTTCAAGTTTGGTTTCCTCAGGTTATATCCCCAGGAGTGGGATTTCTAGGTCATATAGTGGTCCCATTCCCAGATTTTTAAAGAATCTCTTTACCATCCTCCACAGTGGCTGTATCAATTCATATTCCCACCAACAAAAAGTGCAAGAGTGTTCACTTTTCTTCACATCCTCTCAAGCATTTACTGTTTATAAACTTTTTGATGATGGCCATTCTGACTGGTGTGAGGTGATATCTCATTGTAGTTTTAATTTGAATTTTTCTAATAATGAGTAATGTTGAGCATCTTTACATGTGTTTGTTAGCCATCTGTATGTTGTCTTTGGAGAAATATCTGCTTATGTCTTTTCCCAATTTTTGATTGGGTTGTTTGGTTTTTTGTTATTGAGTTGTAGGAGCTGCTTGTATATTTTGGAAATTAATCCTTTGTCAGTTGTTTTATTTGTTATTATTTTCTCCCATTCTGAGGGTTGTCTTTTCATCTTGCTTATAGTTTCCTTTGCTGTGCAAAACCTTTTAAGTTTAATCAGGTCCCACTTGTTTACTTTTGTCTTTATTTCCTTACTCTTGGAGGTGGGTCATAGAGGATCTTGCTTTGATTTATGTCAACGAGTGTTCTGCATGTTTTCCTCTAAGAGTTTTATAGTTTGTGGTCTTACATTTTGGTCTTTAAATCATTTTGAGTTTATGTTTGTGTATGGTGTTAGGAAGTGTTCTAATTTCATTCATTCACATATAGCTATCTAGTTTTCATAGCACCATTTATTGAAGAAGCTGCCTTTGCCCCATTGTATATTCTTGACTTCTTTGTTAAAAAAGGTACCCATAGGTGTATGGGTTATTTGTGGACTTTCTATCTTGTTCCATTGGTCTATAGTCCTGTTTTGGGGCCAATACCATACTGTCTTGATGACTGTGGCTTTGTAGTTAGGAAGTTCCTAACTTTGAAGTTAAGAAGATTAATTCCTCCAGCTCCATTCTTCTTTCTCAAGACTGCTTTGGCCATTTGGGGTCTTTTCTGTTTCCCTAGGAACCATGAAATTTTTGTTCTAGTTCTGTAAAAAATGCCACTGGTTATTTGATAGGGATCTCATTGAATCTATAAATTGCATTTGGTAGTACAGTCATTTTCACAGTATTGATTCTTCCTACCCAGGAACGTGGAATATCTCTCCATCTGTTTATGCCATCTTTGATTTCTTTCATTAGTGTCTTATAATTTTCTGTGTATAGTTCTAATGCTTTCAGTTTTTTAATATTAAGAATAATGTTTGCTGAAGGCTTATAATATATGGCCTTTACTATGTGGAGGTAGGTTCCTTCTATGCCCATATTTTGAAAAGTTTTAATCATCATTGGTGCTGAACCTTGTCAAAGGCTTTTTCTGCATCTATTGAGATTATCATATGGTTTTTAGCTTTCAGTTTGTTAATACAGCCTATCACATTGACAAGCTGGAATCAAGATTGTCAGGAGAAATATCAATCAGATATGCATATATGCAGATGACACCACCCTTATGGCAGAAAGTGAAGAAGAACTAAAGAGACTCTTGATGAAAGTGAAAGAGGAAAGTGAAAAAAATTGGCTTAAATCTCAACATTCAGAAAACGAAGATCATGGCATACGGTCCCATCACTTCATGGGAAATAGATGGGGAAACAGTGGAAACACTGGCTGACTTTATTTTTCTGGGCTCCAAAATCACTGCAGATGGTGATTGCAGCCATGAAATTAAAAATTAAAAGATGCTTACTCCCTGGAAGGTAAGTTATGACCAAGCTAGACAGCATATTAAAAAGCAGAGACAGACACCTAAGATGGCAGAGGAATATGACAGGGAGACCACTTTCTCCCTCACAAATTCATCAAAAGAACATTTCAGCAGTGAGTAAATTCCACAAAACAATTTCTGAATGTTGGCAGAGGACATCAGGCACCCAGAAAAGCAGATCATTGTCTTCAAAAACAGAGAGAAGAAATCCAGCTCCACCCACCAGAACTCCGACACAAGCTTCCCTAACCAAGAAACCTTGACAAGCCATTGATACAACCTCACCCACAGTGAGGCAACTCCATAAAAGAGAACTCCACAAACTGCCAGAATACAGAAAGGCCACCCCAAACGCAGCAATATAACCAAGATGAAGAGACAGAGGAATGCCCAGCAGGTAAAGGAACAGGATAAATGCCCACCAAACCAAACAAAAGAGGAAGAGATATGGAATCTACCTGATAAAGAATTCTGAATATTGATAGTGAAAATGATCCAAAATCTTAAAATCAAAATGGAATCACAGATAATTAGCCTGGAGACAAGGATTGAGAAGATGCAAAAAAGGTTTAACAGGGACCTAGAAGAAAATTAAAAAGTCAATATATAATGAATAATGCAATAAATGAGATCAGAAACACTCTGGACGCAACAAACAGTAGAATAATGGAGGTAGAAGTTAGGATTAGTAAAATAGAAGATAGAATGGTAGAAATAAGTGAATCAGAGAAGAAAAAAAAAAAACGAATTAAAAGAAATGAGGACAATCTCAGACCTCCAGGACAATATGAAATGCTCAAACATTCAAATTATAGGAGTCCCAGAAGAAGACAAAAGGAAAGACCATGAGAAAATGCTTGAGGAGATAATAGTTGAAAATTTCCCTAGAATGAGGAAGGAAATAATCACCCAGGTCCAAGAAACCCAGAGAGTCCCAAACAGGATAAACCCAAGGCAAAACAACCCAAGACACATATTAATCACATTAACAAAGATTAAACACAAAGAACAAATATTAAAAGCAGCAAGGGAAAAACAACAAATAACACACGAGGGGATTCCTGAAGAAGGAAGTAAAATGTTTTAAAATGTTTCCCAGGGAGTTGAATACTAGGTCAGCTTTACTCGGACGGAAAGCCCCAAAATTTTAAAGGGAACAATGGATAATACCAGGTGTGTCACTGCAATGTTTGCCCTGTAACCTAAGAAACAGGATCTAGCTCTAGGAAACAGGGACTTGACGCTAACTGCAAATTGTCACCAATAGTTACCTACCTGCCCACCAATCTAACTGCAAATTGTCACCAATAGTTACCTACCTGCTCACCAATCTAACTGCAAATTGTCACCAATAGTTACATAAACCTTACCTGCCTGCCCACCAATCATGCGCTGCCGAGTAGACTCCCCCTCCTCCCCTGCACAATAGGATAAAAGGCTCCCAAAGCGGGTATTCGGGGCTCTCCACCTTCGATTGGCTTGATGGGGGCCCGGATCTGAAATTGCCAATAAACTGCTTTTCTCTGAACTCCGACTGGTGGTCTCTATTGGCAGCTAGTCTCCCACAATTCCCATAAGGATAACAGCTGATCTTTCAATAGAAACTCTTCAGGCCAGGAGGGAATGGAAAGATATACTTAAAGTGATGAAAGATAATAACCTACAACCCAGATTATTGTACCCAGCAAGGATCTCATTCAAATATGAAGGAGAAATCAAAAGCTTTACAGACAAGCAAAAGCTGAGAGAATTCAGCACCACCAAACCAGCTCTCCAACAAATGCTAAAGGATATTCTCTAGACAGGAAACACAAAAAAGGGGGTATAAACTCAAACCCAAAACAATAAAGTAAATGGCAATGGGATTATACTTTTCAATAATTACTTAAATGTAAATCGGTTGATGGCCCCAACCAAAAGACAAAGACTGGCTGAATGGATACAAAAACAAGACACCCATATATGTTGTCTACAAGAGACCCACCTCAAAACAAGGGACACATACAGGCTGAAAGTGAAGGGCTGGAAAAAGATATTCCACGCAAATAGAGACCAAAAGAAAGCAGGAGTAGCAATACTCATATCAGATAAAAATAGACTTTAAAACAAAGGCTGTGAAAAGAGACAAAGAAAGACACTACATAATGATCAAAGGATCAATCCAAGAAGAAGATATAACAATTATAAATATATATGCACCCAACATAGGAGCACTGCAATATGTAAGACAAATGCTAGCAAATATGAAAGGAGAAATTAACAATAACACAATAATAGTGGGAGACTTTAATACCCCACTCACACCTATGGATAGATCAACTAAAGAGAAAATTAACAAAGAAACACAAATTTTAAATGATACAATAGACCAGTTAGACCTAATTGATATCTACAGGACATTTCACCCCCAAACAATGAATTTCACCTTTTTCTCAAGTGCTCATGGAACATTCTCCAGGATAGATCACATCCTGGGCCATAAATATAGCCTTGATAAATTAAAAAAAAAATTGAAATCATTCCAAGCATCTTTTCTGATACTAATGCAGTAAGATTAGATCTCAATTACTGGAGAAAAACTATTAAAAGCTCCAACATATGGAGGTTGAACAACACACTTCTGAATAACCAATAAATCACAGAAGAAATCAAAATATGCATAGAAATGAATGAAAATGAAAACACAACAACCCAAAACCTGTGGGACACTATAAAAGCAGTTCTAAGAGGAAAGTTCATAGCAATACAGACATACCTCAAGAAACAAGAAAAAGTCAAATAAATAACCTAACTCTACACCTAAAGCAACTAGAAAAGGAAGAAATGGAGACCCCAGGGTTGGTAGAAAGAAAGAAATCCTAAATATTAGGGCAGAAATAAATGCAAAAGAAACAAGAGACCATAGCAAAAATCAACAAAGCAAAAAGCTGGTTCTTTGAAAGGATAAATAAAATTGACAGGCCAGTAGCCAGACTCATCAAGAAACAAAGGGAGAAAAACCAAATCAATAAAATCAGAAATGAAAATAGAGAGATCACAACAGACAACACGGAAATATAAAGGATCATAAGAGACTATCAGCAATTATATGCCAATAAAATGGACAACATGGAAGAAATGGACAAATTCTTAGAAAAGTACAACTTTCCAAAACTGAACCAGGAAGAAACAGAAAATTGTAACAGACCTATCACAAGCACGAAAGTTGAAACTGTAATCAGAAATCTTCCAGTAAACAAAAGCCCAGGTCCAGACGACTTCACAGCTGAATTCTACAAAATTTTAGAGAAGAGCTAGCACCTATCCTACTCAAACTCTTCCAGAAAATTGCAGAGGAAGGTAAACTTCCAAACTCATTCTATGAGGCCAACTTCACCCTAACACCAAAACCTGACAAAGACGTCACAAAAAAAGAAAACTACAGGCAAATATCACTGATGAACATAGATGCAAAAATCCTTAACAAAATTCTAGCAATCAGAATCCAACAACACATTAAAAGATCATACACCATGACCAAGTGGGCTTTATCCCAGGGATGCAAGGATTCTTCAACCTCCGCAAATCAATCAATGTAATACACCACATTAACAAATTGAAAAATAAAAGCCATATGATTCTCTCAATAGATGCAGAGAAAGCCTTTGACAAAATTCAACATCCATTTATGATAAAAACTCTCCAGAAAGCAGGAATAGAAGGAACATACTTCAACATAATAAAAGCTATATATGACAAACCCTCAGCAAACATTATCCTCAATGGTGAAAAAATTGAAAGCATTTCCCCTAAAGTCAGGAACAAGACAAGGGTACACACTTTCACCACTACTATTCAACATAGATTTGGAAGTTTGGGCCACAGCAATCAGAGCAGAAAAAGAAATAAAAGGGAATCCAAATTGTAAAAGAAGAGCTAAAACTTTTCCTCTTAGCAGATGACATGATCCACTACATAGAAAACCCTAAAGACCCCACCAGAAAATTACTAGAGCTAATCAGTGAATATAGTAAAGTTACAGGATATAACATCAACACACAGAAATCCCTTGCATTCCTATACACTAATAATGAGAAAGTAGAAAAAGAAATTAAGGAAACAATTCCATTCACCATTGCAATGAAAAGAATAAAATACTTAGGAATATATCTGCCTAAAGAAACTAAAGACCCATATATCGAAAACTATAAGACGCTGGTGAAAGAAATCAAAGAGGACACTAACAGATGGAGAAATATATCATGTTTATAGATCGGAAGAATGAATATAGTGAAAATGAGTATCCTACCCAAAGCAATCTACAGATTCATTGCAACACCTATCAAGCTACCAGCGATATTTTTCACAGAGCCAGAACAAATAATTTCACAATTTCTATGGAAATACAAAAAACCCTCGAATAGCCAAAGCAATCTTGAGAAAGAATGGAACTGGAGGAACCAACCTTCCTGACTTCAGGCTGTACTACAAAGCCACTGCCATCAAGACAGTATGGTACTGGTGCAAAGACAGAAATATAGATCAATGGAACAAAATAGAAAGCCCAGAGATAAATCCACACACCTATGGACACCTTATCTTCGACACGGGAGGCAAGAATATACAATGGAGTAAAGACAATCTCTTTAACAAGTGGTGCTGGGAAAACTGGCCAACCACTTGTAAAAGAATGAAACTAGATCACTTTCTAACACCACACACAAAAATAAACTCAAAATGGATTAAAGATCTAAATGTAAGACCAGAAACTATAAAACTCCTAGAGGAGAACGTAGACAAAACACTTTTTGACATAAATCACAGCAGGATCCTCTATGATCCACCTCACAGAATACTGGAAATAAAAGCAAAAATAAACAAATGGGATCTAATTAAAGTGAAAAGCTTCTGCACAACAAAGGAAACTATAAGCAAGGTGAAAAGACAGCTTTCTGAATGGAAGAAAACAATAGCAAATGAAGCAAGTGACAAACAACTCATCTCAAAAATATACAAGCAACTTATATAGCTCAATTCCAGAAAAATAAGCGACCCAATCAAAAAAATGGGCCAAAGAACTACATAGACATTTCTCCAAAGAAGACATACAAATCGCTAACAAACACATGAAAAGATGTTCACCATCACTCATTATCAGAGAAATGCAAATCAAGACCACAATGAGGTACCATTTCACACCAGTCAGAATGGCTGCGATCCAAAAGTCTACAAGCAATAAATGCTGGAGAGGGTGTGGAGAAAAGGGAACCCTCTTACACTGTTGGTGGGAATGCAAACTAGTACAGCCACGATGGAGAACAGTGTGGAGATTCCTTAAAAAACTGGAAATAGAACTGCCTTATGACCCAGCAATCCCACTGCTGGGCATACACACCAAGGAAACCAGAATTGAAAGAGACACATGTTCATTGCAGCACTGTTTATAATAGCCAGGGCATAGAAACAACCTAGATGTCCATCAGCAGATGAACAGATATGAAAACTGTGGTACATATACATAAAGGAGTATTACTCAGCCATTAAAAAGAATACGTTTGAATCAGTTCTAATGAGATGGATGAAACTGGAGCCAATTATACAGAGTGGAGTAAGCCAGAAGAAAAACACCAACACAGTATACTAACACATATATATGGAATTTAGAAAGATAGTAACAATGACCCTGTATGCGAGACAGCAAAAGAGACACAGATGTATAGAACGGACTTTTGGTCTCTGAGGGAGAGGGAGAAGGTGAGATGATTTGGGAGAACGGCATTGAAACATGTATACTATCATGTAAGAAATGAATCACCAGTCTAGGTTTGATGCAGGATACAGGATGCCTGGGGCTGATGCACTGGGATGATCCAGAGAGATGATATGGGGAGAGAGGTGCAAGGGGTTCAGGATTGGGAGTTCGTGTACACCTGTGGTGGATTCATGTCAATGTATGGCAAAACCAATACAGTATTATAAAGTAAAATAATAAATAATTTTTTAAAAAGAGAAAAAAAAGGCAGAGACATTACTTTGCCAACAAAGGTCCGTCTAATCAAGTCTATGGTTTTTCCAGTAGTAGTGTATGGATGTGAGAGTTGGACAATAAAGAAGGCTGAGTGTTGAAGAGCTGATGCTTTTGAACTGTGGTGTTGGAGAAGACTCTTGAGAGTCCCCTGGACTGAAAGGAGATCCAATCAGTCCATTATAAAGATCAGTCCTGGGTGTTCATTGGAGGGACTGATGTTGAAGCTGAAACCCCAATACCCTGGCCACCTGATGCAAAGAATTGACTCATTGGAAAAGACCCTGATGCTGGTAAAGGCTGAGGGCAGGAGGAGAAGTGGACGACAGAGGAAGAAATGGTTGGATGGCATCACCAACTAAATGGACATGAGTTTGGGTAAAATCCCGGATTTGATGATGGACAATGAGGCCTGGTGTACTGCAGTTCATGGGGTCACAAAGTGGCTGACATGATGAAGTGACTGAACTGAACTGAACTTGTATATATTGAAGAATCCTTGTCCCTGTAATAAATCTAACTTGATCATGATGTATGAGCTTTTTGATGTTTTGCTGAATTCTGCTAAAATTTTGTTGAGGATTTTTGCATCTATGTTCATCAGTGATATTGGCCTGAATTTTTCTTTTTTGTGCTGTCTTTGTCTGGTTTTGGTATTAGCATGATGGTGGCCTTATAGAATGAGTTTGGAAGTGTTCCTTTGCTATTTTTGAAAGAGTTTTAGAAAGATAGGCATTAGCTCTTCTCTAAAGGTTTGATAGACTTCTCCTGTGAAGCCATCTGGTCCTGGGCTTTTCTTTTGGGGGAGATTTTTGATCACAGCTTCAATTTCAGTGCTTATATTTAGGTTGTTCATAATTTCTATTTCTTCCTTGTTCAGTCTTAGAAGATTGAACTTTTCTAAGAATCTTTCCATTTCTCCTGGGTTACCTATTTTATTGCCATATCAGTTCAGTTCAGTTCAGTCACTCAGTCGTGTCCGACTCCTTGCTACCCCATGAATCGCAGCACGCCAGGCCTCCCTGTTCATCACCATTTCCCGGAGTTCACTCAGACTCACGTCCATGGAGGCGGTGATGCCATCCAGCCATCTCATCCTCTGTCGTCCCCTTCTCCTCCCACCCCCAATCCCTCCCAGCATCAGAGTCTTTTCCAACGAGTCAAAACTTCTCATGAGGTGGCCAAGGTACTGGAGTTTCAGCTTTAGCATAATTCCTTCCAAAGAAATCCCAGGGCTGATCTCCTTCAGAATGGACAGGTTGGATCTCCTTGCAGTCCAAGGGACTCTCAAGAGTCTTCTCCAGCACCACAGTTCAAAAGCATCAATTCTTTGTCGCTCAGCCTTCTTCACAGTCCAGCTCTCACATCTATACATGACCACTGGAAAAACCATAGCCTTGACTAGATGGACCTTAGTTGGCAACGTAATGTCTCTGCTTTTGAATATATTATCTAGGTTGGTCATTACTTTTCTTCCAAGGGTAAGCATCTTGTAACTTCATGGCTGCAGTCACCATCTGCAGTGATTTTGAGCCCAAAATAGTTGTTCATAATAGTTTCTTATAATCCTTTGTATTTCTGCATGGTCTCTTGTAACCACTCCTTTTTCATTTCTAATTTTGTTGACTTGATTCTTCTCTCATTTTTTCTTGATGAGTCTGGCTAAAGGTTTGTCAATTCTGTTGACCTTCTCAAAGAACCAGTTTTTAGTTTTATTGATCTTTACGATTGTTTCTTTCATCGCTTTTCATTTATTTCTGTTTGGATCTTTGTGACTTCTTTCCTCCTATTAATTTTTGTTTGTTTGTTGTTTGTTTCCTTTTCCAGTTGTTTAGGTGTAAAGTTAGGTTGTCTATTTGATGTTTTTCTTATTTCTTGAGGTAGGATTGTATTGCTGTAAACTTCTCTCAGGATCACTTTGCTGCATCCCCTAGGTTTTGAGTTATTGTGTTTTTATTGTCATTTGTTTCTAGAATTTTTTTTAATTTCCCTTTTGACTTCTTCAGTAACCTGTTGATTATTTAGAAATGTATTGTTTAATCTCCATTTGTTTGTTTTTTATAGGTTTTTTCTTATAATTAATGTCTATTCTTATAGTGATGTGGTTGGAGAAGATTTTCAATTTTCTTAAATTTACTGAGGTTTGATTTGTGACCCAAGATGTCGTCTATCCTGGAGAATATTCCATGTGCTTCTCAATGTTTCTTGAGAAGAAAGTGTATCCTTCTGCATTTAGATGGAATGTCCTGAAGATATCAATGAGATCCATCTCATCTAAGGCATCATTTAAGACTTGTGTTTCCTTATTAATTTTCTGTTTAGATGATCTGTCCATTAATGTGAGTGGGGTGTTAAAGTCTCCCACTATTATTTGTGTTACTGGAAACTTCTCCTTTTATGTCTGTTAGGGTTTGCCTTATGTATTGAGGTGCTTCTATGTTGGTGCATAGATATTTACAATTGCTATGTCTTCTTTTGGATTGATCCCTTGATCATTATGTATTGTCTGTCCTTATCTCTTGTAAATAGTCTATTTTGTCTGATATAAGGATTGCCACTCCAGCTTTCTTTTGCTTTCCATTTGCATGGAATATATTTTTCCATCCTTTTATTTTCAGTCTATATATGTCTTGAGATCTGAAGTGGGTTTCTTGTAAACAGCATATATATGGGTCTTGTTTTTGTATCCATTCAGCCAGTCTGTGTCTTTTGGTTGGAGCATTTAATCCATTTACATTAAAAAAAATTATTGATATATATGTTCCTATTGCCATTTTCTTAAATGTTTGGGGTTGATTTTGTAGATCTTTCTTCTTCTCTTGTATTTCTTGACTATATAATTCCCTTTAACATTTGTTGTAAAGCTGGTTTGGTGGTACTGAATTCTCTTTTTGCTTGTCTGAAAAGCTTTTTATTTCTCCATCAAATTTTAATGAGATCCTTGTCAGGTACAGTAATCTTGGTTGTAGATTTTCCCCTCTCAGTACTTTAAATTTTTCCTGCCATTCCCTTCTGGCCTACAGAGTTTCTGTTGAAAGATCAGCTGTTAAGCATATGGGGTTTCCCTTGTATGTTACTTGTAGCTTCTCCTTTGATGCTTTTAATATTCTTTCTTTCTGTTTAGTTTTTGTGAGGTTCATTAATATTTGTCTTGGCAATTTTCTCCTTGGATTTATCATAATGGGATTCTTTGAACCTCTTGGACTTGATTGACTGTTTCCTTTTCCATGTTGGGGAAATTTTCAAATATCATCTTTTCAAAAATTTTCTCATACACTTTCTTATTCTCTTCTTCTTCTGGGACTCCTTAATTTAAATGTTGATGTATTTTATATTGGCCCAGAGGTCTCTGAGACTGGCCTCAGTTCTTTTCATTCATTTACTTTATTCTACTCTTCAGAAGTTATTTCCACCCTTTTATCTTCCAGATCACTGATTCATTCTTCTGTTTCAAATATTCTGCTAATTGATTCCTTCTAGAGTATTTTGGGCTTCCTTGATGGCTCAGATGGTAAAGCGTCGGCCTGCAATGCGGGAGACCTGGGTTCAATCCATGGGTCAAGAAGATTCCCTGGAGAAGGAAATGGCAACCCATGCCAGTACTCTTGCCTGAAAAATTCCATGGACTGAGGAGCCTGGTAGGCTACAGTCCACAGGGTCACAAAGAGTCAGACACACTTGAGCGAATTCACTTCACTTCACTTCAGAGTATTTTTAATTGCAGTAATTGTGTTGTTTGTCTCTGTATGTTTTTCTTTAGCTCTTCTACGTGTTTGCTAATTGATTTTTGTATTTTCTCCATTTTGTTTTCAAGTTTTTGATTTTCACTATCACTTGCCTTGAGAACCCATGAACAGTATGAAAAGGCAAAATGATAGGATACAAAAAGAGGAACTCCCCAAGTCAGTAGGTGCCCAATATGCTACTGGAGATCAGAGGAGAAATAACTCTAGAAAGAATGAAGGGATGGAGCCAAAGCAAAAACAATACCCAACTGTGGACGTGACTGGTGACAGAGGCAAGGTCCAATGCTGTAAGAGCCATATTGCATAGGAACCTGGAATGTCGGGACCATGAATCAAGGCAAATTGGAAATGGTCAAACAAGAGATGGCAAGAGTGAACATCGACATTCTAGGAATCAGTGAACTAAAATGGACTGGAATGGGTGAATTTAACTCAGATGACCATTATATCTACTACTGCAGGCAGGAAACCCTCAGAAGAAATGGAGTAGCCATCATGGTCAACAAAAAGAGTTTGAAATGCAATACTTGGATTCATTCTTAAAAATGACAAAATGATCTCTGTTCATCTCCAAGGCAAACCATTCAATATCACGGTAATCCAAATCTACACCCCAACCAGTAATGCTGAAAAAGCTGACGTTGAATGGTTCTATGAAGAACTACAAGACCTTTTGTTATTTTATTTTATTTTTTTAATTTTATTTTTTACTTTATTTTAAAATACTGTATTGTTTTTGCCATACATTGACATAAATACGCCACAGGTGTACACGAACTCCCAATCCTGAACCCCCATCTCCCACCTCCCACCCCATATCATCTCTCTGGATCATCCCAGTGCACCAGCCCCAGGCATCCTGTATCCTGCATCAAACCTAGACTCGCGCTTCTTTTCTTACATGATAGTATACATGTTTCAATGCCATTCTCCCAAATCATCTCACCTTCTCCCTCTCCCTCAGAGACCAAAAGTCCGTTCTATACATCTGTGTCTCTTTTGCTGTCTCGCATACAGGGTCATTGTTACTATCTTTCTAAATTCCATATATATGTGTTAGTATACTGTGTTGGTGTTTTTCTTTCTGGCTTACTCCACTCTGTATAATTGGCTCCAGTTTCATCCATCTCATTAGAACTGATTCAAACGTATTCTTTTTAATGGCTGAGTAATACTCCTTTATGTATATGTACCACAGTTTTCATATCTGTTCATCTGCTGATGGACATCTAGGTTGTTTCTATGCCCTGGCTATTATAAACAGTGCTGCAATGAACATGTGTCTCTTTCAATTCTGGTTTCCTTGGTGTGTATGCCCAGCAGTGGGATTGCTGGGTCATAAGGCAGTTCTATTTCCAGTTTTTAAGGAATCTCCACACTGTTCTCCATCGTGGCTGTACTAGTTTGCATTCCCACCAACAGTGTAAGAGGGTTCCCTTTTCTCCACACCCTCTCCAGCATTTATTGCTTGTAGACTTTTGGATCGCAGCCATTCTGACTGGTGTGAAATGGTACCTCATTGTGGTCTTGATTTGCATTTCTCTGATAATGAGTGATGGTGAGCATCTTTTCATGTGTTTGTTAGTGATTTGTATGTCTTCTTTGGAGAAATGTCTATGTAGTTCTTTGGCCCATTTTTTGATTGGGTCGCTTATTTTTCTGGAAATGAGCTGTATAAGTTGCTTGTATATTTTTGAGATGAGTTGTTTGTCACTTGCTTCATTTGCTATTGTTTTCTTCCATTCAGAAAGCTGTCTTTTCACCTTGCTTATAGTTTCCTTTGTTGTGCAGAAGCTTTTCACTTTAATTAGATCCCATTTGTTTATTTTTGCTTTTATTTCCAGTATTCTGTGAGGTGGATCATAGAGGATCCTGCTGTGATTTATGTCAAAAAGTGTTTTGTCTATGTTCTCCTCTAGGAGTTTTATAGTTTCTGGTCTTACATTTAGATCTTTAATCCATTTTGAGTTTATTTTTGTGTGTGGTGTTAGAAAGTGATCTAGTTTCATTCTTTTACAAGTGGTTGGCCAGTTTTCCCAGCACCACTTGTTAAAGAGATTGTCTTTACTCCATTGTATATTCTTGCCTCCCGTGTCGAAGATAAGGTGTCCATAGGTGTGTGGATTTATCTCTGGGCTTTCTATTTTGTTCCATTGATCTACATTACTCTCACTGTTTGCAGACAACATGATCCTCTACATAGAGAACCCCAAAGACTCCACCAGAAAATTACTAGAGCTAATCAATGAATATATTAAAGTTATAGTATATAAAATCAATGGACAGAAATCACTTGTATTCCTATACACTAATAATGAGAAAGTAGAAAAAGAAATTACGGAAAGAATTCCATTCACCATTGCAACGAAAAGAATAAAATACTTAGGACTATATGTACCTAAGGAAACTAAAGACCTATATCTTGAAAACTATAAAACACTGATGAAAGAAATCAAAGAGGACACTAATAGATGGGGAAATATACCATGTTCATGGATTGGAAGAATCAATATAGTGAAAATGAGTATACTACCCAAAGCAATCTACAGATTCAATGCAATCCCTATCAAGCTACCAGTGGTATTTTTCACAGAACTAGATCAAATAATTTCAAGATTTGTATGGAAATATAAAAAAACCTCAGATTGCTTTGTCTAGAAGAAAGAAAGAATGGAACTGGAGGAATCAACTTGCCTGACTTCAGGCTTTACTACAAGACCTTTTAGAACTAACACCTTAAAAGATGTCCTTTTCATTATAGGGGAATGGAATGCAAAAGTAGGAAGTCAAGAAACACCTGGAGTAACAGGCAAATTTGGCCTTGAAGAACAGAATGAAGCAGGGCAAAGGGTAACAATGTTTTGCCAAGAAAACGCACTGGTCATAGCAAACACCCTCTTCCAACAACACAACGGGATGATCCAGGGAGATGATATGGGGTGGGAGGTGGGAAGGGGCTTGGGCATTGGGGGATCGTGTACACCTGTGGCTGATTCATGTCAATGTATGGCAAAACAAATACAGTACTGTAATGTAGAATAAAGTATAAAAATAAACAAATAAAAGAGAAAGACTCTACACATGGACATCACCACATGGTCAACACCAAAATCAGACTGATTATATTCTTTGCAGCCAAAGATGGAGAAGCTCTATACAGTCACCAAAAACAAGACCAGGAGATGACTGTGGCTCAGATCATGAACTCCTTATTGCCAAATTCAGACTCAAATTGAAGAAAGTAGGGAAAACTCCTAGACCATTCAGGTATGACCTAAATCAAATCCCTTATGATTATACAGTGGAAGTGAGAAATAGATTTAAGGGCCTAGATCTGATAGATAGAGTCCCTGATGAACTATGCAGTGAGGTTTGTGACATTGTATGGGAGACAGGGATCAAGACCGTCCCCATGGAGAAGAAATGCAGAAAAGCAAAATGGCTGTCTGGGGAGGCCTTACAAATAGCTGTGAAAAGAAGAGAAGCAAAAAGCAAAGGAGAAAAGGAAAGATATTAAGCATCTGAATGCAGAATTCCAAAGAATAGCAAGAAAAATAAGAAATCCTTCTTAAGCGATCAATGCAAAGAAATAGAGGAAAAAAACAGAATGGGAAAGACTAGAGATCTCATCAAGAAAATTAGAGGAATAAGGGAGAGGAGAGGGGAGGGATGGACTTTTTGCCTGGCGCAGAAAGGAGGGTGTGTCGGGTCCAGGGTGACAGGACTGGGACCAGGTTCTAGGGGTTCAGGGGTCAGTTTGTGTCTGGCCACCAGACTCTCAGGCCCAAGAGTGCCCAGGCGTGGCCAGGGCGGCCCTCGGCGCTCCTACCTTTGAGCAAGGTCTCCACCAGGCGCAGGTAAAGCTGCGAGTTCTTGTTGCCGTGGCTCATGCGCTGGGTGAGCCCGTTTCACTGCAGGACGCACTCTTCAAACTGCACGACGTTCTGGTGGCGCCACTTGAGGCTGGTCAGGGCCCAGAATTCGGCCAGCGCCAGCTCCATGTTCTCGGGGGGCATCGCAGCGGATCTTCTTGACCGCCACCCCGGCCCCGCTGCGCCCGGCCACTGCCTCGTAAACCATGCTGTAGCTGCCGCGCCTGATCTCTGCCAACAGGCTGTAGCGTGGCCGCGCTGACCCACCACCACCCTCCAGCCGCCACCACGCCAGAAAACTATGGGCACGGGCGCGCGCAGGAGAGGGGGAGCCGGTGGCACCGCAGCAGCTGAGCTCTTCTGGAGAAGCTCACGTGGGGGCCGAGGTGCACGCAGCTGCCACCCGGACGTCCGTCTGACCCGCGTGGACGTCTGCAGAGTCTGCGAGGGCGAAAATGAACCCAGAGGAGAACTGGTGAGATCGTGTCCGTGGGCCTCTCCAGACCCCGATCGACAGACAGAGGGAAAAAGTCAGACCCACGGAGCACCTGCCCGGCCGCTGAGCTCAGACCGACTGCACCTCGTGGAGGAAGGAAAAAATGTACTTATCGAGTCCAGTCAAGAGTCTGTGTCTCTGGCGTTATCCACAACATCCCGTCGAGGAAGGGTCCAGGTGGCCCACAGGCACATGGTGGTCCAAGGGCCATGTGAAGGCGTGAGTGGAGTTGACAGTCTTCAGGGCCCCTTCTCCTGATGGTACTACTTCTGTATACATCTCTATCTGTCCACCAAGCCATCTTATTTTTTGGATGCATTTCAAATAACTCAGCGACCCTCTAGGGACGACCCTCAAGGTGGAGAAACCTATCATCATTAACCTAGATGTTTTAACATTAGTGCTGAATAGATGGAGAAATCATGACGCTATTGTAAAAATAAATCTGAAAACCAGAATCAGGAGGTGTAAGTCCAAATCCTGAGATCATCAAAGAATTCCTGAATACAGGGAACATTATCCAATAAGAGCTCATCAAACGCCTTCATACCTATACTGAAATTGAGCACCGCCCAAGGGCCAACAAGCTCCAGAGCAAGACATACCATGCAAATTTTCCAGCAACACAAGAACAAGCTCCTGAGCTTCCATACACAGGCAACTCAAAATACTCCAAAACCATTGACGTCTCATAACCCATTACTTCACACGTCACAGCACTCCAGAGAGAGGAAATCCAGCTCCACCCACCAGAACTCCAACACAAGCCTCCCTAATCAAGAAACTTTGACAAGCCACGGATATAACCCCAAACACAGAGAGGAAGCTCTATAAGAAAGAGAATTCCACAAATTCCCAGAATACAGAAAAGCCACCCCCAAACGCAGCAATATAACCAAGATGAAGAGACCGAGGAATACCCAGCAGGTAAAGGAACAGGAGACATGCTCACCAAACCAAACAAAGAGGAAGAGATAGGGAATCTACCTGAGAAAGAATTCTGAATACTGATAGTGAAAATGATCCAAAATCTTGAAATCAAAATGGAATCACAGATAAATAGCCTGGGGTCAAGGATCGAGAAGATGCAAGAAAGGTTTAACAAGGACCTAGAAGAAATAAAAAGAGTCAACATATAATGAATAATGCAATAAATGAGATCAGAAACACTCTGGAGGCTACAAATAGTAGAATATCAGAGGCAGAAGATAGGATTAGTGAAATAGAAGATAGAATGGTAGAAATAAATGAATCAGCGAGGGAAAAAGAAAAACGAATTAAAAGAAATGAGGACAACCTCAGAGACCTCCAAGACAATATGAAATGCTCCAACATTCGAATTATAGGAGTCCCAGAAGAAGAAGACAAAAGAAAGACCATGAGAAAATAGTTGAGGAGATAATAGTTGAAAACTTCCCTAAAATGGGGAAGGAAATAATCACCCAAGTCCAAGAAACCCAGAGAGTCCCAAACAGGATAAACCCAAGGCAAAACAACCCAAGACATATTTTAATCAAACTAACAAAGACCAAACACAAAGAACAAATATTAAAAGCACACACAAGGGGATCCCCATAAGAATAACTGCAGATCTTTCAATAGAAACTCTTCAGGCCAGGAGGGAATGGCAAGACATACTTAAAGTGATGAAAGATAATAACCTTCAGCCAAGACTACTGTACCCAGCAAGGATCTCATTCAAATATGAAGGAGAAATCAAAAGCTTTACAGACAAGCAAAAGCTGAGAGAATTCAGCACCACCAAACCAGCTCTCCAACAAATACTAAAGGATAGACTTTAGAAAGGAAACACAAAAAGGACGTATAAACCCAAACCCAAAACAATAAAGTAAATGGCAACAGGAGCATACTTATCAGTAAATACCTTAAATGTAAATGGGTTGAACGCCCCAACCAAAAGGCAAAGACTGGCTGAATGGATACAAAAACAAGATCCCTATATATGCTGCCTACAAGAGACCCATCTCAAAACAACGGACACATACAGACTAAAAGTGAAGGGCTGGAAAAAGATATTCCATGCAAATAAAGACCAAAAGAAAGCAGGAGTAGCAATACTCATATCCGATAAAATAGACTTTAAAACAAAGGCTGTGAAAAGGGACAAAGAAGGCCCCTACATAATGATTGAAGGATCAATCCAAGAAGAAGATATAACAATTATAAATATATATGCACCCAACATAAGAGCACCGCAATATGTAAGACAAATGTTAACAAGCATGAAAGGGGAAATTAATAATAACACAATAATAGTGGGAGACTTTAATACCCCACTCACACCTATGGACAGATGAACTAAACAGAAAATTAACAAAGAAATGCAAACGTTAAATGATACAATAGACCAGTTAGACCTAATTGATAGCTATAGGACATTTCACCCCAAAACAATGAATTTCACCTTTTACTCAAGTGCACATGGAACCTTTTCCAGGATAGATCACATTCTGGGTCATAAATCTAACCTTGATAAATTCAAAAAAATTGAAATTATTCCAAGCATCTTCTCTGACCATAATGCACTAAGGTTAGATCTCAATTATAGGAGAAAAACTATTAAAAATTCCAACATTTGGAGGCTGAACAACACCCTTCTGAATAATCAACAAATCACAGAAGAAATCAAAAGAGAAATTATGCATCGAAACGAATGAAAATGAAAACACAACTACACAGAACCTTTGGGATACTATAAAAGCAGTCCTAAGAGGAAAGTTCATAGCAATACAGACATACCTCAAGAAACAAGAAAAAAGTCAAATAAATAACCTAACTCTACACCCAAAGCAACTAGAAAAGGAAGAAATAGAGAACCCCAGAGTTAGTAGAAGGAAAGAAATCCTAAAAATTAGGGCAGAAATAAATGCAAAAGAAACAAAAGAGACCATAGCAAAAATCAACAAAGCCAAAAGCTGGTTCTTTGAAAGGATAAATAGAATTGACAAACCATTAGCCAGACTCATCCAAGAAACAAAGAGAAAAAAATCAAATCAACAAAATTAGAAATGAAAATGGAGAGATCATGACAGACAACTCAGAAATACAAAGAATCATAAGAGACTACTATCAGCAATTATATGCCAATAAAATGAACAACTTGGAAGAAATGGACAAATTCTTAGAAAAGTACAACTTTCCAAAACTGAACCAGGAAGAAATAGAAAATCTTAACAGACCCATCACAAGCATGGAAATTGAAACTGTAATCAGAAATCTTCCAGCAAACAAAAGCCCAGGTCCAGACGGCTTCACAGCTGAATTCTACCAAAAATTTCGAGAAGAGCTATCTTACAGAAACTCTTCCAGAAAATTGCAGAGGAAGGTAAACTTCCAAACTCATTCTATGAGGCCACCATCACCCTAATACCAAAACCTGACAAAGACACCACAAAAAAGAAAACTACAGGCCAATATCACTGATGAACATAGATGCAAAAATCCTCAACAAAATCCTAGCCATCAGAATCCAGCAACACATTAAAAAGATCATACACCATGACCAAGTGGGCTTTATCCCAGGGGTGCAAGGATTCTTCAATATCCACAAGTCAATCAATGTAATTCATCATATTAACAAACTGAGAAATAAAAATCATATGATTATCTCAATAGATGCAGAAAAAGCTTTTGACAAAATTCAACATCCATTTATGATAAAAACTCTCCAGAAAGCAGGAATAGAAGGAACATACCTCAACATAATAAAAGCTATATATGACAAACCCACAGCTAACATTATCCTCAATGGCGAAAAATTGAAACCATTTCCCCTAAAGTCAGGAACAAGACAAGGATGTCCACTTTCACCACTACTATTCAACATCGTACTGGAAGTTTTGGCCACAGCAATCAGAGCAGAAAAAGAAATACAAGGAATCCAAACTGGAAAAGAAGAAGTAAAACTCTCACTGTTTGCAGATGACATGATCCTCTACATAGAAAATCCTAAAGACTCGACCAGAAAACTACTAGAGCTAATCAATGAATATAGTAAAGTTTCAGGATATAAAATCAACATTCAGAAATCCCTTGCATTCCTATACACTAATAATGAGAAAGTAGTAAAAGAAGTTAAGGAAACAATTCCATTCACCATTGCAACGAAAAGAATAAAATACTTAGGAATATTCCTACCTAAAGAAACTAAAGACCTATATATCGAAAACTATAAAACACTGATGAAAGAAATCAAAGAGGACACTAATAGATGGAGAAATATACCATGCTCATGGGTCGGAAGAGTCAATATAGTGAAAATGAGTATACTACCTAAAGCAATCTACAGATTCAATGCAATTCCCATCAAGCTACCAGCAGTATTTTTCACAGAACTAGATCAAATAATCTCAAGATTTGTATGGAAATACAAAAAAAACTCGAATAGCCAAAGCAATCTTGAGAAATAAGAATGGAACTGGAGG
This sequence comes from Nanger dama, assembly GCA_917880005.1. Classification (NCBI taxonomy): domain Eukaryota; kingdom Metazoa; phylum Chordata; class Mammalia; order Artiodactyla; family Bovidae; genus Nanger; species Nanger dama. The sequence continues at coordinate 11,070,514 of CAKJTW010000054.1, read as the reverse complement.
AATCAACTTGCCTTACTTCAGGCTCTCCTACAATGCAACAGTCATTAAGACAGTATGGAACTGGCACAAAGACAGAAATATAGATCAATGGAACAAAATAGAAAGCCCTGAGATAAACCCACACACCTATGGACACCTTATCTTCAACAAAGGAGGCAAGAATGTACAATGGAGTGAAGACAGTCTCTTTAACAGGTGGTGCTGGCAAAACTGGTCAACCACTTGTAAAAGAATGAAACTAGACCTCTTTCTAACACCATACACAAAAATAAACTCAAAATGGATTAAAGATCTAAATGTAAGACCAGAAACTATAAAACTCCTAGAGGAAAACATAGGCAACACACTCTCCGACATAAATCACAGCAGGATCCTCTATGATCCACCTCCCAGCATACTGGAAATAAAAGCAAAGATAAACAAATGGGATCTAATTAAAGTGAAAAGCTTCTGCACAACAAAGGAAACTATAAGCAAGGTGAAAAGACAGCCTTCTGAATGGGAGAAAACAATAGCAAATGAAACAACTGACAAACAACTAATCTCAAAGATATATAAGCAACTTATGCAGCTCAACTCCAGAAAAATAAATGATCCAATAAAAAAATGGGCCAAAGAACTAAATAGGCATTTCTCCAAAGAAGACATACGGATGGCTAACAAACACATGAAAAGATGTTCAATATCACTCATTATCAGAGAAATGCAAATCAAGACCACAATGAGGTACCATTTCACACCAGTCAGAATGGCTGCGATCCAAAAGTCTACAAGCAATAAATGCTGGAGAGGGTGTGGAGAAAAGGGAACCCTCTTACACTGCTGGTGGGAATGCAAACTAGTACAGCCATTATGGAAAACAGTGTGGAGATTCCTTAAAAAATTGCAAATAGAACTGCCTTATGACCCAGCAATCCCACTGCTGGGCATACACACTGAGGAAACCAGAAGTGAAAGAGACACATGTACCCCAATGTTCATTGCAGCGCTGTTTATAATAGCCAGGTCATGGAAGCAACCTAGATGTCCATCAGCAGATGGATGGATAAGAAAGCTGTGGTTCATATACACTATGGAATACTACTCAGCCCTTAAAAAGAATAAATTTAGCTCGGTTCTAATGAGATGGATGGAATTGGAACCAATTATACAGAGTGAAGTAAGCCAGAAAGAAAAACACCAATACAGTATACTGACACATATATATATGGAATTTAGAAGACAGTAATGATGACCCTATATGAGAGACAACAAAAGAGACACAGAGGTATAGAACGGACTTTTGGACTCTGAGGGAGAGGGAAAGTGTGGGATGGTTTGGGAGAATGGCATTGAAACATGTATACTATCTTGTAAGAAACGAAGCGCCAGTCTATGTTCAATGCAGGATGCAGGATGCATGGGGCTGGTGCACAGGATGATTCAGGTAGATGATGTGGGATGGGAGGTGGGAGAGGGCTTCGGCATTGGGAGATTGTGTTCACCTGTGGCTGATTCATGTCAATGTATGGCAAAACAATTACAGTATTGTAATTAAAAATGTAATAAATAAAAATTAAAAAAAAGAAAAGAAAAGAAAATTAGAGGTACCAAGGGAACATTTCATGCAAAGATGGGCTCAATAAAGGACAGAAATGGTATGGACCTCACAGAAGCAGAAGATATTAAGAAGAAGTAGGAAGAATACACGAAAGAATGGTACAAAAAGATCTTCACGACCTGGATAATCACAATGGTGTGATCACTCATCTAGAGCCAGACATCCTGGAATGTGAAGGCAAGTGGGCCTTAGAAAGCATCACTATGAACAAAACTAGTGGAGGTGATGGAATTCAGTTGAGCTACTTCAAATCCTGAAAGATGATGCTGTGAAAGTGCTGCACTCAATATGCCAGCAAATTTGGACAACTCAGCAGTGGCCACAGGACTGGAAAAGGTCAGTTTTTATTCCAATTCCAAAAAAGGCAATGCCAAAGAATGCTGAAACTATCACACAGTTGCACTCATCTCACATGCTAGTAAAGTAATGCTCAAATTCTCCAAGCCAGGCTTCAGCAATACGTGAACCGTGACCTTCCTGATGTTCAAGCTGGTTTTAGAAAAGGCAGAGGAACTAGAGATCAAATTGCCAACATCTGCTGGATCATGGAAAAAGCAAAAGAGCTCCAGAAAAACATCTATTTCTGCTTTATTGACTATGCCAAAGCCTTTGACTCTGTGGATCACAATAAACTGTGAAAAATTCTGAGAGATGGGAATACCAGACCACCTAACCTGCCTCTTGAGAAATCTGTATGCAGGTCAGGAAGCAACAGTTAGAACTGGACATGGAACAACTGACTGGTTCCAAATAGGAAAAGGAGTACATCAAGGCTGTATATTGTCACCCTGCATATTTAACTTATATGCAGAGTACATCATGAGAAATGCTGGGCTGGAAGAAACACAAGCTAGAATCAAGATTTCCAGGAGAAATATAAATAACCTCAGATATGCTGATGACACCACCCTTATGGCAGAAAGTGAAGAAGAACTAAAAACCCTCTTGAAAGTGAAAGAGGAGAGTGAAAAAGTTGGCTTAAAGCTCAACATTCAGAAAATGAAGATCATGGCATCTGGTCCCATCACTTCATGGCAAATAGATGGGGAAACAGTGGAAACAGTGTCAGACTTTATATTTTGGGGTTCCAAAATCACTGCAGATGGTGACTGCCGCCATGAAATTAAAAGAGGCTTACTCCTTGGAAGGAAAGTTATGACCAACCTAGATAGCATATTGAAAAGCAGAGACATTACTTTGCCAACTAAGGTCCATCTAGTCAAGACTATGGTTTTCCAGTGGTCATGTATGGATGTGAGAGTTGGACTGTGAAGAAGGCTGATCGCCGAAGAAGTGATGCTTTTGAACTGTGGTGTTGGAGAAGACTCTTGAGAGTCCCTTGAACTGCAAGGAGATCCAACCAGTCCATTCTGAAAGAGATCAACCCTGGGATTTTTGGAAGGAATGATGTTAAAGCTGAAACTCCAGTTCTTTGGCCACCTCATGAGAAGAGTTGACTCATTGGAAAAGACTCTGATGCTGGGAGGGATTGGGGGCAGGAGGAGAAGGGGACAACAGAGGATGAGATGGCTGGATGGAATCACTGACTCGATGGATGTGAATCTGAGTGAACTCTGGGAGTTGGTGGTGGACAGGAAAGCCTGGTGTCCTGCGATTCATGGGGTCGCAAAGAGTATGACACGACTGAGTGGCTGAACTGAACTGAATTGTAACTATTCAGAATTCTTTTTCGGGTAGTGTGCCTATTTCCTCTTCATTTATTTGTGCTTCTGTATTTCTAGTTTGTTCCTTCATTTGTGTAGTATTTCTCTGCCTTTTAATTAACTTTTTCAAGCTTATTGTGTTTGAGGTTTCCTTTTCCCAGGCTTCAAGGAAAGTTGAATTCTTTCCTTGAAGAAGGTTGAGTTCTTTCTTCCTTTTGGTTTCTGCCCTCCCAAGATTGGTCCAGTGGTTTGTGTAAGTTTCGTATAAGGTGTGATCTATTCTGAGTTTTTGTTTGTTTGTTTGTTTTCCCTGGTGGGCAAGGCTGAGTGTGGTGGTAATCCTGTCTGCTGATGCTTTGGTTTACATTTTTCTTTTGTTTATCATTTAGATGAGGCATCCTGCACAGGGTGCTACTGGTAGTTGGGTGGTGCCAGGTTTTCTATTCAAGTTGTTTCCTTTGTGTGAGTTCTCACTATTTGATACTCCCTAGGGGTAGTTCTTTGGTAGTCTAGGGTCTTGGAGTTAGTGCTTCTACTCCAAAGGCTCAAGGCTAGATCTCTGGTCAGGAATGAAGATTCCACAAGTGGTCTGTTATGGCATTAAGTGAGATTAAAGCAAATATCCAAAAATGAGAACTGGAAGATCAACTCCAGACAAATGGCAGTTACAAAATCATGCAAATAATAATTAAATAAAGGAATATACAAAATATACATATATACTGTCTAAGCAGTCCAACAAAAATAAAGTACAGTAGATTGACCCAGTGAAGAAAGGAAACTGAAAGTTATATTTACCAGTTAAGAACAAAACTAACTGAAGCACAAACTGGAAAACTAAACTAAACCAAGGTGCTAAGTGAGGAATAAGCAATGAAAACAAAACTAAGAAATATGTTGAGAAGAAAGCAAAGAAAGAAAAAAAAAGGATATGCAAAGTTAAATAGAGGTAGATGAAGAAGATATATATACATTAAAGATTAACTGCAAGTGGAAAAGAACAGTAGGAAAGGAAAACAGGAATAAGTGTAGAAAAAATACAATAGGTTTAAAAAATTAACAATTAAAATTACAAGAAAGAGAAAAGAAAAAAATAACAGAAGGAGAAAGAAAAAAGGAATACTTCACAGAATTGCAAAAGCCCAACGTAGAGGCAGAGGTTTATAACAACAATAAAAAAATGTGACTCAGAAAAAAAAATCAAACAAACAAAAAATCTCAAAAGCTTAATTGGGTTTCTTAGTGCCAGTAAAATCAACAACTACAACAGAAGGGGAGAAACAAGGGAGGAAAAAAGAAAAAAATCTAAAATAATCTACAGAACAAGTCAAAAAATAAGAATAATAAATGTTTTTCTTGGGTCACTGCTGTCAGAGTCCTTTCCCTCGCTGAGAGTCACAGTCCACCTCACCTCCGTATGATGCCCTCCAACACTGTGCTGATCCAACACCTGCTGTGGGGGCAGCTCAGATTCTAATCTGGTCCTACTCCTGTGTTTTCTTGCCTCCAATGTCCTCAGCGCTCAAAACTAGTGTGTTTTCATTTGTGAGAGCTCTCAATGACATTTTATATATTACATAGACACAGAGTCTGCTTAGTTGATCATGTGGATTTGATCTGAAGGTTGTGCAGCTGGTGGGAAGATTTGGGGTCTTCTTCCTTAGCCATACTGCCCCTGGTTTTCAACTGTGGTTTTATTTCCACCCCCTACATGTGGGTCATCCACAGGGGTTTGCTCCTGAGGCTGCCCTGGAGGACTTGAATTTGCCCCTGTGAGGGCCAGGTGTGGAGGTGGTGCAGCTGCTTGGGTCACAGGGATTCTGGCACCACTAAGTACTCAGGGGTTTGGTGGCTAGGACAGCAGGAAATACAGTGCTCTAGAAGGGTATGGCAACCATTATTGGCCAATAGGCCCTAGTATTCTTGCCTGGAGACCCCCTCCCCCTGACAGAGAAGCCTGGCAGCCCACCGTCTACAGGGTCACAGAGTTGGACATGACTGAGGCAACCCTAATCGCATAGACATTAGATTTCTTTTGCCTGTGGCATGTCTGCCCCAGTGAGAGTTAAGCATGAAGGTGGAGCAGCTGCTTGGCTTGTGGGGACCCTGTGGCAACAAATGTGCAGGGACACAGACTGCCTCTGCTGCAGGAGTTATGGCCTTATCAGAGTCTTTTTCCAGCCTCTTGTAGCTGGCACTCAGAAGGCGTCTTTGGCCAGTCTTTCTCTGTAGCTTTGCCTGTTCAGCCACTTAGAGGGCTTCCTTGCCTGGGGTCCTTCTCTATTGTTCAGCATGTCAGGTACATAGAGGTGGCTCATCCCCCAGCTGGAGTCCTACTCTGTAGTTCAGTGCATCGGGCACTTGATGGGCTGCCTCTCTATTGTTCAGCTGCCAATGCTGGCATGTGGGGAGAGAGAAGCTATGGTGATGGTTCCACCCACTGCACGCAACTCAGCAGTATCTCCTTGCTTCCATGGCTGCCTGGCTTTCCTCCATAGGCATTTCCCACTATGATCTCCTCCCTGACATCCACTCAACCCGTCTCTCTGCATTCAACAGCAACCCTCACCCTGGAACTGCTCCACAATCCCCAAACTCCAGCTCCCAGCTCCTGTGGACCAGTGTTCCTGTCCAGGGTATGTATGGTTGCAGCAAGGACTGTCTGATTCTCATTCCATTTAGACTGCCCCATATCAGCTGTTTCACTCTCAGCCTTAAATGTTTCTCCTCTGACTCAGATAATTACTCTGATGTGGGGATTGGACCCCTGCTTCAGTTCCCCTACCTGCCGAGGGCAGAGCCAGTCCTCCTAACACTCCTGTTTTTCCCCCTAGTTCCTTTATCCTACAGAGTTTTGCGTGGTTCTATATACTTTTCCACTGGTCAGGTACTCCTGTCCACTCTCAGCTGGTGTTCTGCATGCACTTCTGTGTCTGAAGGTGCATTCCTGATGTATCCATGGAGAGAGATGTACTCCATGTTCACCGACTCCTCTAACATCTTGTTCTCCTTCAATTTGTTTTTAAAAGATGTAATCTCTCAATTCTTTCAAGTTGGAAATTTATTTCCTGCTCTTGTAGAAGACTTATGAAACAAAAAATAAATAAAAGAATAATTCTGAGTACTCAAGTACTCCCTGCTCATTTTAAGAGAAGTTTATGTAAAATACAAAAGTCCTCATGTACTTTCTCCTGGTACATCCCTAGTGACTCATGTAATCTGTGTTCCAAATTTGATGTTCATGACTCTTATTCATAGTTCTATACTTTTTCCATGTATATATAGACATCAAAGCAAATGTATTATAATTGTTGATACCATAAAATATTTTAAAAATCTATCATACTTTTGTTAAAATAAAATACAAAGTAGAGACCAAACTTCAAAATTCCATGAACAGAAAAAAATTATTTAGCCCATGTAAGCACAACCAAGTCTAGTTTATCTCATGAAGAAAACAAAAAGGTTAATTTTTGCAAACACCTTTGATAATTATAAAATAAATTTAAGACATCTTCTGAAGATATTAAGTATAAGTATAAGATAATTACTTTTAACTAACCCCCTGCTATCCAGAAACTCCACCGAATTAACCAATCATTGTAAAGCTAAAACAACTTTCTCATTTTCACTTTAGAAGCCATTCTATAATGTCATACCTCTGAGCTTCACATCAGTTTGGGATTTGAAAACTCCAAGTTTGTTAACTGTTCATTCACATACAATATATTCCAACTAAATACTGTTTTCCTGATCTAGGTTTAATTGTATCTATTTCTGGAATTCTAGCATTGTACCTATTTTTCATTCTTCCTCTTTTTTTTTTTATTTGACATTATCATGTTCACAAGCTCATTTATGTTGACACATGTGATTTTGGTTTACTGATTTGCACTGCTCTGTTGTGTACTCATTATGTTGAACATGCATGAACAGTGGATGTAAATACAAAGTCACCTCATTTCTGTCTTTCCATGTCACTTTAAATCTTCTGTGTGGTTTTACCACCTCCCAAGAGAGAATATGGGGCTTCCCTCGTGGCTCAGAGGTTAAAGCATCTGCCTGCAATGCAGGAGACTTGGGTTTGATTCCTGGGTTGGGAAGATCCCCTGGAGAAGGAAATGGAAATGGCAACCCACTCCAGTATTCTTGTCTGGAGAATCCCATGGACGGAGGAGCCTGGTGGGCTACAGTCCACTGGATCGCAAAGAGTCAGACACGACTGAGCGACTTCACTTTCTAAGAGAGAATATGAAAAATTCTGATAGATGCTATGACTTATTGGAAACTAAGAAGGCTGTAAGTCACAGTTTCAATTCTCTGTGTAAAATGTCTAGTCAAGTGTTATTATCAAAGTCAAAATTTAATTAAAAGTTTTGGCTTCCCCTCCCTCTCAGTTTGTCTCTGTGTAAGAAAGCTTGCAGTTAGCCAAAAGGGAAGATCTGGCATCTTTTTGCCTTTAACTCCTCCCCTCTCAACTCTCTGGAGTTGGGGACACTGCCTTTCACACATAAGGGAACGTCTAGGAGACTTGCAAAGATACCTACCTATCCCAACAGTTTTGGACAACTGAGCCAAAGCCAACAACCGTAACTTCTAGAGTTTTTAACAAGATTACAATAACCCTGGTTTGCTTCTGCCACAATTATGTCATTTAGTGTTACAAGTTTATTAAAAAATATACTGTCATTGTTATTAGAGTGAATACTTGGTGTCTTCTGTGATAATCGTGTGTTTTTTCTTTTCTCTTTTCCATTTTAGCCTATTGCTATAGTGAAGAACAAAGGTTTTCTAACAATAAAATGCTTTTTCATATTTGTGATAAATCCAATTTGTATGTCTATAGATATAGATACTACAGGTAGACATTCTGTATTTTTACATGATTTTCTTCCTTCCAAAACTCTAGATAGTTGTATACTAAATAATCTCTTTCCATCTCATTGTCTTTCATAATTTCCACCTATTGTTTACTCTGTGATTTAAATTCTATGTTTATGTCTACCAGTTTACTAATTCTTTCTACCGATGTTTAATTACTGTTTATCTGGCATAAACTACAGCCATCTAGCATGACTGCAGCCATGAAATTAGAAGACATTTGCTTCTTGGAAGGAAAGCTCTGACAAACCTAGACAGTGTATTAAAAAACAAAGACATCACTTTACCTACAAAGGTCCATATAGTCAAACTACCTATGGTTTTTCAAGTAGTCATATATGGATGTGAGAGTTGGACCAGGAAAAAGACTGAGTGCTGAAGGATTGATGCTTTTGAACTGTGGTTGTGGAGAAGACTTTTGAGAGTCTCTTGGACAGCAAGGAGGCAAAGCCAGTCAGTCCTAATGAAAATCAATCCTGATTACTCATGGGAAGGACTGATGCCAAAGCTGAAGCCCCAGTTCTTTGACCACCTGATGTAAAGAGCTGACTCACTGGAAAAGACCCTGATGCTGGGAAAGTCTGAAAGCAAAAGAAGACGACGGCAGAAGAGGAGGATGAGATGGTTGGATAGCATCATTAATTCAATGGACATGAACTTGGGCAAACTCCAGGGGATATTGAGGGACAGGGAGTCCTGGCATGCAGCAGTCCATGGAGTTGCAAAGAGTCGGACATGACTTAGTGACTGAACATCTAGCATATTGCATCTCTGGTAAATTCTCAAAATTCTCTTGGTTCATTTAAAAATATACCCTTTCAATTTGTACAGCATATTGGTTTTTAGCTGTTAATATATTCCTTCATTTCTTTAAATATACTAAACATGATTCTATATTCCCTGACTAAAATTTCAGGATCTGCAGATATTGCTGAGGTATGATTTAAATGACTCTTACTCTTGTCATCTTTTTCTTTATGTAACAAGTGATCTTTGATAATGAATTTATATTCTTTAGAACTTTACTGAAATGACTTATTTAAGGCCTGGATTTAAAGTTTACTTTTCCAGAGATGTGATCCCTGAACCTTGAACCAACCCCAGTTTTTCATTGTTAACAACAAATTGAGATTTGAGTAGTAGATCTTATTTTTCAAATGTATTATTTCAAGGATAAAATTTTTCATTTTCAAGCTATGTTTCTAGATTGAAGTTTATATCATTATCACTATTACTTTTTTGTATCTTCCTGTTATTCCTGAAAAATCAAAGTTTCACAGCCTCAAAATAGTAAGAAATGATTTTGCTATGAAAGAAAGATATTCAATCATCTGATCCTACATTTCAAGCTGCGTAAAGAAGATAACTTACACTTGGTATACTTTCTAATAGCTTTCATGTATTGATATTGAAAATAGTTTTACCTAACAGCTCTATAATTTTGAAAATCACCTGTTTCTTTGGCATCTTATAGAATTTTTTTCTAAAGTCCCTGTACCTATTGGTTTTGTGAAAGCTTCAACTCAAAAGTTGGGAGAACTAAGCTGTATGTTTGAGTGTCAAAGAAGGAACTGAATAATCAATATATTATGTCATATTAAAATCCTAATTAAAAATCAAATTCTAAAAGTGATGACAGTAAGGGGTAATATTGTTGAAAAATAGAGCCTGGACAGAGATTAAAACCATTTGAAAAACAGTATCTGTTATTTTTTCTATTTCCATATGGCTACAATTGCAGTTTTGTGCTGCTTCATGAATCAAGTATAAAACTTGTTTTTTTTCCTTTTAAAACCTCTAATGATGCTTATAAAAATAGTAACAATAATAATGATGGTGACAACTCACTCTGTGGATTTTAATTTGAAACTCATTGGGTATAAGATTCAGAGAAATAACTTACAAAATCTAAAGAAAGAACACGTCCTGAACTTTAAATGTCACATATGGTAATGTATGAGATAACTATTTGTGGTTTAGTTGGCACTTGTTCCCCTAATACATCTTAAGGGCACATGTCACCAGTAGAGATACTCCATGACTAAGCATGTCCAGCTATGAAGTCAGACTATGTGAGCTCTATGCCTATCAGCTGAGTGACCCTCAGCAAGACCCTAAACCCCGCCAAGCTTCCTTACCCACACCAGGTAAATGAGGATAACAATAGTACCTATGTCAGAGAAGCACTGTAAAGATATTAGGAAGTAATATTTTGAAATCTTCAGCATAGAGTCTAACACAGAGCAGTGTTCATATGGCCCTTCATCTCCTCAGACTCTAATACAGTCAGGAATTTTAGGACTCAGTCTGGGATAATAAGCCCAGATATTGAAATGGAAGCTAATGCATTAGTCAACACCACATTAATTTAGCCAACAGTCTTTAGCTAACTGCTCTTCCGGGTTTATCATTGAAACAGCTTCACAGAGAACAAGCAAAGAAAACTGGCTGCAGACCAGCGGGGTGTGGAAAGCTCACCATGTGCCAGAACCCTTGCTCTGCCACATTCTTCCTTGCACAATATTAATTGAATTCACTGGTTTTGTGTCACATAGACCTGGTTTGTCAAAGACCAGATTTGATCTTTTAGTATTTAGTGATCAAAAACAAGCATATATTAGGCACATGGCCTGGAAAAAGGAAAAACTCAGTAAACACTAGATGCAGTTTGTTACTTTGAATTTTTAAGAATTGATGCATTTTTCTCTAAATGCACACAAGAAGTTTACAACTTAACCCAGCTGTAAATTTTGCTCAGCCATCTAGTATAACCCACCAACATTGTCTTCCTCATGTTATAAGTACTAGAACTGTCAGCACATTGCATTTGTTACAAATCCATTTGTTACCTTTTTATTAAAGGGTGTTCCCATGTGATACATCTTATTCTTATACTTTCCTTACTTGGTAGGACAAAATGCATTGTCATTGTACCACAAATGAGAACACTGATATACCAACTGGTTGAGAGATTCAACTAAAATCACAAAACCCAAAAAAGCACCAGAAGACCTGGTGTCTGGCCCTGACTCTTCTAATGAGCTTGTCTTTGTACATACAAAACTCCCTGCTCTACCTAAAAGCCTCACAGTATCATTCTTAGAAACAAGGGCAATATTATGTGAAATGTCAAAGTACATTCAAACCCACAGTGATAGACAAGTATAAGATGATACTATGTGATATGAAAATCATGGCCAAATCTAGCTCACGCTTCTGTGTAAATGAAGAAAGATGATTTTTCTATACAACTCAGGAAGAAAAGGGCCAGAAAAATTTTTTATTACAGAATTTTTTTTTAATTTCCTAAGGAAAGGAAAGTTTTATTTCCTACTGAGAGAGAAAAGAATTCTTAGAGGAGAATGTGGCAAGAATCACAAACTTTAAATCAGGATATTTGAGTTTAAATTCTCCATTTAGTACCAAGGAACTGAAACTTTACTTAATGTTTTGCAGCTGCAGACCTCAATATATTCTTTGTAAAGTTATACCAGAAAGACTGAAGGTCTTTTTCAGCTCTGACACTCTCTGTTGCTATAGTTCTTCTACATGGAGGGCCTCTGTGAAATTGTTAAATACAAGTAACACCTCAGCTGAATTGTGGCTCCTATAAATGCATTCCTCTTAATAATGGAAGTCTTCAGTTAATTGAGTGTTAGCTCAATTTATCTTTTCCTATCCCTTCTTTCAATGCTTTTGTTTTGCTAACTCTCTCTCACAGATTCTTCTTGCACAGTTGTCTCTGATATCCCCTTTCCCTAGTCCTCTCTCATCTTTTTAAGTTCCATACTATCCTCTTGCATTTATAGCTATAAAGTATACGGATTATCCTTGTTTTGCAATCTAAACAATCACAACAACTTCAGCACTCCACATTTTTAGAGCAAAGAGATAGCCAGTATCACAGTTTTATTGGAAAGTCTGAATAATGGGTCCAAAGACATTCGCATCCTAGCATGGACAAGTTATGTTACCCTATATGGCAAGAAGGATTTTCCCAATGTGATTAAATTAATGATCTTGCGATTGGGAGATTATCCTGATTATGCAGGTGAACTCAACATAATCATGAGTCCTTCTGAGGAATAAAAGGGATCAAGAGAGTTAGAATCAGAAAGAGAGATATGACTACAGAAGCAGAAATTAGAAAGTTTGAAGACAATACACAGCTGGTTCTGAAACTGGTGCAAAGGTCACAAGCCAAGAAATGTGGGCAGCTTCTAGAAGCTGGAACAAACAAAGAGATGGATTCATGCTAGGGCCTCCAGGAAGAATTCACACCTGCCGAGCTCAGTTATACCCATTTAAAACTTCTGACAGCAAACTCCTGGATTTAAAAGTTGCCATATGTGGGCTGATTTGTTACAGCGACACCAGGAAATGAGTAGAGAGCTGTCTGCTCTTCTCAACAGTGTGACTCATCTGTAAGTTGGACTCTGGCATAACTGCTGGCTCCTGAAAGATCTTACTTAAGAAGCTGAGTGTATTTTGAAATTGTCCAGAAATGCTGCAATGCCTAAGTTAATCAGGTAAAGAAAAAAATTAGAATACTTTACATTGTAATGCAATTTGCATTCCATTTATATTCTCCTTAGCCTACTGCTGTCATAATTGATGTTCTCAGGTAATCACAACGAGCTAGTGTACAAGAGATTTCTAGATAATGCTTAAAGTTGTTTGCAACCTTGAGTTTATATGATTATATTGTAAAAACAAATTAGAAACCACTCAAACCTATCAATTCATATCTACTTTCCTGAAATGTACTCTGTGTGACTCTGATTACAGTATACATCATCTTAAATTTCATTATCTAATATACATTTAAGTTTCTCTGAATTACTCATTACTGATATCAGGGTATTTCTATGGGTGAAGTATATGCTTTTAAAATCCTTTATGCCTTTTCTATTCATGCAGAAATAGGGGAGTAGCCCCTTAACCATCTAGACATACTCTACAGAACAATATTCCTATCTGACCGTGGATATCGCAATTCTGAATTCCTTAACAATGACAGTAAGGATGGGAAAGTTATACTTATTTGTTGATGATCATGGAGGGATATGTAGAGGGAATTCAGTAGATTTCCTCATAGAGGGAATAAGTTGTAGAAGAAAAGAGAGACTCTGGGAAATAGGAGGAGGTGAAAGGACTAATTTTAACAACAGGAAGCATATATAAAGAAAAATCTCAAGGTGTCTTTATAGTGCCATGGTATATTGAAGGTATTATACACAGCTATCAACAGCCTAAGATATTCAGATGTTGTTGTTCAGTTGTCCGATTCTTTGTGACCCCATGGACTGAAGCATACCAGGCTTCTCTGTCCTTCACCATCTCCCAGAGCTTTCTCAAACGCATGTCCATTGAGTCAGTGATGCCATCCAACCATCTCTTCCTCTGTCATCCCTTTCTCTTACTGTCTTCAATCTTTCCCAGCATCAGGGTCTTTTCAATGAGTCAGCTCTTTGAATCAGGTGGCCAAAGTATTGGAGCTTCAGCTTCAGCATCAGTCTTTCTAATGAATATTCAGGACTGATTTCCTTTAGGACCGACTGGTTTTACCTCCTTGTAATGAGGGTTCCTAAGCAAATGATACCATTCTAATGGCAGAAAGTGAAGACAAACTAAATAGTTTCTTATGAGGTTGAAAGAGGAAAGTGAAAAAGCTGGCTTAAAACAACATTAAAAAAACTAAGATCATGACATTTGGTCCCATCAATCATGGCAAATAGATTGGGGGAAAAAGTGGAAACAGTGACAGATTTTTATTTTCTTGGGCTCCAAAATCACCAAGACACTTGCTCCTTGGAAGAAAAACTATGACAAACCTAGACAGCATATTAAAAAGCAGAGACATTACTCTGCCAACAAAGGCCCATCTAGTCAAAGCTATGGTTTTTCCAGTAGTCATGTATGTATGTGAGGGTTGGACCATAAAGAAGGCCAAGCACTGAAGAATTGATGGTTTTGAATTGTGGTGCTGGAGAAGAATTTTGAGAGTCCCTTGGACAGCAAGGAAGTCAAACCAGTCAATCTAAAGGAAATAAACATTGACTATTCATTGAAAGGATTGGTGCTGAAGCTCCAATACATTGGCCACCTGATGTGAAGTGTCAACTCTTTGGAAAAGACCTTGATTCTGGGAAAGACTGAGGGCAGGAGAAGAAGGGAAACAGAGGGAGAGATGATGGGGTGGCATCATGGACTCAATGACATGAGTTGGGCAAACCCTGGGAGACACTGAAGTATAGGGAAGTTTGTCATGCTGCAGTTCATCAGGTCTCCAAGTGTTGGACATAACTTAGTGACTGAACGACAACAATATGCACACCTAAATATTTCAGAAGTGTGAGATTAGTTCACACGAACTTAAGAGATGAGGTGGGAGAAGTAAATGGGGTCAAATCAAAAAGCTCTGATCAGTGCTGAGGAATTTGGACTTTATCCTATAGAACACAATAAGCCAAGTGAGTACTTTAAACAGAAGAATAGCGTTAATTAGTGTAGTGTTATAAACACCCTATATGGATAGATGATAGTTTTGAGGGATATGGTTATGAGGTAAGAATAATCCAGATTTAGAAGCTGGTGTAACACTTCGATTGCAGATGATGAGAATCAATGGTAACAACTATGGAGGGGTAACCGTTTGTTAATTGGCATAAAGTGAAGGGATGATGATTGTCCTTCCCCATCACCACTATCACAATACCAACTTTTATAATTAGTAGTCATTAGAACCACCAAACTGGAGAATAAAGGATGATAAACTTCATTTTAAGTGCATCTCTCTGAAAAGCAAAAAATAAGAGGAAATGTCAAATAGGTGGTTGACAAAGTTTGGTTTAAAGTGTATTTGGGGCATTATCAGTACACAAATGACTAAGAGCATCTGAACTTTAGAGACTTGAATTCCAAATTTCAGTAAAGACCTGGAAACACTGCTTAGTCTCCATGAGTCCCAGTTTTCTCCCTTATAAAATGTGGATCATATTCCCAAATCTCATAAAGTTTCATATAGTTCTTATAAAGCACTTAGCATTATACCTATCCATGGAAAACATTTAATAAAAAGTAGTCAATTTAGATAAAGTCACAACAATAACTGCTACAATAATATTACACAGGATGATGAAGAGGATGAAAAGATCAAAGCCATGGGGTCACATTCACACTTTTGGTGGGAAAACAGGAAATCAATGAGAATATCAGAATGCAAGTAGGAGACAGAGACAGAAGAGAATGAGTAGACTATCAAGTAATGGAAATTATAGGGAATGTTGTTTGCATTTAGCTTTGCTGCCCAACATGGAGAGCAGAACAGAGGCATCACTTTGCCAACAAAAGTTCATATAGTCAAAGCTATGGTTTTTCCAGTAGTCATGTACAGATATGAGAGCTAGACCATAAAAAAGGCTGAGCACCTTAGAACTGATGCTTTCAAATTGTGGTGTTGGAGAAGACTCTTGAAAGTCCCTTGGACAGCAAGGAGATCAAACCAGTCAATCCTAAAGGAAATCAACTCTGATTATTCACTGGAAGGACTGATGCTAAAGCTCCAATAATTTGACCACATGATGTGAAGAGCCAACATATTGGAAAAGACCCTGATGCTGGGAAAGATTGAAGGCAGGAAGAGAAGGGGGAAACAGGATAAAATGATGGGATGGCATCATTGATTCAAAGGATATGAGTTTGATGAAACTCCATCAGATGGTGAAAGACTGGGAAGCTGGTGTGCTACAGTCCAGGGGTCACTAAGTCTCAGGCATGACTTGACAAGTGAAAAATAGGATCAATGACATAGATAGACCAACTGGATTTCTTCTCTCAAGTCTTTGAATCTTGGCACTATGATTCTATGATTCAAAATCAGGAAAAATTAATATCTACTCTTATTCAATCTGTAAGTGGTGACCTCACAAATCCATTTGGTAGCTTCAATATTTGTCCATTTCTGAGTATACTTCCCAAGTCTCCCAAACTTATTTTGTAATATCTTTCCCCGAGGTTGACATGTATTGCTTGCAAGTGAAAAATTCTAAAAAGAAAAGAGCAGTTACCTTTATTTATGCTAAAGTAAAAGGCAAAATGTTTGTCTGAAGAGGACTTACAAACAGCTGAGAAAAGAAGAGAAGTGAAAGCCAAAGGAAAAAGGAAAGATATAAGCATCTGAATGCAGAGTTCCAAAGAATAGCAAGGAGAAATAAGAAAGCCTTCCTTAGTGATTAATGAATGCAAAGAAATAAAGGAAAATAATAGAATGGGAAAGACTAGAGATCTCTTCAAGAAAATTAGAAACACCAAGGGAATATGTCATGCAAATATGGGCACATAAAGATAGAAATGTATGGACCTAACAGAGGCAAAAGATATTAAGAGATGGCACGAATACAGAGGAACTATACAAAAAAGGTCTTGATGATCTAAATAACCACAATGTGGTGGGTGTGTGATCACTCACCTAGAGCCAGACATCCTGGAATGTGAAATCAAGTGGATCTTAGGAAGCATCACTACAAAAAAAAGCTAGTGGAGGTGATGGAATTCCAACTGAGCTACTTCAAATCCTAAAAGATGATGCTGTGAAAGTGCTGCACTCAACATGCCAGCAAATTTGGAAAACTCAGCCATTGCCACAAGACTGGAAAAGGTCAGTTTTCATTCCAATCCCAAAGAAAGGCAATGCCGAAGAATGTTCAGACTACCACACCATTGCATTCATCTCACATGCTAGCAAAATAATGCTCAAAATTCTCCAAGCTAGGTTTCAACAGTACATGAACTGTGAATTTCCAGATGTTCAAGCTGGATTTAGAAAAGGCAGGGGAACCAGAGATAAAGTTGCTAATACCTGTTGGATCATTGAAAAAGCAAAAGAGTTCCAGAGAAATACCTACTTCTGCTTTATTGACTATGCTAAAGCCTTTGTGTGGCACAACAAATTGAGGAAAATTCAAGAGATGGGACTACCAGACTACCTGACCTGCCTCCTGAGAAATCTGTATACAGGTCAAGAAGCAACAGTTAGAACTGAACATAGAACAACAGACTAGTTCCAAATTGGGAAAGTAGTACGCCAAGGCTGTGTACTGTCACCCTGATTACTTAACTTATATGCAGAGTACATCAGAGAAATACTGGGCTGGATGAAGCACAAGCTGGAATCAAGATTGCCAGGAGAAATATCAATAACCTCAGATGTGCAGATGACACCACCCTTATGGCAGAAAGTGAAGAAGAACTAAAGAGCCTCTTGATGAAAGTGAAAGAGGAGAGTGAAAAGCTGGCTTATAACTCAACATTCAGAAAACAAAGATCGTGGCCTCTGGTCCCATCACTTCATGGCAAATAGACAGGGCTGCGACCGGTGCACTAAGCGCGGCCGAGAGGAGCTACCCCACGTACGATGTCAGGGGCAGAAGCCAGGAGGACCCTATGCCCAAAGGGCAACAGCCAAGAGGAGTTACCCCACATCCAAGGTCAGGGGCAGCGGCCGAGAGTGCCAGGCTGTGACAGCCGAGAGGAGCTACCCCGCAAATGGTCTGAAACTGACAGTAAAGTTGTGACCACAAATACAGGTAATGTTTTAAGCTTCCCAGATAAAGGAGGCGGAAATACAGATATCTGATCTAAAAGTTGGGATTTGTGACTAGATTGTTGTGGTCAAATGAAGGTACAGAAAAGGAATCTATGAATAGAGGCTGGTGCAGCTTCATGATCAAATGAAAAGGAGGTTAACAGAGAAGAATTGGGGAGGGTAGCTGCTACTAGTTGTCTGTGATACATTAAGGGAGAGCAACATTAATTAACATAAAGTTAATTTTGATGTTGAATAGCATGTAGAGTGGAATGAGAACCTGAGAAATTTAGAAGCAAAGGTGGCTACAGAAGAGGGCACTCTAACTGGGAGTTAACATTGGAGAGGTTCCTGATGAGGACTAAGAATCTCCCTGAGACACTGAAAATAGCAGAAACAGACAACATTGGATTTATGAAAGAGCCGAGAATATGAAGACTAAATTGTTGATGGACTGCAGTCTCTTAAGATTATAGGAGGAGGCTGTCACAATGGGAAGGGACAACAAATTCTATCAATGATACAGTGTGAATAAATCATTGAGAGGTTGGTCAACAGAAGGGCAAACAATAATGCAGGGCAATTAATGATGAGGGCAATCGGGGAGAAAATATATTTTGCATAAGAATGGATTAATAAAGGGGTAGAAAACAGTAAAGAAAGTTAAGAAGCTATAGACTCACCCTCTCTGAACCTACTGAGAATAAGGAGATAAAATCAAAGACATAAAGAAAAAAAAGACATATTTCTGTATTTGATTAGATGAAAATTAGATGCAAATTAAATAGGTTACATCATGACAGAACCCAATATAGCTGTTAGTCATCTGTGATATTTTGGCTTTGGTGTGTGTTTTTTTTTTTTTTTGGTGTGTATGATCATTTAAGATATAAAAATGATCAGTCTTAACAAAGTTCCTCATTCTTCACATGATTTTTCTCATAGGCAAGAGTGTAGCAGGAATCTTATCACAATATTGATGTCTCTTGCTTGTCTTAATAACAATGATCTGAGGGTCTTGGCCCTTAGCATTCCTTTCTGGTAACTACATTTTTGTTGGTGAATAATAGCTGGTTTTAAGATTTGTTTATGCCTAAATCTTTTACTTTCAAAATACAACCACTATACAAAATAAACCCAAAAGTACATGGTATTTTGAGCTATAGTTTAAGACAAATAAATAATTGCTTAATGACTATGACTCATATGTGATGATTAAAACATATAATCTAATGAAAATAACAGTAGAAATTTCAAGTTTTTTAATGTGGTAAACAATTTTGGTAAAAACATAAAGTATTACTTTCCAAAATTATTTTTAATTCTTATATACACTATTGGTTCAAAATTGGGAGAGAATTAGTTACAACAGAAGCAATTTTATACAATAAACCCACCCAATTGTTCCAAGAAGATACGTACTTATTTAAAAAAAATAGAAAAAGAAACTCTAACTGTTATTTGAAATTCAAGAAAATTATACATATTGCCAATAAATGTATAGCTTCCCCAGAGTACCAACATAAAACAGTCCATATTACAATGTTGTTTAAAAATAATGTTATTCTTAATAAACAACTATTTCAAAAAAGTATTACAAAGCATATTCTAATCTGAGCAGCATTTACTGCATAGTAAATTCAACCAGACCCCAAAGGATTCAGTTTATTCAGTGAAGTGCACCATTTTCTCTAAAGTTCCCTTCTGGCAAAATTTCAGAAGTATTACTGCTCAGGAAATAAACTATCACTTTACATGAAACAAAATGGAGCAAAGCAAACTGCTTCTTACAGACATCTTCAAAACATCTGGACTCCCTTCTTTGAGTCGTATTTTCATGGCTCTGTTTACATGTAACTCTACTGTTTAGTCACACCAATGTTTTAGTCATACCAGCTTTATAATGTTCTCTTTAACTACTCTCTCAGCACCATTTCTGGTCCCCTTCTGGCCCCCTTGCTAAGCAAAAAGATAGCAAGAGTGATCTGTCCAAAATGCAATTCTAATCATGTTATTCTCAAGCTTAAATCCTTTCTATGGCCATAGCCAGAACTCTGAGGCTTTATTCCTGCCTTCTTACCTGATGTTACCTCCAGTCATCTGCCTGTCTCTTCATTATGATATTTCCTCCATCACAGGGACTTTACATAAGACATCCCTTCTTTATGAACTACCCTCTCTCCTCTCCCTCACTACCTGCTTTACATATTGAACAGTTTCTAGTCACCTTTTAGGGCTCAGCTCTCCGCTGATACAGAGAGTTTGTATCAAACTTATAGGAATTTGCTCTGGCATCCCATGCTCTACAAACTGCTTTACTAATGCTGCGCTTTGTTTGCGCTTAGAACAGCTTCATTAAAGACTGTCTCCCCGTAAAGACAGCTCCCTGAGAGCAGGGACCACCTTAATACTGCCCATCAGTGTATTGTCTATATCTACCTCAGCACTTGGCATGAAGTTGTCCTTCGATATGATTGGATGAACAAATGAAGAAAACAGTGAAATGAAATGACACTATATAAAGCTTTCATGCATCAGTCCCTACTCTAAATTAATATGATTTTAATATGAGAACTTAGGATATGTCTACATTTTAAGCAACTTGAAGTTAACCGCAAATAAAGGTGTTATGTTAGGAAAAATTTTAGAAGAAATTGTAATGGACAGAAGATTACTGAGATTACTCCTTCCAATGGAGTGCTTTTTTTTTTTTTTTCCTAGTAAACACCTCAGAGTTATCTGATTATAAAGAGGTCTGTGCTTCTGATTGCTTTGATTAGGCTGTATAACAGCCATGTAGATTGTAGAAAAGGATTAATAATACATTAATAAGTGTCTCTTATCCATAAAAGTGCAAATAAATTCTGTACCACTAGAGACAAATTAGTTTCTCCCCTGTAAAAAGAAGATTCTATATATTATGTGTAATGTCCTATATTAACCTATTTTTAAAATTCCTTTCAGAGACTCCCCATATATATTTTACCCCTCAGCTTCTCCTTTAAACTAGATGTGAAATCTTATTGTTTCTATAATTAATTAGTGAGTAAATATCTTTGACATGTGAATATATTTGTATGCTAGCCATTACTTTATCATTTTGAAAATTAACTTTTAATAGCTATCTTATGATATTTAAAATGCAAATATAATTGCAAAATTATACTAGTAAAATACAAGTACAGAAAAATACAAAATTTTTGCTTCCTTTAAATATTAAAAATAGAACTATCATTAGTTTAGCAAACTCACTTCTGAGTATTTTTCCAAAGAAAACATAAACACTAACTAGGAAAAGATGTATGCAAACTTATGTTCATTGCACCATTATTCACAATTTCCAAGATAGGGAAGCAACCTAAGTGTCCACTCATACATGAATGGATAAAGATAAAGCGGACACACACACACACACACACACACACACACACACACACACACACACTGGAATATTATTCAGTCATGAAACATAAGGAAATCTTGCCATTTGCGATAACATGGATGAAACTGGAAAGTATTATGCTAGGTGAAATAAGTAAAACAGAGAAAGACAAATATCATCTAATTTCACGTATATGTGGGATCTAAAAAACAACCAAAAAATTAACAAACATAATAAAAGAGAAACAGAGTCATAGATAAAGAGAACAAACAGGTGGCTGCCTGGAAATGGGAGATGAGTAAAATAGAGACTAAAAGGTACAAACTTGCAGTCACAAAGTAAATGAGTCTCAGAAATGAAATGAACAGTATGGAGAATACAGTCAATAATAATGTAATATTTTTGTATGGTGAGAGACAGTAACTAGATTTAATATGGTGATCATTTTGTAATGTATAGAAATATCTAATCATTATGTTCTGCACCAGGAACTGGTGGTGGTATGTCAATTATACTTCAAAAAATAAACAAACTCATAGCAAAATAAAGCAGATTTGTCACCAGCAGTGGAGATGAAGACTGTTGAATGGTGTAAACTTCCAGTTAAGAGATAAATAAGTACTAGAGGTATCATGTATAATATGATCAATGTAATTAACATTGCTGTGTATTATGCATCAAAATTGTTGAGAGTACATTGTAAGAGTTCTTATCACAAGGGAAGTATTTTTTCTTTTACTTTGTTTCTATATGACATGATAAATGTTCACTAAACTTACTATGGTAATCATTTCATGATGTGGGTAAGTCAGATCAGGCTGTACACCCTAAACTTATATGGTGCTGCATGTCAATTATATAGCACTAAACTAGAATGAAAAATATAAATACATAAATAAAATATATCTTTGTAGCTAATAACAAAACTTACCCTAATTGTATATTGGTCAGTAATATACTCAGCAAGATATTTATTAGAAATATTATTTTCATCTGTATTTTATCTTTTAAAAATATCTTTGTATGTATGTTTTATAATATACATATTAATAGAACAATAGAAATACATGTACCAAAACCAATCATCTCATTGATATACATTCACTGAAATATGCTAGCAACTGCATATTGATTAATTCCTTTATTGAAAGTAAATTTAACAGACCAAAGAGAATAACACTTCAGTATATCTAACATACATGTACACACCCTATACATAGTATATGTGTGTATATATACCACTATACATACATGTATATACATAATACTATAAATGTACATCTGCACATGTGTGTAGACATACATGTTATCATGTATTCATGTATATACAAACAGGAGTATATCCATGGCACTGTGGGCAGAATCCCTCAGAAGAAATGGAGTAGTTATCGTGGTCAACAAAAGAGTCCGAAAAGCAGTAATTTGATGCAGTCTCAAAAACAACAGAATGATCTGTTTGTCTCCAAGGCAAACCATTCAATATCACAGTTATCCAAGTCTATGCCCCAACCAGTAGCACTGAAGAAGCTGAAGTTGAATGGTTTTATGAAGACCTACAAGACCTTTTAGAACTAACACCCATAAGAGATGTCATTTTCATTATAAGGGACTGGAATGCAAAAGTAGGAAGTCAAGAAACACCTGGGATAACAGGCAAATTTGGCCTTGGAGAACAGAATGAAGCAGGGTAAAGACTAATAAAGTTTTGCCAAGAAAATGCACTGGTCATAGCAAACACCCTCTTCCAACAACACAAGAGAAGACTCTACACATGGACATCACCAGATGGTCAACACCAAAGTCAAATTGATTATATTCTTTGCAGCCAAAGATGGAGAAGCTCTATACAGTAAGCAAAAACAAGACCAGGAGCTGACTGTGGCTCAGATCATGAACTCCTTATTGCCAAATTCAGACTCAAATTGAAGAAAGTAGGGAAAACTCCTAGACCATTCAGGTATGACCTAAATCAAATCCTTTATTTATACAGTGGAAGTGAGAAATAGCTTTAAGGGCCTAGATCTGATAGATAGAGTGCCTGATGAACTATGGAATGAGATTCATGACATTGTCCAGGAGACAGGGATCAAGACCATCCCCATGGAAAAGAAATGCAAAAAAGCAAAATGGCTGTCTGAGGAAGCCTTACAAATAGCTATGAAAAAAAGAGAGGCGAAAAGCAAAGAAGAAAAGGAAAGATATTAAGCATCTGAATGCATAGTTCCAAAGAATAGCAAGAAGAGATAAGAAAGCCTTCTTCAGTGATCAATGCAAAGCAATAGAGAAAAAGAACAGAATGGGAAGACTAGAGATCTCTTCAAGAAAATTAGAGATACCAAGGGAACATTTCATGCAAATATGGGCTTGATAAAGGACAGAAATGGTATGGACCTAACAGAAGCAGAAGATATTAAGAAGAAGTGGCAAGAATACACGGAAGAACTGTACAAAAAGATCTTCATGACCGGGATAATCATGATGATGTGATCACTAATCTACAGCCAGACATCTTGGAATGTGAAGTCAGGTGGGCCTTAGAAAGCATTACTACGAACAAAGCCAGTGGAGGTGATGGCATTCCAGTTGACCTCTTTCAAATCCTGAAAGATGATGCTGTGAAAGTGCTGCACTCAATATGGCAGCAAATTTGGAAAACTCAGCAGTGGCCATAGGACTGGAAAAGGTCAGTTTTCATTCCAATTCCAAAGAAAGACAATGCAAAGAATGCTCAAACTACTGCGCAATTGCACTCATCTCACATGCTAGTAAAGTAATGCTCAAAATTCTCCAAGCCAGGCTTCAGCAATATGTGAACCATGAACTCCCTGATGTTCAAGCTGGCTTTAGAAAAGGCAGAGGAACCAGAGATCAAATTTCCAACATCTGCTGGATCATGGAAAGGCAAGAGAGTTTCAGATAAACATCTATTTCTGCTTTATCGACTATGCCAAGGCCTTTGACTGTGTGGATAACAATAAACTGTGGAAAATTCTGAAAGAGATGGGAATACTAGATCACCTGATCTGCCTCTTGAGAAATCTGTATGCAGGTCAGGAAGCAACAGTTAGAACTCAACATGGAGCAACAGACTGGTTCCAAATAGGAAAAGGAGTACGTCAAGGCTGTATATTGTCACTCTGCTTATTTAACTTATATGCAGAGTACATCATGAGAAACACAGGACTTGAAGACACGCAAGCTGGAATCAAGATTGCCGGGAGAAATATCAATAACCTCAGATATGCAGATGACACCATTGTTATGGCAGAAAGTGAAGAGGAACTAAAAGCCTCTTGATGAAAGCCAAAGAGCTAAGCAAAAGAGTTGGCTTAAAGCTCAACATTCAGAAAACGAAGATCATGGCATCCAGTCCCATCACTTCATAGGAAATAGATGGGGAAACAGTGTCAGATTTTACTTTGGGGGGCTCCAAAATCACTGCAGATGGTGAATGCAGCCATGAAATTAAAAGACGCTTACTCCTTAGAAGAAAAGTTATGACCAACCTAGATAGCATATTCAAAAGCAGAGACATTACTTTGCCGACTAAGGTCCGTCTAGTCAAGGCTATAGTTTTTCTTGTGGTCATGTATGGATGTGAGAGTTGGACTGTGAAGAAGGCTGAGTGCCGAAGAATTGATGCTTTTGAGCTGTGGTGTTGGAGAAGACTCTTGAGAGTCCCCTGGACTGCAAGGAGATCCAACCTGTCCATTCTGAAGGAGATCAGCCCTGGGATTTCTTTGGAAGGAATGATGCTGAAGCTGAAACTCCAGTACTTTGGCCACCTCATGCGAAGAGTTGACTCACTGGAAAAGACTCTGATGATGGGAAGTATTGGGGGCAGGAGGAGAAGGGGACGACAAAGGATGAGATGGCTGGATGGCATCACAGACTCGATGAACGTGAGTCTGAGTGAACTCCGGGGAGTTGGTGATGGACAGGGAGGCCTGGCGTGATGCGATTCATGGGGTCGCAAAGAGTCGGACACGACAGAGCAACTGAGCTGAACTGAACATACCACGTATACACATACTATATTGTCTTTTACTATATATACTTATATATAATATTATTTATATGATATCATATATGTACTAAATAGAATATACATACATGGAGAGAAAGAAAGAATTGCGTTTATTCTAACAAAAATTTAAAAAACAGTAGGTATTCTTGGGCTTTATTTTCTTGAGCTCCAAAATCACTGCAGATGGTACTGCAGCCACAAAATGAAAAGTAGCTTGCTCCTTGGAAGAGAAGCTATGACCAACCTGCTGCTGCTGCTAAGTCACTTCAGTCGTGTTCAACTTTGTGCAACTCCATAGACAGCAGCCCACCAGGTTCCCCTGTCCCTGGGATTCTCCAGGCAAGAGTACTGGAGTGGGTTGCCATTTCCTTCTCCAATGCATGAAAGTGAAAAGTGAAAGTGAAGGCACTCAGTCGTGTCTAACTCTTAATGACCCCATGCACTGCAGACTACCAGGCTCCTCCATCCATGGGATTTTCCAGGCAAGAGTGCTGAAGTGGGGTGCCATCGCCTTCTTCTGACCAACCTAAACAGCAAATTAAAAAGCTGAGGCATTACTTTGCCAACAAAGGTTCATCTAGTCAAAGCTATGGTTTATCCAGTAGTCATGTATGGATGTGAGAATTGGACTATAAAGGAAGCTGAGCTCCAAAGAACTGATGCTTTTGAACTATGCTGGAGAAGACTCTTGGACTTCAAGATCCAACCAGTCCATCCTAAAGGAAATCAGTTCTGAATATTCACTGGAAGGACTGATGCTAAAGCTCCAATACTTTGACCACCTGATGCAAAGAGCTGACTCACTTGAAAAGACCCTCATGCTGGGAAAGATTGAGGGCAGGAGGAGAAGGAGATGACAGAGGATCAGATGGTTGGATGGCATCAGCAACTCAATAGACATGACTTTGAGCAAACTCCAGGAGTTGGTGATGGAAAGGGAAGCCTAGTGTGCTGCAGTCCATGGGGTCACAAAGAGTCAGACATGACTGAGCAACTGAACTGAACCAAGGTATTTCTCTGTTCTTTTTTTTTTTTTCCCCACAGAGCACGTATTGATTAACTTGCTGGTACTTTATGTGATGTACATATATTGAGGACTGAAGCAGCAGGAAAATCACAAACGTTATCAGGCTGTTTTCTAGTTGTTAGTGAAATTGACTGCAAAATGTTTTAACCAAAGTACTTCCTCTTATAGACAATAAGAGACAAAAAATTCTTTAAATAATCATTGCTTAATACTCTTGCCTGGAGAATCCCAGGGACAAAGGAGCCTGGCGGGCTGCCGTCTATGGGGTCGCACAGAGTTGGAAACGACTGAAGTGACTTAGCAGCAGCAGCAGCACCTTAATACTTAATTTCTTTAATATATAGTTTTCTAAGAAAACTAAATTCTGGTATATATACTTTTTAAAAAATGATAATACAAATTCTAATACAAAAGAGATTTTTATAACTAATTTCCTTTTTTAACCATGAAAATAATTCTTTCATAAATATATTATAAAAGTAATTATAGGAAATAAAATAATTAAGTGGCTTTTGAAGGACATTGTAATAAACTAAGGTCCCATTTTACCTGTATATTAAATCACACTGAACTACTGCAAATGACCAATATGAAGGTATGGTTGTATTTGCATGTTTTACTTGTACAGTAGCTTTCACATTCATGGTGGCTTTTAACTTTCATTATTTTATTCGATGTATAGTCACATGCAAGTTTCTTTTTAAAAAGCAGTTGTAAACATTCAGTGAGATGGGCTTTTTATAAAAAGTATATTGAAAATCAAAATTTCCAGAGACACGACAAATGTGCTTTTATATGCTGACATGGAAACACCTTCAGGACATATTTTCAAGTGAAAAACATAAAATACAAATAAATAAATACATGAGCTGCAGTTCTTCACTCGTGCAAAGAAAACAAAACACATTAAAATAAAATTGGTGTACATGTACATGGGAAATTTCAGTATAATCAACCAATATGTTTAACTCAGAAGTGTGAGGTGAGGTATCTCATTACAATGCCTTTACTTTCGTCCCACTGGAATTTTTTACTCCTTTTATGTTTTTTTTTTTTTTAACAAAGAAAAACTTTTCTCATCTTGAGAGTATATATTTCAGTATTGCTTTATATAAACCCAGAGGTTGCTCCTATGATCACTAGGATAAGAGAAGATAATAAAAAAGACATGATATGAACTGGACCACAATGTTGTTGCTGTTATTCAGTCACTAAATTGTGTATGAATCTTTGAGACCCCGTGAACCATAGCAATCCAGTACTCCCTGTCCCCCACCATCTCCCCGAGTCTGCTCAAATTCATTTTCATTGAATCAGTGATGCCATCCACCCATCTCATCCTCTGTCGCCCTTTTCTCCTTCTGCCTTCAAGCTTCCCAGCATCAAGGTCTTTTCCAATGAGTCAGCTATTCACATCAGGTGGCCAAAGTACTGGAACTTTAGAACTTCCAGTTAATAATCAGCATTGATTCCCTTAAAGATGGACTGGTTTGATCTCCTTGCCTTCCAAGGGACTCTCAAGAGTTTTCTCCAGATTGATAATCCAAAAACATCGATTCTTTGGCACTCAGTTTTCTTTATGGTCCAACTCTCACATTCGTACATAACTACTGGAAAGACCATAGCTTTGACTATAATGGATCGTTTGCCAAATATTTTTGTTCTGTAAATAGGCTGTGAAAAACTATTCCTCAAAAGAAAATAGGAGGGTAGAAGACATTCTCATGGAAGTAGAAGAGTTTTAAAGATCAATTACAGTCATTTTTAATTTGAAACATCCATAAATAGAGCACAAGCCAGTTGGGAAACTCTAAGAAGATGCTGCCCAACCTAAGAGCAGTGTGCCTTTTAGCAGGCAAAATAGTGGCCTCTCAAAAGTGCCCATGGGGCTTTCCTGGTGGCTCAGCAGTAAAGAATCTGCCCAGAATCTGCCTGCCAATGCAGGAGACATGAGTTCAATCCCTGGGTTAAGAAGATCTCCTGGAGAAGGAAATGGCAACCCACTCCAGTATTCTTGCCTGAGAATTTCCATGGACAGAGGAGTCTGGTGGGCTGTAGTACATGGGGTTGCAAAGAGTCATACACAACTTAGTGAATAAACAACAACAGCAAACAACAAAAGTATCCCTGTTCTGATCCCCAGAATCTGTGAATATTTTACATTATATGGCCAATGGGACTTTGCAGAAGTTATTACATTTTTGAATCCTCAAACAGAGAAAGTATTTTGGGTTATTCAGGTGAAGTCAGTCTAATCACATTAACCCTTAACAGCAGAGAAGTTTCTCTCGCAGGAGGCAAAGGAGATATGGGAGAAGCAGAAATGGAAGAGATTCAAAATCATGAGAAGGCCTTGAACTGTTCTTGGTGGGTTAAGGCTGGAGGAGGCAACATGACAAGGAACCCAGGTGGCCTTAAGAAGCTGAGAGAGACCCACAGCTGACAGCCAGCAAAGAAATATGAACTTTGGCCCTGCAACCTCAAGGAACTGAATTTTCCCAACAGCCCTCATGAATTTGGAAGCAGGTCCATCTTCACTATTCCCAGGAAGGAATTCAACCCTATGAACACCTTGACTTGATTTCAACCTGTGAAGCTCAATTGTGTATTCTGCTTAGTAAAATTGTACCCGGATTTCTGACTTACAGATCTGTGAGACAGTATAATCACACTCTTTTAAGCTGCTAAGTTTGTAGTAATTTGTTACAACAGCAATAGGGAGTTAATACAGTCTCTACTGTAGCAGAAACCAGAATTCAGTCTAGAACAATTAAAGACAGGCTTGCTTGTCTCTGATGAGGTAAAAATTAATCACAGATTGATTAATGAACTAAATGTGAAAAACTAGCAAAAAGTACCCCAGGATGAGAACTGAATAAAAAGAAATTATGTACATATGCCAAAAGAGTAGACAAAATGTAAAAGCTATAAGTGAAAGACTGGAAAATTTGCTTATAGTAAGATGTAAAGGCTTTTGCACATCAAAATGGCCATCAAGAAAGTTAAAAGACAAGCTATAAACTGGGCTTATCTTTTACCTGTGAAACATTTAAAAACAATATTTCAAATTAAAAGAAAAAAATAAACCTACTTATATAAATATAGAACAAAGGCAATACAGAATGAAACAAATCCCATTGAACTATGCATATTAGAAAAATGTAAAACAACTTCGCACCCATGAGATAGGTAAATATTGTTGGAATTTGAACAGCACATACTCTATTCACTGCTGAGAGAAGTTGGAAATGGACTGAACCATTTAAAGTGCAATATGGCAGTGTATCTTAATTTTATACATCACACTTTGGGAAATTCCACGCTAGAAATATAGAAAAGATGTTAATTTCCTTAATGATTATAACAGATTAATATTGAAAACCATATGCTGATCTTACAAAGAAATGAGTATATGAATAATAATATATCTAAATGAAGAAATTCTATGCATCAATAAAAAATAATACATCCAATCATTATATAAGGACATTGAAACATCTCCCAGATATTTAAGTGCAAAATAGTTTGGGAATGACATAGATGGTATATGATTTCACTAATTTACAAAGACCAGAAAAAAGAAGCATACATTTGTACATGTCCATGTTTACATGTGTATGCATGTACACAAAGAAATAGTCTGGATGGTATTCATCAACGAATGATCCTCGTGTTTGAGAAAGAACTCAGACAAACACAGCAGGCACATGGCACTCAAGGAGAATCAAATAATTGATGTTGTCTGAGTTTTAAAAAAAAGACACTGAATTTGTATGCAACTTACAGATTTAAAAGTTTTTAAAATAGAAATAAAAAAGAAACTAAGAAAAATTATACTGAAGGGTAACCTAGTCTTATTGTGATTAGTTCCAGCACCAGTGAAGGAGGGCAGCTCCAGAAGAAAGAAGATCATTTTTATATCTGGCACTGGAAACAAAGGAGGGATTCTTGTGCTAGATGAGAAAGTGTTCTTCTTGTCAGGGGCTATTTTACACAAGCACTCCCCTGCCCCTTCTTTCCAAATGTGAGTAAAGGTGCTGCCAGACAGAATGAAAATATAAGTGCTTCTCTCCTAAATCTCTTGAGCAAGAATCTAAGCTTTAAGAGGTACTTCTAGAACCACCTCTAAGAAGTACCAATTCAATACCAACCTAACACCTAAGAAAGAAACTTAGAAATGGACAAAGCAGCCACTCTAAAGGGAGCCACATTCTTCAAGATCCGGAGCTGGTAAGAGTGGCTTCCTAAAAGGAAGGCAAGGAAGGCTCCTGGGCTTCCCTGGTGCACATGGTGAAAGAATAGCGACTTCCTAAAGATGCCACCTTCTACTCCCCAGGCAATACGTTACCTTATATATGGAAGATGTGTGATTAAATATCTTAAAACTTTAAAAAAAATTTATCCAGCTGGGCCCACTAAAATCACAACAGTCTTCATAAGAGTGAGGCAGGTATGTCAGAGAGATTTGGTTTTAGAAGATAGAGGATGGTGACAGGAGCTGGAGCATCAATGTCCCCACTGAAACCAAGATTTTTAGCCCTGTGAGACTCATTTTGGACTTCTGACATCCAGGACTGTAAGATTAGCTTTTGCTATTTTAAGCAACAAAATTTTTGGTTATTTGTTATAATATCAATAGAAAACTGATAAAACTGGGAAGTGACTTTGAATACCGAAGCAGTGAAAAAAAAAAAAAAGTCCTATTCAAATATATATGCGAAAGATGTATACTGTTCTTCCCAAAAAGAACAGTTATAAAACACTTTTGAAATGCTTTGGATAAAATTCCCTGACTTTATTCATTTCTCCTAATGCTCTATAGGTACTAAGGGACTTTAGAAAAATTCTTGCCAAACGTTTTCATATCACAGATAAGAAAAGGGAGACTTAAAGAGGTAAAGGGATGTGACTCATCTATTAGTGCAAGAGTTACAACTAAGATGTCCTAATACCTCCAAATAGTACAAAATATGGAGGAAAAAAATAAGATATGACCCCTTCCCATTTTCTGCAACTACATATAGCTGAAAATGTATTTAAATAAATAATATTGGGTACATGCTAAGATTAGCCTATCCTCTATATATAAGGATATATGAAAAAAGATGGAGACTATTCAATAGAGTCAAATTGTCAAAAAGGTATACGTAGAGCCAGATTTGAATTTAAAATTAAAAAAAGAGAGAGAGAGATTCATTTCCTAGTTTCCTCTAAATTTCTCTAGAGTAACTTTAAAAGGTATATTAATGAAAGATAAGAGTTCAAGACTTTTTTTAAATTCTACATGCTAATGGATAACTACAGTTCAATTCAGTTCAGTCACTCAGTGGTATCCGACTCTTTGCAACCCCAAGACTGCAGCACGCCAGGCATCCCTGTGCATCACCAACTCCCAGAGTTTACCCAAACTCATGTCCATTGAGTCAGTGATGCCATCCAACCATCTCATCCTCTGTCATCCACTTCTACTTTCGCCTTCAGTCTCTCTCAGCATCAGTGTCTTTTCAAATGAGTCAGTTCTTTGCATCAGGGGGCCAAATATTGGAGTTTCAGCTTCAGCATCAGTCCTTCCAATGAATATTCAGGATTGATTTCCTTTAGGATGGACTGGTTGGAACTCCTTGTAGTTCAAGGGACTCTCAAGAGTCTTCTCCAACACCACAGTTCAACAGCATCAATTCTTCAATGCTCAGCTTTCTTATTAGTCCAACTCTCACATCCACACATGATTACTGGAAAAACCATAGCCTTGACTAGACGAACCTTTGTTGGCAAAGTAATGTCTCTGCTTGTTAATATGCTGACTAGGTTGGTCACAACTTTTCTTGCAGGGAGTAAGCGTCTTTCAATTTCATGGCTGCAATCACCATCTTCAGTGATTTTGCAGCCCCCCCACCCACACACACATACCAAAATAAATTCTGTTACTATTTCTACTGTTTCTCCTGGTGGCTCAGATGGTAAAAGTGTCTACCTGCAATTCAGGAGACCCAGGTCCAATCCCTGGGTTGGGAAGATCGCCTGGAGAAGGAAATGGCACGCACTCCAGTATTCTTGCCTGGAGAATTCCATGGACAGAGGAACCTGATAGGCTACAGTCCATGGGGTTGCAAAGAGGTGGACATGACTGAGCGACTTTACCTTACTTCACTTCCAAAATAAAGTCTGCTACTGTTTCTACTGTTTCTCCATCTATTTGCCATGAAGTGATGGGACCGGATGCCATGATCTTAATTTTCTAAATGTTGAGCTTTAAGCCAACATTTTCACTTTCATCTTTCACTTTCATCAAGAGGCTCTTTAGCTCTTCTTCACTTTCTGCCATAAGGGTGGCATCATCTGCATATCTGAGGTTATTGATATTTCTCCCAGCAATCTTGATTCCAGCTTGTGCTTCCTCCAGCACAGGGTTTCTCATGATGTACTCTGCATAGAAGTTAAATAAGCAGGGTGACAGTATACAGCCTTGACGTACTCTTTTTCCTATTTGGAACCAGTCTGTTGTTCCATGTCCAGTTCTAACAGTTGATTCTTGACCTGCATACAGATTTCACAAGAGGCAGGTCAGGTGGTCCGGTATTCCCATCTCTTGAAGAATTTTCCAGCTTGTTGTATCCACACAGTCTTTGGCATAGTCAATAAAGCAGAAGTAGATGTTTTTCTGGAACTCTTGCTTTTTCGATGATCCACCGGATGTTAGCAATTTGATTTCTGATTCTTCTGCCTTTTCCAAAAACAGCTTAAATATCTGGAACTTCACGGTTCACACATTGTTGAAGCATGGCTTGGAGAATTTTGAGCATTACTTTGCTAGCCTGTGAAATGACTGCAATTGTGTGGTAGTTTGAGCATTTTTGGCATTGCCTTTCTTAGGGGTCAGAAAAAACTGACCTTTTCTAGTCCTGTGGCCACTGCTGAGTTTTCCAAATTTGCTGGCATATTCAGTGCAGCACTTTCACAGCATCATATTTTAGGATTTGAAATAGCTCAACTGGCATTCCATCACCTCTCTTAGCTTTGTTCATGGTGAAGCTTCCTAAGTTCTACTTGACTTTGCATTCCAGGATGTCTGGCTCTAGGTGAGTGATCATACCATCATGATTATCTGGGTCATGAAGATCTTTTTGTACAGTTCTTCTGTGTATTCTTGCCACCTCTTCTTAATATCTTCTGCTTCTGTTCGGTCCATACCATTTCTGTCCTTTATTGAGCTCATCTTTGCATGACATGTTCCCTTGGTATCTCTAATTTTCTTGAAGAGATCTCTAGTCTTTCCCATTCTATTGTTTTCCTGTATTTCCTTGCACTGATCACTGAGGAAGGCTTTCTTATCTCTCCTTGCTATTCTTTGGAACTCTGCATTCAAATGAATATATCTTTCCTTTTCTCCTTTGCTTTCCACTTGTCTTCTTTTCACAGCTCTTTGTAAAGCCTCCTCAGGCAACCATTTTGCTTTTTGCGTTCTTTTTCCTTGGGGATGTTCTTGCTCCCTGTCTCCTGTACAGTGTCACAAACCTCCTTCTATAGTTCTTCAGGCACTTTGTCTATCAGATCTAGTCCCTTAAATCTATTTCTCACTTCCACTGTATAATTGTTTGGGATTAGATTTAGGTCATACCTGAATGGTCTAGTGGTTTTCCCTACTTTATTCAATTTAAGTTTGAATTTGGCAATAAGGAGATCATCATCTGAGCTACAGTCAGCTCCTGGTCTTGTTAGTGCTGACTGTATAGAGCTTTTCCATCTTTGGGTGCAAATAATATAATCAATCTGATTTGGTGTTGACCATCTGGTGATGTCCATGTATAGAGTCTTTTCCTGTGTTGCTGGAAGAGGGTGCATGACCAGTGCATTCTCTTGGCAGAATTCTATTAGCCTTTGCCCTGCTTCATTCTGTTCTCCAAGGCCAAATTTTCCTGTTACTTACTCCAGGTGTTTCTTGACTTCCTACTTTTGCATTTTAGTCCCCTATAATGAAAAGGACATTTTTTTTTTTTTTGGTGTTAATTCCAGAAGGTCTTATAGGTCTTCATGTACTATTCAATTTCAGCTTCTTCAGCATTACTGGTTGGGGCATAGTCTTGGATTACCATGATATTTAATGGTTTGCCTTGGAAACGAACAGAGATCATTCTGTCGTTTTTAGATTGCATCCAAGTACTGCATTTTGGACTCTTTTGTTGACTCTGATGGCTACTGCATTTCTTCTAAGGGATTCTTACCCACCCTAGATATAATGGTCATCTGAGTTAAGTTCACCCATTCCGGTCCATTTTAGTTTGCTGATTCCTAACATGTCGAAGTTCACTCTTGCCATCTCCTGTTTGACCAGTTTCAATTTCCTTTGATTCATGGACCTAACATTCTAGATTCCTATGCAACATTGCTCTTTACAGCATTGGACCTTGCATCCATCACCAGTCACATCCACAAAAGGGCGTTGTTTTTGCTTTTTGTCCATATCTTCATACCCTCTGGAGTTATTTCTCCACTGATCTCCAGTAGCATATAGGGCAGCTACCAACTTGGGGAGTTCATGATTCCGTGTACTATCTTTTTGCCTTTTCATACTGTTCATGGGGTTCTCAAGGCAGCAGTACTGAAGTGGTTTGCCATTCCATAATGTATATATAACCAAAGACTAACAAAGATTCAGTGGTCATGCAGTTAGATTATTCTGGATTGCTTTTCACTCTGCAGGCATTGACCATACCCAGCTTCTGTTAAAAGTTATACAATTAAATGTAGTTTTGGAAACTGTATTTGTGTATATTACAAAATGTCTATTTTTGGAATGGTGCAGAAGAATAATGACTTGGAAGTTCTAAGAATCATGATAATCACCTAAGATCTTTTATATTAGCCTTTTTTTTGTATTGATAATACATGAAGGATAAGAGAACAAAAATCTTTATATGAATTAATTTAGTAAAATTCAAGATATCCTCAATTACAAAGCTTTTGAAATGACTAGCACTTAATGTTAACTTTCTTGGAAACACTCCAAGCCAATACAATATGATACTTTTATTTCCATGGTTAAATACTGACAATTGGACAACATGGAAAAAAATATGTATTATGCCAAATAGGGCTATAAAATAAAAATATTGAAAGTCTGTGATGATTTGGATCCTATTTAAGTACCCTGGAATATCTTCAAATTAATATTTCTTAATCTATAAATAGATAGCTCACAGCTGGTGTGTTTTCATCTAATTGAAACACATAAGAATGAATCAACACAACAACCTTATTTGTAATTAAATTTTAGACTTAGGTTAAATCCACTTGAATCATAAAAGCTCTTCTCAGCAAAATGCAAATATTCCCATATTATGAAATGCTTATTTTTTAGAAACTAGCAAAAAATAATGCACACAGAAAAATACTTAGACTGTAATGAAACAAAAACATTCATTCAAAGTGACATTTACTTTGAGATGAATTAGGTCTGCAATTTCTCATCTTAAAACATCATTTGTATCATGTAATATAATTCAAAATCCTTCTCCAGCCTCTAAGAGTAGGAATAAATTCACCTCCTCGTTACTGCTTAGACATTTTTAAAAATTATTTATATCTTTTCTAATGTAGCTTTACAGACTAACTTAAACATAATGTGGATATTTGCAATGAGTCAAAAATAAAAAAGAAAGAATATATCATTTAGTTAGAGCCAATACTTTGGGATCTTCCTAAATAGCTGAAATTAAAGTATAAAGGTTTTTGTAGTTGCATATGGGGCTTGATTCCCCTGCCAGGCACTGGGAGGGGTCATTGTGATGGTTTAGCCTCTGGTTTTAATATCAATTGTAAAGGGATCATCAGGGAATACAAACTATCCTGAGAAGATTTTCAATAAGATTGTTCAGCCATGACATTTTTTAGGGCTTCCAGCATTTTTCAGGCAAAATATCTGAGGGGAAAAAAATGCTTATCACACATATTTAAGTAGAAAAAATCTGAAATGCACAATTTTGTGTTCACTTTTTAACTCAAACTAAATAAGCAGCTGTAAATCAGTTCAATTTAGTTGCCCTTCCTTTATTTTAAAATAATGTTCTTTTTTAATTGGGAGATCGTGGATACATGTGGCTGATTCATGTCAATGTATGACAAAACCAATACAGTATTGTAAAGTAGAATAAAGTATTAAAAAAATAAAATAATGTTCTTTTATAAACTGGTAAATTATACTCAACTATACAGCATTTGTACACTTAGCTGATGCAGGTTTGTTTTCCCTGACCAGCTACATATTGAGTCCAAGTACTGCTATCTAGGCTTGGTTTGGTGGCTTCACAGGGGCAGTCACCCAGGTTCCTCCTACTTTATGACTCTTTCCCAGACTGCTGCCTATCACACTGACCTCCAACCGGGCTCCAAATTGCTCCACCATATCCTCACTCCCAGGCTTTCCTGGTGGCTTAGATGGTAAAAAAAAAAAAAAAAAAAAATCCTCCTGCACTGTGTGAGACCTGGGTTCGATCCCTGGGTTGGGAAGATTCCATGGAGGAGAGCATGGCAACACACTCCAGTATTCTTGCCTGGAGAATTCTTATGGACAGAGGAGCCTGGCAGGTTAGTTTATGGTGTTGCAAAGAGTCAAACACAACTTAGTGATTGAACAGAGCACGTCCTCATTCCTAAACATCAAGGAAAAACCCAGGAGTCACCAGCATCAACTCTCTTTATACCCCCGTAGGCATAGTTTAGATTGTTGCACATCAGTACATTCTCAACTGGGAATTAGAATCTTTATTCCAGTTGTCTTCCACCCAGCAAGTATTAAGCATAAGGTGGGAAAAATATCAAGTCTTGGTCATATCATCCTAGTCAAGTTTTTAATAAATCAAAATATCTCAAAATTATCTTAATGACCTTTTCTTTTCTTTCAAATAACACTTCAGCTTTGGTTCTGCTTCTAAAAATTGTTTTTCCAGGTGATGATTCAGGCTCTCATTCTTTTTTAATTAATTTATTTTAATTGAAGGCTAATTATTTACAATATTGTGGTGGTGTTTGAGTCTGTCCTCTGCTCTACTGTCTGCTAATCTATCAGTGGTTTCTTTTCCTGAATCAAGATAAATTTATTTTATATTTAAGTACCCAGAGTGTAATATAAATATATAGGATTTCATAATTATATAAAAATGATTAAATAAATGAGATAGACAAATCTTCCATGCAGAAGGATTCCAAACAATTTACATACTTCCTTTGCTCTCAATGAGGAGCAGCATAACTCCACACTCTTTTTGAATATGGGCTGTGATATTCTTTCAAAGAGTAGAGTATAAAAATGAGAGAAAAAAGAATAACTTTACAGTGCAGAAACCTGGCAAATGCTATTTCGGTCAGGTGGCTAACAATTGTAAGTCATATTGATAGCCTGTATCCTCAAGATGATGGGATGAGAAATGGCATTTTACCACTGTCTTTTTCCCAAATACCCCTAACGCCAGACTAATCGTGAGAAAAACATCAAGCAAATCCCAATTGATGGACATTCTATAAAATAACTCACCAGCACTCTTAATAACTTTCAATATCATCAAAAATAAGGAAAGTCTGCAAAACTTACATCTAAGAAAAGCCTGAGGAGACATTGCAACCAACTTGGTCTGTTCAGGCACCTATAACAAAATACCACAGATTGGGTGGGTTATGAGCAATAGAAACGTATTTCTCATAATTCTGGCAGCTAGCAGTCTGAGATCAGGGTGCCAGTGTGGCTGGGTGAGGGCTCTCTTCTAGGTCTCAGATTTCTTGTATCCTCACAGGTGGAAGCAGAGGTCTCTCTGGGATCTCTTTTATGAGGTCTCAGCTCTCAGGAACTAAGCGCCTCCCAAAGGCGATATGCCCTTCATGCTAGGTATTAGGATTTCAACAGATCAGTCTTCTGGGGGGCCATATAAAGATTCAGACCACAGCAACACCAAAATGTAATATGGTGTTCTAGGTGGGATCCTGGGACAGAAACAGGAGCTCTGCTTTTCTAATCATATTTATAGAAATTTTTAAATGTAACCACTTATGTGGTGATAATTTCTGGAGGTTAAACAAGGAATTCTTAAAAGACATTTGCCTCTGGAAAACAATTTAAAGTTTTATGATAGAAAAATAGCATCGTAGTCCCAATTTATTCCATTGTTTTAAGTTCTTACATGTACATGTTTTTCTTTTAAATTAAAAAAGCTGTTTTAAGACTAAAAGCTCACATAAGTATAGTTTCTTTACTCTCTCAGTCTTTAAAGCAGCTTCTGTGCAGCAGGCTTTTGTGCTACTGCATGCTTAGCTCTCAGACGAATCTGATACTTTGTAAGCCCACGGACTGTAGCCCACCAGGCTTCTCTGTTCATGGGATTCTCCAGGCAAGAATATTGGAGTGGGTTACCATTGCCTTCTCCAAGGGATCTTCCCGACCCAGGGACTGAACCCTCATCTCCTGTGGCTCAAGCACTGGCAGGCAGATTCTTTACCATGGAGCCACCTGGGAAGTCCCAGGCATTTTGAAGGGAAGTCACTTTGTGATGACTAATAGTGGCTACTGATGTTTGGTTTCCATATAGGCTTTTTAAATTTTAAGCTTAAATTTTTCTTCAAATCTTATTCTCATCCATTTCCTCCAAATTAAAATATAGATTTTCATAAAGATCCCAAGATTAGATTTTAAAGAATATTTAGATGTAATTTTTACTCTTATGTAAGTGGTTTTTCTTCCCATTCAAATACCTTAAATAATTCTTTTTAGCTTTTAAAAAGAAAAGGATTCTCTGGTTTCAGAAAAGCAAAGTATATTCATACAAGGACCAATTATCTCAGGACGTTTTAAGTGTGTGAAAGTGAGGGTATATTCTCAAAGTACTTAATCAACTATAAAATGGATTATTATCACTCCCTACAATGACTTAATATTACTAGCTTTAAAAACAAGTTTGCATTAGTATAACTGCCGTGAAGTAGTCTTGGTGAAATAATTTAAGTAGTAAGGTGTGATTTCAAATGCTATTACACACCACACAGTATAGGGAAAAGTTTTTAACAGGGATTCTTTACTGTCCACAATTTATTTTCTTCTCTAAATTTCCATTACCTGACCAAATACTATAAACTGTCTAACACGTAGTAAGAGCTTCAAACAGGGAATCTTTTGAAAGATGAAAGAATGAGGCACCGTCAGCATATTTCCTGAAATAGTAATAATCTTGATTTTGTGACATAGCAAGAATACTATTATAGAAACTAAGTTAATTCTAGAACAAAAAGTATGTAGCTGGGACATCTCCTGTACAGGAGTAGAACTTTATGGAACCTCTGATTTATTGTATGATTGTGAGAAGAAATGCCTTACTCTTCTCACTTGCAAAGTAAAAGTTCTAAGCAGTAACTCAATGGCGAGCACTCTGAATTTGAATCAGAGAACATGATAGTGAGCCTTTGTGCAGCCGTTTCTCAATTTTAGATGGGGAAACAGTGGAAAAAGTGTCAGACTTTATTTTGGGGGCTCCAAAATCACTGCAGATGGTGACTGCAGCCATGAAATTAAAAGACGCTTACTCCTTGGAAGAAAAGTTACGACCAACCTAGATAGTATATTCAAAAGCAGAGACATTACTATGCCAACTAATGTCCGTCTAGTCAAGGCTATGGTTTTTCTTGTGGTCATGTATGGATGTGAGAACTGGACTGTGAAGAAGGCTGAGCACTGAAGAATTAATGCTTTTGAACTGTAGTGTTGGAGAAGACTCTTGAGAGTCCCTTGGACTGCAAGGAGATCCAACCAGTCCATTCTAAAGGAGATCAGCCCTGGGATTTCTTTGGAAAGAATGATGCTAAAGCTGAAACTCCAGTACTTTGGCCACCTCATGCAAAGAGTTGACTCATTGGAAAAGACTCTAATGCTGGGACAGATTGGGAGCAGGAGGAGAAGGGGACGACAGAGGATGAGATGGCTGGATGGCATCACTGTCTCGATGGACGTGAGTCTGAGTGAACTCTGGGAGATGGTGATGAACAGGGAGGCCTGGCGTGCTGCAGTTCATAGGGTCACAAAGAGTCGGACACAACTGAGCAACTGAACGGAACTGAACTGACAGGAAGACTTAGATTTTGTGAGTTATCATTCCCTGAAATCTCTCATGTGTAGGCCTATGCAGGGATCCTTTGTCTCTACGTTCCGTCTATCCTTTGAAACTGGAGCTTTGCCATCTTTCCTGTGTACTTAGGTCTTTCTGAGATACAGACATATGATGTCCTTAAACATGTTATAATAGTAATAGTGATCCTCAAATTTCCCTGCCCTAGTCAGTTGCTGAAACAGATATTCAAGGCTTGAGCCATGCTAATCCAGTCTAGTACATGTGAAGCTCAAAATTAGCAGGAGCTAGAATCTAGAATTTCTTATCTTCCCCCAGCCTTGAGTGGATCTAATAAGGACTTGGACACACCTGTCCAGTGAATGGTATCTCTTATCTACTCCCCTTATTCTATTTGTATTTATTTAATGTAATCGCATTCTTTCCCATTTCCCTTACCACAGCCTAATATGGTTGGGACCGTGAAAATCATCTCAAACATTTTTAACCTGACCACCAAAGGAGTTAAATATTATAAATATATCTCTAAACACAGCTTAGGGTTTCACTTTAACCCAGATGTCTATGTCATTCTTAAATAAACCAACCTCTGTATAAGAATAAAACAATATCTCAGAATAATCTGCTGACAAAACACTATTAGCCAATGTCCTAAATAAGCGTAGGTACACCAAGCCTCCTTGGAACTATGATTTGGCTTTCTGGCCACCACCCTTGGGGACCATAACTAAATTTACAAATCCAAATTAAGCTACCCAGTACTACCATTATCCATTACTGAAGATCCAGGAAGCGTTATACTTATATCTATGTAAATTATGATACTCATATCTAAACATTGATACTCTCTATTATGTTTAACTGAATTCCTACTGGCTTCTAGAACTCTTTACATATTGGCCTTATACATTGAAAAGTCTATTTTTTCATGTACAAATCTTAGTCTTTATGACATGGCTAGATAAAATAGTGGGGGAAAATCTATTTCAAATACATTCAGTGTTCTAAATAAGTTTTTTCACTTTAGGTATTCTTCCTTTTAGCTAAAATTCCTACAATTTCTTTTATTTTACTACTAATAGTTTATCATATTGGAATCATTGGAAGTATAGTATATTTAATGACCAAAATCTTTGTCTCACTAATTCTGTTATTTTCAAAATTAATCTCCTCAGTTTTATTCCAACTATCTTCTCATAATGTAGATAATTCTTAATCAAAATAAAGAATATCTTCATAAGCTAATATCTTCATAATGTTAAAATATATTTAAATATATATAAAAATATAAATCTGGGGAGTGATGTCAGCATCATGGCAGCATAAGTCTCTCACTGTTTCCATTGTTTCCCCATATTTGCCATGAAGTGATAGGACTGGATGCCATGATCTTCTTTTTACAGTTGAGTTTTAAGCCAACTCTTTCATTCTCTTCTTTCACTTTCATCAAGAGACTCCAAATTTGTGGATTAGAAAGTTTAATATTGTTGAAATTGCTGTGCTATCCAAAACCATTTACAGGTTCAATACTATCCCCATAAAAATAGCAAGTGAGCCCAGAATTAAACCAGAGCACATATGGTTAATTAGTATTCAGCAAGGGAGCCAAGAATATCCAATGGCAAAAGGATAGACATATTTACAAATCGTGCTGGGAGGACAAGATAGATACATGTGGAGTAAAAAAAATAACTGGGCCCCTTTTTCACACCATTCACAGAAATTACCTTGAGCTGGATCAAAGCGTTAAACATAAGACCTGAGCACTAAATAAGCCATAGAGACCTAATGAACAGTAAAATGAATATAGACAACATTGTGCTATAATATGTAATTTATAAATGTTGCTATATCAGCCATTATATTATAATATATAAATGTATGTAAGCCACATTCTGTACAGGCTAAATTTATACAGTATTACACTTCAAATTTATTCAATAACAAAACTAAAATCTATACTGCTCCACAAAACAAATCTATATGACTCCATGAAAAAAAAATCATTAGATATTCAATGTCTATTTTAATACAAGTTAGGGATAAACTTCCTATAAGGAGAGTAAAATCCAAGCTTCCAAAGTTAGAATGACAGAACATTACTCTAAACCAAGAAAATTATAATTGGGTAGAATCTACATCTTACTTAGGTCTAGCTTATTGGTTTATATTTTTAAATTCCTTCATAACAACTTTTTTCTGTGATCTATCACAATCTTAGAACCTTTGAGCCTGATGTCTTAGCAAAGGTTTAAACCCTGTCAATCATTCAACAGTCAGATTGGCCCTACTTGAAAAGATTTAATAGAAAAGAAGTTATAAATCAAGAGAAATACTGAAGGAAGATGCCCTTTAGGAATTACCTTATAGAAAGATCAATTATCTTGGCCAAGAAAGGGGAATTGGGGATTTATTTTTTGTTAGTATGTATGTATTTTTAAATAACTAAAACCTTATTTATTTTTCTTTTTCCAGCATTTACTGAAATATACCAATATTTTACCAGACTATTCAAAATGGAGTAATATTTCTACAAATAGATCTCAGTGACAAGAATTACAAAACTTTTGAAATATTATTTTTAGAGCATATCTAAATACTGCCTTGTACTTGCAGCCTTCTGAAATTAGATAACACATAGATCAGTCCTCACCACTCATCCAACTGGTTGGAAAACTGAGAAGTTTGCACTTTATGCCTCTATTCCCCCAACCCCACCTCTTTTTTAAAAATATGTATTGGCAAACAGTTTTCTCACACTTAGAGCAAAGGGACTAGTCACAATCTAATAAAAAGGCAGAAGTTAATTATAGTGACTGGATTATTTTGGACTATATTCATGCTGCAATAAAATTCCCCAAATCCATATACTTTGTCACAGTAGTTTGAGATACAGTGCTGTATAGATATCTACATGAATTTGCTTATTTTTCAGCAGGGAAAGTAGCATAAAAATTCCTACAGTAATAAACCATGGTTCATCATATTCACTCATGGAGTATATGACTGCATGTTACAACATTTAAGCAAAAAAACTTATTGAGTGCCAGGTTCTGTGCTGGGCACTGGGTGTAAAATGAATGTAACATATTCTGTTTTGCATATTATTCCACCTGCAGCAACGTTTGCCACAGTTGATCATTTCTCATAATCTTATTGTCTTGTGTTTTTGACACTATGCACTCTGGTTTCCTCCTACCCCATTGGCCTACTTTTGATGAGTCATTGTTGCCAGTCCCTCTTCCTGAATGGGATTCCTGAATGATGGAATTTGCTAGGGCTATAAACTTAGTGCATCTTTTCTCTCTCTCCTGGATAATCCCATTTATTTCTTTGGCCTTAAATACTATCAATGTACTGATGATCCATTTATATCCCTTTAAGTTTCTGTTTTTGTTTTCTGAAAGAGAATCAGAATCAAAACATTGCTAGTCAAAATTACCCTTGAGAATTCTTTGGGAAGTCACCTCCTTAGAGAACAACATATCACCTTTTATTCTCCCAAAACTGACAGAGATTGCTGTTCTTTGATAGCCGAATAAAATATTTGGATAGCACTTAGGATCTGTTATTAAAAAGACAACATGAATCTTTACATAAGTAAGATCTCAAAGTCTGGCAAGATGCCTGCACTAAGAGAGGTACATAGGGACTAAGACTGCTCTCAAATCAGCAGAATTACATCTACAAGCCCATGCTCATTCTGGAGTATATTCCCAGTGAGATGAAGGAGGGACATTCTTCAAACAATTTAAACTGTGTTTTTGTGTTTTTGTGTGTGTGTGTGTTAATCTCCAGCCTAAACCTTCCTTGTAATTCCCAGAGCCTTCTATAGCTCTGCCTGAACATTTCACACCCATTTGAATTATAACACATCCAAATAAGAACTCTGATTTTTCCACTAGAACCCAACTTCTCCTGCAGCCTTCTCCATCTCAGTAAGTACA
The DNA here is from genome assembly GCA_917880005.1 of Nanger dama. NCBI lineage: Eukaryota > Metazoa > Chordata > Mammalia > Artiodactyla > Bovidae > Nanger > Nanger dama. The sequence continues at coordinate 11,026,298 of CAKJTW010000054.1, read as the reverse complement.
ACCTACTTTTATTTAGTAGCTTAGAGCCAGAAACTTAATCACAATGCTTTCTTCTTCTCTTTGTTGGATTTCTCACTTATTAAAACCATTTACAAGTGCCTTGATTTCTATCTTTAAAATATACCTGGAATTGATTCAGTTTCCCCTCCACACTCCTATTACCCAACTCAGGCACTTAGTTTCTCATTTCACTGGGACACCTGTTCTTTGTGCTTCTATCAGTACTTTAATTGCCACCACCATCCTCAACCTCAGATATGCAGATGACACCACCCTTATGGCAGAAAGTGAAGAGGAACTAAAAAGCCTCTTGATGAAAGTGAAAGTGGGGAGTGAAAAAGCTGGCTTAAAGCTCAACATTCAGGAAAACTAAGATCATGACATCTGGTCCCATCATTTCATGGCAAATAGTTGGGAAAAAATGGAAACAGTGACAGACTTTATTTTGGGGGCTCCAAAATCACTGCAGATGGTTACTGCAGCCATGAAATTAAAAGACACTTGCTCCTTAGAAAAAAGCTATGATCAACCTAGACAGCATATTAAAAAGCAGAGACATTATTTTGCCAACAAAGGTCTGTCTAGTCAAAGCTATGGTTTTTACAGTAGTCACGTATGGATGTGAGAGTTGGACTATAAAGAGAGCTGAGCCCCAAAGAATTGATGCTTTTGAACTGTAGTGTTGGAGAAAACTTTTGAGAGTCCCTTGGACTACAAGGAGATCCAACCAGTCAATCCTAAAGGAAATACAGTCCTGAATATTCACTGGAAGGACTGATGCTGAAGCTGAAACTCCAATACTTTGGCCACCTGATGCAAAGAACTGACTCACTTGAAAAGACCCTGATGCTGGGAAAGATTGAAGGCGGGTGAAGAAGGGGATGACAGAGGATAAGATGGTTGGATGGCATCACTGACTCGATGGACATGAGTTTGAGTAAGCTCCGGGAGTTGGTGATGGACAGGGAGGCCTGGAGTGCTGCAGTCCAGAGAGTCAGACATAACAGAGACTGAACTGAACTAAACTCACCATTCTCAATCCCTATCCCCACTTGACAAAGAAATACATGCATTTATTGTCCACATATCTCAGAGAAAGAGAGCTTTCTAATACATAAATTGGATTATGTCTCACAACCTCTTGCTTAAAATCCTTTAGTAATTCCCCTTTTATGTCAAATAACATCCAAACTCTACCTGGAGGAACTCTTACCATCCCAATCCCATTTCTTGTCACTCTCCCACTCCTGCTGTTTCCTGTTCTATTTATTTTCATTAATACTCCAAGTTCTTTACAATTTTGCAGCTGTTTCCTCTATCTGGGTAAATCTTTTCTCCAGAATTTCATGAATTCAATTGTTTCTCATCCATCAGAATTAGACTTCATAACTAAAAGAGCCTTCACTTATTCTCCTAAAGATCTCTCACAGAGCACACTTTTCTTTGTGACACAAATATCAATTTGATAAAAGTCTTATTAAAGCAAAATTGGCAATACATGATAGATATTTAAATTATAAATTCTGATATATATATATATATATACACATACCCATAAAGCATCAGCAAAGCTATGATAGTGAATATATCTATTGTCTCTAAAATCTTCACGTACCTTTGTAACCCCTTCTGCTACACCCCTCTCTACACATTCTCTCCTGAGTTCCTCCAACCTCTATCCCCAGATAGCTATTTTCTGTCACTATGTTTTGCATTTTCTAGAATTTTATGTAAATGGATTTAATTCAAGCACTTTAATCTGGAATTCCAAATATTGTGTAAAATGTGCTGCTGTGTCCAGGTAGAAAAGGTTAGAAAATATTTTTCTATAACCTTAAGCAAGTAAAAAGGGACAAATGCAAAAGTCACAATGTAATTATAATTATAGTGAAAAAATAGTATGTAATACAGATATTAATACTTGTGTTTAGCTTTAGGAGAGGTAAAGACCTCATCTTACTGGTGATACTAAGAAAGGTTTTATGAAAGAGATAACATTCTGAACTTTGCCTTGAACAGAGGACTGAATTTTTGATAGGTGGAACTGGAAAGACCTAGATAAGGAGCTGTTCCAAGCTGGTTAGGAACTTCATCAGCCAAAAGAATAAGACCCGTGGGATGAACAAGGGAAAATGTGACATTTATGTGGAGAGCACTGGATGATCTATTTTGAATAGAAGTTTCTGAGAAAGTCAGAAAGACATGTTAAGACTGGTGCTTGGAGGGCTTGTTAGGTGAAGGAAAGGAAATGGCTCTATTGCAGTGGCACAAACTGGGGACCAGTGACTAAGATTTGCTCTCAATTTTCCTAGGAAGTCAAAATGTTCCTAAATATATTCTCTTCAACTCTTGTTCTGGAAACTCAGAGAAAACGTTGACGGAAATTTTGGGATGATCAATCACAAAGCTCATTTCTTAGATCTTTTTATCTTTCCAGGGAAATGCAGCCCAGGGGCTATTATTATTCCCCATTGTGCTTCTTGGTGGTACTAGCTCCCTTTTAAAAAAACTAACAAATGAGGGAACAATCATTTTAGAAATAAAAGAATTCTAGCTTGTATACTTAAATACTTAAAACTCATATGTGTGTGTGTGTATATATGTATATATATATATTTAAATGTTTAAAACATAGACATATGTAATTCAAAACATATGTATACATAAAACATGTATATGTTTTAAATATTAAATATATATGTAACTTTTGAGGAAAAAAGATCAATGATTTAACAATAGAGTAAGTTAAAATATCTATACTTTAAAAACAAAACTAAAGGGAAAGGGAAGATATTTATAAAATACAAATGAATGAAATGCATTTTCCCTTTTTCAGGATAAACCATAAGTTCTCTCCAAAAAATTTTAAATGAAAAATAACAACTAATTACTGAGTGAGACTCCACTTGCTATCTCCTTCAGTGAGCAAAGTGCTTATTCCTGTGAGCCCTGGAAAACATCTGTTAGGACATTTGAAGGAAAGACGGGGTGACTTTTACTAATTTTGCTATCTTAAACTAAAATATGAAAGACACATTAGTTTCCCAAAATCCACAAAATAAGTGCCTCTTCCTAGACTATCATTTTGATAAAAATTGGGAAGATATATTTTAACATTAAAAAAATTATTCTGGCATATGACACAAAATTCTCATAAATTGGAAAATATAAAAGCTATGACCTTAAAAATGGCTTGGCTGATTCCTAATTGACCCTAGGGATTTGTATTATCCTTTGCTTTGGGGATATTTAGTTGTAAAATTTTAAGAACCACTACACCAAAGTATTTTTCTTTACTGACATACTCAGAGACTGTTCCCATTCAAAAAGGTCCATCTTCTCCCTTGAACAAGTGTGATGGCTTGATATAGCATATTGCTAAAAATATAAAAGTGAAATATTGCATACTTCTTAAGTACAATGTTTGCAAAAGGATCATAAGACAGTCTTAACGTCCTGGAAACTAAATGGGATGACAAATTTATTTCCACTTCTCTCCCTTTGCAATCTGAATGACGGGAGAAAATCCCATCTTTAAAAACTAAATCTACAACCTCAAATATTTTTTATAAAATGTAGAGCTCTAGAAATACCTTCCCCTGTTATTATGTGGCACATCACTCTTTACTCTACTAACTGATAAAGGGATAGTTTACTGTTGTCCCAAAAGAGTCAATGAATTTCTGGGCAAACTAGCTTACTTCTCCTTTCCTGGTCAAATTAATCTTTGGGTAATTCTATCTTGACTGTCCTAAATCTGAGCCACCATGCTTCCAGTCAGATTTGATGTTCCTCCTGGGTGATGGGATCTTTCTGGGGCCATGTTGTTCATTGTAGAGCAGATGCTACATTTCACCCTGGAGTATAATATAGTGGAAGATGCAGTGATTTCTACATATCTACTTAACAATCTTTGTTCCATCATTTGAAATAAAAGCTACTACTCAAACAAAGGATGTTTATGGCAATAAAATTAAATGGTACATCAAAAAAAAAAAAGAGTCAATGATAGCAATGTGAAGTTTCATTAGTTCTTTTTGAAACTATCACCTTTAGTCATTTATTCAATTATTGAAGAGAATTATTGAACACTCACTATGTGCAACACATCAGCATTAAATTAAAAATAAAATCGTGCATAGCTTCCAAAAGCAATATATTCAACTTAATTATAAAGCAAAATAATATATTAAGTAAGTAACTTCCTATTCTATAAGGGAATGTAAACTCTTAAGTGAAGAGAAAAAAGGACAATTCACTGTCACACAGAGCAGTATTTCCTGACATCATTTGACAGATGTGTGAATTTCCTGATATTTTCCCCTGTGAGGGCTTCCCAGGTGGTGCTAGTGGTAAAGAATCTGCCTGCCAATGCAGGAGAGGTAAGAGATGCAAGTTTTATCCCTGGGTCAAGAAGATCCCCTGGAGAAGGGCATGGCAACCCACTCTAGTATTCTTGCCTGGAGAATCCCAAGGACAGAGAAGGCTGGTGGGCTACAGTCCATGGGGTCACAAAGAGTCGGACACAACTGAAGCGACTTAGCACACACTCATGTAGGATAAAGAGTGAGCGAAGTCATTTAGTCATGTCCAAATCTTTGCGACCCCATGGACTGTAGCTACCAGGCTCCTCTGTCCATGGGATTTTCCAGGCAAGAATACTGGAGTGGGTTGCCATGTCCTTCTCCAGGAGATCTTCCCGACCCAGGGATTGAACCTGGGTCTTCCACATGGTAGGCCGACGCTTTACCATCTGAGCCACCAGGGAAGTCCATGCAGGAATGCAGGATAAAGAAGGGGCTTTAAATAAATATTTAAAATTTGCATGCCAAAAACATTTACAATATGGAACAAATTATTTTTAGGGGTTGAATTGTATGCCCCTCAAATTAATATTCTAAAGTCCTAACCTCTAGTACCTCAGAAATAGGGTCTTCGAGTTAAGATGAGGCCACAATGGGATGGAGTGGGGCCCCAAAATATTTACTTTTTGTTTTTTATAAAAATTGGATATTTGGACACACACAAGCATACAAGAAACATGGCTTGTAAATATGAAGGCAGAGGTTAGGGTGATGCACCTACAAAATAAGGAATACAGAAAACTGGCAGCACACCATAGGGGGCTGGGACAGAGGCACAGAACAGATTCTCATTTACAGGCCTCAGAAGAAAGCATCTCTGAGCAAACCTTGATCTCAGACTTCTAGCCTCCAGAACTGTGAGAACATACGTTTCTGTGACGCTGCCCAACTTGTGTTACTTTGTTAAGGCAGCCCTAGGAAACTTGTACAGTTCCTAAAACATTTACAAGAATACAAAGCTTGATGCATTGTATTTCATCAGTGATGTAATGGAACATTATTTTAATTATACAACAAAAAATTATTCACTGATACATGTGAACATAGGATATTTTTATATTTTACCATGCTTGGTATTCCATATTAAAATATATATGAAATATATATTAAAATTTAGGTTGCAAAAGACTACATTTTTGATGATGCTCAAAATCCTTCAATTTTATGCTCAAGGAAGAAATGGGTCATGAATGCCCTTATCTTATCATCACTAACTGCCATTATATGCTCTGTCTGTAATAAACTCAGTCTCTCAATCTGTTGCATTTTAAAGAGAAAAGAAGTTAAAATATATTTTATATATTTATTTTTAAAGTATAGACATTAAATGTCATTCTCTGAAAATGACAAAACATCATTGAGAGAAATTAGAATGATATATCATATTCATGGTTTGGAAGGCTCAATATTATATTATAAATATATCCATCCTCACCAAGTTGATGAATAGATTCAATGAGACCCAATAAGACTGTGAAAACTGAAAGGCCAATTCAAAAATTTATATGGAAATGCCAAGGGCATAAAATAGCAAAGGCAATGAAGCACTATACAATGTAGTCATATTATCAGACATTAATACTTATTATAAAAATATAGTAGTTAAGATTTTGTGCTATTGACACAAGAATAGATACACTCAGAGATACACTCAGATACACTGAGGTATAAATTATCTCAGATCAATATAGGATCCTTCTGATATCTTGATATAGGTCTTCTATTTTTTTTTTAATACTTTATTCTACGTTACAATACTGTATTTGTTCTGCCATACATTGACATGAATCAGCCACAGGTGTCCATGATCTCCCAATGCCAAAGCCCCCTCCCACCTCCCACCCCACATTATCTCCCTGAATCATCCTGTGCACCAGCCCCATGCATCCTGTATTCTGTATTGAACATAGACTGGTGCTTCATTCTTACAAGATAGTATACATGTTTCAATGCCATTCTCCCAAATCATCCCACCCTCTCCCTCTCCCTCAGAGTCCAAAAGTCCGTTCTATAGCCCTGAGTCTCTTTTGTTGTCTCACATAGATGATCATCATTACTCTCTTTCTAAATTCCATATATATGTGTCAGTATATTGTATTGGTGTTTTTCTTTCTGGCTTACTTCACTCTGTATAATTGGCTCCAGTTTCATCCATCTCATTAGAACTGAGTCAAATTTATTCTTTTTAAGGGCTGAGTAGTACTCCATTGTGTATATGTACCACAGCTTTCTTATCCATTCATCTGCTGATGGACATCTAGGTTGCTTCCATGTCCTGGCTATTATAAACAGTGCTGCAATGAACATTGGGGTACATGTGTCTCTTTCAATTCTGGTTTCATCGGTGTGTATGCCCAGCAGTGGGATTGCTGGATCATAAGGCAGTTCTATTTGCAATTTTTTTTTGGAAGGTTTTTTTTTTTGGATTATAGTATTAAATATTAATTGGATTCTATTATCTTTTTCAGAGACTCAGGTTATTATATAGTTTTGGCCTGTCTTCCATTTCCATTTTTTCCCTCTTATTTTCTTTAACTCATTTCCATTTCCTCAATATTTTTGTAGTTCACTTCAAGGCTCCTTACTAAATTGTTATTTTAATCCATATCCCCTTTGAGCATTGTGTAATTGAGTCTTCATTTCTGAAAAGGGTTTTATCTTTTTATTTCTGAATTCAATCAACTCATTTTTTTCTTCTGTCCACCTCTGTTTTTATGTTTATTTCTGATGAAATATTTCTCCATACATTTGTTTGTTTTACTTATCCTCAATTGTTGGTTTGACGATACATGAGCCAGTTTGGAATGGTTGGTATAGGTTTTTTTTCATACTTAATTTTATAGGAAATGAAGATTTTTATTTTCTGGGTTTTGCCTGATAGAAGCTTATTATAGATAAATGTTGCTTGTGCCTATGCATTTCATAAATAGGATTAAAATTTAGACATGAAAGAAAGAATTCTAATTCAGGACCCCTTCTTTGAATGCAATTAGATGCAGTTTATAGATAGCTTTGGAGGAGTTACTAGGAAATAGCTTGGTTCCTTTTCTTTTTCAAGATCTTAAATTTTTTTCTTTTATGTCCTTTTCCCATTATCATTCAGTCTCCAAAGGCTACTTGTCTTCCTTTTTACCATTTTCTCTCCATAAAATGTTGCTTTACTTACACTGCTCCTCCAAGTCCTCTGTTTCCTCTATGTCCTTTCTAATAGTCAGTACTTTGATCTACAAATTGTTTATTACCACTTTCATACTTGTGGTGGATTTCTCCTTGAAGGAAGTAATTTTAACTTAATCCTCTCTTGTGTTTCCTGTTCTAGGGCTTCACCATGAATTCAAGAAAGGTTTGACTAGAAATTATTTATTTTCATAATTAGGGATAATATTCTTTGTCTTCTACTCACAATGGAGGTATGGGAATGTACAAATTTATTTTTTCTTATTGATTTCTAGGATTTAGAGGAAGATTAGTGAAAGATTCAGATTTAGGAAGCCACTATTCACTTTTGCCTTGACTATCCATGTTGATTTTTTTACAACTGAGCAATATTCCTAACTGGCAAATGCATCACTTATGAGTTATGTTTGGTTGTAGAAACTAATAATAGCAGTTTTAAGATGATTTTGTTTTTTACCCTTAGAGAAGTCTGAAGACAAGCAGTCAACTCTGACTATTGTACAATGTCAGTTACCTCCCTCCTCAGCATCCTTCACTTTTTCTGTGTATCTATCATTAGCATATGGCTTCTTTACTCAGTGACAGTGTGAAAGTGTTAGCCATTCAGTCATGTCCAACTCTCTGTGACCCCATGGACTACAGCCCTCCAGGCTCCTCTGTCCAAGGAATTCTCTGGGCAAGAATACTGGAATGGGTTGTCATTTCCTTCTCCAGGGGATCTTCTTGGCCCAGGGATAGAACCCAGGTCTTCTGCATTGCAGGCAGATTCCCTTACCATCTAAGCCACAAGGTTATCCCAGTGTTACAAGATGCTGAAGGCTCTTCTCTCATTTGTGTGTTCCAAAGGAGGAGGAGAAAGAAAGGGAAGATGAGGGCATCCTCCTAGATGACTCAGCTTCCTTCAAATGAGTGCTCTCAAAAGTCTTCCCAGTTACTCCTGTTTATATCTCACTATTCACCCCTACCCATAGGAGAGATGAGAAAATGTAATGTTTAGCTAGTCACCCTTCTAACCCCAATAAAGCCACTGTTCCCTTAATAAGAAAAAGGGAAACGGGAACATGATAGGTGCTTAAAGGTGCTGCTACAGGAAATAAAACTCTTTATTTGAATAAAATGAGTGGCTGGGTTTTTCTCCATGCCTAATATATTTCTATTTCTAGGCATCCATTACCAAATAATTATGTATTTGAAGTGAATAATAGGATATATTTAGTTCTGTTAACTTATTTTAAATCCATATATGTATTAACTATATTTTATAATAATATGTGTTAGGTCAACTTTAAAATCTAAAGGTATTAATTCAGCCAAAGACGGAAAGTTAAAAAAAAAAAAAAAATAAACTTAGAGATTTGAACAACTGATTTAGCCAGAGAAATCAAATCACTGTAAATTTTTCTGTTATGCATTCATTTGAATACTCTTTGATATTAAATAACTGTATTTTAAATCTAATTTCTCCAATAATAGTTTTGATATATATCTTTCTACTTGAATCATTCAATATTTTACCACTGACTAAAAATTTCTGGTTAACAGTATAACTGTCATTCAGATGCTGGTTTCAGAGTTAGAAATTTATTTACTTGATTAAAACTGAACTTGTACTACTCTGAAGAGCTTAAGGCAATGAATGGCTAATTCATACCTTAAAATATTTAGTATTACAAAGGCAAAAAGAAGTAAGGCAATAAATAGAACATAGAAATGGGAGTTGAGGGCAGATAGTGACAACCTCAGATCCTGGTTATACTCTAGGCAGTGTTCTTTCTCTGAGTAATGTGTTAGGGAAAGACAAAGCTTTCCTCATTTTCCCCTTAATGGCTGTATTAGCAATTTACCAGGGGTAAAATTACCTCTTCCTAGAGTTTATTTTTCAGGTTCCCAAATTATTTCATATATCTTTCAAGATTTCTTTCATCCCAACTCACAAAAATACCTATCTGTGCATTTATACAAAAGGAGCATATAATTTTAGATGGCACTCACATTTCCTGAAGCTTATTCCAAATTCCCAAAGTTGAGAACCAGTGACTTAAAGCTGAGTTTGTCAACCAGATAGAAGGGGTGGGAGAATATTATTCAAGCAGATAAGTAATAGTTTCAAGTCTCCATAGCTTCAAGTTGCAGTATTTGGACACTGCTGATAACTCTATATTGTTTTCAAAATAACAGGCCTTGTAGGAAAGTTGTGAAGATAAAGGAATGGATAAAAGACTGCTGATAGATGAAACCATGCTGTATTTTGAACTTTATATACTTATTTTAGCAATGACTAGAACTATTGATGAATATCCAAAGTGCTCTACTAAAATACACTTTTTATTGTCCTACCATCAGTTATTTTCTGTGATTGGAAGTTCTTCTGTCTGGGATCTCTTTTTCTAACTAATGATTTTCCAAGAGTTAACCCTTTCAATACACTTCCTGGACTTTCACTCAATCTGTGTTTCTTATTGGATATCCATCACAGAGACAGACACTAGAGGCAAGTGCTAAACAACACAAGTCCAATCCTAAACCTCCTGTAGGCTACTGCTGCCTAAGGAGAGGAAGTCATAAAGTGACTAATTTAATAATTTCTAATTTAGAGTCATAATGAATGCTACAAAGAGAAAGGACAAGTTTGCATTAGTTCACTTTATAGACTAGGTCCCTTAAACAACAGAGAAATATTTTTTCTTACATTTCTGGAAGTTAGAAGTCCCAGATCAAGGTTCAACAGGGTAGTTTCTGGTAAGAGCTCTCATTCTGGCTTTCAGATGGCCATCTTCTCACCATGGTCTCAGCTGGTCTTTTCCCAGTAAATTCTCAAAGAAAGAGACAGGGGTAGTCCAGGAGGGAGTGAAAGAGGACAGGAGAGCTCTCTCTTTGGTGTTTCTTCTTATAGGGACTAATCCCTTGGGATCAGGGTCTACTTTCACGACCTTGGTAAATCTTAAATTATGGTCCCATCTCCAAGTATAGCCATACTGTGGCACAGGGCTTCAACATAGGAATTTGGAGGAGACATAAACATTCAATCCATAACAAGATCTAATCAGAGCATTTAACAAGACCCTTGATTTAATCTGGACCATTAAGGTTGTGACAAGAAGAATTGAGCTCTGAAAATAAATGTATTAAAAAATAGGAGGGAGAGATCATAAAGCCTAAGATATTAGTACGTAAGAAAGGCCCTGGGTGAGAAGCAGCACGTTATGTGGGGGGAACTGAAACAAAGACAGTGTTGTACGGATGAGTGTGATGAGGCATGGTAGGAGACAAAGCTGGAAAAGAGGCATGGGCCAGAACTTATATGGCCTGTAGGTCAAGTCTGGCTTCCCTGGTGGCTCAGATGGTCAAGGAATCACCTGCAATATGGGAGACCTGGGTCTGATCCCTGGGTTGGGAAGATCCCCTGAAGGAAGGCATGGAAACCCACTTCAGTATTCTTTCCTGGAAAATCATCATGCATGGAGGAGCCTGGCGGACTACAGTCCATGGGGCCACACAGAGTTGGACACGACTTAGCGACTAAACACAGCATAGGTCAAGTTTGTAAGTGGGCAGACATTAAACAAATTTTTAAACATAGGGATGACATGATGAGATAAGCTTTTTACAAGTGAAATTGTACTGACTGCAGAACAAAGAACTGGTTAAAGAGGATCAAGAATGTTAGTTATAAGGGTATGGCATTATAACCAGGTGAGACACTACGGCGGTTCAGGATAAAGAAGTGACTCTAGAAATGGAGAGAGGTGGGTTGAATTGGATATATTTTTGGATATTACAGAATTGAAATAACCTGGTGATGATGAGCTAAGGAATGAGATGGAAAGGAAGGAGCCAAAGATGATTCAGGTTTCTGGTGGAATTTGGACCCACTCATGACCACGGAAAAAAATCTTCTGGGAGGGAGATGGAGAGAGAATCTGTATTCTATTTAAGATCTGTGAAATCTTAGGTAGCTATGATACATCCAGCTGGATAAATGTACAACAGATCATTTTAAAAAGCTCTGGGATAGAGATTTTAAATTTGAGAATTATCAGCCATAAATGATAAATGAAGCCATTAGTTCTAGCTGAGATCCAAGAGTATAGAAAGGAAGAGCAAAAGCCTAAGACAGAACCTTGAAAAAGCCAAGATTTAAAGTTCAATGAAAGCTGCCAAGGACACTTAGAAATTGTCAGAGAGAGAGAGATGAGAAGAGCCAAGGGACATGTGTTTCAAGAAAGAAGTGTTGGGGACAACTGCTAAGAGTCGAATAAGATTAGATCCAAAATTTGATAAATGTATTTAGCTGAACAGAGTGAACATGAGCCATTTCAGTGAAAGACAAGTGGTCATTTCAGTGAAAGACAAGTGGTCAGAGCCAAATTGGAGTGAGTAGAATTCTTCATGATTCTAGGTGGGACACAGCAGATCATGGACAGAACAGCAATACCAAGGACCTCCTGCCACTTAATTGGACACCTACCTGGAAACATATGGCTGTAAGATAAATAAATAAATAAGAAGAAAGCATGAATCTGAAGCTTAGAACACCAAATTTAATTAGAAATAAAAAACACTCATTTCCATTTTTTCCTGGTGTTATTCAGATTTATGGGCTTCCCTGATAGCTCAATTGGTGAAGAATCTGCCTGCAATGCAGGAGATCCCAGTTTGATTCCTGGGTTGAGAAGATCCCCTGGAGAAGGGATAGGCTACCCACTCCAGTATTCTTGGGCTTCCCTCATGGTTCAGCTGGTAAAGAATCTGCCTGCAATGTGGAGACCTGGGTTCAATCCCTGGGTTGGGAAGGTCCCCTGGAGAAGGGAAAGGCTACCACCCCAGTATTCTCACCTGGAATCGGACATGACTGAGTGACTTGAAAAAAAAATAGGCTTTATGGGAAATTTCAAGGTTTATACATTGTTTGTTTTCCTATGTAAGAAAAATCATCTGAAATTAAAATGCTGTGTATTCTTCAAGGCACAAGAGCACAACTCCAAGTAACTTTTATTCTCTCAAGAATTAAACTCAATTTGGACAGAGAAAAAGAAAAGTTATATTGATAATAAGTAGGTAAAACACTTAAATATTTTTTAAAACCACTGAATATTGTAGTACTAAAAGGAAACCTATATGCAGGTCAGGAAGCAACAGTTAGAACTGGACATGGAACAACAGGCTGGTTCCAAATAGGAAAAGGAGTAAGTCAAGGCTGAATATTGTCATGCGGCTTATTTAACTTCTATGCAGAGTACATCATGAGGAAAGCTGGGCTGCAAGAAGCACAAGCTGGAATCAAGATTGCAGGGAGAAATATCAATAACCTCAGATATGCAGATGACACCACCCTTGTGGCAGAAAGTGAAAAGGAACTAAAAGCCACTTGAAGAAAGTGAAAGAGGAGAGTGAAAATGTTGGCTTAAAGTTCAACATTCAGAAAACGAAGATTATGGCATCTGGTCCCATCACATCATGGGAAATATGTGGGAAACAGTGGAAACAGTGTCAGACCTCATTTTGGGGGGCTCCAAAATCACTGCAGATGGTGATTGCAGCCATGAAATTAAAAGACGCTTACTCCTTGGAAGAAAAGTTATGACCAACCTAGACAGTATATCCAAAAGCTGAGACATTACTTTGCCGACTAAGGTCCATCTAGTCAAGGCTATGGTTTTTCCTGTGGTCATGTATGGATGTGAGAGTTGGACTGTGAAGAAGGCTGAGTGCAGAAGAACTGATGCTTTTGAACCGTGGTGTTGGAGAAGACTCTTGAGAGTCCCTTGGGCTGCAAGGAGATCCAACCAGCCCATTCTGAAGGAGATCAGCCCTGGGATTTCTTTGGAAGGAATGATGCTAAAGCAGAAACTCCAGTACTTTGGCCACCTCATGCGAAGAGTTAACTCACTGGAAAAGACTCTGATGATGGGAAGGATTGGGGGCAGGAGGAGAAGGGGACTACAGAGGTTGAGATGGCTGGATGGCATCACCGCCTCCATGGACGTGAGTCTGAGTGAACTCCGGGAGATGGTGATGGACAGGGAGGCCTGGCGTGCTGCAATTCATGGGGTCGCGAAGAGTCGGACATGACTGAGCAACTGAACTGAACTGACTCCTTGGAAGAAAAGTTATGACCAACCTAGATCACATACTGAAAAGCAGAGACATTATTTTGCCAACTAAGGTCTGTCTAGTCAAGGCTATGGTTTTTCCAGTGGTTATATAAGGATGTGAGAGTTGGACTGTGAAGAAAGGTGAGGGCCGAAGAATTGATGCTTTTAAACTGTGGTGTTGGAGAAGACTCTTGAGAGTCCCTTGGGCTGCAAGGAGATCCAACCAGTCCATTCTGAAGGAGATCAGACCTGGGATTTCTTTGGAGGGAATGATGCTAAAGCTGAAACTCCAATACTTTGGCCACCTCATGCGAAGAGTTGACTCACTGGAAAAGACTCTGATGATGAGAGGGATTGGGGACAGAAAGAGAATGGGACAACAGAGGATGAGATGGCTGGATGGCATCACAGACTCGATGGACGTGAATCTGAGTGAACTCCAGGAGTTGGTGATGGACAGGGAGGCCTGGGGTGCTGCAATTGATGGGGTCACAAAGAGTCAAACACGACCGAGTGACTGAACTGAAATGAACTGAAAAGGAGCAACAAGAAATAAATATAAATTGGTTTGTAATAAATATATATTATTTTAAGGATCCTCACAAAATATTTTTAGAATAAGATTTTGGTGGTAATAGAAAATGTAATTATCTGGGTCTTCTTAGCCTATAGGTGCTGAGACCTATAATAGACAGATGAGAGAGATTTCCTGGGAAATAACTGTATGAGAGATTTTTATGAAAGCATCCAGGAAATTATATGTCCACCACTAGAAGAGGAGGTAATATAGAGAAAATTCATCACAAAGGATTTTAGTAAGGTGGCACGTTCTAATAGAATCCTGGAAGACTAGTTTAAGAACAGTCCACCATGATATATGAGAGCAGTTCTGAACACCAAGGGTGATCCACAACACTTCATTATTTAATGTTCTCCAAACTGATATTAGCCTGTGAAACAATATTTTGGGGTTGGACACAAGCAGTTATTCAATTTTCACAAAGAGTAAGACAAAAGGAAATAAATAGGCATACACACAAAAAAACATATGGTCAGAATTCTCTGTTAAATGAATCATTGTACACATCCCAGTGTACAATGTCTGTGGGTATCAAGTCCTAGTCATAAGAAAGAGACATCAATAATAAGAATCATGGTGGGATCCATTTCTTTAAAGAAAAAGGAAACAGAGTCTATGAGAAGAGTGAAATACAGTCTTACGAATAGACAAGAAGTTATTGAATACTTGTGTGATTTTGACTCACGCTGAGTTTCACTATATTGAAGCATGAGAGAAAATGGGATGAAAAAAAAATTGTTTTGTAGAAGCAGGCAGAGAAATAGTTATGCTCTAGTGGAAAATTTTCTGAATAATGTCTCATGTGCCCAGACTCTGCACAATACTAAATGTTTACAGGTTTGGTGCCAATGGACAACTTTCACAATGTCTATTAACAACTCTTATTCCAGATCTAAACATCTCCCTGCTATGGATAACTAGTAAGCAAATACAAGCTGTCAAATAGCACCTTTAAGCCAGATTCCACTCACGGAGCAGCATGTGTCTATGTGCAGATGGATCCATGAGCAAGCACCCCATTTTCCAATAGTCTGACTTCAATTTAAAAGGAGGATTTTGAAAATAGCATCTGGTATAAATAAAATACAACTTTTCTCAAGCTACTTTGTCTTTCTTCTCTCTCTTAAATGTCATGAAGTAAACTCAAGTACCAATTAGCCACTGATGGAAAAGGAAACCTGAAATATGTATGCTAATTATATGTGTCCCTTGGGCAACCAGAGGACAGTGAAGGCGCACAGGTTCAGTAGGGAAGACAATGACAAATAAAGACTGTGAAATTCATTCCATAGACATTTAAACACACAACTTTTAGAAAATTATGCATGAAACACAAAACAGAGATGTAAACAAAATACAGAATAGTGTCATCCACAATGCTGACATAGAATGGCAGCAGGGAGAAAAAAATTAAATATTTTCTTCAAAGATGTTTTGAAGTTGGTCATTATATATCATTTGACTATATTACATTTTTGCAAGAAAAAAACAAATAAAAGCTTCGGCATATTTCAGCTGTGGGACCTGGTGTGACTCCTAACACTGTATGTAGTTAAGAGTACATACAGTGTAGTTAATTCTACATTAGCTATTAATAGGAAACATGTCTTACCAGATTTTAAAAATGCCTTAGAAATTTATCCACAAATGATATAAGTTCATCACTATGTTGACTAAAGCAGTATCTGCCAAACCTGAGGATGCCTTTGGTCATAACTGTTCTTAGATTATTACTTGGTTTTTTTTTTTTTTTAATTGGAGGAGGAATATCAAGATAACACTCCCAGCCAATAGGTGTCACTAGCCACTGTGCACTGCCCAATAGGATCCAGCCTGTTTGGTCCCGCCCTTTCATGTGGAGAAAGGCCCTTAGCAAGAAACATCTGGAGCCTCAAAACTGGCCTTGCTTACACACATATGTTGGGTAAATAACAGAGAAATCACCCACAGCTCCCCAGCAGGATATTTGTGAGCTAGACTAGAAAACACCAATGAAAGGAAGACTGGGAGATTTTTTTATTCCTCATGCTAGTCAGAAATGATACAGTTGATGAAACAGAACAAAACTCTCTCTACCTTTATTTACAATAAAAAAGACCAATTTCTCACTAATCTATTTATATTCATCTATATATCTAAATATATAAAAAGCAAAGAAACTGCATTATTTTAATCACAGATTACAGGGCATATCTCATTTCCCCTCAGAGTGGCCACACAGCCTATATTTAAGCAAAAAGCCAGGGGCCCTGCGGATGGCAGAGAAACTGGTTGGTGCTGCTTTTTCATGATTTGTTAGTATTCTCTTTTTCTATAAGAAGGAAAAGAAATCAAATATTTTGCCCTAAATTCTCAGGACTTATTTGGGGGATAATCCTGAACAACATCCCTGGCCTCAGAGGTGCTCTAAACTGTGACTGGCAACTTTCAAAGCACTTAGGAGCAGTAATAGACAAGACTAACACAAGGAATAAACTAATAAAAAAGAACACCTCAGAAAAGCTTTAGCATATCGTGTTGTACTTTAGATATGCCATGGGAAAAGGGATTTAAATAAGGAGGTAGTCACTAGCATCTGCTCCCATTCTTTCCTATCTTCCTTTCTGCTGAGATGAAAGCCATCGTTTCTCCTTACTACAGAGCGGATAATTCTATTCTCCTATCAATACTAAAAATGGCTCAAGTCTCTCACATTTAAAAATACCTCTTCAATTTGAACACTCAGCCCGGGTTTGATCCCTGGATTGGGAAGATCCCCTGGAGAAGTGAACAGCTACCCATTCCAGTATTCTGACCTGGAGAATTTCATGGACTGTATAGTCCATGGGGTTTCAAAGAGTCAGACAAAACTGAGTGGCTTTCCTCAATTCCTCTTTATTAAATTCCTTTTTAAAAAGTTCAACTCTGAGTTTCCACTTTCTTATAAATTGTTCACTTCTCAAGCCACAGATATGGAACTATTGGCTGAAAAGTGAATTTTATGTGATTAGTTAAAGCATAAAGAATAGGCATCTTATCTTTCTGATGCTTAAACAGCCAACCGTTGAGGTCTGCTCTATTGCTCTCCTCCCTGGGTGGGCTACTCAATGGCTGTTGTGACCACATGTTTGATGACTAGAAGATTTGGACCATCAGTATGTTTTTCTCTTGATCTTTATATACACATTTGAAGAGCAAACTGTTCTCTATTTATCTATATCTATATATATTCAATTTCCCATTTCATTGAGTCTCCTTCATTGGCAGGCACCACCTGGGAAGTCCTACATAAAACTGAATATATTAAAACCTAAAAATCATCTTGTCATTCTTCCTTACTATCCTATAGTCTATCAATCAGCAAACCAGATTCACTTCCTTTCTATTTCTCTCTGACTTGTAGATATTATTCTAGGTTATTATTTAAATATACCAAAGCCGCCTAGAACATTACAGCAATCTCCTTTAACAGTCTTAGATCCATTTTATTGGCTCCAATTTTCCACTATTAGATATAGTAATATTTTTGAAAAATTAATTAATAAATAAATCTACTTATGTGTTTACCCTTTCTAAATATTTCAAGGATGCCTCATTACTCACAGCATGAAGTGTAAGTTTAACAGGGTCCAACATGGTCCTTTGTGCAATGACCCCTGATTAATTCTCAAACTTCATTTACTTATACTTTCCTCTCGCATGCAACAAAGCATTCAGGTTCATCTTCCTTCAATCGTCTAAAGGCACTGGACTTTACCACAGACCATTTAATCCCTCCTGGTTAGTAGACTCTTTCCCAGCCTCACCTGTCAATCATAAATCATACTGTTTCTCTGCAGATACTCTCATTTTAGAAATCTTCTGTGGCTTCTACCACTGAGAACTTCTCCCACAAGATCCCCTTTCATGCTCTATTAGACCCTTGATCACCTTTACCTTAATTCCCATTAGCTGTATCTCCCATTAAGCTTAATGGGATCAGAGATGATATCTAGCTTAAAACCTTTAATGCCCACATGATCAAGCACAATGTCTAACATTCAGTAGGTACTTAATAAATGTGATCAGAGAAAGTCTAAACAGAAAGCTTTTGACTATAATTTCAGTGCAGTTGGGAATTTCAGGAAATGATGTGTATGAACATGTTGTCCTTATGACCTTTAAGAGACTGGTCAAATTTAGCAATCAACTATGTTTATTGTATGATGACACAAAAATAGGATGAAAACTTACCAACTCAGGCCACATGGGAAAAGATGTGGCAAGATGTTAAATGAATGTAGTTGTATTAGTTTTAAGTAAAATAATGAAACTAGGCTAACAAAATCCTATGGAGGTGCTAAGGAACTCAGTGTAAAAAAAAATAGAAATGCTTTTAAGCTAGCATGTAAATTGTAAGCATGTGGGTGTTTCTGAAAGTGTTTCAAAATCATACATTAACTTAAGTATTTTAAGCATTCCTCCTGCAATTTAGCTCAAGCTGCAATTTAGAACAATTTAAGGAAAAGATTTGCTAAGTAAAAATAATTTTCAATCAGCCCCTTTTTCCAAATTATTATAAACCTTAAATGTATAATGTTAGCTGTCTTAACCAATGAGATTTCAATGCCTTTGAAACTGGAAAATCAAGTCCTCAATCTTGGGTCATGTGTATGATGCTGAAAAGTAAACACACTATTTAAAAAGTATTATTTAAAAAGTATTGTTTAAAAAGTATTATCCCACAGCTACAGAGGAAAATGTCCTTAACACAGGCCAACAATGGCTTTTTAAAAGCTGCCTGAGACACATAACTTGTGAATAATTCCCTGAATCCAGCGGCCTGAGTCAAGACAGAGCTCTAGTCATGGTCCACAGCTGGACCAGTTCAGAGAACATCCATGAGCCTTTGGTTGAGGATGTCACTGAATGCCAATTCCCAAGGCAGAGCACGTGTGCAGAGAAAAGGGAGGGAGCAGGCAGGCTGGCCCCCTGAAGGGAACATTTTTGAGCTGCATAAATCAAATTTTAGTCATTTTATTTTGACAATGAAGTGCCTTCATTATATCTGGGGGGATTTCTTAGGTTTGCAAGGTCAAGTTATATCACATAATGCATCATAAGGTTTCCCTCAAGCAGTTTAATACAATTTCATCATTTTAATTTTCACATGTGCATTTCTAAGACAAATTTCTGTGGATATAGATGCATGCAAATATTCTTCATCAAAAGATGAAGCATTAGAATATGATATATTTGGTTATATTTATTCTTATATTTACCACAACCATTTCACAGAGAAAAATGATCCTGATTCCAATTTTAGGCTTAAGGATTCAGGAAATTGTATTATTTTCATCCCTACATATTTTACAGAATTAAGTCTAAAAAACACCAAACTGATTAAGAAACATTTTGTGTTTAAAGATCTTCAGAAAAGAGAGATCCACAAACCTCTTTCAATCAGGCAGTCCTGAAAAAAAATACCTAAAAACTTTTGCCTGAGGAAACTATTTTCTATAATAACATGAATTCCTCAGATAGCAGCAAAAACCCATTTCCTGCTGTTAGCTCTCAATAGGAAGGAGATGAATAATTTTTCTTCATATCTTTGAACAATGTTTAAATTATTTCCCAATCTTCTCTGTTTCACACTAAATAATTCCTCACTCCCTGAGCACTTCTTCATGGGTGTTACTTGAAATTATCATTGTTGATCTCTATTGCACTCACTTCAGAGTCTCTTTATGAGTTAGAATTCTAGACTCCAAAATTTAATAAAAGTGAAACTCCGGTTTCACATTTCTCATAGTCTTATTTGTAGATTTCAATCTCTTAGTTTTAAAAAAAAGAGAGAAAAGAAAGAAGGTGAGAAAATTTCAAAACGATATCCTAGAGCTTGTTTTCTAAGGCTGCCCGTGTTGTTTGTCATCTTCATCTGCACCTGTCCACCTCCCCCACCTCCCCCTTCATTTCCTCCATTTCTGAAAAGTGTAATGTTTAGACTCTGGAATCTCTAAGTTCTATTAATTCCACTATGGAATAAGGCCCCAGGAAACAATTTAAATAAAATGAGAGCACCAAAACTCTTTGTTAAGTTAGAACAGGATTCTTTCATAACGAACAATGCTGATTTCTCCAGTGGACAGAGGGGAATAGTTTTAATTGGATTAGTAGAGTGACCCTTGGGTCTCACAGAGATTTATAATGCTTAGTTAGATTAAAGTTTACCTAACTCAAAGGATTTGCTAAAGAGATGTGATTTTCTTTTCTTTTTTTTTTTTTACATTCCCTGGAATAAAATAGGTAGTAGTTAGAGCAGTGTGCCTTAGTCACATTGTTGGCTATGGGACTTATATTCTACTGTTTGATAAGGAGCCCCTTTACACCTGCAGAGGATAAACTATGTATTCTCAGTATGAACTTATTAATAGTTACACTCAAATAATCACCCAAGAGCCTCGTCCCTTGACAGATTTAATAACAATGTTATGTCAGTTAGTACAGTGCATTTCTTCTAACACTGAAAACACTTTACCCTTCTTAGTGGCAGACACTGTAGTGTGTGAATAGGTATATCTCCTGGAGACCTCTGGAGAGAGATGTACTAGATTAGAATCTTGTGTCCTCCACACACTATCTCTCTTGATCTTTGAACAAGTTAAGCTTATATGCCTCACTTTCTCATATGCAAAACTGAGATATATTACTTTTTTAAACGGTTGCTGACAAAGATTAGATGAGTTAATAATCATTTGGCTAGCTCCTCAGTTCAGTTCAGTTCAGTTCATTTGCTCAGTCTTGTCTGACTCTTTGCGACCCCATGAATAGCAGCACACCAGGCCTCCCTGTCCATCACCATCTCCCAGAGTTCACTCAGACTCACATCCATCTAGTCAGTGATGCCATCCAACCATCTCATCCTCTGTCGTCCCCTTCTCCTCCTGCCCCCAATCCCTCCCATCATCAGAGTTTTTTTCCAATGAGTCAACCCTTCACATGAGGTGGCCAAAGTACTAGAGTTTCAGCTTCAGCATCATTCCCCCAGAAAAATCCTAGGACATAGGAAGTACTCACTACCTTATAAATATTATCATCATTGTTTAAATTGGTGACTTTTTCCCTTTATGCCAAACTTGACCTTCCTTTTACTTTACCCTCGCAGTGATAATCACTTTGCTGCTGCTGCTGCTGCTGCTGAGTTGCTTCAGTCATTTCCAACTCTGTGCCACCCCATGGACAGCAGCCCACCAGGCTCCCCTGTCCCTGGGATTCTCCAGGCAAGAACACTGGAGTAGGTTGCCATTTCCTTCTCCAATGCATGAAAGTGAAAAGTGAAAGTGAAGTCACTCAGCCGTGTCTGACTCTTAGCGACCCCATGGACTGCAGCCTACCAGGCTCCTCCATCCATGGGATTTTCCAGGCCAAGAGTACTGGAGTGGGGTGCCATTGCCTTCTCCGAAACTTGACCTTACTTTTACTTTATCCTCGCAGTGATAATCACTTTATGTATTCTTAAAAGCTAAGTTACATGTAAAAAAAGTACTGGAGGCACTTCAAATCAGGTAGTTAGAGAAAGACTATCAAATCCAAGCTCATATACACCTGTGGCTGATTCATGTCAATGTATGGCAAAACCAATACAGTATTGTAATGTAGAATAAAGTAAAAATAAAATTTAAAAATAAAAAATTTAAAAAAAGAAAACACAGTTTCCTCTAAAAATGTTAAACAGATAAAATCTTCATTTGAAAAAGTAACTCCCTGCAATGTGGGAGGCCTGGGTTCAGTCCCTGGGTTGGGAAGATCCCCTGGAGGATAGTATGGTAACCCATTCCAGTATTCTCCCCTGGAGAATTCCCATGGACAGAGGAGCCTGACAGGCTGCAGTCCATGAGGTCATAAAGAGTTGGACATGACTGAGTGACTAAGCACAGCACAGCACAGGAATGACAAAGAACAAAAACAAATGTGTGTCTGTTACCTGTGCTTCCTCCTCAATTCCTAGAGAAAATACCAAGTCGACTTTTATATGTATATATATATATATATATAAATTTGAGATCTGGAATGAGGAGCTCACACAGTTGCATCTACACAGGAATGAACATAGCAAGTGAACACAGATCCAGTTTACTCTATTATTCATCACCTCGACAGACTTGAAGTTAATACAACAATCTTACACAAGCAAATACTCCTGAGGGTAAAGCTTATCATTTTTTTCCCGTGTTACTTTGACTGACTTTATTCATATAGATTCTTCACTTGGCATTTAGCTGAATATGTATGAAAAGTAATTTTAATGAGGGAGGAAAGGAGTTAATATGATTTTATTGAGCTCATCCTGTGAAGGATGCATTAACTAGACAATGCAAAGGGTAATAGAATGAGTACATCTCTGCCACTAAGTAATGTGTACTTTTAATAAAGAAGACATAAAAATTGAGTATAAAAACATACAGTGATGACACACCACATACAATCAACAAAAGCTTTACTCCCTGGATGGAAGGGAAACACAAAGAGAAAAGATTTACGGTCCATGCTGGCTTCATATCAAAAATTGTTAACTGGTCACTCACCGATACACTTATTTGGTTAGCATGGCACTTTAAATTCTTAAAATATGTTGCAGTATTTTTTTAAATTGTGGATTCTCACATAAAATTCCTATGTCTAGATGCTTTTAAAATTTGGAGGATCAGGAGACCGGCCTTTGAAATCTAGAGCAGCTGCTGCTGGGGAATGCTCAGAGCCAGGGCATGTGCTCTGCACAGCATGCAAGCCCAGGTCCTGCCACTCATCACATACATTGAGGAAACTTGTCTAAATCCTGTTAGTCCTTAAAGTGAAGAAGTTTTTGTTGCATATGGTATTACTTCAGAATATTTAGTATCCCTCTTTGCTCTATGCTGCTGTTACTGCTGCTGAGTCGCTTCAGTCATGTCCGACTCTGTGTGACCCCATGGACGGCAGCCCACCAGGCTCCGCCGTCCATAGGATTTTCCAGGCAAGAGTACTGGAGTGGGGTGCCATTGCCTTCTCCATCTTTTCCCTATACCTAATTTGCCCTATACCTAATTTTTAAACTGGGGGCAACCTGTGTTAAATATGTTTTAAGGAAAAGCAAGAATATTGCATCTGAAACTATTATAGAATAAATAAATACACAGGAGAAAACTAAATGCAAACTTGGAACACTTCAAGGAGAAACATTATTTAAGGTGAACTTAGAAGAAATAGGTACATTTACTGACTGGGAAAGTGATAAGAGTGAGGCATTCCACGTGTAAGTAAAGGAATAAAGCAAGAATACTTGGGTCAGTTCTAAGGAATGCATGTGCTCAAGTATACATGGAATCTATTTGAAGGTACAGCAGCAATCTTGTATTCCATGAAGCTCTCAGCTCCAGTGCAATGTGATTATTAACCATTGCTCTTTGTCAGAGGAGTTGCTGGGGAAAGAAAATGGGACTCCCTATGATGAAATGAAAACACAGAGTCTTTTGGAACCTGAGTGAAGAGTAAAATCAAGCTCAAGATTTTCATTTTCTGGTCTTAGGAGAACCTGGAAAACAGTACCCAAGAGCCCATGGGTAAAAATTTTAAAGATGAAGATATAGCAGAAAAGCATTCCTTAGAGATGCTCAAGAGGAAGGACCAAACATACTTTTCAGATCTAACAAAGAACACTTAGACATCTCTGGAGACCCACAGAGAGCCATGTGGCATGTGGTGGCTGGCCCTGTGACTGTGGGTTAAGCATTCTCTACACTTAAAGCTGGAGCCTGTCTATCATTGCAGCTAAGCCCAGGGTGAAGAGTAACTTATCTGAGGCTTCTACAGAGTCAGCCCTCAGAATGGGAGTCTGCTCACCCTCTCCACTCTCAAGATTATCATTACTTAAGAGAACCAGACTGATTTTAAGCCACAAAGGAAGTCATGAGTGGGCAGAAAAAAGTAACATGTTGGTAAACCCATCAAGCCAGAGATGGAAAGGACACTAGCTGCAACTAGTGAAAAAAATTACTGAAATGTGATTTAGATAAAATACTAATTTATGAAAATTTCATTATAGCACATACAAACAACAGTCAAGAGAAAAAAGACTGTTTGGAGAAAGTAAAAATGATTATCAAATATAAAACTCTTATCAATTAATAAAAGGAGATGACAATTACCCTTAACTCTTTTTACTTAGTATAATGCCCTCTAGGTCCATCCACTTGGAGCAAACAACAACATTTAATTCTTTTTAGTGGTTGAGTAATATTCCGTTGTGTGTGAGGGGTTTATGGATGTGAGTGTATTTGTATAGATATGTGTGTACCTCATATCTTCTTTACCTATTCATCTACTGATGAACACTAAGGTTGCTTCCACATCTTAGGTATTGTAAATACTGCTGTAATAGGGGGTGCAAATATCTTTCCCAATTAGTGTTACAGTTTTCTTTGTAAAAATACCCAAAGGTGAATTGCTGGATCGTATGATGTTTCTATTTTTAATTTTTGAGGAAATTCTATAATGTTTTCCATAGTGACTGCCTCAGTTTATGCTTCTACCAGAAGTGTCCAAGGGTTCCCTTTTCTCCACATCCTTGCCAACAGTTATTTATGTCTTTTTGATAATAACCATCTGACAGGTGTGAAGTGATATCTCATTGTGGTTCTGATTTGCATTACCAAGATGACTAGTGATGTTGAACATCTTTTCACATGCCTGTTGCCCATTTGTTTGTGCTCTTTGGCAAAGGGTCTATTTAAGACCTCTGTCCAGTTTTTTTTTTTTTAATTTATTTTAATTGGAGGCAAATCATTTTACAATATTGTGGTGATTTTTGCCATACATTCACATGAATCAGCCATGGGTATTCATGTGTCCCCCATCCTGACCCTCCCTCCCACCTCCCACCCCATCCCATCCCTCAGGGTCATCCCAGTACACCAGCCCTGAGCACCTTGTCTCACGCATTGAACCTGGGCTGGCGATCTATTTCACACATGATAATATACATGTTTCAGTGCTATTCTCTCAAATTATCCCACCCTCCCCTTCTCCCACAGAGTCCAAAAGTCTGTTCTTTACATCTGTGTCTCTTTTGCTGTCTTGCATATAGGATCATGGTTACCATCTTTCTAAATTCCATATATTTGCATTAATATACTGTATTGATGTTTTTCTTTCTGACTTACTTCACTCTGTATAATAGGCTCGTTTCATCCACCTCATTAGAACTGATTCAAATGCATTCTTTTTAATAGCTGAGCAATATTCCATTGTTTATATGTACCACAGCTTTCTTATACATTAATCTGCCAATGGATATCCAGGTTGCTTCCATGTCCTGGCTATTGTAAACTGTGCTGCGATGAACATTGGGGTACACGTGTCTCTTTCAATTCTGGTTTCTTCAGTGTGTATGCCCAGCAGTGGCATTGCTGGGTCATATGGCAGTTCTATTTCTAGTTTTTTAAGGAATCTCCACACTGTTCTCCATAGTGGCTATACTAGTTTGCATTCCCACCAACTGTGTAGGAGGATTCCTTTTTCTCCACACCCTCTCCAGCACTTACTGTTTGTAGACTTTTTGAAAGCAGCCATTCTGCCCTTCTTCCCTGTCCACTTTTTAACTGGATTTGCTTTTTCCATTGAGTTGTATGTATGCTAAGTCACTTCAGTCTGTCCAATTTGTCCAATTCTTTGTGACTCTATGGACTGTAGCCGACCAGGATTCTCTATCCATGGGATTCTCCAGGGAAGAATACTGGAATGGATTGCCATGCCTTTCTCCAGGGCATCTTCCTGACCCAAGAGTTGAACCTGGAACTCTTATGCCTCCTGCATTGATAGGTGGGTTCTTTATCACTAGAGCCATCTGGGAAGCTGGCTAAATTGTGTGAGTTCTTTACATATTTCAGATATTAACCCTTATTGTATATATGGTTTATAAATATGTTTTTCCCATTCAACATGCAAACTTTTCTTTTGTTAATGGTTTCTTTTATTGTGTAGAAGTTTTTGGTTTGATATAGTTTCATTTGTTTATTTTTGCCTTTCTCTTGCACAAGAAAATAGATTCAAAAAGATTATTGCTAAGGGCAAAATCAAAGAATATACTTTAAATGAATAGGAAAACGGAGTCCAGAATGGCGGTGGCTAAAAGACAAGGAAGGGAAAAGCCCTCAAAAACAGAACAAAGGAAGGTCCGAGGACCAGAGTGAGGACCTCAGGCAGAACAAACAGCACTCCTGGCTCGCCCCTCAGTTTACACAGGGCAGGCCCAGGGGAGAGGGAAAACCTATTGCAAGAGGAGCCAAAGGGCCGGGACTCTCTTCTCTCCGTGTCTTTTGGGTCGGCATGCTCTCATGCCTCAGGGATGTATTTCCCTTTTATTTTCTAAATAAAACTGAGCTGTAACACGTAGCTGTAACACTGATCTGAGAGCTATAACACGGTCTGTCCATCTGTCCAAGTGGTGGAACATGTTCTGTCTGAGGGCTTTAACATCTGTCGCTTCAAATTTTTGTGGTGATGAGACAGAACCAAGAAAATTACATACTTTCCTAACAAGACCACATCGTGATCTGTATAGAAAACGCTTATTGACCAGTTCCTATGCACTGAGCATTTTCCTGTGCAGAGAGAACACAGAAGCTAGTGGACAGAATGTAGTCTACCCTATCAAAGAGTTTATGTCCGATCGATGCTTTTAGTAGATAGATAAAGTGAACTGAAGTTGCTCAGTCATGTCCAACTCTTTGCGACCCCATGGACTGTAGCCTACCAGGCTCCTCCATCCGTGGGGTTCTCCAGGCAAGAGTACTGGAGTGGGTTGCCATTTCCTTCTCCAGGCAGTAGATAGATAGATAAAGGCAATTTCAAAAAATGATAAATTCAATTTAAAAAGTATAACAAAATAGAGAGACACTGAGGTGGCCCCTTCAAAGTGTGTGGCCAGTGGATATTGCAAGAAGCAATGCCGTGGGGAAGCTGGACTGTGATGGAGTCAAGAACTTGATACAAACCAGGCTTTCTCCCTCTCGGGATAGTTGGCTAATAATGTTGGTCCGAAATGGACCAAACAATTTTGTCAGAATTAGCTGCGGATTCTATGGTCTGTGAGTTCAAGCCCCAGATGTTACCATGTGATGATATTAAGGGTATCAATGTCAGAAATCAGAGGGCTGGAACATTGGTTTGATACTTTTATGTATCCGTTATGGATCTTGATCTCTTGGGCAGTCTTATCCAATCCTCCAGCTTTACATACAAAGTATATGGTGAAAATTACATATTTTATCTCCAACTTGACCTTTCAAATCAGATTACTAATTGTCTATCATGGCTGCTACTTCTAAAATTGAAATGTTGATATTCTACTGTCTCCCCAAAACCAGTTCTTTATTTCTTGGCTCTAAGTAAATGGAAACTCCATTATTTTTGTTCCTCAAGCAATGAACAAGCAGCATCAGCAGCAACAATGCAACAACAAAACCCAGGCCTCATCTTGACCTCTTTCTCTCTCTTACAACTTATATCCAATTATTCAATCAACATTTTTCACTCAACTATCAAAATATAAACCTGGATCTGATAGCTGCACCTTCTCAATCACTCCATTGCAATCATCTTGGCAGTATCTTGCAGAGATCATTCCCTTAAAGCTGTCTGGTCTTCAAGCATCAGTTCCTGCCCCAACTAGTCTTTTCCTAACACAGCCACTTGAAAGTCTCCATTGGCATAGGCATTTCCTGGGCTGTCCTTCTCTAGATATGTACATGGCTATTCCCTCATTTCCTTGGGTTCTCTACTCAATAATCAGCTCCCCAGTAAGGCCCTCTTTTGGCCACTTATTTAAAATCTCAGTCTCCCCAAATACTTTATAACATGCTATTTATAATGATATAGTATGGTTTATGTTTTACTTTTAACCCATCTACTCCAACAAAATAAAAGCTCCATGAGAACAAAAGTGTTTCTGTCTTTGGCTCATTGTTCTTCAAAAACTTCTTAAAATGGCATCAAGTATACAATAGTTGCTTAATAAATATTTGCTAAATGAATAAAAATTGAGTGAATATGTGGTTATAACTAAGAATAATATAATAGAAAACATAGTCCAGTGAGTATTATTCAGTTTCTATTTGATAGCTATTATTCCCTGGAGATACAATCTTTAATTAAAATATATATATATATAACTGCTTCATCCTGTATTACTAGCATTCTGTCCAGTTGGACTCAGGCACTGGTCTCTACACAGGTCTCATATACACCAAGCATCTTATTATGTGGTTTCATTAATGGAAATAATATAGCTAGGATTTTATTTTACACAAAGGTGAGAAAATTCAAAGTGATAGTTGCCATGCCAACCACAACTTGCCCCTGAGCTCATATGAATTTTTGCTATTACTTATATCTGCTCTTTACTTTTATGCCTTAAAACACATAAAGGCAATTTGTCTGCCTTACTACTGCTGTGGGATTTGTCTACAATTTATGCTTCAGGGCTCACCACAGGACTGTGACATAACAGAACACTCAAGACTCCTCTCTTTCTTTGGCATTGAGCAATAGGATGCATTTGCTTTACTACTGAAGTCAACCCATAAAAGAGATCATGCACTTTTAAAACTTTCTATCCCACGTTGGGGGAGGGATAAAACTAGAATACTTGTACACGCTGCATCAGCCTTAGTTTTCTCTAAACCCTAGGCATCAATAAAGTGCCTTCTTCTGACATATGCAATGCCCAATTTTATCAGTCTCACAGACTCCAGGCACAAAGCCTCCTCCTTAATCTTTCAATTCATATGAAAATTAGAGCCATACAAATTTGTCTGTCTCAGTGAGATTACTTCTTGTCTAGAGCTGTCTCTGAGAAGAAATAAGGGAATTAAAGTAGCTGGGATGTCACTTTTGAGGACCTTCACAGAATGAATATTTAATGGCAACAATATTTCTTAACATTAATTTGTTCTGCCACGACTATAGAAACTAATAAGTTCCTAAATGCAGCATCTGAGACTTTGTGTGATGCTATTATATCAAATGTGTGTATGTTGTATCTGTAATATCATAGCCTAATTAGATCAAAGTAAAAGATAAGCTAGGTCAACTTTGCCAGGGTCTGTGGCAGTCAAACAAGTAAATGGATGCCAAGAAAGAAACTGGCATTAGCAAACTACAAACACCGGGCTCAGCACACAGTGTCAGCAGATCCACCTGGATGAGTAATAACATATAAAGGGTTGTTTTCTTGATTTTATACTAATATCAAATCTAATTGTTTGAAAAAATATGTTTTTGTGCATGCATGCACACATGCATGCTAAGTTGCTCAAGTCGTGTCTGACTCTTTGCAACCCTCTGGACACATGATTCCAAAACAAGAGACTATGAAAAGGTATACAAGACAAGCTGCCTTCCCATTCTAGTTAAGTTTCTGCCCAGTTCTGCCTCCAGCCTCCAGCCAAAGGCCTGGAATAGGGACTCACTCTTACTCTGTCAAACACCCTTCCAGAATGATATTACACCTGTATAGGTAAATACAGAAAGCGCATCTTGCTTCTCTTTTGAAATCAGAAGAAAACAAGGTAAAAACTGCTAATAGATTTGTGTGTGTATGTGTTTAGTCGTGTTCGACTCTCTGTGACCCCATGGACTGTAGCCTATATGGCTCCTCTGTCTATGGAATTTTCCAGGCAAGAATACTGGATCGGGGGTAGGGAAGTATTTCCTACTCCAGGACATCTTTCTCACCCAGATTGCTCAGATCTGCATCTCTCTGTCTCCTGTGTTGGTAGACAGGTTAATTACCACTCGTGGCATCTAGGAAGACCTGCAAATAGATTTGAAGCACAGCTAAAATTTGCTTACAATTTCCTTAGTATAATTGATTACATCTCACAAACCTCCTTCCCTAGTCTCCTTCTGAATGGATTATGACATATCACCTTTTTCTTAAAGTGTGGCAGTTAGGAATGTCAACCACATTTTTAGTCTGAAGTAAAAACTATTTAACATTATATTAAATTAATAGAAAATATATTTATTGATATCTCCTTTTCCTAACCACAGAAAAATTAAGGATTATAGTGAAAATTCTATTAAGCATTGTGGTGTAGATTAGCTTAAATATATAAATAGCTTTCCTATATTCAATGGTTTGTATACTGTGGTTCAGCTGGTTAGTAAGAAATATAGCTATCTTTAATTTATAAATTAAAATGAGCATATCACTTTATAATAATGTAAAATGAAGTTAATTCGAAGGAATTATGTTCACCTTACATATATAATGATATACATAGTAACCTCATAGTTAATTCTAAGTTATAATGTCTTACATATTTTATTTTTAATACAGAACTCAAATTCCAGGACAATAATAATAATATGCTTTCTTTAGTGTGTCTATTTTAAGGGGGCATGTGCACTTTGAGATATTCTTCTCTCAGTGATAAATTTTTAAATAAATATCAACTCTGTAAAGCAGACTCTTTCAGCGGTGGAATGATTAAATTTGAAGGGAGGAAAAATTATTTTATATATAGTTCTGCCACTTTCTAACAGAGTGTGACTTTCAGCAAGTTAGTTGATCTTCTGTTATTCTGAAAGGGTTTTGCCTGCTCTAAAACTTTAACTTCTGTATGGGAATTAGATATGAAAGAAAAATGATAGAGGAAAAAAGGAAATTATAGGAAAGTGACTAAAATTAAAGAGAAAAATAATGAAATGAGACAGGTCAGAAAAAGTAAAGAAAATGTAATTTATGAGGATAAATATTTATACTGAATCTTTCAGACTTAATGTTTATCTGTTTCTTCTGTCCGTCCTATAAAAATAATCCACAGAGAATTCTCTAAGTTTCCTTTGCACAAGATTGAGGAAGTCGTTGATTGTGCTAGAAGGACAGATGAGGGGAAGAAATTTATATGGAAAAACTCTATCCTCAGTGTGATGCTATTTGAAGGTGGGGCCTTGCGAGGTAATTAGGGTTTTAGATGAAGTCATGAGGTAGGACCCTCATGCAGAGATTATGTTCTTCTATGAAGGGTCACCAGAGACCTTGCTCACACTCTGCTTTCTTGCTCTCTCTTTCTTCATGCTTGCACAAAGAAAAGATCACATGAGCACACAGTGAGAAGGTGGCCTTTTGCAACCCAAGGGGAGAGCTTTCACCAGAAAATGACCATGGTGACATCTTGATCTCCAATTTCCCATTTCCAGAACTGTGAGAAAATAAACTTACATTGTTAACCTACCTTAACTATGATATTTTGTTATGGTAGCCTAAGATGACAAATATACTTGAACTTCTGTGGTACTCTATATTTTTAAATATATTCAATATCATATTAAAATCTCATAAAAATCCTGTGAGAAAAGGTATTTTACCCCTCTCTAGGTGTAAAGAAAATAAAATGCACTATATCTGGCCACCTAGACACTGACTTAAAATTATGGAAAGTTAATACCATATAGGGCTTCCTTCATTAGCTCAGTTGGTAAAGAATCTGCCTGCAATGCAGCAGATCCCAGTTCAATTCCTGGGTCAGGAAGAGCCGCTAGAGGAGGATCTTATAAATGTTTAATGTATAAATATGTGTAATATGCATAAATGTATTGTACATTTGTATAAATGTATATGTACATATGTAAATTTATATGTACATATGCATAAATAATATATATAAATACCATATAAATGTTTAAAATGGAGCTCGTGTGAAGTCTACTTTGAAGAAATTACCTTAGTATTCTGGGTTACACTTACCTTGTATCCACATAATCTTAGTGTCAATCAAAATAAGCCAAAATTCCATTTATCTTTAACAGAAGCATAATCTCCCTCACTTTCCTGACTGTGGACATCTGTTTTCATTAGTGATAAGAAATACTCCTACATTCTCTTATCTATTATGTTAACAGTTTGACAGGTCAAGTTCTACTCCTTGTAAAACATCTGAGATGCTGATCACATAATGAATTCTCAGGTTTATTATATACAGGACCAACTTACAAAGTATAGGAGAAGGGAGCAAAGTCCAGAAGTTTCTCCAAGTTTCTAGTAAAAGCAAAAGAACAACACAGTGAAATATATAATCCATTCAAATGCTGAGCTATTGCTAACAAAGGGATAAATATGAGTTTGCACCCTCAAAGATGTCACTTTCCAACCTTGTAAATTATTTTATTTTTCAGTTTCATAGCCTACAGAACTATAATGTACAGTGCTATGGCTTTTAATGAATAGAACAAATTTGTATATTACATTGATTTTTAAATAAGGCTTTTAAAAAGAATTACTCTAATTTTCTCTAAAGAGAAAACAAAGTTCAACATAAAAATTGGCAAAGATCACAAAAAGACAGGACAATAACATCTACCAAAATTTCAACCTAGAGATAAATAATATTGACATTTTAGGTGTAACATTCCCATTTTTTTATATAATACATTACTTATAAATTTATCTACATATATACTTATACAAGTAAGTTTTATATATACCATTATCCCAGCTACCTCCATCCTTCTTGCAGCTTGTATAAGAAGATAGAAAGAGAAAGGGAAAGAGAGGGAAACTGAGAGTCATCAAGAGTGTGACATTCTCATGGAAGCTGTCTGGGATGAGGACAAGAGGGGACATTACAATTTAGCTAGCCAATTAGACTTCTGTTCAGTTTAAGCATTTGTCCTTCTGCCATAGGCATTTTTTAGAGAGAAAAAGAAATTGCTGAGAGGTCTGTGAAGTAGCTTGCATGCCCACCATTTGGTCTAACAAGAATATATAAAGTGCTCCTGAGCAAGCAGTACTGTGGAAGATTATTGGGTTGAGCAATCTTGATAGAATGCCATCTGAGGCAACTGCCCCTTGGCTAAGGGAAAACCAGTAACAAGGAGCTATTTAGATATAACTGGGAGCAGGTTGTAGAACAGGAGGCCAAGCCAGATGTCCTGAAAAAGAGGAAGTGAAGAGAGAGTTGGAAAAGATTGAAGGCAGGAGGTGAAGGGGACGACAGAGGATGAGATGGTTGGATGGCATCACTGACTCGATGGACATGAGGTTGAGCAAGCTCCACGAGTTGGTGATGGACAGGGAAGCCTGGAGTGCTCCAGTTTGGGTTGCAAAGAATCAGACACAAATGAGTGACTGAACTGAACTGAAGAGAGAGTGGTTGACTCAGGACGTCTCCCAAAACCCACAGGTGTGTCCTTCAAGAAAGCCAGCAGGTGATCACAAGTGTTACTGGTCATCCCAGGCCACTGTTAACTACTAAAGCAACAACTGATTAGGAGGAATTCAGATCATAACCAGCCAACGGACATGTTTCTTGTTCCTCTATCCAGCTTACATGTCTCCAACCCTAGAACCAGAAATGATCAAGCAGGGGATGTCCCAAGGCTAACATAAAATATTTCTTCCTCTCCAGGGATGAAATAGGAACAAAAATGATAAGGGAGACACATGTTTTTCCCCATTCTGCTCTGAGGACATGCTCTGCAAAATTTGATTTAATTACTGATATTTATTTTATGGTCTAGTATAAAATCTAACTTGGTAACCTCTCATGTGGTCTTCAAAGTATGAGTGAAAGTGGCTAAGCCATGTCCAATCTTTGGACCCCATGGACTATGCAGTCCATGGAATACTCCATGCCAGAATACTGGAATGGGTAGCCTTTCTCTTTTTCGGGGATCTTCCCAACCCAGGGAACAAACCCAGGTATCCCACATTGCAGGCAGATTCTTTACCAGCTGAGCCACAAGGGAAGCCCCACTACAAGTAGAAAGGATTTTCTAACAGGGGCTCTCAACATTCAGTTCAGTTCAGTTCACTCCCTCAGTCGTTTCTGACTCTTTGCAAGCCCATGGACTGGAGGACGTCAGACCTCCCTGTCCGTCATCAACTCCCAGGGTATACCCAATTCATGTCAGTTGAGTCAGTGATGCCATTCAACCATCTCATCCTCTGTCATCCCCTTCTCCATCTGCCTTCAAACTTTCCCAGCATCAGGGTCTTTTCAAATGAATCAACTCTTCACATCAGGTGGCCAAAGTACTGGAGTTTCAGCTTCAACATCAGACCTTCCAATGAACATTCACGACTGATCTCCTTTAGGATGGACTGGTTGGATCTCCTTGCAATCCAAGGGAACTCAAGAGTATTCGCCAATACCACAGTTCGAAAGCACCAATTCTTCGATGCTCAGCATTTTTAATGGCCCAATGCTGACATCTATACATGACTACTGGAAAACCTATAGTTTAACTAGATGCACATTTATTAACAAAGTAATGTCTCTGCTTTTTAATATGATATCTAGGTTTGTCATAAATTTTCTTCCAAAGAGTAAGCGATTTTAATTTCATGGCTGCAGTCACTATCTGCAGTGAAGTTGGAGCCCCCAAAAAAAGTCTGCCACTGTTTCCTCTGTTTCCCATCTATTTGCCATGAAGTGATGGGACCAGAAGCCATGATCTTAGTTTTCTGAATGTTTAATTTTAAGCCAACTTTTTCACTCTCATCTTTCACTTTCATCAAGAGACTCTAGTTCTTCTTTACTTTCTGCCATAACGGTGGTGTCATCTGCATCTCTGAGGTTATTGATATTTCTCCTGGCAATCTTGATTCCAGTTTGTACTTCATCCACCCCAGTGATTCTCATGATGTACTCTCAGTTTAGTTCAGTTCAGTCGCTCAGTATAAGCAGGGTGACAATATACAGCCTTGATGTACTCCTTTTCCTATTTGGAACCAGTCTGTTGTTCCATGTCCAATTCTAACTGTTGTTTCCTGACCTGCATACAGATTTATCAAGATGCAGGTCAGGTGGCCCAGTATTCCCATCTCTTGAGGAATTTTCCACTGTTTGTTTGACCTTCAGAGTCAAAGGCTCTGGAATAGTTAATAAAGCAGAAATATATGTTTTTCTGGAACTCTCATTTTTAAATGATCCAGTGGATGTTGTCAATTTGATCTCTGGTTCCTCTGCCTTTTCTAAAACCAGCTTGAACATCTGGAATCTCACAGTTCACATATTGTTGAAGCCTGACTTGGAGAATTTTGAGCATTATTTTACTAGCCTATGAAATGAGTGCAATTGTGTGGTAGTTTGAGCATTCTTTGGCATTGCCTTTCTTAACGATTGGAATGAAATTTCATTTCATGGAAACTTCAATTCACTGGAATTCAATTTCAATTTTCAAATTGAATTCTAAAATTCAATTCACTGGAAGTAAAATTTTCAGTCACTGCTGAGTTTTCCAAATTTGCTGGCATATTGAGTGCAGCACTTTCACAGCATCATCATTCAGGATTTGAAATAGCTCAACTGGAATGCCATCATCTCCACTAGCTTTGTTCATATTGATGCTTCCTAAGGCCCACTTGACTTCACATTCCAGGATGTCTGGCTCTAGGTGAGTGATCACACCATTGTGATTATCTGGGTCATGAAAATCTTTTTGTATAGTTCTGTGTATTCTTGCCACCTCTTCTTAATATCTTCTGCTTCTATTAGGTCCATATCATTCCTGTCCTTTTTTGAGCCCATCTTTGCATGAAATGTTCCCTTGGTATCTCTAATTTTCTTGAAGAGATCCTAGTCTTCCCCATTCTATTGTTTTCCTCTATTTCTTTGTATTGATCACTGAGGAATGCTTTCTTGTCTCTCCTTCCTGTTCTTTGGAACTCTGTTTTCAGATGGATACATCTTTCCTTTTCTCCTTTGTTTTTCACTTCTCTTCCTTTTACAGCTATTTGTAAGGCCTCCTCAGACAGCCATTTTGCTTTTTGCATTTTTTTTCCCTTGGGGATGGTCTTGATCCCTGTCTCCTGTACAGTGTCATGAACCTCTGTCTGTAGTTCTTCAGGCACTCTATCAGATCTAGTCCCTTGAATCTATTTCTCACCTTTACTGTATAATCATTAAGGAATTTAATTTAGGTCACACCTGAATGCTCTTGTGCTTTTCCCTACTTTCTTCAGTTTAAGTCTGAATTTGGCAATAAGGAGTTCATGATCTGAGCCACAGTCAGCTCCTGGTCTTGTATTTGCTGACTATATAAAGCTTCTCCATCTTTGATTGCAAAAAATATAATCAATCTGATAGCGTTGTTAACTATCTGATGATGTCCATGTGTAGAGTCTTTTCATGTTGTTGAAAGAGGGTGTTTGCTATGACCAGTGCATTCTCTTGGCAAAACTCTATTAGCTTTTGCCTTGCTTCATTCTGTACTCCAAGACCAAATTTGCCTGCTACTCCAGGTGTTTCTTGACTTCCTACTTTTGCATTCTCTTCCCCTTATAATGAAAAGGACATCTTTTTGTGTGTTAATTCTAGAAGGTCTTGTAGGTCTTCATAGAACCATTCAACTTCAGCTTCTTCAGCATTACTGGTCAGGGCGTAGACTTGGATTACTGTGATATTGAATGGTGTGCCTTGGAAATGAACAGAGATCATTCTGTCGTTTTGAGATTGCATCCAAGTACTGCATTTCAGACTCTTTTGTTGACTATGATGGCTACTCCATTTCTTCTAAGGGATTCCTGCCTACAGTAGTAGATACAATGGTCATCTGAGTTAAATTCACCCATTCCAGTCCATTTTAGTTCGCTGATTCCTAAAATGTCGATGTTCACTCTTGCCATCTCCTGTTTGACCACTTCCAATTTGCCTTGATTCATGGATACCAACATTCTAGGTTCCTATGCAATATTGCTCTTTACAGCATCAGATCTTGCTTCTATCACCAGTCACATGCACAACTGGGCGTTGTTTTTGCTTTGCGTCCATCTCTTCATTCTTTCTGGAGTTATTTCTCCACTGACCTCCAGTAGCACACTGGGCACCTACCGACCTGAAGAGTTCATATTTCAGTGTCCTATCTTTTGCCTTTTCATACTGTTCATTGGGTTTTCAAGGCAAGAATACTGAAGTGGTTTGCCATTCCCTTCTCCAGTGGACCACATTCTGTCAGAACTCTCCACAATGACCTGTCTGTCTTGGGTGGCCCTACATGGCATGGTTCATAGTTTCACTGAGTTAGACAAGGCTGTGGTCCATGTGATTAGATTGGTTTTCTGTGACTGTGGTTTTCAGTCTGTCTGCCCTCTGATTTAGAAGGACAAGAGGCTTATGGAAGCTTCCTGATGGAAGAGAATATCTGAAGGGAAACTGGTCTTTCAACCTTGGCTGCAGAGAATTCCTGAGGACCTTTGAAATTTCCCCCATGTCCAGGCTGCACTCACACTAGTCAAATCACCTCTGAGAGTGGGACCAAGCAGCAGGGTTTTTAAAGCTCCTGGGTAATTCCAGTGAAAACCAGTGACCTAGGAGTCATCATCAGTAGGGGCGGAAGGGACATAAAGGGATGTGTGTCAGAAATGTATAAGTTCTGTTATTTAATTTTATATCTGGAAAGTGAAATACGTATAAATGTATATATTATTTCACATACAGATGTGCTGTGCTAAGCCACTTCAGTTGTGTCTGACTCACTGTGATCCTATGGACTATATCCCACCAGGCTCCTGTGTCCACGGCATTCTCCAGGCAAGAATACTAGAGTGGGTTGCCATGCCCTCCTCCAGGGGATCTTCCAGAGCCATGGATTGAACTCACGTCTCTTACATCTCCTCCATGGCAGGTGGGTTCTCTACCACTAGTACCACCTGGGAAGCTGTCATTTACATAGAGTTCTTATAAACAGATGTGGAAAGTAAGTACTGATGAAAATCTTCCCGACCCACAGGTACTAGCATGAGTTCCTTCTACAGAACTCCAGTCTGACAGGGACAGAACACTCACCACATAACCTACTCCCTCTTAGGCAGCCTCAATGGTTTGAAATTTCTTCCCATATTGAGATGAAACCTAACTTCATGTAACTTCCACCTATGGGTCATTTGGAGCTGCAGATAATAAATTTAGTCTCTTTTCAACATTATTTTTCTTCAGTTAATGGAAGACAGCTATCAGTTGGGTAAGAGGTTTTAAACTATCCTATTAGTAAATGAGTTAGCTAAGGTTCTTTTCTGCAGTTATTGTGTATAATGTCCTAAAAATGTCAATTAAGTGATCTGATTGATGTTTTCATTTTTCTATATCTTTATATTTGCTAATCACAATGTGGATTTGATTATTTTTCTCTTTAATGATTTGAGATTTTGCATCATGTATTTTGAATCTTTACTAATAAGAGCATATATGTTTGAGACTGATATATCTTGCTGATGGATATTTTTATTATTACAAAATCCCTCTTGATCCTTGATATTATTCTTTGCCCTAAAATTTGTTTGATATATCTTTTCCTCATTTTATTCTCTACCTACTTGTATCTTTATATTTAAAGTATACCATCTGTATATATTGGGCCTTGATTTGTTCCTTATTAACTGTTTGATTTTAAATTAATCTGATTATCCATGTAGCTAGATTTAATTGTACAGTTCTTAAGTCATTATTTTATCCACATTTTAAAGGATACTTTGCCAGGTATATAATTCTGCATTTTAACCCACTTACTACCTCAGCAATTTAAAGATATTTTTCAGTGTTTTCTGAATTCATTTGTTCTTATAATGGATTAAGTGTTCTTTTTGTGGTTTTTGCCACAAGGCAAAT
Organism: Nanger dama; assembly: GCA_917880005.1. Classification (NCBI taxonomy): domain Eukaryota; kingdom Metazoa; phylum Chordata; class Mammalia; order Artiodactyla; family Bovidae; genus Nanger; species Nanger dama. The sequence goes on along the minus strand of CAKJTW010000054.1, from coordinate 10,987,477 downwards.
GCTTTTTATTCTAGGTGCTCATAGCAATTTTCTCTTCTTGTTTTTTTTTTTTTTTTAACCTTTCACTATAATGTACTTAGGTGTGATTTTCTTTGTAGTTATCCTATCCTACTTGAGATACCTGAACTTAAAGAAAATGTACACTGAATTTTACTTCAAATTTGAAAATGTTTTAGCAATTACGTCTTCAAATTTTTTGTACTCACCATCATCCTCCTATTCTTCTGAAATTCCTCTAATTCTGAGAGCCCAACTACAAATAGTTAGGTGGTTGATATTGTTCCACAAGTTACTGATCCTAAGTGCATTTATTTTCAGTTTGTTTTTTTTTCCTCTTTTATTCTCAGATTGGATAATTTCTACTGTGTTGTTTTCCAGCTTACTATTTCTTCTGCAGTCTCCAGTCTGCAAAACCCACTGAAAGAACTTACTATCTCAGATACTGTACCTTTCCATTATAGAATTTCATCTGATTCTTTTTATAGATTGCATTTCTCTATTGATTTTGCCCATCATCTGACTCCTAATGTTTTTATTCTTCCTTAAGTCATTGAACACATTTTTAATAGTCATCTTAAAGTGCTTGTATTTTAATTCCAATAATTACCTGGCAGGCTACAGTACACAGTGTTGCAGAGTCAGACATGACTGAAGCAACTTAGCATGCAATTATGTCCTCCTAGAATCTGTTAATGTTAACTTTTTTCACTTTCGTTAATCCTATTTTTTCTCCTTTTGTATATATCTAATTATTATTGGCTAAATGTTAAACATTGTGATTGATATGCAATTCATTGTCAGGATTGTGTTTTGTTTTGTCAGGTAATTATATTGCTGGTAGATCATGCAGGCTTCCTTTCTTTTTATTTGTATGTGCTAATTTATGTTTGCTTTTCCCTGAGACCAAGAGTGCAGCCTTATTTTATAGCATTACTCTGCAAAGTATCTCTTTCCTGACTGGCTAGACATACAGCATCTCCCGGTTTTGAATGACTTTGTGTTATCTGTATTCAGCTCTCAGCTTAACAGCAGATACTCTCTTTTAGGCCTAATGGAATCTTACTCTAAATCCAGACTTTAGCCAGGGACTTATTCCTCACATATTTCTTGGACTTTCTATCTGCATTCTCCTTTTCTCCAGAGTCTTATTCCAAATATACCAACTGGTTCAGAAACCCTGAAATCTCATCTCTGTTTTCTCAATCCATGAAGAACACTGCTGTCTGCAAAGCCTCCACCTTCATGTGTGATGACCAGTAACTTCCTTCAGGTGGAAAACGATTGTTTCTTCTTATGGGCTTCTGTTCTTTTTCAATAACCACAGTCCTACATTGCCTGTCGTCCAATGCCTAAAAACTTTCATCCATTTTTAACTGCCTTATGGCCAACAACAAGTTTGATCCTAGGCCTTCCATTCATGACCCTCCATCATGACCCTCCATCATGGTCAGAACTCAGGCTCAGTCACTGAAATTTAAAATTTAATGCATGGGCTTAAACATCAGATGAATATAACTGGAAAGGACTAGTTAACTGTCAGATATATATAAAAGCAAATCTAAAATATAAAAATTCTAAGCATAAAACACAAGGAGATAAAAATAAATGAAAAAAAATTTGACAAACATGAGACATAGAATTAGAATATCTGAGCTATTTAAATAGATTTACCAAGGAAGTGAATACATGGATAATTCTGAATTTTTTTTTTTTCAGAATTCATGAAAGACATCACCAAATTCAGCAGTCTCCCTGAAACCCCACTAGAGTTTAGGGTGAAAGATCCACACATGTACTCAAAGCAACAAAACTTTAAAATGACATATATGAGGAAATTTTAAAAATATACTTCTAATAACCTAAGTTAAAACTAATAACAGTCCTTAGAAAACAGTTAAATTAAATGATAATAAAAACATGACCTGTACAACCATATGCAACTTCGTGTGGGTGCTAAGTCTCTTTAGTCCTGTCTGACTCTTTGTGACCCTATGGACTGTAGCCCACCAGGCTCCTCTGTCCAAGGGATTCCCCAGGCAAGAATACTGGAGTGGGTTGCCATGCCCTTCTCCAGGGGATCTTCCTGACCCAGGAATCAAACCCACATCTCTTATATCTCCTGCACTGGAGGCAGATTCTTTACCATTTGCTCCACCTGGGAAGTCGTATGCAAATTTCATTATATGCAACTTTAATGAAGTAGTAAATAGATTGATTTAGACCATAAATTATTTTTTAAAGGAAGGAGACAATAATTAATAATCTAGGCAACCATGTCAGATTCAGTGCCCTATATATATGTTTACTTGTATTCATCATCCTCATGCATACTAAGTTTCTTACTATATGTAATTATCACTCTCTTTACTCCCCTAAGACTTTTATGGGCTGCTTGGAGCATGTATGGAATAGGCTGGGCATAGTGGAGAGTTGATATTCTCAGGAGTAGCCTTCTGTCAGTGATTTTACCTACATATATTCCTTTGTACAGATAATCCCCCAGCTATTTGGGAGGCAAAGTCCTGAGGTATGTTTAAAAATAAATTTGAAATGCTAGACAAATGGAAGATTTTCACAAACACTTCAAAACACCAAAATTCAATAAACTTGATACAGCCAGTATGGAAAACAGTGACTGTAGCCCACTAGTCTCCTCCTCTGTCCATGGTATTTCCCAAGCAGAAATACTGGCATGGGTAGCCATTCCCTTTTCCAGGGGATCTTCCCAACCTGTGGTTTGAATCTGGGTCTCCTGCATTGCATGTGAATTCTTTACCATCTGAGCCAATAGGAGAGCCCAAAACAGTATGGAGGTTCCTTGAACACCTAAAAACAGAACTACCATATCACCCAGCAAACCCAGTATTGGGCACATGCCCTGAGAAAACCATAATTCAAAAAGATACTTGTACCTCAATGTTCCTTACAGCACTATTTACAATAGCTAGGACATGGATTGATGCTTTTGAACTGTGGTGTTAGAGAAGATGCTTAAGGGTCCTTTGTACTGCAAGGAGACCAAACCAGTCAATCCTAAATCAGTACTGAATATTCACTGGAAGGACTGATGCTGAAGCTGAAACTCCAATACTTTGGACAACTGATGCAAAGAACTGACTCATTTGAAAAGACCCTAATGTTGGGACAGACTGAAGGCAGAAGGAGAAGGGGACAACAGAGGATGAGATGGTTGGATGGCATTACCGACTTGATGGACATGAGCTTCAGCAAGCTCCAGGAGTTGGTGATGGACAGAGAATCCTGATGTGGTGCAGTCCATGGGGTTGCAAACAGTCAGACATGATTGAGCAACTGAATTAAATTGACAGCATGGAAACAAACTCAATGAACATCAACAGAAGAATGGATAAAGATGTGGAACATATATACAATGGACTATTACTCAGCCATAAAAACAAACAAAATTGGATTGTTTGAAGAGATGTGAATAAACCTAGAGACTGTCATACAGAGTGAAGTAGGTCAGAAAGAGAAATACCAATACCATAGATTAACAGGCATATGTGGAATCTATAAAAATGGTACCGATGAACCAATTTGCAGTGTAGGAATAGACATGCAGACATAGACAACAGACATGTGGACATGCAGGAGAGCACATGGGATGAAGTGGGCCATTGAGATATATAAACTACCATGGATAAAATAGATAGCTTGTAGACATTTGCTAATAGCACAAGGAACTCCACTCAGTGCTCTGTGGTGACCTACATAGGTGAGATGAGGGTGGGTGGGATCGAGATCCAAAAGGGAAGGGATATATGTGTACATGCAACTAATTTACTTTGTTGTATACTGCAAGGAGATCCAACCAGTCCATTCTAAAAGAGATTGGTCCTGGGTGTTCTTTGGAAGGACTGACGCTAAAGCTGAAACTCCAGTACTTTGGCCACTTCATGCAAAGAGTTGATGCATTGGAAAAGACTGATGCTGGGAGGTATTGGTGGCAGGAGGAGAAGGGGACGACAGAGGATGAGATGGCTGGATGTCATCACTGACTCGATGGACGTGAGTTTGAGTGAACTCTGGGAGTTGATGATAGACAGGGAGGCCTGGCGTGCTGCGATTCATGGGGTCGCAGAGTCGGACACGACTGAATGACTGAACTGAACTGATACAGCAACTGGTCTTCCAAAGTGGCACTAATGGTAAAGAACCTGCCTGCCAGTGCAGGAGATGTAAGAGACATGGGTTTGATCTCTGAGTTGGGAAGATCCCCTGGAGGAGGTCATGGCAACCCACTCTAGTATCCTTACCTAGAAAATCCCATGGATAGAGGAGTCTGGCAGGCTACAGCCCATAAGGTCTCACAGAGTTAGACACAACTGAAGCATTTTAGCATGCACACACATAGCAGAAACTAACATGACACTGTAAGTCAACTATACCCAATAAATTTTTAGTAAGAAATGAAATATCTGACTAGATACAGGCTCATAAACGTAAAAAAAAGTAGTCAAAATGTAATTCCCTCTTCCATCCATACATAAACATCTAGATATTCTTATAGGTTTTATATTTAAGAACTAGTAATTCCATTTTTATATAAACTCTTTAAAGTTGTTGTGCTCATGCTCCATCATGTTTGATTCTTTGGGACCCTTTGGACTATAGCCCTCCAGGTTCTTCTGTCCATGAGATTTTTCAGGCAAGAACATTGGCATGAGTTGCCATTTCCTCCTCCTAGGAATCTTCCCAACCCAGGAATCAAGACCCAGTCTCCTATGTCTTCTGCATTGCAAGAGGATTCTTTACCCTCTGAGCTATCAGGCAAGCTCCATATATACTGTTTAAAAAGATGCAATTAAGAGAATAAGATTCTGAATCATTCCATAAACCTAGTATAACCAATGAAGAACACTAGGAGTAAAAAGAATTTCAAATTATAGAATCACGGTTTTAAAATTCTAAAGAAACTATTCATAAGCAAGCTAGGCTTTCTTTAAAAATGCAAGTTTAGTTTAATATTAGAAAATGTAAGCCTATGCACTGCAAAAATTAGCCCTCAATCACTGCTATTAGAGAAAGCCTGTGCACAGCAAAAAGACCCATCACAGACAAAAAGAAAATAAATTTTGAAAAAACAAAATGTGTGTATTCAATACATAATATTCATGAATAAGAAAGATTAATATTAATGGATACAGAAAAGATATTTTAAAATTCAGCATCTATTTGAACTAAGACAAATGTTAGTATAAGAGAACTTCTAGGGGGCAGTCCTAAAATGGCAGAGGAATAGGACGGGGAGACCACTTTCTCCCCCACAAATTCATCAAAAGAACATTTGGATGCTGAGTGAATTCCACAAAACAACTTCTGAATGCTGGCAGAGGACATCAGGCACCCAGAAAAGCAGCTCATTGTATTCAAAAACAGGTAGGAAAAAATATAAAAGACAAAAAAAGAGACAAAAGAGGTAGGAAGGGAGCTCTGTTCTGGGGAAGGGAGTCTTAAAAGGGAGAAGTTTCCAAACACCAGGAAACACTCTCACTGCCGAGTCTGTGGCGAGCCTTGGAAGCACAGAAGGCAACATAACAGGGAGGAAAAATAAATAAATAATTAAAACCCACAGATTACGAGCCCACAGGTAACTCCCCAGCAGAGAAACAGCGCAGACGCCTGTATCCGCCACTAGCGAGCGGGGGTTGGGCAGGGAGGCGCAGGCTGAATTGCTTTACAAGGATCAAGCCAAATACCCCAAGTGTAACCAGAGCAAGCTAACTTGGGCTAGCAAATCAGACTGTGGGATAGCTACCGTGTGAAAATCTCTAACATAAGACACCACCAGGACCACGCACAGAACAAAGGACAGAATAGAATTACCCGACTGCAGACCATCCCACTCTGGTGCCAGGTAGCCAGAGCTGGAAGAGCCAGAAGGGGGGCAAGAGAAGCCCCAGAGAGACATTAACTACCAAATTGCAAACAAGCTTCTTTGCTAACTAAGACTTCTTGGGGTTCTGGACAGTCACCATCCGCCTGAGAAGGTGCACCAGTTGTACACCCAGAAAACTGAGCAGCAGGGACGGGAGAGGCGATAAGTTGTAGCAACCACGCTCACCAAACACCTGAGCTATTCGGACCTGGGAAGGGCACAAAATGCAGGCCCAACCGAGTCTGCACCTCTGAGGACTACCTGAGTGCGTGAGCCTGAGCAGCTTAGATGTGGGAGGTGCATGCAGCCCAGGACCAGCCTCAGACGGTTCCCAGTGGAACAACCTAGAGCATGAGCTGTGTGCACCACGAGCGAGGTCAGGCCTAGTGTGGCTGAGACATTGCGAGCATACAGCAGTGTTATTTGTTTGCAGCATCCTTCCCTCCCCACAGCTCGACTGAACAAGTGAGCCTAAAAAAAGTGTCTACCACTGCCCCCTTTGTGTCAGGGCGGAAATCAGACACTGAAGAGACCAGCAAACAGAAGCTAAAACAGAGGAAACTGCCTTGGAAGTGACAGGTGCAATAGATTAAAACCCTGTCGTTAGTACTGACTACATAGGAAGGGGCGTATAGATCTTGAGAAATATAAGCCAGACCAAGGAACTATCTGAAAATGAACTGACCCCACATTGCCCACAACAACACCAGAAAAAGTCCTAGATATATCTTTACTATTTTTACAATCATTCTTTTTCTGATATTTGTTTTTTCTTTTCTTTTTCTTTTTTAAGCCTTTTTAAGTCCTCTATTTCTCCTTTAATTTTCATTTTTATAACCTACTATTACTTTCCCAAAAGAAAGACTCTATTTTTAAAGCAAACTTCATATATATATATATTTTTAATAGTTCTTGTGACTTTTTTTTCTTCTTCTATTCCTTAATATTGTATTTTTGAATATCCAACCTCTACTCTAGATTTTTAATCTTTGCTTTTTGGTATTTGTTATCAATTTTGTACCTTCAAAAACCCAAACTTCAGTACCCATTTTTACCAGAGAGCAAGATTACTGGCCTGACTGCTCTCTCCTCCTTTGGACTCTCCTTTTTCTCCACTAGGTTGCCTCTGTCTCCTCCCCTCCCCCTTCTCTTCTCTACCCAACTCTGAATCTCTGTGTGTTCCAGACAGTTGAGGACACTTAGGGAACTGATTACTGGCTGGATCTGTCTCTCTCCTTTTCATTCCCCTCTTATATATTCCTGGCCACCTCTGTCTCCTTCCTCCCTCTCCTCTTCTCTGTATAACTCTGTGAACACCTCTGAGTGGTCCAGACTGTGGAGTACACATAAGGAAGTGATTACTGGCTAGCTTGCTCTCTCCTCTTTTGATTCCACCTCATCTCATATGGGTCACCTCTAACTCCCCCCCTCCCTCTTCTCTTCACCATGTAACTCTGTGAACCTCTCTGGGTGTCCTTCATTGTGGAGAAACTTTTCATCTTTAAACTAGATGTTTTATCAACAGTGCAGTATAGAAGAAGTCTTGAGACTACTGTAAAAATAAAACTGAAAACCAGAAGCAGGAGGCTTAAGTCCAAATCCTGAGAACATCAGAGAACTCCTGACTCTGGGGAACATTAATCGATAGATGCTCATCAAACACCTCCATACCTACACTGAAACCAAGCACCACCCAAGGGCCAACAAGTTCCAGAGCAAGACATACCATGCAAATTCTCCAGCAACACAGGAACACAGCCCTGAGCTACAATATACAGGCAGCTCAAAGTTACTCCAAAACCACTGACATCTCATAACTCATTACTGGAAATGTCATTGCACTCCAGAGAGAAGAAATCCAGCTCCACCCACCAGAATACCAACACAAGCTTCCCTAACCAAGAAACCTTCACAAGCCACTGATACAAGCCCACCCACAGCAAGGAAACTCCATAATAAAGAGAACTCCACAAACTGCCAGAATACAGAAAAGCCACCCCAGATGCACCAATATAAACAGGATGAAGAGACAGAGGAATACCCAGCAGGTAAAGGAACAGGAGAAATGCCCACCAAACCAAACACAAGAGGAAAAGATACGGAATCTACCTGATAAATAATTCCAAATAATGGTAGAGAAAATGATCCAAAATCTTGAAATCAATATGGAATTACAGAAAAATAGCCTGGAGACAAGGATTGAGAAGATGCAAGAAAGGTTTAACAAGGAACTAGAAGAAATAAAAAGAGTCAATATATCATGAATACTGCAATAAATGAGATCAGAAACACTCTGGAGGCAACAAATAGTAGAATAATGGATGCAGAAGATAGGATTAGTGAAATAGAAGATAGAATGGTAGAAATAAATGAATCAGAGAGGAAAAAAGAAAAACGAATTCAAACAAATGAGGACAATCTCAGAGACCTCCAGGACAATATGAAACGCTCTAACATTCAAATTATAGGAGTCCCAGAAGAAGACAAAAGAAAGACCATGAGAAAATACTTGAGGAGATAATAGCTGAAAACTTTCCTAAAATGGGGAAGGAAATAATCACCCAAGTCCAAGAAACCCAGAGAGTCCCAAACAGGATAAATCCAAGGTGAAACACCCCAAGACACATATTAATCACATTAACAAAGATCAAACACAAAGAACAAATATTAAAAGCAGCAAGGGAAAAACAACAAATAACACACAAGGGGATTCCCATAAGGATAACAGCTGATCTTTCAATAGAAACTCTTCAGGCTAGGAGGGAATGGCAAGACATACTAAAGTGATGAAAGAAAATAACCTAAGCCCAGATTAATGTACCCATCAAGGATCTCATTCAAATATGAAGGAGAAATCAAAAGTTTTACAGACAAGCAAAAGCTGAGAGAATTCAGAACCACCAAACCAGCTCTCCAACAAATGCTAAAGGATATTCTCTAGACAGGAAGCACAAAGCAGGAGTAGCAATGCTCATATCCAATAAAATAGACTTTAAAACAAAGACTATGAAAAGAGACAAAGAAAGACACTACATAATGATCAATCTAAGAAGAAGATATAATAATTATAAATATATATGCACCCAACATACGAGCACCACAATATGTGAGACAAATGCTAGCAAGTATGAAAGGGGAAATTAACAATAACACAATAATAGTGGGAGACTTTAATACCCCACTCACACCCATAGATAGATCAACTAAACAGAAAATTAACAAAGAAACACAAACTTTAATGATACAATGGACCAGTTACACCTAATTGATATCTACAGGACATTTCACCCCCAAACAATGAATTTCACCTTTTTCTCAAGTGCTCACAGAACCATCTCCAGGATAGATCACATCCTGGGCCATAAACATTGCCTTGATAAATTGAAAAAAAAAAATGAAATCATTCCAAGCATCTTTCTGACCATAATTCAGTAAGATTAGATCTCAATTACAGGAGAAAAACTATTAAAAATTCCAACATATGGAGGCTGAACAACACACTACTGAATAACCAATAAATCACAGAAGAAATCAGAAAAGAAATCAAAATATGCATTGAAAAGAATGAAAATGAAAACACAACAACCCAAAACCTGTCGGACACTATAAAAGCAGTGCTAAGGGGAAAGTTCATAGCAATACAGGCATACCTCAAGAAACAAGAAAAAAGTCAAATAAATAACCTAACTCTACACCTACAGCAACTAGAAAAGGAAGAAATGGAGAACCCCAGGGTTAGTGGAAGGAAAGAAATCTTAAAAATTAGGGCAGAAATAAATGCAAAAGAAACAAAGGAGACCATAGCAAAAATCAACAAAGCCAAAAGCTGGTTCTTTGAAAGGATAAAGAACATTGACAGACCAGTAGCCAGACTCAGCAAGAAATAAAGGAGAAAAAATCAAATCAATAAAATTAGAAATGAAAATGGAGAGCATAACAGACAACACAGAAATATAAAGGATCATAAGAGACTATTATCAGCAATTATGTGCCAATAAAATGGACAACGTGCAAGAAATGGACAAATTCTTAGAAAAGTACAACTTTCCAAAACTGAATCAGGAATAAATAGAAAATCTTAACAGACCCTTCACAAGCATGGAAATTGAAACTGTAATCAGAACTCTTCCAGCAAATAAAAGCCTAGGTCCAGACGGCTTCACAGCTGAATTCTACCAAAAATTTAGAGAAGAGCTAACACCTATCCTACTCAAACTCTTCGAGAAAATTGCAGAGGAAAGTAAACTTCCAAACTCATTCTATGAGGCCACCATCACCCTAATACCAAAACCTGACGAAGATGCCACCAAAAAGAAAAATACAGGCCAATATCACTGATGAACATAGATGCAAAAATCCTTAACAAAATTCTAGCAATCAGAATACAACAACAAATTAAAAAGATCATACACCATGACCAAGTGGGCTTTACCCCAGGGATACAAGGATTCTTCAATATTCACAAATCAATCAATCTAATTCACCACATTAACAAATTGAAAAATAAAAGCCATATGATTATTCTCAATAGATGCAGAGAAAACCTTTGACAAAAATCAACATCCATTTATGAAAAAAAAAACGCTCCAGAAAGCAGGGATAGAAGGAACATACCTCAACACAATAAAAGCTATATATGACAAACCCACAGCAAACATCCTCAATGGTGAAAAACTGAAAACATTTCCCTAAAGTCAGGAACAAGACAAGGGTGCCCACTTTCACTGCTACTATTCAACATAGTTCTGGAAGTTTTGGCCACAGCAATCAGAGCAGAAAAAAAGAAATAAAAGGAATCCAAATTAGAAAAGAAGAAATAAAACTCTCACTGTTTGCAGATGACATGATCCTCTACATAGAAAACCCTAAAGACTCCACCAGAAAATTATTAGAGCTAATCAATGAATATAGTAAAGTTGCAGGATATAACATCAACACACAGAAATCCCTTGCATTCCTATACACTAATAATGAGAAAGTAGAAAAAGAAATTAAGGAAACAATTCCATTCACCATTGCAACAAAAAGAATAAAATACTTAGGAATATATCTGCCTAAAGGACCTAAAGACCTCTATATAGAAAACTATAAAACACTGGTGAAAGAAATCAATTACTACTACTACTAATAAGTCACTTCAGTTGTGTCCGACTCTATGAGACCCCATAGACGGTAGCCCACCAGGCTCCCCCGTTCCTAGGATTCTCCAGGCAAGAACACTGGAGTGGGTTCCATTTCCTTCTCCAATGCATGAAAGTGAAAAGTGAAAGTGAAGTAGCTCAGTTGAAATCAAAGAGGACACTAATAGATGGAGAAATATACCATGTTCATGCATCAGAAGAATCAATGTAGCGAAAGTAAGTATACTACCCAAAGCAATCTACAGATTCAATGCAATCCCTATCAAGCTACCAGCGGTATTTTTCACAGAGCTAGAACAAATAATTTCACAATTTGTATGGAAATACAAAAAAAAAAAAAAAAAAAAAACCTCAAATAGCAAAAGCAATCTTGAGAAAGAAGAATGGAACTGGAGGAATCAACCTGCCTGACTTCAGGCTCTACTACAAAGCCACAGTCATCAAGACAGTATGGTTCTGGCACAAAGACAGAAATATAGATCAATGGAACAAAATAGAAAGCCCAGAGATAAATCCACACACCTATGGACACCTTATCTTTGATAAAGGAGGCAAGACAATCTCTTTAACAAGTGGTGCTGGGAAAATTGGTCAACCACTTGTAAAAGAATGAAACTAGAACACTTTCTAACACCATACACAAAAATAAACTCAAAATGGATTAAAGATCTAAATGTAAGACCAGAAACTATAAAACTCCTAGAGGAGATCATAGGCAATACACTCTCCAACATAAATCACAGCAGGATCCTCTATGACCCATCTCCCAGAATACTGGAAATAAAAAGCAAAAATAAAAAAATGGATCTAATTAAAATTAAAAGCTTCTGCACAACAAAGGAAACTATAAGCAAGGTGAAAAGACAGCCTTCTGAATGGGAGAAAATAATAGTAAGTGAAGCAACTGACAAACAACTAATCTCAAAAATATACAAGCAACTCATGCAGCTCAATTCCAGAAAAATAAACAACCCAATCAAAAAAATGGGCCAAAGAACTAAATAGGCATTTCTCCAAAGAAGACATACAGATGGCTAACATACACATGAAAAGATGTTCAACATCACTCATTATCAAGAAATTCAAATCAAGACCACAATGAGGTACCATTTCACACCAGTCAGAATGGCTGCGATCCAAAAGTCTACAAGCAATAAATGCTGGAGACGATGTGGAGAAAAGGGAACCCTCTTACACTGCTGGTGGGAATGCAAACTAGTACAGCCACTATGGAGAACAGCGTGGAGATTCCTTAAAAAACTGGAAATAGAACTGCCTTATGACCCAGCAATTCCACTGCTTGGCATACACATCAAGGAAACCAGAGTTGAAAGAGACACGTGTACTCCAATGTTCATCACAGCACTGTTTATAATAGCCAGGACATGGAAGCAGTCTAGATGTCCATCAGCAGATGAATGGATAAGAAAGCTGTGGTACATATACACAATGGAGTATTACTCAGCCATTAAAAGAGATACATTTGAATCCATTCTAATGAAGTGGATGAAACTGGAGCCAATTATACAGAGTGAAGTAAGCCGGAAAGAAAAACACCAATACAGCATACTAACACATATATATGGAATTTAGAAAGATGGTAACTGTAATTCTGTATGTGAGACAGCAAAAGAGATGCAGATGTATAGAACAGTCTTTTGGACTCTGTGGGAGAGGGAGAGGGTGGGATGATTTGGGAGAATGGCATGAAATGTGTATAAAATCATGTAAGAAACAAATCGCCAGTCTAGGTTTGATGCAGGATAGAGGATGCTTGGGGCTGGTACACTGGGATGACCCAGAGAGATGGTATGAGGAGGGAGGTGGGAAGGGGGTTCAGGATTGGGAACTCATGTACACCTGTGGCAGATTCATGTTGATGTATGGCAAAACCAATACAGTATTGTAAAGTAAAATAAAGTAAAAATAATAATAATAAGAAGAAGAGAACTTCTGTAACCTGATAAACATAATGCTGGGCAAGTAAAACAACTTGCTGAATGAAATATTTAGTGTCAAGTTTAAATATATGGAAATAATGCTTTACATTTAGTATTTAGCAAAAAATAGCTACTCATTTGAAAAATAAACCCCTAGTTCATTATGTTCTTTTTTTAATTGTGAAAATGGAAGTTATTGGAAACAGAATTTTTTTAAAAGCACTTGTGATTGCAAGGTGCTAGATACATTGATGCTTATTATATTACTTTTTTAATTTATAACCATTAATATGACTGAAACATTGCATAGTAAAAGGCCAATTTTATTTTGGTTTCTTTGACTTTGTGGGTGATTATGTTTTTAGACTGATTTTATTCCTTTAGTGATAAGAGCCTTTTAAATATAACACCATAATTTTTATTTCAATTTTTTCCAATTTTTTTCACAGTTGATTGCTTGCCTATTAATTTTGTATACAGTTTTTGATGTTGCAGTTTTGGCATGGAGAAGTTTATTTTTTAAACCTTAGCAAATATTTCTTATATCCTTTAATAATTTCTTTGATTTTTTATTATAGTAGGTAAATGTTATCTGCCTAGATGGCAAGACCCTATTTATCTATCTGCTGCCTCCATCCTCCAGCTACTGTAAGTTTTAATGGTTCATGACTCACAACTATCCTTCTTCCCAAGAGAATTGCTCTCAACTCATTCGGAGCTGTTTCACCTGGGAGGTCACAACCCTCTGGGGAAGGAGTGGTAGAACAGTCAATGACTGACCCAGAGAGGAATACAAAAGCTGGTCCCTTGGCTTTAAGTTGAAAGAAAGTTCCCCCTTGTATTCAGTTGGAGCTGGATGGACTCCAGCTAAAAATACATTTCTTGTTTCTTCTTATCTCGCATCCTCTATCTTCCCTCATTCATTCATTCATGGTAGCACATTCTTAACAAATTACATGCAAATAGCAGTCTAAAGCTCTACCTCTAGGGAATCTAAATAAAATAACAATCATGGCTTCCACATCTCATATTATGAATTTATCCACATTCACTTTTAAGGTTTTTTTCTTTTTTTTTTTTACTTAGTATTGTACAATACATTATTGTGTCTGTAACTGATAGTCTCTTGTGTTCTTTCTTCCAAAATATCTTGGTTATTTATCAAATTATTAATATAACTACAAATTATTAATATACCTATCCATTGCCATGGCAACATATGAATGATATGAATAATTTCACCTGAAACATACTTACAAAACAGAAGGGCAAAATAATAAGACTGCTCTAACACCTAACACACAAACAACAAAATAAAAAATAAACAAGTGGGACAGCATCAAACTAAAAATTTTTGCACAAGTAAATAAATGGTCAACAAAATTAAAAGGCAATTTATGGAGGAGAGAATATTTGTAAACCACACATATATGATAAGAGGTTAATTTCCAAAATATATAAGGAATTTGTACAACTTGGTAACCAAAAATATCCAAAATAGGCAAAGTGAATAAACATTTTCCCAAAGAATATACTCAAATGACCAACAGATACACAAAAAGAAAGGTGCTTATATCAGTAATTATCAGGGAAAGGCAAATGAGAAGCACAATAAGATATCACTTCAGACCTTTTAGATAGGCTGTCATCAAAAAGACAAGAAGAAACAAGTGCTGGTGAGCATGTTGAGGAAAGAGAACCCTTGTACACTGTTGGTGGGAATATAAAGTGACTCAGCCACTACTGGTTCCAAACTACAAAAACTTCTTTAAAAAATTGGAAATAGGACTACCACATGATCTAGCAATTCTGCATATATACCCAAAGGAAATGAAATATGTATCCTAAAGAGATACCTGCACATCCCCTGTTCATTGCAGTATTATTCACAATAGCCAAAAACAGAAGTGAAAAACAGCAGATGAATGAATAAAGATTTAATATATATCTATATCAATGTTGATATAGATATATCATTTAGCTTAAAAAAGAAGGAAATTTTGTTATTTGCAACAACGTGAATGGAACTTGAAGGCATTAAGTGAAATTTGTCAGAGAAAGGCAAATACCGTATGATCTTACTTAGATATATAATCTAAAAAAACTCATAGCAACAGGAAACAGATTGGTTGCTGCCAGAGGCAGGGAGTAAGTGATAGGGGAATTGATGAAGGAGGCAAAAAGCACAAACATTCATTTATAAGTTCTGAGGATTTAATATCCAGCATGTGAAAGGCAAGTCACTCAGTCGTGTCTGACTGTTTGAGAACCCATGGACTGTAGCCTACCAGGCTCCTCCGTCCATGGGATTTTCCAGGCAAGAGTACTGGAGTGGGTTGCCAATTTCTTCTCCAGGGGATCTTCCCAACCCAGGGATCAAATTCTGGTCTCCTGCATTGCAGGCAGACAGACGCTTCAACCTCTGAGCTACCAGGGAAGGGAAATAATATATAGCATAGTATCTATAATTAACAATACTGCACTAATATTTGAAAGTTGCTAACAGAGTAAATCTCAAAAATTCTCATCACAAGAAAAAAATGCAATTATGTGAGCTGATGGATGTTAACTAAAAATATTGTGGTGATCATTTCTCAATATATAAATATATCAAATCATTTTTGTTGTACACCTCAAATTTATACAGCATTATATGTCAGTAATATGCCAATAAAGTAAAAATAATAATAAAAGGAAAGCACAAAATAGGTACTGAGATTGAAATTTTTATCAAGTCTTTAAAATGTAGATGACCCCAAAATCAACTTAGCTAGCTTAGAGGAAACAGAAATTTATTGGCCCATAAAATCCAAGAAAAAAATAAACATCCAAATACAAAAAAAGGAAAATAAGCAAATAGGTCTTATGTGACACTTAAACTAAATGTACATTAAAGATGGTAAGGCAGAGTTTATTTAGGACCATCACAATAGGTATGGGGATGATTTCAATGGTATTTATCAGTGGAGGAGATACACTGAGTTCATGTCTGAATATAGCACAGGCAACTGGAAATGTCCTCAAGACCTCATAAATCCTCAAGCCCTTTGAGGATTCTGACAGGCAAACTCGGGTTATCAGATATCACCTGGGGAACTGTGCAGGATGAGGAACCATGCAGGATGAGAAACCTGATTAGACTTTGAGGGTGATTTGATATCAAAAGTGTGGACTGGGGTCAGGGTAAAAGTGAAACCTGCTCAGTCATATCTGACTGCAACCCCATGGGCTGTACAGTCCACAGAATTCTTCAGGCCAGAATACTGGACTGGGTAACTGTTCCCTTCTCCAGTGGATCTTCCCAACACAGGGATCGAACCCAGGTCTCCCACATTGCAGGTAGATTCTTTACCAACTGAGCCACCAGGGAAACCCAGGGTTGGAGTAAGATTACACTGACTTTGCAGGGTCTTGCTAAAACTAGATTTATAAGGAAGTGCTCAAATGAGCCTAGGAGGTGTTTTGGGAGCCTGATGGATGTTTGATTAAACAAGGAATCTCTTTCACACTAATTAATATTCATCAAAGGGCTCACCTCCCCATCTCTTCCATCACCATCTCTTTATTGTCTGTTCTTTTTCTCTGCAGCCTGGTTTTCTCACATGACATGAACATCCCACATCCTGTTTTCCAGCCACCAGGGAAACACTGATACTTTTCATCAGATCCTCTGTGTGTGTGTGTGTATAATCTTAAAAAGACATTTGTTCGGCTTGAGATAGATCAGGTTTCTGCCTCTGAACCAATCAAATATGTCTTGAAATGTCAATTTCTATGGTTTTACAGGTGCAAGAACAGTTGAAGTGAAGGGGTAGGATGTGTCTATTGACTAGAGGTGACATAGGTATTCAATGTTCTCTGTTGTGAGTTCTTTCTCATATAAGTAATTTCCCTACAGCCTTCATCTTTATCTTGTGTGCAACTGACCAGAGTATCTTCTGAAATCCCCAATTAATTTACTCGTGGTTTGAACCAGATATTTTTCTGTAGGAGCCATCTGGAAGCAATAACATGGCACAAGAAACCAAAACTGATGACCCAGTACTTAACAGAAGGAAGAATGAACCAATTCTAAATACTAATCAGTGCTTACATCTTTATCTTTTATAATAGTCTCACTAAAATATAATTTTAAAAAACACGTATCTTTGACTTTTTGAAGTTTAGTCAATTCTCTGATGTTAAAAAAAAAAGCACACTCAGAATGCAATTATTTTGACACATTCTTCATTTATATTTGAGTCCCAGGAAAAAGTACTACATATCTAGACTTCCAGAAAGTTCTTTAATTCCTGAAATCCTGGGATTAAAACGTTACAGGATACAAAGTAAAAATTTGTTTAAAGGTCTTCATTATGTTTAAATTAAACAGAAGAAAGTGTTGATTAGATATAAAGAAGACCTAAATGAGCTGAGTCTATGACTGTGAAATAGACTCCCTAAGGGCAGCCTCTCAAAGGAGTCTTCCAAAACTACCCATGCAAAAATTCTTTTAGGCAAGACTGCATATTTTTTTCATTACCTAACAATGTTGGTAAAGCAGAGCATGTGAATCAGAAGTGAATCTTTCAAAACTATATGGCATTATGATTCTGAGTTTCTATTCTCATCTAAGTAAATTTTCTAGTCCTTGACATACAAATGTCTTTGCAAACTTGGCTGAGAATCCATAATGCAATACAAAGATGCAGTCTAAAAAATGACAGAATGATCTTTGTTCATTTCCAAGGCAAACCATTCAATATAACAATAATCCAACTCTATGCCCTAACCAATAGTGCTGAGAAAGCTGAAGTTGAACACCTACAAGATCTTCTAGAACTCAGATCAAAAAAAGATGCCCTTTTCATCATAGGGGACTGAAATGCAAAAGCAGGCATGAAGAAACCTCTGGAGTAGCAGGCAATTTTGGCCTTGGAGAACAGAATGAAGCACAGCAAAAGCTAATAGAGTTTTGCCAAGACAATGCACTGGTCATAGCAAACATCCTCTTCCAACAACACAAGAGAAGACTCTACACATGGACATCACCAGATGGTCAACACTGAAATCAGATTGACTATACTGTTTGCATTCAAAGATGGAGAAGTTCTATACAGTCAGCAAAAACAAGACTGGGAGTTGACTGTGGCTCAGATCACAAACTCCTCATTGTCAAGTTCAGACCTAAAAAGAAGAAAGTACGGAAACACACAAGAGCATTCAGGTATGGCCTAAATCAAATCCCTTACAATTATACAGTTAAAGTGAGAAATAGATTCAAGGGATTAGATCTGATAGACAAGAGTGCTTGAAGAACTATGGACGGAGGTTCCTGACTGTACAGGAGATAGGGATCAAGACCATCCCCAAGAAAAACAAATGTAAAAAAGCAAAATGTCTGTCTGAAGATGGTTTGCAAAGAGCTATGAAAAGAATAGAAGCCAAAAGCAAAGGAGAAAAAGAAAGATATATCCATTTGAATGCAGAGGTCCAACAAATAGCAAAGCCTTCCTTCAAAGAATTCCTTCCTGAACAAATTCCTTCAATGAATAAGAAAGCCTTCCTCAGTGATCAGTGCCAATAAATAGAGGAAAACAACAGAATGGGAAAGACTAGAGATCTTTTCTAGAAAATTAGAGATACCAAGGGAACATGTCATGCAAAGATGGTCTCAATAAAGGATAGAAGTGGTATGGACCTAACAGAAGCAGAAGACATTAAGAAGAGGTGGCAAGAACACACAGAAGAACTGTACAAAAATGATCTTCATGACCAAGATAATCATGATGCTGTGATCACTCACCTAGAGCCAGACAACCTTGAATGTGAAGTCAAGTGGACTTTAGGAAGCATCACTATGAACAAAGCTAGTGGAGGTGATGGAATTCCAGTTGAGCTATTTCAAATCCTAAAGATAATGCTGTGAAAGTGCTATATTCAATATATCAGAAAATGTGGAAAACTCAGCAGTGGCCACAAGACTGGAAAAGGTCAGTTTTCATTCCAATCCCAAAGAAAGGCAATGCCAAAGAATGCCCAAACTACCACACAATTGTACTCATCTCACATGCTGGCAAAGTGATGCTCAAAATTCTCCAACCAGGCTTCAACAGTACATGAACAGTGAAATTGTTCAAGGGAGATTTTTAAAAGGCAGAAAAACCAGAGATCAAATTGCCAAAACATCTGTTGGATCTTTGAAAAAGAAGACAGTTCCAGAAAAACATCTACTTCTGCTTTATTGACTATGCCAAAGCCTTTGACTGTGTGGATCACAACAAACTGTGGCAAATTCTTAAAGAGATGGGAATACCAGACCACCTGACCTGCCTCTTGAGAAGTCTGTATGCAGATCAGGAAGCAAGTTAGAACTGGACATGGAATAACAGACTGGTTCTAAATATGGAAATGTGTACATCAAGCCTGTAATTGTCACCCTATTTATTTAACTTATAAGCAGAGTACATCATGAGAAATGCTGGGCTGGATGAAGCACAAGCTGGAATCAAGATTGCCAGGAGAAATATTAATAACCTCAGATATGCAGATGAAACCACCATTATGGCAGAAAGTGAAGAACTAAAGAGCCTCTTGATGAAAGTGAAAGAGAAGAGTGAAAAAGTTGGCTTAAAACTCAACATTCAGAAAACTAAGATCATGGCATCCATTCCCATCACTTCATGGCAATAGATGGAGAAACAACGGAAACAATGACAGACTATTTTGAGAGCCTGGTGGGTTGCCATCTCTGGGGCCACACAGAGTTGGACATGACTGAAGCGACTTAGCAGCAGCAGCAGCAAAATCACTCAAATGGTGACTACACCCATGAAATTAAAAGACACTTACTCCTTGGAAGAAAAGTTTTGACCAACCTAATCAGCATATTCAAAAGCAGAGACACTACTTTGCCAACAAAGGTCCATCTAGTCAAAGCTATGATTTTTCCAGTAGTCATGTATGGATGTGAGAGTTGGACTATAAAGAAGGCTGAGTGCTGAAGAATTGATGCTTTTGAACTGTGGTGTTGGATAAGACTCTTTAGAGTCCCTTGGACAGCAAGGAGATCCAACCAGTCCATCCTAAATGAAATCAGTCCTGAATATTCATTGGAAGGACTGACGCTGAAGCTGAAACTCCAATAAATTGGCCACGTGATGCAACAAACTGACTCGTTTGAAAAGATTCTGATGCTGAGATAGATTGAAAGCCGGAGGAGAAGGGGACGACAGAGGATGAGATTGTTCAATGGCGTTATTGACTCAGTGAACCTGAGTTTGAGTAAACTCTGGGAGTTGGTGATGGACAGGGAGGCCTGGCGTGGTGCAGTCCATGGGGTCTCAAATAGTCCGACATGACTGAATGAATGAACTGAACTGAACTGAAACTTGGTCATGCTGCCACTTTTCTACTAGCTCTTGCCAGGCTTAGCAAGCATGTGAAGAATGAAGACTTGGCTGGAAAATACTCCCTAAGCAAATGTCCAGTGGCTTAAAATTAGGCCACATCCAGCATTCTAGACAAATTGCATTACCTCTTAACAACTGTTTAAAAAGTCTATCTATTCCCTGCCTTTCTCTATTAGAGACCTATGGACTGTCTGCTCTTTTAGCCACAGTTTGTAGAATTTTTATCCTTAGATTTTCCTCTGCCTGTAGTATCTCACAATTTTCTGAACACTCAAAATAGTTTATAGACTCTAGTCACAGATGTCTACTTATTTGTTTTCTGGCTTAATCTATTTAGACTTAAGGCTTCTATGTTTCTCTGAAGTGAAGTGAAAGTCGCTCAGTTGTATCCGACTCTTTGTGACTCCAGTGACTGTAGCCTGCCACTCTCCTCTGTCCATGAAATTCTCCAGCTAAGAATACTGGAGTGAGTAGCCTTTCCCTTCTCTAGGGGTCTTCCCAATTCAGGGATCAAACCCTGGTCTCCAGCATTTCAGGCATATTCTTTACCATCTGAGCCACTAGGGAAGTGCCCTATGTTTTTCTCCCATTGGGTAACTGAATACACTTTATTCACTATCTCTCCTGGATCACAAAACTTTTGACTCTTGTTAATTTCTTGATTCATTTACTAGATTTACTGTAACATCCCACTTACCTTGATTTCTGGGTTCACATACATGTTTGTGGGCTCCCCCTGTCCACCCCCATGACCTCTGTCTTGTTCTCACTCTTTGTTTCAGAGTTATTTTAATCACATCTTCACGTAGATTATATAATGGGCCAACTGGAAAAAATGTATAAAGTGGCTAATGGAAGAATTAACAAATATTTACAAATAACTTACATATCTCTGCATTTCGCCACCTAACAGGTACATATTTCAGATCACACAACATGAAGAAACTGTTAAAGGCCCTTGGGCTAAGAACGCTGCAATGACAGAGTTGTTTTGTTGGTGTGAAGGAAATAACTTGTTAACAGGAAGCTAGTGACCACAGAAAATAAGCAACAATTTCCCTTGGTAGTTTCTGATAAATTTTCTTTTAAAAAGTACTAATAGAGTACCAAATTACATCATCTGTAAATATTTTAGGCTGTGGCCAGAGGAAGTTTGTTTTAACAGACAATATATTTAAACTGGGCTAAAGGGGAGACCTTTTTTTTTTTTTTTTGTATAGTTCTTCTGTATATTCTTGCCACCTTTTCTTAATATCTTCTGCTTCTGTTAGATCCATACCATTTCTGTCCTTTATCGAGCCCATCTTTGCATGAAATGTTCCCTTGCTGTCTCTGATTTTCTTGAAGAGATCTCTAGTCTTTCCCATTCTGTTGTTTTCCTCTATTTCTTTGCATTGATCCCTGAGGAAGGCGTTCTTATCTCTCCTTGCTATTCTTTGGAACTCTGCGTGCTTATATCTTTCCTTTTCTCCTTTGCTTTTCACTTCTTTTCACAGCTATTTGTAAGGCCTCCCCAGACAGCCATTTTGCTTCTTTGCATTTCTTTTCCATGGGGATGGTCTTGATCCCTGTCTCCTGTACAATGACACGAACCTCATTACATAGTTCATCAGGCACTCTATCAGATCTAGTCCCTTAAATCTAGTTCTTACTTCCACTGTATATTTGATGTAGGTCATACCTGAATGGCCTAGTGCTTTTCCCTACTTTCTTCAGTTTGAGTCTGAATTTGGCAATAAGGAGTTCATGATCTGAGCCACAGTCAGCTCCTGTATAGAGCTTCTCCATCTGATCAAATCAATCTGATTTCGGTGTTGACCATCTGGTGATGTCCATGTGTAGAGTCTTCTCTTGTGTTATTGGAAGAGGATGTTTGCTATGACCAGTGTGTTCTCTTAGCAAAGTTCTATTAGCTTTGCCATGCTTCATTCTGTACTCCAAGGCCAAAATTGCCTGTTACTCCAGGTGTTTCTTGACTTCCTATATTTGCATTTCAGTCCCCTATGATGAAAAGGACATCTTTTGGGGGTGTTAGTTCTAAAAGGTCTTGTAGGTCTTTATAGAACCGTTCAACTTCAGCTTCTTTAGTGTTACTGGTTGGGGCATAGGCTTGGATTACTGTGATATTGAATGGTTTGCCTTGGAAACGAACAGAGATCATTCTGTCATTTTGAGACTGCATCCAAGTACTACATTTTGGACTCTTTTGTTGACCATGATGGCTACTCCATTTCTTCTAAGGGATTCCTACCCACAGTAGTAGATATAATGGTCATATGAATTAAATTCACCCATTCCAGTCCATTTTAGTTAGTTGGAAAGACTGATGCTAAAGCTGAAACTCCAATACTTTGGCCACCTCATGTGAAGAGTTGACTAATTGGAAAAGACCCTGATGCTGGGAGGGATTGGGGGCAGGAAGAGAAGAGAACGACAGAGGATGGATGGATGGATGACATCACTGACTCAATGGACATGAGTTTGAGTGAACTCTGGGAGTTGGTGATGGACAGGGAGGCCTGGTGTGCTGTGATTCATGGGATCACAGAGTCAGACACAACTGAATGATTGAATTGAACTGAACTGAAAGGGGAGATCCTAGTAGTGAGTAGAAAATGAGACTATTTCCAAATTTATGCTTGGGAGTATAATTTTGCCCTCCTAGACATAAAAAGAAACCTAGAGAGGCTCTTCGGGAGAAACTATTTACATAATGTTTAATTCTAGGAAGCACACTGTTACACCATATTATAGCTAACCTATGGAACATAAGAAACAACTAAAACCAACTGGGACTATAGTTCCAGTTATAGCCAACAACATAACTACCTTTGTCTCTGGTATAAAATAATGCCAAAACTCAGATCCTAAATATGATGAAGTATTTCTCCTGTCCAGTAAACTTCTATACCACTATACAAATGGTTTTTAAACATTAACTGTAAAAGTAATATTTTCACTAAATACATAAAGTAATTGAATTTTATAGATTTCAAGTAATTCTACTTTTAAAATTTTAAATAAGATCTTTCTTATTGTAAAAGCTAAATATAATCACTTTAGAAAATTTTGAAAAACATAACTAAAAATATTAATTTTATTTCTTAAATGTAACTATCACTGTACCATCAAATCAATTTGATGATATAAAAGTACTATTATATCACCTAATTAACATATATAAGTGTTTATCCTTCTGATTATTTATATACAAATTAATTTGGTGATGTAGTCATCTAAATGTCCTGTTTACATTATATATGAAATAATATTTTCCAATATAATTAATGTTCTCTAAAATACAAGTATGATGATTATAAAATATCTATTCTATAGATATGTAATAATTTATTTTACCTTTCCCCAAATATTAGGCACTTAGGATATTTCCAGTTTTGTAGTATAAATACTATGATGATTACCATTTGGAAATTAAATACTCGTATACATTTGATTTTTTCCTCAGGATAATTTTAGAAGTTTAGTTTAATCAAAAGATGCAAATATTTCAGCAATTTTGTTTAATTGTCAAGCTTCCTTCCAGAAAAATTGTACTGATACAGTCTCCCAGCAGCTGTGGTTAGGATTGCTTTTTCCCATTCTGAACACATTTAATGACAAGTTATCATTTTAAATGCCTTATTTTGTAAAAGGAATATTGTATTGTTTAAATCTGTATTGCTTTGATTATTAGAGTTGTCTGGAATTTGGCCAGCAAAATTAAAAGCATAATAAAAAATGCTACTGATTTCAACCTGTTACTTAATGCTGTGTCTCATAATATTATACCATTTTCACCTGCCATTGTATACTTATTAAAACCGCATCTTAGTTATAATGCATCTATGGTAATACTCTGGATATGCAACTATAATAGTGAAATAATATTTTCAAAAGCATCTTAATTTAAAATGTTTAAATTTAACTTAAATTATATATTTATGGTACATAAAAATACAAAAAGTTTATATTTCTGGAAATATGGTTTTCCTAAGCATGGAAGATTTATTTTGAATGGACATACTGTACCTAAAACTATAAATGTATATACTAGAAATAGTACAAAGTACATTAAAACATATTAATACCATATATATATAACTATAGAGTAGGTCCTGATACAACATAGTTCATAAAACACATTATGTCTGCCTGCTTACATTAATCATTACAAAGGAAAAGTGTGAAAGTGTTAGTCACTCAGTTGTGTCCAACTCTTCGTGACCCCATGGACTGTAGCCCACCAGGCTCCTCTGTCCATGGAATTCTCCAGATAAGAATACTGGAGGGGTTTGCCTTTTCCTTCTCCAGAGGATCTTCCCCACCCCAGGGCTGAACCAGAGAGTTCAGTCTCCATTTCATGCAGACATTTAACCAACTGAACCACCAGGAGAGCCCAATTACAAAAGAATGTCACTGCTTTTGTCAGTGACTTGATATATCACTAATAATACACTCTGATACAACCCAAACCATGGATATTAGACATAATTTCATAGAAAGCATCTAAATAGGCTGTACAATGACACTGGAAAGAAAAACAAGAGCATGATTCTGCCCAACCATTGTACTGCACTACACAGAGCAATTTCTCTCTGGATTGCACCCCTGCTCTCTGGCCCATTAAGTCCTGCTGTCCTTACAAGAAACTGAGGTTGTAATGTCTTTGTCAAATGCATATTTTTATGAGACCATGCATAACAATTACACATGAATCTACATGCTGCCAACCTCATTTTTATAGTGTTTAGTCTGACTAGAACAGGAAATGGTCATCTTAGAAGATAAATCTCTTAATTGCTTAAAGCTCCACAGTAATCATTTCCTGATAAATGTTGCAAGAATTCCCTGTAGCTTTGAATTACTATTCTGTTCACTTATACATTCCTAGAAATAGGATCTGATATCATTTTTCATAAAGAAGTGGTATTTGGGAATAATAATGTGCATGTCAGATTTGATTTTATTTTTATGCACATCAAAATTTCACTGCTTCAAACCCCTGTAGTCACCTATCATTACAGTAATTCCAGTTGGCTATTTCTCCCCTTTCACTGATGTGTACAGACCACTTCTCTATGATATTTTCATGGTTTGCAGAACATATCAAGAGTTAGCTAAGAAATCATTTCAACAGTAAATTTCCATTGGGAATGTCAATGAGCTGATGGCATCTTGGACATGCTATCTGCATTTCTGAGCTTTATTTTATTTGCAAGATGAAAAATGTTTGAAATGAAAGAACCATGTGATCTACCTGATGGAACAGTAGTCTTTTTTTTTTTTTTGGAACAATAGACTTTCATCAGGATATATATGTGTTAAAAGACAAAGCAGCTGCTATGAGGAGATTATAAAATGGGGTTCTAGGGCTCTTTGTCATATAATTTGAAACCCAAGTTTGCACGTTTCTTTTACCTTAAAATATTCAATGCAAGGTTTTAGAAAAATATCATTATCATAATTCCTTTACTATGAATATATATGTAATTTTCTTTCACTATCTTGATTTATTGTCAGCTAAAATTAAAGGTTTTAAGTTGTCTTGGTAGGTTAATAAAGGTCAGAATTGTCAACTAATTTTCCCCATGCAAATATGATAATCATTTAAATTTGCAATTACTAAATGATAATATTTCTTAAAATAGCATACACAAAGCTATTTTCTCTCAATGTTGAGAAAGTATTGAACAGGGATAAAATATACACTATAAGTATATTCTTCAAAAATCTGAGGAAAGAATGGTATTAAAAGAAATTGAATAAATGATGATTCTAACTTCTGATTTAACTTGAAAGAAGACAACTTTTTAAATATTAGTATTTCAAGTTTCTGTTTAATAATACTCATTTTAAAGAAATAACCAGAGATATCTCAGGAAATATAGATGCCACAATGACCAGATAATAATCTATCTAAACATCATTTTAGTTTTGCTATATATTTTATTGTTTATTCCTTTCTTGTGTTTCCTAACAATATGTTCTTTCCATATTTTATGAACTTAAGATTGTTATTACTAACAAGTAAGGAGAAAAGAAAGCAAGCTCTTCCCAAGGACACAGTCAAGGTACCAAAGGGAAAAATCAACGAGAGAAAGCAGCACAATCTGTTCTGTTTCCTACAAAAATGTAAAAACATGTTCTCTCTCTGTAAAGGAGACATTAAAAAATAGTCCTTAGAAAATCTAAATAGCAAATCCAGCTTCAATATTTAGTTACATTATTTTGTTTATTCTTTGTGAGTTCAGTCTAGTATTGAATTAATTAAATCTACCAAGTCCTTCACATCTGTTACAACCAACACGCGTAAAATATAACTGGCGACAAGTTTCCAGTGAAGAAAAGGAATTACCTGCACTGCTTAACAAAAGTGAAATGAGTAACAAGGATGACTGATGTCTAAAGCCTGTATCACAGTGAGATTTTTAAATTACATAATTACTTGGTTAGCACATTGACTCACACTATTTCCAAACTGTATCACAATGCTTTGTGGTTTAACTTTGGGGAAATATCTCAGGCATATATCAGGGTATGCGCCTATGTACAGAATCGGGTTTTCTGAGAATTGCTCGATGATACATTTCTGCATGTGTGCTAAGCCACTTCAGATGTGTCTGACTCTTTGCAACGCTATGGACTCGCACCAGGCTTCTCTGTCCATCAGATTCTCCAGGCAAGAATACTGGAGTGGGTGGTGCCTTCCTCCAGGGGATCATCCTGACCTAAGGACCAAACCTGTGTCTCTTATGTCTCCTGCACTGACAAGTGGGTTCTTTACCACTAGAACCACCTAAGAAGTTCAATACATTTCTAAATGACATCAAACTACTTGCAAATTAAAAACTCTTAACCGTGTAATTTATTGATCCAGTTGACATTAAATTCTAATTTCTTTCTTTAACTGAATCTATCAAATATACTGTTTTTTCAAACCAATCTTTTCCAACCATTATTTTGTAATGGTCATAAAGTGAAAGTGTCAGTCACTCAGTGTGCCCGACACTTTGCGACCCCCATGGACCGCAGCCATCAGGCCTGGGTTTCTCCAGGCAAGGATACTGGAGTGGGTATCCATTTGCTTCTCCAGGGAATCTTCCCAACTCAGCGATCAAACCCAGGTCTTCTGCACTGCAGGTAGATTCTTTTCTGACTGAGCTACCAATGGTCATAAATACTCATCTAAAATAATCAGAGAATTGTTCCACTGTATAGTATTTAAAATATAACATATGCTACTTTTGCAGGGAATAGCAGGCTAAAATGATCCAAACATTTGCTGGGAGGTAGAAGGGAAGTTACTAATAGACATAAATGACTACAAAAAAAAGAAAAAAGACTGCATATTTATCTTGTTTAATCTTCTTGACAATCCTTTGAAATACTATTGTTAAACTGTGCATTTTCTTAGATGCAGTGCTTAAGATTCAGAGAAGTGAAATAATTTACACACTATTCCACACCTCTGACTTGGAGTCAGATAATTTTGACTTGCGTATCTGGCACCGCTGGTGAGCATATGGGCAGCATCATGTGGTGAAGAAATGAAAATGGCTCTTAGTCTGAGTCACAAAGAAACCTTTGATAACTTCAGTAACAATTCTGATATCCATGTAGTTTCTACTTTATGTCAGTTGTAGTGGTAGTGGTAGTGGTAGTGGTAGTGACTCAGTGGTGTCTGACTCTGTAATCCCATGGTCTGTAGCTCACCAGGCTTCTCTGTCCATGGAATTCTCCAGACAAGAATACTGGAGTGGATGGCCATTCCCTTCTCCAGCGGATTTTTCTGACCCAGGGATCAAGCTTGGGTCTCCTGCATTGCAAACAGAATTTTTACCATCTGAACCATCAGGGAAGCCCTATGTCAACCACATTAACTGAAAAAATTAAGCAAGTATCTGTTCATCACTTAACCAATAGGCATTCACATTCTCCTTTCCTTCAGAGGGAGACTCAATTTCTCTGGTCCAAGAAGCAGTGTAAGGATGAAGGAAATGAGTCAGCAGGCCTGGATACCAGTCCTGGCCCCAAGCTTACTAGTCGTTTTAAGCTGGCTTGCTTTTAAAATCTTTAGTGACAATTTCTTCATTTAACAGTAAGAGAAATAATCAGAGAGAATGCATGTGGGAATTAGAAGAAATAGATGGATCATGTTTCTGGTTAATACTAAATTCAGTTTTGCATCTCTAAACAAAGCTGCAAAAATTTAAACTCACATGGAAGAGATACCTATATAGTTTCATCTAGTTTTACATATTAATTTCTAATATGATTATAAAAGAACAAAACAGCAGTGGGCAAAACAAAGTATCTTCCAGTGTGATATGGTTTATGGTTGTACAGTATATATATATATATATATATATATATATATATATATATAAAAGGATCACTTAATTTGGGAGATATTATTAAAAACACAATAGAAAAGTCCAGGAAATGTCCGATTTTTGTTTTGATTCACAGGGTAGCCCAGATTCCTTACTCATTCACAATACTGGCAACCTGTTTAGAGTTAAAATTGTCTTATAGTGAATGTGGTTATTATGATTTGCCAAGATGATTCTACATGAATCTGCAATAGTTATGGGAAAACTAGTTTCTGATCATCAGGAGCCCATGATGTACATGGTCAACCACAATGTTAACCACTTTGAGTACTGTAATAACAATGTTTTTTTATTGTTATATAAATTATATGGATTTAATAGTTAAAATTTCTCAGAAGTGAGTGCTTCATTTCTACCTTATATAATTAAAATTTGAAATAATTGTATTCAAATGTAATATTAAAATAAACTAATCAAAGATTATAGTCTGGAAAAGGCAAAACTATGGACACAGTAAAAAGATCATTGGTTGTCAGGGGCTGAAAGAAGGAGGATGAACAGGTGAAGCAGAGAAGGCTTTTTAAGGCAGTAAAACTATTCTGTATGATACTGTGATAGTACAACAAGAATGAACCCTAATGTGCACTGTAGACTTCAGGTGATAATCATGTGTCAGTGTAGGTTTGCTGGTTATCATAAATGCTACCACTCTGGTGTATGATGTTGATAGCAGGGGAAGCTGTACATGTATAGGGGAAGTGGGTTTATGGGAATACTATGTTCTGCTCAATTTAACACTGAACCTAAAACTGCTCTTCTAAAATAATTTATTTAAAAAGAAAAAAATTAAGATAATCAGAGAAATGTTATAATCTAACTTAGTGTAGGAATCCCAGTTCTGTGTATTAGGTGTATTTGAATTAAATAAATTACATTTATATTTCATGTGCATAAAATTTAAAAATATAAATGGTCAATGAAAATCCAAACATGCTCATTCATTAGTCATCTTGGAAATAAAAGTTAATTTACAATGAAATGTATCTAGAGATTAAAATAAAAGATAAATAGGTAATAAACTTGGGATGGATGTGAATAAACATTGTCATACTGTTTATGAGAGCATTAACTACTCTGGAAAATCATTTCACAGAAGCTACTAAAGTTATAAATATAGATGTCCCTTGGCCTCCCAAACACATGACTGGATTGTGGCCACAGCAGCATTATTATAGTAGTCAAAATACTGAAATAACCCAAATGTTCATCAACAGTGTGTATATATATACACACATATATATTCACACAGTAGAAACTATACAACAATACAGTAAACAAATTTCAATGACATACAAGAGTATGAATGAATACCACCTATATAACTTTAAGAAAAAGAGTCCAGACTATCACTCCATATCTATTATGCACAAAGACTATATATATATATATATATATATATATATATATATATATATAATTTAAAGTTTGGCTCGATGTTTCTCTTGGTAGGGGCAGTGAGTACAAAGAGACTAAGGGAGCCTTGGGAGTTAGGCAATGTTCTGTTTCTTGATCTACATGCTGCTTCATGAGGTGTACAATATGTGAAAATTTCTCAAGTTGAATATTAATGACACACTTTTTCCCCACATTAGTTGAACAAGATAAAGGAGTAGGAGCATAGAAGTTGAGGTGAAGCCCATTTCAAACTAGAAATTATGACATTTTGGCAATAATTCTTATGTTCCCGAGTATGAAGCACTGTGAAATAGTGGTGGTTATATAACACATTACCTTTGAGTGAATTTTCCAAAGCTGTCCATTTCTCTAAAAATTATAAGAAGCTAATGATGGTCATAATGAAAGTTTCTTTTGCAGAGATACCAAAACATGTAAGCACAAGATCTTTCTCTGAATATTGTTCTCCACCAAATATTTTTACACATATAAAAATACACTTAAAGTGTTTCAAGAATTGTTAAGAGGAGTTAAAGGGGGAAAGATGGCTCTTGAGAAAATTTGACTTCTCAAATAAAGGACTATACATCAATAAAAATGAGTGTTGTATGATTAAGTGGTGTCCCTGTGTTAAGATTAACAGTTTTAACTAGTCTTTTTGGAGCTATGTCAATTTTCCATGGTCATTGGTTAATGAGTCAATGTTATTAATTTTATACTTAATATAAATACTTCTAAAACTATTGGTAGATATCTTTGGTTGTCCAGAAATAAGATGAAGATTTATGAAAACATAGTATATTAGAAAAAATCAGTCAGAGAATGGATAAGTGGAATCAGGAAGAAATGGAGCCAGATAAGTCTAAGATCCCACAAGCAAATTCCAAGGGTGCTTAGCTCTGGGTATACTGTAGGGAACCCCTCAGAGTAGCCTGGATCAAAGCCAGAGACTTGGAGTATTTAAGCTCCCAGGTCTAAAATCTTTGGCTAAAGGCTAGCTTCAAAGGAATATAACATTCAAGCATTTTGGGCTCCCTGTGTGCATACACAAAGTCATGGCAGCCGGAGGCGGATTGCTGACAAAGACTCACAGGTTCTGGCTCAGGTGTGCTTAGTAAAGTGATCTGGAGGATTCAGACAGAGCTCCAATGGCATCTTTACAGTAGGTTCACTTTCATTTAACATAATAGACAAAATAGAATGTTCTCTTATTAAAATGTTCCTTTGCAAAGCTTTTTTTCCATGAAGAATGTTTTTAAATAATGAGGATGAATTTATATATCCATTTGATGAGTATTTTAGGGATGTATTCATCCCTGAACTTCATTGTAAAAAAATTTTAAAAGGATAAAAAGAGTTAATAGAGCACTGCCCCTTACTGGGTAAAAATATACACCAAGTGAGAGAAGAATAAATAAGCTGCAGAAATATAAAAGTACATTACACAGTGCCATAGAAGAAACAAAGAGCACCTGTCTACATGGTCAGGCTTCACAGAGGAAGCAGCTTCTGTTGTACTGATCTAGTGAGGAGGATTTCCATTCAAGAATATGGAAAAAAGGTACTTTAATGAGTACCCTGGCAAGAGAGTAGAGGATGTGATTATTTGAATGCATACTTTAATTGGCAGAAGATAACTGATAGACTGAAATAAGAGACAAGCTTAACATATTAGAAATTTCTATGAGAAATTTTAAAGGATCACCGTAAGAACAAAGGCATAAAAGAGTAGTAAGACAATCAAAGCATCGAAACTAGAAATGCAACAATGAAGTGGGTAGTCTTAGTCTGTTTATATTGCTGAATAGAATACCATAGACTGGGTAATTTATAAACAACAGAAATATGCTTCTCATAATTCTGAAACTCAGAAGTCTAAGATCAAGGCATCACCAGACTGGATTTGATGTCTGATGAGAGCCTGTTTCTGGTTCTTAGCCACTTGTTTTCTTGCTGTGTCCTCCAAGGACAAGGGGCAAAGGAACTCTCTGGGGTTTCTTTTGTAAGGACACTAATCTCATTTATGATGGACCCACTTTCATGAACTAATCAACTTCCAAAGTCCCCATCCCCCAATATTACATCATTGGAATTAGGACTCAACATATAAATTTTTCAGGGACACCAATATTCAATAGCAGAGTTAGAAAAGTTCAAAACAATAATGGAAATATATGATTACAGATTGTAAATTGAGCTTGAATTTAGAAAAATCAAAATATAATCAAGAAATTAAAGGTTTGGAATTTTTGAAATATTTGAGTCAGAAGTAGAGATTAGAATAAGTTCTTATAGTCTTAAAAGAAGTAAAAAAATTGCCTGTAGGTTAGAAGAGAAAGAAAAAAAGCTAAAGAGTGGTACAGCTAATCAAAAGAGAAAGTAAAAATACAATGAGAAAAGTCAAAATAGAAGTACAATACATCAAAACTTATAGGATGCAGTGAAATCACTTCATAGTGATAAATACCTACATGAAGAAACAAGACAAATCTCAAATAATCTAACTTTATATCTCATGGAGCTAGAAAACGTAGAACAAATGAAGCCCAAAGTTAGCAGAAGGAAGGAAATAAAGATCAGAGTGGAAATAAATGATATTGAAATGAAAAGTACAATAAAAAAGATCAAGGAGGTTAAGACAAGTTTTCTGAAAGAATAAGCAAAATTTACAAACCTTTAGACTCATAAAGTAAAAAGAGAGAGGACTCAAATAAAATCAGAAATGAAAGAGGAGACATTACAACAGAAACACAAAGGATAATAAGAGACTGCTACAAACAATCATACACCAACAAACTGGACAACCTAGAAGACATGGACAAATTCCTGGAAATATAAAATTTCCCAAGACTAATTCAGAAAGAAAAACCTGAACTGATTGATTACCAGTAATGAAGTTAAATCAGTAATCAGACAAAAGCTGGTCTCCAAGCAAAGCTGAGGACCAATTGGCTTCCCTGATAAATTCTACCAAATATTCAAAGAATAATACCAATTCCTCTCAAGCTCTTCTGGAAACAGAAAAAGAGGGAACATTTCCATATTCATTTATGAGACCAGTGCCAGGTAAGTGAGAACATCACAAGAAAATAAAACTACAAACCAATACCCTTCATGAATGTAGATGCAAAAATCATCAGCAAAATATAAACAAACTAAAATAAACAATACCTTAAAAGGATCATATAACATAATCAAGTAGGATTTATCTCACAGATGAAGGAGATTTCAACATCTGAAAATCAATACTATATATCACCTTAAAAATGAATGAAAACTATATAATCAACTCAGTAGATGCAAAGAAAGCATTTGACAAAAAATTTTCTTCCATTCATGATTTAAAAGCTCATCAAAAAAGTGTGTATAGAGGGAATATACTTCAACATAATAAACATTGTATATGACAAACCTGTAGCTAACATCATTCTCAATGATGAAAAGCTGAAAGAATTTCCTCTAAGACCAGAAGACAGGAATGTATACTCTTAATCACCTTCATTCAACATAGTATTGGAAGTCCTAGCCAGAGCAATACCCACTCCAGTGTTCTTGCCTGGAGAATCCCAGGGACAGGGGGCCTGTTGGGCTGCCGTCTCTGGGGTCGCACAGAGTCGGACACAACTGAAGTGACTTAGCAGCAGCCAGAGCAATTAGGCAACAAAAAGAAAGAAAAAAAGCATCCAAAACAAAAAGGAAGAAGTGAACCTGTCACTATTTGCAGATGTGTGTGTGTGTGTGTGCTCAGTCATGTCTGAATCTTGGTGACCCCATGGACTCTAGCCTGCCAGGATCCTCCTCCCAAATATCAAATGCAAGTCTCCTATGCCTCTTACATCTTGGGTCTCCTGCATTTGCAAGGGGATTCTTTACCACAGCACCACCTGGAAAGCCCTATTTGCAGATGACAGGATATTATAGATAGAAAACCCTAAAGACTCTACCAAAAGGACTGTTATCTTCCCAGGTGGTAAGTGATAATGAATCCACCTGCCAAGGCAAGGGGCACAAGAAATATGGGTTCAACCCCTGGGTCAGGGAGATCCCCTGGGTGGGAAATGGCAACCTGCTTCAGTATTCTTGCTGGGAAAATCAGCTAGTCAGAGGAGCCTGACGGCCTGCAGTCCATGGGGTCTCAAAGGGTAGGACACAACTAACCAACTGAGCACACAGATAGGCATTTACAGGTATTGGCTCATTCAGTCCAGTCCGGTCCACTAATACATGAATTGCAGGATACCAGATCAATGTACAAAACTCAGTTTCATCTATGTACACTAACAGCAAACTATCTGTAAGAAAAAAATTAAAGAAACAATCCGATTTTCAAATATATAAAAGAGATAAATTTAACCAAGGAAGTGAAACTCCTACAATGAAAATCACAAGACACTGATGAAAGAAATTAAATATGACAAAAATAAATAGAAAGATATTCTATACCTATGGATTGTAAGAATTAATATTGTTAAAATGTTTATACTACCCAAAGCAATCTACAGATTCAATGCAATCTCTGTCAAAATATCAATGGCATTTTTAATAGAAATAGAACAAATAATCCTAAAATTTGTATGGAACCACATACAAGACTTATTAACCAAAGCAATTTTGAGAAAGAAAAAAGCCAGAGACCTCATGCTCGTTGATTTTAAACTATATTATAGAGCTAGAGTAATCAAGGGAGTGTGTTGGCCTAAAAAGACACATAGATCAATACAACAGAAAATACCCAGAAATAAACCCACATGGTGTTGCAAAAACTGGACAGATGTATGCATAAGAATGAAACTAGACCACTATTTTGTAATATACACAAAAATTAATGCAAAATAGATTGAATATTTGAAGACCTGAAACATAAAATTCCTAGAAGAAAATAAAGGCAGTAAGCACTTTTATACTGGTCTTAGGGATGGTTTTTGGATTTAACTCCAAAAGCAAGGGCAACGAAAGTAAAAATAAACAAGTAGAACCACGTGAACTAAAAAGCTTCTGCAGAGCAAAGGACATTATCAACAAAATGAAAAGACCAATCCACAAAATTAGAGAAAATATTTGCTATTTTCTTATAAGAGGTTAATATCCAAAATATATTTTAAAATTCATACAACTCCAAAAGCAAACAATTAAAAATAGATTTGAATACATGTTTTCCAAAGAAAAGATATAGATGGCTAATAGACACGTGACAAGGTGCTCAACATCATTAATCAGGGAAATGCAAACAAAAACCACAATGAGATCAATTCACACCTGTCAGAATGGCTATTATCAAAAAAATATCAAACAACAAGTGTTGGAGAGGCTGTGAGAAAAGGGAACCCTTGCACACTATTGGTAGTAATAAATTAGTGCAGTCACTATGGAAAATAGCATGGAGGTTTCACAAGAAAACTAAAAATAGAACAACTATATACTCCAGAAATTCCAATTCCGGGTATTCATCTAAAGAAAATGAAAACACAAATTTGCAAAGATATAGCCATTCCCATGTTCACTGCAGCATTTCACTGCAATACCCAAGACATGCAAACAACTTAAGTATTCTTTAGAGATGAATGGATAAACAATATGTGGTTTATATATACAATGAGGTATTATTCGGCCATAAAAAGAAGGGAATCCTGCCATTTGCAACAACACAGATAGACACAAAAGGCATATGGTAAGCGAAAAAAGCCGAACAAAGATGAAAACCTCACTTAAGCTTATTATAAATATAACAGATTGGTAGTTACCTGAGGTAGAGGTTAGGATGTGAGCTGAATGGGTGAAAAATAATAAACTTCTAATTATTATAAATACCTCATGAGGATATATGCACAACATGGTAACTATAGTTAATACTGCTCTATGTCATATTGGAAAACTGCTAAGAAAGTGAATCTTAAAACTTCAATAACAAGGAAAATGTAAGTATGTATGGCGATGAATGTTAACTGAACAAAATGTAATCATTTTGGAACACATACAAATATCAACTCATGTGGTCATATGAAAATAACATGTCAGTTATACCACAACAGAATTTTTTTTTAGAGTGATACAATCACTTAGCTTGAACTTCTCAGAAAAATGGGACTCTGCACAAGGGAATAAAAGCAGTAACTTTAAAGTAGTTGTGAAGATCCAGGAGAACACCAATGTCATCTTCCAGACCTTTGATCGGCCTTTACCTGTGTGATCTACAGGGTAAGGAGAGCATCTGAGAAGTATAATCCTTCAGTGAAGGTGTGTGTGTATGTATCTTCAATAAGGGTGTGTGTGTGTGTGTGTGTGTGTGTGTGTGTGTAATGCTTCCCTTCCCTTCAGAGAGTATGTGAACTTGATGCTATGCAAAGAGAATTCCTGAGGCACCATGAAAATGTTGCTGAGGGAGTAGGGCTAGATAAAAATGAGCCTTGGGGAGAGGACAGAGTCAATGAACAAGAATCTGAGAGAGGTTGGGTGACAAGAGGCTTACATTTGTGATGAAAAGCACGACAGGAATTAATTGTCCCTGGGGTTGTAACTAAAATCTTTATGTAGCAGAATCATTTGTATGTGAGAGTAGTGGTAACCAGGCCATAAGAGAAAGGTTGAAGTTGAGAAGTAAAGAGGAGACATGGAAAAAGGAATCATAACACAGTATCACTCTCATGTTCAGATCATAGCACAGAAATCAAGGTTGACAGGGCACTTGGTTACTATAATAGTTTCCATAAATTCAAAT
Organism: Nanger dama; assembly: GCA_917880005.1. Taxonomy (NCBI): domain Eukaryota; kingdom Metazoa; phylum Chordata; class Mammalia; order Artiodactyla; family Bovidae; genus Nanger; species Nanger dama. The sequence goes on along the minus strand of CAKJTW010000054.1, from coordinate 10,950,603 downwards.
AGTTTTAACATGTTTTTGAGTTTACAAAACTAATCTCACTTACAATGATATGTTTTGTCAAATGTGGAGAGGTTACAGGTTGTTTTTTTTTTTTTTTTTTTTTTTGTACAGCCTGAGAATAGGGGAATTGCAGAGCTCTGAATTCTGAAACTGAGAGGGACCTAAGAACAGCAGGTTAAGAGGTCACACATGGCCATACATTATGGCTTGGATAAAAAGTTGCTGTGATGGTAACTGCAGCCATGAAATTAAAAGACACTTGCTCTTTGGGAAAAAAAAGCTGTGACAAACCTAGACAGTGTATTAAAAAGCAGAGACATCACTTTGCCGACAAAGGTCCATATAGTCAAAGCTATGGTTTTTCCAGTAGTCATGTATGGATGTGAGAGTTGGACCGTAAAGAAGGCTGAACACTGAAGAACTGATGCTTTCAACCTGTGGCGTTGGAGAAGACTCTTGAGAGTCTCTTGGCTGCAAGGAGATCAAACCAGACAATCCTAAAGGAAATTAACGCTGAATATTCATTGGAAGGACTGATGCTGAAGCTTCAATACTTTGACCACCTGATGCAAACAGCCAAGTCATTAGAAAAGACCCTGATGCTGGGAAAGAGTGAAGGCAGGAGGAGAAGGGACGACAGAGGATGAGATGGTTGGATGGCATCACAAACTCAATGGACATCAGTTCAAGCAAGTTCTGGGAGTTGGTGATGGACAGGGAAGCCTGGCATGCTGCAGTCCATGGGTCACAAAAAGTCAGACATAACTGAGCAATTGAACAGCAACAAATGACATGAAATAGGATTTGGTGAAAGCTGGTTAATGTTAATGGTTAAAGGCTGGAATTTGAAAATTGTTTGGAAAAGGCATCCCTTTCTTTTTGATGGGTCTGAAGTGCTCTAAACAGTAAGGCAGAATATTTAAGGTATGTTTTAAGAGTTTAAAAATAAATGAATAAAATTAAACTAAAAACAGTAATAACAGCATGAAATTGGGTAGTGAAATCAGTTAAAATGCCAAAAGATCTTAGAATGTATAGCCTGAAGTTTACCCTAGTTTATTAACTAGCAATTGCAAATGGCGTGTTCAGCTTATTTATAATAACTGATTTTTTTCAGTATTTTTTCTCAAATTTGAGTGGTTTTTCTCATTCAATAATACCCAAAAAAAATTTACTAAGGTTTACCATGTGCCAGGACCAAATTTGGTAATATATTCTCAAAGATAAAGTCCTTACAGTCCCTTCATTCCCATCCCATACAGTGCAACCAGACTACCTCCAGTAACATATGGAAAAATCACTTAATTGGATAAATGGGTGAAAAATGAACCAAAGGTTATTAAAGTATTAAAAAGCCAAAATGTTTAATTTTGACAGTATTTTCAAATATATGTATATATTATATATAGACTTAAAAGTTCATAATACATATTTAAAAGCTAAAGAGTTGTCATATTCCATCTAAGTCAAATTGTTAATAATTTTATACTAAACTCACATCAAAGATATTTTCTCTTCATGTCAATGCTAACATAAATTTTCTCTTTATCTCTAGACGGTGCTCACACTTTCCTGTTTAACCATGTTTTATTACCTTATTTTTTTATTTCTATGGCTTCCTCACAGTCATGAATCAATAAAAATCACTGCATATAAAGTCCTGATTTCCTGACAGATGTGATTTTTATACTGGATAGAGAAGAGATAAACAGTATATTCCAGGGGAATAATTGCCAAAGTCAATTTAAAGGGGATGGGAGCACTGGTCTCCACTCTATCTGTTATTATCACATTCACAATATGGTAGCTAACAAAATGTACACTGATGTCAAACAAGCAAATCACTCCCAGGGCTCCATTCTTTTTATTTGCAACTGCTATCATTGCATCCTATATGAAACTGGCCCTGCTTATATAAGAGAATTACAGTAATTTTTAAAGACAAATTCTGGCTTTGTGAAAATTGTTATAAAATGCCTAATGTAAAACATACTAAAAATCATTTTAGGAGTGACGGGACATGTGCAAGTGTGCGTGCACATTTACCCCAGTCATGTCTGACTCTTTGTGACTCTATGGACTGTGGCCCCTAGGCTTCTCTGTCCTTGGATTCTCCAGGCAAGAGAACTGGAGTGGGATGCTGTGCCATCCTCCAGGGGATCTTCCCAACCTAGGGATGGAAACTCTGGCTCGTGTCTCCTGCATTGCCAGCTGGTTTCTTTGCCACTAGTGCCACCTGGGAAGCCCTATGGGATGCATATCTTACTCTATATTTGCAGATTTTTTAAGTCAAGTTTGAAAAACCCAAAGTATATACTAACAACAATGTCAAATTTTAAAGAGAATAACTCAAAGAACAAAAAATCCTTGCTTGAACCCACAAGACTTTGTTTAGTAAATGTGCTTTGTAGCTACTGTTACTATACCTCATTTTGCATTTTTATCTCTTTAAAAGACAGTTGATGATTAAAGTATTTAATGAACTTATGTATAATAAATGAGCATTTCAGTACTCAATTTGAAAATGTCACACTTCCACATTTTGAGACTATTTCCCAAAGGTTACACTGGGAAAATATGATAATATTTTCCATTCATAGTACCACCAGTACTTGTGAGATGAACTTATTTACCAGAAGACTGAATTTTCTGATTGAGAAATTTGTATTGATAAGTAACTGTTACGAACATTCATTTTTCTTAAATCTGTTGTCAGCTATAATCTGAAAAAGCAAATTGCACTTAAATTATGATGTTCAACAAAGGGAATTAAACAAATAAAAGGCAGCTCCCAAGGAATAAAGGACAATTTTCTATTTTATTGAATATCTGTTCAAAATCTATTAACTGATTTATGACTAGAGCTATCTCTGATATCAAAAGTAACTGTCAATCTAGTCATTTTTAAAAGTCAAACCAGTATAACTACTGGAAAAAAATAGGCTCCCTCTTCTTTATTAAAAATTGCCTTTTTTGAGGCAGATAGGACTCATAGTGTGATATTTCCAGTTTCATGATAGCAAGGAAATTTTAATTCAGTTTTTCATTTTTGATCTGTTTCTACTGGTAATCCATGCCTTATAGAGATTTATACCACACAGTTATTTGATATGCATATTTACACATTTGTGAAATTATTATCACATAGGAGACTGAATGGATTCAGAGCTCTTATTTCAAACTCAACATGCTGTAGGATCTCTCAGAGCATGCATACATTAATCTCCAAACTGGATTTCTATATAGAGAAACTGAAGTATGATTAAAAATAGACTTTATCACTATATAACATAGCCATCATGAGCTCAAATACAACTAAATCATAAGAATGGAATTTTTTTCAAAATTCTCATGTTTTCACATTGGCTTTGAACAACAGTATATTCAAAACTGAATTGATTGCTTCATATATACTTTTATATAAATATTTCTAAATGTTTTAACTGGATCCCTACTAAAGAATTAATAAAATTGGAAATAGATTGATGTAGAAACAGCATTTTGTATAAGAACTCTGTCAAGACATACTGCTCTTGTGTGTAATGGATAAGAAAGCTGTGGTACATATACACAATGGAGTATTACTCAGCCCTTAAAAAGAGTAAATTTGACTCAGTTCTAATGAGATGGATGAAACTGGAGCCGATTATACAGAGTGAAGTAAGCCAGAAAGAAAAACACCAATACAGTATACTGACACATGTATATGGAATTTAGAAAGATAGTAATGATGACCCTCTATGTGGGACAACAAAAGAGACACAGAGGTATAGAACGGACTTTTGGACTCTGAGGGAGAGGGAGAGGGTAGGATGATTAGGGAGAATGGCATTGAAACATGTATACTATCATGTAAGAAATGAAGCACCAGTCTATGTTCAATACAGGATACAGGATGCTTGGGGCTGGTGCACGGGATGATCCAGGGAGATGATATGGGGTGGGAGGTGGGAGGAGGCTTCGGCATTGGGAGATCGTGAACACCTGTGGCTGATTCATGTCAATGTATGGCAAAACAAATACAGTACTGTAATGTAGAATAAAGTATTAAAAAATAAAAAAAAAATTTTTAAGTGTAAAGTTTAAAAAAAAATTAAAAAATAAAATTTTGGATTTTGGGGGACATAACTAAGGTCAATAAAATTCCATGAAACTTTTGCTTATATAAAAAAAAAAGACTACAAAGCAACTGCTAGGTCAGAATTGTGAGTATATTCAGCCACAGCTGTCAAGGTTTTCTGCAAAGTACAACTGGCAGCCACCCATACAACTTGCTCTATGAATGTGGGTATAGTTACTGTTTCAGTGAAAAGCTCTGTGATGTGAGTGAATGCAGTACACATATCAGTTTCCATTATTGGTGAAGTGGCACTTGATCCTCTAAATGACATCAAAATATAACTTACAAATATACAAAAAAGCATTCACTTATGTATAATAAAGAAAAGTACATATAGACATTGGGATGAGAACATGGCAATTATTCTGTATCTTATTTTATTTTCAGAATACTCCTATGAGATATCCTGTATTATTACAATAATAATTATATATTGATGCAGCTACTTTATGGTAGCTAACTTTCTAAGAGTTAAAATAATTTTGAGATTATATTTCACATTGAAATATAGAATTCTTTCTACTAAACTGATTTTCCAATTAAAGAAATCTTCCTGAATTTTACAAATTTGTCATGACTTCATAAAGCAGAAACTCTTTTACGGTTTCCAAAGGTTCTTTTGGTAGATTTAGATACTGGGTGATGAGGAAGAGACAAGGAAAGGTGAGTTAGGCCAAAAGATACCTTCCTGATTATTCAACTTGACTAAAATATACACAGTCATCTAAGATACTTGGAGTGTCTAGCACATGATTTGCATGCCCTGAATGGGGATGGAAAAATAACAATACAGTTGGGTCAATCAGCATCATTTCAAGTGTTTTCTAGGTTCTAATGAGGCTGCACCAAATTGTCCATATGAGATGCGTCTCATCTGATCACATATCCATCAACATGGTAACAGTTTGAGAGGAATGCAGTATTAGCACTTGCATATAAACTTCAGTTGGTCACTGGTAAAATGAAAAGCTGAGGCTCTTAGGAGGCACAGATACAAAGCTAGAAGAATATCTACAGGATATAATTACCAAGTCTAGATTCAGCAAAGGAATAAAGAATCTGGTAGAAAGCTGACCCTAAGGATCACAGAGATAGCATTTTTAAATAGAATCAAATAGATTTTAAGAGTTGAAGATACAAGGTTACAGAAAGTGATATTGATGCCAGGGATATTTGGTACTGAGAAAATCCTTGATTTCAACAAGGGAATTTCAATACACTTCCTATTAGGGGCAAGATAAAATATTCCAAGTATGATAAGATTCACCAGATGAGACGAAGTATATATAACAAGAGGATCAACAGACAATGACTGAACTCTCAGTGTAGAGAAACATGTTCTTTTTTATATACAACTTACCTATGTATATTTACATAAAACAAGAAATAATATTTGGCAAATTTATATATGTTCTCATGTTTTCCTTATAACGAAATAAATCAATAATTCAGATAAAACATCTCATATTTGGTCTAGATAAAACTGTTTTGCTTTCCCTTCTGGGCTTTGATCTTCTTAATACATAAGCTCATTTCCCTACACAGTATTAAAGAAATAACTGTTTCTTTCTTGGTACTCTCTGTTTCTGAACTTAGTCAATACATATAGTCATTGTCACCCTGTTTATTTAACTTATATGCAGAGTACATCATGAGAAATGCTGGGCTAGAAGAAGCACAAGTTGGAATCAAGATTGCCGGGAAAAATATCAATAACCTCAGATATGCAGATGACACCACCCTTATGGCAGAAAGTGAAGAATTAAAAAGCCTCTTGATGAAAGTGAAAGAGGAGAGTGAAAAAGTTGGCTTAAAGCTCTACATTCAGAAAACTAAGAGCATGGCATCTGGTCCCATCACTTCATGGCAAATAGATGGGGAAACAGTGGAAACAGTGTCAGACTTTATTTTGGGGGCTCCAAAATCACTGCAGATGGCGACTGCAGCCATGAAATTAAAAGACGCTTACTCCTTGGAAGGAAAGTTATGACCAACCTAGATAGCATATTGAAAAGCAGAGACATTACTTTGCCAACAAAGGTCCGTCTAGTCAAGGCTATTGTTTTTCCAGTGGTCATGTATGGATGTGAGAGTCAGACTGTGAAGAAAGCTGAGTGCCAAAGAATTGATGCTTTCGAACTGTGGTGTTGGAGAAGACTCTTGAGAGTCCCTTGGCCTGCAAGGAGATCCAACCAGTCCATTCTGAAGGAGATCAGCCCTGGGTGTTCTTTGGAAGGAATGATGCTAAAAGCTGAAACTCCAGTACTTTGGCCACCTCATGCAAAGAGCTGACTCATTGAAAAAGACTCTGATGCTGGGAGGGATTGGGGGCAGGAGGAGAAGGGGACGACAGAGGACAAGATGGCTGGATGGCATCACCGACTCGATGGACGTGAGTCTGAGTGAACTCTGGGAGTTAGTGATGGATAGGGAGGCCTGGCGTGCTGCGATTCATGGGGTCGCAAAGAGTCGGACACGACTGAGCAACTGAACTGACTGAAACCGAAAGAGGTTAGTTTTCCCAATGTACTTATAGGCTGGATGTCTATTTAGCTCTACTTTTAGCCCACTCTTCTTGCTTCTTAACTAGAAAAAGTAAGATATTTTCAGTTTCTTTTTGTAGGATAATTTTTTGATGGTTCTGAACTGAAATTGATGTTCTCTTTGGAAGAAGAGCACAACTTAGTACTGCTTCTCATTCCCTATTACTACAACTGTTTGTAATCATCACATGCCTGACATCTTATAGGTAACACAAGCCTGAGTAATTAGTTGTTATTTGACAATGTTACTTAAAATTTGGACCACAAACTACCTGCGCTGACATCACCAGGAGGTCTTATTAAAGTTTTTGGACAACCACCCAGGTATTCTGAATCTGAATATCTTGGGGCTTTCCAGAGATTCTGCTGTTTAGTATAATTCCAGAGTGACTTGATACAAAATAGCCTTGATAACAACTGTGAGATGATATTCTTTACAGATTCCAGGTAAAGAAAATCTCCTTTTCAAGAGAGATACTTTCCTCTATGCTTGTGATAGTGTAAAGTATCTGATTGGCAGAAGTTACAATGCCTAGAATACTGGCTTAAGCCAAGTGCCAATTTGATGTTGGAAGAGGACAAGTATTTCAACTTTTCTAGGCTTTGATGCTTAATTTGAACTGAACCCATCATGAGAGCAAAACTATGTATATTTAAAACAGAAGCTTAGCACATATATAAAAACTATGATCAGATCCCAGGTGGCACTAATGGTAAAAATCCTGCCTGCCAATGCAAGAGATAAGAGCCAAGGGTTCAATCCTAGGTCAGTAGGATCCCCTGGAGGAGGAAATGACAACCCACTCCAGTAGTCTTGCCTGGAGAATCCCATGGACCAGGGAACCTAGAGGACTACAGTCTATGTGGTCACAGAGCTGGACGTGAGCGAAGCAACTTAGCACTGGTGCTCACACTCTAATATTGGGCTCCCTGGTGGCTCAGATGGTAAAGAATTCACCTACAATGCAGGAGACCCAGGTTTGACCCCTGGGATGGGAAGATCCCCGGAGAAAGAAATGACAACCTACTTCAGTATTCTTGCCTGGGAAATCCTGTGGACAGCAGAGACTGATAGGCTTCAGTCCATGGGGTCACACAGAGTTGGATACAACTGAACAATATGATCAGATTAACAGAATGTGCTTACTGAGAAATCAGTATATGCACTTAGTAGGAATACAATATACTGCTGATATTTGTGATTATCTGGAAAATATAATAAACCTATGATCCTAAAAATTGCTATTACCAATTATTTAAGTTTAAAAAACCATTGTATGATTATAATTTTCCTTCAAAGCAAATCATTGTAAATTTGTAAAGAATAAGCTAAGTATTACTTTTTAATTTTGTTATACACTGAGGAAATAAAATGCCAGTATTCATATACTTTAAAATGATATTTTCATCATAAATTATTTCAAATACATGATGATTTATAAAATTCTATGTCACTTTATGATATGAGTATGCAGGAGACATAAGAGACACGGGTTTTTCCCTGGGTCACAAAGATTGCCTGGAGAAGGGCATGGAAATCCATTCAAGTATTCTTGCCTAGAGAACCCCAAGGGCAGAAGAGCTTGCCAGGCTACAGTCCATAGGGCAGCAAAGAGTCAGACATGACTGAAGGAACCGAACAAACATGCATCCTGCATACAGAATACATGATTATGTTAAAAATGTAAAATATCCTCACCCCAAATCAGACTATATTTAAGGTGTGGAGAAAAGAGTAAAATATATGAAATAATTGAAGAGCCATCAACAGCTGAACTGTAAGAAAATAATAGGTCATTCTGAGGAGGAAATTTCTAACTTCTGCAATAGGTCATGAAGAGTATCAAGGCTGGTGAGACTTACCTGGCTATGAAGAGAAGGGAAATTATAAAGAGCAAAAAGCAAGGGAGAGAGATTCCAGAAGATGAAGAAAGCATGAGCAGAGAGAGAAAGGCAGAAATGAGTGGGCACAATGCCAGGATAGAAATGAGTTTGACCTAAGAAGTTTTAATGTAAGAAAAGGATAGCCAGAAAGTCTCAGTCATTTCACACTAGGGAAAGCAAGACAGAGATGAACTTCATACAGTAGGAAAATCAGCCATTGTCAGATTTTAAACATAACTGTGAAAAGATGAAGTCATTTTAATAATTTTAAAATATTAGTCAGTTCAGTTCAGTTCAGCTCTCAGTCGTGTCTGACTCTCTGCGATGGACTGCAGCAGGCCAGGCCTCCCTGTCCATCATGAACTCCTGGAGCTTACTCAATTGAGTAAGCCATCCAAACATCTTATCTTCTGTTGTCCCCTTCTTCTCCCACCTTCAATCCTTCCTGGCATCAGTGTCTTTTCAAATGAGTTAGTTCTTCACATCAGGTGGACAAAGTATTGGAGTTTTGGCTTCAGTATCAGTTCTTCCAATGAATATTCAGGACTGATTTCCTTTGGGATAAACAGGTTGGAACTCCTTGCAGTACAAGGGATGCTCAAGAGTCTTCTCCAAGACCACACTTCAAAAGCATCAATTCGTCACCACTCAGCTTTCTTTATAGTCCAACTCTCACTTGCAAACATGAATACAGGAAAAACCATAGCTTTGACTAGATGGATCTTTGTTGGCAATAATGTCTCTACTTTTTAATATGCTCCCTAGGTTGGTCATAACTTTTCTTCCAAGAAAAAAGTGTCCTTTAATTTCTTGACTGCAGTCACCATCTGCAGTGATTTTGGAGACCAAAAAAAAAAGTCTGTCACTGTTTCCATTGTTTCTCCATTTATTTGCCATGAAGTGATGGGGCCAGATGCCATGATCTTAGTTTTGTGACTGTTGAGTTTCAAGCCAACTTTTTCACTATCCTCTTTCACTTTCATCAAGAGGCTCTTTAGTTCTTCACTTTCTGCCATAAGGGTGGTGTCATCTGCATATCTGAGGTTATTGATATTTCTCCTGGCAATCTTGATTCAAGCTTGTTCTTCATCCAGCCCAACATTTCCTATGATGTACTCTACATATAAGTTAAATAAGCAGGGTGACAATATACAGACTTGACGTACTCCTTTTCCTATTTGGAACCAGTCTGTTGTTCCATGTCCAGTTCTAAGTGTTACTTCTTGACCTGCATACAGGTTTCTCAGGAGGCAGGTCAGGTAGTCTGTTATTCCCATCACTTTAAGAATTTCCCATTGTTGTGATCCACACAGTCAAAGGCTTTGGCATATTCAATAAAGCAGAAATAGAATTTTTCTGTAACTCCCTTGCTTTTTCAGTGATCCAGTGGATGTTGGTAATTTGATCTCTGGTTCCTCTGCCTTTTCTAAATCCACCTTGAACATATGGAAGTTCACATTTCACATACTGTTTAAGCCTGGCTTGGAGAATTTTGAGCATTACTTTGTTAGCATGTGAGATGAGTGTAATTGTGTGGTAGTTTGAGCATTGCCTTTCTTTGGGATTGGAAATGAAAACAGTCCTTTTCCAGTCTTGTGGCCACTGCTGAGTTTTCCAAATTTGCTGGCATACTGAGTGCAGCACTTTAACAGCATCAATAATGTACAGAATTGGTCAACCATCAATGACTGAGAAATAGGGACAACAGATATGACATCTTTGAAATACTAAGAAACATGAAGCATTGAAGGAGAACAAATAAATTATATTGAAGAAATAATAAATATTTTTACACATTTAACCTAGTACATAAGGGAGAATGAAGACGTTAACATAGAAAGTTGCAGTCAACTTATATAATGGCATTACCAAGTGTATTAGTTCCTTACTGCTGCTGTAATAATTATCACAGGCTTTATGCTTTAAAACACAAATTTATTTTTCCTTATGTAAGCATTCTTATGATTATATTAGGCCCATTCAAATAATCTAGGATAATGTTTCTATAGCAAGAGCTTTAACTTAATCTCTATTTAAAAATCACTTTTGCCATTTAAGGTAACATAACAACAGTTACCAAAGATTAGGATATAGGCATCTTTGGATGGCCATTATTCTGGTTACTACAAGAAATGAATGACAATACATTTAATATGATTGAGGTCTTACTATGTGCCAGATATATAGTTTCACACACCCAATCTCATTTCTCTCCAAAACATATAAAAGTGGAAAACAGAAATAGTCCCTATAATCCTATAGTTCAAAAGACGCAGAACAGAGTTTGAACTCAGCTATATTTGACTTCAGATACCATTTTGTTAATGGAAAAGTTAGGGATTATGTCTTTGGGTTATTTGACAAGAGTGGACTTTAAATTGTTTTAAACATACTCCTTTTGAACTAAGACAGCTGGAAATAAAAGACAAACAGAAGTGAAATATTAGGAATGCAAATTAAAAATTAGAAGTAATCAACTGAGAAATATCAATTGAAATTATTAGAATAAATAATTAAAGATTATTTTTTTAAAAAATCAATGATCTTGAGTTAGAGGGAGGAGAAGGATGACCAAAGAGGTAGAAAGAAAACCTGGAGAGTAAAGTATTATTGTGGAAGGCATAAAGGAGAGCATGTTGATGAGACAAAGATCAGGAATATGAATGCTACCACCAAGAGGGTGAGGGGAAGTGAAGGAAGGCCTTAGCTCTTAGGTGACAACAATCTTTTGGATCATTAGAGTCTTTTGATTCAAATTATTTAGATAATAAGTTACTTGAAGAAAAGAGTTGCCAATATTTTATGTTCTACCCTATGATTATTTTATTATTAAAGTATTGTGGAAAAACATGTTTTGGCATGGTTTGCTTTCATCTTGAAAAACTAGAACATAATGTTTGCTTATACAATGGAAAAAGCAAACAATTCAAAACAATCTTAAAAAATAGTTACCAACTTGTGCTCTACATTCTCTGAGAGCCTTCAGATGTGTGACTGGACTCTCCCCTCCTGCCTGTTCCCTGTACACTCACTGGGCTATCATACCCTTTTCATTTCTAAGCTGCACAAACTCTCTCACATGTAGTTCAGCTCTCCAAGGCAAAATTATCCTCATATTTCTTTCTTCAGAAAGAATTTTATCTTCTACAACACTGTTCTTCTGCTATCACCACAATGTATTTGTATTTTTTTCTAGCAAGAGAGTTACTCATAGATCAAACATTCTTTTCTCTTTGTGATGGAATTGTTAATATTTAGGCCCAAAATTTCATCAATGAAATGCTAAGCATCCTTCTAAGGTTTAGAGTCACAAATAACTTTATCCTGTGATGAAACTTGAAATGTTGTTCTCAAATTAAAACCTTTTTAAATTTTAAATTAAATTTTAAATGCAAAGTTAGTGTATGTAAGCAAAAACGTACAGTGTTTTTGAGCATGAGTATAAAGAACACACTATTTTAAAAAGTTTTGCATGTTTCTATACATATATCCACATATAGCTTTTAACTATAAATTTTATACACACACACACATCTTACACGTGACAGACTGCGCAGAAGTCTGGCCAAGAGGAGCTACGCCTTGCCCAAGATCAGGGGCAGCGACCAAGAGTGCCAGGCTGCAACGGCACAGGAGTGGCCTAGAGGAGCTACACCACATCTGAAGTCAGGAGTGGCAGCCAAGAGGAGCTACCGCATGCCTGAGGTCAGGGAGGTGGCCCAGAGGAGCAACCCCAGGTCCAAGGAGTGGTGGCTGCGCGGGTGCAAGAGGGCCGAGAGGAGCTACTCCATGTTCAAGGTCAGGAGGGGCAGCCATGAGGAGATACCCCTCATCCATGGTAAGGAGCAGCGGCAGCGCTCTGCTGGAGCAGCCATGAGGGGATACCCCATGTCCAAGGTAAGAGAAACCCAAGTAAGACGGTAGGTGTTGTGAAGGGCATCAGAGGGCAGACACACTCAAACCATAATTACAGAAAACTGGCCAAAATGATAACACAGATCACAGCCTTGTCTAACTCAATGAAACTAAGCCATGCTGTGTGTGGGGCCACCCAAGACAGGAGGGTCATGGTGGAGAGGTCTGACAGAATGTGGTCCACTGGAGAAGGGAATGGCAAACCACTTCCAGTATTCTTGCCTTGAGAACCTCATGAACAGTATGAAAAGGCAAAAATGATAGGATACTGAAAGAAGAACTCCCAAGGCGGTAGGTGCCCTATATGCTACTGGACATCAGTGGAGAAATAACTCCAGAAAGAATGAATGGATGAAGCCAAAGCAAAAACAATACCCAGCTGTGGATGTGACTGCTGATAGAAGCAAGGTCTGATGCTGTTAAGAGCACTATTGCATAGGAACCTGGAATGTTAGGTCCATGAATCACAGCAAAGTGGAAGTGATCAAACAGGAGATGGCAAGAGTGAATGTCGACATTCTAGGAATCAGTGAACTAAAATGGACTGGAATGGGTGAATTTAACTCTGATGACCATTATATCTACTACTGTAGGCAGGAATCCCTTAGAAGAAATGGAGTAACCATGATGGTCAACAAGAGTCCAAAATGCAGTACTTGGATGTGATCTCATCTGACAGAATGATCTCTGTTTGTTTCGAAGGCAAACCATTTTGTCATGGTAATCCAAGCTTATGCCCCAACCAGTAACACTGAAGAAAATGAATTTGAACGGTTCTATGAAGACCTACAAGACCTTTTAGAACTAACACCCAAAAAGATGTCCTTTTCATCACAGGGGACTGTAATGCAAATGTAGGAAGTCAAGAAACACCTGGAGTAACAGGCAAATTTGGTCTTGGAGTACAGAATGAAGCAGGGCAAAAGCTAAAAGAATTTTGCCAAACACCCTCCTCCAACAACACAAGAGAAGACTCTACACATGGACATCACCAGATGGTCAACACCGAAATCAGACTGATTATATCCTTTGCAGCCAAAGATGGAGAAGCTCTATACAGTCAGCAAAAACAAGACCAGGAGCTGACTGTGGCTCAGATCATGAACTCCTTTACTGCCAAATTCAGACTTAAATTGAAGAAAGTAGGGGAAAACCACTAGACCATTCCAGGTCTGACCTAAATCAAATACCTTATGATTATACAGTGGAAGTGAGAAATAGATTTAAGGGACTAGATCTGATAGGCAGAGTGCCTGATGAACTATCAACGGAGGTTCGTGACATTGTACAGGAGACAGGGATCAAGACCATCCCCACGGAAAAGAAATGCAAAAAAACAAAATGGCTGTCTGGGGAGGCCTTACAAATAGCTGTGAAAAGAAGAGAAGTGAAAAGCAAAGGAGAAATGAAAGGAGTGAAAAGCAAAGGAGAAAAGGAAAGATATAAGCATCTGAATGCAGAGTTCCAAAGAATATCAAGGAGAGATAAGAATTCCTTCTTCAGCGATCAATTCAAAGAAATAGAAAAAAAACAAGAATGGGAAAGACTACAGATCTCTTCAAGAACATTAGAGATACCAAGGGAACATTTCATGCAAAGATGGGCTCCATAAAGGACAGAAATGGTATGGACCTAACAGAAGCAGAAGATATTAAGAAGAGGTGGCAAGAATACACAGGAGAACTTACAAAAAAGCTTCATGACCTAGATAATCACAATGGTGTGGTCACTCACCTAAAGCCAGACATCCTGGAATGTGAAGTCAAGTGGGCCTTAGGAAGAATCACTATGAACAAAGCTAGTGGAGGTGATGGAATTCCAGTTAAGCTATTTCAAATCCTGAAAGATGATGCTGTGGAAGTGCTGCACTCAATATGCCAGCAAATTTGGAAAACTCAGCAGTGGCCACAGGACTGGAAAAGGTCAGTTTTCATCCAATCCCAAAGAAGGGCAATGCCAAAGAATGTTCAAACTACCACACAATTGCACTCATCTCACACGCTAGTAAAGTAATGCTCAAAATTCTTCATGCCAGTCTTCAGCAATACGTGAACCGTGAACTTCCATCGATATATAGACCCTTACTATTTGACTCCCTTAGATAATATCCAGTCTCAAAGCAGTAAATTGTCAAGGTCTCCTTCCTCTCTGTTCTTATTGATCTCTGAGAGAACTCTTTAATTCTAGATGCTGGCCCACAAAATCAATAACCCTACCAAAGGGTCAGTGCTGTAACCAAAAACACATTTCCAGTGTCTACTCTGAGAGGTAGAATAACACCTTTGAAATGCATCACAGTTCAAATTGAATCCTTCAGTCCAACTTTGTATCAATTTCCCCCCAGAAAAATCCTTGTCATCTCAGTCTATCTCTACATAATGTTACCACTATGCCTGAGAATGAAGGCTTCTCTATCCATCAACTTTAATGTTTATTTAGATGTGTAGCTTCAAACAGATATATCTCCCTCTAGCCTTCTAATATCAGGTTTTCCATAATGTAGGTAACTGTCACTGAAAGGTGTCACATTAGTGAACTAAAAGAGCAAGAGCAATTAAAACTTTTCTCACTTAGTATCATTTAAAATGGAATAATACTCTGAGGAAATTAACTAAAAGAAAGTTTTGTGGACTAGCAGAAAAGGCGTCAATGGAGGGCACTCTGGATCTTCAGTGAGAAGATTCAGAAATATCCTAACATCATGTTTCAAATATTTTTAAATATAATTTTAAATAGTATCATCTGAGTAAGATATATAATACATATAATATATATTTATTAAATATATTATATATAAATAATAAAGTAGACTTTGACATAGATTTATAAATATAAATGGCAAAAATCCAAAGATTGCTTTAATGAGGGGGCTTCAGTCTGAGTACGAATGTTATTTAACAGTGCATTTGGAGGGCAGTAAACTTGGATCTGAAATTTCAGAAAACTTACTAAAGGAAATAAATTATATTTTTCACTGCATTCACATTTTGTAACCAAAAGTTTATAAAAGACCTTAAATATTGTCATTCAATTTAATTTAAACTGTATTCATTTTTCACACAGTTCTACTTTTTATGGTCTCATTGCCAGTGAACTTGTATACTTGGAAGGTACTAGCAAGATCAGGAAATAATTTAAGGTTACTGATGCCACAAACCATCAGCCAGTAAATTGCATCAGCAAAACACATCTGATGACAGCTTGCCTGTTCTTTTTTATGATGGAAGATACTTAATGCTCTTTAAATGTTTAGGGTTGAAATTCCTTTGAGAGAAAACAGTTAAATAAGGAAAAGGCTATAATTAATAGGTCCTAAGTCCTAAATGGCAACCCACTCCAGTGTTCTTGCCTGGAGAATCCCAGGGACGCAGGAGCCTGGTGGGCTGCTATCTATGGGGTCGCACAGAGTCGGACATGACTGAAGTGACTTAGCAGCAGCAGCAGCAAGTCCTTAGAACAGGTAGAAGGACCAGCCTTAGATAAAGAGGTTGCAGAGTCAGGCAAGATGCAGAAATACATAGGGGAAGGTGTTCATATCTGGTTGTGTTCTGTGTACAGGATATGAGGTCCCTGAAGAGTCTGTGTGATTTCTCAGATCTGACCACACGAAATTACAAACATTTCACTTGACATTCCTTATAGAGGAAGGCTGACCCACCCACACCAAATTTGGTGATAACCAATGCACTATGGTCTCTGAAGGGAGCTGCTGCCGTGGACGCAAGCACTCCTAGCCAGTCAAGAGTTTCATATCTTTATTTCCTAGCTAGTCTATGTGCCTTCATTCCTAAGTCTTCATATGTAATTATATAATTTCATATTATAATTATATCTAACATGCATAATGGAGAAGGCAATGGCACCCCACTCCAGTACTCTTGCCTGGAAAATTCCATGGACTGAGGAGCCTGAGGGGCTGCTGTCCATGGTGTCGCTAAGAGTTGGACACGACTGAGCGCCTTCACTTTCACTTTTCACTTTCCTGCGTTGGAGAAGGAAATGGCAACCCACTCCAGTGTTCTTGCCTGGAGAATCCCAGGGACGGGGGAGCCTGGTGGGCTGCCGTCTATGGGGTCACACAGAGTCGGACACGACTGAAGCGACTTAGCAGCAGCAGCAACATACATAATACCATATATACACCATATATACATACATACATACATATATATATATATATATACATGTCTCAGTGCAAGATATATTTCTATTAGTGCAAGACTTGGAAGACAGCTCTCAAAATATATCAATTAAAGATTCAATTATTTAAGTAAATTTTAATACAGCTAATTTTATGTTGATACATTCTACTATCATAGGAAAACACACACACACACACACACAGAAAGTTTGCAAGCATTTGCCACAACAGAAAATGAGATTTTACTTACTTATAGAGAAACAAAACAAAAACCACCTAAGCATTTAAATATATAGAGCTGAATTTTTTAAATACATAAAGTATAAAAATAGAAACCAACAAAAATTATATATAATCCATGATTAGTAATTTTATTCAGAAATCCCTAACCATTCTAAACTCTTATTTTATCCGTTGCTACCCACCTTTCCTCTCTGGTAACCATAAATTCATTCTCTATGTCTGTGAGTATGATTATATTTTGTAAATAAGTTCATTTGTATCATATTTTTAGATTCCACATATAAGTGATATTATATGATATTTGTCTTTCTCTTTCTGACATATTTCACTTTGATAATTTCTAGGTTCATTCATGTTGCTGCAAATGGCATTATTGAACATATGCACAATACTATTTATAAAATAAATAAGCAACAAAGACCTACTGTATGTGACATGGAACTCTAGTCATTATTCTGTAGTAACCTATACAGGAAAAATATCTGAAGAATGGATAAATGTGTATGTGTAATTGAATCACTTTGCTGTACACTTGAAATTAACACAACATTGCAAATCAACTATATCCAAACATAAAGTAAAAATTGAATGAAAAAAGGACTTATAAAACATACTAGGTATAGATGATACACGTGTTCAGGTGTATGTACAGTGAACATAGTTATACAAAACACTATAGTCTTTATACTTTGTCTCCTCTCCTCCCACTCCATTAAGAGATCTCTCTATATCATCCCATATAAGGTGGTTTTCTGAGCTGCTGTTTATAGTATCAAATGACTGATATCTGCATAGGTGCCAGTCAATTAGCATGGATGCAGATGTAGAGCAAAGTATGGTCTAGCTATGCCAGGCCCTAATCCTCTAGCTGATAGATCTCGGGGCCACTCCAAGTTCTCACAAGAAGCAACTCTGGGGACCAGAGTGGAGGACTAGGACTATAGGAGCTTGTGTTGTAGATGTTTACGAATCATTGCAAAAGTATTTTAACGTTTCAATAATCAGTATAGCTGCCAAGGTTAGGGAGGCTGAATTTCAACTCCATGTCTGCCTAGAAGTTTGTACACTGGTTGAGTAAATTATTAGTATTAAGTCCTGAAATTTTTGATTTAAAAAAGAACCAAAGTAGGAGCTTAAAGTTACAGAGAAGGCAGAGAAAAAGAAAAAAAATAAAATAAAGACCAGGATACTGTAGTGATTCCCTTGGCAGAAGACCTGACTTTCTTTTTTCAACTAAAAAGCACTAGAACAATGAACACAAAAAACAAAACACCTGAGTAGATGATTGTATCAACAAATATCACTCATAATAATCACAACCAGATGGTGGAAAAGAGATAAAAATGTAAAGTATGCTAATTTATACACATTACACAGAGAAGTGACCACATGTCCTGCTTTGCTTATTAGTATGGACCCAATTTACACCTGACACAAATCACAGGGTGTGTTGCAGGGGAGGGGGGGTGAAAAAGAGAGTGAGAATGCTCAAGAGACAGAAGAGGCAGACACAGAGAGATATGCAGATATCATGAGACTTTACCTCTAAAAATACTTCAGTTGGTTCTCTTAAAAACAAAAGGTTAACCAATATAATCATAACACAATTACTGCATCAGGAAATTTTACATGGATACAAGTTTTCTAACATACGGTCTACATTCAGATATCCACAGTATCTTTATGGAATTTTATTTTCTTTAGAGATCTTCTGTTTTTATTTTGTTTTTGTTTTTGTTTTTTTATCCAGGACACAATGAAGGATCTTGAGCAACATTTTTTCACCACTGTCTTCTTTCCCAGCAAGTCTGGCTTTAGAGCACAAAATGAAGCAATGCAGAGGCTAACAGAGTTTTGCCAAGAGAATGTACTGGTCACAGCAAATGCTCTCTTCCAACAACACAAGAGATAACTCTACATATGAGCTTTGCCAAATGGTCAATACCAATTTCAGATTGATTATATTCTTTGCAGCCAAAGATGGAGAAAGCTCTGTACAGTCAGCAAAAACAAGATCAGGAGCAGACTGTGTTTCAGATCATGAACTCCTTATTGCCAAATTCAGACTTAAATTGAAAAGTAGGGAAAACCACTAGACCATTCAGGCATGCCCTAAATCAAATATCTTATGATTATACAGTGGAAGTGAGAAATAGATTCAAGGGATTAGATCTGATAGATAGAGTGTCTGAAGAAATATGGACAGAGGTTCGCAACACTGTACAGGAGGCGGTGACCAAAACCATCCATAAGAAGAAGAAATGCAAAAGGCAAAATGGTTCTCTGAGGAAGCCTTACAAATAGCTGAGAAAAGAAGAGAAGCAAAAGACAAAGGAGAAGAGGAAAGATATATCCATCTGAATTCAGAGTTTCAACGAATAGCAAGGAGAGATAAGAAAGCCTTTCTCAGTGATCAATGCAAACAAATACAGGAAAACAACAAAATGGGAAAGACTAGAGATCTCTTCAAGAAAATTAGAGATACCAAGGGAACATTTTCATGCAAAGATGGGCATAATAAAGGACAGAAATGGTATGGACTTAACAGAGGCAGAAGATAGTAAGAAGAGGTGACAAGGATACACAAAAGTGAAAAGAAAGTGAAAGTTAAGTCTCTCAGTCGTGTCCGACTCTTTGCGACCCCATGGACTGTAGCCCACAAGGCTTCTCCATCCATGAGATTCTCCAGGCAAGAATACTGCAGTGGGTTGCCATTTCCTTCTCCAGGGGATTTTCCTGACCCAGCGTCTCTCACATTACAGGCAGACGCTTTAACCTCTGAGCCACCAGGGAAACCGAGGCAGAAGATAGTAACAAGAGGTAGCAAGAATACACAAAAGAACTGTACAAAAAAAGATCTTCATGACCCCATATAATTATGATGGTGTGATCACTAACCTAGAGCCAGACATCCTGGAATGCAAAGTCAAATGGATGTGAGGAAGCATCACTACAAACAAAGCTAGTGGAGGTGATGGAATTCCAGTTGAGCTATTTCAAATCCTGAGCAATAATGCTGTGAAAGTGCTGCACTCAGTATGTCAGCAAATTTGGAAAACTCAGCAGTGGCCACAGGAATGGAAAAGGTCAGTTTTCATTTCAATCCCAAAGAAATACAATGCCAGAGAATGCTCAAACTACCACACAACTGCACTCACCTCACACACTAGCCAAGTGATGTTCAAAATTCTCAAGCTAGGCTTCAACAGTATATGATCCGAACTTCCTGATTTTCAAACTGGATTTAGAAAAGGCAGAGGAACCAGAGATCAAATTGCCAATATCTGTTGGATCATAGAAAATGCAAGAGAATTCCAGAAAAACATTTGCTTCATTGACTATGCTAAAGCCTTTGACTGTGAGGATCATGACAAACTGTGGAAAATTCTTAGAGTGATGGGAATTCCAGACCACCTGACCTGCTTCCTGAGAAATCTGTATGCAGGTCAAGAGGCATCAGTTAGAACTTGACATGGAACAACAGACTGGTTCCAAATAGGAAAAGGAGTACGTCAAGACTGTCTATTACTATCCTGCTTATTTAACTTATATGCAGGGTACATCATGAGAAATGCTGGACTGGATGAAGCTCAAGCTGGAATAAAGTTTGCAGGGAGAAATATCAATAACCTCATATATGCAGTTGATATCACCCTTATGGCAGAAAGTGAAGAGGAACTGAAGATCCCTTTTGTGTTGTTTTTTCCTTTTACTTCTTTGTGTGGTCTCACTATGGTTACATCAACTTTTTGTTGTTGTTATATTTTTCTCCATTCTTTCACTATTTAAACTTCTGGAAACTCATATTTCAAATGTTTCTTTGTGGCAGAAACTGAAAGTTGTTTCTAATTACTTTTTTCCCCTTCCTTAAAACTAAAACCCTTGACTTTTAGTTCAACATATGGTTGCCAAGTATAGAAAAGTAAATATTCCTGTCCCTTACAGTTAAACGTGACTAACTTGTGGCCAATGGGTCAAGTGAAAACGGTATGTAAGCAGAAATGGCAGGTGAAGTTTTGAGGAGGCATTCTTAATAAGAAAATTTATTACTTTCTTCAAATCTTCGTCTTTGCTGACTGGAATGTAGAGGTAATAGCTGGAGCTTGAGTAACCCTCTTTGACCATGCTGTGGAAAAATAAGATGAACAAGATGGAAGAACCTAGTTCCATGATCATGGTGGAGTCAATATCCCTTCCTGACTGACTGGATTTATTATATTTAAAAATTTTATAAAGAAAAATAACCCTCTATTTAATTTAATTTGTTTTTATTTTGTTGTTGCTAGTACTCATAACTAAACCACAAGGAATACCATATTATAAACAATCTAGCACTAGGTAATTTTCCATCCAACAATATTTATAGTTACTAAGCAAATTTGGTTACTTTTTTAAAATAAATTTTTACATTTATAAAAAAGTTTCTGAGTAGTAATCCCTTGTATGACTACATATAAAGTTTTAATCTATTTTTTTGATGGATATTTAGGCTGCATCTAGGTTTTGGCTAATGTATAAACAGTTTTATCATTCTCTTTGGGTCACATGTTTTCATTTCTTTGGGGTAAAAACCCAGGAGTAGAATTTTTACTATATGGTTTTATAAAAAACTGCATAAACACTCTTCAAAAAGTCTTTAATATTTTATATTCCTATCAATAATATATGATTGACTCAGTTGCTATAATCTTCTCCATCAACTGATGTCAGTTTTTTAAATTTTAATCAAATTATTGAAAGTAAAGTCACATTTCTTTGTGATTTATTTTCATTTTCTTTATGACTATTTATTAGCACATTATCTTGTGCTAACTAGTGATAAAGAGAGAGGGAGAGAGATTTGTGAAGGGTCTTGTAAAATATTTTGCCTATTTTCAATGTTAAAGCAATTTATCTTTTTTTTTTCTTATTTGTAAGTACTCTTTATACATTCTGGATGCAACTTCTTCATCTGATATGTGCATTACAAATATTTTTCTCCCGGTCTATGTATTTGATATGCCTTAAAGATGATTTGGAATAAACAAAAATTCTTATTTTTTTATAAAATCCAAGTCATCAATTTCTTTTATAATGGTTGGTGATTTTTTAATGTTACGTATAAGGAATTTTTCTCTAAAATTAAGACTGAAGAAATAGTCACCATTTTTTTCCCCTAAAAATTGTATTATTAGTATTTGCATTTAGGTCTATAAGTCTTCTACAATTATGTTATTATCATCATGCATTCTTTTCACACACTAGCAATGTAATGCTCAAAGTTCTCCAAGCTAGACTTCAACAGTATGCGAACCAAAAACTTCCAAATGTTCAAGGCAGATTTAGAAAAGGCAGAGGAAACAGGGCTCAAATTGCCAACCTCCACTGGATCATAGAAAAAGCAAGAGAATAACAGAAAAACATTTACTTCTCCTTCATTGACTAATGCTTTTGACTCTGTGGATCACAACAAACTGGAAAACTCTAAAAGATGGGAATATCAGACCATCTTACCTGCCTCCTGAAAAATCTGTATGCAGGTCAAGAAGCAACAGTTAGAACTGGACATGGACCAACAGACTGGTTCACAATTGGAGAAGGAGTATGTCACGTTTGTCTATTGTTATCGTGCTTATTTATATGCAGAGTACATCATGAGAAATTCCAGGCTGGATGAAACACAAGCCAGAATTAAGATTGCCAGGAGGAATATCAATAACCTCAGATATTCAGATGGCACCATACTTATGGCAGAAAGTGAAGAAAGAAAGAAACAAATGGAAGGAAGGTACTTATTTTAAAATAACACAGAAAACGTATTCTAGCCTGAGGAAATATTTGACTCCATATTTTGAATGGCTTAATGTGGCCTTGTATAAATTAATTTTATAAGCTTGCAAGGCAGAATATTCTTTCATTCTGTGAAATAGGAAAATCTAAAGGCCCGTTCAGAATGACCAGAATCCCTGTCATAGCTTTCCCTACCCTCAAAGGAAATCCAATTAGCATCAAATTCACCAGCAGTGCTTCAAGCTACAAGATAGAGTTAGGTGAGAAAGTCTGCCATTACTAGGTGTCCACTTTATTCTTCCTCTCACATTAATTTATATCCCAGGATATAGCCAGTAGCAGAAATTAATAACTTCACTTGTCATACCATTGTTTTATATTTTTTCAAAACACTGGTAGGAAATCAGAGTGTTATTTAATAGGCACCCTTGAAAATGAAATGCATTTTAAATATGATTTTATACTTTAATAAATCTCTTAGAATTGTTTTACAGAAAAGTTAGTACAGAGAGTTTTGTTTTAACCTTACACCTACTTTGTTCTGTTATTTTTTTATTTTTCTTCCCCCAGATTTACTGAGTTAAAGTTAACATATAACATGGTGTAACTTTAAGGTATAGAATTAGAGGATTTCATATATATATATATATAGATATACATATATATATATACACATATATATAGCAAATGGTTATCACATTAAGGTAAGTTAGCATATATTCATCACCTCACATAATTACATCTTTCTGTGTGAGAAATTTCATGATTTACTCTCTTAGCAAATTTCAAGTAACGAAAACATTATTGACTGTAGTCAACATGCTATACATTATGCTGCCAAAACTTCATCTTAGAATTTTACACTTGTTCACCACCTTTGCCAGTTTACCCCATCCCACTCTTCCCCACACCACAGCAACCCCCAGTCTACTCTGTTTCTATGAGTTTGTGCTTTTTAGACTCTACATAGAAATAAAATTATTTGTCTATTTCTGACTTAATTTACTTAGCACAATGCCCTCAAGATACACCCAGGTTGCCTCATGCATTATCCTGAAATATACACTTACCTATACATGTTTCTGGACTTCCCTGGTGGCTCATATGGTAAAGAATCTGCCTGCATTGTGGGAGACCTGGGTTTGATTCCTGATTCTGGAAGATCCCCTGGAGAAGGGAGTGGATACCCACTCCGGTATTCTTATCTGGAGAATCCCATCAACAGAGGAACCTGGCGGGCTACAGTCCATGGGGTCACAAAGAGTCAGACATCACTGAATGGTTTTCACTTTTACTTTCATACTTGTTTCTGTAATGTATTGATCTGGGTCTAAAAAGATGAACATTATGCCATACTGATGTCTCCAACTTTAATTCATAATCCTATGGATCATTCTGTCTGCTGCCTGCTGATCTGCATTCTACCACTCTAACAGTGAGAAAAACCGCTGTCTACCCCTTCATGGCTAAATTCTAGAAAATCTGTCTAGCAGCTTCATAATTGTTCATATATACCCTCAATTTTATCCACTAGGTTTTGTGCTTATTGATAAAACACAGACTGTACTAATTTCTTACGCCAATTCACTTTTCTTACATCCTCTTCAGTAAAGCCAAATGATGGTATTGACTTACAATTTTTCAACTTTATCATGGTAGGAAAGTGATATGCACTCAATAAAAACTGTACTTCAGATTTTAAATATTGATTTTTTTTTCAGGACTAGCCATATTTGGTCGAAGACTTTCCCATGAGGCTGGGCAGCAGTAGCAGCCACAGCTCCTGGGCAGACACATATCATGAGGGTAAAAAACCATGCTGTACACAAACAACCATTCTGGTTTCAACTTTCAGTACAGTATCAATAAATTACATGATATTCAACTTATTATAAAACAGGCTTTGTGTTTGATGATTTTTCCCAAGAATAAGCTAATACAAGTATTCTGAATTCATTTTAGGTAGACTAGTCTAAGCTGAAAAGGCAATGGCAACCCACTCCAGTTCTCTTGCCTGGAAAATCCCAGGGACAGAGGAGCCTGGTGGGCTGCTGTCTGTGGGGTCGCACAAAGTTGGACATGACTGAAGCTACTTAGCAGCAGCAGCAGTCTAAACTATGATGTTCTGTAGGTTAGGTCTGCTAAATGCGTGTTAGACATAAAACTTTGGATGGGTTTATTGGGATGTAACCCATCATAAATCAAGGAAGATGTGTAAATTACTCTGTCACAAATGAATTCAAATTCTTCTCCATTCCCCAATTCAAGGTGCCACAATATCTTAGGTGGCTTCTTTCTCCCCACACATTAAGCTTTGTTCTTTGTTTTATAAAATTCTGGAGTTTAGACAATTGCAGAGAGCCACATATCCACCATTACAGTAATATACAGAATAATTTCACTCTTCTAAAGTATTCTTTTCCCATCACTGAATCCCTAGCAATCACTGATCTATTATCCCCTTTATCATTTTGTCTTTCTGAAAAGGATGAAATATTCCATAGATGTCAATTAGATCAAGTTGAGTGATACTGCTGTTCAGGTCTAAAATCAGGACTGATTTCCTGTCTGCTTGATTTATCAATTCCTGACAGAGGGGTGTTGAAATCTTGAACTTTAACTGTGGATTTATCTATTTCTATTTTCAGTTAACAGATTTTGCATCAAGTATCATTGCTCTGGTATTAAGTTCATACACATTTAGGATTGTTATGGGTTCTTAGGGAATCAACCTGTCATGCCCCCTTTGCCTCTAGTAATATTTCTAGGATGTAAGACATAAATTTAAGACCCAAAATTACACGTACTATTGACTTCTAATATAATTGGGAGGGCCTCAAATGGCCTAAACACGTTTCCCTCCCGATTCTGCTCCCTCAGATAAGACTCTCCTGATCAAACAACCATTCTCTTAGAGACCAGGCACAGTTTACCCTGAATATTAGGTTTCAGTTCTCTGCTAGTATACGGAATTATACAAAGAAGCTATACACACCCTCCCACAGGAACCAGGAAACACCCTTTGCTCTTAATGTTGCAAAGCCTGCCTCCCACAGACCCTGTTACTTCATTCTGTTCTCAGTGCAGTTCCCATGTGGTCCCGCCTGGTGTGCATGTCCTCCTCCCCTGGGGCGTGGGTATATGTGACTAATAAGCCACTGTGACCATAAATTGGTTTGCAAAGTTTGTGAGTATATTCGGTATAAACTAGGAGTTTGGGATTAACATATACACACTACTGTATATAAAGTAGATAATCAACAAGGAGCCACTGTAAGCACAGGGAACTTGACTCAATATTCAGTAATTATCTAAATGGGAAAGAATCTGAAAAAGAATGGATATATGTACATATATAACTCAATCACTTTGCTGGATATCAGAAATACAATATTATAAATCAACTATATTTCAAGATAAACAAATTTAAGAAAAAATAATAAACCACTGCGACTTCATCTGTTCATGTGTTCACCCATATCTATAACTTCAGGGTAAGAATGCCTTCCTCATCAATGGGGTGAATAAAAGGTGACTAAAACACTGTCACCCTGCTTATTTAACTTCTATGCAGAGTACATCATGAGAAATGCTGGACTGGAAGGAACACAAGCTGGAATCAAGATTGCCGGGAGAAATATCAATAACCTCAGATATGCAGATGACACCACCCTTATGGCAGAAAGTGAAGAGGAACTAAAAAGCCTCTTGATGAAAGCGAAAGAGGAGAGTGAAAAAGTTGGCTTAAATCTCAACATTCAGAAAACGAAGATCATGGCATCTGGTCCCATCACTTCATGGCAAATAAATGGGGAAACAGTGGAAACAGTGTCAGACTTTATTTTGGGGGCTCCAAAATCATTGCAGATGGTGACTGCAGCCATGAAATTAAAAGACGCTTACTCCTTGGAAGGAAAGTTATGACCAACCTAGATAGCATATTCAAAAGCAGAGATATTACTTTGCCAACAAAAGTCCATCAAGTCAAGGCTATGGTTTTTCCAGTAGTCATGTATGGATGTGAGAGTTGGACTATGAAGAAGGCTGAGCACCAAAGAATTGATGCTTTTGAACTGTGGTGTTGGAGAAGACTGTTGAGAGTCCCTTGGACTGCAAGGAGATCCAACCAGTCCATTCTGAAGGAGATCAGCCCTGGGATTTCTTTGGAAGGAATGATGCTAAAGCTGAAACTCCAGTACTTTGGCTGTTTCATGTGAAGGGTTGACTCATTGGAAAAGCCTCTGATGCTGGGAGGGATTGGGGGCAGGAGGAGAAGGGGACGACAGAGGATGAGATGGCTGGATGGCATCACCGCTTCCATGGACGTGAGTTTGAGTGAACTCCGGGAGTTGGTAATGGACAGGGAGATCTGGCATGCTGCAATTTAGGGAGTCACAAAGAGTTGAAAACGACTGAGCAACTAAACTGAACTGAACTGAACTTTCTTTGGATTAGTCTTAGCATGACATACCCTTTGCCATCTCTTTTTAATCTATCTGGTCTTTAAAGTAAATTCCTTTTAAATAATATATAGTTGGATCTGAAACACTTTATCTATTCTGACAATTTCCATCTTTTAATTGGTGTATTTAGATCATTTGCATTTTATATGATTGTAGATACAGTTTAATTAAATATCTACCATATTTATAATTGCTTTCTATTAATTGCATTTCTTCTTTCTTTTTTTTTCCTGCCTTTTGATTTTCATTGAGGATTACATATCATTTTTATCCCAACTTAGTGCAAATTATGCTCTTTAAAAACTCATTTTAGTGGTTTCCTAGCATTTATAATATACATTTTTAGCTAACATAATTACTTTCAAATACTATACCACTGTGATTTCCAATTCTTCCTTCCCATTCCTTCTGACACTGCTGCCATTCATTCATTTGTCCATATTCTATAATCACCAAATTTTACTGTATTACTACTATTGCTTAAAAATACTTTAAATAAGTATGGATAACAGTGCTAACTTCAGACAATATGAATGCAACACTCAAAGCAATGAATGCAAGTAAGGGTCATTTTATTCCCATAAAGAAGTGTATTGTAAACTTAAAATTTAACACAAAATTTTATGTGCAGCAAACATAGTATAAAATATGAATATGTTATATAACAATCATGTCAGGAAGGAATTAAAGTTATTGTAGTTGACATTAACATATTTTTCAGACTTTAAATGATGAAGGAAATAAAGTTAATCCATAGAATTCCTATTATTATGACAGAATCATTAAATGACCTATAAAGAGAGTATAGATTTGTTTTAAGTACTTATAAAACATTTATAAAATTAATCATATATTAGACTACAAATATTTGTGGTATTTAGTGCCTTACCTAAATGTTCTCTAATTTGAAATTACTAATAAAATTAAACAAAATGCCTGAAGACTGAGGTGTTTTAATTTACCTAACTGCTGGGTGAAAGGTATAATCGAAGCATAACATATTTAGAATATGATGAAAACTGCAACACAGCTAATCAACAGATTATATGAATAGCCAAAGCAGTGTTGAGATCCAAAATCATTTTAATCACTTTATATGATTTCACTGTTTAATAGAATATTTTACTCAAATGTATTTTTAAAAATCTAAGAAGTACAAGTGTTAATTCATTCAGCTAGCGATATACATCGGAGAAGGCAATGGCAACCCACTCCAGTACTCTTGCCTGGAAAATCCCATGGACAGAGGAGCCTGGTAGGCTGCAGTCCATGGGGTCACTAAGAGTCGGGCACGACTGAGCAACTTCCCTTTCACTTTTCACTTTCATGAATTGGAGAAGGAAATGGCAACCCACTCCAGTGTTCTTGCTGGAGAATCCCAGGGACAGAGGAGCCCGATGGGCTGCCGTCTATGGGGTCACACAGAGTCGGACACGACTGAAGTGACTTAGAACAATATACATTGCCACATAGTAGGTGTCAGGTATATTGTAACATTGGGGATTCAGTGCTGCTCAATGGACATTATCCCTAGTCTCATGAAGCTCATATACACTAAAATTAAAAGTAGAAATTATTCATTAGTAAATAAGAAACAGAATCGATAAAGCAAATATGCTTTTTTAAGGCAAATATGCTTTAAAATTATTTTTAAAAATAAAATTTAATTGTAACAATATAGCATAGATTAAAGTAAAAAATAAAATACTATACAAACATATTTGTGAAATTTTGTGAAATTTTTGGTTTACTCAGAAAATATAAATAGTCAAACTTGGCTTGTGAAGTCATAAGTTTTTCTTTTTCATTATGTGTTACATGAAAAAAGAGAAAAGAAGATGATATTAGAATAAATCTGATATCCGAAGTCATAGTACCTGATCACACTGCATAGGACTTAAGGAAGCTCTAACATCATATTAAAAACTGTCTACTTTTAAACAATATATTCAGCAGTAAAACAATATTCACGTTAAAGTCAGGAACAGGAACAGAATCCCTGCAGCCAGCTTCTAGAGGCCACCTTCACTCCTGAGCAAATGGCACTATCCATCACCAAATCTAGCAAGAGAGCACAGAATCTTATTTGTGCTTTCCGCCTCTTTAATTTCCTGCTCTGCCAAAGAAAACTCCGTTCTTAAAGGGAGCATGTGATTAGAATAGGATCGTCTTCCCATCTGAAGGTCAACTGCCATATACAAAACAAAGTCCTGGGGATGACACCTCCCTATCTTCACGGGTTCCAAAAATTGAGGCAGGGAGGCTTGGAGGGCCACTTTTAGCGTTCTGCTTGTTACAGTCACATTATTTTTACAGCAAATAATTTAAAAATGAGTTGGTTAGTAACAGCATAATGCTTAAATAAATTATAATATATCTCTATTTTAGAATATGAGACAGCCAACAAAATTGATGCCTTCAATAATAATTACCTGGAGAAAATACTTAAAGTATAATGTTAAACTGAAAGAAGAGAAAAACAGTTTCAAAAACATATGAAGCTAATATGCTATAACCAGAGATACATCAATGCCTTGTTTTGACTTCTTCTTGTTTTTAGAATCTAATAAGAAATATAAGTTTTCCCAAACAGAAAATATATGCATACATGAAATGTTGATTATAATGTAGCTTGTCCATAGAGCCCCTGGAGATCCCAGATTAAGAACCCCTAAAAACATTAAACCCCTTTAGTATTTCTAAAGATAATACCAAAGGCATTCTGTTCTCCTATCTTCTATTCAATAATCAACTACTATACACAACACCTGTTCTGTTTATGCAGGCAGTCTTTCACTGTATTCTTATGACTCAGTATTTCTGAGAATCTCTAGGAAAGGCTTACATATTCCACAAATCTAGACTCATTGTCCCATTCCAGCTTTTATTCTAGAACACTGCTCCTGGCTTTTTGGTGCCTGGTAAACAATTCTTTGCACTGTTGAAGCTATCTTCAAATTTAATGAGCCAAAAATGTGAACACAGTTTCCCTGAGTTCCTACAAAGTTAAGTTAACATAGGCCAGAAAGTTTAAGCAAATTTTGTGAAAGGCTAGATATTTCAGTATGCTGTTGCTGTTGTTCAGTCGCTCAGTTGTGTCTGACTTTTTGCGACCCCATGGACTGCAGCACGCCAGGCTTCTCTGTCCTTCACCATTTCCTGGAGCTTGTTCAAACTCATGTCCATTGTTGGTGATGCCATACAACCATCTTGTCCTCTGTTGTCCTCTTCTCCTCCTGACTTTAGTCTTTCCTAGCATCAGGGCCTTTTCTACTGAGTTGGTTCTCTGCATCAATCAGGTGGCCAAAGTATTGGAACTTCAGCTTCAGGATCAGTCCTTCCAAAGAACATTCAGCATTGATTTCCTTTAAGACTGACTGGTTTGATCTCCTTACAGTCCAAGGGACTCTCAAGAGGCCTAGCCAATACTACAGTTCAGAGGCAACAGTTCTTTGGCTCTCAGGCTTCCCCAATGGCTTAGCAGACAAAGAATCTGCCTGCAATGCAGGAGACACAGAATACACAGGTTCGATCCCTGGGTTGGGGAAGATACCCTGGAGAAGGAAATGGCAACCCACTCCAGTATTCTTGCCTGGAAAATTCCATGGACAGAAGAGTCTAGCAGGCTACAGTCCATGGGGTCACAAAGGGTCAGACACCTGAGCGACTAACACACAAACAGCCTTCTTTATGGTCCAATTCTCACATCCATACATGACCAATGGAAAACCCATAGCTCTGACTATACAGACTTTTGTTAGCAAATAATGTCTTTTCTTTTTAATATGATATCTAAATTTGTCATAGCTTTCCTTCCAAGGAGCAAATGTCTTTTAATTTCATGGTGGCAATCACCTATCTATAGTGATTTTGGAGCCCCAAATAATGAACAGAAAACAGAAGCCCAAGACTAGATGTCAGATACCCTCTCCACAAGTCACAGGCCATGGCACCTGTTCAGGACATCCCCAACATGGCATCTCATGGGTCGTCTTGTTATTGAGACTCGCCTGCAAATATATCCAAAGAACCTTCTCATTTCTCAGAAAAAGTCTAGTCATGCCCTCCTTCTTCTAGGATTTGTCATGCTACTTGGCGCTTCTGAAGGGAGCTCCCTTCTCTTTCAATTCAAGACTCATTTCCTTCTATTCTATTTCAAGTCAATACTTTAAAAAAAATAAAATAACTAGGGTGAAAGAAAATAGCAATAAGCAGTAAATCCTCCACATGCTTGGTTATTTACTAGGTTATATGTCCCATTCAATGGACACTGCTCATCTAGGTGGTGTCACTCTATATGCAGCCTGGTTGAGTCCTTCTGGGTAGTCTCTAATCCTGACAAGGTAAGAGAAAGATAAGGTTGCTCTGCCTTCCTGGACAGATCAGGCTTAAATACTTTATGGGCACATCCCTCATAAAAACAGTATTTCTGAGAGACAGCCCAATATTAACCATTTTTACAAAAACATTTATAGGCAGTCTGCTAAAAACATTCATCAAAAAAAAAAAAAAATAGGATGAAGCAATGTAATTTATGGCACAATCTCAAATCTCCCATTTGGATTTTGTAACTCAAGACATCCTCTAGGAAAACGGAGGCCCATCCAAGGAAAATCTGCCTACAATGATACTAAGAGGCTCCCCATAAAAGTTTCCTTTCAGAGCAAAGGCAGGGCCTAAGCCAACAGGAGCTTCCACTCATAGATAATGCAACAGTTTTGGAAAATGGCAGGTTGCTAATGACAATATTCGAGAAATTAAAATTCCATCTCCAGGAACAGGAAAGGCATTCTGACAATGTCTAGCAGCAGCTTATCTTTGATCCACACACACCTTCACCCATTGTTTTTTAAACATACTAAAAGACAAGACACAAGAAATAGATATGATATTTTATAACTTTTAGTTTCTGTGTGTTTCTCTTATTTTATACCCTTATATAATATGTATTCACTTAATATACTGTTAAAAATAGAAACGGACACAGTGGATGTAGCTTAATCCTCTGTAGATACGTGTAAGAGGCTCAGTAGCAATTATTCTTTCTAGGTTAAATTATATTCTCACTATAAAGTGAAAAATACTGATTTTTATAATATGAAAAAGAGCAACAACAAAAAATGAGAAGCTTGAGACCTGAGATTATTTAGTTTTAAATGAAAATATTTAATAATTAGTCAACTACCTATCAGTTTATTTCAGTCAGTCAGTCGTGTCCAACTCTGCGACCCCAGGAACAGCAGCACACAAAGCCTCCCTGTCCATCACCAACTCCCAGAGTCTACTCAAACCCAAATAGAATGGGGAAGACTAGAGATCTCTTCAAGAAAATCAGAGATACCAAGGGAACATTTCATGCAAAGATGGGCTTGATAAAGGACAGAAATGTTATAGACCTAATAGAAGCAGAAGATATTAAGAAGAGAGTGGCAACAATACACAGAAGAAACATACAAAAAGATTTTCACAACCCAGATAACCACAATGATGTAATCACTCACCTAGAACCAGACATCCTAGAATGTGAAGTGAAGTGGGCCTAAGGAAGCATCACTATAACAAAGCTAGTGGAGGTGATGGAATTCCAGTTGAGCTATTTCAAATCCTCAATGATGCTGTGAATGTGCTGCACTCAATATGTCAGCAAATTTGGAAGACTCAGCAGTGCCACAGGATGGGAAAAGGTCAGTTTTCATTCCAATCCCAAAGAAAGGCAATGCCAAAGAATGTTCAAACTACCACACAAATGCACTCTTCTCACATGCTAGTTAAGTAATGCTCAAAATTTTCCAAGCCAGGCTTCAACAATATGTGAACCATGAATTTCAAGATGTTCAAGCTGGATTTAGAAAACACAGAGGAACCAGAGATTAAATTTCCAACATCCACTGGATCATCAAAAGCAAGAGAGTTCCAGAAAAAACATCTACTTCTGCTTTATTGACTATGCCAAAGCCTTTGACTATATCAATCATAACAAACTGTGGAAAATTCTTAAAGAGATGGGAATACTAGACCACTTGACCTGCCTCCTGAGAAATCTGTATGCAGGTCAGGAAGAAACAGTTAGACCTGGACATGGAACAACCGACTGGTTCCAAAGTGGGAAAGGAGTACATCAAGGCTGTATATTGCCATCCTGCTTATTTAACTTATATGCAGAGTACATCATGAGAAACGCTGGGCTGGATGATGCACAACTACCTATAATAAGAAATAAAAGTGCCCCAACAGTTTACACAAACCTAGTGATCATTTATTAACTATGTTTTGACATGCTGAATATATCTGCTCTGTGCTTTAACTAATGCGACATCAGGAAGATGCAAATTTTTATCCACTTCAGAAACTTGTTTTGAAGAAGGAATTATTTAAATATAGGTTGTAAATAAACTGTTAAAATAACAAGAATATGAATAGGTTCAGCCAGCTGAGCAACAGAAAATGCAATCAGGAATGAGTGACTTACTGTTTACACGCTTACTCTTGATGATGGGCATTCAACAGAGTTAAATTTAACATGTCATGCAGTTTTTTAGCATGCTAGAGATAAGAAGCACTTTATTTTAAATGAGCTAACTACCTCACAGGGGAAACCACTGTAGAATCCATCTAAAACAGTGTCATTGTTTAAAATTGTGATGTCATTTTGACACAGGAGACAAGAAAGAATATTCAGTGTGGTTCAGGAAACTATATTTTAGGGAAAATGTAAGGATCCAATTGTAGCCTCTTTGGTAGCTTATCACTTTTTTTTAAATTTACATTCCCAAGGGACCAATTATTAAAGTCTGTTGTTCAAGTGTTCACCTTGGGTAAAGAACAAAGCAGGTAGAATGTTATCATAGCAAGCTCCTTCTTCAGCAAGCAGATGATAACAAGTAAACTGAGAATGAACTGGTTGAATGGAATGCGGCAGGGGAATAATTGATGAAGGAACATTTAACACCAACTTTTAAGAATAAATAAAGTTGAAAAAAATAAGGCCTTGAATTTAAGTGATCTGTTTAGCTCCAATAACCTATTTATTTCCATAAATTTATCGTATTATAGCAACATTTTACTGTAACAGAACTGTTCATGAAAAAATAATATGGCCTGATTAATCATTGCCATATTACACACAGGGAACCATTCTTCTGGTTTGGGCTCAGTCCCTGACTTAAATAAAAGTCTAGTAACGAATCATTTCAACAACTTCTTGTGAGGTCACATCCCCAAACTGAACTGTGAATTCACAGGTTGTCTCAGAACCGAGCATTTTAATATATTATTTCATCCTAATATGGCACAAAGTGAAGAGGAACTAAATAGCCTCCTGATGAAAATGAAAGAGGAGAGTGAAAAAGTTGGCTTAAAGCTCAACATTCAGAAAACAAAGATCATGGCATCTGGTCCCATCACTTCATGGCAAATAGATGGGGAAACAGTGGAAACAATGTCAGACTTTGTTTTTTAGGGTTCCAAAATCACTGCAGATGGTGACTGCAGCCATGAAATTAAAAGATGCTTACTCCTTGGAAGGAAAGTTATGACCAACCTAGATAGCATATTGAAAAGCAGAGACATTACTTTGCCAACAAAGGTCCATCAAGTCAAGGCTATGGTTGTTCCAGTGGTCATGTTTGGATGTGAGAGTTGGACTGCAAAGAAAGCTGAGTGCTGAAGAACTGATGCTTTTGAACTGTGGTGTTGGAGAAAACTCTTGAGAGTCCCTTGGACTGCAAGGAGATCCAACAGGTCCATCCTAAAGGAGACCAGTCCTGGGTGTTAATTGGAAGGACTGATGCTGAGGCTGAAACTCCAATACTTTGGCCACCTCATGCGAAGAGTTGACTCATTAGAAAAGACCCTGATGCTGGAATGGATTGGGGGCAGGAGGAGAAGGGGGTGACAGAGGATGAGATGGTGGATAGCATCACCAACTCGATGCACATGAGTTTGGGTGAACTCTGAGGGTTGGTAATGGACAGTGAGGCCTGGTGTGCTGCAATTCATGGAGTGGCAAAGAGTCAGACATGACTGAGTGACTGAACTGAATATTAATTATTTTAGGGCTTCTCTGGTAGCTTAGAGGGCAATGTGTCTGCCTGCAAAGCAGGAGACCCGGTTCAATCCCTGGGTCAAGAAGATCCCGTGGAGAAGGAAATGGCAACCCACTCCAGTACTCTTGCCTGGAAAATCCCATGGACAGGGAGCCTTGTAGGCTACAGTCCATGGGGTTGCAAAGAGTCAGACACAACTGAGTGACTTCTCTATCACTTTCACTTTCTTTCATATATATTTTATACTTGTTTATATATGTGTGTGTGTGTGTGTGTGTGTGTGTGTGTGTGTGTGTGCGTGTGTGTGTGTGTGTGTGTGCATGTTTAATACATATGTGTGTGTATTTGGCTGTACCATGCAGCTTATGGGATCTTAATTCCCCAAACAGGGATTGAAACTGGCCCTTCTGCAGTGGAAGCCTAGAGTCCCAACCGCTGGACTGTCAGGGATTCCCCATCCTGATATATTTAGACCCTAAATATATATCAGGCCAAGGACTGTATTTGAGGACTCTATATATAAAATTAATAGTTTCTAAACACATAATCTGTCAACTTTACAACAATAAAGACCCCTCGACAAGTTTGAGTTTGGGGCAGTCTTCCTGGGTCAAGATCCCCTGGGGAAGGATAGGCTACCCACTCCAGTATTCATGGGCTTCCCTGGTGTCCTGAGATGATACAGAATCCACCTGCACTGCAGGAGACCTTGGTTCAATCTCTGGGTTGGGAAGATCCCCTGGAGGAGGGCCTGGCAACCCTCTTCAGTATTCTTGCCTGGAGAATATCCATGGACAGAGGAGCCTGGCAGACTACAGGCCATGGGGTCACAAAGAGTCAGACAAGGCTGAGCAACTAAGCATAATACAATATAATACAATACAATTAGATGCAGTGCTCATCATCAAGGGCAGAACTGAACTGTGGCATCATTATAATATCAGAATCAAAATCAAAAAACTGTTTCTAAAATAAAGTAATTAGAAATTAGGCATATTCTAACTGGGTCACATTGTTGGGCCCTGGGGGAAAAGGTATTGAATATGAACTGAACTGATCTGAACTTTTCATTCTAACATTTAGGACAACTTTAACTGTTAATGTGAATCTTAGTTCACTGTATAGCTTTCATGACACAAGTCAATTCCTCCATAATCCTTTAATAAATCCATTGGCTGGCTTATTGGAGGTAAATTATTAAATAATGACTGAATGAATGTTTTGAGCACACATACGAAAGAATCTTTTGTGTTCATCTGCTGATTTAGATTAAACTTTGTTGTAGCTAAATTACTCTAGTTTACTCAGCTTCCTTCCCTGTGCCTGTCCCAATTCATGTAAATTATCTTATTTCTTTTTCAAAATCCTAGTGTTCTGACTCTTTCCAGAAAGGAAGTGATTTCAAATATTTACATTTTAATATGGAAGTAAGAAAACCCTCCATGGTTTTCAATAATAGTACTAAACTGTGAAAGTGAAGGAGTTTTCCCACCTGAAAAGATTTTTCAACATAAACAGTCAGTGAAGGATGAATGCACAATAGCAACTGAGGAGAATTCCAGGTGAGAATCAACAGGATGTTTCTCCCTCCTGCTTCTTTGCTTCCACAGAAGAACATCATTTTTTAAACAACCAATACTACTTGTATGCTAAAACTTAAGTTACCATTGATATAGCAGTTCAGTTCAGTTCAGTTCAGTCTCTCAGTCGTGTCTGACTCTTTGCAACCCCATGAACCGCAGCACACCAGGCCTTCCTGTTCATCACCATTTCCCAGAGTTCACTCACACTCACGTCCATCAAGTCAGTGATGCCATCCAGCCATCTCACCCTCTGTCATCCTCTTCTCCTCCTGCCCCCAATCCCTCCCAGCATCAGAGTCTTTTCCAATGAGTCAACTCTCTGCATGAGGTGGCCAAAGTACTGGAGTTTCAGCTTTAGCGTTATTCCTTCCAAAGAACACCCAGGGCTGATCTCCTTCAGAATGGACTGGTTGGATCTCCTTGCAGCCCAAGGGACTCTCAAGAGTCTTCTCCAACACCACAGTTCAAAAGCATCAATTCTTCAGCACTCAGCTTTCTTCACAGTCCAACTCTCACATCCATACATGACCACTGGAACAACCGTAGCCTTGACTTGATGGACCTTTGTTGGCCAAGTAATGTCTCTGCTTTTGAATATGCTATCTAGGTTGGTCATAACTTTCCTTCCAAGGAGTAAGCATCTTTTAATTTCATATTATAATTATATGTAACATACATAATTTCATATTAATATATATAATATATAATTTCATATCCACGTCTTTTATTTGAGACCTTGGGCAGAGGTCTTAAAGATACTTTGTTCTGCTCTGAGTATCCAATACTTTTCTCCTCCAAGCTCGCCCACCTCAGGCTCCCCTAGACAAAAAGCTTCCAGAGCCTTTTGTTCTGTGCTCTCTCAACAACGAGATGCCCCTCACACTGTGCTGATCCAACTGACCCTGAATTGGTGCATGGATGCTGTGTGCCGTTTCCTGTGGGGAGATGGAACAAAGGCAACTGGCATTTTCTCCAGTGTCAGCCGTCTACTTAGACTATAGCAGTAAGTGATAGAGCACTCGACTCCTTAAGCTTTTTGTTTGTTGCTTTAATGGCTCTTCTTACCTGAGAACTCAGCTGTGGCCATAGGACTGGGAAAGGTCAGTTTTCACTCCAATCACAAAGAGAGGCAAGGCCAAAGAATGTTCAAACTACTGTATAATTTCACTCAGTTCACATGCTACCAAGGTAATGCTCAAAATACTTCAAGCTAGGCTTCACCAATATGTGAACTGAGAACTTCCAAATGTACAAGCTGAAATTAGAAAAGGCAGAGAAACGAGAAGGCAAATTACCAACATCTGTGGGATCATAGAAAAAGCAAGGGAATTCAAAAAAAAAAAAAATCTGCTTCTGTTTCATTGACTACACTAGAGCCTCTGAATCTGTGGATCACAACAAACTGTGGGAAATTTTCAAAGTGATGGGAATACCAGACCACCTTACCTGTCCTGAGAATGCAGGTCAAGAAGCCACAGTTAGAACCAGACAAGGAACAATCAATTGGTTCACTATTGGGAAAGAAGTACATCAAGGCTATGTAGTGTCATTCTGTTTATTTAACTTGTGAAATACCAGACTGGATAAATCACAAACTAGAATTAAGATTTCCAGGAGAAATATCAACAACCACAGATAAGCAGATAATACCACTCTCCTGGTATCTCTGTTCCTTTCCAAGGCAAACCATTCAATATCACAATAATCCAAGTCTATGCTCCAACCAGTAATGCTGAAGAAACTGAAGTTGAACGGTTCTATGAAGACCTACAAGACCTTTTAGAACTAACACCCAAAAACGATGTCCTTTTCATTATAGGGGACTGGAATGCAAAAGTAGAAAGTCAAGAAACACCTGGAGTAACAGGCAAATTTGGGCTTGAATGCGGAATGAAGTCGGCAAACACTAATAGTTTTGCCAAGAAAATGCACTGGTCATAGCAAACACCCTCTTCCAAAAACACAAGAGAAGACTCTACACATGGACATCACCAGAAGGTCAACACCAAAATCAGACTGATTATATTCTTCACAGCCAAATATGGAGAAGCTCTATACAGTCAACAAAAACAAGACCAGGAGCTGACTGTGGCTCAGATCATGAACTTCTTATTACCAAATTCAGACTCAAATTGAAGAAAGCAGGGAAAACCACTAGACCATTCAGGTATGACCTAAATCAAATCCCTTATGATTATACAGTAGAAGTGAGAAATAGATTTAAGGGCCTAGATCTGATAGATAGAGTGCCTGGTGAACTATGGAATGAGGTTCATGACATTGTACAGGAGACAGGGATCAAGACCCTGCCCATGGAAAAGAAATGCAAAAAAGAAAAATGGCTGGCTGAGGAGGCCTTACAAATAGCTGTGAAAAGAAGAGAGGCAAAAACAAAGGAGAAAAGGAAAGATATAAGCATCTGAATGCAGAATTCCAAAGAATAGCAAGAAGAGCTCAGAAAGCCTTCTTCAGCAATCAATGCAAAGAAATAGAGGAAAAGAACAGAATGGGAAAGACTAGAGATCTCTTCCAGAAAATTAGAGATACCAAGGGAACATTTCATGCAAAAATGGGCTCAATAAAGGACAGAAATGGTATGGTCCTAACAGAAGCAGAAGATATTAAGAAGAGGTGGCAAGAATACACAGGAGAACTGTACAAAAAGATCTTCACGGCCCAGATAATCACGATGTTGTGATCACTCATCTAGAGCCAGACATCCTAGAATATGAAGTTAGGTGGGCCTTAGAAAGCATCGCTACGAACAAAGCTGGTGGAGGTGATGGAATTCCAGTTGAGCTATTTCACATCCTGAAAGATGCTGTGAAAGTGCTGCACTCAATATGCCAGCAAATTTGGAAAACTCAGCAGTGGCCATAGGACTGGAAAAAATCAGTTTTCATTCCAATCCTAAAGAAAGGCAATGCCAAAGAATGCTCAGACTACCACACAATTGAACTCATCTCACATGTTAGTAAAGTAATGCTCAAAGTTCTCCAAGCCAGGCTTCAGCAATACATGAACCATGAACTTCCAGATGTTCAAGCTGGTTTTAGAGAAGGCAGAGGAACCAGAGATCAAATTGCTAATATCCACTGGATCATGGAAAAGCAAGAGAGTTCCAGAAAACATCTATTTCTGCTTTATTGACTATGCCAAAGCCTTTGACTGTGTGGATCACAATACACTGTGGAAAATTCTGAGAGAGATGGGAATACCAGACCACCTGACCTGCCTCTTGAGAAATCTGTATGCAGGTCAGGAAGCAACAGTTAGAACTGAACATGGAACAGACTGGTTTCAAATAGGAAAAGGAGTACATCAAGGCTGTATATTGTCACCCTGCTTATTTAACTGATATGCAGAGTACATCATGAGAAATGCTGGGCTGGAAGAAGCACAAACTGGAATCCAGATTGCCGGGAGAACTATCAAAAACCTCACATATGCAGATGACACCAGCCTTATGGCAGAAGGTGAAGAGGAAATAAAAAGTCTCTTGATGAAAGTAAAAGTGGACAGTGAAAAAGTTGGCTTAAAGCTCAACATTCAGAAAACTAAGAGCATGGCATCTGGTCCCATCACTTCATGGGAAATAGATGGAGAAACAGTGGAAACAGTGTCAGACTTTATTTTGGGGAGGGGCTCCAAAATCACTGCAGATGATGACTGCAGCCATGAAATTAAAAGATGCTTACTCCTTGGAAGAAAAGTTATGAGGAACCTAGATAGCATATTCAAAAGCAGAGACATTACTTTACCAACTAAGGTCCATCTAGTCAAGGCTACAGAGAAGGCAATGGCACCCCACTCCAGTACTCTTGCCTGGAAAATCCTATGGATGGAGGAGCCTGGTAGGCTGCAGTCCATGGGGTCACTAAGAGTTGGACACAACTCAATAACTTCACTTTCACTTTTCACTTTCATGCATTGGAGAAGGAAATGACAGCCCACTGCAGTTTTCTTGCCTGGAGAATCCCAGGGACAGGGGAGCCTGGTGGGAGGCCGTCCATGGGGTCGCAAAGAGTTGGATGCGACTGAAGCGACTTAGCAGCAGCAGCAATCCAGGCTATGGTTTTTCCTGTGGTCATGTATGGATGTGAGAGTTGGACTGTGAAGAAGGCTGAGCACAGAAGAATTGATGCTTTTGAACCATGGTGTTGGAGAAGACTCTTGAGAGTCCCTTGGACTGCAAGGAGATTCAACCAGTCTATCCTAAAGGAGACCAGTCCTGGGTGTTAATTGAAGGACTGATGCTGAGGCTGAAACTCCAATACTTTGGCCACCTCATGCGAGGAGTTGACTCATTGGAAAAGACTCTGATGCTGGGAGGGGTTGGGGGCAGGAGGAGAAGGGGACGACAGAGGATGAGACGGCTGGATGTCATCACTGACTCGATGGACGCGAGTCTGAGTGAACTCTGGGAGTTGGTAATGGACAGGGAGGCCTGGCGTGCTGCGATTCATGGTGTCGCAGAGTCAGACACAAGACTGAGTGACT
This sequence comes from Nanger dama, assembly GCA_917880005.1. NCBI lineage: Eukaryota > Metazoa > Chordata > Mammalia > Artiodactyla > Bovidae > Nanger > Nanger dama. The sequence continues at coordinate 10,909,397 of CAKJTW010000054.1, read as the reverse complement.
GATCTGAACTGAACTGAATGGCAGAAAGCGATGAGGAGCTAAAGAGTCTCTTGATGAGCGTGAAAGAGGAGAGTGAAAAGGCTAGCTTAAACTCAACATTCAAAAAACTAAATCATGGCAACTGCTCCCATCACTTAATGGCAAATAGAATGGGAAAAGCTGGAAACAGATTTTATTTTCTTGGGCTCCAAAATCACTGCAGACAATGACTGCAGCCACAAAATTAAAGACAATCACTCCTTAGAAGAAAAGCCATGACAAACCTAGACATAATATTCAAAAGGAGAGACATCACTTTGTCAGCAAAGGTCCATATAGTCAAATCTATGGTTTTCCCAGTAATCATGTACAGATGTGAGAGATGGACCATAAAAAGGCTGAGCAACCTAAGAATTGATGCTTTTGAATTGTGGTGGTGGAGAAGACTCTTGAGAGTCCCTTAGACAACAAGAACAAACCAGGAAATCATGAATGAAAATCAAGCCTAAATATTCATTGGAAGGACTGTTGCTGAAGCAGAAGCTCTAATACTTTTGCCACCTAATGTAAACAGCTTACTTATTAGGAAAGACCCTGATGCTGGGAAAGACCAAGGGCAAGAGAAGAGGGCAGCAGAGGATATGGTTGGATGGCATCATTTATGGTCTCAGTTTGAGCAAACTTGGGGACATAGTGAAGGACAAGGAACCTGGCATGCTGCAATGTTTGGGGTCACAAAAATTTAAGCACAAGTTTGCAACTGAACAGCAACAACACAGGCTCAATAGTTCAACTTTCTCCTCCAACTGGCTGAGCTCCTGAAAGTCCCTTCTGAGAGGGACATAAAGACTCCTGAATTCAGAGTCTGGGTTTCTTTTTCCTAGCTGTGTGATCTTAAGCAATTTGCTCAATCTATATAAACCTCAGTCTTCTTTCCTATTAAAAAAAAAATAGGAATAACAACGTATTTTTAAAGGGATACTGTGAGGATGACCAAAAATAAGGCATATAGAATACTCAGCACTGGAGAATTTTAAACATCAAGACAGCTGATTTGTACACTGCTAAGCAAATGCAATTCATTTTATGTCGAATTTGAATAGGTAATATATGAACATGGTAAAACAAATTTTACAGAGGAAAAATATGCATATAACCTAAGGTAATCCTGTCTCCTCATTCTACTCCCTACTAATAATACATATATGATATAATCTTATAAACTTCAGTGTTATTAATAGGTAGATAGAACTTTTAATTTCCCTAAAATGTAGATTTAGAAGTTTTTATCTAAACATGTGTTCTCTTTTAGTTCCTGATTTTTCTTCACCAATTTTGTAATTAAATGTAGATGTTCCCTATAATTCTGGAGTCTAAATATACCTTTCTGTGTATTATACCTTGTTATAAGTTATATTAAGCTCTTTGTGAAACAAATACGAGCCTTTCCTTTGATATATATTAATCTCTTTTATTTAACTAGAGCAATCTTTTATGTCCTTAAATAAGAAAGGCTTCTCTATTTAAACAGAAAGAATAGTAAATTTTATCAATTAATATGCTGTAAGAAAACTCCAGTACTTTGGCCACCTCATGTGAAGAGTTGACTCATTGGAAAAGACTCTGATGCTGGGAGGGATTGGGGACAGGAGAAAAAGGGGACAACAGAGGATGAGATGGCTGGATGGCATCACTGACTCGATGGACGTTGAGTCTGAGTGAACTCCGGGAGTTGGTGATGGACAAGGAGTCCTGGCATGCTGTGATTCATGGGGTGGGCTGCCGTCTATGGGGTTGCACAGAGTCGGACTTGACTGAGCAACTGAACTGAACTGAAGAAAAGGCTTTAGTTTCAATTTCTAAGGTCACAGGGATTCTTCATTAGTCATTATTATTGCTGCTACTGCTAAGTCACTTTAGTCGTGTCCAACTCTGTTCGACCCCGTAGACAGCAGCCCACCAGGCTCCCCCGTCCCTGGGATTCTCCAGGCAAGAACACTGGAGTGGGTTGCCATTTCCTTCTCCAATGCATGAAAGTGAAAAGTGAAAGTGAAGTCACTGAGTTGTGTGAGCCTGGGAGTCCTGGTATGCTGCAATTCATGAGGTGGGCTGCAGTCTATGGGGTCGCACAGAGTCAGACACCACTGAGCAACTGAACTGAACTGAAGAAAAGGCTTTAGTTTCAATTCGTAAGGTCACAGGGATTCTTCATTAGTCATTATTATTGCTGCTACTGCTAAGTCACTTCAGTCGTGTCCAACTCTGTTTGACCCCATAGATGGCAGCCTACCAGGCTCCTCCGTCCATGGGATTTTCCAGGAAAGAGTACTGGAGTGGGGTGCCATTGCCTTCTCTGAGTCATTATTATTAGGAATTATCTATTTGGTGTCTTAAGTACTTCTTGCTTTTGAGTATCCAGCAATATTCTTTGTAATCAAAAGAGAAACAGTCATAATAAAAATTAAAGAAGTACATTATTTTTAAGTTAGTCCATCCTCCATTCCTAAGCAGAATTACTAGAAGAAACAGTAAATACATCTAACATTCCTGCCTCTGTCTTGAGAAATCATAGAGCTCATAAGCATGAAGTCGGTCTGTCCCAAATCCAGCCTCCCCTGCTGGAGCCACATGGAGTTTCTAGAGTCTGCATGCCCCTGGCAAGACACCAAGTTGCTCTCTTCATTTTACTTATCTCATTATACCCCTTCCACCTATCTGTGTCACTCTTCACAAGAAACTCAAGTTGCCCTCTTCACATCTTATCTCAGATTGTTCTGCATATCTCCTCCTCAACCTGCCATCACTTTCCAACTCCCGAAATTCTTCCACTGTTCTTCTGAAATTCGGAGCTAATTATTAGCAAATCCCGTAAATCCTCATGTCACAGCACCTCTAATGTTTCTTTTGTCTCCTTCAGTTCAGTTCAGTCGCTCAGTTGTGTCTGACTCTTTGTGACCCCATGGACTGCAGCACGCCAGGCTTCCCTGTCCTTAGTCTAACTGAAATTTCACTGTACCCTGAGATACTGGAATATCAGTATCTCTTCCATAGCCCTCCTAACAGCAACACTAACAATAGATAAAAGGAGATGGAAATTAAATGCAACACAAGATTCAAGATTTTACTTTGGGCCATCAAAAACACATGCATCAGATAAAAGTACTCTATCAATATTAATTTTGTTTCACTTTGACAATTATATTATCAAATAATCATATCACACTCATATTATACCTAATTATATTCTGGTGATATACGATATCCTTGTTGTTAGACAGTACATTGGAAGTGTTTTGGAGCAAAGGGACATAGCTTAGTTTAAAATGTTTCAAGTTAGGTGTATTATCAAGAGAAAAAGAAAAAGAGAGTGAATAATAAAAATAATGAGGCAAAATTTGAAAAACCCCTGAATCTGGACAACTGGCACAAAGGTGGTACTCTTTGAAGATGTTATAAGAATTTGAAATTTTATCCAAAGAAGAAGTTACGATCAGTCAATCAATCAATTATGTCTGACTCCAAAGTTTTAAGTCTCAGTTCCTGAAAGATGAGGTATACCACCAAGAATGCCAGGGGAAAACAAGAAAGAGTGAAAGGAGAGGATAGGATCGAATTGTGAACAAGTGATTTTGAGGTATGACACTTTTTGAATATAATTCAAAGGCAGCAGCCTAAACTTTATATCTGGAAAAAGGACAGTAGCAGAAAGCCAGATGAACTATCATTATTATGAAAGAGCTAACAAATACATCCCCACTCTCCATAAAAGTGTTAGAAGTTGTTACATGCAACTTGTTTTAAAAGGCCAGCAAATTAATCAGCATTCCCATTGAATAAGAGAATTCAATGAAATGATATATATTCACAGTTCAAAAAACTACAGAAATGGATTTTAAACTAAAAACTTTGATTTAATTTAGGCTGATCACTGTCCTTTGCTTTTCTGTCTTATGATGACTCACAAATCTGGAAGACTGGACTGATGGTAGTTATTACATTAATGATGTACAGATAATAAAAGGGACATTTCAAACTTTAGCATTATTTTTGTTATTCCTAAAAGCTCCAGAGAATATGTGGTCTTTAAATTATAGTTTAGAAGTAGCTCAAGACCGCAGACAGTGATGCATTTTAATAGACAAGCTTAATTGACTCCTGTTCTTGAATGACTGATGTGTGGTCTCTCTGGTAATGCTGAATGCCACCTGTTCTGTAATCATTTTAATCATTGAATTGCCACATGGCACCAGTTACGGATGCTAGCAGTCTGCAACATGACAGATATTTTAAGGGCCATTTGTTTTTCTATTTATATCATACTGATGAATTATATTTGAGGAGTTATTGATGGACCAGTGGGGGCTCATTTAGGGTAAGAATGCATCCTCCTTTCTCTAAAACAGTGTTTCCCTAATACCCAAGAACCACTGAATCCCTTCAACCAATCAAGGAAAATGCATTTGTTTCTAGAACTGCACAGATAAATGTCAAATTGGCCTGAAACTTTTTTCTTTTTTTTCTCCTAAAACAAATGTTTTATTATATAACTGAAATGTTACTCACACAAGCAACAATTTTAAGAAGTGGTTGCCATAAAGAATGCTGCATACTGGAGGGGATCTTTTCAGAAACTTCAGTTTCCAATGCAAATGCATTTCTTAGATCACACCACACAGCTGTGTGGTAAGTGTATGTGCTCTTGGCTATAGTTATGATACATTCTTTGAAGAAAATGCCCTCATAAGAACATCATTCAAGAGGTACAGAAAACAGACCATGAATTCTACTCCATTAGTTTTGTGCTTGCTGCTTTCATGTGCTGTGGTTTTATGCTTGTCAGGGAACTTTCAAAATCATATTTATTTCCAAAGAATTTACTTTATTCTATATCTAATACCAGAGCACATAAAACAAGTACCTGTGGGAAAAGGTAATTGTACTCATCATTTAAGCACAATGATGAAATGTACTCCCATTTTAAAGCAAAAATATTTATGGAAAACTATCTTCCTATTATCCTCCTTTGAAGTGGTTGTTTTAGCACTAGTTTTGACCCTAGAGTACAATTCAGTTTATCTACTTTTCTAACAATTTGCTGCTAACTATAGAGGTTTTAGGAGAAGGCAATGGCAACCCACCCTAGTACTCTTGCCTGGAAAATCCCATGGGCAGAGGAGCCTGGTAGGCTGCAGTCCGTGGGGTCATGAAGAGTCGGACATGACTGAGTGACTTCACTTTCACTTTTCTGTTTCATGACTGGAGAAGGAAATGGCAGCCCACTCCAGTGTTCTTGCCTGGAGAATCCCAGGGACAGGGGAGCCTGGTGGGCTGCCATCTACGGGGTTGCACAGAGTAGGACACAACTGAAGTGACTTAGCAGATAGAGGTTTTAAGTAACAAGAGAAAAACTTAATCAAGATCATGTTCCCATTGCTTCAGAGTATATTTTACAATGGTGTTTTTAGTTTTATGGATCTACCCAGGCTGCAAGCAAATTAATTCTTTTAATCATCGTATACAATATTTACTAAAGCAAAACTGTTATATAAAGCATATTTTCTGCTTTGTGAATATAAAACTAGAGTAATTATATGGTACATTTACTACACAAAAAGTGTGTTTGGTTAATTTAAAAGAACCTATTTATTATTTGTTTCAATGGCATTCTACATCTTTAATGGTCCCGGTTGTAAAATTTTATTTCCGGCTTATTATACTAGAGTCTGTATGGTATTTTAGAATGGGAAATGACTGACAACCATTCAGACTATGGTGAGAACATTACAGGAAGTTAAACTCTGTTTAAATAAGCAAACTGAACTGTAGATGAAGAGAAAATATAAGGAAAAAAGTAGGAAACCTGTTCATGATGACAACAGTTGGATGACTTAAATTTAAAAGCTAACAAGATGAGTGTATGTCAGAGGTCATGTAAGAACAGCAGAGCCACTCAGCAGGGACACAGCTGGAAGGAGAGGAGAGACCTTGTCAGGGGGTGGGAGGCGAAGGGGAACTCAGAACTCCAGCTTCCTGGCTAAGTGCTCTAGGTAGAACTTCACTGGCATTGTTTTTTTACAAGTTTACTCACATGATTCTTTAAATTCACAAGGTAAATTAATATCTCTTAGATTTTAAAACAGAAGGTTTCAATTTCTCAGGATGTCTCAGAAGAGGAGGGAGAGGAAGGGAAGGCAGAGAGGGCAAAGGGGGAAGCTGAGAGGGGAAAAGGGGAGGGAAGAAGGATGGAGAAGGGGAGAGGGGAAGAAGAGAAAAGCTGTGCCTGTGTTACAAAAAAGTAAATAATCAACTGTTGGGGCGAGTGTTTTGTTTTGACAAATATGAGCAGTTAAAAAAAAAAGAGCAGATACTTTACCATCAAGAATAATTGAAATTGAATTTATACTTTTTTTTCTAATTAAATTTATTTATTTTTAAAATTACAATACTGTATTTGTTTTGCCATACATTGACACGAATCAGCCATAGGTGAACACAATCTCCCAATGCCGAATCCCCCTCCCACCTCCCACCCCCATCCTCTACTTGAATCATCCTGTGCATCAGCCCCAATTATTTCACTAAACTGTCAGCCAGTTGTTTAGATATTGTGTAAAAAGAAACATCTTTTAAGAGTAAGGGTTGTTTCTTATTCCTAATTGAAAATAATTTATTTATTATGAGGCAATTAAATCATAGTATACAGTCAGTTTCAATAACTAAGTTACATGAAAAGCAGTTTTACTACAGAACAATCCTCATTTATCTTTAGTAAGACTTATTGAAGGTATATTAAGTACAAAACACTGGCATAGAAAGAGATTTATGTAAGATATATTACTTGCCAAAGGGGGCTTAAAAGCTAGCTAAAATCAGCTACTGGATTATTTATAAAGGTACACATGGTATCTATGGTGTAAGCTTGCATATTGTAAGGTGTTAGAGGCAGGAACAGAGTTAGAAAATATTGTAAAGAAACAGAACAGATGGATTTGGTGACTATGAGGAAAAAGACAAAGAGCCATGGTACCAAAATGCAATAACTATGACTATAAAGTACTGCATTTTGGACTCTTTTGTTGACCATGATGGCTACTCCATTTCTTCTGAGGGATTCCTGCCTGCAGTAGTAGATATAATGGTCATCTGAGTTAAATTCACACATTCTAGTCCATTTTAGTTTGCTGATTCCTAGAATGTCGACCTTCACTCTTGCCATCTCTTGTTTGACCACTTCCAATTTGCCTTGATTCATGGACCTGACATTCCAGGTTCTTATGCAATATTGCTCTTTACAGCATTGGACCTTGCTTCTGTCACCTGTCACATCCACATCTGGGTATTGTTTTTGCTTTGGCTCCATCCCTTCATTCTTTCTGGAGTTATTTCTCTACTGATCTCCAGTAGTGTGTTGGGCACCTAATGACCTGGGGAGTTCCTCTTTCAGTATCCTATCATTTTGCCTTTTCATACTGTTCATAGGGTTCTCAAGGCAAGAATACTGAAGTGGTTTGCCATTCCCTTCTCCAATGGACCACATTCTGTAAGACCTCTCCACCATGACCCACCCATCTTGGGTTGCCCCACAGGCATGGCTTAGTTTCACTGAGTTAGAGAAGGCTATGGTCCTAGTGTGATTAGACTGACTAGTTTTCTGAGTATGGTTTCAGTGTGTCTGCCCTCTGATGCCCTCTTGCAACACCTACCATCTTACTTGGGTTTCTCTTACCTTGAGCGTGGGGTATCTCTCACAGCTACTCTAGCAAAGCACAGCCACTGCTCCTTACCTTGGACAAAGGGTATCTTCTCACTGCTGCCCTTCTTGACCTTCAACATGGGATAGCACCTCTAGATCCTCCTGTGCCCGTACTGCTACTTAGACGTGGGTTGCTCCTCCCAGCCACAGCCCCTGGCCTCAGACATGGGGTAGCTCCTCTCGGCCACTCCTGTGCCATCGCAGTCCGGCATTCTCGGCCACTGCCCCTGACCTCGGACATGATTAACTCCTCTTGGCCACCACCCTTCAGGCATGGGGTCCTCTGGGCTTCTGCCCATGACCTCAGACGTGGGGTAGCTCCTGTCGGTCGGGCTTAGTGTGCTGGTCACAGACACCCGCGCTTAGTGTCATCATATCTACTACTGTGGGCAGGAATCCCTCAGAAGACATGGAGTAGCCATCATGGTCAACAAAAGAGTCCGAAATGCAGTACTTGGATACAATCTCAAAAACGACAGAATGATCTCTGTTCATTTCCAAGGCAAACCATTCAATATCACAGTAATCCAAGTCTATGCCCCAACCAGTAATGCTGAAGAAGCTGAAGTTGATGGTTCTATGAAGACCTACAAGACTTTTTAGAACTAACACCCAAAAAGATGTCCTTTTCATTATAGGGGACAGGAGTGCAAAAGTAGGAAGTCAAGAAACACCTGGAGTAACAGGCAAATTTGGCCTTGGAATGTGGAATAAAGCAGGGCAAACACTAATAGAGTTTTGCCAAGAAAATGCACTGGTCATAGCAAACAGCCTCTTCCAAAAACACAAGAGAAGACTCTACACATGGACATCACCAGATGGTCAACACCAAAATCAGACTGATTATATTCTTTGTAGCCTAAGATGGAGAAGCTCTATACAGTCAACAAAAAAAAAGACCAGGAGCTGACTGTGGCTCAGATCATAAACTCCTTATTACCAAATTCAGACTCAAATTGAAGAAAGCAGGGAAAACCACTAGACCATTCAGGTATGACCTAAATCAAATCCCTTATGATTATACAGTGGAAGTGAGAAATAGATTTAAGGGCCTATATCTGATAGATAGAGTGCCTGGTGAACTATGGAATGAGGTTCATGACATTGTACAGGAGACAGGGATCAAGACCATGCCCATGGAAAAGAAATGCAAAAAAGCAAAATGGCTGTCTGAGGAGGCCTTACAAATAGCTGTGAAAAGGAGAGAGGCAAAAAACAAAGGAGAAAAGGAAAGATATAAGCATCTGAATGCAGGGTTGCAAAGAGTAGCAAGAAGAGATAAGAAAGCCTTCTTCAGCGATCAATCCAAAGAAATAGAGGAAAAGAACAGAATAGGAAATACTAGAGATCTCTTCAAGAAAATTAGAGATACCAAGGGAACATTTCATGCAAAGATGGGCTCAATAAAAGACAGAAATGGTAGGGACCGAACAGAAGCAGAAGATATTAAGAAGAGGTGGCAAGAATAATGGTGCAAAAAGATCTTCATGTCTCAGATAATCACGATGGTGTGATCACTCTACCTAGAGCCAGACATCCTGGAATGTAAAGGTAAGTGGGCCTTAGAAAGCATCACTATGAACAAAGCTAGTGGCGGTGACGGAATTCCAGTTGAGCTATTCCAAATCCTGAAAGATGATGCTGTGAAAGTGCTGCACTCAATATGCCAGCAAATTTGGAAAACTCAGCAGTGGCCACAGGACTGGAAAAGGTCAGTTTTCATTCCAATCCCAAAGAAAGGCAATGTCAAAGAATGCTCAAAGTACTGCACAATTGCACTCATCTCACATGCTAGTAAAGTAATGCTCAAAATTCTGCAAGCCAGGCTTCAGCAATACATGAACCATGAACTTCCAGATGTTCACGCTGGTTTTAGAAAAGGCAGAGGAACCAGAGATCCTATTGCCAACATCTGCTAGATCATGGAAAAAGCAAGAGAGTTCCAGAAAAACATCTATTTCTGCTTTCTTGACTATGCCAAAGCCTTTGACTGTGTGGATCACAATAAACTGTGGAACATTCTGAAAGAGATGGGAATACCAGACCACCTGACCTGCCTCTTGAGAAATCTGTATGCAGGTCAGGAAGCAACAGTTAGAACTGGACATGGAACAACAGACTGGTTCCAAATAGGAAAAGGAGTACATCAAGGCTGTATATTGTCACCCTGCTTATTTAACTTATATGCAGAGTGCATCATGAGAAATGCTGGGCTGGAAGAAGCACAAGCTGGATTCCAGATTGCTGGGAAAAATATCGATAACCTTCGATATGCAGATGATATCACCCTTATGGCAGAAAGTGAAGAATTAAAGAGCCTCTTGATGAAAGTGAAAGAGGAGAGTGAAACAGTTGGCTTAAAGCTCAACATTCAGAAAACAAAGATCATGTCATCTGGTCCCATCACTTCATGGGGAAACAGTAACTGTCTTTATTTTTCTGGGCTCCTAAATCACTGCAGATGGTGATTGCAGCCATGAAATTAAGAGACACTTACTCATTGGAAGGAAAGTTATGACCAACCTAGATAGCATATTAAAAAGCAGAGACATTACTTTGCAAAACAACGGTCCATCTAGTCAAGGCTATGGTTTTTCCAGTTGTCATTTATGGAAATGAGAGCTGGACTATAAAGAAACCTACATGCTGAATAATTGATGCTTTTGAACTGTAGTGTTGGAGAAGACTCTTGTGAGTCTTTTGGACTGCAATGATCAAACCAGTCAATCCTAAAGGAAATCAGTCCTGACTATTCATTGGAAGGACTGATGCTGAAACTCCAATTCTTTGGTCCCTAATGCAAAGAACTGACTCTTTGGAAAAGACTCTGATGCTGGGAAAGATTGAAGATGGGAGGAGAAGGTGAGGACAGAGGATGAGATGGTTGGCTTACATCACTGACTCAATGGACATGAGTTTGATCAAGCTCTGGGAGTTTAGTGATGGACAGGGAAACCAGGCATGCTGCAGTCCATGTGGTTGCAAAGAGTAGGACATTACTGAGCAACTGAACTGAACAGAATTTGAAATCATCTATAGAGTGGTAGTAATTAAATTCACAAGAAGAATTAGAGTTTTAAAATAAAATATAGAGGCCTCTCTGGTGGCTCAGTGGTAAAGAATCTGCCTGTCAATGCAGAAGACAAAGTTCTAATCCCTGGGAAGATCCCACATGCTTTGGGGCAACCAAAGCTGGGTGCCACAACAATTGAGCCTGTGCACTAGAGTTCAGGAACCACAACTAGTGAGCCCCTATCCTGCAGCTACTGAAGCCCGTGCACTCTAGAGCCTGTGCTCTGCAACAAGAGAAGCTACCGCGATGAGAAGGCTGCATACCACAACTAGAGAGTAGCCCCTACTCACTGCAGCTAGAGAAAGCCTGCACAGCAACAAAGACCCAGAACAACCAAAAATAAATTTAAAAATTATTTTAGTAAAGAAAGAAGAAGTTAAAGGACTTGAGAATGTATATGATAAGCAAAGAAAGGACTAAGAAGAGAAATACAGGCTTGGAAAGAGGAGCATGGCTGTTCAAGTTCACAAAGGTCAAAAAGGCAGGATTCCTACTATTGAGCGTGCTATCTGGTAGTGTCTAATGTATAGGGATACATGACGCAAAGCTACTGCATTTGACATGTAATTTTATAGTTTTAGTATCTGAATGTACAGGTGCCAGTTTAAAAAAAAAGATTAAGATATGTTTAATATTGGGAAAAATCAAAATATGTTTTAAAACAAAAACAAAGATTTAATGGAGAAGAGATGGAAAAATGTAAAAAATCAGTGAGGCTACAAAGCCAAGAAAGATTGACATGCAGGAGGAATAGCTCTAGAGTCCTCTGCCAAAGTGAAAAGAAAGTAAATATAGTTGACTCTTGAACAACACAGAAGTTAGAGGTGCTGATGCCACACATAGCTGAAAATCCCTATACTGCTATCTCTACCTCAGAAACAAAGAAATTGACAAATTTCTCACCCAAGGAAGGAAGCTGAAACAGTTTAGACAGAATCAGGATTCAACCTCTAATCCTTCTGATTCTACATATTGTGATCTCTAATCAAATTTAGTCAATTTAGAAACATAGGAAACAAACTTATGGCTACCAAAAAGTAAAGAGAGGGGTGGGAAAGATAAATTAGAAGTTTGATATTAACATACACACTGCTGCTGCTGCTAAGTCACTTCAGTCATGTCCGATTCTGCGTGATCCCAGAGACGGCAGTCTACCAGGCTCCCCTGTCCCTGGGATTCTCCAGGCAAGAACACTGGAATGGGTTGCCATTTCCTTCTCCAATGCATGAAAGTAAAAAGTGAAAATGAAGTCGCTCAGTCATGTCTGACTCTTCGCGACCCCATGGACTGCAGCCCACCAGGCTCCTCAGTCCATGGGATTTTCCAGGCAAGAGTACTGGAGTGGGGTGCCATTGCCTTCTCCGAACATACACACTACTGTATATAAAATAGATGACCAACAAGGACTACTGTATAGCACAGGGAACTATACTCAATATTTCATAATAACCAATAATGGAAAAGAATCTCAAAAGAATATATGTAATGAATCACTGTGCTGTACACATGAAACTAACACAACATTGCAAATCAACTATGTGTGTGTGTGTGCTCAGTCATGTCTGACTCTTTGCGACCCCATGGACTATAGCCTGCCAGGCTCCTCTGTCCATGGAATTTTCCAAGCAAGAGTATTGGAACCGTTTGCCATTTCCTATTCCAGGGAACCTGCTTGACCCTGGGACCAAACCCAAGTCTCTTGCATTTCCTGCATTGGCAAGTGGATTCTTTATTATTGTGCCACCTAGGAAGCCCAAAATCAACTGGTGCACTGGGGTGATCCAGAGAGATGATATGGGGTGGGAGGTGGGAGGGGATTCAGGATTGGGAACTCATGTACACCCATGGCAGATTCATGATGATGTATGGCAAAACCAACACAGTATTGTAAAATAAAAAAATAAATAAATAAAAAGAACAAAATCTGTAAAATTAAAATACAAGTACTATGCTGTTTAGTTGCTAAAGTCATGCCCGATTCTTTTGTGACCCTAGGGACTGTAGCCTGCCAGGCTCCTTCCTCTGCCCTTGGAATTTCCCAGGCAAGAATACTGGAGTGGGTTGTCATTTCCTTCTCCAGGGGATCTCCCTGACCCAGGGATAAGACCTGCATCTCCTGCCTTGCAGGTAGATTCTTTATCTTAGAGTCACCAGGAAAGCCCACAAGTACTATATTTATTGGAAAAAGGAAAAAACCTTTATATAAATGGACTCATGCTGTTCAAATCCATGTTTTCTAAGGGTCACCTGCAATTTATAAAGAAAGAAAGATACAGAAATATTTTGCTGTGAAGAGGAGGGTGTTCACTGGCTCTAGCTTCTGTGTTAATGCCTAGAGATATAGCAACAAAGGGAGCCAGCACAACCCCTACCCTTCCCAAACCTGTCCACCACGGTTGACTGCAGCACTGAATAGGAGGAGGATTGATGCACGTTGTTGAATAGTAGGAGAGATATCTGAACTGATGCAAGCAACGTGATGACTAGTTAACAAGGAATAAAGAACAGCCAAATGATAGTTCCTGAACAAATGACAAAGCTCAGAATATAATTGTATTAGACAAAATCTGTGTGGTTACATATTTTCTCCAGTTAATTTTGATACGCTGTGTGTGTTAGTCACTCAGTCGTGCCCGACTCTTTGTGACCCCATGGACTGCAATCCACCAGGTTCCTCTGTCCATGAGATTTTCCAGGCAAGGATACTGGAGTGGGTTGCCATTTCCTTCTCCAGGGGATCTTCCCAACCCAGGGATCGAACCTGTGTGTCCTGCACTGCAGGCAGATTCTTTACCGACTGAGCTTTAGACACAGGAAAATTCAAAAATAGCAAAAGCTAATGAGCAGCATTTCTGTGTGTTGATTTTTTTTCTTTTACAGTGCATGTATTTTTCAGTGATAAGTAGAACAATACTTTTTTTTCAAGTCTTTTACAAAAGACAACTACTAAAAACTACTGCTTCCTATGAAATAAATAACTAGCTTAAAAGTTAATCAATGAGCCAAAACATTTGTACTAGTTATAGGCTTCAAAGTCAAGGAGTTATGGTCTTAGAAGAGTTTGAAAAAGATGAAACTAACATCAGAGGAATGGGGAAGAAATATTAAAGGTCAAATCTTGCATTGTCTAAGCTGGAAAAGAAAGTAAAATTCTACCATTTAAGGAAAATAGCATCAATACTGAGAAATCGCAAAGCATGAAGGTAAGCTACCAGAAAATTTAAATATCATATCTAGCTTTATTGCTAGGAAAGGGCTGGGTTAAATATACAGATTTCACTGATCAGTTGATTCTTTTCAAGTAAATAAGCATGAAGCAAAATACCTAGAAACCTAGTGGATCATAGGTTAGAATAAAATTGAGCTTTTAATAACAAAACATGAAGTCCAAGAGAAGCATGCAGCTGAATGAGAATTAAATTTAAGAGTTATGACCACTTGATAAACTGAACAGTGATTAGCAAGAGCTAAAACCTCATAAGGCCAGATTGATAAATACATAGATTTTACATTGATATTTTTAATGGGCTGATGTTTATATTTTCTTAAAAGTTAAGTCTATATCAGTAAAAGTTAACTTGTTAGGATTTTCAGACAGCCAGTGAATAACACTTCTGCTTTTTCCACCCAAGACATGAACCAACTGAGACAAAGGAGTCAGGCAAAATGCTCATCAAAAATGTCAGCCATGTCACTGATGAAGCTTGTAGAACAAGGCTTAGCTTAGGGAAAATACAGTCTTCCTAATAAGGAAGACTCCTAAATTAGGTTTATTTACAAAACCAGTCACAGCAAATTTGGAAACAGCAGGAATCTCTTGAAAGGTCAGGGATGTGGGTATCATATATGCCACATGGCCAAGAGAAGTCAGAGCTATGTTCCCTGTGAGCACAGATACCAAAGGATAGGAGAAATAAGGTGAGCCATGTATGCACATCCATCTCCCTCTCCCTACACAGCAAGGGAACCAGGGCAAGCAGAGGTCAAGAGTGATCAATAATGGAGACCCCTTGAGGGGTAAATGGGTAAAGAGGTTTGCCTGTAAAAATACAGAGCTCTATTTTAGAGGGAAAAAAATACTTTATAAGCTGAGTATTGTCTTTGGAAAGCTGCATATTCAGCCTCAGAAAGACTGACCTCAGAAAGCGAGATATAAAAGTGACAGAAAAGTCTGAGGCGTAAATGGTCTGGATAATTGCCACTTCTCACTGCCTTGTTTTGACACTGGGAGGCAATGAAATGGGTCATACCTGGTTAAACTGTCTTACATTACGGGGGGGGGAACCACTCATGGCTGGGTTCTGCAAAGATGATTTTATCACATTCATAACATGAAGATGAACTCTGGAGAAATGTATTTTATAATCCAATGTTTAATTCTTTACATAATATCCTCTCTCTGTAAACACAGCCAAGCCTAATCCCCAGAAATGCAGTTTTTAAAAAAGATAACCAAGAATGTCATATCAAATGAATGCCAGTATTCACAGCATGTGAATCCAAGTTCAAAATTCTTATCTTTCAACAAGTCTGGGAAAATTCTGATGGGTTGCTAGACTATTTTTAATCTTCTTCAGAATCTTTTCAAACTTGAGTTCCAAGTATTAAAAAGACACCCAATTAAGTTCCCAAAGAGTCTAAGACTTTGAAAGACCATCACTGTAATGGACATATTTTCATTCCTGTCGGTGATGAGCAGTTTGATTATGGCAGGTTTTTGATCTTTGTTATGGTGTTTCCAGGGCCTGACAGGAGATACCTCATTAAATCTTCCCTCGTTTCCTCCTGTTTTCCTCTTTTCCTCACTTTCTCTCAAAATAATACCATATCACTGGCATTTTCTTTGAGAATAAGGTGCTGCTTCATTCTGTTTTTATTAAGAACATTAGTATTATAAATGTCCCTACCCTGTACAAAGAACTGTGAACTGTGTATGAAGAAAAAAAATCCTATAATCTGCCAACTTCCCTCAGGGTGTTTATGCCATAAGTGGTATAAAAACAACAGTAAACGTGTAAAATGTGAGGTCTTAATCCATAATGTTAAAATTCATTCACATACATGCAGAACAAGACTCTAACACTACACTGCGTACTTCAAAATATTTGACACTTCTGATAGTCAGCTATTTTAACTAGTCTCAACTTGACATTTCTCAGAGCTTCAGACTTTGCTAAGTGACTTGAAATCTTGTGAGGTAACAAACTAAAATTAAAAACTTATTTTTAATTATCATTCCCTTAAGAGTTGACTCATTGGAAAAGACTGATGCTGGGAGGGATTGGGGGCAGAAAGAGAAGGGGACGGACTGAGCGACTGAACTGAATTGAACTAAGACATGCATAACTAAATCATTAAGTAAGCTTCCTTAAACACACTTTAGCAATACTGCTTTTCTATTAGAATCTTCCTCTTTATGACTTAAATTATAAATTGAAGATGAACTCATTTTAAAAGTTAAAGGCTTTCCAGTGTTTCCATTATGAACGTATTTCTTCTTTGATTTCACAATATGAAACTGACTGTTTGAAAATAAGCACTTTTCAACATACACTAAATAGATAATTTCTGATAATGGAAATAGGTATAGTATAGAATACAAGAGTAACATTCAGAACTCACACTAGATACTTTTCACAAAATAAGTAGGAAAAATCCATGATGTTCTCTTCTTATAAAGTAGTTACTTTCTTGTCTAAGAATTGAGATGGCTAATACGAAGAGCATTATTATTCAAACAATAAGTTTAATAGACTAGCAAAGAAAGGTTGACAATTTTTTGGAGTGCAATATGCATGATAAAAATCAAAGAAATTATAGAACTATATTATATATATAATTAAACTGAATATAGTCATTTAGTGTCACAGAATGAGAAGAGAGAAAACAGGAAAGTAAAAAAAGACACATATTAATCTTGACATATTTTTCACTATAAACTTGTTGAGGAAATAAAGGATTCCATTAAATTAGAAATGTCTTAAAATAACCATATCACTTGTGGGGAAAGACAAAACACTATGTACCAGTTGTCAGGCTCAGAGAGGTAGAAAACATCCATGCCTTTGATCACTCAACTAGAGTAAGCGCAGTGATGATGGAAATTTGAAAACATAGGAACCCAAAGAGACAGAGGAGAATGAATTATCAAATTTTAGCTTTTTGAAGCCAGTTAGCTGAAATTTTCTATGAGCTTCAATAAACTTTTTATCTACAATCTAATCTCATTCTATAAAAATGAGAAAAAACTCATGTTACCAAAAAATGTATTCTATATACATAATTCATGTAGAAAAGCATATATTAGAGGATTAAATATATAAATATTAAGGTTGATGCAGTTAATGTTTTAGTAACTTGAACTGGTTTCTAAAGTAGTCTGCTTGGAAGGCTGCAGAGTAACATAGATCTTTTATTAGATCTTTAAAAAGTGAAAGATTGCAATTTAAATGGTATTTTTCTTTCTAATGAAAATTTCTACCTACTTTTACAGTAATATAATTAGAAGCTCTGAAGAGAGGTTAATGATATAAACAGTAAGCTTCTATGAAGAGTTTTACTAAAACTCAATCAGTTTTTGGGACTTCTCTGATAGTTCAGTTGGTAAAGTATCTGCCTGCAATGCAAGAGACTCTGGTTCAATTCCTAGATCGGGAAGATCCACTGGAGAAGGGATAGGCTACCCACTCCAATATTCTTAGGCTTCCCTGGTAGCTCAGCTGTTAAGTAAAGAATCTGCCTGTAATGCAGGAGACCTGTGTTTGATCCCTGGGTTGGGAAGATCTCCCCTCAAGAAGGGAAAGGCTACCCACTCCAGTATTCTGGCCTGGAAAATTCCATGGACTGTACAGTACCTGGGGTAAAGGTCAGACACGACTGAGTGAATTTCAGTCAGTCTTTTAAAATTCTGATTAGCCAATTTCAGAAAAAGACATACCAAAAGAAATCTTGAAAATTAAATTGATCAGAGTATCAACACAAATTGCTGATGATTATGAAAATTTAATGCAAGTAAAGCAAAAAGTTTCAAATATCTTACGGCATATTTTTTGGAGAAGAATTTCACATTATTGTTCTAAGCCAAATTTTGCTTTTATATTTTAGTGGACAAAAGTCTACAGTGCCCTCAAGGAAGTGTACTAACTTACCAGTAAACTACTTCTGCAAAAGTAAGTAACTGTAACTTCTGTAAGTTACATCTGCAAAAGGTATTAAGTAGTATTTCTTAGCCAATTACTGCTTCTATATTTCATGATTTTAAAGAAAACTAAGTAAATCTTTTGGTGCTGTTGTTTACAATCTATCTTGAAAGAGAGACAGCCATAATTTCTCATTGGTTTGACCTGGCAATTTAATCTATATTATTATTTGAACATTTCCTCTGAAGTTGGTTCTTTAGAGACACAATTATTTCCGTTATCTCCTTCCAGTTGGTCAAAACATTTCCCTCAGATGACCTAAACTTTCTCAGTCAGGGTGACATACCTTCAGGCCCACCCCCTGCAGTCATGTTGAGAATGACATATCTGTAACTTTATAACATTCAGTCTGTGGATAAGCATCCCAAAGGATGTCACTTACTACTATCCAAGATTGAAAGCTTATTTTTAATTTGTTATCCAGCACCAACCATTATTCATCTAGAAGGCTCTAATCATTACTGCTTTCTAAAATTTTTCCTCTCATTGAATTACTAGAATTTTCATCATAGTTTCCAGATGGATTCATTTGCATTTTTAAGAAATAAATCTACTCTATAATTTATTGCCTATGTTTGCAATATCAAGGTATTTGTATGGCATCAACTCATATTTGCTTTTGTAGATTTTTTAATTTGTTTAAAACACAACTGACAAAAAATTTGTATCAGTTGAGTCTCTCATACAAATGTTCAAACTGTATAACAAAAGTTTAGAAGAATTTGCATTCTTGATGCTTTGCAGTCTCACCTTAAGTTTGATAGACCTTGGAGGTTTCAAAATGCCATGTCAAATTTTTAATTGTAAACACTAGCATGTTTCTCAGATATTGGAGGAGGAACAAAGAAAGGTCTCATTGTAAAGACAGGCCAACAAATAGTTCAAAATAATACGTAATATCAGCTTTGTCCCCAGGAAAAGATCCGGAAGTTCCCTTGTATTACTTTATCCCTCTTTCTTTTTCCTCTTTGCAGGGTTCTATAGTTTCTGGACCAAGAGATCAGGCTAGTGCTATGCTATTTAGATCATTATCACAGACTGTTATGGTCTACCTGCAAACATAACTTTAGTTGATTTATTCATCAGTTATTAACCACCAGCTAAATGCTATGCTATTGTTGTTGTTTAGTCTCTAAGTTGCATCCTACTCTTTGCAACACCATAGACTGTAGCCCATCAGGCTCTTCTGTCCCTGGGATTTCCAAAGCAGAATGCTGGAGTAAGTTGCCATTTCCTTCTTCTTGGGATCTTCCCAACCCAGGGATCAAAACCATGGTCTCCTGCTTGGCAGGCAGATTCTGTACCACTGAGTCACTTGTGAAGCAAATGCTGTGTACAGCATCCTTAATGAATGAATAAGAGCATTTTTGCTAAGAAGATGTCAGATTCTCTCTGGCTGTCTCCTACCACCCTAGACATACTAACAGAGTTAGCAATACCATATCCCTCCCTATATTAAAAAATGTGCTCACCAAGAAAAAAAAATGACATGATTACTGGCCTTCACTGACTCATTTTCCAAGGAAAGTCTGATATTTAAACCAGTGAATTCTAATGTAAAAGAGTTATCTGTAAAATACATAGAGGAACTTAGTTCCACCTGATATCAGATCTGAACTTCAAATAGCTGATTTACAATGAATTTTGGAAACACAGTAACTCATGAGATAGGTACTTTGCCTATAAATATCTCACAATATCATACATGAACATTATTTTTGCAACCTAACTTGAAGGCTATAGGAATGCCCAAATCATTAAGTGAAGATTAATAAAAATGTCATTAAGTCTGTTTATGATCCTTCTTAGAAGACTGCTGGATAAATATGAAAAGCAATACTTTAATTGTTCACCTTTTTGTTTATAAAATATTAAAATAGTACATTGGGAGAAAAGGTTTTATTCAGAAGGTAAAGAGTTAAAAATCAGTATGTTATTGCTGAGGTAGACTAGTTTTTACTCCCCTGGTTCTCAGTCATCCATTCTGCACCATGCTTAAGGTTGTTTCTTATCTGATATGCATTCCCAGCCCTGACTAAGAATGTGAACTGTCATTATTTTTAAGCACTTCAGTGCAGTCAAAGATTTTTAGTTTCCCTGAGGCATCATGCTGTATCAACAGTTCAATAAACCTGCCAAATGTTTTACTTATTCTGAAGGAAAAACAAGTTTAGAAAATATTAAGCCCTTAATATTTTGTGGACTTATATGAAGTGGCTCTCCAGTAGGAATAAATGTCAAAAATAGACTCTCTCTTCACAATGTCAAGCTCAGTCAAATACAGTATTTTAAGCTGCTCGAATACAGGAATGTTTGTTATTATTAGTTAGATTATATTTTAGCATGAATGACCTTATTCTAATTTGTTGGTAAAACACAACAGGACTGAAATTAGTCTCAAACATGAATATCAAACAAGAGAAGTAATACATGGCAGATACATCTCTATATCCCAACTGAGGCACAATCACTATAAAGTCTTCTATTGATTTATTTAGAACTACCACTTTATTCATTTTGCTACAAAAAAGTTAGGTAAACCAAGATTACTCAAGGCCACTGAATGTAAACTACGTGTGAAGAACAGGCCTCTGAAGATACACCAAAATATAAATTTAGCAAAAGATGCTTTCTCAAGAATTCTCTCCATTACTTACTTCAGCATGCTAAGGAGACTTAAATTAAGATCTGAGTTAAATTCCAAAGTCAGAGTGGGTGTCATTTCTCTAACCTACTTAGGGGAAAACATTAACTTATACTGAAAGATTGTCCCTAATACCCACTAAAAACTCTACAATACACTTAAGGTTACTTAGAAGCAATGCATAAACAAAATCAGAAGAAAAAAATTATTTGTGTTCAAGGATAATCTTTCTCCTTCATAGTCTATGTACACATTTAAAGCTACAGTTTGAAACAGAATTTATGTCTTATATATTCATGCATTTATGAAAATTATAAAGGAAAATAATAGCTTATGATTTATATGCTTGCCTATCTAGAAGAGCAAATAAAATTCATTTCAAATTACCATACTGCATTTTAATAAACTATACTGATTATATTTCTTATTCCTTTCAGAGTGATAACAAGGCAGTGAAGAACTACAGGGAAAATATAGAAGAAAAGGCAGATCAGTGAAGGGAAGGTGAGCACTGCTTCTGTCCTAGAGGGGCCTGATCAGAACACCTGAGCAGGTATCCAGAAGAGGCAGGTGAGAGGCTCAGAAGCTCAGTGGAACTTGTGACTGACTCTGAGCAAATTTCCACAGACTCAGAGGGCTAGATAAATAAAATGTCGAAATTCAAGCTGCAGATTTCAAAATGTGCCATGAACACCACGAAACAAAAATAGAATGACTCATTCCTAGGTACCCCATGGAAAAATAACTGAAAAGCAAAAACCAAAAGATATCTTTAAAGCCAGAGAAGAAAGATTCATTAACTGCAAAGGAGAGTCAGTCAATCAGACTTATAGCTGACTTCAGAGCAGATAAAGTAGAAGCTAGAGCATGATGAATATGAAAAATGGTAACTTCAAAGCACTAAAAGGAAGTAAATACAAGTTTCATTTTATACCAAAATAAGGCTTTCAAAAATAGAAAGGAAAAAAAAAGATATTTCAAGCAAAGAAATTCCTATATAAATATATTTTTAATCAGTAGTCTACCCCAAAGATGATACTTCAGAAAAAAGAAACATAGTATCAATTGAAACGGTTTTTAGTTGCTAAGTTGTGTCTAACTCTGATAGCTCCATGTACTGTAGCCCTTCAGGCTTCTCTGTTCATGAGATTCCCCAGGCAAAATACTGGAGTACATTGCAATTTCCTTCTCCAAAGGATCTTCCCAACCCAGCAAATACAGCTATGCAAATGGAATGAAGAAGGAAGGTAAAAGAATATGTGGTTAAATCTCAGTGTTATTTATGAAGTGAAATAATAATGATCATACGTTGTGGTATTTTAACATGTATAGATAATTACAACACTTGACGCAACACATGAGTTGAACAGGCAGTAAATGATGTTAAAGAATTTTAGAACTTTTGCACTTTCAAGGTAAAAGCACTCTTTATATTAGACTTTGACTAGGTCAAGGAGGTATTTTATAGTGCGGCAACAACAATAATAGTCAAAATGCAGCATAAAAATACCAAGCTACTCAGGGAAGAAGAGGGAAATAAAATAACAGAAGATTGTTTACAAGACACATACCTAAAAATAGAATCTTTTATTTTCAATTTTTTAAATGTTTGGACAAATGATAGAGAAAGATTTGTTAAATGGCTTATAATGGACACTAACAACAATGGAAAGAACTGCTAAAATGCAGTACATTAAAATTAAGAACTTCTATTCATTAAAAGACACCATTAAGAGAGAAAAGGCAAACTGCAGAATAGGAAAAGCTATTTGTAAAACCTATCATTCATGAAAGGTTTGTATCTGGAATATTTAAACATTTTATCTACAAGTAAAAATAGCAAACAAATAAATGGCAAGATAATTCAACAAACACAACATAAAATACATACATATGACCACTAGAAATGAAAATATGCTCATCCTGTATTGTCTGGTATCAATTAAGCATCATCCCTACCCACATTTAATTTCTCTGCATCACAAATGAGAGACCAACAACTACATTTTCTAGAATCTCCTTTTCCCATGCATCTAGTTTAGCATTTGAGAATAAAAGGCACTTGAATTAGAGTTGAAATATGGAAGAGAAAGTGAAGCCAGAGGACCAGAAGAGTGAGAGGAGATGGTATGTGCAAGACCTGCCTGGGTAGTTCTTACAAACACTTCTAGGCGTATACCCAACCAGATTCCATGCATATGTGCACCAAAAACATGAATGCTTATAGCAGCACAGTACCTAATATCATAATAAAGATGAGCCATATGTCCATATATATATGGAAATGTATATGAGTATCTGGTGCACAGGCATGTCCAACCCTGAGCTACTGCGTGAACTGTAGTCCTGCAGGTTCCTCTGTCCATGGGATTTTTCAGGAAAGAAAATGAGTGGGTCGCCAATTCTTCTCCAGGGGATCTTCCTGACCCAGGGATCAAACCTGAGTCTCCTGTGTCTACCACATTGCAGGCCAATTCTTTACCTGCTGAGCCACTGAGGAAGTACCCAAATGCCCATCCACTCTTCATACTGATTTATCCATAAAATGGAATTGCAACAGTAAAAATGAATGAACTATAGATGCATGCACCAACAAGTGGTGAATCCCAAGATAAATGCATTTAAGACCAAGACTTCTTTTTTTTTTTTTTAAATTACAATACTGTATTTGTTTTGCCATATGTTGACACGAATCAGCCATAGGTGAACACAATCTCCCAATGCCGAATCCCCCTCCCACCTCCCACCCCCCGTCCTCTACTTGAATCATCCTGTGCATCAGCCCCATGCCTCCTGCATCCTACATTGAACATAGATTAGCGTTTCGTTTCTTACAGGAAAATATACATGTTTCATTGCCATTCTCCCATACCATCCCACCCTTTCCCTCTCCCTCAGAGTCCAAAAGTCCACTCTATACCTCTGTGTCTCTTGTTGTCTCACATATAGAGTCATCATTACTGTCTTCTAAATTCCATATATATGTGTCAGTATACTGTATTGGTGTTTTTCTTTCTGGCTTACTTCACTCTGTATAATCGGTTCCAATTCCATCCATCTCATTAGAACTGAGTCAAATTTATTCTTTTTAAGGGCTGAGTAGTATTCCATAGTGTATATGAACCACAGCTTTCTTATCCATTCATCTGCTGATGGATATCTAGGTTGCTTCCATGACCTGGCTATTATAAACAGCGCTGCAATGAACATTGGGGTACATGTGTCTCTTTCACTTCTGGTTTCCTCAGTGTGTATGCCCAGCAGTGGGATTGCTGGGTCATAAGGTAGTTCTATTTGCAATTTTTTAAGGAATCTCCACACTGTTTTCCATAATGGCTGTACTAGTTTGCATTCCCACCAGCAGTGTAAGAGGGTTCCCTTTTCTCCACATCCTCTCCAGCATTTATTGCTTGTAGACTTTTGGATCGCAGCCATTCTGACTGGTGTGAAATGGTACCTCATTGTGGTCTTGATTTGCATTTCTCTGATAATGAGTGATGTTGAGCATCTTTTCATGTGTTTGTTAGCCATCCGTATGTCTTCTTTGGATAAATGCCTATTTAGTTCTTTGGCCCATTTTTTGATTGGATCATTTATTTTTCTGGAGTTGAGCTGCATAAGTTGCTTATATATCTTTGAGATTAGTTGTTTGTCAGTTGTTTCATTTCCTATTGTTTTCTCCCATTCAGAAGGCTGTCTTTTCACCTTGCTTATAGTTTCCTTTGTTGTGCAGAAGCTTTTAATTTTAATTAGATCCCATTTGTTTATCTTTGCTTTTATTTCCAGTATACTGGGAGGTGGATCATAGAGGATCCTGCTGTGATTTATGTCGGAGAGTGTTTTGCCTATGTTCTCCTCTAGGAGTTTTATAGTTTCTGGTCTTACATTTAGATCTTTAATCCATTTTGAGTTTATTTTTGTGTATGGTGTTAGAGAGGGGTCTAGTTTCATTCTTTTACAAGTGGTTGACCAGTTTTCCCAGCACCACCTGTTAAAGAGACTATCTTTACTCCTTGTATATTCTTGCCTCCTTTGTCGAAGATAAGGTGTCCATAGGTATGTGGGTTAATCTCAGGGCTTTCGATTTTGTTCCATTGATCTATATTTCTGTCTTTGTGCCAGTACCATACCGTCTTAATGACTGTGGCTTTGTAGTAGAGCCTGAAGTCAGGCAAGTTGATGCCTCCAGTTCCATTTTTCTTTCTCACGATTGCTTTGGCTATTCGAGGTTTTTTGTATTTCCATACAAATCTTGAGATTATTTGACCTAGTTCTGAGAAAAATACTGCTGGTAGCTTGATGGGAATTGCATTGAATCTGTAGATTGCTTTGGGTAGTATACTCATTTTCACTATATTGATTCTTCCAAGCCATGAGCATGGTATATTCCTCCATCTATTAGTGTCCTCTTTGATTTCTTTAATCAGTGTTTTATAGTTTTCGATATATAGGTCTTTAGTTTCTTTAGGTAGGAATATTCCTAAGTATTTTATTCTTTTCGTTGCAATGGTGAATGGAATTGTTTCCTTGACTTCTTTTTCTACTTTCTCGTTATTAGTGTATAGGAATGCAAGGGATTTCTGAGTGTTGATTTTATATCCTGCAACTTTACTATATTCACTGATTAGCTCTAGTAGTTTTCTGGTCGAGTCTTTAGGATTTTCTATGTAGAGGATCATGTCATCTGCAAACAATGAGAGTTTTACTTCTTCTTTTCCAATTTGGATTCCTTGTATTTCTTTTTCTGCTCTGATTGCTGTGGCCAAAACTTCCAGTACGATGTTGAAGAGTAGTGGTGAAAGTGGACACCCTTGTCTTGTTCCTGACTTTAGGGGAAATGGTTTCAATTTTTCGCCATTGAGGATAATGTGAGCTGTGGGTTTGTCATATATAGCTTTTATTATATTGAGGTATGTTCCTTCCAGTCCTGCTTTCTGGAGAGTTTTTATCATAAATGGATGCTGAATTTTGTCAAAGGCTTTTTCTGCATCTATTGAGATAATCATATGATTTTTATTTCTCAGTTTGTTAATGTGATGAATTACATTGATTGACTTGCGGATATTGAAGAATCCTTGCATCCCTGGGATAAAGCCCACTTGGTCACGGTGTATGATCTTTTTAATGTGTTGCTGGATTCTGATTGCTAGGATTTTGTTGAGGATTTTTGCATCTATGTTCATCAGTGATATTGGCCTGTAGTTTTCTTTTTTGTGGCGTCTTTGTCAGGTTTTGGTATTAGGGTGATGGAGGCCTCATAGAATGAGTTTGGAAGTTTACCTTCCTCTGCAATTTTCTGGAATAGTTTCAGTAAGATAGGTGTTAGCTCTTCTCGGAATTTTTGGTAGAATTCAGCTGTGAAGCCGTCTGGACCTGGGCTTTTGTTTGCTGGAAGATTTCTGATTACAGTTTCAATTTCCGTGCTTGTGATGGGTCTGTTAAGATTTTCTATTTCTTCCTGGTTCAGTTTTGGAAAATTGTACTTTTCTAAGAATTTGTCCATTTCTTCCAAGTTGTCCATTTTATTGGCATATAATTGCTGATAGTAGTCTCTTATGATTCTTTGTATTTCTGAGTTGTCTGTCGTGATCTCTCCATTTTCATTTCTAATTTTGTTGATTTGATTTTTTTCTCTTTGTTTCTTGATGAGTCTGGCTAACAGTTTGTCAATTTTATTTATCCTTTCAAAGAACCAGCTTTTTGCTTTGTTGATTTTTGCTATGGTCTCTTTTGTTTCTTTTGCATTTATTTCTGCCCTTATTTTTAGGATTTCTTTCCTTCTACTAACTCTGGGGTTCTCTAATTCTTCCTTTTCTAGTTGCTTTAGGTGTAGAGTTAGGTTATTTATTTGACTTTTTTCTTGTTTCTTGAGGTATGCCTGTAATGCTATGAACTTTCCTCTTAGGACTGCTTTTATAGTGTCCCAAAGGTTCTGTGTAGTTGTGTTTTCATTTTCATTTGTTTCGATGCATATTTTGATTTCTTTTTGATTTCTTCTGTGATTTTTGATTATTCAGTAGGGTGTTGTTCAGCCTCCAAATGTTGGAATTTTTAATAGTTTTTCTCCTATAATTGAGATCTAACCTTAGTGCATTATGGTCAGAGAAGATGCTTGGAATAATTTCAATTTTTTTGAATTTATCAAGGTTAGATTTATGACCCAGAATGTGATCTATTCTGGAGAAGGTTCCGTGTGCACTTGAGTAAAAGGTGAAATTCATTGTTTTGGGGTGAAATGTCCTATAGATATCAATTAGGTCTAACTGGTCTATTGTATCATTTAACGTTTGCGTTTCTTTGTTAATTTTCTGTTTAGTTGATCTGTCCATAGGTGTGAGTGGGGTATTAAAGTCTCCCACTATTATTGTGTTATTATTAATTTCCCCTTTCATGCTTGTTAGCAATTGTCTTACATATTGCGGTGCTCCTATGTTGGGTGCATATATATTTATAATTGTTATATCTTCTTCTTGGATCGATCCTTTAATCATTATGTAGTGGCCTTCTTTGTCCCTTTTCACAGCCTTTGTTTTAAAGTCTATTTTATCGGATATGAGTATTGCTACTCCTGCTTTCTTTTGGTCTTTATTTGCATGGAATATCTTTTTCCAGCCCTTCACTTTTAGTCTGTATGTGTCCGTTGTTTTGAGGTGGGTCTCTTGTAAGCAGCATATATAGGGATCTTGTTTTTGTATCCATTCAGCCAGTCTTTGCCTTTTGGTTGGGGCATTCAACCCATTTACATTTAAGGTAATTATTGATAAGTATGCTCCTGTTGCCATTTACTTTATTGTTTGGGGTTCGGGTTTATACGTCCTTTTTTGTGTTTCCTTTCTAAAGTCTATCCTTTAGTATTTGTTGGAGAGCTGGTTTGGTGGTGCTGAATTCTCTCAGCTTTTGCTTGTCTGGAAAGCTTTTGATTTCTCCTTCATATTTGAATGAGATCCTTGCTGGGTACAGTAGTCTTGGCTGAAGGTTATTATCTTTCATCACTTTAAGTATGTCTTGCCATTCCCTCCTGGCCTGAAGAGTTTCTATTGAAAGATCTGCAGTTATTCTTATGGGGATCCCCTTGTGTGTTATTTGTTGTTTTTCCCTTACTGCTTTTAATATTTGTTCTTTGTGTTTGGTCTTTGTTAGTTTGATTAAAATATGTCTTGGGGTGTTTCACCTTGGGTTTATCCTGTTTGGCACTCTCTGGGTTTCTTGGACTTGGGTGATTATTTCCTTCCCCATTTTAGGGAAGTTTTCAACTATTATCTCCTCAAGTATTTTCTCATGGTCTTTCTTTTTGTCTTCTTCTTCTGGGACTCCTATAATTCGAATGTTGGAGCGTTTCATATTGTCTTGGAGGTCTCTGAGGTTGTCCTCATTTCTTTTAATTCGCCTTTCTTTTTCCCTTGCTGATTCATTTTTTTCTACCATTCTATCTTCTATTTCACTAATCCTATCTTCTGCCTCCAATATTCTACTATTTGTAGCCTCCAGAGTGTTTCTGATCTCATTTATTGCATTATTCATTATATGTTGACTCTTTTTATTTCTTCTAGGTCCTTGTTAAACCTTTCTTGCATCTTCTCGATCCTTGACCCTAGGCTATTTATCTGTGATTCCACTTTGATTTCAAGATTTTGGACCATTTTCACTATCAGTATTCGGAATTCTTTCTCAGGTAGATTCCCTATCTCTTCCTCTTTTTTGGTTTGGTGGACATGTCTCCTGTTCCTTTACCTGCTGGGTATTCCTCTGTCTCTTCATCCTGGTTATATTGCTGCGTTTGGGGTGGCTTTTCTATATTCTGGGAATTTGTGGAGTTCTCTTTATTATAGAGTTTCCTCTCTGTGTTTGGGGTTATATCAGTGGCTTGTCAAAGTTTCTTGATCAGGGAGGCTTATGTTGGAGCTCTGGTGGGTGGATCTGGATTTCCTCTCTCTGGAGTGCTGTGACGTGTGAAGTAATGGGTTATGCGACGTCAGTGGTTTTGGAATATTTTGAGTTGCCTGTGTATTGAAGCTCAGGGGCTTGTTCTTGTGTTGCTGGAGAATTTGCATGGTATGTCTTGCTCTGGAGCTTGTTGGCCCTTGGGCAGTGCTCAATTTTAGTATAGGTATGAAGGTGTTTGATGAGCTCTAATTGGATAATGTTCCCTGTATTCAGGAATTCTTTGATGATCTCAGGATTTGGAATTACGCCTCCTGATTCTGGTTTTCAGATTTATTTTTAGAATAGGCTCATGATTTCTCCGTCTATTCAGCACTAATGTTAAAACATCTAGGTTAATGATGATAGGTTTCTCCACCTTGAGGGTCGTCCCTAGAGGATCGGTGAGTTACTTGGAGGAGAGAAGAGGGAGGGAGTAGGTAGAGGTGAGTGGAATGGGATGAGGTGGAATCATAAGAGGGAAAAGCAAGTTAGCCCGTAACCACTTTCTTGTGTGTGCTCCGAAGTCTGGACCGCTCAGAGGTGGTCACAGAGTTATACATGGAAGAGGAGAGGAAGGAAGTAGATAGAGATAGACAGGAGGATAAAAGAGGGAGATGGGAAGGAGGGATACAGATCCGGTCAGTGACCAGTTCCCTTAGAGTTCTCCTCCTTCTGGAAAGCACAGAGGTTCATAGGGTTGGGTAGAGAGGGGGAGGGGGAGGGAGGAGACAGAAGCCACCTGGTGGCGAAAAGGAGATTCCAGAGGTGGAGAGAGTGGTCAAGCCAGTAGTCTTGCACTCACGTAAAACTGGGTACTGAGGATTAAGGTTTTTGAAAGTACAAAATTGGCAACAAATACCAAAATGCCAAGATTAAAAATCTGGAGTATAAGTTGGATTTTCAAAGATAGATTATTGAAGAGAAGATAAAGACGTAGAGAGAAATTTTTAAAAAAATAGAGAAAAAGAAAAAAGAAAAAAAAGTAAAATATAATAAACGACTCCAGAATTATTAAAAGACAACTTCCTTCACCAATAAGACTATATACGGCATTTTCTTAAACTATAGGGTTTTTTTTTTTTAAGTAATATTAGGTTCTAAAAATAATAACTAGAAATATAGAATACTTAAAAATTTAAGGAAGTTTAGGAAAAAAGGATGAAAAAGAAAAGGATAAACAAATTTAAAAAGTAAAAAAATTTTTTAAGAAAGAAAACAAAATTCTTAAAAAGAAAAAAAAAATCACGCTTCCACATCATCCCCCAAAAAAAAATTTTTTTTTTTTTTTGATCATAAAAGTAGGAACGGCGTATCTGGCGTATCTGGCGCTTTCTCTGTCGTTGAGGGCTGTGTGGGGTCACTTCCAAGGCAGTTCCCTCTGTTTGACTTGTTCTGTTTGCTGGTCTCTTCCGTGTCTGATTTCTGTCTTGCCACAAGGAGGGTGGTGATGAGCTCTGCACTGGGCTTGCCCCTTCCCAATCCGCGGGATAACCGTGTGGGGCCTGCCCTATGTTTCATGCAATTCCCCAGTTTAAGCCGCTCAGGATTGGCGCTCAGGAAGTCCCCTCCGGGTGCCGGGTTTGGTTCCAAGTCCAAGTGGTAGGGAGTTTGGCGCGGACTATTGTTGCAGAAGTCTCAATAAAGAAGCTTGCTTGCAATTTGGTAGGTAATGTCTCTTTTGAGCTGCGTCTGCCCTCTTCCAGCGCTTCAGGCTCTGGCTGCCCGTCGCTGGTGGGGGGATGGTCTGCAGCCGGCTATTTCCGATCCATTCTTTGTTCTGTGTGCGGGCCTGTCAGTGTCTTATGTTCGGGCGTTTCGCGTGTTAGTTACCCCCCAGTCTGGTTTGTTGGTCCGGGATAAATCGTTCTATCCACGCGCGGACCCGATTCTGGCCCTGTTACGCCCCGATTCTCGAGAAAAGCCCTGCAGCCTACGTCTCCCGTGGCCCAATTCTTAGAAAGCACTGTTGCGGGCGTGCTCCTCCCTGCCCAACCCCCACTGCTGTCGGACGCAGGCGTTTGCGCTGCTTATCCGCTGGGGGTTATACTGTTGAATTCGTAATCTGTTGGTTTTAATTATTTATTTATTCTTCCTTCCTGTTATGTTGCCCTCTGTGTTTCCAGGGCTCGCCCCATGCACAGCTGTGAGAAAGTTCCCCAATTTTAGGGAACCTCTCTCTTTAAGAGTCTCTTCCTGGGACGGGATTCCCTTCCCGTGCCGAGATTCCCTCCCTACCTTCTTTGTCTATAACTTCGTTCTTTAAAATAAAATAAAGTGTTTCCTACCTGGCTTTGAAGCCAATGATCTGCTTTGCTGGATGCCTGATGTCCTCTGCCAGCAGTCAGAAGTTATTTTGTGGAATTTGCTCAGCGTTGAAATGTTCTTTTGATGAGGTAGAGAGGGAGAAAGTGTTCTCCCCATCCTATTCCTCCGCCATCTTTTTCCAATCCCAAGACTTCTTTTAACTTCTTTTTTTTCTTCTGTGTGATTTCAGTATTTTGTTCTGGTATAAAGATGTAATGAAACAGCAACCAAGAGGATCAAATAAGAAACTCAAGGCTCTTTTTATTCCTTTGTATTTTAATACTCCACATCCAGTCTCCAAATACTACCCAGTCTAATAAAAATAGGTAAAATATATTAAATATATACTTAACATGTCCATCTCTATATTAAGAACTGTGTGATAAAATCTCACTTGACCCTGACAATGTTTCTATATGGTTAAGAGCTGTTATTTCCTTTTTCTGATGTGGAAACTGAGGCACAGCAAATTTAAGTAACTTGTCAAATGCAATGGCTAGGAACTCCTGAAACCAGAATTTAAACCGAACTGTCTGATCTGAGAGACTATACTGTTAACTACCCCCACTACGTCTGGAATACTCCTCAAAATCTACATTCCCACTCATCGCCCAATGCAACCTGCCTCCAAAAGCCTTTTACCCCTTGTCTCCCTCACACTGTCTTCCTGTGCTTCCTGAGACTTTTCTGAATATTTTCACTAATTGTTATCTGTCCTATGGAGAAGGCAATGGCACCCCCACTCCAGTACTCTTACCTGGAAAATCCCATGGACGGAGGAGCCTAGTGGGCTGCAGTCCATGGGGTCGCTGAGAGTTGGACACGACTGAGACTTCACTTTCACTTTTCACTTTCATGCACTGGAGAAGGAAATGGAAACCCACTCCAGTGTTCTTGCCTGGAGACTTCCAGGGACAGAGGAGCCTGGTAGGCTGCCGTCTACTGGGTCGCACAGAGTCGGACATGACTGAAGCGACTTAGCAGCAGTAGCAGCAGCAGCAGCAGCAGCAGCAGCATCTGTCCTACTGGTCTCTTCTAAACCTTTAACAGGGGCAGTATTATTAGGAATTAATAAAAAG
Source organism: Nanger dama (assembly GCA_917880005.1). Classification (NCBI taxonomy): domain Eukaryota; kingdom Metazoa; phylum Chordata; class Mammalia; order Artiodactyla; family Bovidae; genus Nanger; species Nanger dama. The sequence goes on along the minus strand of CAKJTW010000054.1, from coordinate 10,877,443 downwards.
TGTTGTACTTTGTTCAAAAATTATTTTGATTTGAACTATATCATTTCATCCATTCCAGTTAATTGCATTGGATGTAACAGGCGCTTGGGGAAAAAAAAATCAGCTTTAGTCAATATATTTACCAGCATATTTGGCCTTTTAAAAATTGCTTTCTTATTTTTCCTTGAAGGCTAAAGCACATCAACTGTGTATCCTACTAGATTTAAAGAACTGACCATTATAATTATACTTTCTTCTTTATGTTTTTAACTCATTTACTTCTGAGAAGACTGGAGAGGGTTGTCACATTAAAACCAGTTATGCAGTGGGACAGACACCAGGAGAAAAGACTTTACTCTGCTTCTGCTGCAGCTGGTGCTGAGCACACTCTCAGCAGTGCAGCAGTCTAGACAAATCAAGTGTTACATCAGTATTCTTTTAGTCCAGGAAGCATGAGTGCGCCAGGACTTAATGTCACAGACTCCATATTCCAAGGTGGGATTCCTCAGCTTACAGGCATGAATGTGCAGTGAAAATGCTGCAGTAAAAAGCCAGCAGTGGCCTAACGTACTGTTCTCTTGGGCCAATTGATTCTGCATGCCTGCAGAAGCAGACCAGAGAATAAACCCTATTTGGCAATATTGCTGAAAAGGCCCTTTACCTTCTGGCCCCTAACCTGTCTCTGGGCACTTCCTCTACCCCACTTGCTGCACTGCCACCTCCTCTTCAGCCTGGAAGACAACAATAACATCCTAATTGGTCTCCCTATTACCCATCTACTGTCAGTTCTCCTTGAGATAGGCAGGTTTATCCTTCAAAAGCATAAACCTCATGCAAAAACACTGTTTTTGCATCAGATATTCTTATGATTTTCTCTCTTACTTCTCTCCAGAGAGGCCTCCCTTAGTTTGCACAGCTAATAAAACATCCCCCATTATTCCCCATGCCCTTGCCTCATACTATTTTACCATCTAGTACTTATCTCACCCAACATCATATTATCTAACTGATGATGTTTTTATAGCCTTCCTTCTTATTTAGAATCTTAGAAAGAACTCTGTTTCCATTCAGTATTTCTATTTAGTAATTCCAAGCCTCTAGGATGGTGCATGCCACAGAAAATGTACACAATAAAGTGAATGAATGAACAATAAATATATGATGACAAAAATGACCCACTTAAAAATGATGCTATTGTCCTTTAGACAAAGAAATTATAGGTCTTCATGAAGAAGTTTCACCTACTGTATAAAGTCTGTACACAGCCTTCTTTCTTACAAGAAAGAAGTGGATTGTACTTGTAGATCTTATTTATAGATCCACAGGTACAGACAGAAATATCATTTAATAATAATACATTTTATTATTATCATACCATTCTACTACAAAGCTACACTAGATCACTTACTATTACCTAAGATACTTCAAGATGTTTTGTTCTTACACCTTTCTTCAGAATACATTCTCTCCCTAGAAACTTCTATACTCTTCACCACATCATGAAACTCTACTCATTCATTAATATTCACCTCAAGTATTATCTCCTTTGTGAAGGTCCCACCAGAAAAAGTTTATCTTCAATTAGTGATAAATATGATTCTTTTTTCTGGAATTCTCTTGCTTTTTCTTTTCTTTTTTTTAATACTTTAATCTACGTTACAATACTGTATTGGTTTTGCCATACATTGACATGAATCAGCCACAGGTGTACACGATCTCCCAATGCCAAAGCCCCCTCCCACCTCCCACCCCATCTCATCTCTCTGGATCATCCCGTGCACCAGCCCCAAGCATCCTGTATCCTGTACTGAACATAGATTGGCGCTTCGTTTCTTATACGATAGTATACATGTTTCAATAACTGGATACAGAAAAAAAAAAAACTGTTACTTTATTTTTGAGTGATATTTAATTTGCTTCAAGTTCACCTTTGGCCAGGCTAGTATTATATTCATTCTTGACCATTAGCACAATCTTCTCAGGGTTGCAAACAAAAGACTTGGAATCTTATAAATAAAGGGAATTTGTGGAAATGTCCTATAGTCTTCAGACCATGCTTATCTCTGCCAACATGCCCACTGTATAAGCTGGATTTTTCTGGAAGAAGGGCAGTCCTGGGGCTTCCGAGTCAAGCCCAGGCCCAAAATTGCAATTCTGGTACACTTAGTGTTTGATGTCCCCCACTTGCGTAGAAATCACCCCTCTAAGATCTGGCATGTAAGTAGCCCTAGATATCTACTCTGGATAGATCTCCAACCCCAGGAGCCTATCACTTCTGCCATTCCCATCCCTTCTCTTAGTCTCAAAGTTTCTTCAGATATTCTACTTTCACTCAAGTCTGATCCTAAAATCTAATACTTTCCTCTATCCTTTTTTCTCTCTAGGACATTCTAATATATTCTCATTAATTAGGTAAATCAAAGCCAATAGAAAGAAAAAAACACACAAAGGTCCAGGATACCATCTTGAGATTTGAGAGAAACAATAAAAAGCAGTATGAACAAAATAAAAATTAACATATCAAGAAATTATCCTTCCTACCCAGCACTAAATAAAAGTGAATTGAAAAATAAATTCAGCTACTTATAGATCCATAAGCACAGACAGAAATATTACTTAATAATAACAAATTTTATTTTTATCATACCATTTTACTTCAGTGCAAATATAAGGCAAGTGGGAAGTGCTCATTCCATGGGTAGAGAGTATAATATAGTTATTTAAAGCTGTATTTCCCAATGACTTTGGTATACATCCACAAACATCATCCTTGATGAAGGAATTAATAAGAAAATCTACAAAAGAAACAAAGAAGCCTATTGGGAGGGGAGTGCCCGAGAACTCACTTACTCAGGAGAATCACAGTTCAGAAAATGTAGTTGCACAATGTGGTCCTGACTTATTTCTACTGCCAGGAAAATCTCCAGGGAAATAACCATGAGGGAAGAAGGAGTCTGGGCTAATGACCAAGGCTCAATACAACAGACAAGCAATTCAGGGCAAAAAGCCAAAGTCAAGAACACACAGAGATGGCCCAGTCAGCTGAGAAACAGAAGCTGAACTTGAGAATAAGAGTGCTGTCATCTTGAGTCCCCAGGATGTTCACATCACTGAAACCTGGGTCAAGGACTCTCTCAATGAGACATCACCAGAACATGAACAAGTATTCATCAAACTCTGAAGGAATAATGATTAGCAATGAGACCGTGCTTTAGCAACCAAAGAAAGGTAACAACATTTCAGAGTTTAGATATATCCGCTTAGCCTACATAAACTTCAAAATACTTGAAAATCAGAAAGAATAAAGGCATGTAGAGAACTGCATAATCAGTTGGAAAAAAAAATTATTGGTGTGTGATCATATTTCTTCCCCCAAATGGTGAAGCAGATGATACTACTTAGACATGTTCAAATATCTCCAAGTAGACTGAATTCCTTATAGCTCTGGACTGCATTTTTTGTTTGTAATTTCAGTATGAAAAAATATTCAATAACAATTGAGAGATGGAATACTTACATCACCTTATTTTATTTGGTAGTGCTACCATTCAGTGTTGAAAGTGTGTCAGTTGCTCCATTGTGTCCGACTCTTTACAACCCCATGGAATGTAACTGGCTGGGTTCTTCTGTCCATGGGATTCTCCAGGTAGGAATACTGTAGTGGGTTGCCATTCCCTTCTCCAGGGGATCTGCCTGACCCAAGGATCAAACCCGGGGCTCTTGCCTTGAAGGTGGATTCTTTAGTGTCAGAGTCACCAGGGAAGCCAATGTTGAGACTTTTAAAACCTATTAATTCTAGTAAACAGACCCTAGTGAAAGTGAAGTTGCTCAGTCATGTCCAGCTCGTTGCAGCCCTGTGGACTGCAGCCCACCAGGCTCCTCCGTCCATGGGATTCTCCAGGCAAGAATACTGGAGTGGGTTGCCATTTCTTTCTCCAGAGGATCTTCCTGACCCAAGGATCAAAACAGACCCTAGATGCACAATGAATTTCTCATTCTCCCACCTTTTTAACTTTGATCTTTTATTTCTAAAATTCTGATTTAACTGAGCAAAAATATAGTAGTATATCCATTTTAGTTTATTCCCCCCATCTATCAGTATATCATCTTTAAAACTTACATCATTAGGGTTTTATTAAGGTATTAACATGTACAACTAATGGGGTTTTCTGATGACTCTAGAAAAGGTAGAATCTGTGCTTTGCCCAAATTGTGTTGGTAACTAAAGAAAAAACAGGTTGTTTTTATCACAGCAATGAGTTTTCTGTGTTATTCCCCAGTTCAGCTTTCCTCTGTCATGAGTTAGGGTAGATTCTGAGGATCATGTCCCCAGAGACATTGCTCATTCACACACTCCTGGATGCATTCATTTGTGTTCTGCTTTCACTGAGGTATCATTTATGAGCAGCCTTCTCACAGTAAAGTTTCAGTTTCCTCATTGCCTATGACCCACGGATCTTTGCAGAGAGTGACACAATAGTCAACGCTAGTAAGCAGACTCTTAAGGGGAAATACATCACCCCCGTGAAACACACAGAAATACACAGGCACCATGTGGGATCTCTACAAATCAAAAAGGAAATTCTCTATAAGTTCTTCTTACCTGTCAATATCTATCATCCAAAGAACCAGAAAAGCCTTAGGCAAGCAACAATAATTCAACACGTTAGACTCAGCAGGCTGGCAGATTCACTGACACCCACCACTGGACGTGATTCCACCCAAATATTTTGAATGTCTTCTTTCCAAGCTACCTGACATGAGTGTTTGTCTCACACCGTCTCTCTGCTCAGATAGACACAGAGAGAAAAATGGTCAAAATGTGTACACTACTCTTCAGTAAAACTAAATCTGTTTAAGTACATTTCAAAGGAAAGACTGCCAAAGGCCCAGTGGTTTAGCCCGAGTTAGTTTCAGGAAAATCAAAAAAGTGACCCTGGGTTCACCAAATGAGAAAAAGTGTTAGTTGCTCAGTAGTGTCTGACTATTTGTGACCCCTGGACTGTAGCCTGCCAGGCTCTTCTGTCCATGGAATTCTCTAGGCAGGAATACTGGAGTGGTTTGTCATTCCCTTCTCCATGGGACTTTCCCAATTCAGTGGGTTGTCCACACTGCAGGCAGATTCTTTATGATCTGAGCCACCAGGGAAGCCTTAATCCACTTGCTAAATCCTGAAGTAAAAGTTACCAGCATTTTTCCTTCAAGACTTGCAGTTTCTTAATTCCAGTGAATCTGTTGGCCATCATCAAATCCATGTCCACCCAATAATTCAGAAGATATCTGAGCTTACTACATCATCTGTAATGTTATATCTTTCAAGGGAATAGATTATAATTTGATTAATGTCACCTAATTTATAAATGAATGCACTTGCTTCATCATCTTTTTACAGGAATAGCTCACATTTTCTTACCTTGATTTTATGTGACTTTCCCCTATGTGCAATGCCATTTCACTTAAAGATGACTTCAGAACAAGACAGCCCATTTTGCTACAACACCAATTCCACATGCAGGCTTTGAGGAGAAGGAATAATTATCTCTTTCTCATGTATACCACTTTCATATCAAGGCTTTTTCACTTCCATTAAAAACTATTCTTGATGCTTTTGCCTACAAATACCACTTTTTCCTCTTCATCGCCATTGTTTACTTGACTGATTATTATCCTGCTTTTACCAAGGACTTGAAGAATAAATCATAGTCATCTTCCCCATACCATAATTTTAGTAATAACCTATGTTTATAATTTTTCAGTCCTTTAACAGTTCCTTGATCCCCTAAATTCTGATGAGATTTTTTTTATACTTCATTTAAATCATCTTGCCAGAGCCTGCAAACCAAGGGCATTTTTCCTTATCCAAACCATTCTTCTGTTGAATCTTAAACTGAAATATTTCCTCTCCAACCATAAATGGGCAAAGGTTAAGATAAAAAGGACAAGAACACTTCCTTTTCTGGGTGGGATATAGAGATAGGTAGTCAGAGGACATGATATCTAAAATTAGCTTTAAAGAAAAAGTAGGTAAAGTCTGCTCTGGCAGATGTTGAAGGAGATCAAATGAGATGAGAGATAATAGTAAGTGAGGAAGGAAGAAGGAGTTTTATTCAATGCAGATTCATAAATAAATGGGAGGAAATGAGAAAGAAATTGGTTAGAGATTAAATATATGAAGATTTCTGGGAATGATAAGAGGTGAAGGTCAAAGGAGACAGAGTAGGGATCTAATTATATGTCATGCTAAGGATTAACCTTATTTATGAGCAATGCAGCATTGAATAGCATCAAGCAGAAAACTGAAATGACCAGATATTGTGGGTATTATGTAGATTGAATCATGATATTCATGTCTTTCTGCAGTTCTGGAAAATAATGAGTCTCAATAACTTTGATTATTTTATTTTCCTTGGTCTACCTATTCTCTATTTCCTGGATTCCTACCAGACACATTTTAGAAATTGTTTTCGTTTGTGTCTCTTAATTTTTATTTTATATTTTTCACCTCCACATTCCCAAAGAAAGGCAATGCCAAAGAATGCTCATACTACCACACATTTACACTCATCTCACACACTAGTTAAGTAATGCTCAAAATTCTCCAGGCCAGGCTTCAGCAATACGTGAACCATGAACTTCAAGACGTTCAAGCTGGATTTAGAAAAGGCAGAGGAACAAGAGATCAAATTGGCAACATCTGCTGGATCATCGAAAGAGCAAGAGTTCCAAAAACATCTATTACTGCTTTATTGACTATGCCAAAGCCTTTGACTGTGTGGATCACAATAAACTGTGGAACATTCTGAAAGAGATGGGAATACCAGACCACCTGATTTGCCTCTCGAGAAACCTGTATGCAGGTCAGAAAGCAACAGTTAGAACTGGACATGGAACAACAGACTGGTTCCAAATAGGAAAAGGAGTACGTCAAGGCTGTATATTGTCACCCTGCATATTTAACTTTTATGCAGAGTACATCATGAGAAATGCTGGGCTGGAAGAAGCATGAGCTGGAAACAAGATTGCCAGGAGAAATATCAATAACCTCAGATACGCAGATGACACCACCCTATGGCAGAAAGTGAAGAAGAACTAAAGAGCCTCTTGATGAAACTGAAAGAGGAGAGTGAAACAGTGGGCTTAAAGCTCAACATTCAGAAATCTAAGATCATGGCATCCGGTCCCATTACTGTATGGAAAATAGATGGGGAAACAGTGGCTGACTTTATTTTTTTGGCTTCAAAATCACAGTAGATGGTGACTTCAATCATGAAATTAAAGGTGCTTGCTCCTTGGAAGGAAAGTTATGACCAACCTAGATAGCATATTAAAAAGTAAAGACATTACTTTGCCAACAAGGTCTATCTAGTCAAGGCTATGGTTTTTCCAGTAGTCATGTATGGATGTGAGAGTTGGATTATAAAGAAAGCTGAGCGCTGAAGAATTGATGCTTTGAACTATGGTGTTGGAGAAGACTCTTGAGAGTCCCTTGGACTGCAAGGAGATCCAATCAGCCCATCCTAAAGGAAATCAGTCCTGAGTGTTCATTGGAAGGACTGATGTTGAAGCTGAAACTCCAATACTTTGGTCACCTGATTCGAAGAGCTGACTCATTGGAAAAACCCTGATGCTGGGAAAATTGAAGACGGCAGGAGAAGGGGATGACAGAGGATGAGATGGCTGGATGGCATCACCAACTCAATGGACATGAGCTTGGGTAAACTCCAGGAGTTGGTGATGGACAAGGAGGCCTGGAGTGCTGCAGTTCATGGGATCGCAAAGAGTCAGACACAACTGAGTGACTGAACTGAGTCTTAGGACTCAGTTAGCTGAGTTCTAACCTCTACATTTCTCTGGGCTGAGTGATTTCCTCAAATATACCTTCGAATTCCTTATTTTTCTCTTTGTATTTAAACTGTTGTGTGATTATTTTTCACTATTACTGTTATGTGAATTCTACTACTTCTTTTACTTCCTTAACAATCTAAACAGACTCATTTTGATTTTTCTGCTTTCTTCAGTTTCTAGGGTGTACAATCAGTTCAGTTCAGTTTCTCAGTAGTGCCCTACTCTTTGTGATCCCATGGACTGCAGCATACCAGGCTTTCCTGTCCTTCACCAACTCCCGGAACCTGCTCAAAGTCATATCCATTGTGTCGGTGATGCCATTCAACCATCTCATCCTCTGTCATCCCCTTCTCTTCCTGTCTTCAATTTTTCCCATCATCAGGGTCTTTTCCAATGAGTCAGTTCTTTGCATCAGCTGGCCAAAGTATTGGAGTTTCAGCCTCAGCACCAGTCCTTCCAATGAATATTCAGGACTGATTTCCTTTAGGATTGACTGGTTTGATCTCCACAGTTCAAAAGCATCAGCTTTCTTTATAGTCCAACTCTCAGATCCATACATGACTATAGGAAAAACCATAGCTTTGACTAGGTGGACTTTATTGGCAAAGTAATGTCTCTGCTTTTTAATATGCTATTTAGGCTGGTCATAGCTTTTCTTCCAAGGAGCGTCTTTTAATTTCACGGCTGCAGTCACCATCTGCAGTGATTTTGGAGCCCCCAAAAATAAAGTCTCTCACTGTTTCCATTGTTCCCCATCTACTTGCCATGGAGTGATGGGACCAGATGCCATGATCTTAGTTTTAGTACAATCAGTAAACCTTCCATATGGGGAAACAAGGAACACACAGATACAGAGGGCCAACTCTTATATACCATTTTATATAAAGTACATTGAGCACACATTGATTTGGATGTGCATGCGGGTCCCAAGACCAATTCCTTGAGGATATAACTTTCTTGTCTTTTGTTTTGTTTTGTTTTGCTAATTCTTTCTCATAACATTAAACTTCTTTATGATCTTTATAATTTTTTGTCTCTGTCTCATTTTCAAAATATCTTTTATGTGCTAAGCATGTACATAATCCTTCATGATATAAGTAGTTTAGACTTCACTGAGGGGTGATTTGCCTTGTAACTCTCACTAGAGTCTTTTGGAATTACATTTTTATTCTATTTTTCTGTCTTTGAGTATCTTCATCCTAAAAGTTATAGAACTTAAGGCTCATAGCCACAAATGATGCTGATTAGAGAAATAAATTATAGTTGAATCTCTTACAACCCGTATTAAGGATATACAACCTTCACTGATGCGTTGACATTAAGAAAACTATACTTTTTGGCTCTTAGAGATCAGTCTTAACTCTATCTCCTGTGTAACCTCTTTCTTCTTTATCTTCTAGTTTTCTATCATAAGTTGCATCAGTATAATTGCCCAATTTTAAACATACTTGGAATTATAGTTTTAAAAGTTTAGGATCAATGTACACACATAATGTCTGTTTTATGTATTAAACTAAAGATTATAGATGCATTTCTAACTGTAATTCTCCTTAAAGTATCATCATAGTTGTTTTTAAAAATTCATCTTCGGATTTGATTTTGAAAAATCACCAGATAGTCTTAATCCTTTCTACATGATTCATGACAATTATTTATTCTTAAATATTCTATAATGAGGCATAAAAATAACTGAGTTATATATATTTATGTTCATAAAGTAACTTTTATTAAGATATCTTCCAAGGCAGTAACTCAAGGATTAAAAAGAAACTCATTAACTTGTACAGGATTCCATCATATTAAAATTTCAAAAGACATTCTCAGTTGTGCCATATTGCCCAATGTGTTCCCCAAATGATACAGCTTAGACTTGTACTGGTTTCCATCTGATAGATAGACCTGATAGACTTAATGACAGTCATGTTGATATATTTCTTTTGCTATATTTCACTAGAATTCAACAAACCCTCAATATAAATATTCTACAACTATTCTGCATATGTTAAGTTCTATCCATCTCAAAGGAAGTCTTTAGATATCTAGGTATCAATCAAGAAAGAATACAATAGCCCTATAGTATGTCTCTCTAGGACTGTTATGACGGATAGATTTTAAAATATTCAAAGAAAACCATAGCTCAGACTCTCATTGGAATTTTATACAATAATATTTTAGCATTCAAAACAGTCCAATAAATCTTTCTCTAAAACTTAGTCTTCATGTGAATACTCATCTACCTAAGCATCATTTTAGAAATGTACTTTTGCTCCCCTCATAAATCTCACACCTAGTCTATGTAATACTGTACATGAGAGGCAAGCAGATTAAAGACACAATTGAACAACTGATCACTGTTCCTTGCTGTTATGCAAATTTCTAACATTAACAAAAGAAATTTTTATAGTGATCATAAATCTCTCAAAAGGAAATTTATTTAAAAAGCAGAATACAAACTAATAAATATTGAAGAAAGGATACAATTAGAAAATCACTATTTGTGACACCCAGTGAAATAATCTAAGCAAGAGTCATCAATGGATGCTAAAAGCATTATATAAAAGATGTATGGGATATTCACAGAGTGCACAAGTGTCATGTTACCAGTAACCTGCTAATTACAAAGAGAAGAACCTACCTAGAGAGGGAAGTGACCTGGTGGTCACTATCTTCCAGTGGTTAAATGTAGCATCACTAACAGGAAGCAGATGACATCAGGTCTCTTCTGATGTGATACAGAAGAAAAACATGCTCTACATTTCTACATAAAACATTTAAACTGAATTGAATTAAGCCATAGACTTGATTTTCAATATATAATAAATACAGTGAATAAAAGAATACCACAGGGAAAAATAGGCAAATTCAGGAGGCAAAATGCAGCTGAACTTATTTCTTCAAAAGCCAGTGTCTTTGGGGAAAGAAAAATTTAGAGGACTGTTCTAGAGTAAAAGAGACTAAGGAAGCATAAGCAAAAACCTATGTGACCCTTGATTAGAAATTTGGTTTGTTAGAAGAAAGAGGTCTGTGCATGTGCAGAAGCTAAGGGAATCTCTCTGTGCACTCCGACTCAGCATCTATTGCTGAGCTTGAAGTCACTACATGTCAGACAGTTTGGAAGGCAAGCTGGCTGTGGACAAGAACAAGGAGAATGTATAAACTATGAGAATAAACTAGAATCGTATCTTCCTTGCAGTATCTCCCACCTCATGGAAAGCAGAAGCTTGCAGTTTTTAACCACAGAGCTGCATATGAATTTGCCGAGAGATGGGTAAGCTGGAGGAGGAGCTCCAGTAGGAGCTGGGAAAGGGGCTGGTCTAGATGCTGCCCCACTCTCACAATGGAAGCCCCATCAGTAGCAGCAAGCCTGCCTCCCTGAATAAGGTTCAGAACATAAAAATTAAAGCTGGTGCTTCATATCTGCTTTCCAAAATCATCTACAAAATGTCTTTTTTTTTTTTCCTGGAGAAGGAAATAGCAACCCAGTCAAGTATTCTTACCTGGAGAATCCAATGGACAAAAGAGCCTGGTGGGCTAGACTCCATGGGGTCACACAGAGTCAGACATGACTTAGTGAATAAACAACTATCAGAAATCATAGTGATGAGAATTCTGGGAAATTAAGATAATACAATACAAAGACATCACAATTCATTTATGTTTGGTACTTACAGAAATTTTCATATCATTCCCCCTAAAAGTTTTCATAACAAATTTTAAATAAATATCTTATTATCCTTTTATAATGCAGAAGAAATCCTTAAACACTAATGTTTACAATCTAAATACAATAATTAGGTTTTTAAAATTTGCATCGGTGTGCCGTGGTTCATGGGGTTGCAGAGTCGGACACGACTGAATGACTGCACTGAACTGAACTGAATCTTGATAAAAGGATAAAAACGGTCCTCTGACAAATGAAATTCCAACTTCATTACTGTAAGCTATGATTGTATCTTTCCTAGCATAAATAAAAGCTTCAATATAAATATACTGACACAAAAATTACTTGGAAAAAATTTATACCTACCTGTCAAAGCTAACATTGATAATTAAATAACCTTTCTTCTCCCTGATGATATAAACTAGAAACTGCTAATAATGAATATGGATCTGTCATTTTAGAAAGACAGACTTAACATGACTTATCCAAAACAGTGAATTTGACCAGTCTTCCCTATATGGTCAGTTGCAAATCATCTCCTACAAACAAATTAAAATACTCAAATAAATGGCTAAAATAACACAGGCAGTGGCTTGAAAATCAGAGGCTCTACCAGGATGCTCAGTCTTACATGCAGGTTCAAATTACCTGGGCCCTACCTCACTCGACCACCTGAACCAAAATACCGGGAGGCTGAGCCCTGGCATCTTGCACCAGGTTTGGAGAAGCACACTGGCTTCTGGAATGCCCTGGAAGGGTTAAGAATCACTGAAACCCTGGGTGGGGAGGTGACTAGATAAGAATCAAAAAGGTAAGTACTATAATTAAAGGTAGAAACGAATGGAGTTAGAGATAGAAATTAATTGTGAATAGGTAACTCAGAGAAGAATTTTTAGAGAAGAGATAATTTAACTTAGACCTTGAAAAACAGATATACATTCATCAGAGGATTTTGATAGGGAAGGATAGTTCTGACAGGGAGGCCTGGCGTGCTGCGATTCATGGGGTTGCAAAGAGTCGGACACGACTGAGCGACTGAACTGAACTGAACTGAACTGAAGCAAAATATTGTGGGTAGGAAAGTGGAGGCAAGGTTGGAGAAAAGGCAAGGGAATCCTGTCTCTAGGAGAATGGGGAGTGAGATGACAGCACAAGAAATCTAGGAGTCGCAAACTTGAGTGGGTACTGTGTTTACTTCTGAAAAATAAAGTGAAAGTGTTAAGTCACTCAGTCATGTCCAATTCTTTGCAACCCCATGGACTGTAGTCTGCCAGGCTCCTCTGTCCATGGAATTCTCCATGCAAGAATTCTAAAGTGGATAGCCATTCCCTTCTCCAGGAGATCTTCCTGAACTAAGGCTCAAACCCGGGTCTCCGCTGCAGATAGATTCTTTCCCATCTGAGCCACCAGGGAAGCCTATACCAGAAAGCAATCTTTAAAGCGAGAAGAATATTTAAGATAAAAGCAGAGGGCTTCCCTCGTTCTTAGTGGTAAAGAATCCACCTGACAATGCAGGGGACACAGGTTCAATCCTGGCCTAGGAAGATCCCACTTGCTGTGGGACAGCTAAGCCCATGTGTCACTACTATGAAGCCAGTGCTCTAGAGCCCAGGAGCCATAACTACTGAGCCCATGCACTCCAGGTACTGAAACCCACACACCGAGAGCCCATGCTCCCCAACAAGAGAAACTATTGCAATGAGAAGCCTGCACATCACAGAGTAAGTCTCCACTCACCACAACTAGGGAAAGCCCACGTGCAACGGCAAAGACCCAGCACAGCTGTGAATAAATAAATGTCTTTAACAAAAATAAAAGCAGAGATTATTTAATGTGTGAAGACAAGCACAGCCTCTTTATTCTAAAGAATACAGCCTGTTGAATTCAAAGCTAGGGGGATATGGCTAGGCCCACAGGCTGGTTGCTTTATACGTGTATATCCCAGTATAAGTAGAGATAGGTGCCAGGACACGAGAAAGTTTTCGAAACACTGATCTAAGTTTTAGAAACACTCATCTACCCTACAACCATTTTGATTGATGTACAGACTGCCTGCCCTTGGATTTCTCATTCTACTAAACCTAAAAATTATATTTGTTTTTGTTGTTTAGTCACCCAGTCATATCTGATTCTTTGTGACCCTATGGACAGCAAATATATATATATATATATATATATATATAGAGAGAGAGAGAGAGAGAGAGGTAAACATTAAAATGTTAGTGAAAAAAACAAATATTAAGAGAAGATAAAGGAAAAAAAGTCATTCTAACAAAATATACCTCAACTCAGTGAGTTTTTAACCTTCCCTTTTTTTCAGGTATGTAACACATTCCCTGGTGATAAAAGTAAAAAGAATAGAAAAGGGTAAATGTTGAAGGGAGCAAATTTAATCAAACATCCTCTTGTCCTTTAGCCAATTATTCTTCCTGAGAAGCCAAAGTCACTGATTAAGTTTTATTATTTCAGAGAGAGTCTGCATAGAAGCTGTGCAGAAAATAGTTAACATAGCAGGCCTGTGACTGCTCTCCTAAGAAAGACTCCTTAAAAGGCTGGTCTTTGGCTGGTGCTTGGAAATGAACAGCTCCCAATAAAAACCCTGGGCAATGAATCTCTATTGAGCTTCCCTAGGAGATTACACTCCACACCTGTTACCACAATTTGGGGCTGGAGAAAGTAATGTCTCCTCCATGACTTCCTGGTGACAGGGCTCTTGTAAGTTTGCACTAACTTTCCTCCAGACTTCACATCATGTGCCTTTTTCCCTTTGCTGAATTTGTTTTATATCTTTTGCTATAATAAATCATGTCCACGAATATGACTGTACACTGAGCACTATGAGTCTTCCTCATAAGACACTGAACCTGGCAAGGCCTTGCATAGCCCCACACTTGATACACAAGCATATATGACAATTTTACACAGTATATACATTGTGCTAAATCTTATATTTAAATAAACTGTATGTCAACAATTTTCTGTTCAGGGTATTTAAGCCCTAAATCTCTAAAGGAGATCAGCCGTGGGTGTTCTTTGGAAGGAATGATGCTAAAGCTAAAACTCCAGTACTTTGGCCACTTCATGCGAAGAGTTGACTCATTCGAAAAGAATCTGATGCTGGGAGGATTGGGGGTAGGAGGCAAAGGGGACAACAGAGGATGAGATGGCTGGATGGCATCACCGACTTGAAGAACGTGAGTTTGAGTGAACTCCGGGAGTTGGTGATAGACAGGGAGGCCTGACATGCTGCGATTCATTGGGTCACAATGAGTCGGACACAACAGAGTGACTAAATTGAACTGAACTGATATTTCTTAATGGCTAATAGTATTAATGTACATGAATGTACCATAATTTAATTCAGTAGCCCTTTATTAGGGACATTTGCATTATGTCCAGTTCAGTTCTTTGTATCAATTCTTTAGCACTCGGCTTTCTTTATAGTCCAACTCTCACATTCATACACGACTACTGGAAAAATCATAGCCTTGACTAGATGGACCTTTGTTAGCTAAGTAATGTCTCTGCTTTTGAATAGGCTATCTAGGTTGGTCATAACTTTTCTTCCAAGGAGTAAGCGTCTTTTTACTTTCATGGCTGCAGTCACCATCTGCAGTGATTTTGGAGCCCAAGAAAATAAAGTCTGACACTGCTTCCACTATTTTACTGTCTATTTGCCATGAAGTGATGGGACCGGATGCCATGATCTTCGTTTTCTGAATGTTGAGCTTTAAGCCAACTGTTTCACTCTCCTCTTTCACTTTCATCGAGAGATGCTTTAGTTCTTATTTGCTTTCTACCATAAAGGTGGTGACATCTGCATATCTTAGGTTATTGATATTTCTCACAGTAATCTTGATTCCACCTTGTGTTTCATCCAGCCCAGTGTTTCTCATGATGTACTCTGCATAAAAGTTAAATAAGCAGGGTGGCAATATACAGCCTTAACGTATTTCTTTCCCTATTTGGAACCAGTCTGTTGTTCCATGTCCAGTTCTAACTGTTGCTTCCTGACCTACATACAGATTTCTCAAGAGGCAGGTCAGGTGGTCTGGTATTCCCCTCTCTAAGAATTTTCCACAGTGTATTGTGATCCACACAGTCAAAGGCTTTGGCATAGTCAAGAAAGCAGAAATAGATGTTTTTCTGGAACTCTCTTGCTTTCTCCATGATCTAGCAGATGTTGGCAATTTGATCTCTGGTTCCTCTGCCTTTTCTAAAACCAGCTTGAACATCTGGAAGTTCATGGTTCATGTACTGCTGAAGCCTGGCTTGGAGAACTTTGAGCATTACTTTACTAACACGTGAGATGAGTACAATTGTGCGGTAGTTTGAGCATTCTTTGGCATTGCCTTTCTTTGGGAATGGAATGAAAACTGACTTTTTCCAGTCGCGTGGCCACTGCTGAGTTTTCCAAATTTGCTGGCATATTAAGTGGAGCACTTTCACAGTATCTACTATTAGGATTTGAAATAGCACAACTGGAATTCCATCACTTCCACTAGCTTTGTTCATAGTGATGCTGCCTAAGGCCCACTTGACTTCACATTCCAGGATGTCTGGCTCTAGGTGAGTTTTCACACTATCGCGATTATCTGGGTCATGAAGATCTTTTTCGTATAGTTCTGTGTATTCTTGCCACATCTTCTTAATGTCTTATGCTTCAGTTAGGTCCATACCATTTCTGTCCTTTATTGAGCCCATCTTTGCATGAAATGTTCTCTTGGTATCTCTGATTATCTTGAAGAGATCTCTAGTCTTTCCCATTCTATTGTTTTCTTCTGTTTCTTTGCACTGATCACTGAGGAAGGCTTTCTTATCTCTCCTTGCTATTCTTTGAAGCTCTGCATTCAAATGGGTATATCTTTCCTTTTCTCCTTTGCTTTTGGCTTGTCTTCTTTTCACAGCTATTTGTAAGGCCTCCTCAGACAACCATTTTACCTTTTTGCATTTCTTTTTCTTGGGGATGGTTTTGATCCCTGTCTCCTGTACAATGTCACGAACCTCCATCAATAGTTCATCAGTCACTCTGCCTATCAGATCTAGTCCCTTTAATCTATTTCTCACTTCCATTGTATAATCAAAAGGGATTTGATTTAGGTCATACCTGAATACTCTTGTGGTTTTTCCCTACTTTCTTCAATTTAAGTCTGAATTTGGCAATAAAGAGTTCATGATCTGAGCCACAGTCAGCGCCAAGTCTTGTTTCTGCTGAATGTATAGAACTTCTCCATCTTTGGCTGCAAAGAATATAATCTATCTGATTTCAGTGTTGACCATCTGGTGATGTCCATGTGTAGAGTCTTCTCTTGTGTTGTTAGAAGAGGGTATTTGCTATGACCAGTGCATTCTCTTGGCAAAACTCTATTAGCCTTTGCCGTGCTTCTTTCTGTACTCCAAGGCCAAATTTGCCTGCTACTCCAGGTGTTTCTTGACTTCCTGCTTTCACATTCTAGTCCCCTATAATGAAAAGGACATCTTTTTTAGGTGTTAGTTTTAAAAGGTTTTGCAGTTCTTCATAGAACCATTCAACTTCAGCTTCTTCAGCATTACTGGTCGGGTCATAGACTTAGATTTCCATGATATTGAATGTCCAGTCCTTTTCTATTACCAAAACTCTGCAATGAGAATTGTTGTAAATGGATCACTTGCTCTTTATTTCAGTAGATGTATTTCTTGAGGGGAAAAAGAAAAAACTAAGAGAAGCATTGCCAGGTCAAAGGTGATATATATGATTTCATTCTAAATGCTATTGACAGTTGTATTTCTTATAAACCAGCTCAATTTTGCTTGTATTTTACATTGTATGACAATATATGCTTTCCTTAGAATTTCCCAATACTGTAGTTTATTATAAAGATTAATCTTTTGCTAATCTGGAAAGTAGGAAATGAAGCTGATAAATATCAGCTTCAACTGATATTACTCATATAAATGAGGCTGCATATTTTAAAAATAAAAACCCTTTATATATTTTTTTCTTACTAGCTTATGCTTGGTTCTTTTTATCTATTATATTCCAAGAATTTTTCTCACTGATTTGCAGTTCTTTAAACATTGAGAAAATTAATATCCTCTTGTGATGTGAGCTGCAAATATTTCATCTCAAATTGCTGTTTACTTATTGCTTTGTTGATGGTAAACTTCAGTGGAGAAATATTTTGTGGTTATATAAATTTTTTGACTTGGATTTGTGTCAAACGGGTTTTCCTAAAACCCATAGTCCTTAAACAACATATATAAAGCAATTCTAGACTTTCTGAATAAAATATAAAAGCAAAAATGAAACATACAAAAGTATATTTAAAAAGGAAAACTATAATTTTTCAAATTCTATTTCAAGTAAAATGAATTGGTAAGTTCACATTACATCTGCTTCACCCATTTACCATCTAGCATTAATAACATTAACATCCCAAATGACACTTTCTAAGGACATTGTATTTCAACAGGTTTGGCACTAGTGCATAAATAAATCTTAATTTCAGTTTCTAGTTGACATTTCAACTGGCTAATATAAATTACTTGAATTTTTTTACAAGTGAATTTAATTTAAAAGCCTCTAAAAGAAGCTGATGGGCAGGATATAACAGTGGCCAACCTCTATATTCACTAAATTTTAGACATGCATATCTGAAATCTCTCAATATTTATTTGACTGTTGCCTTGCAAGAATTACATTTAAGAAAAGAATACTCAGTTCATATACCATTATTTATTCAATGTATAACTTATCTCCAGAATACCAAAATTAGAAAACAAAAATATAATAATTTTGCTCTAATAAATTATTTCCTCTCCTTCCCTAATTTATTTCCTTTCTTCCTTCCATCTTTTCCTCCCCTTATTTACCCCTCCTTTCCTTCTTCTGTTACCCATATATCCACCCATTTCTCTATCTATCCATCTTATACCCTTTCTTTCCTTCCTTATGTTTAATCAGTTATAATTAATGATGATCAGAGCTAATCTACACGCTGCATTTATGTTGAGATCTGTGCCAAAGTAGCTACACACATTCCAAGTGAAGTGTGTTACTGATGAGGAAATTGAAAGCTTGACACTGTGAAATAATTTAACCAATATCACAAAAGTGAAAGGTTAGGGGCTGAAATTCAGCTGTTTCTAACTCCAACCCAGCCTCAACCTATGCTTCCTGGCATGCTGCTGCTACTGCTAAGTTGCTTCAGTCGTGTCCGACTCTGTGCTACCCCATAGATGGCAGCCCACTGGGCTCCCCCATCTCTGGGATTCTCCAGGCAAGAACACTGGAGTAGGTTGCCATTTCCTTCTCCAATGCATGAAAGTGAAAAGTGAAAGTGAAGTTGCTCAATCTTGTCTCACTCAGGGACACCATAGACTGCAGCCTTCCAGGCTCCTCAGTCCATGGGATTTTCCAGGCGAGAGTACTGGAGGGGGGTGCCATTGCTTCTTGGCATATATAAGTATAAATATTTAGACTGT
This sequence comes from Nanger dama, assembly GCA_917880005.1. Lineage (NCBI taxonomy): Eukaryota > Metazoa > Chordata > Mammalia > Artiodactyla > Bovidae > Nanger > Nanger dama. Next base: position 10,858,494 of record CAKJTW010000054.1, on the reverse strand, counting down.
ATTTCACCTTTCTATTTGTTTTGGTCACATACTTATATAATGCCCCTTTCATTACTATATACAAGCAGAAACAAAATAACCTATAAAGTCATAAAAAGAACATTATCACCATCACCCCAAAGTACAATTCCTCATGGGAAATGAGCCCTTAACTTATACTATATTCTTCACACAACAGTCACAAGTTAGTGAAATAATTTGGTCACAGGCAAATGATTTGCTGTCTCCCACACCATTATAATAAACATCCTGGCTGCCTTAGGATTAGATCCTCATTAAAAGGTTTTCAAAGTTGGGCTCGTTGGCAACAATTTCCAGGCATGACCACTTGAGCTTATAAAACCAAATCCATTGTGTTGAAAATTTTTCTTAAGGACTTACAGTTTAGCACAGAGAACTATGCTCAATATTTCATAATAACTGATAAGGGAAAAGAATCTGAAATTATTATACCTATATATATGCAAAGAATCTGACACAACTGAGTGACTAACACATAGAATTATGTGTGTGTGTGTGTGTATATATATGTATATATATATATGAATCACTTTGCTATACACCTAAAACTAACACAACACTGCAAATCAACTCTACTTCAACTGACTACACTAAAGCCTTTGACTTAGGTATCACAGCAAAATGAGGAAAATTCTTACGGAGATGGGAATACCAAACCACCTTACCTGCCTCCTGTGAAACCTGTAGGCAGGGCAAGAAGCAACAGTTAGAACCAGACATGAAACAACAGACTGGTTCAAAATTGGGAAAGGAGTACATCAAGGCTGTATATTGTCACCCAGCTTATTTCATTTATATGCAGAGAACATCATGTTAAATGACAGGCTGGATGATTCACAAACTGGAATTAAGATTGCTGGGAGAAATATCAACAGCTTCAGATATGCAGATGAAACCACCCTAATGGCAGAGCGTGAACAGGAACTAAGGAACCTCTTTGATGAGGTTCAAAGAAGAGAGTGGAAAAGCTGGGTTTAAAACTCAATATTCAAAAAACAGATCATGGCATCTGGTCCTCTCACTTTGTGCCAAATAGATGGGGGAAAAGTGGAAACAGTGACAGATTTATTTCCTTGGGTTCCAAAATCACTGTGGATGGTGACTGCAGCCAAGAAATTAAAAGACACTTGCTCCTTGGAAGAAAAGCTACGACAAACCTAGACAGTGTATTCACTGTCTAGGAGGGACATTACCAACAAAGGTTAATATAATTGAAGCTATGATTTTTCCAGTAGTCATATATGGATGTGAGAGCTGGACCATAAAGAAGGCTGAAGACCAAAGAATTGATGCTTTTAAATTGTGGCACTGGAAAGACACTTGAGAGTCCCTTGGACAGCAAGGAGATCAAACCAGTCAATCTTAAAGGAAATCAACCCTGAATATTCATTGGAAGGACTGATGCTGAAGCTGAGGTTCCAATACCTTGGCCACCTGATGCAAAGAGCCAACTCATTGAAAAAGACCCTGATGCTGGGAAAGATCGAGGGCGAGAGGAGAAGGGGGCAGCAGAGGATGATATGGTTAAATAGCATCACTGACTTAATGGAACATGAATTTGAGCAAACTCTCGGAGACAATGAAGGACAATGAACCCCTTGTGTGCTGGGGTTACAAAGAGTCAGGCACCACTGAGTGACTGAACAACAACAAATACTTCAATTAAAAATAAAATTAAAATATTTTTTTCTCTTATGTTCACTTCTTCACTTAGGAAAAATCCTTCTTTCCTGATCCTATCTCTTTTAACCTTCAACCCTGTTACTCTAAATTGCTTTTTCTTTTGTCTCTAACCCTGATAAATTAACCAATTTCTTAGCCTGATGGCTTAGGTGGTAAAGAATGTGCTTGCATGCGGGAGATCTGGGTTCAAACTTTGATCAGGAATATCCCCTGCAGAAGGAAATAGCTACCTAATATAGTATTCTTGCCTGGAGAATTCCATGGACCAGAGGAGCCCACAGTACATGGGGTCGCAAAGTATCAAACAAGGCTGAGCAACTAACATTGGCTGTAACTAAATGGTTTCCACAACAGTCCTTGCCTCTTTCACATCAGTCTCTTAATCTCAATCATTTTGCATAACATTTTTGCAAAAATGTGACACTTCACTGAATTTTTATTTACCTTATAGAGTGTGAATCCCAAGTTTCTTAAAACAAAGTGTGCCAGGTAGTAACTCACACTCAGAGCTTATAGAGAAAGGAGATAACATAAAATGATATCCATTATCTAATGGTGTTTTAGTCGCTAAGATGTGTCCAACTCTTGCAACCCCACGGACTGTAGCCCACCAGGCTCCTCTGACTATGGCATTTCTCATGCAAGAATACTGGAGTGGGTTGCCATTTCCTTCTCCAGGGAATCTTCCTGACCCAGGAACCAAATCCAGGCCTTCTGCATTGCAGGCAAATTTTTTTTTGTATCAACCAACCTATGATTATCTGTTAGACATTTTATATATATCACTCAGTTCAGTTCAGTCGCTCAGTCGTGTCCGACTCTTTGCGACCCCATGAATCGCAGTCACGCCAGGCCTCCCTGTCCATCACCATCTCCGGGAATTCACTCAGACCCACGTTCATCGAGTCAATGATGCCATCCAGCTATCTCATCCTCGGTCGTCCCCTTCTCCTCCTGCCCCCAATCCCTCCCAGCATCAGAGTCTTTCCAATGAGTCAACTCTTCACATCAGGTGGCCAAAGTACTGGAGTTTCAGCTTCAGCATGATTCCTTCCAAAGAAATCCCAGGGTTTATCTCCTTCAGAATGGACCGGTTGGATCTCCTTGCAGTCCAAGGGAGTCTCAAGAGTCTTCTCCAACACCACAGTTCAAAGCATCAATTCTTCGGTGCTTAGCCTTCTTCACAGTCCAACTCTCACATCCATACATGACCAGTGGAAAAACCATAGCCTTGACTAGACTGACCTTAGTCGGCAAAGTGATGTCTCTGCTTTTGAATATACTATCTAGGTTGGACATAACTTTTCTTCCAAGGAGTAAGCGTCTTTTAATTTCATGGCTGCAGTCACCATCTGCCCCCAAAAATAAAGTCTGACACTGTTTCCCATCTATTTCCCATGAAGTGATGGGACCGGATGCCATGATCTTTGTTTTCTGAATGTTGAGCTTTAAGCCAACTTTTTCACTTTCCTCTTTCACTTTCATCAAGAGGCTCTTTAGTTCTTCTTCACTTTCTGCATGATCAAGACCTAAAACTGAAGCTTAGACATTTTAAGTAATGTATCTATCAATATTATTATACAGTTAAAACATGGCTGAACCAGGTTCTGAACCTGTACATTGCTACAAGTTATTTTCTTTTATTCCACCACCCAGATACATTGCTCCTTTTGTGAAATTCCAAGTACTGAATTTTTGTATAATCCGCAACTATAAAAGCCCTTTGGTCATTTATTTGTATTGATTCTTAGACTCTGAGAAACTGAAAAATGCTTTCTTTTTACTGTTCTTTTTTCTTACTTGGATTTTCTGGTGGCTCAGACCATAAAGAGTCTGCCTGCAATGTAGAAGACCCAGGTTCAGTCCCTGGGTTGGAAAGATTCCCCTGGGTTGGAAAGATTCCCCTGGAGAAGGAAATGGCAACCCACTCCAGTATTCTTGCCTGGAAAATCCCAGAGATGGAGGAGATTGGCAGGCTGTAGTCTATGGAGTCACAGTCAGACACAACTGAGTGCCTTAATTTTCTTTCTTTTTCTTTTTCTTGCTTATCTTTGAAAATAGTATAGAATTTTAAAAAGTTGATATATTTATTAAAGATCATCTTCCTAATTCATACAGAGTTTTCTTACATATTTCAGATTTATTAAAGGAATTTTTAGCTCCTTACATTTGTAAAAACATGTATACACATACTAGACTTCCCATGTCCTAACTCTGTTTATCAAATATCAGTATGTACTCTCACTTAAGTTTCACTCTGAGGTTTATTAATGAAATGTCTCATTCATTTCCAGTTTTCCTATGTTATTAAACAACTTCACATTCTATAATTGACCCAAATAGGTTCAACAAGCAATGAGCAATGTTGAAATGCCATACTAAAGCAAATTTTGAATATGAAATTATTCCTATTCAAAAATTTGAATATAAATAAAATAATCATTGAAATTCTAGTTATAATAATTATTGTGATACTGTTAATTTGAAAAACAAATCTATATTCATTTTTAAATGTTATGATTCTTTTAAAACTGATCATAAGATTAGAATCTTGGTGTTCATAAAATTAAAAATCTTTAATATACAGGTAGATGGACTCATTATCCATATCTTCAAATTTCTTTAAGGTCATCATGTAGATCCTGGTTAGTACAATTCAGATGCTTAATGCTAATAACCATAGCATAGACCACAACTTAAGTTATTCGAAATCAGTATGACTGGTAACTTAACCTGAGTGGAAATCTTTTGTTTGTTTGAGAAGTTGTTCTAACCTCCTCCACAATACCTGGCACATGTCTATGCCATTACAATAAACTCGACCATGGATAACATGATTTTTCTTTAAATGACTGCAACCTTCATTATATTTTTCCCCCTTTTAATCCAAAGTACTATCACTGTATGAGCATTTTCTTTTCAGCTTGGTCTTATCCTCTAATAGCTACAGTAATGTGAAACAACAAATTGAATCTTCTAACAAGTACCCTTGATTCATCTTTCCACTTCTCATAATTTTTATTTTGACTCACTCACTCATCTATAAAATGAATCTTGGACCAAATAATCATTAGGGTTGCAAACTCCTTCCAGCTTGAACTTTCTATGTGTCTCAAATTGATGGAAAAGCAGTGTACTGCCCAAGCATAGAAAACAATTTTCAGGCTCAGACACATATTTCAAAATTGCAAGTCCAACAGTTACTGCCATAGAATTTTGTCCCTTTTTTACATTTTACTACCTGAGTAAAGGTACTTCCATATCAAAATACTACAAATTATAATGCAAATGCCCATTTTACGTGTATACAAGTAGGTACAGAGAAGTAAGCTATCAATGTTTTGTGCTATGCTATAGTACAGTCAAGAGTTAAAGATAAGAAAGCATAAAAAGAGTTGAAGTTTGCCTCATATTCATCACACATCTGCCTTTCAATCTTCCTTGACAGCTTCCTTTCCTTCCCCTTACCTCAAATCTTCCACTGAAGTAATGTGTCATTTATCATAAGGGAAAATTCCTATGGATGTTTCATGGAATTTCAGGGTTTACAGCTCACTCTGTTGTTCACTATATTCTTTAATGTATTCTTTGGCAGATGGTAAAAGCAAAGTAATTAAGGAATGTAGCTTTAATACTGGTTAAGGATTTGATATTTATCATCAGAAGGTAATTTATAATCTTTGATTCTAAATAACACTATCTAAAGCAAATCTTTTATTTGTACATTCACAAGATTTTAAGGTGTAACAAATGAAAACAAAAACACAGACTTGTAAAATTTTGGTATTTGTTCTTAAAACTATTTCTAATTTCTTAAATTGAAAAATTCAACATGAGACTTCTTTGTTTCAAGGCACTTTCAAGACAATTTCAAAAGAAGGAAAGCAGATGAATAACAGAGCTTCTACATGACAAGGCAGCAATGAGGGAAAGAGCTAGGAAAGAAGTAAAAGAGTGAGATACAAATTTAGCTAGGAAATCTCTCATGAGAATGACAAAGAGTCATGGTATTTTAAGACCAATGATTCAGACTGGAAAAAAGAGAGGCAGGAAAACATAATTCACAGAAATATCAGCTAGTAAGTGAATTTTTCAAGAAGGAACCAGGCAAACTCAAGGTAACGAGGAATTTACTTTCTTTATAGGAAGGCTGTTAGTGGGCTATTGTAAGGTAAAGGCAAGATACTAGTATGGTTAATGGGAATAACCCAGAAAATGTACATGATTACTACAGTGATATCAAAACTGTAGGGAACATTTAATGGAATTTTACATTATGTGGGTGCAAGTCTTTTCTCTGTAATCTGTCATGCTATTTTTTTTAATGAACTTTAAAAAATAAAATAAAATGAACTCTTTATAGTAGTTTTAGATTCATAGAAAAATTGAGAGGAAGGTACAAAGATTTTCCATATATACCCTGCTCACATGTACATACGCATAACTTCCTTCCTTATTAACATCCTTCACCATAGTACAATTGTGTTGACTGAAAGAAAAGTGAGTTTAGCTTTATTCAGGAAATCTACTGAAGACTATAGCCTGGGAAATAGTTTCTCACAAGTTCTGAGGGGACTGCTCTGAATAGGTAGGGGAAGAGCCAATAGGTCTATAAATTTTGATACTGGGAAATACATGAAGTCTAGCATACACCTTGGAAGAACATTCCTGCTAATCACAAAAACAGATATCTCAAGTTAATGATTTTATTACTTTCTAAGTATGGGAAGATGCAAGAATCTGGTGTCATTGAAATTCTTTCCTACATATGCATCTTAACTATCTAGGGGCTGTATATCCAAGAAACACAGAATGCTTCATCCTATTTTTACCATCCTGAATTCCCCCACGTCACACTGCTGGTAGGCAACTGCAGTGAGTTGTTATTTTACCCTTTGTATACCTGGGTGATGAGCAAGACTCTGTCCTTTTTGTTTACAGCTTCAATTGATGGACCAACATTAACACATCATTATTACCCAGAAGTCATAGTTTATATTAGGTTTCTGTAGCCCACCAAGCTCCTCCGCCCATGGGATTCTCTAGGCAAGAATACTGGAATGGGTTGCCATTTCCTTCTCCAGATATCAGGTTTACTCTTGTTTTTGTGCCCTCTGTAGGTGTGGACAAATGTATAATGACATGTATCCACCATTATGATACCATAAAGGGTAGTTTTACTGCCCTATAAATCTTCTGTGCTCCATTTTCCTCCCTTCCTAACCCATGAACAACTGATCATTATACTGTCTCTATAGTTCTGCCTTTTCCAAAATGCCATATAGTTGGAATCGTTTATGCAGACTTTTCAGCTTGACTTCTTTCACTTGAGATTACGGTGTTTAAGTTTCTTCCATGAATTTTCATGAAGGGTCAAAAACACAAGGATATCACTCAGAGGATCTCAATAAGAACACAATGAGAAACATTAGGAAACTGAAGCTGTCTGAAGGAATAGTGGATTTATCTCTCCCTTCAGGGTGAGTACTACTGAGTAGAAAGGCAGGTAGAGTGATTCACATTCTTATTTTCCCTAAAAATATTAACTTTTTTTATCTTTAAATAGCTTGTTTTATTTTTGCTAAAACCCTTAGTTTACATTTTTGTCAGCTTCATACAAAATAATATGAGTGCACTCTATGATTATGGATGGTTATTGTCTGAATAGAACTGCATGAAATGGCATCCTGAACAAAAAATAGGAGGGATTTGTGCAGGAAGATTCTTCCTTTGCATACTGTGCAGAAAAGAACATGCTGAGGTGAAGTCACCTTGAAAGATATCACCATTTTCTCCCTCCACTGGACAAGGCAGGCATGTCCAGTACCACATGGTAAAAGTTACAGTGGGTGTAGGAGAGGGGTTTCCATGGGTGCTCATGCATACTTGTAATCTACAGCACCAGGATTTTTCATTTACCATGGTACAAGAGATAATTTATTTTTCCTTCAAGCTTGATGATAAATCACAGGTGGTAAAGGGCCTCAGGGTCACAAAGACATTGGGGAATGACAGTCTGTGACAGCTGGAGCGGGCAGGGGCACTAGGAGGTTTCTGTTATGGGGATGATGCGGTTGGGGTTGTCAGATATGCAAAATAGCTGGGAAGTCATACTTTAAAAATTTCTCTAAATTTCAACAATCAACTTTTGCTGAAAAATTAGTCTGACCGACATTACTCCAACCAAAGAGAGCACAAGTTTAGGCCAGAGACTGCCTAACTCAGTGAGGGATGGTGTAAGATTGTGAAGCTAATCTAAGTGAAATAATTGAAGAGGAAACCCCAACTCTGAAGACACATCTGATCAAAGGTAGGTTTTCCTGAAGAAACACTACCATGGACAGTTTCCCTCTGGAAAAAGCCATGCCCATAATCCCCTGGGGCTTCCTTGGTAGCTCAGTTGCTAAAAATCTGCCTGCAGTGCAGGAGATCCCAACTCAATTCCTGGGTCAGGAAAATCCTCTGGAGAATGGCTGAGTTACCCACTCCAGTATCCTTGGGCTTCCCTGATGGCTTAGATGGTAAAGAATCCACCTGCAAAGTGGGATACCTGGGTTCGATCCCCAGGTTGGGAAGATCTGCTGTAGGAGGGCATAGCAACCCACTCCAGTACTCTTACCTGGATAATCCCATGGACAGAGGAGCCTGGCAAGCTATGGTCTATGGGGTTGCAAAGAGTCAGATATGACTGAGCACCTAAGCACAACAAATAATCCCCTGCCCATTGAGCTGTACACATGCAAACTGATAGCCTTCCTTTCCCTATCCAAGCCAAATATACAGAGTGACTCCCACATGCTGAACAATGGCATCTTCTGTTCCCCTGTCACTCTGTCCTACTAATATGTATGTCAGTCCAGACAGCCAAAAGATAGAGGGAAAAGTAGCTTAGGAGGTAATGATATATACAGAGAATAAATCTAACAATTGCCTGGAAGGATGAAATCTTCTGACATGGTGAAATTAAGCACAAAGCAAGTTGAAGAAACTTAGTAGTTTTAAAAACAAGACATGAATATTTATTTTAAAAATTAGAGAAACCACTTAAAATTTATTTTTGGTCATGGTTAATTTAGTTTTGAGTAAATTGTAAATTCTCTTTTTTCTAGTGAGATAGTGAAGGACAGAGAAGACTGGCGTGTTGCAATCCATGCGGTCACAAAGAGTCAAACATGAACAAGTGACTGAACAACAACTTGCTCTATAGGGCTTCATGTTTTTAACTAATACCTCATACAAAACATTGCACATGGCAGATGTGCTAAGTTGCTGAATTGACTTGTCACTGCAAATACAGAAGAAATATATACTAAAAAACCTTTTATCTATCTCAGTGCAAATTTTCCTATATGAGGACTTACAATTCCTACAGAGATCTTGAAACATAATCAAAAATCTAAAGGGAAAATATATGAATGGAAAATAGCAGTAAAAAAATAAGATTTAGTCTAGATTTTTTTTTATTTTTAAGTAAAGTTTTGAGTTCAAAAGTAGTTTAAAATTACAGGAGAATCAGTCCTACTTTGCCTCAAGACAGTGGGGAGAACAGTGGGAAAGAGACAAGGATGAGCAAGGCCTAATCTTTAAATACGTACATTTTCTCATGTATATAGAAGAGTTCCCAAAATACTACAGAGATTTATCTATATCCTTCATCTAGCATCCCCTAGTGTTAGCAGTTTGCGTAAACATTGTACAATTACGGAAACAAAGAAATTATCAGAGCCACAATTCTGTTAACTATAGAACATACTTGAATTTTGACTTTTTTGTAATGTTCTTTTCCTGTTCCAGAAACAGGCCAGTGTCTAACACCGCATTTATCTGTCATAAAACCTCATATCTGCAATCTTTAACATTTCCTGCATCTTCCCTTGTCACTGACTGAGTTGTACTGCAAAGGTATTTTGCACAGTCTCCTTTGAATTATCTTATTTTTATGGTTAAATTGACTTTATGCATCATACCAGGGGTGACTCATCTTTTTTAACAACTGCCATTATTATATTATTTGCAAGTCTATAGATAGGTACCTTCAATTGTCTATCCTTTTATAAATATTAAGAATATTGGGTTCAGGTTGGGGGTCATGTGTATACCGATGGCCAATTCATGTTAATGTATAGCGAAAACCATCACAATATTTAAAGTAATTATCTTCCAATTAAAATAAGTGAATTAATTTAAAATAAAAATACTACTACATATATTTCTTGGAAATATATATCTGCAAGATAAATTCCTAAAAGTGGGATTTCTGAATCAAGAAGAATTCCTGGATATTTTGACAGACATTGCTTCCAAGTTGGTACTAATTTACAGTCATCAGCAACACTCTCCCTACCAATTTTTAGTAATCTATTTTTTCCCTATAATTTGAAATCATGGCTGTTTTTATTTTACATTTTTATTATAGTAATTTGTGTACAGTTCTTATCTTCCCTAATATACAGTCAACCTACTGGGGACAGAATTTGTGCCTTTCAGTGTTTCTGAAATAATGTATTACACATCAGAAGAATTCAGCAAATAATTATTAAATGATTGAAAAAATAATGTCAGCATTTGTCATGGGACGTTCAGCTTTAAAGGATCCAATATGTTGTTTTTCTTCCTTTGGTTGCCGTTTCTCAAAGACTTTCTGTTCCTTATCAGTTCCTGGAAAACAGGAACGAGCAAAGCTGCATGCAGTTCTCAGGACGGAGATCATGGGATAGAGTATCTGCTTGGATTCCCTTCAGTGACTCCCTTCAGTGACCTTTTAGGACTATCCATTTTGTTGCAACTGGTGGAATTTCATTCTTTTTAATGGCTGAGTAATCATTTTATTGAAGATACATAAGCATGCATTTCTGCAAATAAATGCAGTACTCGAGACTTGGGTCCCCTGGGTCCTTCTTGTCAACTCAGTCCCCAGGTCCCAGTCTCCAAAGACTGTGACAAGCATTAGACTTTAATTACAGGTGACTTGCCTCTAGGCTGCTGCTGCTAAGTCGCTTCAGTCGTGTCATGTGAGACCCCATAGATGGCAGCCCACCAGGCTCTGCCACCCTGGGGATTCTCCAGGCAAGAACACTGGAGTGGGTTGCCATTTCCTTCTCCAATGCATGAAAGTGAAAAGTGAAAGTGAAGTCACTCAGTCGTGTCCAACTCTTAGCAACCCCATGGACTGCAGTCCACCAGGCTCCCCTCCATCCATAGGATTTTCTAGGCAAGAGTACTGGAGTGGGGTGCCATTGCCTATAGGCACCAGGTCACAACTGGTGAACTACTATTTCTAAACAACAGTCCAAATATGCAATAAAGAGATATGTACCAGGTAGTCACTAAGTAATCATCAATATCAAGTAATTTTGGCATCAGGGTCTCTGGACTATAGAAATTAAACATAACTTGCCTTACAGAATTGCTATATTCCAATAGTTAAGAGGCTCAAAATGGAGTCACTTTGCTAAAGCCACATCATGAAACCAAGACTTAATTACAGTTGCAGCTTCTCCTAGGGTGAATATTTAGTATAGTCAGTCTGGAATTACCTGGTCAACCTTAGTGAGGAAATCTTCCCAGTAAATGCCTGACATCACTTAAAGGAAGATGACTACCACAGTCCACTTTTTCCTCATCACTTCCTCATCCTACCCTCTCTAGAAAAGTCTTTCATTTTGTACACAGCCTCAGAACTCCCTTCTGTCTGCTAGATGTGATGCTGCCTGATTCATGAGTTATTGAATAAAGCTAATGAGATCTTTAAAATTTACTTAGCTGAATTTTAGTTTTTAACATTATATAGGCAAAACTTTTATTTGGAGTAGGGAGTGGTTAGTCCCAAGCAAAGAAATGCATTCTATGTATTTAGCTTGTCAATATAGTGCTATACAGAAAGATCTAATAAACTTCAGTGAAATTTCACATTAATAGAAAAGAAAAATGTGTAACTGATGACATTTCTAAATGACTTCGCTCTTACCAATAGTTAAGCGAATTATTCAAGCAGGTGAATTACTATCTCTTAGAATTCTCTCTTGAGTGACCTACTCTTAGTAAAGAACTGTTTGAGTAAGATTTAATGTTCAGAACCACCTGCTATAGAAGAATTCTTTTTCAGCACAGTCTGTTCACTGCAAAGCTACCACACTGTAAAGGTTGTTTGAAAGGGCAGCAGTTTTCTCTTGGGTGTGTTCTTGGCCCCTTACATCAACTCAATAGTCCCTGAGGGGTGTTGGGCCAAACTTTTCCTTCAAGCATGGAACAGAACTGTTATGGATGCCAAAGATCTTAAAAATCTCAGAGAAAAGGACTGGAAGAAACTTAATCAAAGGTTACATATTAAATACAGAAATACACATCAGAATTTTAATTTTCCCAGAAATATTAAGTTTCAGTCCATGACTACAATGATAATATGAGTATCTATAAAAAGTTATGACAAGAACTGTCACCTCAAAAAGAAGGGTATAGATTATTAATAATTTTCCCATGTATTCTGGAAGCTTATCTTAGAATCTTCAAAATTATAACTTTAAATGTCTTCAAATGAGTGTCTACTTTGCAATTAATGTTATCTTTTGTTAAAGAAAAAAGAAAAGAAAACTTTCTCAAATTATTCTTTCTCCTAATTATCTTTAAAAAAACAACCGGAATGGCTCTTAGCAGTAGTTTTGACTTGATAAGGAACTTTTATAATATTTTGGTTTAGCTCTCAAAGGCTTTAATTTAGTTCAATTAAAACAATTTTTGCAAGTCTATCACTTTTATATTATCCCCCTTAACACAGGTTATCTGAGAAAATATTAATAGAGCAATTAAGCGGTTGCGATTAATACATATTTCTCCTTGAATACAGATACCTGAAAAGGAAAGAAGCCTCAGGTTTTTAATTTTGATAATTCCACATTTCTGGCACTACCTAGTCACAGCCACAGAGATGTCCCTTCATGGTAAAACCCAAAGTCTCACATTATTTCCCTCAAAAGTTATTTTAGCCTGAACAGTTCAGATTGAGTCTTCCACATTTTAACTCCGCATTGACTCTCTAGCCACTGACATTCTAATTTAGGCAATGTCTCCTCTACTCCATGCCTGAAATTCATTCAATGATGGAAACTTACATATGAAAAGTATTTTCTTCCTGTCTAAACAAAATCATGAACCTGGAATAAACGAACAGTTTAGTTATTTAGGTTTTAAATATTTGAAAGCTTATAACCACCTCTCCAAGCAGTAAAGCTATTTAAACCTCTAAATATAGTAATGAGCAATAAACACACACAGTTTGATACTTAATAACCCATGTATATTTGCAATTAAAGTGATTGCATCATAATAAGTTTTGCCTGGTAGTGGGGGGAAACTTGTCTAAATACATGTCACTAGCATTTCAGGTTAAAGTCAATTTTGCATAAGAGTGCCACTGGAGATTGGAAACTCTATGGGTACACTTTGCTGTGGAAAATATTGTCATTATTAAATAATCTTCACTCAATTTGAGTTGTAGAGAAGTAGGTCAAGAGGCTCCATTGCTTTTATCCATTTTTTGCCTGTTTGAAGGCTGCCCAGTCAATGTGCCTGGAGCTCCAGAAGCTGGAGAGTTCAAGCTAATTTTGAAAAATCTAACAAAGGCTGCAGACTTTCAGTCTACAAAAGTGTAGAATACAGATTTCAGCAGACAATTCTATACCTTGGTTTTATACAATTTTACACTCGCAGAGATAAGCTCTTTCTCAAGCTAAGTTCCTACAGAGGGGCAAGTATTCATTCTGTCTGAAGCATACCTGGTAAACAGCTTCACGGAGAAAGAGGTCACCCCTTGAGCAAACCTGCTGCTGCTGCTGAGTCGCTTCAGTCGTGTCCGACTGTGCAACCACATAGATGGCAGCCCACTAGGCTCCTCTGTCCCTGGGTTCTCCAGGCAAGAACACTGGAGTGGGTTGCCATTTCCTTCTCCAATGCATGAAAGTGAAACGTGAAAGTGAAGTCACTCAGTCATGCCCGACTCTTAGCGATCCCATGGACTTCAGCCTACCAGGCCCCTTTGTCCATGGGATTTTCCAGGCAATGACCAAACCTAGACAGCATATTAAAGAGCAGAGACGTTATTTTGTCGACAAAGTTCTGTATAGTCAAAGCTATGGCTTTTTCAGTAGTCATGTATGGATGTGAGAACTGGACAATAAAAACATCTGTGCATCAAAGAATTGACTCTGAACTATGGTGCTAGAGAAGACTCTCGAGAGTCCCTTGGACAGCAAGGAGATCCAACCAGTCAATCTTAAAGGAAATCAACCCTGAATATTCATTGGAAGGGCTGATGCTGAAGATGAAGTTCCAGTACTTTGGCCACCTGATGTGAAGAGCCAACTCTTTGGTAAAGACCCTGATGCTGGGAAAGATTGAAGGCGGGAGGAGAAGGGGATGGCAGAGGGTGAAATGGTTGGATGGTATCACCAACTCAGTGGACATGAGTTTGAGCAAACTCTGGGAGATGTTGAGGGACAGGGAAGCCTGACTCCTACAGCCCATGGTGTGGTAAAGAATCAGACAAGACTGAGCAACTGAACAACAATCCCTTAACCAGCAGTTAACATATGAACTCTCAGGGTGAAGAACAGCAGAACCACACGCTGTAAAGGAAGCTCCTCTAAGGACAGATACTTTCTGCAGAAAGTAGACCAACTCCATGTGCTCCCGCTTGCTGCCTCACCTAGAGCCTGATACGGAAACACACTATCATATCCCTGGTCGTATGATACAGAGACACATCATCATGTCCCTCGCCATGTGTGCTGCCAACGGTCTTCCCTACTCAACTCCTAGCAGAACAACACAAGAGGTCCTAGTGCTGCCCATGTAACGGAATGGGAAAACTCTGAGATATTTCAGCGATGGAAGATACTTGATGATTTTACAAAAGAAGGAGCAAAGCCTCTATGTTCCTCCCCACAGAGAAACTATTGTCAACTCCAGACCTTCTAGAAAATTCTTGAGAAACAAACACTTAGGAATTCTGACAGAGCATCCTTTTTTGGAATAGACATTCTACAAACACCTCTAAAAGACACAAAGAGAAATAACACATGGTTTTGCTTTCAAGATCATAACCTAAAACACAATTTCACAAATATCCATAGAAAAATGGACAGAGGAGAATATTAAGCCAGTTTTCACTAAAGTCAATAGACTATTTGAACTTTGCCCCCAAAATACTTTTCATCTTCTGATCTTGAAACTTCCCAGCAGGAATATTAAAATATGATTTAAAATTAAAATTAAACAGTATTATAAATAAGCCACCCTATACTTGTCTTATATACATGTGCATGTTTATAAAACAAGTTTGAAGCTGTATACTTCTCAAGTATATGTCCTTATTAGAGAGCTCAGTCTTCATAAAAGCCATCAGTGTTCTCCCCTACTTCACTGACTCTTCAAGCTCACTCTGGGCACTGACTCACTGACACTGAACAGCTGCTCTCCGGGCACTTGTCATGGAAGATAACCCTGGCCCACTGCAGCAACACTAAGCCAAACTTGTTCAAGAGAAATAAAAATAAGTGTCTGGGAGAATCTGCAATAGTTTTAACTCATTTATGTTACAGAACCCTCCTTTTCATTCCTTAAAAGAAACAGAGATATCGCACAGAAGCCAACATCAGGGATGAAATCAGGCCTCAGAGGTGGATTCATATCTGTATCTTACATGTGTTTTCCTCTGAATACCTGATCTATGGCTCCCTCTATCTACTGGCCAACTTTTGCTACTTGAGTTCATAAGTCTGGCTGAAGATGTCTGTGTGCTAAGTCGCTTCAGTCATGTCCAACTCTTTGTGACCCCAGGCTCCTTTGTCCATGGGATTTCCCAGGCAAGAGTACTAGAGTGGGTTGTCATGCCCTCTCCAGGGGATCTTCCTGACAATCTTGGCTATACATGAGTTTATTTTATAGTTTCAGCCTCAAGAAAAGAAACTGTCACTATCACCTCCCTCTCCCTCTACTGTGTTCACTCCCCTATCCCAATTACAATTAACAAGGGAAAGAACTATGATTACTCAAGTGGTAGTGTGACTTGTGCTGAACTAATAAATCATGGGCAAAGAATAGGGTCTAGAGTAAAGGCCAGCTTGGTCCATCTTGGAGAAGATTCCTATGCTTGATTCAGCTGAAAGGTAAGAACAATGCTTTATAAAATTGCTGCTCAGTTCAGTTCAGTGGCTCAGGTATGTCAAACTCTTTCTGACCCCATGGACTGAAGCATGCCAGGCTTCCATCTCCATCACCAACTCCCAGAGCTTACTCAAACTAATGACCATGGAGTCAGTGATACCATCCAACCATCTCATCCTCTGTCGTCCCCTTCTCCCGCCTTCAATTTATCCCAGCAACAGGGTCTTTTCAAATGAGTCAGTTCTTTGCATCAGGTGACCAACTCAGATAATAGAGTTTCAACTTCAGCATGAGTCCTTCCAATGAATATTCAGGGTTGATTTCCTTTAGGATTGACTGGTTGGATTTCCTTGCAGTCCAAGGGACTCTCAAGAGTCTTCTCCAACACCATAGTTCAAAAGCATCAATTCTTCAGTGCTCAGCTTTATAGTCCAGCTGCCACATCCATACATGACTACTGGAAAAACCACAACTTTGACTAGACAGACTTTGTTGGGAAAGCAATGTCTCTGCTTTTTAATATGCTATCTAGGTTGGTAATAGCTTTTATTCCAAAGAGCAAGCATCTTTTAATTTCATGGCTGCAGTCACCATCTTCAGTGATTTTGTAACCCAAAATAATAAAGTCTCTCACTGCTCCCTGTTAGGACCTAACTGGAGCCAAAACAGGCTCTAAGGGGCAGGTTAGGTCTGAGGTTTAGTCTCTAGGAAAGCTGAGGCACTGGGAACTCCCACAGGTGGTGTAGCTTAACCAATAGGAGAAATCCCCTGAGAAAGCCCGTGCGTGTGGAAATCTAGCCAATTAGTAGATGCCAAGAGACCCTTGCAACCAATCTACCCTTGCCTACTCCCTGTCTTTGTTCTAAGTTTATAAATACTGCTGTAATTCAGGGCTCAGGGCCCTTGCCTTACTCCACTGTATTGGATGCGGCAGGGTGCCCTAACTCGAGTTAGCAATAAATAAACTCCCTTCTTGCTTTTGCATTGCCTTGGTGGATTTGTTCTCTCAGTTTATTCGGGGACTTGGACACGGAGCATAACACTCCCATTGTTTCCCCATCTATGTGCCATGAAGTGATAGGACTGGATGCCATGATCTTCGTTTTTGAACTTCGAGCTTTAAGCCAACTCTTTAACTCTCCTCTTTCACTTTCACCAAGAGGCTCTTTAGTTCTACTTCACTTTCTGCCATAAAGGTGGTGTCATCTGCCTATCGGAGGTTAATGATATTTCTCCTGGCAGTCTTGATTCCACCTTGTACTTCATCCAGCCCAGCATTTTGCATGATGTACTCTGCGTATAAGGTAAATATGCAGGGTGACAATATACAGCCTTGACGTACTCCTTTTCCTATTTGGAACCAGTCTGTTTTTCCATGTCCAGTTCTAACTGTTGCTTCCTGACCTGCATTTCTCAGGAGGCAACTCAGGTTGTCTGGTATTCCCATCTCTCCAAGAATTTATAGCACACATCATTACTGCTATAAGCACAATCTCTTTAAAGCACACATTATTGCTGCTATCAACTTACTATTATGTAAGTTACAGGAAAAAGAAAGGATGTGGGTGGGTGAGAACTGGGAAGGCGACACATTGGAGCCCATTGTATACATTCAGGGATTCCATTTCTATAGAAACTCTAAAATGTAATGTTTAATACTTGATAACATCAGCAGTAACTGCCCTGAGAGACAGCTTGGTTGAGGCCTTTAGCAGATCAGAAGAGTCTATACAAAGACACCCTCAAGGCATTCACTATGAGGATGTTGTTTAGGATCTTATTTACTATTTCATAGAGATATACAAGAAAATAATTCCAGATTTCCATACTGAGACAAATATATTTTTGTTTTATGGATCCCAGGGTGCGTAACAAAACATGTTATCTTCACATTTGCTTCTGGATATTCAAGAAGTACTAAGTACATTTTTAGATGTCTTTTCTATTTTATCCCCCATCTTGATTCATCTTTAAAAAAAAAAAAAGAAAGAAACATTATTTTTGCCTGTGATCCCTCAATTATTTTAAATCTTTTTCTTTGTGATTTTATGTGCCCCTTCTATTTTACTGAATTGATTCTGGAATTTTAAAAATCTCAAGTTTAGAAAAAATTATTTTCATATTCAGGTCTTTATCCAGGAAAATAATTTTTATATGGAAAAAAATTTTTTTTAATGGCAAAACTGAATGTTCTTTGATACTATAAAATGCAGAAAATTTCCCAGGGCTTGCTCAGCAAGTTTCAAATTATTTTTCTGTTTTGGCAGTCCTAGTTAGAAATCTTTCTCTTCCTTCTATTTACTCATGCTCTGCTGTAATTACTGTTTCTTGGTCCCATAAGTCTTCAAGTTTCCTTCCAAAAGTAAAGATAACATTTTGAAAAATTCTCACATGGTTAGAAATTTCAAAACATATACCCAAAAGGTATGAAATGAAGAGTAATGCTGTGTTTCAAGCAGCTTTTCATGTGTCAAGAAAAGAATATCTGCCTGTGTTTCACTCCACAGGGAGACAGGCATATACGTGACCCTCCTCTGAAGTACTGACTCTATACAAACTCAGAATCTCTTTTACTCCACTTGCTATTGAAACACAAGTCATTCAGGTAAGTTTTCAGCATCGCCTGGATAGCCAGATTAGAAAGTCATCTATCTAGAAGTGCTACCTTTATCAGAAGCACTGCAGTTAACTTGTCCATCTCAGCTCTTAAAAGAGCTCTTTCTGTCTTTAACCCAGGCAAGGTGCTAGAGGCCCAGCCCTTCAGCATCTCTAATTCAGTCATGGCCTCATATCTAGGCATTCTGGTGTCTCATGATCAAGTGCCTTATAACTAGAAAACATCCTATCACAACTGGATAAAACATTTGCTTTCTAGCCAGTATCTACATATGTTTGACCTGTTAGAACCCACAAAAAATGCTAAAATAGTGATTATTCACAATTAAACTAATAAATAAGCATGTTCTTTTCAACACTCTTTTAACTATACCTGTGTCTGATGACTTCTTCCCCCTTAACCTTTATTTCCCAGATACATACTAATTCTTGCAACTCCACTCTGTGGAGGGTGATGTCATCTGTAGGTGGGGTGACTCAAGGAAGGAGGCTGGAGTTGGGATGCCAACCACCAGGAGTCTTGTAGCTTAGGAAACTTTCAAAGCTCTTACATTCCAGATGTTCCAGCATCCTTTGGGTTCAGTAGGCTTGGCTTGGCTACAGAAGGACTTCCCCACAGCCCCCAGGCTGGAAATTCTCCCGGTCCTTCAGCAGATGGCTCATTTCCAGGCACACTTTCCTAGCACCCTCAGATCCGAGACACTCCAGCCCTGGGATCCAAGTCTGCTCAGGTTCCAGGGATGTGACACCAGCCTGGGTCACCATGTCTGAGTGGACTTGAGTCAGCATTTCCTTTTCTTTTTTTCTATTGTATCATTTGAATTAGGGCTTATAAGTGATTTACAATGTTGTGGATCTTTTCCCCCAGTAGACAGCAGTTGTATTCACTTATTGGAAAAGAAATGGCAATCCACTCCAGTATTCTTGCCTGGAGAATTCCATAGACAGAGGAGCCTGGCAGGCTGCAGTCCATGGGGTCACAAAGAGTTGAACACAAATGAGCGACTTTCACTTCAATTACACTTAAATCCTCTCTTTTCAGAAATCTTCAGTGATGATACTTCAGATTGCTAGCAGGGGGTACCAAGAGTTATCATTTACTGAAGTAAAAATGACTGACGTTTGACAACAATTCACTGCTGGCTTTTAAAATACCAATCACCTATTTTTACTCCATTCTCTCTCTAAACATGTTAAGCACCAAGCGTTGCATTTGTAAAAGTTAACAAGACACATTTTCCTGATCCTTGAGCAGCCTGGAGCCCAGTACAGGAGACAGAAATGTAAAGAATTAAGTTATGACTTAATGTGTATGAGGGGAAAAGCTGAAGCAATGACGAAATGCTCTTAGAGAATATTAATAGGACAAAGGAAGCAATTTGGGATAAATTTTAAAGATATACTGTCCTTTGAACTGAATTTTAAGATAGGTGATTAGAGGTATGAAAAAGAAAGGATGTCACAGCAGGTGCCTAAGACACAATCTGGTTAAAGAGCCACAGCATGTCTTCTCAACTGCAGCACTCCTGGCACTTAGGGCTGGATAATTCTTTGTTGTGGAAGGTTTCCCTGTGCATTTTGGCATGTACCTGGCCTCTACTCACTACACATCTGTAGCAACTCCCACAAACGAAGTTATGGCAAATAAAAATGCCTCCAAACATCACTAAATATTCCCTGAGATTGAAAGCAAAACTGACCCTAGTTGAGAACAACTGACCTACAGGAATTAAATCATCAAATATGGGCAGGGGCTGGATAATGGTAACTGAGAGGAGATTGGTGCCAGACTGAAGGGTCTTATGTTGTTGCTGTTTAGTCGCTATGCCATGTCCGACTCTTTTGCAGCCCCATGGACTGTAGCCTCCCAGGTCCGTGGGCTTTCTCCAACAAGAATACTAGAGTGGGTTGCCATTTCCTTTTCTAGGGGATCTTCCCAGTCCAGGGATCAATCTCACATCTTCTGCATTGGCAGGCAGATTCTTTATCACTGAGATACCAGGGAAGCCCAAAAGGTCTTAGACACCATGCTAAAATTATGTTGAATGATTGGGACATTTAAACAGAGTCCTACATTTCATTCATACTAATTTGTACTGTCTCTCCAAACAAACCCTGAATACTTAGACTTTATAAGCAGTTTAATGTTTCATGTATCAGAGATATTAATCAATTCCTAAGTGTACCCTGAAAAAGACTACTTCTTGTTTCCAGCACATATTTGACTGTACAATTTCTCCTCCAAATGCTGTTTAATCCTATTTTTAGGAATTTCTTAGGTATCACCATTGACATCACTCCATTCTGTTGCCTCGAAGCAAGAATGGCACTCAATGGCATTTTTAAAATAAATCACTGAATGGATACATGCACAGGTGTATTATATATTTAAGTGAAGGAAGGGGAGAAATTAAGGAAAAGAGGGAAAAGAAGGATGGTAATGGCAGAAGGAGGAAATCTTTCAACACAGTATTAAACACACACAGCTCTTGTGTAGTGAGAAAACTGGCTCTAAACAAAACTAAGCAAAGACATCCTTTTTGGAAAAGAAATAAATGATGTTTTCCAAAGGAGACTATTAAAGTTATTAATACTCGCTAGGCCATAAAAGGGCTGATATACTGCTGAAATGTCGGTCTCACTGTTGTATAGTTAAATCTTATATTCAATTGTCAAAAATGACCAACAACAAAAAAGCAATGCTAAATTGAGAACAGCTAGCTATGAGTTTAAGGCAAAGGGCAACTTGTGCATAAGTCTGAAAGACCTAAAATCACGCATCTGGGATCAGATCACTCTAATTATGTGCTTTTGAGGCCATCGTTCAAGCCAGAGCTTTGAGAGTCTGGCACCATGAAGTAGCTGCCTGATAAGGATCAGAGCATAGAAAGTGCAGTGCAAACCAGTTTCCTGAATTTTAAAGGCAGGTTAGCCATGCACATCAGGGTGTAAAGGGAAGACACTGGTGCCACAGAGACACAGCTCAAGCAAGACTTTCTTTTTGTAAGTAGGGTTTGCAACAATTTGATGCTGGAATGCCTCTGCGCACCTCAGGAGATTTTTTTAAGAGAAAAGGGAGAAACGTGAAGAGACATCTCTGGAGATAATTTTTCAAAAAGTTATCTGGTGGCCTTCAGTAACTCAGCATGTTGTGCTGAAAAAGACTTTTTCAATCCTTTGACTCTAGTGAAAGGATGCTCTCACTTCCCTATTTTCTCAGAGAGGTACATAAGGAAATTATCAAGTTGAGAACTGTATATAGTACAATGTGTTATATATATATGTTTATATACATATATATAGTTATATTTAGTTTCACAAACAATTATATGTTATATATAGTTTCACAGAGGTTTTGTGCAGTTACTGTGCTTCTTGATTAATCTCTTTCCCCAATTATTTTATTGTGGTAAAATATACTTACTATTTTAACCATTGGTTCAATGATGTTAAATAAGTAATGATATTAAATGATAACCAATGGTTCAATGGTATTAAATAGAGCCACAGTGATGTGAAACTATCACCACTATCCATCTCTAGAACCCTTTGTCTTGTAAAACTGAAACTCTAGACCCATTAAACAATAACTTTCTATACCCTTCTCTCCCCAAATCCTAAGAATCACAATTCTAATTTCAGTCTCTATGTACTTGACTAATCGAAGCAACTCTTACAAGTGAAATTATACGGTTTTTGTCTTTTGTGACTAGATTTCACTTAGCATCATGTCTCCAAAGTTTATCCATATGGTAGTATATCTCAGAATTCCCTTGCTTTTAAAGGCTGAGTAATATTCCATTGTACAAATATACCCCACTTTTCCCAGCATCATTTGTTGAAAATACTGTCCCTTCCCCCTTGAATGGCCTGTATATCTCTGTCCCAAGTCATTTGACCATATATGTAAGGATTTATTTCTGGCAGTGCTATGCTATTCAATTTTCTATTTCTATCTTTATGCCAGTACATACTGTTTCAGTTACTGCAGTTTTGTAGTAAGTTTTAAAATTAGAAAGTGTGAGTCCTCTAGCTTTGTTCATTTTCAAGAGTATTTTGGCTGTTTGGGGGATTCTATACAAATTTTATGACGGGGTTTTTCTATTTCTGCAAAAAAAAAAAAAAAAGTCATTGGGATTTTGATAGTGACTGCACTGAAACTGTAAACCCACTTGTATACCTGCCTTCAGTCACTACTACTGAAGGCAGTACTGCCAGCTTAAAAATATTCTTTCATTCCATCAACATGAGATGTGTTCCCATTTATTTACATCTTTAATTGCTTTCAACAATGCTTGGTAGTTTTCATTTCACCTCATTGGTAATCCTAATGCCAAAGGATTTTACCCTGTTTTAATGCTGCTGCTGCTGCTGCTAAGTCGCTTCAGTCATGTCTGACTCTTTGTGATCCCATGGACCGCAGCCCACCAGGCACCTCCGTCCATGGGATTCTCCAGGCAAGAGTACTGAAATGGGTTGCCATTTCTTGCTCCAAATTTAATGCTAGGATAAATAAATAGAATTTTTTAAATTCCTGTTTTCATATTGTTCTGTTGATCTGTATAAGGGCAACTGATTTGCACGTTGACTTTATATATACTATATCTTCTGCGAGTTTAACGGAGAAGGAAATGGCAACCCACTCTAGTATTCTTGCCTAGAGAATCCTTCTCTGATGGGAAATTTGCTTAGACTTTTACTGAGGATCCCTTGTATGTGACAAGTCACTTCTCTCCTGCCACTTTCAAGATCTTCTCATTATTTTGTCTTTCAAAAGTCTGATTATAATGTGTCTTGTATGAGTCTCTCACCGACCTTCTTGGAGGCTCACATTCATCTCTTTCAACAAATTTGGGCCGTCCTCAGTTACTGGCCCAGTATTTCCCCCGCCCCCCCCCTGATCTTCTTCTTCTAGGGCTCCCACACTGTGTAGTATTCCTCCATTTGATGGTGTTCCAAAGCCCCTTGCTCAGTTGCTGAATTGTTTTTGACTCTTTGCCTCCCCATGGAGCACACCAGACTCCCTCTGTCCTCCGCTACCTCCAGGAGTTTTCTCAACTTCATGTTCCACAGAATCAGTGGAACTAACCGTCTCATCCTCTGTCACCCTCTTCTCCTGCCTTCAGTCTTTCCCAGCATCAGGGTCTTTTCCAGCGAGTCAGCTCTTGCCATCAGGTGGCCAAAGTATTGGAGCTTCAGCTTCAGCATCAGTTCTTCCAGTGAATATTCAGGGTAGATCTCCTTTAGGATGGACTGGTTGGATCTCCTTGCTGTCCAAGGGACTCTCAAGAGTCTTCTCCAGCACCACAATTTGAAAGCATGAATTCTTCAACACTCAGCCTTCTTTACGGTACAGCTCTCGCATCCGTACATGACTAATGGAAAGACCAGAACTTTCACTACATGGACCTTTGTTAGTAAAGTAAGATATCTATGCTTTTTAATATGCTGTCTAGGTTTCTTATAACTTTACTCCAAGGAGCAAAATCTTAATTTCATGGCTGAAGCTACCATCCACAGTGACTTTGGAGTCCAAGAAAACAAAGTCTGTCACTACTTCCACTTTTCCCTCATCTGTTTGCCATGAAGTGAAGGGACCAGATGCCATGACCTTAGCTTTTTGAATTTTGAGTTTCAAGCCAGCCTTTTCACTCTTCTCTTTCACCATCAAGGGGTTCTTTAGTTCCTCTTCACTTTCTACCATTAGAGTGGTATCATCTGCATATGAGGTTGTTGATATTTCTCCTGATAATCTTGATTCCAGCTTATATACATTCAGTTCAGTTCAGTTCAGTCGCTCAGTCATGTCCAACTCTTTACGACCCCATGAATTACAGCACACCAGGCCTCCCTGTCCATCACCAACTCCTGGAGTTCACTCAGATTCATGTCCATCGAGTCAGTGATGCCATCCAGCCATCTCATCCTTGGTCATCCCCTTCTCCTCCTGCCCCCAATCCCCCCAGCATCAGAGTCTTTTTCCAATGAGTCGACTCTTCGCATGAGGTGGCCAAAGTACTGGAGTTTCCTTTTTAGCATCATTCCTTCCAAAGAAATCCCAGGGCCGATCTCCTTCAGAATGGCCTGGTTGGATCTCCTTGCAGTCCAAGGGACTCTCAAGGGTCTTCTCCAATACCACAGTTCAAAAGCATCAATTCTTCCGGCACTCAGCCTTTTTCACAGTCCAACTCTCAAATCCATATATGACTACTGGAAAAACCATAGCCTTGACTAGATGGACCTTAGTCTGGCAAAGTAATATCTCTGCTTTTGAATATACTATCTAGGTTGGTCATAACTTTTCTTCCAAGGAGTAAGCGTCTTTTAATTTCATGGCTGCAGTCACCATCTGCACTGATATATACATTAGGCTTCCTTCAATACTATTTTTTCTGCTCCTCAGACTCTATCATTTTTATTTTCCTATTTTCAAGTTTGCAGATTTTTTTTTCCTTCTGTCTACTCAAACTGACTTTGTATTTCTCTAGTGATCTTTTACTTCATCTCAGTTATTGTAATTTCAGCTCCAGAATTTTATTCTTTTTTAGGTTTTCTCTCTTTTATTTCCATTTTATTCACATATAGTTCTCTTCACTTTTTCATATCTTCCTTTAGTTATTTGAGTATCTTTAATGTGAAAGTGAAGTCGCTCAGTCATGTCCGACTCTTTCGGACCCCGTGAGACTGTAGACCACCAGGCTCCTCCATCCATGGGATTCTCCAGGCAAGAATACTGGAGTGGGTTGCATTTCCATCTCCAGGGGATCTTCCTCACCCAGGGGATCAAACCCAGGTCCCCCACACTGCAGGCAGGTGCTTTAACCTCTGAGCCACCAGGGAAGCCCATGTATCTTTAAAACAATTGTTTTTAAAACTTCATAGATCTGTCATTAGGCCTTTTCAGCAATAGTTTGTTGATTTTGTTCCCTTTGAATAGATTTGACTTTGTTTCTGTGAATGCCTTTTGATATGTATTTTTACTGAAAACTAGACATCTGAACCTAACAATATGGTGAAGACCAGATTCACCCTATTCCCCAGGATTTGCTGTTTTTGTCATAGTTTCTTTGTTTGTTTGGGTTTTTTTTTTATTGTTATAGAAGACTGTCTCTGTGTCAAAGGTAAAGTATAAATTTAAGGTCTTCTTAGGTCTTTTCTTGAGCTGCCAACTTCCCCTTAGTATGTGCTGTCACTTAATTTTACTTATAGTTGCTTTGGCATGGTTGCCTTTGAATGTGTGATTTTTAATGTTTGCCTCCCCAATGGGGAAAAAGGGGAAAATAAGTGGAGAAAAGAGTCTCAGGCCTTGAAATCGCCCTGGAAGTCACTTCAGCCAGATAGGGAGGGGCTTGCAACATTGTGAGGAGCTACAAAACAAATGGCTGTTTGCCTCTTTGTCTGCATGTCTGTGGTCAAAGCAGTAACTGGCGACACACACAGATTCCTGATATTTGAAGGACAACATCCATTTTTTTCCCCAACTTGACTCCCTCAAACTTCTAGAACACATGTGCAGCTGCCTACCATGGGGCCAGGGTGGGAAAATGGGCTGCACGAAGAACTGATTGATCAAAATTAACAGCAATTTACTGTCCAACACTATACCTGAAAGTTGTAAACCTTAAGCAGACAGTAGTTACATAGACAGATGCTGGCAGCGCCACGGTCATCTAGCAGAGGACAGATTCCTGTTACCTCCTTCTCTACCATATAGAATCACCCTTGATTTTATACATATTAAATATTTTATACATATTAAAAATACTTTATTATTATTTCATGTAAGTGTGAATCATATTACACTTGGTTAAATATAGTGTCCATAAACTTGCAACAAAGTTTGTCAGTTCACTTCTTTGCTGGAAGCATGACTCCAGAGGGCTTTTTTTTTAAGTATTATTTGTTGTTCAGTCACTCAGTTGTGTCTGACTCTTTGTGACCCCATGGACTGCAGCACACCAGGCTTTCCTGTCCTTCACTATCTCCCAGAGTTTGCTCAAACTCGAGTCCATTGACTCAATGATGTCATCTAACAATCTTATTCTCTGTTACCCATTTCTCCTTCCTTCGGTCTTTCCAACCATCAGCGTCTTTTCCAAAGAGTCAGTTCTTTGCATCAGGTAGTCAAAGAACTGGAGCTTCTGTTTCATCATCAATCCGTCCTATGAATATTCAGGGATGATTAGCTTTAGGATTGATTGGTTGGATCTCCCTGCTGTTCAAGGGACACACAAGAGTCTTCTCCAACACAACAGTTTGAAGGCATCAATTCTTCAGTGCTCAATATTTTATATGGTTCAACTCTCACATGCATATATGACTACTGGGAAAACCATAGCTTTGACTATATAGACCTTTGTTGGCAAAGTGATGTCTCTGCTTTTAATATGCTGTCTAGGTTTGTCTTAGCTTTTCTCCAAGGAGCTAGTGTCTTTTAATTTCATGGCTGCAGTCACCATCCACAGTGATTTTGGAGCCCCTCAAAATAAAAATCTGTCATTGTACCCATTGTTTCACCATCTATTGGCCATAAAGTGATGGCACTGGATGTGGTGATCTTAGTATTTTGAATGTCATCAAGACGCTCTTAGTTCCTCTTCCCATTTTTGCCATTAGAGTGGTGTCATCTGCATATCTCAGGTTATTATATTTCTCCCAGCAATCTTGATTCCATCTTCTGCTTCATCCAGCCCAGCATTTCATATGATGTACTCTGAATATAAGTTAAATAAGCAGAGTGACAATTTTCAGCCTTGATGTACTCCCTTCCTAATTTTGAATCAGTCCATTTTTCCATGTCCAGTTCTAACTGTTCCTTCTTGACTTGCATACAGGTTTCTCAGAAGACAGGTAAAGGTGTTCTGATATTCCTATCTCATTAAGAATTTCCCTCTGTTGTGATCCACACGTCCAAAGGCTTTAGTTTAGCCAATGAAGCAGAAATAGATGCTTTTTTCTGGAATTCCCTTGCTTTTTCTATGATCCAGCAGATGTTGGCAATTTGATCTCTGGTTCCTTTGCCTTTTCTAAATCCAGACTGTACATCTGGAAGTTCTTGATTCACATACAAGTGATGCCCAGCTTGAAGGATTTTGAGCATTCCTTGCTAGCATATGAAATGAGCACAATTGTGTGGTATTTTGAACATTCTTTGACACTGCCCTTTTCTGGGATTGGAATGAAAATTGATCTTTTCAAGTCCTGTGGCCACTGTTGAGTTTTCCAAATTTAGCACTTTAACAGCATCATCTTTCAGGATTTGAAATAGTTCAGCTGAAATTCCATCACATCCACTAGCTTTGTTAGTAGTAATGGTTCTTAAGTCCCACTTGACTTCACATTCCAGGATGTCTGGCTCTAAGTTACATCATTGTGGCTATCTGGGTCATTAAGTCCCTTTTGTACAGTTCTTCTGTGTATTCTTGCCACCTCTTTTTAATATCCTCTAGCTTCTATTAGGTCCATACCTTTTCCTTTCCTTTATTGTGCTCATCTTTGCCTGAAATGTTCCCTTGGTATCTCTAATTATCTTGAAGACATCTCTAGTCTTTCCAATTCTATTGCTTTCCTCTATTTTATTTTATTTTTGCATTGTTCACTTGCTACTGCTACTGCTAAGTCACTTGAGTCATGTCCGACTCTGTGCAATCCCATAGACGGCAGCCCACCATGCTCCCCGTCCTGGGATTCTCCAGGCACGAACAGCTGGAGTGGGTTGCCATTTCCTTCTCCAATGCATGAAAGTGAAAAGTGAAAGGAAAGTCGTTCAGTCGTGTCTGACTCTTAGCGACCCCATGGACTGCAGCCTACCAGACTCCTCCGTCCATGGGCTTTTCCAGGAAAGAGTACTGAGTGGGGTGCCATTGCCTTCTTCATTCACTTAAGAGGCTTCTTAAATATTATATCAACAGGAAAGTCATTCATGTGAACATGAAATAGCTTAGTCAGAAAAATACCTATGATAATAACAAGATACTCCACCAGCTATTACTTCATTTTACCAGTTTTTAAATAATAAAGTTTATATTTTTAGAACCTAAAAAAGCAATGCTTGATCTATGAATACTTTAGAATGATGTAGATAGGAATTTATATGTATATATTTACTGTACACTTGCACATCAAATTGATGCACATAATATAACATGTGGTCCTTTTGTGAGGCCTAGAACTCAGAGGATTTTTTTTCCTTTTGAACTATTCTGAGTAATTGCAAGTGCTTTCATATGGAAATAACAGGGCAAAGGTATTTTTCTGTTGGCTTTTGGCTGTATTTGTGCAGTACATCTTTATTCTACAAAATTAAATGGAAATTTTAATTTTTAAAGTGAGAATTTTCATTTATGCTACATTAAAACCTTAATAAGAAAAAAATTTTTTAAGCAATGGATCCATCAGTCCAGATTTGACTTCCTGCTTCTTATCAAAGATCCTTGCCCCTTAGAAATTAAAGTCTGAAGAGTTTAAAATCAAATGTGTATAACAAGTTGAATGTAAGTTGTTTATTTGATAGTGAAGTGTTTATTTTACCTTATGTTTCCAGATTTTCAAAGAAAAACCTGATCATCACAGAAAATTTGATAACAAAAAACTATGAAAGTTACAGAAAATTCTCTTCAATTCCACCACTAATAACATCTTGACACAGAAAACAGTCACTTTTGGTCATAGTACTAACATTTAAATGTAGTTTCTTTACCCTTATTCTATTGCATTTTTCTTTTTGCATTGTGGAAATGTTGCTTTATTTCACTCTGCTTTAAGGTTTGTTTGATACTGTATCATTATAACTTCAAGATCTTCAAACTCCTCTGGAAAGTCCTCATTAATGACTAAGTATTGGAGAAGGAAATGGCAACCCACTCCAGTGTTCTTGCCTGGAGAATCCCAGGGATGGGAAAGCCTGGTGGGCTGCCGTCTATGGGGTCATACAGAGTCGGACACAACTGAAGTGACTTAGCAGCAGTAGCAGCAGCACTCCTTATATGAGTATACAAGGTTTAAAATAAATAAGAATCTAACTTTTAAATTTTTAATAGTAACAAGATAGCAAGCATCTGTTAAAATTATTAACTTGGATCTACATTACTAATATGAAAAAATTCTGTAAGATTCTCAAATGAATAATATGTAAGATGATCCATTTGTGATTAAAGAATACATACATGTACATATTGAATGTGCATGCTAATATAAAGGCAAAGGAAAGGAAGGATCCACTGCAAATGCTAAGAGGATTTACCTCATGAATAGAAGAGAAAATTTACTAGGAAAATGTATTATAATACTTAAAAAATTTTAAGTATTTTAAAACAAAAGTACATGTTCATGGTGAAAACTTAGGAAATATAAAAGGTTATGAAAATAATTCATTCCCACACTCAAAGAATCACTGCTATTTTTTAATTTTTTTTTAATTGAAAGATAAATGCTTTATAGAATTATGTTGGTCTCTGTCTAACATCAACATGAATCAGCCATAGGTATCCATATGTCGCCTCCCTCTTGAACCTTCCTCCCACCTCCCTCCCCATCCTACCCTTCTAGGTTATTACAGAGCCCAGGTTTGAGTCTCTTGAGTCATACAGCAAATCCCCATTGGCAATCTATTTTACATATAGTAAAATAAGTTTTCATGTTACTCTCTCCATACACCCCACCCTATCCTTTCTCCTTCCACCCCATTGTCCATAAGTATGCTTAGGTTGCTCAGTCAGTAAACCATGTGAGACTCTGCAACTCCATGGACTGTAGCCCATCAGGCTCCTCTGTCCATAGGATTTTCCAGGCAAGAATACTGAGTGGGAGCTATTTCCTCCTTCAGGGGATCTTTCCAACTCAGAGATTGAACCTGCATCTCCTGCATTGGTAGGTGGATTCTCTACGATTGAGCCACCTAGAAAACCCAACTATTCTTATATGTAAACTTCTAAATATAAGGTTTTATATACATATTGCATGTCATTTCTTATAAAAATTATATCACAAACCCTACATTTATCACTTCCATGCTATCAATGTATATTTCTATATTAATCAATTTTATAGCTGAATGAAATCTATTCAAATTTTCCCTCTTTATGGTTACTTTATTTTTTTGCCTTCTAAACAATGATATAGCACCATATACTTATACCAACAACTTTGCATTTGTGTACAATCATTACCTATTATGAAAGTAATCTGTCTAACAGAATTTCTCTTAAAATGGTTTATATTACTTAGCTCCCATAAGGATAACTTCCTTTTACCTGCTGTTTTTCTCTGGGGATCCAGCTTAATTTGATTTCAGTCAGTAAAGTTTTATTAGTTTTTTATTTAGTTTTTTTGTCTTCTGACATATGTATTCCAAATAAAAATTCTTATTCAAAGTGGCTGGAATAGAGATAATTTCAAGGACTTCATTTTTAAGGCATCGTGTTTCATACTTTGCATATTTGAGTTTCCCTTTCTAATTATCAAAAACAATCTTAATTATAAGAAAATAATTTATTTCAGAATTCAGATTCATATAATGTTAGCTAACTGAAGGCCTGAAAATATTTTAGCATGATAAACACATAGATTAAAATGTAGCTCTTCTAAATAAGGAATGAAAAATACAGGTGGAGATTTAAAGTATAAAAATATGTCCTTTATCATATATTGTGAGCTTTGTCCTTTTGAGCAGATACAACAAGGATTAGAAAACCTTTAAAATTCTTTCTAACATTCTATCATTTTATGATCAATATGCTTGTCTTTCAGTGTTTTTAAAACACACACCCTGGGATATGCTTGTCTATTTATGTTAGAGATGG
This sequence comes from Nanger dama, assembly GCA_917880005.1. Taxonomy (NCBI): domain Eukaryota; kingdom Metazoa; phylum Chordata; class Mammalia; order Artiodactyla; family Bovidae; genus Nanger; species Nanger dama. Next base: position 10,827,214 of record CAKJTW010000054.1, on the reverse strand, counting down.
TATGATCTTGATATATTTATCTGTGTACAGGCATAATGTTTCATTTATCAGGAATGACAGGAAATAAACTTTGTGAACTAAATCATTAAAGCAACATTTTCAGGTCAGTACTTTTAATCCCTTTATGCACAAATATGCTTCTTCAGTTTTGTTACAAATTTTCTGTTGAAATTTTTCCATGTATATTAATTACCATGCATTGATGAAAGAACTTAATCTCATTAGGAACAATTTTTGCACTGTGGTGTGGTAAATTATGGAAACTTAGTTTGGGGGGTTTCAGAGCTATTTGCCTCCTTAATATCTGACCCCACATTAATATAATAAAATATATTAATTGAACCATATGTAAGCTGCATTTATTTATAAGAACTCATCCAATTTTCCAACATTTGTTTTGTCTAGTTTCTCTGTTGATTTCTGTCACTTTTCCCTGGTGATTTATTGCTGGTAAATCTGCTTCTCAAGTTTATATAGAATAATCTGGGTAATGGCACTAAGGTCCTCTGCTATTGGTTTGCTGCTCAGGTATTATTTTCATTTATCTATTGCTTTATTCTATATTTTAAAGTTTGCTGTTACTGGGCAAAAGGAGATTTTAAAGTGTTCTTGAAGTTCTTCTGAAAAAAATGTCTCCCCAACATTTTCAATTATGAATCTTTTTATGATGGTAAAGCAAAGCTGTATTACTGACACAATTATAAGGAATTCCACCATATACTATGGTGGATGTACAAGAGAAAGGAGACAATTACAAGATCCCTTGTCATCTTGTGGCTTCCCTGGTAGCTCAGCTGGTAAAGAATCTGCCTGCAAAGCAGGAGGCCCAAGTTTGATTCCTGGGTCAGGAAGATCCACTGGAGAAGAAAATGGCAACCCATTCTAGTATTCTTTTCTAGACAATTCCATGCACAGAGGAGCCTAGTGGGCTACAGTCCATGGGGTCGCAAAGAGTCAGAGCTGACTGAGTGGCTAACACGCTGGTGACTCAGCTGGTAAAGAATCCACTTGCAATGGGAGAGACCTGGGTTCAATCCCTGGGTTGAAAAGATCCCCTGCAGAAGGGAAAGGCTACCCATGCCAGTATTCAGGCCTAGAGAATTCCATGGGCTGTATAGTCCATGGGGTCACAAAGGATCAGACACAACTGAGACTTTCACTTCACTTCACTTTGTCATCTTATCAATTCAAGAACATACTCCAGCAAATTCCTCCCCCATCTCCCATTAAAATGATCATTTTCTTTCTACTTAATCATTCCCTTGCACATATAAGAATTTTGTCATTCTACCATCTAAAAAATTTTAATACAACTTTCCCCATCACCACTTTTCTATTTCTTAGTCTCTCTTCAAGCAAAATGCATCAAAATTTTCTGTACTCAATGTTTCCCACTTTTTGTCTTATTCTTCCCTCATTTGGTCTCTTTTGGCCTCTACCTCTCCACTAAAACTATAACTTGTAAGGTTGTTCAATGATTTCCACATTGCATATTCCTATGGTCAGTCTCAATATTCATTCTACTCTGCATAGCATCAGCATTTGACACCTTTAACCTCTCCTTCCCTGGTGGCTCAGAGGTTAAAGCGATTGCCTGACAGGCGGGAGACCCAGGTCCAATCCCTGGGTCGGGAAGGAAGATCCCCTGGAGAAGGAAATGGCAACCCACTCCAGTATTCCTACCTGGAGAATCCCATGGACAGAAGAGCCTGGTAGTTTACAGTCCACGGGGTCGCAAAGAGTCGGACACGACTGAGTGACTTCACTTTCACTTTCCCTCCATATACACTTTCTGAATTTGGATTCAAAAACATTTCCCTCATTGTTCCTTGCCAGTCTCTTTGCTTGTGCTTTCACCACAAATCTCTTAGCTTTGGAATGCTGCAGGACTAAGATTATCATCCACACTTATACCACTATAAGTGGAATAGTATGCCATTTGTTAGCTATGCCATTTATTCTCCTGGCCTTAGATACTATTTCTATGAGGATGACTCCTCAGTTCACATATATGGTAGTAGTAGCAAATATTCAAACAAGAACTTTGAAGGCCGAAGTGGAGAAGGGTTCCATGTGAACAGCAGTTGAACATGGGTCAGTCGGTCCTGAGAGATGGGCGAGCGCCGTTCCGAAGGAAACCCACGCATTTTATCTGGTAAAGCGAATGATTAGAGGTCTTGGGGCCAAAATGATCTCAACCTAATTCTAGAATTGCAAATTCAACTGTCTATTCAACAAATCCTTTTAAAAATCTAATTAACATGTCAAACCTCATCTATTCAAAAGTAAACTTTTGCTTGTCCTTAAAACCTACCTCCTCCAGCCCTCCCTACCTGAGTTGACTGCGATACTAACTATCAAATTCCAAAGGCCAGAAACTTTAGAGTCATCATTGGCTCCTACACTCCACAGCCAATCTGTCATGGAACTATATTTGTTTTCATGTTATTCTTCTTTCAAAAGACACAGAAAGAAAGTATGTAATAGGAAGAAAAGTAAAAGATTAAAACTAATTTTTAAGAAATGATAAAAGTGTAAAGTCTTAGACTGGTTAAAAAAGAGAAAGAAAGAAAGTGAAAGAAAACCCAAATTACCAACACAGAAGTGGATTGGTACATATTCTATAGATGTTTAAATAAGAAAGACATTAGGCATGATTCTATGTCAAAATATTAGCAATTTTTTAAAAGGACAGATTATTTAGAAAAACACATCTTACTAAAACTAACAAGAAAAACTAAAAAAAGAAACACAAACAACCTATCAAAAACCTTTCCACAAAGAAATCTTCAAGCACAGTTGGCTCTACCAGTGAATGCTTCTAAACAGTTGTTAGAAAATCTATTTTACACATATTCTTACAATAAAAGGAAAGAAATAATATCTACCAACTCTTTGTTTTCTTTCTGAGGCTAGCATTTTGAAGCCCAAACCTTTACAGATATCACAAAAAAGGAAGTAAGCTAATCTCTCTCATAATCATTTCAAAAAGTTTTATAAACTAAATCTAGTGATATCACTGCTTTATTTGAATTTCGTATTGATGTTCTAGCTACTGCTATTAGTCAAGCAAAACACCTAGCTATAAGGATTGGAAAGGAAGAGAGGAATATATCATTCTTCACAGAAGACACAATCATGTCTATGAACAAACTAGTAGAAATAATTTTACAAAGACACTTGTTTAAAATGTCAATATAAAAGTGTTTCTACATACCAATAAAAATAACACATTTTATAAAGTTTCTGTGTACAAAGGTCTCAAAAAAATCAGATTATCTAGGAAAATTTTAATGAAGAGGTACAAGATCTGAAATTAAAAATTAAAAAATTGAGAGAAATTAAAGAGGACCTAAATAGATAGGCACAAATCATAATAACTCAATACTCTAAAGATAAGATACCCCTCAAATTAGTTTTTAGGTATAATTTACCAAAAATGCAAGCAATTTTCCTATGGAAACTTAGAGGCTAATTATAAAACTTATAGAGAAATGCAAAGGGCAAAGTTCAGGAGATATTCAAAAAGAGAGAAAAAGAAAGAGCTGAATGGCAAAATACCAGAAAAACATCAAGTATAATTATAAGTTAAAACTTTAGCTGCTGCTACTCTGTCTCTTCAGTCATGTTTGACTCTGTGAGACCCCATAGACGGCAGCCCACCAGGCTCCCCCGTCCCTGGGATTCTCCAGGCAAGAACACTGGAGTGGGTTGCATTTCCTTCTCCAATGCATAAAAGTGAAAAGTGAAAGTGAAGTCTTGCGTCCGACTCTTAGTGACCCCCTGGACTGCAGCCTATCAGGCTCCTCCATCCATGGGATCTTCCAGGCAACAGTACTGAAGTGGGTTGCCATTGCCTTCTCCTAAAACTTAAGACAGTGAGGTGTTTATCTTCATATAAACAAATGGACCAATGAACCAGAACAGAGAACCAAGAAATAGACTCACATATAGTATCTGATTCATGACAAAAATGTCAAAGAATAATATTCTCAAACAAATGGTATTGTATCAGTTAGATCAGTTTGAAAAAATAATCTTGATCTTTACTTCAGTCCAGAAGCAGAAATAAATTCCAAGTAGAGCATTAACCAAATGTGGCTATTAAAATAACACATATGTTAGAAGACAACGTAGTATAATATTTTTGTGATCTTGAAGTAGGCAAAGATGTCTTAAGTAGAATATAAGAAGGCACTAACTATAATCAAACATCTTAAAAACTAAGAACTTCTCCATTACAGCATTATTTACAATGTCCAAAACATGGAAACAATTTCAGTATCTGTCAATAGATGAATGGATAAAGAAAATGCAGTATATAGACACAATGAACTACTATTCAGGCACAAAAAGAAGGAAATTCTGCCATCTGTGATAACATGACAAGCCTGGAAGGCATTATGCTAACTGAAATAAGTCAGACAAAGACAAATACCATATGATTTCACTTATATATGGAATCCAAGAGATAAACCTCATTGAAACAGAATGGATTGCTGGTTGCCAGAGGCAGAGACTAGGGCCACGTGGGAAGAGGAATAGATGTAGGTAACAAGTGGAATACATTTTACTTGTAAGATGAATAACTTTTAGAGATCTAATGTACATCCTGGTGACTATAGTTAACAATACTGCATTATATACTTAAAAGTTGCTAAGAAAGTAGACCTTTAAAGTTCTCACCATACACACACAAAAAAATGGTTACTGAAGTGATGGAGGTGTCAATTAAACTTATTGTGGTAATCATTTTATAATATATATGGATACTCAACTTGTTAAATACCTCCAACTTACACATGCTATACATCAATTTTATCTCAGTGAAGCTGGTGGGGGAGAAAAGAAACTAACACAAATTCTGACACTCAGGAAGTACATAATAAAACATACCAAGAACTTCCCTTAAAATTATAGCATTTAAACAGTGTAAAGACAAGCCACAGAATAGGAGATGTTTGCAATAAACATACACAGTGGACTCTGCATTAGTTTTCTGTTGTACTTTACCATAGTACTTTACAAAAAAGCTAACAGTTTAAACAACACAACTACTGTCTTACAGTTCTGTAAATCAGGATTAGGACTTGGCTTTCACTGGGCTAAAATCAAGGTATTAGTGATTTGATACCTTGGCTGTTTTTCTTTCTAGACAGTCTAAGAGGGGATCTATTTTCTTGCTCATTGGAGTGGTGGTTATAGGATTAAGGTCCCTGTTTCCTTGCCTGGCTGTCAGATATAGAACTGGGCCCAGTTTCATAAAGTTGACACATTCCTTGACTCAAGGCCCCCTTCTTCCAACTTCAATGCCAGCATTGATGGGTCAGGGCCTTCTATCACATCGCTCTGATCCTCTCTTCTGCTTTCCTCTTGTACTTTGAACGATCTATTATTAGACTGGCCTCACCCAGCACTCTTGCCTGGAAAACCCCATGGACAGAGGAGCCTGGTAGGCTGTAGTCCATGGGGTCGCTAAGAGTCAGACACAACTGAGCAACTTCACTTTCACTTTTCACTTTCATGCATTGGAGAAGGAAATGGCAACCCACTCCAGTATTCTTGCCTGGAGAATCCCAGGGATGGGGGAGCCTGGTGGGTTGCTGTCTCTGGGGTTGCACAGAGTCAGACACGACTGAAGCAACTTAGCAGCAGCAGCACCCAGATTATCCAGATTCAGTTCAGTTCAGTCACTCAGACATGTCTGACCTTTGCACTCCCATAGACTGCAGCACACCAGGCTTCCCTGTCCATCACCAACTCCTGGAGCTTGCTCAAACTCATGTCATTTGAGTCGGTGATGCCATCCCACCATCTCAGCTTCTGTTGTCCACTGCTCCCATCTTCAATCTTTCCCAAATTCAGGGTATTTTCCAAGGAGTAAATTCTTGGTATCAGGTGGCCAAAGTAATGGAGTTTCAGCTTCAGCATTAGTCCTTCCAGTGAATATTCAGGACTGATTTCCTTTAGGATTGATTGGTTGGATCTCCTTGCAGTCCCAGGGACTCAACAGTCTTCTCCAACATCACAGTTCAAAAGCATCAATTCTTCAGCACTCAGCTTTCTTTATAGTCTAATTCTCACATCCATACATGACTACTGGAAAATCCATAGCTCTGACTAGATAGATTTTTGTCAACAAAGTAATGTCTCTGCTTTTTAGTATGCTGTCTAGATTGGTCATAGTTTTCTTCCAAGGAGCAAGTGTCTTTTAATTTCATGGCTGCAGTCACCATCTGCAGTGATTTTGGAGCTCAAAATAATAAAGTCTGTCACTTTTTCCACTATTTCCCCACCTATTTGCTGTGAAGTGACGGGACCAGATGTCATGATCTTAGTTTTCTGAATGTTGAGTTTTAAGCCAGCTTTTTCACTCTCCTCTTTCACTTTCATAAAGAGGCCCTTCAGCTCTTCTTCACTTTATGCCATAAGGGCAGTGTCATCTGCATATCTGAGGTTATGAATATTTCTCCCAGCAAGCTTGATTCCAGCTTGTGCTTCATCCAGCCTGGCATTTTTCATGATGTTCTCTGCATATAAGTTAAATAAGCAGGGTGACAATACACAGCCTTGGCATACTACTTTCCCTATTTGGAACCAGTCTGTTGTTCCATGTCCAGTTCTAACTGTTGCTTCTTGACCTGTATACAGATTTCTCAGGAGGCAGGTCAGGTGGTCTGGTATTCCCATCTTTTGAAGAATTTTCCACAGGTTGTTGTGATCCACACAGTCAAAGGCTTTGGCATAGTCAACAAAGCAGAAGTAGATGGTTTTTTTCAGAACTCTCTTGCTTTTTTGATAATCGAACAGATGTTGGCAATTTGATCTCTGGTTTCTCTGCATTTTCTAAATCCAGCTTGAATATCTGGATGTTCAATTTGTTCACGTACTGTTGAAGTCTCACTTGGAGAACTTTGAGAATTACATTGCTAGCATGTGAGTTGAGTACAATTGTGCATAGTTTGAACATTCTTTGGCATTGCCTTTCTTTGGGACTGGAATGAAAACTGACCTTTTCCAGTCATCTGGCCAATGGTGAGTTTTCCAAATTTGCTCTCATACTGAGTGAGCACTTTCACAACATCATCTTTTAGGATTTGAAATAGTTCAACTGGAATTCCATCACCTCCATAGCTTTGTTCGTAGTGATGCTTCCAAAGGCCCACTTGACTTCTCATTCCAGAATGTCTGGCTCCAGGTGAGTGATCATACTGTCATGGTTATCTGGGTCATGAAGTTCTTTTTGTATAGTTCTTTTGTGAATTCTTGCTACCTCTTTTAATATCTTCTGCTTCAGTTAGGTCCATACCACTTCTGTCCTTTATTGCACCCACTTTCGCATGAAATGTTCCCCTGGTATCTCTAATTTTCTTGAAAAGATCTCTAGTCTTTCCATTCTATTGTTCAGAACAGAATCTATTATTCAGAATTCTCCAGGTCTGAGTACTGATGTGAGTAGCCTTTCCCTTCTCCTGGGGAATTTCCCAACCAAGGGATCGAACCCAGGTCTCCCGCATTGCAGGAGGATTCTTTACCACCTGAGCCACAAAGGAAGTCCCATCATCCAGGCTCCTCTATTTCAAACTCACTAACCAAATCTGAAGGTCCCTTTTGCCAAGAGAGGTAACATATTCATAGGCACCATGGATCTGAATGTGGACATTCCTGAAGACCATTAATCTGCCTACCACATATATAAATACAATATAAAATAATTTTCATAAATCAATATTGGGAAAGACAAGCCAGTAGGAAAAAATGGACAAAAAGATCTGAATGGTACTTTACAAAAGATATCTAAGTAACTATTAAGCTTATGAAACATCTTCAAATTTCTAGCCAACAAGGAATTGACAATCACAATGGAATTCTTCTCCCCATGCTCCAGAATGCTCCATAATGTGAAGTAAATACAGTTCTAGTATTGTTGAGGATATGGAACAATTAGAATTCAATTCTTACTAATAGACATGAAAATTGGTAAAATCACTTTGGCAAACTCCTTGGCAGTACCCACTAGATTCGAACAAAAATTACTGCGACCCAGTAATTTTAGTACTAAGTGTGTGTGAAATTTTAAAATGCCTATATGTACTCATCAGAAGAAGTAGAAAAATTTTCATAAGAAGCATTATTTATAATAGTCAGAAGTGGGAACAAATTGAATGTTTATCAAGTGGAGAATGGATAATAAACTATAGCATCATAGAACAGTAATCAGTAATGAGAATGTAGGAACTGAAAACACAATTCACAAATGTAACGTTAAACAAAGTATACCAGTATAGAGTACAACACTTTTTTTTTTTTTTTTTTTAACCACAAAGTTAATCAGGTTTTAGAAGTCAGGGCAGAGATTTCCTTAGTAGGAAGCAGTGACTGGGAGATGGCAGATGGGAAATGTTATGGGTATTAACAATGTTTCCCTGACCTGAATGTTGATTAAATTGGTGAACCTATTTTGTGAAAATTCAGGAATTTATGCTCTTACAATTTGTGCATTTTCTGTACTTATTATACATCAAAACCTTACCACTTCTTTGCCTAAAATTCTTCAATAGCTCCACATATTTTAATAGTAAAATCCTAAATCCCTATAATGGATTAGTGCCCTATATACCCTGGCCCTCCATTATCATTTTTTTAATTAATTGAGGTATAACTGATTTACAATATTATATTAGTTTCAAGTGTACAGTATAGTGACACAATATTTTTATAGAATGCCCTCTATTTAAAATTATTATAAATATTGGCAATCCTGTGTTATACAATATATCTTTGCAATTCATTTTATACATAGTAGTTTTCGGAGAAGGCAATGGCACCCCACTCCAGTACTCTTGCCTGGAAAATCCCATGGATGGAGGAGCCTGGTGGGCTGCAGTCCATGGGGTTGTGAAGAGTCTGACACGACTGAGCGACTTCCCTTTCACTTTTCACTTTCATGCATTGGAGAAAGAAATGGCAACCCACTCCAGTGTTCTTGCCTGGAGAATCCCAGGGACGGGGGAGCCTGGTGGGCTGCCGTCTATGGGGTCACACAGAGTCGGACACGACTGAAGCCAACTTAGCAGCAGCAGTCTGTACCTCTTAATCCTCTTCCCCATTTTGCTCCTACTCTCCCCACTGGTAACCACTAGTTTGGTCTCTATACTTGTGAGTCTGTTTCTGTTTTGCAATATTCATTCATTTTATTTTTTAGATTCCCCATACATGATAACATGGTATTTGTCTTTCTGAGTTATTTCACTAAGCATAGTACTACATTTTTATAAATGACAGAATTTCCTTTTTATGGTTGACTAATATTTTACTGTGTAAATATACCTAATCCTCTTTATCCATTCATCTGTTAATGGACACTCAGCAGCATTATTTATAATATTTAAAATATGGAGGCAGCCTATGAACATTTGGTCTTTTCAAATCCGTGTTTTATTTTCTTCAGCTGTATACCAAGCAGTTGAATTGTTGGATTATATGGTAGCTCTCTTTTTAGTTTTTGAGGAGCCTCCATATTGCTTTCCACTTTCCTCCATATTGTGGCTGTACTAATTCATATTCCAACCTTACAATGTACAAGCATTCCTTTTCCTCAACTTACTCTCCAACATCTATTTTTGTGGTCTTTTTGATGATAGCCATTCTAACAGGTGTGAAGTAATATCTCATTATGGTTTTCGATTTTCATTTCTTTGATGATCAGCATGTTGAGCATCTCTTCATTTGCCTATTTGCCTATGTGTCTTCTTTGCAAAAATGTCTATTCAGATATTCTGTACATTATTTTAATAGGGTTGATTTTTTTATGTTGAGTTGTATGAGCTGTTTATATATTTTGGACATTAATTTCTTAGTTTTATCACTTGAAAATATTTTCTCTGGGTCTAGTGCCAGCACATTGGCATGTGGAATCAGGTCCAGAGCCCTCAAGTTGGCAAGGCTGTGTCCAGGGGCAGTTGTGGGCCCAAGACCTCTTTAGGTGGCCTGCCGGCTGGTAGGTAAAACTATGTCTCCCCACTCTACCCCAGCTATTTGCTTTGCCTGAGGAGGTCCAGTACTGGTGCCAACAGGCTGGTGGGTGGGGCTGGGTCCCAAGGCTAGCAATCTAGAGAGAGGATTCTAAAATAGTGCTTGAAAGCACCAGTGCTCATCAGAAAGAATGAGTTCCCAAAAGTTGCTGATGCTGGTGTCCACACCCTAAAGGTGAGTTCCAGCTTCTTCCTTGCCTCTCCAGGAGACTCTCTGAGATCAGCAAATTACTGCTCTCCTTTCAAATTACTTGTAGCTCAGTCAGTAAAGAATCTGCCTGCAATGAAGGAGACCTGGGTTCGAGCCCCGGGTTGGGAAGATCCCCTGGAGAAGGGAATGGCAATCTACTCCAATATTCTTGCCTGGAGGATCCCATGGACAGAGGAGCCCGGCAGGCTGCAGGGTTGCAAAGAGTAGGACAAGACTGAGCAATTAACACTTTCAAATTACTGCTTCTGCCTTGAGTCCCAGAGCACATGAAATTCTGTGTGCACTCTGTGAGAATGGAGTCTCTACTTTCCAGAGCCATCTAGTCCTCCCAAAAGAAAGCCCTGTTGGTCTTCATAGCCAAATACTGTGGGGATTCATCTTCCTGTTGCAAGATCCCTGGGCTGAGAAGCTTGATGTGGGGCTTAAAGCCCTTATTCCTTGGTAAGAACATTTGCATTTGTAACTATTTTCCTATTTGTGGGTCACTCACGGAGAATAATTACAATTGCAAATGTTCTTACACTCACCACTACAGTGGAGAAGGCAGTGGCACCCCACTCCAGCACTCTTGCCTGGAAAATCCCATGGACAGAGGAACCTGGTGGGCTGCAGTCCATGGGGTCGCGAAGAGTCGGACACGACTGAGTAACTTCATTTTCACTTTTCATTTTCATGCATTGGAGAAGGAAATGGCAACCCACTCCAGTGTTCTTGCCTGGAGAATCCCAGGGACGGGGGAGCCTGGTGGGGTGCCATCCATGGGGTCACACAGAGTCGGACACAACTGAAGCGACTTAGCAGCAGCACCGCTACAGTGGGTCTGTGCTATACCTTGACTCCACCCCTCTTACCTGTCACTCTTGTGAAAGGTCATTTCTGATATCTGCCAGTCTTTCTAATGGGGGCTCTGTAAACAGTTGTAATTTGGTGTGGCTGGTGAGAGCAGGTGAGCTCAGGGACTTCCTAATCTACCATCTTGCAGTCTGGCTTCCTTCTCATTACCTTTCTGGTCTCATTTCTTACTATTTCCCTAGCTCACCCTGTGTCCAGCTGTGCTGGCCTTCTTGCTCTTTCATATCATTTCCTCTCCCACCTCAGAGCTTCATTTATATCTTTTCAGTCTTCATGGAATTCTCTGCTTATATATCTAGCTCCCTATCTTCCTGAAGTCCTTCAAATTTTTGCTCAAATCTCATTCTCTCCAGAAGGCCTACCATTGCCACTTGCACCCTCAACACAAGCATAAAAACTGACTGTCCTGATGTTTTTTATACTGTCCTATTTCTATGGCCTTATCTTCTAATATATATATATAACTTATTAAGTCTTTTATTTAATGTCTCTCTACTCACTTTAGAGTTAAGTACCATTTCCACAAAAACAGAGATCTTGTATCCCAAGGACACTGTGCCTAATATAAGTTGGATGAATGAAGTGAATGCATTAATCAAATAGCTCAGTCTGAGATGTATTCCTCTGTTTAGTACTTGGTAGATCTCTTAGAGACAATAAAGTTTACCTCTAAATATTGTCCACAGCTAACTGTCTACTAAAGGACACATACTAGAATTCCTAACTGGATCATTTCTACCATTTAGTAAGGAACAATTTGCCCAACAGTTTGGTATATGCTTGTAAGCAAAGAATAATCTAGTGTCTTATTGTACAAAAGGATTAATATAGAAGTCCTGTCTTTAGAAGGGCCTGCCTTCAAGGTTGTTCCTTGACTGACATCTGGGAACTTGAATTTCAGGAGTATTTCCATGATTCTCTAGCTGACTGGTTTATGTATCTAGATCTGCAAACAATGTAGATTTTGTTTATTGCTTGCTTTCTTCCTCGGAGTCCTTAATGTGGGTACATGCTAAGCAGAGGGTACTACAATCTCCCAAAATCCTGGGTGCCGAGTCTCTAATGAGCTTTCCTATGCATAACATTCTATATGGCTGTCACAGTCCAATGCTGGAAGAATTAAGCAGGTCTGGTGTGACACACCAGAGAGAGGAGTCTTCAAGACTTGAGCCTAGTTTCCTCCAGTTTGTCTTATGTTCATTTTCCCTTGCTAATTTTTCCCTTATCCTTTTTTGTAATAAATCTAAGCCATGTACATGACTATATGCTGAGTCCTCTGCATCTTTCCAGTATATCACCAAACCTGAGGAGGTTCTTGGAGACCCTTGACACACTCATCATACACAAATAAGATAGTAGAAAGTGAATAACACAATCTTCTCACTTTACACAGTAGCTTAGAAAACAAATGGAAAGGAATGCAGATACTGTGACTTATTCATTAAGAATATGGTACAATAACTAGGGCAGAACCTGTATATTGCAGATATAAAGAATGTATACACAGTGTGAAGGTCCCAGTCCCAATACCTTTAAAAATTAAAAATTAGGAATGATTTTTATGAAGCTGAACAGATAATATCTGAGCTGCTTCTGATAATCTGTAGCAAGTACTCTCAGAGACTAGGAATATGCCATGCATAGTGAAGTGAGTCTGGAAGGATCTGAGGCACTGTGGAGTACCACTGTCCAGACCACATAAGACAGCAGCTGTCCAGGGGTGGCTGATTGTAACCATGCAGAATTTGAAGGCTGATACTGCTACAAATTTGAATTCAAGTCAGAAAATCATATTTTAAATAAAGGCCTCCAAAATTTAGTATGGCAACAAACTAAATATTTCTAAAAGGTCAAAGCATACCCTATGTAGTCTACCAGTTCAGAATCTTGTCTGGCATATATGAATTTATAAATCTATATTGGTTTCTACCAAACATCAACATGAATCAGCCTTAGGTCTACCCATGTCCAACCCACTTGAAGAAGCCAGCACAATACTATAAAGCAATTATCCTTCAATTAAAAATAAACAAATTAAAAAATTATAAATATATGTATTTAATTTATATCTTAAGCTTCAAACAAAAAGAGAAATATAAATCAAATTGCAATATAACAGTACTACAAAGACCTGGAATCATTAGACAAAATAATCTTAGCTCTTGCTTGGTGGTAATTTGCTTTCAGGGAACAGAATTAGAGAAGTAATGAACAACAGCAAATGACATCTGAGATGGATATCATTAGAGTTATTTGAATAAATTAGCAGAGCCAAAGTGTCTATTATTTCATCCTCTAGAATGGAAACCTTTACTTTTCACAGATACCAAAATGATAATGTCTATTTTTTAAGTCCAAAACACAAACATACAAGTGACCACACCCTCCACAGAAGAGCTGATCTGTTATTAATCCAACTCACTTCATTCCCAGGATGAACAGTTCCAAAATTACCACTTGGCTCAAAATCCAGTCTTACCAGTACTGTGAAAATGAACACAACCAGTTTGAAGTCCTCAGGCACTCACACAATAGATTTAAGACAATCACTTCGACCTCTTGTCTTACTACTTGCCTTTTCTCTGAGTTATTGATTTGCTTTCCAGATCAATCCAAGAGAAATATGCCTTTGTAGAAATGTTTATTATCTTTTCAGTGGGTTCCTAGTGGAAGTTTGAATTCTCTAAGCTGGACTGCTGGTCCAAGCATGATTCAATCTTATCCATATTGAATGTGATGTGACTTTAAATGGACCATTTATCTGCTTGCCCAGAAATATCTGAGTAGGAGGTAGAAAAGTAACATATTCAGAAGTAAAAATGTTCATGTTATTATCCCAAATACAAATGTTGATGATAACTATTCTGGGCAGCTTATTTTGCTCTCCCTATTTTCAAGGTTGTAGCTCAATGACAGATCTCTCCTTACTAAAAATAAACCATTTGTCTTTCATAAAATTAACTAAATATGTCCCAGATATGTGTGAGACTGTATTGCTCAAAGAATAAAATCTCTAAGAGTTGATTTATTCAGTTCTAGATAAAACTAAAAATGTTCAAATAATTTATCTTATGTGTATTTCTGTGCGTGTATATATATATATTCAATATATTCTTCTTAATATATATTCTAATTTGAGAATAGGAGACATTTGTTTCATTACAAATAGCAGTGTAAAGTATAATTTTAAAACTCTCTTCATTGAATTAAGTTTCTTTAAAAATATACACCTTGCATAATCCTGATAGGGCTAAGGATAAAGTTTTAGAAAATAAAAAATCACAGATGCCTCATAATTATTCTTTGAGAAAAAATAATTCAGCACTAGTAGGAAATGAGTTAATTTGCTGCTAAGAATGAAGTATTTAGGTTAGGTCAAGTTGACTGGGGCTTAGAAGGACAGTTTTCCTTCAGGATATTCAAGGCACTATCATTCATCTCAGAAATAATTGGAATAGATAACAACTGAAGTTATGGGCACCAGGAAGAATTCTGTTCAGGGATGCATCTTCTATCACTTACTGCCCCCACTGTTTCTGCCATAAATTCTACAAGTTGGTAAATCATGGCTTTACTGTGCATTTCCCTCATACTGTGTCCCTTTTTTAAAACACAAATATCTCAGAAAGGTAACAAATTAAGTGCCTCACACCACTGTATGAGTCTTCCTATGTAGTTCAGCAGTAAAGAATCTGCCTGCAGTGCAGAAGACCCGGGTTCAGTCCCTGGGTCCGAAAGATCCCCTGGAGAAGAGCATGGCAACCCACTCCAGTATTCCTGCCTGGAGAATCCCACGGACAGAGAAACATGGCAGGCTACAGTCCATGGGGTCACAAAGAGTTGGACACGACTGAAGTGACTTTGCACACATGCACACCTTTATATAAATAGTGTGATCATATTGCTTTTCTCTTCAAAAAGAGGCCCTAAAAGCATTCTCTGATCTTTAGCTGCTCCTAGGAAGGTGATGGGGGCATGGCGAGGAGTTTGAAAAAACAACTGAAAACAAACTTTACCTATTTCTTATATTCACCATCCTCACAACAGTGAAAACTCTGTCCTAAATTTAAATTATTGTTTATCAAATTTTCATTTGGATCATCTTAATGATAATGAAATTTTACTAATATTGTATTTTTACTAACATAAATGTAGCACCATTAAATTTTAAATATGATATTTGTTTTGTGCTGTAAATAACTTCTATTTTTTGACCAAAGTAGTGGCAAAGGATTTTCTATAGGTCTCAGATGGAATAAGAATTGTGATGTTGCTGATCTCAGCACTTGCCTGGACTTAAACAGCACTGGCGAATCAAAGATGAAACTCAAGCTGTCCACTGCTTAGTGACTAGTGATCGTATGGTACTGGATCTTCTCATTATCTACTTCAATTCCCTGCTTTTATAGCTTAATATTAGAACCTAAGTAGGGCTATAGAAGGAGACCAACAGAGTTCATTCTAAAATTCCAACACCTGACACTAACATGACACTGTAAATCAACTATGCTTCAATTTAAAAAGAAAGTAGTAAATAATAGTAAATGCTTTAAAAGATTTTTCCAACTTTAGAATAGTTACTGGGCTATTTGTGCCTATTCACAAATTATAACTTTGCCTGTGTAGCATATAGTCTTTCAATCCAAGCCACATCCATGCAAGTTACTTGCCTGGAACACTAGTCGTGTACATGCTCTTCAGCCTACCCTAGAACTAATGGGGAACACCATATTGGGCTATGTCTCAGAAAGATGCTTGGCAGGTCCAGACACTAAACATGCATTGCCAAGTGCTTCAGAGACACGAAGAAATAGTGGAGCCCCTCATCACCTACATGAAAAGATCAGACTATATGGCTCGCCTCTCAGTCATTTAGCACAGAGTACTCAAGCTACTGACGACTTGCCCTATATTCTAGTCTACTGATTAGGGCCTATTTCCCTCTTCATTCCCACTACCTTGCTACACAGAGGCTAGACTTTTTTTTTTTTTTTTTCCCATACTCTGCCTCATTTTCCCCAGGATGCCTCAATGGGCCTAATGCTTCCATTATTACTTTATGTACTCCTTACTTTACCCAACATCCCTCCTCCCAGATATAACAGACACCTTTAGATGTCTGTTTCAGTATAATTTGAGTTTGTCATGCTCCCATCCAAACCTGATATATAATTTTGACTTCATTAATTCCAGTTCCCATCACTGACCTCTTTCCTGTGCAAATCCGCTTACCTCTCAACTAAGCACTTTTTCTCCCAGCATGTTACCCAGCTGCCATTGTTTCAAACCCTTCTGTAAGTTTATGTCACACATCCCACTCAATCCCTCTTCTACTTAAAAATTCCTGACTTCCACTGCTAATTCCTCGCCTGCTCCTGCTTCTGCTACACCATGAGCAGCAGTTATTTCAAAGGGTTTTTCATAGCAGCCTGTATGGTCGATCTTTCAAGAAAAAACAAAAAACAAAAAACACCGCATTACCCTTCCTTTTACCTTCCATTGAACTCTACTAGGCCCAGTGAAAAGTTTAGTAAAGTTTGTGCTTGGAAGGTATTATTTCTGCCAGAACTAGCCATCATTTTTCTGACTAACTGGTTTTTAGAGCTGATCAAGGCAACTAAATTGGTCTGTGCATTTCAAATTCATGTCTCCCTACCCCCTCACCATATTTCATGATCAATGTGGTTCTATTTAATTGTTCCTCACCCATTTCTAGCCCTCCTTCATTTTGGTCATCTCCATTTACACCTGTACTGGTAACTTACCCAATTTTATATTTCACCTTCTGCAAATATTTCCATGTCTATGAGAAGTTTGGAGCAAGCAGCACAGGAGAAAGAGGTGGGGAATGGGTCAATTGCCAATGAAACAGACCATGTAGAAAGGCAGATAAAAAGGCAGAAGCTAATGGCAAATCACCAACTTGTTATTCATGAGTCTATCTGAGCGTATCACTTAGATCATGTAAATAGTGTCCTTTTGCATAAATGAGAGTTCTCATGTAAATTATCTATAGACCTATAACCTCAAACTTCTGAGCAAAACACTTCAGGGTCACTTAGATATACTGCTAATGCTTAAAAATAAAAGAACCATCAAACAAAATAACTCTGAAAAAAAATACTGTATGATTTGGGGAACTGTATGCACATATGTGAGCTTCCCCTGTGGCTCAACAGTAAAGAATCCACCTGCTAATACAGGAGTTGTGGGTTTGATCCCTAGGTTGGGAAGATCCCCTGGAGAAGAAAATGACAACCCACTCCGGTATTCTTGCCTGGGGAATCCCATGGACAGAGGAGCCTTGTGGGCAATAGTCCACAGGCTTACAAAAGAGTCAGACGAGACTTAGTGACTAAGCAACGGCCACGCAACATGCACATAGGAAAAGGAAGTTTAGATCAATAATATCACCACAAACAAAGAGCAATACCTCTTAGGTCAAGGGAAGTAAGGTTTACTGCTTTAGTAGAATGTTCTTTCCAATGTGTATGGCAAAACAAATCATCACTAACAAATCATCAGGAAAAGTGTTGACTAGCTTATTATTCCTCCTTATTTAAAAATTTCCATTCCATCGTGTAAAAATCACTAACAAATCTGGGGTAGCAGAGTAGTCTAACTGCATTAATCATTCCCAAGAATAGGGTAAAAAGCCTCAGTAACTACTTCAAAGACAGAGTTTGATCCACAGGTGAAGTTCAATTTAGAGATGTGACTTCAGTTTGAAGATCGTGTAAGGAAAATAAAAGCTTAATCTTGCAGTTTACCACTTTACCAAGAATGAAATGATGCTCACAGAGCCACACAAAGAATCAAGTTATAATCACTTCAGTTCTTAACAGAAACTTCTGCAAATATAAGCTTTTTCTATACTCTTCTAAACAGATACTTGCAGGTATCAGTTCAGTTCAATCTCTTAGTCTTGTCTGACTCTTTGCGACCCCATGAATTGCAGCACGCCAGGCCTCCCTGTCCATCACCAACTCCTGGAGTTCACTCAAACTCACGTCCATCAAGTCGGTGATGCCATCCAGCCATCTCATCCTCTGTCGTCCCCTTCTCCTCCTGCCCCCAATCCCTCCTACCATCAGAGTCTTTTCCAGCGAGTCAACTCTTTGCATGAGGTGGCCAAAGAGAAACCTAAGTAAGATGGTAAGTGTTGCGAGATGGCATTAGAGGGCAGACACACTGAAACCATAATCACAGAAAACTAGTCAGTCTAATCACACGGACCACAGCCTTGTCTAACTCAATGAAACTAAGCCATGCCCTGTGGGGCCACCCAAGATGGGTGGGTCATGTTGGAGAGGTCTGACAGAATGTGGTCCACTGGAGAAGGGAATGGCAAACCACTTCAGTATTCTTGCCTTCAGAACCCCATGAACTTGCAGGTATAATGCAAAGCTATTTTCCGGATCTAGTTGGACAACTGTGAAAAACTATTCACTGTAATGAAATCATTTCTCTTTACAAAATGTGCTTTCAGTGCCTCCTTCTCTGTTACTTAATGAAGTAGTTTGGTTAATAATAGGCAAAACACTTGGCTTACAGTCTTAAAATCATTCTTCTGACAAGAATTTATTCATCTGGAACTGTGTTTATTTTTATGCATGAATAAATTATCCCAAAACGGATATGTAAAATGTAGTAATTACTGTTCTTGATAAACATGAATTAGAGAGCATTCATCCACTTGTCTTTTTGATTCATGAATACTTATCAGGTAGTATCTTCCAGAAAGATGCTCCAGAAAAGACTTAACTATTGTCATTACTACTGAGGTACTTGAGCCTTCCTGACCAGAAGAAAGAACAGAACTCAAGGTGACCAAAATGCAAAAAATGTCTTGAACTCATAATTATGGCCACATCTCTTATTCTCTGCCAGTGTATATCAGAAATGAGTTGTATTTGATAAAAGATATGTAGTCACAAGGCTGCTACACGTGCCTGCTGGGGCATAAATGTAGCTCTGATAATATAAGCTCTCATGGAGAGGACAATACTTTTTCAGTCTTTATTAACCTTTTCACAAAATGTGTGACCATGTCATTCTGTACAACTAATACCCTCTACACCATCATGTGAAACATTGTGTCCACAAATCACATCTCTTTAGAGTAAGCAAAATAACTCTAACCCTGAATTAACTCAGAGAGAAGGTACCATCTGAAAGCAAAGGAGAATATAACATTTAGGTCTATTGAGTTAAAAGGGTCTTATACCACTCTCTGTGACACCTTTAAAATTTTGGCCCAAATAATATTTTTGTATTATTGTTATTGGAGCTGAATTCTAAATGCAAACTTGTTTTCAACAAGAGAACACTTCCAGCCCTACAAGACTTTAATCATAATTCAGAGCAAATCCTTATAATAACATTTAAGGTTAGCCACTAAAAGGTCAAAACAGGAAAGGAAATAGGCAGCTCAGCCCATATTTACAAAAAAATTTAATTTCAACAATTTCCTGTGACTATTAGCTTGAATACACAAGTAAATCATTCCCCTGTCAGAAATAAAAACATATACTTTAAAATTTAAAAAGCTTATTTGTAGTTATTTATAATAGATACAAATTGGCTGTTAGATTTTAAATATTCCAGAGGTCTTAAGTTCTAACCTGACATCATGAAGGTTATTGCCTCTCTATAATCGATAGAGCAGATTGAATTAAAGTATATGACCTCTACTATGAAAAATGATTCCACAAGCAAACGGAAATGAAGAGACAATAGAAAGACATCAGAACCAAAACAGCAAATCATCTTGTCAGGGAATTATCTTTCAGTCTCAGCAACCAGACGCATTAGCATCACTGTACATGTCTGCTACTCCACAAATATCTTGGGTAGCTTTAGCATCCACTCAAACTGTGGTCACCTGGGAGCTTGTTAGAAGCACAACCTCAGACACGTTCTGGCCCTACTGAATCAGAATCTGCATTTTAACAAGAGCTCTAGGTGATTTGGATGCATGATAAAACTTAAGAACCACTATTTCAGAAATTTTGAAACCTATTTTTTTCTTAATTCAGGGCAATGATGCATCACAGTGATTAACTCACACAAGCCATCTTTTCAACGAAGACAGGAAATAGAGAAACTCTAGGGAGGTACAAGGAATTTTCTTCCAAGGTATAGGGTAAAGAATCATGTTGTATAGAAGGAGGGATTAAAGAGTTTCTCTAGAAGCATATATTTTCCATAAGGTTGAGAAAACATCCAATATCCATACAAAGAATGTAGACATTCTTTTGTATCCATACAAAAGTAGACAGATGAGGACACTTGGAATATTCTTCTGCCCCAAAATACCAGCAACTATTTTCATCACTGGGGCTTCCCAGGTGGCTCAGTGGTTTAAAAAAAAAAAATCTGCCTGCCTAGCAGGAGATGAGGGTTCAATCTATGGGACAGGGAGATCCCCTCACGAAGGAAATGGTAACCCACTGTAGTATTCTTGCCTGGGAAATCCTATGACAAAGGATCTTAGTGGGCTACAGTCCATGGGGTTGTGAAGAGTCAGACACAGCTGAGTGACTAAACAATAATCTTGTCACTTTTAGAAATTTTATTTTTATTGCTGAATTGTATCCTCAAGTATCCTCAAGAAAGGGAAACCAGTATCAGTAATTTTAGTCAGACATTACATTGAAGAAAAATTCTATCTGCAAATCTGAATAGCAGTTGAGGAGAGCCCTAACTGCTCTTGATCTATTCCAGCTATTTTCAATTGTTGTTCTGAATTTGCATTTTTCTAATTGTGGCAAAGGGTATAGTTGAGTAAAAGGACTTGAAATGCATCTCAGCTATTCATTCATTCATTTATTCAAACACTTCTGGGACCATCTGGGACAGTCCCCAGATTGTGTATAGGTGCTAAGTGCTAGAAATACAATGAAAAGACATAGCTTCTGTTCCCTCAAAGCCCGGCCAGCTGAGACAGCATACAAAACAGTAATTACACGGAGATGTTTTTAGTGCACAGAAGAAAACAGAAGTTGCTCAAATATAATAATAGAACCTTCTTGAAAGCATTAAGAGAAAGAAACACATGGTCTGTGACTTTGACTTCACCACTGTATGTCATTAAATTCCATTAGCCTCTGTATGTCATAATTATTTAAATGTGGCTTACAACTGCCTCAAGGCATGTTTTTAAAAGCATCCCATTATTGAGGGTGCTAAAAGCAGCCACACATATTACTATCAATTACTACTGGGAACACCTAGAGCAGAACGTTTTGTAAACAGACCGAAGCATACAACTCCAAATAAATGCCACACTTGCAAAATATGTCACCTTCAGTGGCTTACAGTTATTTGACCTGTGAGTTCTGAAGTACTGACCGATTTTTTAATTTATAACAAATTTAACAACGATTGGATGTTATTTACAAATAAAATATCATAAATGTAAATATTTTATGGCAAAGCTAACATTTGATAATGACAACTCTATAACAAAAGGTAATTAAATTATTTGTAATGACTCAGGGAAAAAAACTGAAAGAAATTATGTTTAACCTTTTAAAAGCTGGTTTTATTAGGTTGGTGCAAAAGTAATTGCATTTTTACACTGCTGAATTTTGCTGTTTGATATTTGGATCAGTTCGGGTCAGTTACTCAGTCATGTCTGACTCTTTGTGACCCCATGGACCACAGCAGACCAGGCTTCCCTGTCCATCACCAGCTTCTGGAGCTTGCTCAAACTCATGTCTATCAAAGTCAGTGATGCCATCCAACCATCTCATCTTCTGTCATCCCCTTCTCCTCCTACCTTCAATCTTATACATTCTTAAATAAATGTGGTTATGTTGTACAGCATTCTAATGTGCATTTCTCACTTTATTATTTTTTGCTAATGACTTACTACTTACTGTTTATTTTATATTTATTTTACACTAATGAAATGATGTTAGACAAAAAGCAAATTTGAGCAATTTTCTTATTCCAGTTCAAATTGGGTTGTAAATAAGTAGAGACAATTTGCAACAGCAACGAAACATTTGACCCAGGAACTGCAAATGAACATACAATGCAGCAGTGGTTCAAGAAGTTATGCAAAGGCAACAAGAGCCTTGAAGATGAGGAGCACAGTGGCCAGCTACCAGAAGTTGACAACGACCAATTAAGAGCAATCATCGAAGCTGATCCTCTTACAACTACATGAGAAGCTGGTGATGAACTCAGCATCAAGCATTCTATGGTCATTTGGCATTTCCAGCAAGTTGCAAAAGTGAAAAATCTCAATAAATGAGTGCCTCATGAGCTGACCACAAATCCCCCAAAAAAAAATCATTGCTTTGAAGTGTTGTCTTCTCTTATTTTACACAACGATGAATCATTTCTCAATGTGGGACGTGTGACACAAAGAGGACTGTATACCACAACCATCGACTAACAACTCAGTTGGACTGAGAAGAAGCTCCAAAGCACTTTCCAAAGCCAAGTGAAAGTCACAGTCGCTCATCATGTCTGACTCTTTGTCACGCCATGGACTATATGGTCCATGGAATTCTCAAGGCCAGAATATTGGAGTGGGTAGCCTTTCCCTTCTCCAGGGGATCTTCCCAAGCTAGGGATCTAACCCAGGTCTCCTGCATCGCAGGCAGATTCTTTACCCACTGAGCCACAAGGGAAGACAAATTTGTACCTAAAAATGTCATGGTCATTGTTTGGTGGTCCACTGCCTGTCTGATCCACTATAATTTCTGAATCTGGCAAAACCATTACATCTGTGAAGTAGGCTCAGCAAATCAATGAGATGCACCAACAACTGCAATGCCTGCAGCTGGCACTGGTCAGCAGAAAGGACCCAATTCTTCTCCATGACAGTGCCTGACTGCATGTTGCCCAATCAATGCTTTCAAAGTTGAATGAATTGGGCTATGAAGCTTTGCCTCATCCTCCATATTCACCTGACCTCTTGCCATTTGACTACCACTT
Source organism: Nanger dama (assembly GCA_917880005.1). Taxonomy (NCBI): domain Eukaryota; kingdom Metazoa; phylum Chordata; class Mammalia; order Artiodactyla; family Bovidae; genus Nanger; species Nanger dama. The sequence goes on along the minus strand of CAKJTW010000054.1, from coordinate 10,804,165 downwards.
CTTTAAGCAACTCGACAAGTTTTTACAGGGAAAATGCTTCCACAACCAGCAGGAGGCAGAAAATGCTTTCCAAGAGTTCGTAGACTCCCAAAGCATGGATTTGTACTCTACAGGAACAAACAAACTTATTTCTCACTGCCAAAAATATGTTGACTATAATGGTTCCTGTTTTGATTAATAAAGATGTGTTTGAGCCTACTTATAATGATTTAAAATTCATGGTCCAAAACCACAATTACATTTGCACCAACCTTATACATTAAATGTGGAATGAATTAAACTTATGATTAGGCTAAGACAGTTCTCAGCTCCCAATCTCTTCCGAGGTCAAAAGTAATTTTATATCAATTGAAAAAATGTATCAAAATCCCTCCAAGTTAAAACATACTCCAGCAGAGTCACATGTGTGCTTTATAGAACAGATTATATTTAGGTAGACAAATAGTAGAGACTAGAGTATGCTCCTTGGTCTTTCTGAAATAATTGTGAAACTGAAACTTCCTTTGTAATGATTTTCCTTTTAAAGTACACTTGAAGGTAACTCTAGCTTTAAGATGTTCAGATTTGGCCATTCTGTTGGGTTTCAAATGATGGTAGACTACTATTTCAGAAAATGTGAAACATGTATGCATGTGTGCATATAGGTATTGGAGACTTTTCTCTTAGATTGCATTTTTAGAAATGGTATTGAGGTATGTCACATTGCCTAAAATATTTTGGAAGATTCTTTTCTAAGTTACCTCTTAACCACTTTAAATGAGGCAAATCATTTCTCCCTCTCTGGGTAAATTTGATTTTTAAAATAGCTAAGAGTCATTCAGATCCAAATCTGATGAATTACATATATAATCATGAGACTGTTTTTCTAAACATCAAGCTATGGGGGAAAAGGGCATGATTACAAAGATACTGATTTTCTTACAATGCTTATGAACCAATTACAAAAACTACTCTTAATTTCAAAAAATATAGTAATATTGGCATAAACATAGGATACATAGTTCACTAATAATTTTGTTCTTAAAAAAACTGATGAGTTATTTATCCATAACTAGACACAGTTTATCTGGGCTTCCCTGGTGGCTCAGATGGTGAAGAATTCACTTGCAAGGCAGAAGACCTGAGTTGGATCCCTAGGTTGGGAAGATCCCCTGGAAAAAGGAATGGCTACCCACTCCAGATTTCCTGCCTTTAGAATCCCATGAATAAAGGAGCCTGGAGGGCTACAGTTCATGGGGTCACAAAGAGTCAAACATGACTGAGTGACTAAGCACACACACAGACATGGTTTATCTCTACCTTATTTTATGTAAATATGGTGATAGCAATGTAGGAAATGACTTATATGATGATACATTTCCTAGATCGAGTTTTTAATTGTGGGCATAATGACTTCAATTTTTACTACCAGTTCCTAGGAAAGTTCCTTACACAGAACTGGCAGTCACTATGGAATAAATAAGTAAATGAGAGTAATTGAGTACTTTGGCAGAATTCATATAATACTGTGAGCTATATCATGCATGAATATAACCATACTTCTATACTAGTCTGACTTAAAGAAATTCTAGATCAGTCCCAAAACACCTGAGGAGGCAATGAATAATAAGAACTTCTTATCTAGAAGTCATCCAAACAAAATATTTTTAAAGAGATGAAAATTTTAGAACACAAACACACTCAAATATTATCAGCTTCCTCATACAGATAAACTACGACATCAAACTAAGAATTCATACTCTGGCTAGAGTCCTCAATCTTTATACAATTATGAGAACAAATACACTTCACTCTCACCATTCACTCCCACCAAACACCCACACGCCCATTCTGGGTTCTTGACAATGTTGTTTTTCACAGAATATACATGAATCTTCAAGGATTACAGCTAATAAATTTTCAAAAATTAACTATTAATTTAAATTTGTTTATAACTTTGTAGGTTTATAGTGGAAATGTCATTCATATACAGAAATATGTATTGAATACTATGTATATAATTCATATGCTTAGAGCAGGTGTCTGTGTATGGTATAAACAAGGCTTTCTTTGTGGCTCAGATGAATCCACCTGCAATGCAGGAGACGCAGTTTCAACCCCTGGGTCAAGAAGAGCCCCTGGAGAAGGGCATGGCAATCTACTCCAATATTCTTGCCTGGAGAATCCCATGGGCAGAGAAGCCTGGTGCCTACAGTACATAGGGTCACAGAGAGTTGGATACAACTGCGTGACTAACACACACACGGTATAAGCAAGCAAATTATGTGAAGACAGTTAAGAAAATATAGATAAGTGGAAAGAAAATGTCCCCAAAACAAACTGAGATTTAAATTCCTAGGAAGGAATTACCCAGAAAACTCAGTAGATTTTGCTACTACATTGAGAAAAAAAAATGCATCATAGATCTTATAAAAAACTTTAAGTATACAAAAACTTAGGGCCCAAAAATCTCTAGTCAAAGCTCCACATCTCATCCTAAGCTTTATTTCCACATATCAGAAAATGCTGTCATACATGAGTAGTTTTAACTATATATATACATATATATAACCAATATCAGTAAAAGTTTCATCCCAAAGGAAAAAAATAAATTTGATTAATTTCATCCTGACTACTTCTAGCAAACAAAAGCATAAAATCAATCTATTTTATATGTAGTATAATAGACTTTACAAGAAATAATGATTCAAGAAATATGAATACCATTTGATCATTTATTTTTTAAATGCTCTAAGAGCAGCAATAAAAGAAAATCTGCTCCAAGAGTTTGTGTTCACCCAAAGCAAAAGGCCTGGCAGAAATAATAGATATAGATATTAAAGGAAATTAAGCAATGGTAATAATTCATGATTCCAAACTCCAAAGACTTCTTTTAAAATAGTACAAGACTCTTCAATCCTGAAGCAAGAGAATAGACTCATGGACACATTGAAACTTGATGCTCCTTCAGAGGAAGTGGAAAAGATAAAGGCATTCCACATAAGGGCAGTGGAAAAGATCTAACAAATCAGTTACACCAAGATAAGTAGGACTTTCACCTTCTAGAGATATCTTTCTTCCAAGACTGCAAATTCCACAGGGAGGTATAAGATCAACAGAAATCAGGAGAAAGGAATTGCTCTTTTCTTTCCTCAGAGGCTTCCATGAGAAGTAGCTCAGACTTAGAAGCACTCATCCTGAAAAAATTGGTTGAAGACCTGACTTCAAATCATTTAAACAGCCATCTATCCGTAGTAAGCCAAAAAGTGAAAAGGATAGAAAACTATCTTGTGTGTATATCATCTCCAGTTTATTGTGGTAGGATTTGAGTGTGTAAAATATATACACCACACAGGCTCAGCACCAAACTATAATTTAGAAACAATTCCAATTACAATGGAGACGATCCTAAAGATATTAGGAAAATGCTCACAATTGTTGATTGAAATCTGGGAAAACCATTACAGACACTTGCTGTCTTGCCTCCAACACAATCAGATGTTCAGTGGTATTAAAAATTAATAATTTGAGGAGGTTTCCTAAGGATAAAAGCACAGCATGAGATTCTATCCTTTTAAATAATCTTCATAATATACTGTGAGCTGTTAACATGATATGTTCCTAACTAGAACCCCAAAAATCCCTTCACTAGCAATACTTTCAAGGTTAAAGAAAATCATTTTTAATCTTTTTGTCTTAAAAATTTGAGACCCAGAGAAGGACTACGGGATTAACAGATAAAAACCGCTGTACATAAAAAGAGATAAGCCACAAGGATTTAATATATAGCACAGGAAACCATATTTAATACCCTGTAATAACTTATAGTGGAAAATAATCTAAAATATATATTATCTAATATATATTATGTCTACAACTAAATCAACTTGCTGTACACCTGAAACAAAATACTATAATTTATTTTAATAAAATATATTTTTATACATACATAGAATTCAAACTGAGAATTCTACTGTGTTGTACCATCTGGCTCAAGTTACCTTCATCTCTTAGCAGCATTATTGAAATAGCCTAGTGGTCTTCAAAAGAAGTGGACAAGAGAGGATGACATGGTTGGATGGCATCACTGAACTTGAGCAAACTCCCGGTGATATTGGAGGACAGAGAAGCTTTGGGGTGCTGCAGTCTTTGGGGTTGCAAATAGCTGGACACAACTTCGGCATTGAACAAAAACAATAAAGTAGTCTTCAAACACGTTTGCTTACACACTCCTCTAAACATTTCTAAGTCAACAACTGAAAATTTCATCATGCATTTAAATTGCTGTAAAGGATGAGCTTTTTTTTTTACATATACCTCATGGAATCATAAAGTCATATCAATTTAACCCCCTCTGCCAATTAAAAATATGAATAAGCACTTTTTAAAAACAGGTTGAAATAGTAAACTCTTTTTCTTTACTAGTTAAACTTGTTTTTCCATTCTGTAACCACCCAGAAGTTTACATTATATATAATAGTATATTACATATATTATATAACCATATTTTATATGGGTTTATATTGTTGTTTAGTCACTAAGTTGTATCCAACTCTTTGTGAGCCCATGGAATGGGCCTGCCAAACTCTTCTATCCATGGGATTTCACAGGCAAGATTACTAGAGTGGGTTGTCATTTCCTACTCCAGGGGATCTTCCTGACCCTGGGATCGAACCCATGTCTCTTGCACTGTAGGCAAATTTTCTTGGCTGCTGAGCCGCCAAGGAAATTTAAAACTTAGAGGTGTGCTGTACAGCATGTTGCAATCACAAAAGAGTCAAACATGACTGCGCAGATAAACAACAACGTACAACATGTTACCCAATAATCATTAGCCACTAGCAATATATGGCTACTGAGCACTTGAGATACAGCTAGTCCAGAGTGAGAAATGCTGTAAGGTAAAATGCACACCACTGATTTTCAAAAAATCAATATAAAAACCGAGTATAAATTCTGTCAATAGTTTTTCTATTGATTACATAATGTTGAAATAATATTTTGATATATTGGACTAAAAAAAAATTTAAATGAACAAACTTATTTTAAATTTTTAAAATACATAGTTCACATTTGTAATTCTGTTAGAATTACTATTTTGCTTGTAGTGCTGGTTTAGAATGTTCTATTGATCACCTAACAATTTTCTGAAATAAAAATATAACTTTAATTTCTTTTCATTTCCTTGGCCTATAACATCCTCAATTCTTTTAAAAGAGATTTTTAATTATGTTATCTTTCCAATTATCAGTGGAATACAGTTTATGGAGGCAATAAACTTTAAAATAGTTCATAATTAACTAAACATAAAATTTTAGTGGAATTGTACATCTTAATGAGATAGATGGGGCCTTTTTCCCCAAATTAGTTGGTATATCCATAGATGAAAATTTATTGTATAATAACATTTAACAGCAATTCACTTGATATTTTTATTTTCATATTGAGACTCTCTAATCATACAAATGGGTAGGGACAGAAATTTAGGGTTTTTTTAATGTTACTAAGCTATCTGAACTTCATCCAAGTTTCATTATAAAAATCCATCTAGCAATAAAGTTTTAATAATCAACTAATAATTTAAATATTTAATTTTGATGAACACAAGAAACTCAAACTCCAATCTGTTTTTGTTTGTTTGTTTGTTTGTTTTCTCTAAACATTGGAGTCATTTTGTTTCTAATTTATGGTGAGTATACTGCAAAAAAAAAAAAAAAAATTACCAAAAAGCTACTCTGTGCCTCTATTACTCTTTCAGTTAAAGGCTCTTTATTATACCAGAAACAATTAAAAGGGTAAAGACAAAATCAAAATTATATTCCTAATGATTTTGGTGAATTAATTTTTAGATAAAATATTTCATATCACAGGCTTTAAATATATTTTTGTCAAAGCCATAGAGTTACAGATTTTGTTAATTCAGGGAAAATATGGAGTTAGGGAAATCAATTCTTATTATCAAACCAGTTTGCCCACAATTAAATTTTCTTCTATAAGAAAAGTCTGATTTGAGTTTTCAATTTAAATCATTGTTTTAATAAAGATTCATGTGGAAACAATCTTCTGAATTCAGATAATTTGGGCTTGTATGATAATCTAAATTTCTATGATATAGAGATAAATAGACAAATGGATAAAGCAGAAGACAGAAATCTATAAATGATAAAATCAATCAGGTATTTTTCTCAATCTCTCTCTCTTTTTTTTTTTTTTTGCTGTCAAAGTGATCTCCCACAGGAGTGGTGGTTTCTCAGGCAATAGAAGGTACGTGGAAGAGGTGAAGATGTCAAGTCCAAGTATTTGAGATTGTCCCTTCATTTTTCATTCTAGAAGCTTTTACACCCTAGGGAAATGCACCACGGTACGTCTGGAATGAATGAGAAAAAGCCTTTCTTTTGAGAGCGAAAGGAGATGTCATATGGGAGATGGGAAGGATGAGCAAGCACAATTCCTTGACCTCAGATTCATTACCAGGAGCTAAGTTTCAGGCAGTGAGCTGATCTGGAAATTCTCTCCTTTAAAGACTATGTCCCTATAAAATTTTCAGGCAGCCTTGGAGGTTGTATATCTAGTTTGAACACTACTCCATATCCAGTTCACTGTAGCTCTGCTTCCATCTCTGGCTCCTACAGCCTGAGGAGCACAGTGCCCAGAATGACTCTTTCAGTTCCAAAATAGAAAATCAGTCCTCTGCTCAAAACCTTCCAGGAGTTTCCCAATCCCACACTCAGCAAAATCCAACTATCTTGACAGCAGCCTACAGTGCTCTTAACAATTTCCCTTAAACCCCATCGCTCCACACAATGTCCTACTAAATTCCCTTGGCTCAGTTTGCCATGCCACACTGGGGTCTCTGATTCTCAGTCTCAAATTCTCAAAAGGCTATCATTTCCTCCTCTAAAATGCTCTCTCCTTGACCCCCGTGACTTACAACCTCATTTTCACTAGATTGTTACTCAGATACCTTCCCCGTGAGGTTTTTCCTGGCCACCCTATTACTTACTGCTCCTATTTCCCTTTTCCTGCTTTATTTTTTCCCCCAAAGTACCTCTTACCATTTGACTCTATATTTTCTTGTTTACGATTTGCTTTTTAATCCTGTATAGAATGTGTAAGCTCATAAAAATAGGATTGTTTTAGTTCTATATTCCACTAAAATAGGAGACTTTCTAGGTGGTTCAGTGGTAAAGAATCTGCCTGCAATGCAAGAGACCCAGATTCAATTCCTGGGTCAGGAAGATTCCTTGGAGAAGGAAATGGCAACCACTCCAGTATTCTTGCCTGGAAAATCTCATGGACAGAGGAGCCTGGTGGGCTACAGTCCAGGAGTTTACACAGAATCAGACACAACTTAGCAATTAAACAGCAGCAGCAGCATCCAACAAATATTTATCAAGTGAAAAGACATATAACCCCTTTAATAAATGAGGCAAATTTCTATGTACACTGGAGAACAGTCTAACTTGTTTAAGCTTGTTTTTTTGTATATTGTGAAATTCGAGGAGTCATTAAGGCTTGAAAGAAAGTTCTAATATATAGCATCAGGTGGATCTCTGGAATGGACATCAACATTTATGCTGAATTCATCTGATTCTGTACATGTGATCCACATGTATGCATATTCCTTGAAAAGTAACATACTATTTGTGTAGATTCATCTACTATTTAGCCCAATAACATACACATTATTTTCAAATGGTTTCCTCCTTTTTTAATAAAATTGGTATATTTTTTGACTCCAAAGCAGTTTCCTTAGATTTATAAACTATGATTAATGAAAATATTAACTTTACCAATGGCAACATATTAATTGATTCTGATTTCATATATTTTAATCTCATGTCTGGAAAAAAGCTATATGGGTGCTGCCCCTAAAATTAAATAACTTCTCTACATCAAAATGTCCAAAAAGAATGTAGCTAGAGTGTTAATCAATAGTAAATATATACGGTTGACAGCACATTGGAATTGGGTACCCTGAACTGTAGCCAGTTGTGGATGTTATCAATTTTGTCCCTAAAAGCATTTAAGGCAAGCTTGCCAGCTGTCACTATCAGACTATAACTTTCCCTCTTGTCTTTTCAGCCATTTAAAAATCCCATTGGATTTCATTTTATTAACAGGTTAATAGATCTATTACATTTCACTGGAGTACTATTGACTATGCTTAAAAATTATCCACTTTGCCTTATGTCACTTGTATAGTACTTCTTTTCCAGATATCAAAGTATCAGAACCAGAAATGCTATCAGTCTTGAAGATTGTTTAATATAATTTGATGGACATTGAACATACTTCACAAAAACCATGAGCCTTATATATATATATATACACATCTTATATAAAGAGAATCATAAATATACATTCATTTAACAATATTTATAAAGAACTTACTATACGCTAGTTGCTATGAAGAGATACATACACAACACACACTTGATGATCAAAGATCTAAGCTAAAAGAACACTAATATCACAGAAAATGTATGAATTATGTAAGGTGACCCAAATGGAACTCGCAGAGGAAATTTAAAGAAGTCAAACCAAAAACAAAAGACTATTAATGATCTCAAAGATATCTATCCTATAAGCAAACAGTGATATAATCTTAGTTTAAAATTCACTCCAATCGACACATTTAGAAAAAACTCATAAAATACTTAAATCATTCCTGTGTTCATGCTCTAGAGATGGTATCCAGAGGTCCACAGGGAACCACCTCAACAAAGTTAAGGTCAATAATGGCCCTTAACATTCCTTTTCCACAGAGAATGTTCCACCTAACAGAAGATTTATAGGTTTCAAAGAAGTGTTAAGTCCTGATGCTGGGAAAGATTGAGGGCAGAAGGAGAACAGGCCATCAGAAGATGAGATGACTGGATGGCATCACCGATGCAAAGGACGTGAACTTGGGCAAGCTTCAGGAGAACCTGGCATGCTGCAGTCCATGGGCTGCCAAACAGTCAGACATGACTGAGTGATTGAACAACAAGCCTGATAAGTGATTTATTAAAATAAGTATTTTAAAGTATATTTTAAAAGTACTAGAAATGACCACTATTCTCTTTCATGAAATATAGTGAAGGTAGCTTCCTTTATCTTAGAAACTAAAGTCTTTTGACAAATATTCCCATAAGGGGGAGGAATCACTCAATAAAGAATTTTCAGTGGATATACAAATCAACTATGATTTAGAATTAAAGTTCTAATGAGGTCCTTATGAAATAGTAGAGTAATAATATGATTTATTTTCTGGCCATCACCTGGACTAAAACTATGAAAGACATTCAGTAAAAACTGCTGAGTCTTTTATTCCTTACAAAAGGTAGCATAAAGAATAAATATACTTTATAAATACTGCCAGGCTTTTAAAACTCAGATTTCAAAAATATAGTTAATGCCCCCAAAGAGTATCCTTTGTAGTCTGAAAATTCTGAGCACTTTTTCAAATAAAGATTTTATGATTTTTATTTTGAAAAAGCCTCTGAAGTTTTAGCTTTCTTTGAAGCAATGTTTCATGGCATGCCACGTTACATATCAGTTTGTACTTAGATATTTTAGAGCATTAGCTCTCCACTGTACAATTTAATAGTGTTTCACGGTAGAAATGAAACATAGTATGTGCATATTTTATATAAATATTCTTTGAAATAATTTGAGATATTTATCAACTGTTTTTATAGCAAAAGTACACATTTTGGAAGATATATTACCACCAGTATTTTCCTCTGATTATAATATTTGAAGAAGAATAATCAATTTACACTTAATATAGGTATAATGCATAGATAAGGCATATAAAATAGTAAGAAAAATTACATTTTAAATGTGGTTGAATTAACCTGAGTTTTCTAAGGTTTGAAACTAAATATTAAATCATGTACAATTACACTAATTTTGCAGGATAAATGCTATTACTTTAATTTTTAGATAATAGATCTTTAATTATAACTTTGAGTGAAATATATAATAAAATTCATACTATGTAAGCATCAGTTTGAAAAATGTATATTCAGCAAAAGTATGGAAAACTGAAGATAATATAAAACACCATAGCTTTATTCACAAAGTGAGTAATTTTTAGGCAAGTAATAAATGCTGGATTTAAAAATGCCCCATTTTTGCCATTGCAAAGATAGCTGGCCCTGGATTATGATTATGTGTTCATAATGTCAAGTATGTTGATGGGACTAAGCATATTAATTACCATTTTACCTGCAGGATAGCAAACATTCAATTATTTGCAAACTTCTCAGTGATTAGTTGAATTGTATACAGCTTATCTGCAGTGTTCAGTGGCTCTAGAATAGAGAGATAGCTGTAATTAAAAAGTCAACTTTTCTTGGCAGTCACCTCAATGAGATAAACAGGAAAGTCTCTTAATCAGTGCTTTCTTCTCATCTATCTCTCCCAGTAATTCTTCAACAGTAACTATAATCAGTGTTAGTCAATTCCCCAAATATGACTGATCTACAAGGCATGGCAACAAACAGTGGACTACACTTTGAACAATTCTACTTGCCACTCTGCCCTCTTTGTGCCATGTGGGAAGTAGATACACAAAAGCAAACTTGTTTGGTGGATGTCCCAAGTCAAACATATTTACTTAGGGCTGAAAGGAAACTTGGAAAGCTTACCACATTACAGCCACCTTTGAAGATGACTGAATAAATGTATTTTCTGAAGCTAAAAATATACCCAGAATGTAAAAGGTTTATCAAACAATCCAAGTATCAGATAAAATAATCTATTAAAAACAAAATTCAGAGAATGAGAAAAGGAAAGCAGACTAAAGGATCTGTTCTCCTTCTCTAGAAGACTGCTTTACATGAAACCTCTTACCTACTGCGGAGAACAAACAGCAGCATAGCGGGGAACAGAATCCGCCACCAAGGACAGCTGGTTTCTCAGCCAAGTATATTCTCTAACCTTGATGACTAGAGGAATAAATCGTTATGACTTTCCTGGAACATTTTAGGAAGGAAGTATATTCTACAGCATAAAAAGTTATTTTGTTAAAGCTCTTCAAATGCTCTGTAGGAAAAAAAAAAATGCTCTATAGAATTTCTGTTTATTCCCTGTGGTCATTCTTTGCTTTACAGAGCTCATTCTCCTATGGGAAAACTCTTTTCATGGATAATATCCTAACACATAGTCCTTTTAAAGCTACAGCGTCAAAACACTTTTCTTCAACATTAAATAATACCTTACTGTTGAATTCTAGCATCCTAAAGGCACAGATGGTTAAAAGCATCTGCCTGCAATGCAGGAGACCTGGGTTCAATCCCTGGGTTGGGAAGATCCCCTGGAGAAGGAAATGGCAACCCACTCCAGTATTCTTGCCTGGAGAATCCCATGGATGGAAGAGCCTGGTGGGCTACAGTCCATGTGGTCGCAGAGAGTCGAACACGACTGAGTGACTTCATTCAAAGGCACAGATGGAGCAATACAGCATAACTGAGCAGAGGTACTGTACTGTTGGTCACAGCATGCGAAACAACCTTAAATCAGAGCTCCTTTAACAGAATTTGATGGCTAGACATCTTATATGTATTTATAATCTGAATTCAAATTAAGCTGATTGATTCCAAGGTAGCTTTTTTTTCTTTACTCTAAGAGTCAAAAAGCACTTTCATAACTTGTAGTAGTATTGCTACTAAAGAGAAGTTTCTCATTTTTCTGTTTTCAATTGTAATTCTGTCAGTGTGCTTTATTTTGCAGACATGGGTTTATCCAGATAATGGGTTTATCCTCTATTGGAAAGAAAGTGTGTTTATTTCATTCTTTCACTAGATATGCTCACACATACAATATTTGAGATTTTCACACACATAACTTTAGCGAAAGAGAAATACAGATTGCAATGTCTTTACTCTGCATTCTCAACTGGTGATCCTGGTTAGTTTCACTTCACTGAAACACCCACAACTTTCACTTCACCTCAGTTTCTCTGTATCTTCAGTGCAAAGTACACGTCTCTGATGAAACATCCTTTTATCAATGAAGCCTTCCCTGCCACACCCTGTATAACAAAACTCATAGCCTTCCCCAGACACCTCTTCTGCTCTCCATTCTTACATGTACTTTTGCTGTCTTCAAAGCATTTAGATCTGCCTGACCTACTATATATTCATCAATATAATAGTGTCTTATTCTAAAAAATGGTTTGCTGTTCTGTTTCGTATATCCAAATCTTAAAGAGATTGCTTAATTTATAGTACATATTCATTAAATAAGTTGCCGAGAGGATGAATCAACAGTTTAAATTCCATTTTGAAAATGAGTTCCATTCATTAGTTTATTTCAGTTCAGTTCAGTTCATTTCAGTCGCTCAGTCATGTCCGACTCTGCGACCCCATGAATCGCAGCACGCCAGGCCTCTCTGTTCATCACCAACTCCGGAGTTCACTCAGACTCACGTCCATCAAGTCCGTGATGCCATCCAGCCATCTCATCCTCGGTCATCCCCTTTTCCTCCTGCTCCCAATCCCTCCCAGCATCAGAGTCTTTTCCAGTGAGTCAACCCTTCGCATGAGGTGGCCAAAGTACTGAAGTTTCAGCTTTAGCATCATTCCTTCCAAAGAAATCTCAGGGCTGATCTCCTTCAGAATGGACTGGTTGGATCTCCTTGCAGTCCAAGGGATTCTCAAGAGTCTTCTCCAACACCACAGTTCAAAAGCATCAATTCTTCGGCGCTCAGCCTTCTTCACAGTGCAACTCTCACATCCATACATGACCACTGGAAAAACCATAGCCTTGACTAGACGGACTTTTGTTGGCAAAGTAATATCTCTGCTTTTGAATATACTATCTAGGTTGGTCATAACTTTTCTTCCAAGGAATAAGCATCTTTTAATTTCATGGCTGCAGTCACCATCTGCAGTGATTTTGGAGCCCCCAAAATAAAGTCTGACACTGTTTCCACTGTTTCCCCATCTATTTCCCATGAAGTGATGGGATCGGATGCCATGATCTTCGTTTTCTGAATGTTGAATTTAAGCCAACTTTTTGCTCTCCTCTTTCACTTTCATCAAGAGGCTTTTTAGCTCCTCTTCACTTTCTGCCATAAGGGTGGTGTCATCTGCATATCTGAGATTATTGATATTTCTCCCAGCAATCTTGATTCCAGCTTGTGTTTCTCCCAGTCCAGCGTTTCTCATGATGTACTCTGCATATAAGTTAAATAAGCACGGTGACAATGTACAGCCTTGACGTACTCTTTTTCCTATTTGGAACCAGTCTGTTCTTCCATGTCCGGTTCTAACTGTTGCTTCCTGACCTGCATACAGGTTTCTCAAGAGGCAGGTCAGGTGGTCTGGTATTCCCATCTCTTTCAGAATTTTCCACAGTTTATTGTGATCCACACAGTCAAAGGCTTTGGCATAGTCAATAAAGCAGAAATAGATGTTTGTTAATATGCATTTTCACTTTTTTGTTAAATATTTAAACACAAAAGATATTTTGTACATAGCACACATACAAAGAGCTGAGTTCTTTTAAATGTCTTTTAAAACTTTCAAATCAGCATCAGTTGTTTAAAAGCAATTGAAAATCTCAAATTGAAAAATTAAGGTTTTACCCCTCAATTGTTCCAATGAGAATGAAATTTACTTCTAAATTTAGTATTAGGAATAGCAGAGACTTGATTTACTTTTAAAAATTGTATCTAAAATCTCTGGGTTTGAAAGACCCTTACTAAGGAAAGACACTTATTCCAGGTGAAACAAGGTTAAAGTCTTTCAAGGATACTGAATGAGAAATTTGCCCACAATACCCGGTGTTGTGGGCCAGAGATTCCTAACCATGAAGGTACTTTGAAGTTCTGTGTGCAGTGCAAATCTTCTTCAGTGGCACATGAGCATATGAGTCCCTCAGAGTCTCTGAGAATAAGACTCTGCCTGCCAATGCAGGGGTTCGATCCTGGTCCAGGAACATTCCGTATGCCATGGAGCAGCTGGCCTGTGAGCCATAACTGCTGAGTCCACACACTAGAAACTGCCAGCTCCAACTACTGAGCCTGCATGCCTAGAGTCCATGCTCTGGGAGAAGCCACAGCACTGAGAAGCCCACACACCACAAGGCAGAGTAGCCCCTACTCTCAGCAACTAGAGAAAGCCAGTGCAATACCAGAGACAGCGCAGCCAAAACATTAAAGAAAGAAAGAAAACCACAGATTATGCCTTCAACTGCTTTCACCAAGTCAGTTTGTGGTTTTAATTAAGTAATTAAAGATAAGAAATATGCGCTTTGTGCATGTATGCCAAGTTGCTTCAACAGCAACTCAAAGACAATGCCATCCATGTGAGGATGATATTGCCATTTAAAACCTTTAATTCCATTTAAACTCTAAAGAATAGCAGCTTTTTCTGGCTTATTACCTACTTTTGATAGTTGTCTTTTGTGACCTAGTCCCCTTGGTTTCTTCACAACCTGAGTGTGTTTAACCCATCTGTTAACCAACTTAATTTGATCATTAGCCAGAGCTTTAAGGTCATTATAAGGCAGAATTCATTTCCCTTGTAGATATCTCCAGATATCACTCCTTTCATTTTTAATCTTAGTTTAAATAACTGAGGCATTCTTATGTAAGAGGTTCATAGATAAATTCAAGTACTTAAAACTCCAGGTGAATCAGCAGCCCCTAATTCTCTTCTTTCTACCCTCACCATTCATCCCAAATTTCCCAGCTCTTCTCAGGGCTATGACGTAAATTTCTCACCACTGCAAATATACAAAACCAGTAAGGTAAGATTGCTTGCGTTATTAGTCTAAAAGAAAGTGAAGTTGCTCAGTCACGTCTGATTCTTTGCCGTCTCGTTGATCGTAACCTTCCAGACTCCTCCATCCATGGGATTTTCCAGGCCAAGAATACTGGAATGGGTTGCCATTTCCTTCTCCAGGGGATCTTCCTGACCCAGAAATCAAACCCATGTCTCCCGCATTGCAGGCAGACTCTTTACCATCTGAGCCACCAGGGAAACTTATTAGGCTAAGGAGAAGAAATATCCTTTTTCTCTTGGTTCCATGAAGGAAACTGTAGTTTTACTAGGAAGAATTAACATTTATTAAGTGTCTGTTTATTTAGTGCCTATTATGTGTTATTCATTTTATATGTGATATTCCATTAATATTCACAGTGAAGTCAGTTATACTTTACTGATAAGAAACTGAATTAAGGAAATTTCTCAAACACACACTGGCAGAGCCCCAACACAAACTTGAGTATGTGTAAGTCTTCCTTCAAATACAGGGTGAGGTTACACATGTAAAATCCTAGAAATGTCCCAAAAGTTAGATTTACAGAGCACAGAGGGGCTTCCCAGGTGGCACTAGTGGTAAAGAACCCACCTGCCAATGCAGGAGACGTAAGAAACACGGGATCAGTCCCTGAGTCAGAAAGATTACCTGAAGGAGGAAATGGCAGGAGAATTTCCGGGACAAAGGAGCCTGGGCAGGCTACAGTCCATAGAGTCACACAGAGCTGGACATGACTGAAGCGGCTTAGTGTGCACACACAAAGACACATTTCTTACCTTTAATTACTTAATTAAAACCACAAACTGACTTGGTGAAAGCAGTTGAAGGCATAATCTGTGGTTTTCTTTCTTTTTTTAATGTTTTGGCTGCGCTCTCTCTGTGGTGTTGCACTGGCTTTCTCTAGTTGCTGAGAGTAGGGGCTACTCTGCCTTGTGGTGTGTGGGCTTCTCAGTGCTGTGGCTTCTCCCAGAGCATGGACTCTAGGCATGCAGGCTCAGTAGTTGGAGCTGGCAGTTTCTAGTGTGTGGACTCAGCAGTTATGGCTCACAGGCCAGTTGCTCCATGGCATATGGAATGTTCCTGGACCAGGATCGAACCCCTGCATTGGCAGGCAGATTCTTACTCTCAGATTCTTATTCACTGTGCCCCCAGGGAACTCCCCTGTGCTGGTTTCTTTTGGATGGGTAATTCTTACTCCATCAGTTTAGTTCAGTCAGTTCAGTCCAGTACTTTGGCCACCTCACGCAAAGAGTTGAGTCATTGGAAAGGACTCTGATGCTGGGAGGGATTGGGGGCAGGAGGAGAAAGGGACGACAGAGGATGAGATGGATGGATGGCATCACTGACTCGATGGGTGTGAGTCTGAGTGAACTCCAGAATTTGGTGAAGGACAGGGAGGCCTGGCGTGCTGCGATTCATGGAGTCGCAAAGAGTCAGACATGACTGAGCAACTGAACTGAACTGACCTGCCTATAGGTTTCTCAAGAGGCAGGTCAGGTGGTCTGCTATTCCCATCTTTTCCAGAATTTTCCACAGTTTATTGTGATCCACACAGTTAAAGGCTTTGGCATAGTCAATAAAGCAGAAGTAGATGTTTTTCTGGAACTCTCTTGCTTTTTCCATGATCCAGCGGATGTTGGGAATTTGATCTCTGGTTCCTCTGCCTTTTCTAAAACCAGCTTGAATGGGTCCTGTCAAATGAGAGAGTGGTCGAAACCACTCAAGCTTCTCATCCAAGAAAAACTTTGGCCCACAGCCAAGTCTGGAAAGGTCTCAATATTTCGGCGCTTTCACTGACTACAGACTTCGAGTCTTCCCCTCTGCATCTGCTGCCCTAAGGACTGGCCTACAGAGTCAGACTCACTCACAAGTCACGTGGCTTTGACAATAAGGTCAATAGGAGCCATCTTTCCAAAAGATTCACAGCAATTCATCAGCTTTAATAGACAAAAATCATCATCAACAAGGCTTGGATATTTGTGCTAAAGAACTATAGTCACAGAATGAGGCACTGTCATCTGAGAAAGTCCCTCTACTGGGGATAGAAGAAAGTTAGGAAGTTAATGACTAAGAAAACTGACCTAAGGCCAATCAGCTAAAACTCAAGGAAAGCAGGCTGATTTAAGGCAGTCTGACAGCAGGTGGCATGGAGCAATCACCAGAATGAATAGAGGGGATATATTAAGGTTTTAAGAAAGATTAATATGAGCAAGGGAAAAACAGCAGGGTCAGGCATGGGGGCAGGTAGAGGGATGACAGCAGGTCCCCTGATAAGGCCTCCAGTCCACTGTAGTAAAAACAGAATCTCAGGTACACAAACTGAAGTCAAAAGATAGAGACTTGGTCACAAAAACAAGGCAGGGTGGAGCCCTTCTACCACAATAATGGTAGAAGATTTGTAATATCAACAGCAAGGTTAATTTCTTGCTGAGTTATAGCTCTTTAAATTCTTCGTGACAAAGACAAGAACCATCTCCAGCACCTGGGGAATTCTAAATAGGCAGATTAAAGCAAAGCCAAGCCCTAACCTCCTAGGCTATTTCAAAGACTGTGTATTCCTTTAACTAGGCATCAACAAACTTTGCCCATGAAGTATCAAATAGTAAAAATTTTAGAGTCTGAGGGCCATACAATTCATTTCTTGTGGTGCAACTACTCATCTCTGCCACTGTATTACAAATCAGCCACAGATAATGTACAAAGAAATGACCATCACCCTGATTCAGTAAAAATTCATCTTGGATGTTGAAATTTGAATTTCATATAATTTTCATGGGTTATGGAATATTATTCTTTTATGAGTTTATTTTTTCCCTTGAATCACTTAAAAAGATAAAATCCATCCTAGTTTACAGGCCATGTCAAAATAGGTTACAGTTCAGATTTGGCCTGCAGCCCATAGGTCACCAACCTCTGCCTCAGATGACATACTGTCTGATAGCGTCCTATGCAAAGGGACTCTTTAGCTCTCCCATCATTTTTAAACTAGGGAGCCATGACAATTCCTCAGCTTAATGAATCACCACACCCTTGACACCTAAAGTGCTCTCAAAGGTACATATTTATCTCTCATTATTAATGGGAGGTGGCAGTATGAGTGGTGTCCACACCACTTTTGCATGGTTCTTTAATCTTCATTCAAAATGCTGTACAGTGGTGTACAGTATCAAGAATGGCAGTATCGACATTTGGCAAACACATAAGTACACAGTCAATTCCAGGTTACCAGTACTTTCAAAACTCTCAAGCTTTTTATGATTTATTAAGTTATCCTTTCTTCTTCTCCCTTAGAATGATCTTGATAGCACAATATAAATCTACACTATCTCAACCACAGTCATATTTTCCAGGAAATAAAGAATACTTTTCCCTTTACACATGCTCATTTGTTGGTCCTTTCATAAAATAATTCCAGTGTTTGAAGAAAACCACCTTAGTCTGAAATCAGATGATGAGTTGATCAAAGCCAGTGATCAAGCCGCTAGGGTGGGGTGGGGAGACAAAGTTTAGCAACTGGATTTTGAAATTGTCCCTGTGTTTTTCTAGAAATGAAAAACTGTAAGTTTTCTTTGCGTAGTGTATTTTTTTTCTTTTTCATTTTAAAATCTTGCTTCCTGAGTATCAAAGTAATACTTGCTTATTTGTGTGTACAGTAATTTCAAGCCTCTCCCCTCCATTCTCATATCCTTTTGGATTCTTCCAAAACAATGCCTTTAAAAAGATTTGGGATTCTGCTTCATGTGGTTATTCTTTGCTACTGTCACACCTCTCACTGCAATAAAGTATGAAAAGGTTAGAGCACTCATTTCATCAGCCCTACCTAGAAATATACATTTTCCAACCCAAGAGAATTAAAATCTAAATTTGGAAAGTGAGAGGTAGGAGAAAAATAAAAGTAACTCTCTGCAAAAGATATGTAATATAAAAGGAAGTAGGTTTGAAATAAGAAGTGCCCCAAGATAAAAGAATGTTCTTGTTTGAAAATTTTGTATGGTTCATGCTTAATTTTTTATACTAATGAAGGACAAGAGATATACAAAAGTGAATAAACCAAAACCATTTATTATTCTATTGAAGGTCCAATAGGAGTTTTTTTCAAAATCCGAAGTTTTGATTTTCTTTAAAATAATTTAACCATCTTATAACAACAAAAGGCATGCCTATACATTCAATCTATTTGTAAAGTGTTGGTAAAAAAAAAATCTTCCCTAAAACACTGTAAAGATACCACTTGATTGCATTCCAAGCACAACAGTAGCTAAAACAAAACTAGAAATTAACTGAACATTATGCACAGTTTATAAATGAACATTATGCACAGATTATACACAATGAATAACAATAGCTACCATTTGTTGGTACTAAACATATGTCATGCACTACACTATGTGATTTAAAGATAATCTTCATTTAGTCCACTCAAAACCCTATCAAGGAAGTAATATTGTGGTTTCTGTTTTACAGATGGTAACATGCTTAAATTGCAATGGCCCTTAAGCATGTTGAAGTCCTACTCCATACTCCTATACAAAGGGAGAAATTGGATTTCAGAAGACTGTCATGCACCATGGGTCATCATCAACAAAGCTGTGGTTAGCAGAGCCTAGGCCTTCAGAGTCCACTTTCTTCCTGGCACAATTCTGTCTCCCAAAGATTTGCAAAATAGACTTTGTACAGATCCACACTTGAGATCTGCATTGTGGTCATTTGTTTTAGACATCAAAGCCAAGTAAACTAAATATTCTTGCTTCATTCATTAAATATTTACTGTGCATATAACTGTGCATGGCTCTAAGAACCATGGAGTAAGCAATGAGTAAAATCTTGGCCTCCTTCTCATATGTTTCCTTGGTTTGTATTTTCCAGGTAGAACTTTTTACATACAAACTTAATGGAAGATATCTTATAATAAAATATATAAGAAAATTTTTTTCTAAAACTCAAATATAAGTTTTTCACAAAATGTGCATGAAGACTTTCAAATTATATCTACAAAAGCAACTGCAAAACATCCAAGTCACATGTTGACATTTTGACAATCAGTGTCAACCCAGGGGATGTGTATCCAAAAAGTGAGGTGTTCCCACATACAAAGCAACTGATTTTTTAAAAATTAGATTATCTGACTGGAGTACAGAAAATGATTTTTTCATGTGTTTTACATTCTTATATGTCAAGTTTTGGTTTTTTTTTTTTACTTTTATATAAACATTTTAGTTACACATCAGGAAATTGGTCATGGGTCTTGGGTTGACATATAGTGATCACTTGAAGTAATGGGAAATAGGTAAATAGGTTTCCAGTTAACATTTTCACATGTTTTTCTGGAATAGATTATGAACATTAAGAGGGAGATGCCTAGCAGATAGAAATCTCTATTTTAGTGGAGTTTACATTCTAAAGGGAAGAAAAAGACAGTTAACACAATAAATGAGTATACTACATGGTATGTTAGATTGTGATAAGTATTACAAAAGAATAATTAAACCAGGAGTGGGATGAGGGTATGCATATGTGTGGCAGGGATGAATGTGATTTTGGTTAGAGGTTTATAAGAAAGACCTCACTCAGAAAGTGACAAATGAATAAAAAACCTGGGTAGGGGTGAAAAAGCCCACTACAGATGTTAGTAAAGAACATTCCAGACAGACAAGCATGAAAAAATATTCCTGGTGAATTTCAAGAATATCAAATTGGAACCTGGCTAGAAGAAATAACAAGGGACACAGTGAAAGATAATGACTTCAGAGAAGCAGTGGTGTGGGGTGAGGGGAGAGAGGAAGATATACAGAAATAATGAAGGCGATAACAATGGAAAGTGACAGTTCTTTTTCCGGTATTGAACCACTGTCAGTCCACCAGGGTATTTTCATTTTCTTTTTATTTTACCTAAGATAGCAGCCTCGCACATAAATCTTCACCCATTTGCTTTCTTTGGAACTGTGTGATAATAAGAAAGTTAATTATGGGAAAGGTCTGTTTCATGGTCACAGTTACTACAGAAACCAAACAAATTCCATGGTACACAGTCCCACTTGTGTGCCTTTTTATTCCTCATTTCCTAAACTTACATCTAGTACAAAATGGCACATGGAATATGCCCTCCTTTGCTGAAGACCAACTTAACACAATACAATGAAGCATGTTGACAAGAAACAGTCTGGAAACTTCCTCCCCTAGAATTGTTCCAAAATGGACTCTCTCTCCAAGGATAGGAGTCCCACCAAAAGACAGAAGGCAGGTGAACTATGACGAGCCCTCTTAACACAGTGATTCCATTATCCATCTCTGAGGGTCATTTGTAGGGGTAAATTATTTAATGATTATATTTTCATCACAGGGAAATATGTGCTACATAAATCATATATGGATTTCTGTCAAGTTGAAATGTTGCTCAAAACTATATACCTCCTAACCAGGTACTTTTTTTCTTTAAATACCAGAGGGCTGCTGTCACGAAATTTAATTTGATCATGAAATGCTTAACAAAGACCAAGACATGAGGGAAGCAGAGGTCAGACCCAGACGCATGGGCTGGGAAAAAGAATGATGACACAGATTCTGGTGACAGCTCTGTGCTGACACAGAAGCAGATGAGGAGAAAGACACAAACTTTGAAGGTGAAAAGGAGGCTAAATCAAAGAGGGTAGGCTGAAAAAATGAAAAGCTTTTAAAATAGCATTTCCCAGGCAAGTGGTAGGTTGAATCATCTTTTGTGATGATATCAGGATGTTTCTTTCTACAGAAGAGCACCTTGGGGTTAAAGAAAGATCACCATTCAAAGAGTTTAAACAAGGAGGGGCAGGAAAAGCAGAAAGCCAATTGAAAACACAGCTCGGAACAGAATTAAACACCACTCAATGTCTTATGACTTAGTAAAACAATAAAATAGCAGTAATAATAGTGCCATTGGGAAAATAAATTTCATTGTACCTTCTTATCATTATACATATTTTATTCTTAACTTGGAGAGTCAAGATTCTTTAAACACTACAAGTTAAATATAGCAAGTTATATAACCTCATCATTTTGTTCAAGAGGAAAAACGGAAAACTTCAATATATGAAAAGGATGTAGTTCTAATGTATAAAGAAAAATTTTAAACAGAAACATGTTTTCCAAGTGTGAATGGTGCAAGATAGGAAACAAAATTTTGGGGGTGGGGAAGGGAGGAGAGTCAGTTTCAATTTGAAATTATGCCAGATTACTAATCACCACCCATTGCTTGGCTGATTCTAGAGTCTTAGCAGTTTTCAATGGGTTCTGATGCTAAGGAAGTCGTGACTGAGTCTGGAATGCATCTTGTAGTTACAGTCACTTTTTCTCTGGTGACTGGGAGTAAGAAGAAGAAAATTTCATTGATCAAGTTGCTCTCTATCAGGAGCTTTCCTTAAAAATAACCCAAGGATGTTATTAATGTGTTTCAGAACTTTGTAGAACTAGCAACTGTTTAAGTTAGAACATTCAGAGAGTTCTTAATCATGAGGCCACATAATGCAGAAAGAGATGAAAAATTATACTTTCCATATGGGAAGTTATTTTCTTATTGACAAAAAGATTTGAATAAGAAACTGTACTTTGTAAAAATAAAGAAATGTCCAAGAGTGGAACAGACAAGCCAAAGGGAATCATATCACTGCTCTGGTGAAAGGGTCTAAGAAATGGAGAAGGAATGAAAGGCAGAAATTGAGACCTAGAAGACGCTTACTCAGGCCAGATGGCACTTGTGCCTTTACTCCAGCAATTAATACCGTAATGTTTGCTGCAGGAAATGGACAATTTTGTTACAATGGAAAATACAGTTTTCACAGTAATTCTGACTACATCATTTCCAGTGTCCCCTTTCCTGAGCTGAGACGGCTTTAGTCACTGAGCCCTAAGGCTGCCCACTTGTGTCTTAGCACTGGGTCTAGCCTGCAACTCAAGAGACTGGCATAGCAGGCAATTCTTTGGGCCCAGTCTTATAAAAGAGGTGACATTCTATTAAAATATATGAAGACAAGAAGAAAACATATTAATATATGCTAAACTATGACAACAGACTGGTTCCAAATAGGAAAAGGAGTATGTCAAGGCTGTATACTGTCACCCTGTTTATTTAACTTATATGCAGAGTACATCATGAGAAATGCTAGACTAGAAGAAACACAAGCTGGAATCAAGATTGCTGGGAGAAATATCAATAACCTCAGATATGCAGATGACACCACCCTTATGGCAGAAAGTGAAGAAGAACTAAAGAGCCTCTTGATGAAAGTGAAAGAGGAAAGCGAAAAAGTTGGTTTAAAGCTCAACATTCAGAAAACAAAGATCATGGCATTCGGTCCCATCACTTCATGGGAACTAGATGGGGAAACAGTGTCAGACTTTATTTTGGGGGCTCCAAAATCACTGCAGATGATGACTGCAGCCAGGAAATTAAAAGACGCTTAATCCTTGGAAGAAAAGTTATGACCAACCTAGATAGTATATTCAAAAGCAGAGATATTACTTTGCCAACTAAGGTCCGTCTAGTCAAGGCTATGGTTTTTCCTGAGGTCATGTACGGATGTGAGAGTTGGACTGTGAAGAAGGCTGAGCACCAAAGAACTGATGCTTTTGAACTGTGGTGTTGGAGAACACTCTTGAGAATCCCTTGGACTGCAAGGAGATCCAACCAGTCCATTCTGAAGGAGATCAGCGCTGGGATTTCTTTGGAAAGAATGATGCTAAAGCTGAAACTCCAGTACTTTGGCCACCTCATGCGAAGAGTTGACTCACTGGAAAAGACTCTGATGCTGGGAGGGATTGGGGGCAGGAGGAGAAGGGGACGACAGAGAATGAGATGGCTAGATGGCATCACGGACTTGATGGACGTGAGTCTGAGTGAACTCCGGGAGATGGTGATGGACAGGGAGGCCTGGCGTGCTGCAGTTCATGGGGTAGTGAAGAGTCGGACACGGCTGAGCAACTGAACTGAACTGATGATGCAGATGTTCATAGAATCAAGAACTCTTACTTCTGAAAACTACTTCAGAGGTGGTGGTAGTGGTTTACTTGCTAAATCATCTCCAACTCTTGCAACCCCATGGACTGTAGCCTACCAGGCTCCTCTGTCCATAAGATTTCCCAGGCAAGGATACTAGAGTGGGTTGCCATTTCCTTTTCCAGGTGACCTTCTTGACCCAGGGATCAAACCTGTGTCTCCTGCATTGAAGGTGGATTATGTATTGACTGAGCCACCAGGGAAGAGGTAATGATTTCAAAAGTAATAATTTCAAAGATAATGAAGTTTAATCCTTTTATTTTTCTCTACATTCATAAAAAGAAACTGAAGCACTGAAAAATTCAAACACAATGCAAAATAAATAAAGATTTGCCTATATTTTGATTAGTTCACATTATGGTTTATAGTTAGAATATACAACCAAGATCTCTTCCTTTGAATGTGTTTTCTATCACATACCACACCTATGCCCTTCACCCAAAATCCAAAGTGTCATGAATATGATTCCATCCTCAGGTACACCATTAATTGAAACTATAATTTAGGCAAGGATAATTTCCCCCTATTTCAGGAGTATGTGTTAAACACCTCTTAAAATTAAGACATATATCCCCAAGTTTAAAGCACCATCTTTCTGTTATTACAGCTAACTGGCAGGCAATACTAAACCATGAGTAATGAGTGTCCAAGAGTGGAACAGACAAGCCAAAGGGCATCACATCACTGTTCTGGTGAAAGGGTCTAAGAAATAGAGAAGCAATGAAAGGCAGAAATTGAGACCTAGAAGATGCTTACTCAGACCAGATGGCACTTGTGCCTTTTACTCCAGCAAATAATACCATAATGTTTGCTGCAGGAAATGGACAATTTTGTTACAATGGAAAATACAGTTTTCACAGTAATTCTGACTAGCTTAAAGCATTAATTTTGTGTGTGTGTTATATTTTCATTAAGTATTATGGAAAATCAGTTTTTCCAATGTTTAATCTAAACTAACCATGACATTCATACTGATTTTTCTCTTTAAATTCATAAGACAGCAGACAAAATCATTGCTATATCTAATTACATATTTATTATTAAAACTTGAAGTAAACTAAGTCACTTTAAAGAAACTTTTTGCAGTCATATTTGAGGGTATCTAATGTGCCTGCTCGTTATCCTCTAATTAGAAACACTGGGAAAATCCTTAGGGGGAGTTACTATGGACTACAAGAAGTGATTTTGCTTTCGTTATCCAGGCCTTGTCCTCTCAATTAATTATAACCATGCTGTGGAAAGAATGACTCCTGAAGCGATTAACATACTCTTTGGACAAGAAGAGTCAAGAAATCTGAAAAATTATGAGGACTGGGTGACCTAACACAGAGAGGAACTACTTATTAGTCATTGTTCTGAAAACAAAATGTAATACGTTGAGAGGAAATAACTCTGATTTATAGACAGTCACAGAATAAATCGCTATACCAATGTAAAAGGTTTTATACATTTTATCAGAAAAGTAATTTCTAATAAGAGAAGAATGTTGAGGAAGGGACAATAAGGGTTTACAGATTGTGTCTATACCCAAAGGAAGACATAATTCCTGCTTCTTAGATCACTTGCAATACAAGTAAGGTCAAAAGATCGAGTGTTCTAGGTCCTAATCCTGACTCCATCACTCACTAGCTAGGTATCTTTGAGAAAATCATTTAACCATTGTTCCTCAGTTTCCTCATCTGTATGATGAGAATAATATTAATTCTTGCCTTTAAGGGTTGTTGTGAGAATTAAATGAAATAACCTATATAAAGCATTTGTAACAATGTCTGGCCTATAGTCACTGCTATAGAAAAGTATTCACTACATTGACTGATTATAATTTCTGCAAAGTTTTTCCATAATTCAACTCATGTCTTGCTCCTTCCTCCCCCTCACCTACTCTGTTTCCTTCACCTGGGTCTCCTCTCCGCCCCTGGATGTGCTTTACTCTTCTGACTTTAAGTGTACTCATTTCCTAGGCCTACCATGATAAAGGGCCACAAATTGGGTAGCTTAACAGAACAGAAGTTTATTGGCTCAGAGTTCTAGAGACCAGAAGCCTGACATGAAGGGAGAAGCAGGGTTAGTCCCTTTTGAGGACATGAGGGAGAATCTGCTCCATGCCTCTCTCCCAGCTTCTGACAGTTCCTATAATCCTTGGCTTGTAGGTATAGCACTGCAATTTCCTTCTTTTTACAGGGACACTAGTCATTAGATTAAGATCTACCCTAATCCAGTATTAACCTTATTTTAGCCTGATTATATTTGCAAAGATGTTTTTTCCAAATAAGTTCACATTCACAGTTATAAGTGGTTAGGACTCAAACATATCAAGATATGGAAAGACAAAATTCAACACTCAACACTGGGTGTTTTCTCAAAGATTCCCATTCTTGAAATTCTTTCCTTCTCATCTGCACTTTGTATTTCTGTTCTTCCCACCCATTCTTCATAGCTAACTTAGTTTTAAAAGCATCCCCAACTATGATTACGATCTCTTCATGTGACCATGCAGTTGAGAAGTTAATGCTTCTTATCTCAGAGTTCTCCCTGCCCAGCTGGACTCTGAGATATTTAATAGCAAGTGAATCTTAGGACACTCCCCATTCCCCATGGTACCATCACTCCTCTGGGCAGAGAGAGGACCTTATATAAATATTATTGATGGATTTATTACTTTGTTAGCTTAATAAATGTACTGACTTGGGGTGTGTTCCTCTATTTATGAAATAATTTGGGAGATGAAGCAACAACATATTCAAGCTGTATCTTACTTATGTTTATTAGACCAAAGAAATTAACTTGAAAACACTTTTCTAAGCCATGTTAAAAGAAAGCATATCATCTTTGGTCCTTGTTCAAAAGCAACTTAAAATCTAGTTGGGTAGAAAAGAAAGAACAATTACAGGGAAAGTTTTATGTGTGTTGCATTTATGTAACAATAGACTAAATTTATGCATTCTGACACTGAAATGACTAGAAAATAAGGCAACATATGATAAGGAGCTAATGATGTTGGACAAACTACAAGGGTGAAATGTTAATAGATAAGAACTTAACATTTTAAACATGAAACTGCTTTTAGATATCTTGTGCATTTGAGTGGAGGTTAATTTCCTTTTCTCTCAGCACACAAAACAATGTCTGATGTCATTTGATTACTTGACAATTAGAATAATGCTTTACCATTTAAGGTGTCTGAAGCCTGGGTCTAATCCATTCACAGAGCAAGCAACAGAAAGCTGTTTACTAACCTAAGTCTTTGTGGGAAAGTAGTTCCTCTTTTCTCTGGCTATAGAACTTGAAATCTCAGGACCAAAAGAAATCTCCCAACTGTTACCTCCTAGGAGTGCTCTGACTGAAGAATTTCAGCTCATATATTATAGCTGAAAGCTGCCTGTCCTCTGTTTACACTCATTGGTCCTCATTCTGTTGGATCAAACAAGACCAAATTTAATCCCTCTCCCACATGACAGCCCTTCAAAGAGCTGAAAGCAGTGATCAGCCTCACTGCATTTTTCCTCTATCTTAAGCTGTATGGTTTGTTATCAAGACTCTTTCCCCTCTGATCATGCTCACCTGTGTGTGCCCCTCTTTGCCTATCACCCTGTTGAAGTGTGATGCCCAGAACTGAATAAACTGCAGGTGTCCACTGGCAGCCACAGCATATTTATAGCAATGAAGCCCCACAAACATCTTTGTACCTTATCTATTCCTCTCCAACGTAAGCCCAGTTCTTTACTGAAATTATTTTAACAGCCTCCTTACTGAAACACTTACCACTATAATCCTCATGCTTTTCAATGTCCTTCATAATAAAATTGTGATATAGGATAGCAGCACCTCCAGTGAAGATTTATGGGGGAACTCTGTCTTATGTGTACGCATTAATAAAATTCAATTCCTTAGGAAGACATGCAAGTCACAATAAGAATCAATTTGGCATTATTTTTGGCTCATCTTTATCCCCACTTGTTATGGAGTAAACTTTGCCTCTACGATTCATATGCTGAAGTCCTAAACTCAGAATGTGACCTTATTTGGAAGGAAGGTTGTTGCACCTGTAACTAGTTAAGATGAGGTCACTAAAGTGGGCTCAAATCCAATGTTCTTGGTGTTCTTACAAAGAAGGGAAATATAGACACAAAGAGGCATACAGGGAGAATGCCATGTGAAGATGAAGGTAATCACCTAAAAGCCAAAGGTGACACCTGTAACAGATTCCTTCCTCACAGTTCTCAGAAGGAACCAACCCTGATGACACCTTGATTTTGGACATGTAGCCTCAAGACTTGTGAAACAATAAATTTATTTGGTTTAAGCCATCTAGTTTATGTTACTTCATTATGGCAGTCCTGGCAAACTAATGCACCACTTCTTATCCACTCCACAAAAAGTCTCAAGCTCCAATGAATGGAAGACGTGAAGAAACATTCACTTATTAGCTTTTGATATTTAAGATGCAATCATCCAAGTTAGTTTAAAACAGCACACATTCCTTTCACTCATGATTCTGTAGATGGCAAATTGAGCTGGATCCACTTACGCATCAAAGGTCAGTTGGTGGTTATCTGGTGCTAGCTGGTCTCTAATGATTTTAGCTGGGACATTTGAAAATGATGGGATGTCTCTCCATATGGTCTCCCATCCTCCAGCAGGCTGGCCTCAAGAATTCTAAGAAATGAAAGAGTAGGTCCTAGTGTGAGGGAACATCTCAGACTCTTTCTGCATCCCATTTGCTACCATCCTATGAGTCAAAACAAATCATGAGACCAAGCCAAATTCACAGGGTGGGGAAGTAGACAACCTCTTTATGGGAGGAATGCTAGGTCTCACTGTAAGGCTGTGGATACAGGGAAGGAAAGAACATGCACCTATTTTTGCAATTACCTCATTCATTCACTCATTACCAGTTCTTACTGTAACCTCCATAGCAGGTATGAGGCACCATGAGGACAGTGGTTAAAGCTGCATACATTTTTAAAAAAAGGAAAAAAGAAAGCAGACACACTTTTTGCCTTCATAACCTATATTATCTCAGATGATATTTAACATAAGAAATTTGTTAAATATTTAAGGCGAAGGTGTAAATTGAGTGTATCCTATTGCAAGTAAATAGAATCAATATGCAGAAAGTAAAAGGCAGAGCCTAGAGGGGGTTTACATCTTCTAGTTGAGTAGTTCTCAAACAGGAGTAATTTTGTCCCTCAAAAGACATTTGGCAACATCTGGAGATATTCTTTGTCACAACCCACTACTGGCAACTAGTAGGTAGAAGTCAAGGATACTGCTAAACATACTATAATGCACAGGACAGCCCCACAGCAAAGAAAATCTCAAGTGCCAAATATCAACATTTCTGTGGTTTAAAAATAATGTTTCAGTCTGAAGATTCTAACTAATGCCAGCAAGCCTGGGAATGACAGCTTCTCCTCTCATTATTGCCACCCCCTTTCAGTAGTCCCCTTTATTTTAAAGTATTAGAAGAAATAAAATAATTTCTTCAGCCTCTCTGGGCAGGCAGCCCCTCTCTTTCCTGATGTCCTTCTAAGGCACTAGGGACACAAACATAAAAATGACTCTGTGCTGCCTTCCAGGAGCCCAGAATCAGGAGGAACAGGTGCTCATCTGAACCTCTGATTTATAGCATGGCTGCTCAGTGATGTTTGTGCCTCTCACTAGGGTACATGCTTCTGCAAGAGAGACCTCTTCTTATTAATTTCTGGATCTTCCAGGTCTATAAGTATTGTTAAAATTTTGAGGGGCAAATCATGATAAGGGCTTCACTGGAATCACCAAGCTGTTAAATCAGTAAGGTATGTTTATGTTTGAACCCTCAGGGAAGTATGGAGGAGCACAGATATGGGTTGCCAGCACCTACACTCATGCATCTCTGATCTGGAAACACCATATATTCCTAATAAAAAGGAAAACTGACATTTTTTTCACATAGGATTAAAACTCAAGGGGATATCTGTATGAATTACCGAATCTGTTTATCCAGAAAAGCCTGGTCTTTGGTGTGACTGCCCAGTGCCATTAAAGGAAATCATAATTTTTAGGTCACTAAATATGTATATAAAATATTAGATTTATGACTTATTGTTTAAGTCTTTCTCAATTTTCAATGGTTAATGTACTTAAATATTTTTAACTACTTGTTTGAATAAACAATCTTCTAACATTTTACTTCCACACAGTTTAATAGTCATCAAAAAGCTATCATTTAAAAATACTTCCTCTCATGTACAAATATCTGGCATACCCAATAAGCATCTGAAATAAGTAGTAATTATCTAGGTTATTTTGGTATAATATTAGGTGACAACTTAAAACCTCAGACTCTATTCCCAAACCTGGTTACTGAGCAGAATTTACTCTGGGAACACAAGAGTTTAATTTAGTCCTGGAACTTCTCACCTCCCAAAATTCATAATTAAGTGCTTGGCACTGCTTAGCCACATATTAAGTCAAATTAGAAAAACCAAAAATGGTTCTGGGTATTGGACATGGGAAAGGCAAGAAAGTGTTGTGATTTAAATTCTGAGACTGTGACATCCTAAAATTAAAACCTGCTTTAAAATGTGTCCATGAGGTGAGGAGAAGAACACTAAAGCTTTGCTGAAGACACTTTCATGAAGAATTTGTGCAGGTTCCCCAATGAGGCCATGTTTGGCATCACTTCCATTATCTCTTTGGGATGGAATCACATTGGAATAACACTTAGACAACACAGGCAAGCATTAATCTACTAAGTTCCATAAATGAGATGTGCTCATTTATGACAGAGACTGGCTGTTTACCAAACCTTTTTCCTCTTCCTCTGGGACCCACAGAATGTCTGCATTTCTCAGCTTCCCTGTTGGGGAAAGATGAACCAGGTCCCAGCCAAAAACATATCACCTATGATGAAACAGCCCATGTGCCATGATTCATGGTCTTTCCTCTCTGCTGTCTTGATGCAGGTATGGAGGCACCTCAGAAGCCCACAGTTAAGAAAGTGAAAGTGAAAATCACTTAGTTCTGTCAGACTCTTTGTGATCCCATGGACTATAGCCCATCAGGCTCCTCTGTCCATGGAATTCTCCAGGCAAGAATACTGGAGTAGGTTGCCATATCCTTCTCCAGGGGATCTTCTAAACCCAGGGACTGAACCCAGGTCTTCCTCATTGCAGGCAGACTTTTCATTTACCTAGCCATTGGTCAGGAGGGCAAAACCAAATGACACAGACACAGCCTAGATTTCCAAATTACTGCTTGGAGCAGAGCTTCCAGATGACATGAACCCTCATTTTTGATGTTTTATGGAGGTTTTATAGAAATAAATTACTGTCCCAAGTTACTGAGATTAAGAGGTTTACCTGATACAGCAGCTACCACTAATCTTAATACATCGTCTCTCTCATAATCTCTTACTAAAGAACCTAAGAGAAAAGGGCAATTTACAAAGGGGAAAAGAAACAGAATAAGCCTGATGGAATAGAGCAGTTGATAGGAATGTGACTAACTGTGAAGCCACGCCTAGTCTAGAGTCCACGTGACATGTAGGGCATTGCCTTACACATGGGACAAAGCAGGGTGAAGATGACCTTCATGGTGGAGGGCAGGCAGGGGTGGTTGTGAGCTCAGGCATGCTATGGAAGGACTGAAAGGTTAGCGGTGTGGCCGAACCAACCAGAGCTCCCAGGATCTATCTTTCCATTGGTCTCGCCTGAGAATACAGTACTCTACAAGGATGTTTATATATTTAATAAGAAGAGGTGGGGAGGAATACATGCTTATATGGAGCACATATATGGAAGCAGGAAAAGTGAAAAGAAGCTAAGAGAATTAAGTCTCCCTGAAATGTTTACCCACGAGTTTTTGCCCATCCACATGAAAGAGAGCTAAAACCTATATAGAACTGGAGGGTAAAATTTTTCAAAAGAAAATATAATTAGAATTCAGAACTACATTAAAAATAATAATACAGTTACAGTGACACATTTGTCACAGTTTCTACTGATTATAAGAATTAAAGTCAGAAGCAAAAGAAGGAAATGATATTTAATATTCATGTACACCTTGCTTTAGGAAAACCAGATACATAAAAACCCAGTCCAACAGATAACTTACAGATTGATTTTAATGTCAAAAATAAAAGGACTTATTGCTCTAGAAGAGTTACTTTATGATTGATTTAGATACAGAATTAATTTTCAGTGGGTATCTATCCCAAATATATCAAAACTTGCCAAGCCAAGAACCTTTCAAAAAGAAATGGAATCCTTCCTTAGTAAGAGACATTTAACATAAGCATTTGAACAGAAACATGTTCCAGAACCATCCACACACATTTGTCTCACATAAGGACATGCAGTTCAGTTCAGTCGCTCAGTCTTGTCTGACTCTTTGCGACCCCATGAATCGCAGCACGCCAGGCCTCCCTGTCCATCACCAACTCCCAGAGTTCACTCAGACTCAACTTTCATCGAGTCGGTGATGCCATCCAGCCATCTCATCCTCGGTTGTCCCCTTCTCCTCCTACCTCCAATCCCTCCTAGAATCAGAGTCTTTTCCAATGAGTCAACTCTTCACATGAGGTGGCCAGAGTACTGGAGTTTCAGCTTTAGCATCATTCCTTCAAAGAAATCCCAGTGCTGATCTCCTTCAGAATGGACTGGTTGGATCTCCTTGCAGTCCAAGGGACTCTCAAGAGTCTTCTCCAACACCACAGTTCAAAAGCATCAATTCTTCAGCACTCAGCCTTCTTCACAGTACATAGAAATATATTTTCTCAATTTTACAAGTCGGAGATATTGTAAGTATTCACAGAATATGGTGAGGGCTTTCCAGGGGACACAGTGGTAAAGAATCCACCTGTCCATTCAGAAGATGCAGGAGAAATGGGTCAGCCCCTGAGTTGGGAAGATTACCTGGAGGAAAAATGGCAACCCACTCCCATACTCTTGGAGAGTCCCATGGACAGAGAAGCCTGGCCAGCTAGGGTCTCAGAGAGTCAGACATAACTGAGCAGCAGAGCATGCATGCACACAAGCACATGGTGATGTGAATCTACTTAAGCAATTTTAATAGACATGTACCACTTAAAATATGCACATTTCCCAACCATAAGAACAGGTACGGGAAACTACACTAGGGAATAGCCATTATCATCCAATATTCCAACCAATAGGAACAAAGTCAAGTTAACTAAATAATTGAGTGATGCCATGATTATAAATCAACTTGACACATTATAGAATAGAAATTTGTACCAGCTGTGAAGCCTACAGCTATGAATTGTAGTCAAAGATGAGGTAGGAATAGAAATAAACTAAAAATTAAATTGTTAGTAGTTAATGATTAAAAAAAATAATAATAAAGCCATATCTATTGAAAATGTACACAAAGAGAAACACACAACTTCTGGAGTTTCGCTTGGGGCCTGCTGTAATGCTAAAAGGAAGGAGGGGGGAGGGGAGAGACCAGGCAGATCCCGGCTCATGGCTGAACCCCTTCAAATACAGAATCTATATTAAGCCTATCATCGAAATTAGAATTCTGAATAAGTTTGAAAAATGGGTTTTCTGCTAAATTTGTTTTATAAATGCTTTTTTAAATTGTATAAAATAGTTTTAATTTTATAATGAGTATGATTTGACTTTATTCATTTTCAGTTCAGATGCTCAGTTGTGTTCGACTCCTTGTGACCCATGAATTGCAGCACGCCAGGCCTCCCTGTCCATCACCATCTCCTGGAGTTCACTCAAACTCACATCCATCGAGTCAGTGATGCCATCCAGCCATCTCATCCTCTGTCGTCCCCTTCTCCTCCTGCCCCCAATCCCTCCCAGCATCAGAGTCTTTTCCAGTGAGGCAACTCTTCGCATGAGGTGGTCAAAGTACTGGAGTTTCAGCTTTAGCATCATTCCTTCAAAGAAATCCCAGGGCTGATCCCCTTTAGGATGAACTGGTTGAATCTCCTTGCAGTCCAAGGGATTCTCAAGAGTCTTCTCCAACACCACAGTTAAAAAGCATCAATTCTTCAGCACTCAGCTTTCTTCACAGTCCAACTCTCACATCCATACATGACCACAGGAAAAACCATAGCCTTGACTAGTCAGACCTTAGTTGGCAAAGGAATGTCTCTGCTTTTAAATATGCTATCTAGGTTAGTCATAACTTTCCTTTCAAGGAGTAAGCGTCTTTTAATTTCATAGCTGCAGTCACCATCTGCAGTGATTTTGGAGCCCAAGAAAATAAAGTCTGACACTGTTTCCACAGTTTCCCCATCTGTTTCCCATGAAGTGGTGGGACCAGATGCCATGATCATTTTCTGAATGTTGAACTTTAAGCCAGCTTTTTCACTCTCCTCTTTCACTTTCATCAAGAGGCTGTTTAGCTCCTCTTCACTTTCTGCCATAAGGGTGGTGTCATCTGCATATCTGAGATTATTGATATTTCTCCCAGCAATCTTGATTCCAGCTTGGCTTCTTCCAGCCCAGTGTTCCTCATGATGTACTCTGCATATAAGTTAAATAAGCAGGGTGGCAATACACAGCCTTGATGTACTCCTTTTCCTATTTGGAACCAGTCTGTTGTTCCATGTCCGCTTCTAACTGTTGCTTCCTGACCTGCATACAGGTTTCTCAAGAGGCAGGTCAGGTGGTCTGGTATTCCCATCTCTTTCAGAATTTTCCACAGTTTATTGTGATCCATGCAGTCAAAGGCTTTGGCATAGTTAAGAAAGCAGAAATAGATGTTTTTCTGGAACTCTCTTGCTTTTTCCTTGATCCAGCGGATGTTGGCAATTTGATCTCTGGTTCCTCTGCCTTTTCAAAAACCAGCTTGAACAACAGGAAGTTCATGGTTCATGTATTGTTGAAGGTTGGCTTGGAGAATTTTGAGCATTACTTTACTAGCATGTGAGATGAGTGCAGTTGTGTGGTAGTTTGAGCATTCTTTGGCATTGCTTTTCTTTGGAATTGGAATGAAAACTGACCTTTTCCAGTCCTGTGGCCACTGCTGAGTTTTCCAAATTTGCTGGCATATTGAGTGCAGCACTTTCACAGCATCATCTTTCAGGATTTGAAATAGCTCAACTGGAATTCCATCACCTCCACTAGCTTTGTTCATGTTATAGGAGAAAAAATAATCCCAGAAAAATAAAGTTTTTGTCCCAGGATTTCCCAGCTAATTAATGCTAAACCACGTCTCCAGATTGCTAAATCTGATTCATTTTGAATTGATAGTTGTGCTGTCAGTAATAAATATTTTAAAATCCATAGCATATATTAGGAAAATATTATAAAGAATTACTATCATAGGAAAAAAATGAAAAATCATCGGATGCTTCTTGGCATTTACCCAAAGAGATGAAAGTTTGTGTCCACAAAAGAGTTTGTACACAGAGGTTAATGGCAAGTTTATTCACAGCTTTCAATATGTGGAAGCAACCCAAAATATCTTTCAGTAGGTGAATGAATAAATAAATTATGGTACATCTAGACAATGAAATATTATTTAGCATTAAAAATGAACTATTTAGCCATGAAAAATATGAAGGAAACTTTTAAAAATGAGCTATCGAGCCATGAAAAATATGAAGGAAATTTAAATGCATATTACTCAGTGAAATAAACCAATCTGATAAGGCCAGGTACTGTACGATTCTAACTATGTTACCTAAAAAGGCAAAACTATGGAAACAGTAAAAAAGTTCAGTGGTTGCCAGAGTTGTTGGAGTGTATGAGGGAGAAATGGACAGGCAGAGCAAACAGGATTTACAGGACAGTAAAACTAGTCTGTATGATACTTTAATGATGGATATATGACATTATACATTTGTCCAAATCCACAGGATGTGCAAAACCAACAGTGAACCACAATATAAACTAAGGATTTTAGTGATTATGATGTGTCAATACAGATTCATCAGTTGTAACAGATGTCTCTCTCTGGTGGAAGATATTGATAGTGGAGAAGGCTATAAATTTGTGGAGTCAGGGAATATGTGGAAATCTCTATACCTTTCCCTTGATTTTTCTATGAACTTAAAACTACTCTAAAAAACAAAATCTTGGTTTAAAAATTTGTCTTTCTCTCTAGGTAACTGCATATATATATACATATATATATATATATATATGGGGGGTATATATATAAACACATACACGTATCTGTTAGCTACATGTCTAACTGTATTGTCTTTTTCCTACATTCCAGACACAATTTCAAACATTGTACAATTATTATCTCATTTAACATTAGAAATAGGCACTATTAGTAGCCTGTTCTATACATTGGAAAATAAAACTCAGAAATTTAACTTGTTTTCCCAAGGTCACACAGAGGAGCCGACATATCTTAAATACAGTGATTAACACCCCAGGCTCATAACCATTCCAAAATGATGCATCATGTAAAGATAATAACAGAGGTCAAACAAAATTGAAGTTTAGAAAGGACACCAATACAACTGTAATAAGACTGAAGTAAAAGTTCAGAAAGATCAAATACTGAAAATATCATGGTTTTCAAGGACAGGCTTATGTTGGGTATCTGTTCATTTATTCCACAAATATTTATTCAATATATACCATATGTCAGCACCATTATAGTCAATGAGGGGACAGAGGTAAGGATCATATCTCTGCTTCCCATAAAGCTTATATTTTAATGGGATGTGCAATAAACAAAAGAGATGTTCAATAAACAAAAAATGTACACACGCAAAAGAAAAACATCTGAGTTAGTAATTTAGACAATTCAAGTCTGGTGATATGACAGTGAGTGACTAAGTAGCCAATTTAAACAAGAGATACAGATTAATGAGAACCTGGAGAGAACTCTCTAAACTGATGACATTTGAACTGCTATCTGAAGGACAAGTATTAGCTACAAGAAGATCAGTGGGAAATGTATCCCAGTCAGAGCAAACCAGTCAGTCCAGAGCCAGAAGACTGCAGCTAGCTGTAGTCATCATGATCAACTCCACAGAGAATAGCTTGAGGTGATGCTAAACAGAAGAGAGTAAAGTCCTGAGCTGGAAATTCCTAAGTACAGGAGAAGACATTGGAGGATTTTACACCAGCCTAAACGTGAAAAGCATCACGTTGGCGTGTATGAGGGAGCAGGGTGCTTATGTGGAGAAGTGTTTGTAGGTAGCAGGATGGAAGCAGGAAGAACAAAAAGAAAGTGATTACAAGCATGAAGTCCAGTTCAAAGATGACTTTGGTTTCCACAAAAGTGTCGGAGATGGAGGCAGAGAAGAGCAAATCTGGGAGAGATGTTTGAGAGGTAGACACAGCAGAGTTTGCTGACATGAGGAGTGATAAAGAATTTGAGGTAAGCCCTTGACATTGCACAGAGTTCAGATAGAATGAGAGATGAGAAAACATTCTTGGGGGAGAAACTCATATCTGAAGCATTCCCAAATTATACAGAAAAAGAAATAATCATGGGAAAGACATATGTGGCTGTATTTCAAAGACAACATAATAACAGTCTTCAAAAAGCCATTATATGACTACCACATGTGTCATTCAAATGATGTCTGGAGTCTGATCAGGGAATTCAGATGAAAACGTTACAGGCAACATGAGAGATCCTTGATAATAGAGATGCAGAAGTTACATAAAGGCATATTCACTTCACTCACACCATATTTAAGCCTGGCATACTCATTTTTAAGAGGGTCTTTGAGTAAGACCTGAGGGTTTTTTGTCAGGAACTCCATCAGACACTATCCCCTTAAATGAGTATTGGCCCTTTCAAAATAACCTCTATGGAAGAACATGAGCTTATTCTAATAATGCTTAAATTACTCAATAAATTTTTAGAACCCCATGATGAGGTTTACTTTCAGAGCCCACCATTCATTCTCAGCTACAAGTCTATGCCCTTTGAGGTTGGGCTTATTCGGAGAGCAGAGCAGCTGACAGAGTTGAGCTCTGTCATTGTTCTATGGTGTCTTCAGCAAAGACACAGCAGTGAGCCTAAGCTCCATGTATGTAAGGCCGTCACATGCACAGAAGCACTTAGACACAACAGAATTCCTGTGTGATGTCTGAAGGACAGTTTAACCTTGTGAATTGAATTTTTCATGAGCAAACCCATGGGCTGTCAAAGAAAAAACCCACTTTGTATCCAGAGGCGATATTTTGGTGTAGTCTTTTTTTACAGGTTGGGGCTGGTGGTGTGTTCTGTGCCAGTTTTGAGCTTCTCTTACATACAACTAGATATGACACATTTTAGCACTGATTTCTAGGTTTTAATATGTTATGTTCCCACCTCTTGGCTGAAGGCAGGGGAATGCAGGAGGGTCAAGCCTACTGCTTCATGTGTGGGCTACTTTGTGCCTACTGTTCAGTGCAAGTATATGAACTTTTCTGAACTTATCTCATTTCTGAGTTGTTTTTTTTTTTAAGAATACTTACATATCTTTTTCTAAAATATGTTCGTTAGCTTCCCTTCTAACAGTAAGTTTTCATTTGAATGCACCAAACATCTGACCTTCTCAGAGTCTGTGGACTGCAATGTAAATGGATGGGTGATCCCAATATTTTCAGGCACCTGTTTCCCCTCTCAGAATGGAAAAATGGGCTGTTTATAAACTCCTTTTGACATGTCTAAGATCTCACTTGCATATTTGCTACACCACACATGGAGAAAAAGAAGATCTGAACCATTTGCTCTCAAAAATTGCCACTAGTTTATATGTTGTCAAAAATCAACATGCAGTTTTGTACACTGCCTTTGCTGACACAAGAATGACTGGTCAGACGTGAAAGTATTGCTACTGTAGGTGGGATAGGAATTTTTATTACTGTTCCAACAGGACAGTCCCTGTATGGGTCTACTACCACAGTGACTCAAATTCTAGGGATAAGTAGACTTAGAGAAACAAACAATGCACACTTGCTATAGATGCATGCAGGTTTTCACTACTGTGAAGAAAATTTTCCAAAAAAATAAAATGGCTTGATAATTCAGATTCCTTCATAGCAAAAGAGTTATCCATGTGGATGAGACAAATAAGAATATTGATTTTAGCTCAGATCTATATACTTCTAGGTTGGAAGTCAACCAATACAGCTTTAGCAAATCACATAAAGACTAAATTTGCAGGGTTGTAAGTCCATTCCTGGAGAAGAATAATCACTTACTCAGATCCATGCCCCTCCTCCTGAATCACTAATTCTCTACCCTACAGAACAGAACTTTGTAGAAGTGACATTTGCAGATTTTTTTCTTTGTGGTGTGTTTTGTTCTAGTGTTCCTTTTCATTATATCCCTATAGTTTAACATCTTTCTAACTCTCTCATTCTGGTTCACAATCATTTTATCATTGCTTTGTATTGTTTTCTGATTGCTACCTTTCATCTATTCCTAACTTTATTTTTCTATTGACTACCAGAAGATGCTGAGTAAAATGATTTAGTCCAGTTTACCTAGTTTTTTAAATGAGATTTTGTTCTTTCTCAGTTGTCTCTCCTTTCTTACACTCCTATTTCCTGGAGATACTCCTCTCAAAGTAACTACCTGTACACAAGACCTTATTTCAGCCTCTACTTTCAAAAGAACTCAAATTAAGGCAGTTGGTCCTTGGAATATCCTGGGCGAACAGGCCCAGAGGATGGAATTCTAGATCTCAATCATTCCCCAGACAAATAAGAAAATCTACTAACTGCTAGGGGTAATAACCAGGTGTGGGCTGTAGCATCTCAGCAATTAAGACTGTGATCACAGTGGAGGAAGAAGCATGTGGTAGGAGAGTAGTGCTCTAACTGAATGGTATGGGGCAACTGTATACTCTTAAGGATTGTAGAGTAGACTGGCTTTTGTTTCCTTAGAAGTCTTAAAGAAAGAGACCTATAGGAATGCAAAGACTTAAAATACTCATTCTCTCTTTCTTCTATTCACATGAATGACACAGAAAACTCAAAACAGATTAGAGTGAATGTAAAAACTAGGAGCTCATTTCAGACTTTTTGGCACTTACAATATGGCCATTTATCTAATTGCATGGACTTCCTTGTGACTCATTGAAAGGCTGGAGAGGATGTACCAACCAAAGTAATGGACAGAAAACCAACCATTCCAAAGTCAACAAGGAGAGTCTGGAAATGCAAGGAAGACTGTGTAGGGAGAGAAGGTATCTCAACCAATGGTATGGCAGTGGCAGGGAAATTCCCAGACTTCCATTTTTTCAAACACACACCTTTTGCAAGTGTTCACTGTTTCACCAAGGTTCTGGTGAAATAAAAGTCTACCTTGCCTAAAACAGTGATATCCACTTCCAGTTCAGTTGCTCAGTCATGTCTGACTCTTTGAAACCCCATGGACTGCAGCACATCAGGCTTCCCTGTCTATCACCAATTCTCAGAGCTTGCTCAAACTCATATCCATCAGGCCAGTGATGCCATCCAACTATTTCATCTTCTGTCATCCCCTTCTCCTTCTGTCTTCAATCTTCCAATGCACCAATTTTTCTTGTTATGCTCTACCCATTCTCTCCTTGCTACTTGTTGTCATCTCCCCCAGAAAAGTCTATGCAATCAAGTCCTGGTTTCAGGCTTTGATTTCAAAGAAAACAAAACCAAGATAGAGTGGACCAGTGCCAGGTTCTGGTATTGTGAAAGCCTAATTGATCAGACAACCCTGGGTATACCCAAGCCTAAGAAACTGTGCCCAGGGAACATCAGACAAGCCCAGAGTTCTCTGTCAGTACCTGCATTACTACATATGATGCTGGCAGATAATGCCCGGCATGAAAATGCTTTTGGATTTG
Organism: Nanger dama; assembly: GCA_917880005.1. Lineage (NCBI taxonomy): Eukaryota > Metazoa > Chordata > Mammalia > Artiodactyla > Bovidae > Nanger > Nanger dama. Next base: position 10,763,648 of record CAKJTW010000054.1, on the reverse strand, counting down.
CATGGTATGTCTGCCATCCTTCCTCAGCTCTAATGCTTTCACATGATTCTAGGTTTCTGAATCTCAAAGTTAGCTACATAATCTAGTTAGTGGTTGATTAACTACTGTGAGAGCAAAATAAAAATAGTGCTCAATTGCTGGGGAAAAAAAAAAAAGATAGGGCTGATTGACTTAGAGATCTAAGCAAAGGGAACGATTACAGGGCTCCAAGTATTAGGAAAGGAAATGACAACGCACTCCAGTGTTCTTGGCCTGGAGAATCCCAGGGACAGGGGAGCCTGGTGGGCTGCCATCTATTGGGTCGCACAGAGTTGGACATGATTGAAGTGACTTAGCAGTAGCAGCAAGTATTAGAACAGATGCTAGATAGACATGTGGAAAAGGGAGCAGTCTGGAAACTTTATTAGAATTAGACCTCAACTTAAGAACTATGTTTACAGTAGTGTTACTCTGAGGCCTCATCCATGACAGTATCCATTCCAAACCCTGAAATGTGGCTGAACCCAGCCACAAAATCACTGGGAAGGGGATACAGAATTGATGTGGTCCTGTCAGCACCTGAGCTGACTTCACAACTTCAAAACTGTTGTGACATTCCTTAGAAGATTCTGCCCTCAAAGTGAGAATGAACCAGAGTATAACAACCCTGCACTATTTCTAGAGACATTAAACATTTTCTATGAATTGTTTCCAGAAATGTCTCCTTCTCTTCTCTCATTTGTAGGTTAGTGAATCACTCATTATCTAGAACTGATTTATATTTATATGTTATCAAAAGATTTTTAAGAATAGAATAAATATCTATTTTATAGACATTTATGACAATATTTATACCCATTGTTTTATTAATGTACTCTTCCATGTCTTGATCAAAGTCAGTAGTAGCCTAATTTTTTAAATGAGAAAAACTGTCTACTAAGTCAAAAAATCTACAAGCAATAAATGCTGGAGAAGGTGTGGAGGAAAGGGAACCCTCCTACACTATTGTCGGAAATGTAACTTAGTACAACTACGGAGATATTATGAAGATTCCTTTAAAAATTAAAAAACGAGCTACCATATGATGTTGGAATCCCACTCCTGACCATATATCCTGAGAAAACCATAATTTAAAAGGGAAAGTCATTACTTCTGACCTTCTACTTTGTCTTTAGCATATCCAAAGTTTCTTTCATAACTTCATCTGAACATCAGTATGCTAAATATTATTTCTGCTTTTATAATTTTAATTACACCATGATGAAACCTGGTTTTAAGCACCTTTTCATATACATTGATTTTTCATTTATATTCTTAAAAAAACTTAATAGTACTGCCTCACCCACATCTGGTATCATTGCTCAGATTATAGCCTTACTACCCTTGTTCATTTAGTCACAACTTAATATCCTATGTCACACTCTCACTCACATTCTAATCATATGTCAAAACAATGGCATCAATGCTATGACCCCTTTCCTGGCAGATAAATTTGTGGGTTCAATCACCTTTGAAATGTGCCCATAAAAATAACTTCAAATATTAAAAAATGTATATTCACAAATGCACATAAATTATCCTTTGGTGATCCTGACACCTGTATGCAATGATTTAATGTTACATCTTTGGGAAACTGTCTCAATTATTCAGACAACGACCTGGCTATAATAATGCTAATGTTAATGCTGTCCTTGTGAACAATTCCAATATAGACAAGTCTCTTACAGAGATGGAGATAGAGTTTCACAGTAGTCATGATCATCTTCATTCAAACACATTTATAATGTTACTCTGATACTGCATTGGAAACCAGATGAAGCAAGTTTTAGGCCTGCTAATACACCTGGAACAGGCTATATTAGGAAATAATCATCTTTTGGAGCCAGGGAATAATAGGTGAAGTTGAGAAAAAGACAGAAGTAAGGCTAAAGGAGGCTTATTCTAGAAAATGACAGATAAAAGTCTAAAGTTAGGTATTAAAGCCAAATGTGAGTTAATAAGAGTCAAGAGCCATGGAAACAGTCATTATTATAGGGCCCTACAGAGGAGCCCATGTCATTAATAAAATGTGAGATGCACAAACTCAGAAAGCTGGCAAATTGGTTTTTAAGAGGACGGCAAACATATTTGAAAATAAAACAATTCAGGGACTGGAAGTAGAGTTAACAGAGGAACTAGCAGAATAGTCATATAAGAGAAAAAGATAGATCCCTAGCCACTGAGTGTGACTGATGCAGCTGAAAGAAAACACATTCATATGCACTTAACTAGATTTTAAAACTAAGAGTAATATTCTCCAAATTTTGTTATTTTAAAATCTTGCTGATTATACTTAAGCTACCATTTGGCTTGTTAAAATTCCTGGGTCACACATTCCCTCTCCTCCAACATTCTGCAGACAATTTATCTTCAATGTTCAGTTTTTCAGCAGGAAGTCTGAGGCCAGACTGATAGATTTCCCTTATTAGGCAGCTTGCTCTTTTGGCCAGCTCATATGCATCTTTCCCTTATTCAGCTAGTATCACTTTTTAAAAACAAATTTCTCACATATATTTGTATTTCTCATATATTTGTAACTTTAGGATGACTCTCCAGTTGTGCATGTTTAATTTTAATCTCCTAAAGATGTTCTACAATTATGTTTGAACAGGAGTTTGTTCCATTATCTTAGTTCTCTTGTTAGAGTCATCATTGTGGGTTATATTCACTCCTTTGGCCTATAATCCACATCCAAAATTCTCTCGAGCACTTGCTTTTCATAATAGCATCCTCCACGAAAATTAATATGTTTTTAGCTGTGACTTTTCTTCATTGTTATAATTTTAATTTCTGTAATTTATTTTTCTTTCACTTGTTTCCTAAAAGCTCCATATTCCATCTCCCACTGTTCACCACGTCTTTCCTAAACTCTTATTTCTTCTTCATATTTTACATTGAAAACTGTTTCAAAATTATTCCTTAAAATTCATCACAATGTTTGTTCAGAATTATCAACAATCATTATTTATAAATAGATAAGTCACTCAGTCATGTCCAACTGTTTGGGACCACATGGACTGTAGCCCTCCAGGCCCCTCTGTCCATAGCATTCTCCAGACAAGAATACTGGAGTGGGGAGCCATTCCCTTCTCTAGGGGATCTTCTCAACAAAGGAATCAAACCAGGGTGTCCTGCATTGCAGGCAGATTCTTTACCATCTGAGTGATCAGGGATGCTTGTCATCATTTAGTTTATGGCAACAATATTATTATGATGCTTCGCTATTTGTGTTTTCCCATTACTTTGCTCCTTTGCTTTATGGCATCATTATTTAGATAGTATCGATTTCCCTTGCTTTTGGGGTATTATTCATATTTTAAAGCAATTTTTTTCTGGACTAGATTGTTTCAGGAGGTTTATTTACTTAGGAAGGAGTTTCTGGTCTCTCTAGACTCTTGATGTAAAGAGATGATGGTTTTGTACTTGAGGCAGACTCCTTAGCTCTGAGCTCTGCAGTGCAGGCCTCCTCTCTCTGGATCTTCCCTCTATCTCATTTATACCCCAACTTTAAGCCACTCTTCTTCCGAGTTTAGAGTCTAAGTACCATCTATTTCTTGTTCTCAGGAGAAAGAGATTACATGGTCATTTCTGGTTTTCCTACATACATTTGGGTGATTCCCAAAATGAAAAGAAACACTGTCCTCACATTCCCAATTTCAGATCAGAAATGTCCTCTTTGCCTACTTTTGTTGGGAAGGTTAAAGGACTTTTCTCTACCAGTATCACAATTGGCTCTCAGTTTAGTCTTGCTCCATTAACTATTTTCATGGCCTCTTGTATTCTATTTTGTACCATCTTCATCCTCAAGAAACTTGAGATGTACACTTTGCTTTGAATCAAAGCAAAATCTAGGTGTTACTGTGACTTCTGGAAAGAATTTTTCATCAAACAGGGTTTTCCTATACCTGAGTTGAAAGACACTCTCATTTCTTTGAAATGTCAACTTTAGCAGGTTCTCTAAGAGGTTGGGAACAGCCTTCAACTCCTTCTAAGGAGGAATTCATTTGCTGTTGCTTGGATACCCAAATGCTTGTTCCCTTTTCCCTGTATTCTCTTAAAGTGCACTTTGAGGAAACTTTTTTCCTATGTTCCATTTAATTTATATAAAGCGATATTCCAGCAGAAAGTGACAAGAATATCCTTCCAAGAAGAAATAAGCTATTTGAAGTTTCCTGGCAATAACATCTTCCAGGGACCCTGCCATCTGGTGTCAATGGTTACTGTTGATCAATAATATGTGATGTGTTTGTCGAGTGCAGCTGACATTTATTGTCTTCTCTCCTTGTTTACTATATTAGCAGACAGCTGGGCTACAAAAAAAAGGCCAACAAGAGGAGATTCTCTCTGACATACCTGCAACTCCTCTCTCCAGGAGATGTCATCTTTTCACCATTTTTAGATCAAAATAAAGGCAAGCAGACACAAATAAAAGTTATCATATTTGGATTTCAAAACCTGCTATTCAAGATTTCAAACAAGTTAATTAACAAACTTTGTGCCAATATCTTTTCCCAATATTTCCTTACCTGTCCAATGATCTAGTCAATCTGTGTCATTTACTGAATTTCCACATTCAACAGCTTTGCTTTTCCACACACTTTTTCATGCAGTTCTTTCTATCTAGAATGTTTACTGTCTTTCAATCCTTGCTTTTATCTTTTCTCAGTTTTCATCTAAACCTTTTCATGGTTCTATTCAAATAGCACAACATCCATGAAGCCTTCTGATTGATATAAAATAGGTATGACTCTTTTTCCTCTACTAAGTAACATACTTTTCCCTATAGTTCTTGCCATTCCATCCATTTATTTAGTTATCCATAAGCTTATTTCAAACCAGTCCTTTAAGGAAACATCCACAGCTTCCTATCTTTTAGACCCAGAGATCCTTGAAGATTACAAGTACACTACATGCTTAATAGGTTAACTTAAAAACTACAGGAAGAATGTGATAATGACTATTGGTTTCATTCTTGTCTCTTAAGTAACATGCATTTCCAAGATGAAGGAAATTATTGGAAAGAAAAGGCTTATTATTTCTATGTGCTAGTCACTATCCTAAGTGTAGAATTAGGGAGGAAATATCCCCAGGCATATAGTCACATCAAATCACAGAGGGTCAGTAACTTTTTTTTTTTTTTTAATTTTACTTTACCCTGTATCTTAGCCATTGCTGACTGGCCAGAGGTAACACAGAGCTAAGCTGGACTAATTGTATCATGTCATGGGAACAACAGCTGGGACACATATGTTCCCCAATTCTGAACACAAAGAGTCAGAAAAGACCTGTCTGCGGTGAAGAAACATATACTTAAACTCCACTGGGCATCTCACCATCCACCTGTCCCTGCTCATTTACAGTTCTGCCATTTTTTCCAGTGCTCCCTACCCCTACCTTCTTCCCTTTAATTCTTCTTGCCAGCAACTAGAGGATTATTGACTTATTATGCTCAACAGTTTATCATCTCTTATTTCCCTGACTCCTTCCAAATTTGCCCTTGATTTTCCCTGTTAGGCAGAAATATTAGTATATAATATACCTTCTTTGGTTTGTCTGAACAACCAGAAAGTTATTTTAAATAGATTTTTCTGACCCCTGAATGAAGTCCAGCCAGTAAAATGATACAGACTTGTGACATTCAGCTACAGAATTCATAGAACCACGGCTTCCCTGTTCTTATCTGTGTACTTATTAGCTGCAGAGGGGTGGATGCAGATCTTAAAGACATTTCCAAAACCTTGAGAGTCAAGGTTCCTTTGACCAAAGCTACCTGGGTCTTCTAGGAATGAAGGGGGTCCTGGGTCCTGGGAATGAAAAGGCCCTAGGTCTTAAAAAACTAAAGTAAACTTAGTTTTATGACAGCAGGTGAATTGATCAGAACTAATGTAGAAATAGGAAGAACTGTTATTTTATTATAGCAACTGTGCATGTGTGTGTTAACTCTCTTCAGCAGGCTTAGCACACACGCAGGAGGGTTTTCTACTACTAGCACCACCTGGGAAGCCCATGTCTACTGTATGCTGTGGAAATATTTCTAGGTATATTATCTTGAGTATATCCTGCTCCTGCTGCTGCTGCTGCTGTTGCTGCCGCTAAGTCACTTTAGTCGTGTCCGACTCTGAGACCCCATAGTCGGCAGCCCACCAGGCTCCCCAGTCCCTGGGATTCTCCAGGCAAGAACACTGGAGTGGGTTGCCATTTCCTTCTCCAATGCATGAAAGTGAAAAGTGAAAGTGAAATCACTCAGTCGTGTCCGACTCTTCGCAACCCCATGGACAGCAGCCTACCATGGGATTTTCCAGGCAAGAGTACTGGAATGAGTTGCCATTGCCTTCTCCAAGTATATCCTAGATGGTATGAATATGTTATTCTAAGCCCTGTACATAAATTCTCACTTACTTAAAATGACAGTTAATTAGATATTATTCATCCCAGAAACATCTGAAAGAAGGAAACAAACATAACATAGTTACTCCTTTCTACTAGCTGTGCCGTGGACTATGTGTTTCAGGGCAGAGAAATGTCCCATAAAGAAACATTTCTTGCATAACCATTTCAGTAGCAACTCTAGTGAGTGATACATGTACTGAAAACAAAATTAAAATTAGGTTAGCCAAGTAAGAAGGGATGTGTTATAAAGAACATTCCACTTCAATGCTAGTTCGGTTCAGTCACTCAGTTGTGTCCGACTCTTTGCAACCCCATGAATCGCAGCACGCCAGGCCTCCCTGTCCATCATCAACTCCCAGAGTTCACTCAGACTCATGTCCATCGAGTCAGTGATGCCATCCAGCCATCTCATCCTCTGTCATCCTCTTCTCCTCCTGCCCCAAATACCTCCCAGCATCAGTCTTTTCCAATGAATCAACTCTTCGCATGAGGTGGCCAAGTATTGGAGTTTCAGCTTTAGCATCATTCCTTCCAAAGAAATCCCAGGGTTGATCTCCTTCAGAATGGACTGGTTGGATCTCCTTGCAGTCCAAGGGACTCTCAAGAGTCTTCTCCAACACCACAGTTCAAAAGCATCAATTCTTCTGTGCTCAGCCTTCTTCACAGTCCAACTCTCACATCCATACATGACCACAGGAAAAACTATAGCCTTGACTAGACGGACCTTAGTCGGCAAAGTAGTATCTCTACTTTTGAATATGCTATCTAGGTTGGTCATAACTTTTCTTCCAAGTAGTAAGCGTCTTTTAATTTCATGGCTGCAATCACCATCTGCAGTGATTTTGGAAAAATAAAAATAAAGTCTGACACTGCTATTTGGGATTACTTTGCATGTTTAAGCAGTTTAGGGTGGGGAAAGAAAATAGGTTTCATCATTAACCCACATTTATTTTGCAGAAAATGTGTTATTTATTGCAGGCCTCTGTGTTCCTAGCTTTTTGTGTTATTAATCTTCAATATAGCTAAATCTACATGCTATTATTGTTACTATTATTTAAACTGCAAACAGCAGTAATATTAAATAATTCCAGTCTGAACAACTTAAGCAACTTAATAGTCCTCACAAGGGGGTGGTTTCATGCTGGGAAAGTGTTAACAGATAAAAACTGCGCAATTTGCAGAAATTGGTATGATATCTTTATTATACCTTCTGAGCTCACTGGGCCAAATTTGACACTCTAAATTGCTATAATTTGGAGCTCTCTGGTTTTACTATTAAACTTAAGCCTAAATTTTTATATATTTGCAAAGATAAGTTCCCTAGTATTTTTAGTAATTAGTCATACTTATATATGGCACTGTAGTATCATTACATTCCTTGGAGACTAAGATACAGGTCGAATTTTCAGAAGTAGACAAAGCAGAAGGCACAGACAGATAAGGTGATAATAGCTGAGAAATTGAGAGGTTAGATTGTGCTCAGAGGAGTGGCAGAAATCACTTTACAGCAAGAACTTAAGACATGGGAGAAGCCAGACATAAAACTGGAAAGACACATTGGGTTCAAGTTGTGGACTTGGATGTCAGGCTAAAGAAATAATATTTTATTCTGTAATTGATGAAGAGATATTAAAAAAATTAAACCAAATAGTTCTCAAATTCTGGAGAAAATCTGAGAAATCAGGAAGACAGAGGGACTAAAGTTTGTAGAAATCATTAGGAAGTATTTGTTGCTGCTGCTGCTGCTGCTAAGTCAGTTCAGTCATGTCTGACTCTGTGTGACCCCATAGACAGATGCCCACCAGGCTCCCCCGTCCCTGGGATTCTCCAGGCAAGAACACTGGAGTTGGTTGCCATTTCCTTCTCCAATGCATGAAAGTGAAATGTGAAAGTGAAGTTGCTCAGTTGTATCCAACTCAGCGAACCCATGGACTGCAGCCCACCAGGCTTCTCTGTCCATGAGATTTTCCAGGCAAGAGTAGTGGAGTGGGGTGCCATCACTTTCTCCATAGGAGGTATTTACATATCAATAAATGTTATATAAATAGGATGCTCTAGAAATAAATACCTACAACCTTCATAGTGTTCTGAGGACCCTGGTCACCCATGATTTAGGATATGGCCCAATGCTGCTAAAGCTCCACTCAAGATACTCATGGGAACCAAAATATGTTTATGAGGCACCACTCTCTCCACTCCCATCTCCTTACAGATGGAGTCTAAGTTTATGGAATTATTTAAAAAAACCTAAACTTGAAGTCAGCTAATTGACAAAGATAGGCTCATTTTATTTATGATTGTCTACAGTTGTCTTCACACACACGCACAAAAATGATAAAGCAGAATAGTTACAACAGTGGCTATAAGGCCAAAAGGCCTAAAATTTTTACTATCTGGCCCTTTACAGAAATAGTCTGCTAACCCCTGTGCTAGATTACTATCTGCTCCTGGTCAATGCCTTCTTTGTTAACCTCTGAACAATCACTCCAGAAATGCCTCACAGTTTCTTCTGCTTCTGTCCTGCCCCTTTATGTTGCTGCTGCCTTTTTTCATCTTTTTATTTTCAGGGAAGTAGCTGAAAATAGACTGTTCCAGAGAAGACCTGCCATCGTGTCAGCCAAAATTGGCCAATGGATACTACATCTTCCGTGATTACTTTGGTTACCTGAGAACATAAATCAAAATGTACAGACATGTCTGTCTAAGTGGAACAATGGCACATGCAAGACAATGTGAAGGAGTTAGAAAGTAGATTGTCTCTGCCCTATTTCCACACAGCTCTCTCCACTGCCCACTTCACACTGCTCCAGAAGAACCTTACTGCATAAAAACATACAATGGTATCAAGTCTTTGATGAAATTCCTAGAGGTGAATAGCACTGGAAAATCATAATAATTAATCTTTCCAAATTTCTCATCTAATTGCAAAAAGAAAGCAGAAATGTGGTCAAATGACTTCCAGTATTATTATTGGTAGTTAATAAATATCTTGATGAAATCAACATTTTATTATGGAGCCCTAGAAGCTACAGCTGCTCTTCTTCCCAGCAGAATGAAGAAACAAGCAGAATGTGCTTATCAAGGCTAAGCTGACAGGCAGGCTGTTCTTTATTGCCATAAAACAGGCAGGTTTTTTTGACAGCACACATTGATGAACTCGTCATCTATTTCATAATTTTGTGCTAAAAAGGTCACCTTTATTCATTTCTCTGCGACATCAAAAAGAAATATATATGCAATGAAAATTCAACAATGTCAGACAGCTAGAGGGGAAATATTTCTTTTAATATTTTCATCAGTGTGGCACACTTCAGTTTGAAACTATAAACTGAATGAACAGCAAAATGCATAACATGGAGCAAACAGAATGACAGCTAAAACGTGGCAAAAATGTGGCACAACATTTTCAGAATGCTCAGAATGCAGTGAAAATACAGAAAAGATTTTAATGACTATTTTAGTATATCTTTGAAAGTTCTTAGTGTCTTTTTTTGTGATACAACAAAAGCAAAAGTTAAGCCAATGCATTTCACTGAACTCTTAAAGCAAACAGTCGACAGCTAGATTACCTTGATTTGCAGACAACTGTCACCTCTCACTTTTTATTGCATACTTCACTCTTTATTCACAGTGCTATGGATCTGTTTGCAGGCTCAGGAGCAAATAGATTCCTGCTCCCATCAGGGTCTGTAGCTAAAGATCCAAAAGAAATGCTGCATAGCCAATGACAATGATATGAATATAGATTATTAAAAAATAAAATGCTTTCACTCAAAGGAAATAGCTCAGAAGGTTGTTGATTATGTCAGCTGTTTAGAGAGAACAATTAATCTGTTGGTTTTCTCTGGCATGTGAAAGCCTTAATTCAAAGGAGGATGATAACAACTCCTACTCTTTTCCAGAATTTGTATAGCACATAACACTATTTTTTCCCCAAACACACATTGATGAATCATCTTTTCACATCCAAAGGCATCCAGGTAGAAGGACGGAGCATGAGCATTGAAGGCAAGCTAGCAGGTTGGCAGTCTAGATGTTCCATACCCACTATTATTCCACATATGACCTTGAGGAAGTCATGTGGTCTTTCTCAGCCTGAGTTCTCTCATCTGAAATTACCACTAACTTACAGAATCAATTTAAAATCTTTAATAGCATATTTAAATCAAGCAGGTGACTAATATTAAACTATTCAACTATCATCTGATCTTCTCAACAACTCAGTGAGGTGATAAGGCAGGTATTCTCATTGTTTTCTTTCTTTCCTTCTGGGTATGTCATGCATCAGTTCAGCCAGTCATATATCAGAGCCAGAAAACCAACACAAGTCTTCCCCTGGCTTGCTCTAGATGCTCCCTGTTCTGACATTATGACAGCCATTAGAATGGCTGCCAAATGGACTGTATGTTAAGGATTCCCAATAGGCAAGTTTTCCCTGAGTTAGTCACAGGGTCACAAAGTGGTACTTTGGTGGTACAAAACTTATGATCCATAGATAAGCTGGAAAGCTTTCAGCCAAATATGAACACCATCACTGAGAATATTAAAGGTGAAAGAAGAGTACAGTTAAAGACCAGAAAGGCCAGAGTCAGATCACCAAGGTCCCAGGTGGCTAAAGCAAATATAGGGGCAGTGGCAGTGGAACACACAATTAGTAAGTAGTATTTCAGAAAAGGTAAGTAAAAGTAACATAGTCCAAGTGCATTTCAAGCAGAGGGCAGCAGGGGTTGATAAAGATGCAATAAAAAGATAAGGAAGGTTATTTTAAAAGTATGAAAATAAAATTTCTCAAAATGCTCTGACAAACGTAAAACCTCCTCAGAAAGTTCATTTTTTCAGACCTAGAATATTATCTATACTCATCAGAAAGGCAAACTAGTACAGCCACTATGGAGAACAGTGTGGAGATTCCTTAAAAAAACTGGAAATAGAACTGCCTTATGACCCAGCAATCCCACTGCTGGAAACCAGGAAACCACACTGAGGAAACCGGAATTGAAAGAGACACGTGTACCCCAATGTTCACTGCAGCACTGTTTATAATAGCCAGGACATGGAAACAACCTAGATGTCCATCAGCAGATGAATAGATAAGAATGCTGTGGTACATATACACAATGGACTATTACTCAGCCATTAAAAAGAATACATTTGAATCAGTTCTAATGAGGTGGATGAAACTGGAGACGATTATACAGAGTGAAGAAAGCCAGAAAGAAAAACACCAATACAGTATAAAGTGAAAGTGAAAGTGAAGTCGCTCAGTCGTGTCTGACTCTTTGCAACCCCATGGACTGTAGCCCACCAGGCTCCTCTGTCCATGGGATTTTCCCAGGCAAGAGTACTGGAGTGGGTTGCCATTTCCTTCTCCAGGGGATCTTCCCAACCCAGGGATTGAACCTGGGTCTCCTGCATTGCAGGCAGATGCTTTATCCTCTGAGCTACCAGAGAAGCCCCCAATACAGCATACTAACACATATATATGGAATTTAGAAAGATGGTAACAATAACCCTGCATGCGAGACAGCAAAAGAGACACAGACGTATAAAGCAGTCTTTTGGACTCTGGGGGGGATGATTTGGGAGAATGGCATTGAAACATGTATAATATCATATAAGAAACGAATCGCCAATCCAGGTTCAATACAGGATACTTGGGGCTGGTGCACCGGGATGACCCAGAGGGATGGTATAGGGAGAGAGGTGGGAGGGGGTTCAGGATGGGGAGCACCTGTACACCCGTGGCAGATTCATGTCAATGTATGGCAAAACCAATACAATACTGTAAAGTAATTAGCTTCCAATTAAAATAAATAAATTTAAATTTAAAAAAATAGAAAAGTATTTGATACTACTAGTCACTACTCTAGGCATTTCAACCGAGGACATTTACTGAGAAATGAATTAAGAAGTCAGATAGGGGGTGGAGATGCAACCCCAAGAAGAGCAATAGCAAAAGACTATCATCCCTTCCAGCTGGAGACACAACAGGGGAGGTAGCATCACCAGAATGTCCAGAGAAAATCACCCGGCAAGGACTGGAGCGATACTGCATTTCACGCAGAAGCTGAGCCCACAGAAGGGGCTGACCTGTAGCACTGGAGCCACAGAAGAGATCTAGCTGCTGCTAGAGACATCATCGAAGGTACAGTGTGGGGAAAGAAATAACCCCAGAATTCTCCCGCACCCCTTCCCCTACCATTTCTGCTTGGTATCTCTCATTGCCCAAAGTCAACCAGAAACCCAAAGACATAGGAGACCAGGAAACAGACTGCCCAAGTCCTCCTACTGAGTCAATATCTGTTAGGGAGTTAAGTATTCCCTATTCTATGCCTCTAAAATAACATTCTGTTGAAGTCCATTATCCCATTACACTAATTATTTGACTTGTTTCCTTGGTAATGTGTGTATATGCTCAGTCACTGGGTTGCATCCAATTCTTTGTTGCCTCATGGACTGTAGCCTCCTGTGTCCATGGAATTTTCCAGACAAGAATACTGGAGTGTGTTGCCATTTCCTATGCTAGGGGATCTTCCCAACCTATGGATCAAACCCACATCTCTTGTGTCTCCTTCATTGGTAGGCAGATTCTTTACCTCTAGTACCACCTGGGAAGCCCTTTCTTGGTGAACTCAAAAGAACTGGAAAACTCATCTTTGTCTAACTTGCCTTTGAACACAGTATCTAGCACAGTGCCTGGGATTTAGCATGTTTGATGAGTGAACTTAAAGAGGTGCACTACTGTGTGTATGTGGGCTTAGTCAGGTCTGCCTCTTTGCAACACTTCAGACTTTATAGCCTGCAAGGCTCCTCTGTCCATGGGATTTTTCAGGCAAGAATACTAGAGTGGATTGCCATTTTCTTCCTCCAGGGGATCTTCCCAATCCAGGGACTGAACACATGCCTCCTGTGTCTCCTGCAATGCAGATGGAGTCTTCATCCACTGGGCCAATCGGGGAGCCCCACACTACTGTGCCTTTGGTTAAAGTTCCTGTGAGTAGATCCAACAAGTTTGCACATAGTATATCTAAGGATATTTAAAGTAGAAATTATGAACAAGGTGATATCATTATCATTCAAAAATGAAAAATTCAGAAAAAAAAAAAACTCAACATCCAAATTAAAATTCAAAGTATATTTTATAATAGAGACAGAAGGTGATAAGAAAAACACAAATTCATCTCTGGTCACACTAGACTTCTTACAGTTCCCCAAAAGTACCAAACCATCTGAAACTTCACTTCCACTCTTTTTTTAGTTATCTTTTCCTTTCATTTATGCTTCTTTGACTATTTCAGCACTGAGGTAGGAGTGGGGACACAGAGTGAGAAGGAAAAATGATTAGCTATGTTGGAATAGAATATGGATATAGATTATTCATAATAGATTATGAATAGCCTTCTAGCACACAGGTCAGCCCTGAAAAGAACCACTTTCTACTAGTTCCTATTCTCCTCTGGGCAGTGTGATCATCAGCCATCCTTTAAAAAGCCAAAAAGGAAGAGACTAGAGTGTGCCTGACAAACATTCCAGATCATACAATCTTCAAGACGTGCCTCCTACAACTTTCTTGAAGTGTCTGTGGAAAGGAGTAGGAGGATGTATAAGAAGGTTTTACAACACTGGAAAGTTAGTTCAATGGGGAAATAGAGGCTTTTTCTTCTCTTCCAGATTCTTATGTGCCCAGTTATAGTCCCTAGTCCATAGCCATTCTATACATACTAGCTAGCTTTCTCTCTCAAAATTCTTATCACATGTGATATATTTGATATTCGTCTTCTCCTACAAGAATGTCAACTCTCTCAAGGGCATGGTCTGTTTTGTTGACCTTGCAAAGATGGGCTCAGTAACTATTGTTAAATAAATACATTACAGAATACTGTAGTATGTCTTCTAGGATACACTTTCTTTTTTAGAAATTGCAAAAATATCTACTCATTCTGATCTGTCAACTGCCTGCTTATCTAGTCTCGATTTCTTACCTAAGATTCAACACCCTACATATTCTTACCCACTGCTCTTTTCTACAATATTGCTTTGTCCATTCAGGGCCCTTATCTCTTTTTGTACAAAGTCATTAATTTTTATATGTGTAGATGGTTACACTTAAAGATAGAAATAAGTTGAGTTCTATGAACACATCAATATTGAAATATTCTGGCTGCCTGCTTTCCTGGCTGACCATGAGCAGCTTATATCCCTGGCTAAATCCTACTGCACTCTCATTGTTCAGAGTCCTCATTGTGCAAGTTTGTGCTTTCTGCTAAAGACACCACTTGCTGCCTGTACTTTCTCTCTGAGCTTCTTGGTAAAAGAGGATTATGTAGAGTTTCTCTATTAACCTCTTCTGCCCACCCCCAGACATGGCAAAACTTGGAGCTATGACATTTCCTTATAGCAGAACATCCCTCCGAATACACTAACAAAAACAGGAGTCTAGCTTGAATATTTCACACAGTTTCACCAAATCTTTTATAGATTATGAAAGCATGCCATATAAAATTAGTTTTAATATTTTGATATAAGCAAACCTATATAGAACTGACACTGGTTTAATAGCAAAATTTGTGACTCTATAAAACAGGTCTTCATTGTGTTCAAAATTGTCTATAAACATTTACAAAATGGGGCATTTTTAAGCCACAAGTTTAATTTAACTCACTTTTATAATACAAAAAAATGACTTTCAAAAAATTATGTATATATAAATGAAATTGAATGTGAGGGACTGTCTCACACTACTGAATACTAAAAAGGTTATCAAACACTAAAAACAGAAAAGAAAAAATTAAATGTATTGAAAGAGTTAAATAGTTCAAACAGTGTTAAATGAACATTCCATTAAGAACATCCACCTCTAAAAGTGAATTCATTTTTGGCCCTTTAATTGCACCTCATTCACTCTATGCATGAACAACCTTTGTTGTTCAGTCACTAAGTCATGTCTGACTCTGCAACCCCACGAACAGCAGCACGCCAAGCCCCACTAATCTGTTCAGTTCAGTTCACTCAGTCGTGTCCGACTCTTTGCAACCCCATGAATCGCAGCACGCCAGGCCTCCCTGTCCATCACCAACTCCCGGAGTTCACTCAGATTCACATACATCGAGTCAGTGATACCATCCAGCCATCTCATCCTCTGTCGTCCCCTTCTCCTCCTGCCCCCATCCCTCCCAGCATCAAAGTCTTTTCCAGTGAGTCAACTCTTCGCATGAGGTGGCCAAAGTACTGGAATTTCAGCTTTAGCATCATTCCTTCCAAAGAAATCCCAGGGCTGATCTCCTTCATAATGGACTGGTTGGAACTCCTTAGAGTTGGCTCAAATTCACATCCACTGAGTTTCTAATGCTATCTAACCATCTCATCTTCTGCTACCCTCTTCACCTTTTGCCTTCAATCTAAGCAACTAAGCACTTTTCCCCTGTGGCCTGTCTTTGTGAAAAAAAATCCTCCCCAGAAGTCTTCCTCACACAGTCTGGAAAACACATGTCATCCAGCTAAAGCCCTGGCTGCTGAAACATACAAGTGACTTTTGCTATGAGTCCTGTCTTCTGTCAAAACACTAGTCTTGAGGAAGAAATCTCTGTTCCTCTGGCAAAGGCCTGTGTAGGGATCATGCTGCCAACGTGACTGGGAGAGGACTGTGCAGTCGTGACTAGAGCAGAGGAGGCACTCACATGTGGTGTCACCCCCAGGCTTCTGTTAGGCATGGTCTTTGTCACCTCCAAATTAACTAGTTTTATTTCAATTTGGGAGATGGCAGACAGGAAGCAGGGTACCCAAATGTTTCATTTTTGTTGTGGTTGATAGCAGAAGCATCTGGCTATCAGGGGCATCAGAGAAAGTTTGGTTCAGTTACCCAGTCATGTCCTACTCTTTGCAACACCATGGACTGCCAGGCTTCCCTGTCCATCACTAACACCTGGAGCTTGCTCAAACTCATGTCTATGGAATCGGTGATGCCATCCAACCATCTCATCCTCTTTCTTCCCCTTCTCTGCCTGCCTTCAATCTTTCCCAGCATCAGGGTCTTAACTAAGGAGTCAGTTCTTCACGTCAGGTGGCCAAAGTGTTGGAGCTTCAGCTTCAGCATCAGCCCTTCTAATGAATATTCAGGACGGACTGATTTCCTTTCTAATTTAAACCCCATACCCACCAGAGATGCTCAGAGGGCTCAAACAAAACCTTGTGCACACTAGGACCCGGAGACCCCACAGAGACTGAGCCAGACCTGACTTTGAGCATTTGAGTGTCTCCTGTGGAGGCACAGGTCAGCAGTGGCCTGCCACGGAGACAGGGGCTCTGGCTGCAGCAGACCTGGGAGACTCACCTTGTGACACATGTCCTCCCAGAGGAGATCACCATTAGCCCCACCATAGAGCCAGCAAGCAGATGACTCGCAGACTGGAAAACATTTATGCCAAAGAATTTCTCGCATTGTTATGAAAGTTCTAGGACCCACCTCAGATTTTCCAACCTGGGGATCCCACAAAAGGACTGAGAACCCTCAGGAATTTGACTTTGGATGCCAGTGGGATTTGATTACAAACCTTCCACAGGACTGGGGAAACAGACTCTTGGAGAACACAAACAAAACCTTATACACACCAGGACCCAGGAGAAAAGAGCAGTGACCCCACAACAGACTGAACCAGACTTGCCTGTGAGTGTCCAGGAGTCTCTGGTGGAGGTGTGAGTTGACAGTGGACTGCCACGGGGTCAGGGCCACTGAGTACAACAGTGCTAGTATAAGTCATTTGAAGGAGGTCACCATTATAGCTATTACCATAGTTTGGCCTCAGGCCAAACAACAGGAGGGGAACATAGCCCCATCCATCAACAGAAAATTGGATTAAAGATTTACTGAGCATGGTCCCATCCATCAGAATGAGACCTCAGTTTCCCTACAGCCAGTCCCTCCCATCAGGGATCTTCAATAAGCCTCTTGTCCTTACCCATCAGAGGGCAGACAGAATGAAAACCACAGGCATGGAAAACTAACCAAGCTGATCACATGGGTCACAGCCTTGTCTAACTCAAGGAAACTAGGAGCCATGCAATGTAGGGCCACCCAAGACAGACGGGTCATGGTGGAGAGTTCTGACAAAATGTGGTCCACTGAAGAAAGAAATGGCAAACCACTTCCATATTCTTGCCTTGAGAACCCCATGAATGGTATGAAAAGGCAAAAAGACATCAGAGACAGTTAACTCTGTCCTTTCACACCTAGCTTGAGCGTGTGTGCCCAGGCCCCTAACACAGGAAGCATGGGGCTTCATTACTGAACTCCTCAGTTTTCCTGGAATATCTTTCCTTAGAGAGTCTCCAAATCTGACTATCTCTCCTGGGGATTCTGGGAGGTACTTAGGGCCCAGTAAGAAAGTTTTTCTCTGCCTGATCCAACAGGAATGGGCTCTACTGAAACAGAGGCTCGCTCAGGGTATACTCAGCTTCTCAACTTTCTTTTTCTTAGTATCCCCTTCTTTCCCACTTTATAAGCTACTGCCTTCCCATTATAAGCTACTAGGATTTCCCTGGTGGCTCAGACGGTAAAGCGTCTGTCTACAATGCAGGAGACCTGGGTTTGAGCCCTGGGTTGGGAAGATGCCCTGGAGAAGGAAATGGCAACCCACTCTAGTACTATTGCCTGCAAAATCCCATGGTCAGAGGAGCCTGGTAGGCTATGGTCTATGGGGTCGCAAAGAGTCGGACACAACTGAGCGACTTCACCTTCCCATTCAACTAGTTTCAAAAAGCATACAAATTTGCTATAACACTCTCTGTTCTACAAAAACAATAAAGGAAGAGTCTTTCTCTTGACTTCAAGCCTATCCCAGCTAACATGCCTTCTGTTCTCTTCTCTGAGTATAATTCTTGAAAAAACCACCCTCACTTGTGAAGGCATTTTCAGCCCACTCTTACCAGGCTGCCACCTCTGCACATCACTGGCACTGCTCTGTGCGAGGCTGCTTATGGTTTGGTGTTGAACTCAGTGAAAGGCCCTGACATTCAACTTCTCAAAACTGGATCCAGTTAGATCTTTTTTTTTTTTTCCCTTGAAAATCTCTGCTCTCTGGGTTTTGTGACCACATTCTCCTGATTTCATACATCTTGTCTTCTCCTTGTCCCCTCGTCCTAAATGGCCTCCATCCATTCACATGGCATTAAATCCCACTTTTACATTGACAGTGCCCAGATTCCCATATTCAGATCTCAAATACAATAGCCTAGGCAAGCCAAAACGTGTATATAAAATAGATACTTGACTTTTCTTAGGTTACGAGTTACCTATCAAAACATACTTAGGCCAAGTCATTCCTCTGCTTAAAATCACCCATTTAACACAGGGTAAAGTTCAAACTTCCTATATGACCCAGCACCTGCCTCTCTTTGGGGTTCACCTGTGCTCCTCCGTATCAGCATTCGCCAACCACACAAGTTTCTTTCAGCTTTCTGGGCATGTCAGGATTTTTCATATTGAGGGTTGGCGAAAAAGTTCATTCAGGTTTTTCCATAACATCCTATGAAAAATCCAAACCAACTTTCTGGGAAGCCCAATACTTGCAACCTTCACACAGGCTGTGGGTGGGCCAACATATGCCTTCCCTCCTGCTCTTTGAAGGACTTCTTCTTTCTTGGCCAAATGGAAACATCAATTCTTCAAAGAGGTCATCTTTGATCGCATAAGATATTGTCTCATTGGAAGCACACCAAACAACTCACTTCCACTGCTTTGGTGAAAATGAAAAGTGAAAGTTACTCCGTCATATCCAACTCTTTGCAACCCCGTGGACTATACAGTCCATGGAATTCTCCAGGCCAGAATACTGGAGTGGGTAGCCTTTCCCTTCTCCATGGGATCTTCCCAACCCAGGGATCAAACCCAGGTCTCCCGCATTGCAGGAGGCTTCTTTACCAGCTGAGCTCCCAGGGAAGCCTCCACTGCTTTGGTACACAGCCTCTTTGGGAATTGAAGACTATTCCTCACTAAATATAGTCCCAAAGTTAACAAACATCTTTTTTTGTACCCAGCATTTCTTTCTCTCTCTTTCCTGGTATTTCTCTCTCCTCTCTGCCTAGACTGCCCTGCTTACCAAAATCTGTTCTCAGAGAAAACATATATACTCAGTGTTATGGTCGCTCCTTTAAAAAACTGTTTAGAGCTTTTTATTCAATTGTGTTATCAAACATGCCCTACCATATAAGAGGAGCAGTAGGGAGGAGTACTGTTTAACCCCTAGGCCCTTCCTGCTGCTGCTAAGTTGCTTCAGTCGTGTCCAACTCTGTGCTACCCCATAGATGGCAGCCCACCAGGCTCCAGCGTCCCTGGGATTCTCCAAGCAAGAACACTGGAGTGGGTTGCCATTTCCTTCTCCCTTCCCACCACCAAGGAAAGCACACTGTTAGGATTTCTCTTACTTCCCTTCCCATTGTGCCACATAAAATGTCTAGATTTCTGCAAAGTCATATCATTTTCACCACATTACCACAGTTTTCTGGAACATTCAATGGAAATAAGTCTCGAGCATACTTTCTAAATCCATCCATGGGGCAATTAGTGAATGTGCAAAAACATTATCTGCTCATAAATATGAGAACCAACCCTGCCCATGCTCACCTCCAGAGTACAGTGTAACATGTGAGTGGCATCTCACATTAGAAGCAGAAAAGCAGTTTGCACAAACCAAGCTAGGCACTAAGGCAAGAGCAATATATCACTGGTGACCCAGAGAGTTTTCATTGATCTGACATGATGAATTTTTACTTTTTGTCAGACAAGGAGCCATGAAAAAGTAGTAGGCAACAATAAATGTAAAGTTTGATTATAATTTCATTAAATTATAAAACCAATAATATTACTTTAAGTCTGAGTATCCAAGCAATAACCCAAGATCATAAATCAATATGGAAAGGATTTAATTTATATAAACTGAAGCAACAGCCAACTTTTCAAACACATGAATACCAGCTGCCTGTTCTTAGTATAGCGATACCTGAATGATTCCCATTGTCCTTAAAATGTGAATTTTACACAGCGCCAACAAAATAGCAAACAATATTTATTCAAATCTATAAAAAGTCACTGTGAATGAATTCTTTCATATTATACCTTATTCCTGCCCCTGACAAGTGATTTGCACTACCAGTTAGCACAAAGCATTCTGCAATAGCTTTAATTAAGCCATCAGAATCTACTTCAGGGCTACTTATATGCTATTTCTTGAGACCAGCTTTGCAGAGAAAATCCCATTTACTAGTAAAATGATTATTTTGCTTAAAGAATGAGAAATTTTGTTTCAAAAGAAGCACACTGGATAGTCAGTGTCCAGGAATGGGCTTAGCCACTTGCCTACCCAGTTGCTGTGAATAAACTTCTTCCCTGCTTGCTCTCTGCTGCTCCCCAACTCCCCCATCCCACCTACCTCCTGAAGGAGGCCCACTTAAGGCCAGCTTCCTACACCATGCAGCCACACAGCTATGATGGCAGCAGGCTGGCACAGGGGACTGCACACAGTAGACACCAAGTCTTATGGCTTCTGCTACCAAATTATAGTAAACACTAGGAGTCACACAGTGAGCAGCAGAGAGACAATTTTAGAGATGTCATTCCAACCAGAGCTATGTCAAAGCTGTTGGATTCCAGGATGCTTGCAGTGAAATTGGTTGTCCTCTAAGTGGTTTCTTCTAAAAATGTAATTGCTTTGTTCTGGGTTCAGAAAGGCACGGGAGGGAGAACACAATTTCCATCTCCTACTGCTGCCACAGACTCCAGTACAAGGCCAGTAAAACAATAGAGTCATCGTCTTTTATCTCAGTGCCAGATAGATTTTCTCTCCTTGGCTTCCAGACAGAATTCACTTATTATAATTATCTTCTGAGCTGGCAGTGGCCACTGTCTAAAACTTCACACAAGTTCCAGTGAAAACCTATGGAGCTGCCGCCCACGTCAGGCTGGAGCGGGGCTGGCCCTCCCCCTCCCTGCTGCCAAGCCATTTTACTCACACAGAGGCAAGTACACATGCGATGCACAAGCACAGTGGGAAAGGAATCGCTTTGGAAACGAGTATACTGCAAAGCACATGTGAAATTTCCCTTTGGCATGAAACCTAAGTTGACATATTAAACCTGAAGAAAGAATTGTATGGTAAGTCAATACTGTGTAACGAACCTGGGTCATTACCCACAAATGTTATTGGCAACATGATTTAATTATTATAAATTATTAACTATATAAAATTCATGGAAACTTAAATATTTATATTGAGAACCTTCTCACCATCTATAGTACCATCTGTAACAATTTGTTGCTTCCAGTAACATTTTCCCTCCTTCTGCCTAAACAGATTCATATTTCCTTCTTCCTTACTCTTTGATTAAAATCTTGAAGTAGTATTCAATTGTATGCTCAGATGTATTTAAAACAATATTGTTTTGAACATAATTTTTATAACAATAATTTTACAAGAAAAATAAAATGGGAGAGCCTTGAATTCATTTATATATACAATTTTTGTGTTCAGGACATTAAAATTGGGCAAGTTTCATATATTTCTTTCAAAATGTGGGATTTCTCTGTGTATCAAGTGCCTTCAGGAACTATGGAAACCCAGACTTTAAATGGTTTTGTCTTCATTTAACTTTTACCCACACACATTGTTTTAAATTAAACAGGAAAATGTCTTGTAAGGTCGTGCATACTCCTCACAAAGTGATAATTTTATTAAACTACATCTTTTAATTGGCAAAGGTCATGCAACTAGTAACTTGGAGGATCCTGAACCCAAAGTATCTCTTAGCTATAATCAATTCTTTATTTCTCCAAAGTATCCTGAATTAGAAGTGGTTCATCATTTTTCACATACATTAAGAAAGGCAAACATGAATTTAAATCTCTCCCCTGACACACACTGTCTTCTGGATTTTCTAACTGATGACCCAGTAGCTAAAATGGATGTCAAGATGTCTATGCTACACAGCAAAGGATAAAGAAATGGAAGCAGAAGAGAAATCATCACAGAGGCATGTGGAGGGAAGAACACTCCAGTCCTGACGTGGTTATAAAGGCAGGACTTCAGTACCTGTCACCTGCAACACGCTGCAACCCACCTGTGTTGGCCAGGAAGTAGCAGAAGAGCCACTGAAGGGACCTGTGGTCAAACAGGGCAGCCAGTGCCCCACAGGAGTTATCCAAGGAGGCTGGAAGAGAATCTGGATTTCCTCTGCCAGTGAAAGACTGTGGAAGTTAGCTGAGAGAAAGAGGCTTATTAATAAGCAGGAAGACCCGATGGATCTTGTGGTTGCCACAAAGGGATGCCAAGGAAGAAGCAGCTAATGGTCCCTGTGAATAGGGAATGGGAGGGAACTCTGACTTCCCTGTGGATGCCAGCTATGGAGGACTGGCTATACTCCAGGCCCAAATATATCAATGTCCACATTAGAGATACAACATGCACAAAATCCAGGGACTAGATAGTTTTGTAATATAAAAGGTGGCATCAGGGAGGCTAATTTCAGGAAGGAGGACAGAGAAAACTCTGAACTAATAGAATATACCCGTAACATATTTTTTAATTTTTGTGGCTGTCAGGCAAAATAGAGAATAAAGTTGTGATAGATGAATAAATTTGCAAGAAGTACCCCTCAGTACATGAAATTTTGTAACAGCTACACAAGGGGGAAAGCAGTTAATTTCCTTTTAAAAAAAATGAAAGAACACTTTCTCCTTTGAATTTTAAGTTGGAAGCATTTCATCTTGAATGTGAAGGATGACAACGCTTATTCTTAAAGGAACCATAACTCAGAATTTTGTAAAACATACTATTTCCACACACCTTCACTTAAATCATAATTTTTCACTCTGAGGAAATAGCCAGGTTTCTAACTTTCTTCTATAGAACAATTTTTAAGCAGTGTCTCATTTCAGTGCTTAGACCTCTAAGTCACGTGAAAACTTTCTTGTTCGTCAAGCTTCCCATGAAGATCAACATTCTCCTGTTGGCATGTGAAAGCAGGAAGGAATACGCCACCCAATACTGCAACATGCCTCCCTCAGCCTTCAGTTCAGTAGCTCAGTCGTGTCCAACTCTTTGCAACACTGTGGACTGGAGCACACCAGGCTTCCTTGTCCGTCACCAACTCCCAGCTTACTCAGACTCTTGTCCATCAAGTCGGTGATGCCATCCAACCATCTCATCCTCCATCGTCCTCTTCTCCACCTGCCTTCCATTTTTCCAAGCGTCAGGGAATTTTCCAATGAGTCAGTTGTTTCATCAGGTAGCCAAAGTATCAGCCTTACAAACTAATATTTTAAAATAAATAAATAAATATATATTTTTTAAGTGAAGATGGAAGTTTGGGGAAGTAGAACTCATCCACAGATAATAAAGTACAAAATATGACAGTGACACATAAGTCATGGATCTTTATTTTTTCCTGCCAAAGTGTAAACTCTATACATATTTTCAAGAGAAAACAAAAATTGGCATCAACCCATGATTGCCATCTTGTGGAGAATTCCAGCACTACTAATGTGTTAGGATTTCTGTCCCTCAGGTATTTTAATAAAAATGCCTCTGGAGATTCCTCAGGCACTCCTTCCATTATTTAATAATCTTTTCTGCAAATAAGCTCTGCGTCCTAGCTGACCTAAATCCCCAGGGTTATCTCCTGTAGATGCACTGGAGAGATACCGCCGTTGATTGAGCTGTAATGTTTTACATACTCAGTCAGGTTATTAAATCATGCCTGTGACTTGACTTTTCCAGGTTAAAAAATTCCACGTTAGTTGGCATTTCCACCAAATTCCTATGTTCCATCTCTTACTAGGTTTTCAAACTTCTGAAAACTTGGTCTATGTATTGTGGGTTTGGGTCATTTCTGTATTTCTTCACTCACTCCACATGCACGTTTTAAAGAAGTTTAAAGCGGGGGCAGGACTGGGGCTCAGAGTTTACAGGTGTAATAATTTCTGAAGGCACACTCAGAATCCCAGGAGAGCCATTAAACTCCAGCTTCAGATCATGTACCAGGAACCACATCACAACGCCAATGCTTCAGAAGTGTGTGCATGCACACAGCACACAAAATTCACCAAATCACTCCACTCTACATGCATCACAAAAATTGACAATTTACCCTTTCACTTGAATTGATCAGTTCAGTCGTGTCTGACTTTTTGCGACCCCATGGGCTGCAGCACGCCAGGCTTCCCTATCCATCACCAGCTCCTGGAGCTTACTGAAACTCATGTCCATTGAGTCAGTGTTGCCATCCAACCATCTCATCCTCTGTCGTCCCCTTCTCCTCCTGCCCTCAATCTTTCCCACCATCAGAGTCTTTTCCAATGAGTCAGTTCTTCGCATGAGGTGGCCAAAGTATTGGAGTTTCAGTTTCAACATCAGTCCTTCCAGTGAATATTCAGGACTGGTCTCCTTTAGGATGGACTGGTTGGATCTCCTTGCAGTCCAAGGGACTCCCAGGAGTTTACTCCACCACTTCAGTTCAAAAGCATCAATTCTTCAGTGCTCAGCTTTCTTTATAATCCAACTCTCACATTCATACATGACTAACGGAAAAAACCATAGCTTTGACTAAACGGACCTTTGTCCAACACATTATATAATCTTCAGTTTGTCTTATGACCAGAGTTGTTAAAGAGTTTATTACATCAGTAATCCCCAACCTCCAGGCCTCAGACCTGTAGCTCCTGTCAGATCTGCAGTGACATTAGATTAAAGTGCACAATAAATGAAATGAGCTTGAATCATCCTAAAACCACCCCCACCTCAGTCCATGGAAAAATTGTCTTCCACAAAACTGGTCTCTGCTGCCAAAAAGGTTGGAAACCATGGTAATATTAATACATCCTCCATAGTCAGCCAGAGAAACCTATCAGCTGTAATTTAAAATTAAATATGACTATTTTTTACCAGTCCTTACTACCCAGAACTAAGTCCAAACCAACATCATCTCTTACTCAGACAGTTACAGTAGCCTTCTGGCTGATACCCCTGGTTCTACCCCCTATCTTCCTGCAGGGTGCACTCAACACAGAAGCCAGAGTGATTCTGCTAACACACAGGTCAAATCACAGGACCCCGTCCCTTCCTCAAAATGCTCTTATGACTCCTGCCACTTAGAATAAATGCCGGAGTCTTTGCTATGACCAGCATGGCACTCAGAAAGCAGCTGCCACACTGTCTACCTCATCCCCTCCACTCTTTCCTGAATTCACTCTGGCCAAACTACACCAGACTCCCTGCTACTCCTCACACTCTCAAACCTACTCCCAGCTCAGGGCTTTTTCTCTTACTGTTCCCACTCCAGGAGATACTCTTTGCCCCCAGTAGTAGCTGCATGGCTCACTCCCTCAAGACCTTCAAGTCTTTTCTCAAAAGTTACCTTCTCAGGAAAGTCTTCCCTTCCATTCAATATCTTCCTTTCTTGTTTTGTTTTACTCCTTAGCATTTCATAATTTACTAGCAAATATTTTGCTTGTTTTTCTTGTTTATTGTCTGTGCTAGTTTTGAATTGTTAGCATATCAAATTACCACAAACTTAATAACTTAAAAAAAAAAAGAAATTTATCTTACAGTTCTGTAGTCCAATAGTCCTCTTTGCTCCAGGTCTTGTGAGGCTGAAATCAAAGTGTTAGCTGACTGGGCTCTTAGCAAGAGACTCTAGAATTTGCTTCCAAATTCATTAAAGTTACTTGCAAAATTCAGTTCAATGTGGTTGTGAGACTGAAGCCCCCATTTCTATTTTTGACTGTCAGCCTCAGCTTCCAAAAAACTGTCTGCATTCTTAGTCCTCTTCCTCACACTGAAAGGCTCATGCAGAAGATCTAGTCCTTATCCTGCTTTAAATCTCTTTACCCTTTGGCCTCATCCCTCCTTAGGTCTTCTTTCAAGTCTCTTTTCACTCCAGCTGAAGGAAATTCTCTGATTCTCAAGGCTCGAGTGATTAGATAGGGCCCAACTGGGTTATCTTGGAAAATAATTGGGAAATTCTCCCTATTTTAAGGCCTTTACCCTTAATTAAGGGGCTTCCCTTAATTAATGGTAAAGAATCCATCTGCCAACGCAGGAGAAGTGGGTTCAATCCTTGGGTTGGAAAGATTCTCTGGAGAAGGAAATGGCAACCCACTCCAGTATTCTTACCTGGGAAATCCCATGGACAGAGGAGCCTGGTGGGCTACATACAGTCCATTGAGTACTGAAAAGGTCAGACACAACTGAGCAATTAAAACAACAACAACCCTTAATTACAATGGCAGAGTCCCTCCACAGCAGTATCTAAATTAGAGTTTGATTGCATTAGGTGATGGGCATCTTGGGGAACCATCTTTAAAATTCTTCCTACCACATAGTCAGACTACCCCGTGTAATATAAATCATATGATAGCAGGAATGTCTGAGTTTTGTGCAGTGCTGTATCTCCAGCATTTAAAACAGTGCTTGGGACAAAGGAGACCGACAATAAAAATAATAAATGTTGGACAAATGTATCTGGTCCCAGGGATCTTAAAATGAAGATGTGAATTCCATAAAGTGATCCATGTGAAACATGCAATGTTCATGCATGAGCACTTTTTTTTTTTTCTGACAAGTGGGCCCATGCTGCTGCTGCTGCTGCTAAGTTGCTTCAGTCGTGTCCGACTCTGTGCAACCCCATAGACAGCAGCCCACCAGGCTCCCCCGTCCCTGGGATTCTCCAGGCAAGAGTACTGGGGTAGGTTGCCATTAAGTGGGCCCATACTTTTATCAAATTCTTAAAATGGCTATACCTCCCAGTGTGGCTGGGATAATTCTTATTTATGCTGCCTCTGCTCAGAATAATTATTCATTATTCTCTCAAAGTGTTCAAGTTTATATGATAAATTATATGATTATCCTAGATTCTCAAAGGTGTTCATGGTCCAACCAAAGTTCAAGCTTTTATGCAGTGTACTGTTTAAACTTACAAACAGAAATCTTTTATTTTTTCTCACAAAATACACATTCACTCCTTTGAAAACACATGTGAACAAGGACTTTTACAATTAAGACTATCTCACCAAAAGACCATGCTGCCTCAGATTATAGATATGAGAAAAGGCAGTGGGTATTAAAACAAATAAGTGATCCCGGGAATTTGGCTGCACCGCTTTAGATGGGATCCTGTGTTCCATCCATTCAGTGATATAACACTCAATGAGATAACAGAGCACTCTGTGCACCTAATGTTACTGAGAAATACTACACCAGAGAATTCTTGGTTTAGGAGAGATTTATACTATTAAGACTTCAATCATTTTAACTGTGTTTATGCCTTGGATATAATAATCCTGATAAAAGTGCAGAATATTTAGTAACTATAATTGAAAGCTGAATACATGGAAAATATTTCAGTTGTCTCAAAGCCTTTCCTATATTTCTAAAACAGTTGTGTATTGGGGAATATTAACTTCATTGGAAAATCTGGTAGGTATTCCTTTTTACTCATTTTTCTTCATTTTCTACTTTTATAAAAAATTTGGAGTTTTATTTATTTACTTACTCTTGGAGAAATTTGATCATGGCCTTACTGCCTGACCAACAACCCCATCTGTAAATTTAAGGGCAAAAGATGGCTTCTGTTGAGAAAATTGGTGATCTGACTAAATGATTAAGGAGTTAAGGGACTTTGAATGATTTGCCTTCCCTCCACCACCACCACCGCTGCCACCATCCATCTCCCTCACACCCACCCCCTGCCTGGGCATCCCACGTGGCTCATCCACCTGTAAGGCAGGAGACCCATGTTTGATCCATAGGTCAGGAAAATGCCCTGGAGAAGGGAATGGCCACCAGCCCCAGTGTTCTTGCCTGGAGAATTCCACGGACAGAGGAGCCTGGCAGGCTATAGTCCATGTGATCATAAAGAATAAGACACAACTGAGCAATTAACGCTTCCACTTTATCTCACTTTCAAGCTCATCACCTGAACCTGGCCTAACCCAATCTTCTCTCCTTCTCTCTCACCTACACCTACCTGTTTTTTAAAATTGTGGTAAAATACACATAACACAGAAATCTACCATCATAAGCATCATTAAATGTACAGTTCTGTGGCATTATGCACATATGTACATTATGTTGAGCTACCATCACCAACACTCAGCCACAGAATTATTTTCATCTTGTAGAACTAAAGCTCTGTGCCCATTTAACAACTGTTCCCCATTCCACCCCACCCACCCATACCTACCTTCTTAAATTTACTTACTTATTAAAAATCTCTGTTTCTAAAACTCGGAGAAGATTGGTGGATACTTCCAGGATGTAGATCTTTTCCTTCTGAAATGGTCTTTTAAAATAAGCTTGATCTACCACAATCTATTACCATATCAATCAGGACTATTTTTTGTTTCCCAATGTTATAAGCTCAACTCAAATTTTTAGTAAGTAAGAATGAAAAAAAAAAACAGAAAAAAACCTATGCCAATTGTTTAATGTAATAACGAGATACAGGAGGGCAGGAATACGTCTGAGGCTTAAAGATAAAAAAAAATTCAAAGTTCTCCAGATAGTGTCTGTAAGAAACTCTCTGCCACCCCCAGTTTCTGTTTCTCTCCATGCGTTGCCTTTGTTTTCCTCTACTCTAATGATTGTCCTTGGAGGCATAGGGTCATGTTGTTCCCCTTGGGACATCAAGCATTTTTGGTTGTTAAAACTGTGGAATGCTACAGGAATCTAAAGGGTAGATGTCAAGGAAGCTGTTAAATGTCCTACAATGCCCAGGATAGTCCCCCAAAAAATAATTTTCTGGCTCCAAGTATCAACATCTCTCACAGTTGAGAAACCCTCAGCTTCTCCATCCTACTCCTTCTATATATTCAGCAACAGAAAATCTTTCAAGTCACTTGTCTAATGGTCTCACCATCAAAGAAAAAAAATTTCTTCCTAGTTTCAATTTTTATAGCTCTCAAGGATGGATTCTAAATAGACTTATTTCAGTGAGCTGCCAATCAACTGTAGCCAGGAAGGGAGATGTTTCAGGGAGGGAGGGGCTGGGATGGCCTCTGGAGGCCCCCTTCTTTGTATGGATGCCATTCTTGGAGTGGGAAAATGGCAATGAGCTGGGTAGACATTCCAAATAGTGTGCACCACAAAATTGAACTTTCTTAAAATAACGATACATTTTTTAAAAATCTTAGTGTTTTTAGTGTTCTTTCTTTAGCACATAATCTAAGGTGGAAAAGAATCTATAACTCAAGTAGTTACCATACTTAGGTGCTTTTCTGTAACCAGCTAAAGTATTTAATCATCTAGTTTTAAGTAAAAATCATTTGCTTAAAACATAAATTAATTCAAGTCATGAGATATGCAAAACAGAGGGGAGAAGCATAGATATTTATAAGGTTCACTTTTGAAATTGGCAAAAATAATGAATCTTTATGTCTGCAGTGATAAAGTTGGACTGCTCTCCTCTTAGTACCTCCATCTTCTGTTAGATTGCTTGCAGATCCACTGAAATTAGATGTCAGTGTAAATTATGGTGCAAGCTGACTTACTAGCCAAGGCTATGAAGGGTAGACACATAAAAACAAGGTGCTATTGAATGTAATTGCTTCTGATCTTAAAATTCTTAACTGACAAAATTGATGCTGATGTGGTATTTGCATCAAGGAGTCCCTTTAATTGACACTGACTCACTTGGGGACATTTTTTTTTTCTGAGTGGTTTTATTTTCTTTCTAATTCTAAAATTCTAGAACAGAGACGTCAGCAACTTATAACTTGGATAGACTAGAGAGGTGAACAATAGTATTCCATTGTAACTAGAGGAAGTGGAGGGCTTCAAACTTCTTCCATGGCCTGCAGCCTTGTAAAGTCTGAACAGAGCAAATGAATCTGTTCAAAGAGCATTTGGAGATAATACTTGGAAGGAAGTTAGCACTTTCTTGAACCTGGCTAAATTAGGAAGAAAGCCCCATTTGCAAACATTTCCTTCCTTGTCTATTTCAATAAGGAGAAAGATGAAAAAGCATGACCCATGGGGCTCTTGAAGGAAGAAGATGCATGGTTCTGTCTGCTCATTTAAATACTTAACAAGCCACAGGGAAAAAAGACGACATCCCATTCCACTGCCCATAACATATGTCAGTAAGTCATAAAAATAAATCATACTGTGGAATACTTGTGAACACTGCTCAGCCTCCTGTGAGATATCATCGTTTGTTCTTGAGCCAAAAAAGCAAACAGTCCAACTGCCTGTCTAATATTTGTTCTTCCTCTGCCATGAGAAACTGTTTCCAGAAAACAGAGAGGATAACTGCTAATTCGTACATGGCCTTTATGGCAAAGTTATAACTGGCTCTCGAAGTAACAATCTTGTTATCTTATAGAACTTCTTTAAATGAAAGGGGAATATTTCAATATTATGTTTAGGTTTAGCAAAACTATAACTTCTGAAGGACAGGATAAGAAGCTACCTTTATGCTTTATATGAATCAAATTAACAAGTTTTTCCTGGAGATGAAGGTCTCTAAGGAGCTTAATATTGAGTATTAGGACATTAACTGGATGAAAAAATAGTGAATGAGATTTTCTTCAGTTCTGTTATGCTTACATTTAATTAAAACAGCAGAGCAATGTGTTTTCCAATATTTTGAAAAATATATCTAACTGGTTATTTGGGGAAATAGTTATTTAGTCTGGAGTGTAGTTATCAGAGGCAAAAAATGATTTTATGTAAGAAATTTGAAATTTCAAAGCAGTTGTTTTACTTCTGGGTCTTTCGAATTCTGTAGCTAGGGTTTTTGTACATGTTCCCACTCAAAATATAAGTAGTGCCAGGTGATGAATGTTTACATGATATGTTTCACTGGGTCTCTCCAGTCTGATGAAGGGTAGAGGTAAGAAGAGCAACAAAGAGGCAGGCAGGATAAAATCAAGTTACACTACAAAAAACACAATATTGTTTGGCTCTAGGACTTATCCATTATTGCCTTACACTTATCACCCTAACTGCTGCCCCACTTCACTTCTACTTCCAATTATCCCAGCAAACCCGAGGAAAGATCCCATATGTTTAGAAACAAGCCCTCTAGACTATCAAGGGGCATCTGGTTTTTCCTCCTCCCCTGCTCTCACTCTCTTAAGAATATGTTTAAGTTCTATGTTAGCCCAGTCTGGTGCCTGACATTTCTGACACAGAAGGCACTCCATAGCATCCTAGCTCCGCAAGGTACTAAGCCAACAGTTAGACGGAATCTCCAGGGTGTTTCTTGGCCCGTCTTGTCTCAACTGCTGCTGCATCATAAACCTCTAATGATGATGACAAAGGTGATACTTTCTGCAGCTTCAAAAGGTACCAGCAATATTCCTCGCAGATGGAGGCAACTCCAGTGCTTCTTCTACTGGACCCAGGTACGGGTCTTGTCAGTCTGGGGACTGAATCAGTTTGGGAGTCTGGACCATCAAATGTGCCATAGCTGTGCTATGTTCTCCAGAACACCTGCACACAGAACCATGCTGGGTTCTGCCCACAGATGAAGTGATGTCCCCATGATTCCTGTGTGGTGCTATGTTATGTCTACACCAAAACAGAGATGTTTTGTGTTCCCAATATTCTACCTGCCAAGAAGTGGTAAGGAATGGAGCAGATTGACATCTCTTTACTCCTCACCATGGAGCCCCAAGCATTAACATTAGAACAAATTTTGAAGCACTGACTCTCCACTGAGAAGTGGGGTTTTCCCACGGAGATCCTTTGTCCCCAGAGCAAGTTGACTTCTAGTGGTTTCTGTGCCAGAACATCAGGTTGAAACTCTATGGAGAATGTAACTTATGTTTCATCCATAAGACCTGAAGCAAATGATCTCTGGTCCACCTTAAATTCCACATTTAAATTTTTAAAAATTATCTTCATTATTATAAGAGTGCAGAAAAACACTAACAGTGAAGGGCTCATAGGAAATGAACTTAAAAGAAAAAAGAAAAAAAAAAAAAAACTAAACAGAAAGGAAATCTGAAGAACTACATCTTAATACAGGATGAATGGAATTCTGCAATTCTTGAAATCAATTGTGTTTAAACCAATCTCATAATCTCTCTCTTTTACACACATACACATACATACAAGCAAACACGTACACACACATACATCTGACTACACTTTTTCTAAGCATGCCTGGTATTTACTTCCTTATTTTTCTTTTCATTCAAACCATGCTTTTGTACCTCCAATGATAAGAGGAAAAAAAAAACAGCTATGGCTTTTTCCTATTTCTACCCTTCCCCTTTTCCCATTCAAATTACACATTTCATTAGTCTCTTTGTAAGGTACAGATACCCTATTAATCTATTAGGGAATAAAATATAAAAGTCAAAGTAACCTTCCAAGCCATAGAATAATCACAACAAAAAATTAAAATGTTAAGCATCAAAAATTCCACATACTGAATCACTAAAATTAAGGGAAAGGGGCTGACATTTACTCTGGAAGGGCGGCGTTGGGGAGGGGGGACCAAACAATGTGAAAATTCTCCTGCTTCAAGAATAACTGAAGACAAGTAATTATGTTTTAAAGAGCACGATGTAAGTAGAATATGTTTGTTTTTCTGAGAAGCTATTGTTTCCCACGATATAGATGCAAGATTAAAGCCTGAAGAGCTTGTGCACAATTCTACATTCTTTCTCTAAAAATGTCTGCCTCTGAGTTGCTTAAATCAGGCATGCATTTTGCTACAGAGGATAGTTCAAGCAGGACTGGAAGACTGAGCACTCAGTGACCTCAGATGGGTGTCCTCTTTCTGCAAGGTATAATACAGGTTCTTCAAACTGATAATTGTCACCAGAAGGAATTCATATTAAAACCTTAATCTTGCCCCAAAATACTCTCAGTAAAAGCCTATAATTTGTGCAGTCTGATGTATCTGACAGTCAGGAACAGATATATTAGACTTGCCTGCTCCTGACACAGAGGACACTCGCCTATTCCACAGTTTTTGTCTCTTACTTTAATGATTAGGACTATTTCCGTCATCTCCTTCCACTCTTGCCTCAGACATCCTACTGTTGTGGTTGGTCTAAAAGCTGAATACTAACAAGGAAACGTGGTTCATGCTGAATTTGAGTTTCTTCGGGGATTTTCACCAACCACAAATGAATCTTTCTCCTTTCTCTCTTTCTCTTCTCCCATTTTTTTAATCTCATCACCTGAGTTACATTCAATTTTCCAACACAGCTTAGTGATTCAGTTATAAAAATGATACAGAAAGATAAAGAGACAGACAAAGCAATCCCAGGAAATCCCAATGGCAGCAGATACCCAAGCTAAATGCCAACTGAATTCCAATTGGAACAGTGGCCCCACTATGGAAATTTGAAACAAATCTATAGGGTAAAATCCACTCCCAATTACCAATCAGTCACTAAACTATCTTTTTTTTTTTTTCCATAGAGCAATTTGCTGTCTGTCATGGACCTTTGCCAAAGGCCAGACTAAATAAGACTAAACACAAAACTGAAAACATCCCCAGTGGGCTTTATATTCAGGTTAGCCATAAGTAACAGAGGGTTACTCTGTGTTGTTACAGAGGAACCAAGGAATAAGGCTTCAAGACAGGGAGGAGGGAAAGAAAGGAGAATGGCAGATAAAGAAAGAAAAATTACCCATTTAAAAAATACATGGCCACTGCCTGCAGAAAGTCAGAGAGCTCTTTATTAAAAAGAAAGAAAAATTAAAGAAAAAACAGAAAAGATCCCCTGAGATAAGACTGAAAATAAAATTAAAGCATAAAAATTAAATCAATATTTTAAAAGAATCAACCTGAAATACTTAATTCTTCTAAAAACATTTCATTCACTATAAAAACTATAATTCCATTTCCATGAACAAGTTCTTATATGTATACATATAATTGTTTGTTTATAGCTGTAAAATTTTAAATCACTTTCTCACTCACTATCACATTCAATCCTTTTAATCCTAGGAAAAAAGTAAGATTAATTTCTAATATAAGCAACAATCAAAACTATAAAATATATTTGTTAATTATCAGTCACAAAGCAGGAGACAAACATAGCTCAAAAAATACATTATTATATTGAAGCTTTCTGAAAAACTTTCTATATTTAAGATTTAAAACAGTACTGAAGAATTTGCTCTTTCAGGCAGCAAGTATAACTGGAGATATTTGGACAGAACCAGAAGTGGAGAGGACTGACTCCTCTCCTGGAAGAGATTAATTCTCTTCACATAGAAATAACTATAGTACCTAAATGTCACTCAACGGTATATAAGCTTCACTGGCCCATAAAAATATCACTTTCCTGTGAATGAAAAACAGGATTAAGATCAAAGAATAAAGGCTTTATTTATAGAAGTTAGAGATAAATTATTTAAAAATATGTGAGTCGAATACGGTGAATCCAAAATAATACATCTATTATTTGCTTAGAATATGCATGTTTTATTATGTGCTCTATTTTTGCCATTACATTTAAAAATATTTATTTACTTGTAGCTATTTTGAATTTACTGAGGGTTAGATACTTTTGATGTAATCTAATTTTTGCTGATTCTCTGGGCTAGTTAACATATTTCTAGTAAATAAGAGTAGGACTTTAATAGTCAAGGGGCTTCTGGTAAATGAATGAAATAAGATTCAATTGTAAAACATTCATTGATAATGTTATCATAAATCATGAAGAACAGTAGCAACAGCTGATGAAGGCAAAGCTTTTGAAGTCAGCCCTGCTTTTAGTGCTCTGTACACCTCACTCACTAAGTGCATGGCATGACCAAGTCAGGTATCCTTCCTGAGACCAGTTTTCCTCATCTGTAAAACTGAAATCATAACTCCTACCTTGCAGTGCTGGGGTCCAGCCCCAGTGGATCCAGGGTGATTTGAAGGGGAGACAGATAGGCAAGGAAAACCTATTTATTTATTAATATAAGATTAGATTAGGAAGAAATAATGTAGTAGGAAAATTTAGTGAAGAAAAGAGGCTGATTAACTTGGTTTACATGGAAAACCAATAAAGTTCCAGACAAGGAACTGGTACCGTCTATGCTGGGCTGCAGGCGCCCACTTGAATAACGGTGGGGGGAGGCCTGCCTTGAGCTCCCTCTCGCGTGGGTCTCAGAAGCCCGGGCAAGTAAGTAGACTTGGTGAACCTCCACGTTCCAAGGGATCAGCCTGAAAAGGAGAGGGAGGGAGAGGGAAAAAGAATCGACACAGGGGAGGCCAGGCTTGTGCAAAAACCCCTCCAACTTTATTATTCAAAAGGTGTTTATATACCCTAAATTTTACATAATGGAAGATACAGAGTCATGCAGGGGCAGCAGTCCTCACTCTTATCATACCAGGCTTTCTTTCTGCATATCTTTCCGTATACAAAAGGTCTCAGGTGATTTACATTATCTTCTGGCCAAGATGCTTGTTAACACTTTTTGGCTCTCTTCCTTAATGAATGTTAATCTCGTTTCCCCTTTAGTGTTTTTCTCTAATCTGCATCTCCTTAAAGCACTAAATTTACATCTCTATAGAACAAAAGCACAGTGGGTTATAACAAAGAAGGTACTTAACTCAAAGATCTAATGTTGCTACTTGTTTTTTCTATATACCAACTATATCAACAAATAAAAGATATGAATATTTGGCAGCAAGTACTGGCTCAACAATGAAACCTTAATCAGTTTTATTCTAATGATCTTGACACCTCAGAGGCCCCTGCATTCTTAGGATGTTTTAAACTTCCTGTGGAGACTGTAAACAATTCACATGCTGTAAAAAGTCCAGGGGAACCTGTTAGGCAAGCTAGAGAGTTATCAGAGGGGATTTTAAGCCGAGACATCCTTTTGCAGGAGACTGAAGCCCTGAGTTAACTTTTTTTCCAGAGAGTGTCAAAAGAGTGGAAAAGGAAACAGATTCTGGGTTTTGGGGTACATGCTCAGGAAATACCAGGGAGAAACCTTGAGATCTGACTCGCCTTGCCCATTAGATCTCTGCCGCATGACCTTGTCATGGGTGGGATTCCTCACTCTGGCTCCCGGCATTGCAGGATGTTTTAAGGATCAGGGATAATGTGTTAAGGGTACAGTACTGGCACTGAGGTAGATTCTTGTGTGTGTGTGTGTGTGTGTGTGAGAGAGAGAGAGAGAGAGTCATGCCCAACTCTTGCAACCCCATGGACTGTAGCTCTCCAGGCTCTTCTGTCCATGGAATTCTCCAGGGAAGAATAATGTACTGGATTGCCGTTCCCTTCTGCAGGGTATCTTCCCAATCCAGGGATCGAATCCAAATTTGCAGGCAGATTCTTTACTGTCTAAACCTCCAGGGACCCTAGATAGATTCTTCCAAGGATAATAAAGAATAGTTCTCCTAAGATTAGGAGTGTGTTCTACAAAAATAAATTCAAATTCTGGTTGCTTAACTTAGTTGGTTAAATGCAAAATTAGAAAGATGTTGCTCTCATTAACTCTAAGAAGAATAAAGCAGGATTCAAAACCAGATGATCTATTAGAACCATTAAAAATCAGCGTTTATCAGCACTTCAGACACAGAGATTACACTCTACAAATCTGTTTAATACAGAAAGCCTCAAATAAATCATAGGATTAGTAAATCTCAAGGGTTTCACCAGTTTCCCTAATCATTTAGGAGTTAAAACATTTAATTAAATCATTCATTTGGTGTAGACACATACATAGTAATGGGCTTCCCTGGTAGATAACATGTTAAAAGAATCCGCCTAAAGCAGGAAACCTGGGTTCGATAACTGGGTTGGCAAGATCCCCTGGAGGAGGACATGGAAACCCATTCCAGTATTCCTGCCTGGAGAATACCCATGGATAGAGGAGGCTGGCAGACTACAATCCACGGGATCGCAATGATTTGGACATGACTGAAAGACTGAAATAGGACTTCCCTGGTGGCTCAGATGGTAAAGCGTTTGTCTACAATGCGGGAGACCCGGGTTCGATCCCCGGGTCGGAAAGATCCCCTAGAGAAGAAAATGGCAATCCACTCCAGTACTATTGCCTGGAAAATCCCAGGACAAAGGAGCTTGGTAGGCTATAGTCCATGGGATTGCAAACAGTCAGACATGACTGAGTGAACTAAACTGAACTGAATTGAAAGACTAAAAACAGCATAGCACATATATAGTAATTCTAAAGAATATCTATAATAGTTCAGTTAAATTTTTGCTGTTGTTGAGTCGCTAAGCCCTGTCCACCTCTTTGGGACCCCATGATCTGCAGCATGCCAGGCTACCCTGTCCTTCCCTATCTCCCAGAGTTTGCTTAAACTCATGTCCATTGAGTCAGTGAGGCCACCCAACCATCTCATCCTCTGTCATTCCCTTCTCCTCTTGCCCTGAATCTTTCCCAGAATCAGGGTCTTCTCTAATGAGTCAGTTCTTTACATCAGGTGACCAAAGTATTGGAGCTTTGGCTTCAACATCAGTCCTTCCAAAAGACATTTAGGGTTTATTTCCTTTGGGATTGACTTGTTTGATCCCCTTGCTGTCCAAGGGGCTGTCAAGAGGCCTTTACAGCACCCTAGTTCAAAAAGCATCAATTCTTCAGCACTCAGCTTTCTTTATGGTTCAATTCTCACATCCATACATGACTACAGAAAAAAATCATAGCTTTGACTATTTGGACCCTTGTTGGCAAGTTGATATCTCTGCTTTTAATATGCTGTCAGAGAAGGAAATGGCAACTCACTCCAGTATTATTGCCTGGAAAATCCCATGGACAGAGGAACCTGGTAGGCTACAGTCCATAGGGTCACTAAGAGTTGGACACGACTGAGCATCTTTGCTTTCAATTTTAACTTTCATGCATTGGAGAAGGAAATGGCAACCCACTCCAGTGTTCTTGCCTGGAGAATCCCAGAGACAGGAGAGCCTGGTGGGCTGCCATCTATGGGGTCGCACAGAGTAGGAAACAACTGAAGCAACTTAGCAGCAGCAGCAGCTAATCTGCTTTTCTTCCAAGGAGCAAGAATCTTAATTTCATGGCTACAGTCACCATCCAGAGTGATGTTCAAGCCCAGGAAAATAAAATTTGTCACTGTTTCCACTTTTTCTCCATTTATTTGCCATGGGAGTGTATGCCATGATCATAGTTTTTTTAATGTTGAGTTTAAAGCCAGTTTTTTAACTCTCTTTCACCTTAATCAAGAGGCTCTTTAGTTCCTTTTTTGCTTCTGCTATTAAAGTGGTATCATCTGCATATCTGAGGTTGTTGATCTTTCTCCCAGCAATCTTAATTTCAACTCTGGAGTCTGGCATTTCACATGAATCTACCTTGAGTATAAGTTAAATAAGCAGGGTGATGATATATAGTCTTGACGTACTCTTTCCCCAATTTGAAGCACTGTGTTGTTAAATGTCCAGTTCTAGTTGTTACTTCTTGTCCATTATACAGGCTTCTCAGGGTGCAGGTAAGGTGGTCTGGTAATCCCATCACTTTAACAATTTTCCACAGTTTATTGTGATCCACACAGTCAAAGGCTTTAGCATAGTCAATAAAGCAGAAGTAGATGTTTTTCTGGAATCCCCTTGGTTCTCCATGATCCAACAAATGCTGGCAATTTGATCTCTGATTCCTTTAGTTTCTCTTCACTTTTTGTCATAAGGCTGGTGTCATCTGCATATTGACATTATTGATATTTCTTCCTGCAATCATGATTCAAGCCAATGCTTTATCCAGTCCAGTGAGAGGAAAGGTGAATAAAAATAAAGGTTAAAATTTCACTAGAGCCTTAGGAAAACAGGCCCTCCTGTTAATCTCAAGACAAACCTTTATCTCAGGAATGTGTAAGGGGCTCATACCTCAGGAATGCAGCCTCCGGGAGGCTTTCCAGGGGATGTTTACCCCAAAAACCATTCCAGGAAATTATTTTCCAGAAAACAGCTAACAGTAAAAATGCAGCTCGACCAGCCGTGTCGACCTGATAACAAATGAACCTATCCCTGAAAATGTCAAGACTTGAGCACCAATCAGGTCATTCCACCCTAGCTGTACCTGTTTGTGGTTTTTGTGCTTAAAAACTGCTCTGTACCAAACGTTCGGAGTTCATTCTTCCTTGGTGGTGATCAAACCCCGGTGCGCTGGCCTAATAAATCCTCTTGCTGTTTGCATCGAGTCCGAGTCTTGGTGATCTTTTGGGCGATGGATCCCTGGAAAGAGACCATGAGGTCTAACATTTTGGGGGCTCGTCCGGGATCCCTCGCCCATCTCAGATCTCCCTGACTCCTGGATTCGGAGGTACGCTCGAGCTCTGTGTGTGTGTGTTCTTGTTGTGCTAACTCTGTTTTCACTCGGTACTGCTCGCAAGTCTGTCCAACTCTGGGTTTCTGAGTTTTCTGAAATCTGCCTGGGAGGCAGGTCTGTGACGATCCTTGGGGACGCCCAAGACATCAGTCTGGAAGGAGGGTTCAGTTTGACCCCTCTTCATCCGAATCCAGCGGGGCCCTGGTGGGACTCCCATCTGTAGTCTTTTTGCTGGTCAGACATGCGGCGGCCATTCGTTCTTTTTGTCTTGACCCCGTTTCTCTCTCTCCTAACTCGTCTTTCCTGTGGTATCCCCAAACGATTCGACAATGGGACAGTGTGTGACAACCCTTTTGTCACTGATGACAAGTCATTGGACTGAAGTTAAGACCAGGGCACATAACCTATAAGTAAGGGTTAAGAAAGAGAAGAGGCAGACTTTGTGCTCAGTAGAATGGCCCAGCTTTCAGACAGGGTGGCCACCCGAAGGTTCATTCTCCTCAGAACAGGTCAGCCTAGTCAAGGCTGTAGTTTTTACTCCTGGACCCCACAGACACCCAGACCAGGTGCCCTATATTATGGTATGGGAGGACCTGGTTCTCTCCTCCCCCACCCCCCGGCATGGGTCCGGCCCTTTGTTCTCTCTACAGGAGCGTCGTCGGGACCCGCTGCGGGAATTTTCGCCTTGAAACCAGTGGAAAGAGGGGAAGAAAAAGCGAAAGCTCCAGCCAAAAAGATATACCCAGATAC
Source organism: Nanger dama (assembly GCA_917880005.1). Lineage (NCBI taxonomy): Eukaryota > Metazoa > Chordata > Mammalia > Artiodactyla > Bovidae > Nanger > Nanger dama. Next base: position 10,723,236 of record CAKJTW010000054.1, on the reverse strand, counting down.
TCAGACCGATCTTTTACTCTTAGACCCCCTCCGCCCTATCTGCCGGGCGTTAGTTCCCTCGCCGGACCCACTCCCTATGGCCCCGGTGGCTCAGCCAACTGCACCGTCCGAGCCTGCCCCGGATGGAGGAGAGTCAGGCCCGGTGGCAGGGACGCAAAGCCGCCAAGCAGCCACCCCAGAATCCTCTGCCATCCTTCCCCTCTGGGAGTACGGCCCCCCGATAACCATGGAAATCGGCCGCTCCAGTATTGGCCATTCTCTGCCTCAGACCTCTATAATTGGAAAACTCATAAACCCCTCATTCTCCGACAATCCACAAGCACTAACTTCTCTAATAGAATCCCTTGTTTTCTCACACCAGCCCACTTGGGATGACTGCCAACAACTGCTGCAGACTCTTCTCACAACCGAGGAGAGGCAGCGAGTGTTGCTGGAGGCCCAGAAAAATGTGCCCGGAGACAACGGGCGCCCCACAGCACTACCTAATGAGATAGATGCTGGTTTTCTGCTGATGAGACCTAACTGGGACTACAATTCCCCGGCAGGTAGGGAGCACCTGAGGGTCTATCGCCAGGCTCTGGTGGTGGGTCTCCAAGGGGCTGCAAGATGCCCCACAAATCTGGCCAAGGTAAGAGAAGTGACTCAGGGATCCACTGAGTCACCGACCGTGTTTTTAGATAGGTTAATGGAGGCATTTAGACGATTTACCCCTATGACCCCACGTCAGAGGAACATAGAGCAACTATAGCAATGGCTTTTATTGATCAGTCAGCCTCAGACATCAGAAAGAAATTGCAGAGACTAGATGGGTTACAAGGATTCTCCCTTCAGGATCTGGTTAGAGAAGGAGACAAAGTATTCAATAAGAGAGAGACAGAAGAAGAAAAAGAGGAGAGAAAAAGAAAGGAACAAGGTGAACAAGAGCTAGAGAAAGAAAAGAGACAAGAGAGAAACTTAACTAAGATTTTGGCCATGGTAATTAGAGAGGGAAAAGGAAGAGAGAGGGCTGAAGAAAAAGACCGCAGGGGGAGTAAGGCAGGAACTAGGCCACCTCTGGATAAGGATCAGTGTGCATACTGCAAAGAAAAGGGGCATTGGCTTAGGGACTGCCCCAAAAGAAGAGGGGAAAGTCCTCCACTCCCGACAAGATCCTGGCCCTTGAAGAGGAAGACTAGGGGAGACGGGGCTCGGACCCCCTCCCCAAGCCTAGGGTAACTCTCAAGGTGGAGGGGAAGCCTGTGCAGTTCTTGGTAGACACAGGAGCCCAACACTCGGTCCTGTTACAGTCAGAAGGGATGTTATCTAAGAAGAAGGCCTGGGTACAGGGCACCACAGGGTATCAGCAATATCCATGGACTACCCGAAGAACAGTGGACCTCAGCGTGGGCCGGATATACCACTCGTTCCTTGTGATCCCTGAATGCCCTTTCCCCTTGTTGGGACAGGACTTGCTCACAAAAGTGGGGGCTCAGATCCATTTTCTCACCAAAAGTGCTATGGTGACAGACGGGAAGGGGAGGCCACTACAGGTTCTAACTTTAAAACTGGAAGACGAGTACAGGCTGTTCGAAGGCCCCTCCTCTGAGGCTGCTAATATGCAGGAGTGGCTGACTAAAACCCCTCTAGCCTGGGCTGAAGTTTCAGGCATGGGGATGGCTGTCCGGCAGCCTCCAGTGGTGGTGGAAGTCAAGGCCTCCTGTACTCCCATATCTGTCCGTCAGTATCCGATGAGCAGAGAGGCCAGAGATGGGATCCGCCCTCATATCCAGTGGCTCCTCAAGTTAGGAATACTAATAAAGTGCCAGTCAACCTGGAACACTCCCCTGCTCCCAGTTCACAAACCTGGAACTGGTGACTACCGGCCTGTACAGGATCTGAGAGAAGTCAACAAGCAGGTGGCCAACCTACATCCAACGGTACCCAACCCCTATAACCTGTTGAGTACACTTTCCCCCAGTCGAAAGTGGTACACTGTCTTAGACTTAAAGATGCCTTCTTCTGCCTGCGACTTAGCTCCGTCAGTCAGCCTATTTTTGCTTTTGAGTGGAAGGACCCCCTTACAGGATTTTCTGGACAGCTAACGTGGACAAGGCTGCTGCAAGGATTCAAAAACTCGCCAACGATCTTCGACGAAGCCCTCCACCAGGACCTCGCACATTTCCATGCCACCAACCCCCAGGTAACTCTGCTCCAATATGTAGATGACTTGCTCCTGGCCGCTGATACCAAAGAAGAGTGCAGAAAGGGGACTGAGACCCTACTAACCGAGCTCAGATCCCTCGGGTTACCACGCCTCTGCCAAGAAGGCTCAGATCGCCGGCAGCAGGTCAGTTACCTGGGGTACAAAATCAAGGACGGGAAGCGATGGCTTTCGGAGGCCAAAAAGAGGCGGTAGCCAGAATACCAGCCCCCAGGAATCCCCGGCAAGTCAGGGAGTTCCTGGGCACTGCAGGATTCTGCAGACTCTGGATTCCGGGGTTCACGGAGGTGGCCGCTCCCTTGTACCCCCTGACAAAGGGCAGTACACCCTTCGTCTGTGGAGAAAGCGAGCAAAAGGCTTTTGACAACATTAAGCGCGCATTGTTGTCAGCCCCTGCCCCGGGACTCCCATATGTGAACAAGCCATTCCATCTCTATGTGGCAGAAAATAGTGGCATCGCCAAAGGGGTCCTCACTCAAAAGCTGGGACCATAGAATCGGCCTGTGGCATACTTGTCAAAAAAACTGGACCGTGTAGCTGCCGGCTGGCCTAATTGTTTACGTATAGTGGCAGCCATAGCAGTTCTGGTAAAAGATGCAGATAAATTGACTTTGGGACAGAACTTGATCGTCACCGTGCCCCACACCTTAGAAAGTGTGATTCGCCAACCTCCTGAGAGGTGGCTGACCAACGCCAGAGTGACCCACTACCAGACATTACTCCTGAACTCTGAATGGATCAAGTTCGCACCGGCAACAGGGCTTAATCCTGCCACACTACTACCAGACTCTGGCCAAACCGAGGTGATGCACAATTGCCAAGAAGTACTGGCTGAAGTCCATGGAACCCGCAAAGATCTTTCCAACCAACCGCTTCAGGATGCTGAGGTGACGTGGTATACAGACGGAAGCAGCTTCCTCGAAGAAGGTAAGCGACAGGCCAGTGCCGCGGTGGTAGATGGGACTAGTGTGATTTGAGCGACTGCCCTCCCGCAAGGAACATCAGCCCAAAAGCCAAGCTCATAGCCCTCACAAAGACTCTCCAACTGTCAGAAGGGAAACAGGTTAACATCTACACTGACAGTAGATACGCCTTCGCTACTGCGCACGTGCATGGAGCCATACATCAGCAAAGGGGGCTCCTCACGTCGGCTGGTAAAGAAATTTAAAATAAAGATGAAATCCTGGAGTTACTAACTGCTCTTATGTTACCCAAAAGGTCAGTATAATCCACTGCCTGGGGCATCAGAAAGATCAATCCCCAGTGGCAAAAGGAAACAACATGGCAGATCGGTTCACGCGAGAAGTGGCAACAGGAGGCGAGATTTTGGAACTGCTAGTCACTCACTCTGAAAGCAGCCCCTCCCTGCGACCTAAAAAGAAACAGGCTACGAATGCGGAAGAGGCTAAGAAAATGTTAGAGCAAATGCACCATTGGACTCATTTGGGAACTAAAAAGCTAGTCTCCCTTCTAAATAAGACAGGATGCGAGGTGCCGGGTCTTGTCAAATTGGCTGACCAAATAGTCCAGAATTGTAAGCCTTGCCAGGAGGTAAATGCCAGCCATAACAAGACGAGCCAAGGTAAGCAGCTGCGCGGAGACAGGCTGGGAGCTTACTGGGAAGTGGACTTCACCGAAGTGCGCCCCGCAAGGTATGGCAACAAATATCTGTTGGTTTTCATAGATACCTTTTGGGGTGGGTAGAGGCTTTCCCCACCAAAAACGAAAATGCACTAACGGTGGCCAAGAAGATTTTGGAGCAAGTCTTCCCACGGTTTAGGGCTCCAAAGATGATAGGGTCAGATAATGGGCCAGCCTTTACAGCCCAAATAAGCCAGGAGGTAGCTAAGTTTCTGGGGACCAATTGGAAATTACATTGTGCATACAGACCCCAGAGTTCAGGACAAGTAGAGAGGATGAACAGGACTCTAAAAGAGACCCTAACTAAATTGTCCTCAGAGACTGGCGGTACTGACTGGACAGTGCTCCTTCCCTTAGCCTTGTTCCGAGTACGGAACACTCCTTCCTGTTTCGGTCTCTCTCCTTTCGAAATTCTATACGGGGCACCTCCCCCATATTGTCACTCAGAGAAGGGTTTGATCCCCTCAGTTTTAATAATGGTGATCTGTATGCCAGGCTTAAAGGACTCCAGCTGGTTCAGAGAGAGGTGTGGACCAAGCTCGCTGAAGCTTATCAACCTGGCACCCCAGGAGAGGCCCACCCGTTCCAAGTGGGAGACTCAGTTTACGTCCGCCGGCACCGACAGCAGAACCTAGAGCCTAGGTGGAAGGGACCCTACATTGTCCTGCTCACCACCCCCACTGCCGTCAAGGTCGACAGAATCTCCTCCTGGATCCATGCCTCCCACGTCAAGGCCGCTCCAGAACCATCACCTCAATGGAAGGCGCATCGTACTTCTCACCCCTTAAAGCTCAAACTCTGCCGATCTTTGGGTTCACAACCCTCCTCCTGATCCTCCCGACTGTGGGTGCGTCAAATCCCCACCAGCCTCAACAACTGACTTGGCAAGTAGTTTCACGAGCGGGAAGGGTCGTATGGTCTAGTACTAATATCGCACCACTAACCACCTGGTGGCCTGACCTTTACCCAGACCTCTGTCAACTGGCAGCAGGGGCACCTGCCAGCTGGGACCTTGAAGGGTACTCTGACCTTCACGAAGCTCCCCAAACGTCTGCCCCTGGCAGGTGGGGGCTTAATGGCCACTTCGATTGCCCAGACTGTTGGGGGGGTTGTGCCAATTTAAAAAGAAGGAGTGTGCTAAGGACTTATACTCTGTATGTATGCCCAGGGTTTCACTGGGAACGAGCTTTAAGTAATTGTGGGGGAGAGGACGATTTTTATTGTCATCGCTGGGGTTGTGAGACTACAGGTGATGTCTACTGGGGGCCGTCTTCCAACTGGGACCTTATCACAGTTAAGGCCAACTACACGCACCACCAAGATGGTAGAAAAACTTTCCCTGAATGCAAATCTTGGTGCAACCCACTCCATATCAAATTCTCTGACAGGGCAAAACAAAAGCAAACCGCAGAATGGATCAGGGGTTTTTCGTGGGGCATAAGGCTATATAAAAGGGATTAAATAGACTCTCCACACCCCCCCATCTATCGGTCCCAACCCAGTTCTAAATCCCCGGGAGCCAGCTCCCACTGAAAAAGAAAAATAACAGCAACAGGAGCCACAATAGCTCCACCCCAGGTGGCTCCCTACAACATATCCTCAAGTCAGGACAGGATGCTGACCCTCGTTAACAGTGCTTTCAGGGTCCTCAATGTCACCAACCCAGAAGCCACTAAGTCCTGTTGGCTCTGTTATACAGCTCCCCCACCTTATTATGAAGCCACAGGTATAGTAGGGACTATAAACAGCTCCTCTTCCCCCAGCCATTGTAGATGGCAGCAACAGGGAACAGTCAGACTCACCCTTTCGGCTGTGACAGGCCGAGGACTGTGTATAGGCTCTCCCGCTCCTCACCAAGCTCATCTTTGTAAAAGTATTGACAAGACCCTCAGCTATGCAGGATATCTCATTCCCCCAGAGATGGTTGGTGGGCATGTAAGACAGGACTCACACCCTGCGTGTCTATGGCAGTATTTAATAGATCATCTGACTTCTGCATTCTAGTGCAGCTGGTGCCCCGACTCCTCTATCACTCCGACAAGTCTTTCCTAGAAGCTTATGAGGGTGGTCACCAAGCAAAAAGAGAGCTGGTGACTATCACTCTGGTGGCTCTCTTAGGCCTTGGCGTGGCGGCTGGGGTTGGAACTGGCACAGCAGCCCTTATTCAACAACCCCAGTATTATGCTAGTTTGCAGCAGGCCATAGACGCAGACCTACGAGTCCTAGAAGATTCTATTACCAAATTAAAAGAATCTCTGACCTCTCTGTCTGAAGTGGTGATGCAAAATTGGAGAGGCCTAGACCTTTGTTCTTGAAAGAAGGAGGAGTGTGTGCGGCCCTCAAAGAAGAGTGCTGTTTTTACGTAGACCACTCTGGGGTCATTACTGACTCCATGAACAAGTTACGAGAAAGATTGGCAAATAGAAAGAAAGAGAGGGCGCCCAAGGGTGTTTTGAGTCCTGGTTTAACAAGACCCCATGGTTTGTCACCTTAATATCCACCCTAATGGGGCCACTGGTCATTTTACTCCTCCTTCTCACTATAGGGCCTTGTATTCTCAACCGTTTAATTGCGTTCATCCGAGACCGGATAAGCGCTGTGCAGGTACTTGTGTTAAGACAACAATATGCAGCACTTCCTCAGGGGGACCCCTGGCCCATGATTTCAGGGTTGAAATCCAAACCAAAAGAAGAGGGGAATGAGAGGAAAGGTGAAAAAAAATAAAGGTTAAAATTTCACTAGAGCCTTAGGAAAACAGGCCCTCCTGTTAATCTCAAGACAAACCTTTATCTCAGGAATGTGTAAGGGGCTCATACCTCAGGAATGCAGCCTCCGGGAGGCTTTCCAGGGGGATGTTTACCCCAAAAACCATTCCAGGAAATTATTTTCCAGAAAACAGCTAACAGTAAAAATGCAGCTCGACCAGCCGTGTCGACCTGATAACAAATGAACCTATCCCTGAAAATGTCAAGACTTGAGCACCAATCAGGTCATTCCACCCTAGCTGTACCTGTTTGTGGTTTTTGTGCTTAAAAACTACTCTGTAACATACGTTTGGGGTTCGTTCTTCCTTGGTGGTGATCGAACCCCGGCGAGCTGGCCTAATAAATCCTCTTACTGTTTGCATCGAGTCCAGGTCTTGGTGATCTTTTGGGTGACAGATCCCTGGAAAGAGACCGTGAGGTCTAACACCAGCATTTCACATCATGTACTCTGCATATAAGTTAAATAAGTAGGATGACAGTAAACAGCCTTGACATACTCCTTACTTAATTTGGAACCAGTCCCTTGTTTCATGTCAAGTCCTAACTGTTGCTTCTTGACCTGCATACAGATTTCTCAGGAGGGAGGTCAGGTGGTCTGATATTCCCATCTCATGAAGAATTTTCCACAGTTTGTTGTGATCAACACAAAGGCTTTAGCATAGTCAATAAAGCAGAAGTAGATATTTTTCTGGAACTCTTGCTTCTTTGATGATCCAACAGATGTTGACAATTTGATCTCTGATTCCTCTGACTTTTCTAAATCCAGCTTGAACATCTGGAAGTTCACAGTTCACATACTGTTGAAACCTAGCTTGGAGAATTTTGAGAATTACTTTGCTAGCATGTGAGAAGAGTTCAATTGTGCAGTAGTTTGAACATTCTTTGGCATTTCCTTTCTTGGGGATTGAAATGAAAATAGACTTTTCAAGTCCTGTGGTCACTGCTGAGCTTTCCAAATTTGCTGGCATATAGTCAATAAGGAACTTGAACAGCCTCATCTTTTAGGATTTGAAAGGGCTCAACTGGATTTCCACCACCTTGACTAGCTTTGCAGTGATGTTTCCTAAGGCTCACTTGACTTTGTACTCCAGGATGTCTGGCTCTAAGTGAGTTATCACACCTTTGTGGTAATCTGGGTCATGAAGATTGTTTTTGTTGTTGTTCTGTGTATTGTTGCCACCTCTTCTTAATATATTCTGCTTCTGTTAAGTTCATATCATTTCTGTCCTTTATTGTGACAATCGTTGCAAAAAATGTTTCCTTGGTATCTCTAATTTTCTTGAAGAGATCTCTAGTCTTTCCCATTCTATTGTTTTCCTCTATTTCTTTGCACTGATCATGGAGGAAGGCTTTCTTATCTCTCCTTGGTATTATTTGGAACCCTGAATTCAAGTGGATATATCTTTCCTTTTCTCCTTTACCTTTTGTGTCTCTTCTTTTCACAGCTATTTGTAAGGCCTCCTAAGACAACCATTTTACCTTTTTGCATTTCTTCTTTGTGTGGATGGTTTTGATCACTGCCTCCTGTACAGTGTTACAAATATTCATCCATAGTTCTTCAGTCACTATATCTATCAGATCTAATTCCTTGAATCTATTTGTCACTTCCATGTATAACTGTAAGGGATTTGATTTAGGTCATACCTGAATGGTCTAGTGGTTTTCCCTACTTTCTTCAATTTAAGTCTGAATTTGGCAATAATGAGTTTATGATCTGAGCCACAGTTAGCTTCTGGTCTTGTTTTTGCTGATTGTATCAATCTTCCCCATCTTTGGCTGCAAACAATATAATCAACCTGATTTCAGTATTGACCATCTGGTGATGTCCATGTGCAGAGCTCTCTTGTGTTGCTGGAAGAGGGTATTTGCTATGACCAGTGCATTCTCTTGGCAGAACTCTGTTAGCCTTTGCCCTGTCCTGGAGTCCAGAGGCTCTGTAGTAGAGCAATTGATGACCTCCAAGAGAACTCACACCAAGGACCACTTCCCAGGACTGCTGCTGACAGTGTCCTTATTCCCACAGCAAGCCACTGCTAACGCATGCCTCCACAGGAGACCCTCTAACACTAGCAGATTGTGACTATTTAGTAGACAGCTTTGGTGACCAACACAATAGGACCTAGAGCAGATTTCTCTCCTCCACCTGAACTCTATGAGAAACCAGAGCCATGGTACCAGCAGAGGCCCCCTGTGCCCTCCTTCTGCTTCCTGGGCAGTTTTGGCTGGAGTTGAGCCAGTTCACAAGATGGCAGGTAGAAGGACATGTGTTCATCTTGTCCTGTGAAAACTCCAAAATTGCAACTAGTCGCTGGATAACCATCAGCTAGAGATAGTTGGATTTTATTTAAAAACACACACACACCCCCAAGTCCAAGGGCAAAGGAGAACTAGGTGCCAACTAGGTGGCAGCAGGAGCAAGATCTCATTTAGAATCAAGCCCCACATGTGCCAGAGATGCTCGGGGGACTCAAACAAAACCTTGTGCACACCAGGACCCAGGGACCACACAAGAGAGCTAGACCTGTCTTTGGTTTTGAAGGCTAGTGGGATTTGATTACAGAAGTTTCACAGGACTGGGAAACAGACTCTTAGAGAATACAAACAAAATCTTGTTCACACCAGGACTCAGGAGAAGGGGAAAGTGACCTCACAGGAGACTGAGCAAGATTGTCCTGGGAGTGTCCATGGGTCTCTGGCAGAGGCGTGGGTTGACAGTGGCCTGCTGTAGTATAAGGGGTACTGAATACAACATTCCTAGCATAAGCCCTTTTGAAGGAGTTCACTATTACAGCCATTAGACCTACCATAGTTTGGCTACAGGCCAAAATATAGAGAGGGAACACAGTCTCACTCATCAGCATAAATTGGATTAAAGATTTACTGAGCATGGCCCTCATAAAACTTCAGCTTTGAATGGCTCTATGAAGACCTAAAGACCTTCTAGAACTAACATGCAAAAAAGATGTCCTTTTCATTATAGGGGACTGGAATTCAAAGAAGGAAGTCAAGAAATACCTGGAGTAACAGGTAAATTTGGCCTTGGAGCACAAAATGAAGAAGGTAAAGGCTAACAGTTTTTCCAAGAGAATGCATTGGTCATAGCACATAACCTCTTCCAACAACACAAGAGAAGATTCTACAAATGGACATAATCAGATGGTCAATACCAAAATCAGATTGATTATATTCTTTGCGGCCAAAGATGGAGAAGCTCTATACAGTCAGCAAAAACAAGACTAGGAGCTGACTTTGACTCAGATCATAAATTCATTATTGCCAAATTCAGACTTAAATTGAAGAAAGTAGGGAAAACCACTAGGCAATTTGGGTATGACCTAAATCCAATTATATGGTGGAAAGGAAATATATATTCAGGGATTAGACCTGATAGAGTGACTGAAGAACTATGGATAGAGGCTCATGACATTGCACAGGAGGCAGTGGTCAAGATTTCCAAGAAAAGGAAATGCAAAAGGCAAAATGATTGTCTGAGGAGGTCTTACAAATAGCTGTGAAAAGAAGAGAAGCAAAAGGCAAAGGAGAAAAGGAAAGATATACCCATCTGAATGCAGAGTTCCAAAGAATACCAAGGAGAAATAAGAAAGCCTTCCTTCATGATCAGTGCAAAGAAATAGAGGAAAACAATAGAATGGAAAAGACTAGAGATCTCTTCAAGAAAACTACAGATACCAATGGAACATTCCATGCAAAGATGGTCACAATAAAGGACAGAAATGGTATGGACCTAACAGACGCAGAATATATTAAGAAGAGGTGACAACAATACACAGAAAAACTATACAATAAAGATCATCAAAACCCAGATAACCACAATGGTGTGATCATCCACCTAGAGCCAGACATCCTAGAATGTCAAGTCAAGTGGAAGTATCACTAAGAACAAAGTTACTGGAATATTAGCAGAGCTATTTCAAATCCTAAAAGATGATGCTGTGAAAGTGCTGCACTCAGTATGAGAGAAAATTTGGAAAACTCAGCAATGACCACAGGACTGGAAAATTCAGTTTTCATTCCAGTCCTCAAGAAAGGCAATGCCAAAGGATGTTCAAACTACTGCACTATTGCACTCATCTCACATGCTACCAAAGTAATGCTCAAAATTCTCCAAGCCAGGCTTCAATGGTACGTGAACCAAGAACTTCCAGATGTTCAAGTTGGATGTAGAAAAGGCAGAGGAACCAGAGGTCAAGTTGCCAACATCTGCTGGATCATCAAAAAACGAGAGAGTTCCAGAAAAACATCTACTTCTGCTTTATTGACTATGCCAAGGCCTTTGAGCGTGGTGTTGGAGAAGACTCATGACAGTCCCTTGGACAACGAGGAGATCACACCAGTCAATCCTAAAGCCCTTGACTGTGCAGTTCACAACAAATTGGAAAATTCTTCATGAAATGGGAATACCAGACCACTTTACCTGCCTCCTAAGAAATCTGTATGCAGATCAAGAAGCGACAGTGAAAACCAGACATGAAACAACAGACTGGTTCAGAATTGGGAAAGGAATCCATCAAGGCTATATATTATTACCCTGCTTATTTAACTTATATGCAGAGTACATCATGCAAAATGCTGGGCTGGAAGAAGCACAAGCTGGAATCAAGACTGCCAGGAGAAATATCAATTACCTCAGATATTCAGATGACATCACCCTTATGGCAGAAAGCAAGGAGGACTTGAAGAGCCTCTTGATGAAAGTGAAAGAGAAGAATGGGAAAAGCTGACTGAAAACTTAATATTCAAAAAATTAAGATCATGGCATCTGGTCCCATCACTTCACGGCAAATAGATGGAAAAACAATGGAAACAGTGACACACGTTATTTTCTTGGGCTCCAAAATCACTGCAGATGGTGACTGCAGCCATGAAATTAAAAGATGCTTGCTCCTTGGAAGAAAGGCTATGACCAACCTAGACAGCATATTAAAAAGCAGAGACATTACTTTGCCAACAAAGGTCCATCTAGTCAAAGCTATGATTTTTCCACTAGTCATGTATGGATGTGAGATTTGGACCATAAAGAAAGCTGAGTGATAAAGAATGGCTGCCTTTGAACTGTGGTGTTGGAGAAGACTCTTGAGAGTCCATTGGACAGCAAGGAGATCCAACCAGTCAACCCTAAAGGTAATCAGTCCTGAATATTCATTAGAATGACTGATGCTGAAGCTGAAACTCCAATACTTTGGTCACCTTATAGGAAGAGCCAGTCCATTAGAAAACACCCTGATGCTGGGAAAGATTGAAATCACTAGAAGGGAATGACAGAGGACAAGATGGTTGGATGGCATCACTGACTCAATGGACATGAGTTTAAGCAAGATCTGGGATTTGGTGATGTACAGGGAAGCCTGGCATGCTGCAATCTATGGGATCACAAAAAGTCAGACACAACTGAGTGACTGAACTGACTGAGCATGGCCTTGCCCATTAGAACAAGACCTAGATTTCCCCACAGCCAGTCCCTTCCATCACAAAGTTTCCACAAGTGTCTTATCCTTATCCATCCGAGGGCAGACAGAATGGAAACCACAGTCACAGAAAACTAACCAAACTGATCACTTGGATCATACACTTGTCTTATTCAATGAAACTATGGGCCATGCCCTGTAGGGCCACCCAAGATAGATGGGTAATAGTGAAATGTTCTGACAAAACACGGTCCACTGGAGAAAGGAAGGGCAAACCACTTCAGTATTCATGCCTTGAGAACCCCATGAACAGTATGAAAAGGCAAAAAGATATGAAACTTAAAGATGAACTCCCCAGGCTTGTAGGTGCCCAATATACTACTGGAGAAGAGTGAAGAAATAGCTTCAGAAAGAAGAGGTTGAGCCAAAGTGAAAGCAACACCCAGTTGCAGATGTGACTGGTGATGGAAGTAAAGTCCAATGTTGTAAAGAACAATACTGCATTGGAACCTTGAATGTTAAGTCAATAATCAAGGTAAATTAGAAGTAGCTAAACAGATGGCAAGAGTGAACACTGACATTAGGTATTCAGTTCAGTTCAGTCGCTCAGTCGTGTCCAACTCTTTGCAACCCCATGAATTGCAGCACGCCAGGCCTCCCTGTCCATCACCAACCCCTGGAGTTCACTCAAACTCACGTCCACCGAGTTGGTGATGCCATCCAGCCCTCTCATCCTCTGTCGATCCCTTCTCTTCCTGCCCTCAATCCCTCCCAGCATCAGAGCCTTTTTCCAATGAGTCAACTCTTCGCATGAGGTGGCCAAAGTACTGGAGTTTCTGCTTTAGCATCATTCCTTCCAAAGAAATCCCAGGGCTGATCTCCTTCAGAATGGACTGGTTGGATCTCCTTGCAGTCCAAGGGATTCTCAAGAGTCTTCTCCAACACCACAGTTCAAAAACATCAATTCTTTGGGGCTCAGCCTTCTTCACAGTCCAACTCTCACATCCATACATGACCACAGGAAAACCAGAGCCTTGACTAGACAGACCTTAGTCGGCAAAGTAATGTCTCTGCTTTTGAATATGCTACCTAGATTGGTCATAACTTTTCTTTCAAGGAGTAAGCGTCTTCTAATTTCATGGCTGCAGTCACCATATGCAGTGATTTTGGAGCCCCAAAAATAAAGTCTGACACTGTTTCCACTGTAGTGAAGTAAAATCTTTAACTTTCAAAGAAAAGATTCATCAGTTAGTATTGGCGTATGCCTGGCAATAAGTTGACTTCATTAAATCAAGGGGTTATAATTTTTTTGTTATATCCTCAGAGTTTTGTACAACTTGTCACACAGTATGTGCTCAGTAACAGTTTACTGTTGAATTAACCATGAGAGGATTGAAAACTATAGAAAATCAGAAACATATACATCACTAGCAATATCTTCATATTTACTCATGGTTTCATTTTTAGTATTTCATGGATTCAGCAATCAACAAATATACTTACTAAATGTTTACCAATGAGTGAGACACTGTGCCAGACCAAGAAGATGGGAGTGAGCAGGACAGGTTTTAAATGAGATAATTCAGGCAAGCGGTATAGTTCCTAACACGTGAAGCTCCCAGAAAGTTAATGAACAGTAGAAGACACAAAACACATAAGGAAACGTCTATGCCAGCCATCTCTCTCTCTCTCTCTCTCTCTCTCTCTATATATATATATATATATATATATATGTATATATATATATATACACACATATATATATACTACATATATATAGACACTACATATATATAGACACTACATATATATATATACATATATAGGAAGGAACAGTTAGAACCGGATGTGGAACATCCGGACTGGTTCCAGACTGTGGAACAACAGACTGGTTCCAAATTGGGAAAGGAGTATGACAAGGCTGTATATTGGTCACCCTGCTTATTTAACACATATTCAGAGTACAACATGCAAATTGCTGGACTGGATGAAGCACAAGCTGGAATCAAGATTGCCAGGAGAAATATCAGTTACCTCAGATATGCAGATGACATCACCCTTATGGCAGAATGCAAAAAGGAACTAAAGTGCCTCTTGATTAAAGTGAAAGAGGAGTGTGAAAAGCCTGGCTTAAGACTCAACATTCAAAAAACTAAGATCATGTGGCATCTGGTCCCATCACTTCACAGCAAATAGATGGGGAACAATGGAAACAGTGATAGACGTTATTTTCTTGGGCTCCAAAGTCATTGCAGATGGTAATTGCAGCCATGGAATTAAAAGACACTTGGTCCTTGGAAGAAAACCTATGACAAACCTAGACAGCATATTAAAAAGCAGAGACATTATTTTGCCAACAAAGATCCATCTAGTCAAAGCTATGGTTTTTCCACTAGTCATGTATGGATGTGAGATTTGGACCATAAAGAAAGCTGAGCGCCAAAGAATGAATGCCTTTGAACTGTGGTGTTGGAGAAGACTCTTGAGAGTCCGTTGGACAGAAAAGGAGATCCAACCAGTCAATCCTAAAGGTAATCAGTCCTGAATGTTCATTAGAAGGACTGATGCTGAACCTGAAACTCCAATACTTTGGCCACCTGATGCAAAGAACTGACTCACTTGAAAAGACCTTGATGCTGGGAAAGATTGAAGGTGGGAGGAGAAGGGGACGACAGAGGATGAAATGTTTGGATGACATCACCAACTCAGTGGACACAAGTTTAAGCAAGCTCTGGGATTTGGTGATGGACAGGGAAGCCTGGATTGCTGGTGTCCATGGGCTCACAAAGAGTTGGACATGACTGAGTGACTCAACTGAACTGATATATATTTTGGGGTTTTTTTTAGTTTTTATTTATTTATTTATTTATCTCATATATGTATGAACTTGTGGCTCAGTGGCTCAGTTGCTAAAGAATCTGCCTGCAGTACAGCAGACCTGGGTTTGATTCCTGGTTCGGGAAGATCACCTGGAGAGGAAGTGGCAACCCACTCAAGTATTCTTGCCTGAAGAATCCCACGGACAGAGAAGCCTACGAGGTTACAGTCCACGGGGTCACAAGAGTCGGACACGACTTAGCAAGTAAATCACCACCACCAACACACACACACACATATATATAATGGCACACATAAACACACCTAAAAACACACCTAAAAATCTTTAACATCTGACTCTACTACCCAGAAATCCACACACAAAAAAACAAACTTTTGTCAAAGTATTTTTCACTTCATTTTATTTTTTCTTCAAGCTGTGGGCTACTCATAAAAGAGCCTTTCAAATTAATGAAAAAGTAGTTGCTGCCATCAAAGACCCTCCAACAGTAGTCAAACATCCTGTAAATTGGCAGCATTCTGCTCAAGCTGTTTAGTTCCCACAGAAGCAAGTCTTTGAAGTTGACAAGGTGTTCATAGACAAAGCAGTAGTTTGGTAAAAATCCATTACTTTTGTTTTACTCGAGACCTATTTAAGTCTGATTTGGAAAGAACAAAGCCTGAGTTTCCTAAACCACTGCTGGGCCACTGCAAAACAGACTTTTCCTACTGAGTGAGGGCCAAAGGCTCCCTGTGCAGCTGCTGAAGTCTGTCGATGCACGTTGTACATCTCTGCCTCTCATTGCCCTGCGTTATGTGACTGAGTATAAGACAAAGCTACTCTATTGAATGATCACCAGCTAATCACAATGAAAACACACTCCCCTCCCATGAGGAAGCCTTGGAAAGCAATACAGGCTTAAGCGTGTGAGATCAGGAGTCAGGGAAACCAGACTCCAAGACTGAACATCAGCTTCTATATTGATAATAATATTAATAGCCACCTTTTATTGTGTGCTTCCAAGTACCAGACACTGTACTAAGTGCTTTGTATTAATTATCTTACTCATATACTAGAAAGGATGCTGGTTTATCCCAATGGGTGGAAGATCTGCTTCATCACATAGCGGTTGGAGAAGACATTAGCTCTGCATTCTTGTTCTTTACTTCCACCTGGAAGCATCTTTGTCCTCTGGATCTCATTATTGCCTCAGTTAACCCTGGGAAGGGATGGCTACCTGTTTGGAAAAGTGAGTTGGTAGAAGTGAGACTTCAAGGCTAAATACCTGCATTTTTTTTTTCTGTTTCCAAAATAGACCCACCAATGGAGAGCACAGCTTCTCTGCTCCATAATGCCCCACATCTTACAGACCACCACCTCATTTCTGAGAGGCCTACCTAGGTTAACAGGGCTTTGCCTCAGCTTTGCTCTTAGCAAATTAGTTGTCCACAGAAATAAGCCACATTCTAATGTCAGTCATAAATGTGGTATTTTGATTTTTCACTATCTGACATTTTGGCTTCCTTTTCAAAAGGTTCAGAATTTGGGGAGAAGTTGATACTTTAAAAGACAAAGTTTTATAATTTTCTAGAGTGTTAATTTTATTTTCTGTAAAATGAGAACAATAGCACCTATCTCATAGACTAATTGTGACCATAAATAGGATAATACCTGTACAGTAAGTGAAAGGCATATAGAAAGCACATAAGAAACATTATCAATTACAGTGACTGATCTTTTTGTCATTATTATTTTTATCATTTGACTAAATGGTCTGCCAGATGTAGTCCTCTTCTAATATTCTATAGACATCTGTATTTTTAAAGTTACTTTATCTTTGAGCAAGTCACTTTTGGAGATTCAAAGGATATGATAATAATAATAGTATCTGGATGACAGGGTTTACCTAAGAATTATATTTGGAAAAAATACATGTTTAGTGTTTAGCACAGTATCTGACATATTAGTGCACAATAAATGATTATTATTATTTTATTTTTATTATGAATCATCCCATTCTTCTCACTCTAATCTCAGCCATGTCTACTGTGTACCAGTATTTAATTTAATCTGGTTCCAAGTGACACATGCATTTTTTATTATACTCTTGGAATTTTACCTTTATCTATATCCCCTAAAGCTACTCTCCATTTGTCTAATTGTAATAAAGTATGCTGCTGCTGCTAAGTCGCTTTAGTCATGTCCAACTCTATGCAACCCCATGGAGAGCAGCCCACCAGGCTCCTTTGTCCACAGGATTCTTCAGGCAAAAATACCACAGTGGGTTGCCATTTCCTTATCCAATAAAGTACAGCATTGCCCTTTTTTCCAATAAAGAAATGTAGAAAGTTTGCTTCAAAAATGTAAAGATAATAATTATATACACATTCGTTTTAGAAACTTTAGCAAGGCAAGTCACATACCAACCAGATGCATTTTACTAGATTATGTTCACCACCCAAAAATAATGAACAAAGAAAGAAAATACATGTGAACCTCAGGTAGGAAAAAAGCAATGTAACCAGAAAGCTGTTTTCTCTCATTTCAGCAGAATAACTTCTCTGAGGTAATGACATTTTAAGCATTTCCTAAAATGAATTTTAACCCAGTGCTAAAGGCAGCCCAGCTTTGTATTTCCTAGTGATAAGTAAAAAGATGATGAAGTTTCATTATGGTCATTATGAGTTATGGAACATATACAAACACATAGAGAAGGAAGCATGTTCTCCCTGAATTGAATTGAACTAAAAGATGTGTATTTTTAGCAGTTCTGTAGAAAGTACTCTAAATCTTCAAAACACAGATAGGGAAATAAATATCCTATTAAATCTGACTCTGAAAAAGTTTTGAATTTAACCTGAAGGTTTTATTAAGATTTCAACACTATAGAATCTCATGCTGGTATTCAATGACACATGTTCAAATAGAGATGACAATCATCCAAGTTGGCTTCTTCACTTAAAAGTACAAAAATTTTAAGTAAATTGGAAAAGCTTGATCACTATGTAAACACATTCCCATGGCGACAATCACATTTTTTATCATTATGAATATTTTATGAGAGTTTGCTTCAAAGACTTGCTTTAAATATATACTTATTAACATATTTGATAAACTAAAACCCTGTGACAATATATATTTCAGGAATTCTCTCATCACTGCCTGGTAAATTGTGCCAGATTCTAATCACATAGGTTCATTCTATTCTAATGACAAGAAAGTCTTTGGCTATAAAGTGAAAAATAACATGATACACAACTTAATACAACCACGGGCAGATATTTTGAAATAGACTGGTAAATCACCTTCATTTATTTACTCTTTCCCAGTCCTTGCTGTACTATCAAAGAAAAGAGTAAACATATCTCTAGCAGTCGATATAGAAATAACTTTAAAGACCCTCTCTAAACTAGAGGAAGTAAGACCCTAGTTTAGTTACCCTCTCTAAACTCTAGAAGTAAAACAGGAATATTTTCTTTTCCTCAAATTAATTCTGTCCATGAAAAGATATAACAAGAACAGTTTCCTTATGTTGCATTATTTCCTTATTTTATTTTATTTTTTTAAGTATTTATTTATTTTTATTTATTTAGCTGTGCCAAGTCTTAGTTGCTGCACGTGGGATATAGTTTCCGGACCAGGGATCAAACCTGGACCCCGTGCATTGGGAGCCCAGAGACTTAGCCACTAGACATCAGAGAAGTCCCTCCTTATGTTATTTTAAACATGAAACAATATTATCTAAATGTCTGGGTTGAATTCTTTAATGTTATAAAATAATTCTAAACCAAGAGAATGGCAGAAAGTGAAGAGGAACTAAACAGCCTCTTGACAAGGGTGAAAGAGAAGAGTAAAAAAACTGGCTCAAAACTCAACCCTTAAACATTCAAAAACCAAATTCATGGCATCCAATAGCATCATTTCATGGCAAGAAGGGGAAAAGCGGAAGCAGTGCTAGATTTTATTTTCTTGGGCTCCAAAATCACTGTGTAGTCATAAAATTAAATAAAATTAAAAGACGCAGTCATAAAATTAAAAGACGCTTGCTCCTTGGAAGGAAAGCTATGACAAATCTAGACAGCATATTAAAAGCACACATCACTTTGCCAACAAGGTCCATATAGTCAAAACTATGGTTTTTACAGTAGTCTTGTACAGATGTGAGAGCTGGACCATAAAGAAAGCTGAGCACCTAAAAACATTGATGCTTTTTACTTGTGGTGCATGAGAAGACACAAGAAGACTGTCTTGGCAGACAAGGAGATTAAATCAGTCAATCCTAAAGGAAATCAATGCTGAATATTTATTGGAAGGACTGATGCTTAAGCTGATGCTCCAATACTTTGGTCACCTAACATCAATAGCCAAACATTGGGAAAGACCCTTTTCCTGGGCAAGATGGAAGGCAAAAGGAGAAGGAGGTGGCAGATGATGAGATAGTTAGATAGCATCATTGACTCAATGGACATGAATTTGAGCAAACCCTGGGAGATAGTGGAGGACAGAGGAGCCTGGTGTGCTGCAGCCCATTGTGTCCCCAGAAGTCAGACATGATTAGTGACTGAACAACAACAAAATATTACTGAGATTTTACTTGTTGAGTAATAATAGATTAACAGACATTAAATCTCTTATAAAGCAACAATAAATAAAACCATTTGATATCAGAGTAAGAGGAATCAAGAGAATATGGCATACTATATATCTTCAGAACATAATATATAAAAAGTTAAATATACCACAAGTTAACAAAAATCAGTAAGGTATATTGACAGATTTTGTTCCATAAATGAAGGAAGAAATGTTTAGATTTTTACCTCACAACAGTGACCCCAAAAAGTTGCACTTGACTTAAAATTTTAAACATATAAAATAGGGCCAGAAGAAAATTAATGTAATATTTTCTAACCAAACTGCCTCCTGACTATGCTGGACTTATCAGTCTCAGACACACTTTCCTCCCATAAATAGCTTATAGCTTGGCAAAGTATATGAGGTAACTGTTTTTAGGCAATGGACATAATAAATACAAACCTATGATTCTGGAATGAAGTTAATATATGGTCTGAGCCTCAGATTGGCCTCAGCTTTCTGCCTGGGGGCAAATGACGGAGGTGGGGCCAAGGCAGACAATTTGAGATAGAGAAGCAGAGATGAGTGTGTGGATTCTGAAGAAGCTATAATTTGCAGGGCACATTGCCAGAAAAATAGGAGCTAAGATAAGCTAGAATTTCTCCAGAATTCTGTGTAGGTTCTTTAGAGATCCTTAACTAAAGCTGGATCATGGCCCAGGGAGGGATTCTGAAAAGTCTAGAGATTGTGTGGGGCTGAGAGCTTAGTGAATATACCAGAGTTATACAATCCTAGTAGTTATGGGAGGTCTAACCCAGCCAGATTAGAGGGATCTTACTGAGATATCACTAATTCCTTGAGACCCCAGAAAGATGATTGCTTAGTAATAAGAATCAATTTTAGAGAAAAGAAAATGCCATAGGATTGAGGATAAAACCAAATAGCCAACTCTAACAAAAACTAAATCCTCACAGTATAGAAGGTATTCAACAATGATTTCACTCCAAGCCAGGAAAAAAAAAAGGGGGGGACGGTACTCTTAAGGGAAGGTGACATAATGCCACTTGTCTACATTTTGATTCAGTTGCTCAATTGTGTCTGAATCTTTGTGACCCTATGGACTGCAGCTCGCCAGGCTTCCCTGTCTATCACTAACTCCCAGAGCTTACTCAAACTCATGTCCATCTAGTCGGTGATGCCATCCAAGCATGTCATCCTCTGCCATCCCCTTCTCTTCCTGCCCCCAATCCCTCCCAGCATCAGGGTCTTTTCTAATGAGTCAGTTGTTCGCATCAGGTGGCCATAATATTGGAGTTTCAGCTTCAGCATCAATCTTTCCAGTGAATATTCAGGACTGATTTGCATCCTAATTTATATATCCGATTCTGAAAGGTATATGGTGATATTCATGGTTTTCATTTGCAATTTTCTGATGGCTAATGATGTTGAAATCATTTCATGTGCTTATCTGTCATCTATAGTCATCATTCATCAAATGTCTCATCATGTCTCTCACATATTTTCTAATTAGACAGTTTGGTGTTTTATGTTGACTATTGAGAGTTCTTAATATATTCTAGATACTTTGTCAGATATGTGATTTGCAAACACTTTCTCCTTGTATGCAGTTTGTCTTTATACTCTTACTAGAATACTTTGCAGAACGAAATATTTTTCATTGTGATGAAGTCCAATTTATCATGTATTTCCTTTTATAAACCATACTTACAGTGTCAAGTCTAAGAAAACTTTGCTTCTCCCTAAATTCTGAAGATTTTCTCTCTATAAAGTTTCACATCTTGACATTTTACATATAAGTCCACACCCACTGAAGTTAGTATTTGTACAAACATACATCGTTTTATTGTGATATGTTGCAGTGTGCTTTACAGATCCTACATTTTACAAACATAAGGTTTGTGGCAACTCTGCCATTTTTCCAGGAGAATCTGCTGCCAAGCCATGAATCAGGTGTGAGGGTAGGAAAAAACAGTATTTTCAATCACGTAGGTCTTTGGGTTGGGAAGATCCCTGGAGAAGGAAATGGCAGCCCACTCTAGTATTCTTGCCTGGAGAATCCCACAGACAGAGGAGCCTGGTGGGCTACAGTCCATAAGGTCACAAAGAGTTGGACACGACTGAGTAAACAAAAACAACAACAACAACAAAAACATATTCAAAAACTTTACCTCCAATGGATCCTTTTTTGGGGAAAAATTACTTCTAGAAAATATATTCCACCAAAAAGATGAACAAGGAATAAGAAGATAGTGGGTCCAGAAAATGGAAGATCCAAAGGAGGAGGGGTGTGAAAAGAATCCTCAGGATCACAGTAAAGATGATACTATCATAATAGCTGAGACAGTTATATGTGTGGTACAGTTGGGGATTAATTAAGGACATATATTGAGAAAGCAAATAAGCCAACTGAATATGAAAAACAAAAAGATATATAAATACAGTATTGTAATTTAAATAAATAAATAAATAAATAAAAATTTTTAAAAAAAAGAACAACTCTGAGGTAGAGGGAGAGGGTGGGATGATTTGGGAGAATGGCATTGAAACATGTATACTATCATGTAAAAAATGAAGCACCAGTCTATGTTCAATACAGGATACAGGATGCTTGAGGCTGGTGCACGGGATGATCCAGACAGATGATATGGGGTGAGAGGTGGGAGGGGGCTTCGGCATTGGGAGATTGTGTACACCTCTGGCTGATTCATGTCAATGTATGGCAAAACCAATACAGTATTGTAACGTAGAATAAAGTAAAAATAAAATTAAAAATAAAAAATATAATGGATAAAATTTATTAATAAAATAAAATAAAGAATAACAATGTAATCAGAGAATGAATAATAAATGATAACCATAATAATATAAATACCAAACATAGACCCAGAAATATTTTTTATTTAGGATGATGGAAATTATATGTGTGTTTGTTGGAATGGCTATAAAAGAAAGCTAGGCTTTATCACTACACAGATAGTGACAAAAAAAACAATAAGTAGCATTATAATCATATTATTTAGAGTCTGAGAAGTAAAAACTAAAAGAAATAGCTATAGTAATTGAAATTTTTTCTCACTAGGAAAAATGAAGGAACAGGGAGGCACAAATTATTATGATTAACCCTATAATCTGAAAAAAATATAAACTTTTATTTTCAAAGATTAAAAATAAATTATAAATTATATTAAAAACAAGTAAATAAAAATAAAGCCAACAAATGAACAAAATAAATAAAAACAAACTCATACACATAGGGAACCAATCAGTAGTTATCAGAGGGGAAAGGGTTGGGGATTAGGTGAAATGGGTCAGTTAGATCAACTGTATGGTGAGGGATGGTGGTGGTGATCAATCTGTAGTGTATACAGATGTTAAACTACACTGCTGCACACCTAAAAATTATACACTATAAGTTTTTAATAAAGAATGATGGGGATATTAACAAACACAACTGAACATAAAAATGTTACTTCTATTCCTTAAGTTCCTATTAGAGAAGCAAGTATGAGGCCTGAGGACTGACTCTTCCCCTTCTCATTCTCAGATTAGATATCACTGACCAATCACCAATCCCTTTCCAGAAGAGCTTGGACATTTCATCAGAAACCTTCCTAATAGCGCATGCCAATAATCACCATTAATCAGAGTCAACATGCCTTAGTCCATTAAATTTCCAATACTCAAATGAAACTTTTGCATACTTAACCTTTACAAAATCTTGCAATATAAATGGTGTTCATTTGCAAATGATGAAACTGATGTTTAGTGTAGCAAGTATAGAAGCAAGACATAACCTCAGTTCTCAGACTGAATAGTTTACAGATACAAATCCATTTTGCACAGTCTCATACCTGTTCTTGAAATGAAGCAGATAGCAGACTACACAACAAAGCCTTCTAAATACCTAGGAAGCTTTGAGACACTCCATAAAGATTTCTAGCAGGCAATTTGACACATAGGTCTGTAGTTCAGGAACACTACAGGAGCTCCAAAAGCGGACTTGGGAGTCATGAGCATGCAGGTGGGGGCTGCAGTTAGACATAGATGAGACCACCAAGGGATAGCTATAGAGTCAGAAGAGAGGGCAGGAGGGCAGAAGAGAGCAGTGAGAAGTAGCATGTGCACACGGCATTTAAGTAGAGGGAACTCAAACTCTTATCTGAGCTATTACCAGGTGGAGTCTGGCAGGAGCCCAGTCCCCTGTAAAGCACACCCAAAATGTGAAGAGATCAGTGCTGCAATCAGGCCTACCCCTGGATTTTGCAAGTATGTGAGATAACTTGTTTTGTGATATTGGGGTTTCAGGTTTCTAACAATTACACTCAAAGATGCTGACTTTTGCTTACCAAGATGTTGCAAGTATCAGAAGACAAAACTTATGAAATAGAAGCTATACAAATTTCTGTCATATAGATTTTCCATCATTAAATAACTCTTCTTCACTGATCATTCAGTTGTGATTTCCAGACTTTCCACCCACTGTAAGACTATCTTAAACCATCTATGCAAGTGCTGCTTGGGGATGATTTGTCTTCCCTGTACAGATCATGTCCCATCTAGTTGGAAGATGCTTAAGATTACCCTGTTATCAGTCTGAAGAAAGAGCCCACCGTTTAAGCATTTTATTCACATTATTACTAAGTCTGTTACTACAGTATCCAGTACATCACTGAAGCACCATATTGTTTGTAGAGTGAATATAACATTAGAAGTTGTTCCTTATGTGCTTCACATATTATTCATTTCAGATGAGATTTCTAGGCTGCGAAGAAAAGTCCTCTACTTTTGCAGACTGACTTCCTATGCTTCACGTGGATGTGACTGATGCCATTTCATGCATTATACTTAGGTTGTTTGACATTACTGCATAAATAAGTCATTATAGAAGCTATAACTGAGGATTTGAAATACCCCAAGGATCTCAGTGTCTAAGATAAAACAGTGATGTATCTTGCCAGACCTGGCAATTTCCTTTTGCTCTTTTATATTGCTGCCAGTATGTGTGCTAAAGTCTTTTACAATACACAGTTTGCCAGGTGTAGCTGAATTAATTTTGTTCAAATCTCACAACTCACAACTGTGCTTTTCTCTCATTGGTATTCACTCTAATGAAGTCCTACACTCTATGTTAATTTTCGGTCCCCCACGTAGAGGTTTTCACTGTTATGAGGTGAACCTAACTCCATGGTTGGCCATTAAACACCTGTGCTTAAATCATGGGCTTCTTGCCTCTTCCCTTTGAAATAATTTCTGGATTAGCATACATTCTGAAAATTCTGAATTTTATGTAATATCTTACCTCATGATCTCAACCTTTACTAACCAAACAGGCAGACCTTGGCATTAAGATTGAAAAAAGCTGATAAGTAACAATGTCAATAGGTTTTATTCTTTCTGGTGACACAAAACTAAATTCACCCGTGCTCTCTAAGACACATTGTTTGATCGGGAAGAAAGCAAAATCACTCTAATCTTTCACCGTAGTGCCCTTCAGAAACATCAGCATGTGTGTGTACATATGCTGTTATCTTTTGAAACTAATAAATATCAGTCACTGAGGAAATGTAGTAACACCCATTAAAGGCAGAGCTGTTGGCAGTCTGTGGAGCTCACCACAAGTAGAGGTGTAGAGTGAGGAAAAACTTGCCAAGCAGAACCCATGGGCTATATAATCTTCTTCATGAAAGCTGGAACAGCCAGTTTTTGTGCAGTGTAACATTTCACAGGACACATTCAGGTTAGTACTCTCATGAGGGGAAAAGCCCATAAACCAAAAGTTTCAAGCAGAGCATGATTTCGGAAAGGACAGAGAATAGTAAACTACATTCTATTGGATGCAGTGATGTTCCTATCAACATGAAATTATAGGCCATTTTACTGAATGAACAATAATTCAAGTGAGATAACTCTTATTTGATTAAGACAATGGAAATGATTTTGTATCTTTCCCAATAAAATATGAATTATTCAAAACTCCATGAAGTTATTCATGTCTCACCTAAATGTCAAATGCTAAGAAAATCAGAGGCAATATTTTAAAAATAAATTTTACTTTTCCTGAAGTTTCACTTGGTGCAAATCAAATTTGGGTCTGTATCTTGCTTGTGTTTCCTATACCGATGACCACATGACATGCTTCAGGTAAAACATGGCACCTTTAAACAGATGTAATGATAACTGACCAATTTAAAGAGGAAGTTCAGATGTAACCTCTGCCATGAAGTCCTCCCGCATTCCACTCTCCTCACTTTAAAGATTCTATTCTATGCTTCTCCCCTTGAACATTTTCTAGAACTGTGTCTTGGACAAAGACTCTACCTTCAACCTCTTTGCATTGCCACAATATTTTACACACCATAGGTGCAGACTCAGTATATGTAGGCAGAACGAAACTATTGAAAAAATAACCGTAACTCTCATCTGTTGGCTTTTTTTGAAGGTGAACTTTCACTTTTTCATGAGTTGATACCCCAATGCTTCTGAAAGATATCTCTGGAAAAGGGAAACAACATCAAGAGAAAAACAGTTTAAACAGAACGCTAGAGCAAGAATCCACTACAAGAATCATCATAACCTTCTACTCAACAACTTTATTTTACAGATAAACTGAAGACCTGATCAATTAAGTAGCTTGTTTCAAGCGGCTCAATGGCATAATTGGAACCCAATGCTCTGACTGTGCTACGGGGGCACTTTTGACCCTACTCTACTTATGCTGAAACATGTAAATCTTATTAGGACTCGGAGTGTGTATTTTCTTTCATTTATTTTGTTTCATTTGCATGCCATCGACACTTCATTCCTTGTCTGGGCTCAATATGTCTTTTCCCCAAACTCCCTACATAGAACAATACAGACACAGAAAATAATAATAATAATGGAACAGATGAGTGAAATGGAAACAGATGCTATTCTATAAGTAAGCTTATAGAATAAGCTTGGCATTCCCTTAAAATGTTCTTTTATTTTTAAGCTTTCCATAAAACGTGTATGCCCTGAAACAGGGCACTCAAAGCTGGTGCACTGGGGTAACCCTGAGGGATGGGTTTTCAGGATGGGGGACACATATACACCCATGGTTGATTCATGTCAACATATGGCAAAAACCACTACAATATTGTAAATTAATTAGCCTCCAGTTAAAATAAATAAATTAATTATTTTTTAAAATGTGCATGTCCTGTCTCTCCAGTTGTTTGAAGACAGTGGTATATGTCCTAGACCTATTTCTATCACCATATCAGTTGGCACTGAAGTATGGCTCCAGGACTGCAATAGGCACTGAGAGTCATAGATAAACTCCATAGAAGACAAATTAAGCATATATTGAATACATCAGTTGGGGGAGGGAGTGGGTTAAAATGAACTTTAACTAATTTGACTTACCATTATTTGATCAAAATAATCTAAGTTAAAAAGGGACTTAATTTCAGTATTTATGAAAATTTTTTGCCTTTGAATTTGTTTACCTTTCTTTAAAAAATAAGAATTACATATATCAAAGAGTAGGAGATGAGACAGTGTAATCTTTCTCAGTGCTGAGGGTCTCTAAAACATTTACTCTAGTTATGTTGAGGGAGAAAGGAGCAATGGTCAAGATGACCAAACAGGATATCACATGATTAAGCTATGCTACCATAGCTGGCACAAAGCAATTTCTCAGTAAGTGTTCACCATTATGATGAGAGACTAATGGAGAATAAGATGTGCATGCATGCTCAGTTGCTTAGTTGTGTCCGACTCTTGAAACTCATGCACAGCAGGCTCTTCTGTCCATGGAATTTTCCAGGCAAAAGACTGTAGTGGGTTGCCATTTCCTACTCCAGGGTATCTTTGCAACCCAGGGATGAACCCACATCTCTTGTGTCCTCTGCACTGGCAGGCAAATTCTTTTACCACTACAGGGAACAAGACAGGCACAGCTTTATGCCTCACAGAGTTTAAATGCTTCTGCCTGTTTTCCTAATTCTACCTTGGAAATTCAAGGTTAAACCAAATGTAGCAGTATTATTTACTTTATATTCGAAAAACTAAAATGAGTTAAGAGGAAATAAAAACAGAGCAGGTGGATTATAATTTGTTTTTAAAAGAAAGGAAAAATGAGTTAACTTCCAATTTCTAAAATTTAGATCCAAACCTTCAACTACCTTTGAATTTCATCTGGGGGAAGAATCAGTCTTGTAACCAATGCAAAAACACATATTCCTAGTCTTACAGACTCTTTAGAAAAAAGTTTAAAACAAATCCTTGCAATTATATCTTCTTAAAATTTTACCCACACAGACAAACACCTACAGAGGAATATATAGATGACTTTAACTAAGACTGTTTCTATTAGCTGTTGAAATTATTAGTTATTTCAGTATGTTCATTGGCAAAATATATTCTGGAAAACAATTACTATGTAACATTTTGTTACAGAAATTATTTAAACTATAGAAAGTATATAAATTCCTTGTAAACAATTGCTATCATAATCAATTCTTTTCAAAATTGTATTCAGTTGTCTTTTTAACTTGCTATGGACTAACTAAGGCAGCAAGAAATATAGAAAAAACTGTATAGGTTTAGTGGTAGTTCATGTGTTGTTTTTTTCCTTTTCTTTAATTTCCTCTATAAGGCAGCTTTGCAATAAAGAAAAGTGAGCAAATAAAAATGCCTCACATGTTTTAACTTCAATTTAAAAATTTACTTTTAAAAATTCAGAACTTTTAGCTAACTTTTTCTAGATCAAATCACTCATCTTTCAAAGTAAACCAATTCTCTAGACAATCTAAAACCTAGTTGCCACGTTCCCTGTGAGCAAATGCTTCTACAGAAATGCTGTGAACATTTGTTAGAGCTACTTTTTTAAGCTATGAACTTGCTTAAGTGAAAGAGCATTTCAATTTTGGGGTGAGTGTTCTCTAGGATTTAGTGGGTGCACACCATAGCCAAGATATCACTGTTTAGTATTCTAAATTGCTAACTTCCCCTTCCAGCACAAAAGACATATTTTTCCTCACACATTAATGAATTTTTAGAGCACCAATATGGCACCCCAGGTGGTGTGGTTATCTGTAAATAATCACTCCCCAGAGGATTCCTCCCCATCTCAGAGGTGATGATCACCAAGACCATCATGCCTTCCTACTTAAGTGCATGCTGATGGCAGCAACCAGAAACATTTGTAAGACCTGAGCTGCATACAAAACTGATATCTTTTGCCCATTTGTTAATTATAAGAGCCACTGACACTACTGGCAAGGCTGTGCATACTTTTACACGGTCATCATAATTACCAAGTTTTAGTATATGTTTTTGTGTTGTGACATCAATCAAAGTTCAGTTTCTGACATGTGTAGCAGAAGCAATATGCTCCACATAGGTTATTTCTGGGATTGCATGACTTACTGTAATGGAGTTCTGTCATGTAGCTCGATTGCTCCAGCTTTACCTGCCCTGCTGTGGCTGTCTGTGCTGTGTTACCTTTATGCCCTGTTCAGCATGCACAAAACAAGGTGATGGCATGGAGAAGAGAATATTTTTTTAGGAATGTATTTTATTGACCAATATGAACAAATCTAAATTTCTTTTCTGGAGATAGTTTAAATACTAATGCTGTGGTCTTCTAAACCTCTTGGTTTATTTCAAACATATACCTTATATAACTAGCCTTATAAAACCAAAACACTTTGTATATTTCCTTTCATAATTTACTCAATAACTAAAATAGATGGACAGTATCAAAATGTTTACTTTTTAAGAGAGAAAATTATCAATGTCCTATTGCTCACTGCTCTACAAAACATGCTTTGGGCAAGAGATCCTAATGAAAGGATAAAATTTTTTCTACAAAAATAAAGGCCAGAACATTGAAATAGTTTATTTCCTACACTTAATTCCACATTAAACTTGCACAAGTATTTCAAGGACAGAATTGGGATTGAAAACAGAAACCAATAAAATGATGTCAGAATTTGACAGAAAAATTAGAGTACCCTTGAAAGTGAGAGTGAAAGTCACTCTGTCGTGTTCGACTCTTTGCAACCTCGTGGACTATACAGTCCATGGAATTCTCTAGGCAAGAATATGGTAGTGGTTAGCCATTCTCTACTCCAGGGGATCTTCCCAACCCAGGGATCGAACCCAGATCTTCCACGTTGCAGGTGGATTCTTTATGATCTGAGCCACCAAGTAAGCCCAAAGAGATGCTAAAAGAGAGCAATGCACAAGGAGAGCCTTCTTTAATTGCTAGGAGAAAAAATTGGAACTATAAACAAATTTAATTTCTTTCCCAGAATTTAACTAACTTCCTAAAATTTGACATGCTATATCAGTGTATTATGAAAATCAGTCACAATTCTTATGAAATGTACAATGTTCTGTTCTAAAAAACTTTTGAATTAGATCTATTTCAAAAAATAGCAAAGAAACTGACCTAGCACATGTTTATATCAAGGGACATATTGTTTGAAATAAATCTTTTTATTGTTAATACTTGGTGTGGGAAATGAATGTGTAAATTCATTCATTTATTTAATCAGCTTGAACACAACTGAAATCCCCGAATTAGCAGAAAATGGCAAGAACAACTGGAATAACTAATATATGCAATTTTTACCTTTTATAAGATGGTTGAAATTATAATAATTCAGGGCAAAGGCTAATAGAGTTTTGCCAAGAGAATGGACTGGTCATAGCAAACACCCTCTTCCAACCACACAAGAGGAGACTCTACACAAGGACATCATCAGATGGTCAATACCGAAATCAGATTGATTATATTCTTTGCAGTCAAAGATGGAGAAGCTCTATAGTCAGCAAAAACAAGACCTGGAGCTGACTGTGGCTCAGATAATGAACTTCTTGTTGCAAAATTCAGACTTAAATTGAGGAAAGTAGAGAAAATCACTAAACCATTCAGGTATGACCTAAATCAAATCCATTACGATTATACAGTGGAAGGGACAAATAGAGTCCAGGGATTAATCTGGCAGACAGAATGCCTGAAGAGCTATGAACAAAGTTTGTGACATTGTACAGGAGGCGGGGATCAAGACAATTCCCAACAAAGGAAATACAAAAGGATAAATAGTTGTCTGAGGAGGCCTTACAAATAGCTGTGAAAAGAAGAGAGTTCAGTTCAATTCAGTCACTCAGATATGTCCGACTCTTTGTGACCCCATGAACAGCTGCACATCAGGCTTCCCTGTCCATCACCAACTCCCGGAATCCACCCAAACCCATGTCCATTAAGTCAGTGATGCCACCCAATCATCTCATTCTCTGTTTTCCCCTTCTCCTCCTGCCCTCCATCTTTCTAAGCATCAGGCTCTTTTCAAATGAGTCAGCTCTTTGCATCAGGTGGCCAAAGTATTCGAGTATCAGCTTCAACATCAGTCCTTCCAATGAACACCCAGGACAGATCTCCTTTAGGATGGACTGGTTGGATCTCCTTGCAGTCCAAGGGACTCTCAAGAGTCTTCTCCAACACCACAGTTCCAATTCATCAATTCTTGGGCACTCAGCTTTCTTTATAGTCCAACTCTCACATCCCTACACGACTACTGGAAAAACTATAGCTTTGAATACATGGACCTTTGTTGACAAAGTAATGTCTCTGCTTTTTAATATGCTGTCTGTTGGTCATAACTTTCCTTCCAAGGACCAAATGTCTTTTAATTTCATGGCTGAAATCACCATCTGCAGTGATTTTGGAGCCCAAAAAAATAAAGTCTGACACTGTTTCCACTGTTTCCCCATTTATTTGCCATGAAGTAATGGGACCAGAGGATATGATCTTAGTTTCTGAATGTTGAGTTTTAAGCCAAATTTTTCACTCTCCTCTTTCACTTCAATCAAGAGACTCTTTCAGTTCAGTTCAGTTCAGTCACTCAGTCATGTCTGACTCTTTGCGACCCCATGAATCGCAGCACGCCAGGCCTCCCTGTTCATTACCATCTCTCGGAGTTCACTCAGACTCACGTCCATCGAGTCTGTGATGCCATCCGGCCATCTAATCCTCGGTCGTCCCCTCCTCCTCCTGCCCCCAATCCCTCCCAGCATCAGAGTCTTTTCCAATGAGTCAACTCTTCCCATGAGGTGGCCAAAGTACTGGAGTATCAGCTTCAACATCAGTCCTTCCAATGAACACCCAGGACTGATCTCCTTCAGAATGGACTGGTTGGATCTCCTTGCACTCCAAGGGACTCCCAAGAGTCTTCTCCAACACCACAGTTCAAAAGCATCAATTCTTCGGCACTCAGCCTTCTTCACAGTCCAACTCTCACATCCATACATGACCACTGGAAAAACCATAGCCTTGACTAGACGGATCTTAGTCGGCAAAGTAATGTCTTTGCTTTTGAATATACTATCTAGGTTGGTCATAACTTTTCTTCCAAGGAGTACGCATCTTCTAATTTCATGGCTGCAGTCACCATCTGCAGTGCTTTTGGAGCCCAAAAAATAAAGTCTGACACTGTTTCCACTGTTTCCCCATCTATTTCCCATGGAGTGATGGGACTGGATGCCATTATCTTCGTTTTCTGAATGTTGAGCTTTAAGCCAACTTTTTCCACTCTCCTCTTTCACTTTCATCAAGAGGATTTTTAGCTCCTCTTCACTTTCTGCCATATGGGTGGTGTCATCTGCATATCTGAGGTTACTGATATTTCTCCCAGAAATCTTGATTCCAGCTTGTGCTTCATACAGACCAGAGTTTTGCATGATGTATACTGCATATAAGTTAAATAAGCAGGGTGACAATATACAGGCTTGACGTACTCCTTTTCCTATTTGGAACCAGTCTGTTGTTCCATGTCAGTTCTAACTGTTGCTTCCTGACCTTCACACAGGTTTCTCAAGAGGCAGGTCAGGTGGTCCGGTATTCCCATGTCTTTCAGAATTTTCCACAGTGTATTGTGATCCACACAGTCAAAGGCTTTGGCATAGTCAATAAAGCAGAAATAGATGTTTTTCTGGAACTCTCTTGCTTTTTGATGACCCAGCAGATGTTGGCAATTTGATCTCTGGTTCCTCTGCCTTTTCTAAAACCAACTTGAACATCAGGAAGTTCATTGTTCACATATTGAAGAAACCTGGCTTGGAGGATTTTGAGCATTAGTTTTCTAGCATGTGAGATGAGTGCAACTGTGTAATAGTTTGAGCATTCTTTGGCATTGATTTCTTTGAGACTGGAATGAAAACTGACCTTTTCCAGTCCTGTGGCCACTGCTGAGTTTTCCGAATTTGCTGACATATTGAGTGCAACACTTTCACAGCATCATTATTCATGATTTGAAATAGCTCAACTGGAATTCCATCACCTCCACTAGCTTTGTTCGTAGTGATACTTCCTAAGGCCCACTTGACTTCACATTCCAGGATTTCTCATTCTAGGTGAGTGATCACACCATTGTGATTATCTGGGTCCTGAAGATTTTTTTGTACAGTTCTTCTGTGTATTCTTGCCATCTCTTCTTAATATCTTCTGTTTCTGCTAGGTCCATACCATTTATGTCCTTTATTGAGCCCATCTTTGCATGAATTGTTCCCTTGGTATCTCTAATTTTCTTGAAGAGCTCTCTAGTCTTTCCAATTTTATTATTTTCCTCTGTTTCTTTGAACTGATCACTGAAGAAGGCTTTCTTATCTCTCCATGCTATTCTTTGGAACTGTGCATTCAAATGCGTATATCTTTCCTTTTCTCCTTTGCTTTTCACTTCTCTTCTTTTCACAGCTATTTGTAAGGCCTCTCCAGACAGCCATTGTGCTTTTTGCATTTCTTTTCCATGGGGATGGTCTTGATCCCTGTCTCCTGTACAATGTCATGAACTTCTATCCATAGTTCATCAGGCACTCTATCAGATCTAGTCCCTTAAATCTATTTCTCATTTCCACTGTATTGTCATGAGAGATTATATTTAGGTCATATTTGAATGGTCTTCAATTTCAGTCTGATTTTGGCAATAAGGGGTTCATGATCTGAGCCACAGTCAGCCCCCAGTCTTGTTTTTGCTGACTGTATAGACCTTCTCCATCTTTGGCTGCAAAGAATATAATTAGTCTGATTTCGGTGTTGACCATCTGTTGATGTCCATGTGTAGAGTCTTCTCTTGTGTTGTTGGAAGAGGGTGTTTGCTATGACCAGTGCATTTTCTTGGCAAAACTCTATTAGTCTTTGCCCTGTTTCATTCCGCATTCCAAGTCCAAATCTGCCTGTTACTCCAGATGTTTCTTGACTTCCTACTTTTGCAATCCAATACCCTGTAATGAAAAGGACATCTTTTTCTGGTGTTATTTCTAGAAGGTCTTGTAGGTGTTCATAGAACCGTTCAACTTCAGCTTGCTCAGCGTTATTGGTCAGGGCATAGACTTGGATTACCATGATACTGAATGGTTTGTTTGCCTTGGAAATGAACAGATCATTCTGTCGTTTTTGAGATTGCATCCAAGTACTGCATTTCAGACTCTCTTGTTGACTATGATAGCTACTCCATTTCTTCTAAGGATTTCTGCCCACAGTAGTAGATATAATCATCATCTGAGTTAAATTCACCCATTCCAGTCCATCTTACTTCGCTGATTCCTAAAATGTCAGGGTTCACTCTTTCCATCTCCTGTTTGACCACTTCCAATTTGCCTTGATTCATGAACCTAACATTCCAGGTCCTATACACTATTGTTCTTTACAGCACTGTATCTTGCTTCTAGCACCAGTCCTGTCCACAACTGGGTATTGTTTTTGCTTTGGCTCCATCCCTTCATTCTTTCTGGGGTTATTTTTCCACTGATCTCCAGTAGCATATTGGGCACCTACCAACCTGGGGATTTCATCTCTCAGTGTCCTAGTGAGGTGGCTGTGAAAATGCAAGCATGGCTGAGAGGAGCTACCAAACGTCCAAGGTAAGGAGCAGTGGCTGCACTTTGCTGGAGCAGACATGAAGAGATACCCCATGTCCAAGGTAAGAGAAACCCCAGTAAGATGGTAGGCACTGAGAGAGGGCATCAGAGGGCAGACAGACTGAAACCACAATTAGCCAATCTGTTCCACGGACCACAGCCTTGTCTAACTCAATGAAACTAAGCAATGCCATGTGGGGCAACCCAAGACAGATGGGTCATGGTAGAGAGGTCTGACAGAATGTGGTCCACTGGAGAAGGGAATGGCAAACCACTTCAGTATTCTTGCCTTGAGAACCCGATGAACAGTATGAAAAGAAGAGACGGAAAAGGCAAAGGAGAGAAGGAAAGATATACCCAATTGAATGCAGAGTTCCAAAGAATACCAAGGAGATATAAGAAAGCTTTTCTCCAAGATCAATGCAAAGAAATAGAGGAAAACAATAGAATGGGAAAGACTAGAGATCTCTTCAAGAAAGAGATACCAAGGGAATATTTCATGCAAAGAAGGACACAATAAAGGACAGAAATGGTATGGACCTAACAGAAACAGAAGAGATGGCAACAATACACAGAAGAACTATAGAAAAAATGTCTTCATGACCCAGATAATCACAATGGTGTGATCACTCACCTAGAACCAGACATCCTGGAATGTGCAGTCAAGTGGGCCTTAGGAAGCATCACTACAAACAAAGCTAGTGGTGGTGATGGCATTCCAGTTGAGCTATTTCAAATCCTGAAAGATGATGCTGTGAAAGTATTGCACTCAAAATTTCAGCAAATTTGAAAAATCTGCAGTGGCCACAGGACTGGAAAAGGTCAGATTTCATTCCAATCCCAAAGAAAGGCAATGCCAAAAAATGCTCAAACTACCGCACAATTACACTCATCTCACACATTAACAAAGTAATGCTCAAAATTCTCCATACCTGGCTTCAACAGTAAGTGAACCATGAACTTTCAGATGGTCAAGCTGGATTCACATTTCTCATGACTGAGAAACCAGAGATCAAATTGCCAACATCTGTTGTATCATCAAAAAAGCAAATGAGTTCTATGAAAAACATCTACTTCTGCTTTTGGCTATACCAAACCCTTTGACTATGTAGATCACAACAAACTGTGGAAAATTCTTCAAGAGATGAGAATACCAGACCACCTGACCTGCCTCCTGAGAAATCTGTATACAGGCCTGGAAGCAATAGTTAAAACTAGGCATGGAACAACAGACTGGTTCCAAATTGGGAAAGGAGCACATCATGGCTATATGTCATCACCCTGTTTATTTAACACATATGCAGAGTACATCGTGAGAAATGCTGGTGTGTATTAAGCACAGGCTGGAATCAAGATTGCCTGGAGAAATATCAATAACCTCAGATATGCAGATGACACCACCCTTATGGCAGAAAGTGAAGAAGAACTAAAGAGCCTCTTGGTGAAAGTGAAAGAGGAGAGTGAAAAAGTTGGCTTATAACTCAGCATTCAGAAAACTAAGATCATGGTCTCTGGTCCCATCACTTCATGGCAAATAGATGGAGAAACAATGGAAACAGTGACAGACTTTATTTCTGGGTGTTCCAAAATCACTGCAGATGGTGACTGCAGTCATGAAATTAAAAGACATTTGGTCCTTAGAAGAAAAGTTATGACCCACCTAGACAGCATATTAAAAGGCAAAGACATTACTTTGCCAACAAAGGTCCGTCTAGTCAAGGCTATGATTTTTCCTGTGGTCATTTATGGATGTGAGAGTTGGACTGTGAAGAAAGCTGAGCACCGAAGAATTGATGCTTTTGAACTGTGATGTTGGAGAAGACTCTCGAGAGCCCCTTGGACTGCAAGGAGATCCAATCAGTTCATCCTAAAGGAAATCAGTCCCAAATATTCATTGGATGGACTGATGCTGAATCTGAAACTCCAGTACTTTGTCTACCGGATGCGAGGAATTGACTCATTTGAAAAGACTTTGATGCTGGGAAAGATTGAAGGCAGGAGGAGAAGAGGATGACAGAGGATGAGACAGTTGGATGGCATAACCAACTCCATGGACTTGAGTTTGAGTAAACTCCAGGAGTTCATGATGGACAGGGAAGCCTGGCATACTGCACCACTGGGGTCGCAAAGAGTCGCACATGAGTGAGTGACAGAACTGAACGGAACTAAAGTGATATGCAATGAATATTGTTTTTTTTAAGCATGTTCAATAGCAACTGCAATATAGAAAATGGTACCTATGTATACATATTCAAAATTATCTATAATATGTAGCATAGACAGATAGATGAGATAGAACACAGATAATTGATATAGCTATTGCTAGATGCATATTTAGATAGATGATATTTCAATGGATATAGATAAACAGACTATGTTTCTCAAGGCAAAAAGGCCTGAAACTTAATTACAAATAGTGAAATGTATATCAGGTCAGCAAGTCAAATGTTTATGTAGATGCATAAACTGTAGATAAGTTTACACAGCATCTTTTTCTAAAATAAAATCATGACCTCAATGACTTATGTTCTTTTCCTCAAGTCTAATTGAAACTATGTGATTTTATTACATATATTCTCACTCTGTTATCCCAAATTTTCTGTCTGTAATTAAAAGTTTCTAAAGTACTTGTTACTTCCTTGGGGACTGGGCCAGAGGTCCATTTTTTAACTAGAATATTTCATCTGCCAGGAAGAGAAATGTGGAAAGTTCCAATCACTAAAAACGTTATAATTAGAAATTACAATACCTGTTATTCAAATTAATAGAATCACCAGCTCATAAATGACTTTCAAGTCCATTATCATAGCATCTGAAGAGTTCACAATTCCAGGGAGGAAGCCAAATCTTAGAAATATACCTCCTGGAGAGTGCTTGACAATACAACCTTTGTGAAATAATAGAAGAAAGAATTACAATTTTTTTCAGAATGTCATGGTTCAAAAGAAAGATGTGACAGTGGGATAGATTGCTCCTGAGACTTGGAAGGTGACATTAACTCTCACATACATATCAGTTCATCAGAGAGCAAAAGGTATTCCTATCTGAAATTAGCTGCAGAGAACTTTGTGCAATGAATTATTGGCTTTAGCCCATTCAGTGGTTTCCATCACATCATAAAATTTTACACTAATCAAAACATTCATTTTTAGACTGATTTGTGGACCTAAGGAGTAAACACACATACTTACATACACACACACACTGAACAATTCACCTTCTGTAGACACACTCTGAGCAAAGGGTTTACTACTGTAAACATGTCTGCTCTTGTGTTGTCTTACATTTTATTTAAATCAGTATGTTTATGGTACTTTATTTGGCCTCAGAGGACCAGGATCCTTTCTACATAGGCCTCTATAAAACATCAACAAAACGTCACAAATGTTAGCTATTTAAAATATGAATTTTAATAGCAATGGGGGCTCTTTTAAGACAATCTTCCCTAACCCACTCAGTTTGGTTAAGATGCTCCTTCTCTGTACTCCCACAATGGCTAGAGAATATATTAGTCACTCCTCTTAGAAAAGTCTTGTATGTTGAGATGCCTGCCTTTCTTTCTGGATTCTAACTACTTTGAAAACACAAATTGTATCTTATTCATTTCTAGCTTCCCAACATCTAGTGTACAGGCCTTCATTTGTGCTTAATACTTGTTGATTTAATTAGCTATTTATTCCATCTGCCCCTCTTACAATGTTGCCTCCCCTAAAACCTCTCTACCTTCAACCTTTACAAAGAGAAGTTAAAATGAATTCACATAGACACTTGAGTTTTGTGGATCATCCTTTCTATTAGAAATAAACTTCAAATATGGCTCTCTTGCAAGGTCAGGAGCAGTTGAAAAAAGCAACGGAAGGAGAAAGTCTTTGGATCACCATCAAGGCAGTAACTGTGGAGCTATAACCAAGAAGTAAGCGTGTGATTCCAAAAAAAGCCACACTACCCATATAAACTCAGTAGCCAGCCACTAATGACACCCACAGAGTTACAGAAGGTCAGGCACCCTACTCTTCTGCCTTCTATTTTCCTTATCTTGAATTTTGGTTGATCTTCTGATCCGTCTACATTGATGGATTAGTGGAACTGATGGTTACATCAGTTCTTCAAAATCATTACCGTTTTCTCCAGAGTTCAGAGATGAGGACTGCTGGCAAAGGGAAAAGGAACATCCACACATAATTCTGATATAGTCACTGACAATACTGTTGCTTCTTTTCATTAAGCATCCTAGGAGAAAGAATTGTAAAGTGGATATGAGTTTTATTTATAATAAGGTAAGCAACTGTACCCTACATACATGGCTGAGGTCCATCATTCTCTGCCTCATTAGGATATAAAAATATAGCCTCAGAAAGTAAGAATGATTGGGGGAGCAGTCTTTATAATTTTCCCTATCCCTAATGTAGTACCCTACATGCCATGTACCCTGAGTCCAATAAATTCTTTCCACATGTATTTATTATTACCTCACATTCCATTGGGGCAGACACAGAAGTATTTTTTATTTGTAAACCTTGGCACAGAAATGTGAAGGGACACCTCCGAGCTTGACTGACCCCCATCCTTATGCTGCTTCCTAACTGCAGACCATAAAACACATGAATGGATGAAATTGAAAGTTTCTTAACCTGAACTGGCTTCAAGGGATCCAGGAATGCACTGAAGTCATACAAAATCTTGCCCCTATGCGTATGCAGTTCTCTATTTTCTGGCAAAAATTCTTAGTATTATCAGATTCTTAAAAGACATTATGCCCAAAACACTAAGAACTAAGAAAATGGATACATTATAAAAGAGATTCTTCATTCAGTCCTACAGTCAAATATTTTCTAACCATTTCTTCCATAAAAATATCTCCTTTATGCCAAGGGGAATACACGGTGAATGTGACAGCTACAAAGTCCCCAGAGGTTTACAGCCTCATAGGAAAAAATGCAACACATAAAAATGACCAGAAACAAAGCAAGAACAGGCTTTATGCGAGTGGCACAAATGTCCCATGAAATTTCAGAAAAGGGATATCCTTTTTGTTTGGGTGCTTAGTGTGCAAAATGGCATTCAAGCCAAGCCCTTGCACTCTATAAGATTTCTATAGACAGAGACAGGAGTGAGGAAGGGCAGATGACTGGCATTCACATTCAGAGAATGAAATAACCAAAGTCAGGAGGTTGGAAAGAAATAACTTTGAAAATTCAAATGATGTTGGAAGAAATTAGTTTGATGACAGCTTTTGTGCAAAAGGCAGTAGAAAATAAGTGTGGAAATACAGGTGGTGAATATGAGGGGGAAAATTGGGACTGCAACATGTAAAACAAAAGAAGTCATGAAAGGTCTTGGGGCCAGAAAGTGGCACTATCAAAGCAATACCAGGAATAATAATCCTTGGCAAGTATGCAGAAGGCACTGCTGAGGAGAAGAAGGTCAAAAGGGTAAAAGATCAGTGCAAAATTGCAGCTATACCAGTATAAACTGTTGCTGCTAATACCATTGACAGAAAGGTGGATAAGGGAGAATTTGTGACCAAATTAACAAGAAAGTATGATTGACTGGGTCTCTGTCCATAAAGTGAGGAATAACAATGAGTAGTTACTTCAAATGTCAATGAGCTATTTCATGCAAAACTTAGAGCACTATCTGCTGCTGCTGCTAAGTCGCTTCAGTCGTGTCCGACTCTGTGCAACCCCACAGCCGGCAGCCCATTGGGTCCACCATCCCTGAGATTCTCCAGGCAAGAACACTGGGGTGGGTTGCCATTTCCTTCTCCAGTGCATGAAAGTGA
Source organism: Nanger dama (assembly GCA_917880005.1). NCBI lineage: Eukaryota > Metazoa > Chordata > Mammalia > Artiodactyla > Bovidae > Nanger > Nanger dama. Next base: position 10,683,125 of record CAKJTW010000054.1, on the reverse strand, counting down.
AAAGTGAAAGTGAAGTCGCTCACCGTGTCTGACTCAGCAACCCAATGGACTGCAGCCTACCAGGCTCCTCCGTCCATGGGAGTTTCCAGGCAAGAGTACTGGAGTGGGATGCCATTGCTTTCTCCTAGTATAGAGTAATGGTACTGTTATTGATATCATTCATTTTAAGAAAAATAGGGAGAAATAAAATCCTACTGAAATTGAATCCTAGTTATATGATGTAAGAGTATTGAAAATATGGGGGGTGGTCAAAAGGAGAAGGAGAAGGTTTAGGGCAAATAGGAGAGAAGTACATGTGGAGATGAAAGACTGGTTACAGAAATACAGAGTTGAGGTGGAAAAACTAGTCAGAGGACAAATAAAAGCAAGAAACTGTATAACAGGTCCTGGGAGAAAGTCCAAATTTCAGAATTATCCTCCTAACAAAATAACAAACTATGGAAGTGGATGAGATTTCTAAAGATACGATGTTGATGTGGAGAGATAGTGAAAAGATACAATTAAAGATACTCAGAACATTCAGAGTGCCCAAGTTTTGGGAAAAAGGAAGGAGGGAACGTAGAGAGGATGAGAAAGAACCAGATTGATGCTGTTTTCAGAAAGCCACAGGAGGGGAATTCATTAACTGATGGTTACGGAGATACTTTCAAGACTTAGAAAAAGAAGTATATGCATGTGATCATACATAGGTAATTTAATATAATCATTCTTCAGAATGCTGGCAGAGAGGGTGTCCCCAGCAGGAAGTAGAGGTCACACTGTATCTGGAGGAAGTAGGGTGGTTTAGGGATTAGGAAATATGAAGCTAAGTTTGACATGAGACACGGCTCAGGTGCAAAACAGAAAGTCACAAAGACAGACCAGCCAAGGTAGCCAGCCCAAGAGGTTAGTCTAAGGCAGAAACCACAGAGATAAAGCAGAGAAAAACTGAAGCAGAATAGAAATAGTACAGTTTAGTGGCTTTTTTATTCTAAACTCCAGAGACAGACTGACTGCCTTATATGTGAGCTTTGCAACCTCAGAGAAGTTCCATCCTTCTGGGTATTTAACTCTCATCATGAGGAAAATAAAACCTGCTGCACGGTGTTGTCATGATATGAGTTAAATGAGCTAAAAGAGATAAAGGAACTGATGCATTTGGTGGCAGTCAGTGGATTGATTGGCACTTAAAAATGTTAGCACTTACTATTAATGATGGGCAAGAAGTTCTCCGATAGGCTAGACACCACAATCATTTTTTAGTAGAAACCCAAGGGTAAGACCAGGAGAGTCTAACTAGGGAATTAGATTCACCAGACTGTTTGAGAAAGACCTTGCATAGCAATGTGCCACACAGTCATTGTCCTTTAGGAAATGGAGAGTCATTTAAACTCTTTTTACAAAATAGTGACGCAAAATACATTTAAGAATTAATGTTGAAGTAGTATTCAGAATGGTTAAAACAAAAGAATGTCTTCCTAAATTCATTTCCCATTGCTTTTTTTTTAACAAAGAGAGCAGTGTGGTTGTTTCAGTTGTCTCAGCATTTGGTCCTGAGTGTTCTCTCCCCATAGACTATCCCTCTCCTGTAACGTGTATTGAGACCCCTTCCACTGGGTATATATTTAAGGGTTTTCTCCTATTCTAATGATTTCCAGCCTGAAAGTGGAATAGGAAAGTATACTCTTCAATGCGACAGTGATAAGTATTTAAAATGGTTAAGTTTTTGAATCATTGGAAAATGATTGAATGTTTGTAGAATTTTCAGTTGTCACAGACATGTCCATTTAACTTCATCATATTTAAAACTGGTTATTGTTCATAAATGGTTGGAACAAAACACACATAAAACAATTTTGCTTCCCAGAAATGACAAGAATATTCTTCAAGTGAAAACCAGCCTGTGACCTCTCCCCACTATTTCCCTTTCCGGCGTGTGTTCTAGAGGCTTGCTGCATGCCAGCAATGCTGCGAACCATCTCACATTTGCTAAAAATAATTGCTTTTCTTCTGTGTCTGCTCAGGCATGATGCTCCAAAATAAAGTACAAAGCACAGCAGCTTCAATTAACAAATACAACTACAATATTCTTCAGTTCTATGTAGATTCATTTTACCCCAAGGATATTAGAACACATCAAAAAGTTGAATATTATTTCTCTAACATCTGTCATCAAAACCAAAATCATACAGTGAAATTCACACAAATCACAGCAAACCTGCCATCCCACAGCAAGAGTCAAACATCCACCTTATGCTACAGCCTTCAAAATATTGAGATAATTGATGGATAGTCTTATTTTCTTGTCTCATCACCAAGGTTTCACTTCAAAACAATACCGCATGATGAATCCACTTTTTGATGCTAACGTGTGAGTACTGCTGTCATAATTTAGTATGCAGTACACTGGTCTGAATCGACGTGTTTGTAAGGGATTCCATCATGTCAAACGGAGGAGAAGGGAAAAATTTGACAGCAGGCATTTGCTGGATATGGCCAAATCTCTGCTGGATCCTGCTTTCACTGCACAGTCCCTAAAGCACTGAAAACTTATCCCACTTTTTAAAGCCATGCATGCATGAAACTGAGGGTAGAATTTCAAGCAGGAATTGATGACTTAGTAAAACTGTGCGTAATTTCCTCATATAAAAGAGAAATGGAAGGCACACCAAGAAAACATTGTTCCTGAGTAAGGTGATTAAAAATTCAAGAGCCCCTTTTGAAGTCAAAACCTCATAAAGCTCATCAGATCTGTTTAAAGATAGACATCTGCAATAAAGAAAATTGCACAGAGAATTAAGGAGCAGTATTTGGCAGGTGCTGTTGTACTGTATTTATCTACATTTAACACAGAAAAACTTCTAAAAAGCCGAGTGGAAACAGTAGATTTACTTGGTAGATTAGCAAATACATGTATTTTCAAAGAAGGGCAATAGCTTCTACCATTTTTATGGAAATGCTATCTTTAAAGAAAAGTTTTCAGTTTATTTTATACCCAAAATTCAATGACTGGATAGCCAGACCTTCTTTTTGTAGTTAAAGTCCTATTTCTGAATAAGCTATTGCTGGGCCCTATAAAAATACTGACATGTTTAAAATTGAAGCTAAGGCAGAAAAGTTTTTAACAAAAGAAATAAGATCAAGTTACAATGGGATGACCTGGAGGAGGGCATGGCAATCACTCCAGTATTCTTGCCTGGAGAATCCCATAGACAGAGGAGCCTGGTGGGCTATAGTCCATAGCTATGATCACAAAGATCAGACATGACTGAAGTGACTTAGCATACATGCACAATGGGATGAAGAAACTTTTCACAGATATCAGAAAGTAGCTTAATTAAAATATGACTTAAGCTATTTCAATAATTGGATAGCTTTCAGATCACACAATTTACATATTTACCAACCGTATACAAGGGTTCCCTTTCTCCACACCCTTATAAGCATTTCGTATCTCTTTTTGCTTTGTTCATAGTAGCTATTCGAACAAGTATAAGGTGATACCGTATTTTGGCTGTGATTTGCATTTCCTTGGTGATTAGTGATGTTGAGTATCTTTTTATGTTGATGTCTGTATGTCTACTTTAGAAAAATGTGTATTCAAATCTTCTGCCCATTTTTAAATCATATTGTTCTGTTGTTGTTGTTGTTGTTATTGATAGAGAGTTAAATGAGGATTTTATATCTATTTTCTTTTAAAAACCAGATGGTTGAAAATTTCAATAATTTGATGATCACTTGATCATCTCAACTTTTCTTCATAGTAGAAGTTTCTATCAAGACTATTAAAAACATTTAAGAAAGATGACCATAAACTGAGGAACTTTTGAAAGAAAAGGGAGGGAGTCATTAGTAATTACTCCACTGCATCAGACATAAACCCAAACTGGGAGGCATTTAAGGCATAGGGTCACTTGTACCAAAGGCTAAGGTCATGTACACGCTGCTATATTTAAAATGGATAACCAACAATAACCCATTGCAGAGCACATGGAACTCTGCTCAATATTACATGCCAACCTGGATGGGAGGGGCATTTGGAGTAGAATGGATAAATGTACATGTATGGCTGAGTCCTTTCACTGTCCACCTGAAACTTTCATAACATTGTTAACCGGCTATACCCCAGTACAAAATGTCTTTGGTGTTAAAAAAAAAATTAAACTAAAAATCAATGTAAATTTTAAAAAAAAAATTTTTTTTTGAGGATTATGAGTAGGAGAAGGATGGTAGTAAAGAGTCCAGAAAAATGTGACATAAAACTCCAGGATAAATTCAGCTTCTTCACAATTTGTTTACCTCCAATTCTATGAGTAACTGTGTCTCACAGCAATAATTTTTAGCAAGTTAATATCTCTTGTGAGTTAAAGTATTTCACTGTTATGTGAAAATTGAGTTTCTTAATTAGCCATATTCTATACCTTATTTAAGCAAAAAATAGGTGGAACCAGTTCAGGCAAAAGAAACAGACTCCAATTATTCTCAGAAAATTCTAAAATGGAAAGAGACTATTTCTCTTGCTTTAAGGAAGGAAGTTGTGCAACATTAGAGGCTGCTATGGCAGGAATTCATGGAAACATTACCATCAGGTGACTTTGTTTCCACTATTTCTATCCTTCCTTCCCTTTCTCCAGCTCAGTTCCTCTATGAAGGAGATTCTGACTATCTCAGTTTGAGTCAGGCTTCTCCTGCTGTGGTCAAGAAAGTAGAGTCACTCACTGAAAGTTTACCAGAGCCATTGCTTAACAAATGAATCCATGAGAGTCACTGCATATGATTTAAATGATCCTTATTAAATAAGTAAATCCTGTAAATGGAATGCTGATTTTCACTTCCATTCTACAACCACTGAACAATACTGTCTCTGATTCAACATCTGGTCTACACTTGAGTCAGGATCTCTTTAATAGATAAGAACTGCATCAGTTCAGTTCACTTCAGTTCAGTCACTCAGTCGTGTCCGACTCTGCAACCCTATGAATCGCATCATGCCAGGCTTCCCTGTCCATCACCAACTCCCGGAGTTCACTCAAACTCACGTTCATCGAGTCGGTGATACCATCCAGCCATCTCATCCTCTGTCGTTCCCTTCTCCTCTTGCCCCCAATCCCTCCCAGCATCAGAGTCTTTTCCAATGAGTCAACTCTTCGCACCAGGTGGCCAAAGTATTGGAGTTTCAGCTTTAGCATCAGTCCTTCAAAAGAACACTCAGGACTGATCTCCTTTAGAATGGACTAGTGGGATCTCCTTGCAGTCCAAGGGACTCTCAAGAGTTTTCTCCAACACCACAGTTCAAAAGCGTCAATTCTTCGGCGCTCAGCTTTCTTCACAGTCCAACTCTCACATCCATACATGACCACTGGAAAAACCATAGCCTTGACTAGACGGACCTTTGTTGGCAAACTAACGTTGCTGCTTTTTAATATGCTATCTAGGTTGGTGATAACTTTCCTTCCAAGGAGTAAGAATCTTAATTTCATGGCCGCAGTCACCATCTGCAGTGATTTTGGAGCCCCAAAAATAAAGTCTGACACTGTTTCCACTGTTTCCCCATCTATTTCCCATAAAGTGGTGGGACCAGATGCCATGATCTTCGTTTTCTGAATGTTAAGCTTTAAGCCAACATTTTCACTCTCCTCTTTCACTTTCATCAAAAAGCTCTTTAGTTCTTCTTCACTTTCTGCCATAAAGGTGGTGTCATCTGCATATCTGAGGTTATTGATCTTTTTCCTGGCAATCTTGATTCCAGCCTGTCCTTCTTCCAGCCCAGCGTGTCTCATAATGTACTCTGCATAGAAGCTAAATAAGCAAGGTGACAATATACAGCCTTGATGTACTCCTTTTCCTATTTGGAACCAGTCTGATGTTCCATGCCCAGTTATAACTGTTGCTTCCTGACTTGCATATAGGTTTCTCAAGAGGCAGGTCAGGTGGTCTGTATTCTCATCTCTTGAAGAATTTTCCACAGTTTATTCTGATTCACACAGTCAAAGGCTTTGGTATAGTCAATAAAGCAGAAATAGATGTTTTTCTGGAACTCTCTTGCTTTTTCCATGATCCAGCAGATGTTGGCAATTTGACCTAAGAACTGCATCAAAATATGACTAGTACATTTGGAGATTTCTGACCTTAGCCACCATAGACACCAGGATCAGATAGGTGCTCTGGAAACATATCTCCAAATGATCTTTCAGGCTAATATACTCTTCTTTGGAAAAAAAAAAGATCCAATTCCTTTCCATCTTAATTTTCAAAAAAACTCCAACTGCTAGATAAGCACAACAAAGAAACACTGCTGGGAGGAGCCAATGAGAAGGCTTGATTCACCAAACCATGAGTTAAACTCATCAGCTATTCATTATTACAGCTGATCCATAAATACCTACTCTATTCCTGCTGTTAGCTGTAGATAGCAATCAAACATACCTTTTTTGTGTGATGGAGAACAACCGAAGCTGTTTCTATTTTATAAGGATTTCAATAAATCTATTTTTACTCCAAAATGATGATGATTTGCCAGTAATTAAAAGCAGAAAACTTCAAAATAAGAAACTGCATCTCCACTTTAGTTATTAAATACATTTGAAATTCAGTCATCCATAACATCCATTTGTAATCAGCCATTTGATTTTAACAAATTAAGATAAGGTCTCCACACCATTTATTTCAATGTATGTGCACACACCTAATTCCTATTGACTTATTGCTCATTTATTGTACTATATTTTCTTTTTACACAAAAAAGAACTTCATACTCACAACATAAGTCAGTTGGAGACCTGTTCAAGAAAGTGAAATGGTTTTAAAATGTACAATGCCCAGAAGCAAGGTTAAATAAGATTGGGCTGTGTGCTGGGAGATGTTAGTGTTATGACCTGAGGATTTCAGACTCCAGAGAAATACCCAGGTCCAATTTCTAGCTGGCTAAAGAGCAACATTAGCATTGATTGTAGCACTGGCTGCAAGCCTTCTGCCCTGCCTTGTGGCTAGAAATTGGGTCCTTGGTGGCAACACTAGCTATAAAGAAAAAGATATGCAGAAATAATACAGAATGTTTACTTAACTTTTGAACAACTAAAAATACATCAAAGGCTTGAATATTTGTTTAGATGTGAAGCTTGAATAATTTTTACAGCCTGCAAAATCTATCCTAAAAACATTCTCATAAAAATAGGACTTCTTATATAATTTCTGGTACTCAATTTATTATTGTTCTAAAATATTACCAGAAGCTGTCTTCAAGTAACAGGTTATTTGTTCTATCTAAAACAGTAAGAAGCTTGAGAAAGTCAAATGGGAAACAAATGGTAAGGATATTTTAGAGTTCTGACAAGTTTTTGTACAGAGGACAATTTTGTGTCTAATATTCAAATTGAACACATGCATCCCTTAATATTAAAAAAATTCCCTTTTATACACGGTCCTTTTTTCTCTTATGTTTTCTCTTCTTTCTTCTCCCATAATCCTTCAAATGAAAACATCACTATAAAACTATTCTCAGTTTCCCTCTGCTCTTAAACTCTAAGGCAATAGAGGGTTTTTCTCTGAAATTTTCTCTCTGAATAACTTGGGAATATATGAAGTAAAACGATGTTTTTCAAACATTGCAAATAAAGTGCTTAGAGCCACATTGTAAATAAAGTGCTTAGAGCCAAAGAGAGATGCTTGCTTGATACTAACAAAGACCCAGAAGAACTGGTTTCAAATTCCCAATTTGTGACTTCCACTTGTGTGACCTTGGACAAGTCAGTTTTCCTCTCTATTTCTCAGTATTTTCATTTGTAGAAATGTAATCATAATAATCTCATTAATTTTCTTTATTTGAAGGAAGTTGAATTTTAAAATGTATCTCTACATATTACATAAAATTTAAGTGCTATTAAAATAGCAACTATGATTTAATCATATTAATTATGATTAAAACCAGGGAAGCAATATAGTGGGGCAAAGCCAGAGTGAGGCAAGTCAGAGATGAACTGATGCTCTCTCATGCCATTATCATCAAATATGTTGAATGACAGTGCACAAAGGAAAAGATGCTATTCTGAAGACCTCTCATTCAATTCTTTGTGCAATCACCATTCATGTGCCAGATAGCCTTTTAAATACTAAATCAGCAAAAGATATGAACATAACCCAGTCCACAAGCATCTTACAATCCAATGGAAGAATTCAACAGGTAATCTGATACCTCCTATGAAATTCAGTGATGCTATTATGAGTGTCTGGAGAGGCACAACAAGAGCACCAAAGAACAGACTCAAACCCAGTCTAGGGAAAAATGCTCCTTGAAAGTGATAGATCCTAGCTTACAAGGAGAAGTAGACAGAGCAGTCAAGCAAATTCCAAGACGGGGTGAGAGTTCAAGGCATAAGAAGACACCTGAAAGTTTCAACACAGCTGGAAAGGAGAAAGGGTGGGAAAAGTAGCAGGAGCCAAATCAGAAAGCATACTTTGTGTCATATTAAGACCTTGATATTTTATTTCAGGAAGCAATCGAGAGCTATTAAAGAATTCTAAGAAGGATCAAGACATAATATGTTTTGGTTTTTAGAAGGATGTGCAACACTATGGAACACTTGAAGAACACATATCCTAGATGGAGACTTGATGCAGTCATGAAAGAAAGAGACATGAGAAGCTGATGCAGGGAATGTGGCATTTAGGAAAGAAAAAGAAAGAAAAACTGAGGGTAGATTTATGATCAAAGATTATCCATGCAGCATCTTTCTGTATCTCAAAAGAATGTGTAGCTATTAACTGATTTAGTTCAAGGATGACAGAAGGGTTCCCTCAAGTGGCCTTTAACCTTCTGAAAAAGGTAACAGTGTGGTTGACAAATGGTAAAGAAAGCCCTGCTGAAGGAGAGAGGAAAGAGAGATGTATGCTATGTTTCAATAATAATTCTATTTGTAAAAATTTAGAGGACATAAAAATGATGAACATAAAATTTCAAGTTTTCAGCCATACGTCATACTGTATTCAGAATGATTTGTTATCCAAGGATTTCAGATTTGCAACGGTATCCAGATTTAGTGTAAAAGACCTCAAATAAAAACCAAACATAAAAAAAAGAACATCCATATTTGACAATGGTTCCAAATGGATGAAAAGCAAGAGAAAAGATTCAAGGGTAATTCCTCCAAAGCTGCTTTACCAATTTAATCAGTGCTTTGCTGACTTAATCATGCTGCCAGCCATGGTCCAAAAGATACAGGAAGAAGAATGGGCTTGTTAGAGGGAGATGTTGGGATAGAGAACCTGGTAAAAGAGGCAGGAGATGATAAGGTTAAGTTTGAAACATCTTCAGTTTGTATTGGACATTTGAGCACAAATTCCTAAAAGGTAAGTCTAGAGCTCAAAAGGAAAATGTGGATTTAAGATACAGATCCAGAAGTTAGCACAATAAAAATGGTAGAATAAATTATGGTAATAGATATATTACTATATATTAGCACATATAGTGAGAAAAGGAAAGGGCTAGGGATATTAAGATATAGTAAATAAAAAATAAGAAGGAAAAATGATGGGTATTTCAGCAAGACAAAGTTTGAGACCATCTAAACATCATATATATATTTATTGTATATTTCATTCTCAGCTCAATAAAAATTTATATGAATAGATTTTAACTGAAGTATAGAGACCTCAATAAAATTAAACTATCAGCAGCCAAAGCTCAGCATGATATATATATATAAAAAAAAAATAGAATGAGGGTCTCAGGTACAGACAAATTAACAGAACTGTTTCTGACTCTAGCTCTTTAATGTAGAACCAGTTTCCTCAACTTCTTGAGTTTTAAGTTCTCAATATTCAATGTAAGGAAATTCAATTCAATCATTCAATTCCCTTTCAGCTGCAAAAATCGTTGATTCTACAATGCCATGCTCTGCCTTCTCAGTAATGTTCAGTCCCTTGACACCCAACTGTACAATCATTCGACACTTTCTTCACTCATTACCTCTTTAAACAAATATTTATTGAGCATCTACTGGGGAATAGGCACTTTTCAAAGCACACAGAACAAAGAAGTGAACAAAACAGCCAAAGTTCTTGCTTTCAAGAACTAGTGGGGAGGAGAGATAATAAAGGAAAATAATATATGTAGGTGAAGAAAGGTGCTTTGAAGAAAAATAAAGCATGGGAAGTAAATGGACCAGATTTTATAGAGAGCTGACAGGAAGAGCTTTCTGATAATAACATGTTTGAACAAAGATTTGAAGTAAAGGAAAAAGTAAGCCATGCTTTTTGGGAAGAAGACCAATTCTAGGCAAAGAAAAGAAAGTCCCTACTGCTGAAGCTGCTTGGCTTCCTCGAAGAGTCAAAAGAGATCTGAGGTGGCTTGGGTGGGTAGAGAACATAGGAGTTTAAGGATACATAATAGGAGGCCAGGAACACACTTGGAGATGTCAAATGGCAGTTAAATATATGATTATGGACCAACTATATATGTATATATATGTATATGTATATGTGTTATGGATTGGATGTTTGTGTACTACCAAAATTCACATATTAAAGCCCAAACTCCCAGTGTGAAAATATTAGAAGTCAAGGACTTGAGAGGGAATTAAGTTTAGATGAGGTCATAAAGGTGGAGTCACAGGATAATATTAGTGTCTTTTCAAGACAAGAAAGACAGACCTCCTCCTCATCCATGTGGTAGTGGTGGTAGTTTAGTCAATCATGTCCAACTCTTGTGACTCCATGGACTGTAGACCTCCAGCCTCCTTTGTCTGTGGGACTTTTCAGGAAAGAATACTGGAGTGGGTTGCCATTTCCTTCTCCACTGATGCATGTGAGAGCCAGGAAGAGGACTCCCACCAGAAACCAAATCTGTTGGCACCTTGATCTTGGACTTCCCAGCCTCCAGAACTGTGAGACATAAATGTATATTGTTTAAGCCACTCAGTCTTGGGTATTCTGTTAGAGCACTCCAAGCAGACTCAGACAGGAGCCATGACTCTGAATAAGGCATTTTGGGGGGTGAATGTTGCCAGAAGAGACAAGCGGACACATGACACAGCCTGAAGCGCTCTCACTAACTATGGCTGGGGAGAGAAGGACCCATAAGAGAGCTAGTCAAGGAAACAGAAAGTGAAAAAGAGCAAAAACCCAGAAACCTTGTGCTGCTGCTGCTGCTGCCAAGTCGCTTCAGTCGTGTCCGACTCTGTGTGACCCCATAGATGGCAGCCCATGAGGCTCCTCCATCCCTGGGATTCTCCAGGCAAGAACACTGGAATGGGTTGCCATTTCCTTCTCCAATGCATGAAAGTGAAACGTGAAAGTGAAGTCACTCAGTCGTGTCCGACCCTCAGCGACCCCATGGACTGCAGCCTACCAGGCTCCTCCGTCCATGGGATTTTCCAGGCAAGGGTACTGGCACGGGATGCCATTGCCTTCTCCAACCTAGTGCTAAGAGTGCCTTAAGAAAAAAAGGATGATCAGTTATGGAAAGTGTAACTGGTAGATCACACATGATGAGGATACTATTTTGCAGTTAGGGGTCACCTTGACAAGAGTTCTCTCAGTGGTGTGGTATTGACAAAAAGTTATGATATCTAATGATACTCATGATATCTAAATGTGAAAGTAATAAAATGGAGGCAGTGAGAAGACACGATATTTTCTATTAGGAAGGGCTTTGCTATCATGGGAATAGAAAAATGATGCAGTGGCTTGAGAAGAATGTGGAAAAAAGGAAGGTTTTCCTTCATGGAAGATGAAACATATTTGTATGCTAATGATAAAGTTTCAGTGCTGTGGGGAATACTGATGATATAGAGAAATAAGTCACTTTCAGACCAAAACCCTTGACAGGAAAGGGTAAGATCCAGTGTTCAAGTTAGTATGGAGCTTCAAATAGCCCATCGATTGTGAAAGAAGGGAATGCATAGTAAATGGATACAGGTAACTTGGCATATTGTGAAAGGGCATATGCGGAAGTTCTCTTCTATGACTTCTATTTCCTCAGGGAAATAACAAGCAAGATTATAGTAGGATTCTTGAGCAGCACTAAAAGCCCCCTGTGGTCTGTGGTCATAAAGTAGAGCCAATGTGATTTTCTCCAGTTTCATTAGCTGCTTGAATGCAGCCATGGAGTGTGGTGAGATTAGTACCCATGTTGAGCACCCACAATTTTAAAAACTTTTAGGGATAAAAAATGATTAGAGCCTCATGATAGTCACTATCTTCTGGAAATTAAGGAGAAATTATGTAAGCAAAAAAAAATCAATACAAAACACAAAATAATAACTAGTCAGAGAATATACAGAGCAAGAAGATGACTGCATTCATGGCTGGGCAGGATTAAAGAGGGCTGCCTGGACAAGAAACAAATAACCTCCCTTTGACTCATGTACCAGGTGATTCACAACTTCTTGGGCCTCATAAGTAACTGAGAAGATGATTTGGTCATGGTAATGACTTGTCACAGTGGCTATGATCCCAATTCAATCTACAAAGATTGTTGACTGAATGAATTCCTCCTTCAACGATATCTGAAAAGAAAAGGAAGTGAAGCAGGATAAATCTGTAAATGTCTGTTCACGTACACTGTCAGCCAGATGAGAGGATGAAACGTGAGGTCTGTCATTTCCCAGATGTGGTAGATCCTGTTCAGGTAGGTAGGTAGCTAGGCATGCAGGTGTTTAGATAGTTAATTAGGTATGAATAAATACATACATACCATTTTCTTTGTTCTCTCCTTCAACTCTACTCAGGTTTCCTCTAAGATGGCCACCTGCTGTATTCACAGTGGGCAGGTACATCCCCCTTTGTGGATTGCCACATCATTATAGTATGAGGAGTGTTTTGGTGTCCTGTATAACCTAATTTTGAGTCTTTGAATTCCTCTGACCAAAAATCTTGATGCTACTTGTTTCTGTCCATGTAAGCGCAAATACTATGTTTTGGTTACCTAGATTCTTCAAGGAACCAGAGTATTTGCTTCCCATTATATCTTATTGGCACTATTTGATGTTCAAAGACTTGTTTTTCCACTGCTCTCATATTCTCAAATTTGTTTTTACTGCAAGCATGTTTTTTCTTCAGATAGTAAAAATAATTTCTAAAATACCATTTATATTTCAGTGTACCAACTTATGTGGTTATATTCTTCATCATCATAATTCCTTCAAAAGTAACATGCAACATGTGTTTTTAAAGAATATTTTCCTAACAGATAATTGAGAATGGAATTTCCAAGTGAAAGATCAGCATGTACAGATGCAGTAGAGTAAGAGAGGAAGTTAATCCCATATAAAAAGACAAAATGTTCTTCAAGATACATGTAGCAAGAAAGACGGGTGTAGCCCCAGCTCCAAAGGGGAGGGGTGTTTTCTGACTAGTCCAGTCCATTTGTAATAATTCCATTTTCTTTGCCACTAATGAATTAGGCATAAATATGGGAAGTAATGACACACAGAAAGTCTGGAAAGAGACACAGTGGTGTTGGTTTTCTTTCATACACAAAGAAGCATACTGAAATAGCTCTCTCCCTTCTTCTACTGGACATTGTCATGTTTTCATATTTCCATGAAACTGTCACAGTTATCTTGTAAAACAGAAGGGATGCTGGCCAAAATCAAGTCAATATGTTGAGGAATGAAGAGTAAAACCTTGACAAGAATTCAAGTTCCCAATACCGTCATCACTGAGTGGCTGAATCAACCAACCCAGAAGCTGCTCTCTTTGGGGACTTTTTACCTGTGATTTATCAAATCTAATGTTTAGAAAGGAAGGAAAAAGATAGAGGGAAAGAGAAAGGCCAGGGATGAGATAGGAAAGAAGGATGGGAAATATATAAAATAACTACAGAATTTTAAAACTCTTAAGAACATTTTTAAGTGACAGTTTGGGGACCAACTGGTACAATTTCTCATTAGTGAAGTTTGTCAGATTATACACATAAGACTGCCATGAAAAACACAATTTTAAACCTCTTATCTGATAGGAATGCAGAGGTCCAGACATGGCAAGTGCTCACCCAGATTCATAATGCTTCTTGCAACAGAGTCAAGACTCCCAACTTGAAGATCTAAATTTCAAGTCCAATATTTAAAACTGCCAATTATACTGCTTGTTGTTGTCATTCAGTCACTCGGTTGTGTCCAACTCTTTGCAGCCCCATGAATTAGAAGGTCTTGTAGGTCTTCATAGAACCATTCAACTTCAGCTTCTTTGGCATTAGTGGTTGGAGCATAGACCTGGGTTACTGTGATTATTGAATGGTTTGACTAGGAAACGAACCAAGATCAGTCTGCTGTTTTGCGATTGCACCAAGTACTGTATTTCAGACTCTTTTGTTGACTATATGGGCTACTTTAATTTTTCCTAAAGGATTTTTGCCCACAGAAGTAGATATAATGGTCATCTGAATTAAATTTGCCCATTCTGGAATGCTAAAGTAGGAAGTCAAGAAACACCTGGAGTAACAGGCAAATTTGGCCTTGGAATGCAGAATAAAGCAGGGCAAAGCCTAATAGAGTTATGCCAAGAAAATGCACTGGTCATAGCAAACACCCTCTTCCAACAACACAAGAGAGGACTCTACACATGAACATCACCAAATGGTCAACACGGAAATCAGACTGATTATATTCTTTGCAGCCAAAGATGGAGAAGCTCTATACAGTCAACAAAAACAAGACCAGGACCTGACTGTGGCTCAGATCATGAACTCCTTATTACCAAATTCAGACTTAAATTGAAGAAAGTAGGGAAAACTGCTAGACCACTCAGGTATGACCTAAATCAAATCCCTTATGATTATACAGTGGAAGTGAGAAATAGATTTAAGGGCCTAGATCTGATAGACAGAGTGCCTGATGAACTATGGAATGAGGTTCATGACACTGTACAGGAGACTGGGATCAAGACCAACCCCATGGAAAAGAAATGCAAAAAGCAAAATGGCTGTCTGGAGAAGCCTTACAAATAGTAGTGAAAAGAAGAGAGGCGAAAAGGAAAGACATAAGCATCTGAATACAGAGTTCCAAAGAAGAGCAAGAAGAGATAAGAAAGTCATCTTCAGCGATCAATGCAAAGAAATAGAAGAAAAGAACAGAATGGGAAAAACTAGAGATCTCTTCAAGAAAATTAGAGATATCAAGAGAACATTTCATACAAAGATGGGCTCGATAAAGGACAGAAATGGTCTGGACCTAACAGAAGCAGAAGATATTAAGAGGTGGCAAGAATACACAGAAGAACTGTACAAAAAGATCTTTATGACCCAGATAATCATGATGATGTGATTACTAATCTAGAGCCAGACATCTCGGAATGTGAAGTCAAGTGGGCCTTAGAAAGCACCACTATGAACAAAGCTAGTGGAGGTGATGGAATGCCAGTGGAGCTGTTTCAAATCCTGAAAGATGATGCTTGAAGGTGCTGCACTCAATATGCCAGCAATTTGGAAAACTCAGCAGTGGCCACAGGACTGGAAAAGGTCAGTTTTCATTCCAATCCCAAAGAAAGGCAATGCCAAAAAATGCTCCAAAACCACACAATTGCACACATCTCACATGCTGGTAAAGTAATACTCAAAATTCTCCAAGCCAGGCTTCAGCAATACGTGAACCGTGAATGCCCCGATGTTCAAGCTGGTTTCAGAAAAGCCAGAGGAACCAGAGATCAAATCGCCAACATCTGCTGGGTCATCAAAAAGCAAGAGAGTTCCAGAAAAACATCTACTTCTGCTTTATTGACTATGCCAAAGCTTTTGACTGTGTGGATCACAATAAACTGTGGAAAATTCTGAAAGACATGGGAATACTGGACCACCTGACCTGCCTCTTAAGAAACCTGTACGCAGGTCAGGAAGCAACAGTTAGAACTGGACATGGAACCACAGACTGGTTCCAAATAGGAAAAGAAGTACCTCAAGCCTGTATATTGTCACCCAGCTTATTTAACTCATATG
Source organism: Nanger dama (assembly GCA_917880005.1). Classification (NCBI taxonomy): domain Eukaryota; kingdom Metazoa; phylum Chordata; class Mammalia; order Artiodactyla; family Bovidae; genus Nanger; species Nanger dama. The sequence continues at coordinate 10,667,218 of CAKJTW010000054.1, read as the reverse complement.
CAGGGTACATTATGAGAAACGCTGGACTGGAAGAAACACAAGCTGGAATCAAGATTGCTGGGAGAAATATCAATAACCTCAGATATGCAGATGACACCACCCTTATGGCAGAAAGTGAAGAGGAACTAAAAAGCATCTGGATGAAAGTGTAAGAGGAGAGCAAAAACTTGGCTTAAAGCTCAACACTCAGAAAACGAAGATCATGGCATCTGGTCCCATCACTTCATGGGAAATAGATGGGGAAACAGTGGAAACAGTGTCAGACTTTATTTTGGGGGTCTCCCAAATCACTGCAGATGGTGACTGCAGCCATGAAATTAAAAGACGCTTACTCCTTGGAAGAAAAGTTATAACCAACCTAGATAGTATATTCAAAAGCAGAGACATTACTTTGCCAACTAAGGTCCGTCTAGTCAAGGCTATGGTTTTTCCTGTGGTCATATATGGATGTGAGAGCTGGGCTGTGAAGAAGGCTGAGCATGGAAGAACTGATGCTTTTGAACTGTGGTTTTGGGAGAAGACTCGTGAGAGTCCCTTGGACTGCAAAGAGATCCAACCAGTCCATTCTGAAGGAGATCAACCCTGGGATTTCTTTGGAAGGAATGATGCTAAAGCGGAAACTCCAGTACTTTGGCCACCTTATGAGAAGAGTCTACTCATTGGAAAAGACTCTGATGCTGGGAGGGATTGGGGGCAAGGGGAGAAGGAGACGACCAAGGATGAGATTGCTGGATGGCATCACTGACTCGATGGACGTGAGTCTGAGTGAACTCCAGGAGATGGTGATGGACAGGGAGGCCTGGCGTGCTGGGATTCATGGGGTTGCAAAGAGTCCAACACTACTGAGCAACTGAACTGAACTGAACTGATCCACTCTAGTTCACTGATTCTTAAAATGTTGAAGTTCACTCTTGCCACTGCCTATTTGACCACTTCCAATTTACCTTGATTCATGGGCCACACATTCCAATTTAAAGCCCGGTACACTTAAAAGTGCCATTTTTATTGTTTGGAGATCTGTGAATATAATAATGCCATTTGTCTCAGCCACCTCCAAGATTTGTTGCAAGAAGCCAGTTATATTATATTTGTGACTCACTTTGAATTGTAAGCAATGTTATTTTATGATAAAAGATATTAATGCTAAAAATACAGCACAATTCTTCAGATTCCAAAAATGTATCTTATATAGGAATAAACTACTCAATTTCTAATTTAGTTGTTAAAAACCACACAACCACATGAAAATTCATACTTTTTCTCTCTACACTATTCTTTAATAGAAACAACTAATATTGGAATATGAGTAACATTGTTTTCTTGAAATAGATAATCTGTTTTTAACCAATTCCTATAAAGATAATAAAGTCAATATCTACTTGATTTTTCTTATCTTCTAAGATCATGCGATTCATGGGGTCGCAAAGAGTCGGACACGCCTGAGAGACTGAACTGAACTGAACTGAAGATCATATCAATCATCCTTTTAAAAAGCAATGCCAGGCATATTTTTACAAACATTGAATGTAATATTGATCAATATTTATCTGTTGAAAGAATCAATGAATAAATGATCACATATTTATTTAACATTTTATTTAACGCCTATACTGTTGTTGTTCAGTCAAAAGCCATATTCAACTCTTTGCGACCTTGTGAACATCAGACTTCCCTATCCTTAACTATCTCCCTGAGTTTGCTCAAACTCATGTCCACTGAGTCAGTGATGCCATCCAACCATCTCATCCTCTGTACTTCCTTCTCCTGCCCTCAATCTTTCCCAGCAGCAGGATCTTTTCCAAAGAGTTGGCTCTTTGCATCACCTGGCCAAAGTATTGGAGCTTCAGCTTCAGCATCAGTACATCAAATGAATATTCAGGGTTCATCTCCTTTAGGATTGACTGGTTTGATCTCCTTGCTGTCCAAGGGACTCTCAAAAGTTTTCTCCAGCACCACAGTTCAAAAGCATCAGTTCTTTAGCATTCAGCCTTTTTATGGTCAAACTCTTACATCTGAATGTGACTACTGGAAAAGCCGTAGCTTTGACTATATGGACCATTGATGGCAAAGTGACGTTCTGCTTTTCAATATGCTGTCTAGGTTTGTCATAGCTTTGCTTCCAAGGAGCAAGCATCTTTTATTTCATGTCTGCAGTGATTTTGGAGCCAAAAAAAAGAAAATCTGTCACTGTTTGCACTTTTTCCTCATCTATTTGCATAAAGTGATGGGACCAGATGCCATGATCTTCATTTTTTGAATGTTGAATTTTAAGCCAGCATTTTCACTCTCCTCTTTCACCTTCATCAGAGGCTCTTTATTTTCTACCATTAGATTGTTACCGTCTGCATATCTGAGATTATTGATATTTCTCCCAGCAATCTTGATTCCAGCTTGTGCTTCATCCAGCCTGGTATTTCGCATGATGTACTCTGCATGTAAATTAAATAAGCAGGGCGATAATATACAGCCTTGACATACGCTTTTCCCATTTTGAGCCAGTCCACTGTTCTGTGTCTGGTTCTAACTATTGCTCCACAAGCTGCATACAGGTTTATCAAGAGACAGATAATGTGGTCTGGTAGTCCCATCTCTTTAAGAATTTCCCTCAGTTTGTTGTGATCCACACAGTCAAAGGTTTAGCATAATCAATGAAGCAGAAAATTTTTTGGAATTCCCTTACTTTTTCTATGATCCAGTGGATTTTGGCAATTTGAACTCTGGTTGCTCTGCCCTTTCTGAATACAGCTTATACATCTAGAAGTTCTCAGTTCATGTTCTACGGAAGCCTAGCTTGCAGGATTTTGAGCCTAGTATGTGAAATTAGTACAATTGCACAGTAATTTGAACATTCTTTGGCATTTCCCTTCTTTGGGATTGGAATGAGAATGGATATTTTTCAGTCCTGTGGCCACCACTGAGTTTTCCAAATTTGCTGGCATATTGGTTGCAGCACTTTAACAGCATCATCTTTTAGGATTTGAAATAGTTCAGCTGAACTTCCATCAGTTCTACTAGCTTTGTTTATAGTCATGCTTCCTAAGGCCCACTTGATCCACACTCTAGGATGTCTGGCTCTAGATGAGTGACCACACCATTGTGATTATCTAGGTCATTAAGACCTTTTTTGTATAATTACTCTGTGTATTCTTGCTACTTCTCAATCTCTTCTGCTTCTCTGTCCTTTCTTGTGCCCATACCTGTGCATGAAATGTTTCCTTGGTATCTCTAATTCTTGAAGAGATCTCTAGTCTTTCCCATTCTATTGTTTTCCTCTATCACTTTGCACTGTTCACTCTCCTTGCTATTTTCTGGAACTCTACATTTAGTTGTGCATATCTTTCCTTTAATCCTCTTTCATTTCTCTTCTTTTCTCAGCTATTTATAAGGCCTTCTCAGACAACCACATGGCCTTTTGCATTTCTTTTTCTTGGGGATGGTTATGATCACCACCTCCTGTACAATGTTACAAACCTCTGTCCATAGTTCTTTAAGCACTCTGTCTACCAGACCTAGTCCCTTGAATTTCTTGGTCACCTCCACTGTAAAATCATAAGGGAATTTATTTAGTTCATACCTGAATTGCCTAGCCACTATGCCAAAGCCTTTGACTGTGTGGATCTCAATAAACTGTGGGAAATTCTGAAAGAGATGGGAATAACAGACCACTTGACCTGCCTCCTGAGAAATCTGTATGCAGGTCAGGAAGCAAAAGTTAGAACTGGACATGGAACAGACTGGTTCCAAATAGGAAAAAGAGTACATCAAGGCTGTATATTGTCACCCTGCTTATCTAACTTCTATGCAGAGTACATCGTGAGAAACTGGGCTGGATGAAGCACAAGCTGGAATCAAGATTGCCAGGAGATATATCAATAACTTCAGATATGCAGGTGACACATATGTCAGAAAGCAAAGAACTAAAGAACCTCTTGATGGAAGTGAAAGAGGAGAGTGAAAAAGTTGGCTTAAAACTCAAAATTTAGAACACTAAGATCATGGCATCTGGTCCCATCACTTCATGGCAAATAGATGGGGAACCAGTGGAAACAGTGGTTGACTTTATTTTGGGGGGCTCCAAAATCACCACATGACTGCAGCCATGAAATCAAAAGATGCTTACTTCTTGGAAGAAAAGTTATGACCGACCTAGATAGCATATTCAAAAGCAGAGACATTGCTTTGTCAACAAAGGTCCATCTAGTCAAGGCTATGGTTTTTCCAGTAGTCAGGTATGGATGTGATAGTTGGACTATAAAGAAAGCTGAGCATAGAAGAACTGATGTTCTTGAATTGTGGTGTTGGAGAAGACTCTTGAGAGTCGCATGGACTGAAGAGTTCCAACCAGTCCATCCTAAAGAAGATTAGCCCTGAGTGTTCATTGGAAGGACTGATGTTGAAGGTGAAACTCCAATACTTTGGCCACCTGATGCAAATTGCAGACTCATTTGAAAAGACCCTGATGCTGGGAAAGACTGAAGGCAGGAGGAAAAGGGGACAACAGAGGATGAGATGATTGGATGGCATCACTGACTCAATGGACACGAGTTTGGGTAAACTCCAGGAGTTGGTGATGGACAGGGAGGCCTGGCGTGTTGTGGTCCATGGCATCGCAAAGAGTTGGACACGACTGAGCGACTGAACTGAACTGAATGGCCTAGTGGTTTTCCTTACTTTCTTCACTTTAAGCCTGAATTTTGCAATTAGGGGCTGATGTTCTGAGCCACAGTCAGCTCCATGTCATGTTTTTGTTGACTGTAAAGAGCTTCTCCACCCTTGGTTGCAAAGAATATAATTCATCTTAGTTCGATATTTACCGTCTAGTGATGTCCATGTGTAGAGTCATCTCTTGTGTTGTTAGAAGAGGGTGTTTGCTATGACCAGTGTGTTCTGTTGGCAAAACTCTTGCTAACCTTTGCCTTGCTTCATTTTGTACTCTAAGGCCAAACTTGCCAGTTACTCCAGGTATCTCTTGACTTCCTACTTTTGCATTCCAGTCCCCTATGATGAAAACGACATCTTTTTTGGTGTTAATTCCAGGAAGTCTTGCAGATCTTCATACAGCCATTCTACTTTAGCTTCTTTGTCATTAGTGTTTGGGGCATAGACTTGGATTACTGTGATACTGAATGGTTTACCTTGGAAACAAACCAAGATCATACTGTTGCTGCTGCTAAGTCACTTCGGTCGTGTCCAACTCTGTGCAACCCCATAGACGGCAGCCCACCAGGCTCCCCTGTCCCTGGGATCCTCCAGGCAATAACACTGGAGTGGGTTGCCATTTCCTTCTCCAATGCATGAAAGTAAAAGTGAAAATGAAAAGTAAAACTGAGGTCACTCAGTCGTGTCCGACCCTCAGCGACACCATGGACTGCAGCCTTCCAGGCTCCTCCATCCATGGGATTTTCCAAGCAAGAGTACTGGAGTAGAGTGCCATTGCCTTCTCCGAGATCATACTGTATTTTATCATAAATAAGAATATCTAACTTGCAGAATTCTTGCTCCAGCCTTTTCCATCTTAGTCTGTTCTTAGATAAAAATTCAGTTAGGAATAATACACCTGCACACACAGGTATACATGCAAATGCACATACAAAACAATCAGTCTCCAAATCAACGATTCTTCCCATCTTTCTCTTGGAGGGATATAAGCCAGCTGACTGCATTCTTTGGGCAAAAAGAAGAAAGAAAGACCAAGACAGTCACATGTAGTCTTTGTCTGTGTATGTGCATGCATACACACAATTGTGTGTATGCAGTCTCTTCAGTCACGTCTGATTCTTTGTGACCCCATGGACTGTAGCCCACCAGGCTTCATGGTCCATGGGTTTCTCCAGGCAAGAATACCTGAGTGGGTTGTCATGCCCTCCTCAAGAAGATCTTTCTGACTTGGGGATCGGAATCCATGACTACTGTGACTCCTGCATTACAGGGAGATCATTTACCACTGAGCCACCAGGGAAGCCCCCTGTTTGCATAACTGTCCCTAGTCTGACAGCCAGGCCTTGCACCCAAGAGTGGAAAATACCTGTGGTCCAGTCACTGCACAAGCAAACTTCCCATCCTCTGCTGTGGCAGGGGAGGAATAGGTCTGTCACTGCATAGGTGACCTGTGGTTTTGCTTCTTAAATATTGATGCTGAAACAATATTCCTGACTTCACAGGTCATCCTAATTTATAGGAATTTTTTAAGATTTTATTCTTGAATTGCCTTGCTCCTTGGATTTCCTCATTGCAGGCTTAGAGGAATTTCTGCTTTTCCAAATGTGCTGTCAGTAAACACTCATTCATTTGCTTTTGTGCTTCCAAAATTTCACTAACATCTCTTACCCCGTGTTGTCTGCTCTCTTATTTACTTCCCACTTTTTTTACTTCCAGTGGCATTTTTGTGTATGTTTTTGCCAGGAGCAGAGATAAATGTTTGCATCCAGTTCACTATTTACAGTTAAATGTCTTTAATGGGTTTTCAAATGTTGAACCATTCTTGCATCCCCCAATAAAGCATATAATATAATAACATATAATTTTAGCATATTATTTTAATTTTTAGTGATTTTTGTTTGTGGTCTTTTTTCTATTTCATAAACTTTTGCTCTCTTTAATTTCCTTCCTCTAAATTATTTGGTTTTCTCAATCATTCCTTCTATTTTGATTTTGACAATGATTTTATATTTTCAACTATAGAAATATAGAATAAATATCACTCCCTAAGATCTACTTTAACTACATCTTGTTTTGATACATAGTGCTTTAATATTTATTCAGTTCTATATGTTTTCTAATTTCTAAATAATTTTCTTATTAACATACAAATTGTTTGTTAAGTATACTCTTCCCCTTAAATCATCATGCAGGGCAGGCAGAAAGAAAAAATTTTTTTTAATTTTTCTGATTTCTAGAATATTATTACAAGTAGTTGACAATGTTGCCTGTATGATGTTGACATTTTTGAAATCTGTTGAGATTTCCATTGTAGCCTTACTCAAGTAAATTTTTGTGTACTTTGAAACATGTTTATTTCCTGTTGGATACAGCCTTTATATATATTTTTTTAATCATGCTTTCAGTTCTTTGCCTCTTCAGTTCTGACTATTTGCTCTGTTTCAGGGAGAAGTATATTAAACCTCTCTCCGTGTTTGTAGGTTTGTCAATTTCTCTTCGTTGATTTTTATTATGTCTTTCAATTCTTTGTGGTTAGGGGCTTTGGACTAGAGAGATTAAAAATGAATTAAGAGTTTACAGGCCAGTGGGAGAGACTGTTAGATACACTTCTAACAAAAAACCCAAGGCCTAACACAACTGACATGTGAGAAAGAAAGAAAGTGCTATTAAGTCTGACAAGAAACAAATCCATTTCTTTTTCTGAATTATCTCTATCTAATTTTTAAGTACCTCTGAGGGATGTAAATTCTCCTCTTTTGCGTCTGTAAAATATATCCCGGGCAGTCTGGAGAGAGAGGCTCTTTGCCTCCTTTTATGTGTGCTTTATTTCCTCCCTCCCTTCATTGGCCCCGTCTCTTCCTGATCAGAGCTTTCTGTTATCTGTTAGTCCCCTTCTTACTAACTCCTCTTTTTCTTTATTAGCCATTCTATCTTTTACCTTCAATATTTACATTTTTCTTTTCCTCTTTCTGTCTCCTAAATGAGTCATAAATGAAACCCTAGGATTCTTATTTGTTTTGTTTAGTGAATAATATATATGTTTTTGCTATTAAAAAGCATATTCATTCAGTTTAAACATACATAATTGGGAAAAAGTCAGACTCTTTAGCTTTTTTTTTAATTTTATTTTTACTTTATTGTACTTTACAATACTGTATTGGTTTTGCCATACATTGACATGAATCTGCCAAAGGTGTATACGAGCTCCCAATCCATAATCATTACATTCTTCTTTTAAATTTTTATGTCAACAATTCAATGACCCCCAATTTGGTTCAGCAAATAATTTTTTTAATTCCTTTTTACAACCTCATATTTATATTCCACCAAATTTTAATAGGCAGGGGAATTAATAATAGTATTTTACTAAAAGATAAAACTTCTTCTTTGGAGAAGGCGATGGCACCCCACTCCAGTACTCTTGCCTGGAAAATCCCATGGATGGAGGAGCCTGGTAGGCTGCAGTCCATGGGGTCGTGAAGAGTCGGACACAACTGAGTGAATTCACTTTGACTTTTCACTTTCATGCACTAGAGAATGAAATGGCAACCCACTCCAGTACTCTTGCCTAGAGAATCCCAGGGATGGGGGAGCCTGGTGGGCTGCTGTCTATGGGGTCGCACAGTCGGACATGACTGAAGAGACTTAGCAGCAAAAGATTGTGTGAAATAAATATGATTTCTTTGAGCTTATGCTGTAATTGTAGAATAGTTCAAGGAGAGCGTGTGTGGCTAAGTTTTTTCAAAGATTAAAAAAAGGATGCTTTTTTTCAGTGCCAATGAAAGATTGCATATGGAAAGATGACTAGATTAACTGGTACAAGACCAGGCTGCTGAAATGCAATACTTAAATATCACAGAGCCAAGATATAAAAGAAGATTATCATGAAAATGCAAAATAGCATATTAAATTCAAATAGTATGAGCATCTCCTAGGTTGCCTTGTCTCTGTAGTAGCCTGGCTATGATGGATGCCTTATTAAAGCTATAAATAATTTTGCATTTATAGCTTTATCAAAGAGTGATTATGATATAAGGAAAAATGAATATACCTGCCTCTAGAATTTCCATATATTCTTACAATTTTCACTTTACAATGTGCATACATGCACATTCACACACATAAACACCATCATTTTCCTGCACTATCAAGAGATTACATGAAAAGACTGTTGTTGGACATCATAGTAACCCCTGCAAGGCTGCTTGAAGGATAGTTTGTGTTGCATTTTGTGCAGTTTTCTGTCAAGATAATTTCTATAGTAACCCCTATTTGCATTCTTTCAAATGGTGGTAAAATCTGACATAGCCCATTAAATATGATAGTAGTGCAGTGTTTCATCCACTCTTAAGCCCACTTGGGAATTCTTCATTTTATCTACTGACTGAGACCATTCTTCTCTGGTATCAAAGCATCAAACTTTTTACCGTTAAAATGTTAATTAGACTTTTATAACCATTTTAGTAGTTCTGCTCTTCATCTCAATTGCTCCAAACATAATTATTTATAATTGCATAATGTTCTCATTAATATGCTATGGAAATCTGCCATAGTGCATAGAACTTGGCTTAATAACAAGCTGCAGAAATATATCCTCAAAGACATCTGTGAAACATCTGTAGAATTATAATGATGCAAAATAACTTTTCAGTAAATGAAATAATAAGTAGACAATACTTAAGGTCAGTATTTTTTATAACTATAGCCTGTCTGCTAGTATGACTATTACTGCCACTATTTAATACACCAATAGCACAACCTGGAAGCTGCCCTAAACCCCACTTCTGGAGGTTCTTTGATTTCGTGTGGTCTTTGTAGGTAGTTTCTGGGTTTTGCTCACTCTATAGATGGAGAGAGGGCATGCCCGAAGGGCAGCAGCCAAGACAAGTTACTCCATGTCCGAGGTCAGGGGCAGCAACCGAGAGTGCCAGGTTGTGACAGCGCAGGAACGGCCGGGAGGAGCTACCCCACACCCGAGGCCAGGGGCGACAGTGGGGAGGAGGAACCTACGTCCAAGGAGCGGTGGCTGCATGGGCACTGGAGAGCCTAGAGAAGCTATCCCACATTGAAGGTCAGGAAGGGCAGCAGAGTGGAGATACACATCATCCAAGGTAAGGAGCAGTGGCTGTGCTTTGCTGGAGCAGCTGTGAAGAGATACCCCATGCCCAAGGTAAAAGAAACCCAAGTAAGATGATAGGTGTTGCAAGAGGGCATCAGAGGGCAGACACACTGAAACCATACTCACAGAAATCTAGTGAGCCTAATCACACTAGGACCACAGCCGTGTTTAACTCAATGAAACTATGCCATGCCTGCGGGGCAACCCAAGACAGACAGGTCATGGTGGAGAGGGCTGACAGAACGTGGTCCACTGGAGAAGGGAATGGCAAACCACTTCAGTATTCTTGCCTTGAGAACCCAATGAACAGTATTAAAAGGCAAAATGATAGGATACTGAAAGAGGAAATCCACAGGTCAGTAGGAGCCCAACACGCTACTGAAGATCAATGGAGAAAAAACTCCAGAAAGAATGAACAAATAGAGCCAAGCAAAAACAACACACAGCTGTGGATGTAACAGGTGATAGAAGCAAGGAACGATGCTGTAAAGAGCAATATTGCAAGGGAACCTGGAATATCAGGTCCATGAATCAAGGCAAATTGGAAGTAGTCAAACAAGAGATGGCAAGAGTGAACATCAACATTCTAGGAATCAGCGAACTAAAATGGAGTGGAATGGGTGAATTTAACTCAGTTCAGTTGAGTTCAGTTCAGTTCAGTCACTCAGTCATGTCCGACTCTTTGCAACCCCATGAATCGCAGCACGCCAGGCCTCCCTGTCCATCACCATATCTCGGAGTTCACGCAGACTCACATCCATCGAGTCAGTAATGCCATCCAGCCATCTCATCCTCGGTCGTCCCCTTCTCCTCCTGCCCCAATCCCTCCCAGCATCAGAGTCTTTTCCAGTGAGTCGACTCTTCACATGAGGTGGCCAAAGTACTGGAGTTTCAGCTTTAGCATCATTCCTTCCAAAGAAATCCCAGGGTTGATCTCCTTCAGAATGGACTGGTTGGATCTCCTTGCAGTCCAAGGAACTCTCAAGAGTCTTCTCCAACACCACAGTTCAAAAGCATCAATTCTTCGGCGCTCAGCCTTCTTCACAGTCCAACTCTCACATCCATATATGACCACAGGAATAACCATAGCCTTGACTAGACAGACCTTAGTCAGCAAAGTAATGTCTCTGCTTTTGAATATGCTGTCTAGGTTAGTCATAACTTTTCTTCCAAGGAGTAAGTGTCTTCTAATTTCATGGCTGCAATCACCATCTGCAGTGATTTTGGAGCCCAAAAAAATAAAGTCTGACACTGTTTCCACTGTTTCCCCATCTATTTCCCAGGAAGTGATGGGACCAGATGCCATGATCTTCGTTTTCTGAATGTTGAGCTTTAAGCCAACTTTTTCACTCTCCGCTTTCACTTTCATCAAGAGGCTTTTTAGCTCCTCTTCACTTTCTGCCATAAGAGTGGTATCATATGCATACCTGAGGTTATTGATATTTCTCCCAGCAATCTTAATTCCAGCTTGTGTTTCTTCCAGTCCAGCATTTCTCATGATGTACTCTGCATAGAAGTTAGATAAGCCGGGTGACAATATACAGGCTTGACGTACTCCTTTTCCTATTTGGAGCCAGTCTGTTGTCCCATGTCCAGTTCTAACTGTTGCTTCCTGACCTGCATACAGATTTCTCAGGGAGTAGGTTGGGTGGTCTGGTATTCCCATCTCTTTCAGAATTTTCCACAGTTTATTGTGATCCACACAGTCAAAGGTTTTGGCATAGTAAAAAAGCAGAAATAGATGTTTTTCTAGAACTCTTTTGCTTTTTCCATGATCCAGCGGATGTTGGCAATTTGATCTCTGGTTCCTCTGCCTGTTTTTAAAAACAGCTTGAACATCAGGGAGTTCACGGTTCACGTATTGCTGAAGCCTGGCTTGGAGAATTTTGAGCATTACTTTTCTAGCATGTGAGATGAATGCAATTGTGTGGTAGTTGGAGCATTTTTGGCATTGCCTTTCTTTGGGATTGGAATGAAAATTGACCTTTTCCAGTCCTGTGGTCACTGCTGAGTTTTCCAAATTGCTGGCATATTGAGTGCAGCACCTTCAAGCATCATCTTTCAGGATTTGAAACAGCTCCACTGGCATTCCATCACCTACACTAGCTTTGTTCATAGTGGTGCTTTCTAAGGCCCACTTGACTTCACATTCCAAGATGTCTGGCTCTAGATTAGTGATCACATCATCATGATTATCTGGGTCATGAAGATCTTTTTGTACAGTTCTTCTGTGTATTCTTGCCACCTCTTCTTAATATCTTCTGCTTCTATTAGGTCCAGACCATTTCTGTCCTTTATCGAGCCCATCTTTGCATGAAATGTTCTCTTGGTATCTCTGATTTTCTTGAAGAGATCTCTAGTCTTCCCCATTCTGTTCTCTTCCTCTATTTCTTTGCATGGATCGCTGAAGAAGGCTTTCTTATCTCTTCTTGCTCTTCTTTGAAACTCTGCATTCAGATGCTTATATCTTTCTTTTCTCCTTTGCTTTTCGCCTCTCTTCTTTTCACAGCTATTTGTAAGGCCTCCCCAGACAGCCATTTTGCTTTTTGCATTTCTTTTCCATGGGGATGGTCTTGATCCCAGTCTCCTGTACAATGTCATGAACCTCATTCCATAGTTCATCAGGCACTCTATCAGATCTAGGCCCTTAAATCTATTTCTCACTTCCACTGTATAATCAAAAGGGATTTGATTTAGGTCATACTTGAGTGGTCTAGCAGTTTTCCCTACTTTCTTCAATTTAAGTCTGAATTTGGTAATAAGGAGTTCATGATCTGAGCCACAGTCAGGTCCTGGTCTTGTTTTTGTTGACTGTATAGAGCTTCTCCATCTTTGGCTGCAAAGAATATAATCAATCTGATTTCCATGTTGACCATTTGGTGATGTCCATGTGTAGAGTCCTCTCTTGTGTTGTTGGAAGAGGGTGTTTGCTATGACCAGTGCATTTTCTTGGCAAAACTCTATTAGTCTTTGCCCTGCTTCATTCCGCATTCCAAGGCCAAATTTGCCTGTTACTCCAGGTGTTTCTTGACTTCCTACTTTGTCATTCCTACTTTGGCATTCTAGTCCCCTATAATAAAAGGACATCTTTTTTGGGTGTTAGTTCTAAAAGGTCTTGTAGGTCTTCATAACACCATTCACTTCAGCTTCTTCAGCATTACTGGTTTGAGCATAGACTTGGATAACTGTGATATTGAATGGTTTACCTCGGAAACGAACAGAGATTATTCTGTCGTTTTTGAGATTGCATCCAAGTACTACATTTCGGACTCTTTTGTTGACCATGATGGCTACTCCATTTCTTCTGAGGCATTCCTGCCTGCAGTAGTAGATATAATGATCATTCGAGTTATATTCACCCATTCCAGTCCATTTTAGTTCGCTGATTCCTAGAATCTCGACGTTCACCCTTGCCATCTCTTTTTGACCACTTCCAATTTGCCTTGATTTATGGACCTGACATTCCAGGTTCCTATGCAATATTGCTCTTTACAGCATCGGATCTTGCTTCTATCACCAGTCACATGCACAACTTGGTATTGTTTTTGCTTTGGCTCCATCCCTTCATTCTTTCTGGAGTTATTTCTCCACTGATCTCCTGTAGTATATTGGGCACCTAATGACCTGATGACAAGTGGATGGATATATATGGTGCTTTGCAAACTCTAAAGTCCAGTATATTAAGATCACTGTTTTATGTGATTCCTATTTGCAGAAATACTCCCAATATGGAGATAGGCATAATATATTAGTCTTCTATTGCTGATGTAAACAAACTACCCCAAGCTTGGAGGCTTAAAGCAACACATTATTATTATCATACAATTCAGTAAGTTAGAAGCTGAACATGGGTCTCACTAGGCTGAGTCCTAGAGAAGAGCTCTGACTGTGCAAACAGTGGGCAGAAGTTACATTTCAGAGATGGGGGAGGGAATAAGAAACCTCCAACTGCCTGGGTCCTATTCTCAGATCAATCAGTGGTCATATCCTTTCAATATCCTCCTCCAACACCATCTCTATCATATCCGGGCTCCACACTCTTTATCTGTGTCACTCCTTCACAGATTTCTATCACTTTCTCACAAGTGATAAACGTAGCCACAGTTACAGTTAAGGCTTCAACATATGAATCTGGAGGGGTGGGGCACACAGACATCTATAGTCTATAACATCTAAAGTAATGTTTAGATTACTTTACATCTATAACATCTAAAGTAATCAAAGCAGTCCACACTGCATAAAGATAGATATATAGACCAATGGAAAAGAATAGAGAACTCAAAATAAACCCTCATGCTTATAGTCAAATGATCTTCTATAAGAATGCCAAGGCTATACAATGGAGAAAGAACAGTTTCTTCAGTGAATGTTGGAGAACTATATAACCATATGCAAACAGTATGACATTGTACCCTTTCCTTACACCATGTGTAAAAATTAGCTCAAGTATATTAAAGACATAAACATAAGACCTAAAATTTTTAAAATCCTAAAAGAAAATGTAGGAGAAAATCTCCATTACATAGGATTAGCAATATTTTCTTGACTATTAGCTCAAAGCATAGGCAACAAAAGCAAAAATTTACAAGCTGGACTATATAAGACTTGAAAACATATGTTTAGCAAAAGAAATAGTCCAAAGGGTGAAAGGCAACCAGTGGAACAGGGCAAAATATTTGCAAACAATGTATCTGAAAATGAGTTAATATCTAGAATACATAAAGGGCAACTCCAACTCAACAACAGGAGAAAAACAAAAACAGCCAATTAAAAAATGCACAGAGGACTTAGACTGTTTTTCTGTTTTCCTGTTTTTTACATATCACATTTTTCATGTTTAAATAACATGATAAATATTTGTTCAACTGATTTCAGGACTGCTTAATATACCTATGACCATGAATAGTAACAGGGATTAAGTCACACTTTTGAGATGGGGCAAATCAACTCACAGCATTTCTTTTGCTCCCTTAAAAACTGAAAGGTAATAGTATCTGCTACTTCTGCTGCTAAGTCACTTCAATTGTATCCGACTCTGTGTGACCCCATAGACGGCAGCCCACAGTCTCCTCCATCCCTGGGATTCTCCAGGCAAGAACACTGGAATGGGTTGCCATTTCCATCTCCAATGCATGAAAGTGAAAAGTGAAAGTGAAGTTGCTCAGTAGTGTCCAACCCTCAGCGACCCCATGGACTGCAGCCTACCAGGCTCCTCTGTCCATGGGATTTTCCAGGCAAGAGTACTGGAGTGGGGTGCCATTACCTTCTCCCAATAGTATCTAGACACAGTCATAATAGAAAATGAGAATATTTTCTCATTTAGTTGAAATATGAGTTTAGTTCTCATTTAGTTTTTATTTAGCTTGGGAAGTTTTCAACCCTTTCCTCTTCCTTCACAAGAATTTTAAGATAGGCAACATTACTACATCACTTCCCAGGCTTTGAGAGACAATCTGACATCATAAAAGAGTGAAAAAGTTTTGACCTTCCACATGTTGCTGAAAGGACACAATAGAAACCAAGTATCTTGGACCTGGCAGTCTAAATTGAGGTTGCTACAGCTAGGTTGGGGACTTACATATCTTTTTAGCAGCTCCAGATAGTACTGTGAATAAAACAATTAATATTCCCTTCTTTTCATGTCCTCATCCATCCTTATATATTTCTTTTTTCAACTCAAGGAGTCATACGTCAACAAGACCTCAGTGGACCCATCAGAATTATGTGATGAGGCGACAAGGCAGTGTTCCCTATTCATGCACTGTTTTGAATTTCTTCATTCTTTCATCTTAATGGGAGACTAAATTTCCAATTATATGATACAGTATTGGGTTTTCTGAATTGATGACTAGAATACTATTGGGATATTTAAAGATATTATACTCCACACTCTCCCCCTGCAACTCAGTCAGTATTTATCAAGAAATATTGATGCATTTTCAGTTCCTTTTTACTACAAAGGCTTCTGCATATTCTCCGGGGGGCTTCTCGGGCATCACTGGAAAGAAGTGAAGGAATAGTGATTATGCAAAGAGGAGTAAAATAGCATTACTTAAATAATTCACCTGTATTTCATGTAACCACACTAGCACAAAGGAAGACACAGAGTACAAAGCCCTGGATGACACTTCCACCAGTTCAGGAAAATTTAACCTCAGATTTCTGTCAAAGCCTTTTATCTTTTCCCTCCCCCACCTTTTTCCCCCAAGTGACCCAATTTAATGCTACGCAATCAGGTTAACTCAGCAGGAGATACAGAAGGGAGAAAAACAGATTACTGTTCTTTCAGATAGAGAAAGCCAGGAACCTAAGAGTTAAAGTTGAAAACTTGAGGGAAATTACCTTAAAGTGAGGGGAAAATTAACGAAAGTTAGAAATAAATGAAAGTCAGAACATCTACTTTTCTTTTTGGATCAAGGAAGAACACATGTCTGTTACATTTTTTGTGGTATCTACATATAAAACATTTGAATTAATTGCTAGCTACCCATGCTGCACTAATAACTTTGAACACAAATTGAGAGCTTACTATTTGTCCCATACTTAGCATTTTAAATGGATTAAGGAACTAAATCCTCACACACCAAAAAAACAAAAACAAAAAAACCCTTATCCCACCTTCCATTGCAGAAATTAGAAAAGTGAATTTAAGCAAGGTGCCCACAGCTAGAGGAGCCCACAGTATTCAACTTATGAGCTTTGGCCTTTAAAATCTTTACCATTCTTTTCCCCATTTCTACAAACCACTGTTTTCAAAGAATGATCCATGGATCTTGCCCATCAGAATTACTTAGAACTATCGCTAAAAATAACTTCCTGATACCCATTCTATGCCAGCCAAATCAGAAACTATGGGAAGTGAACCCAGAAATCTGCATTTTTAAAAACTCCCCAGGTATTTCCAAAACACTTTAAAATATACAAAAGTCTGCAGTACTATGCAGACAGTATTTAGCAGACCTCAGAAGCACAGGCACTGAAGCCAGGAAACTGGTTCAAATCTGCACTCTGCCACTCACTAATCTGTGACTTGAACAAGTACCTCAGTTTCTCTGTGGTTCATTTTCAACGTATGTATTATTTAATTAATTTAATGGGCATCTGCCTATTCATGGCTACAGTCCTGCACACTGAATTCCTTTTACACACTTACAGAATTCATCAAAGGGTGAATGATCTAAAGGACAGATAATACTAAAATAATTAATGTTAGATTTTGGATGTGCTACATTTGAATATTAATTTGATATTCTATTAATGGAGACAAAACAAACAATAAGCAAAACAAAAACAAGTGGTGCCACATTGTGAAAACTTAATTTTGAAAATACAAGGAAATGATCTAGTTTATTCTCCTTGATTCTCTCTAAAATATATTTCTTCCTCTGCCTTACCCCTCACAGCATGCAAGCCATAATATGCTAGTGTAGTCTCATTTCTCTTATACTGACATTCCTTTATGCTATCTCATTTCTGCTACAGAACTTCTGGTGAGATCGAGATTAAAGGTAGAGAAACAGGATGGAAAGAAGAGACAGATAAGAATTCAAAAGAAATATTTGGGTAGCAAATTACTTCAATGTATACAATGAATATCGAGTTTAAAGAGTCTATTAAAGCAACGCTTATCTAAAATAAGCTTAGCTATAATAATATGGAAGGTAAGATTTGCCACAAAATACAGATAATCAGTAAGGAGATAACATGTAGTACTGATTGTCAAATAACTCTGAATCAGTTCCTTTTCAGTACTAGAAAAGTCAGCCAGCCTGTCTGAGGTTGAATTTTGAAGGCTGTAAAGGGGAAAAAGCAATGAAGATATTTAACTATTCAATGCTTGAAAAAATAATGTTTACTGGATAATGCTAGAAGAATGTTTTCCCCAAATAACATTTATCCTTAAAAAGAAAAGTCAAGCGTGGGCTCAAATTCAGCAGATTCACGAAGAACACACCTTGACAATTTTAAGAATCCTCAGATTGTCTAACAGACAATCTGAGCTCTTCAACAAAGCTGCTCATTTCACAATAATTAAAACAGAAAAGTCTTGAGAGGACAGGAACTGAAACAAAGAGCTTTGCTTCTGCATCTATTGAATGAATCACCACAGACAAGAACTTTGCAGAGCCTGACGCAGATATCTGCTTTCATCAGAATGATGTGTGGTCCCCAAAAGGTTAAGTTCCACAACAGGAATGTTTTCTATTTACTCTTATGCAGTTACCTTTGAGACCAGTGGCTAGTGCAGAAAAGGAATTCAGTAACTGTTAAATTCTTGTTAAATTGCTGAATTAATACCATAGCTCATGGACATTTGCAGTTGTCCTTAAACAAAGTTGAAAACATGAACTCTTTAAGTGTCAGTATAGATAACATTTCCCTCCTTTAACAAACTTCACACCTGAAAGGTTGTAAGGGAAATCAGAAATTATTATAATCGGGTTTGATCCCTGGGCTGAGAAGATCCCCTGGAGCAGGGTATGGCAACACATTTCAGTATTCTTGCCTGGAGAATCCCATGGACAGGGCGCCTGGTGGGCTACAGTCCATAGGGTTGCACAGAGTCAGACACAACTAAAGTGATTTAGCACGCACTTGATTTAGTTCAGTCACTTTCTCCAGAAAAGGCATACAAATGGCAAATAGGGTACAAAAAATTAATGGACATCACTAATCATCAAGGAAATAAAAACCAAAACCACAATGAGGTATCAACTCACACTTGTTAGGTGGTCACTATCAAAACAAAACAAGAGGAAAAATGATAAGCATTGGCAAGAATAAGGAGAAGAGGGAACACTGGCATAGAACTGTTGAAGGGAATGTAAGTTGAAACAGCCCCAAGAAGTTCCTCAAAAAATTAAACAGCACTACCATTTGACCCAGGAATCTCACTTCTAGGTATTTATACAAAGGAACTATAATGAGGGGGATATTTTCACTCCAATGTTCATTTCAGTATTTTTCACAATAGCCAATATATGGAAAAAACCTAAATGTCCATCAATAGATTAATAGATGAAGAAAATATTGTACATATACATGATGGAATATTATTCAGCTT
Source organism: Nanger dama (assembly GCA_917880005.1). Lineage (NCBI taxonomy): Eukaryota > Metazoa > Chordata > Mammalia > Artiodactyla > Bovidae > Nanger > Nanger dama. The sequence continues at coordinate 10,648,376 of CAKJTW010000054.1, read as the reverse complement.
TAAAAAGGAAGGAAATTCTGCAATTTGTGACAACATGGACAGACCTGGAAGACAGTAGATTAAGTAAAATATGCCAGACATGGAAAGACAAATACTGTATGAATTCTAAGTCAAGCTCACAGAAGCAAAGAATAGACTGCTGGTTGCAAGGGGCTGTTGGGAAGGGGAACTACAGAGGTGAAAGCCAAAGGGTACAAAGTTTTAGTCAACAGGTAAATAAGTTCTTGAGATCTACCATACAACATAGTACCTATAGCTAACAATACTATATCATATTCTTTAAAATGTGCTAATAGTGTAGATATTAAGTGTTCTTAACATACACATACACACACAGAGACATAATAACAAAAAGGGGTAGGGAGGAAACTTTGGAAGATAATGAAAATGTCTATAACCTTGATGGTGGTGATGGTTTCATGGATGTGAACCCATTCCCAAACTCACTGAGTCATAACATTAAATATGTATAGCTTTTTGTGTCAGGTATACTTCAATATGGACTTCCCTGGTGGCTCAGATGGTAAAGCGTCTGCCTACAATGCGGGAGACCCAGGTTCAATCCCTGGGTCAGGAAGATCCCCTGGAGAAGGAAATGGCAACCCACTCCAGTGTTCTTGCCTGGAAAATCCCTTGGATGGCTTCCCCCATAATTCCACAGTAAAGAATCCACCTACAATGCAGGAGATGCAAGAGACATGGGTTTGATCCTGGGCTGGGAAAATCCACCAGAGGAGGGCATGGAATCCTCTCTAGTATTCTTGCCTAGAGAATCCCACAGACATCCACAGGGTGCACAAAGAGTCAGACACGACTGAGCAACTAACACTAATACACACCCAACTAATACAATCATCTATATGGTACTGTACACTAATAAGTTTATAATACGTTTTACCCAAATAATACATAAAAAGCAAATAAACACAAAAAATGAAGAAAACATTTTTAATCTTACAGTATAATACAGTATGTTGAAAAGTACAGTAGTACCAGCTATATCACCACTGCTTTTAGGATTGCTTCCAGACATCCTAGGCTTGAAATAAAAATACTGTTCAACTGCACTCTACACAGTACTATAAAGTACATAAAAGACAACCACTTGTAGAGGATGCACACACATGACAATGCACACTAGACACATGAGCTAGCTTAAATGATTAGACATGCAAACGCACATTCACATCTTTGAAAACTCACAAAATGAAGGTCTGCATGTATGGGACATACCGTAGTTCAGTCACAAGTGAACATCTAAATCTGCAGTTGAATGTGTGTAATTGAAATTTCTCCAATTAAAAAAAAAAAATGTGCATGGGGGTTTGGATAGTTTTGGACCTCACTGTCTTTGAGGATAATTAATTGCAGTGATGATCCTGTTAGCTGTGAGAAAACACCCTAAGTTTCCCAGTAAGCTATGTGACTAAAAAAAAAAAGACATGACATGGTGACTAAGGACCCTATGGTTTTTAATTTTTTTTTTCCTAATTTTGCCCACTCTGACCTCTTCTCATCCCTTAGCTAATTTTTGGCCCACTCTGAAGAGGAAGGTAATTAAACAAGTAACTAAAGAGCTTGTGGAATAATCCCCCTGCCACCAGAGGTCCCTAAGAAGAAGTAAGTGAGTCTCCCAATAAAATAACCTGAAATTGCAGGTGCGGTGGAAACCATTCTGCCACAGGACAGGATGAACCACTAACTCGAGCACTCAGTTTCCCCGTGCAGAAGCACCTTCCTCTCCATTTACTCAGTGCTCCATTTAACCGTAATTATAAAGCCGGACCTTACCGGACCGTCAGGAAGCCTCCATTTTTCCAGTGTAACATAAAGATCTCAGGAGTGCATCTTTAACAAAGCACCATTGTTATTTGCCTAAAATGCATGACAATAAAGCACTTTGCATCTGTGCTGAAAGATTTGCTTTAAGGTTTATTTACTTGTGGACGGATAGAAGGATTTTGTAGCATCCTTATTCAGAACAGCCTTGGAATACAAATGAGAGGAAGTGGGAGAAAGGGCAGTCAGCCTGAGCGGTGCTTCCGTGGAGCTGCTAACTTCACCTCCTGCTGCAGAGCAAGGGCACAGGCTAAACTAATCAAGCAAGGGCCAAGATGTGTGGTTTGGAGCTAAAACTCATATTCTGATTTAATCCAAACCCTGTAATGCCAAAACAAAGCTGAAACTGCAGAACTAGGGGAGCATACGGTATACATGAGGCTGAATGCTGCATTAGTCTCTTGAAAATTCCCTCTTGAAAAAGAACAAAGAAGATGAAAGAGGGCTCCGGGTTTAGAACCGCGGCAGGTGCCTGGACGGGCCAAACAAAGCCCTCCTCCTTGAGTATTAGTTTCGAAATGACATTGTAGCTAAACTGACTCCTGGGTCTCCCTGATGGAAATGTGAATGTGAAGAGGATGCGATGTTTGTAGTTTTTTAAGAATGAAAAACCACAGCAATCTAGGCTTTGTCCAAAACCACAAGCTGTTCTGTTTGGCCATCAGAGCACCTCCTGCTCCAGGTTTATCTTGGTTGCTGAACAAATGCACAGACATCTGAGCCTCAAAGCCTCAACCACTTACAACTGGGCTAGAAAGCTTTGAGATAGGCCCCGGGCTAGGAGCTGTTATCTTTATTGTGCAGAATGACTGAGATTCGACTTCTGGATCACTGGGCTGGGGTAATACTTTTGCAGAGAAGCAAATGGTGCTGTCGGCAGGCATGGAGGAAAAAGAAGTCCCAGGAGCTTAAATGCTGGCTATGAGACAATGGAGGAGCAGGGAAAGGGGATGCTTGTCAAGTGATGCAGATAATAGAGAAAGATAAGCCTTAGATCATAAATCAGCTTGCAGCTACCACCTATGGCTTTAAAAAGGCTCCTGCATTTCTTACTGTATAGCTCATTAATGAGTCGGCAGTCATTACAGGTGGTATAAGAGAACATAATTTACATATTAAGTAGTTAAACGAGGATTCCTCAGCATTCTGATTCTGAAATGCATGCCTTTCAAGGGTACTATTCAGGCTCCTGTCAACACATTCAAGTTTTCTTCTGTCTATAAAAAAGTGCTTGTCAAAAGTTATGATTTCAGTACAATTGCACAGGCTGTTTCTCAGGAGTCAACCCAGTGACTCTTTGTCTGAAATGGAGGTGGGAAATTTTCCAACATGAATGATTATTTGCACTGACATTCTGATGAAGTTAATGGATACAATTTACATGAAGAGCCATATTTAAGAGCTCTCTGTAGGGGGTGGGTATGAATAATATTAACTTTTTAAATGCAAAACCATAAAAATCAATTAATTTTATTATCATCATAAATAAAATTTTATTATTAAAATCCTTCTATTTTGAGCATGTTTATGGCAATGAGGACAGCTGGATGACTTTTCAAGCTCCACATCTTTCTGCTGTGGGTTGTCATGAACAACAACTGTGGGCCTCCAGCAGAGTGCAAAGAAGCCGGGTGGTGGGGGAAGAGTTTATTAATAAACCCTCATTGGGCCTAAGGTTGCACAGTTAAGGTAGTAGGTAGGTCTGGTCTGTAAAGAAATGCTTTCCTAAAACAGCAAGTTCTAATAAAAAACTTCTGGGCACATGGCAGAGCAGAATGGTGTAAAATAACTAGTGGTTCTCTGCAGGAGGAACCAGTTCAACAAATCCTCCCCTCTTTCAAAAGCAGGTTTATGCCACCATATGGGAGCTCAGTGGACTTGCCGAGGAGTAGAAAAGTACAAAAAACTATGCCATGAGAGTGACATTCAGGAGCCCTGTTTAGGACCATATTGGAGGATTTTTAAATACATTTACTTTTCTAACTATTAAAACAAGAGATTACATTAAAGTAATACTCATTCAGATTGTGACAATAGAGGGCAAAATTACATGTGATTCTAACTCACAACCACTGTTAGTTTCTTGGTACATGCATGCTATGCATGCTAAGTAGCTTGAGTCATCTCCAACTCTTTGAGACCCTAAGAACTGCAGCTCGCCAGGCTCCTCTGTCCATGGGATTCTCTAGGTAAGAATACTGGAGTGGGTTGCCATGCCCTCCTCCAGGGGATCATCCTGACACAGGTATCAAACCCATGTCTCTTAGGTCTCCTGCATTGGCTGGCAGCATTTTTACCATTAGCACCACCTAGGAAGCCCAGTCGTTTGGTGCTTACTTGCAAGTTTGTTTGTTTGTTTGTTTTTCCTTCTTTACTTAGAATGATCTCTCATTGTTATTTATCCTTCCAGGACCACTGAGGAAATGATAGACACTATTCCATTTTCAATGGAAAGTGTAGAGGGTATAATAATAGATTTGGTTAAATAAACAAGATCAAAAGAACTTTTGGGTGTTTGGGGAATCTCCCACATTTGTAACCATTATGTATTCATCATTATGATCATGAGATTAGTTAATACTAGATGATTGTTTAGAGGTCATTAACTGTAAGCTATGCATGAGGCAGAACTCAGCAAATATTTTCACCTATTAGTTGGAATCTCACCAGAGTCTATTCTATTCCCTGAACACATGTGATTGGTTATTCACCAACATTAATCTCTCAGTTCCTGTATCCATTTGCAGGGAGGGAAACGCCTTTTCCACTTCTGTGCTCTAATGTTGGCATTACCTACCCACACTCTGCCTCCACATTCATTTAAACTACAGTATATTGAAAGCTCAGTCAAGCCCTGTCCTGGGCACCAAGTCTATCAACCACAGATAAGAATCATCATCTCCTCCCCTTTCTAAATTGTAACTGATGATACATTGCTGTGGAGATATGAAAGCAAGTAAGCTTACACTATGGTTATTGCATCCTTAGGATCTGAAAGAGTAATTTGACCTCTGACTTACTTGTGTGACCTGTGGTACACCCAGAAAGTAATTTGTCCTATTGAAGCTTTGTTGTGTCATGAAGGTACCGACCTATTTAACTCCAATGGAGTCAAAGCTGGTGGCATTATCATTTGGGTCCACCTGGATCAAATACCTATGTCAGTACCTAAAGAAATTCTTCTATTTAGGACATCACAAAGAAAACAGAGGGATTGATTTAGATTAGTTGGATCCAAATGTTCTGAAAGTTCTACCTGATTGACCGTAAAATTAACTTCAGCATTAAAATAAATACATGACTATAAAATCTAGCTTCGGTTCTTAAGGGAGTCAAGTTCTTCCTAGCACTTGGATGCTTCTGATGAGAAAAGTGGTGGGTCAATATTTACTTGTATTCTTAGCTCGGCATAAGAACCAGCAAGAAATTTAAAACCATGCCATGGGACTTCTCATAGTCCCATGCCCAAATATAAACACTTTACCCAATAAAACTCCTTGCCAGGATTTACCTGAACTTCACTAGTTAAGACTCTGTACTCCCAATACAGGGTACATGGTTCTTTCCTGGTCAGGGAACTAGGATCCTGCATGCTGAATGGCGTGGGAAACAAAACAAAACACCTCCTTGCCAGAAGTTTTTCTAACAGAATATTCTATTTTTTGTTTCAGAAATGAGCAAATCTCTAAGTTATGAGAAACAGAATAATATTGTAATATTGTAAGAGAAACGCTGTATAGTAGGCATAGCTAATATGACCCTTACAAAGCTTAGAGTTTAAAGAATTTTTCTGAAGTCACACAGCTGGGAATGGGTCCAGCTGTATTCAAAACCAGGTCTATGTGACACTGATATCCTTTTTCTAACATTTTTAAGAAGAAACAACAGGCCACAAATAGTGTCACTTAGGTTAAGTCCATGTCACCAAACTAAGAAAATACCAAACGTAACTGTAGTTTCAGCATCTCCCAGGGACATGATCTTAAACACTCAGTCTGGAATCTCCTGGTCAGCACTAGACAAGTAATCTACCTGATAGACCCCTGTAATCTCCCAAGGAAGGCACCCTTGCTGAAACAATTCTTTGCTAGTAACCTCCTTTTTCCTTCTCCTTCTGCTTATAAAATCTCCTACATTGTACAGTTTAAGAGCTTTTAACAGTTTCGTAGATGGATGCTGCCTAATTCATGAATCATTGAGTGAAGCCAATAAAATCTTCAAAAAGTATTCAACTGAATTTTGTTCTTAATGATATCAAATTGCCTTAGAGAAAGAAGCTTCCTCTCCTTAATCCTATATCATTCCATGTTGTGAAAGTCTTATTTCCTTATTCATGCTACAATTTTTTTTAGCACCTCTCTGTCAAATGTTGTGATTAGTATTAAAATTGTTGCTTAACAATATTTGTAGGTAAATATCTTCATGGCTGCCATTAGCCAAACTAATATTTTAATAAATTTATTTGTGAAATATTCTGACATAATACATTAGCTAATATAATAGACAAACTTATCTAGATTTAACACAGGCTAATATTACATCGTAACAATTTCTCGTTTGTTAAGAACCAGAATCTTGTGGCTCCTCAACCTCCACCCTCAGAATTAGCCACTACCTACAAGTCCGTGTGTATGATATCTATGCATCATGTTTTTATACTTTCATTACATAGATATATGCATTTAAAGGTCTAGTTTTTCCTATTCTTCATGGTATGAACCTTAGGGAGTTCTAATGCATTTTAACTCTCTAACCTTTTCTGCAAATACTGTTCACCAGTTCCACCTCTGTGAAGAAATAATGAGTGACCATTTGCTGAATTCTACAAGCATTATTGTCTCTCTATAGTGGGCACAATGAAACCAGAGATGGCTATGAGATTGGATTTATAGAACGGGTGTTGGGAATAGAAAGAGTGAGTAAGATAGACAGTTATAGAAGACTAACAGCTCCTTGATTTGGCTTTTGTTTTATGATGCCACTGACTGAGACAGGAGAATTGCTGAAATCGCACAGATTTTCAGGGTTTGGTAGATCTTGAACGTGAGATGACAGTGAGGCTTTCAGCTAAAAATAGTTGAACTATGTGTGTGTGGGTGGGGGATGGTGTGGTGTGTAGGGATCATAAATTTAATTCATATTACCTCTTGAATGAACATATACAATGCACTATTCTTCTTTGGTCTGTATTTCAACTGGACTTAATCACAAGTCTCATTTACTAAAGGAAGTTATAGGAGTAATTAAATGGCCGGTCTGATTTCATGTGTTTTCCAACAACTAACTTAATTAGTCCTTGAAATTAACTGTCTAGATTCTGTTATTGCCAGTTGCCCCTCCCAAGCCCCATTTACTTGACATCATGGATGTAGGAGTGGAGTGTTCATGTGACTTCATGGCAGAAAAATGAACAGTCTTCAAATCCACCTGGCGTTTTCTGGATCTTCATGGTATTGACATCAAAAAGTCAGTCAACTGTCCTGGAAGGTATTGTTGACCAATTTTTGTGTACTTATACCTCCTGTTGACATCTGTAATTTTTGCAATCCATTTCTTGTCTGGTCTATCTATTGGTTTAGTCACAGTCTGATGGCCCCTCTCTGCTAACATAATCTCCTTGTTACTTCACAGGCTGCATATGCCTCTAGGTCATGTCCTTGTTCTCCATCAGGCCATTCACACCCAGAGTGATCCACTCCCAGCCTCTGCTGTGGACCCCCAAGAACAGCCCCAGGGGCAGGCCCTGACTCTCAACTTGGTACTTACACCAAGAGAGGTTTAGCAGGAAAAAAAAAAGACTCTTTACCCTGCTCCATTGTGAAGCTCTGCCTGCCTGTGTTGAGACCATGAACCTGCTGTTGTACCTCTACCTTACATGGTAGTTTTCTCCTAAAGTTCCTAACAGCTATAATGTTAAGTCTATCTGCCCTCGTTGACTTCTCTTTTATTTAAAGCCTGGGGTGAGGAGACCAAAACACACATCTGATAACCTTTCTTACTTCCTCCCTTTTGCTCTTCTTTGCTTAACAAATTTATTATACCAAGGAAAAACTCAAAGATTTGACTCCTTTACATCTAATGTTTAAATGGGAGACTAAAGAAATTGGCAAAACTACTCTTTCTACATATTACTGGACTTTCAAGCCCGTTTTCATACCAACATTTTTTTTTCTCCAACAGGCCACAGGAAAGTAGGCTGTTTCCCCATTCACAAATGGAAACAATATGGAGAAGATTGCTATATAAGAATGATTCCCATTATCAAAGAATGGCTTCAGCATGATAAAAATGGCAGAGTAAAGTTCATGACTTAATGGTAAAAATCAAAATGTCTTAGTTTAATATTGTACAATATCATCTTTATTGCATGTAGGTTTGGAATCAAAACTGATAAGCAGTAATTGATGGAACCTGTGAGAGTTGGACATGACTTAGTGACTGAACAACAACAATAAGAGAGATTAAAGAGTGTAAGAGGGGAAAAGCCAAAGGCTGAGGCGCACAAACAACTGAGCAGCAAACCAAATAAAAAGCAAAAAGTTGAAGGAAAAGAATGAGAAGTGAAAAGTTTCTCAAGGGCAACAGTGCTACATGCCACACAAGGTCAAGTAAGGTCATAAGATCAGTCCACTACATCCAAAAATTAGGAGATGATTTGCAGGTTTAGCAAGAATAGTTCTGGTACAGTGATGGGGTCAGAAAATATTTAATAGAGGAAAGGAATCAAAGAGAAGGGGAAAAGTTAATAGAATGAATGCTTTTAAGAAAATTAGTTGTTTGGGGGAGAATAAATGTAGTATAAGAGAATGTAAGCAGAGTTTGAGGAATGCTATTAACAAGGAAAACTGTCAAGATAGATGAAGGTATAATGCAGTAATAAACAACCTCAAAACTCTGAAGTTATATATTTTCCTGTATATGACATGCCCAGTCCTTATATTTTTATTACAGTCACTTGAGGGCCAAGAAAAGTGGAGGCTTTATCACCTTGGCCTTAGGAGCTTCCAGCCATCAGTGAAACTCATCACCTGTTATTAGCCAAAGCTAATCATATGGCCATATATAACTTCAAAGGGAACAAGGAAATGCAACCATATATAATGTAAATGAACAAGAATATCACTGTTTTGTGAATACGTTTATTGACTACCATGGGCAAGAGCCACTTACTCATACCACAACAAGTCAATCACTAGGGAGGGAGAAGGCAAGGTTGCAGACAGACCAGAGGAAGGAACTAATTGAAAGAATATGGTCTTAGAGAGAGGAGAATGTAGAGCATGAGCTGATAGAAGAGTTTTTGTGGAAAGACGACCTGTCCTTAGAGATGGGCAGGAAGGAAGTGAGGTTGGCTGTGGATGACGCTGCACAAAGACTGCAGAAATGATTTCTGGCTCACAGCATGAGTCAAGATGTTTTCAGTAGGAATGTTTAAATTTTCACTAACCTGAGTGATTGTCATATTTTCTCCAGCGGTGAGAGGGAAGGAGGGATGACTCAAGATGGCTGGATCGTTCAGCATTTGGAGCTTTGCTGGCCAGGTACAACAGTCGGTTGAGAGGATGACAGTGTTAACGGTATTGGCAGGAAAGAGGCTGAAGGGGCAAAGGAAAGTAGCTCATCAACTGGGAGAAAATAAAGCACGGACCAAGTTCTTTCTCCTAACGAAAATGATGACTTCTTAGACTCCCTGATAAAGCAAGTCTCTTGAAAATATAATGACAGCTGTTTATAGGAGTCCAATTAAATCAAGTAAGATTTGCATGCTCTCTTTGGTAAACCTCCCAGAAGAGACTTCCTACAGAACTACTCTGTCACTGGAAGTTACTACTAGGGAGGTGGCTAATAAATCTAGCCCTTTTGATGAACATATCAATGTGTTATGGGAGCCTAATATATTTTATCCAGAAAGAAAAGATGGATTCTAGCAAACTTGGTTTGCAATTCTGAAGACATAAATCACTTCAAGAATGATCATTAGGACTAAGGACACCAACATAATAGCAAGTCTAGGAATTATTTAAGAGAAACCTTAAATTCTTGATTCTAATTTTTTACTAGAAACAAGGAATAAATATAAATCTGGATTTTTTTTTTTAGAATTCTCCCTTTTGAGATAAATTTTGGATCAGAGGACACTACATGTATAAATATTTACTTCCCTGGTTTAAAATTTTCAGACAGAGCCAGCTATTGAAAAGCTATCAAATCTAGCTAGCATACTGACATCCAACCACTTTACATTTACATAGCCAAGAATGTAAGGATGATTTCTGTAGAAAGTTGGAGAGTTGAAAAGATTTTATGCTCTTACTCTACCATTTTTTTTTCCTTCAGTCACAGATTATTTCCCTTGCTGCTTCAATTCCGAATTCAACTTGAATTGGATACACTTTTTACTATCTTGTATCTCTTAAATTAGAAGAAGTATTATATCTGGTGATAAAAAAAATAGATCAGAAAAAGCACTGTATAAAAGGGCAACTTGGTCTGATGCTGAAAACTTCAACCAAAACTGTAATCTGTGCTTTAGTTATTGCCAGTAAGAACTGGACCAAGTCCAGAAGGAGGTAGTTTTAATCAATTGTTTTTAGGAGGAGAGTCTATAACCTACTGGCTTGAAAATCTTCTAACAGTAAGTTTTGTAGAGATATAGCACACTTGCCAAAACTGCATTACCGCTTCAAACCATCACAAATTACACTGCACTTTAGGTTTTATTACCAAGTAAGACAGCACACAAATTCATTTCCATGTCTGTTGCCAATTTAAATGAATGGCTGGCTCCTGCCAGCCTCAGGAAGACACCGGAGGAAATGTTGCACAGATCATTGGCACGTGGAATAAATGATAGCAGGCCCTTTGGTCATTTAATCTCAGAGCAAAATTTATATTTTAAGTAGGCTTTAAAAATGTAATGTAAATTATGCCGTATAAGGGTAATAATTCAGAAAAGCAACCATATTAAATGTTCAAAAAAGCCTACTATGTACTCAGAACCATTCTAGATGCTGTAGATAATATAGAATTAAATAATATATACTCCATTCTCAGAGCTTCCTCTACAATTGGTCAAAGTAAAGTACACACCAGAAAATAAGTAAGATACTATGTGATTAAATTACTTGGTATATCCAATGCTATAGGAATTCAAAGAAAAGGAAGATCAGTAAAAAGCTAGAATAGTCATGTGAGGCAATGTCCTAAAGCTCTGAGAGAAGAAAAATGAGTATTCCAAGCAAATAAACAATATGAGAAACAGCAAGAATTTGGGATTTGCGATTCATAGGATTCATTTGACTAAAGGAAGTTTGATTTCTGGAGGACCACTGGAAATACTGAACACGGCCAAAGCACGGAAGAACTTAACAGCATAGTGGAGGTGTTGCATGTTGAGTTATGATGTGTTGTCTTTTATTATGTTGTTTCCTCCCCCATGTCTGATCTTGAACAGCCCTATTATCAGGGAGAGGTCCTAATTCACTTGTGATCTACCTGGGCTAGGCGTAATATTGTCCCAGGTTGAGCTGAGCTAGGAATAAAATCAGTTTGGAGACTAAAAAGCAGCTTACAGGAGAATGAGTGGGAAATAGCCAAGAGCACTGGAAAATGAAGACTCCCAAGTCCCTTGGGAAAGTGGGGAGAAAGGTCAAGACAGAGGCTAAAATGAGGAGGAGAGAAAAGGAAAGAAGGAATTGACTTTTTTAAGAAAAAGAAAATTAAAGGTCAGAGGATAAAGACCAGAAGGATCAGGAATCTTGAGAAATAACATGTGAAGTATACAAACAGATAACAGCAAAAGATAAATAAATAAAACTCAGAGAAAGTGGGAAAGAAAAATATAATAAACTTTAGGGAGATGGCACAGGAATCAGGTATCGAAATAGTAAGAGAAGGAAAAACAGCAAGAGCCTAAGGAAAATATCATGACGTGATAGTGAGAAATAATACAAGGTGAAAAGGAGGAGGCTGTAAGGAACAGGGAAAGGATGAAAACTGGATAAATAAGCGGAGGGAATATCAAGACATCATAGGTTAATATATTCAAGAAGAGAAGTTTGGGGAGAAAAATAAATAACTGCAGGGAAACAGAAAACATTCAACACTGCTTCTACTCCCTTATCCTTCCCTTGAATGATCGTCATTAATCTCACACCACAGGTGAGCCCCACCAGGTCCCACTCCTGCCACTCCAGGTCAGACTCCTGCCCAGGTCCCACTCCCCCAAAAGACATCTTAAGGGTGTTAGATAATTCTAAGGCTTTACAGTCAGACTCCAAAATTTCAATTATAGCATGTTGCCATTCAGCAATTTTTCCACTCATTTTCATTTAACTTGCTATTGTCTTCCCCATAAGTACAAGTTTCTAAACTTTCTCTCCCAATAAGCCCTCAAAACCACTCTCCAAAACCATTCTGCCTTTTTACTGTATTTCCTCCACTTTTCTTTTTTGTGACTGAGGTTTCTCTTCATCTTCAACCAATTTCTTCTCTCACTCAGGCTTCTTCTGAAAAAAAAAGAAAAGAAAGAAAGAAAGAAAGAAAGGGCAGAAGGGAGAGAGGAGGGATGGAAAGAGAGGGAGGGGAAGAGAAAAGAAAAGAAAAATTTTCCATTCTCTCTGATGTTACTGCTTGCAAGAATTTCCCCCTGGACCTCCCCCGCCAGTCCTTGTTGGATCTAGTAGCCCTGCCTCCTTAAATGTTCAACCTTTCTCTAATGTCTTTCTTCCAGAAACTTCTGCCTTACTTGCACTACAGTTTGGATTCCAGTCAGAATGTAATCGAATCAACTCTATTACAAGAACTACCTCCAGGATCAATGCCACTGCCAACCAGGGACTAAGTCTTCCAGCCACTGCTGCTGCTGCTGCTGCTTCTCCGGCTAAGTCACTTCAGTTGTGTTGGATTCTGTGCGACCCCATAGACGGCAGCCCACCAGGCTCCGCCGTCCCTGGGATTCTCCAGGCAAGAATACTGGAGTGGGTTGCTATTTCCTTCTCCAATGCATGAAAGTAGGAAAGTGAAAGTGAAGTCATTCAGTTGTGTTCAACTCTTACCAGCCCCATGTACTGTAGCCTACCAGGCTCCTCGGTCCATGGGATTCTCCAGGCAAGAATACTGGAGTGGGTTGCCATTTCCTCCTCCATTCCAGCCACTAGTCTCTGCAAAACTCTAATGCCTTTGCTTCCCCCTTTGCCAGAAAAATGAATGCATACAAACTTTTTCTTCCACCTTGTTTCTTTCAGAACTGAAATCTCACACAAATACAGTTAATTAGTGAAGCCCAATAACTACTCAGGTGCATATTTGTTAATTGAAAGAAAGAAAAATATAAACAATATAAACCATAAATTAGAATCAGAATCATTAACTCCTTATACACAGAGCAGTTTCTTTCTTCTTGGGCTTCATTTGAATTGCAGTCACACCCCAGAACCCAACATGTCTATGCTTCCATTACTGCTGTGTACTTCCAAGATAAGTAAGGAAAAATCTACCAGCTACCAACTGGCACACATAGATTGGAATTTGTTTTTAAACTGACGCCCAAGTCAGCTTCCTCCATGCTGCACCCATATGTTACCCCATATGCTATGCTTGTTTCATTTTAGAGGCTATTGTGCCTGCCTCATCTTTGCTTCCAGAACATCTATACCTACACAGTAGTAATCCTGCAGGCACAGACATTTGAAAAGTCCTATAATAGTGAAAGGATGGTTTTTAAAATTTGCAAAAGTCATATCCTATCATGGCTTCAGTTCAGTTCAGTTCAGTCGCTCAGTCGTGTCCGACTCTTTGTGACCCCATGAATCGCATCACGCCAGGCCTCCCTGTCCATCACCAACTCCTGGAGTTCACTCAGACTCACGTTCATCGAATCCGTGATGCCATCCAGCCATCTCATCCTCGGTCGTCCCCTTCTCCTCCTGCCCCCAATCCCTCCCAGCATCAGAGTCCTTTCCAATGAGTCAACTCTTCACATAAGGTGGCCAAAGTACTGGAGTTTCAGCTTTAGCGTCATTCCTTCCAAAGAAATCCCAGGGTTGATCTCCTTCAGAATGGACTAGTTGGGTCTCCTTGCAGTCCAAGGGACTCTCAAGAGTCTTCTCCAACACCACAGTTCAAAAGCATCAATTCTTCTGCGCTCAGCCTTCTTCACAGTCCAACTCTCACATCCATACATGACCACTGGAAAAACCATAGCCTTGACTAGACGGACCTTAGTCGGCAAAGTAATATCTCTGCTTTTGAATATACTATCTAGGTTGGTCATAACTTTTCTTCCAAGGAGTAAGCATCTTTTAATTTCATGGCTGCAGTCACCATCTGCAGTGATTTTGGAGCCCCCAAAAATAAAGTCTGACACTGTTCCCACTGTTTCCCCATCTATTTCCCATGAAGTGATGGGACCGGATGCCATGATCTTCGTTTTTGAATGTTGAACTTTAAGCCAACTTTTTCGCTTTCCTCTTCTACTTTCATCAAGAGGCTTTTAGTTCCTCTTCACTTTCTGCCATAACGGTGGTGTCATCTGCATATCTGAGGTTATTGATATTTCTTCTGGCTTATGTTGTCCTTAATATATATTCTATGTTAGCATCAAACCAATGCACTAAAAACTCATTAATTCAAGTCCCATTCATTTTAAACTCACCCACTAACGATTTCTTGTTTCTGCTTCTGTTTCTTTCCTCTCACCTAGAATTCCCTTTTCATTCAGCTGAAATTCATGTTTATCAACTCTCTCCAAACTGAATTGAAGATTACCTATTCAAAAACCTCATTCAATTAGACTCATCTGATTCTGATCACTTTAGGTTTCTATGAGAAACCTAAAAACTATCAGAACTCATGGCTTCTGTTCTTGACATGTACAATTTTGAGCATGATGCTTTTACTGGTTTTATGTCATTTCCTGTATGTATGTATCCTCCCCAACTAGGGGACAGCTTTGAGTAAGAAGGGACTGTAACTTCTACTTATATATCCCCTACCCCAGAGCTTACCTCTGAACTATGTATGGGTGATGTAGGTACCCAGAACATACTTCCAGAGGGAAGGAATAAACTCAGGGTAAAGGAAGAAAATGCAAAATGTAATTCATTCTCTTGATAATCATTTCAAACCTTAATCTTACCACTGCTAGAAGTATGCCATGAAGAACTAAAAACATCTTACAATGTCATCTTCAGAGATGACAAGAAATGATGAAGCCACATATGCAGCAGGCAACAGCTAAATTATTTAACAGAAAAACTGTGTGGAGGGATCAGCACTGAATCCCTGTATGACAGGAAACTTACTACATATCTTGATGAACTGTCATACCCAAGTTACTAAGAGAATGAGATACAGACTATTTCATTTCATAAATACAAATAAACAATGTATTCACTTTGGAAGACAAATATTTAAAAAGCTGGAGTTTTTATAAATTATCTATTTGGTAGTTTTTCTTTATATGTAATTGGTAACTTTTCTTTAAAACAAACTCTAAAAATGACAAACGCATGACACAATATGAAATTTTAACTCTGAGAAGACATTTGATGATTTCAAGAATTTTTTGTCAATTTGGGGGACTGTGATAAGAGTATTAACATTTTATTTAGGCAAGAGTACTTATCTTTGAGAAATACATACTGAAATATTCATGGATGAAATATCTGTGATTTACTTCAAAATCATTAAAAATTGTTTTATATACACTTATTATAAAGCTTATAAAGTAGCTGCTATTTTGCTAATTTTACAGATGAGGAAATAAGTTTAGAAAGGTTAAGTTTCTTACCTAAAGTCATACACAAACAAAGTAAAAATCCAAACAGAACTATTTGATAGCAAAGCCCATGTTTATAACCACTACACCGCACTGCCTGTTTTAATGCAACCCCCAAATAAGATATTCCTTTGTTGCAGAAGAAAACTTTTATTGTGGAATCCACAATTTGATACCATGACCTTTCTATTAAAAGATACTTGTGGTAATGCAATTTATTTTAGAAGACAAAATATCCAACAAATATATGTCATTTATGACTGATATCACAAAGAAAAGAAGTCTATATACATATATATATATGATGCATTACTATTCACACAATAAATTGAATAAAATTATTCAAATATAAATAATTTGAATATTTGTATATAAATATATAAAATCTTATTTGAAAGATTTCTGACTTGGGTCTATCATTTCACTATTTCCCATATCCATTCAGCTAGTGAACACATATGGCTTAAAAAACGATTAAAGAATCAATTCAATTAAGCAAATATTTAGTAACTTTTTATATTTCAAGGCATGTGTGTGAACCTAAAAGTCTACTGTATGGGTTACATATTGCCTTTCCCTCCTCTTATACCTCCCAAAGAGCTTAGAATCTAGTTACTGAGAAAGGCTATAAAAATGACCATAAAACAAAGTGTAACAAATGCAGTGAGAAAGAGCAAAGTGCTACTGGAGATCAAAAGACTACTTTGAGTAAAAGTAATTATGAAAGCTTCATGGATGAGAAAACATTTGAAATTAGTAAGATTTCAACATTGTATTAGTGAAGGTGTAGACTGAGCTTCTCTGATATAGACACCTCAAAATATAGGGGTTTAAAATAAAATTGTTATTTCTCACTCTTATGAGTCCAAATAAGTGTCCAAGGTTAACAGAGCAACTGCACCATCTCAGTTGTTGAAGTCCATGGTTACTCCAGTTTTTGCCAGTTTCAGTCAATGAGAATGAGAAAAGAGAAGTCTGCAGCAAACAACTTTTTTAAGTGGTAAGTTCAAAGTCCCAAAAGGGCAATGCCAAAGTATGTTAAAACTACCAGACAGTTGCACGCATTTCACATGTTAGCAAGGTAATGCTCAAAATCCTTCAAGCTAGGCTTCAATATTACATGAACCATGAACTTCCAGATGTACAAGCTGGATTTAGAAAAGGCAGAGGAACCAGAGATCAAACTGCCAACATCCATTGGATCAGAGAAAAAGCAAGAGAATTCCAGAAAAAAACATCTGCTTCATAGACTATGTTAAAGCCTTTGACTGTGTGGCTGACAACAAACTGTGGAAATTTCTTAAAGAGATGGGAATACCAGAACACCTTACCTGCCTCCTGAGAAACCTGTATGCAGGTCAAGAAGCAACAATTAGAATCAGACATGGAATAATGGACTCCTTTCCAAATTGCAAAGGAGTACATCAAGGCTGTATATTGTTGCCCTGGTTATTTAACCTATATGCACAGTACATCATGTGAAATGCTGGGCTGGATGAAACACAAGCTGGAATCAAGATTTCTGGGAGAAATATCAATAGCCTCTGATATGGAGATGATACCACCTTTATGGCAGAAATTGAAGAAGAACTAAAGAGTCTCTTGATGGAAGTGAAAGAGGGGAGTGAAAAACTCAACATTCCAACTACAAAGATCAAAAGATCATGGCATCTGGTCCCATTGCTTCATGGAAAATAGATGGGGAAACAAAGGGTACAGTGACAGGTTTTATTTTCTTGGGCTCCAAAATCATGGTGGACAGTGACTGCAGCCATGAAATTAAAAATCCTTGCTCCTTGGAAAGAAAGCTATGACAAACTTCGACAACACTTTAAAAAGCAAAGACATCACTTTTCTGACAAAGGTCTATATAGTCAAGGGTATGGTTTTTCCAGTAGGTACGTACAGATGTATGAGTTGGACCATAAAGATGGCTAAGAGACAAAGAATTGATATTTTCAAATTGTGATGCTGGAGAAGGCACTTGAGAGTCCCTTGTACAGCAAGGAGAATCAAACCATTCAATCCTAAAGGAAATCAACCTTGAATATTCACTGGAAGGACTGATGCTAAAGCTCAGGCTCCAATCCTTTAGCCACCTGATGCGAAGAGCTGACTCATTTGAAAAGACCTTGATGCTAGAAAAGATTGAAGGCAGTAGGAGAAGGGGACGACAGAGGATGAGATGGTTGGATGGCATCACCGACTCGATGGACGTGAGTTTGAGTAAACTCTGGGCATTGGTGATGGACAGGGAGGCCTGGCATGCTGCAGTCCATGGGGTCGCAAAGAGTCAGACACAACTGAGCGACTGAACCGAACTGAACTGATGGTCTTTAGCCCTCCATGGAATTCTCCAGGCAAGAATACTGGCGTGGTGCAGTGGGTTGCCATTTCCTTCTCTAGGGGATCTTCCCAACCCAGGGATCAAATCCTGGGTCTCCTGCAGCTCCCTACATTGGCAGGCAGATTCTTTTACCACTGAGTTATCAGGGAAGCCCATGTATGTGTTGACACACATACAATTCAGTCTTTAAAAAGAAATTAAATCTTATCATTTTTGACAACATGGATAAATCTGGAGTGCATTATGCCAAGTGAAATAAACCAGATACAGAAAGACAAATACTATATTGTATCACTTATATATGGAATCTTAAAAAAGTAAAAGTCACAGAAACAGAGTAAAATGGTGGTTGAAAGAGACTGGGAAATAAGGAGATGTTGGTCAAATGTATAAACTTTCTGTTATAAGACGAATAAGTTCTGAGGATTTAATATACAGCATGGTGACTATCAGGAGTATGGGGTTAACAGATACACATTACTATATATAAAACAGATGAACAATAAGAACTTACTATATAGCACAGGGAACTATATATTTAAAATCTTTTAATAACCTATAATGGAAAAAAATCTGAAAAAGATTATATATATATATAAACACATAATATACACCCAAAACACTTTGTTGTATACCTGTAACCAACATATAATTATAAATCAAATATGGTTCAATAAAAAATTCTGTATTGTATACTTGAAGCCTTTTGAGAACATAGATCTTAAGCATTCTCACCGAAAAGAAAAAAATGACCATGTGAGGTAATAGATGTTTTAATTAACTTAATGGTGATATTCATTTTACAATGTATATGAACATGCTGTACATTTTAAATATGTTACAATTTTATTAATTATACGTCAATAAATCTGGAAAAAATAAATAAAATTTTAAAATAATACTAAAAAGATAACAAACAATACATGTGAAAAAGTAATATCCCATTAAATACAATTTACTCATTTATTAAAATAAATAAAGCATTTTAAAAGCAAGAATGTAAAAATAGGTCATAGACACTGTTTAGCCTGAAAGCCACAGCTGGCCAACTTCTGCTCTAGAGACATTTTTGTTCATTTTCATCTATGGCCCCATCTGAATTGGTTATTAGAGTATATGCTCTGCTTGGGAGCTGCACAGGGCTTAATGCGTTGCCTGTTGGTGTAGCTTGAGGAAGCCATGAGTTGTGTTAGGTGTTGAAACATCACATAATGTCCAGACCTATCACTGGCTGCTTTGGCAACACAATTTCCCTCAGACATATGAGCTTTTTATCAGTTCCATGTAAAAGTAACCACAATCAGAGATCTCATCTTGTCGTGAGATTTAAGGCGAACACTCTCTTTTGTTAGTTGGTGGCTTCTGCGTAACCTTCCTCACTTTCATGGCAGTTGCCTCACAACCATTTGAGACAACATGCCTGGCAATGCTTTTTACCTATCTTCACTGCTAGACATTCCTGGTTTGCTTCCTTGCTGCTTGACTTGTTCAAAATCTCACAAGGACCACAATGTCTAAGCTGCCAGTGATTTTAGATTATGGGCCTCAGGCAAAGGGAGCCTCCCTCAGAAAACATCTATTACCTCCCATCTCTACTTGTAAACTGGCTGATCCTTGCCTGAACCAGCTTTATCACTCAGCAGTTTCTAAAAGGAGCAAGAAACAGTCAAAACTCACCAACACTCTACACATTTCTAATGACTTCCCCTAAAATCATGGGCTCCAGAGATAGGTGGTCTGTCTTTCAGGTTATCACAGGAATTTTTTTCTTTCAAAAGAAATAATTAAATAGTTCAAATAGCAGTTAATGACACTATTTAGCTGACAGCTGACATGCATGAGGGTGTACCTGAGGACCAGGTAACTGCCCAATCAAAGCAGAGTTGGACTTTTCCATACAGTAAAGAGAAAAGAGGCCATGGTATGATTTGCATAGAGTGTTTGTCTTTTTATTGCTGAAAACTCAAGATTAATGGTGCAATCTTATCCCAATCACTGTCAGAACAGTACTTTTCTAATTTTGCAAGCCTTGCAGTTTATTGGTGAGTTGAGGTTCATGAGGCAGGGGAGACAAAAATCTAAAGAGAACAGCAGAGGAGAAAACAAGAGTCAAAACCAAGCGGGAAAGTGAGGACCATCTACCATGTCTGCTTTAGTCCTTTGACGTACCGAATGTGTTGCTACTGCTCCAACAAGAGTTGTAGCCACACCTTGTAAATGCAATGTGTCTAACATGAAGTTACTTAGTCATTGGTATTATTAGTAGGACTTATTCCAGGAGCAAAAAAAAAAAAAGGAAGGAGCAGGAAGTTCTTGTGTAGGGATAAAAAATCATGAGATCTGTGCCTTAGTAAAATAAAGATGACTGCTGGGAAGGGAATGGTTAGATATATATAGAGAGAAGTCAAAAGACCTGAAATCAGATGATAGCAGGAAGAATGGAAAAGAAAGAGATGGATGCAAGGCTAAAAAACATAGCATGGAGAGCTTAAAAACTAAACTCAATTCAATGCAGCAGGCAAAAAGAATGTATTTCCCATGGATAACAATAAGGATAAAGTACCATTAAGAGAAATTGAGATAGAAGTCTATTTTGCAAATTATAAGGTTGGTTGCTATTAAGCAACCAAAAACAGATATCAAGAACAGAGCTTCAGATAAAATTCTAAAATCAGTGATATAGGCCAAAGTGATCACTGGAGACTCAGAAGTCATACAACAATTTCTAGGGAAAAAAGGGAATTGAAAGAAGCTCCTGAAAAACACTTACAATTGAATTTTAAGAACAAATATTTTGCTATATGCATAGAATGGTTTCACTCAGTCACACAAAGGAAGGAGCTACTGATACACATAGCAACCTGGATGACCCACAAAGCATGCTGACTGGAAGAATCCAGACCAGAAATGAATGTATATGTATGGTACTATTCATATAAAATCATTGAAATGTAAAATCAATGTATAATGACAGAAGTGGATCAGTGGTTGCCTGAGGTGTGGAAGAGGGACTGCAAAGGACATGAGAGAACTTATTGGAGTGATGGACAGGTTCTTTAACTTGATTCAGTTCAGTTCAGTTCAGTCACTCAATCGTGTCCAACTCTTTGTGACCCCATGGACTGCAGAACACCAGGCTTCCCTGTCCATCACCAACTCTTGGAGCTTACTCAAACTCATGTCCATCAAGTCGGTGATGCCATCCAACCATCTCATCCTCTGTCGTCCCCTTCTCCTACCACCTTCAATCTTTCCCAACATCAGGGTCTTTTCCAATGAGTCAGTTCTTTACATCAGATGGCCAAAGTATTGGAGTTTCAGCTTCAACAGCAGTCCTTCCAATGAATATTCAGGACGTATTTCCTTTAGGATGGACTGGTTGGATCTCCTTGCAGTCCAGGGGACTCTCAAGAGTCTTCTCCAACACCACAGTTCAAAAGCATCAATTATTCGGTATTCAGCTTTCATTATAGTCCAACTCTCATGTCTGTACATAACTATTGAAAAAACCATAGCTTTGACTAGATGAACCTTTGTTAGAAGGTTGCTTTTTAATATGCTGTCTCGGTTGGTCATAGTTTTTCTTCCGAGGAGCATCTTTTAATTTCATGGCTATTTAGGGTTTACTAATTCACTTTTCTATACAGTAGAAACTAACACAACCTTGTAAAGCAACTATACTCATAAAAATTAATTTTAAAAATTAAAATTAAAAGCAGGATGAGGGGAAATAAAAGAGAAACATTTAGAAGAATATATCTTGCAATCAGAAAGAACTATATTTTTGTGTATAAGACCTTGACAACAAAATTTCAACTGAAAGCACTGTTACGACCTGGTTGAAAGATAGCTTATCATGAACTGATGAGTCTGAGAAGTTTTTAAATAAGATTACTTATTTCACCATGAAAAAATATACAAAGGTTCAGCGAGGCAGCCAGCTTCTTTAGTAACTAAATTCTCAGTCACGAATAATAACTGTTCCCACTCAGCATAATTACAATGCCAGAAACAGAACAGAAAAAACCTATACCACTAGTATATGTATTGAGCTGATTTAACTTGGGTAATATATTCCTAGATTTCACCAAAAATAATGTATGCTTAGGTGATAAGGACATATATAGAAAAAAAATCTAGTAATATTTCATGTCATCTTGAGGCAAATTTATATAGCTCCATTAAAAATCTCCAAGGTTAAAATCAGAATGCATAATGAAAATGCTAAAATGAAGAATGGCTTATTGGCAAGAGCATTATGACAGCATGTTCTGTAAGAAAGGTATATGTGGAGCAAATATTCAAAATAGAATTTTCAAAATAATTAGTGGTGACTTCCCAAAATCATTTTGCATCCCAAAATGGACTAAAAGCAGTTGATAGCAATTGATTTTTTCAATAAGTTAATGTTGAACTATTCTTGTAAACGTTATTAAAAGGATTCGGGGTAAAAACAATCTCTGTTAAAAAGAGTATATGGAAAAGCGCTCCTTCTCTCCAAGATATAGAGATTGTTTTTACCCTGAATCCTTTAATAATGTTTATGTGTATATATATTATTATATACATGAATATAATATATGTATATATATATATACACATACACACATATGCACACACACATACATACACACACACATTTGTGTGTGTGTATGTATGTGTGTGTGTGTGTGTGTGTAGGAGGAACAAGATGGAAATGTCCACTGTGTGCTGGTAACTCCAATGTTTCACCTCTGTTCTCTCAAATAATTCCTATATTTCATTTTCATAATTTAAATTGGTAGGAGTTATTATCCTCATTTGAACACATGGAAATTGGTGCTCAGAGAAGTGGCTTCCCAGGTCATATGCAGCCAGTCTGTCTCAACCTTTCAAGGTGCTTTCTGCTCTGCCACACAGTATCCCTGTGTGGTTATAATTATTCTCACCCATTCCATAAATATGTATCAATTTATTCAGCCTCTAGGCAATGGAAATAAAAATGCTGCCATTTGAATAACACATGATCCACTAATAACACATGGTTCATGCCCAAGGTCTTGTATGCAAATACCCATGGCACTGAGTGGAGTGGGCAGGTGGGAGCCCATGGGGGCGGTTCCAGAAGGAAGGTTCTGTAAGCTTCAGGACAAATATCAGACATTTCAGCAGACTCATAAAAGATGAGTTCACCTCATGGGCAACAGAGGAAAGGACTGAGGGGCTGGGCCCATATTCCGGAACATGCACAGTTAAGATACTTCAGGAAAGACAGTCAGAAGACAATGTGTCTACTGTGAATACAAGTCCATTAACAACATCTACCATCTCTGAGCCTGAAATGTTCCAGATATCTCTATTTCCCTGGATATGCTGACCATGAATTTGTTTCTCTAAGGGAATATGTTATAGGCCAATATACATTATTTCAATGCTTCATTTTCAGAATTCACAGGACTTAGCCATGAGAACTCTGATTTCACAAGGCTTGGAATGTTATCACATTCTGTAAAACAGTATCTGAGCCTAGTAACTCAGGAAAAATGGGCCCTCTATCCCTCAGCTTTCAGGTTTCTGAATAATTAAAGGGAGCTCTCAACTGTAATAAAATATAAAATAAAATTTATAGCTTACAAGAATTTAAGACTCAGATATACCAAACTAAGAAGTACAATTGAATACCAAATTTTGAGAAATGATATCTCAGAGTTTACTTTTAATTAGACTCCAAAGTACCTATTGTACTTTGTTTCTAAAAAGAATATTTCTCTAAACTTTTTATGTCTATTGAAGCTGAGTTGACTTACAGTATTGTGTTAGTTTCAGGTGTACAGCAAAGTGATTCAGTTATTTTTTCCCAGATTACATTTTTTAAATATGGGAGGTAAAAATATTGTCTTTTTAATAATAATAAAATCAATTGTCTCTCCTAATTCAGACAAAATCATCCTGCTCTATTGTGAAGTGCTTTAATTTTTAACGAGTTAAAACATTCTTTTCATTTATTTTTCGATCACTGAATCCCCTCTTTTCAGAGATTCATTTCCTGTCCTTTTCCTATTTCAATTTTGGAGTGTTATACATAGCTAATTAGTTTTTATTACCTATTTAAACTTAAATTGTATAAGGTCTTCCTCATATTACCTGGGAATATTCTCTGATACGCCTTTTCATTTTGCTATTAAACCTTTTTGTAGGGTTGGGGGTTGCAGTGACAGAGAGAAACTAAGCAAGAACAAACAAAGCTGATTATTTGCCTACTTAAGGTCAACAATTTCACATCATTTTAAATGTTATATCTCTAGAGACATCTTTCTCCTCCTCTCCTTTGTGTTGGCTGAGGGATTTTATACATATATATTTATATATATAGTAAAGTATACAAACATCAGGTACATTTTAGATAAGCTCACATTGTGTAGTCACCACATGGATCAAGACACAGAACATTTCTAGCATTCAGAAAGTTCACTTGTGTCTCTTCCCAGTCCATACTCTCCCCCAGAGGGAGGTACTATTCTGACATCATTACCATAGTTTAGTTTTGCCATTGTAAGGAATACTTTAATATTATCTCATTCTAAAGATTAATAAAAACTTTTATCATTCTAAAATTAGTTGGAGTATATTAATAGATATAATAAAGTTGCTATGACACTGACATTGACATTGAAGTCGCTCAGTCATGTCCGACTCTTTGCGACCCCATGGACTGTAGCCTACCAGGCGCCTCCGTCCATGGAATTTTCCAGGCAAGAGTACTGGAGTGGGTTGCCATTTCCTTCTCCAGGAGATCTTCCCGACCCAGGGATCGAACCTGGGTCTCCCACATTGTAGGCAGACGTTTTACCGTCTGAGCCACCAGGGAAGAATGCCCATATATCCTGCTAACAAGTGGAAATTATGGAATGGAAAAGTTTTCATGTGATACATTAAGATGAAATTAAAAGACACTTACTCCTTGGAAGAAAAGTTATGACCAACCTAGATAGCATATTCAAAAGCAGAGACATTACTTTGCCAACTAAGGTCCGTCTAGTCAAGGCAGGCTACGGTTTTTCCTGTGGTCATGTATGGATGTGAGTTGGACTGTGAAGAAGGCTGAGCACTGAAGAATCGATGCTTTTGAATTGTGGTGTTGGAGAAGACTCTTGAGAGTCACTTGGACTGCAAGGAGATCCAACCAGTCCATTCTGAAGGAGATCAGCCCTGGGATTTCTTTGGAAGGAATAATGCTAAAGCTGAAACTTCAGTACATGCGAAGAGTTGACTCATTGGAAAAGACTCTGCTGCTGGGAGGGATTGGGGGCAGGAGGAGAAGGGGACGACAGAGGATAAGATGGCTGGATGGCATCACGGACTCGATGGACGTGAGTCTGAGTGAACTCCGGGAATTGTTGATGGACAGGGAGGCCTGGCGTGCTGTGATTCACGGGGTCACAAAGAGTCGGACACGACTGAGCGACTGAACTGAACTGAACTGATATTAAGATGAATGTTTCCAAATCCAAAAGATCTAAAACACTTAACTGTGTAAAAATACACAGTGTCAGAATCATGAGTTACACACAAAACTAACCTTAAAATAATAATTTTTATTATTATTCCTATGACTCTTTTTCTAACTGAATTCAAATTTTCCTTTCCAAATTACATTGTTCTGTTATAGATGAGATGTGATTTTTCTTTTATAGATAGAAAAAAGCCAATAAAGCAAATAACTGACTAAATCAAAATTAGCACCAGTTTTTCCCCAGATAAAATTTCTATAACATATTCAAGAAAGCACTGGTTTCCAAACACAAATATATTACTTCCAGAAGACCAGAAGTGGGTAAGAAGAAAGGTTTCCCTACAATTACTAGGAATGTTGCATATATAGATAGCTAAATCACCATTTAGAAAATGTGCTTGTTGTTTCTTTCTTTCTTACCACTATGAGGCCATGTGTTTGGGGAAGAAGACACACATGTTGTAAGAAAGCATTAGGTCCTAATTTCAGTTTTCCACTTTAAAAATAGGACTTCATGCTATTTGCCTCTTTTTCTCTTTTTAGAATAAGCTAGCAAGCAAGCGGCCCAGAAGGCCAAGTCCAATGCATAGAGACAGAGGAAGCAAAAGCAAGCAAATGAGCCAATGCATTAACCAAAGGCCAAAAACTGGCAAGAACTGATGGTCCTGGAATAGTTCATACTTGCCTGATGCTAAGAACACAAATCAAATGCAGAATAAAGGTATCTGAGCATAAAAAGGACACCTGAGCCCAACGACTTCAGTTGTAAAATGTACCCATTGCTCTTTTATTGTACTGTTTATTTCTGAAAAGTGTTATTTTCCTAAACTCTTCAAAATGTTTAGAATATGAAGAACTTTTTAACAACATGAAAACATTGACAATCCTTGCACCACGAGATTTTCGATCAGAAATTGAAGACTGCAGCTGTGAAACTGCTTCCCAATCCAGGTCAGACTTGGCCCAGGGCACTTCACTCTTCCTCTCTAGGGCAAGCATGAGTAGACCCAGAGGGTGGAGGAACCTCAGCCTGGTGATGTCGGCAATCCAATGACAGTCACTTGAGCAGAAAGACAATTGCTAACACTCCTGAAGCTCTCCTTTAAGACATCTATCTACTGATTTTCACCATATTTAAGCTAGGGTGTCAAGTGAGCAGAGGACACAATAAAAACAGTCTACAGATCTGAGTAACTTGTAAATGTTAGAGTTGGGTGGAAAATCATGAAAAAGAAACTGCCTTGGGCATAAGGAAACATAACATCCTCAACAAGGTAATGATTTCCTTTATGACAGCTATGGGGTCTTTGCCTTCTTATTGTCTTTGCAAATATTGTTTTCATACATTTGAAATTTTAGTCAATCTACAGGAGCTTCATGTTTACCGTTGTTATCCTCTGGACCCTGTAGACAGTGGAAAATATCTATAAAGATCCACAAGCATTCTGGGAGATCTGATTTTTCTTCCTCCCCCAGCAGGAAGACAAAGTTCTTTCCTTGTACACTGCCTGAACCAGTATACAGTACAGATGTGGGAGCTTGGAGGACAGCAATACTGATGCCAGGAGGAAGGGATTCTGAATTCTCCGAGAGCAGCGGTGGGAACTGACGGTAACATAATCTAATTTAAGTGAAGAGAATTCATTTTTGGAACAAGAAGAATAAATATACAAAATAATTTTTAATAAGACAGTTTTACTGCTTCATGGAATGAATGCATTTCAATAACTTTGACTCAAAAAAGGCTACAGTACACAGTGGGAAATGCTTGGAATTTAGAGTTTCTTGTTTCTCTACTTCAGGGGTAAATAAATTAACCTCTTTAAGGCTTCACTACTTCATTTCTTCACTTGTAGAATGGAGATTCATATTTCTAACATAAAGGAATATTATCAGAATAATGCAATGCAGTGTTATTTTTAATGGCAATGTATAAGTTGAAAAGCATTAAATAGCACTTATTATTATTTGTGGGCTTCCCCAGTGGTTCAGAGGTAAAGAATCTGCCTGCAGTGCAAGAGACACAGGAGACTCGGGTTCAATTCCTGGGTTGGGAAGATCCCCTGGAGGAGGGTCTGGTAACCACTTCAGGGTTCCTACCTGGAGAATCCCATGGACAGAGGAGCCTGGTGGTCCATAAGGTCACAAAGAGCCAGACACTACTGAAATGACTTAGTAGCAGCAACAGTATTATTATTTGTAAAAAGCACACCCCTTCTATTTTTCCCACTGTGTTACAGGCATCTGAGCTGTTCACTTGTCTCCTGGAGCACTTGTCTGGCTCCTAGGTCTCTTCAGTCATGGCAAAATTTCACTTCTACACTTTACCCGTGGAGTTCAGGAATTTATTCTGTTCATGGTTTTCCCTGACTCCATAAGAGCAAAGCATATAACTCTGCTCCTGCTTCTTCTCCTAGGCTCTGAGATTTGTAATATCTACTAAAACTAGGTTGCATGTCACATTTCCCTAAAACAGTCAGCAATCTAAAATACTGAGTACTGATCAGTAATCCCCTTAACTCCCAGCCTGCAAAGCATAACTTATTTTATCATCTCTGTAAGTTCTTTCCTATTTTTGAATGTACTTAGAATGAAAACCACTTGCAACCTCTAATAAGAGAAATTCCTTTACTAGAATCTGAGGAAAATTATTCACAGAGAAACAGAAGCAAAGTGCCAAAATCATCATCCTCATGATCATCTATATCCTGCAATGACACCTAACCAACTGGCAGATATAAACTGAAAGTGAAAATCAAAAACTCAGCTGTTAGAATCAGGGACATAGAAAATAGACTTATGGTTGCCAAGGGAAGGGGGCAGAAACGGGTTGAATTAGGAGTTTGGAATGAGCAGATGCAAACTAGTACATATGCAATGGATAAACAACAAGGTCCTACTGTATAGCACAGGAAGCTATATTCAGTCTCCTTTAATACTGGAAAAGAATATGAAAAAGAATGTGTGTATAACTGAGTTATTAATACTTTGCTGTACAGGAGTAATTAACACATTATAATTCTACTATACTTCAATAAGAATAAAATTTTTTTAAAAGACAAATGCAAACATACATATGTATATACATTCAAAAACTCAGCTGTTAGGTTAGATCTGGGAAGGAATTTAGAGATCATCTGCTCCACCCTCTTCAAATGGAAGAGAAGGAAAGAGACCCAGGGCTGGCCAGGAAACTACTGACTGCCTTGAATTAGACATGTTTTAACTCCGTGCTGTGACCTTGCAGCCAGCTTCCTATTTCCTTGAAACTTCTCCTAAATGCAAGTATCAAATGAGACCAAGGCAAATATTTAATTTTTTAAGACATCATGCCTGTTCTTAACATGCAAGTGGATAAGAAATATTTGGAAAGAAGAGAAAACTACCTGTGTGTGCTGTCTTGCAATTTACAAAACACGTCACATCATGATCTGATTTGATCTTCACTCCTTCGAAGTGGAGAGAAAAGCACAGCAGATTTCATCTCCACTTTCAAATAGAGAAAATGGACCTGCAAGATTTTTCTCAGGGTCAAACAGGCAGTAAATGGAAGACTTGGACTCAGATCCACATTTGACTGTAATGTTCATGCCCTCCATCTTTAGATTGCATTAAACAATCATTTTAACTACCATCCAGTATTTAATAATAGAGCAGTTAGTAACAACACAGGTTTTAGAGGCCAACAACCAAAGTCTGAATACAGCCTCTAAGGTTAGATGTGTGGCCTCAGGGTGTTATGTAAAGATTGCTTTACACGTTGGTTTGTGTGAGCATAGTCAGTCATTAAGTCACGTCCAACTTTTTGCGACCTCATGGACTGTACCCTACCAAGCTCCTCTGTCTATGGGGATTCTCCAGGCAAGAATACTGGAGTGGGCTACCACTTCCTCTGCCAGGGGATCTTCCCAACCCAGGATTGAACCTGCAGCTCCTACATTGGCAGGTGGATTCTTTACTACTGAGTCACCTTGATTTATCCATCTACAAATATAAATGATAATTTAGATCTCTCATCCAGGATGTGAGAACTGAATAACATATGTAAAATTCTTAGCACAATACCTAGCATGAACTAAGTCATGATTTGTAGGTGTTACCATTCATTTTGCCTTCCTTATATATAAATACTTAGTCTAAGTCTTTCAATAAAAAAAAATAACCTAAAAGTTTCTTTTTATATAGGTATAGTATATGTAAACATGGGAAATGTTTTCCATATAAAGTCCTTAAAAGATTATATTTTCAGGGATCAAACTTCAACAGGCTTGTTCCTCAAAATGCAGAACTAAGGACTGACACTATCAGCATTACCTGAAAGCTCTCTGAAAACGCACAAACCCAAGCCCACCCCAGCCTAGATGAATTGTATCTCCAGTCAAGCAAGACTCCCAAGTGATCTGAATGCACATAAAAATTTGAGCAGCCCCGATCTCTAGCAAGGTGCTAGAGAGCTGAGTGCAGGTGTAATGTACAGTCACTTATATCAGGCAACTTCAAAGCAAATGGCATGCATTTCCATCAGCAACAGCCTCTGAAATCATTTGTTTTAATCCTGGGAAGTCCTCCTTTGCTGGATACTCTTCATAGAGTTTGGTTTTATTAATTTATCACTGATTTACTATTCTCCCTCAACCCTACCATTCCACCCTCTATAAAGGATAATATGTTTATGTATACTTGACAGATCAAATTATCCTGGAAGTTAATGCCAGTAAAAGTCGAAGAAAAGATAATCACTAAAAGCTTTTTAACGAGCTTTCTTTTCTCCTTCCCTAACCCAACTCAACCCTTAAGGACAGCAGTGGCTGAGGGTAAATATGGAAGCTTCTAAAATTAAATCAGGAAAAGTATATTTATTACTGAGGTTGGAAGTGAAGGTGACATTTTTAAAGGTTAAATTAGGTAAATTAATTGCCCAAAGAAAGGCAATGCCAAAGAATGTTCAAATTACCACACAATTACACTCATCTCACACACTATCAAAGTAATGTTCAAAATTCTCCAAGCCAGGCTTCAATAGTATATGAACCTCGAACTTCCAGATGTTCAAGATAGATTTAGAAAAGGTAGAGGAACCAGAGATCAAATTGCCAACATCAATTCGATCATTGAAAAAGCAAGAGAGTTCCAGAAAAGCATCTACTTCTGCTTTATTTGCTTCCCTGGTGGCTCAGACGGTAAAGCATCTGTCTGCAATGTGGGAGACCCAGGTTTGATCTCTGGGTTGGGAAGATCCCCTGGAGAAGGAAATGGCAACCCACTCCAGTACCCTTGCCTGAAAATGCCATGGACGGAGGAGGCTGGTAGGCTACAGTCCATGGGGTCGCAAAGAGTCGGACATGACTGAGCGACTTCACATTTCTTTTACTTTTCTTTTTTCTCCTTTATTGACTATGCCAAAGCCTTTGACTGTATGGATCACAATAAACTGTGGAAAATTCTGAAAGAGATGGGAATACCAGACCACCTGACCTGCCTCCTGAGAAATCTGTATGCAGGTCAAGAAGCAGCAGTTAGAACTGGACATGGAACAACAGATTGCTTCCAAATAGGAAAAGGAGTACATCAAGGTTGCATATTGTCACCCAGCTTATTTAATTTATATGTAGAATAAATCATGAGGTACGCTGGGCTGAATGAAGCACAAGCTGAAATCAAGATTGCTGGGAGAAATATCGATAACCTCAGATACGCAGATGACACCACCCTTATGGCAGAAAGTGAAGAACTAAAGAGCCTCTTGATGAAAGTGAAAGATGAGAGTGAAAAAGCTGGCTTAAAACTCAACATTCAGAAAACTAAGATCATGGCCTCTGGTCCCATCACTTCATGGCAAATAGATGGAGAAACAGTGGAAACAGTGACAGATTTTATCTTCTTAGGCTCCAAAATCACTGCAGATGGTGACTGCAGCCATGAAAGTAAAAGTTGTTTGCTCCTTGGCAGAAAAGCTATGACCAACCTAGACATCATATTAAAAAGCAGAGACATTAGTTTGTCAACAAAGGTCCATCTAGTCAAAGCGATGGTTTTTCCAATAGTCATGTATGGATGTGACAGTTGGACTATAAAGAATGCTGAAAGGGAAAGTGAAAGTTGCTCAGTTGTGTCTGACTCTTTGTGACCCCATAGATTATACAGTTCTTGGAATTCTCCAGACCAGAATACTGGAGTGTGTAGCCTTTTCCTTCTCCAGGGGCTCTTCCCAACCCAGGGATCGAACCCAGGTCTCCCGCACTGCAGGCAGATTCTTTACCAGCTGAGCCACAAGGGAAGCTGAGTGCTGAAGAATTAATGCTTTTGAACTGTTGTGTTGTAGAAGACTCTTGAGAGTCCCTTGGGCTGCAAGATCAAACCAGTCCTGCATACCCATTGGAAGGACTGATACTGAAGCTGAAACTCCAATACTTTGGCCACCTGATGTGAAGAACTGACTCTGGAAAAGACCTTGATCCTGGGAAAGATTGAAGGCAGGAAGAGAAGGGAATGACAGAGGATGAGATGGTTGGATGGCATCACTGACTCGATGGAAATGAGTTTGAGTAAGCTCCAGGAGTTGGTGATGGACAGGGGAGCCTGGCATGCTGCAGTCCATGGGGTCACAAAGAGTTGGACACAACTGAGTGACTGAACTGAACTAAAAATCCTCCTCGCTGAGTATAAATGGGCACTAGTTTTTAGTTGTTTGATTTTTGTCTGTCCCTTTGTAGCACTCTCTAAGGTAGAAGATCCCTCTGTGTCTGATTGTTGTAGCCATGTGTTCCAGGAAACAAACTCACTCAGAAGGACAATGTAGATAGTGGAGTGCAGTTTATTACACTGGTGGGCCCAAGGCAGGGTCTCTTCCTAGTGAAGGACTCCGACCGACTTTTGTAAAAACCTTATATACCTTCAGTGTACTATTCAAGCCCACATCCCCTTAAACTTAGCCTGGAAAGTGTTAAAGGGAGATACAATCAGTTACAGCCATGATTCACAATCAGAAGGGTCACCTGGTTATACACTGTAGCCTACACCAATGGGTGCCATAAAGATTGCAAAGATGTTTGACTACATAGGGATTATTACCTTTTTTTTTTTTTTTTTTGCGATGGGAAATCTGGGCGTGGAATCTGGTGTTTATCAGTCCGGGAGGCCAGTTCGGCTGTGAGTATGTTATACCCATGGCTACCAGGCACAGAGTCCAAAGCTCACTGAAAGTACAAGATGAAGTTCCCTTCTTTTTCAAGATGGAGTCAGCTTGGCCATTCTTTTCCTCCTTTATGATAGAGACAGAGAGTTCATTATTTTTCTTCAATTCCTTCAGTGCCAAGGCTATAAGGCTCCATGGCCTACCACAGCTCTAATGGTTAGAACAGGACAAAGAAGAGTTCACCTTCACCCAGGCCAACTAGAACACTGCAACCAAGGGACTTCAATCCTGGGGACTCTGGACTAAGCAACAAGCTTGCTAAAGCAAGAAAAGGTCATTTCTCAGCAACAATGAGAATGCTGTTAGGAAAAAGGGACTTTAAGATTGATGGGGTCAGATTATTCTTGGATTTCACTCCAGACTTTGAGGCATAATTATTGTGTTTGATACCTGGCTCCTTTGTTTTCCAGGTGTGATTGTGAACAAGGTCTTCATTCTCTTAAGTTTCAGTTTCCTCTACTATGGAAATGGGATACTCATACCCACCAGACTGATGTGAAGCTAAACTGAATTAGGAAACATGTAAACACTAGGTTCTGTGCTACAATCCAACAGAACCTCAGTAACTTAACTCCTTTTCACTATGTGACACTGTGTCCAGACACAAAGAATTATCACTAAACACATTAGAAGGAAAGGTTTTGCCTGTGGATGCAAGCTTAGGGGAACTGATAAAACCTGATTTATGTGCAGTGTGATTCTAAACCATAGGTAGAATCCAGTAGTCAGTCCACAGAGCTTCCTTATTCTAATGCCCTGTCAGGGAAAAAAGAACTCTACATCCCTGATCCCTTCACTTGACAGTCTCATGTGATCAATATGCAGGAAAAAACCTTTTTCATAGAAATTTTGCTAAAATAATTAGCTATTCTAAAATCACACAATCTACTATACAAAACAGAAAATTATGCTACTTCAATATAAAATTTCTTTCTGTTGCTTCCCCCAAGCAAGAGCCAGGGCATCAGAGACATATGTCATTACACTATTGTAACAGGAGAATTTACGGCCCATGTGTTTGAGCTGCTAAACTTCTATTGTGAGATGGATAAAACATATAGGTTCTGTTTTTTAACTCCTGGCCAAAAGAATCAAATTCCATTTAGCTAATAGAAGCAAGCATATTCATCTTTTATTCTCAAACACATACACATGCATGCAAGCACACACACACACAAACACATGTGATCCTGGAACAATTAGGTGCATAGCTACATATAAAAAATACATTTGAGTCTATATTTTTACATTTAGTATGAAATATTAACTCAAAATATATCATAGATATAAATATAAAGTGTAAATCACTAAGGCATTTAGAAGAAAATAGGAGAAAATCTTTGTGACACTGAGTTAGGCAAAGATTTCTTAGATTTTACTGCAAAAGCAAGAAACAAAAGAGAAAATATTAGTAATGTAAATTTTATGAAAATTTTAAACGTTTTGCTCTGCAAACACACTGTTAAGAAAAAAAAGCCTTGAATGGAAGAAAATATTTGCAAAATCCAGAACATGTTAAACTTTCAAAAGTTAAGAATGAGGAAATAAATTTAAAAACTTAGAATACCAAGTGCTAACAAAGGTGAAACATAACTGGAACTCTGGGGAGAGTGCTTGACTGTTTCCTGTACCTTCCTATAAAAGTAAACATATACTCACTGGTATTCTTCTAAGAGAAACATAACTTCTATTCACATACAATGAGATCCCATTTGTGCAACATTCTTGAAAAGGCAAAATTTAGGTATAAAGAACAGACCAATGGTTTCCAGAGTTTGTGAAAAAGAGGAAAAATGATTACAGAACCATGGCACAGAGAAATTTAGGGAGCTGATGAAACTGTTCTTAATTTTGATTGTAGTGGTAGATAGGTGACTTCATGCATTAGCCAAAAGACACAGAACTGTGTACTGGAAAGAATAAATTTTATCATATGTAATTTTAAAATTGATTTTAAAAAACATGAGCACTGAATAGGAAGAATAGCTATAAAATTGCTATTCTCACAAGTCATATAATCAGACACATAAAATAGCCAAAAGATATCCCCAAAATTACTATAAATAATAAAAGAATTTAACAAGCTAGATAAATAGAAGACCCCTATAGAAAAATCAATTGCATTTCTCTACACCAAAAGATGATACTGTTAGTTCATGTAAATTTTGAAAAGACTTGTACAGAGATGTTCCTGGTGGTCCAGTGGTTAAAAATACACCTACTAATTCAAGAGACACAGCTTTGATCCTGGCTCAGGAAGATCCCATATGCCACAGAACAACAAAGCCTGTGTGCCATAAGCACTGATGTCCATGCGCCTAGAGCTCATGCTCTGAAACAAGAGAAGCCACCACTCGCCACTACTAAAGAAAGCCCGTGCACGGCAGCCAAGACCCAGGGCAGCCAACAATAAACCAATAAATAAGAAAAATGCAATCATTACAAATAACAAATACTTAAAAATTTAAAAACCTCTTGAAAAGAGAAATTTAGTTTAGAAAAGGGCATTAAATATGGAAAAATAAATATAAATAAATGGAGAAATTCACCATGTTTGTGACAAGTGTGATAGTCAGTTTTATGTATCACAATGACTAGTCTGCAATCCTCAGTTATTCATCAAACACTAATCTAGATGCTGCTGTGAAGGTATTTTCCAAGGTCTCTAATTCATTGAATTTAAGTAAGGGAGATTAACCAAAATAATCTGGATGAGTCTGATTCCATCAGTATAAAGGACTTAGAACAAAGCTGAGAGTACCCTGAAGAAGAAGAAATTCCCTCAATGGACAGCAGCTTTGGTGCATCCAAGAATCCCTGCCTGCCCTTTGTCACTGCCTGCCTTAGAGATTTGGACTTGCCCAGCCAGCCCCAGAATGGTGTAAGTCTATTCCTTGCAATAAATCTCTCAATAAATATTTCCTGCTTATTCCATTTTTTGATTGAATGATGACTGGTACAAAAAAGACTGAATTTTATAAAGCATCAGTTTTTACCCAAGTTATTTTTGGAGTGATTACAGTTTTAATCAAGTTCCAATATTTTCCAAGTTACTTGAAAAACTGATTCTAAAAATTTTATAGATGAAAGCTCAAGAATTGCCAAGACATTCCTGAGAATGAAGCAAAAATGAGAACTTTCTCTTATTAGCTAGCAGTACTATTGTAAAAAACAAATACAACAGTGTGGTATTGGTACAGGAAATTTCAAAAGAAAATCTAACCCAATGGAACAGACAAGACAGCCCAGAAACAGACTCCTAGATACATGCAGATATGATTTATGAAGTGGCATTGCAAAGCACTATGGAAGAGAATGAGCTACTTCACAGATCCATTTAGTGCATCTAGAAATAGGGCACAATGAAAATAAGTCAAAGATACATGCATATAGTGTTATACAATATTTATAAAATTCAGAACAAGAAAACTGAATAATATCTTATTTAGGAAAATGTGTGTGTGTGTGTGTGTATGTAGAAAAACTTTTTAAATAGGAAAGACATGATAGACACACAATTCAGGAGAGCAGTTACCTCTGAGAGGGAAGTAAGGAAGTAGGATTAGTAACAAAAGACATATTCAATGTCATTGATAATGCTCTTGTTCAAAAGTTGAGTAGTGATAAGGAAGATATCCAAAATGTTTATTAAATAGTAGGGTATAATCCCAAATCCCATCTCCAAGATGTTATTTCATTTTCACTGGTGTCCTATATTTAAGATTCACTGAGATGGTTCTGTGAAGTAGTTAATACTAAAAATAGAGCTACCAAATTATCCAGCAATTCCTCTACTGGGTATATATCTCAGGATATATATCTCAAGGATCTTGAAGAGATGTTTGCACTCCCATGTTCACTGTAGCATTATTCACAATATCCAAGGTATGGAAATTGTGGGCCCTAAATGGGAAACCTCAGAGGGGAAAAAAGGGGGAGGGGGCCAGTTTGACAGTTGGAAGCGGCTGGAAACTAAGATGTTGCCTGGCAGAAGTGATAGGGGTGGGGTCTATGTTTGCCAAAGCTTTTGATTGGCTCTCTTGATTTCCATGCAAATGAGGATTTGACCTTTAACATGATTGGTGCGACTGAAGGCACATAATGACTTGACCTTTAATGTGATTGGTGCAACTATGGAAAGTCCCTCCTAAACCACCCCCTGCTTGCCTATATAAGCTGGGTGTTTGTAGCAATAAAGTGGAACCCCTTCGACGGAACCCCTGTCGAGTCTGATTGTCTCTCGCTCGCCGAGGAGCTGGGTTGGCGGACAGCAGGCTCACCTCTCCTCGGGAACCCCTCGGCTTTGCTGAGGGAAGTTCCACTGCCTCCACTCTTTCTTCGGAGCGCCCCTGGCAGAAATCACGTAAGTGTCCATCAGTGGCTGAAAGAATGAAGAAAATATGGGATATAGATACATATATAATGAAATCTTTCTCAGCCATGAGAAAGAAAGAAATCCTGCTATTTGAGACAACATGGATAGACCTTGAAGGCATTATGTTACATGAAATAAGTCAGAGAGAGAAAATAAGTACTGCATAATATCAGTTGTATGTGGAATAAAAGAGCTGAACTGTAGAAACAAAGGTGAGTGGTAGTTGCTAGGTGTTGGAGGGGTGGGGCAAGGTAAAGAATATGGGGAGATGTTGGCCAAAAAGTACAAACTTCCAGTTAGAAAATGAAAAGTTCTGGGGTTCTAATGCACAATATCATGATTATAGTCAATAATATTGTATTATATACTTGTGGGCCTTAAAAAGCATCACTATGAACAAAGCTAGTGGAGGTGATGGAATTCCAGTGGAGCTATTTCAAATTCTCAAAGATGATGCTGTGAAAGTGCTGCACTCAATATGCCAGCAAATTTGGAAAACTCAGCAGTGGCCACAGGACTGGGAAAGGTCAGTTTTCATTCCAATTCCAAAGAAGGGCAATGCCAAAGAATGCTCAAACTACCGCACAATTGCAGTCATCTCACATGCTAGTAAAGTAATGCTCAAAATTCTCCAAGCCAGGCTTCAGCAATACGTGAACCATGAGCTTCCTGATGTTCAAGCTGGTTTTCGAAAAGGCAGAGGAACCAGAGATCAAATTGCCAATATCCGCTGGATCATCGAAAAAGCAAGAGAGTTCCAGAAAAACATGTACTTCTGCTTTATTGACTATGCCAAAGCCTTTGACTGTGTGGATCACAAGAAACTGGAAAATTCTGAAAGAGATGGGAATACCAGACCACCTAACCTGCCTCTTGAGAAATCTGTATGCAGGCCAGGAAGCAACAGTTAGAACTGGGCATGGAACAACAGACTTGTTCTAAATAGGAAAAGGAGTACGTCAAGCCTGTATATTGTCACCCTGCTTATTTAACTTATATGCAGACTACATCATGAGAAATGCTGGACTGGAAGAAACACAAGCTGGAATCAAGATTGCTGGGAGGAATATCAATAACCTCAGATATGCAGATGACACCACCCTTATGGCAGAAAGTGAAGAGGAACTAAAAAGCTTCTTGATGAAAGTGAAAGAGGAGAGAGAAAAAGTTGGCTTAAAGCTCTACATTCAGAAAACGAAGATCATCAGGTCCCATCACTTCATGGGAAATAGATGGGGAAACAGTGGAAACAGTGTCAGACTTTATTTTGGGGGTCTCCCAAATCACTGCAGATGGTGACTGCAGCCATGAAATTAAAAGACACTTACTCCTTGGAAGAAAAGTTATGACCAACCTAGATAGCATATTCAAAAGCAGAGACATTATTTTGCCGACTAAGGTCCGTCGAGTCAAGGCTATGGTTGTTCCTGTGGTCATGTATGGATGTGAGAGTTGGACTGTGAAGAAGGCTGAGCGCTGAAGATTTGATGCTTTTGAACTGTGGTGTTGGAGAAGACTCTTGAGAGTCCCTTGGACTGCAAGGAGATCCGACCAGTCCATTCTGAAGGAGATCAACCCTGGGATTTCTTTGGAAGGAATGATGCTGAAGCATAAACTCCAGTACTTTGGCCATCTCATGCAAAGAGTTGACTCATTGGAAAAGGCTCTGATGCTAGGAGGGATTGGGTGCAGAAGGAGAAGGGGACAACAGAGGATGAGATGGCTGGATGGTATCACGGACTCGATGGACAGGAGTCTGAGTGAACTCCAGGAGTTGGAGATGGACAGGGAGGCCTGGTGGGCTGTGATTCATGGGGTCACAGAGAGTCGGACATGACTGAGCGAATGAACTGAACTGAACCGATACTTGAAAGTTGCTAACAGAATAGATCTTAAATGTTTTCACATAAAAAGAAATGGTAACCATGTGATGATGTCAGTGTTAGCTAACCTTGCAGTGGTAATCATATTGCAATACATTTGTAGCAAACTCACATGGTGTATACCTTTAACTTCCACAATTTCATATGTAAGATAGTTCTCAATAAAGCTGGAAAAATTACAAATAGATAAATGAATTATTTGAGGAAACAGCGGTCCTAAGATGGCAGAGGAATAGGACAAGGAGACCACTTTCTCCCCCACAAATTCATCGAAAGAACATTTGAACGCTGAGAAAATTCCACAAAACAACTTAAGAACGCTGGCAGAGGACACCAGGCACCCAGAAAGGCAGCCCATTTTCTTTGAAAGGAGGTAGGACAAAATATAGAAGACAAAAAAGAGAGACAAAAGAGTTAGGGATGGAGATCTGTCCTGGGGGGGTGAGGGAGAGAGGGTGTTATAAAGAGGAGAAGTTTCCCAACACCAGGAAACCGTCTCACCAGTGGATCTGTGGGGAGTTTTGAAATCTCAGAAGGCAACATAACTGGGAGGATAAATAAATAAATAAACCCCACAGATTACACGCCTAATGGGAATTTCCAACTGAGAAGTAGCCCAGGGGCTCACATCTGCCACCAGCAAGCATGGGCTGAACAGGGAGGCATGGGCCATATTGCTTAGGGTAAGGACCAGGACTAAATGCCCTGAGGGCTATCTGAGGGAGCTAATGTGAAATAGCAATCCAAACGTGGGATAGCCAGAGAGAGAGGGAAAAAAAGAGAGAGAGAGAACTTACCCACGAAAAGCCCTAACGTAAGGCACTGCCAGCCTGCTCACAGAACAAGGACTGAGCAAATACCAGAGGAGAGCTAGCTGGCCCATCCTCCACCAGAGGCAGGGAGACAGGCGGGCGGCAGCCAGAGCCGGAAAGGGGCAAACTCAGCCCCAGAGATTGCATCCTCCACCAAATTGTGAGCAGGCTCCTAGTTGCCAACCAAGCCTTCCTGGGCTCCTGGACTGATGACATCCTCCAGGAGGGCTGCAGTCAGAGATCAGCTCCAGAGAAATTCCTAGATATATTTTTACTATTATCATTTTTAAATTTTTTAAGTCCTGTATTACTCCTTTAATGTTTATTTTTATAACCTATTATTACCTTGCAAAAAACAAGACTCTATCCTTAAAGCAAACTTCATATATTTTTATAATCTTTATGATTTTTTTGCTTTTTTAATATTGTATTTTTGAGAGTCTAAACTCTTCTCTAGATTTTTAATCTTTGCTTTTTGTATTTGTTATCAATTTTCTACCTTTAAGAATCCAATCTTCAGTGCCCATTTTTATTTAGGAGTGTGATTACTAGCTTGATTGTCCTTTCCCACTTTTGACACTCCTTTTCTCCCCTCAGCTCAGTTCAGTTCAGTCGCTCAGTCGTATCTGACTCTTTGCAACCCCATGAATCACAGCACACCAGGCCTCCCTGTCCATCACCAACTCCCGGAGTTCACTCAGACTCACGTCCATCGAGTCAGTGATGCCCTAGGTCACTTCTATCTCCTCCCTCCCTCTTCTCTTCTCTATGTAACTCTGTAAACCTCTCTGGGTGTTCCAGGCAGTGGAGAGCACATAGGAATTTGATTACTGGCTAGACTGCTCTCTAGGTAAAGCATCTGCCTGCAATGTGGGAGACCTGGGTTTGATCCCTGGGTCGGGAAGATTCCCTGGAGAAGGAAATGGCAACCCACTCCAGTATTCTTGCGTGAAGAATTCCATGGACAGAGGAGGCTGGTAAGCTACAGTCCATGGGATCACAAAGAGTTGGACACGAGTGAGCAACTTCACTTCACTTTAGATTGCTCTCTCCCTTTTGATTCCCCCTCTTCTCCTCTTGGTCACCTCTATCTCCATTCTCCCTCTTCTCGTCTCCATGTAACTCAGCAACCTTTCTGGGTGTCCCTCACTGTGGAGAATCTTTTCTCCATTAACCTAGATGTTTTATCATTGGTGCTGTATGGATGGAGAAGTCTTGAGGCTACTGAATAAGACTGAAAAAATAAGACTGAAAACCAGAGGCAGGAGGCTTAAGTCCAAAACCTGAGAACACCAAAGAACTCCTGACTCCAGGGAACATTAATTGATAAGAGTTCATCCAAAAGCCTCCATACCTACATTGAAACCAAGCTCCACCCAAGATCCAACAAGTTCCACCCAAGATCCAACAAGTTCCAGAGCAAGACGTACTGCACAAATTCTCCAGTAACACAGGAACATAGCCCTGAGCTTTAATATACAGGCTGCCTAAAGTCACACCAACCCCAAAGACATCTCAAAACAAACTACCAGACACTTCATTGCACTACAGAGAGAAGAAATCTGGCTCTACCCACCAGAACACTGATGCAAGCTTCCTAACCAGGAAACCTTGACAAGCTACTCATCCAACCCCACTCACAGGGAGAAACCTCCACAATAAAGAGGAACCACAAACTGCCAGAATACAGAAAGGCCATCCCAAACACAGCAATCTAAACAAGGTGAAAAGGCAGGGAAATATTCAGCAAGTAAAGGAAAATGATAAATGCCCACCAAACCAAACAAAAGAGGAGGAGATAGGGAGTCTACCTGAAAAAGAAATCAGAATAATGAATGTAAAAATGATCCAATATCTTGAAAACAAAATGGAGTTACAGATAAATAGCCTGGAAACAAAGACTGAGAAGATGCAAGAAATGTTTAACAAAGACCTAGAAGAAATTTTTAAAAGAGTCAATCAATAATGAATAATGCAATAAATGAGATCAAAAACACTCTGGAGGGAACCAACAGTAGAATAACTGAGGCTGAAGACAGGATAAGTGAGGTAGAAGATAGAATGATGGAAATAAATGAAGCAGAGAGGAAAAAAGAAAGAAAAGAAATGAGGATAACCTCAGAGACCTCTGGGACAATGTCAAACTACCCAACATTCAAATCATAGGAGTCCCAGAAGAAGAAGACAGAAAGGCCATGAGAAAATATTTGAGGAGATAATAATTAAAAACTTCCCTAAAATGGGGAAGGAAATATTCACCCAAGTCCAAGAAACCCAGAGTCCCAAACAGCATAAACCCAAAGTGAAACACCCCAAGACACATATTAATCAACTTAACAAAGACCAAACACAAAGAACAAATATTAAAAGCAGCTAGCAAAAATCAACAAATAACACACAAGGGAATTATCATAAGTATAACAGCTAATCTTTTAATAGAAACTCTACAGGCTGGAAGAGATTGGCAGGACATACTTAAAGTGATGAAATAGAACCTACAACCCAGATTACTGTAGCCAGCAAGGACATCATTCAAATATGAAGGAGAAATCAAAAGTTACAGACAAGTAAAAGCTGAGAGGACTCAGCACTACCAAACCAGCTCTTCAACAAATGCTAAAGGATCTTCTCTAGACAGGAAACACAGAAAAGGTATATAAACTTGAACCCAAAACAACAAGGTAAATGGCAATGGGATCATACTTATCAATAATTACCTTAAATGTAAATGGACTGAATGCCCCAACCAAAAGACAAAGACTTGCTAAATAGTTTAAAAAACAAGACCCCTATATATGCTGTACACAATAGACCCACGTCAAAACAAGGGACACATATAGACTGAAAGTGAAGGGCTGGAAAAGATATTTCACCCAAACGGAGACCAAAAGAAAGCAGGAGTAGCAATACTCATATCAGATAAAATAGACTTTGAAATAAGGGCTGTGAAAAGAGACAAAGAAGGACATTACATAATGAGCAAAGGATCAATACAAGAAGATATAACAATTATAAATATGCACCCAACATGGGAACACCCCAATATGTAGGGCAAATGCTAACAAGTATGAAAGGAGAAATTAACAATAACACGATAAAAGTGGGAGACTTTAATGCCCCACTCACACCTATGGAGAGATAAACTAAACAGAAAATTAGCAAGGAAACACAAACTTTAAATGATACAATGGACTAGTTAGACCTAATTGATATCTATAGGACATTTCACCCCAAAACAATGAATTTCACTTTTTTCTCAAATGCACAGGGAAACTTCATGATAGATCACATCCTGGACCATAAATCTAGTCTTCATAAATTCAAAAAAAAATGAAATCATTCCAAGGATCTTTTCAGTAAGATTAGATATCAATTACAGGAATATATATATATATAAAAATTCCAACATATGGAGGCTAAACAACTGCTTCTGAATAACAAACAAATCACAGAAAAATCAAAAAGAAATCAAAATATGTATAAAAATGAATAAAAATGAAAATACAACAACTCAAAACCTATGGGACACTGTAAAAGCAGTGCTAAGGGGTTCATAGCAATACAGACTTACCTCAAGAAACAAGAAAAATGTCAAATAAATAACCTAACTCTACACCTAAAGCAACTAGAAAAGGAAGAAATGAAGAACCCCAGGACCAGTAGAAGGAAAGAAATTATAAAAATTAGGGCAAAAATAAATGCAAAAAAGAGAGAGAGAGACCATAGTAAAAATCAACAAAGCTAAATGCTGGTTCTTTGAGAGGATAAATAAAACTGACAAACCATTAGCCAGACTCATCAAGAAATAAAAGGAGAAAATCAAATCAACAAAATTAGAAATGAAAATGGAGAGATCACAACAGACAACACAGAAATACAAAGGATCATAACGGACTACTATCAGCAACTATATGCCAATAAAAACGACAACTTGGAAGAAATGAACAAATTCTTAGAAAAGTATAACTTTCCAAAACTGGACCAGGAAAAAATAAAAAATCTTAACAGACCCATCACAAGCACGGAAATTGAAACATTAATCAGAAATCTTCCAGAAAACAAAAGCCCAAGACCAGACAGCTTCACAGCTGAATTCTATGAAAAATTTAGAGAAGAGCTAACATCTATCCTACTCAAATTCTTCCAGAAAATTGCAGAGGAAGGTAAACTTCCAAACTCATTCTATGAGGCAACCATCACCCCAATACTAAAACCAG
Organism: Nanger dama; assembly: GCA_917880005.1. Taxonomy (NCBI): domain Eukaryota; kingdom Metazoa; phylum Chordata; class Mammalia; order Artiodactyla; family Bovidae; genus Nanger; species Nanger dama. The sequence continues at coordinate 10,604,436 of CAKJTW010000054.1, read as the reverse complement.
ACAAAGATGCCACAAAAAGAGAAAACTACAGGCCAATATCACTGATGAACATAGAAGCAAAAATCCTCAACAAAATTCTAGGAAACAGAATCCAACAACATATTAAAAAGATCATACATCATGACCAAGTGGGCTTTATCCCAGGGATACAAGGATTCTTTAATATCCACAAATCAATCAATGTAATACACCACATTAACAAATTGAAAGATAAAAGCCATATGATTATATCAATAGATGCAGAGAAAGCCTTTGACAAAATTCAACATCCATTTATGATAAAAACCCTCCAGAAAGCAGGAATAGAAGGAACATACCTCAACATAATAACAGCTATATATGACAAATCCACAGCAAACATTATCCTCAATGGTGAAAAATTGAGAGCATTTCCCCTAAAGTCTGAAACAAGACAAGGGTGCCCACTCTCACCACTACTAGTCAACATAGTTTTGGAAGTTTTAGCCACAGCAATCAGAGAAGAAAAAAGAAATAAAAGGAATCCAGATTGGAAAAGAAGTAAAACTCTCACTGTGTGCAGATGACATGATCCTCTGCACAGAAAACCCTTAAAACTCCACCAGAAAATTACTTGAGCTAATGAACGACTATACCTCATCCAAGGTAAGGAACAGTGGCTGTGCTTTGCTGGAGCAGCCATGAAGAGATGCCTCACGTCCAAGGTAAGAGAAACCCAAGTAAGACAGTAGGTGTTGTGAGAGGGCATCAGAGGGCAGAAACACTGAAACCATACTCACAGAAAACTAGCCAATCTGATCACACAGACCACAGCCTTGTCTAACTCAATGAAACTAAGCCATGCTGTGCGGGGTCTCCCAAGACGGGAGGGTCATGGTGGAGAGGACTGACAGAACGTGGTCCACTGGAGAAGGGAACGGCAAACCACTTAAGTATTCTTGCTGCGAGAACCCCATGAACAGTATGAAAAGACAAAATGATAGGATACTGAAAGGTGAACTCCCTGAGTCGGTAGGTGCCCACTATGCTACTGGAGATCAGTGGAGAAATAACTCCAGAAAGAATGAAGGGATGGAGCCAAAGCAAAAACAATACCCAGTGTGGATGTGACTGGTGATAGAAGCAAGGTCCGAAGGTGTAAAGAGCAATATTGTATAGGAACCTGGAATGTCAGGTCCATGAGTCAAGGCAAATTGGAAGTGGTCAAACAAGAGATGGCAAAAGTGACGGTCAACATTCCAGGAATCAGCAAACTAAAATGGACTGGAATAGGTGAATTTAACTTAGATGACCATTATATCTACTACTGCGGACAAGAATCCCTTAGACGAAATGCAGTAGCCATCATGGTCAACAAAAGAGTCTAGATTGCAGTACTTGAATCCAGTCTCAAAAATGACAGAAAGATCTCTGTTCATCTCCAAGGCAAGCCATTCAATATCATGGTAATCCAAGTCTATACCCCAACTAGTAACGCTGAAGAAACTGAAGTTGAATGGTTCTATGAAGACCTACAAGACGTTTTAGAACTAACACCCAAAAAAGATGTCCTTTCCATTATAGGGGACTGGAATTCAAAAGTGGGAAGTCAAGAAACACCTGGAGTAACAGGCAAATTTGGCCTTGGAGTACAGAATGAAGCAGGGCAAATGCTAATAGAGTTTTGCCAAGAGAACGCACTGGTCATAGCAAATACCCTCTTCCAACAACACATGAGAAGACTCAACACACGGACATCACCAGATGGTCAAGAATGAAATCAGATAGATTATATTCTTTGCAGCCAGATGGAGATGGAGAAGCTCTATAGAGTCAGCAAAAACAAGAACGGAAGCTGACTGTTGCTCAGCTCATGAGCTCCTTATTGCCAAATCCAGACGTAAATTGAACAAAGTGGGGAAAACCACTAGACCACTCAGGTATGACCTAAATCAAATCCCTTATGATTATACAGTGGAAGTGAGAAATAGATTTAAGGGCCTAGATCTGATAGAGTGCCTGATGAACTATGGATGCAGGTTCATGACATTGTACAGGAGACAGGGATCAAGACTATCCCCAAGGAAAAGAAATGCAAAAAGGAAAATGGCTGTCTGAGGAAGTCTTAAAAATAGCTGTGAAAAGAAGAGAGGTGAAAAACAAAGGAGAAAAGGAAAGATATAAGCATCTGAATGCAGAGTTCCAAAGAGTAGCAAGAAGAGATAAAGCCTTCCTCGGCAATCAATGCAAAGAAACAGAGGTAAAAGATAGAATGGGAAAGACTAGAGATCTCTTCAAGAAAATTAGAGATACCAAGGGAACATTTCATGCAAAGATGGGCTCAATAAAGGACAGAAATGGTATGGACCTAACAGAAGCAGAAGATATTAAGAAGAGGTGCTAAGAATACACAGAAGAACTGTACAAAAAAGAGCTTCATGGCCCAGATAATCAAGATGGTGTGATCACTCACCTACAGCCAGACATCCTGGAATGTGAAGTCAAGTGGGCCTTAGGAAGCATCACTACAAGCAAACCTAGTGGAGGTGATGGAATTCCAGTTGAGCTATTTCAAATCCTGAATGATAATGCTATCAAAGTGCTGCACTCAATATGCCAGCAAATTTGAAAACTCAGCAGTGGCCACAGGACTGGAAAAGGTCAGTTTTTACTCCAATCCCAAAGAAAGGCAATGCCAAAGAATGCTCAAACTACCACACAACTGCACTCATCTCACACGCTAATAAAGTAACGCTCAGAATTCTCCAAGCCAGGCTTCTACAATATATGAACCATGAACTTCCAGATGTTCAAGCTGGTTTTAGAAAAGGTAGAGGAACCAGAGATCAAATTGCCAACATCCACTGGATCATCAAAAAGCAAGAGAGTTCCAAAGACATCTATTTCTGCTTTATTGACTATGCCAAAGCCTTTGACTGTATGGATCACAAGAAACTGTAGAAAATTCTGGAAGAGGTGGGAATACCAGACCACCTGACCTGCCTCTTGAGAAACCTATATGCAGGTCAGGAAGCAACAGTTAGAACTGGATGTGGAACAAGAGACTGGTTCCAAATAGCAAAAGGAGTACGTCAAGGCTGAATTTTGTCACTCTGCTTATTTAACTTATAATGCAGAGTACATCATGAAAAACGCTGGGCTGCAAGAAGCACAAGCTTGAATCAAGACTGCAGGAGAAATATCAATAACTTCAGATATGTAGATGACACCACCCTTATGGCAGAAAGTGAAGAGCAATGAAAAAGCCTCTTGATGAAAGTGAAAGAGGAGAATGAAAAAGTTGGCTTAAAGTTCAACATTCAGAAAACTAAGATCATGGTATCTGGTCCCATCACTTCATGAGAAATAGATGGGGAAACTGTGGAAAAAATGTCAGACTTTATTTGGGGGTGGGGGTGGGGGTGACTCCAAAATCACTGCAGATGGTGATTGTAGCCATGAAATTAAAAGATGCTTATTTCTTGGAAGGAAAGTTATGACCAACCTAGACAGCATATTAAAAAGCAGAGACATTACTTAGCCAACAAAAGTCCATCTATTCAAGGCTATGGTTTAGACCTATATATAGAAAACTATAAAACACTGATGAAAGAAATCAAAGAGAACACAAATAGATGGAGAAATATACCATGTTCCTGGACTGGAAGAATCAATATAATAAAAATGAGTATACTATACTACCTAAAGCAATCTATAGATTCAATGCAATCCTTATCAAGCTACCAACACTATTTTTCGCAGAACGAGAACAAATAATTTCACAATTTGTATGGAAATACAAAAAAAAAAAAACCTCAAATAGCCAAAACAATCTTGAGAAAGAAGAATGAACCTGGAGGAATCAACCTGACTGACTTCAGGCTCTACTACAAAGCCACAGTCATCAAGACAGTATGGTATTGGCACAAAGACAGAAATATAGATCAATGGAACAAAATAGAAAGCCCAGAGATAAATCCACACACCTATGGACACCTCATCTTTGATAAAGGAGTCAAGAATATGCAATGGAAAAAGACAATCTCTTTAACAAGTGTTGCTGGGAAAACTGGTCAAACCCTTGTAAAACAATAAAACTAGAACACTTTCTAACATCATACCCCAAAATAAACTCAAAATGGATTAAGGATCTAAACATAAGACCAGAAACTACAAAACTCCTAAAGGAAAACGTAGGCAAAACACTCTCGGACATAAATCACATCAGGATCCTATATGACCCATCTCCCAGAATATTGGAAATAAAAGCAAAAATAAACAAATGGTACCTAATTAAACTTAAAAGCTTTTGCACAACGAAGTAAACTATAAGCAAGGTGAAAAGACAGCCTTCAGAATGGGAGAAAATAATAGTAAATGAAGCAACAGACAAAGAATTAATCTCAAAAATATACAAGCAACACCTGCAGCTCAATTCCAGAAAAATATATGACCCAATCAAAAAATGGGTCAAATAACTAAACAGACATTTCTCCAAAGAAGACATACAGATGGCTAACAAACACATGAAAAGATGCTCAACATCACTCATTATCAGAGAAATGCAAATCAAAACCACAATGAGGTGCCATCTCACGCTGGTCAGAATGGCTGCGATCCAAAAGTCTACAAACAACAAATGCTGGAGAGGGTGTGGAGAAAAGGGAACCCTCTTACACTGTTGGTGGGAATGCAAACTAGTACAGCCACGATGGAGAACAGTGTGGAGATTCCTTAAAAAAGCTGGAAATAGAACTGCCTTATGACCCAGCAATCCCACTGCTGGGCATACACACCGAGGAAACCAGAACTGAAAGAGACACGTGCACCCCAATGTTCATCGCAGCACTGTTTATAATAGCCAGGACATGGAAGCAACCTAGATGTCCATCAGCAGATGAATGGATAAGAAAGCTGTGGTATATATACATAATGGAATATTACTCAGCTATTAAAAAGAATGCATTTGAATCAGTTCTAATGAGGTGGAGAAAACTGGAGCCTATTATACAGAGTGAAGTAAGTCAAAATGAAAAATACCAATACAGTATACTAACATATATATGGAATTTAGAAAGATGTAATGATGACCCTGTATGCGAGACAGTAAAAGAGGCATAGATGTATAAAACAGTCTTTTAGACTCTATGGGAGAAGGCAAGGGTGTGGTGATTTGAGAGAATAGCATTGAAACATGTATATTATCATATGTGAAACAGATCGCCAGTCTGGGATCAATGCATGAGACAGGGTGCTCAGGACTGGTGCACTGTGATGACCCTGAGGGATGGGATGGGGAGGGAGGTGGGAGAGGGGTTCAGGATGGGGAACACATGTACATCCATGACTGATTCATGTCAATGTATGGCAAAATCCACTACAATATTGTAAAGTAATTAGCCTCCAATTAAAATAAAATGGACACCTGTGGCTGATTCATGTCAATGTATGGCAAAACAAATACAGTATTGTAATGTAGAATAAAGTGGCTGATTCGTGTCAATGTATGGCAAAACAAATACAGTATTGTAATTTTTAAAATAAATAAATAAATAAATTTTAAAATAAATAAATAAAAATAAATAAAAATTAACTAACAAAAAATAAAATAAAATAAAATAAATATTTTTAAAAACACTCAATATAAAAAAAAAAAAGTTTTTGAGGGAAACTAAAAATCATTAAAATGCAACCTTATAGTGGATTCTAAATGCATCAACATATTCAAGTAATTCTTTTTATCCACTGCCAGAACACTTTAGTCATCATTGTTTGTAAATTTTCCAGCAATGAAAAATAATTTCTTCTCTATAAACTAAATATAATAGAAATAATCTCATATGTGATTCCACATAATATATTAAAATTTCAAACTGTAGTACATTTATATTTGAAGTTCCAGGAATCTGTGGTTGACAATGTAGCCAGACAAGAAAAAAGTAAATTTAACACTGTAATTACTAAAATTGTGAAATAAATCAAACATACTAAATGGGTGGTTCCATAGAATTTGTCACAGTTTTGGATAAAAATGACCCCCTGTAACAATTTAATCCTCATCAGCTCCCTAGCCTTCATGACCTAAACCCAAAGGAGCAAGAATAAGGACAGTCCTGTCAGACTACAACCATGCCCCCCTTTTCATTACTGTATTCCTAGCACCTTGATTTATGTATAGTAAGTCCACAATAAATTTATTGTAAACTTATAGTAAGTCCACAATAAATATTTTACATTAATAAACAACTAGAAGAATGCATGAAAGAATGTCACTATAACAGCTCTTCACAAATAAAAATACTCAATTTAGTAGGACAGTCACAAGGTTAGCAAAGAGCTGACATGAAAATCAATGTCTATTTTATATCCTTTGTTGTTCTGTACTAACTCTCCTACATGAGTCAGACAGCACACTCATCTTTAATTCCACTACAAGTTAGATCAAAGTTCAAGTCTAAATAAGGAAGATAGACAGTAAGAACTGAGTTTGTACCATACACAAAATCACTGTGACCACTATCTATGGGTTACAAAAGAATCAGAACCTCTAGAATTGCCTCTGATATCCAGACCTTCCAGTTCAGTTGCTCAGTTGTGTCTGACACTTTGTGAATCCATACATTGCTGCATGCCAGGCCTCCTTGTCCATCACCAACTCCCAGAGTTTACTCAAACTCATGTCCATTGAGTTGGTGATGCCATCCAACCATCTCATCCTCTGTTGTCCCCTTCTCCTCCTGCCTTCAGTCTTTCCCAACATCAGGGTCTTTTCAAATGAGTCAGCTCTTCACAAAGTATTAGAGTTTCAGCTTCAACATCAGTCCTTCCAAAGAAAATTCAGGGCTGATTTCCTGGATGGACTGGTTGGATTAACTTGCTAAAAATCCAAGAGACCCTCCAGAGTCTTCTCCAACACCACATTCAAAAGCATCAATTCTTTGGTGCTCAGCTTTCCTTAGTCCTACTCTCACATCCATACATGACTACCGGAAAAACCATAGACTTGATGAGACGGACCTTTGTTGGCAAAGTAATGTCTCTGCTTTTAATATGCTCCTAGGTTGGTTACAACTTTCCTTCCAGGAAGTAAGTATCTTTTAATTTCATGGCTGCAATCACCATCTGCAGTGATTTTGGAGCCTCCTCCCACTCCCGTCAAAAAAATGTCTGTCACTGTTTCCATTGTTTCTCCATCTATCTGCCATGAAGTGATGGGACCAGATGCCATGATCTTTGTTTTCTGAATGTTGAGCTTTAAGCCAACTTTTTCACTCCCCTCTTTCACTTTCAAAAGGCTCTTTACTTCTTCAGTTTCTGCCATAAAGGTGGTATCATCTGCATATCTTAGGTTATTGATATTTCTCCCAGCAATCTTGATTCCAGCTGTGCTTCTTCCAGCCCAGCATTTCTCATGATGTACTCTGCATATAAGTTAAATAAGCAGGGTGACAATATACAGCCCTGATGTATTCCTTTGCCTATTTGGAACCAGTCTGTTTTTCCATGTCCAATTCTAACTGTTGTTTCCTGACCTGCATACAGATTTCTCAAGAGGCAGGTCAGGTGGTCTGGTATTCTCTTCTCTTTCAGAATATTCCACAGTTTCTTGTGATCTACACAGTCAAAGGCTTTGGCATAGTCAAGAAAGCAGAAATAGATGTTTTTCTGGAACTCTCTTGCTTTTTTGATGATCCAGCGGATGTTGGCAATTTGATCTCTGGTTCCTCTACCTTTTCTAAACCCAGCTTGAACATCTGGAAGTTCACAGTTCACATATTGTAGAAGCCTCCTTGGAGGATTTTGAGCATTACTTTACTAGCGTGTGAGATGAGTGCAATTGTGTGGTAGTTTGAGCATTCTTTAGCATTGCCAGACCTCCCAGGATGTCCTAATTTCACTGCTTTACTAAAAATCAATTCTATTCTTCAAGCTCTAAATTGTATTTTGTTAAACATATAATGTCTAATATAAATTCACCAAAACATACTCCCTTCTCTAGCTGTACCCATCACTTTAGTGAAATTCAACGGAGATTCACAAATGAAATCAAAATGCCTATTAAAAATGATGTCTTAAAGACAAAATTTTAAATTAAAACATTCCAAACTTAAAGAGATTAAAATTATCCTTTAGGATACCGGTGGTGATACTTAGTTGGGTAAGAAGGTAAAGACCCCATAAGCAGTAGAACAATTCACAGAGAACCAACACTCATAGCTTTAAAAGGTAAAAATAATAAAGGAAGAAGAAGGAACATATGATCATTGCAAAGAAGAATTATTACAAGGTGGTCTTAAAACATCAGGGGGAAAGTATGATTAGAAAAATATTCTGAAACTGAATCTAACATATATATATATATAATACCAATAAGTTAAATGTACACATTTTAAATTGCAAAAGCTTTTTCATGTATGCTATTTTATCTTTAATCTGTAACTTTTACATGACACCATCTCATCTATTTAACAGGTTTTCGCTTTTACTTTAAATAATTATGGCTACTATCACATCTACTGAGAATATAAAGCAGACAAGTATTTAGTCAGTTGAAATGAATTTTTAAAAATAGCAATTCTTACATTCTTACATCATTCAGTATTAAAAGATTTCAAACTACTTAATCTTATTAAAAAGGAAATGATATCTTATAGACATTTAAAAATATGGCTACTCTGATCTTTTAAAATTTTTAAATATTTTAAAAATTATTCCTGCATCCATTCACTCTGTGTCTTTTCACATGATGACCTTTCATTTTCATCCCTTTTAATACAACATATACAATGCCCTGGGTAGACTAAAGTATCAATTAATGTATGGTATGTGTTGTGAGAAAAGCCATTCTCTACCTTTGTATAGGAAATTGAAGTTCTTCCTCAGTCACTTTAAATGAAAGAAGGCAGAAGGCTGCTTTATGCTTTTCTTTTTTTAATTCAACCAAGGGAAAAATTCTACAAGTGAAGAAGAAACAAGGAAGGTCATTCTGACAATATAACAGATGGACAGGCTCAAGAGGGAATGAGTCCTAGTATAATGCTTGACATTATTAACACAAATAGAATCTGAAATATAAAAAATAACATTAAAATTATAAGTGCAGACATTAATAAGTGACATGAAAATTTGCATTTTCTTTTATACCTGCAAGGTTTCCACAATCATGAGAACAACTCAGTCTACATTTTAGCTGGGGGTAGGTGCCCATGGGGCTACTGGACCAAAGGAGGCATTTCATCCTTGTGCATTTATGAATGATTTGGACCTCCTCCTTTTTTTCAGGGAAGGGTGAGGGAGCTTATTAATCACTTTCTGAAGCATTAATGGGCAGACAAGCATATTGTCAGCTGGTGAAAAGTGGCAGTTTTAGCATAATGTTAGAACCCCTTGACAGAATTGTGGAACACGGCCAAGGCCGGGAGCCATACAGCAAAGAATGTACATTTTGGTGGCTTTGTCAATCAGTAAGGTTAAAAGGTCAATGTGTATCAATAAAGAAAATCTAAAACTCATTTCTCTTTGCTCTGATGACAGCTCTCAGACTGATTAAGATTATCACTAACCACACAGGAACTTTCACCCCTCAGCAATCTCAATGAATCAAATGCATGAACACCCATGATAGGCAATTGCTTGCATATTTCATCAGAAACTTTTTCTATGGCTTGGAATCATAAAAATCTCACTTTTGTTTAAATATTATCAAAGAAGCCTTAAAAACAAGATCAAAATTTTCTTTTCATTTTATACAAGAAAGCCCAGTAGGGTTTAGCAGAAAGAACACTAACCTAGATCAAGATATCAAGCTGTTAGTCCTCATCCTAGAACTAACAAGGTGGGTGATCATCACCATTGCCAACTAACAATTCTCTAAGATTAATATGTAAAATAAGAAGCTGACTCACGGTATTTAAGGTTATTTCCAATTCTGAAATACTAAAACCAGGATTTGCCTCCTTTAAACTTCAACATCATTAGCATTTCTATTAACAGCACACTGCTTTGATTTCCAGTGAAACATATATGAAGTGTTCAGAATTAAGAACTCTATCTACATCAAGCTGAAACAAGCACAAACATTTTGCACTCCTGCCATCCCACTCCTCCTTTGCCTTTCTCATTCTCACCCTGCCTGTTTCTCTCAAGAAAGCATTCTTGCCTTGCTGCCCTTTCTAAATCCTGCTCATTTTGCAAATTCAAGCAAATCATAAATCCAAGAAGCCCCTCCTGCAAATGACACCGATATCCCTCCTAAAATTCAACTGCCCTTAACATCAGTAATGCATAGCTATATTTTGCCTTGTTAACTATCTATGCCTATTATATTGGTCTTCCATGAGGTTAAGTATGAAAGTGAAAGTGTTAGTTGCTCAGTTGTGTCTTGACTCTTTGCCTGCCAGGCTCCTCTGTCCATGGAATTCTCCAAGCAAGACTACTGGAATGGGTTGTCATCTCTTCTCCAGGGGATCTTCCTGACCCAGGGATTGAACCCAGGTTTCCAGCATTGCAGGCAGATTCTTTACCATCTGAGCCACCCGAGAAGCCCATGACTATATTGCAAATTCCTTCTACAGCAAGAACTGCTAAGACTTTTCTGGATCCTATACAATAGTTGGCAAAGTACCAGTGTGTTAGGCTTCCATAAATGTGCTATTGACTAATGAATAGTTCAGTGTATGAATGTCAGAAACAATTACCATACATATACCTCATAAAAACTGTACATCACTTAACATTCCAATTCACTTGACCCTTTTCTAACCTTAAACAATGGAATGCTTTTAAAAACTTAATCTTCTTTGTCTGAATTATCTTTTAAAGCACAGAAAACAAGATGTAGAATAATATCCCAATAACTGTCTGACTAATATTGAGAAAGATTTTTTCCATTCTATTTTTTCACATCTATTCTTAACATAACCTAGGAATATGCTGGCAATTTTTTGCCTGACAATAGCTCCACAATAATGAGTATAATTTGTACTTCTATTCAGAAATCTATTTAATTGTTTTATTTAATTATCAGGTCAATCCAAAAGGAGTCAAATATATTTATACATCTGAAAATACTTTTGTCAACTCTGACACCCAATTTTTGTCTATAAAGCTCATTCCTAATCAGGCGACCTGGATTTTTATTTTTATTTCCTTGAGTCTATTAACTTTTACTTTTACTAAGCAAATATCATTCAATTTTTGTATGGACATTTTTCAATTCAACATTGTCTGAAGTGTTATTTCTTTCTTTCTTTAACAAATCTTAGCTTAAAAATAATTTATTAGCATATTATCATTCACTTCATAAAAGATGATTGAAATTGTGGTTAATATCTCTGCGACTGGTATCAAGGAAATTTCCATATGAATATACCCAAATCTCAACTTTACTTGAATAGAGTTTCAAGTTAAATTTCTTCTCCATGTAAGAATCTCACTCTCATCATTTTTTTATTTTGGAACATTTTATCCAAAAGGAGGAAAAACATAGTTTCTTTGCGATATATTTTCAAAATATTGCCAAGTACTTTGTGTAATAACTTATCTGTTATTTCCCATTTCAGTTCAGTTCAGTCACTCAGTCGTGTCCGACTCTTTGTGACCCCATGAATTACAACATGCAAGGCCTCCCTGTTCATTACCATCTCTTGGACTTCACTCAGACTCACGCCCATCAAGTCGGTGATGCCATCCAGCCATCTCATCTTCGGTCATCCCCTTCTCCTCCTGCCACCAATCCCTCCCAGCATGAGTCTTTTCCAATGAGTTAACTCTTCACATGAGGTGGCCAAAGTACTGGAGTTTCAGCTTTAGCATCATTCCTTCCAAAGAAATCCCAGGGCTGATCTCCTTCAGAATGGACTGGTTGGATCTCCTTGCAGTCCAAGGGACTCTCAAGAGTCTTCTCCAACACCACAGTTCAAAACCATCAATTCTTCAGCACTCAGCCTTCTTCACAGTCCAACTCTCACATCCATACATGACCACTGGAAAAACCATAGCCTTGACTAGACAGACCTTAGTCGGCAAAGTAATGTCTCTGCTTTTTGAATATGCTGTCTTGGTTGGTCATAACTTTTCTTCCAAGGAGTAAGCGTCTTCTAATTTCATGGCTGCAATCACCATCTGCAGTGATTTTGGAGCCCAAAAAATAAAGTCTGACACTGTTTCCACTGTTTCCCCATCTATTTACCATGAAGTGATGGGACTGGATGCTATGATCTTCATTTTCTGAATGTTGAACTTTAAGCCAACTTTTTCACTCTCCGCTTTCACTTTCATCAAGAGAGATTTTAGCTCCTCTTCACTTTCTGCCACAAGGGTGGTGTCATCTGCATATCTGAGCTTATTGATATTTCTCTCGGCAATCTTGATTTCAGCTTGTGTTTCTTCCAGTCCAGCATTTCTCATGATGTACTCTGCATAGAAGTTAAATAAGCAGGGTGACAATATACAGCCTTGACGTACTCCTTTTCCTATTTGGAACCAGTCTGTTGTTCCATGTCCAGTTCTAACTGTTGCTTCCTGGCCTGCATATAGATTTCTCAAGAGGCAGGTTATTTCCCATTTAAATAGAATTTATTGTCTGAACAATGAAAAAATAACAGTTTAGTGAATTCAAAACTGTCCCTCTAGGAGGGGACATATGTATACCCATGGCTGATTATGTTGATATGTGGAAGAAATCAACACAATATTGTAATTATTCTCCAATTAAAAACAAATAACTTAAAAATAAAGAAAAAAACTATCCCTCTAACTAGGTTTCCCAGATGGCACTGATGGTCAATAATCCACCTATCAGTGCAGGAGACATTAGAGACCCAGGTTAGATCCTGGGTCCTGAAGATCCCATGGAGGAGGGCATGGCAACACACTCCTGTATTCTTGCCTGGAGAGAGGAGCCTGGTGGACTATAGTCCACTGGGTCACAGAGAGTCTGACATGACTGAAGTAACTAGGTAGGCATGCACGCAACCCTCTAACTAGTAATTTATTTATCACAATCTAGGCCAAGAAGTATGTTTGTTTTGTATTGACATAGATGGTCAAAATCTAAACTGCCTTTTTCATCTTTCTTATTTTATTTTTCCACTTTAATAATTGCATAAGGAATAGAAGCTTATTTTTTCTAAAAGGAATGGACTTAGTGAAATTACTTGCTATACCACAGTTCAGTTCAGTTCAGTCCTTCAGTCGTGTCTGACTCTTTGCAACCCCATGAACCGCAGCATGCCAGGCCCCCCTGTCCATCATTAACTCCCAAAGTTCACTCAAACTCACGTCCATCGTGTCGGTGATGCCATCCAGCCATCTCATCCTCTGTCATCCCCTTCTCCTCCTGCCCCCAATCCCTCCCAGCATCAGAGTCTTTTCCAATGAGTCGACTCTTCGCATGAGGTGGCCAAAGTACTGGAGTTTCAGCTTCAGCATCATTCCTTCCAAAGAAATCCCAGGGCTGATCCTTCAGAATGGACTGGTTGGATCTCCTTGCAGTCCAAGGGATTCTCAAGAGTCTTCTCCTACTCCACAGTTCAAAAGCATCAATTCTTCGGCACTCAGCCTTTTTCACAGTCCAACTCTCACATCCATACATGACCACTGGAAAAACCATCGCCTTGACTAGACGGACCTTAGACGGCAAAGTAATGTGTCTGCTTTTTAATGTTATTCTAGGTTGGTCATAACGTTCCTTCCAAGGAGTAAGTGTCTTAATTTCATGGCTGCAATCAAATTCAGTTCAATTCAGTTCAGTGGCTTCAGAAGAAGATTCCACTTATATATCCTATAATGTATATTCATTCACACTTTTCTTGTGAGAAAACTAGTTATCTACATACAATTCCTCTGCTTCCAGCTGAAAACATTTTTCCACCTAATTAAAATAGAAATTCATCTTACTGCATTTCATTTTTAAATTCATTCCAAAAGTCCACTGAAAGCAACGTATAAGGCTGGACACACATATAATTATGGGAAAACAAATCATTTGCCAAAAAAGAAAAAATAGTTTACAAAGAATCAGAGATATTTTTTCCATTCAATAGTTGTTCGTTTAACAGTTATGCTATGAAATGTAAGCTATCTGATTATTCCAAAGACTTTTCCTAACATTTTGAAGGATTTTAAAATATTGTACATATTATTTAAATATAGTTATCTTTCTGCTGTGCTGTGCTGTGCTTAGTCACTCAGTTATGTCTGACTCTCTGCAATCCCATGGACTGTAGCTTACCAGGTCCTTCTGTCCATGGGGATTCTACAGGCAAGAATACTGGAGCGGGTTACCATGCCCTCCTTCAGGGAATTTTCCCAATCCAGGGATCAAACCCAGGTCTGATCTGGTCAAATCTGCAGGCAGATTTTTATAGTCTGAGCCACCAGAGAAGCTCCTAATTCTTCTATTTTAGATTTCACAGAATGAGGTACTCACTAAAAATTTCTTCAAGAGAGTAAATTAAATTATCATACTAAGTGAAGTAATTCAGAAACAGAAAGACAAATACCATATGAGACATCACTTATATATAGGTTTGTGCAAAAGTAATTGCAGTTTTGTATTGTTGAAATTTGCTGTTTGATATTGGAATACACTCTTAAATAAATGTGGTTATGTTATACATCATTTTAATGTGCACCTCTCACTTTATGTGTTTTTGCCAATGACATTATTTGCTGTTATTTTATGTTTATTTTAGACTAGAAAAATGATGCTAGACAAAAGCAAATTTGAGTAATTTTCTTATTCGAGTTCAAAATGGGTCATTAAGCAGCAGTGATAACTCGCGCTATCAACAACGCTTTGGCTCAGGAACTGCTAATAAACATACAGTACAGTAGTGGGTCAAGAAGTTTTACAAAGGAGATGAGAGTCTTGAAATGAGGAGTAAAGTGGCTGGGCCATTGGGAGTTGACAACAACTAATTGAGAGAATCACTGAAGCTGATACTCTCAAAACTACAGGAAAACTTGCCCAAGAACTTGAAGTTGATCATTCTATGGTGGTCATTTGGTATTTGAAGCAAATTGGAAAGGTGAAAGGGCTCAGTAAGTGGGTGCATCATGAGCTGACCACAAATCAAAAAAAAAAAAATCATTGCTTTTCTGTATCATCTTCTCTTATTGGAGGCAACAACAATGAACCCTTTCTTGACAGGATTGTGATATATGATGAAGAGTGGATTTTATATGACAACTGGTGACAACTAGCTCAGTGACTGGACCAAGAAGCTCCAAAGCACTTCCCAAAGTCAAACTTGCACCAAATAAAGGTCATGGTCACTGTTTGGTGGTCTGCTCCTATTTGATCCACTACAGCTTTCTGATTCCCAGTGAAACCATCACATCTGAGAAGTATGTTCAGCAAATCGACAAGATGCACCAAAACCCACAACACCTGCAGCCGGTATTGGTCAACTGAAAGCCAGCCTGATCCTTTTCCATGACAATGTCTGATCCTACATTGCCCAGCCAATGCTTCAAAAGTTGAATGAATTGTACTACGGAATTTTGCCTCATCCATATTCACCTTATCTCTCGCCAACTAACACATCTTCAAGCATCTTGACAACATTTTTTGCAGGAAAATGCAACCAGCAGGAGGCAGAAATGTTTTCCAAGAGTTCACCAAATCTGGAGACATGGATTTTTACACTACAGGAAGAAACATGGATTTTTATACTACAGGAAGAAACAAACTTATTTCTTGTTGGCAAAATGTGTTGATTGCAATGGTTCCTATTTTGATTAATAAAGATGTGTTTGAGTCTATTTATAAAGAATTAAAATTCATAGTTTGAAACAGCAATTACTTTTTAAACCAGCCTAAATATATGGAATCTAAAATATGGCATAAATGAATCTATCTAGAAAACAGAAACAGACTCACAGACATAAGAGATCAGACTTGTGGTTGCCAAGGAGGGTGAGGAGGGAGAGGAATGCACTGGGCATGTGGGGTTGGTAGACTATTATATACAGGATGGATAAACACCAAGACCCTTCTGTATAGCACAAGGAATTATATCCAATCTCCTGGGATAAACCATAATGGAAAAGAATATTTTAAAAAGAATGCATGTATATGTAAAACCAAGTCCCTTTGCTACACAGCAGAGATTGGCACAACCTTGTAAATCAACTATACTTCAATTTAATTTTTTTTTAAAGAGGGTAAATTTAGTCAGTCCACAGAAACAAGCATTTAGAAAATACTTACAGTGCAAGTTGCAACTTTGTGTCTAATGTTATTATAAGCTTAGATATGAACCAAACTCAGCATTTACCTAAAAGAGACTACAAAAATACAACAAGTTACTGTATATACATTGCTTGAGTAACTGGCATAGGGCAGTCCTCATGTCTGTTTCTTCAGAATAATTGACAGTTTTCATGTATTCTACCTACATTAAAATTAGAATAATATCATATTTTACTAATTATGCAAAAAATACATTTTAAAGAGGAAGAAATACATATATATAGGAAAAATAAGCAGAAACATAACTTCTTCCCCTGTGTGCCTTTTAAAGAACCTTGAACTAGACCATCTGTGTGTACTTCACAATGAAACGCTACAGGCAGCCATTGAGTCTTTTCTCCATAGGTATAAAATGAGAAACTCAGAGAGCTATTGAACATTGCATTTTCTCAGTGGAACAGCTCGCATGCATTTACCACAAGGGGTTCTTCCACTGAGACACACTGGGGAAATTCAGAGTGCTCGACAGCTTCAACTTCGCACCCCATGGCACAGAGTTATGCAGGCTGCTGCACTCAGCTTGGTGTGTTCCATAAAACAGCAGAAAGCACTTTTAAAAACCAGCAACATGATGATGATTGGAACTGAGCTGCTTTATTCTTGGACAGGCAAAAGAAACACAAACCATCATTTTGAGATGCTTCTCTACCTACTGTCTGTTCCTTGCTCTGAGTCTCCAAAACTAGAAAGGAGAAACACAAGGACTTTCCAAATAATGTTAGTGGTAAATATGTTTGTGTGTTATAGTATTGAATATTTCTAAATGCAGTTATATCAAATATTCCCTTTATTCCAGGTTACCATTTATTTTATATGTTTATTTTAGCAAGAACAAGTTCAGGTGTTAAACAACAGCATGCCCAGTATTTTGGCTATACGTTATTATTGAACAAACATGCAAACTTGCTGGTTTACAGCTTGACATTCTGAATACCAGTAACTGTGGCTCTTCACAGCTACCATATTTCTTATATGATCTTATATTTACCTTAGTCTCAGATTTTAAACACCAGGAGGGGAAAACCCAAGTAGCAGAAAAGAGAAAAACAATATAAGACAACTTGAAAGTCATCTGTTTCATCTTCACCATGGGAGTTAATGGTAAAGAAACATTTTTCTAAAGAGTGCCATCAGTAGGTCTGTAACTACACCAAGAAATTACACAGCAGAGTATTTTGCAAGCATTGTTTAGAAATAACTGTTCAGCATAGCAGCCGTAATCACTAGCACATCATCTGACACTTATAAGAATGTATTGCTACAACATTTCTCTAGGTAGCAAATGTTCTCAAAAAACGTTCCACATGGAAACTCAGCTATCCAACTACCAAAAAAAAAGAAATGATTCTAAATGAAAGAAAAAAGTCAGAAGTCACTGTAGCCTCAGGTTCCATCAATATATGTGGTTAATGTGCTGTTGCCGCAAAGTCGCTTCAGTTGTGTCCGACTCTGTGTGATCCCATAGATGGCAGCACACCAGACTCCCCCATCACTGGGATTCATCCCCCATCCAGGCAAGAACACTGGAATGGGTTGCCATTTCCTTCTCCAAGGCGTGAAAGTGAAAAGGAAAGTGAAGTCACTCAGTCGTGTTCAACTCAGCAACCCCCATGGACTGCAGCCTACCAGGCTCCTCTATCCATGGGATTTCCAGGCAAGAGTACCAGAGTGGGATGCCATTGCCTCCTCTGGTGGTGAATATATCTGTGCCTTATTTGGCACAACTCTGTATTCTGTGGTACCTGGACTTTTTGCTCTGATAGTTCCATTGTTTCTTATTATATAGAGTGTGTTTATGTTTGTACATATTACAATAGAGAAACCTGAAATTATATAATCCATATGATTTCTATAGTCCATTTTCAAGCACCATTTGAATAACAGTCCAAATAAAGAGAGCTGTGTGTGCATGTTTGTGTTTCTGTAACTGAGGGTCTGCAAACATACAAACTGATCTCAATAGTTGAGAAGTATATGTTCTATTAATGCTGTGTTAAAATGGCAAAATAAAAAAAAAAAGTAAAAATGATGTTTGCTAAACTAATTGCATAGTATCTGCAATTTTATGTTTTGTAGCACTAAAAACCAAACATAAATTAGTGATTCTAATGAAATTAGAATCATAGGAAACATTCAAGTCTTGGCCTAAATAACTGTTGTTAAAGCCCTTTTTGCTTAGGTAGTGAGTAAAACTAGGTTACCACTATAGTGCTGTCACTTGCTTAAAGTCTAAAGTTCCAGTCATTTCATATTACATATATATATTTAATATTAAACAAATATTCACTTTAACAGAGCATCAGTGTGATCAAGTATAATATGTGTTGCAAATCATTTACTGTACTTTAAGGATATTTCATTTCAGTTCAGTTCAGTTCAGTCATTCAGTCATGTCCGACTCTGCGACTCCATGAATCTCAGCACATCAGGCCTCCCTGTCCATCACCAACTCCCGGAGTTCACCCAACCCAGGTCTATCGAGTCGGTGATGCCATCCAGCCATCTCATCCTCTATCATCCCCTTCTCCTCCTGCCCCCAATCCTTCCCAGCATCAGGATCTTTTCCAATGAGTCAACTCTTCACATGAGGTGGCCAAAGTATTGGAGCTTCAGTTTCAGCATCAGTCCTTCCAATGAACACCCAGGACTGATCTCCTTCAGAATGGACTGGTTGGACCTCCTTGCAGTCCAAGGGACTCTCAAGTCTTCTCCAACACCCTAGTTCAAAAGCATCAGTTCTTCAGTGCTCAGCTTTCTTCACAGTCCAACTCTAACATCCATACACAACTGTTGGAAAAACCATAGCCTTGACTAGACAGACCTTTATTGGCAAAGTATTGTCTCTGCTTTTAATATGCTATCTAGGTGGTCAAATATCAAGGATATTTGGGGGAATGAAAGAAAGAATATTTAAAAGGGCTAGAGAATAAATCATTTTTCATTTAGCTTTATTTACTTTTCAAAATCAGACTCATACACATTCCTGCTATCTCAGAGTTGTTCATTCCAATCTGGTCTCACTTTTCTTTTTGTATCTTGGGAGTCAGAACTACAAGCTTCAGAAGTCAGTTCAGATGGTTATCTGCAATTTCTCTTTGTAGTGCCCTTCGGGGTCAAATCCATTACAGCATATGTTCAGACTGACTTAGCACACTTAACTCCACTGGGCTTTCAGTGACATACTCAGCACTTCACCTAAGAACCTGTTATCCATGGATTCAGGAGATGTTAAAAATGATACATACAAAAAAATAAAGAGAGTGAGGGGGAAAAATGTGGTTTATGCCTACACAGTACATTTATGATCAGCTAATCTACGACTCCTAAAATCATCTAAGATCAAGCCACATTTTGTAAAGTTGTGTTTTTGTTTTTGTTTTTTGTTTTTACCACTAAACAATGTCATTCCATTCCCAAATCACCTGGGCTCCACTCAGAGAAGCATGAAGTGTTGCCTCCATGGACTTCCTGGGAAGCACAGCAATATAATCTTGTTATCACATAATTTGCCACTCAATAAGGGAATGCGCAACAGATGATAAAGTTAGGCAAACATTGGCAACTAATTTGGAAAGAGAAAACTAAGTGATTTTCTTCTCATATAAGGAATATAAAACACTGAGCATTGCAAGTATGCCTTACGAGTTGCAATGACTTGGCTTCTTCTTGGAGGATTTCTCTTTTGTTTCTCTTTTTTTTAATTAATTTATTTTTAATTGGAAGATAATTGCTTTACAATATTGTGTTGGTTTCTGCTATATAACAACATGAATCAGCCATAGGTATTAATATATATATGTCCCCTCTCTCTTGAACGTCCCTCTCACCTCTCCTCTAGGATGTCACAGAGCATCAGCTTTGTATCATACAGTAAATTTCCACTGGCTATCTAACATATGGTAATACATGTTTCAATGCTATGCTCTCCTTATTTTAAAAACATAATTTGATAAAGATTTCCTGAACTGACTCTTGATCAAGGCAGAGGGGACCAGGATATGATGAATACAAATTGATAGATTTTATACACCATTCCTTTCATTTATCTCTAAATGCTTTTTAGGAAACCCAAAAATTATTACAAAGAAAATAAAGGGAAAATATTTTAAATTGAGCCACTGTAAGTGACATTTAAAGTGGAACAACAGACTGGTTCAAATTCGGAAAGGAATATGTTAAGGCTGTATATTGTCACCCTGCTTATTTAACGTATATGCAGAGTACATCATGCAAAATGCCAGACTAGATGAAGCAAAAGCTAAAATCAAGACTACAGGGACAAATATCAATAACTTCAGATATGCAGATGACAACAACCTTATGTCAGAAAGTGAAGAGGAACTAAAGAGCCTCTTGATGAACGTGAAAGAGGAGAGTGGAAAAGTTGGCTGAAAACTCAACAATCAGAAAACTAAGATCATGGCATCCAGTCCCATCACTTCATGGCAAATAGATGGAAAAACAATGGAAACAGTGACAGACTTTATTTTCTTGGGCTCCAAAATCACGGACTTGGTGACTGCAGCCACGAAATTAAAAGAAGACTCTACACGAGGACATCATCAGATGGTCAATACTGAAATCAGGCTGATTATATTCTTTGCAGCCAAAGATGGAGAAGTTCTATACAGTCAGCAAAAACAAGACCAGGAACTGGTCAGATTGTGACTCAGATCATGAACTCCTTATTGCCAAATTCAGACTTAAATTGAATAAAGTAGGGAAAACTACTAGATCATTCAGGTATGAACTAAATCAAATCCCTTACGATTATACAGTAGAAGTGAGAAATAGATTCAAGGGATTTGATCTGACAGAGTGCCTGAAGAACTCTGGACTGAAATTCATGACATCATACAGGAGGCAGGGATCAAGAAAAAGAAATGAAAAAAGGCAACATGGTTGTCTGAGGAGGCCTCACAAATAGCTGTGAAAAGAAAAGAAGTGAAAGGCAAATGAGAAAAGGAAATATATACCCATTAGAATGCAGACTTCCAAAGAATAGCAAGGAGAGATAAGAAAGCCTTCCTCAGTGATCAGTGCAAAGAAATAGAGGAAAACAATAGAATGGGAAAGACTAGAGATCTCTTCAAGAAAATTAGAGATACCAAGGGAATATTTCATGTAAAGATGGCACAATAAAGGACAGAAATCATAGGACCTAACAGAAGCAGAAGATATTAAGAAGAGGTGGCAAAAGACTGTTCTATACATCTGTGTCTCTTTTGCTGTCTCGCATACAGGGTTATCGTTACCATCTTTCTAAATCCCAAATATATGCGTTAGTATACTGTATTGGTGCTTTTCTTTCTGGCTTGCTTCACTCTGTATAATAGGCTCCAGTTTAATCCACCTCTTTAGAACCGATTCAAATGTATTCTTTTTAATGGCTGAGTAACACTCCATTGTGTATATGTCCCACAGCTTGCTTGCTTTCTTTTTTTTTTTTACTTTATTTTACTTTACAATACTGTATTGGTTTTGCCATACATTGACATGAATCCACCATGGGTGTACATGAGTTCCCAATCCTGAACCCCCTCCCACTCATCTGCTGATGGACATCTAGCTTGCTTCCATGTCCTGGCTATTATAAACAGTGCTGTGATGAACATTGGCATACATGTGTCTCTTTCAGTTCTGGTTTCCTCAGTGTATATGCCCAGCAGTGGGATTGCTGGGTCATAAGGCAGTTCTATTTCCAGTTTTTAAGGAATCTCCACATTGTTCTCCATAGTGGCTGTACTAGTTTGCATTCCCACCAACAGTGTAAGAGGGTTCCCTTTTCTCCACATCCTCTCCAGCATTTATTGCTTGTAGACTTTTGGATCGCAGCCATTCTGACTGGCATGAAATGGTGCCTCATTGTAGTTTTGATTTGTATTTCTCTAATAATGAGTGATGTTGAGCATCTTTTCATGTGTTTGTTAGCCATCTGTTGGACTCTATGAGAGAGGGCGAGGGTGGGATGATTTGTGAGAATGGCACTGAAACACATATAATATCATATATGAAATGACTAGCCAGTCCAGGTTTGATGCATGATACTGGATGCTTGGGGCTGGTGCACTGAGAAGACCCAGAGGAATGATACAGGGAGGGAGGAGGGAGGGTGTTCAGGATGGCGAACATGTGTATACCTGTGGTGGATTCATGTTGATGTATGGCAAAACCAATATAATATTATAAAGTAATTAACCTCCAATCAAAATAAATAAATTTATATTTAAAAAAGAAGAGATGGCAATAATATACAGAAGAACTATACAGAAAAGGTCTTCATGACCCAGATAATCACAATGGTGTGATCACTCACCTAGAGCCAGATATCCTGGAATGCAAAGTCAAGTGGGCCTTAGAAAGCATCACTATGAACAAAGCTAGTGGAAGTGATGAAATTCCAGTTGAGCTCTTTCCAATCCTAAAAGATGATGCTATGAAAGTGCTGCACTCAATATGTCAGCAAACCTGAAAAACTCAGCAGTGGCCACAGGACTGGAAAAGGTCAGTTTTCATTCCAATCCCAAAGAAAGGCAATGTCAAAGAATGTTCAAACTACTGCACAATTGCACTCATCTCACACACTAGCAAAGTAATTCTCAAAGTTCTCCAAGCCAGGCTTCAGCAGTATGCAAACTATGAATTTCCAGATGTACAAGCTGGATTTAGAAAAGGCAGAGGAACCAAAGATCAAATTGCCAACAATCTGCTGGATCATCTAAAAAGCAAGAGAGTTCCAGAAAAGCATCTTCTTCTGCTTTATTGACTATGCCAAAGCCTTTGACTGTGTGGATCATAACAAACTATGGGAAATTCTTAAAGAGATGGGAATACCAGACCCAGACCACCTGATCTACCTCCTGAGAAATCTGTATGCAGGTCGAGAAGCAATAGTTAGTACCAGACATGGAAAAACAGAATGGTTCCAAATAGGAAAAGGAGTATGTCAAGGCTGTATATTGTCATCCTGCTCATTTAACATATAGGAAGAGTACATTATGTGAAATGCCAGACTAGATGAAGTGCAAGCTGGAATTATGACTACAGGGGCAAATATCAATAACCTCAGATATGCAGATGATAGCACCCTCATGGCAGAAAGCAAAGAAGAATTAAAGAGCCTCTTGATGAAAGTGAAAGAGGAGAGTAAAAATGTTGGCCTCAAACTCAACATTCAGAAATCTAAGATCATGGCATCTGGTCCCATTACTGCATGGCAAATAGATGGGAAAACAATGGAAACAGTGACAGACTTTATTTTCTTGGACTCCAAAATCACTGCAGATGGTGACTGCAGCCATGAAAGTCAAAGATGTTTGCTCCTTGGTAGAAAAGCTATGACCAACCTAGACTGCATTTAAAAAGCAGAGACATTAGTTTGCCAACAAAGGAAATGGCAATACACTCCAGTATTCTTGCCTGGAGAATCCCATGGACGGAGAAGCCTAGTAGGTTACAGTCCATGGGGTCGCAAAAAGAGTCAGACACGACTGAGTGACTTCACCTCAAGTCAAAGCTATGGTTTTTCCAGTAGTCATGTATGGATGTGAGGTTAGACTATAAAGAAAGCTGAGTGCTGAAGAATTGATGCTTTTGAAGTGGGGTGTTGAAGACTCTTGAGAGTTCCTTGGACTGCAGGGAGATCAAAAGTGAAGTAAGGTAAGGTGAAGTTGCTCAGTCATGTCCAACTCTTTGCGACCCCATGGACTGCAGCCTGCCAAACTCTTCCGTTCATGGGATTTTCCAGGCAAGAGTACTGGAGTGGGTTGCCATTTCCTTCTCCAGAGGATCTTCCCCACTCAGGGATCAAACCCAAGTCTCCCTCATTGTAGGCAGACGTTTTACCCTCTGAGCCACCAAGGAAGTCTTGCAAGGAGATCAAACCAGTCCTGAATATCCACTGGAAGGGCTGATACTGAAGGTGAAACTCCAATACTTTGTCCACCTGATGCAAAGAACTGACTCATTTGAAAAGAACCTGATGGTGGAAAGATTGAAGGCAGGGGGAGAAGGGGATGACAGAGGATGAGATGGCTGGATGGCATCACCGACTCGATGGACATGAGTTTGAGTAACCTCCAAGAGTTGGTGATGGACAGGGAAACCTGGCATGCTGCAGTCCATGGGGTCACAATAAGTCGGACACGACTGAGTGACTGAACCAAACTCAGCTGAACTGAAAGCCTGTCCATATTTTCACAAATGTCAAGATTTCATTAGTTTTATGGCTGAATAATATTCCAGTTCGTGTGTGTGTGTGTGTGTGTGTGTGTGTGTGTGTGTGTGTGTGTGACCACCTCTTCATCTATTCACCTATTCATGGATATTTTGGTTGTTACCATTTCTTGGCTATTTAAATCATGGTGCAATGAACATGGGAGTGAATATTTCTTTTCAAATTCGTGTTCTCATTTTCTTTGGATAAATACCTAGAAGTGCAATTGTTGAACCCCACAGTAGTTTTTTTTTTTATTTTTGAGGAACCTCCATACTGTTTTCTATAGTGGTTGTACCAATTAAATTACAGTCCCACCAAAAGTATACAAGGGTTTCCTTTTTGCTGCATCCTCTTCGATACTTTTTACTTCTTTTTGACAGAAGCCATTCTGACAGGTGTGAGATGATATCTCATTGTTATTTGGACTTGCATTTTCCTTATGATTAGTGATCCTGAGCATCTTTTCAAATGTCTGTTGGTCTTCTGTATGTCTCCTTCAAAAAATATCTATCCAGGTCCTCTGCTCTTTTTAAATTGGATTATTTCCTTTTCTTAAAATAGAGTTTGATGAGTTCTTTATATGTTTTGAATATTAACCCCTTCTTGGACATGTCATTAGCAAATATCTTCTCTCTTTCAGTAGGTTGCTTGTTCATTTTGTTGATGGTTTTCTTCTCTGAGCAAAGGCTTCTTAGTTTAACGTACAGCCATATCTCATTTTATTGTGCTTCATTTTATTGCACTTCATAGATATTGTATTCTTTACAAATTGAAGATCTGTGGCTTCCTTTCTTTTTCTATATCTATTATACATTTTTGGTTTGGAGTTACTATAATGCTCACATATTTCGGCAGTTTATTTTAACCTGATAGTCACTTAAATTTGAACACATTATAAAAGCACTACATTTTAGTCTCCTATCCCATTTTTGTTTTTATATCATACTTTAATCCTTTTATCTTGTGTATCCCTTACTTATTGCATTTATAGTTGATTTTATGATGTTCACCTTTTTATTTTCATGCTAGCTTTCCAAATAGCTAATCCTTTGACATTATTATATGTTTGCCTTTACCAATGAGTTTTTCTTTCAAATACTCTTTTATTTATAGTTGTGGTCTTTTCTTTTACACTCAAAGAAGACCCTTTAAAATTTCTTGTAAGTCCAGTTTAATGGTGATATGCTCCTTTGTTTTTGCTTCTCTGGGAAAGCCTATCTTTCCTTCATTTCTGAATAATAAATTTGTTAGATAAGTATTTTAATTTCTTAGTTTCTCCCTCAGCATTTTAAATTTATCTTGCTATTCCCTTCTGGCCTGCAAAGTTTCTGCTGAAAACTCATCTCATAGTTTTATAGAGGCCCCTTGGCACGGGACTCTTTGTTTTTTCTGGCTGCCTTTAAAAATCTCTCTTTAACTCTTGCCATTTTAATTATGATATGTGTCAGTGTGGATCTCTTTAGGTTCATCTTGTTTGGGACTTTGTGCCTCTTAGACCTGGATTTGTTTTCCTTGCTCAAATTGGTGGCGGCGGGGGGTGGCGGGGGGTTTCAGCCATTATTTCTGCAAGTGTTTAATGCCCTCTTCTCCCTCTCTCTCCTCCTTCTGGAACCCCTACAATGAAATAATTTGTATGACTGATGTTGTCCCAGAAATCCTTTAAACTATCCTATCTTTAAATTCTTTCTTTTCTTTTCTTTTTTTTTTATATTTTGATTGGGCAGTGATTTGGAAGATCACTGCTCAGTTCTTCTGTAACATATAATCTGCTTATGATTCCCTCTAGCATATTTTTTTATTTCAATTATTATATTCTTCAGCTCTGCCTTGTTCTCTTATTTCCTAACTCTTGAAGTTCTCACTGTGTTCCTCCACCTTCTCCCAAGTTCAATGAGCATTTTTATACCCATTACTTTGAACTCTAAATGAAGTAAATTACTTCTACTTGACAAAAGGTTTTTCTGGGATTTATTTTCTTGTTTTTCCTCTGGGGACACATTCCTCTGTGTCCTTATTTTGTTTGATGGTGTTTATTTCTATGACTTAGGTGAAACCATTGCACCTCCCAAGTCTTGAATGTGGCCTTGTACTGACACATTCCCTCTATAGACTGCATGCGCCAAGTGGTTATAGCAGGCTAGCTGGAACTAGAGTGGGTGCTAGCAAGTGGGGGTTCCAAGACACACTGTGCTGGAGCCACTCTGATAAAATGGCACCAAGCTTTTCCTTAAAAGAAAGACACAACCTGCAGCCAGCCAGAGAATGTCTGAAATGGCCTCAAAAGCAATGGGGCCCTCACTCCAGCCAGTTGCTCTTCTTCCCCCACTACCACACACACAGAAAGATGCCAAAAGTAAGCAGGTACCTCCCCGTTCCTCTCAGCAGCTTGCATGCATGCATGCTAAGTTGGTTCCGTCAAGTCCAATTCTTTGCAACCCTATGGTCCATAGACTGCCAGGCTTCTCTGTCCACGGAATTTCCCAGGGAAAAATACTGGGGGTGGGTTGCCATGCCCTCCTCCAGGGGATCTTCCAACCCAGGAATCGAACTGCATCTCTTACATATCCTGCATTGGTGGGGGTTCTTTACCACTAGTACGACCTCAGCAGCTTAACCTAATCAAATTTTAGAGGAGGTGAGGAGAAGGGAGATCCAGTTGATATGTTTTAGCTTTGCTTCTCCATCTAGATCCTATGCAGTTTTTAAATACCAGCTCTTAACTTCAGAGAAGTAAAACTCTGAAAGCAGAAAAGCAGCTGCTTCTGTTCCTCCAAGAATAAAGTTCCTGCTCTCTTTATTAATTTCACATTATAAGTTCAGAATATCTCTTTTGATCTTTTAATATATCTTTTGACCTTTTATATGTTCTGACCACCCTAAGCAGCACACTCCCAAAATATTCTTTCCTAACCTTGTTTCTTTATTTCTAGCATCTATTTCTTCCTTTCAAAATACTCCAGCACAGGCCCTTTTCACCTATTATTTGAATTCCAAAGCCCTCCACTACTTCCACTACAGATGTTTAGGTCCTCGCAAGCTAACAAGTTAGTCTGTCACAGTTTCATACATGTTGAAAGAAAACCCAAAACTTCTGGGTCACAGACAAGTAAATTAAATAAATAATTTTTAAAAGTAATTAAAACTAAATAAGTGTACTTAATTAAAAACAAATATATGACTCAGAGCAATTAGCACTAATTAGCCTGGTGGGCTGCAGTCTGTGGGGTCACACAGAGTCGGACACGGCTGAAGTGACTTAGCAGCAGCAGCAACAGCCAAGTGCTATTAACACTCCACTACCCCCAAGCCTCATTTCCCACATGGCAATCTGAAGGGATCAATTGCCTCCTACACACACACTCCAGGAGAGAAACTCTGAGCCTAGGGAACCCAAATCTTTTAGTAGTAAGCCTGCTCAACCTTTGCCCCAGAGGAAGACATTTATTTTTATTGCACCAGACAATAAGTAAACTTGCCCTTTGTTCCAGGAGACCCTAGTTCTATCTTTCAAAGCGGTTAGCTATGAAAACATCCAGGAAAGGTTAATCCAGAACAGAGGCAGCCAGGGGCTCTGCAATATAGCCGTACAGAGGTTCAGGAGACCTATGGAAAACTGTCGCCCAATACTTTGTGAAAGTATGAAAGTGTTACTCACTCAGTTGTGTCTGACTCTTTATGACCCCAAGAACTGTAGCCACCTAGCTCCTCTGTCCATGGAATTCTCCAGGCAAAAATACTGGAGTGGGTTATCACTACCTTCTCTAGAAGATCTTCTCAACCTACGGATTGAACCCGAGTCTCCGCATTGCTGGCAGACTCTTTACTGACTGAGCCTCCAGGGAAGCACCAAGTACAAGGAGCTGGGCATGCCAGGCCTTGGACCAACTACACTTGCTCTCTAAATTTACCCTGCTTCATCTGTAAAATGTCACCAGCACTACCTTCCTTATTGGTCTGTTGTGAAAATTAAAATTTTAAATGTACATTTTAAATGTTTTAGCTCATTGCCTGACTTGATATGTAGTTAAAAACACATACACAAACCTTAATTATGCCTATATTATTCAAGGTCTTTCCCTTTCTACCCAGTCTGGGCTGAACAATATCAAAACTTACTTCTCATTTATTTCCATATATGGTCACTTTCCACTACCAAAAAAAAAAAGTGCTTTTCCCACTTTACAATTTTGCACATCCTCCCTCTGTCTGAAATCCCTCCCCATTTCTCACCATAATCCCAACCATCTTTCATGCCCAGATGAATCTCTGCCAATTCTTCAGAATTCTCAAAGTCACTGCAAGCCCCAGAGAACTTCCCTTCTAGCAACTCACTATATTTGCATATACTCCTCAATAAATGCCAAACTCCTTTCACCTTATTGTATTTACACACAGATGGATTTAATTTCTCCCAGCTGGTCTCTCACTTGACTTCTTTTGAACATTTCTGCATAGGCTTTCTTGCTTCCCAAGTAAAAGTCAATTATGTGTACAGAATAAATTATGTGACAATAAAGTACCATGATACAATTGTCATTAAGAATTGTTTCTTCCCACGTTGATTAAGGAAAGTTAATATTTTTTTTAATTTACCAACCAAGTTTTATACATTTCATTCTCTCAATACTCTTTCTAAATTTTTTTAATCCTGAAAATAATCATTCCATGTAGAAAATAGATGTGTGCTTTGTAACTGTAACTCTCTAAGTGAAACCAGAGTTCAATAGAAACTGGAAGTTAATACACTCTTTCTGGGAAAGTAGCCTAAGTTGAAGTGAATTGAGAGTTCAGTGCAGGTGTCTACCTGTCACTGGAAATGCCCATCATCCCTGATGTATGTTACCAAACCTTACTAAAGGGAACAGGATGAATTAAGCTGTTATTTGAAATGACATGAGTCAGTCAATAGGCAATCCCATAGAGAATACAGTTTGGATCCTAGGGTAAGTCCCCAGGGGAACATGTTCCTCAGGTACAGTTTGCTTGTCACTCTGGCCATTTCCAAGAGACCTGAGTATAATTCCAAGCCTAGGGGCAGGGAAGGCAGCCAGGCTGCAAGAGAGGGGGCAGCAGCTGCATGTCAGCACAGGCGAGCTCTCCATTAACATCTGAGGGGAACTTAATCTTGATCTGAACCCATTTCCAAACTTTACATCAAAGAAAAGCTACTTTTTATAATACAATATAACCTGTACTATCAACACATTAACTAAAACAGTTAGGAGCCTGGTGCTTCTAGGAAGGCAAGGAGAACTTCCACAGAGCAGCACTGCCTAATAGAATGCTCTGTGATGACGAAAATGTGCCACACCAGTGCTTTCCAATATGACAGCCACTAGCCACGTGTGGCTATTGTGCACCTCAAAACAAATTCTTTCATTTACTTTTAACTAAAGTAGCCACATGTGACTAGTGGCTTGTGTATTGAATGGCATAGCTCTAGAACCTACCACACAGCTGCCCTTACTTTCATAAACATTGTTTCACTTAGCCCTCAGACTAACACTGTGAGACATGTTCTATCATATCCGTTTTTATAGATGAGGAAATAGAGACTAAACTATTTCCAATAATTAGCACAATACTATATAACTAATAAGTAGCTGAGCCAGAATTTAATCATATTTTTCTGACTACAAAGTTTAGTTTTCTCTTTTTTTCGTTTGTACCACCTTGATTTTTCGGAATTAAGTGCAAATTCCCTGAAAGTGAAAGTGAAATTGCTCAGTCATATCCGACTCTTTGCGACCCCATGGACTACAGCCTACCAGGTTCCTCCGTTCACTGGATTTTCCAGGCAAGAATACTGGAGTGGGTTTTTCATTTCCTCCTCTAGGAGATCTTCCCAATCCAGGGATTGAACCCGGGTCTCCCACATTGCAGGCAGATGCTCAGGGTGATTGGGTACTGCACAGACTGTCTAAGTTGAAGGCCACAGGCATGCTTTCCCAATCCTTAGATTAGTATCTGTTAAACCACTGAGGAAGAATACGCAACTGTGGGCTTTCCTGGTGGCTCAGATGGTAAAGAATCTGCCTGCAGTGCAGGAGACCCAAGTTTGACCCCAGGATCAGGAAGATTCCCTGGAGGAGGGCATGGCCACCCATTCTAGTATTCATGTCTGGAGAATCCCACGGACAGAAGCCTGGCAGGCTACAGTCCATGGGATCCCCAAAGAACTGGGCACAAATGAAGCGACTTAGCACATGTGCATTCAACCAGTGGCAGATGCCAACTTGGGGTGCTAAGTGGTCAGTACCACTGCTTCCCAGGATGGAAGTTCACCTTGACAAGACTAGGCACATGTTCTTCTGAGAGAGGACCCAGGAATGAGCTCCAGATTTATCTTCTGTAAGTATCCATTGTGGGTTGATTTACAAATAGGTCCATTATCATAGAGAAAGGAAATCTTCTTCAAAGCCCTCCCCTCTCACCACCACACTGGTACCCACACAAACATGTAAACCTAACAAGACCCCCTTGAGCTGCTACCTTGATGAAAAGCCATGCTACTGCCAGGAATTGATGGGACTGGGAAATTGACCAAATTTATATTTAGGCATTACTTGTTTTATTGAACTTCACAGGTACTGTATTTTTACAAATTGAAGGTTTGTGGCAGCCTTGCATGAAGCAAGTCTATTGACATCATTTTCCAACAATGTGTGCTCATTTCACATCTCTGTATCACATTTTGGTAATTCTTATAATATTTTAAACATTTCATTATTATATTTATTATGGTGATCTGTGATCAGTGACCTTTGATGTTACTACTGAAAAAGAACATGGCTTGCTAAAGGCTCAGATGATAGTTAGCATTTTTAGTGATAAAGTATTTTTAATTAAAGTTGGAAGATTTTAAAAAACATAATACCATTGCACTCTTAATAGACTACCATATAGTATAAACATAACTTTTACATGTACTGGGAAACCAAAATAGTCATGTGACTTGACTAATTGTGATATTCACTTTATTGCACTGTTCTGGAACCAAACCTACAATCTCTCTGAGTGATTCCCTTTCTTGGAGCTCAAATGTTCATTGGGAATGTGGGCCACCTCTGAAAGTCTTGAAAGAGCTCCAGATCTGTGGCTCTCTACCCTGGCTGAACAGTAGCATCATCTGGGAGCGTTTAAAATATACCTATGCCTCAGGAACCCAGGAACCCTCAGAACTTCTGGTGCAATTGCTCTGTGAGGAAGTCAAGGCCTAACAGTTTATAAAAGTTCCCTAAGGATTCCAGCATTCATCTATGGTTGAGATACAGAGCCCTAGCTCATGAAACCGGCAGCATATCCACCAGAGGTTCCCTAGAGAGGAGGGTGGTGTCAGATTTAGCACCGCAGCTGACTTTTGGGTAGCAAACATTAGAGGGTGGTGAGAAAACTGCACAGAAAGGAAAGAACAGTGGACTTCAGCAGAAAAACACCAACCTAGAGCTCAAAGTGTATGATACATTCTTAAACCAACTCCTCTGCCCCAGAAACTATGATCCAAGTTCCTTTTATAGTATTAAGGAAATCTTGCTCCTATGATTTGTTTGTTGGCATAATTCAGTTCAACAAACAATAATCAAGCATTTACCTTGTGCATTCATTCTTCTGGTCCAGATACAGAGAAGAATGAGATTTTAAAATAGCATTTAGAACCTAAGAGTCTAGCAAGGAAGAAAATGCAAACAGTTAATGTGAAGTGTTACTGGCTGACATAGATACAAGTGTGAAACTCAAGTTCCAAGCATGAAGAAGGGAAGTGTTAGATTAACTCTGTCACTCAGGAGTAAAAGCCAAAGGCCTCACAGTGGCTACGAGCCCTGGATCAGGCACTCTGTTTTCTCTTGATCTCACGTCCTACAAAGCTTCTGTCATTTATCCCAATCCTGCCTCAGGGTGCTCCTCACGGGACCCCCAGGCACACTCCCAACCTAGGGTGTTGGCCCAGGCAGCTCCTAGGTTTTGACTGCTCCTCTTCTAGCAGCCACACTGTAACTCCTACACTAACTTCAAGTCTTTTCATTGCAATGAGGACTTATTTAAAACTGAGACCCAGCCAGGCCTCATCCCCACCCTGAGCATTCCAATCTTGTTTACCCTGCCGCACTGTTTTCACTGCATGTATCACATTTTACCATAATACATGGCTTACTTACTATGCTTATTAACTTCCTGCACCAGAATACAGACTCCACACGTGCACAGATTGTTTTGCTCACCAGTAAATCATAAGAGCCTAAAACAGAGCCTGCATAGGCAAAGCACTCGACACTTTATGTGGAATGAATAAATAAGGAGCTTAGCAAAACCTGCACCTCACAGCATGCAAGTAGTTCCTCCTTCTTTTAATATAATTTGATTTGCTCCTTGGTAGCCAGTTTGCTCCTGCGCTGGCACAGTTAGTAACAGCCCCCTGGTCCACCGTGGAGACCTTCCCTCTATTTCTGTGTGAGGACTGTCAATCATTCATCACTCAGTTCATCCATCAACAAATATTCATTCAGCAACAATCATTTGCTTCCTGCCAAGGACTGCGAGCATTCAAAATACTGGCTTCAAAGGGCATAAGGCTCAGCAGAAGACATGAAGTCAACACACAGATGAGTGCAGTGGGAGGCAGGCTGTGCTGAAGCCAGAGAAGACTGCAGAGAGCAATGCAACTTTGGAGTCTTAAGAAGATACTTGAAGCATGACACCCAAGAAGGAAGCTCTAGCCCCTCTAACTGTGGGCAGCTTGGACACAGACGACATTTACTAAAGACAAGGTTTCTAATTTTGGCCTCTAGTAACTTTCCCCACATGTGATGCCTGCCGCAGGAGTGGAGAGATGTCATTAAGCTTTCTAAGCATACTTGAGCTGACTTTTCTGATAACCTTTACCTACCAAATCAGGCATGAAAACCCCTGAACAATGGTTAAGACACATTATTTTCCTTTTTTTCCCCCAAGTTTAAGACATTTGGTTATTCGTTCTAAGCCATATGCAGTATAGTATGTTTCAGGAGAGGCATGCGAAGCCCACCCAACAACAGTTTAGCAGTTGGCCCAGTCTTTTCAAACTCACACATGTCTTCACTGCAAATGTAAAATAGATTGGATCAAAATGCATCCTGTGTTCCATACGGAGGTGAGTGAATGATTTGTTCCTAGGAATAGAAGCCCTCAGACAAACAGCGCTAATCGCTCTCACCACAGAGCAGTTGGTGACAATAACAGAGTTAATTTTAAAGAAGGGGAAATTAAATAGTGGTTGCAATAGTCCTAGCCACTGTTAATTATTGTGACGGCAAATTATGAACAATTTCCTGTCACTTTCCCTTCTAAAGCAATTATTGATGTTTGCCTTATGGCTGAACTGCGCTAAAAACTCTCTAAGCAGGAGGCTGTCTGATTTGATGCTTTGTGGGCTCATATTCAGAAAGCCATTTGGCCTGCAAAGTCTCTGGATTATCTGTAAACACAGTGAAAGGAGACAGTGATTGCATGAAGCAAAGGGAATGCTCCTGAATGCCAATAAGGCAAATGTCATGACAGGAACACAAAGCCAGCATTCCCTGTGACCTTTTAGATAGAAACCAATTTACTTTGGTACCATCTCAAACAGAAAATTATGGTGTAATTCTTCATGTCAATACATAATTTATTTTGTAATAAATAACCACCCGCATATTTATGGAGCACCTCTCCCCTCGTTTTTATGATGCTCCCAGGCAGTCTCTCCCAGCACATGCCACCACCGCAGAATCATGGAAAGCCTTCTGTTTTTAAGACTGTTCTCTTCACTAAGCTTGGTGATGACAGAGGAAAACATTACAGGATTAAAATCCACTTTATATCCCTGCAAAGAAACCTAAGTTATTTATTTTCTTATTTTCAAATCACCTCATATCAGGTTGAAGGATTCATGAGACCAAGTTCAAAAAAAAAAAACCACAGAGATGCAGCATCAAGCTCTAGTCTAAAGCACATTTCCTAATAGAGGAAAGCCTCTGCATTTAAAGCAGCATTAAAATCAGGCAGTGAATCAACAACGAAGGAGAATTCTCTCTTGCTCCATGCTTTCATCCCTTTAAATGCATCTGCTTGTTTGTAGGAGGTCTGGGGGCAAAGGCTGCATCCCAAAGTCACCTCATTCTCTGTCTTTATAATGCAAATAGGACAAGTTCCGAGAAGCTGTGCCCTTTCCCCTCCAGGTCAGCCCTTTGAATCTCCCGCAGGCTGGCAGTGACAGGAGACTCTCCCCAGCTGACAGCTGGTCACTGACCTAGCAGAAAGCAGTTGGTGGTCTTCCCTGAGTCTTGAGCCACAGGTCACCTCAGCACCAGCCAAGATATCACAGCACACAGTTAGCACACTTGGTACGTGGCCTCTGTCAAGGACAAGTGAGGCAGACAGAGTGGGGAACAGCCCCAGGGCAGTGGCAGCATGCATGCGTGCACACACACACACACACACACACCCCTCTCACTGCCACTCATTAGTCTGAATTGCATTCTTGGATAACTGAAGAGATTTGGAACCTTAGTGGCTAAGGCCCAGCATCCTTAACATATTTCAAAAAATATGGACAAAGATGGCAACTCGCAAGACAGGAAAGAAAGAACAATCTACATGCTGCTTCAAAACAAACTGCTTTTGTACTGGAGCCTTCTAAATATCTGTTTTTAGACCATTCCAGTAGTAATAATTATAAATCTTTGTTGACAATGTGGGTTCCACCCCTAACTAAACTTCTGTAGCTTAAGAACCCCAAGAGGTGGAGAAGTTAATATGAGACATTACAGTCATTCCTTTGGAAGCCAGCCACCACGCCACATAATTCATACACATATACACCAACTCAAACCAAATAAACACATTTCTTTGGCTTCACAGGAGAGACAATAGCCTATGATATGAAGAAAATAAGGGCTCTGATTCAAATACAACATATTGAGAAGCAGCCATCAATACCCAGAGTAGGTTTTACATAGCTCTCATATTATTTTTAATGAGTTGCTGTATAGAACCACCACAACTGAATTCGAGTTCAGGATTCTCTGAGGGCTAATTGGCTCCTGTCCTCCAGCATACCAACAGAGTAGCTTCTGTTCTGTTTGGAAAACAGATGCTGGGACCTAGATCAATGAATCAATAAGAACATATTGGACATCTAACTGATACCCAGCAAAGACCTTTGCTACATATTTCGAGGGAATATTTTCTGATTACATAATCATCCCTGTGACAGATGTACCTTGTTCAAATAGGTATAGAAGACACATTTCTGATACAAAGTCTGGTGTTCTCAATTTACCCATAGTCAGTTTTTGTAACTGTTTTATCGAATAAGAACCAATCATGACATTTACTTCTTTGAAATTAAAGCATTACAAAACCCTTGTCAAATTATACGTACAACATGCTTTTATGCATCTTTTCTTGCAGGACTTTGTAAAGAATAAGATTTAGGTGATAATAGTGTAGAGCTATTGTTTAAAGTGATAAGTAAAGTTAGCATTGGAAAGTAATAAGATAAAACCAAATCCTTAAACATCAAAGGTTTTATTTTATTTTCACATGTTGGACTGGAAGGTAATTAACAAGCTGCCTTACAGCCATAATATTTGATGATTTATTTTTAGAAGAAAAATAGATGAGTATTCTTCATCACTACTGAAGACAGAATTAGAATAAACTTATGCTAATACATGAGGAATTCAGATATCTAACAGCAATCTGTATAATATATGGCCTCAAAGGTCACTTGGTTCGATTGCTGAACATACACAATTGAAGAAATCGAGACCCAGACAGGCTAGGACTAGCACGAAAGTATGCTACCTAAACAAACAACAGACATTTATTTATCTCATAGTTTTGGTGAGTCAGGAAGAGGGTTGCAACTTGTCTGGGTACCTCTGGCTCCAGGTGTGTCATGAGGAGGCAGGCTAGCTCAACTCCTGGCCAGGACTGCAATCTCATTTGAGGACTCAGATAGGCAAGGGGTGTGGGGGATGCAGAAGAGAGGTCCAATTCATGTCCAAAGTTCACTCATGTGGCTGCTGGCTGGCCTTGATTCCTTGCTGCATGGGTCTCTGTAGCACACAATGGCTTGCCCCTGAGGAAGTGATTTGAGAGAGCAAAGAGTTCCCAAGATGAGAGCCAGTCTTCTCACAACCTTATATTGGAAGTGATATTCTTTCACTTTTGCTGGAAGTGATACTCTCCTACTTACGCTCTTCACTAGAACAGAAGCAAGTCACTAGGTCAAGCCCACACACAAGCAGAAAGGAGTACAAAAAAGGCATAAATATGAGGAAGTAGGGACCATCGGAGACCATCTAAAAGGCTGCCTTCCATAGCTACAACCACAACACAAGCCCCATTTCAAACCCTGTGTTCTTTCTACTGCCCGTGCTGGATTATAACAGATGATTTCCTGTTGTAAAGGTTACTGAATATTGGATGAGGTACTTTAGAAGATGGGAGAATCTCTATCTCTGGATGGCTTTTACAGTAGCACACTCTTTCACCTATTTGAGAAGGTTTCATTTTAATTTCCTGGTAAGTAGGTAAACTATGTGGTAGGGTATAGATTGGGATATGAGTAGCCACCGGCTAAGTAATTAAGCAGATAAGGCAACTAATTTTGTTTTCTAGATCTCATTTCCTTACCACCAAAGGTTGAAAATGGTACTAAGTTTCTAAGTTCACTTCAAACTACAGCAAGTAACAGGTCTCCATTTCTGTTACAGCTTTAAAACAATGACTCTCATATCTAGACTGACCCTACATATAAGTAAATTAACTGATTATCCCCAGGATTTGACATATAGATAAATTAAATTATTATCCCCAAGATGTGACATAGAGGCAAAAAAATGTTCTATACCAAATTTGGCTTGAATTTCTACTTTAGATACTCTTTTCTATTTGTTCTTAAAAGCTTCTGCTAAAATGCAAATGTGTTATCTAGGATAACAAATTAAACTATCATCCTCAATTAATATTTAACTGAATTTGTCTCTCTTGTTTACTAACATGTCAGCTGGTAAAAAACCAGAGAACGGGATAGAGAAACAAGTACATTTAAATGAAGATGGATCTTTTTTCCCAAAAAGTTTTTAGGGTTTGAAAAGACAGACTCTGGTGAAGCTATGTATTAGGGAGTGAGACGTGGTCAGTATCCTCAGTAGCAAAATATGCAGATGGACACATGCAATGACAAAGACAAATCTAGAGAAAATGAAGCTACCAATATAAGCAGACTTCTAAGGATGTCCACCACATCCCTCTAAACCCTCTTAGTGGAAGGTCCTTAACATACACGCAGATACTCATACTTACAGTTGCCCCCTGGATACTGTCTCCGGCTATAAACCATGAACTCCTTTACTGTGCTGCTTACTTTCTACCTATATGATCCCACCTGTATATACTTCCATTTTTCTTCCTGTGAAATCCTAAGATTGATTTGTAAATATACTGTCTTGAAATAGTTTGTACTCCCCAAGGCTCTTCAACATCACACTCACAAGCAAACAGAAAACAACTGAATGAATGCAGTTGTCTAACTTGTCCACACCTATACCTATGCAACTAAATGATGCTAGAGAAGAACAAAAAACTGGATATGTTGTCTTCAATATAAATTCATGATGACCGAAAGGAACAATCTACCCTAACAAGCCAGCCGACTGCAACATCTCTGAATACTCCAAACCACTTCTAGTGTCAGGAGTTTGGGATATGCAGGTCTCTCTGTCTAGAATTTGCCCAGCCACTTCTTTTTAACCTTCAAGTTTCAGTTTGAATTTCTCTTTCAGAAAGAGAGTTTCTCTAACCCTATGTATACATCACTTCCATATCCTCATTCAGTTAAAACATTTTACAGCATGTTTATTTCCCTCATCATACTTAAACACAACTAGTAAACATTTATTTACTTGTTTATCATCCTCTTATCATTTGTCTTCCACTTTAGACTGTAACTCCCAGGGGACCTGAGACATGTTTCACTGACCATTTCTATCGTGCACACCAGCTAGGACATCGTAGGTGTTCAGTAAATACTTGCTGAATGAAAGAACAAATTAATGTAGAGTCTTTCTTTTTCAGATAGGAATAACCCTATCTATCTATCTTCAGAATTTGTGACGCTTCTCTCTTTTCATTTATTTCTTTACTTAATCAGTATTCTTTTAAACACAGAGATTTCTAATGGAAACACTGGCACTGACTGCTTCAGCATTATAAATGGCATCAGTAGCTGACATGGACCCTGCTGTTGCCACTGGCAACAATTAACTTAGCTATATAAAACCAACACAAGAGCTGCAGCATCCATTCAGTAAAATAATCATTCAGTCTTTCAGCAAACATAATACTGACCTGTGTGACTGTGCTTTTAGTACATGAACAAGTGCTAAGCATTGTCTGCCCAAGACAAGCCAGTAACATAGCTTCTGACTCCTGTTTCCATTGTTGCTTAAAAGGCTTGCCTAATTAATTGATTTTCTTTAATCTCTACCAAGGCATATTTGTTCCTTAGGAAGCTACTGGAAAAAGCAGAGGAGCTACTTTTGTAAAATCCAAGAAAGAGATCTTGTGACCTCCAAGAAAGGAAGTCCTTTTTATGCTATGCATCATTGTAAATAAAAGTATATTGGCATGCTTATGGACTGCTGAATGCCAAGAGGTAGATATGAGCAAATTTGTAGATCTCTGTGCTCAGAAAAAGGCATTTTATCTGAAACAGCAGAATATTCTCACCCCCTTACATCCAAATATGCTATAGTTCTCTCCTGATCCCACTGGCAGCATGCACTTTGTACAGAGCAAGTACGGTAATTGCACTTCTAGAAAGGTAGAAGACTTTAGGGAATGAAGCAATGAGCTTTGGTATAATCCTCCACAGCTAACAAAAGCTGCCTGATACTTTGCCTCAGCTTATGACCAACCTAGATAGCATATTCAAAAGCAGAGATATTACTTTGCCGACTAAGGTCTGTCTAGTCAAGGCTATGGTTTTTCCAGTAGTCATGTATGGATGTGAGAGTTGGACTGTGAAGAAGGCTGAGCGCCAAAGAATTGATGCTTTTGAACTGTGGTGTTGGAGAAGACTCTTGAGAGCCAGCCCCTTGGACTGCAAGGAGATCCAACCAGTCCATTCTGAAGGAGATCAACCCTGGGATTTCTTTGGAAGGAATGATGCTAAAGCGGAAACTCCAGTACTTTGGCCACCTCATGCGAAGAGTTGACTCATTGGAAAAGACCCTGATGCTGGGAGGGATTGGGGGCAGGAGGAGAAGGGGACGACTGAGGATGAGATGGCTGGATGGCAT
The DNA here is from genome assembly GCA_917880005.1 of Nanger dama. Taxonomy (NCBI): domain Eukaryota; kingdom Metazoa; phylum Chordata; class Mammalia; order Artiodactyla; family Bovidae; genus Nanger; species Nanger dama. The sequence goes on along the minus strand of CAKJTW010000054.1, from coordinate 10,564,676 downwards.
CACTAACTCGATGGACGTGAGTCTGAGTGAACTCCAGGAGTTGGTGATGGACAGGGAGGCCTGGCGTGCTGCAATTCATGGGGTTGCAAAGAGTCAGACAGGACTGAGAGACTGAACTGAATTGAACTGATGTGTGCCAAAAAAATTTCCCAGGTACACATTATTAGGCCTAATTTGCAGATGAGGAAATTAAATCGCAAAGAGTGATGACCCACTTGATTTTACACATTTGGAAACCTAAATCAACATTCTCTGAGGCCCACATGTGTGAAAGAAAGTGAAAGTGAAGTCACTCAGTCGTGTCTGACTCTTTGCAACTCCATGGACTGTGGCCTACCAGGCTCCTCCGTCCATGGGATTTTCCAGGCGAGAGTACTGGTGTGCACTGCCATTTCACATGTGTAGTATAGTTAACTAATACAAGCAAGAAAGTACACAGGCTTAAACCAAAGCAATAGACATAGAAATGGAAATAAAGATAAAAGGACAGATTGAGATAAATTTACAGAATTGTAAGAATTGTGACTAATTTAAGATAGAGTAAGGCAGATTCACATACCATTGAAGCCTGGCTTGGAGAATTTTGAGCATTACTTTATTAGCATGTGAGATGAGTGCAATATGTGGTAGTTTGAACATCCTTTGACATTGCCTTTCTTTGGGACTGAAATGAAAACTGACGTTTTCCAGTCCTGTGGCCGCTGCTAGATTCTCCAAATTTGTTGGCATATTGAGTGTGGCACTTGAACAGCATCATCTTTTAGAATTTGAAAGAGCTCAACTGGAATAACATCAGGTCCACTACCTTTGTTCATAGTGATGTTTCCTAAGGCTCACTTGACTTCACATCCCAGGATGTCTGGCTCTAGGTGAGTGATCACACCATCATTATTATCTGAGTCATGAAGACCTTTGGTGTATAGTTCTGATGTGTATTCTTGCCACCTCTTCTTAACAACTTCTGCTTCTGTTAGGTCCATACCAATTCTGTCCTTTATTGAGCCCATTTCTGCATGAAATATTCCTTTGGAATCTCTAATTTTCTTGAAGAGATCTCTACTCTTTCCCATTCTATTGTTTTCCTCTGTTTCTTTACATTGATCACTGAGGAAGTCTTTCTTATCTCTCCATGCTATTCTTTGGAACTCTGCATTCAAATGGGTATATCTTTCTTTTTATCCTTTGCTTCTCTTCTTTTCACAGCTATTTGTAAGGCCTTCTCAGACAAACATTTTGCCTTTTTGCATTTCTTTTTCTTGAGAATGGTCTTGATCCCTGCCTCCTGTATGATGTCATGAATTTCCGTCCATAGTTCTTCAGGCACTCTGTCTGTCAGACCTAACCCTTGAATCTATTTCTCACTTCCACTGTATAATCATAAGGGATTTGACTGGAACTCTCTTGCATTTTCGATGATCCAGCAGATGTTGGCAATTTGATCTCTAGATCCTCTGCCTTTTCTAAAACCAGCTTGAACATACGGGAGTTCACGGTTCACGTATTGCGGAAGCCTGACTTGGAGAATTTTGAGCATTACTTTACTAGTGTGTAAGATGAGTGCAATTGTGCGGTAGTTAGAGCATTCTTTGGAGAAGGCAATGGCACCCCACTGCAGTACTCTTGCCTGGAAAATCCCATGGACAGAGGAGCCTGGAAGGCTGCAGCCCATGGGGTCGCTAAGAGTCAGACACGACTGAGCAACTTCACTTTCACTTTTCACTTTCATGCATTGGAGAAGGAAATGGCAACCCACTCCAGTGTTCTTGACTGGAGAGTCCCAGGGATGGGGAGCCTGGTGGGCTGTCGTCTATGGGGTCGCACAGAGTCAGACACGACTGAAGCGACTTAGCAGTAGAGCATTCTTTGGCATTGCCTTTTGAGAAACCTATATACAGGTCAGGAAGCAACAGTTACAACTGGATATGGAACAACAGACTGGTTCCAAATAGGAAAAGGAGTGTGTCGAGGCTGTATATTGTCACCCTGCTTATTTAACTTATATGAAGAGTACATCATGAGAAATGCTTGGCTGGAAGAAACACAAGCTGGAATCAAGATTGCCGGGAGAAATATCAATAACCTCAGATATGCAGATGACAGCATACTTATGGCAGAAAGTGAAGACGAACTAAAGAGCCTCTTGATGAAAGTGAAAGAGGAGAGTGAAAACATTGGCTTAAAGCTCAACATTCAGAAAATGAAGGTCATGGCACCTAGTCCCATCACTTCATGGGAAATAGATGGGGAAACAGTGGAAACAGTGTCAGACTTTATTTTTGAGGGTTCCAAAATCACTGCAGATGGTGATTGCAGCCATGAAATTAAAAGACTCTTGCTCCTTGGAAGAAAAGTTATGACCAACTTAGATAGCATATTGAAAAGCAAAGTCATTACTTTGCCAACAGGTCCATCTAGTCAAGGCTATGGTTTTTCCAGTGGTCATGTATGGATGTGAGAGTTGGACTGTGAAGAAAGCTGAGCACCGAAGAATTGATGGTTTTGAACTGTGGTGTTGGAGAAGACTCTTGATAGTCCCTTGGACTACAAGGAGATCCAACCAGTCCATTCTGAAGATCAGCCCTGGGATTTCTTTGGAAGGAATGATGCTAAAGCGGAAACTCCAATACTTTGGCCACTTCATGCAAAGAGTTGACTCATTGGAAAAGACCCTGATGCTGGGAGGGATTGGGGGCAGGAGGAGAAGGGGATGATAGAGGATGAGATGGCTGGATGGCATCACTGACTTGATGGACGTGAGTCTGAGTGAACTCTAGGAGTTGGTGATGGACAGGGAAGCCTGGCATGCTGCGATTCATGGGGTTACAAAGAGTCGGACACGACTGAGTGACTGAACTGAACTGAATGACGAAACTGAACTGAATGACGTTCAGTTCAGTGAACTGAACGGAACTGAACTGAATGGTCTAGTGGTTTTCCCTACTTTTCTCAATTCAAGTCTGAATTTGGCAATAAGGAGTTCATGATCTGAGCCACAGTCAGCTCCCAGTCTTGTTTTTGCTGACTGTATAGAGCTTCTCCTTCTTTGGCTGCAAAGAATATAATCAATCTGATTTCAGTATTGACCATCTGGTTATATCCATGTATAGAGTCTTCTCTTCTGTTGTTGGAAGAGGGTGTTTGCTATGACCAGTGCATTCTGTTGGCAAAGTTCTGTTAGTCTTTGCACTGGCTTATTCTGTACTCCAAGGCCAAATTTGCCTGTTACTGCAGGTATCTCTTGACTGCCTACTTTTGCATTCCAGTCCCTTACAACAAAAAGAACACCTTTTTTGAGTGTAAGTTCTAGAAGGTCTTGTAGCTCTTCATAGAACTGTTCAACTTCAGTTTCTTCCGCATTACTGGTCAGTGCACAGGGTTGGATTACTGTTATATTGAATGATTTGCCTTAGAAACAAACAAAGATCATTCTGTCGTTTTTGAGATTGCATCCAAGTACTGCATTTCAGACTCTTTTGTTGACTATGATGGCTACTCCGTTTTTACTAAGGGAATCTTGCCCATAGTAGTAGATATAATAGGCATCTGAGTTAAATTCACCCATTCCAGTCCATTTTATTTTGCTGATTCCTAAAATGTCAACATTCACTCTTGACATCTCCTGTTTAACCACTTCCAATTTGCCTTCATTCATGGACCTAACATTCCAGGTTCCTATGCAATATTGCTCTTTACAGCATCAGACCTTGCATCTATCACCCATCACATCCACAACTGGATGTTGTTTTTGCTTTGACTCTGTCTCTTCAATCTTTCTGGAGTTATTTCTCCACTGATCTCCAGTAGTATTTTGGGCACCTACCGACCTGGGGAGTTCATCTTTCATTGTCCTATCTTTTTTCCTTTTCATACTGTTCATGCTGTTCTCAAGGCAAGAATACTAAAGTGGTTTGCCATTCCCTTCCCCAGTGGACCATGTTTTGTCAGACCTCTCCACCATGACCCGTTTTACCTGGGTGGCCCTACATAGCATGGCTTATAGTTTCACTGATTTAGACAAGGCTGTAGTCCATGTGATCAAATCGATTGATTGTCTGTGCTTGTGGTTTTCAGTCTGTTTGCCCTCTGATGGAGAAGGATAAGAGGCTTATGAAAGCTTCCTGATGGGAGAGACTGACTGAGGGGGAAACTAGGTCTTATTCTCATGGGCAGAGCCATGCTCAGTAAAACTTTAATCCAATTTTCTGTTGATGTGTGAGGCTGTGTTCCTTCCTTGTTAGAAGTAATGAAGATTACCTCCATTAAAAGGTCCCATGCATACACTGCTACAGTCAGTGCCCCCAACTCTGCAGCAGGCCATCGCCAACTCATACCTCTTCTGAACAATCCTGGACATTCATGGCAAGTCTGGGTCAGTCTCTTATAGGGTCACTGCTCCTTCTCCTGGGTCCTGGTATGCACAGGGTTCTTTTTGTGCCCTCCAAGAGTCTGTTTCCCCAGTCCTGTGTAAGTTCTGGTGGCTCTATGGTGGGATTAATGGCAACCTCCTCTAAGAGAGCTTATGCCATACCCAGGCTACTGTGCCCAGAGCCCCTGCCCCTGCAGCAGTCCATTGCTGACCTGTACCTCCTCAGGAGACACTCAAACACAGTCTTGTCTCAGTCCCTGTGGGGTCTCTGGGTTCTGGTACACACAAGGTATGTTTGAGCCCTCTGAGCTTCCCTGGCGGGTATGGGGTTTGATTCTAAACACAATTCCGCCCCTCCTACCATTTGTTTGGGCTTCTCCTTACATGAACGATGAACCATGAACTTCCAGATGTTCAAGTTGGATTTAGAAAAGGCAGAGGAACAAGAGATCAAATTGCCAACATCCGTTGGATCATTGAAAAAGCAAGAGTTCCAGAAACACATCTATTTCTACTTTATAGACTATGCCAAAGCCTTTGGCTGTGTGGATCTTAACAACTGTGGAAAATTCTTAAAGAGATGGGAATACCAAACCACCTGACCTGCCTCCTGAAAAATCTGTATGCAGGTCAAGAAGCAAGAGTTAGAACTATATATGGAACAACAGAATGGTTCCAAATTGGGAAAGGAGTACGTCAAGGCTGTATGTTGTCACCCTGCTTAAATGCTGGTCTGTAGAAAACACAAGCTGGAGTCAAGATTTCTGGGAGAAATATCAATAACCTCAGATATGCATATTACACCACACTTATGGCAAAAAGTGAAGAAGAACTAAAGAGCCTCTTGATGAAAGTGACAGAGTGAAAAAGTTGGCTTCAAACTCAACATTGAAGAAAACTAAGATCATAGCATCTGCTCCCATCACTTCATGGCAAATAGATGGAGAAAGAGTGGAAACAGTGACAGAATTTTTTTTTGGGGGGGGCGGGCTCCAAAATCACTGAAGATGGTGACTGCAGCTATGAAATTAAAAGATGCTTGCTCCTTGGAGAAAAGTTATGACCAACCTAGAAAGCATATTAAAAAGCAGAGACATTACTGTGCCAACAAAGGTCCGTCTAGTCAAGGCTATGGTTTTTCCAGTAGTCACGTATGGATGTGAGAGTTGGACTATAAAGAAAGCTGAGTGCCAAATGCTTTTGAACTGTGTTGTTTTTGAACTGTGTTGTTGGAGAAGACTCTTGAGAGTCCCTTGGACAACAAGGAGATCCACCAGCCTATCCTAAAGGAAATCTATCCTGAATATCCATTGGAAGAAGCTGGAACTCCAATACTTTGGCCACCTGATGTGAAGAACTGACTCACTGGAAAAGACCCTGATGATGGGAAAGATTGAAGGCGGGAGGAGAAGGAGACAACAAAGGATGAGAGGGTTGGATGGCATCACCGACTCAATGGACATGAGTTTGAGTAAAATCTGGGAATTGGTGATGGACGGGAGGCCTGGCATGCTACAGTCTACGGGGTCACAGAGAGTAGGACATGACTGAGTGACTGAACTGAACTGAAGGCAGATTGGTTTCTGATCCAAGTAGGTATGCTGCAGTGTCATTCCCCAAAACAGAGGTCAAGAAGGGCACATTTAAGGCAAGTAAAGAGGAAAGGGGGAGAGATAAAGTAACATGTTTAGATCGGAACATTTGAATGTGGGAGGGCTTTGGTAAGAGGTTAAGAGTTAGATATAGGAGTGTAGCTCACAAAAAAAAAAGGTATCAAGCAGAAGGTTAATGATGTAAACACTGTTAAGGGTAAAGAAATATTTGCATTGAGAAGCTGCATTGGAATTTGCAGCTGGGAGACTACTGGTCACCTTGAAGAAAGGAATTTCACTTGCTGAGAGGTACAATCCAGGCTGTAGAAAAATAAAGAGGTGGATACAAGAAGTGAAGGCTAATTTCTCAGCAATTTTTGGCTATAAAGAAAAAACATACTGAATGTGTAATACCTAGAAAGAAATGTAGAATTAAAACATTGTGACCCCCTTTTAATTGTCCATTCTAAAATTAAATCATCCAAAAGAGCTGTAGAAATAGTACAAAGTATCCCCATATATTCTTAACCCAGATTCTCCAAATGTTAAAAACTTATTGTATTTGCTTTATTGTGGGTGTATATTTACGTTTTCTGAATCATGTTAAGAGTATGCTGCCCCTTTAACCCCAATATTCTAAATATTTTAGTATTTTACTAAAAAGCAGTAACATTTTACTATAAACAGCACAATTATCAAAATCAGGATATCAATAGTAAAACAACTCAGATGAGAGGGGCATCAACAAGATGGTGGTACTGGAATTTCTAGCAGGTTCCTCCAGAAACACCACTTTAACAACTATCTATGTACAAAAATACCTTCAAAATTACCAAGAATTCCAGGTGAGGGATTAAGCACTTAGGTGAATCACAGAAATAAGATGAATTGAAAAGGATGGGAAACATAGATTCACTCTATCCAGTTACCCAGATACCCCATTCAGATATATAAGACAGATACTCTCCTTATAGAAAGAGAAGGAAGGAAGTGCCCAACTTTACCATGAGCATCAGAGCTGATCCACCCCAGCACCCACCAGACTCCTTCAGAAACCTTGGAGATCAAGAGAGAGTCAGGTCACTCAAAGTGCTAAAAGAAAAACTTTCAAACCATCACCTAGCAAAGTTGTCTCTTAGGAATGAAACAGAGGCAAAGACAGTCCCAAAGAAACAAAAGCTGCCTTGTATTTTACCACCACTAAATCTGCTTTATTCTTTAAATTGAAATGAAAGGATGCTAATTAGTAACAAGAAAATAGTGTTTCATTACTATACTGATAAAAATAAGTACATAGTAAAATTCAGGATACTCTAATACTATAACAGAGTGAAAGTGAGTGAAGTCGCTCAGTCGTGTCCGACTGTTTGCGACCCCGTGGACTGTAGCCTGCCAGGCTCCTCTGTCCATGGGATTCTCCAGGCAAGAATACTGGAGTGGGTTACCATTTCCTTCTCCAGGGAATCTTCCCAACCCAGGGATCGAACCCGGGTCTCCCGCATTGGAGGCAGATGCTTTAACCTCTGAGCCACCAGGGAAGCTGTGTTAATAACAACTCTACTACAAAAGTTTAAAGAACAAAAGTATTAAAAATAACTACAACTTCAATAATTTGTTAATGCACATGCAATTAAAAAGAAGTAAATTTAAACATCAAAAACATAAAATATGCAGAGCGTAGGTAGTAAGAGAGTAGAATTTGTGCAGGCAGTTGAAGTTAAGCTGTTACCACATTTAATAATTTAATTAAATAATTTAATATTTAAATATATTATAATACCTATAAGATGTTTTATGTAAGCCTCATGGTAACCAAAAAGCAAAACCTATAGTGAATACACTAAAGATAAAGAGAAGGGAATCAAAACGTACTGTTACATAAAACCATCAACTCACAAAAAAAAGACAGCAAAAGAAGAATAAGAGAATTACAGACTAGCCAGAAAACAATAAGAGGTCATTAGTAAGTCCTTACTGTACTGTTCAGCTCAGTCGCTAAGTTGTGTCTGACTCTGCCACCCAATGGACTACAGTACACCAGGCTCCCCTGTCCTTCATTACCTCCCAGAGTTTGCTCAGATTCAAGTACATTGGTTGGTGATGCTGTCCTAACCATCTCATCCTCTGCCGTTCCCTTTTCCTTTTGCCTTCAATCCTTCCCAGCATCAGGGTTTTTTCTAAAGACTTTGCTCTTTGCATCAGGTGGCCAGAGTACTGGAGCTTCAGCTTTAGCATCAGTCCTTCCAGTGAATATTCAGGATTGATTTCTTTTAGGATTGATTGGTTTTATCAGTTTGGTGCTCAGCCTTCTTTATGGTCCAGCTCTCACATTTGTACATGACTACTGGAAAAACCATAGCTTTGAATGTATAGATCTTTGTCAGCAAAATGATATCTCTGCTTTTTAACATGCTATCTAAGTTTGTCATTTTTCCTTCCAAGGAGCAAGCATCTTTTAATTTCATGACCACAGTCACAGTCCACAGTTATTTTGCAGCCCCCAAAAATAAAATCTATCATGGCTTCCACTTTCCTCACCCCCTCTATTTTCCATGAAGTGATGGGAAGGGATGCCTTACCTATAAATAGTTACTTTAAATATAAGTGGATTAAATTATCCAATCAAAAGGCAGAGAATGCCAATGAATTTGACAACTTAAATAAATTCCTAAAAACATATCATGTTAAGTACGATACACCACATTGATACAATGAAGGATCAAATTCTTTTAATCACCTAAATATGTGGGAAAAGAAACAATTAACAAAATTCAACATCCACTCATGATTTTTTTTTAAATCTCAGCAAATTTGATATAGAAAGAATGTACTTCAACATAATAGTCTATATATGACAAACTCAAAGGTAGCATTATACTCAACAGTGAAATGCTTCAAGCTTTTGCTTTTCTGCTGAGATCAGAAACAAAAACATGGTGCCCATTCTGACCACTGTTTTCAACATATACTGGAAATCCTAGCCAGAGAAATTAGGCAAGGAAAAGAAATAAAAGCCACCCAAATCAGAAAGAAGTACAATTGCTTGTTGATGATATGATCTTAAACACTGAAAATCCTTTAAAAAATAAAAAAACTCTTAGAACTAACAAATGAATTCAGGAAAGTTGGAAGGTACAAAATCAACACACAAAAATCATTTGCATTTTATACACTAACAGTAAGCTATCTGAAACAAGAAATTAAAAATATCCTACTTATAATAGCATTAAAAATAATACTTAGGAATAGATCTAACCAAGCAGTGAAAGATCTATACACTGAAAATATATGAATGAAACTGAAGAAATATAAATTATTTAAAAATAAATTAAAAGGTCTCCTTTATTCATGGGTCAGAGGAATTAGTATTGTTAAAATGTCATGTATAGGGACAATGCAATCGCTAACAAAATTCCAGTAGTATTTTTCATAGTAAAAGGAAAAAGCAATTGTAAAATTTGTACTGAATCACAAGAATCCACATAGCCAAATCAACCTTCAGAAAAGAAGAATGAATCCTAAGGAATCACACTCCCTCCTTTCAAACTATAGTACAAAGCCACAGTAATCAAAACAGTATGATAACAGCATAAAAACAGACACATAGAACAATGGAACAGAATCAAGAGTCCAGACAAACCCACATATACATAGTTAACTAATAAGTGAGAAAGGAGTCAAGAATACTCAAAGAGAAAAGGATGGTTTATTTAGTAAATGCTACTAGGAAAAGTGGATATTCATACACAAATAAATGAAACTGGACTCCTATCTTAACATGACTCACAAAAGCTAATTCCATATTAATTAAAGATTTAAATGTAAGACCCAACATTATGAAACTACTAAAAGAAAACTTACAGAAAAAGCTCTTTTAATGCTCTTGGCAATAATTTTTTGGATATGACCCCTAAAATACAAGTATCAAGAATAAAAAAAAAGCAAGCAGGATTATTGCAAACTAAAAAGCTTATGGACAGCAAAGGAAACCATCAACAAAGTGAAAATGCAACCTATAAAATGGGAGAAAATATTTGTAAACTATATAAATATATTATAAGGGGTTAATATCCTAACTATACAGGGAACTTATAAAACTCAATAGCAAAAATAAATAATCCAACTTTTCATGTGGCAAAAGGCCTGAATAGACATTTCTCAAAAAAAAAAAAAAAAAAGAAATTGACAACACATATATGAAAAGATACTCAATATCACTAATCATTGGGGAAATGCAAATGAAGACCACAATGAGATATTATTTCACAGCTGCTGGAATGGCCATCATCAAAAACAAGAGATAACAAGTGATGGTCAGGACATGCACTGTTGCTAAGAATCTAAACTGGTACAGCCATTATGGAAAACAGCATGGAAAAACAGAACTAGTATACAACACAGCAATCTCACTGCTGGACCTATATTCAAGCAAAATGAAATTGCAACCTTGAAAAGATGTAACCCATGTGACATGTTCCATGCCACAACAGGTAAGACACAGAAACAATCCAAGTATCCACTGACAGGTGAAAGAATTTTTAAAATGTGAATTAAACATTATTCACCCATCAAAAAGAAATTCTGCCTTTTGTGACAACATGGATAAACTTAAGAGCTTCATGCTAAGTGAAGTAAGTCAGACAAAGACACATACTGTATGTTTCCACTTATATGCAGAATCTTAAAAAGCCAAACTCATGGAATTAGAGTATGGAATGGTGGTTGCCACAGACTGATGAGTGGAAAAAGAGGTAGATATTGGTCAAAAGGTGCAAACTTCCAGGTATAATATAATGTATAGAATTGTGACTGTAACTAATAATACTAAATTATATATTTGAAAGTTCTTAAGAGAGTAAATCTTAAATGTTATTACCAAAAGAAGATAATTATGTGAAGGAATGGAAGTGTTAACAAGTCTTACTGTGGTAATCATTTCACAATATATACAACTTCCCTGGTGGCTCAGACGGTAAAGTGTCTGTCTACAATGCGGGAGACCCGGGTTCTATCCCTGGGTCGGGAAGATCCGCTGGAAAAGGAAATGGCAATCTACTCCAGTACTATTGCCTGGAAAATCCCATGAACAGGGGAGCCTGGTAGGCTACAGTCCATGGGGTCGCCAAGAGTCGGACATGACTGAGCAACTTCATTTCACTTCACATCAAATCATCACATTTTTAACCTTTAATAACATCTCATTAAAGCTGGAAAAATATACTAATATAATATTACTATCTAATCAACAGACGTCATGCAAGTTTTTTCCAGTTGTTTCACTGAAGACCTTCTAGCAAAAGAAAAAAAACTTTTATTCCAGGCTCTAATCTAGAATCACATATTGTCATGTCTCTTTATTCTTTAGAAGCTCCAGTCTTTCTCTTTAATGACCTTGATATTTTTGAAAACTAATTTATTTTTGCAGCTAGTTCCTTAATTTTGGTTTGGCCAAGGTTGTCTCACGATTAGATTCATGTTATGCTTTTTTTTTGCTTTTTTTTTTACAGAAAAACCACAAAGATAAGGTTGTTGTCTTCTCATCACTTCCTATTAGGAAGTGCAGTTATCTCTACGTCTCTTTGCTAAGACTTAAACTGTGATCACTAATTCAGGTGGTGTTGCCAGTTTTCTCCTCTGTAAAGCTACTAATCATATCTTTGTATTAATAAGTGTTTTGTAGGAAAAGTTTTTAAGACTATATAAATGTCCTGTTAGTCCTAAAAATATTCACCCACTAATTTTTACCTTCATAAATGATCCTTATCTGAAACATTAATAGGCAGCTGCCAAATTGTAACTTTCTAATTCAATTCTGTTTTCTATTTGTTTCCATGTGAGGAAGACGTTTTTTCCACTACTTTTTCATTTTTCATGTATTTATTTAAATCCATTTGGGCTCATGGGTCTTATTTTAATCTACAGGTTACTCAGTTATTCTCATTATATATTTTGATGCTGAGGTTTATACAGATTTGGCCAGTGGGGGCCAAAAGAAAGAAATGTTTCCTTAGGGATTCAGCAGGGAAGAAGGTTTGACAAGAGAAGTAAGAGAGTACACCCTTGACCGGCTGAGGTGAGCAGAAGGAAACAGTAGGAAGAGCACAGGAAGAAGGATGCTTTCAAGCAGAGAAGAGGTCATTCATCCACTGAACTCATGGAAAAGAAAGAAAGATGATAGACGGGTAATGGCAGTGTTCAAGAAGTTGAGAAGTCTGTAGTAACTTATGTTCTGGGAAGGACCATGGAGTAGGAAACAGTAATCTTCTTCAGTATTCCTGCCTGGAAAATTCCACGGACAAAGGAGCCTTGTGGGCTACAGTCCATGGGGTTGCAAAGAGTAGGACATGATTGAGCACCTGAGCACACACACGCCGGGAAGGAAAAAGTGAAATGGTTTGCTAAGAGGCTGTGGAAGGATATGAAATCAAATGAAAACAGTGACAGTGTTACAGGGAACAGACAGGCAGATGACTAGCAACCTAAAAGGAAATCAATGGTCCTTGCAGAGGTCTTATCATTCTGACTATCCCCAATCTGTAGAGCTGTCTAAATCTGTTATATGTTTCCTGTAACCCTGCCCCCCATCTCCACACTGTCACAGCCAAGCTGTAAAACAACTGCAGTGATACACAGTTGAAATGTTTTAGGTGAGTTAAATACATGTATGGAGGGAATAAGTAAGAGAGCCAAGTTTTAAAAATAATGAATTAATAATTATAAGCAATGAGATCATGTCATCTGCTCTAGCTAGAGAAGGTAGTAGAAACAAAAGAAACTGATAATGAAGAAAAATTGAAAAGGTTAAAGCCCTAGAAGTTCAAAAGTATTTGAGAAGAAGCAGATAGGATGAAGGGAAGTGAGATAGCTGAATGATGGGGGTTACGTATGAAGGATGGGACACTGGAGTTTAAGATAGAGATGCCGCATTTCTAGGTAATAGCAATGTCTTTTCGTTTAGTACAGGGCATGTCAAGTCTCACTTGGTTCAGCAAGAAAAGATGTAACACATTATTGACTCAGAAGTAGCACCTATTAAACCTTCATCATCCAGAACTCAGCCAACATCCAGAAGGTGAGCAAAAAATGCCGATAAGCAGCAGTGGTATAGATGAGAATTTATGCACCAATCTCATCCCTTTCACCACATCCCAGCTCCTGCCTCCCAAACAGAGAAACTGTTTTCCAAGACTATATTATGTGCTATATGCATTGTCTCACTTCTCTTCTGTCTCTGATTTCCAATTATAAACCACAGAAAAGACAGAAAAGTATTGCAAAGTAAATATAGGAACTCCAAAAGTAAACCAACATGATATCACCTGGGGAAAAGTTAAAGATGCCTCACAGAGCAGTAATGCCTTAAAGATAACCTTACAAAAGCAAAAATATTATAACTCGTCTCCATTCTTTAGGTCCTGAGCCATCTAGAAATGGTTAAACCATGCTGACTATAGTCAGGTCAGCAAATATTGAAAATATGCACTATATTTCAAAAGATTTCCATATGAAAGAGTAAAACAGAAAAGGCATTCAGTGCTTTAAAGGGGATAAATTTCAGTAATTTGCGATAGTCACTTCTGGAGAACACTGTGAATCTCCTTGAGATCAAATACAAACACAGAAGGACAGAGTTCAGTGTAATGTTTATTGGACATTTTCTGTCATGCAGGAAATATGGTAAGCCAGGTCCTTAACATGTTTTATTTCTTGTAATTCTTAGAACAACATCCTGAGTACCATGTATGTGCTATCACTTCAGTCGTGTCTGACTCTGTGTGACCCCACGGACTGTAGCCCACCAGGCTCCTCTGTCCATGGGATTCTCCAAGCAAGAATACTGGAGTGGATTGCCATGCCCTGCTCCAGGGGATCTTCCCAACCCAGGGATCAAATCCAGGTCTCCCACATTGCCGACTGAGCCACCAGGGAAGTTTTCCCAGTTTAATGGCTGAGAAACTGAAACTTTGCAGGGGTTAATCTGCTTGAAAATGACTAAGTCAGGATTCAAACTCAAGCTCCCTTGTTCCAAAAAGCTGTTTCCTTAATGAATGTGTTACTGTGACAAACATTCTGGTCTTTAAAAAGTATCCAACATAGGCAAATTCCAAGATAATTGTACATTTGGCACAAATATATTAGTAAAGTTGGTATATATGAATGCAGTCTAAATATTTTACCTAAGGATAACTGTATACACAAGATGACAAAAATATATGGCATTGTTTAGAGCTCTGATACTTCTGAGGCTGCAAACTTTCTATAATTTTCCAGGAAAACTATATCAATAGGTGATCTGTCATAATCATTGATGATATATAAGGTATTAAGATCAACACCTATTTCCTTGGCAAAATCTAGTTTGAGTCCTTAATGCATTGACTTCAGTTGATTTTAGCCAATGTAGAATCAAAAATAGCATCAAGAGGATTTTTTTATATCTTTTGGAAATATCCTACCAAAAACGCTTTTATAAAAATGCAATGAAAGCAAAATTATAATTCACTATAGTTTAATATTTTATATCTCTTCATATAAATTAAAAGATAAGAAACCATGAATGATTTGGTTTCAAAGAGACAGTTCCTGGTCATTTCTTATGTTTTATCCATGTTCTGTTTACCAAAGCATTTTTGTCCTTTTCTCCTTCACAAAACTATAGAGGCCCGTAAAACAGAGAGCCACAAAAACACTTATGCAGAAACCAGGTATTATTCAGTATTTTCCCTGAAGTTCTAGTTCACTCCATTTTCATATTATAACATTTCTAATATTCTCATCCAGGCTTTGTAATGATCAGTCTAAATATGCCAAGCCAGGGCATAGAGTAGTTTTCAACTATGGCAGAAACATCAATGAGCTAAGAAAATTCATTTCCTGTGTGTGCCAAATGTCACAGAATACCTGATGGGTTACTGGATTATAAACTGAGAGGGAATATGGGAGAGAGGGAAAGAGAATGGGTGTCATACTACCCAGATCCAAAAGTCCTTTTGAGGGAGCTACTTGATTAGGTAAGAAACCTGACCTAAAACACAGGTTCCATTCCCATAACGCTAAACAATTCCTCAGTTCAGAAATGTCAACCAAATCAACTGTTGGGGACTGCTTAAGTAACAGAAAAGGTAGTTGTGTTTGTCACACTTAAACTGGTTATTTTGGTGTTAAATGAATACAACCATCGGTATTATACATATGTGTGTGTGTGTGTGTGTGTGTGTGTGTGTGTATTTGATTTTCATTTACAAGGCATATGGGAGGTATGTGTGCATGCATTATACATTTAATAGATGATCACAGTACTATTTAAAGCTAATTTTCTAAGACAGATTTAAACTTGGCATTTTTAAGAAAATTACAATGACCAATGAAACCTTGAGACCATGAAGCAATTTGCTGGTTTTTCTGTAGGAAGTTGTCTTAGAGCAACACCTAGTGGTTCCTTGGACTCTTCAAATAAACGCTAGGATCAAGAAGGAGTAACTTAAATTGTTCCTTTCCTTTCAAGAAATTTTAAGATGTAGATAAACTTAGGATAATGTACACTCACTGCTTTTTCATGCTTTTAAAAGTTGTATTTAATATCCTCTTGGTACAATTTAAACCCAAAATGCTGATTTCTATTAATCTGGTGTTCTATCACATGGTTAAAAAGAATCTGTTTTTTGCAATAACCAACAAAGGTATGGATATTCTGTAAAAAGGCATTATTCTATAACCAAAAATAACTTCACAAAAAGCCATTGGTAAGACGGAGCTAAGTAAAAGTTTGAAATAATTCATGTAGCTGCTACAGAAAGATTTAGTAAAATAATTTTAAATCATCAAAACCATGAGGTTAATTTGAATCTAAATGTTATTATTTGAACCTCTAGAAATTGTTAGCTTTGTTTTATATACTTTTCAGGAAATTTCAGAAACGTATCTTGTAATTCTGGGAAAATCTATTACTTCTCAGAATTTGGTGATGAGGTGTTTTTTTTTTCAAATCCTTTTTTGTTCATGCATGATATAGAAACTCCTTCACCTTTTCCAGTATTGTAATCATAAGTGGAGAAATTCTAATGTAATCATTTGCAGTGTCTGCAGAAGACTGCCAGACCACCATCTTCAAATTGATTTGAGAAATGTTGACATTTATACCATTCCCTGGTCGTGTTATAATCATTGTCAGCAGCATGAATTTGTGAGGCTCTTGTTTTATGTTCTTGTCAAAATCTCTGTCGCAAAAACGGGGCCAAAAACGTTTAATGCTTTATGTGCTCGCTGAGAGATGATAATAACCCCAGCTTCTCTGACCTCCTCAGTGTTTCGAAATTTAGTGGCTGGTTCATTTTCCTCACTCCTTTTGCAGCCTCAGCAGCCTGAGAAGCCAAATCATCAACCAATCAAAATGCAGAGTACAAAAATGTTTCAGTGCATTCTCTCCTGCTATCAGTCAGCTTGTAGTGCGTCTCTGATCTCTCCCCAGTCAGGCACATAGCTTAAACCTTTCCCAATCACACTGCAAATATAATGGAGAGCAAACACGAGCATTTCTGCCAAAAACATTAAAATGTTTGATGGCCTTCACAACCAAGATACCTCATGTTAAAACCAGAGGTTTTAAAAACCAAGTCCAGTTACAAATTATGTATCCAGTTACAGATTCACTGTCCTGTCCCCGGTGTGTAGCCCACTCAAAGGTGTTTTCCATCTTTCTCTGCTTATCTCGTAGTTATTCCATTCAACTATTGTTTACTTGAAATATCAATGCCAAAATCACAGATTTAGTATTTGGACAAATAGGGCAACTAGGTAGGGACTGACTCTTATTTTAGCATGCACTGGTGGAAAGCACTGATCACCTCAGTCAGGAATTTTGTTGGAATGTTTCATATTTCCCAACAACATAATATAATGTTACCTGTTACCTGTAAATATAGAAAAAGGAATTCTCTTCACCAAGGCCATCTTTCAATCCAGCATTGCAAGTCAACGGCCTTTGCTCCCTACCCAAGTCTATCTCCTTAATATTGATAGAGAGGCATCCTTTTCACAGCATCATACCTCAATTTCCATTTTCTGCACCTGTCCACAAAAAAGTCAATTAAAAACAATTTCAGGGAGTATAACAAAAATTCAAAAATTTCCACAAATTCTTTTGTTAAGTAGGATAAGTGTTTTATCTACATAAAATTAATCCTGGTTGATTACACTGCAGGTGTCATTTGTCCAGCTGGTGACTATTTATTGCTTTCTACTTTCTGTCTAAGATCCATTTGTTCTTATGCCAATCTATTTTGGGGTATAATTAGTTACACTCAAGTATGAAAGCTCTTTGATTGTAAGTCTAAATAATGTGAGTTTCCATCTTTCTTGCAATAGTCTAGAAGTAGTACATTTTACCCCAGCATTTTCATTTATGCATACCTCAGCATGTGATTTGTAAGTTTTTTCCAAAAAATGCATCAATAAAACCATGATGTTAATTTCCTTACTTTAGACAACTACTTAAAATCAGTGCCAATACTTAGTTAAACGACAAGATGATGTTCTGAGATTAATTCCTTCTACTCTGGAACAATAAGTATATATTGAGAGAGCTAAGCCTGTTTAAAAGATCCAAATGGGTTTAGTATTCTGCATTTAGAAAAGCCCAAGTACAACAGTCGAAAGAAACGCCAAATGGTCCTCAAAAACATCTATTGAATTCATACTCTCCAGGCAATGCTTTCTAAAACGTAGAATTTCATCAGGCTGAATTGAAAAGATTGATCTGCTTGTCATGTTGAATAGACTCTAAAAGTAGTTTAAGCAACAATTGACCCCGAGCACAGTACCAGCGAGTCTTCTGGGCATCAGGCTGAAGGCTGCTCCAGATTTCTAAGATAACTGAAATTGTCTCTGTTGTGAAAAACAGCAAAGCAGCTCACAACAGACTGAAATGCTCAAGAGGATTTTCATAATTACAGCTAAGAGGAATGAGATTTACTGGAAGCTGCATTTATATCAGTATGGCTGTGTCTTTCCTCACAATTCCTTATGCTTAAAAATCAATTCCATCCACTTTTCATAATTCCATTTGCTTCCTTTTTTCTCTCTGAATACTAGCCACTAAATTTAAGTCATATTACAAAAGGTAACTGTGAAATTTTTTATTAGTAGTTAATCCATTTCCACTGAAAGTGAAAGTGAAGTCACTCAGTCGTGTCCAATTCTTTGCTACCCACTGTAGCCCACCAAGCTCCTCCGTCCATGGGATTCTCCAGGCAAGAATACTGGAGTGGGTTGCCATTTCCTTCTCCATTTCCACTACTGAGTTGTAATTTTTGTCAGCTATTTCAAAATCCACTCCATCCAAAGGACATAGGAATGTACTAAAATTCACATGCTTTAGCCACTGATGAAATGTTGAGGCGAGATTCAAAGGAGAACAAGGGGTATAACAATAATGAACAAAAATGCATTCTCTAAATGAAGGGGAAGGCTGCACGTGAGCTATGCAAGCTATATGAAATGAATCTAAACATACCATCGTGATATGTCAGAAAATGTTATGTTAAGAATATAAACCACACGCTGCTACATTCCTTTATATTAAGAACCTCATATTCCTCCTTATTTGGTCCAGGACCAGTTTCTTCATTCTGTTCTTTCAGTTCCTTATGAAGGGACTTGTTCTCCAGTTGAGCTCCTTGGATGAACAAAGAAGGAGCAGGAACGATGCAGCCATTTTGCAGCTGACACAAGTTGTTGCTGATCTGCTGACTCATCTGGCTGATGTGCAGAAACATCCAGGCTCAAAATAAATTACCTACCTGAATCTCCTTCAGGGGCTTTAACTCCTGGGCCAGGTACCTGGGATTAACTCTCTGACAAAGGGCCCCAGCTTCCGCAGGACAGACTCATCAGTTAAGCCAGAAGCAACAGGAGCCAAAAGGGTTTGAGTTCATCCTGTGGACTCCAGCCTGCTCCTGATCTCACCTTCCTAACTGCCTTGTCTGTGGATGTCAAGCCCCAGCAGCAACTGTGAAGACAACAGCCTTACAGAGACTGTCGAGCTAGACCCACAAATTCATAAGCGAGTTCTCTGTAACAAAAACAAATTTTTAAATATGTATTCATACAGTGTTTGTATACATAATACAGATAGACATAAATTCTACTTCTGTGGTTAAAACCTGACTGATACAGAATTTGGTTTGAAAAATACAAGTGTTTGAAAAACCTCATCCATATAATAAGTTTTTGTTGTTGAATATTTTAGTGACATTTAACTCTTGAAATAATTTTGTGTTCAGGCTGAATAGGATTCCTAAGGTCTTCAAGACTGGCTCTTCTCACATTAACTGAGATCCCAGGAGGTGTATTATACCCATGATCCAAAGGCTAGAGCAATAATATTTGAAAACAAGTAACTTTTAAAGGAAAAAGAGGCTTTAGCAAGTGATATTGTTGTTGTTTAGTTGCTAAGTCGTGTCCAACTCTTTGCAATCCCATGGACTATAGCCCTCTAGGCTTCTCTGTCCAGGAGATTTCCCAGGCAAGAATACAGGAATGCATTGCCATTTCCTTCTCCAGAGGATCTTCCTGACCTAGAGATTGAACCCACATATCCTGCATTGGCAGGTGGATTTTTTACCACTGAGACACCAAGGAAGCCCCTTTGGAGAATGCAAAAACAAAGGCAAATTTCAACTGCAAGGACAGTAACTGATCAGGAATGAATGGTGGGCCCATTTGCATGGTATTGGGGATCAGTGTCAACAAGAAAACTGCAGTTGACTGAATCTTCTATTCTGAGCTCTCTGGGTGCCTTATACTGTAATTAGGTTGCAAAAATTAGAAGATGAGGCAAACACAGCCATTTAGCAAAAAGTTACAGAAAGCATAAAACGAAATAAAGTTGTATTTTCAACATACTGCTTTGAATATTTACAACTTTTATTTTTCCTTCAGAGCACATTGGTTCATTGTTGAAGGTATCAGTTAGGGGCATCAGCCTGATTTCCATCAAGAGGAATAACTTTCCACTAAACTACAATGATGTTTCAGATCTTACCAGCAGCAAAACATAGTTCCAACATAGTTCTTTCTATAATTGTCCTTTTTCTGGGAGTTTATAATTTGATGGCAATATTTATGGCATTCTTTTTCTTAAATTCAGTAACAATTGTTCTCCAACTGTTTCGTCATTTATTTTAAAAATTTAATTTCCTAAGGACATCAAACCAGTCAATCCTAAAGGAAATCAACCCTGGATATTCACTGGAAGAACTGAAGCTGAAGCTCCAATACTTTGGCCATCTGATGCAAAGAGCTGACTCACTGGAAAAGACCTTGATGCTGGGAAAGATTGAGGGCAGAAGGAGAATGGGACGACAGAAGATGAGACTGTTGGATGGCGTCACTGACTCAATGGATATGAAAATGAGCAAACTCCAGGAGATAGTGAAGGACAGGGAAACCTGACATCCATGGGATCTCAGAGAGTTGGACATGACTAGTGACTGAACAACAACAATTTTTAATTGATACAAGTTAAACAGAAAACAATTTTATTCAATATGGCTCCATCCCAGATAAATTCTTTGTAAACAATATTTTGAGAATTTTACTATTCTGATTATAGCATACCATAAACTAAATTGAGTCCAACGTATTTCAGGAAAAAAAATGCTCTCCTCAAATTTAATTTTCCTATTTTTGTTTGGAACACATCTTATTGCATCATAGATAAAATTCATTTTATAATGCATCTAATTCTTAAGCATGAAGTTAGATGTCTTTTCAAAGATTCTTACATCCTATTCCTTATTAGATTACACACTATCACAAACTCTTTTGGTCATACCACTACAAAATGACTTTTCTCCAATCCATAATGATGCTGTTATCCTGATTAAAAAGAAAATACGAGAAATTAAAGTTTACTTCTGACTCTAATGCTATAACCATCAATCAAGGTTGTCACCTTTTGATCATTTTTATTAGAATTTTATACCAATTTGCTACACTGAAGCTGTTTATTTTATATTCTACTTTCTCCATTAGTCAATTTTACTGTAAACATATCTTCCTGACATTTCTATAATAAAGAATGCTCTACCTGCAGATGTAGTTTATCTAAATTCAAACTAGATCATTGTTCAGTTTTATATTACTTGGCACTGCCTCTGCATTATTAAATTACAGCATTTTTTTCCCTAACATTCTTAGCATTTGCAAAAGTTCAGATTGTTCTTTTTTAAAAGAGAAACTATTCTTCAATGTCAACCAACAACAAAAGCAAAACTGCAGCAATCTATTAAAAGGAAAAAAGAAAGAAGTAGTGATATTATTAAAGATAAAGTGTGAGTCATTATCTAGTCATTTTGATGTAAGGGCACTGGTGTCCAAATATCATAAAATTAAAAACAAAACAAGCGTTAGTCTTCAACATTCTCAAGACTCTTTCCTCCTACTTTATTTTTAATAATAGTTAAGAAAAAAATGTGATATTTCAGAAATATAAGTTAGAAGAGCTCAACTTTTCTATTCATGTTATAATACCTCTCTCCAGTTATGGGGGAGAAATATGGATCCTCTGTAATTAAAAAATGAAATCTTTTTAGTGAAGATGAGAAGTGCCAAATTACATTGTTTCCTAGCCATGTAGGTTTTAAGTAAAATCCACCCAGAAATCTGGTCAGGAGATGAAATGCTGGCAGTGTACCCAGTCTGCATCATACAGGTGATCTAAACAAACTTTCCAAGCTGAGATGCAGCACTGTCACTGATTCTGAACACCATAGCCTTAGAGTCATTGCAGACTCAAGATGTCCAATGTGCTTGATTAAATTAACACATTTATTCTCAAAAAAATTAAATCCCAACTCTGAGAAACAAAGCCAAAATAATATCAAATACTAATATCTTGCTCACCAGACACTTTGAAGACTACAGTAATGTAGAATACACATTTGTTGCCTTCACGCTAAATTTGAGGAAACGGGACATATACATTTTCCAACTTGGGTTCTACAAGCAATAGGTACATAGTAAACTTTATTTCTATAATTGTTGTAAGAAGAAAGAAAAGATAATTACTATAGAAGAACCAACTAGCAATGTGGAACACAAGCAATGAAGAAATTCAGAGACTAGAAAAAACAAATTGATTTGGCATCATTAAGAAAGGCTTAACAGTAGTGAAGCTTGAATTTAACCTATAAATGTGGTAAAACTGAGACTAGTAGAGAAAGAATAAACAAGGTTTTCTAGGAAGATGGAAAGACAGAGGTAAAGGTATGGTGGAAGGGAGCCCCAAAATTTCAGTGGTATAAAACCATCACATTTATTTCCTCCTCGTGTAAGGGTTCAGTCTGATATTCCTATTTGGTGTCTTTCCTCCATACGCAATTCAAGTTACTAGAGTCATTCTGTCTTGGAGTCCCACTGTTCCCCAAGGCCTCAAAGTCTTCTCATCCAGGCTACAGATGGAGAGTCCAGAGAAGATTTACTCACTTCTCAAGCACCTTGCCTAGAACAAACACATCAATTTTGCTCACACTGCTTTGATAAGTATCAGAGAATGACCAGACCTGGATTTAAGCAGCCGTTGGAAAAATGTAGCTCTTACCTCAGCTGTCATTTCTCAGTGAAAATTCCAGGCTTCAAAGGAGGGACACACATTTTGCTGGACTGTTTTCTATCTCTGTCACGCCAAGACTGCCAAGAAGGTACAGAAGGTAAAATGTTCATCTTTTCCATCACCTAAGTGAGAGAGTTTCTTCAAGGTGCTAAAACACGCTATAATATATAGACCTAGAGAAGATTCTAAGCCAGAGAATGAAATAATCAAAGCAGCATTTAAAGAGGGAAAACAGGCAGCGGTATCCAGCAGGACTGCAAGTAAACCAAATATTTTCCAAAACAAACAAGAAGGTTGGCATAGGTTATAGAAAAGTCTGGGAAGAATTTGAGATATGGTCCTAAGTAAGAAACGAAATTGGTCCATAATTCAAATGGGAACAGGGGTAGAGAATGTAAAGACAAAGGAAAGAGGAAAGTAAAAGAAAATGTCAAATATTCAAACTTACATGACAGTACCCTTAAGTGTTAATCAAATTCTGGCTTGGCTGCTTGGAGCTCAAAAGCCATTACTCAAGAGATGAGTGCTAGTAGGAACAGAAAGATTGCTTTATTCAAGAGATCAGCAACCTGGGGAGAAGGTGGACTTGTGTCCCAGAACTAACTCAGAAGATTCTACTTGACTATGAAAGCTTTTAAAGGGCAAGAGGGGAAGTAATCGCAGTTAATTGTTGAGGTAGGGGTCAGATTTGTCACCATCTCCCATTGCGTGCAGATTTGTTGTCTCCCTATGATCTTTCTTTAGATGCTATCTTGTTCACACAGTTTGTCCATGAGGTTGCTGCAGGAGAAGCTGGAGAAATGACTTAGTCATCTTTTAGTTACTTATTCTTCGTTTCTTCTTTAATTTAAGGAAAGAATCAACAGGTTAGATGAGGCATTGTATATGATCAAAAGATTTGAAAGATATACTTGAGCCAAAGGCTACTTAGAACATAGCTTTGCTAAGTGACAAGACTGAAGACCTCCTGCAAACAGTCACTTACAAATCCCCACTGTCAGACATCACACCATCTCTATGGGATTAGAGGCAAAGGTCTGTCTTCTGTAACTTCTTCATACAGACATAGGGTACTGTATTCTTAAAGTGGAAGATGCTGACACGAGTCTGTAGCCTTTCTTTACTGATAGTTTTAGTTGCCTGCTTACATACATCAACAGAACAAGCTGCAATTACATTGATGCCTACAAGTATATAGATTATTATGAGCAATAGTGTTAATCCCATTCTCTTGAGGCCAGTTCTTGGAATCATGCTCACCATAACTTCATTATTGCTCAAGGTGGAGCAGTTAATGTCTTGGCTACAGTCTGGTCGTCATGTAGTTAGCTTTGTCCCTCTGGTGGCAGTTATAGTATCTGTAAAACAACTCAGGAAAGTGCTTTGGACACTGAAAGAGTCTGTGACGCTAGTGTCCTGATCATTAACTGCTGGAGTCTGCTCTTTCATGACTCAGGGTAGCCTGGGAGATTTCAGTTTTTCTACAAACAAGAAGCAGGTGATATGGAGGGGGCTTTGTACTTGGGAGTAAGAGGGAAACAGGGTTCTGCTTGGCTTCATAAGGACAAGTAGAAAGTAATTTTAGAGAGAGAAATATGAGTCAAAGAATATGTTTAACTGCTCCATGAGAGCCTCTGGTGGTCACACAGGGCAAGATGAAGATAAGAAAGGACCAGGAGAAGAGGCCGTGTGTCCTGATCCTCACCACTGTGCCGTTTTTCCTAAACTACTACAGTATCTGCAGGAGCAAATATACTGTTCTGTGACATACCAAACCCATTCTTTTTGCCAATCTACACAATCGATACCAATCGCCACAGCCAAATTGATCTGGCTGCAACTCACATCAATTCTTAGAAGACTGAAAGGAATGGATTGGCTGTGCCATAGGTTAGCCATTTCACATGCTCTGTGTGAAATTTCACATTCCTCAGACATGCTCTATGCTGTCTCAAGAGTTATTAAGCCAATGGAAGAGGAATCCAAGGTCCCCACACTGTTCATTTTTTTCAGGCTCTAATATCACATTAATTGTTGTTTTTTTTTAAGACCCATAGCTGCCTAAGTACTTGTGTGTAAAAATTAAGAAAATTTGTTTCAATTTTCTAACCAAACTGATAATATTTGAGCATCTTCTACATGCAAGGCTCAGTCTTGGCTAAAGTAAAGATTTACTGGAGAATACTCCAAGAGGAAGAGAAGTATATCAACACAAATCCTTTGCAACTCCATTGAACACCCAGTGAGTCCTATTAGAGAGAAGAAAGCAATGTAATGAGTATGTCTTCTATGCTACATACAGCTCAAGCACATTTATGTCACTTGCATCTCAGATTAGCCCAGCATAAGCATTCTAACTCCATTTTAAAGGAGCTTAATAATTTATCCAAAGTGATAGATACCCAGTAAGTGACAGTAATGGCAATTAAAGCTTTGGTGTGACCCAAAGCTGAGGGTGTTTTGACACTACAAAGTCTTTCCTGTGGACCTAATGAGGCCTATTAAGGCAGCCATGTAAAAAGCTAGTTCCTGCTGCCATACAATCAAAAATCTCAGACCAGCATCATCCTGCACTCCTTTAATTCTGACACTGAGAATCAATTTAAGATCAACAAACATCTCCCTGGACACATAATTATACTAATGTAAAACAATTATTATTTTGAACTTAGAGTATAAAGAAGGACAAGAAAGCAAACTCTAGTTTATTACTCCTGATTCATCACTTTGGTCTGTGAAGTAGACTTGAATCTGCCACATGTAGTAAGATGTGTCCATGACAAAACAGAAAAAATATACAGCCACCTGCTTAGAAAAGCAAATCTGCCATGGGGTCCAGGTCAATCCATGGCCCAAAGGACATTTCTCTATCCTCCTCCTTAGATAAGCAAGACTCAGAGAACCCAGGAGACTCCAGTAGGGTGGCATCCCAAAGGCTTGGATAGGACATTGCAAAATCCACAAGATCATCTCCAGCAGTATATGTCTTCCAAATGCAATCATTTGAGGCAAGTACCATGTCAGAACTAGCTAGTAGGTTTGGAATCTGACTTGCCATTCAAAGAGGGTTAGGCAAAGAGGTTTCAGATCTCAAGTCAATATAGACAGAGATTAAGGAAAAGCTGAAGAGAGAGGAGGTGTGACACAGAGCCAAAGGGCAACAGAGGCTCTGTTGTTTTTATCTGGTGTCATAGCAGAGCTAGAGAGGATTTTAAAAGCTGGCCACAGAGCAAGAACATATTTTACCTTGCAACCTGAAATATCCACAGGCTGTGAAAGATCAAGGAAAATAAAAAGAATATTGTTATTGAAAGGGCATCACAGAGAGAAGCATCGTTTCAGAGTCACCTCTGAAACAAATAATAGAATAAGCTCCTTCAGCTTCTCTCTAAGCCTTTGTAATTCTTCCTACCCCAGCACATACTCTGGGTCAAGTAACAGATCATTTCTTTTCTAAAATTCACTAGAATGTGTGCCCTTTCTTTGTATTACACTTCCTCAACACAATAAAATAAACTGCACTATGGGGTGTGTTAATTTCCTTTCGTCTTTAGAAAATCATGCTAATAAGACATTTAGTGAAAAGAATAGTCACCCAGTAAGTGGCAGTAATATTTTATGAGTGCCACTGTGAAAACTATGAATGAATATGTTGACCTTGAAAGTTCCAGCCTTACCGTGAGCACAAGAACAATGACACAAATATTCATTTAGATGAATGCTTACCATGCTTGGCCTTATCATTTTGAGCTTCCCACATTTCAATTTTCCTAGTTATGCTCAGAAACTATAGTTTGTGATGGAAAGCAAGAGAAGGATATTGTTGCCATGGTAGCAAAAACATTTTTTTCTCTCTCAAAAATAGTATGTCAGAGACCAGTGGGGGGAAAAAAACAATGCTAACTGCAGTTGCAGAGAAAATTAAATTTAAATACAAGTTCTTGTAATTTTATCAAGTGCTATTTATATATCTTTCCATCTTAATGTGCAAGAATGCCTTACCAGGGGCTCACTAGTTAAAGTACAGGTTACTTTCCTCTACTTTGAGCAAGCTGTTAGTCATGCAGAACACACTGTTTAAAATCCATGAAAGAATGAAGGTGTCCAGACTTACAATTGCATAAAATGATATTCAAAATAAGTTTTTAAAACTGCCTTTGCTTAATATGGTTATTAAAAAATGACAAGCAAGCAACTACAACAATAACAACAAAAACAATAACTATTATCCTTTTGAATTCCTTTGCCTGTCATTCAAATGGGATATTACCCTTTCCAGGACTGGCTGAATTACTGAGACTAATGTACCAGCCTGTGCTCTCACATTCCCTAATGCATTTCATTTGGGTGATATTACTTTTGCAGCTACTACCTTGGCTTCCTGCAAACTAAAATCCCCAAAATTTCCCTCCATTCATAGAGCTGTTGACATTTTAAAATAAAAAAACCCAACAGTAATGCTGCTGTCTTAATTCTGCAAATTACTTTCCCGCCAAATTCTCACACAAGCCATCCGTTAGAACCAGAGTCACCTCGCCAGCTATTGTTATAGCTCCTGCATTTCCATCCTCAGTGTATTTTCTCTTTCATGTACCAAGATGCATGTCAGTGCCAGATCTTTACAGGAACGGCTGATCTTTTTACTGTATATTTGGAAACATGTGCTTGTTTCTACTCCATGACAGAAATTCTAATTCACAAGTGTTTGTTTTTCATATAGATGTTCTTGAGAAAATCAGTCCAAAGTGTGTTCTAATGTAATTATCATCTGTATATTATCATATGTAAATGTATTTAAGATATTCTTAAATGTGTTATTTATTTCTCTTACTGTGTTCATTTTATTGAGGCATTTATTAATATTTAGAAATTAATCTATTCCCAGTCTTTATCCCAAAGCCAATTTATTCTGTGAGGTTTGGTTCTCAAATAAATGTTTTCCTGAGCAAAGAATGGACAGACTGATTATTGTATTACAGGGACCAATTATATTACTCTTTCCTGAGAGAAATAAAAAGTACAGTCATTATAGCTCAGTTCGACTGTGGAGAAGCCTTTCTGTCTGTTCAATGTTTTTCTTCAGCACCAACACAGGGCATCATCAGTGTGTTCCCCTTTGTGATTATAATCAAATGGATTTAGAAGTACAAGAAACCAGAATGACCTTTGGAGAATAGATCTACTCCTAACACCTATAGCGCTCTCAACCATCTGACGAAAAAGAAAAATAAAGCAATATTTTGATTCTCTGAGGAATCATCATAGAAAAAGGGGTCTGTTTATGTGAGCTAAGTTGGAACTAGAGGCAATGAGGTGAAATCGAGTGGCAGCTTCCTGAAGAAGGAAGGCTTCCTAGGAGTAACAGATTACTCTGAAGAGTGTCTCTGAAGAGTGCTCTGTTTTTTAAAGTAATTTTCTGCTTTCCTACATCTTTATGATGTATAAATTCATTTGGTAATTGTACTTTGGAGTGTGATTTAAAGACTGTGCTTCAGTCAGGGCCTAAAAGCAATGTAGGTCCAAGTCTACTCCATCTTTGGCCTCATCTGTGACTGGGGTCAATAGACACACCAAAAATGATGCAAATGGTTAGAAACAACGGGCTGCTATAGCCTTCTCCTATTTGCCTCTACCCACATCTCACATTGATTATTTTTGATATCTCATAGAGACTACATTAAACTGAACTGGGTAACTAGTTGCTGTCAGTGATGGTGGTTTAGTCACTAAGTCATGTCTGACATTTGCAACGCTATGGACTGTAGCCCACCAGGCTCTTCTGTCCATGGGATTTCTCAGGCAAGAAAACTGCAGTAGGTTGCCAGTAGCTTGCCTCCTTCTCCAAGAGGTCTTCCTGATCTAGGAATCAAACCTGCATCTCCTATATTGCAGGCAGATTTGTTAATGACTGAGCCAAAAGGAAGCCCACCAGCTGCTGTTAAGATACATTAAATATCCTGGCTATTATAAACAGTGCTGCAATGAACATTGGGGTACATGTGTCTCTTTCAATTCTGGTTTCCTCGGTGTGTATGCCCAGCAGTGGGATTGCTGGATCATAAGGCAGTTCTATTTGCAATTTTTTAAGGAATCTCCACACTGTTTTCCATAGTGGCTGTACTAGTTTGCATTCCCACCAGCAGTGTAAGAGGGTTCCCTTTTCTCCACATCCTCTCCAGCATTTATTGCTTGTAGACTTTTGGATCGCAGCCATTCTGACTGGTGTGAAATGATACTTCATTGTGGTCTTGATTTGCATTTCTCTGATAATAAGTGATGTTGAGCATCTTTTCATGTGTTTGTTAGCCATCCGTATGTCTTCTTTGGAGAAATGCCTATTTAGTTCTTTGGCCCATTTTTTTATTGGTTCGTTTATTTTTCTGGAGTTGAGCTGCATAAGTTGCTTGTATATCTTTGAGATTAGTTGTTTGTCAGTTGTTTCATTTGCTATTGTTTTCTCCCATTCAGAAGGCTGTCTTTTCACCTTGCTTATAGTTTCCTTTGTTGTGCAGAAGCTTTTAATTTTAATTAGATCCCATTTGTTTATTTTTGCTTTTATTTCCAGTATATTGGGAGGTGGATCATAGAGGATTCTGCTGTGATTTATGTCGGAGAGTGTTTTGCCTATGTTTTCCGATTATACAGAGTGAAGTAAGCCAGAAAGAAAAACACCAATACAGTATACTGACACATATATATGGAATTTAGAAGGATAGTAATGAAGACCCTCTATGTGAGACAACAAAAGAGACTCAGAGGTATAGAACGGACTTTTGGACTCTGAGGGAGAGGGAGAGGGTGGGATGATTTGGGAGAACGGCATTGAAACATGTATACTATCTTGTAAGAATGAAGCGCCAGTCTATGTTCAATACAGGATGCAGGACGCATGGGGTGGGTGCACGGGATGATTCAGGGAGAGGATGTGGGGTGGGAGGTGGGAGGGGGCTTTGGCATTGGGAGATTGTGTTCACCTATGGCTGATTCATGTCAATGTATGGCAAAACAAATACAGTATTGTAATTTAAAAAATAAATAAATTTAATTAAATTTTTAAAAGATACATTAAATAGGAAGAATTATTTCTCAATCTTATTTTTAGCTTCAGCAAAAATATGAAGATGATAGGACACAAACTAATCAGCTGACAGCCATACAGAGAAGATCCAGCAAATCAGCAGAAGAGGATGTCACCATACATAAAGTAACAGAGGGAACTGGCACCAATGTCATCTTGGCAAGGTTGACCTGGACCCCGTGGTTCTTTTCCTCCCTTCTTGCCATGTGAACTATCTGATGCTGCTCTTTCTCTTGTCATCTCATCTAGTTGTTTTTTCTTTGTATAATTCTGCCTCTCTTCATGAAAAAATGTATTTTTACCTTCATTATATAAAAACATTTTTACTCAACTTTCTTAAAAAGTGGCTTTTTTTTTACCCCAACCACATTTGTTCACCTCCCATTTACTCCTCAGATTTCTGCAACTGGTTTCTTCCTTTCCCCAATACTTGGGGAAACTGCTATCTAAGTAGCACTATCTAAATCCGGTGACCTCTTTTTGAATGTCTCACTGGACCTTTATGTAGAATCTTCCATTTCTCTTTTGGAAATGCTTTTCTTTAACTTCTGTAATATTCAAAACTTTATCTTCCTGCTTCTCTGAATGTCTCTTCTTCATTTCAACTTCTTAAATATCAGCATTCCTTGGATACCACCTTTTATCTTCTGCTGTCCTCAATTTACACTGTTTCCTAATGAAGCATCATGTAGTATCCCATGGCTTCAACCATTCCTGATGATTTGGGGATCTGTATTTCTATTTATAGCCTGATTTCTAACACATATGCAAAACTGCTGAATCTTTGATAATAGCCACATGAAAAGTGTTAATCACTCAGTTGTGTCCAACTCTTTGTGACCCCTTGGACTGTAGCCAGTAGGTTTCTCTGTCCATGGAATTCTCCAAACAATAATACCGGAGTGGATTGCCATTTCTTTCTCCAAGGCTTCTTCTGGACCCAGGGATCAAATCTGGGTCTCCTACATTGCAAGAGGATTCTTTACTTTCTGAGCCACCAGGGAAGCCCCAAAATAGCCACATGAGTGTCATGCAAATACTTTGAAGTTCGTATGTCCCAACAAAACTCATTATAGCAAAATAATTTTTTTTCTTTCACACACTATATCTTGTCATCATCATCTAATCAGCTGCCAAGCTAGAACTCTCAGAGTAATCCTTAACTCTTTCTTCCCTCAATTTATATACCAGATTAGTCTCCAGTTTCAGAAACTGGGAGTACACATTTAGAAACTTACATAGTAATCTGACACTGCTGCAGTATCCACCATTTTATTTTCTACTCATTCACATAAGTAGAACAGAATACTTAACTAGCGAATAATAGAAGATTGATAACATACCCTTACTATTTCTTATGTGGACTATAAAGTTTTGAGACTCAGATCTACAGTTCAGAGGAAAGAGCTGCCACAAGAAATAATGAGTCTATAATGTTAGAAAAACAACTTTCACAACCAGGAAGTAGTATGCCAGGGTCTATTCCACTCTATGGCATATGAAACAAATTGTTTGCCTATATATATCTGCCCGCGCTCCAAATGAGGATGTCATGTACCTCACTGAATGTGTTTTTTAAATAAGTATTTTGTTTAAACCAGAAAGAATGGAAAATAAAGTTGAAAAGAACATGTGCTCTATAAAGGCAGGGGCCATGCCTACCCAGTAAACCAGCACATATCATGTTGCAAATGGCAGACGCTCAAGATAAAGGCAAGGATGGCATCAGTACTCAGTTAAGTTCAGTTCAGTCGCTCAGTCATGTCCAACTCTTTGCGACTCCATGAATCGCAGCACACCAGGCCTCCCTGTCCATCACCAACTCCCAGAGTTCACTCAGACTCACGTCCATCGAGTCCGTGATGCCATCCAGCCATCTCATCCTCGGTCGTCCCCCTCTTCTCCTGCCCCCAATCCCTCCCAGCATCAGTCTTTTCCAATGAGTCAACTCTTCACATGAGGTGGCCAAAGTACTGGAGTTTCAGCTTTAGCATCATTCCTTCCAAAGAAATCCCAGGGTTGATCTCCTTCAGAATGGACTGGTTGGATCTCCTTGCAGTCCAAGGTACTCCCAAGAGTCTTCTCCAACACCACAGTTCAAAAGCATCAATTCTTCAGCACTCAGCCTTCTTCACAGTCCAACTCTCACATCCATACATGACCACTGGAAAAACCATAGCCTTGACTAGACGGACCTTAGTCGGCAAAGTAATGTCTCTGCTTTTGAATACGCTATCTAGGTTGGTCATAAATTTTCTACCAAGGAGTAAGCATCTTTTAATTTCATGGCTGCAGTCACCATCTGCAGTGATTTTGGAGCCCTAAAAATAAAGTCTGACACTGTTTCCATTGTTTCCCCATCTATTTCCCATGAAGTGATGGGATCAGATGCCATAATCTTCGTTTTCTGAATGTTGAGCTATAAGCCAACTTTTTCACTTTCCTCTTTCACCTCATTCAAGAGGCTTTTTAGTTCCTCTTCACTTTCTACCATAAGGGTGGTGTCATCTGCATATCTGAGGTTATCGATATTTCTCCCAGCAATCTTGATTCCAGCTTGTGTTTCTTCCAGTCCAGCGTTTCTCATGATGTACTCTGCATAGAAGTTAAATAAGCAGGATGACAATATACAGCCTTGATGTACTCCTTTTCCTATTTGGAACCAGTCTGTTGTTCCATGTCCAGTTCTAACTATTGCCTCCTGGCCTGCATACAGACTTCTCAAGAGGCAGGTCAGGTAGTCTGGCATTCCCATCTCTTTCAGAATTTTCCACAGTTTCTTGTGATCTACACAGTCAAAGGCTTTGGCATAGTCAATAAAGCAGAAGTAGATGTTTTTCTGGAACGCTCTTGCTTTTTCCATGATCCAGTGGATGTTGGCAATTTGATCTCTGGTTCCTCTGCCTTTTCGAAAACCAGCTTGAACATCAGGAAGTTCACGTATTGCTGAAGCCTGGCTTGGAGAATTTTGAGCATTACTTTACTAGCGTGTCAGTACTCAGATGGTATATATGAATAATGGAAGAGTGCAGCTCCTTGACTTTCTCTGCCAGCAAAGCAAAGAGATAATAGTATCTAAGATTTACCTTTTCCATAGGTAAGAACAGGTAGTCAGGGGAGTCACTGCTTTTAGAAGAATAGAAGATCACTCTAAAGGAAGCATTGCATCTTGTGACAACTATGCTCCCTGTGATCAAGAAACATCATATCCAGCCCAGACAACTGCCTCTTACCATGCCTCTTAGGACAAGTTGGGTATACAAGATCAAAGCACAGCTCAGTAAACCTGATTCCAGAGGGAACAAAGAAATTCTCCTTGATGGTTTGACATAATCCAGATATAAAATTTAGATGTCTAGTACAGGTGTTTACAAACAAAGGCTCATCATCTATTTTTAGAAAGAAAATTATTGGATCACAGGACACCCTTTTGTCTACGTATTGTCTATTGCTACTTTCAAGAATTGTGTAGTTGCAACAGAGACCATTTGCCCCACAAAACCTAAAATATTTACTCTCTGGCTGTTTCCAGAAAAAGTTGGCACATCTTCTGTCTAGAGTAATCTATCAACTGCTATCTTTAGTTCTTTGAAACTGAGTTTAAGAAGCACAGAGTTCAAAGTCACATGTTAAGAAAGTATCTGCAAAACAGATATATTGTCAGTTTAGGACAGATCTATGCAATTTTATAATAGCTGTGTTCAAAGATAGTGTTTTGACAGCATCTGCTTCAGTCAAGCCCCTGGATGTTTCTTCTTTCACTCTGAGTATAGCTCCTGAAAAAAAAACTCACAATTAAAAAGCATTATGCAGGTGGTTAACTGGACCAATTAACTGTCTAGTCCATATTTCTCTCTTATATTTCAGACTTAAACCCAAGTAAACAATAGACCTAAAGATGTAAAATAAAAGATTTTGCAGCAAAATGGAGTCTTGTCAGAGAAGAACATAAACAGTTCTGACAAGAACTTGAGAGATTAATTAGATTTTCACTAGAGCTTGGTGATTTACTAAACACAGGTTAAACTTCACAGAGTCAAGGTAAATACAAACAAAGCCTTAACCTGCCGATAATTTTATAACAGTCTGCATTAGTCAGGGTAACATATAAACCCAAACATCTCAGCAGCTCAATACAAGATAAGTTTATGTCTCATCTACAGTCTAATAGAGATAAGTAAGCAAGGCTTCTCCCTGCATAATTTCGGGAGAAGGCTCCTTGCTCAAGCACACAGGTGCATGGGTAAGAGCGTCCCTGGGTCAGGACTAGAAATGGCCCATATCACTTATGCACATAGCCACATCTAACTATAAATAAGTCTGGGAAATGAAGCCTAGCTCTGGACCCAAACTATAATCAGCCAAGCTCCTCCATACCCATTGTCAAAATGTGAAACCTAATTCAAATTCGCTCTGCTGATCTGAAAGATGCAAGCAATTTTCCAGGGATTAAATCAAGACACATCTCTGGAAAGCATACAAATATCATCAGAATATGCAAGAAGGAAGCTTTACACTACTGACTCTAGACGTTTCAACCAGCAATGTCGCCTTGTGTATGCTGACCCCATCTCCCAGTAGGGACAACTCAAAATATGCTCTTAGCCATCGTCGTCCATGCTTTCTACCTGACATTATATTTAGCTGCAGAATGTATTGCTTTAGCAAATTCAAGCAACACTGTTAGATATACCACTAGTAAATCAAAGTGAAAAACTATGATCCTTAACAATTAAACCCTAAGGTCACTGCAACTATCTCTTTTCTGCTGTCCAATACTCACAGAACCTGACAGCTTAATAGAGATGCTCTTTGCTCTGGTTCTTGTGCTCTTTGTAATTAATGGATGTTTAATGCCTCAACAAGGTTCAAAGCTGATTACTGCAGCCTTATCTTCTAGTGTCAGGATATCTGTTTACTTCAGCTAAACAAAATGCTTAGACTTTTCAGATGGATCGGGGCCAGGCCTGATCTAGCCCCAAAGATGCAGCAGGAAGTAGGACACAAAAGTATATCACTGTAGCACAGCCAGAATGGCTTTATACGGTAGTGGGTAGACCGTAGCACACTGACGTGAGAACTCCCCCAGCCTAACAGCATAAAAAAGAAGTATACTGCTCTGGCTTTTTCTGACTTGGAAGATTTCTCTTTCCATAATGAGTCTATTGGCCACTGAATTATAGACTCACCTCCAAAAGGAAGTGAGAAAGCATCTAGGACCTGAGTCCACTGATTTACCTGCACCCTGACATCACATATCCTTTGCTTATTTGCTAATTCAGTAAAAACCCAAAGTGAAGATCATTTAAACTAAGTATACTTTAGTATTCTCATCAACATTCTAACCCAGTATAAACCTTCTGAGTCTGGTCTAGCTCAGGTTCCTCATATACTTAACTGTAACTCCTCTTACAATCTTTTGACAGAGCTTGACAACTTGCTAGATATTTCCCACAACAATCACAGTCACCTTGACAACTTCTGCTCCATGTTACTCCCTATTAGAATTTAATTACACTAATCATTTTTGTAGTTACCTGGCTTTGGAACAAGGGTCATGTTTCACTCTTCCCTGTCCTCACTGGTCCTCTTACATTCCAGCAGCCAACAAAGTTACACTTGTACCCTTTTCTCAATCAAGGTGCTACATGGCAAAAGGTTGAATTAACTCCAACTAGTTAAGTAGAATCCGAGTTCATTTAACAATGATGGGGAATTCATAGAATGCCCAGAATGGACAGAGAATGAAACCAGGGAAGTAGGAATAGTGCCCTAAACTGGGCTAAGCACCTATCCTAGGAGGATGCACTTGCCACCATCCAGGGTAACAATCACAACAGCTCGCATGAAGACACCAAGAATGCTGGGCCTGGGTGTTGCCTGCGAGAACCATTGCTTCTGTCTGATGTCTCTGGGAAGTGGGTACGAATCACCCTCATTTCTGCTATGACTGTCACCACCACTCTTACCAGAATGGCTTCTGCTCTGTCCTCATCTCATATCACTAATGTTCAGTTCAATGTCTTGGTTGGGTGGTTCTGATTTGAGAGAGCTCTGATTCCACAAGGAACCACAAGAAAATTGGAAACATAGAAAGAGGTTCAGATGCTTGATGTTTGAGGCAGATACTCGGTTTTCAATGCCCATTCTAACCCATTTTTATCTTCTAAATCTCACTTTCTTAGAAACTCTTACAGAAACTCCATTCTGACTGATAAAATAGAAGTAGTGCTGTCTCTTCTGCTTTACTCTCTTTATTTGAGTATAAGACTGGTTCTTTATAGGCTATTGGTCACATGTATGTCATTCACAGCCATCTTAGTCCTAAGCAACATACAATCTGGTAACTGGAAGTAAGAGTTATGAAATTAGCCTGCTGAGGGCTGGGAACCTGCTTGGTCACACTAGTCACCTGCTGAATGGAGAGCAGGCAGCAACCAAGATAGTGATAGAAGAGATCCACAGAGTTGTCACCTGCTGATCACATCCTAAAAGAGAGAGATGAACCAAGGTAGAGGCAGCAGTCTGCAAACATAAATTGAGGGAAATATCACTTTGCTAAAGGAGGGGCCTTCTGCCTGGAGCCTGCTGTCTAGCTTCACTAAGGGCCTCGCAGTGCTGAGGCTAAAGCTGAAACTCCAGTACTTTGGCCACCGCATGCGAAGAGTTGACTCATTGGAAAAGACTCTGATGCTGGGAGGGATTGGGGGCAGGAAGAGAAGGGGACGACAAAGGATGAGATGGCTGGATGGCATCACGGACTCGATGGACGTAAATCTGAGTGAACTCCAGAAGTTGGTGATGGACAGGGAGGCCTGGAGAGCTGTGATTCATGGGGTCGCAAAGAGTAGGACATGACTGAGTGACTGATGAAATGAATGAAAGGAGAGGCCTTTTGCCTGAAGTCTGCTGTCTAGCTTCACTAAGGGCCTTGCAGTGCTGAGGTCTGCATGTATGAAAAAGCCCAGTCTGCTACACCTTGACCTGTGATCATTATAAGCAATGGCTGGAAGATATGTGTCTAAGTAGTAGATAGGTCCATGTCCTCAAAACATTTTCAAGCACTGGAAAAGATGGTTGAACTGGAAGTGACTCTGCTTCACTGACTATATACTACTGAAGTCTGCACTCCAGACTTCCAGACTTCTCACTCTATCTGGCTGAGGTTACTCTTTTATAGTTGATAATTCTACTGACACAGGGCCAATTAGAATGGCAAATGGACTACATCATCTTGTGAACTAATCCTCTCATACTATATTCCACTCTACTCCAGGTGTTTTGTCCTGACCTCCTATAGTAAGGATGGCACTAACCCACCAACCATTTCTCCTACTGTTTCCTTTGGGCTCATAAACAACACCACGTTTGAAGCTGAAGCAGATCTTCACTCCTCTAAATGCCTGATAAACAAAGGTTGATCCATACACATTTATTGGAACATGAGTAAGTGGAAATCACACTGGCCAAAGAATTGGAAAATTATGTATCAGCCCCAATCTGGCAGGTTCAACAGGACAAACAACCAACTCTGGCAGTATTTCTGGACTTTAGGCTTTTTATTCTGGAAGCAAACTCTATTTATTGGCTACTAATAGAGGGTATTGTGAAAGTCCTTCCAAAAATTATGAAACATTACAAAAAGTATTACTTTAGTTGTCATTATTTTTAAAAACCCATAGAAAGCCAAATTAGGTTGATACATAAAATAACAGTAACATGGAAAACATTACTACCTATACAACTTCACTGTTAGGTAGAATACTCAGAAAGAGTACTGAAAGATACTAGAAACATAATCACCATTTAATTTTCAATGTTAGGACTGGACCAGAAGGTAGCAGTTCAGGAGGCAGAAATAACTATCTGCTGCTTATTGTGTCATAACAGAATACTTACTCTGTAATTACCTGGTCAATATTTACTTGGTGATTACATAGCTTTTCACATGGTTGCTTGACTCCAATAAAATAAAGGAAAAGTGGTTATCTTGATTTTCCTAGGAGATAGATTAGTCAAAGATAAATTTTTTTAGAAAAGTGAAAAAGTGAAAGTGAAGTCACTCAGTCATGTCCAACTCTTTACGAACCCATGGACTGTAGCCCACCAAGCCCACCCTCCATACATGGAATTTTCTAGGCAAGAGTACTGGAGTGGGTTGCCATTTCCTTCTCCAGGGGATCTTCCAGACCCAGGGACTGGACCTGGGTCTCCCACACTGCAAGTAGAGGCTTTACTGTCTGAGCCACCAGGGAATCCCCAAAACTTTTGGGGAAGGTCTTCCTTCTTGGCTTATATAGCCCTGAAAAATGCTAATATTTTAAAGCCATAAGGAGCTCTTGTGGCATGAGCTTGCATTGGTGAACTTCAAATTTCAAAATCAATCCCCAGCAGAAAAAGATTGACCCCTTTGTCTGAAGTCTCGTCCTATCTGCCTGCAATCCCAAATTGCAGGACAGTATTTTTCAAGACAAATATTATTGCTTGCATTTTTAAACTTGTCACTTGTGATTAAAGATAAAGACCAAAGTATTTGAAGCTGCTTCCAAATCTCAAATCCCAAAATTCTGAGAAGACTACTAATATGGATTTGTGGTTCTTTAAAATTATCTTACAGATTGCAGGTAAAGATGCTCTAAACCCTTCTGTGTTATTTTTCAGCTTTGCATTGTAAAATCTCTCTTGTAAATTCACTGGAGGTTTACTGAGGTATGCTGGGACCATCATTTACTTTGAGAATATGAAAGGGTCTACCTAGTGAGAAAACTGAGTTACTTTTCATAACAGCACCTCAGGATCCAAACTATTTTCAATCTGAAATGTGACACCATTCCCAACTATGGCAGATTTATTGTTTTGCAGGTACAGTGAAATTTCCTTGTCTTATATTTAGGAAGCCATCTGCTCAATGTAAGGCACTTTAAGAATTCTAGAACAAAGGCATCTAAATTTGGATAAACAAAAGTGAAAGAAATCTATTTGAGAGAGATTTCAGACAAGAAGGAAAAATAATACTATAAAGCTTCAAAGTACATCAAAAACCCAGCTTCTCTGTTCAGTAGACTTGAGTAT
This sequence comes from Nanger dama, assembly GCA_917880005.1. Classification (NCBI taxonomy): domain Eukaryota; kingdom Metazoa; phylum Chordata; class Mammalia; order Artiodactyla; family Bovidae; genus Nanger; species Nanger dama. The sequence goes on along the minus strand of CAKJTW010000054.1, from coordinate 10,525,956 downwards.
GAAGAGGGCAAAAAAAAATATCTAACTGACTGAATTTAATTTGGAACCCTTTTGAAAATTGCTATACTTAATGGATCTATATATATATATATTTCATGATCACCCTAATTGTTTCTATTTCTAGGGTGGACAGAGTGAAACAATTAAATAGTGCTTGAAAAAATATAATCTAATGGCATGTATGACACCACTGTCATTGTTGAAATAAGAGCAAATAATGCGTACACCACTCATTGCCACTAAGAGCATTTCCTTCCGATTTAAAAACAGCATAAGCATGGTATTGGTTTCAGAGATATTTACATGTTTCAACAACACACAGTGAAAATATGACCCTTAAAGTTTTAAAAAGTTGCTCCTAAACCAATCCCTTATCACAATAAGCAGAGAAGAATAAGATACATGGCAGCAATGTATAATCAGAATCTCTCCAGTCCCTTATCACTTCTACTTTAAATATTTCCAAAAAGAAATAAGGCCAAGTAAGAAAAGCTGTAGTGGGGTGTGTGTGTGTGTGTGTGTGTGTGTGTGTGTGTGTGTGTGTGTGTTGTGTGTGTGTGCATACAGATGCATATGGAAGGGGAGGGAGCAGAGTGTTGGAAGAGGGTATAAGCTGTGCCTATGAACTCAGCATAAGAAAGGAATTATATTTTTTGCAGAAAGGTAAAAAGGAAGCATAATGATTTCCAGAGCTTTTATTTTATTAATAGATTTTGTAACATACCAGTGTGTTACCAGAGGAATCAATAAGATAATGTGTCAAGCACCTAGCACAGACTCTGGCACATAGAATACTCAGTATTTATTAATTCACTGACTCATTTACAAGAGACCAAGTATCCTGCTAAATGGGAATCTGAAATCTGCATAAATTTCTCATGTAGAATTTTTAAAGGAATAAAAAGACAATGTTAACGGTTAGACCTCAAATGCAGTTTTACAAAGACCCAGAAGCTTCTGGGGGTTTTTGAAGCCCATCTTTAATAAAAAAGTCACAGACTTAATATTAAAATTTGGATTCTGTGAAGGCATTTCTACACAGAAGTAAAGGATTACAGGTTATACATGAAGGTTTCTAAAGCCTGGACTTGATCCAGTACTAGAACTGAGAGAGTCTATTCTGGAGGGATAGAAGTTTACGATGAAGCCACTGAAAAGAGTTCTCAAGATTGCTATCCACGGCCTTTTCTGAAGTTCAGGTACTTTAGATTGTTGATTAAAGTATCAATTTGCTTTTGGTAACAAAAACGGACATGTGATTTGAAGCCCTCCTACCAGAGTTATCTTTCCTTCCTAGTTATAAGGTACCTGAAACCTGAAATTCTACTGTTATTTATTGCACTGAAACAGAAATGTTCTTCAAGCATCCTTTGTGATGCTTCTATTATCATGCTCCTTACACATGGTTTATTTGTCTTTCTTTAATAGATGTGAGCATGTTTTGCTTCCTTTTCCCTAATCCCAAAAGTCAGCACAGGGCCAAGCATATAAAAAAGGACTCAAATGCTTACATAGCAAATGGATAAATGTGCAGTTTCCAAAGGTGCGACTCTCTACCAAATGGTAAAGAACTACGCATAGATAATATGAATATTATTTAGACTGACACATCCTTGTGTTCATGGATAACCATGAATATACCTGCCAACAGCACCACACTGCCTTCAGGAAGGAGCATTAGATATGTTCAGCCACTCAAACAAATTTGTCATTAAAGCTGTAGAGTCTGACAATACAAAGCATGAAAAATACTACCTTTTCCTGGAGAAGCTGAGGGCAGGTATTATCAATCAACTACTTCTACTATAAAACAATCATCCCACAACTCACCGTACACTTTCACAGGCCCCAAGAAGTTTAGCTACCAAATGCACCCCTGACCACAAAATCAATTCACCTGTGAAATGAAATAGTTTGCTCAGATGGCCTTCATCTTAGACAAGGTTAAGAAAGAAAGGGCCAAAGAGTCTCAAACATATCATCCATCTCCTTGTTTAGTGAAAATCAGGACATCTAATTACAAGTGATTTTTTTTTTTACCTTATATCATAAAACAACTTAAATCATCAATCAGTGAAATTCAACAAAAAAATAAACTTTGAGTGTCTACTAAATGCCATAGAAATGAAACAACTAAGAGTTCCATTTTAAATGACCTAATAACACAAAAGAGTTATTTTCCACTGTTGCGAGTAACAATTCAGGAAAACTAAAGCTTGAGAACTTCTGGTCTCATAAAGCAAGAATTATATGAGGTAAAAATATAAGTGTCACAAGAGAACTGTCAACCAAATATTGTATCAATAATATCTCTTTAGGATACTTCTTGATATTTTAAAGAAATTTAAGAGAAGAATTAAGAACTAATCTTTTCATTACAAATAAAATACACATGTAGACAGTAAAGGTTTAAAATATAGCCCTGGTGGCCCCACTCCTGAGTCTCACACCACAGAGCAGCAACTTTCAGTTCTTCAGGCTACATTATAATATGGATCTCCCTGTTTTTAAATAATAATGTCAAACTGTGTCCTGGTTTACTAATTTATCTATTAATTCTCTTTGTAGTAAATAAAGATTGAGCTCTTTATCCCACTATCTCATTTTCCTTTTCAAATTTTCCCTGCATATTTATTTCACAATATTTTAGGTTGATCATCAGTGTTCACCGCTAAGCAGTATTAAACAGGTGTATTATGATAATATTTAATTTCTGTTCAACTTTGTGCTTTCCTTAACCTCAAAATTGTCTTGTTTTCCATTTAGCTCAATGTCTCCATCTCTAATCCTTTCCAATTACTCCAGTTTATCTGTGGAAATGCCTCAATTTTGTTTTCCATTTAGTTCTTTGTGTAGTTCATTTGGTCTTTCATATTAGATTGTGGACCCATTCTATTCTTCTCTACCATCCCCTACCCAAACGGTACATTTCTGTCTCCTCAACTCTATTCCCCTGCTCCAATCAGCTGTCGTTACTCTCAAAAACTGCTGTATAAGTGTCCTAGGACTTTCTCTTGTGTGTTTCTATGGTCTTTCCACTGTCCCCTGGATCTCAGGTCTTCTTTTTTGGTCTATGACTTCATTTCAGTGAAGAATATCCTGGTGACTGAGACAGGGTGCCTCCAAGGCACAGTCACAGCCCTGGCATATCTGCGAATATCTTCATCTTACCTTTATACATAATTGGTGGTTTGCTTTCACACAGAACTCAAGGTTGGAAATTATTTTCCCCTGGAATTTTGGGGGCACTTTCCTCATTGTTGTCTAGCTCCCAGTGAGTAGTTAAGATGCCAAATGACACTCTAATCTGAAACACCCCTTTTCACTGCAGAACTTCATGTGACACTTGTTTAAAACCACCATTTATATTTCTTCACTTTCTCTCCTAAACTCATTTCAGTTGGGCTTCCTTTGTCATCACTCCACTAAACCAGGTCTCACAATTATCAGAAAGGCTTTTCTCCAGCCATTTGCATTAATCAATTCTCTGTCCTCAACTTAGTTGAAATCTCAGTGGAATTTGACATGGCTGAATGTCCCTGCCTCCTTAGAACACTTTCTTCCCTGAGCTTCTATAGAAAAAAGTTATCCTTACCAACCCCTTTATCCGATTTCTAATTATTTTATTACAGTGGAGTTTGCTCCTCAGCCTCCTTTTCTGTAGTCTTTCTCATATGATCAGTTCAACAGCTGAAAAGAGCTCCTATATGTGTTGATGTTTCTGACTTCGTCTTGAGCTTCAACTGCATGCTTAGCACCTTCATTGACAAGTCTAAAGAGAATCTCAAATTTAACATGTCTAAAGTAGAACTCTTGATTCTCTGCCCCACATCTGCTCCTTCTGCCAGGCTCCCATCACAGTGAATGGCAACTCCATCTGAAACCAAAATTGATGCCCAAACCTAGGCATCAATTCAGACTCTACTCTTTCCCTTTCACTCCACATCTAGTAAATTAGGAAGTCCCAATTGGACTAGTCACAAACTATATCCTAAATCTCAAGTAAAAGCTATCATCCCTCAACTGACTATTCCCAGAACCCCCTCTATTTCTTGGGCTCTCACACCCTCTAGCTTCAGGGTTGATTGATGGCAAGTGCTGGCAGGGACTGAAGGGCAGCCCCCTCGAGGGCTTTAGCTTCCAGCAGGGAACACTCTGAATCTTCACTTTGTCCTTCTGGGCCTCGGGGTAGTAACAGTTTCTTACAGTTGCTAATCTCTGGGTTTCCTTGACATCCTATTTGACTTCCCAGCTCTTCCAGCAACAATACAACCATCATCCCATGTTAAATTCCCTATATTTGAAAGTCCTAGACTTCTTTCCATTTTCCAACTGGATTTCAACTAAAACCAATTCTATTTACTTATTATTAGCTTTGCTATGTTGAAATCTAAATGAAATCATGTAACCTACACAAAAGCAGGACACTGAGTGACCGGAACACAGCCTCACCTGTTTTGCATACTCAATAAATACATTTTAAATGAAGAAAGTGTTCAAGCACTGATGCACAGCAACAAGTTCTCTGGATTACATACAGCAGAAATATAATAACTATGATAAAACTTGGAATTTTACTAGGCTCATCAGAAATGTTTAGTTTATAGAGCAACCAGAGCAACTAAAGTCATCAAAACCAAAAATTTTTTTTAATCAAATTAAAAGTAAATAAAAACAGGCAAAGGGCTCAAATGACCTGAATATAAAGAAATTACTTTCTGAAGGTCATTTCATTCCATTAATTTGGGTACCAACTTCAAGTTATTTTTTAAAGTTTATTTTATCTATAAAATACATGCTTTCATTAAATGCATCATTACTTTTATGACCCTTGTAATCAATCTTTTTCCCCTTCTAAACATGAGAAACAAATAAGACAGACACAAACACTTATATTGATGAGCTTTAAAAAATACATGGGAGATGGCTTAAGGGAAAAAGAATTAAAGATAGCTCTATGATAAAATCTACATTCAGGGCAGAACTTAAATGACTAAGGATTCTGAGAGTATTTCACAGCTCAGAAAATACTCAATCCAAAGTAAAATGGACCCTGAGCAGAGCTTGTATAAAAAAGAAGAGATGAGTAATTAAGGCCTACTTTAAGACACTAAACTCTTTTCAAAAAGAAAATTGTGATCAGGGAGCTTTTCTTTCTCTTTAAGTATAGGGATTTTTTTAAGTGGTAAAACAGAGATTGCAATGTGAAGGCTAGCTGATTGCACCCACCTCACAGGCTGGTTTTGTTTGTCAACACAATGAGTTTTTTTAATTTCACTTTGTTCGGTTTTTAAATTTGAATTTGACACCAACATTAACAAATGAGGCAATTTCACATAAACATCTGGAATTCTGATTTCTCTCCAAAAATTAGCCCAGTGGCATGATGGGCTTACCTGAGCGGCAGATGACCCTTAGCCAGACCAGGCTCTCTGAACAGCCCATCACTTCCCCCTGGGCCTAATATTCACCCACAGTAACTAATTTAAGTTTCCTGCTTCGTCCACTAATGGTTGGTATTCACACATGCTGCAAGAAAAGATCTCTTTTCACTTTCTGCTAACTCAAAATGTCTTACATTTTCAAATCAGGATTACTTCCATTTTTACTTTATACAAAGGCAGTTTGTAAGATGGAATCCTAGGGTCAGGGACTTAATAGTTGATGTTTGCAAACTCAGATTGAGAAGTCAGGTAAATAAAGGACTTTTTATTGTCACCGTGGTATTTAACTTGTATGCAGAATACATCATGTGAATGCCAGGCTACATGAAGCACAAGCTGGAATCAAGTTTGCCCAAAAAAATATCAACATCCTCAGATATGCAGATGACACCACCCTTCTGGCAGAAAGCAAAGAGAAACTGAAGAGCTTTTGATGAGGGTGAAAGAGGAGGGTGATAAAGCTGGCTTAAAACTCAATGTTCAAAAAACTAAGATCGTGGCATCCATTCCAATGACTTCAAGGCAAGTAGAGGGGAAAACAATGCAAACAGTGAGAGACTTTATTTTCTTGGGCTCCAAAATCACTGCAGATGGTGACTGCAGCCATGAAATTAAAAGATGCTTACTCCTTGGAAGAAAAGCTATGACCAATCTAGGCAGCATATTAAAAAGCAGAGACGTCACTTTGCCAACAAAGGTCCATCTAATCAAAGCTTTGGTTTTTCCAGCAGTCAGGTATGGATGTGAGAGCTGGACCATAATGGAAGGTGAGTGCCAAAGAATGGATGCTTTTGAACTGTGGTGTTGGAGAAGAATCTTGAGAGTCCCTTGGACTGCAAGGACATCAAACCATTCAATCCTACAGGAAATCAGTCCTGAATATTCATTGGAAGGACTGATGCTGAAGCTGAAATTCCAATACTTTGGCCATCAGATGTGAAGAACTGACTCGTTTGAAAAGACCCTGATGCTGGGAAAGATTGAAGGCAGGAGGAGAGGGGGAGGACAGAGGATGAGATGGTTGGATGGCATCACCAACTCGATGGCCATGAGTTTGAGGAAACTCCAGAAGTTGGTGATGGACAAGGAAGCCTGGCGTGCTGCAGTCCATGGGGTCTCAAAGAGTCAGACATGACTGAGTGACTGAACTAACTGAACTTCCCCCAAACATGAGGCCTTTTCTGGTTACCTTAGCATGTGTGTAGGGGACCATGGCTGCAGCTGTATGCCTCGGGAAGCAGTGAAACCCTTACTCTATACCACCAAGATTCTTGGGGTCTTAACTTTCTGTTTACTCTAAGGAAGCACCTTACTCTCGGCAGGGCACTACTCAATTAGCTTCCAAACAAAGACTGTTTTATCTGTGGTACGGATTTTATCCAATTTTCAAAGCAAATATTGAAGATATTAAATACTTCTAACTCTTTATCACACACCAACTGCCTTTAAAAAAGATCATGTGACTTTTCTCATATTCAGAAATTTCCTTTTCTGCTGGGAAATATTCACTGATTCCAGTATTCATTAGGACAAATCTTGACATTTGAAACAAACCTTCTTAAAAGCTGAAAACTAATTCTCATAACAGCCCCATTTATTTTGCATTAATTGGTAGGTAGTTGACTTTAAAAAATGGCTTTAAAACTACATAGAAATTGAAATTTTTAATGGCTTAATGACATTAAAGCATAAAATTTACACCCTCACAAAAGCTTTTGTCTCTCTTGGTCCCATTTTTACCTCCCTTGATTCTACAGTTTTATAATGATAAGTATTATAAACATGCCCAGACAGTTAAAGAGATACTTCCCGAATCCATATTTGGGGATAGGAAGGAAAAGGAGCTGCCAATTAAAAATGCAATAGAGCCCACTATTATTAATTTATGGCTGTGCAACACACAACTTTTTCTCATTTTGGTTATTCAGTTTGGGTAACAACCCAGTTGCTATGTGAAATAACTTGATTTTCCCCGTTGATGTGCAATTCTTCTAATGCCATCATTGGCATCCTGACTGATGATTGGATAAATTCACTAGACTTTTACCATGAATCATTTAAATTACCCTTTGCATAAAGGTTTAAATTGGCTTTGGAGCAGCCATTAGAGAATTTTTTAAACACACTGTTTCGTTTTGCTTTTCATGTATATGTGTTTGATAATACATTATTAAAATCCCTTTACCTATTTCTTTTTACTCCTTTAATGTGAATTTTTAACACAAAAATTTTAATTACATAATGCAGCACATTTCTATTAGATGGTGTTACAATAAAATATGAGTGAACTTTTGCCTTATAGTGATGGTTGATTTTATGTGTCAATTTGACTGGGCCAAGGGAGGCCCAGAGGACTGGTAAAACATAGTTTTACTGGATGTGTCTATGAAGGCACTTCTGGAAGAGATTAGCATTTACTGAAGTAGACTAATAAAGGAGACTTGCCCTCACCAAGGTAGGTGAGCAGCATCCGATCCACTGGGGGCCTAAACAGAGCAAAAAAGTGAAGGAAGCATGAATTTCTTCTTCTTGAGCTGGAACATCCATCTTTTCCTGCCCTTTTACATCACAGCTCCTGGTTTTCAGGCTTTCAGCTTTGAACTACATCACACCACTGGCTTTCCTGGTTCTTCAGCTTGCAGATGGCAGACTGTGGTATGTCTCAGCTTCCATAACCTCATAAGCCAGTTCTTATAGTACATTTCCTTTATATCTAACATGTTGATTTTGTTTCTCTGGAGAACTCTGAATAATACTTATACTATGTGGAATCTGGCCTTCCCTGGTGGCTCAGACGATAATCTGCCTGCAATGCAGGAGACCCAGGTTCGATCCCTGGGCTGGGAAAGTCCCCTGGAGAAGGGGATGGCAACCTACTCCAATATTTTTGACTAGAGAAATCCATGAACAAACGAGACAGGCAGGCTACAGTCCATGGGGTCACAAGGAGCTGGACACGACTGAGCAACTAACATACACACACACACGTGAAATGTGAATCTGAGGGGAAAAGTACATAAGAGGGGAACTGTGAAGAGAGGAGCTTGGTATGGCATCCTAGGAGCAAGAAAGGTGATGCCCAGGGGCCAAGGAGCCTAAATGTGCCCCCAGTGGTAGAGGCCTCTGTGCAAGCAGAGCACAGAGGTAGGGGAAGGAAGATTTTGGAAACCAAATCATTTTCCTGGCTTCACCATTTTGCCTAAGACTGGGCCTTAGGACGTGGAATGGGCACCACCTTGATATTCCAACGTGGTAAAATTACAATCTATGTGGTCATTAAAAGCTCTACTGAAATGGCTTTATTTCTGCTTAAATGGAGTTAAATACCTGCTGTTTCTATAATGTTTATATGACTTAGCTTAGGCCATAATAATTTCAGTCAGGATGAACTGTGAACACAAACTACTCTAAACTCTCAGTGGTTTAAAACAGCAAAAGTTTATTTCTTTTTCATGTCCACCTGAAGACTCTGATGCTGGGAGGGATTGGGGGCAGGAAGAGAAAGGGACAACTGAGGATGAGATGGCTGGATGGCATCAGGAACTTGATGGACGTGAGTCTGAGTGAACTCCGAGAGATGGTGATGGACAGGGAGGCCTGGCGTGCTGCGATTCATGGGGTCGCAGAGAGTAGGACACGACTGAGCGACTGAACTGAACTGAACTGTCCATCATGGCAATGTGCCTCCCTGCTCCATCATGTCTTTACTCCTTCTTCCTGGGACTTTGCCAATCAAGCATCATGGCAAGGGGAGGAGAGACATGGGGGACCACAGGCTGGCTCTTAAGTCTTCTGCTCAAAAGTGCTACACAGCACCTCTACTAACATTTCGTTGGCCAAAGTAAATCGAATGACCCTAGCTGAGTTCACTAGGGCAGGAATGTATAATATAATCCTCCTGTAGAAAGAGTTCTGAGGGATAGAAATGTAATGTCACAGTACCCAAGTGGTGGGGTCTCGTGGAAAGATTGCTGTCCCAAAATGCTTGAATATGCCTCTGCATAGTAGATATTTTGTTGCCTTCCTAGCATGGTGCATTATCTAAGAACTGGATCCTCCCTGATATTCATAGCCTCCACTTCCCTTTCAGTTGACTGGACCAGGGATGAGCTCAGAATTCTTGAATTCCAGTGTAGGGTTCAGTCAGAACTGAACTCAATTTTTGTCCATATGCATCAAAGAGGAAAAGCTAGCAGATAAAGCAGATGTAGAAAGAGATGCAGATATGAGACTATGAGAGACACATAGGAACAAATGATGTGTGGCCACCCTGGTTCCTGAGGGTACCCACTTACCAGCTTTAGCACCAGAGACATAATGCCTCTCTATGCTTCGTGACTGATAGATGCCCCCTTACCATACTTTCTGCTGCTGCTAAGTCACTTCAGTCGTGTCTGACTCTGTACGACCCCATAGAGGGCGGCCCACCAGGCTCCCCCGTCCCTGGGATTCTCCAGGCAAGAACACTGGAGTGGGTTGCCATTTCCTTCTCCAATGCAGGAAAGTGAAAAGTGAAAGTGAAGTCGCTCAGTCGTGCCTGACCCTCAGCGACCCCATGGACTGCAGCCTTCCAGGCTCCTCTGTCCATGGGATTTTCCAGGCAAGAGTATTGGAGTGGGGTGCCATTGCCTTCTCCGACCATACTTTCTATGGCCTCTTTATTTCAGTTACTTTCTCTTTGGGCTGGTTACAGCAATATAGCATGGTGGTTCCATCTAGACTTTAGAGGCAAACTGACTGAGTTAAAAACATGACTCTGCACAATTACGTGCAACTTTGGGTAAAACGTTTTTTCTTGAGCCTCCTCTATAAAGTTAGAGATAAAATTCATATGTAATCTGAGTGTCATGCAGATTGAATGACTCGGTATATATCAAAGCAGTGATATAAAAATGTCAGCCCTTATTATCACATTATTATTACAGCCCAAAACTTGGAAGTCCTTTTTCTGAGATGCAGTTCTGTGACTCCCAGCAGCTATTGCATACAATGTCTCTTTTAAGAAAGTTAATGTTGATAGAATTAACTGAGATCTACAAATGATTAGGTTATGAGGTGCCCCCATTTCTCCTAATTGACTATCTTTACATGATCCAAATACATCAAATACTTAATCACCCCAAATGTTCTTAGTAATGATACTTCTGGACAAAGGAATAAGGCAAATAACACACCAATAAAACTTGCCCAAAGTGTCCACAGGTTCAGCTGGCAACAAAATAAGGATTTAGATAAGCAATCCAAATACACAGAAGCATCCTTATTTATCAGCATTCTTCTAAATTAGCACTCTTGAGATTTGTCAATCATACATAAGAATTTTTTGTTTTTTTCTGGCTTTTAGTATGTCCTCCAGGTTAAATTTATTCCAGGCATCCGTATGCTCAAAACATATGGAAAAGAAAAAAAAAGAACATTTTTTCCAAAGGATTCTTTTTGTTTTATTTCTAAAAGAAATATTTTCTTGTTATATTTTTCATTGTTTTCTCCTCTTGACTGAAGTTTAAGAATTAATTATGAAATTTGTTTAACCTAATGATATTGGTGGTGGAAGAAGTTGATTTTTACTATTGATTATGAGGAATAAAACCTAATAATCCCATCTTGTATATATAAACTTCAACTATTAAGTCTCTGTCCTTGAAAAATCTCAATTCTAAATGAACAAAATAGGACAAGTTAAGAAATATTTGGGATTTTTTAGAGTTTGTTTTTTTTAATGTGGACCACTTATAAAGATTTTATTGAATCTGTTACAATACTGCTTCTGTTTTATGTCCTTTGGTTTTCTTGGCCACAACATGTGGGATCTTAGCTCCCCAACCAGAGACTGAACCCACATGTCCTATACTGGAAGATGAAGTCTTAACCAGTAGACATCCAGAGAAGTCCTGAAATGTTGCTTTAAATATGAATAACTAACCATAAGTAATGCTATAAACTTCCCCTAAGACCTTTAACCCTTCAATTTGCCTTTCTCCACCTCCTAAATAATGTCTTCAGAAATTCTTCTCCTCTTTCCTCATTTCCTTCTCCAGAGTCTCAGAGACCTTTTACTGGCCCAATCTTGTATGTGTTATAGAAATGAAATCTGCTAAACTTTCTCCAAGGGAAGATCTAGGCCCTATATCCAAGAGAAACATTTTGGAAAATATGCATCAACTAGTTACGTGGATACAACAAGACCCTTCTGGATACCTGCCCATCTCTCCAAACCTGTAAACATCACCTCTGTCTCCAGCTGATGCCAACTCTATAAACAAAAATATTCTGATAGGCAGTCAGAGGTCCATGGGGTCATATTCATAAGGTGCTTGACTATGAACAAAATCACATTGTTAGAAGATGACATGACAAATTTGGATTGAATATGGTTTTAAAATCAAAGACATAAGCAACATAATCAAAGAGTTGCTATATATAATTATCTCAAGAAACAATGGAATTTAAGCTTGTTTGAAGGAAGTGAGAAGAATTCTATCTCTACTGAAAAATTTATCTAGGCAAGATATAAAGCATCTGATTTCTGCTTTCACCTAAACCCCAAGAAGTACATACAATGCCCATGATGGGAGATTTTTCTTTTGATCTCAGGCAAATTGGGATTTAAATTTGAGCATTATTGCTGCCCAACAGTTCCCTTCAAATGCATTCATTTATTTACTTGCTCAATAATTTATTTCTTCAACATTCAAATGTCTTGAAATAAAACAAAAATATGAAGGTAGAATTTGAGGAGCGTTCCCAAGTTTAAAGTTTAGACTAAAAAAATACATTTATATAAAAAGAGTCCACTGAATTTTTATATAGCTTCAATTCAGTTCAGTCACTCAGTCATGTCTGACTCTTTGCGACCCCATGAATCACAGCACACCAGGCCTCCCTGTCCATCACCATCTCCCGGAGTTCACTCAGACTCATGTCCATCGAGTCCGTGATGCCATCCAGCCATCTCATCCTCGGTCGTCCCCTTCTCCTCCTGCCCCCAATCCCTCCCAGCATCAGAGTCTTTTCCAATGAGTCAACTCTTTGCATGAGGTGGCCAAAGTACCGGAGTTTCAGCTTTAGCATCATTCCTTCCAAAGAAATCCCAGGGTTGATCTCCTTCAGAATGGACTGGTTGGATCTCCTTACAGTCCAAGGGAGTCTCAAGAGTCTTCTCCAACACCACAGTTCAAAAGCATCAATTCTTCTGCACTCATCCTTCTTCACAGTCCAGCTCTCACATCCATACATGACCACATATTACAGGTTACCTATGAAGAGAACAAGTCCCAAATAATGGACATCTGTGGTGAGTATTCTTTTTCTTTTTACAGATGGAATCAAATAGTCTCAAATCCTCTAAGGGGACAAATATCCTGGTAATATATGGTTAAAATATGAATCCAGATGCCTCTGAATATAAGTCTATGTTATTGGTGTCATTAAGACTTGACAAAACATGGTCCACTAGAGAAGGGAATGGTAAACCACTTCAGTATTCTTGCCTTGAGAACAGCATGAACTGTATGAAAAGGCAAAAAGATAGGACAAAGAAAGATGAACTCCCCAGGGCGGTAGGTGCCCAAAATACTATTGGAGATCAGTGGAGAAATAACTCCAGAAAGACTGAAGAGATGGAGCCAAAGCAAAAACAACATGCAGTTGTGGATGTAACTGGTGATAGAAGCAAGGTCCAATGCTGTAAAGAGCAATATTGCATAGGAACCTGGAATGTTAGGTCCATGAATGAAGGCAAATTGGAAGTGGTCAAACAGGAGATGGCAAGAGTGAACACTGACATTTTAGGAATCAGTGAACTAAAATGGATGAGAATGGGTGATTTCAACTCAGATGCCCATTATATCTACTACTGTGGGCAAGAATCCCTTAGAAGAAATGGAGTAGCCATCACGGTCAACAAAAGAGTCCAAAACGCAGTACTTGGATGAAATCTCAAAAACGACAGAATAATCTGTTTGTTTCCAAGGTGAATCATTCAATATAAGAGTAATCCAAATCTATGCCCCACCCAGTAATGCTGAAGAAGCTGAAGTTGAATGGTTATAAGAAAACCTACAAGATCTTCTAGAACTAACACCCAAAAAAGTATGTCCTTTTCACTATAGGGGACTGGAATACAAAAGTAGGAAGCCAAGAAACACCTGGAGTAACAGGCAAATTTGACCTTGGAGTACAGAATGAAGCACAGAAAAGGCTAACAGTGTTTTGCCAAAAGAATGCACTGGTCATAGCAAACACCCTCTTCCAACAACACAAGAGAAGACTCTACACGCAGACCTCACCAGATGGTCAATACTGAAATCGGATTGATTATATTCTTTGCAGCCAAAGATGTAGAAACTCCATATAGTTAGCAAAAACAAGACCGGAAGCTGACTGTCACTCAGATCATGCACTCCTTATTGCCAAATTCAGACTTAAATGGAAGAAAGTGGGGAAAACCACTAGACCATTCAGGTATGACCTAAATAAAATCCTTTATGATTATACAGTGGAAGTGAGAAATAGATTCAAGGAATTAGATATGATAGAGTGCCTGAAGAGCTATGGACGGAAGTTCGTGACATCGTATAGGAGGCAGGGATCAAGACCATTCCCAAGAAAAAGAAGTGAAAAAAAGTAAAATGGCTATCTGAGGCGGCTTTACAGGTAGCTGTGAAAAGAAAAGAAAGGAAAAAGCAGAGGAGAAAAAGGAAAGATATACCCATCTGAATGCAGAGTTCCAAAGAATAGCAAGGAGAGATAAGAAAGCCTTCAGTGATCAGTGCAAAGAAATAGAGGAAAAGAATACAATGGGAAAGACTAGAGATCTCTTCAAAAAAATTAGAGATACCAAGGGAACATTTCATGCAAAGATGGGCTCAATAAAGGACAGGAATGGTATGAACCTAAGAGGAGCAGAAGATATTAAGAAGAGGTGGCAACAATACACAGAAGAACTGTACAAAAAAAGATCTTCACAACCCAGATAATCACGGTGGTGTGATCACTCACCTAGAGCCAGACATCCTGGAATGTAAAGTTAAGTGGGCCTTAGAAAGCATCACGATGAACAAAGCTAGTGGAAGTGATGGAATTCCAGTTGAGCTATTTCAAATCCTGAAAGATTATGCTGTGAAAGTGCCTCACTCAATACGCCAACATTTTGGAAAACTCTGCAGTGGCCACAAGACTGGAAAAGGTCAGTTTTCATTCCAATCCCAAAGAAAGGAAATGCCAAAGAATGCTGAAACTACTGCATAATTGCACTCATTTCACACGCTAGCAAAGTAATGCTCAAAATTCTCCAAGCCAGGCTTAAAGAGTATGTGAAACATGAACTTCAAGATATTCAAGCTGGATTTAGAAAAGGCAGAGGAATCAGAGATCAAATTGCCAACATCCATCAGATCATCGAAAAAGCAAGAGAGTTCCAGAAAAACATATATTTCTGCTTTATTGACTATGCCAAAGCCTTTGACATTGTGGATCACAACAAACTGTGGAAAATTCTTCAAGTGATGGGAATACAAGACCACCTGCCTCCTGAGAAATGTGTATGCAGGCCAGAAAGCAACAGTTAGAGAACTGGACATGAAACAGACTGGTTCCAAATAGAGAAAGGAGTATGTCAAGACTATATATTTTCACCCTGCTATTTAACTTATATGCAGAGCACATCATGAGAAACGCTGGGCTGGATGAAGCACAAGCTGCAGTCAAGGTTGCTCAGAAAAATATCAATAACCTCAAATATGCAGATTACATCACCTTCTGGCAGAAAGCTAAGAGGAACTGAAGATCCTCTTGATGAGGGTGAAAGAGGAGAGTGAAAAAGCTGGCTTAAAACTCAACATTCATACACCTGTGGTGGATTCATGTCAATGTATGCCAAAACCAATACAGTATTGTAAAGTAGAATAAGCTCAGTTCAGTTCAGTTCAGTCGCTCAGTCGTGTCTGACTCTTTGCGACCCCATGAATCGCAGCACACCAGGCCTCCCTGTCCATCACCATCTCCCGGAGTTCACTCAGACTCACGTCCATCGAGTCCGTGATGCCATCCAGCCATCTCATCCTCGGTCGTCCCCTTCTCCTCCTGCCCCCAATCCCTCCCAGCATCAGAGTCTTTTCCAATGAGTCAGCTCTTCGCATGAGGTGGCCAAAGTACTGGAGTTTCAGCTTTAGCATCATTCCTTCCAAAGAAGTCCCAGGGTTGATCTCCTTCAGAATGGACTGGTTGGATCTCCTTACAGTCCAAGGGAGTCTCAAGAGTCTTCTCCAACACCACAGTTCAAAAGCATCAATTCTTCTGCACTCATCCTTCTTCACAGTCCAGCTCTCACATCCATACATGACCACAGGAAGTAGAATAAAGTAAAAATAAAATTAAATTTAAAAATAAATAAATAAATAAAATTTAAAAAACTCAACATTCAAAAACTAAAATCATGGCATCCATTTCCCATCACTTCATGGCAAATAGAGGGGGAAACAGTGGAAACAGTAACAGACTTTATATTTGGGGCTCCAAAATCACTGCAGATAGTGACTGCAGCCATGAAATTAAAAGACACCTTACTCCTTGGAAGAAAAGTTACGACCAACCTAGACAGCATATTAAAAACCAGAGACTTTACTTTGCCAACAAAAATCCATCTAGTCAAAGCTATGGTTTTTCCTGTAGTCAGGTATGGATGTTATAGTTGGACTATAAAGAAAGCTGAGCGTGGAAGAATTGATGGTTTTGAACTGTGGTGTTGGAGAAGACTCTTGAGAGTCCCTGGGAGAGCAAGGAGATCCAACCTGTCCAACCTAAGGGAAATCAGTCCTGGATATTCATTGGAAGGACTGATACTGAAGCTGAAACTCCAATACTTTGGCCACCTGATGCGAAAAACTGACTCATTTGAAAAGACTCTGATGCTGGGAAAGATTAAAGGAGGGAGGAGAAGGGAATGACAGAGGATGAGATGGTTGGATGGCATCACCAACTCGATGGCCATGAGTCTGAGTAAACTCCAGGAGTTGGTGATCAACAGGGAGGCTTGGTGTGCTGCAGTCCATGGGGCTGGAAAGAGTCAGACACGACGGAGTGACTGTACTAAGCTGAAGACCTGAATGATCCTAGAGTGGATTTCACGATTCTTTCCCTTACCAAAAACATCTTAAATATAAGGAAATCAATCAAGGAGGATACTCTAAGCAAAAACTTTGGGTGCTACATAATCAACAAAAAGAACAGTGAATCCCAAAGAACAAATATAGAAGAAACAACAATTTAGCCTGGTAAGTCAATGGATATGTTGAATTATATTATTTAGAAATTCATCACATTCTAATTTGATTTCCAAGAATAGCAGGAGAACTAGTACTGGTCTAGTTGGAAAGCTAAAATGAAACCCTAACTCAGTCTTGGATCATTAAGGCTCACTGAAGACCTCTCTCTAATACACACACATTCAAGTTCCACAGAGGAAACAGGTAAACATACACACACATAATATGTCTATCAGGAGAGAAATCATGTTCTCTCCTTTCTTTTTCATTGTATTGTTGTGTCTTGGTGTCTTGTTGCACACCGTTAATAGTATCACTTGTTTAGTTCTTAAGAAACCTTTCATAGATTTTGTAAACAAAGGTCATATAACAGAAAGAGAGGGATAATAACTCTTGAGTCTGAAAAGGGCAGAATTCTAGGCTGTTTTCCCACAGGACTGCTGTTTCTTAGGCAGTGCTTCTTGGTTATTCAATTAAACTAGAAGGCAGAAAAGCACCCCATGCAGCACTTAGTCTTGCCCTCCTCCTGCATCCAAATAAGACTGGATATGCCAAGTTTCTGAAAATTGATTCAGAACCAATTTGTGGCAAACAAATGCTCTCCCGCTACTTAGAGTGGAAAGATCTCTCCATGCACTTTTGTCTAGACAGTCTCAACTACAGAAATATAATGTGTTTGCTAGCCCTCCAGTGATTTATTAAATGCCAAAGCCATACAGCACAGGCACTAGAGCTTAAGAAACGGAAAAATAGCTTACCCAGTGGACTTGTAATGACTTATTAAGATTATGTTGGCAGCAAGACTTATACAGTATCAATAAATAATAGCAATCTATCAAATAACTTTGGTTGAAATAGTAATGTTTAGAACTATCTCATTTAAGGTGGATGAAATGCACCCACTGGGGATTAGTGGCATGGAAAATATTCCCGTGCCGTGATGTAAAAGAATCTCAGGCCCACTACAGCAATTCTGCTTGGAATGTCAGTTGCCTTATAAAATAATAAGTAAAGCTAAACCTTCAACTAAAACTCAGTTTCAAAAATGAAAGGCACAAACCAAAATCAGTCCAAGAGAAGACAACAGCTTTTTTATATGAAAAATCCAGCACATTTTCTTCATAAATGCTCTCAAATAAAAAATCAGAATATTATTATTATTCCTATTTTAATTTTTGCTTTGATAATTCTATTAAAATAGACTCTCCTGGATTCCTTAAAAATTGCAAATAGAACTGCCTTATGATCCAGCAATCCCACTGCTGGGCATACACACTGAGGAAACCAGAATTGAAAGAGACACATGTACCCCAATGTTCACTGCAGCACTGTTTATAATAGCCAGGACATGGAAGCAACCTAGATGTTCATCAGGAGATGAATGGATAAGAAAGCTGTGGTACATATACACAGTGGAGTACTACTCAGCCCTTAAAAGAATAAATTCGACTCAGTTCTAATGAGATGGATGAAATTGGAGCCGATTATACAGAGTGAAGTAAGCCAGAAAGAAAAACACCAATACAGTATACTGACACATATATATGGAATTTAGAAGGATAGTAATGATGACCCTCTGTGAGACAACAAAAGAGACTCAGAGGTATAGAACGGACTTTTGGACTCTGAGGGAGAGGGAGAGGGTGGGATGATTTGGGAGAATGGCATTGAAACATGTATACTATCTTGTAAGAACGAAGCGTCAGTCTATGTTCAATGTAGGATGCAGGATGCATGGGGCTGGTGCACGGGATGATTCAGGGAGATGATATGGGGTGGGAGGTGGGAGGGGCTTTGGCATTGGGAGATCGTGGACACCTGTGGCCGATTCATGTCAATGTATTGCAAAACAAATACAGTATTGTAATGTAGAATAAAGTATTTAAAAAATAAAAAATTAAATTAAAAAAATAATAAAAATAAATAAAATAGACTCTCCTGAATTCTCCAACCAAATGTTAAATTCCAGTAGATATTTCAACAAAGGAAGATGAAAAAAATTGTTTTATGTTAAAAATTCTTATTTGATAATAAAAATATCTTTTGATAGATGTTTGCAAAATAAAATTTATCCATAACATCAGAGTCAAGATATTGTGTTCCCAGGCATCTACCAGTTATGCTCCTCTATACAACAATGAGTAAATTTTTTTTTAATTTTTATTTATTTATTTTTTAATTACAATACTGTATTTGTTTTGCCATACATTGACATGAATCAGCCACAGGTGAACACAATCCCCCAATGCCGAAGCCCCCTCCCACCTCCCACCCCACATCCTCTACCTGAATCATCCTGTGCTCCAGCCCCATGCATCCTGCATCCTGCATTGAACATAGATTGGCGCTTCGTTTCTTACAAGAAAGTATACGTGTTTCAATGCCATTCTCCCAAACCATCCACCCTTTCCTCTCCCTCAGAGTCCAATTGACAATGAGTAAATTTTTAATGTTTCTTTGCTAAACATGATATATTTTTGAAAGGCAGCATATTATATGTGAAACTGATCATTATAAGACTTTTGGTAATATGTTAATAGAGTATTCATGAAGATATTAACTATTGTTAATCTCTAATTTATAACACAATGAAAAGCACTCTTGCTAAAAAAAGTAGATGTTTATTCACTTTCTTTGGGAGACATTATTCAGAAAACATCTAAAGAGTCATTAATCTTTAGAAAAAAGATATATTCTTTTTAATCAACTTGGTGCAGCTAATTTTCTCAAAAATAATGAATGATTGATTTTCCCAAATTGTTCTTTTTAATATTTAGACATTCATTTACCCCCAATTTGTAATTAGACATTTGACAGCTATAAGATGTATATCATTTCTCTGAGGTTCTTCAGATTTTTTTCTCACAGAACAAAAAGCACCCTGCTGGAGAGCTTTTTCCTACTGTCATTCACTGGGAGCACATATCCAGAAGAACTATTAATGAGTAAGGAGGAGGTGGCAGGCACCAAGCACTTTGGGAATTATTATTTTTCGTTTGGTATGAAAATAAATCGTTTAAGAGGTGACTATCAATGAGTTTACGTTCATTTTTAGGTTTGCATTAATTATTATCTCCACAAAACTAAATTTGACCAAATTTATAGCTTTTAAAACAAGAAAATTTTGTGCCTCAAGTATTTAACATATATTTGGTCATAGTTAATGTTTGTTTTATATCAAATATCTGTTTAACAAAAGCTAATATAAAGCAAAAACATTTTAGTTTTATATCCTTAGATTTTATTTTTAAATTCAGTTTACATTTCAAATGAGGGGTCATGTAGGCAAACGGTAGGCAAAAATGTAATCTGTGTTCCAAATATTGTGGGCTTTTATTAGGAATGATTTCAGTACTTATTTTCCTTTTGGCCGCACAGTGCAGCATGCAGTATCTTAGTTCAATGGCCAGGGATCAAACCTGTGCCCCCTGTTCTGGAAGCAGTGGAGATTTAACCACTGAGCCACCAGGGAAGTCTCCAGTACTATGTGTATTAAGTGAAGTCTTCTGCATGGTGTTAAATAGTGAGAAAGAATACATAATTTGATCATTTTAAGCTAACAGCAGAAAGGTTGACATTCCACATGGAAACTGGTTCTGAATGTTACTTACTGGTTGACTAAGTTTGAATTTTTTTTCCTAAATTTGTTTGGAGGCTGAGATATCTACCAAGAACCCAAAATAAACTAACATGGATTTATGCTAGAGCACATGCCACTGTAAGATTTCACAATACTTAGGAGAGAAGCTGATTTCAAGATAGCATTTAGCTATCAACAGCAACATGCTAGAAAGTACTATCACAATGTCTTCAAAATAATCAAAATAGTCTTCACAACGTGTGATTCTATTCTTCCAAAAGGATAATAAGGTGTGAATGTAGAATAAACTCATTTCCTCACGTGCAAAATCTCATGCATTTACCTTTCAAGTACACTTTCTCATGGAGACCCCATTAAAATGAAGTAGTATACAAAAATAAAGACAAAGGCCTCTCAAACCAGAAGATCCCTCACAAGAAAGCAGTGGCAGGGGCCCCTAGGACAAAGGTTCCTCAATATCCCAACCATGCACCAGGTCCAGAGAACAGTCTTCTGAGATTAGAAGTCTTCACAAGACATTTCTTCAAGAAGTAAACTTGAACCATATTTGGACAATAATTACATGGCTAGGGAAGTTTGAGAGTAAATTAGTGGTAGATACAAAGAAAATTAAACAAATGTAAAACCAAGTTTCAGGCCAAGGGAACAAAAAAACTAGGAAAGAAAATGAATGATATTTTACATACTCTCTAGCTCACCTTTGATTAGCATTTGCACACTCCTCAGAATGCAAACACCAAAAAGCAGTCTACCAAAAATTGAGATGTAGTAATAATTAAATGCTTGGGGCAGAAGGTGTGCTTATGGGGTCATGGGAGAAGGCAATGGCATCCCACTCCAGTACTCTTGCCTGGAAACTCCCACAGACAGAGGAGCCTGGTAGGCTGCAGTCCATGGGGTCGCTGAGTCAGACACGACTGAGCGACTTCACTTTCACTTTTCACTTTCATGCACTGGAGAAGGAAATGGCAACCCACTCCAGTGTTCTTGCTTGAGAGATCCCAGGGATGGCGGAGCCCAATGGGCTGCCGTCTGTGGGGTCGCACAGAGTTGGACACGACTGAAGCGACTTAGAGCAGCAGCAGCATGGGGTCATGATTGCAAGGTTTAGTGAATAAAAATACAGGATATCTAGTTAAATTTGAATTTCAGATAAATAGCTAAAAAATTTTTATGTATGTCCCAAATACTGTATGCATAGGGGTGGAGGGATGAAAACCAGCTATATCTTCATATTTTCTATAATGAGGAGTTAAAACTAAAAATCAGTAAGTAGCATTACAAGCCAAATAAGTAAATAGTAAAATTTTTGGAAATGGTTGCCTCTCAAGCAAAAAATTATGAGAAGGAAAGTGGCACTGTTTTTTATACCAAATATTTCTTTCAACAATTTTACTCTTTCTTTACACATAGAATTTGATTAAAATATAAACTGAACTGTTTAAAAAGATTTTGAAGCAAACATAATAAAATGATATGATTTGGAAAAGCAAAGTATATACCTCTTTATTAAATTATTCTTAATCTTTTTTCCTTGGGAACCATCATACCTATTAAGGAAATTTCAACAAATATGTAAACATTTGCTTTGTAAAGGTTTGCATATTGTTGGACTATTTGGGATTATGATGGTGAAAATTATGGAGGAGCTTGGAGTCATGTCTTTTTATTGTGAGTCAACAAATATTTATTATTAACCTATTATGATACAATATGCTAACCTATTATGTTCTTAACTACCCCCAATGCTGGCTTTTCTTCTACATTTCTGTTTCTCTTAGTGAGCCTTCCTGTTTCCAGGCTCCCAGGCAAAGTAGTTTCTGAAGTACATTTTTTACTCTTCAGTCCTACTTTCCCCTATTTGTATAGATCACAAATACAGAAGGAAAATCACAAATTTAGAAAGACCATCTCAAAAACCAGTCATCAAAATTTCAGTCCATCAAAGCCAATTCACCACAGAGTAAATCACTCCTCCCTGTCCTCAGAGATCTTACAGGCTTATCCCTTTTGAGCACAGAATTGGCATAAAGTACACACCCACATTCACAGATCTTTGAGGAATCCTCCTTAGTCTAATACCCGCATGCTCAGTTGCCTCAGCTGTGTTCAGACTCTTTGCAACCCTATGGACTGTAGCCTGCCAGGTTTCTCTGTCCATGGAATTCTCCAGGCAAGAATACTGACGTGGGTTGCCATGCCCTCCTCCAGAGGATCTTCCCCATCTAGGGACCAAATCCACATCTCCTGCACTGCAGACAAATTTTTTCCCACTGAGCCACCTGGGAAGCCCTGTTATTCTAGAACAGCAACATAAAAAAGTTCAAGAAATATTTGTTGAAGTAAATAAAATTAATCAATGAATAAATGATGACTGATTAAACTACATTTTACAAGTTTAACAGTAACATAAGACTTCACTGAATAGAGCTGGAGAAGAGGCTATTGAATTTTACCCTTCAAATTATATGGAGGTGATGGCTGTGAAAATTAAAGGGGCACACGGAAGACACAGAAGATAGTTCAAGGAAACACAGCAGGACTTGAGGACAGAATAGGGGAAAGGAGGGCTGAAGAATCAAAAATGTACTTCAGAAACCACTTTGCCTGGGAGCCTGGAAACAGGAAGGCCCTGTTGCCAGAAGAGGCATTTCTGTTTCCAAGAGAAACAGAAATGTAGAAGAACCAGTGTTGGGGATAGTCAAGAATTCAGTTCTGTGCATATTAATTTGCCTCCCTGTCCTGTGGCTCAGAGACAGTCATGCCTCAGGCAACTCACATTTTAAAAAAATGTAAATATGAAAAGCAGACAAGCAGTTCCTGCTTTTTGTCACCGCAAATATCATCGATTTTATTTCCTGACAGTCTTTTACACACTCTTTTTGACTTTCTCGGAGAAGGAAATGGCAACCCACTCCAGTGTTGCCTGGAGAATCCCAGGGACAGAGGAGCCTTGTGGGCTGTCGTCTATGGGGTCGCACAGAGTCGGACACGACTAAAGCGACTTAGCAGCAGCAGCAGCATTTGACTTTCTGCCTCCTCCAATAGCGCGTTTACCAAGCGCGGCCATCACTTCCAAAAGATGGGGAGAGATTAGCGGAGCCCCGTCCCACCCTTGGTAAATCGGGGTGTGACTCTCCTGTGCGGGAGTGCCATCTAGTGGTCAGAGAATGTCACTTCAGGCTAGGTTTACAGGACTAAAGATCAGAGTGTGCAGGAAAGGGGAACATTCTGCTTTTGGTTCCAAGTTCCAAGCACGCTGTGACAAAAACTCCGCACTTCTCAATCTAAATATGACTTTATGAGAGGATTCCCAGTCATGGTGCTAAGAAATGAAGTACAATGTCTGCGTTTTAATGTATTCTTATCAAATGAGGCAGATACGGTCTAATGGAAGGAGCAGTGAAATTTTTTTTTCATACAGTTTTTCATATTTGATGAAGAAATGGTATTTGTAGCCATAAATATAATTTGGCTATCTTCATATCAGTAAGAAAAAGGCTTACAAACACCTAACTTGCAAAGATCTCACATAGATGTGGGTTCTTAACTCCCTCCCTTAAAGTCACTGGTTTCTTTACTCTCTGTACAACCCTGATTCACTGTGAAAAAAACATTAAGCTGTTTTGATGCCCAGAGTCATCTCTTTTTCTCAGAATGTCCAGAAACAATTTGTCAAATCTTTAGAGCTATTTATATGCACATCTTATCAACCTTGCTAGGCTGTAAGCTTCTTGAGGCAGAATCCATTTCTGATTTACGCATTAAAAGCTCCAAACACTTGATTACCAAAGAGGGTTT
This sequence comes from Nanger dama, assembly GCA_917880005.1. Lineage (NCBI taxonomy): Eukaryota > Metazoa > Chordata > Mammalia > Artiodactyla > Bovidae > Nanger > Nanger dama. Next base: position 10,501,846 of record CAKJTW010000054.1, on the reverse strand, counting down.
CTAACATCAGAGAGTCAAAGCCTCCTTTCAGAATTCTTTGCAAAGTATGGACTTTTTGGCCAGAAAGTATGTGATCTGCACACACATGCAAAAATTTGCTCAGACTCTGAGGGACACCAGTGACCCCTGGAAACCCATTAACATGTTGGTCCAGTTGAGAAGTCCTGATTAAATGAACTTCTGGAACACAGCCTATTCATAAATTAGAGTACCCTGTATGTGCAAAGCGGACACATGCAGAGATACAGAATCAAAGCTTGTCAAAACTGACTCCCTATTCATCACCAAATGTCCACCAGAAAAAAAGAAAATCTGTTCCTGCACATTGAGATAAATAAAAATGCACAGCTGAAATTCCTCAAATTTGGCGGGAATGAATGAAATGTGGAAATAGTCATCTAAGGGTCCAGATATAACCAAGATCATTCTTTTGCCAGGATCTCAACAAGGGCCCCCACCATATCTAGCCCTAGCCTTTGGGACCCTGTGATATCCTAGTTTGTTGTTGTTGTTATTTTTAACCTAAACGTAAAAGAAAATCTTTCCCTGTGTACTTAGCATTATTAGAATTTTTCCATAATTAGCACTTTCTCTCTTTCTCTCTCTCTTTCTCTGACACACATTCTAAGTAGGGGAGATGTCCAAAATACAAAACTAGATTTCTTGCCCTAAATCTGCCTGTGGGTTTTGGTTTGGATGGCAAACCTGGGATCTTTTATTTCATACCTTAACTTTCCCCCAAGCCCCCTTCTCAGCCTGAGCCCTGAGGACCTTTTCTCAGCTTTGGACCCGCTCCCCAAGAAAAGAACCAAACCAAAAAATTCAGGAATTCTTGACTGCATACACAGGAGATCATTATGGATTGCCCAGCCCCTCCCTGGTGAGATGAGGACAGCTGGCCCAGCCCTTTCCAAAGTTCACATTGGCAAATCAATAGCTACAGACCCTTGGCTCCCCAGTCTGCAGATGCTTCCTCCCTTACTCATGGAAACAGAAGTGTCTTCCCTCCCCAGGAAGCTTTGATCTTCCAAAGTGCTTTTCAATAAGGCTTTTAGAATATATATATATATATATTTTTTTTTTTCCACAGCGTGGTCCAAATACCAACATTTCATCAGAAGGTGGGCAAATAGAGTTTTGAGAGTTTGCAGCAAGACAAAATGAGCTACAAACCTTACTAAGCAGTCTTGCATGTGGAGGAGAGGGAAAGTCCTGAGGAAATGTCATATCTGGAGCTCTGTTCCTTAGTACAACTCTGAAGCATGCCACAGGAGAAATGAGCCAAACTTGGGCAAGCAAACTGTAGAGGGATCTCAATTCCCAACTCTGGGAGCAGGGCCAGATCAGTGTCAGCAATGATGCTCTCAGGGAGATGGTCATCTCAGAAACAGGTAAAGCAAAGAGCTCTGAGGGTTATTTAGGTGGCCAGGAGGAAAGCCAGTGGCCAGCTGATGAAGGCTGAACAAATCTGACATAAACAGATAAACCAGAGAGTAAACTCTGGCCGGCATGACACTGACATCCATCCATGTCAGTGGAACAATGTCCAACCCATCTTTGCAGTCACAGGCCCATGTGAGGAACTGAGCCCATCAGTGAGGTTCAGTTTAGAAAAGAATAATCAGCAAGAGGCCTCAAAGATGACGTTCAAGAAATACAAATTCTTCCGCCTTAACCTAACTACAGGACTGCACACTGAATCCTTAAGACAGGGAGTCTTGTCTCAGGGGTACTGACACCAATTTGAGTTGGAAAACCCTTGGTTGTGGGAGGCTGCTCAGGGCATTGAAGGATTTTAGCAGCACCCCAGGCCTCTACCCGTTACATGCCAATTGCAGTCCCCCTACCTTCAGTTATGACAACCAAAGATATCTCGCAAAATTGCCAAGTGCCCTTGGGGGCAAGAGTGCCAGTGATGAGAACCACTGCTTTAAGAACACTTTTCATGGCCACTGGATCAACTGCAACCACACTCTGATTTTTCATGACATCTTTCCCTGGGCTCCCTCCTAAACTTGACGGCTTGGTCATTTCCCTGTTCTCTTAACCTTGCCTTTCAGTTTGCTTTCTTCCTGATTCTTGGCCTTGGCATTTCAAACATCCTTTACCTCTAGCTTCACATTTATCTAGGATGCAATGCACCGCAGGCAAGCTCTAGACCAATGCCTCCTCTGAGCCTTAAACCTTTCCTTTCCTTTCCTTCTCGCAAAGCTCCAAAGCGCCATTCCTCCTCCACACTGTCTCCTGAGATCCCAGCAGCCTTGTGCTCAGAGCCCCTCCCCAAGATTGGGGATCTGACAAGAACCAGTTGAAGGGATAAAGCTGTTCTCTTCTCATTTCTGGGAATCCCAGAGGCTGACAAAATAGTTCTTCCCTTTCCCAAAAGATCTGCTAGTGAGATGGGGCAACAGACAGCCCCTCCCCTCTCACCTGCATAAGATGCTATAGCAGGACTCCTAGGAAGAGAACTCAAGCATTCCCATCCTCTCCCAAACACCCGGAGGCCCAACCCACCTCATCGTCTCTACTTCATCAAGCTCTAAATGTATAGCTTTCCTGTTTATAGGTTGACTTTGCCAATCACAACCTCAGAAACTTCTTTGGGCCACAGGGACAAGGTCCTGCCTTCAAAAGAATCCAACTACATGACACCCTGTTCTTTTTTTTAAAATTCCTGCTGGTGAAGCAAATTTAAAGAGACTTTCTTATGAGACACTTATTCTAATGTTTCAAGTAAACAGATTCCACATTATCAAAATGTATCCACATTGTGACTTACTTAACCAGATGCTCAAAGACAAACTTTCTTAATCTCACTTCTTCACCTCCACTCCACTGCAAATGTTCTCTCCTTCTCCAACTGTGCCATCAATTGTGTGATACTGAGAAAGTTAACTTCTCCGCTTTAGTTGCTACATCAATTAAAAAGATACTGGTAATTTCTGCTTCGTTTTCAGATAGATCTTTAGGTGTTAATAATATACAATATTGAATATGCAACAAACTCCACCAAATGCCCAATAAAATCCAAAAAATATATTTTCCATCTCTGGCTAGATAACAAACAGGACCCTCAATTCAATAATGCATTATATTTCATTCCATACAGACAACACACAGGATATGAAACTAGTAGTGGACCTTCAGTAGAACAACAATCTTCTTAGTGATCAGAGATGTCAACAATGAAAAAGACTGGCATATGCATGAGGAGTTCTCCACGGGTGAAGCTATTCAAGGAGAGAGTAGATGGCAAATGCCAGGTATGATACAGCCAGGATTCTGGTGTAGGGTAGCATGTGGAAGTGATCTATGAAAACTTTTGTGAGTCTATAATTCTAATATGACTTCTATCTGGCCACCAATGATAGTCAACATAGTCTAAGATTGGCAACTCATTTACAATGAAGGCTGTTCTCCTAAATCGGAAGTTTTTGTTATTATGTTAAGACATCCTCTTCATCAGTGGAAGTAAGAGCTCTTCTTGAAATTGATTTTTTGCCCTACAATTAGAAGGCTAAGGAAAAAGCTAATACTAATAAAGGGAATATGTTTCTCTACTTTCAAATCCTTTCCAAGAACAAGTGTTAGATTCTTTTGGTTCCATGACCATCACTGCTATTCTGGGGGCCAAGGAACTCATTCTCAGAATTCTCACTCTCAGAGTTCTCCTGAGACCTCAGGGATATTAATAAAGACGTGTCTACAAGGACAGCTCACATAGAGCTCAGTGAATCTTAGGGTGCTAGAGAACATCAATTCTGTTCCAGAATTTTTAATTTTAAATACCCCTTTCCTTTCTCAACAAAATCTCTAGCAAATCAAGTCTTGATTTTCAAAAGTATTATCCAAAAATGTTCCCTTTGGCTCTCTGCAGTTTCTCTTCAGGGCATGGGAATACCCACAACAGAATAGGAAAAGGGTCATGTTCTAAAGTTACAAAGATAACTTTGCAAGGCATCTTGCTACACGTAACTACATTATATAAGACGGTTTTAATGGCAAAGAATTGTCATTCATAGAGCAGCTTGGCACTCTGGGGGTGGTACAGACATGTCTTTAAATAACTTTGTGAAAAGATTCAGCAAAGATAAAGAGTGAACTGATGTGCCATCCACCATTAGTAAGAGTGACTTTACTTAATAATGTAGGTCAGGTCTGAAACCACCATAAAGGCTGAAAGTGGCTGTCTTTCAAGTATTAGAAATTATTAGTGTGTTTTTAAAAGTTTGAACTACTTTTTGAAAATAAAAATGCTACTTCCATAATTAATAAGATGTTTATTCAGTTATGTGCAGTCTTTCACCAGACCTTCAAGCACTAGATGTTTTTTTCATCTTCTTATCAGAGAATACTGGTAAACTGATAAAACACTTGTGGAATTTAGTGTTCTTTTATCTGTCCTTCCCTGGCCTTCAGTTCATGCAATTTTTTTTGTCTCTCAATAGTTTAATTACATGTGAAAAGACTCCCATAACATACTTGTGTTATAGTATATTAGAATTAAATGAGGGGAAAAACCTTTCATTATATGGTTCTATTGTTATTCATCTGTACCTTCATTTGACAATACTGACTCAAACTGCTGGCTCTCTTAAGCTCCAAATTTTTCAAATTCCAGCCACATAATTAAATGAAAAGGATACCTTATTTTCTAAAACTATTTAGAGATAGCAGAATTTCAACAGGTTATGAAGCTGTCTTATATAAAAGTTACACTTTTCTTTGTGAATGAACCAATTCTTGCCAATTCAGTTACCCAATCTGACATATGTATTAACAAAAATTGAAATTAAATGAACATTGTTGGTCAGAGAAATCCCTTATATATGAAGCTAATCATTATAAATGAAAACAAAATCCAACCTAGCCCATGGTTTAAGAAATTATTCTCACTTTATTAAAGCACACACATAACAGCTAAACTAATGGAAGAGTTTAGCTAAAAATATAATACATTTCAAACATTTGCCATAAAGTGAAACCTTATTTTGAATAAGATTATGAGAGGAAATAAGCCTTAAAGAAAATATCAGAGAGTTCCTTTGATACTAGAAATAGTACATTCCTGTTCAGAAATAGTTTTGCCCTTATGACTCTGCTCCCAAGGTAGGCTTTTCTGGCATAAGTAAATTTAGCTTTATTTCTGGTACAAGTAGTCTTTCTTCATAAGTGTCACACTGAGCTGGGCTGATTTAGCTTTCTGTCTTCTTTATACCAGCCTTAGCAAGTTTCAAAATATATGGCCATTCAAAACAAGTTGTATTGCAAGCTTTTCTCATTTGTTTTCACTTATCAAAAAGTTAGAAGAACTAAGTGAAAACAGAGTCCTTCAGGCAAGACTAAGTCAAGGTTAGAATTCAGTGGTTAACTGGGGTTTTTGGGTTTTTTTTACAAAGAGCATGTGCAAATTCCTAAGCTGGAACACACAGATTGAGAAATGTTCTCTAACACTGAAAATTAATGAACCCCAGAGCTCTTTGAGCAAAGAATTAAGGGAATAAGAACCTCATAGACCCAAATTCTCCAAATGACTGCATTCCTTGAAGATTTTAAATATACTCTTTTTGTAAGAAGATTTCAATTTAAGCTGGAAATATCTACCCATAAAGAAAAGAGATTAATATTAAGGTCACCACAAGGCAAATGCTTTTATTTCATAAGTATTTTAAGTTTTTCCTTCTTGACATGATTGTTATATATAACCATATATATATATATATATATAACAGTATATAACATATATCTGTGTGATGTTAAGTTCTTTTTCACAAAGGCTCTGGCTGATGTCACTCATGACATTCTGTGGGGGAGATTTATTCCCTGACCTTATGCTTTGGAAAGGACAGCCTGAAATGCTCAAGAAATTGTGGGCCTTAGTAGATTATACTATGAGTTATTTCTCTTCCCCAGAGGAGGTATTACCCACTGAAAGCAGAGGCCAAAAGAGGGTTCCTTCAGAGTGCCAATAACCTTGCAGAAGAGCCATTTGAGCAGGATACTGGTTTAGAATTCAATTTGAAGCTAAGACAGCAGTGGCAATACAGATAGTGCTTTGGCAACTTTTCTCTCATTTTTGAAAGCTTGTGATAGCACAGACAACACTAAATCTAAAAGGCACAAGCATGTAACATTAACCCCCAGGCCAAATATCACAGTATACTTTGTTTGAGTTTTTAAAATATGACAAAGATAATTTTTTTAATTCCAAACTGCATTCCAACTGAATGTTTAAGACCTTTCATTTAAAATGTTTTGATATTCTGATTACATATTTATTTATATACAACATAGAGTACAGAACCCACACTTAGCACTGTCCTATTGACTACAGCTAATAGGAATTGTATTTATATTAAATTATTTACTATCTGTTGCTTTGTAATGATTTTTTAACATCAACATAAAAATGATGCCATATAATTTTTCTGATTCTGTGTCTCCTTTAGCATTTATCCAGCAACTAGTAATTAAGCCCCTACTATCAGCCGCATACTGGCAAATACTCCAGGTAATAGAGTTACTGAGCTCAGCAAAGCAAGTATAGTCAAACTCTCTGGCAAGCACAATCGATGCCTAGAGTTCAAAGGGATAATTCAAACTGTAAATTCAACCCTAAATCGGTATGATTTTGTATTGTTCTATTCCGACGGCTTCACTTCACACAAGCATCTGCACTTTCACGCTCTGAAGTGGATGACCACAAGGGAGAATCACCAACCACCTCTTTGTAACTTGGGTCTCTCAGTGCTCCTCACACTACTCTGGTGTCCTCATCCACCTCCACCAAAATGCAGCTTTAATGCCCAGACCAGCTGAAAATATCCAAATCTCTCTCTGCCCCAACTCCTCTCCTGAGCTTCAGGCCTCAGCATCCAGATCCCTGCTGCTGTCCTGTAGAAAGCTCACCCAGCGTGGTCCACAACTGCACCAACTTTGTGCCCACACACTTGTTGCCCCTATTCCCAAGCATCCCCTGAATGGTGACACCAGCAGCACAGGGTGGTCAGAAAGGTGTCATTCTGCACACCATCTCTCTCTCTCTCTCTCTCTCTCTCTCTCTCTCTCTCTCTCTCACGCGCACACACGCACACACACACACACACACACACACACACACACACAGAGTCAGTTACCAGGCCATCACTTCTTGTGAGGGAACCTTTAATTTTAAATAGCGGAGCTATTATTCTGGATTCATCAGTTAAGTAGTGGGAGTCTGGAGTCAAAGTTATTGGGGTGAATGTGTTTCTTTAATTTTGCAATACAGTCAAATTTAAGATCCATGTCCAGTGTCCATCTCAGAAGCATTAAACTGTGTGTGCTACTTAAGAGTCAAGGACATACCATATTTCTTCTCTTTTGTTCTTCAAGGATGCCCTGTTTCACGATTATATCTCTTGGCCTTCTAGCTGTATTAATTATGAGATGAGTAGAGATCCCTTTTGTTTCAGAATATTATGCTTTCCAATTTTTACTAGTTGAATGTAGGATTTAGATGATTGGTCTAATGATATAGACATGCATGAGGACCCAAAAAGTATCACTATAGTCAAGATGTGCAGTGAAGCCTGACTATATTTGGGAAAATATGCAAGATTACATGCTGAGAGCTCACAAGAAAATGAGATGCCCAAGGATGAATTTAGAACACAGATCCCCCCTGCTTTCTTTACAATAAAGATTTGACTGCTTATTACAGATACAGGATACTCTAATGAAGAGAATGTGAAACAAACTGATAAGAGAAGTCACAACCAGAGCAATAAAACTTAGATGATATTTTTAAAATTAAAATAGGAGACATAGTTAAGCCTTGATTAAAATATAATCCATTTGAGCTCGGTTAGATATAAAACCTTTCTCCTGCTCCACAGCTGATATCATAGTTGAATAAAAATATGAACCAGGCAAGGTTCTGTCTTGCCCCCTAGGGTTTCAGAGGACCACAAAGGAAGACCCTAAAGACATTCACAGATTTTATTTCTACTCAGATGGTAAAGAATACGCCTGCAAGGCAGGAGACCTGGATTCAGTCCCTGGGTTGGGAAGATCCCCTGGAGAAGGCAATGGCAACCTGATTGTACTGTATTCTTGCCTGGAGAATTCCATGGACAGAGTTACTTTGCGGGTTATAATCTGTGCAGTCGCAAAGAGCTGGACACAACTGAGCAACTAACATTAATACTAAATCCTTATCAAACCTTTGCTCGACCATGCCTTTGTTATGAGATTCTGCTCTAGTCTAAATTCTCATCATTTGTCTATCACCTGTATTCCTTCCACAATCTTCTAACTTGCCTCCTGATTCTAGTCACTCTTCTTTGAAATCAGTTCTCCACATTTTGCTTTCATCACCACAAATTAAAATGCACATATGCACCTGTTTTTCTACTATCTCTACTTCCAGTGTTTGTTCTTAAATTCCATGAGGGCTATCTGTAACTTGGCAGTGTTACAGAACTTGAGATAATATGCTCTGAACGAACAAACAAATGGCAACATTAGCCTGGCCTTTCTTAGATTCAAACCTGGTTCTTGGCCAAGGCTCCAGGGGAGGCTCTGTGGCTCAGTTTCAACATCCATAAAACAGGATCACAATACTGTTTGCCTTAAAGAGGTCTAAAGAAGCCACTTTAATCATCATCCATACTGTTGGGTGTGTTGTAAGGAACAGCTAAAATAGGTCACTTTTACTTGTTATCTTTTGGCTTATAAGATATATTCTGTAGAAAGAACCGCTATAATCAATTTTCTTTCTGTTTTTTTCTGCAAGTTTACATGCTATTGTCTTTGCAATAACAAAAGAGCTTAATATTGGCAAAATGTGAGTATTCTAATAAAAATTAACAAAGCACAGTTTTTCATTTTCTATACACTATGCTAAATATCCATCTACTCATTTTCAAATTAAAAATATGAAGCAAGTACTAATATCATTGACCCATTTAACAGATGAGGAAACGGCTTTCAAAGGAGATATTATTTGCCCAAGATCAACCATTTAGTATGCAGTCATGACTCTGAGCTTAGGTCTGTCTGTCTAGGCTCTTAACCACTGCATTTTACAGCCTGTTCTCTGTACTCGCATCCAAAGAAAGTTAAATAGTTTTGAAGCAAAGAGTTTATTTTCTCTTCACAATACTTAATCTTGAAAAATATGTAAACTAATTCTATGTATTTTTGGTAGTTTGAAACATTACTTTTTAACTTCATCTAATAATAAAAGTGACATCTAATGTAAAATTTCTTTGAATTCAATAGATTCAGTGTTTAAACATTTATAAAGTGTTTTGAATATTTGCTAAGCTATCATACACACTAGGAACTGCAAACTTTGTTGAAGTAAATAATGTATACTAATCATCCTTTTCTGTGTTTCTCACAGATGGTATCACATTATATGTCAAATTAACCGCATAACCATGTTTTTAATTATTTACATAAACTATATCTTAAGAAAAACATACTATTTACCTTAACAGTTATTAGAAGGATTCAGAAATCAAAAATTATACATGTATACCAGCTAAAACAGTGTCTGCCACATTGGAAGAACTCGATAAAGTATAGCTATTATAGTTTTTGGTAATCATCACTATAATTTTGCTGTTATCATTATGATTATTATTCAACTCCCCTTAAAATAGGTCCACCTTACTTAAAGTTCAAAATTTGTGGCAAGTATATCAAATCCAACATGATTGGTGCTATGAACAGAATTGTGTCCTCTCCAAAATTTAAATGTTGAAGCCCTCACGCCCAATGTAATAAGGTTTGGAAATAGGCCTTCTAGGAAGTAATTAAGGGTAAATGAGGTCATAAGAATGAGATTCTAATCTGACAAGATTAGGGCCTTATAAGAAGAGAAAGAGATCTCTCCCTCTCTCTCTCCATGTGCATGAGGAAAGGCCACAAGAGGACATAGCCAACAGCCTGAGCTGACTAATGGAATTGGGTCATGAATGATTCAGTACACCCCACCCTCCTGATTTACAGAACCACCTAGAATTCTTTCTCTCACCTGCATGTCTGGGTGAGAACACCCTTTCCGTTTTTCACTGGCTAATTCAAACTCATTCTTCAAGAACACCTTCAAGTGTTCCCTATTCTGGCAAGACTACCTGAGGGGCCCCATGCTCTGTGTGGCAAGCATGCTCTATGCTGCCCCTCATCAGAGCACCAGTGACCACTAACCAGGAGGCATGCTGTAGATGCTCCTTAAATAGAGACTTATTAAGTATGTCATTCAGATGTCAACTTGTCAAGATGACACATTCTTGATCTTCTGCTGACACAGTGACATTACAGCAGTGCAAAAGTTTAAATAGAATCTTAGATATACCTATTAGTGAAGTCAGTCTGGCCATCCTTTCACATTGCTTGGCTATTGGTTCCTTTTCATCTGTCTCCACCTTTTACTTGCCCATCCCCACCAACCATAGCTACAGCATTCCCACCACCACATTTCTTTCACTTCTAAGACAAAGCATCTTAGCTATCTCTTTCTTTCTCTGGATTTCTAATTCATGCCTTTATGATTTCATGTTCCACTCAAGTGGAATTTTCCCACTCTAATGGAATTTGCTCACTCAAATGGAATTTTCCCAGAGACAGATCTCTCACTATTATGAAATGTTATATATTCTGCCTAGAAAAATAATGATGTGAACCTCACTATAAAGGAATGATGGAGATTGGCAGCTAAATGCAACTTAGCAGGGCCAGCTAAAAGATGCTGGCTTTAGTGAAGGCAGAGCCTAGAGAGATTCGATCCTACTGGGTGTTGCAAAACAGAACAGGAACTTTCAGGACACTGGCAAATGTATTCTTCTAAAAGGAGAGTGAATGTGAAACAAATCAAAGAAGAAAGCATGCGAGCAAGAGAGGTGCAAGAGAATCCAACTCAACTGTTAGGGCAGCTGCAAAGACCATCACCTCTTTCTCAGTCAGCTCCTCTGCTTGACCCAAAATGTGAAATGCATTGGACAATTTAATGTTACAAACACAGCTATAAAATATTGTGTTATAGATACAGCTGAAGTATGTTTTTAAGTAAGAAGAAATAGAGAAATTAACAAGCAATTGGGAGGGGGAGAGGAAGATATAGTTAAAGTCTTTCCATTACCAGCCATATTTCTATACAATGAGATCAAGAACAACTGTGATGTCCATGCCTCCTTCCAGTTTTGTATTTTGTGAGCTCCTTTGAAACATTCTTGTGTTTTTATTCTTTTTATGGTCTCATTCACAATATAAGAATAATAAGGACTTAGTATAGTTATAAGAATAATGGAATGTTTTCAACATTTTAACATCATACACAATGGTAATCCAATGCATTGTCTATTGTCCTATTTCGAATCAAACTTTCAAATACAGATATAGATACCATTGTGCAACCCATCTTTTGTTTCCCACTCATTGTTTTCATAATAAACTGAGTATCATATTTTCTTTTTCAATTTTAAAATAAATATTTTTCCCTGGATAATCTTTTAAACATGTGAGTCAACATATTCTTACAGAAGGAATAACAGCTATGATTCAGGGCCATGGAAGAAGCTTCCGATAATAAATTACAATGATTACAGCTACCAGACGAAGAGCTTCAGCTTCTGTAGCAAATTCTTCCCAGCTCCCTTCATTAATCAGGCTGCTTACTTGGCTTTATCATTAGAGCCAGGCCTTTCAACTTGGTGCCTGAACCAATTAATACATAATTTAAATCAGAGGCATGTTTAAAATTCTATCAGAGTACCATGTAGCGACTGGAGTATATCATCCTGCATTAATTCCATAAGTTCGTTGTGAAGGTAATTGATTATTGCTGACTATAAGTTTTCTGAAGCAAAAGCTACTTTTTTTCTTATTCAACACTCTTTTCTGAATGCAACAGATAGTATTATCTACAAAGTTTAATGACAGGTATCTGTGGGATGAAAAATATCTTACTAAATTCACATCCACATTGCCTAAATGATTCTTCCTGAGTTTTTCAGTCTGTCACATCAACCTCTCAATATTGGTAGTAACAGAGAATAAAGCTTGCAACAACTCAAAAACTTACAAAATAGTAAATTAAACTAGGTGGAACTATTACTAATCCCTATTCCCTGATTTCATGAAGAGGTAAAATCTCCTCAACTCATCATTTTTCCCCACGACCTGTAGGTGGATGTGTTCAAAAGATCATCTACATAGACTGCAATGACAAATTACTTGCCAGGAATGAAAGTGAAAACCAAGACTTTGTTCAATGTGTCAGGCACTGTTAACTCCTGAAAACAGAATCTTTGATCATCCTATTCTGGTTCTCGTTGTAACCAAACTGCCACTAACAGCTACTTAGAACCCTAGAGTCATAGTAACATGGTTGCCTCTAACTGGGTATTAGACTTCAGAACAGCATATGCAAACATCACAATACAAAGGTGAAGCCACCAAGAAGATGGAATAGCAAGCAATAGCAGGGACCTTTGATTTTAAAATTCAAGGAATGTATTCATCCTGGACACAATCTAAGCTTGTGCTTCATTGCCCATGAAAAAGCAATGACTTGCTAACATGCATCACAAGCATTTCAAACTATACTCTACCACTGAATATTTCCATAGATCTGGCCCCAACAGTCCTTTGCAAGGTAGTTGAAAATATATAAAAATATGTATATATTTTTATATATGCATATATACATATACACACATAAATTTATTCATAAGCCTGTCAAATCTTCAGGAATTTCCTATTTGTAGATAAATTCAATAATAACACTTAGCTATATTTATTTACCTTGAGACTCTGCTTATAAATATCAAAGTTTATAATTTCTTAGACTTTTAAAGAAAATAACCAATGTACTGACTTTCTCTTACATGTGAAACAAATACAAATGCCTGCACTTTTGCAAACATTCCCAAGCATGTTTTAATTGTGAGACCACTCAACATGATGAATAGGGGCCAAGAGCACTCCATGTTTTTCTTGGAGGGAATAGCTCTGTCAAGAAGCCTCAACAGCAGCCACTATGGAAAACAGTATGGAGGTTGCTCAAAAAAATGAAAAATACAGCTACCATACGACCCAGTAGTTCCACTCCTCAGTATTTATCCAGAAATAAACTACTAATTTGAAAAGATTACTATATCCCAATGTTCATAGCAGTATTATTTACAGTAGAAAAGATATGAAAGCAACCTAAGTGTACATCAACAGATGAATGGATAAAGAAGATGTAGTGTGTATATATATGTGTGTGTGTGTTTGTGTGTGTGTGTGTGTGTGTGTGTTATGTTAGTCACTCAGTCATGTCCGACTCTTTACGACCCCATGGACTGTAGCTTGCTAGGCTCCTCTTTCCATAGAATTCTCCAGGCTAGAATACTGGAATGGGTTGCCATTTCTTTCTCCAGGGTATCTCCCCAACCAAGGGATCAAACCCAGGTCTTCTGCATTGCAGGCAGGTTCTTCACTGTCTGAGCCACGAGGGAAGCCATATATACATATATATGTTATATATACTGGTGGGCTGCCATCTATGGGGTCACACCAAGTCAGACACGACTGAAGCAAATTAGCAGCATATTCTGTGACCCCATGGACTGTAGACTACCAGGCTCCTCCATCTGTGGGATTCTTCAGGCAAGAGTACTGGAGTGGGTTGCCATTTCCTTCTCCAGGAGGTCTTCCCAACCCAGGGATTGAACCCAGGTCTCCCACATTGCAGGCAGATGCTTTACCATCTGAGCCACCAGGGAAGACTCAGAGTACATGTGTGTGTGCTTAGTTGCTCAGTTGTCTCCGATTCTTTGTGACCTTACGGACTGCAGCCCACCAGGCTCCTCTGTCCATGAGATTCTCCCTGCAAGAATACTGCAGTGGGTTGCCATTTCCTCCCCCAGGGGCTGTCTCTGACCCAGGGATCAAACCTGCATCTCCTGTGGTTCCTGCATTGACAGGCAGATTCTTTACTACTGAGCCACCAAATGCTTGAGTAGTATTCCATTATATAATGGAAAAGAATTCCATTATATAATGGTAAAGAATCAGAGGGAGACCACATGGACCACAGCCTGGTCTAACTCAATGAAACTAAGTCATGCCCTATGGGGCCACCCAAGACAGGTGGCCATGGTGGAGAGGTCTGACAGAATGTGGTCCATTGGAGAAGGGAATGGCAAACCACTTCAGTATTCTTGCCTTGAGAACCTCATGAACAGTATAAAAGGCAAAATGATAAGGCACTGAAAGAGGAATTCCCCAGGTTGGTAGGTGCCCAATATGCTACTGGAGATCAGTGGAGAAATAAATCCAGAAAGAATGAAGGGATGGAGCCAAAGCAAAAACAATACCCAGTTGTGCATGTGATAGAAGCAAGGTCCGATGCTGTAAGAGCAATATTGCATAGGAACCTGTTCATGTTAGGTTCATGAATCAAGGCAAATTGGAAGTGGTCAAACAAGAGATGGCAAGAGTGAATGATGACATTCTAGGAATCAGCAAACTAAAATGGACTAGAATGGGTGAATTTAACTCAGATGACCATTATATCTACTATTGCAGGCAGGAATCCCTTAGAAGAAATGGAATAGACATCATGGTCAACAAAAGAGTCTGAAATGCAGTACTTGGATGCAATCTCAAAATGACAGAATGATCTCTGTTCGTTTCCAAGGTAAACCATTCAGTATCACAGTAATCCAAGTCTATGCCCCAACCAGAAATGCTGAAGAAGCTGAAGTTGAACGGTTCTATGAAGACCTATAAGATCTTTTAGAACTAACACCCCAAAAATATGTCCTTTTCATTATAGGGGACTGGAATGCAAAAGTAGAAAGTCAAGAAACACCTGGAGTAACAGGCAGATTTGGACTTGGAATACAGAATGAAGCAGGACAAAGACTAATAGAGTTTTGCCAAGAGAACACACTGGTCATAGCAAACACCCTTTTCCAACAACACAAGAGATGACTCTACACATGGACATCACCAGATGGTCAACTCCAAAATCAGATTGATTATATTCTCTGCAGCCAAAGATGGAGAAGCTCTATACAGTCAACAAAAACAAGGCCAGGAGCTGACCGTGGCTCAGATCATGAACTCCTTATTGCAAACTTCAGACTTAAATTGAACAGAGTAGGGAAAACCACTAGACCATTCAGGTATGACCTAAATAAAATCCCTTATGATTATACAGTGGAAGTGAGAAATAGATTTAAGGGACTAGATCTGATAGTGTGCCTGATGAACTATGGACAGAGGTTTGTGACACTGTACAGGAGACAGGGATCAAGACCATCCCCATGGAAAAGAAATGAAAAAAGCAAACTGGATGTCTGGGGAGGCCTTACAAATAGCTGTGAAAAGAAGAGAGGTGAAAAGCAAAGGAAAAAGGAAAGATATAAGCATCTGAATGCAGAGTTCCAAAGAATAGCAAGAAGAGATAAGAAAGCCTTCTTCAGCGATCCATGCAAAGAAATAAAGGAAGAGAACAGAATGGGGAAGACTAGAGATCTCTTCAAGAAAATTAGAGATACCAAGGGAACATTTAATGCAAAGATGGGCTCAATAAAGGACATAAATGGTCTGGACCTAACAGAAGCAGAAGATATTAAGAAGAGGTGGCAAGAATACACAGAAGAACTGTACAAAAAAGATCTTCATGACCAAGATAATCACAATGGTGAGATCACTCATCTAGAGCCAGACATCCTGGAATGTGAAGGCAAGTGGGCCTTAGAAAGCATCACTACAAACAAAGCTAGTGGAGGTGATGGGATTCCAGTTGAGCTATTTCAAATCCTGAAAGATGATGCTGTGAAAGTGCTGCACTCAATATGCCAGCAAATTAGGAAAACTCAGTAGTGGCCCTAGGACTGGAAAAGGTTAGTTTTCATTCCAATCCCAAATTAAGGCAATGCCAAAGAGTGCTCAATCTACCACACAATAGCACTGATCTCACATGCTAGTAAAGTAATGTTCAAAATTCTCCAAACCAGGCTTCAGCAATACATGAACCATGAACTCCCTGATGTTCAAGCTAGTTTTAGAAAAGGCAGAGGAACCAGAGATCAAATTGCCAATATCCGCTGGATCATCAAAAAAGCAAAAGAGCTCCAGAAAAACATCTTCTTCTGCTTTGTTGACTATGCCAAAGCCTTTGACTGTGTGGATCACAAGAAACTGTGGAAAATTCTGAAAGAGATGGGAATACCAGACCACCTGACCTGCCTCTTGAGAAATCTGTATGCAGGCCAGGAAGCAACAGTTAGAACTGGACATGGAACAACAGAGTGGCTCCAAATAGGAAAAGGAGTACGTCAAGGCTGAATGTTGTCACAGTGCTTATTTAACTTATATGCAGAGTACATCATGAGAAACACTAGGCTGCAAGAAGCACAAGTTGGAATCAAGATTGCTGGGAGAAATACCAATAACCTCAGATATGCAGATGACACCACCCTTATGGCAGAAAATGAAAAGGAGCTAAAAAGCCTCTTGATGAATGTGAAAGAGGAGAGTGAAAAAGTTGGCTTAAAGTTCAACATTCAGAAAACAAAGATTATGGCATCTGGTCCCATCACTTCATGGCAAATAGATGGGGAAACAGTGGAAACAGTGTCAGACTTTATTTTGGGGTGGCTCCAAAATCACTGCAGATGGTGACTGTAGCCGTGAAATTTAAAGATGCTTACTCCTTGGAAGGAAAGTTATGACCAACTTAGATCGTATATTCAAAAGCAGAGACATTACTTTGCCAACAAAGGTCCGTCTAGTCAAGGCTATGGTTTTTCCAGTAGTCATGTATGGATGTGAGAGTTGGACTGTGAAGAAAGCTGAGCGCCGAAGAATTGATGGTTTTGAACTGTGGTGTTGGAGAAGACTCTTGAGAGTCCCTTGGACTGCAAGGAGATCCAACCAGTCCATTCTGAAGGAGATCAGCCCTGGGATTTCTTTGGAAGGAATGATGCTAAAGCTGAAACTCCAGTACTTGGCCACCGCATGCGAACAGTTGACTCATTGGAAAAGACTCTGATGCTGGGAGGGATTGGGGGCAGGAGGAGAAGGGGACAACAGAGGATGAGATGGCTGGATGGCATCACCGACTCAATGGAGATGAGTTTGAGTGAACTCCGGGAGTTGGTGATGGACAGGGAGGCTTGGCGTGCTGCAATTCATGATGTCACAAAGAGTTGGATACGACTGAGCGACTGAACTGAACTGACTGATTCCCGTCTCCAGGTGATTTTCCCAACCCAGGAGTCAAACCCAGGCCTCCTTCATTGCAGGCATATTCTTTACTGCCTGAGCCACCAGGTAAAACCTTTAAAAATCATGAATCACTATTCTGTATACTTGAATCTTATATAATATTTTACATCAACTATACTTCAATTTTAGAATAGCCACCAAAAATAAAAAGATTTAAAACAAAATAAAATACTCATATGATACAATAGGGAAAGTAATATGAAGGAGATAAGCTGGGAGATTTCTGGGAAATAATTTTCATACTGTAAAACAAAATATACTAGAGAAAACGATCCTTTCTGCCTTTGGAGTTTGTAATGATGCTACGAGCTGCTGCCTCCCTCTTGAAACAATGTTATCTGAGGACAAGTGGCAACACACAGGGTGACATAATAGAAAGATAGAAAAACGTGGATTCCTGATGACATTACTGAGCTTCTCAGTCATCCAACATTGGAATCACTGTACCTCGAAGCTTCCAATTATATGTGATAATAAATATCTTTATTCTTTAAGCCATCTAGTTTTAACAAATGTATTTGTAGTTGAAAGTATCGCATCTGATACAACAGCCAAGATTCTTTGCTCAGTATCTTCCAAAGACACCACATTTCCAGGGCGGGGGCGGGGGGGGAGGGAGGAAGGAAACAACTATACAATTTTATAAATGAATAAATAAATAATCAACTCAAAGTACAAAATGAATCGGTTAGAACAATTTCATACCATACTTTAGAGCTAAGTGTCATAATCTAATTGTCTGTGTAATGTCATGGCAATACATTAGAATTCTCTCCTATACTTGCATAGTAACTATCAGAATTAATTCACAGTACACAGTATTCAGGTTCATGGTGTGTGTGTGTGTGTGTGTGTGTGTGTGTGTGTGTGAGCTTAGTCATGTCTGACTCTGCAACCCTACGGACTGTAGCCTGCCAGGCTCCTTTGTTCATGGAATTCTCAAGACAAGAATACTGGAGTGGGTCACCATTTCCTCCTCCAGAGTATCTTTCTGACCGAAGGATCAAGTCAGCATGTCCTGCATTGCAGGCGGATTCTTTACCACTGAACTACCAGAGAAGCCAGGTTGACAGGGATTTGGTCCTACATCTACATCTCCTAGCTATTTAAATTGGACAAGCAACATAATCCCACTAAGCTCAGTTCCTTCATTAGTAGAGTGGGAATAATGATAGCACATATTTCCCTACATTAATGTTGGCATGATGAGCTAATTCATGGACCTGCCTCAGCACTTGGCACATAATAATGACTTAATAAATGTTGGCTACAAAAAAACTGTAATAAGTGTGTAAAAAAATAATATTACAAAGAAAGATGAGTTTAGGTTATTAGCATATTAGAAATATCAACCTGAAAAAGAAAGTGAAAGTGAAAGGCCATTAGCTCTGTCTGACTCTTTGTGACCCCATGAACTACACAGTCCAAGGAACGACTGTCCCCTCTGGAATACTGGAGTGGGTAGCCTTTCTCTTCTCCAAGGGGTCTTCCCAACTCTGGGATCAAACCCAGGTCTCCTGCATTGCTGGCAGATTCTTACTAGCTGAGCCACAAGGGAAGCCCAAGAATACTGGTATCCCTTCTCCAGGGGATCTTCCTGACCCAGTGGATAGGAGAAGCCTATCCCTTCTCCAGTGGATCTTCCCGACCCAGGAATCGAACTAGGGTCTCCTGCAATGCAGGCAGATTCTTTACCAACTGAGCTATGAGGGAAGCCCAGAACACCTATATAATTTTATACTGCTGACGCTATTTAGAAGTAAGAAAAGTCAAAGAAACTCCAGCAGGATTTTGTGAAAGAAAGTTAAATCCAATTTTCTTCTCAAAAGAGCAAGATCTGACTTAGTTAAATGAATATTATTCAGATACCAGTATGCCAGCTTTATTTACAGGTAACATGTTCCATCATTTTAAAAAACATATATCTAAAACCTATTGTATAAGAAAATTTAGCACATGAGAAAAAGGCAATCTCTGAAGCTTTATTTGCATATATGAATCAAAAAGTTTGCATATTAAAAATACTCAGACATTCAAAAAGGTCTTTCTAGCTCTAGAGGTAACCTTTCACTGCTTATTAGAAACAAAGGTGAAAATCATAGGCACATAAAATTAATTTTAAAGACAAACAGAAGGAAAAAGAAATACATTTCTAATAATCAATGCGATATACTTGTCCAAATCTACTAAACTGTAGTGTTAGGGAAGGGAGGGGAATGTGGAATAGACCTTTCAATTGTTAAAAACTTTGCACAATGATTATAGGCTGTTGACAGTAAATATATATGTGTCAGCTAATAGCTGGGGCTTCCTGGTAGCTCAGTTGGTAAAGAATCTAACTGCCATGCAGGAGACCTGGATTTCATCCCTGGGTTGGGAAAATACCCTGGAAGAGCGATAGGCTATCCACTCCAGTATTCACGAGTTTCCCTGTTGGCTCAGATGTAAAGAATCTGCCTGCAATGTGGGAGACCTGGGTTTGATCACTGGGTTGGGAAGATCCCCTGGAGGATGGCATGGCAACCCACTCCAGTATTCTTGCCTGAAGAATCCCCAGGAGGAGCCTGGTGGGCTACAGTCCATGGGGTCACAAAGAGTCAGACATGACTGAGCAACTAAGCACAGCACAGCATAGCTAATATCTAAGCAGAAAAAAGCAATTAAAAACAAGTTTTTAATTAGGAATTTGATTTAGATTCATTTAAGACTATTTGTTTATTTTTTCAAGGGTGTGCACCAACAATACCTTAAATTATTCAAGAAAAAGTTATTGAACAGCTAGCAGATATCAGGCTATGGACTAGATATCTAGGCACAATGGATGAATGAAACATGACCCCACCTCAAGTACATCACAGCCCACTCAGGAAGACATCTATGTTCTGTGCATGGATAAGCTCACAGTGCTATGAAACATACGCAATGAAACTCAAAGATTTAAGATAATTCCAATTTCATCAATAACGACACCTACAATCAAGGCTAGAATATTTGCTCTACCTAATAGTTTATCCACAAACCAAAATGAGCACTAATGCATGAACTAAGTAATCAGTTCCTGGGCCATTAAATAGCATCCAGGTCTGTGTATATATCTTCCTCACCAAAACCCTGGGGCCAGTTCCACACATTCATTTAATTTTCCTAGTACCCTTCTTCTTGCCTGGAGAATCCCAAGGACGGAGGAGCCTGGTAGGCTGCAGTCCGTGGGGTCTCGAAGAATTGGACACGACTGAGCGACTTCACTTTCACTTTTCACTTTCATGCATTGGAGAAGGAAACTGCAACCCACTCTAGTGTTCTTGCCTGGAGAATCCCAGGGATGGGGGAGCCTGGTGGGCTGCCGTCTGTGGGGTCGCACAGAGTTGGACACGACTGAAGTGACTTAGCAGCAGCAGCACCCTTTTTCTAGTTTGCTGTCCTTCTTACAAGAGGCACCCTCTGTTCCTTGAAAGAACTCCGCATAACATTCTAAAAACTCATTTGTTTCTTTATAGAGGCAGTAAACAATAGCCCTGTCATCTTGGTATCCATCTTCTCAAGTAGCAACCCTGTTATATAAGCTCCTTGATTCTGAGTTTCTTCATTTTTAAAACAGGATGATTTCACCAGTCTCCTAGGGTGCTCATGAAGATGAAGTAAGATAACATATATGAATTTTTCTAACAAATAGGCACTAAATAAATGTTATTTCCATTTGTTTTCCTTCATTCCTCTCCCTCCTCATTTTGTGTAAACAAACATGACAAGGATTTTTTCCATTAATATATACAAAGGACAATTAACAAAAATGAAGTAACAGGTTGTCATAGTTGTCAGCACAAGAATGGATATATTTGCAAAGCATTTTGAAGATAAGTTTGTGGTATTTAAGTTACATATTTGAAGTTTTCCCAAAAAGAAAGAAAATCAAAGCATAATCTTGTTATTTTCCATGCTTGAGATGAGGTTATTGAAAGAAAATAGAGTATAATTTAGAAATGAAATGAATACACTCATATGTGATCCATACAAAATTAATCTTCCCCAAGAAATTCCTAGAACATTCCAGGTGATCATACTCAGCATTCCCCGCCACATCAGAGATACTGAACAAGGTTTCCTGTACATTATCACATGGAGATATCTAATTAATAAAAAATATCATGCAGCACATGCACCCTACAGTAACAGCATAGATCATAAAAAGGTCCAGAAATAACAAAAAAATATAACCTGAAAATTGATTCAAATCACCCACAAACATTCATGCTTTTGTTCCTTCTTTCAAAAGGCTCACAAGATGCAATTACCCTTGGCTTCAAAATCACCTCTCTACCTTTTCCAATCATACCATTTTTTCCTACTCTCTGCCCCCCAAAACACTTTATGTTGCTTCAGGTTGGATTCATTCCTGCTTTCTAGGAAGCACTGACCTCTCCACAACTGTTGATACTTGAGTCTCTTCTCCTGAGACAAATGATCCATTAAAGGATTGGCAAGGTCCTAATCCAGGGCTTCCTGATGGCTCAGACAATAAAAGGAAAGGCAATGCCAAAGAATGCTCAAACTACCACACAATTGCACTCATCTCACATGCTAGTAAAGTAATGTTCAAAATTCTCCAAGCTAGGCTTCAGCAATACGTGAACCGTGAACTTCCTGATGTTCAAGCTGGTTTTAGAAAAGGCAGAGGAACCAGAGATCAAATTGCCAACATCCACTGGATCATGGAAAAAGCAAAAGAGCTCCAGAAAAACATCTTCTTCTGCTTTATTGACTATGCCAAAGCCTTTGACTGTGTGGATCACAAGAAACTGTGGAAAATTCTGAAAGAGATGGGAATACCAGACCACCTGTCCTGCCTCTTGAGAAACTTATATACAGGTCAGGAAGCAACAGTTAGAACTGGACATGGAACAACAGACTAGTTCCAAATAGGAAAAGGAGTACATCAAGGCTGAATGTTGTCACCCTGCTTATTTAACTTATATGCAGAGTACATCATGAGAAATGCTAGGCTGCAAGAAGCACAGGCTGGAATCAAGATTGCCAGGAGAAATATCAGTCACCTCAGATATGCAGATGACACCACCCTTATGGCAGAAAGTGAAGAGGAGCTAAAAAGCCTTTTGATGAAAGTGAAAGAGGAAAGTGAAAAAGCTGGCTTAAAGCTCAACATTCAGAAAACAAAGATCATGGCATCTGGTCCCATCACTTCATGGCAAATAGATGAGGAAACAGTGGAAACAGTGTTAGACTTTATTTTGGGGGCTCCAAAATCACTGCAGATGGTGACTGCAGCCATGAAATTAAAAGACGCTTACTCCTTGGAAGAAAAGTTATGAGCAACCTAGATCGTATATTCAAAAGCAGAGACATTACTTTGCCGACTAAGGTCCGTCTAGTCAAGGCTATGGTTTTTCCTGTGGTCATGTATGGATGTGAGAGTTGGACTGTGAAGAAGGCTGAGCACCTAAGAATTGATGGTTTTGAACTGTGGTGTTGGAGAAGACTCTTGAGAGTCCCTTGGACTGCAAGGAGATCCAACCAGTCCATTCTGAAGGAGATCAGCCCTGGGATTTCTTTGGAAGGAATGATGCTAAAGCTGAAACTCCAGTACTTTGGCCACCTCATGCGAAGAGTTGACTCACTGGAAAAGACTCTGATGCTGGGAGGGATTGGGGGCAGGAGGAGAAGGGGATGACAGAGGATGAGATGGCTGAATGGCATCACTGACTCGATGGACATGAGTCTGAGTGAACTCCAGGAGTTGGTGATGGACAGGGAGGCCTGGCGTTCTGCGATTCATGGGGTCACAAAGAGTCGGACATGACTGAGAGATTGAACTGAACTGAACAATGAAGGAGAGCTGGGTTTGAACGCTGGGGTGGAAAGATACCCTGGAGACAGGAAAGTCAACCCAGTCTGGTATTCTTGCCCGGAGAATTCCATTGACGGGGGGAAGTTGGTGAGCTAAAGTCCATGGGGTCACAAAGGTCGTACACGACTAAGCAACTAACAGACACACACACAAGGTCCTAGTTCACATGGTTAAGGAAAAAGGACCTTAACCTTTTCCACAGTCAATTGTTGTCTTTTGTTTTTCTTTTGCTGTCCAAGTCCATTTTCTGTCTTCTTCTGAATAGCCTCTGTTCTCCTCCACCTTTCAATATCTATACAGTCTATGCTGTATATCTCTCTTTAATAATTTATTGCAAAAAAAGAGAGACCGTTTCAAGTGATAGTAAACATTTCTGTTAATAAATAAAGATGTCAAAACATTTTTGACAATCTAAATACCTCTTTCACTACTAATTGAAAAAAATCAAATCCTCTCAAATAATGCTGAAATCAAAGACAGCTTGCATGCCCCACTAAAGTCTCAGACCGTTGATTTGAACATACATAGTTAACTTCAGTTATACTAACCTGTGACTTTCTTGAAGAAAAAAAAAAAAAACACTAATCCCAAATTTTTACTAGTGCCACCAAGCTTCATGCTTGCTTTAGTTTCTTGTGCATAGGAAGAAAACACTTTTAATGATTTGACAAAGGTGCTGTAAGTCATGCATGTCACTGCAGATGGGGTAATGACAATGAGAAGACAACGGCCATGCATTAGAAGACAATGGCCAATGAAAGAAGGATCCAATCACAATAAGAAATGGATGTTGTGATTCATCTGGAATACTTCTCAGTAAAACAGCTCCCTATTCATACACAACTCCCTTCTTTTCTATGAGAAGGAATAATAAAATATAAATCACATTATTCACTTACTCGTTCTAATAAAGGTAAAGGGACCTAATATATTTTTAGAACACTTTGGAGCACTTTTTCTGTTGTGCCTTTCCTTCTAAAACATATTGGCAATTGCTATGCTAGCAATCTTGTCACTCAAATTAATAATTATAAGGAAGAAAATAACTTAAAACATAAATTGTCACTGCATTAGCCATCACATTTATATGTCTGTTCAATCCAGTAATTGCCATAAAAGCCAATCTTATTTTTAAAGGCCAAAATGTAAAATAATTGTTATTGTTAACTCATTTGAATGAGTAGCTTTATTTTATTGCAAATTTTTAAACAGTCTTCAACTTCACTCTTGAATGACATCCTGTTGACAAGGTAAGGAAGGAACAGGTGAGTGTTCAGCTGAAGGATTTCTGTAACTGAAATGAGCATCTTTCCAGCCAGATTGGGCAACCATAAGGAAGAGCATCTGAGAAAACAATCCAGAGTTGCCTGGGTGTGATACAAATGCCCTGGCTTATTCTGGTGAGGAAAACTTCTGCTTTATTTCTCTTTAATTCAAAAATGAATTCCTTCCTTTAAAAAGTTTTTGATTTATAAAGTAGGACAGAGTAGTTTTACTGCAACAATAACTCTTCAAACTCGCCACAAATTCAAAGTGTATTTTGTTCATCTTAAATTCCATGGATTCCATAATTTTCTTTCTGACTGTCTTTGAAATAAAAGAAAAATAAACATCATAAAACTCATCCCCTTATAAATTCTAAAATTCAATTCTTAGCTTGAGACTGAATACTGGTTTGCAGAATTATGCACTGGCCCAGCCAGCACATGAGGATGCTACATGGATAGGCAAACACTTCCTCAAAGTGACGTGGAGTTACACAGACACCCTAAGGAGCTACACAGAGGGGTGAGAATGTGTTCTGAAATTCCTTCACCAGTGTTTCTTTCCACCACTGGGTCCAAATTCAAAATATGTAAGAAGACCACATAAACAAGTTGAGACTCACATTGATGTCAAAGAGAATAGGCAAATGAATATCATATCAAGAGTATGATAAAACAAGCCTGGGAGAAAATATTTGCAAAAGACAATACAAAGAACCCTTAACAATAAGAAAACAATACAAGTAAAAATTGTTCAATGACTGTAATATACACCTCATCAAAGAAAATATACTGACCATAAATATGCATTGAAAAAGATGCTCCATATTATATGTCATCAAGGAAACAATGAAATACTACACACCCATTAGAATAGCCAAAATCCAGAAAAGTGACATCAAGAAATTTTCATTCACTGCTGGTGAGAATTCATAATGGTCCAGCCACTTTGGAAGACAGTTTTTAACAAAACCAAACATATTCTTGCCATATGATCCAAAAATCATGTTCCTTAGTATTTACTCAAATGAGTTGAAAACTCACATTCACACAAGAAACCTCCATATAGATGTTTATAGTAGCCTTATTTATAATTGTCAAAACTTGGAAACAACCCAAAATGTCCTTTGGTGGGTGATAGATAAACAAACTATGGTACATCCAATGAAATGTTTTTCAGTGTTAAAAAGAAATAAACTATCAAGCCATGAAAAGACAGGGAGGAAATTTAAAAGCATGTTACTAAGTAAAGAAGCAAATCTGAAAATTGCTACACACTATATCATTCAAACAATATGACATTCTGGAAAAGACAAAACTATGACAGTCAAAAGAACACTGGTTGCCAGGGTTTGCAAGGGGGTAGGGGGAAGAAGGTATGAATAGAAGAAACAGAATTTTTAGGGTGACAAAAATACTCTGTATTATTCTCTAATGATGCATATGTCATTATACATTTGTCCAAACCCATGAAATGTTCAACACCAAAAGTGAATCCTAATGTAAACTATGGGCTTTGATTATGATGTATTGATTTAGGTTCACCACTCTGATGGGGGATGTTGATAATGGGAGAGGCTATATATCTGTATAGGTGGAGGGATACATGAGAAATCTTCGTACTTCTCAGTTTAGCTGGGTATCTAAAATTCTTCCTAAAACATGAAGTCTTTTAAAAATCACACAGGAGTTAAGAAAATCTGAAAATCTATTTTTGAGGTTATTATTGGTGTGAGTAATTATAGCATAGGAAACATGTATCTAGTCCTCTGTCTTGATCATTTTCCTCTCTGCATTAAATTATTTAAATGAACATTGTTTCTAGCATAATTTTTTAAACTTTGACTCAAAAGTCAATGTATTTGACAGCTCTTAAACTTCATATGCCATCAGCACACTGAAACCTCAGATGGCCAATACATCTCCTACTTACTTATTTTACTTACTGTGATCATACTCTATTCTGTAGAAAATTGTCACCCTCTATTGTATTAACACAGTAACAACCTTTTCTTCCATTCCAAGGGCAGGTAAGTCACAATAAATAATGTCAACCTTAATTTTCTGGCATTTTACACTAAATTACAGGGAAACCAAGTGTAAAATGCTTTGCTTCACTTTTCTTCTATTTTCATTAATAGGCACAGAGGTTCTTAAGAGCTAGAGAAAATTCTGCACACCATCTACAGTCCACCCCTTTAGTTTACAGAAACAGAAACTGAGGCACAAGAACAAATGACTTGTCCTAGATTACTCTTGTCATTATGGCAAAAGCAAGCACAGACCCTAACTCCAAGCTACTAAGGTAGAATGTTTTATTTCCTATCACCCTTATCTATTTGGCTTATGACATAATAGGATGAAGGTGATCTTATGGATGAGGAAAGCCTAGATTTCAATTAACAATTTTAGGGTCTTAGAACCTTCCCTGTTGAAAGAGATACTGTTTAAAAAAAAAAAAAAAAATCCATGTGAGAGGAAGCCAAAGTATAGTTTATTCCAAAGACTGACACCTATTCTAATGCAAGAAGACTCTAGTCATGTGTCTGTGTCACTCCAAGGGAACGTGGTGGTAACTAACAGAAAAAGTATTCAAGATGGTTTGACAAATAAAAGGGGAATTTATGGCTTTCAGGCATGGATGAGTCTAGTGGTTAAAACAATGTGATCAGGCACTTTTCTTTATTCCTCCCACTGCAGTTCAAGTTTAAAAAAAAAAAGGTTATTTTGTTTGAAACAAAAATAAGAAGTCTCTAAAAGAAAGGAAGGAGAAGGTTGATTGAGATCCATTGATATAGTGGTGAGTCTCCTGTATTTTTCCTTTTGCCCTGTATATGCTAGACTAGGAGCTGAAGAAGCTAGAATATCAGAAACACCAATGGTCCCCACCAAAACCGTTCTCAGCCAAAAATCAAAAAAGAGAGGCTTAGTAAGACAAGGAACAACCTTACTTCAGCCATAGAGTATGGAAAAATGGAAAAAAATGTCAACTCCACCCACAGCCCTATTAGCAAGACTGAGTGGGAGCTTTGCTTCCAATCTTACCAGGCTTAACAATGTGTTCAACACCCCTATCGATGTGGTTTTAGAATGGATAGAGAGCTGGGACTTTTGTCTCCATTGGGCAATAACAAGGTCCCTCATCCACGGTGTCATAGGAGGCCACATGGGGAGCCTGGACTTCCATCCCCACCTAATGGTAAGAAGGTAACTCTCCAGCAGTACTGAGTCTCCACCTCCCAATTTCAATAGAAGTCAAATGGAGAGAACTATTGAGGCACACCTCATCCTTCCCGCTAAGGTGATGCCAATGTTGGCCTGTGTAGAATCTGAACTTCTACACCAACCAGACGGTCATGAAGAATCCTAATTCCTCCTCCTCTCCCAAGGTGTCAAAAAAAAAACAAGTGGAGAGCCTACACTTTCACCTCATCTGGCAGTAATGAGGCAGTGACTCCTTTCCCCACTGGCATGTTGTCAGAGGAGGCCTTCTAAAATACAAGATTTAAATAGTCTCTAGAGTCTCAAAATATAATATCCAAAATGTCTAAGATACAATAAAAAGAAAATCACTCATCACACCATGAATCAGGAAAACCTCAATTTGAATGAGAGAAAGCAATCAATCATTGTCAACCCTTGATGGAATTTAAGGATTATAAAGTAGTCATCATAAAAATGTTTCAATGAGCAATTACATACACACTTGAAACAAATGATAAGATAGAAACTTTCAGCAAATAAGTAAAAATTATCAACAAAGAAAGAGGATATATAAAGAACCTAAAAGAAATTTTAGAACTGAAAAATACAGCAACCATAATTTGAAAATTCAATGGAACAGAGAGAAAAGAAACTGACAAAGATGAGCAGAGACCAGAAAACTATGAGACTATAACAAAATCAAGAAAAAAATGGGAGTACCAGGAAGAGAGGAGAATGATACTTCCAAGTGAATAGTTCAGTTGCAAAGCACTGAGGATCTTCTGAACTTAATATACAATGATATCATTAAAACAGAACACGAGGTTATGAACACATTTTTATGAAGAAATGGACTCTTCATTCAACATCTCACTTGAAGAACAATAACAAAGTTCCATGCATATTCTGGGCCAGATTCCCTAGTAGTTCAGGTGTTAAAGAGTCTGCCTGCAGTGCTGGAGACCCACATTCGATCCTTGGGTTGGGAAGATCCTCTGGAGAAGGAAATGGCAAACCACTCCACTATTCTTGCCTGGAAAATCCCATGGATGGAGGAACTTGACAGGCTACAGTCCATGGGGCCGGAAAGAGTTGGACACGACTGAGCAACTTCATTTCACTTCACTTCACTTCTGGATTTTTGAAGCACATTAGAAAATCTATAAAGTAATTTCATGTTTATGCATGCAGAAAACTATAATTCAGAGATATATATTATTTATTATATTTACTTTTTAAATTTGCTTTATTAACCACCTAGATCAAAGAACACTAAAAATTCCAGAATAGAACTAGGTTCAATGTGACCTGTTTTGAGGGAAAATATGAAGGAAGATCTACCAAGCTGATCTTCATTCCATGTTGGAAGGGGTATATGTTAAGATTTAAGTGTACCTGTGAAAAGACTTGATGACCAGTCTCCTGAGAGGAGACTGGTCATAAGCTTTAGAAAATTTACTATGATTTTACTTCAGCTTTATCAGCTCTACAGAGGTGACAAGATTCATCCAAATGACTCATGCTTCTCAAACTTATAAGTAAATTATACCACCTACTTTCAGGCATACAGTGAAGACACTTCTTTCCATTGGCCAGAGTGCTTATGGTCTCTATCCATAATATTTCATTCCTGGTATCAGCAAATCTGGGGTGGGTGGGGTGAGGAGAACTGTTTTAAAACTGACATCTGTGCACAGAATCATAACACTGTAACTCTGTTAAATACTTTTTATTTGCCCCTTTGCCCTCCTGATATAGAGTGACCTCTAAGAATTATCTCAATAGATGATGGAATTTCTGACTTCTAGCTGGGGAGCCCAAGGAGGAAATCAGAAGGAGGGAGGAGACTGAGGTTAGAGCATTTATTCCCTTGTTCCCTCTTCTGAGGTGGCCTCTAGCTAGGGCCCTCAACTGAAAGTCACTGCATTTCTCAAGCAACTTGATACATAGAACTTTCTCCTTCCAGGCTCTGACTACCTCTTACTCAAGGAGTGGTGAAAATTTCACTGCAAACTCTGGGCATTTGTAACATCTCCTGAAATTCCTGACATCCTACTCACACCTTTATAATAGTCTCTTAGAAAATGTACCCTTGAATCATTCTTTTCCACTGGGACTCTGACTGACATATCACAAGAAGATGGCTAATCTCCAAAGATATATGGCCCCTGTAAGACCACAACCCCTTAACAGAACACCTCTCTTGTATGCATGCTCCCTTGTTCTCTGTCCTTCTATCCCTGCCTATCCTTAGGATACTGTTGAGCAGACATGCCAACTTCTGGGTCTTCATTTCAGTTCAGTTCAGTCACTCCATCCTATCCAACTCTTTGAGACCCCATGGACTGCAGCACACCAGGCTTCTCTGTTTCTCACCAACTCTCAGAGTTTACTCAAACTTACATCCATTGAGTCGGTGATGCCATCCAACCATCTCATCCTCTGTTGTTCCCTTCTCCTCCCATCTTCAATATTTCCCAGCATCAGGGTCTTTTGCAATGAGTCAGTTCTTTGCATCAGGCGGCCAGAGTATTGGAGTTTCAACTTCAGCATCAGTCCTTCTAAAGAATATTCAGGACTGATTTCCTTTAGGATGGACTGGTTGGATCTACTTGCAGTCCAAGGAACTCTCAAGAGTCTTCTCCAGCAACCTAGTTCAAAAGCATCAATTCTTTGGTGATCAGCTTTCTTTACAGTCCAACTCTCACATCCATACATGACTACAGGAAAAACCATAGCTTTGACTAGATGGATATTTGTTGGCAAAATAATGTCTCTGCTTTTTAATACACTGTCTAGGTTGGTCATAACTTTTCTTCTGGGTCTTGGGACTTCCCTTTTCTATGAGCTTTGCTAACCTTACTCTCCCAAACTGGATGTGTTCCCAGGGTCTTCCTCCAGACAGGGTTCAATGATTACTCTTCTTGCGATGCAAGTAGAGGATTTTTTTTTTGACCTTGCCCTGTGACATGCAGGATTTTAGTTCCCCAACAGGGGGTTGAACCCATGTCCCCATGCATTAGGAACACAGAGTCTTAAACACAGAATGCTAGGAAAGTCCCAACAATTACCATTCTAATAATGAATCATAGTCATTTTCTTTCAGGCTTCCCCCTCTGATATTTACCATTTCACTGTGTGAGGTGCTTCTAAACTCTTCAGCCAAATAACTAAACCTCTTAGTTTACTATCATAGACAAAAACTATTTTCATATTTTGTGTGGACTTTACCACTTCAACACTAAAATACTAATCTTAATTTTCTTATTTTAAAATTTAAAGGAAGGATACTGACTTCCTTGGTGGCTCAGATGGTAAAGAGTCCAGCTGCAATACAGGACACCTGGGTTCAGTCCCTGGGTTGGGCAGATCCCCTGGAGAAGGAAATGGCAACGCATTCCAGTATTCTTGCCTGGAGAATTCCACAGACAGAGGAGCCTGGCAACTCCAAGGAGTTGCCAAGAGTCTGACATGACTCAGCAAGTTTCACTTACTGTTTCCTAATATACTACAAACAAGAATTTAAAACCTGAAAAATCATATTCTAATTAAAATTAAATGTAATAAAATTTTCCCTACTGAGGAAAAAACTAAAGCCAAAAACACTGACAATTGAGATAGCTAAAGATTAGAAATATCTCTCATTTACAAGTATGAATTTTCACAAAGCTGTAAGGTCTAAGGTCTCCTGTGTTACCAACAGAAGAATTCCACCTAAGCCCGTAATTTCAGTTGTCATTCAGTAAGTTACAATGTTCTTTTCAGAAAAGCTTAGACCCAACGCACAGAGCTTCTCCAGGCATGTACACAGAGTATAAAGGGAAATTTTAGAATGCATATAGTTGAGTTTTCCCTACAAAGACATAATTCTGTATTTTTAAAAGTACATACATTTCTATGTGAAATATCAAATTCTAATCACAAGTCAAGAACCCAGCCCTTTAATAAAGTCTGCTTATTCAACATTTGCTTTTCTTTATACAGTGAGCAGGACCACTTTTTCTCACCCCTAAGACATTTCTGAGTTATAACTCTTCTTGCAGAGCTTCAGAGGAAGCAGACCCTTAATATCTTTCAGTAAACCATGACCTCAGGATGCTCCTCATTTTTCTCCAACCTTGACTTTCTTTCAGGAACATTCAGCCTTTTCCTGGTCTATGCCTTGCATCTGCTTGGTTCCAAACATCCTCTTCAACATGTAGAAATGTAACAGCCAAACATTAATTAGCAATCTAGCAATTAAGTCACCTAAATGTGTACAACTGGTCTTACACATAGAGTCCAACTTGTTTATACACCATAATTGCAAAATAATTTACTACAAAAGCAAAAATAGGAAAGCTTCCATCCACTTTTCAGTACTAGAAATATTTACCACTTCAACCACTTTTTCTATTCTTTTTCTTATTTTTTTAAGCCACAGAAAGATATTAGTGACATTTAGAAGAAAAAAAAAGATCCCTCTTGAACAAGGCAGTTATGTTACCATACAGTTTACAACATTAAGATTTATTTTTGCTTGAGGCGAAGTTAAGATTAAAGAGATGAAGTTGCTAACACCATGCAGGCTCATAAAACTCTAAGCCATTACTATGACCTTAATATGGAACTTAGGATTCAAGACATCAATATTGCTTTATAATAGTCTCATATTCATTTAAGATTCAGTTGTAGTTTGTCATAGTTCAATTTCCCATTTTCATCTAAACTACCTTGAACTTTGGTTGCACAAAATAATTTTTCATTTCTTTACTGTGTACTTTAAAAATTCACAGAATTGAAAGATGAAAGACAATAAACTGTTTAAAATATCAAAAACAAAAGAAGTCCACCTCATTCCTAGTTTGTAATCTTGTTTGGTACCTTTGCAGTGAGTAAAGAGATTGCTGTGTGTACTTATATCAGACAATATGATAACATAAGGATATCATGAAAAATTACTTGGTATCATTTTTAAATTATATCTTTTTTTTTCTCAAAGGTGTTTAACTTCAGATGTTCACCTATTTATTCAAAAATCACAGCTTTGCCATATAACATGCAAAGTAAGGTTCAGTTTCTTATCTGTAAAGTGGGTCTTTGTGATGACTAAATAAATGAAATAGTGTATGTAAAATGTTTACTATAGAGACTTCCCTGGTGGTCCAGTGGCTAAGGCTCTGCACTCCCAATGCTGTGTGCCCTGGTCAAGGAATTAGTGCCCACATGTCACAACTAAAGATCTCACATGCCCCCATTAATACCCAGCACAGCCAAAGAAGTAAATTTTTTAAAAATAATAACTATTTAATGGTTGCTTAATTCGGAAGCAAGTGTTAAAGCCTCACTGGGGAGCAGTCCAGGAATTTAAAACACCACAGAACTATAGTCCCTTGGGGCTTCCTAGGTGGCGCTAATGGTAAAAACCTGCTTGCCAATACAGGAGACACAGATTTGATCCCTAGGTGGGCAAGATCCCCTAGATGAGACCATGGCAACCCACTCCAGTATTCTTGCCTGGAGAATCCCATTGACAGAGGAGCCTGGCAGGCTACAGTCTATATGGTCACTAACAGTCAGACATGACTGAAGCAACTTGGCATATTTGCATATAATCCTTTACCATATCATTAAAATTCAGTTAAAATATTACACGTATTTTTTGATTTTGAAGACTTCCTTGCACTTTCTGCCCTCTAGAGGTTGCTGCAGAGACCTTGCCCCAAAGCCTCTGGCTGTGTCATGTTGACCTCCTTTAACAGTTTTCAAATAATGCTGGTTGCTAGTAAGTTTTACACTGATTTATTTTTTTGAGAAAAAACGATAATCTTAAGTGTTGCAAGCATTCTGCATCATTCCCAACCAAAAAGCAACAGTAAAACAGTGTAGAGACAGAAGGAATTAGGACAGGAAGCGAGGAAACCTCAATGTCATACAGAGAGCTGTCTCCAGGTGACATCTGGCCAGTCATTTAACTTCTCAAGACTGCTAGTTTTTCATCTATTACTTGAAGAACTCAGACTAGATGCCTACTCACCTATCATTATATGATACCAGACAGAAAGAACCTTTAGAAAACACATCAAGCGGAACAACAGCGATGATGGAAGGCCATCTATCCTAGTACTAGAAGAATGAATCTGAAGTCGGAGAGGTTTCAGGACTCAGCTGGATGAACTTAAGAGAATCACTTGTCTTCATCTCACAGGTTAGTAAGGCGGATTCAATAGATCATTTATATAAGCACTTAGCAGGATGCATGGTCCATGTAACTAAATCAATAACAG
Source organism: Nanger dama (assembly GCA_917880005.1). Lineage (NCBI taxonomy): Eukaryota > Metazoa > Chordata > Mammalia > Artiodactyla > Bovidae > Nanger > Nanger dama. The sequence continues at coordinate 10,467,974 of CAKJTW010000054.1, read as the reverse complement.
TTATTAATAGTTTGCATTTATAACATTCAGTTTAGAATCTGCACAGTATGCCAGAGTCTTATATTTTAAGTGTTGTAATAATTTAAGAGGTGACCTGATCCACAATTTATCCAAATCCTAGGGGAGGGAAGAAGAGAGTAAAGATCCAAAGACTGAGGCCTGAGATACTGCCTTAGGCAGCAGCTGAGATTAGAAGTGATGTATACAAAGCCCTCATCTACAGACACTCATTAAATGCTGGCTCTTATTGCATTGATGGATATCGGAGAACGCTGAATAATCAAAAGCCTATTGTCTTGGTTTAATGTAAATAACTATATTTATAATATATACATTATCACACTCGAAGATTTTCTTTCTGGGTTTAGATTTTATACTCAATTACTTGGATGAAATGGAAATTCAACGTAAAACATAGATAACACAAAACTATTAGAGGGCAAAATAGTGCACTGCCAAAAATAGAAAAGTTATATATTTGATTCTTTAAATCATCTCCCGAAGTACCTTAATTCAAATATTTTTGGACGTATACATGAATTGAAAACTTGCACAGGAAAGTATATGTGAAAAAAAATACTATAAAGAGAAGTTAGAGTAGAGATTTATTAAGCCTGAAAAAATAGCAAAGAAACAGTTACATTTTTCATTAGAAATATTGAAAGACAGCCAATTTCTGTTCCTTGGATTTAATACTTGCAGTTTCCCCAATACAGCTATTTCACATTTGTTGTGGAAGCAATTTTTTCAGCTTTTGGTAGTATACCAGGATTGAAATAATAAGCTAACTTTGCAATGCAGGTTAAGGTCCTCACATATAAGAAACATACTCTCCGAAATGATAATCATACTCTCTGCTCTCACTTTTAAAAATCAGCTCCAAATATTACCTACAAAGTAATCCCCTGCTGTAACATTTTTATGCTCCTTTAACTTTGTACTACCTTCAAAATCAAAATTGAATTTCATGTCTAGATAGTCAACATGATGTTTCGAGAAATTGCTTTTCCATTGTTTCCCACATGTACGGTACCACTAACATTCAGCCTTTCCCCACCTGCTTCCCTCTTTATCCCCTCCCTAGAATTTTTTTCCTCTTTACATTCTCACCTTTTGTCTATTCATCTCAAAAACTGTTTCCTTCCAAATCTTCTCACCTTTCATCTGCTATAAAAATTTCCAGGCTCTAAACTTTCCTTTTCCAAATATAATTCATGAAAAATAATATTTTCTATAAACTTTCTTGAATGTACTCCCATAGTTCACCATGATTTAAAAAAAAAAAATGAGGGAAGTAGATGGTTTTAAGTTAACCCTCTATTTGTATCTGTGTTATGGGTAATGGCCACCTCACTTTAGCATTATGTCAATATATGCAATTATGTAATTACCCCTAGTCGCAGCTTGTCAATAAATATTTACTGAGCCAGGCCCTGTTTTAGGCACTGGTGATCCAGCACTGGGTAAGTCTCTACTCTCTCAGAATTCATATTCCAGTGAAGAGAAAGAGACAAACACAACATCATCAGAAAGAGCTAAAAGGATTGTTTTAGGCAGTACTGTACATGCTTCAAAACACTTGTGAAAATTGTTTTGACAATCACCATTTCTCTATGGTCCTTGATATATTCTAAAAGAAAAACATCCAAAATGTGCAGGTCATAGATACTTTATTTACACATAGTACATTCAGACTTCTCAGCAAAGATCTTAACCAGCTGTAACATCATAGTCAATTATAGAATTTTGTAGCAGCATAAATCCTGTGAAGGATACGCCGTGTGATTTTTCCTTTTTTTTTTTTTTTCCTTTGCCTTTCACTCAACCCAAGATGCACTTTTCTCTTGCCTAAAACCTAAAAGTTAATGGGTGAGACCTTGACCACTGTCACCAACTTTGAGTTGCAAACAAGGCAACAGTAGCTACACATGCAGTCAAGATGACTTGGTAGGTTCTTGGAGAACCTACCACCAAGTGCTCAGAACTTTCTTTTTTTTTTTTTTAAATACTTTATTCTTTATTACAATACTGTATTTGTTTTGCCATACATTGACATAAATCAGCCACAGGTGTTCACGATCTCCCAATGCCGAAGCCCCCTCCCACCTCCCACCCCATATCATCTCCTTGAATCATCCCGTGCAACAGCCCCATGCATCCTGCCTCCTGTATTGAACATAGACTGACGCTTCGTTCTTACAAGATAGTATACATGTTTCCATACCATTCTCCCAAATGATCCCCCCTCTCCCTCTCCCTCAGAGTCCAAAAGTCCATTCTATACCTCTGAGTCTCTTTTGTTGTCTCACATAGAGGGTCATCATTACTATCCTTCTAAATTCCATATATATGTGTCAGTATACTGTATTGGTGTTTTTCTTTCTGGCTTACTTCACTCTGTATAATTGGCTCCAATTTCATCCCTCTCATTAGAACTGAGTCAAATTTATTCTTTTTAAGGGCTGAGTAGTACTCCATTGTGTATATGTACCACAGCTTTCTTACCCATTCATCTGCTGATGGACATCTAGGTTGCTTCCATGTCCTGGCTATTATAAACAGTGCTGCAATGAACATTGGGGTACATGTGTCTCTTTCAATTCTGGTTTCCTCGGTGTGTATGCCCAGCAGTGGGATTGCTGGATCATAAGGCAGTTCTATTTGCAATTTTTTAAGGAATCTCCACACTGTTTTCCATAGTGACTGTACTAGTTTGCATTCCCACCAGCAGTGTAAGAGGGTTCCCTTTTCTCCACATCCTCTCCAGCATTTATTGCTTGTAAACTTTTGGATCGCAGCCATTCTGACTGGTGTGAAATGGTACCTCATTGTGGTCTTGATTTGCATTTCTCTAATAATAAGTGATGTTGAGCATCTTTTCATGTGTTTGTTAGCCATCCGTATGTCTTCTTTGGAGAAATGCCTATTTAGTTCTTTGGCTCATTTTTTGATTGGTTCGTTTATTTTTCTGGAGTTGAGCTGCATAAGTTGCTTGTATATCTTTGAGATTAGTTGTTAGTTGTTTCGTTTGCTATTGTTTTCTCCCATTCAGAAGGCTGTCTTTTCACCTTGCTTATAGTTTCCTTTGTTGTGCAGAAGCTTTTAATTTTAATTAGAGCCCATTTGTTTATTTTTGCTTTTATTTCCAGTATATTGGGAGGTGGATCATAGAGGATCCTGCTGTGATTTATGTCGGAGAGTGTTTTGCCTATGTTTTCCTCTAGGAGTTTTATAGTTTCTGGTCTTACATTTAGCTCTTTAATCCATTTTGAGTTTATTTTTGTGTATGGTGTTAGACAGAGGTCTAGTTTCATTCTTTTACAAGTGGTTGACCAGTTTTCCCAGCACCACCTGTTAAAGAGACTGTCTTTACTCCAATGCATATTCTTGCCTCCTTTGTCGAAGATAAGGTGTCCATAGGTGTGTGGGTTTATCTCAGGGCTTTCTATTTTGTTCCACTGATCTATATTTCTGTCTTTGTGCCAGTACCATACTGTCTTAATGATTGTGGCTTTGTAGTAGAGCCTGAAGTCAGGCAAGTTGATTCCTCCAGTTCCATTTTTCTTTCTCAAGATTGCTTTGGCTATTCGAGGTTTTTTTTGTATTTCCATACAAATCTTGAGATTATTTGATCTAGTTCTGTGAAAAATACTGCTGGTAGCTTGATGGGAATTGCATTGAATCTGTAGATTGCTTTGGGTAGTATACTCATTTTCACTATATTGACTCTTCCAACCCATGAGCATGGTATATTTCTCCATCTATTAGTGTCCTCTTTGATTTCTTTCATCAGTGTTTTATAGTTTTCAATATATAGGTCTTTAGTTTCTTTAGGTAGGTATATCCCTAAGTATTTTATTCTTTTCATTGCAATGGTGAATGGGGTTGTTTCCTTGACTTCTTTTTCTACTTTCTCATTATTAGTGTATAGGAATGCAAGGGATTTCTGAGTGTTTATTTTATATCCTGCAACTTTACTATATTCATTGATTAGCTCTAGGAGTTTTCTGGTCGAGTCTTTAGGATTTTCTATGTAGAGGATCATGTCGTCTGCAAACTGAGAGTTTTACTTCTTCTTTTCCAATTTGGATTCCTTTTATTTCTTTTTCTGCTCTGATTGCTGTGGCCAAAACTTCCAGTATGATATTGAATAGTAGTGGTGAAAGTGGACACCCTTGTCTTGTTCCTGACTTTAGGGGAAATGGTTTCAATTTTTCACCATTGAGGATAATGTTAGCTGTGGGTTTGTCATATATAGCTTTTATTATGTTGAGGTTTGTTCCTTTTACTCCTGCTTTCTGGAGCGTTTTTATCATAAATGGATGTTGAATTTTGTCAAAGGCTTTTTCTGCATCTATTGAGATAATAATATGATTTTTATTTTTCAGTTTGTTAATGTGATGAATTACATTGATTGATTTGCGGATATTGAAGAATCCTTGCATCCCTGGGATAAAGCCCACTTGGTCATGGTGTATAATCTTTTTAATGTGTTGCTGGATTCTGATTGCTAGGATTTTGTTAAGGATTTTTGCATCTATGTTCATCAGTGATATTGGCCTGTAGTTTTCTTTTTTTGTGGTGTCTTTGTCAGGTTTTGGTATTAGGGTGACAGTGGCCTCATAGAATGAGTTTGGAAGTTTACCTTCCTCTGCAATTTTCTGGAATAGCTTCAGTAAGATAGGTGTTAGCTGTTCTCGGAATTTTTGGTAGAATTCAGCTGTGAAGCCGTCTGGACCTGGGCTTTTGTTTGCTGGAAGATTTCTGATTACAGTTTCAATTTCCGTGCTTGTGATGGGTCTGTTAAGATTTTCTGTTTCTTCCTGGTTCAGTTTTGGAAAGTTGTACTTTTCTAAGAATTTGTCCATTTCTTCCAAGTTGTCCATTTTATTGGCATATAATTGCTGATAGTAGTCTCTTATGATTCTTTGTATTTCTGTGTTGTCTGTCGTGATCTCTCCATTTTCATTTCTAATTTTGTTGATTTGATTTTTTTCTCTTTGTTTCTTGATGAGTCTGGCTAATGGTTTGTCAATTTTATTTATCCTTTCAAAGAACCAGCTTTTTGCTTTGTTGATTTTTGCTATGGTCTCTTTTGTTTCTTTTGCATTTATTTCTGCCCTAATTTTTAGGATTTCTTTCCTTCTATTAACTTTGGGGTTCTCTATTTCTTCCTTTTCTAATTGCTTTAGGTGTAGAGTTAGGTTATTTATTTGGCTTTTTTCTTGTTTCTTGAGGTATACCTGTATTGCTATGAACTTTCCTCTTAGCACTGCTTTTATAGTGTTCCATAGGTTCTGTGTAGTTGTGTTTTCATTTTCATTCGTTTCGATGCATAATTTGATTTCTTTTTTGATTTCTTCTGTGATTTGTTGGTTATTCAGAAGGGTGTTGTTCAGCCTCCAAATGTTGGAATTTTTAATAGCTTTTCTCCTGTAATTGAGATCTAACCTTAGTGCATTATGGTCAGAGAAGATGCTTGGAATAATTTCGATTTTTTTGAATTTATCAAGGTTAGATTTATGACCCAGGATGTGATCTATCCTGGAGAAGGTTCTGTGTGCACTTGAGTAAAAGGTGAAATTCATTGTTTTGGGGTGAAATATCCTATAGATATCAATTAGGTCTAACTGGTCTATTGTATCATTTAAAGTTTGTGTTTCTTTGTTAATTTTCTGTTTAGTTGATCTGTGCATAGGTTTGAGTGGGGTATTAAAGTCTCCCACTATTATTGTGTTATTATTAATTTCCCCTTTCATGCTTGTTAGCATTTGTCTTACATATTGCGGTGCTCCTATGTTGGGTGCATATATATTTATAATTGCTATATCTTCTTCTTGGATTGATCCTTTAATCATTATGTAGTGGCCTTCTTTGTCCCTTTTCACAGCCTTTGTTTTAAAGTCTATTTTATCAGATATCAGTATTGCTACTCCTGCTTTCTTTTGGTCTTTATTTGCATGGAATATCTTTTTTCCAGCCCTTCACTTTTAGTCTGTATGTGTCCATTGTTTTGAGGTGGGTCTCTTGTAAGCAGCATATATAGGGATCTTGTTTTTGTATCCATTCAGCCAGTCTTTGCCTTTTGGTTGGGGCATTCAACCCATTTACATTTAAGGTAATTATTGATAAGTATGCACCTGTTGCCATTTACTTTATTGTTTGGGGTTCAGGTTTATACGTCCTTTTTGTGTTTCCTGTCTAAAGTCTATCCTTTAGTATTTGTTGGAGAGCTGGTTTGGTGGTGCTGAATTCTCTCAGCTTTTGCTTGTCTGTAAAGCTTTTGATTTCTCCTTCATATTTGAATGAGATCCTTGCTGGGTACAGTAGTCTTGGCTGAAGGTTATTATCTTTCATCACTTTAAGTATGTCTTGCCATTCCCTCCTAGCCTGAAGAGTTTCTATTGAAAGATCTGCAGTTATTCTTATGGGGATCCCCTTATGTGTTATTTGTTTTTCCCTTGCTGCTTTTAATATTTGTTCTTTGTGTTTGGTCTTTGTTAGTTTGATTAGTATATGTCTTGGGGTGTTCCGCCTTGGGTTTATCCTGTTTGGCACTCTCTGGGTTTCTTGGACTTGGGTGATTATTTCCTTCCCCATTTTAGGAAAGTTTTCAACTATTATCTCCTCAAGTATTTTCTCATGGTCTTTCTTTTTCTCTTCTTCTTCTGGGACTCCTATAATTCGAATGTTGGAGCGTTTCATATTGTCTTGGAGGTCTCTGAGGTTGTCCTCATTTCTTTTAATTCGTCTTTCTTTTTCCCTCGCTGATTCATTTATTTCTACCATTCTATCTTCTATTTCACTAATCCTAGCTTCTGCCTCCGATATTCTACTATTTGTTGCCTCCAGAGTGTTTCTGATCTCATTTATTGCATTATTCATTATATGTTGACTTTTTATTTCTTCTAGGTCCTTGTTAAACCTTTCTTGCATCTTCTCAATCCTTGACCCCAGGCTATTTATCTGTGATTCCATTTTGATTTCAAGATTTTGGATCATTTTCACTATCAGTATTCGGAATTCTTTCTCATGTAGATTCCCTATCTCTTCCTCTTTTGTTTGGTTTGGTGGGCATGTCTCCTGTTCCTTTACCTGCTGGGTATTCCTCTGTCGCTTCATCCTGGTTATATAGCTGCGTTTGGGGTAGCTTTTCTATATTCTGGGAATTTGTGGAATTCTCTTTATTATAGAGCTTCCTCTCTGGGTTTGGGGTTATATCAGTGGCTTGTCAAAGTTTCTTGATTAGAGAGGCTTGTGTTGAGGCTCTGGTGGGTGGAGTTGGATTTCCTCTCTCTGGAGTGTTGTGAAGTGTCAAGTAATGGGTTATGGGACATCAATGGTTTTGAAGTATTTTGAGCTGCCTGTGTATTGAAGCTCAGGGGCTTGTTCTTGTGTTGCTGGAGAATTTGCTTGGTATGTCTTGCTCTGGAACTTGTTGGCCCTTGGGTGGTGCTCAGTTTCAGTATAGGTATGAAGGCGTTTGATGAGCTCTTATTGGATAATGTTCCCTGTATTCAGGAATTCTTTGATGATCTCAGGATTTGGACTTACACCTCCTGATTCTGGTTTTCAGATTTATTTTTACAATAGCCTCATGATTTCTCCATCTATTCAGCACTAATGTTAAAACATCTGGGTTAATGATGATAGGTTTCTCCACTTTGAGGGTCATCCCTAGAGGATCGCTGAGTTACTTGGAGGAGAGAAGAGGGAGGGGGTAGTTAAAGGTGAGTGGAATGGGATGAGGTGGAATCAAAAGAGGAAAAAGCAAGCTAGCCCGTAACCACTTTCTTGTGTGTGCTCCAAAGTCTGGACCTCTCAGAGGTGGTCACAGAGTTATACATGGAAGAGGAGAGGGAGGAAGTAGATAGAAGTGGACAGGAGGATAAAAGAGGGAGATGCAGAGGAGGGATACAGATCTGGCCAGTGATCAGTTCCCTGAGGATTCTCCACCTTGGGAAGCACACAGAGATTCATAGAGTTGGGTAGAGAAGAAGAGGGGGAGGGATGAGACAGAAGCCACCTGGTGGAGAAAAGAGAGATTCCAAAGGGGGAGAGAGTGGTCAAGCCAGTAGTCTCGCACTCATGTAAAATTGGGTACTGAAGATTAGGTTTTTAAAAGTACAAAATTGGCAACAAATACCAAAATGTTGAGATTATAAATCTGGAGTAGAGATTGGATTTTCAAAGATAAAATATTAAAGATAAGAAGAAGGAGAGAAAAATTTTTTTTAAATTGAGAGAAAAAATAAAATAAAATAAAATAAAAGACTCCAGAATTATTAAGAGACAACTTCCACCACCAATAGGACTATATACGGCATTTGCTTTAAAGATAGGGTTTTTTTTTTGAAAAGTAATAATAGGTTATAAAAATAATAAATAGAAATATAGAAGACTTAAAAATTTAAGCAAGTTTAGAAAAAAAAACGGAAAAGAAAAGAAGAGAAACAAATTTTAAAAAGAAAAAAAATTCTTAAAAAAAAAAATCACGCTTCCACATCATCCCCCCAAAAAAAAAAACTGATCATAAAAGTAGTAACGGTATATCTGGCGCTTTCTCTGTCGTTGTGGACTGTGTGGGTTTGCTACCAAGGCAGTTCCCTCTGTTTGACTTCCTCTGTTTGCTGGACCCTTCCGTGTCTGATTTCCGTCTTGACACAGGGAGGGTGGTGGTGGACTCTGCACTGGGCTTGCCCCTTCTCGCTCCTTGGGTTAACCTTGTGGGGCCTGCCCTATGCTTCATGCACTTCCCCAGTCTATGCCGCTCAGTTTTGGCGCTCAGGATTGACGGTCAGGAAGCCCTCCAAGATTTGGATTTGGTTGAACAGGGGCTTTGTTCCCTTCTCAGGTCCGAGTGGCTAGGGAGTTTGGCACACGTGCTATTGTGACTTCTATTGTAACTTCTGGGCTTCTGGGTCGCTCAATTTTCTGGGAGCTCCGCCGGGGCTCCCTCCCAGGCAGATGATGACTGTTCAGAGCCCCCAGCAGTCCCAACAGCAAAGAAAGCCGCTTACAATTTGGTAGGTAATGTCTCTCTTGAGCTGCAATTGCCCCCTCCAGCACTCAAGGCTCTGGCTGCCTGTCGCCGGAGGGGGATGGTCTGCAGCCGGCTATTGCCGATCCATCCTTATGTTCGAGCCTTCCACGTGTTGGCTATCCCACAGTCTGGTTTGCTAGACCAAGATAGTTCTTTCTAGCCAGGCGCGGACCCGATTCTGGCCCGGTTACGCCCTGATTCTCCAGATAAGCCCTGTAGCCTACGTCTCCCATGGCCCAATTCTTAGAAAGCTCTGTCGCAGGCGTGCTCCTCCCTGCCCAACCCCCACTGCTATTGGACGCAGGCATTTGCGCTGCTTATCCGCTGGGGGTTATACTGTTGAATTCATAATCTGTTGGTTTTAATTATTTATTTATTTATTCTTCCTTCCTGTTATGTTGCCCTCTGTGCTTCCAGGGCTTGCCCCATACACAGCTGTGAGAATGTTTCCCAATTTTAGGAAATCTCTCTTTTAAGAGTCTCTTCCTGGGACAGGATTCCCTTCCTGGGACGGGATTCCCTTCCTGGGACGGGATTCCCTTCCCGGGACGGGGCTCCCTCCCTCCTCCTTTGTCTCTATCTTCGTCATATATTTTAATTCCTACCTGGTTTTGAAGCCAATGATCTGCTTTGCTGGATGCCTGATGTCCTCTGCCAGCAGTCAGAAGTTGTTTTGTGGAATTTACTCAGCGTTGAAATGTTCTTTTGAAGAAGTAGTGAGGGAGAAAGTGTTCTCCCCATCCTATTCCTCCGCCATCTTTTCTGAACTCCAGAACTTTCTATAATTACTTTTGTTCCTTGGCTTTGATCTCTGTCAAACGATTAAAAAAAAAAACTAAGAGAAGGGTGCCACTTATGCATTTCAGTTTATTTTCTCAAAGTATCATATTTCAGGGGGAAAAAATGAGAACTATTTCAGGAATACTAACTATAGTACAAATAAAACAGGTATATTCTTTTAAAAATAAATGCAAACAAGCTGTATAAATCTTATGTAAAAAATGTTGTGTGAAGAGGTTTTTACAACAGTCAACTCTATATTTCCATAGGCTCTGCATTGGCCAATTCAACCAACCATGGACCAGGTACAACGTTTACATCCCTGGTTGGTTGAATCCGTGGATGCAGAACTGATGGATTTGGGGGTCAACTATGGAACTTAAGCATCAGCAGATTCTGGTATCTGCAGTGATCTAATCCCCTTGAGGACAGAGGGGGACAACTGTTTATATAATAAGAACCTCAGTATTTAAAAATAAACAGTTTTATATTTTCTGCAGCATGAAATGAAATAAAGGATATGATAGATATTATTAAAAGGAAATTCAGTAGCTAAAAATTGCCAATTGTATAACTAAATAAAATTTTGCCTTATATAAATATGAAAACAGATAAACTAAATTCAGTAAAAATAATCACTTTCTTCAAATTTATACAATCTGCCTCTTGAGAAATCTGTATGCAGGTCAGGAAGCAACAGTTAGAACTGGACATGGAACAACAGACTGGTTCCAAACAGGAAAAGGAGTACGTCAAGGCTGTATATTGTCACCCTGCATATTTAACTTATATGAGGAGTACATCATGAGAAACGCTGGACTGGAAGAAACACAAGCTGGAATCAAGATTTCTGGGAGAAATATCAATAACCTCAGATACGCAAATGACATCACCCTTATGGCAGAAAGTGAAGAGGAGCTAAAAAGCCTCTTGATGAAAGTGAAAGAGGAGAGCGAAAAAGCTGGCTTAAAGCTCAACATTCAGAAAATGAAGATCATGGCATCTGGTCCCATCAATTCATAGGAAATGGATGGGGAAACAGTGGAAACAGTGTCAGACTTTATTTTGGGGGCTCCAAAATCACTGCAGATGGTGACTGCAGCCATGAAATTAAAAGACACTTACTCCTTGGAAGAAAAGTTATGACCAACCTAGATAGCATATTCAAAAGCAGAGACATTACTTTGCTGACTAAGGTGTGTCTAGTCAAGGCTATGGTTTTTCCTGTGGTCATGTATGGATGTGAGAGTTGGACTGTGAAGAAGGCTGAGCACCGAAGAATTGATGGTTTTGAACTGTGGTGTTGGAGAAGACTCTTGAGAGTTCCTTGGGCTGCAAGGAGATTCAACCAATCCATTCTGAAGGAGATCAACCCTGGGATTTCTTTGGAGGGAATGATGCTAAAGCTGAAACTCCAGTACTTTGGCCACCTCATGTGAAGAGTTGACTCATTGGAAAAGACTCTGATGCTGGGAGGGATTGGGGGCAGGAGGAGAAGGGGACGACCGAGGATGAGATGGCTGGATGGCATCACTGACTCTATGGATGTGAGTCTGAGTGAACTCCAGGAGATGGTGATGAACAGGGAGGCCTGGCATGCTGCAATTCATGGGGTCGCAAAGAGTCAGACACAACTGTGTGACTGAACTGAACTGAACTGAATGAAAACAAAAAGCATAAATATTTTTGATTAAACATTTAGAGCTTCTAGCTCTTCTTACACCTATCTTTATTTTTCCTAAAATTTCAGGAAGAAATTCATTTCTATGAGACCTAAATTCCACCAGGGCCCTCTGGCAAAATTCAATTTTAATTATGGTTCATAATTTTTAAGAACATTATTTTTTAAGAGAACAGTTAGAGTCTTCTGATCTGAGCAAAACCATTTGTACCTCAGAGATGTATAATTTATTTGCACTCAGCAGGATAATTAACCTCTAAGGGTGCCCCTATTTTCCTTAAAACTACAGGAAATATCTTTTTTTTTTTTTTTTAATAGTAAATGGACCTTCCAGGTAAGGATTTTATACAGCATGTTTTGGTGCAAGATTCCATCTTACCCCTCTTTGGCTTTTATATCAGGTGTGTCATAATGCCCTACAGCAATCATATGAAGTAGTTATTGAACCCAAGATAAGAAAACCGAAGACAGAGACCAGGTAAAGAACCCAAGATTACAGAGTTTTCAGATAGGGTCAGAACCTCAACTTCTTGTCTTAATCTCAAGTCTTTTCCACTCTATCTCTGAGAAAACCTTAGGTGGTACCATGGTATGATTGAAAACTGGGGCCATGGAAATTATATAAAGCAAGTGACAGAAGTACACAAGAAGAAGGAAGATGAATGAGGACTCTATGCAGAATCCTCCCATAGGAATCCCTATTGGAGAGCTAGAGTCACAATTAATAACTAAAATCCACAGACAAGACTGTGGTCACAAGATAACAGCAGAGGTATTCATAGTCTATTTTCAGTTCAAAGGGCATGCTGTTTGGCACTCATAAAGACTAAAATAATGAAAAATAATTACTTGTGCACCAATGTCTTTTTTAATGAGCTGCTTCCCTCCAAAATAAAATGTATTGTTTTTAAAAAGAAAATTTTAAAGTACCTATCTTAAGTCACACTGTACTAAAAATGAAATTAAGTACCTATCTTAAGTCATACTGTCAGGCTTATTACCATGGTGTGAAACAAAAAATGTATTTTTATTTATATTTCAGAAACTAAAAAAATTAAATGTTGAGACCAAAAAAAGAAGAAGGGAGGTAGAAGCACTAGACCAAAGGCATTTACATCCTCCTTGGGTAGAACACGGGAAACCTAACTAGGGCAATGTCTCCCTGACAGCAGATTTACATTCTTCTGCCCCTGTGAAGTACAACTTACCAAGGTTTTTTGTTTCCTTTACTTATGTTAAAGATAAGAGGTAAGTTTAAGGTTCCAGTAGTTTTCTTTTTGATGCCCTTGAAGACATCAAAATAAGAAATATATGATTTTGTAAGCTCATTCAATTTGAAAAAAATATGTGCAAGAATGATATCAAACATAGTGTCACTTTTGTAAAAATAGAAATTAATATTTGAAGTGATGTTATTTTCCAGAAATATGATAGTCATAAGATTTTATCAAAAGTGTTGTTGAGAGTCCTTAGGAATAATTACCACTAAATGGAAAGACCACTGAATTCTTTTAAATAGATCTTTTTGCTTGTTTTATTTCTCACTTATTATTTATATGTTTACTTTTTATTATGGGAAGTTTATGGAAAGCATACACCAAAGAAGAAAGAATGTAGGCATCAACTATTCTGTTGCACCAAATTATTAACTCCTGCTGCTGCTCCTGCTGCTGCTGCTGCTGCTGCTGCTAAGTCACGTCAGCCATGTCCAACTCTGTGCAACCCCATAGACGGCAGCTCACCAGGCTCCCCCGTCCCTGGGATTCTCCAGGCAAGAACACTGGAATGGGTTGCCATTTTATCTATATCACACTCAGTGCTTCAGACTCCAGATTATTATAAGAAATCTCAGACATAATATCATATTATCTATAAATGTTGAAGTAGTCTGTACTTCTAAAATTTTTTACCCAATGTCATTACAACTTAAAATTCATAATAATTATTTAATATCCTAAAACATTTGGTTACTTTTCAAATTTCTCCAACTGACTCATATTTTCTAAATGTGTTTTAATTAAGAACCCAGTAAATTATACATAGCGCTTCCCTGGTGACTCAGAGGTAAATAATCTGCCCGAGAAGGCAGGAGATGCTAGAGATACGGGTTCCACCCCTGGGTTGGGAAGATCCCCTAGAGCAGAAAATGGCAGCTCACTCCAATATTCTTGCCTGGGAAATTCCACAGATAGAGGGGCCTGGTGGTCTACTGTTCATGGGCTCGCAGAGAGCTGGACACCATGAGCACACATGCATGCCAAATGCTATACATGGAGATAAGTCAACAGGTCTCTTACATCTTTTAATCTAAGTTTCTGCTTTTTTTCCTTCTCAAAATTTGTTTGTTAAACAAACCACAGAATTCTCTGTAGTTTAGGCCTTGCTGATTGCTTTTCCACAGTATTGTTTCTTATGTTCCTCAACCCCTGTATTTCTTGAAAAATGGTAATTGAAAAGGACTGTGTTGTTGTTTCATATACTCCATATTTACTGCTAAGAAATTCTACCCTTTGTACTTGCTTTCCCACTTGTCCATAGAAATGGATCATCTTTCTCACTGGACTTGTTTATTTATTTATGCAGCAACACTTAGTATCTGCTGCACACACTTCAGAGACAAATGTTCAGTTGCAAAGATGACTATGCCACCAAAAGGAGGTGCTTGTGATCTAGAACTATGCTTACAAAGAACATCACATGTTGACCAAAACCTCCTTGGACATGTACCAGGTAAAATAATTTAACTTTCTAGCAGTGGTTGACTTGTCACAAGTACTTTCTCTTAATAGGTCTTTACTTCAACCCTACAAGAAAAAAATATTCTATCCTTATCATCCTTCCACAGGTAAGGAAACTGAGATTTAGAGAGGTTCCAAAACTTTGGGACAGACAACTGAACGATGACTGCCTAGATTCTGTGTCCTTGAATACAACCTGGAGGTGATACTGCCCTGCAGGTCCATGCTAATTGCCCCGGACTCTAGATAGAAAAACTGAGCAATCCTCTGGCTAACTAGTAAGGCTTCATAGGCAATTTCTTCTCATGCAGTCATCGTCCTCAGTTTAAGTGTGATAAGTGGTGACCAACAATGTGTTTATACCTAGACCCTGAATAAAGTTTGCTTCCATGTTATGAGATGTAAGGAGCACAGACTTTGTAACCATCCCAGGAGAGTTTGAACCTTGTAATTCGACAATATGCTACATTTCACTGTAAGATTTTTGACTCCCAGTATTCCTTTTCATAATTCTATCTCTTCCTTTTCAGAAACTATATGCATTTAATTTGCATAAGCCAAGTATATGGAATTCAAACGTTAAGACCAAAGGAAACCATAAATACCAGATTCTATCAAGAATGTGTGGAGAGCCAGGTTGCTGTGCCTTAAAGGGCAAGGCTGTGCTTAAAGTGTACAGAGCTCCAGGAAAATATTTTTGGTGGTGCCTCTGCCTATATAAAAGTCTTGTTTAAAAAAATACATTACAAAATTCATAGGTCCCTGTGAGGTATAATGATGTATCAATGAAGATTTATAAAAAGTGTAGAAAAGAGGTACTTATGTATTTGTTTATTGCCTAATCAAATGTATGCAAAGATTTGTCTTTACAATGTCAATCCTGGAGGAGAAGCTCTACTTCCCCCAACTCCCCAAACACACCAAGGCCACACTGGAAAAGTGTCATCTAGTCTGAGTAAGAAAAGAAACAAATGAGGTTTGACCAGGGAATGAGGTCACCTAGGACCCAAGACTCTGCAGACTTCTATCCTAATTACCCCCTTTACATTAGATGGTGGTTGACACTTTTACTTGAAGAGAATTGAAGAAAGTCAACCTAGGAACTTCTCCCAAAGATCAGTGCTGACACATACTCAATTCTATCTGCCATAAAACTTCAAGCAATTATTTAACTATCCTGAATTTCAATGTCCTCATTTCTAAAATGGGGCTAAAACATCTGTACCCAAGAACTGCATAAGAATTTAATAAGTTAATATAGGATACATGATTACATGAGGCACTAAGTTAATGTTAAAAAATTATTATAAATATTTACTTTTAATTATTTAATAACCTCAGACAGGACATTAAGTATAAGAAGTAGCAAAGGAAATAGAAGAGCGACTTCTCTTGTGATCCAGTGGTTAAGATTCCATGCTTCCAATGCAGGAGGCAGATATTTGATCCCTGGTCAGGGAACTAACATCCCACATGCCACAGGGTTTGGCCAAAAACAAGAAAACCTATTTTTAAAAAGAAGTAGAAGAAAAGCAACTTCTCTGATACCCAGAAATCTGTCATTTAACTGGATCAATAACAACATGTAGATATGAAAAATCCCTAAGAGTCACTTTAGTATGCATCTGTTGAGAAGCATGAATAGAGGTGAATTAAAGAGTCAGAAAAAGGCATGAAGAAATTATGGCACTTAATAATTCCAGGAGAAGGCATCCTGGAACAAGAGACCTTTGAGTCCAGGCATATTAATAAAGTGAGGAACAAGAACAGTAGAGAAAAGGAAGAACCCTTGCAGAGAAAACCTATGACCCATAGAGACCAGTGGGCTTTCTTAACAAAAAATGAGATCCTCAACACTATCAACACAGGTTTGGTTGTCCTTTTCTATTGTAACAATTGTCAGAAGCAAACTCACAGAACATGTCAACATGCTGAAGGCTATTTCATAGGTTGTAAATAAAAACAACAAGGACCTTGGCTAACACTAATCGTTCAAAAACAAAGCCCTGCTGGCTTTCATACTTGAGGAAGAAAAGCGTGAATTTCCTAACTCGATCAGGATACAAATACATCCATACTAAGTTTACAAAAGGTTGGAGTCCCAGGTGAAAATAATGCCCAAATAACCAATGCAGGTGTGAATATCAGCTAAATCGGTTACTTGGCACCATGAAAACTGTTCAGCAATTTCAGGCTGTAAAAGTGGAGACATTTGGGCTCCTGTAAATGGGATATCAGGGCTTTGAAGTAAGGAAGATAATGCCCAGGTAGCCAGCAGTTCTCTTTCCACACAGCTCACAGAAATTAGTCAGCCTCTAAGCACACAGTAGTAGCTCTGGCAACTCAGCAGGAGGAATTCCTGAAGTCATTCCTTCCCCAGGGGCATTGGTCCCTGGCTACCTAGGCATGTTGGCTGGCACAATCATGCCCTGGTAAATGTTTTAACAACAATATGAAGAGCCTTGATCTGAAGCTTTTGTGTAAATATTCCCTCCAAAGTCAATTTCAAGCCACCAATATGCCATCACTGAACACAAATGGGGAGAGATGAGCACTGCAGGCTATGAGGGAACAATTGCCAGGGACTCAGAAACTCTGACAGCCTCTCAACTCTCCCACTCAATGGACTGACTTCTTGCTGCTGTACTCTCCTCTCTCCACCCATGCTTTCTCCTTACTCCTTTATTTTTGTGAACTTTCCTGCTAGTAGCTATATGTCTCCTTCTTCAAGCTCTCTAAGATAGAGAAGGGGTCTGATGAAATCAGCCATTCCCTAACTAGCAGGGAATGTTCCACACAAGTTATCTTTAACCCAATCAGCTATCATTGTGTCAGTGGCTGATTCCTCCTCCAAATCAGGAGTTTGTCCTAGAGTATGCAAGGTCTTTTTGGAAGAGAGTAGTCTAATCTGGCAGGCATCATGAATGGACTATCTAGTACTTTACAGCATAAGCAATTAAGCACCTGATTTGTGTCTGTGTTGGACCAAGCACTTTGGTATCCTTTGGAAACGTCATCTTGACTCCATTTCTGATGGCTTGCCTAATTTAACACTGATCAATGTCATTCCATGGGAAACAGATGGGGAAGCAGTGGAAACTATCAGACTTCATTTTGGGGGACTACAAAAATCACTGCAGATGGTGACTGCAGCCATGAAATTAAAAGACGCTTACTCCTTGGAAGGAAAGCTATGATCAACCTAGATAGCATATTCAAAAGCAGAGGAATTACTTTGCTGACTAAGGTCCATCTAGTCAAGGCTATGGTTTTTCCAGTAGTCATGTATGGATGTGAGAGTTGGACTGTGAAGAAGGCTGAGTGCTGAAGAATTGATGGTTTTGAACTGTGGTGTTGGAGAAGACTCTTGAGAGTTCCTTGGACTGCAAGGAGATCCAACCAGTCCATTCTGAAGGAGATCAGCCTTGGGATTTCTTTGGAAGGAATGATGCTAAAGCTGAAACTCCAGTAATTTGGCCACCTCATGCAAAGAGTTGACTCATTGGAAAAGACTCTGATGCTGGGAGGGATTGGGGGCAGGAGGAGAAGGGGACGACAGAGGATGAGATGGCTGGATGGCATCACTGACTCAATGGACGTGAATCAGAGTGAACTCCGGGAGTTGGTGATGGACAGGGAGGCCTGGCGTGCTGCGATTCATGGGGTTGCAAAGAGTCAGACACGACTGAGCGACTGAACTGAACTGAACTGAACTGAACTGAACTGAACTGAACTGAATGTCACACTAGAGGTGGAGGTACAGTGGTGAACTGCCAACAACTCTGAATGGAAGATCCGAGACCTAGGTCCCGTCAATAATTACTTGGTCTTCTTCTGTGACCTTGGACAATCTCATTTAAACATTCTGACTCTAAATGTCCTCATTTGTAAATGAGAAAACTGTTCCTACCACAGCAAATCCTAGAGGATGTTTTACTGGACTGAAGAGGAGAAGAATTTTTCCTCTTGTGTCAACTTGGAACCAAAAAAGTGTTTCCCCACAAAAATTTGGTAATTCTTAAAACAAACAAATAAGAAAAAGTATCTTTGGTAAACTGTACAGTAATAAAAATTAATTAAGAATTATTTTAAGAAGTATTGAAGCTACTGGAATCATATTTGTTTAATCTGCTTACTGGGAGCTAAGTCATGAATGGCTTTTACTACTATGAAAGATACAGTAAAATATGTGGCATCATTGATGCTGAAGAGAAGAATAGAGAAATAATTTCATCCTAACCTGCTATCCTATTTCTCCTCCTATATTTTTATTTACTGTAACTCACACATATATGATCTGAATTAGAATGAGCAGGAAAAGGTCATATGAAGAAGTGCTTGTATTATTAGCACTATTATTAATTATAGTCAATATAATTAATTAAATTCTATTAATGTATTATTAAATATTAATATTTAAATATAGTAAATGTTATATAATTTTATTAAATATTTAAGTATTAAGCATATTATTAAATATTATATATTATAATATATGATTATTGTATTTATATTACTATTATATACTATAGTATTATTTAAAATATTATATATTATATTATTATTATATTAACCTCCAAAACTATTTTCTTGCCCTTATGAATGTTTTGGATATAATTGAGTAGATAATAAAGGAGTCTTTAAATATTGAAAGGTATGTGAGATGTTGGTTTTCAGTACAAAAAGTGTTAATTTCAAATCTTTCTATTCCTATTGAAGGTATAAATCTAATCGAATTGAGGGCTGGGTAGGGAGACAAATACAACAATGTTATAGAATGTAATCAAACTTAAAAACTTTTGTGAGGCAAAGGGAACCATAAACAAAATGAAAGACAACCTATAGATTAGGTAAAATATTTGCAAATGATGCCACCAATAAGGAGTTAATCTCCAAAATATAAAAACTGTTTATACAACTCCTTAATGTAAAAATAACAACTCAATCCAAAAGTGGATAGAAGACCTAGACATTTCTCCAAAGAAGGCATATAGGTGGCCAATATGTACATGAAAAATGCTCAACATCACTAAATATTAGAGAAAAATAAAAACCACAATGAGGTATCACCTCAAACCAGTCAAAATGTGCATCATCAAAAGTCTACAAATAATAATGCTGTAGAGGGTATAGAGAAAAGGGAACCCCTCCTCCACTGTTGGTGGGAATGTAAATTGGTACAGCAACAATGGAGAACAGAATGAAGGATCCTTGAAAAAGCAAAAGTAGAGCTGCCACTTGATCTAGCAATCCCATCCGTGGGTACATATCTGGAAAAGACAAAACCACTAATTCAAAAAGATACATGCAACTCAGAGTTCACAGAAGTATTATCTATGAGAGCCAAGACATGGAAACAACCCAGGAAATCATTAACAGATGTTGGGCTTAGGAAGATGTGGTATATGTATACAATGGAGTATTACTCAGCTATAAAAAGAATGAAATATTGCCATTTGTAGCTACACAGATGGACCTAGCAAATATCATGCTTAGCAAAATATGTCAGACAGAGAAAGATAAATACTATATGATATCACTTATACAGGAATATAAAACAATACAAGTGACTCTATATACAAAACGGGCTCACAGACATGGAAAATAAACTTATGGTTCTCTCGTGGCTCAGATGGTAAAGAATCCACCTGCAATGCAGGAGACCTGGGTTCGATCCCTAGGTTGGGAAGATCCCCTGGAGAAGGGAACAGCTACTCACTCTAGTTATTCTGACATGGAAAAATCCGTGGACTGAATAATCCATGTGGTTGCAAAGATTCAGACATAACTAGTGACTTTCACTTTCACTTTTCAAAAGAGAAACAGAGTTGGGGAAGGAGAAATCAGGAGTATAAGATTAACAGATACAAACTACTGTACATAAAATACATATGCAACAAGGATTTACTGTTTGGTACACGGAATTATATTCACTATCTTCTAATAACCTGTAATGGAATACAATCTGCAAAAATAAATGAATCACAAAATATTATAAATGAATCACAAAATATTATAAATCAACTATACTTCAATTAAAAAGAAGAATAAGAGAGAGGCCACATCTCTCTAAAAGAAGTTTAGCTGCTATTCGTCATTGTTGTTGTAGAAATAGAAGCAAGTTTGACCGGAGACTCCAGAAAAGGCATGCAGATGAGAAAGAAGGAAAGCTGTGATGATGAGGAAGAAAAAGCACTCTGGAGTCAGAGGTTCTGCTTCCCACCAGCATGTGATTGTGGAAAATCTATTTCAGCTTTCTGTAACTCCATTTTCTGATCTGTAGCATAGGAATTAAAATATAGGGAGTAAATCATACAATGAGTCATGGCACAAATGCCATGACTACACTGCCTAGTTTATAGTATGAACTCAGCCAATGTCAATTTTCTTCCATTTTGCCCCTCTTATCAAAGAAGAGAAAAGCTTTCTCACCTACAAAGAAGTAAAACAAAGGTCAGCATATATAATTAGAAGTCTAAAGGATCCCACCATCAGTTTTTATAAATAAATTTTGTTGGAACACAAATATATATACATATTTGTGTGTGTGTATATGTATATATATATATATATATACACACACATATACACACACATATATATCTTGTTGTTGTTCAGTCACTAAGTCACCTACAACTCTTTGTGACCCCATAGACTGCAGCACACTGGTCTCCTCTTTCCTCCACTATGTCCTGGACTTTGCTCAAATTCATGTCCACTGAAACAGTGATGCTATCTAACCATCTCATCCTCTGCCATATCTTTTTCCTTTTGCCCTCAACTGCTCCCAGCGTCAGAGTCTTTTCCTATATATATACACACAAATATATGTATATAACATTGTTAATAATAAAAGTGCTTTCATGTTATAATTACTTGTAGTCACTAAGTCAGATGAGAGTAAACCAACAATGTTCTGATACCAACAACATCTATAGTCAAAGGTGGAAGTCATAGTTAACTCGATCATCTAACAGTCTGTGTCAGATAGCCACTGGCTGAGTCAGGGTCCCAACAAGAAATGGAGTGTTTGAAAAAAAAATCAGGAAGATTATTTATAAAAATATTAATAATAAAATTTGTATAGTGTGTAGGATATGAGAGGGCCACCAGAGATAACACAGAAACCCAGAACAGCAGAAGAGTTGTCACTACACCTGGGCCTGAAGAGACTGGGAGAAAATGAGATTGCAAGCGCCCAGGAAGAGGAAGAATTGCCCAGGACAGTGCTGTTAACAAAGAAAGAGAATTAGTTGTTGTTGTTGTTGTTGTTGTTGTTGTTGAGTATAGTTACATTACAATGTTGTGTTCATTTCTGATGAATAGCAAAGCCAATCAGTTCATTTCAGTTCAGTTGCTCAGTTGTGCCTGACTCTCTGCAACACCATGGACTGCAGCACACCAGGCCTCCCTGTCCATCACCAACTCCAGGACGTTGCCCAAACTCATGTCCATCAAGTTGGTGATGGCATCCAACCATCTCATCCACTTTCATCCCCTTCTCCTCCTGCCTTCAATTTTTTCCAGCATCAGGGTCTTTTGCAATGAGTCAGTTCTTCACATCAGTTGGCCAAAGTATTGGAGTTTTAGCTTTAGCATCATTCCTTCCAAAGAAATCCCAGGGCTGATCTCCTTCAGAATGGACTGGTTGGATCTCCTTGCAGTCCAAGGGACTCTCAAGAGTCTTCTCCAACACCACAGTTCAAAAGCATCAATTCTTCGGTACTCAGCTTTCTTTATGGTCCAACTCTCACATCCATACATGACTAGACAGACATTTATCAGCAAAATAATGTCTCTGCTTTTTAATATGCTGTCTAGGTTGGTCACAGCTTTTCTTCCAAGGAGCAAGCATCTTTTAATTTCATGGCTGTAGTCACCATCTGCAGTGATTTTGGATCCCAAGAAAATAAAGTCTGTCACTGTTTCCATTGTTTCCCCATCTATTTGCCATGAACTGATTGAACTGGATGCCAGGATTTTGTTTTTCAAATGTTCAGTTTTAAGCCAGATTTTTCACTTTCCTCTTTCACTTTCATCAAGAGGTTCTTCAGTTCCTCTTTGCTTTCTGCCATAAGAGTGGTGTATCTGCATTTCTGAGGTTATTGATATTTCTCCCAAAAATCTTGACTCTAGCTTGTGCTTCATCCAGCCCGGTATTTCTTAGGATGTACTCTGCATATAAGGTAAATAAGCAGGGTGATAAGTTGCAGCCTTGACGTATTCCTTTCCCAATTTGGAACCAGTCTGTTGTTTCATGTCCAGTTCTAACTATTGCTTCTTGACCTGCATACAGATTTCTCAGGAAGCAGGTCAGGTGTTCTGGTATTCCCATCTCTTTAAAAATTTTCCACAGTTTTTTCTGATCCACACAGTCAAAGCCTTTGGCATAGTCAATGAAGCAGAAGTAATGTTTTTGTGGTACTCTCTTGCTTTTTCTATGATCCAATGGTTGTTGGTAATTTGATCTCTGGTTCCTCTGCCTTTTCTAAATACAGCTTGAACATCTAGAAGCTCTTGGTTCACAACTGTTAAAGCCTGGCTTGGAAAATTTTGAGCATTACTTTGCTAGCACGTGCTGCTGCTGCTGCTAAGTCGCTTCAGTCGTGTCCAACTCTGTGCGACCCCATAGACGGCAGCCCACCAGGCTCCACTGTCCCTGGGATTCTCCAGGAAAGAACACTGGAGTGGGGTGCCATTTCCTTCTCCAATGCATGAAAGTGAAAAGTGAAAGTGAAGTCACTCAGTTGTATCCGACTCTTCATGACCCCATGGACTGCAGCCTACGAGGCTCCTCCGTCCATGGTATTCTTCAGGCAAGAGTACTGGAGTGGGTTGCCATTGCCTTCTCTGTTGCTAACATGAGAGATGAGTGCAATTGTGCAGTAATTTGAACATTTTTGACATTGCCTTTCTTTGGGATTGGAATGAAAACTGACCTTTTCCTGTCCTGTGGCTGAGTTTTCCAAATTTGCTGGCATATTGAGTGCAGCACTTTCCTAGCATCATCATCTTTTAGGACTCGAAATAGCTCAACTGGAATTCCATCACATCCACTAGCTTATTTCATAGTGATGCTTCCTAAGGCCCACCTGACTTCAGACTCCAGGATGTCTGGCTCTAGGTGAATGATCATACCCTCGTGGTTATCTGGGTCATTAAGATCTTCTTTGCATAGTTTTTCTGTGTATTCTTGCCATCTTTTCTTAATATCTTCTGCTTCTCTTAGGTCCATACCTTTTCTGTCCTTTTGTGCCCATCTTTGCATGAAATGTTCCCTTGGTATCTGATTTTCTTGAGGATCTCTAGTCTTTCCCATTCTATTGTTTTCCTCTATTTCTTTTTGCATTGATCACTGAAGAAAGCTTTCTTATCTCTCTTTACTATTCTTTGGAACCCTGCATTCAGATGGATATAGCTTTCCTTTCCTCCTTTGCCTTTAGTGTCTCTTCTTGTCTCAGCTATTTGTAAGGCTTTCTCAGACAACCATTTTGTCTTTTGCATTTCTTTTTCTTGGGGATGGTCTTGATCACACCCTCCTGTACAATGTCACTAACCTCTGTCCATAGTTCTTCAGGCACTCTCTCTATCAGATCTAATCCCTTGAATCTGTTTGTTACTTCCACTGTATAATCATAAGGGATTTGATTTAGGTCATACCTGAATGGTCTAATGGTTTTCCCTACTTTCTTCAATTTAAGTCTGAATTTTGCAATTAAGGAGTTCATGATTTTAGCTACAGTCAGCTCCTGGTCTTGTTTTTGTTGACTGTATAGAGCTTCTCCATCTTCGACTGCAAAGAATATAATCAATCTGATTTCAGTATTGACCGTCTGGTAATGTCCATGTGTAGAGTTATTTCTTGTGTTGAATCAACTATACATATATCTCCTCTGTTGTGGACATTTTTCCCGTTTAGGTCACCACAGAGCATTGAGTTTCCTGTGCTATATAGTTAGTCCTGTGCTATATAGGTTCCTGTGCTATATAGTCCATCCTCATTAGTTAGCTATTTTATACACGAGAAGAAAAAAGCAAAAGTGAAAAGGGGCTTCCTGGTGTCTCAGACAGTAAATAATCTGCCTGCAATGTGGGAGACCTTGGTTTGAGCCCTGGGTCAGGAAGATCCCCTGGAGAAAGAAATCATAATCCACTTCAATATTCTTGCCTGGAGAATTCCATGGAGAGAAGAGCTTGGTGCGCTATGGTCCGTGGGGTTGCAAAGAGTAGGACATGACTGAGCAAGTAATACTATTTTTTTCTTTCATAGTTATGTATATAGGTACATAGTTAGTCACTCAGTCATGTCCAGCTCCTTGCAACTCTTTGTGGACTGTAGCCTGCCAGGCTCATCTGTCCATGGGATTTCCGAGGCAAGAATACTGGAGTGGTTTCTTTCTCCAAGGGATCTTCCTGACACAGGGATTGAAACCACATCTTCTGTGTCTCCTGCAATGAAGGCTAATTCTTCATCCATCAGGGATTCCGTGTAGTGTATATATGTCAATCCCAATCTCTCAATCAGTTCCACCCCTCTGTTTCCCCCTTGGTATCTGAACATTTGTTCTGTAAGTCTGTGCCTCTACATGAAGAGGCAAAGAAATGTATTTGAAAATCAGACAATGTATGGCAATACCACTACAATATTGTAAAATAATTAGCCTCCAATTAAAATAAATAAATTTATACTAAAAAAAGAAAATCAAGACAAAAAATAGATAATGGAAGCAAATTAGCAGATAATCTAACCATTGGCTTAAGCAGGCAAGGATGTGGAAGTGACTAAACAGGTTAATCGTTTTAGGGTTTGTGAGCCTTTTTGCATCTCTTAATCTTTCTGGAATTTTTTTCAGCCATCATCATTTTGAATAGTACCTCTGCTCCACTGTTGCCTCTGGATCTCTGTTAAGATAGATCATGATACTATTGTTCTACCCAATCTATCTAGCATAATCTGAATTTGATTTTTTAATTTTGTTTTTATTTGTTTCTGTTCCATTAGAATGCATACTTCTTTTAGGACACGGAAAAAAAGAAAGAGAAAAGACACACAAATATAATTCAATTTTTTTCTAATAGCCACATTCTTAAAATTAGACAAGTGAAATAAATTTCAATAATATTAATATATTTTATTCAATCCCATATGTCATTTCAACATTTAATCAATAAAGATATTATTAATGTGGTATTTTACATTCTTACATTCAGAAGTCTTCAAAGTCCTGTGTGTATTTTACATCCGCCACATTTGGACTTCCACATTTCAAGTTCTCAGTAACCATAGGTGGTTAGTGACTTTGTACTGAACAGCACAGGGCTGGAGCATAAACTGCCTTGACTGCTTGGGGAGGAGTGAAAGTAGCGGGGACATTGGCCAGACCTAACCAGAAGCAGGCAAGCACAAGCCCATGCAGCTCAGGAAGTCTGAATGGAATCACTTTTGTTATCTTTAGCCATCATGTTGACTGACAGATATTCCCAAGATCAGAAATGCAGAGGCATGCATGTAGCAAAGTTTGTTAATTGAATATATCAACTATTAATGTTATCTTATCCTAACTGTACCTATCTGTGTGACAATCATTGCTGGAAGTGCCAGGAATGAGGAGACAGGGGTAAGAATATGCCAAGGAGGCAACATTCCATGAAACCAATTATTTGGGATGATCTGGGCAAGAATATGTTGATACCAGTATTCACTCAACATATTGAGTATCCTTCATGGATACACCAGGCACTATACCTAGTTAGTGACACTCATCAACATTAAATGAAAAGGAAAATACTTTAGCCTACTAAAATATGCTGCCAAAATAAGATGTAAAGAAAAGAAGAAATCCCAAGAAGGTTGTTCCTAAGCAAATTTCTTATTTTAAGTCAGATCAGTGCTGTGATTATAAGAAATATTTATTAACTTCTGTAATTTACAAATAAGCTATCATGTTAGCATCAAAGGTACATAGATATATGGAAAGGATGGACTTGGATTCAAAATATCTGAATCTCCTCTAATAATAATAGACTATGTAAAGTTGAACATAGTCTATCAAAGTCTCAGCCTCCTCATCTATAAATTGAAAATACCAGAATATATAGCTTCATATATAGTATGTATCCAATAATTTAATTTCTTTAACAATTTAATAATCATCTATTATATACAAGATACTGTACTAGGTGCTGTGTGTACTCAAATGAGCAAGATATGGTTCTTTTCCTGAGTGTAGCAGGATATACAGACATATTAACCTAAGTCTGCTCAAATGGGTCACTTGCTAAACATTCTTATTAATTTCATTTGTCTATAGAGTACATTACGGAGAAGGCAATGGCACCCCACTCCAGTACTCTTGGCTAGGAAATCCCATGGATGGAGGAGCCTGGTAGGCTGCAGTCCATGGGGTCTTGAACAGTCAGACACGACTGAGAGACTTCACTTTCACTTTTCACTTTCATGCACTGGAGAAGGAAATGGCAACCCACTCCAGTGTTCTCGCCTGGAGAATCCCGGGGACAAGGGAGCCTGGTAGGCTACCGTCTATGGGGTCACACAGAGTCAGACACAACTGAAGTGACTTAGCAGCAGAGTACATTAAATTTCTTCTCTTTAATCTATTTTTCTTTTTAATCTTATACCTCTGACTGTTTTATCTTGTCTTACTTCATTGTCTAAGATCTCCAGTATAAGCTAAATAGAAGTAACAACAGTACAATTCTTTGTCTTGACCTCAACCTAAACAGAACTCATTCTAAAATCTCACCATTAAGTAAACATACTGTAGCTATTTGATATATAAGCTTTAGCAGGTTAAGGTAGTTCCTTCTGATTCCTAGTGAGCCAAAAATTTTTTCCATAGATGAATTTTAAATTTTGCCAACTGCTATTTCTGCAGCTATTGTCAAGAACTGTGAAGAGTGTGAGATTTCACTTTCTTGTGTTCAGTTGCTCAGTCATTTCCAACTTGTTGAGACCTGACAGAAAAGCTGGGTCACTGCCCAGAAGGAGCTGAGATCATCATCCCCCAACCTTGAGACTCAGCCAGTCAGCATACTCCCCATAGCCTGGTTAGAGCTAGTCCAGATAACACGAAAAGTCCCTTAAGCGAGCCCACATGCACAAAATTTAGCCAATTAATAGGTACCAAGAACCCCTTGCAACCAATCCACCCTTGCCAACTCCCTGTCTTTGTTCTAAGTCTATAAATACTGCTGTAATTCAGGGCTCGGGGCCCTCTTGCCTTACTCCACTGTGTTGGATGTGGCAGGGTGCCCTAACTCGAGTTAGCAATAAATAAACTCCCTTCTTGCCTTTGCATTGCCATGGTGGATTTGTTCTCTCAGTCTATTCAGGGACTTGGACTTTGAGCATAAGACAACTCTTTGCGACTCTATGGACTGTAGCCCACCAGGCTCCTCTGTCCGTGGAATTTTCTAGGCAAGAATACAGGATCAGGTTGCCATTTCCTTCTATAGGGGATTCTTCCCAACCCAGGGATTAAGCTCACGTCTCTTGCATCTCCTGGATTGGCAGGAGGATTCTTTATCATTGTGCCACCTGAGAGCCTTAGTTGTAGATTCACAAGTTAGCCTGCCACAATTTCACAGATGCTGGCAGAAGACATGAGACTCAAGTCAGGGTCAAAAGACCATTTTACCCATGCATGGCACAGCAAGCAGCATGAATATCAGCATATTTGTGTCAGGTTCACTTGGCTCCAGATCTCCAGATCTGTTGTTGGGAAAACCACAAATTGGTCCAGGTAGATACCTGTACAGGCAGTAGGTTGCATTCCAAGGAAGGAACCCTGAGCTCAGGGAACCCAAATCTTAAGAGGCTTGCTTTTTGCTCTGAAGGGAGACAGTATCGCCACCATATTGGAAAATAAGTATGCCTGCTTTTTGCTCCAGAAAGAAACATTGTCTCTATTCTCCAAGGCTGTTCACTTTACAAACATGTTTAAAAGTCCCAAACAAAGGTCAGTCATTGTCTGTTTGCAGGATGCACAGAAACAGGAGGATTGTGTTCTAACAATTTTTAAAATATGGTGCATAATTATATCAATTCATTTTTTAGAGTTGAAAAACCTCACCTTTCTTGGATAAATCCTACTTTATCATGGTACAATTATTATACACTACTGGATTGTGATTTTTAAAATTTTGTGTGTGTTTTCCATCTATGAGTAAAAACAATTGTATCTATAATTCATATTTCTTTTTGTCTGTTCAGTTTTGGCTTCAAAGATACGTTGTTGTTTAGTCACTAAGTCATGTCCGACTCTTTTGCGATCCCATGGACTTCAGCCTGACAGGCTCCTTTGTCCATGGAATTTCTCAGGCAAGAATACTAGAGTGGGTTGCCATTTTCTTCTCCAGAGTATCTTCCCAACCCAGGGATCCAATTTCATCTTCTGTGTTGGCAGGTGGATTCTTTACCACTGGGCCACCAGGGAGCTCCATCAAAGACATACTAGTCTTATAAAAATGAGTTAGGTAAATTTTTCTCTTCCTATAATCACTGAATAAGTATACACAAAAAGATTCTATTACTTGAAGATTAGAATTAAAATTAGCTCAGAAAACCATCTGGACTTTGTGTCTTTAGGGGAAAAGAAATTGGATTATTAATTACACTTCTTAGGTAGTTATCCATTTAATTCTCCTTATGTTGATATTGGTAATTTTCTTCTCAAAAATGAACTATTTCCTTTAATTCTTCAAACATATATTCATAAAGCCATTCATAGTATTCATTTATGATTTTTAAATCCACACCATTTGTACATACATAGTCTCTTTTACTATATACATTTATCATCTATTGATATATATTTCTTCTATAGTCTATCTAAAAATTCCCTAATGTTTCTTTGCATTTTTTTTTCTTTATTATTGATCAGTCTTTCTAGGAGTTTGTTATAGAATTATTTCAAATTACTAGTTTTGAATTATGTCAATCTTCTCTGGGTTTGTAGTTTTTTACTTCACTAATTTTTCTCTCAATCTTTATTATTTGTTTGTATAGTTTTTATGTTCATTTATTGTATTTTTATTTTTCTAATTTCTGGGATGGAACATAAATCATACATTTTCAGAATTTCTTCTTTTAATAAAGTTATCTGTAAAGACTGCTTTTTAGTTGCATCCCACAAATTTTTATATTTTGCAGTTTTATTCTTGTGCAACTTTTATATTATTTTCTTCTTTTTTACCCTAAAGTTATTTAAGTTCATTACTGGAAATGATGGATATATAGATACATAGAGGTATATACAATACATATAGAGAGTTAGAGATATATATAGTGAGATTATTAATTTTACTTTTCATTGCTTCCATAACCTTACTTGTTTTTATATTTTTATATTCTTGTTCTATCAGCTTCCCTATAATTTAGGATTTATTGGTTATTTCCTTTAGTTCTTGCTTTATAATTTGAGAGTACTTTCTCATATATAAACATATACTTTGATTTTTGTAATGGTAAGTTATTTCTTTTTAAGGTTATTTGGTAGGATTTCTCTTTACATATATACATGTTTTTTTTTCTTACTTTAAACTGTATCTCATTTGAGGACTTCAGCTTTTTTTAATTTATATTTGCACATTAGATCTTTTTGACATCTCTGCAATTTCACACTTTCAGTTCTATTTTGGTTTTGCCATTTCTCTTGCAGGGTAAAGCTGATTGCGTTTATAACCAACCTGATAATCCAACTTCTAAACAGATGAGTTTAATCAGTGAACATGTTTTGTGATTATGGCATTACTGGTGTATTTGGATTTACTTCCATGATCTGATTTTCTTTTTCTTTTTTATCTTCTTTTCATCATACTGTTTCATGGTCATTTCTTCACTGACTGGCTTCCCGTTAAATTATTTTTATACCTGTGTTTTTTCCTTCTGTTCAGTTAAAAGCTGTAGATTGCTTTGCTATTATTTTGGTGATTCACTTTAGAATATTGAGATTCAAACAATTAAAAATTTTCTAACAAGACCTTGAATTATGTAGCATTTCTCTCCAACTCATAGTTAAAACAATGAGTACAGCACCCTAGGAACACTTGAACAGCTCCACATCTTATTATTTTTATATAGAGCTTCACTTTTATCTTTTTCAAGCAAAGGCAGAATTTCTTGTGATTAATAATTAATTAAATTTGCCAACATTTTTCATTAATTTCGATGTTCATTCTCATTTTCCATGCTGCACATCTTTCCTCCATGTTCACTTTTTTCTTGCAAAGAAAATAGTCATTCAGTGGATGTGAATGAGAAATTCTCTTACTCTCCGTGTCTCAAATGCTCTTTATTTTCCATCACTTCTGCATGATTTTTGTGTATACAATCCTAAATTTACTTAGATCTCTCAGCATTTCGAAGGCAAAACCCATTCTCTCTGGCATCAGTGGTTGCAGAGCAAAATGTTACTGTCTGTCATTGTTGTTAATCTGAAGTTAATTTGTTTGCCCTAATAACTTTAAAGATTTTCCTTTATACTTAATGACTTAGTTCCATTATATGTCTAAAAATGAATTTATCTTGATTCATACATTTTATGCTTGGACTGTGTGAGTGATAATCTTACATTCTAGAAATTTTATTAACAATTATCTTTCACATATTTATTCTTTAATATTTCCTTCATTCTCTCTTTTTTCTCTTATAACTCAGATAAATACTGGAGCTTCTCAATTAATCATTCACATTTCTTAACTGCTCCTCCATATTCATTCTGTGTACTGAATGATGGATCAGCATTGCAGTTCTACCTTTAAATTTACTATTCTCTCTTTGATTGTGTCCCTTCTAGAGTCTGTCCAATATATTGCATTTTTATTTCATGAACTCATGAACTTCCAGATGTTCAAGCTGGTTTTAGAAAAGGCAGAGGAACCAGAGATCAAATGCCAACATCCGCTGGATCATCGAAAAGGCAAGAGAGTTCCAAAAAAACATCTATTTCTGCTTTATTGACTATGCCAAAGCCTTTGACTGTGTGGATCACAAGAAACTGTGGAAAATTCTGAAAGAGATAGAAATACCACACCATCTGACCTGCCTCTTAAGAAACCTGTATGCAGGTCAGGAAGCAGCAGTTAGAACTGGACATGGAACAACAGACTAGTTCCAAATAGGAAAAGGAGTATGTCAAGGCTGTATATTGTCACCCTGCTTATTTAACTTATATGCAGAGTACATCATGAGATACACTAGGCTGGAAGAAGCACAAGCTGGAATCAAGATTGCCGAGAGAAAGATCAATAACCTCAGAAATGCAGATGACACCACCCTTATGGCAGAAAGTGAAGAGGAACTAAAAGCCTCTTGATGAAAATGAAAGAGGAGAGTGAAAAAGTTGGCTTAAAGCTCAACATTCAGAAAACAAAGATCATGGCATCTGGTCCCATCACTTCATGGCAAATAGATGAGGGAACAGTGGAAACAGTGTCAGACTTTATTTTGGGGAGGGACTCCAAAATCACTGCAGAGGGTGACTGCAGCCATGAAATTAAAAGACGCTTACTCCTGGGAAGGAAAGTTATGACCAACCTAGATAGCATATTGAAAAGCAGAGACATTACTTTGCTGACTAAGGTCCATCTCGTCAAGGCTATGGTTTTTCCAGTAGTCATGTATGGATGTGAGAGATGGACCGTGAAGAAAGCTGAGTGCCGAAGAATTGATGCTTTTGAACTGTGGTGTTGGAGAAGACTCCTGAGAGTCCCTTGGACTGCAGGGAGATCCAACCAGTCGATTCTGAAGGAGATCAGCCCTGGGATTTCTTTGGAAGGACTGATGCTAAAGCTGAAACTCCAATACTTTGGCCACCTCATGTGAAGAGTTGACTCACTGGAAAAGACTCTGATGCTGGGAGGGATTGGGGGCAGGAGAAGAAGGGGATGACAGAGGATGAGATGGCTAGATGGCATCACCGACTCGATGGAAGTGGGTTTGGGTGAACTCTGGGAACTGGTGATGGACAGGGAGGCCTGGCATGCTGCAATTCATGGGGTTGCAAAGAGTCAGATATGACTGAGCGACTGAACTGAACTGACTGATATTTTTATTTCCAAGACATTGGATTGGATTTACCAGGACATTATTTTATTGCACTCTAGTTTTATCTCACACTGTTCTGTTCTTTTAATAATCATTTCAAAGTCTTTTTCATGCTTTTCTAAAATTGATCAGAACATGAGTTTATATTCTATTCATTTGTTTCCTGCTCATTTTTATTTAGGCGCTCTTTCTTACTTTTTTTTTTTCATGATTTTGGGTATTTTGGTTCATTGTCTAATTTCTAGTAAAAGATCTTTTCTATTTGACTTCCCTTTCTTCCTTCCATGTTCCTGAATGCCTAATGACTGAACTGCAATATCGTCCTCCCAGCCATACAGAGCTAGTCCTTCCAATGACAGGGATGTGATGCTAATACGTAGTTTACTTCCTTCAGAACACCTTTTCTGAGATTCAAAGCTAGATTAGGTGCCATTTCAATGCTCTTCCTCTTGGATACTATAACACGATTGCTATTTACTCTTTTTTTAATATAAATTTATTTATTTTAATTGGAGGCTAATTACTTTACAATATTGTATTTTTCAATTTTATTTTTACTTTATTCTACGTTACAATACTGTATTGGTTTTGCCATACATTGACATGAATCAGCCACAGGTGTACACAAGCTCCCAATCCTGAAGCCCCCTCCCACTTCCTACCCCATATCATCTCTTTGGATCATCCCCGTGCACCAGCGCCAAGCATCCTGTATCCTGCATGGACTCTTTTTTTTAACTCTATTTTATATCAGGGTATAGTTGATTAACATTGTGATAGTTTCAGATTAATAGCAAAATAATTCAGTTATACACACACACACATACACACACCTACTCTATTTCCAATTCTTTTCCCATTTAGGTTGTTACATAATATTGAGTAAAGTTCCCTGTGCTGTACGGTAGATCCTTGTTGGCTATCCATTTTAAATATAGCAGTGTGTATATGTCAGTGCTATTCACTCTTGATTTCTCCCCCAGAAAACTACATACTCTGTAAGGACAAGGACCCTCGCCATAAGGATCGCTGTTATATAACTCAACATCAAAAACAATGCCGGAAAGTAACACTTATTAAATAACTGCTGAATTAAATGTTCGAATCACTGAGTAACATGTCTGATGGTATTGACATTGTACCATTTTCTCAAGACCCATGGGTTAATTTTGGAACTCAGTGCGATGAGGACTTTCCTAGATGGTAGATGCTTGCCTCTGAATAGTAATTTAGTAAGCACTTGGCTTCTAGTTTAATCATTAGTTTTTCTTTCTGAGTTATTTTCACACTGAATGGACCTGATGGGCCAGGAGCTATGAAACCTGGCAGGAGAAGAGGATAATACCTTCTACTCTGCATGTTGTTCGTTGATGTAATTACTGTGAAGATTATAGATTAAACCTGATCCTAGTTATTACAATTCCCTCTTTGGAACCCAAAGATGAGGAGTTTCATTCTACAAAGATCTTTTCATTTATTTCTGAACAGAAACTAACTAGAATTAGCTCCAAGTCATTACTGGGCTGTCAAAATGGAAGTGCCTCCAGCATACTTCCTGTCAATACTACCTGACAATCCTATTAATAGAATAATTTAAGCCTGCTGAAAGTAGCTGTTAGGAAGCATATTATTTCATTGTATCTCTCTGGCTTATTGAGGATCTCTTTGAAATCCTTTGTTAAAACATGGGACACCGTCTCTTGATGTTTACAAAATAATCTAATTTTATTCGCATCTATTGTTTTGTTTATAAGACCTCTAGTATTTATGACAAATAAACATATAGATGTTTCCTTTTACTCATTTGTTGTTGTTCAGTCATTCAGTCATGTCTGACTCTTCACAACCCTGTGGACTGCAGCACGCCAGTCTTCCCTGTTCTTCACTTATCTTCGACTTTGCTCAGACTCATGTCCATTGAGTCAATGATGCCATCCAACCATCTCATCCTCTGTTGACCCCTTCTCCTCATAGAAAAGTTGTTTTTGGTCTGTTTTTGCTTTCTGTCAGTTTTAGTATTATTTTTATCCAATATTTATGCTAACATTTTTTAAAGCTTAATTTTTATCAAATATATTTCCTTAGTTTAGTAAATTTAAAATTTTAAAAATCCTTTAGAATACTCACTGAAACAAGCCCCAAAGTCTATATGCTTCTAAGATAACACTGGGGGAAAAAATCAACCTGTTTCTGCTTTTCTTTATACAATGGGGAAAATATAATTTTTGTCTCTGGAGTATTTGATTATTTTCCTAATCTATCATATTTCTGCATAGAATGTTCACAGAAATTATTTCTTCCAAATATTACAGTCATCTTTACTGTACATATTTCCTTCCATGTAGGAACTAAATTAGTATATAATTTATGTTCTTATACTTTAATATAGGTATATATATTCTGTGGTTCCAATTTCTCACTGATGGGTTTTTTTCTAGTTACATATTTTCATAATAAAATCTAGTCATGGTCCTTACTGATTAGCTACAGATTAGATTGCTGGAGAAAAATATAATCAGAGAAAGAAGGTAAATATATTTATTAATTTCTCTTAAAAGATGCTCCTTTATGCAGTTGCACTCAGGGAGTTATTGAGATGGTAAAGAATATGCCTTTAATGCAGGAGACCCAGGTTTCATTCCTGGGTTGGGAAGATCTCCTGGAGAAGGGAATGGCTACCTACTTCAGTATTCTTGCCTGGAGAATCCCCCCAGACAGAGGAGCCTGGCGGACTACAGTCTTTTGGGTTGTAAAGAGCCAGACATAACTGAGTGACCAACACTTCTACTTTTTCACTTCATGCAATTGCACTCAGGGAGTCAGTAAAGTTCATATTTTTAATAAAATCATGTTAAAAACTTATAATGACAACATGAATGTTTGTTGCATATGAAGCATTCAAAATTCTCAGAAGTTATAAATTTAGATCCGAAGACTGTAAGAAATAATGTATATTGAACTAAAATATATCATTGATTAAAGTATAGCTAATGTTTAAATGTTGAAGGATATAAAAAAGGAAGAGTCAGATATTAAAAAAGCATGAATTTGCATCTCATTTTATTACCCAACTACCTAGGTAATAACAGATTGACTAGAAACCAAGGAAATAATTTGAATATCAATTCTTAGATTTCTAAGTGTGATTCTATGATGATAAACACATTATTATTATCACTTAAAGTAATTTGTTTCTACACAAATAATGAATGCCTACTATGTGTATAGTGAAAAAGCACTGTTTTTTGCCTCAAAGAATTCATAGAGTAATGGGAAACAAAAATACATTCCAATGATAGATACATTTTTATGAATAAATTCTTAATTCTGCACACTAATAACAGTTGTGAGTGTTTCCATAATTTATAAGTACAAACAAGTGAGTATTTATGTCAATTAACAAAAACCTCCAATCCAATTAGACATTAATGTAAAACCTGCCATCCCATTTACCAATGTGTGCTGCTGCTAATTCACTTCAGTCATGTACAACTCTGTGCGACCCCATAGACAGCAGCCCACCAGGCTCCACCGTCCCTAGGATTCTCCAGGCAAGAACACTGGAGTGGGTTGCCATTTCCTTCTCCAAAGTATGAAAGTGGAAAGTGAAAGTAAAGTCGCTCAGCTGTGTCTGACTCTTTGTGACCACATAGACTGCAACCTACCAGGCTCCTCTGTCCATGGGATTTTCCAGGCAAGAGTACTGGAGTGGGTTGCCATTGCCTTCTCCACCAATGTGTACTAGAAGAGTACAACTAACTGTTGAGTGCCACAACACAGATACTCTGTTTTGTAAAATAAGTGTACTGTCATGTGGGAGGCGAAGCACCGGTCTGTGTTCGGTGCAGGGTGCCAGATGCTTGGGGCTGGTGCATGGGATGGTCCGGAGAGATGGTGTGGGGTGGGAGGTGGGAGGGGGCTTCGGCATTGGGAGATCGTGTACACCTGTGGCTGATTCATGTCAATGTATGGCAAAACCAATATAGTATTGTAAGGTAGAATAAAGTATTAAAAAAAAAAAAAAGCTCAAGGGGAAAAAAAATTTAGTGAGAAGAAATGAAGAAATGATGAGTCTTTGTTTATTCCACATTAATATAATTTACTGGCTTCATAACTAATAAATTACAGAAAATCTTCTGGGTCTGATATGTCCCCATTCCAAGTAGGTCTCCTAAATTATGTCTCCCATATTTCAAAATTTTAAATACTGAATCATCACCACTCCAAAGAAGTTCAAGTAGGATAGTAATATTAATGACTACCATGATCCTCTTATGCAGGCAAAATATTAGCTGACAACTTCATAAGTAGAATGGATGTGTATCATGGTCTTCCCTCAAAAGAAGTCTATACCAATGACAAGAATGGAAAATGGAATAGGCAGGATCATCAGATGCCCACTTCCATGCAAGCAAAAGATGGGACAAAACTTGCAGTATGGCTGTTTCTGCCCTCATTATAGCCAAATTCCCTCATGGACTCTCTAGTTCATTGGAAACAGCTTGATTTTCTTTGTGTTGCATACAAAATATGCCTGGCACAAGGAACCTTCATCTTACATCTAAAGTTTAAAAGAGTCCTCCTCTCTAGTATAATCCAACCACCAGATGCATAATCTCAAATATTTCTCAACAAGAGAGCCACCTAATGTCAAGTTTAGCAACTACATTCTAAGATATATTTGCTAGGTCACTTAAAAACCACCCACCAATCTTAGAAACCTCAGTCTCTAGATGATAGCCTTTACCCTCTAGCTCTCTTGTGGAATAATCCCCACCTAGTTGCTATCATTCTATAAATTATAGGCTAAATTATCACCTAACCACCATTACAAGGTGGTACAAGGCTGTCTATTGTCATTCTGTTTATTTAACTTATACGCTGAGCACATCATGCAAAATGCCAGGCTAATGAGTTACTGGAATAAAGATGGCTAGAAAAAATATCAACAACCTCAGATATGCAGATAATACCACTCTAATGGCAGAAAGCGAAGAGGAACTAAAGAGCCTCCAAATGAGGGTGAAGGACAAGAGTGAAAAAGCCAGCTTTTTCCATTTAAAACTACATATTAAAAAAACTAAGATCATGGCATCCAGTCCCATCACTTCATGGCAAGTAGAAGGGGGAAAGGTGGAAAAAGTGACAGATTTCTTCTTCCTGGGCTCTAAAATCATTGCGGATAGTGACTGCAGCCATGAAATAATTGCTTCTTGGCAGGAAAGCTATGACAAACCTAGACAGGGTGTTAAAAATCAAAGGCATCACTTATAGTCAAGGCTATGGTCTTTCCAATCGTCATGTTCAGATGTGAGAACTGGACCATAAAGAAGGCAGAGTGCTGAAAACTTGATGCTTTCAAATTGTGGTACTGGAGAAGAATATTGAGAGGCCCATGGACAGTGAGAAGATCAAATCAGTCAATCTTAAAGGAAATCAACCTGAATATTCTTTTGAAGGACTGAGGCTGAAGCTAAAGCTCCAATACTTTGGCCACCTGATGCAAAGAGCCAACTCGTTAGAAAAGACCCTGATGCTGGGAAAGATTTAAGGCAGAAGGAGAAGGGGGCAACAAAGGACAAGAAGAATGGATGGCATCACCAATTCAATGGACATGATTTTGGACACTCTGGGAGATAGTGAGGGACAGGGAAGCCTAGCATGCTGCAGTCCATGGTGTTGTGAAGAGTTGGACATGACTTGGCAACTGAACAACAACAAAACCACCATCACCACAATGAATACACAATTCTGAAAGAATACTAATGAGCTGGCCACAGCATCTTTTGTTAAAAAGGAGAAAAGGAAAGGAAAGAAAGAGGCAGAATGGGCAGGAGTCAGGTGTGATAATTGTTTAATTTCCAAACACCCATGCAATGAAAAAGGAAAAGAAGCCAAGGGTAAAGGAAGCTATCTGTTTCATCACTCCATCTGAATGTGAGGTTGGGGTGAGAACTTAGATTTTCCTCTTCTGCAATCAGCTCTATGTTCCTCCTGCCTTCTGCCAGTATCTCACCACACCTTGGTTTGTGGGATAAGCCAGCTTTCCTTCTCAATGGAACTGAGCCCTCAGTGGCTCACTTAAGACTGCATTGTTTCTCCTTGGCAAGATTAAAATAAACTGGCCAACAACACAGTCCTTGTCTCCATGCAGTTCCATAATAGCATAAGAAGCCCACAAATGCCCAGATAACTACCTCTGGTTCAAGTTTAGTGGGATTATTATAAAATTTTGCCACAGTTGACAATGTGCACCATGAGTTGGCTGGTCCTGGATGAGCAAGAGGAGAAGTTTCCCATCCTCTGGTCTAGATTCATACAACTAATTAATCACTTGTCTGCACACAAGTCCTGCCAATGTTACCTTGTCATTCTCATTCAAACATATGCCCTCTGGCCCCTCCAATGCTATAGCTCTTGTTCAGCTCTTCACCACTTCTCCCCAGGGTTATTCATGACAGCCCTGACCACACCCTTATCACACAGCCCTGTGAGTGACATTTTATGAAACTAAGACCATGGCATCTGGTCCCATCACTTCATAGGGAATAGATGGGGAAACAGTGGAAACAGATTTTATTTTGGGGGTGGGGCTCCAAAATCACTGCAGATGGTGACTGCAGCCATGAAATTAAAAGACGCTTACTCCTGGGAAGGAAAGTTATGACCAACCTAGATAGCATATTCAAAAGCAGAGACATTACCTTGCCAACAAAGGTCCGTCTAGTCAAGGCTATGGTTTTTCCAGTAGTCATGTATGGATGTGACAGTTGGACTGTGAAGAAAGCTGAGTGCTGAAGAATTGATGGTTTTGAACTGTGGTGTTGGAGAAGACTCTTGAGAGTCCCTTGGACTGCAAGGAGATCCAACCAGTTCATTCTAAACGAGATCAGTCCTGGGTGTTCTTTGGAAGGATTGATGTTAAAGCTGAAACTCCAGTAATTTGGCCACCTCATGTGAAGAGTTGACTCACTGGAAAAGACTCTGATGCTGGGAGGGATTGGGGGCAGGAGAAGAAGGGGATGACAGAGGATGAGATGGCTGGATGGCATCACAGACTCGATGGACATGAGTTTGAGTAAACTCCGGGAGTTGGAGATGGACAGAGAGGCCTGGTGTGCTGCGATTCATGGGGTTGCAAAGAGTCGGACATGACTGAGTGACTGAACTGAACTGAACAGTATTTTCTAAGTTCCCTGGAGGTAGGCATTGAGTCTTATATGACTTTTTCTAGCTGCACATTATAAACTGTTAGACACATGTTAATCAAAAATGTTTGTAGAATGAATGCATCTCTCAGCTTTTCTCCCTTACCAGTCTTACCTTTCTACTCTAGCTTTTCCAATGCTACCACAACAATCTTCCTAAAACATAAACCTCACTCATACATCTGATGAAAACCCCTTTATGATACCTAAAAGCATTCAGAATAGCAATCAGGTGTTCATATCTACCACTAGTCCTGTCTCTGTCTTCTTGCCCTGGGGGAATCTCATTATGCTCCCTACCAAGGCATTTCCCCACGTACCACACTCTCTCAGACCTACCTCCAAGCCTTCACTCATTCAGACATTCTCTTCTGCCT
Organism: Nanger dama; assembly: GCA_917880005.1. Classification (NCBI taxonomy): domain Eukaryota; kingdom Metazoa; phylum Chordata; class Mammalia; order Artiodactyla; family Bovidae; genus Nanger; species Nanger dama. The sequence continues at coordinate 10,428,080 of CAKJTW010000054.1, read as the reverse complement.
TAGATGGCCTTGCTATCTTGATTCCCTGAACTAGTAGTGTCTTAACCCTTCAGCATTCAGGTCAAGTGTCAGTCTCTCCAGGAAGCATGCCCTAACTCTTCAATCTGGATTAGATGCTTGTCTAGGCTTTCAAAACATTCCAGGCATACTTTTAGACAAACATTTATCACACTAAATGGTAACTTTCTCTTGATTTATGCATCACCCCACTTAGGTCTGAGTGTATCTTATTCATGTTTGAATGCCACCGCCTAGCACAGTATTTGGGTATATCAGTTGTTCCATAAATTGACAAATGAATACAAGAATGAATATAAGCATGATCTGTCATTTCCAAACCCACTGTTACATTTGATTAACACTTTAGTCCCATGAAATTAAATATACAGATTTCAAAACCCCTGTTATACAGATAAGAAAAATAGAAAGGGCATCTTCCACATGATTATACCATTAGTAAATCAAGGATCTATATTTCAAATCTAGGTCCCTCTGGCTTCAAATGCAATCCTCATAATGTCAGTATTAAAGGATACCTTAGCACCTCATTGCCACAGAAATTCAGCAACCTCATGGACCAAATTGCCTGCAACTCATTCCACACTCTATGAAGTACTTGGCTATTAACCTTAATATACCTGAATCATTCTGAACTTTTTCACTCATCCTGGTCAGCACTACATTGGCTCTTTTCTGTGTAAGTGGTTAACTCAGAGGGTTACAGCACAGTGCCAAGGAGAGCAGGAGTAAAAGGTTAGGACATGCCCATGAAGCTAGGTTGGATTAATTCATCTAACACTTCACACACTTTCTTAACTGGCACCAACTTCCTAGCAAACAATGTATCCTTGGCCAACAGAGACTGGTTGAGATGATGTGAACTAATCCTGACAGATCCAGAAATTCGTTCACTGAGTCATGCATTCTAAAGCAAATAAGAACCTAAAGCAATTCTAGAAGCCAATTACTCTGCTTTTCTAAGAGTGCCTTACCAAGCAAAAAAAGAGAGAGAGAGAATTTCCTCCAGATTTTGAAAATATTTACCTATTGGACTTCTTACATCAGTGCATTACCGCTGCAAAGATGGTTAACATCACCACACTTTTAAGTCTGCAATATTGCCTATCCACACCACTTTTTTTCTCTTTGCTTAAGCTTTTAATAAACTGGAGGGAGTCTATACACTGCCTTTACTTATGATTCAAAGAAAACTTCAGAACATTTTCCAAAAGAAACTATAGTGACAATAGCTCCTATTCATAAAGTATGTACTCAGTATCCAGCACTGTGATGGGAGCTAAATATGTGTTGACATTTACAAACTCAAACTACATAAAGAAGTATTATTTATCTACTTTTACAGACAGGACAACTGATGCGATGAGAGGATATAAAGCTTTCCAAATATCTCAAGTGTGCTAAATAAAAGACCTTGGACTTTGAGTAGGTATATCTAATTCCAAAGACCATGCTTTACGCCACTGTACCATGATGACACATAGTAGATACTCAATAAATATTTTTGTGTAAATGAACCAGCTGTGGCAGAACCTGTTATTACCTTAAGATATTGACACTATTCCTAAAAATGAAGCTACTGATACTGTACCAGACATGACTGTCCAAAATACTTTGTTAAGGAACAAACGTCAGGTTTTTATCATATTACTTTCAAATCAGTGGCTAGTACAACCCTGAATGTTCAGTTATGCTACTAGTTTATACCTAATCAATCTTTTTATTAAAATCCAGTGAAGCAGACAACTGAGATAATTACTGAAGAATCATCTTAATTAAAAATGTTAGCTTCTAATTAAGAGTCATTGTTTATCTCATCAGGAAACAGTTAGGATTCATGACAGGGTTACTCTTTCATTAATGTTTTAGCCTTTTTGAGGCTGGACATAGCACAAGATACTACCATCCATGTAAGCATTTGTGTTTACACGTGCACATATGCTGAGTGTTATATCAGAGGAAAAAATTAATAAAAAGCATGAAACCCAACAGAAACTCTTAGTAGAACCCTTTCCCAGTATTTATGTCTCAGCTAATTACAAAATGTTCAAAAGTGAATTATTTATACCTCAGTTACTAGTCAGATACATAATTATAATCACAACTGAACAAAAGCTGCCTTAAAACTTTTTCTCACAAGTTATGCATTTAAACTAAGATTGCTGAAGAATATCCATTCAAGTCTAGGCAGCATAAAGAAATAATTATTATTTCCCTAGACTCCCATTTCTAGAAAATTTATTTTCACCACAAGAATCATGCATATATGGCTTCAGAAGTATGTCAGAGTCTCCTTGGAATACAGAAAACTCCATCCATTCAGATGTTAAATACCACGATGATACATGGTCTCTTGGGGATCCCAGTTTCCTCACTCACTGCAGCTGCACTGCAGCCTCCCAGTGTACGTGTGTTGCTGTGTAATTCATAACAAAACACAGGCAAGTGCTTTAACTCACTATCCTTTGCCTTACAGGAGCAGACCATTCTTTCAATCTCACAATAAATCGTGAATTATCTAATTCCAAAGACCTATGCTTTATGATCTATTAAACTTGGATAAAATTAATTATTAGAATTGGTTTAAGGATAATTTCAACATTATACATAGAACAACACTAAACACTTACTGTGTGGAAATATTTGGCTTCTATTAGCAGGGACAACGACCAGCATGGCCTGTCACAAAATCACAGTTGACAATGTTTTAAATATTTAAGCAGAGGTAGAAAAATCTCATTCAAATTTTTGAAACTAGCAGTTACCTGACATAAAATATACAGGACAGGGAAGGGAAAATAGAGGCAACAAGTAAAGTTCAGTTCATATCTGCAACAGAGGTTTTAACACTGTCCTCTGAAGAGGGAAGATGTAGGAATTTGGGGAAGTGATAACGTGCCCTCACCAACAACAAAACGTTTCCTTTTTCCCTCTACAGTTTCCACTGTCCTCCCACCCCAAGAATAGCAGACACTACAGTTTTCTAACAAACTTAAATAAATACTTGCTTTGCACTTACTCTTGGACAGTGGGCAAAGGATGATCTTTAACTGTTCGGTATCTTCCTAAAGGACTTCAAACATTATTTTAAGTTGGAAACAGGACCAAGGTCAAGGGATAAAAATTAAACCTTTCCTGCAGAAAGTCTTAAAAGCAATCACTGCTCTCAGTATGAAAACAAGATGGAAGTAGAAGAAACATAATCTAGGATGGAACTTCTTTTCCTCCAAAACTAGTAAACACTCCTGATTATACATACCAGGCTTCCTTTCTGTGAAGCATCATTCCTAAGACACAAACAATACAAGAGCATAGGTTTAAATATGCAGACGAGCCAGACTTTCAAATGAAAATTCAGATCTCTACACAAATTCAGAAATGCATTTTCCTCTAGAAACAATGTGTACATAGTTCCAGATGTTTCCTCTTCCAGAAAATAGTAAACTCTGCTTAGTACCCATTTTGCCAGTGTAAGCAATGGCTATATAAATCCAGTCTGCAGCACCACAGCCCACTATTATTCCAGCCATTGCCTCACCTGAACTTTCACTGTACATTGATGCTGAAAGAATCTGTTCAGATAAATTACCGACTGGCAGCAGATGAGCTGATAAGGAGAGCATCATTATTTTGCAAAATGGTCAATGCAGGGTGCTGTAAAATAAAAATATAACCAAGGGATGCTTCACAGACATAGCACATTTATGGCAAACTTGCTGATGAATAATATGCCTCCGGAGGCCATGCACTCTTCTTTCCCGCACTGACAGTGACATGCAGGACAATGTTATGTTGCTGGAAGTGTCCAGCCATCTGAATTAACTGGCTTATAAATTCTTTTGGCAGCAAAATACTGATGGCTTGATAGACAGGTTATTAACGTAAAGGAGAACAAAGGGGATAAATGAGAAAGATTCTCAGATAAGTGTTGAGGCTTCTCCTGACTAACTCCACCGTTAGGACAGATGAGGATAACTATCATCACTCCACCATTTCTTGACTACTTACTACGTTCTAAGCACTGGGTATACACACTACAATGGTTAATTATATGTGTCAACTTGAGTAGATCACAGGGTGCCCAGATATTTCACTAAACATTATTTCTGGATATGTCTGTGAGTGTGTTTCAAGGTAAAAGTAGCATTTGAATAACTGGGTTCAGTAAAGTGGACAGGCCTCACCAATGTGGGTGGGCATCATTCAAACCATTGAGGTCCTGAACAGAAAACAAAGGCAGGAGAAGGAAGAATTTAGCTGAGCTGGAATTTAGCCGATTGGTTGAGCTGGAACATGATCTCCTGCCGTGGAGAATCGAATCCTGATTCTCAGGTCTTTGCACTCGGACTAAATAATGCCACTGGTTTCTGGGGTCTCCAGCTTGCAGACGGCAGATGGTGGGAACTTTTAGGCCTCTATGATTACATGAGCCAATTCATTATAATAAATCCCTTCCTAGATATTTCCTGCTTGTTCTGTTTTTCCATAAAACCTTAATACATCTATATTTCTTTACTTAATCTATAATGAATAATCCTGTAAGGAAGCTATTATTATTCTAATTTTATAGACAAGGAAACTGAGTCTTAGAGAAGAGCAGTAACTTGCCCAAATTAGTACATGGCCAAAATAAAGAATCAGAATTAGTATTGCTTGATTCCAAAAACTATATTCTTACCTACTTTGTTCTACTGAGTCTGATATTCAAAATGTCTTAGAATATAAAATTTATAATTTTCTTAGAAGGCAAGGAATTGCAATTGCCAATACAGAGGCATAAGATATATATATATACATATAAAAGAAAAACAGGAGGCACATAATTCCATGTTTTAAAATTACCCAGTAGCAAAAAAGCAAAAAAATCAATCCATAGACTAAACCTTACTAGTTTAAGCTGAAATGCAAAACAAAATATTTTTGTGAATTTTACTTTATAATTTTAACTTCATTAAAGTTGGCAAGCATGAGTTGATCAGATATCTATCAAAGTAGTTCCCCACACATATACAGATAGTAGAAAAATGCCACAAAGCCTATCTAATGGAAACACAAAATAAACCATTGAAATTTCTCCGTTTGTAAATATATTTATCTACCTGCATCCTAACTGTAGAATGAAATAATTTGCTTAAAAGTGAGTGAAGATCTTCAACCAACATGGTATAAGTTTCATGTTCAGAATGTGGTAGGATTACCTTAGAGAAGTGGACAATTTTTAACAATTATACAGCCTATTTTCATTTACCAGATATAAAATGGATGGATGGATGGATAGATAGATAGACAGGCAGACAGATAGATAGGTAGAAGAACAATTGAAGGTAATTTTCACTTATAAGAAAATATAAGTATTTTAGATCCTTAAAAGTTTTACTGCTGTAACAAATTACCACAACAGCATAAATAAATTATCTTACATTTCTGGAGATCAGTCGTCCCAAATGGGTTTTTATGGATAAATTCGAGTTGTTGGCAGAACTGCATTCCTTCTGGAAACTCTCGGGGAAAACCTGTTTCCTTGCCTTTGCAGCTGAGAGAGGCTCCTGCATCCCTGGTCTGTGACCCCTTCCTCCTTCTTCAGAGAGCATCATCTTAACCTCTGCTTCCATGATCACATCTCCTTCTCTGACTCTGACTGCCTTGCTTTCTTTTTATAAGAACTCTGATGATTACATTTGGGCCCACCTAGGAAATGGCAATCCACTCCAGTATTCTTGCCTGGAGAATCCCATGGACGGAGAAGCCTAGTAGGTCACAGTCCACGGGGTCGCAAAGAGTCGGACACGACTGAGCGACTTCACCTTCACCAGATAATCTGGAGTAATCTTCCGATCTCAAGATCTTTTACTCAGTCACATACACAAAGCTCCTTTTGCCATATTCACAGAGTCTAGGGATTAGTTTGTAGACTTCATTGGGAAGCCATTATTCTGTTTCCCACAGACTCTCAGTGAAACAATCATTATTGGTTGCTGGGGGAGGAGGAGAGCCCAGGATCTTCTTTTTCCAAGGCGACTAATTTATTATACTAACCACAAAGATGGCCAAAAGAGTTAGACCTCAGGGATCAGCCTCAGTACGTCCCTTATCTATGCACTGCGTTTGCTGATCTCATCCAGTTTCACAGTATTAAATACCATGCACAAGCAGAGGACTCCAAAAATACCTCTCCTGATTAAACTCTGTATCCAACTGCCTCCTCAGCACACCCACTTGGCTGTTTAGTAAGCACCTCTGACTCAACACATCTAAAATTGAGCTCCTGACTCCCCCTTACCCATGCCACTTGTCTCACAATTTTCCCCACCCTCACCCCTTTATTAGCAAATCTCTCCTTCCAGTTGTTCAAACCAGAAACCTTGGACTTACCCTTGACTCCTTTCTTACTTTCACAGCCCACGTCCAATCCATCTGCCAATCCTGTCAGCATTCCATTAAAACTGTATCCAGGAACCTGTATCTTCTCATCTCCTCCACTGCTCTCACCCTGATCTAAGCCACCAGCCTCCCTCTCTCGGGTTTTTGCAATAGTCTACTAACTGGTCATCCTCCTTTCACCCATTCTCCCTATGGCATATGCTGCACAGGGCAGCCACCAGGGACTTGATGAAACCTAAGTGCCGCGAGGGCTGCAGGGCACAACCCAGATTCCACCTTCAGGGCTAAGGAACTCGCTATCCCAGCAGCCAGGAACAGCAGATGCCAACTGTCTTCCCTCTTGGAACTGCCCTCATCCAACAGGAGTTGCCTCAGTGAAGTTTATGCCTTTCCTTAAGGTAAAAACAAGGACTAATTAACGTGGGAATCAAAAAGCCCACTCCTTTTCCTTAACTGTGGATGACACTAGGGGGCGATGCCAGCTCCAAGACTCCCTGTGGATCATCCAAGGCCTGCATCTCAATTATACTGTATTTCAGCTTCTTCCTCTGCCCAGTCCTGCTCCACAGCTTCCACAGAGATTTCATTTCTAAGAACATTTCCAAAATAAATCTACAGCTTACAATCATACAACTCGAGACTGTTGCCAGAAGAATTCACCTTATGATACTAAATCAGATTCTATCACTCCTCTGATCAAAACCCTTCAATTATTCTCTTTTATATAAAAGCAGTGTCCTCACAGGGCTTCCCAGGTGGGACTAGTGGTAAAGAACTCACCTGCCAATGCAGGAGATGTAAGAACCATAGGTTCAATCCCTGTGTTGGGAAGATCCCCTGGAAGAGGGCATGGCAACCCACTCCAGTATTCTTGCCTGGAGAATCCCCTGGATAGAAGAGCCTAATGGGCTACAGTCCATAGGGTCATGAAGAGTCGGACACAACTGAAGTGACTTAACACACATGTATGTACAATGTCCTCACAATGACCTACAAGTACTAAGGGAAATGGACCCTCTTGCCTCATCCCCTGCTGCTACACTGACTCCACTACACTGGCCAAGCACTCCTTCTACTTCTCTTTCTGGACAGCTTCCCCTGAACGTATTCACATGAATTACTCACTCACCTATTCCAAGTCCTGGCTCAAACGCCATTTTCCCAGAGAAGACTTTGCTGACCATCCTACAGTACTAGAATTGCCCAGCAATGCTATACTCCATACCTTACTTTGTTTTTCTCCATAGCATTTAACTTTGTCTAACATCCACTATAATACACTATTGACTGTGTGTGTTATCCTTCTTATCTCACTATAAACATTTTGTGTGTCTCTCTGTTTCATTTATTATTGAATCTTCCACACTTCAAACAGTGCCTGGTACATAAACACATTCTCAGAGTACTCACTGAATGAATGAATGAGTGCTGGCTGTATGCCAGCTACCTCTCTGGGCATACTTACATCTATTATCTCATTTAACATTACAACAGTTCTGAGAGAGAGGCATTATGATATCCACTTTTCAACTAAGAAAACAGAGGCTCAGGCAATCACATTATCACATATCATATTTCCAAGAAGTAACAGAATCCAGATGTGACTCCGTGTCGGTCCAAATTCAAAGTCACATTCCTTCAACCAGACTGGGTTCAGGAAGAGGCACTGAGCACACAGAGGAACTAACTGACCTGTTCAGAGAGCCTGTCTTACTGCACCTGCATTACTCTCCCCCAGACGATCTAATCTCAACTGAAAAGACAATTCTAAAAAGGAGCGGAGAGATTGAACGAGACAGAAATCACAATTATCCATTTTATAAAATGCCATGTGTTTACTGTTACTGTAAATAATCTATACAATGTTTAAATTTCTAGCTTTATAGTAATGCCTGATGTATATGACCAGGAGGGACTAATTAACATGCAGGTAATTAGCTATTTTACAAACACCAATCTTATCAAAAGCTACTTACACTGTTAGCTATATCTGAACCAGTAGGGGGCGGGCAAGGGGTGCATGTGTAGAAAGAAAAAAAAAAAAGTCTGGGTTTTATATCTGAGTTAATGGAAAAAATAACTCACTGTCTCCCACTTAGCAAAAGAAAGCTTTATAAAGGAAGTGGGATTACAAGAGCTTTCTGAACTCCAGAGAGAAGGAAGTTTGGCAAGTTGACACCATGGTCTTATTCAGAGCTCAACACCCATTAACTTCAGAGAAAGCTTCTAGCCTGGATCAGCAGGGCAGGATGCAATGCAAATGGAAAATGAGTCTGACCCCACCACAAAAACCTTTACTTCCACACACATGTGGGTCTGATGGAATCCACTGACATAAAAGGAAGGTGAGAAAGCTCTAAATTGGGTTTTACCATCTAAGGATGTTCACACACAAAGCATGCATTGTACCCACTAATGAAAGACATGTGCTAGAGTGGTTACACATTGCAACTGAATGAAAACTAATGACATGAAACTGCCGTGGTGCCTCTAGACTGACCCCTGTAAAACCTCAGGCCTGACTTGTAACAGGCAGAGCTAAACCAATTTATCACTGAATTATGCATCATTTAATAAAGAGTGGTGTGACTCAACCTGCCACGAATGCTAAAAGCTTGAGGACATGGCCTCCAAACTCCCGTCATTTTCCCAAGCTCATCTTTAACCCTTCAGTGTCAGATGGACCAAGTGAAGTTTATGGACTATACTAAATAACCTTAGGGTGGTCAGACTTTGTGATTTCTGGAGTGGTTTACTTGAGAATTACAGCTGTGGCAGAGCTAACTCCTGTTTCTGAAAATCAATGAAGTGTGAATCAAGGGAAAAGGGAGCTGTTCTCTTTTTGAACCACCACTGGCATCTTGAAACTGTACTTCAAATTATGTTTCCATATGACAACAACAAGCGTTGATTTTACAGAGTGTCATTTACAGAGTCATTATCAAAATATATTTAATTTAAATAAAAATGAATCCTATAGACTTTTATGTTCTGCCTGTCATTTTACGTATTGGGGGTGTAAAAAAAAAACAAACTCCAAACTCCATCATTGTCATAAAAATGGAAAAATCAACGCATTACAGGAAGATGTTTCAATACGAATGAATCACGCAGAGCTGAGAATAGGGACATCCATATCAATTTATAGACCATTGGAGATAAATGATTTAGCAAAAATTCAGCTGAAGTCAAGGAAATCATAGCAATTTCCACCATCAGTCTCATACAAAAGCTTTTGAGGTAGCCAAACAACATAGTTAGATATGCTCTAGAAAGTTAAACTTCCCCAAATCTTTCTTTATTTATCTTTTCAGGATACATATTTTTTAGAGAATTTTGTACCACTGTGAAAATGTTCAGATTCCTTGAAATTTCATAAAGACTTTTTTCCTTGACAATGCACTAAGGCTCATGTTTCTTTTTAACTGAGTCAAAAAGCTGGATAAAGCCAAAACACATTTATTATTAAGTTCAGCAACCATCGATTATGTTGAAGACTGAAGCACTTGTAATGCTCCTTCATCTGGGAAGACATGCTATTAAAATATGCTCATTGTGCTTTTGCGTTTCATTTCTTCTTTTCTTCCAAGCAGGTAATGAAAGCATCAAGAGTGTGCAATATTGGATAAAGAAAATCAAAAGCAGTATTCACAGCTGGAAAACTGTTACTAATCATTAAGGGCTTTCCACCATCTTTTTTGACCTTTATTTTTCTTGAATTTCTTCATTATATTTTAGATGAGGAAAAAATATCTGGGATGAGATATAGAGGCTGTTCTAAGCACTTTACATGTATTAACTCAATTTGTACTCACAACTACTTTATGAGAAAGGTCCTATTATTATCATTATCCTACAGAAACCAAGGCACAGAGAGGTGAAGTAATTCACGTAAGATCAACAGCGATAAGTAGTAGAGGCCAGATGCAAATCAAGGCAGTCCTACTGCAGAACCAATGCACTTATTCATGCCACACTGTCTCCAGAAAGGCAGTAAGGAAAACCTGAGACTTTAATTTTAATACTTAAACCAAAAATAAATTTTTCAGTCTCTGCACATTCTATCAAGGTCCTAAGGTGATATTACACATTTTAGCACATTTCTGTCAAGTAAAATAATGTGGATCCTAAGTTCATTACAGAATTTTGTACAAAATACAAAGATTCTTTTTATAGGGTAAAGGTGGCTTATTTCTGTTAAGAAAACAAAAACATCTTAACAAAGACCCAAGATGAGCTCTTCAGTTTTTCAGCTTCATTATTTTCAGGGCTTAGTATCATGTTTCAAAATTACCACATCAGAAAGTCTCAAAGCAGATGGCCCCAAAGCAGGTTTTGAGTATCTCCATACCCATCATATTCAGGAGGAAGTAAGATACAAATTAGAAAGCAACCAAAAAGAAAAACAAGACATGTACTTATGCAAAAATTGAGTGAATCCCAAGCTAATCCTTTTAAAATTCAAATGTCTACTTTCAAAAAACAGCAAAAGGAAACAGAAAATAAAATTTGGTAACAATAAGAATCCTTTCTCACCATTTCACTCTCTATCTGATTTACCCCAACCTTGTTCCTCCCATTTCTGGATGCTTAACCACCTAGCAGCTTTGATTTCCATATGTGATATTTGAAAGAACTTTGCACATCTTTTAAGCATTTTGATTGTTTAACTGGAAAGCTCAAAATCAGGTATGTCCAGGGACTCTTGAGAAATCTGAAGGGGAAAAAAAGTCTAGAATAGACTTCTAAAAATAAATGTTTATAGGAAATTATAGAGTTGAAAAAGTAACTTAAGTTCATCAAACAGATAGAGACTCAATTATCTTCTGTAGTAGATATTATTTTCTTTGAACATTTTGCGTTATATTATCGCAAAGAATGAAAACAAATATGTACGAACATATTTGCACACTCTCCCTTTGTAAGAATTGGCAATTGGCAGAAAAGAACAAGAATCCTAATGAAGGCCTGGCTCCTAGAGAAAGTAGGTAGGTGACCACTCTCTCGATTTCTGTTTGGTGTCTCCAGTTGACCCAGGAATGACACTGAGAGAATAATCTCTCTCCAAGGTGCTAGAGGCCTGCAGCAGTCTGTTCTTTATTTTACCTTCTTCTGATCAAGTATGTGCTTTGCCCTTTGCAGAAGACTGATTACTGTTGACTGGTTTATACTGTCTGTCAGAGGTAGAGGGAAATTTGAAAGTTAATGAACAATTTAATTCTCCAGAGGATGTCTAAATCATCTGGAGAATTGTGGTAGTGTAGACATAACACTCTTTGAATACAACTGTGATAAAAGTAATTTCAAATAGCATTAGGGGTAGCTTAGAGCCATTTCTTATCACCTGAATCACTTTAGAATGAATCTTGACAATGATCAGCAATGATACATTATGGGTGGCATGCCAACAGAAGCCCAGATGTGACCCATCAACCATGAGCTAATGTTTCGCTGATAGGTATGATTTCAAGATAGACTATTATGGCTTTCAACTACCCATAAAGGCCCATTTTATACAGTATTGTTATTATTTAATTATGAGGGTGGCAGTAGGTTCCAGGCTTTTATACATGTCCAGAAGCTATCACTAAAATATTTCAGATAATGTAAAATCATGTACCTGTGTAAACGCTAATACTAATAATACCACGGCAGAGCAGAAAGTTAAAAAACAATAGATAAAGCTGAACTGTGCATGGGGGGCTCTAGTAATTGGAAGAGTCAATGGCTATATGATTCAAGAAAATAGTCTCCCTCGAGAAGGAGACTGATTGTCCCGCATTTACACAGCAGCTAACCAGCACTAAGCAGACTTTCCTTTGCATATTATTGGTGCCAGCCCGATGAGGCAGAAAATTGCATCGTGTCATTTAATTTCCCAATCTTTGTTTTCATTGTATTAATCTTTTGGCTTTGCTTCACTTTATAATTTGAAGGCTCAGCAAGAAGCAAACCAAATGGAAATTCAGCTTACTTTCATGTCTAGCTGAATGTGTTTGGTGCAGTTTCCAAAAGTTTAATTCTATGTAATACTGTCCATGAATAATAATAGACTGCTTCTGCATGCAGACTTATTAGTGTTTATTAAGGGTTACCTTAAAGTTTCTGGGAAATGTGCCCAAAAGTCAGTCACCAAAACATGATTAACAAATTGGTTATAAAAGGAGAACAGATAATTTTTTAAAACAGAAGTATACCATATAGTTGAGAAATAAGAACTAAAATCCTCAAAAACTGATTTAACCCAGGTGAGGTTGTCTTTCTTTCTCTCTTCACTCTCCTTTTCTTCTTTCCTTCTTCCTTCTTTCATTTCCCTTCTGTTATTCCAATAAAGAAAAAAAAAGTAATTAATATGAAAGAAGCAGAAGATTCAGATTCCAGTGAATCATACCAGAAGTTAGTATCTTGGAGCATAAATGAAAGATATACACAATTTGAGGGGTGAGTGGTTGAAAGTGCAGTCTAGAGATCTGAATTGTTTGGACTCTATAGTCAGATCCACCAAGCTTCATATCCTGCCATCTCTACTTGCCAGCCATGTGTCTTTTGGTGAGTTATTTAACCTCTTTAAGCTCACTCCATCATCTGTAAAATGGGGGATCTGTCTGGAGTATGTGACAGGGCTATTAGGAGGAGAAAATGTGAAATGCATGTAAACATCCAGTGTCCTGCCTGTTGCCCAAGACACCTTCAACAAACAGCATGTGGCATTGCTGCAGGGGCTGTTGGCTGTTGCTACTGCTCCCATCAATACATGCTCAACAATAAGTAAAGGAAGGGTGGAACAATCAGCTGAGTCCCTTACCTCTATCATAATAAGTCTGGTGTCACAAAGATTGCATTTGAGAATGTTGGAATTTGGGTTTTCTTTTCCTTGACTTGTGTTGTTGGTAATGACTACAAGCTTGTAATACATAACTGGCCTCAAAAATAGAGTATACCTACTATATAACTTTTTCATTGCCTCAAGAGTTCTATCAATTTATCCATTTCACCAAAGATACTGAACTATGGATTCTTCTAGGTTTGTAGATCCATCCAAAATATGGTTTATAATGAGATATAAAGAGCCATGCAGGAATGCATGAAATCACACCTAGAATAGACCTAGAATAGCAAGGTCACTTAGCTTCTCAGATGTCATGATCCCTAAGTCCTCTCTATGGCAGCATTTTAAGTTTAGTGGGTCTTACAAATGTGGTTAAGAGGAAAAGAAATACAGAGAAATTCACTGCACTTCCTCAAATAAAAATAAAGTTCAGCTGGAACTCCCTCTCTGGTTAAAACTGTCTAGTTCTTTCCTGATCACCAATTTCTTTGATAGATCCTGAGGCAGCTGCCCTAAGGGATAAGTAGTGAAAGTGAAAGTCACTCAGTCACATCCAACTGTTTGTGACCCTATACAGTCTATGGAGTTCTCCAGGTAAGAATACTAGAGTGGGTAGCCTTTCCCTTCTCAAGGGGATCTTACTGACCCAGGGATTGAACCCAGGTCTTCCTCATTGCAGGCAGATTCTTTACCAACTGACCCATCAGGGAAGGCCCATGGGATAAGTAACTCAGGGATTATTGACTCCATTTTAAAAACAAGAAAAATTAAGGATAGTGAAGGTTATGTGACATGTGACATGTCCAAAGATATGTAACTACTAAATAGAAGATTTGAGGCTTGAATCAAGGTCCTCTAATTCTAAATCAGTGTCCCCTCACGCTTTCACGGCAATGCTGGACACTTAAAACTCCAGCCATCTCTATTTAGAGAAAAATACCCTATTCAAAGTGGTTCAAGAAACAGTCTCAGTAGCCACAGATATGGACCAGTAAAGACTACTTTTTTAAAGAACACTGGCAATGGCACCCCACTCCAGTGTTCTTGCCTGGAGAATCCCATGGGGGAGGAGCCTAGTGGGCTACAGTCCATGGGGTCGCAAAGAGTCGGACACGACTGAGCGACTTCCTTTTTCACTTCAACCTTAACTTAATTGAGTTTAAAGAAAAAAAGTCCTTCTGAGAACACATATGGGTGGTATTTTGCTATTTACTTTTTTTAACTTTCCTTAAAGAAAGAAAAAAAAACTGCAGCATCATATCTTTTAGTTCAAAGAATGGGAAACTTTTTTCTCATTTTCCTCAGATTCCTATCATGTTTGTGCCAACCAACCCATTACAAATTGTAGAAATGACATTCCTGCCTCATCTGAGCTCCGCAGGCATCCATAAACAGTGACTAAAAGTCCCTAGGCTTCCTGTGACTTAGCCTTCACTTTTCCAAGAGTCCCTGGAAACAATGTCAAATTACAAGAATCTGCACTCCAAGTCAGCTCAAAATACCTGCTATGCATACTTCTCAATGTGAGTCATCACTGTTATAAAATGAATTGGTCTTATATAAATGTCAATTCTGGGTTATATTTGTCGAGAAACTCAACCTGTTTCTAATACCTTGTTTGAAATCAGAGGATGGATGAGCTTCTATCATGTGGTATGACATGATATAAATTTATAGAGTCTTTTTTTGCCCAACAGTAGAGGTATCTTAGGAAGTTAATTACCAGCACTTTGTGCTAACTGACAAATAACTTCTTAACTCCATGAATGCGATCCCAAATAGTTAATCATGAAACTAATACAGATAAGATGGAAATGTGCATACATCATTAGGACAAGCAAATTATAAAAAGAAAAAACAGGTCATTATGAGTTCTGTAGCTAATGTTTAAGGTTGCTCTTTAAAGCTATTGCCAATTGCCTTTTCAAAAATTTCCCCCAAGATTTTTTAACTGTTAAGGTATCTTTTTATTAGCTCAATTCATTTCCTATTAGCCTTGGAATTTAACAAGGCTTCACGGCAAAATAGGTCTGGAAGAGATCTTATTAACTTTCCCTTTGGATAATAAGTCCCATATGGGATAAAGAAAGAAATCCAACTCCCCAAAGACACAAGTCATTAGAGTCAATAGAGGGTTAATGTGATTTTTAATAGGAGGCCCATTACAATTCTCAGGACCATAAAGTTGGTACCACACTGGACATCTATTCAGATATAATCAGACTGGTTCCTTTATTATCCTCCTCCAAAGAAAAAGTAACATTTTTCTCCCTATAGACTCGAGTTTTTAAGAAATTATTAAGACAGTCATCCTTTTTCTTGTTACTAAACAAGACAATCATGTTTGTTTTTCCTGAAAATTTTTCACTAATTAAAAAAATCTTTCAGTTGATCATTAGAAAATGAATTTGAATTTGGAACTAAGATAAGTGGCTCCAGTGTGAAAGGTAGTTAACATAAAATTTATATTTTATATAATTTTATATTAGAGATACATACATTGATATCTAAAGTCTATTTTCTACCATATATATTGCTGAATATCCATACTTTACCTATAGCCTCCTGTGAAAAGCATCAAACCCAGGAATAAAAAAAAAATGATGACACAATTCAAATAATTAGTTCAGAGCACTAAGAATATTTCCAATCTCCTACACTGAAATTGGATGAGGAAATAAAGACTGCCATTTGGAAGGGCCTCTGGAGGTAAGGGCAAGAAAGCCGTATGGGGGCTGATGAAACAAATGCTAGTACTAGATTCAGAAGACGCAGGCTTGACCCCTGCTCTGAGCCTGACCAGATGAGTGACTTTGGCCAAATCATTTCACTTCTAAGAGCTTTCATTTCCTTGCCTGTAAAATGAAATGCCAGACATGATTAGGGACAGCAAATAGATTTCACCTGAAGCCCCGTAAATAGTCAACAAATAGTAGCAGCCTGGAAGACAGACTGAACCCAAGCTCAGCAGGACTGTTGTGTCCAGTCGGTAATGTCTGCCATGGAAGGGTAAGGTGAGGGTAGGTGGAGCACGAAATTACCATTACCAGATCAAATGATTCCTCAAATTTTCTTTCAAGTCTAACATTCTGTGAGTCTGTAAAAGAGAATATTTTTTTCTTGTCCAGAATTTCTACTTGTCACAAACAATTAAATGTACATCTCAGTTCATAGCAGAACAATCCAGGCCACTAAATTTGGAAATATTAAATAGAATGACACTCAGCTTGACAAGAAAGAGACTCAAAGAAACTACATAAGGAAATGAGGGCACAGTACATCTGAAGACTCCTTGAAAGTCTGAGAAGTTTCTAGATGGAAAAGATCCCTGTTTACCCTACTTGCTCTCCCTCACAGACTAACAGGCAAACACATAATGACTCCATAGAACAGGAAAATTGTTTAAACTGGTGAAGATTTCTCTGAAAATGATTCATGTTTCCCAATGATACAGCAACATTCATAGCTTATAATGAAGTACAAAGACTGGATAAGACAGATTAAATCATCACCAACTTCAAGGTTTACCAATAAGCTGATTTGCAAGACAACAATATTTCATACCATGTGCTGGAATATTATTTATCAATGTTTAATAAGCACTTCATAAGTTTTGGCAAGAAAATGAGAAATGGATTACCAAAGAGAGGTGATGAAATATTTATAATGCACAATAGCTACTATTAAACTGTAGCTGTTCAAGAAATCTTACCAGTAAATTGAATGGAAATATAATACTGTAATGGATGTGGAAGTGTTCAATCGGCCATTTGTAATGAAATATGGAAGTGTTTGAAGACAGTAAATACATTTGTAATGGTTTTTGATTAGCTATAACTATATATGATTCAACCATCCATTATGAACAATGGGCAGATATTTTGATGGCTGGTAATATTTATAATAATGTGCATCTTTGGAGAAGTTTTTTAGGAATCCTTACATGTATTATTAACTTTCAATATTAAAATCTGTGTCATTACTTTGGAAAAACTTCTTATACTTTACTAATGATTTTAAAGTATTTCTTTAACAAATTTAATAATAAATACATTTCATACTTATTTGTGATTAGTGGTACTGTTTTTCATTTCTTATAAATTTGATCTCTATTTTTGCTCACCTAAGACTTTCTATTTATAGTAAATGGGCAAAAAACAACAAATAATTATATAATACATATGTGTGTGTGTGTGTGTGTGTGTATTCTACCCGGAAATAAATAAGCCTCTCAAATTAAGACAGGTGTGTGTGTGTGTTTGTGTTAGTCACTCCAGTCGTGCCCGACTCTGCAACCCCATGGACTGCAATCCACCAGGTTCCTCTGTCCATGAGATTTTCCAGGCAAGGATACTGGAGTGGGTTGCCATTTCCTTCTCCAGGGGATCTTCCCAACTAGAATCATCAAAAACTTCAGTCTCCCTGTATCATATCTGTAACGCAAATGACCCTTCATTCCTTCAACAAGCACATCCCACCTTTGCTTACACCCTGCAGTGGCTTTCCAGTTGCCATAAGAAACAGACACAGTCTCCACTGGGCCTACAGAGCATGATAAAGATCATGCCCACCCCTCAGCCTCATCCCTCACCCCTCCATTTGACTCTTAAACCTCTAGCTTCACCTGCCTTTTCACAGGCCCTCAAAATAAGTCCACCTTATTGCTGCCCCAAGTGCTTCACATATATTCCCTCTGCCTGAAGCATCCCTCCTGCTCCCCCAGGCCCTGGGCTTTAGAGCTCAGCTCACCATTACTTCCCAGGTGGTGGGGAGTGGGTCAGACTCTCTCACAGCAGGCTCCCACAGCACCCTCTCCTTCTCTCAGCAACTATCTCACCCACAACTCAGCACTTAAGGTTCTGGTCTGTTTCTTCCACCTTTGACTCTATTAATAACCAGAATTGCACTCTCTAAAAGGAAGGCCTCCTAGTGCGTGCATGCATGCCAAGTTGCTTCAGTCGTGTCCGATGCTTTATGACCCTACAGACTATAGCCCGCCAGGCTTCTCTGTCCATGGGGATTCTCCAGGCAAATACTGGAGTGGGTTGCCATGCCCTCCTCCAGGAGATCTTCCTGACCCAGAGATCAAATTTGTTGCTCTTGCACCTCAGGCGGATTCTTTACTACTAAGCCACAGGGGAAGCCCAAAGCCTCCTAGTACAAGAAATATATTCTTGTACACTTCACTTCTGCTTTATACCAGGCAAAGTAACAAACAACAACAATGAAAAACAGCACAATAGGAACAGCAGAACTATGTCAGTCGGGGATCGTCAGAGAAATACCACCAATAGATATAGCTTCCTTTCCCTTTATATATATATTATATCTATAAATGGAAAACATGTTTCATTTTGTCATTTGGCTGTGAAACAATCAGGATTTAGACACTGGAGAGTACAATCATATTGCAAACACCTAGTGACCAATCCCATGTCACAGCATGTGGGTGGACAGACTAACTCATTCTGGCTTCTTCAAGAAAAGACTGGATTGGTAGGAGGGGCCTGAGATGCAGTTTCTCCCCTCCTTTCCCACAGTGGAACATCTCCTGATTTATTTCCCAGGGGATTCCAGGCTGGGGTCCTGAAGCTTTCAGATGACCTGTTCTGTGACTTCAGGCTTACTAGAGCCTGACATACCTATTTACCTATACATACACACATACATACACGTACAGATAGACATCTGTAAAGGAATTGGCTTATTTGTTTTATGAGGTCAGTTGAGCCCTCAATTGTGGGGTCTGGCAAGTCCAAAATTCACAGGGCTGACTGCAAGGTTGGAAGCTTAGGCAGGATTTCTACCTAGTTCTGAGACAAAATTCCCTCTCTCTGAGAAAACTTCAATTTTGTTCTTAAGGCCTTCAACTGATTGGATGCTTGAATGCAGCCCTCTCATATTTTGGAGGGGACAAGAGGACTCTCCTTTATTTAAGTTAACGGAGTCACTTTGCTGTACACCTGAAACTAACATGCGTGCATCCTCAGTCGTGTCTGACCCTATTGGACCCTCTGGACTGTAGCCTACCAAGCTCCTCTGTGCCATTTCTTCCTCCAGGGGATTTTCCTGACCCAGATATTGACCCTGTGTCTTCTGTGGCTCCTGCATTGGCAGGCAGATTCTTTACCAGTGAGCCACCAGGGAAGCCCACACCCAAAACTAACACAATGTTGTAAATCAACTATACTCCAATACAAAATAAAAAATTAACTTTCTAAAAAATATAGTTAACTGATTGTAAACATAAACCACACCTACAAGTACCATCACAGAAACATCTAGATCAGTGTTTGACCAAACACACACATAGCATTGCCTAGCCAAGTTGGCATACCAAATTAACCATCACAAGGACTCTGACAGGTTGTATTCTTAGTTACAGACATTAATTATTTCCCATCCTAGCGACATCCTAGCAAATATACTTTTCTATTCTATGAATTGACTACATGACTTGCTTTGGCAAACAGCACATTCTGAGATGCATATTTCAGTGTGATTTTGTGGTTTGATTCAGCTCAGTCTGGCGTTCCCCATAGTCATGAGAACGAGTTTGTTCTATAGAAGAGTTTCTCTTTTATTTTTGATCCGAGAGTTAAGACAGTCTGTAGAGTAAACCAAAATTTAAACCCCAGCCTGGATCAGAGCTGAAGCATGAAGCAAAGCCATCATCATTAACCCACAGCCACTGACCTGTAAAATAAGGAAAAATAAAACCTTATTTCTTTCATAAATTACTGAGATTTGAGAATTGTTACATAGAAAAAAATCACTAGTAAGCTATTACTACTGCTACTAAGTCACTTCAGTCGTGTCCAACTCTATGAGACGCCATAGATGGCAGCCCACCAGGCTCCCGCATCCCTAGGATTCTCCAGGCAAGAACACTGGAGTGGGTTGCCATTTCCTTCTCCAAGGCATGAAAGTGAAAAGTCAAAGTGAAGTCGCTCAGTCATATCTGACTCTTAGCGACCCCATGCACCGCAGCCCACCAGGCTCCTCCATCCATGGGATTTTCCAGGCAAGAGTACTGGAGTGGGGTGCCATTGCCTTCTCCAACTAGTAAGCTGACATACAAGATATGTTTGCAAAACTTGCCACATTTTGATGGCCTATGACATTGTATCCAATCCATTTATGTTACCAATGACAAATAAACATTTGCTGATTCTTACCTGGATACACAGTCTGGACTCTGATGTAAAAACTTTATCATTTACAAAACAAAGATAGAGCTACTTAAAATTTATTCAGGACTTACTATGTTTCAGGCAATCTTCTGTGCCCAGCATACACAAATGTGAATGTGATGCAATTTCTCTATTTGGAAGGCAATAGGCTAGAATGGAAAACTGTTCACCCTAATGTGCAGAATAAGGGGAGCGTGACATTAAATTCTACCTTGTGAATTACAGCAATGTCTCTCAGCTAACCAAAGACTTCCTCCCATGCCTCAGCACTTAACTTGTGAGAGCTTTCTTCCAGCAGCTCCTGAGAAAGAGCCTATCCCCTTAAAACCAACATTCATCTTGCCCGCCACCTCTTCACCTAACAGAAGAATGGCTTTGTTAAGAGAACACAAGTGAATGACTATAATGCAATCATGATTCAGAATCCTGTCTTTCCTCCTAGTCTGTAAGTTATCTCATGAAATTCAAATCTGAATATCGCTTCTCAACATTCGGGGCTGTCCATCACCAGTCCCTGTCAATCCCTCAGCCTTATCTCCTCCCACACCCAACAAGAGCATCTCCCTCCATCAAGTTTCTTGCTGCTGCCCCCTTGCGCTGCATATGCTGTTTATGCAGAAGCATTCATCTCTCAGCCTCTCACTCATCCTCCTCAACTTGGTGCTGGAACTGGAACAGAATTCTGTCTTCCTAGCAGGGCTCTGTCAATAACAGGCATTAGGGGAAACGACTGGGAATGGAAAAGAATCTTGTTCTTTTCTATTTCTCTCTAATTCTGTCAACATGTTGAAGACTTCTTTAACCTGGAAGGAGCAACTAGTTGGTTTCAGTTGCAATAGCAGTTCCAATTTGCCTTTTTTTTTAGACTCCCAGAGCCAACTTACCATTCTCCCTCAGAGATACAAGCAGCAGTCGCTCTTCTGAGGTTTGAGTCCTGCCTTCCTGAGGCCACTCCTCTAAACTTCTAAACTCGAATAATACCAACTTCTGCTTGTTCTGCAACCCTGGAGGCAATCGCTGCTTCCTGTGTTTACTGCCCCTAGGATACCTCTTTATCCTTTTATGCCCTTTCAGTTCTCTGTTCAGATCAGTCACTCATTTCAGTTCAGTCGCTCAGTCGTGTCTGACTGTTTGCAACGCCATGAATCGCAGCACATCAGGCCTCCCTGTTCATTACCATCTCTCGGAGATCACTCAGACTCACATCCATCGAGTCCATGATGCCATCCAGCCATCTCATCCTCGGTCGTCCCCTTCTCCTCCTGCCCCCAATCCCTCCCAGCATCAGAGTCTTTTCCAATGAGTCAACTCTTCGCATGAGGTGGCCAAAGTATTAGAGTTTCAGCTTTAGCATCATTCCCTCCAAAGAAATCCCAGGGTTGATCTCCTTCAGAATGGACTGGTTGGATCTCCCTGCAGTCCAAGGGACTCTCAAGAGTCTTCTCCAACATCACAGTTCAAAAGCATCAATTCTTCAGCACTCAGCCTTCTTCGCAGTCCAACTCTCACATCCATACATGACCACAAGTAAAACCATAGCCTTGACTAGACGGACCTTAGTTGGCAAAGTAATGTCTCTGCTTTTGAATATACTATCTAGGTTGGTCATAACTTTTCTTCCAAGGAGTAAGCGTCTTCTAATTTCATGGCTGCAGTCACCATCTGCAGTGATTTTGGAGCCCCCAAAAATAAAGTCTGACACTGTTTCCACTGTTTCCCCATCTATTTCCCATGAAGTGATGGGACCAGATGCCATCATCTTCGTTTTCTGAATGTTGAGCTTTAAGCCAACTTTTTCACTCTCCTCTTTCACTTTCATCAAGAGGCTTTTTAGTTCCTCTTCACTTTCTGCCATAAGGGTGGTGTCATCTACGTATCTGAAGTTATTGATATTTCTCCTGACAATCTTGATTCCAGCTTGTGTTTCTTCCAGTCCAGCGTTTCTCATGATGTACTCTGCATATAAGTTAAATAAGCAAGGTGACAATATACAGCCTTGACGTACTCCTTTTCCTATTTGGAATCAGTGTGTTGTTCCATGTCCAGCTCTAACTGTTGCTTCCTGACTTGCATACAGATTTCTCAAGAGGCAGGTCAGGTGGTCTGGTATTCCCATCTCTTTCAGAATTTTCCACAGTTTCTTGTGATCCACACAGTCAAAGGCTTTGGCATAATCAATAAAGAAGAAATAGATGTTTTTCTGGAACTCTCTTGCTTTTTCCATGATCTAGCAGATGTTGGCAATTTGATCTCTGGTTCCTCTGCCTTTTCTAAAACCAGCTTGAACATCAAGGAGTTCCCGGTTAACGTATTGCTGAAACCTGGCTTGGGGAATTTTGAGCATTACTTTACTACCATGTGAGATGAGTGCAATTGTGAGGTAGTTTGAGCATTCTTTGGCATTGCCTTTCTTTGGGATTGGAATGAAAACTGACCTTTTCCAGTCCTGTGGCCACTGCTGAGTTGTCCAAATTTGCTGGCATATTGAGTGCAGTATTTTCACAGCATCATTTTTCAGGATTTGAAACAGCTCCACTGGAATTCCATCCCCTCCACTAGCTTTGTTCATAGTGATGCTTTCTAAGGCCCACTTGACTTCACATTCCAAGATGTCTGGCTCTAGATTAGTGATCACATCATGATTATCTGGGTCATGAAGATCTTTTTGTACAGTTCTTCCGTGTATTCTTGCCACCTCTTCTTAATATCTTCTGCTTCTGCTTCTTCATTTCTGTCCTTTATAGAGCCCATCTTTGCATGAAATGTTCCCTTGGTTTCTCTAATTTTCTTGAAGAGATCTCTAGTCTTTCCCATTCTGTTCTTGTCCTCTATCTCTTCGCATTGATCGCTGAAGAAGGCTTTCTTATCTCTTCTTGCTATTCTTTGGAACTCTGCATTCAGATGCTTATATCTTTCCTTTTCTCCTTTGCTTTTCACCTCTCTTTTCACAGCTATTTGTAAGGCCTCCTCAGACAGCCATTTTGCTTTTTTGCATTTCTTTTCCATGGGGATGGTCTTGATCCCTGTTTCCCATACAATGCCACAAACCTCATTCCATAGTTCATCAGGCACTCTATCTATCAGATCTAGGCCCTTAAATCTATTTCTCACTTCCACTGTATAATCATAAGGGATTTTATTTAGGTCATACCTGAATGGTCTAGCGGTTTCCCTACTTTCTTCAATTTAAGTCTGAATTTTGCAATAAGGAGTTCATGATCTGAGCCACAGTCAGCTCCTGGTCTTGTTTTTGCTGACTGTATAGAGCTTCTCCATCTTTGGCTACAAAGAATATAATCTGATTTTGGTGTTGACCATCTGGTGATGTCCATGTGTAGAGTCTTCTCTTCTGTTGCTGGAAGAGGGTGTTTGCTATGACCAGTGCATTTTCTTGGCAAAACTCTATTAGTCTTTGCTCTGCTTCATTTCGCATTCCAAGGCCAAATTTCCCTGTTACTCCAGGTGTTTCTTAACTTCCTACTTTAGCATTCCAGTCCCCAGTTCTCTAGGAGAAGGCAATGGCAACCCACTCCAGTCCTCTTGCCTGGAAAATCCCATGGACAGAGGAGCCTGGTAGGCTGCAGTCCTTGGGGGAGCGAAGAGTCAGTCATGACTGAGCAATTTCACTTTCACTTTTCACTTTCATGCATTGGAGAAGGAAATGGCAACCCACTCCAGTGTTTTTGCCTGGAGAACCCCAGGGACAGGAACCTGGTGGGCTGCCGTCTATGGGGTCGCACAGAGTTGGACACCACTGAAGTGACTTAGCAGCAATACCTGGCCAGTAACCCTTTATACCACATTCTCCCTGCCAAACAGTGATATGGTTCCTGTTACCTGACTGATCCCAGTTGATACACCTTAATACAGCATATTTACTCTTCACTCTTGATTTGGTATTACTTTTGCTTTTATTCCATGTTTTCCCCTTAAGTTGCTCATCCTCCAGTACTCTACCCTACCCATATGTCCTTGATGAAGATCTCAGTCTCAAACTCCTCTCTCCCTCTAAACCTCCAACAGCATCACTATCACCAGAAAACACACCATCTATGGAATATACCCTTGCGGAGGGCTCAGAAAGACTGGTTCGAGAACCAACTCTGCTACTCACTAGGTCTTTCTAAGATTCAGATCTCTTAAGTATATAAGGAAAGCCCTTCTTTCAAAACTCTGTATTCTAAGTTTCCCATTGGTAAATCTTGTCTTTCCAAGGAGGTTATACCTCCCTTGAGGCAAAAAGCTTTGCCTGAAACATCTTCAGTACACCCCTTTATCTTTTTTTTTTTTTTTTTTTTGTGTTTGAAAGTCTGCTAACAGCTTTATTTCTTTGGGGAAGAAAATAAAAATTCACTCAGGAGCTCTTGTGGTGGTTCAAGGTCAGGGGTGGGGAGGAGCAGTGTCCGGTGTCCCCTTATTCACCATTACAGGCTTCTAGTTGCACTGGATAGCTCTGACTCTGCAGATGGCAGCCCTGCACAGATCTGTGTAGTACTAGTTCTTATGCCAAATGCTGCTAAGGGTGGCCCCGGCATTCTTGTTGATGGTGGTCTGCCTCAAGAAGTAGCCAGTTTGCTCTGGCTGGATCTCCGCCGTGACTGCTTTGCTGTCACCGGCTCCACTTCCACCTTCTTGTGGTGAATGAGCCCATCGTAGCCGAAAGAGTTGCGGGCCTTCAGATTATTGGGTGTCCATGCTGTAGGTCTGCTTGCTTGTTTTGATCAAGAAACTGTAGTAGTTCCGCATGACTATCCATTGCAGAAGCAGAGGCACAGCTGTGGCAGTGGGACATGTAAAGGGCCACCTTTATGCCAAGTCTGGCATCATTTTGCAGGCTAAGCACACAGAGGGCTCTCTAAACCCTTTCTAACTAAAATCTCAGAATTCGTGTGAACCATATTTTCAAATCAGTGGTCTGGGAACGAAATTCTGTCCACAGATATGACTTGTTTAGCTTACAGTGTATTTTTGTTAACTAGCTACTATGATCTGCCAATTGAGAAATTTTATATACAAATCTAAAATGTATCCTTTGGTTTTCACAGATGAGAAAATGTGTGATGAGGACTTAAAGCAAAGTGTCCAATGTCAAGGACTCTATCAGCAGTAAAATGGTCACTCAAATATGAATGCCCCTTTTGATCTGGGGGGGTCCTGAACCTCCTTACTTCTGTAAAATGATACCATGAAGAAGGAGTCAGAAGAGAATCCTATAACAAAGGAAAATTTAAATCCTAAACTATACTTGCCTTTGTCCTTTGCCAAATCCTCTTCTTGATTAATACATGTACAGCAAGTTTTAATACTCTGCATAATGAGACTGCCTTAACACTTCATCAATGCAGTGTTATTTTCAAATAATTATAAATGATCGACGTTTCATTTGTATTGGCAGTCATAATTCACAGAACTCACTGTGATTGATTTTGAAGAAAACTGATACCAAGGTATTTGTTCTCTGTAATGTAAAATTAATAGCAGATGCATAACTGAGGGAAATTTTTCCTGCTGTTTTCGTAGTTACCAAAACTCTTGGATTCTGCTCTCTGTGTTTCTGTCCCACAAGTTACGCTATCTCCTTACTAATGTGATTGCCTGCAGCATTTAAAAGCAATGGCTACTCTTTCTTAAAACTCTTCCATTGCTTAAATTTTTTTCATTGCAATAGCAGTAGCTGCCATTTACTGAGCACTTACTATGTGCCACACAGTGAAGAAGGAAATAGCAACTCACTCCAGTACTCTTGCCTGGAGAATCCCATGGACAGAGGAGCCTGGCAGGCTCCATGGGGTCACAAGAGACGGACATGACTTAGCGATGAAACCACCACCATTTACTGAGCACTTACTATGTGCCACACAGTAGATCAAATGCTTGATAAATGCATCTTGATGAATACACAAGAGAAGCATTCATAGTAACATTATCTCCATTTCACAGAGAAAATCAGCAAAGGCTCAGAGATAATGTATAGATAGCCTACAATGACATTGCCAGAGTCGGATGGTACCAGTGTTCCTGATATAATACTCCCCTCTCCATGTTCTTCCTTCCCCTGTTTCCTCTGCTTTTTGCATCCTTAACAAGCCACTCTTCTGCTGGTCCCCAATATATTGGTATTTCCTAGGCTTCCATCTTCAGCCATGTCATTGTGAATATAACATGCCAGCTATACATGTTCATCTCAACCTCTCTCATAAGCTCCAATCAGAATGGTGCACGGGATGATCCAGGGAGATGATGTGGGGTGGGAGGTGGGAGGGGGCTTTGACATTGGGAGATCGTGTACACCTGTGGCTGATTCGTGTCAATGTATGGCAAAACAAATACAGTATTGTAACGTAGAATAAAGTATTAAAAATGCAAAAAAAAAAACACAAAAAAACAAACAAAAAAAAAAGTGGCATTTGGAATTCAGCCCCTTCCCAGCTCTATGATATTAAACAAGGTACTTAATCTTTCCAGGCTTCATTTTCTTATCTAGAAATAGGATAATAGAGCTGATCCCAAGGGTTAGATGAGGTAATGCAGTTAAAACACCTGGAGCTTTACTTAAATATTCAGTAAGTATTGGCTATTATTTCAAACAGTCTGGATCATCCCAACATAAGTATCCTAATAGCCCTTCAGACTCAACCTGTTGACAACAGAGACTTCATTTTCTCTTACAAGCTGCCCCTACCCTGCATTCTTTTTCATAGTGAATGGCACTGCCACTCTTCACCAGTTCATTCACATCAAGAGTCTAGGCAACTCCTACATGCTTCTAGGGGTGAAATGAAAACCTGCCCTGATTTTTTATCTAACCTCTAGCATCTATCAACCATGCTAATATAAGAGGGCTCTCTTTCTAAATTTCAAATCTGTTCACTTTTGCTCACATCATTTAAACTCCCTCAGTGGATCACTGTGATCTGTGGAATGAGGTCCAAATGTCTCATCAGAGCACACACAATCCTTCAATATGCAGTCTCTGGGGACCCTCCTGTCTCACTTTTCACAAACTCCATAACCCAAAGAGATAAAAATACTACTGCTCCCCTGAACAGGCACTAGTCTTTCACGTCTTAGTATGCTGGCAAATGCAGTTTCCAGGCATTAAAAGTGCCCTCCTGACTAACTCCTTCCTGCTCTTTTAAACGCCACTTGCATGCCCTTCTTTCTGCCTCTTCAACTGCTCCCGAAGTTTGTCTGGCACCTTCCTCTGGGTGGCCATAACAGCCTGCCTTTGCCTCTCCCTTAGCTCTTTCACGGAGGACCATCACGGCTGGTTTGCTGCTCAGTCTCACTTCTTCAGGGGCTTCCCAGATGGCTCAGTGGTAAAGAACCTGGTGCTAATGCAGGAGACACAGAAGACTCGGGTTCAATCCTGGGGTGGGGAAGATCCCCTGGAGGAGGGCATGGCAACTTGCTCCAGTATTCTTGCCCGGACAGAGAAGTCTGGCAGACTACAGTTCATGGGGTCCCAAAGAGTTGGACACAGCTGAGTTACTGAGCACGTACACACATGCATGTGACTTATTCAGGTTCCCACAGCTATTCGTATTGTTCAGGCTCATCTCAGGACACCAGTTTGGGACAGTTAAGTGATCCAAACCCATGCCTCAAATAGCCCCCCAACCTCATATAAATAATTTATTTACTTCTAATTTGTCATGTTATGGGAAAGATCTTGGATAGTTTGGAAAAATACATAAAAGGAATAAGACTTCAGTTTTCTTACAGCTAATGAAGGAATTCTAGATGGTGGATGACAGTGATTATGAGGCTATTGTATGAAAGACGAGAAGAGACAGGCTAAAATCCCTAGTGAGAGTAGTATTTAAAGGTCTGCAGTAACATCTGGTGCATTTTCTGGGAGTGAAATACAAATGTGCCTGCAAGTTATTTGGCAGACAACACAGAAAGGTGGGTAGAAGATATTCTCTAATCACAATGTATGATTAAAAACAAATCAGTGGTTCAGAATTATTCCTGATGCTGAAATCTGAAAGTAATTTCTCCCATGGGCCTTTGTAAAGGAAAAAATAAACAGAGTAAACAATGGTTTTTTAAATAATTCTGAGTTTTAGAATGTCATCTTGTATTAATTATTGAATGAAGGCCCAAATCCTAAAAAAAAATGAAGTTCAGGAAAATTGTTCAGATTGAGTAGAGGGCAAAATGGTATGGACAACATAGACATCTCTGCTCAAAACAGTCAGCGTGCTTCATGAGGGCAGGCAGCCCCTGCCTGGTCATATGTTGCTCCTCAGAGCTCCATCTACCATAGTGGAGAAACTCAGTGGTTCAAATGTCCAACAAAACACCATATGAACAAATGTACATTAACAGGTCATACCTCAGTCAGTCAAGCAAGAAAAATAAAAAGTAAGAAGTTAATTTTTTTCAAAGCAGAACCAGGTTACTGACTGGGATCCCAGCAGACATCAGTTTCAGGCCCTACATTGGTATGCAAAGAATTTGAACAACAGTTTCAGAAGAAACATTTCAAGTTTGCAGTTAATACTAAATTACCCAGCTAATAAATGCAAATGAAGTTCAGTGCAGATAAGCACAGAATTATGAGTCTGGAAGCAAAGAAGAAAAAGGAGGACTATCTGCTTAATGGAAATGAGCTGCACGGTGCTGACCAGGAATGAGATCTGGGGAATTATTGCAGGAGAAATCCTTCAAGCTTTCAACTCACTTTGCTGCAATGGAAAAGAAACACGGTGATAAGCTATATTAAAACACAATACAGGACTATCAAGTCACGCTCCATATTGGGTGAAAATGAAACCAAAGCAAGGAAAGCATAAGATTTTTTTTTTTAATGCTCTATTCAGGGCAGGACCATTCTCGACAGGTTTTTTTAAACCTCAACCTGAAGCAATTTTCCTCTACAGATTTATTGGAATGTGGTTCCCTGTGGTTTGCTTGTACATGCATACTAAGTCGCTTCAGTCATGGCCAACTCTTTGCAACCCTATGGACTGTAGCCCATTACGCTCTTCTATCCAGGGGATTCTCCAGGCAAGAATACTGGGGTGGGTTGCCATGCCCTCCTCCATGGGATCTTCCCAACCCAGGAATTGAACCCACATCTCTTATGTGTCCTGCACTGGCTGGTGGGTTCTTTACTACTAGCACCACCTGGGAAGCCTGAGCTTTGCTTATATTCTCTGTCATTTTCTATACTGTTCTGCAATAATTCAAAGGTCTCCAGAATATGGTCATCATATCTAATAGCAGGAAGCATCACTGTAAAAATCAGAAGATACTTGGATTACAAAGTTGAGTGGCTCCTTCTGCCAAAGCTTTACATTTTCTTTCTTTTTAATTATTTGATCAAAACAAGAATCATAGATTCATAGCTTTTAAGGCTAGAAGGCATTCTAAGTACACCTTTATGAGCCTCCCTAACCGTAACAGCTATTATTAACACCACATTACAGCTAAACTTCTCAGACTCATAGGTCCAGTCCTGTCAACTGAACCCATTACAGCCCACTCTAGAACTATTTGAGTCAAACAAACTCAACACAAAGCTGAAGGCTATAGTTGTGATGGAAGGAATACCTAAAGGCTTGCCTGGGTCAAAACAGTTCTCCCTGTTCTTGCTCCAGCTCCTAAAATCCCATATTCATTCATTCAGCAAATATTTCTTGAGTTCCTCCAATGAGATAAGAACTAAGTATTGATGATATAGAGCTTCCCTGGTGGTTCAGCAGTAAAGAATCTGCCTGCAATGCAAGAGCCGTAGAAGATGCAATTTCAATCCCTAAGTCAGGAAGATCCCCTGGAGGAGGGCATGGCAACCCATTTCAGTATTCTTGCCTGGAGAATCCCCGGACATAGGAGCTGGTGGGCTATAGTCTATAGGGTCACAGAGAGTCAGACACAACTGAAGTGACTTAGCACACACATTGATGATATAACAGTAAACAAAGAGGCAACGTTAAAAATAAACTCAAAATAGACTAAAGATCTAAATGTAAGACCAGAAACTATAAAACTCTTAGAGGAAAATATAGGCAGAACACTCTCTGACATAAATCACAGCAAGTTCCTCCATGATCCACCTCTCAGAGTAATGGAAATAAAAACAAAAATAAACAAATGGGACCTAACTAAACTTAAAAGCTTTTGTACAATGAAGGAAACAATAAGCAAGATGAAAAGGCAGCCTTCAGAATGGGAGAAAATAATAGCAAATGGAACTGACAAAGAATTCATCTCCAAAATATACAAGCAGCTCATGCAGTTCAATACCAGAAAAATGAACAACCTAATCAAAAAGATCAAAAAGTGGGCAAAAGAACTAAACAGACATTTCTCCAAAAAGACAAACAGATAGCTAATAAACACATGAAAAGATGCTAGACACCACTCATTATTAGAGAAATGCAAATCAAAACCATAATGAGGTATCATGTCACACCAGTCAGAATGGCTGCCATCAAAAAGTCTACAAACAATAAATGCTGGAGAGGGTGTGGAGAAAAGGGAACCCTATTACACTGTTGGTGGGAATGCAAACTGGTGTAGCCACAATGGAGAACAGTGTGAAGATTCCTTTAAAAACTGGGAATAGAACTGCCATAAGACCCAGCAATCCCACTGCTGGGCATACACACCAAGGAAACCAGAACTGAAAGAGACACGTGTACCCCAATATTCACTGCAGCACTGTTCACAATAGCTAGGACTTAGAAGCAAACCTAGATGTCCATCCACAGATGAACGGATAAGGAAGTTGTGGTACAGATACACAGTGGAATAATACTCAGATATGAAAAGGAACATAAATTTGAGTCAGTTCTAATGAGGTGGATGAAACTGGAACCTTTTATACAAAGTGAAGTAAGTCACAAAGAGAAACACCAATACTGTATATTAACACATATATATGGAATTTAGAAAGACAGTAACAATGATCTTAAATGCAAGGCAGCAAAAGAGACACAGATGTAAAGAACAGACTTTTGACTCTGTGGGAGAAGGCGAGGTGGGATTTTTTGAAAAAATAGCACTGAAACATATATATTACCATATGTAAAATAGATAACCAGTGCAAGTTTGATGCATGAAGCAGGGCACTCAAAGCTGGTGCTCTAGGACAACTCAGAGGGAGGGGGTGGGGAGAGTGATGGGAGGGGGTTCAGGATGGGGGGACACGTGCACCCATGGCTGACTCACGTTGATGTATGGCAAAAACCACCACAAGATTGTAAAGTAATTATCCTCCAATTAAAATTAATTAATTAATTTCTTTAAAAAAGACAATGTCTTCGTTGAGCTTAAATTCTAGTGAGAGGAGAGAGACAATAATCAAACATGGAAATGAGGTGGATACTCTTAAGTAATGGAAAGTGTTAGGAAGTTATAAACTGGATGATGTGAGGGGAAGAAAACATAGAGGCGGTGTGGGGACTATTTAAGGAGGATGGTCAAGAAAGATCATTTTGAGAATGTGACATCTAAGGACTTGAGAACTTGAAAAATGAGGAGCCTATAGGGAAATTCCATGACAAAATACAGTTATGACTCGAAGAGGTAAAGGCATTAAAAAGTTATTATTTGCCAAAACCTCACTCTGAATTAATTTCTCAGAATTTTTAATTTTTATCCATATTTTTAACTTGTCATCTTTTAAAACTGTGCTTTAAAAAAACAAGAATAGATTATATTTAATACAGGAGAATGATGCAAAGGGTTAGGGACACAGGATTCAGGCTAACAAGTAGGTTGTCAACCTTGGGAAAGGATAAAACAAGGGACAATATTTACTGAAAGGGATAGAAAACTGAAAAGATAGAAAGATTTCAAGCAATTATCAGAGCACGCTCCAACAGATTTAGCCACACAATAATCTTAGTTCAGAAATGGCATTTTCTTCAACTAATCAGTAACTTCTATCAATACACAGATAATTTATATAAACTAACAGTGGTTCAATTTTCCTTTGAAATGGGAAAAACTATAGTAAACTGTGGGACACAGCCTTTAAGATGACCCTCATTGACCCCAACCTTCTGATATTCGTGACTTTATGCATTCCTTTCCCCTGAGTATAGGCTGAAGCTACACATTCACTTCTGTAAATAGGATGCAGAAGAAATGCTAAGATGTCACTTCCAAGATTAAGTTGCAAAGAGACCCTAGCTTCCATAGTACATGCCCTCTCTTACTGGCTCTGCCTGAAGTCAGATACCATGCTGTGAGAAGCCTTATGAAGAGGCCTATGGGGTAAGGAACTGGGGGAGGAGTGAGTCCTGCCAACAACCACATAAACCTAGACAGCGTATTAAAAAGCAGAGACATTACTTTGCTGACAAAAGTCTGTATAGTCAAAGCTATGGTCTTTCTAGTAGTCATGTATGGATGTGAAAGTTGGATCATAAAGAGGCTGAATACTGAAGAATTGATGCTTTTGAACTGTGGTGTTGGAGAAAACTCTTGAGAGTCCCTTGGACTTCAAGGAGATCCAACCAGTCCATCCTAAAGGAGATCAACCCTGAATATTCATTGGAAAGACTGATGCTGAAGGGGAAGCTCCAGTACTACGCACATATTGGAGATGCAAAGAGCCTGATGCAAGGAGCCAGCTCATCAGAAAAGGCCCTGATGCTGGGAAAGACTGAGGGCAGGAAGAGAAGGGGACAGCAGAGGACAAGACGGCTGGATGGCATCACTGACTCAATGGACATGAGTTTGAGCAAACTGGGAGATGGTGAAGGACAGGGAGGCCTGGTGTGCTGCAGTCCATGTGGATGCAAAGAGTCAGACATGACTGATCAACTGAACAACAACTCCCTGTTTAGTCTTCAGACAAGACTGCATTCCCAGCCCACACTTTAATTGCAGTCTTGTAAAAGAAGCTGTGGTGGAGGCTTGCAGCTAAGCCATGTAAGGATTCCTGTACACAGAAATAGAGACATAATAGATGTTGATTGCATTACGCTGCTAAGTTTTGTAATGTGTTACACAGCAGTAGATAACTAATATGTACATCATGAAAGCATTCTCATATTGTGTTCTGTCTCCCTTTGACATTTTCTACTTTCACCCAACCCTATCCACTCCAGTATTCTTGCCTGGAGAATCTCATGGATGGAGAAGCCTAGTAAGTTACAGTCCACAGGGTCACAAAGAGTCAGACACGACTGAGCGACTTCACCTCACCTCACCTACATATACAGGAAAATTCCATCTTCCCCATGCCTTCTTGAATCATCTGCTGAAAGTTAGGACTGTGGTGAAGCTGCATGCAAAGATAGCAAGTTAAAGGACAAGTTGGCCATTAAACTCCAGGTCATTCTTCATATAATCCTGTAACATCACATGGGATATTAACAAACCCTAGCAAAGATCTGTTGTCTATAATTTTAATTATTTGTTCAACTAGTTGGAACTTGATGATTTTCTTTCCTGGGGTTAGTGTGGGGCATCCTTAAGCTCAAGTAACCAAGGGATATGACATTCTCTCCATTTAAATAGAAACACATCCACAGCTCTCTCTCCTCCCCGACTGCTTGGGGGTATTACAGCCAATCTCCTTTAGCAGCTCTTTCCTGTTAGCCCCCCCATGAAGTTCCCAGCATGACTCTGCCACCATGTACAGAGACAAATAAAAAGGGATAAACTCCCAACTAACACCAAGAAAGAAAATTAAGTCAATAAAGATTATTAAGAGTTTGTAATTTGAATTGAATTACTTTTGGATTAAATACCATCATTTCTCTAATATAAACCCAACTTTATTCGGGTGAACCAAAGAGGAGCTCTTATTTTATCTAAATGAATAACACTCTCTTTGCTTATCTTTGAGAAACTAAGGAATTTCTCTACCACTGCACAGGTTATTCCTACAATCCCCAAGTAAATACAATACTGATGAAAAGAGACAGCCCTTATATGGCACTGCCACCTACCATTAGCTTACAAGGTGCTACACAGTAGGTCTTCTTGACCACAGCAAGCACACTGATATCAGACATCACAAATTCAAAGAGACAGTTCTGGACTACGGAGAATTTCCAACATAAAGATCAAAACAAAAACATTTAAAAGACCTTGGAAAGACTTCTCCCTTGCTCCATGGCCTTCCCATGGAGGGAACCAGTTCAACAGGGTAAATTCAAAGGAGGAAAGCCTAAGAGAACTCCCCTACTTCCACAACATTGGCTTTAATCTTTCCACAACATCGGCCTACATAAAATCAATACATGTGCCAACCTTTCAACTTTAAAGTTCTCTTTAATAGGCTTCCATTCTGGTAATAGTCATAGGTCTAAGTCCAACTCTGCTGCAGCACCACAAAGTGCCAAGTAGGAACACCTAAACTAGAATTGGCCCTAACAACCCTGATCCTCCTCCACTCCATTTAAAATTTACCTTTATAAATGGAACCTAGTGCGAAAGGAGGAGGAAATGGCAACCCGCTCCAGTGTTCCTGCCTGGAGAATCCCAGGGGCGGGGGAGCCTGGTGGGCTGCCGTCTATGGGGTAGCACAGAGTCGGACACGACTGAAGCAACTTAGCAGAGGCAGCAGCAGCGTCAAGCGATGGGAAAATGCTTTTCTTGTAAACCTCTCCTTGACATATCTCATTTATGGTTGAAGAAATCTAATTTCAATTTTAAGATTTCCTTCACCAGATTCAAAAGAAGTTCAGGCAAATACTTTTTAATCTATGCCCCTTACCTTTATACTGATAACCCTCACTCTCAACTGCTGAGAATTCTTTCCAACACTTATATTTTAAATCCATTTTTATTGATAATCACAAAATATCTCTTGGGTTAAAGTTTGGGAAGCACACACACACACACACTTATATTTCATTTTAATATCAGCTCTGATAGATATTATTTGCTTTGTTGAAAAAAAATAAGAGCAAAAACTTAACTCTCTAGTATATTGAGTCATAAGTGTTTTTTTAAGTTAGAATTCATTTTTCCTTTTTTTTTTGTTTGAATGCTGCACATAATTGCTTTGTGTTCTACTAAGCCTGTAAATAAGAAAGTGTTAGTTACTCAGTTGTGTCTGACTCTTTGTTACCCCATGGACTTTAGCCTGCCAGGCTCCTCCATTCATGGAATTCTCCAGGCAAGAATACTGGAATGGGTAGCCAGCCATTCCCTTCTCTAGGGAATCTTCCTGACCCAGGGATCAAACCCAGGTCTTCTGCACTGCAGGTGGATTCTTGTCCATCTAGCCACCAGGGAGCTCTCTCCTGAGCCTAGTGCCCAGGTATTTATGAAAAGAAAGTGTCTGAAAAGTCAGAGATCCGAGGTATCATGCCTTTACCAAGCACAAGAAGCAAAGACACAATAGTTTTCTCAAATGTATTAAAGTTGCTAAGCTAAAATTCTATTTTCTACATATTTAGCTTAATATTTGCTAAGCTATCAAATGAAAAATAGGAGAATAGATGGAACTATACTCTTTGCCTACACACCTTTGTAGTATTTATCTTTTATTCATCAGATCATTGGTTGCTTTTTATATACTCCTTGAAAATAAAAATTATTCCAGCTTTCATCAAAACTGGTAGTATTCTCCATAATGTGCAAAATTCTTTATGTTTACAAGGAAAAGCTTGTGAGAAAATCACTGAATTGAAAGATTACAGAATGAAAGGAGAAACTGTTTTAGAAATTTACTTATATACACATTACTGACTTTTAAGTAAAGCAAAATTACATTCATTTGAAAGAAATATCCATATAAATAATACTATATTCATGTTATACAGAATAATGAACATGTTGATCAAAATAACCAATTTTGATTTTGGTGTACCAAAATTAAGATGCTGAATGCTTTAATGTTTTCATCTTATAAAATTATTTAACATTCTTCACTAACTTCTCCTGAGAAGCTCCCAAAAATATATCTATTATACATCAGACAGTCCAATCCCTTAAAGATATAATTTTATCAGGTTTTATAAAATAATCTTATACTCTATAAATAAAAATGATTTTAAAATCCATCCTCCATAGAATAAAGAACTTATGAAATCCAAAAAAAAAAAATCTGTAGTTTAATAGTACTATACCGATGCTAATTTCTTGGTTTGACAAATGTACCATGATGACGTAAGATGTTACCACAAGGGGAAGCAGGGTGAAGGGTATATAGAAATTCTCTGTACTATCTTTTCAAGTCTTCTGCAGATTTAAAATTACTTAAAAATAAAAGTCTTTTAAGAAAATCATGCTTTGTATTTCAATGTAAGATTGGCAACTGGAGAAGAAAAACTTCTAAGATTTTATTTGGAACCTAATCATAAACATGCAATTAACAAAGAACATGTGTTCTCAATTGACTTCTGACATTAAGCCTATTTTATAGTTCTAGAGACCACACTAAGGCAAAGGGGTTACGACTCCAACATGAGCACAGCATATTTGTATTC
This sequence comes from Nanger dama, assembly GCA_917880005.1. Lineage (NCBI taxonomy): Eukaryota > Metazoa > Chordata > Mammalia > Artiodactyla > Bovidae > Nanger > Nanger dama. The sequence continues at coordinate 10,391,253 of CAKJTW010000054.1, read as the reverse complement.
TCATTCAGACCACAACCTTTCAAAGTCTCTGTAAATCAACATCTATTTTCAATCACAGGAAAGTAAGATAAGCACTTATTTCAAGAATGAAATTATCCAAACCAGTAAAGCACTTTTTAATGCACATATTATGAAAATTATTCATGGAACAGAGCAGAATATTGAACTAACCTGTCTATGTCCATTATTTACATGAAAATTTTACATTCAAAACTAATATCTATCTTGACTCATGAGAATTTTGAAGACTTTGTGACTGGCAGACATGTTATGTAATCCCATACTAATAGTGAAATCTCATTAGACCAAAGTATAAGGGAGTCTATGTGTCTGCCCAGTGAAGAAATCTACTGTCAGCTCAAACCCAATGTGGAAATCACACTTCCTAGCAATAAAGAACAAAGGAACCATAACCCTCCTCTCCATGTTAGCACAGAGGTAAACAAGAAAATGACCCTACCCTGATAGAAACAGAAAAATGCATAAATGAGAAAATGGCAAAAAATTATATTCAAATGACAAATACAAACATTTTGCAGCAACTCACAATACAGATGCAATACAGATGATGGAGGCACAAGAGATGAAATCTTCACTTTGAGTAACTGCAAATACAATGAAAATTCTCTGCAATCAGTAAAAAGAGTTCTGATAACAGGAGGGTTCTGATCCCAGCACAAATGGATAACGGGACAAGACAGAAGAGCTCAGAGAGAAGAAGGCATGCAGAAACTGAACAACTAGCAAACAGGAAAAATGGGAACTGACCAGAAGAGAAACAGTTCCCATGGTGGTGAGAGATACGAACTAAGTGTCAACCAAGAGTCATCAATTCCTAGCACGAGGAGCCAGAAATGAATCACTGAGTGCCCCAGTATATCGTGTCCTGGTATAGCATTTGATATTTTTGTTTAATACCCTTGCACTTAAACCCATACTAGGTAAGTGAATGCAACTCACATTCCACAGTAAGTGTTCTATCAGTGTCACTACCTTTATTGTCTTAAACCTGAGTTAAGGAAACTCTCCAGGCTTTCATAATCCTGCCTGATCACTGGACAAAGGGACCACACTGCCAGTGTGTCCACTCTGTGCCTGGAGGCACTAGGTAGGCAGGCAGGTCAATCGGATGACCTGCCACTCACCCTTCGATATAGAAAGCTACTCTACCAAGCCTTGTTTCTGGATGCTACAAACCAAATGTTACTCATTTCACCATATTTTACTTTTAACATGAAGTAGGATCGTCACCATGCTCACAGGAGTTCACAGGAGCATAAGACTTTTCATTGTTAAAGAACTTTTTGAGATTTATTCATATTGAGGCTTGCTTATCCAATATTATACTTAGTAACATCAGATACATATTAAAGATGTTATTTTACATAAATATTTCATAATTAAAAAGAAAAAGAACTCTATTGAAAGTTCTGAAATGTCATTTATATACATATTTACATTTGTATGTATATTTCTATGGGCTTCCCAGGTGGTGCAATGGTAAAGAACATACTGCTGATACAGGAAAAGCAGGAGATGGGGATTCAAGAAGATCCCCTGGCTGAAGAAAGGGCAACCCACTCCAGTAATCTTACCTTGAAAATTCCATGGACAGAAGAGTCAGGCTATAGTCCATGGGATCACAAAGAGTCAGACACAACTGACCAATTGAGCACACACACACATATGTATAAATATATGCACACACAACACATATATATTAGCTTTCATATTTGCTCTTCCAAGTCATTTTTCTGAAAATATTTTATTTTGGCTCTGCAGTCGTTCAAAGAGGCAACTAAAGTGTACTGTATCTTATCTTAGGTTTAATTACTCAATATAAAAATCACAAAGCTCTCTGCAGTACCACACTGAATCAGTGAAAGAGATTAAAGAACAAATTTCAAAACATTTCAGTAATTCCACAGTTCATAAAATGTGTATACTTTATTAAGGTTTCAACATATTATTAAAGATTATTTTTTAATATATTAAATCATAAATGTACTATATTATAGACTTATAGTCCATTTCACAGGTCCCTAGAAGTTCTGAGCACGCAATTAAATAAAATGAACACTCATATCACTTTCTTCTTGCTTTAATGACTTGAGTTTAATTGTAAGCGTCTAAAAACAATCTAGGTTTCACTTGAACTAAATTCAAATGAGAGGCCAGCAATGAAACAAGCAAGCATTTTTTAGCTAGAGGTCTGGTTTCAATAAACAAGTATAAAAACACTCATTCTTTAATTTCTTGAAGCATTTTTTTTTTAAACCTAACGATTTAGTAAGGGCATTTGGCCTACTTCCTAAAAGAAGTGTAGGTGCTCAGAAAATCAAGCCATAACAAAACTGGGGGATATTTTAGTGACAAGTAAAATCATTAGACCCTTCCAGATTAAAACTCACACTTGCCCAAAATATTTCCATATCTTCATAGTCCCCAAGAGGGAAGACCCTACCAGAAGGTGGAAGCAGATGAACAAAAGAGGTCCAAACAGTAGATTCATGAACTTTCTGAGCACCTGTCACTAGACTACAAGGAAACAGAAATGAACCAAACAATATAGTATTGAACTACCTTCCTCCTCGCATTGACAGCTAGTATGAAACTTGAAAAACCTATAGGCAGGTCAGGAAGCAACAGTTAGAACTGGACATGGAACAACAGACTGGTTCCAAATAGGAAAAGGAGTATGTCAAGGCTGTGTATTGTCACCCTGCTTATTTAACTTATATGCAGAGTACTTCATGAGAAACGCTGGACTGAAGAAACACAAGCTGGAATCAAGATTGCCAGGAGAAATATCAATAACCTCAGATATGCAGATGACACCACCTTTATGGCAGAAAGTGAAGAGGAGCTAAAAAGCCTCTTGATGAAAGTGAAAGAGGAGAGTGAAAGAATTGGCTTAAAGCTCAACATTCAGACAACTAAGATCATAGCATCTGATCCCATCATTTCATGGGAAATAGATGGGGAAACAGTGGAAACAGTGTCAGACTTTATTCTTGGGGCTCCAAAATCACTGCAGATGGTGACTGCAGCCATGAAATTAAAAGATGCTTGGTTCTTGGAAGGAAAGTTACGACCAACTTAGACAGCATATTCAAAAGCAGAGTCATTACTTTGCCAACATAGGTCCGTCTAGTCAAGGCTATGGTTTTTCCAGTGGTCATGTATGGATGTGAGAGATGTACTGTGAAGAAAGCTGAGCACTGAAGAACTGACGCTTTTGAACTGTGGTGTTGGAGAAGACTCTTTAGAGTCCCCTGGACTGCAAGGAGATCCAACCAGTCCATTCTAAACGAGATCAGTCCTGGGTGTTCTTTGGAAGGACTGATGCTGAAGCTGAAACTCCAATACTTTGGCCACCTCATGCAAAGAGTTGACTCACTGGAAAAGACTCTGATGCTGGGAGGGATTGGGGGCAGGAGGAGAAGGGGACGACAGAGGATGAGATGGCTGGATGGCATTACTGACTCAGTGGATGTGAGTTTGGGTAAACTCTGGGAGTTGATGATGGACAGGGAGGCCCGGCATGCTGCGATTCATGGGGTCGCAAAAGAGTTGGACACAACTGAGTGACTGAACTGAACTGAAGAAAAGGCAGACAGCACACCAGATATTTTATTTACTGTTCTGATAGTGGCTAGGAAGAAGAATTTGAGAAGTAATTTTTCAAGCCTAGACAGAAGGTTCAAATACAGTTAGGGAGACTGGGGCAAGTAAGGACAGGAACATCCATCTCCTTAACAATGATATGAAACTAAAACAGGTTCTATTTGATGAGCTCATTCTGTGCTAGAAAGTTTCTCACATCCAAGACCCCATTTAATTTTCTCAGCTCTGTAGGGAAAGGGAAAGGTAAGTTTTATTGTCTCAGTTATTCAGAGGAAACTGAGGCTCAGAGTGTAAAAGGACTTCCTTAAGGTGCTACCACCCAGGTCATTAACCCTTTGTGGATGGTCTCTACTGCATTGAACCCAGTGGGGATCATACACCATCACAACACAGTAAGAGGAATTTCCTGGGCCACTTGGACAACAGGGATGCATCAAGGCCATTTCCAGGAAACATTCCCAGAACCAGGACATCCTTCCTTTGATAACCTGGAAGGTGTAAAAGTAGGCATCTCTTGCTTCTAGGGTCCAGACAGGAAAATACCCCACCTCATGGTCCTAGAAACCCAAGCAAAACAGAAGCATCTCTTACAAATATACTTTGTCAAAAGAGATCAAGTCAAATTATTTCAAAATACAATATAATTTCATGATGAGGTAAAAAGCTTAGAGAGCAGAGCAGTGAGCACCTTCTATCTCTTTTATTAAATATTTTCTTCATGGAAAATTAATCTGGCCAAGACAGCTTCGTGTATCTACCATTACACATTGAAATAAGAACTTTTCTTTCTCCTACCATCTCCTCCAAAACTGGAGCACTGGATGAGCCCAGTAGGTAACTGAATAACCTTTGGGGTTTTCTTTTCTTCTTATAAAGCCATTGTGCTGCACACATCTCAGCAATGTGGCTGTCTTCTGTCTATCAAAAGCAGCTCTATAAAATCAAAATACAATGTAAAAGATGACCTTATGCAAGATTCTGTGGTTTGGCTCTAAAAGAGGCGGCTGTGCTGGGCACGTAGTTTCACCCCCAGCCCATGGTTCCAGCTCCCTGAGAGCTTTTGCAGGACTGCAGTGAGGTAAGGAGTTACAGTAAATGAAAGGAGATAGGAAAGGGGAGCGGGAGAGAGCGAGATTGCAATTTCCTTGTGTGCACTGAGCCTGAGCATTTTCCATTTCAACTAAATATGAAGAATCATGGCCTTGTTTTAAGGATTTAAGAAAAAGAAGACAGTTTAAAACCAAATGCCTGCTCTCTGCTATGGCAGTTCCATTGGCAGGTTGTAATTTGTCAGTGAGAGGTAATGGAAATGCAGTTATGTTTGTGAAATCCATGGGCTGTTTATCAGCCAGGTAAAGCCCAGAGATACAGGGAGCAGCAAATCTTTATGTCTGAGAAAGTCTTTCAACTCAGTAAAAGAAAAATTCCCACCATTTTAATATAAAATATAGTTGCATTTCATTTTTCTGTAGATTATTCTGAAGCTAAGGGAAGAGGTTAGTGGAAGAAAGGATCTGTAGGACGACAGGCATGTCTCACAGCACATACAGAAGGAACATGAATGAACATTTCTCAAAAAGAGACACTTCTATTCATGCTCTGACGTATCTTTAGTCCATAATTTGGAGCCAAATACCACAAATGACAGTTCTGAGCAAATCACTCCTTTGATACTAGGATTGCATCAACCAAAAACCTTCTTTGGGAGGAAAAAGGCATTGTAATCAATGCAGGCAATAATTTGTTATACTTGGGGTTTTTTCTTGTCATTGTTGGCTTTTATAGAAGAATCAAGCTCTCAGTAAAACCTCACTCTTATCTGAAAGTATTAAATGAGCATTCACTAGTTTTGTAGTGAGAAATAATGTACGTAGATATTCATGTGATAGGCTCCTTAAAAGCCATGGAAAGCAAATTCTGAAAATTGCTTCTTTATTCACAGATATTGGTATTTACTCCTGATTTCCAGTTTCTAGGCTGTATGTTTTACTCTGAGACACAATCTTATATCATCTTTTCAATGTCAGGATGTCAGTATTCGATTAAATCAACAACGATGAAACCAGAGCTTATTTAGTAATAAACAGAAGAAACATGCACAGACTACAAAAACACCATATAAATACATCTCAGAATATAGCAGCACTCAATTTCCATTTCAGCACATCTTGCAACCACACTGCATAGCACTAAAGAAACTGGAGTGAAATGGCATTTCAGACCAGGGTTTCCCTGTGAGGATTCCATCCTGATCAGTGTCTGCACTGTTTAAATGAAAAGAGGAAAACACATAAATCATGAGCATTTCTCCAGCCTAAACATCCCTTACTGGTATTTCGTTCTCTGTAATCTCAAGTGAGCTTCAAAAGCGAATCCAGCCATCAGCATCCGGCCACATGAACAGCAGACCATTGCAGCTTTCTATCTTCTGATTTGGAGGGGAAGGAATACTTGCTCCCTGGACTTTCACAATTTTACCAAGCTCTTAAAAGTACTGGGGTATTTCTCCTTCACAGGATCCTTGTCAGGATTCAAGGCAGGAATCCCCCTAAAGAACATCACAGAGCACTGCACAGATAGCAAGCACTCATTAAATCATGTGTCATTCTTGGTATTATCATAATTAGTGACTTTTCTAGTTATTTTCTCTAAGTCATAATTTCTCATTCAATATGTTGCAGCACACCCAAAGAAAGACCGCAGCAAAAATTGCAATGATTTTTAGGGGACTTGCATTCAGATTTTGGCTTCATCATTTAATAGGAACATGACTTTGGTTAAGTTACCATAACTCACTGAGATTCAGCTTACTTATCTATGCAGTGGAGAAGATAATACTTATTTCATAGGCTTGGTGTCAACATTAGATAATAAATCTCCCCACCCAAGACGCAGTATAGCATACAGATATAAAGAATGGAAACTGAGTACAAATGCTAAGGCTGCCAACCACTGTGTAACCTGAGAATTCTTTATCTCTCTATGACTTAGTTTCCTTAACTGTAAAATGGGGATAATAAAAGTGAATGTGCCTACTATAGGTGTGGTGATGACTGGATGATTTATAAATAACTTCCAGAAATGTGTCTGAAAGGCAGCAAGTATGAGTTATGATAGCTGCCTTTTTTTTTTCAGTAATGAGATATTTATGGACCAACTACTGTGTATATGTCACTATGTTAGTCACTGAGAACACAAAACACAGACATGATCCCTGCACCCCTGAAATTTAGAGTCTAAAGAGGGAGATAAACACTAATCCAATAATCACATAGATCCATGTGTATTTACGAACTGAGATTTGTGCTTAGAAGCATGAGAAGGTTTATGAAAGCATAATTAAACAGGGGAATCCTCACTGGAGAAGAGGCTGCTGCTGCTGCTTGCTGCTAAGTCACTTCAGTCGTGTACGACCCTGTGCAACCCCAGAGATGGCAGCCCACCAGGTTCCACCATCCCTGGGATTCTGCAGGCAAGAACACTGGAGTGGGTTGCCATTTCCTTCTCCAATGCATGAAAGTGAAAAGTGAAAGAAGTCACTCAGTTGCATCCAACTCCTAGCGACCCCATGGACTGCAGCCCACCAGGCTTTTCTGTCCATGGGATTTTCCAGGCAAGAGTACTGGAGTGGGGTGCCATTGCATTTGAGCTGAAAGCTGAAGGATGAGGCATTAATCAGGTAAGAGGGCTGGGGAGATGGATGAGGGAAAAGGAGCTGTATGTACAGAGGTCTTGTTGGGAGAAAGCATGCTACACTAGAGAAAATGATGCGAGAATGCAGGAAGACAGAGCAGAGTAGGAGCTGAGGCCTGGTGCCACACCATGCAGGGCTTGGGGACAAGGCTGAGGATTTCGGATTTTATCCTAAGAGATAAGGAAACTTCAGGAATTCAAGCATTGGAAGGCAAGGAGTGGTGACATGATCAGATTTGCACCTTAGGTTTGCAAGATTTGCATCTTGATGACTGATATGATTTGGATATAAGCATAAGTATATTTTGGAGAAGGCAATGGCATCCCATTCCAGTACTCTTGCCTGGAAAATCCCATGGATGGAGGAGCCTGGCAGGCTGCAGTCCATGGGGTCACAAAGAGCCAGACACGACTGAGCATCTTCACTTTCACTTTTCACTTTCCTGCATTGGAGAAGGAAATGGCAACCCACTCCAGTGTTCTTGCCTGGAGAGTCCCAGGGACCGGGGAGCCTGGTGGGCTGCTGTCATGGGGGTCACAGAGTCGGACACGACTGAAGCAACTTAGCAGTAGCAGATAAGTATATTTGGGAGGGGTAGTTTCCCAGATTCCCAGGTAAAGAATCCACCTGCCAATGCAAGAGAAAAAAGAGACTTGGACTTGATCCCTGAGTCAGGAAGAGATCCCCTGGAGGAGAGCATGATAACCCACTCCAGTATTCTTGTCTGGAGAATCCCATGGACACAGGAGCCCGGTGGGCTACAGTCCATAGGGTCACAAAGAGTTGGACACGACTGAAGCAACTTAGCACACATGCACATATTTGGGAGACCAGTTAGGAATGTGGCAAATGACTCTAGAGGTGGTGATGGAGATGGAATAAATGAGAACATTTACTGAATTTAGTCTGGGGTCTGCGAGTATGCATGGTGGCAGTCAACACCCTTTCTTTTGCCTATCGTTGCTTGGCATGGTTTTCCTGTACCTAAAACAAGGACACAGATACAGACAGACATGTATGATCAGCTGTGGGGTGGGATGTGACCTAAGGATGGTCTGGGTCAGAAAAAAAGAGTAGATGACCAGAGTAAGCTGCAGCAAGCGCTTCTGAGGGTGAGTCTTCACATGAACTCCCCAGACCAACCCCAGCCCAGGTAGAGCAGAGAACTACCCTGTCACTCAGGAATCCTGCAGACACAGGGCACTCTAGAATGCTGAAGCTGTTCAGCTCCCAACTGCTGCCTCTTTGCAAAGTCACTTCAGTCATGTCCAACTCTTTGTGACCCTATGGACTGTAACCCACATGTCCATGGGAATCTCCAGGCAAGAATACTGGAGTAGATTGCCATTTCCTCCTCCAGGGGCTCTTCCCAGGAATCAAACTCACGTCTCTTATGTCTCTTGTATTGGCAGGTGGGTTCTTTACCACTAATGCCCCCTGGGAAGCCCTTTGCTACCTGACAACTTTATTTTCTCTGGCTCCAAAATCAGTGCAGATGGCAACTGCAGCCATGAAATTAAAAGAAGCTTGCTCCTTGGAAGAAAAGATATGACAAATCTAGACAGCATATTAAAAAGCAGAGACAACACTTTGCCAACAAGGGTCTGTCTAGTCAAAGGTATGGTTTTTCCAGTAGTCATGTATGCATGTGAGAGCTGGACCATGAAGAAGGCTGAGCACCAAAGAATTGATGCTTTCGAACTATGGTGTTGGAGAAGACTCTTAAGAGTCCCTTGGACTGCAAGGATATCAAACCAGTCAATCCTAAAAGAAATCAACCCTGAATATTCACTGGAGAACAGATGCTGAAGCTGAAGCTCCAATACTTTGGCCATCTGACACAAAGAGCCTGATTCATTGGAAAAGACCATGATGCTGGGAAAGATTGAAGGCAAGAGGAGAAGGGGATGACAGAGGATGAGATGGTTGGATGGCATCACCAACTTGATGGACATGAGTTTGAGCAAGTTCTGGGAGATGGTGAAGAGACAGGGAAGCTTGGCATGCTGCTTTCCCTGGGTTCACAAAAAGTCAGACATGACTAAGTGACTGAACAAGAGCAACAAAAGAAATCAGCCCTGATCTACCTAAGATCCACTCCGATGTCTAAGTCACAGATGAACTGAAAAGTCTTCTATCAATGTTTGATGTTAATTATACTTACTTTTGCCAAAAAAAGCTTCATATCATAACTCATGAACAGTATCTGGTAGATCTTCTCGGTTACAGAGAATAGATCAAGTGTCTCTTTTAGTTTCTGTAGATGCTTACTTGTAGCCATAGAATACCATTTCTAAGCCTGACTCTGTAATGAGGTTTGTTTTCTTTTAATCTGCTGTTGACTGGTGGCAACTGTCTATTACTTAACCCTGACTTTTATAAACACATATCCTCCCTCAACAAAGATCAAACGTTTATTGAGCACGTACTATATACCATGCCTATGTCAACTGCAGGGAACCAGTGAATAAGTAGCCCAGCCCCAGTATCAAGAATCAGCAGATTAATGGAAATGATAGATATAAACCAGTTAATTACAACAGGATATGAAAGTGTTAGTCACTCAGTCGTGTCTGACACTTTGTGACCCCATGGACTGTAGACTGCCAGGCTCCTCTGTCCATGGGATTTCCCAAACAAGAATATTGGAATAGGTAGCCATTCCCTTCTCCAGGGGATATTACTGATCCAGGGATCGAACCCAGACTTCCTGTATTACAGGCAGATTCTTTACCATCTGAGCCACCACGGAAGCCTACAACAGGATATGTAAGTGCTAAAATAAGGGCATGAATAAACTGTGGAAATCTAGAGCTAAGTATAATTAATTGCAGTCTGGGGTGGTACATAAAAATCTCCACAGAATTTGTTACAAAACACAATAAAAATTAGCCTTTCAATTAACAGCTTCCTTCTGGCATTTTGTTCTTATCCTTTAACCTCACTGCAATTGCCTCATAGTTCCTGCACTGTATTATTAATGGAAATGTTTCCCCTCATTATCCAGTGACTTTGTTACATGGACATTGTGTTCTGGAAGATGCTTGAGAACTTCTTTAACTGATAAAAGAATTAACCTTTTAGACTACGGCAGCCATTTACTTCTGGGCAAAACACTCAGGAATTTTGATTACTTAGGAAATTCAGAACATTGATTTTGTATGAGTATGTATATAGCCTAGCAAATAACTACTCATAAGAGTGAGATTTTATTAAGTTAAGGAATTAAAGAATAATCCTCATAATCATGCTTATAAAATATTTGAATCTTAATTTTTCTAGTTCCCAAAGAATAGAAATGTCACACAAAATCTTTGGGGTCCAAGGCCAGATCTACAGGAATGGAAGCAGAAGCCATGTGACTATAATGACTTGAAGACTATAGAAAAACTATCAACCCAAAAATATCTTCCTCAGTGATTACAGTACTTGGTTATTTTATTGTTCAGCTGCTAAGTCACATCTAACTCTTTATGACCCCATGTACTGCAGCACACTAGGCTTCCCTGTCCTTCACTATCTCTCTGAGTTTGCTCAAACTCATGTCCATTGAGTCAATGATACCACCCAACCATCTCATCCTCTGTCACCCCCTTTTCTTCCTGCCCTCAATCTTTCCCAGCATCAGGGTCTTTTCCAATGAGTCAGCTTTTTGCATCAAGTGGGTTATTGGTGGGAATGCAAAAGTGATGTCCCCTGACATTCTATAGCTAAGAAATGTAGAACACATGAATTGGGGAATTTATGGTACAAATGGATGGGAGATTCATACTCTGGGTTCTTGGGAAAGATTGTCCTTCTTTCAATCTATCCCTCCCTATGGCATACAGAATAGAATCCAAGCATTCTAAGTGCCAACCTACATTCAGTGAGTTGTATCCCACCTTCCCCATAACAAAGCCAACCAGATGAGCACAGTCACTGTTCTCAGTTTGTGCTTTCCTCTTTCCTTCCCAGTGGAGACTGGAGCAGGCAGAAATTCTGCTGGAGGTAGCTGCAGAATCAGCTCCATTATGTGAGGGATGTTTCCAGCACCAAACAGTGACTTCCAAAGTCCCAAATCATATTATCAATAATCAAATTAGCAACTGAAGAAAGATTAATCTGAGAAATAAACATCTAGGAATAGACACCTGATGTGAGGTAATGAGCTAAAACAACAGGTAGCCTTCCTGAGGGATCTAGATGCTGTGCCTTCAAAGGCATTTCAGAATGGATCAGGCTTTCTTTTTAATTAATTTTTATTGCAGTGTAGTTGCTTTACTGTGTTGTGTTAGTTTTTACTGTACAGCAAATATATCAGCTTCCCAGGTGGTGCTGGTGGTTAAGAACCCACCTGCCAATGCAGGAAACATAAGGGACGTGGGTTCAATCCCTGGGTCAGGAAGATCCCCCAGCAGAGGGCATGGCAACCCACCTCCATATTCTTGTCTGGAGAATCCCATGGATAGAGGAGCCTGGTGGGCTACAGTCATCAGGTCACAAGGAATCAGACATGACTGAAGTGACTTAGCATGCATATATATGTATCCCCTCTTTTTGGATTTCCTTCTTATTTAGGTCCCCACTAGCACTGGGTAGAGTTCCCTGAGCTATATAGTAGGTTCTCATTAGTAGTGTATATATGTCAATCCCACTCTCCCAATTCATCCCACCTCCAAGCTTTACTGCAAAAATGGCATGCTAACCAAAGATCTAGTTAACCTAATCCTCGTTACCAAATGAAAGATGAAAGCATAATAATAATAATAATTGTTGTTGTTGTTCAGTCGCCCAGTTGTGTCCAACTCTTTGCAGCCCCATGGACTGCAACACGCCAGGCCTCCCTGTCCAATAACATTTATTTACCACTTACAATGCACCAGGCACAATTTTAAATGCTTTACATGTATTGATCCACTTAATCCTCAAGGAGCCTTCTGAAGTAGGTAATGCTTATTATGTTCACATTAGAGATGAGAAAAATGAGGTCAGAGGTTGAGCAACTTGCTCCAAACCACACAACTCCTAAGTAGTAGACTCAGAATTTGACCTCAGGCTATATAATTTAAGAATCTATGCTCTTAACTCAGTAACCAGGAAATATCAGACTATAGGTAGGACTATGTACATGAAGTAAATCTTGATGCTTCAGGTTTTCTGGGATAAAAATATTTACAGATTAAAAATCAAGAAGAGGTATAGGCTTATTTTTCATACTCACTGAAATATTCACTTTATCCAACCAAAATACAAAGGACAAAAAGCCTTCCTACCAAATACATCTTCAGACACAGGAAGGAGAAGCAAATGCCTTGGCCCAAATTACCATAAAATTTAAAGAATTGATCAAAATTTTCTCCAAAAGTCTAGACAAAAGATGTACACCCTGACCTATAAAGTTTACTGTGAATTTATCCCGTTTGGTAAATATCTTCATCTGAAGGAAACTAATTGGTTTTTAGAAGACTTTTCACAGAAAGAAAATATGAAATTTTATTGCACCTTACATTTCCCTCAGTAGTCCTAAACATGAATCATAATAATCCATTTGTAACATGGATCCTTCACTTGCTTGTTTCTAAGTTATAAAATGGAATAATATGCATCTATTAAAATCAGCTTTACAGTTTTTATTAAGAGATTAAAGAGTCTTATGCTATAGTTTTAAGTGAAAAATGACACAAAATTTTATATTTAGTATGAATACACGGCTGGGAATACACTTTCGCAGGAAATAAGCTAGCAGAAAACAGTACTGTTAATAAAACAGTTGTCTTTGGTGGCATGTTGGGATTTTTTTTTCTTTATGCTCTTATGTATTTCTATCTCTTAAGACTGCACATTTCTATGTTTGTAATAAAAGAAAGTAAAACTTTAAAGTAAATATGAACAAGAAAGTCATTAGCAATCCAAGTTCTGTTTCTATACTCAGCCCTTTTAAGGAACATTTTACCATCTAGTTAAGAAAATTCTCTTTGAACCAGTCACCAGATGTAAGTTTACCTTTATGAGACCTCTCAGCATTTTATAGACAACCACTAATCCAGAGTAATAAACATTCTTTCTCTTGGGGGAAAAATTTTTTTTCTTTAATTGAGAAGAAATAAAATGGGCTTTGGACTACGTTTGAATCCTGGTTCAAATACTTCAGCAAATTAGTTAAGCTCTCTGAGCCTCAGCTTTCCCACATGTAAAAAAGTTGCTGTTAGAATTAATTCAGTAGCAACAGTCAAGGGGCTAGCTCAGGTGACTGCAGCCCTAGCTCACGTCTGCCTAAAACTGCACTGCTAATTTCTTTCCTCTCTCAGCCCTTAAACCTAGTACAGCATCCAATACTGGAAGGAAACACAAGTGAATTTCACATGAGAACTTCATTTTAGATTCACCTAAAATACCAGGGACTCCAAATGTAAAGTATAGAGAAAAGTCAAGACTATTTTCCCATCAACATGCTTATCATTCTTGTCAATATAGAATGATTCCAGTTCTTAAATGAGTATTTAACTCTCTGAAGAAGAATGAAAAATTAATTTACTTAATTTTTAACATATTTTTAATAAGATAATGTGTTAAATCTTGCTTATCTTGGGGCTTCCTTGGTGGCTCAGGTAGTAAAGAATCCGGCTGCAGTGCAGGAGACCCAGGTTCGATCCCTGGATTAGGAATATCCCCTAGAAAAGGAAATGGCAGTCCATCCCAGTATTCTTCCCTGGAGAATCCCATGGACAGAGGAGCCTGAAAGGCTACAGCCCATGGGGTCACAAAGAGTTGGACACAACTGAGCGACTAACACTTTCACTTTCTTGCTTATCTTCTGTCTGTCTGCTTTTTCTTCTTTTTTTCCTTATATTATTTTTGACAAATGGAGAATGCACTAGCTACTTTATTAAACACCCAAAATACTAAGTATTTTCTTATAACTGGATAGTCAATCAGGCACAATTTTATCTAGAAGGTTAAAATATATTATAATTCATATATGTCAAGAAACATATCAAAGAAAAGTCTTCTGCTTAGTATGAATGTTTAGTAGAATGGATTAGAACTCTCATGTGATACTTCAAACGGGCATTTTCTCTTCAAAAACATTTACAATCTTTTTCATCTCCTGACCTTCAAAGTTTCCTTAATAGCATTCTATTCCTCATAATATAGTTATTTTAACTGGTTTTACAGATCATAAGTCCTTTTTACCTAGTATCACTGACAGGACAAATATGAAAAAGGATTAGATGTGTATAACAGATTTTATCATAAAAATGTCATTTGTGTAAGTATTCATTATTTTTATATTTGTGGAGTTGGTAACTCTTCTCTCTGCCTTGATAATTTCCACTTTTTTAAGATTTTATATACAAGTAGCACCCATTTTCTGAACTCCCATTCCTCCTCTCACCACCTCAGATGAGGTTGGGAGCTCTAATTATGTCTTCATTATACACTAGGTTTTTACTTTTTACTTTATATCACTATCCTTACAGTAACTAAACCATTACTAGTTAGTTCAGTTCAGTTCAGTTCAGTTCAGTCACTCAGTCGTGTCCGATTCTTTGCGACCCTGTGAATCACAGCACGCCAGGCCTCCCTGTCCATCACCAGCTCCCGGAGTTCACTCAGACTCACCATCCAGCCTCCACTTAATGTCTGTCCATCTGAATAAACTATGACTTCAGTGGAATAAGGTACACTTGTCTTGCTCATCTTTGTAGCCCAGGTCTCCTGCGGTATCTGGCCTGTAACATGCTCACCAAACAGTTACTGAAGGAATGAATGAAGGAAGCCTTCACTTGGTGCCAGTAGAAACACCCAGTTTTCTGCGTTCAGAATCTGCCCGTTTAGAATTAACTGTACTCAACTCACTGTATAGTTTAGTAAAAATATGTCAAGGAACCATTCTTCAGCTTCCAGTAAATATCTATGCCAAAATAAGCAAAGTCTGGCTGCCATTCATACAAGTTTTTGTATTACCAAAGATTATTTTTACAACTGCAGAGGTGGTAGCAAAAGACGCTTTCTAAATCCAGATGTGGACAGGTAACTGCTTTATCAGGTGCTTTTCTTTTTTTCTCTTGAAAATTTACTATGAGAATTAATGGAATGTCTACTTTCAGACACGACAAGGGCTATTTCTGATAGCTATCAGAAAGATCATATGCAATGAAGATGAAGTATATTATGAAACATGAACACAATTAAAATCAGAAATATGGAAGTTCTCTAGTGAAGTAGGGTCAGAGGCCCAAAGTTGCCCTAAACCCCACAATAAACAAGCTCAGACAGCCAACATGAGTGGAGCAGAGTGAGCATTTTGAGCTGATAGAATGTTCACCATGGAGGAACCTCTAGGTTTATACATTACAAACAGTGTAATTCAGGTTACTCTACTTGCCTTCTGAAAGTCATGAAAAACAGCTTCATTCTGGGACAGGCATGGTGTCAAGTGGACAGCTTAAACTCCCGCTGTGTGCTAAAAAGGAAATAATGAGAACACAGGAGTGAAAAGCAAAGCTCCAAACCCTCATTACAGCGGGCATCAGACAGTTATCAAAAAGTTATACCAAACGATTTGAGACAATAACATAGGATTTTTCCTAACTTTATTCAACAAATAATTATAGACTTTTATGTGCCAGGCATTGAGCATGGCTTTATGACAAAAGACAGGCTTACATCTTCACTGAATTTACAAAATGTCTTCTGAAATACAAGCAAGCAGCACTAATTTCTAAAGAGTGTTGGTGAACGCTGTTTACTTGCTTGTCATTAATGAATTACAAAAATAGCATGCCATGTGTCCCAGCCACTTAGAAAACTTTTCAAGAGTTGACAAATGAGTGATCCAAATGATAGAGTCCAAAACAGAGGCCACTCAGGACAGCAAGGTAGGGACGTTGTCATGTTAAAGGTGGGGCTTGAGCCAGGCTTTGAAAGAATAGAGAAGGGAAAAGGGAGGAGGGAATATGACCTTGAGTAGAAGAATGAATTGGACCGTGAGGCTGTGAGGAAAAAGAAGTGTAAGCAGGAGTGCTGATGGCATCTAGGAAAAAGAAGGTGGCTTTGACTGACTCCTCAAATACCTCATACTTTACACTGTAAAGTTCTGAGCTTTCAGAGGAAAAGGTGGAAGAAGTCTCTGCATTAGAAAGACTAATCTGGTAGTAGTTTCTAAAATCTGGCTTGAAAAGTGGTGCCAGCTGGTTTAATTAAAATCTTCTGCGGCACTTTATGAATACCATAGATCCCAGGTCCTGCATGCCCTCATTCCTAGAAATACAGACTATAACTGATAATGGATTTTTTTTTTTAACTAGTATCTTAAGTGATTTCCTATGTGATTCTGAAGCACAGCCAGGTTTGGCAAAAGCTGCTATCACAAGATAAAATGAAAGCTCTGACTGCACTGGCTTAGGAAAAGTGACCAGGGCCAGGCCTAGAGAGAGTTTAGCTTCCCTGAAAGACAAGCAGGCTGCTCAATTTCAGTCAAACCTATGAGGTCTAATTGACATCTGGAAATATTTGTAGGAACTTTTGACCCCAAAAGTACATTACTCTCACATTGCTGGGCTCATTGTTTAGAATAAAAGGTTTACTATGCAAGGACTCTAAATGAATCAAAAAAACTACATCTGCACATCTTGACTCCATCTGTTTTCTCCAATCCCCTTCCCATAAAGAGAAGACAAGTTCCTGGAGGGCAGAGAACCCACTCTCTGCTCAGTCTCAGCCCCTACAATGGTGTTAGCACAGACTAGGCAAGAAATCCTTTTTAAAAAAAAAAAAAAACAAATGAAGAAAAACCAGTGTTTTTGATCACTGAAAAAAGTAGCTGACATTCACAGATCTTTGGAAACCATGTCTAAAATACTCATTTCCAGGTAAAGATCAAAAAAATTCAATTATGTCCATCATGAATACTGAATGCTTTTGTATACGCTTGAGGGTTTCAAGATAGGAAAGAAGCCTGGAAGAAACCTCAGAGAAAACAATGAGACAGGCAACAATACAGCAAGAATAGCAAAATCCTCATTGTGGGCTAATTTCAACCTGACTATGAAGTGTCTACCATCTGTAGACATTATGCATTTCTGGGTTTTTCACCTTCTAACATCTGCAACAGAATTTCTGGATCATAAAGGAATTTCTTTTCTTCCCCTTTAAGAGTTCTAGAAGTTTGAGAGACTATCTTTAAACATCCAGCTTTACTATTTGAGAGTTAGTAGACCTCACATCGGAGAAGGCAATGGCAACCCACACCAGTACTCTTGCCTGGAAAATCCCATGGGCAGAGGAGCCTGGTAGGCTGCCGTCTACGGGGTTGCTAAGAGTCGGACACGACTGAGCGACTTCACTTTCACTTTTCACTTTCATGCACTGGAGAAGGAAATGGCACCCCACTCCAGTGTTCTTGCCTGGAGAATCCCAGGGACAGGGGGTGCCTGGTGGGCTGCCGTCTATGGGGTTGCACAGAGTCATACACAACTGAAGTGACTTAGCAGCAGCAGCAGCAGCAGACCTCACATATTTATATTTCTAAAAATGAGCAAAGCTAACATAGTTATATAATCAATTATTATTCCTTTAGTACAGATTTTTGAAAATTATCCTAATTTGGCATAGTTAGTTAAAATTACCATGTTGTTGAATTACCTGACTAGTTCCTTCATTCATGACCTTCAGGAACATCAGCCTGACTTTGGCACCCCACTCCAGTACTCTTGCCTGGAAAATCCCATGGACGGAGGAGACTGGTGGGTTGCAGTCCATGGGGTTGCAAAGAGTCGGACACGACTGAGTGACTTCTTTCACTTTTCACTTTCCTGCACTGGGGAAGGAAATGGCAACCCATTCCAGTGTTCTTGCCTGGAGAATCCCAGGGATGGCGGAGCCTGGTGGGCTGCCATCTCTGGGGTTGCACAGGGTCGTACACGACTGAAGCGACTTAGCAGCAGCAGCAGCCTGACTTTAAAAAAGAGGCCTGGAGGCCTGGAGAGTTGACTCTGTGTCCAGTGTTTCAGTGGTTACACAGTTTCAAAGTCACCATGACAACCAAGGGCTTCGCATCAAGAGTAAAAGCAGTTATACAGAGTGAAGTCAGAAAGAGAAAGACAAATACTGTGTATTAATGCATATATATGGAATCTAGAAAGATGGTACCAACAATCCTACATGCAGAGAAGCAAAGCAGACATAGATGTTAAGAACAGACTTTTGGACATGGTGGGAGAAGGAGAGGGTGGGATGATTTGAGAGAATAGCATTGAACATGCACATTACCATATGTAAAATAACCAGTGCGAGTTTGATGTATGATGCAGAGCACCCAAAGCTGGTGCTCTGTGACAGCCTGGAGGGATGGAGTGGGAAGGGAGGTGGCAGGGGGCTCAGAATGGAGGGGACACATGTATACCTATGGCCAATTCATATTGATGTATGGCAAAAACCATCACAATATTGTAATTATTCTCCAATTAAAATAAATAATTTTTTAAAAAATAGTAAAGCCAACAATACAATGTTTCCTCTCTTAAAACAAACAAACAAAAAGCCTAGGATTTAATATGTTTTAAACCTAGCACTTTTTCTTGTATAGGCATTTTTCTTTCAGTAATCAGGAAGAAGCAACTAATGAGAAACTGATTTTAAATTTTTGTGGGTAAGACTGCTAATTTTAAACAATTCCATTCTACCAGTTAAGAGAGATTAAATTGTCCTTATGACAGATTAGGAGGGGAAAGCATAACATATAAACATAAAGTATGTTTAGTTTCTCCGACACAAGCTTTTGCTAGCATTGGTCAGGGGCAGCACCTGCCCCTGCAGGTAGGAGTATTTTTATTACATTGCACTGTTTAAAATCACTGGAGCATGATAACAATACAAAGCAGACGACCTAGTTTTATTGTTGTTTTTAAATTCTCTACTGATAATGTTTCTTCCCCCTGTGGACTGCACCTGAGGCAGCTGGCTCCCACCACCACCCTTTGCAGTCCAAGATGGCTTCCCAGGTGGCATTAGTGGTAAAGAATCCCCCTGACAAAGCAGGTAGACATAAGAGACACAGGTTTGATCCTTGGGTTGGGAAGATCCCATGGAGGAGGGCGTGGCAACCCACTCCAGTATTCTTGCCTGGAGAATCCCATGGACAGTGGAGCCTGGCAGGCTGCAGTCCATCAGACACAACGAAAGTGACTTAGCATGCACACACACAGAGTAAAGAGGTACACTTTGAGATAACCCAATGATACAAATCTGAGATCTTAGTAAAGGGTATACAAATGGGTAACACTGAATGAAAAGCAGTTCAAAGCGTATCTTGAGTGATGTGTTTAATGTGAGAGCTCTGAGTATATTGCACATGAAAGTTACACAAACTAAATGAAAGACTATTCTAAGGGCAGCTCTTCAGCCTCCTCAGGCCACAGGAACCGGCCTTCAATTTCCCTGTTAGGATCAGGCCCAGGTTTGCCTCACCACCCATTTACTAATGTATAAATCACTCATTGATAGATTAATATTTTAAAAGCATAGTGAAAGTAGATATATAGAATAAGTTCTATGATGCTGAAAAAAGAGCTCAATGTGGCATGGAGGAAGGGTCCCCCTGCAGCTCACCCAGCCTCTTCAATTCCTGACTTTGTGCTGTTCAGGATGCCTGTCTTGGTAATCCATTCATTCCAGAGCCCATCCTGTGTGGTAGGGAAAACACTTTGGTTTCCTGGTAAGGTCCTAGCAAACAGGACCTGTTTACTAGGCAGGTGTCACTTTCTTCACTCCCGGTTCAGGTGTAACCCTCCTCTGAGGTATAAAATGACCATCACAAACAGAGAAATTGACTTTGGCAACACATTCTTCCATCCTATGGTCAAGGATTCTCCTGTCCAGGTTTTCATGGTCAAAAAGTGAAGGTCAATGCTAAGTACTTATATCCTCTTCTCAGAAAATCACAATACAGTTTAGTCATAGCACAGGCTCTAGGAATGTGAAGAAACATGTTTAACTTTGTTTTATCAGGTATTTCTGCAAAATCAGTAGAGCACAGAAGCCTTTTTTCTGTGGATCAGTATCCTGCATTCAGAACCAAGTGGAATTCAGATATTCAACCTTCCTTCTATAAGTGGGTTATAGAAAAGCTAGTACTCACATTTGGTTGTATAAATAAAGGAATGACTTGTCTCGTCAAGGCTAGGGTTTTTCCAGTAGTCATGTATGGATGTGAGAGTTGGACTGTGAAGAAGGCTGAGCGCCGAAGAATTGATGCTTTTGAACTGTGGTGTTGGAAAAGACTCTTGAGAGTCCCTTGGACTTCAAGGAGGTCCAGTCAGTCCATTCAGAAGGAGATCAGCCCTGGGATTTCTTTGGAAGGAATGATGCTAAAGCTGAAACTCCAGTACTTTGGCCACCTCATGCGAAAAGTTGACTCATTGGAAAAGACTTTGATGCCGGGAGGAATTGGGGGCAGGAAAAGAAGGAGATGACAGAGGATGAGATGGCTGGATGGCATCACCTACTTGATGGACATGAATCTGAGTGAACTCCGGGAGTTGGTGATGGACAGGGAGGCCTGGCATGCTGCGATTCATGGGGTCGCAAAGAGTCAGACATGACTGAGCGACTGAACTGAACTGAACTGAGAAGAAAAGGCCAGGCTAAATGAGGCCAGACTTGAAAGCAGAAACCCATTATTGTATTTCTGGTGTTCATACATATGTTAAATTTAATAATAGTAGAACAGTGTTGAATATTTAATTGTATGTTCTCCACATACAGGCTTTCCCAGTGGCTCAGCGGTAAAGACTTCACCTGCAATGCAAGAGACCCAACTTCAATTCCTGGGTTAGGAAGATCCCCTTGGAGAGGGCATGGCAACCCACTCCAGTATTCTTGCCTGGTGAATCCCATGAACAGAGGAATCTGGCAGGCTACAGTTCGTAGGATCACAAAGAGTCTGAAACGACTGAAGTGACTGAGCACACAAGCACAAACTCCACATACACATGGATATACAAAGCCCACGAGCATTTAACTGTTCATCTCAACGTTTACCCTCAAAGAAGTCTCTGGTTATGAATTCTTTTTTGAGTTGTAAATTACCAAAAGACTAAAAAAATGAGTTTTTATTCTCAATTTAAGTCAATGACAGTTTTTTAATGTATTTGAATTTAATCTCCAGTTTGCAAAACAGCCACACATTTATTTCTTCAAATGTATGTGATCATTTAATAGGAAGTTTTAAAGTTTTGAGAATTCATGGGTATCAGTTTAATTAAGGTGCTTTTTAACACATTTCTAACCACCTGTTATTCTGACACTACATTTTTAGCAGATGTTATCTGTGAGGCCAATTAGTTTTTTTCATCCAATAAGGGTGTGGGAGGTGACAGATTATTGTTGCCATGCAAGAGCAAAACTTCACATTCATTACTCTCAATTTAAAGCCTATTTTTTCTGGCACCTTTAATTTTTTCTGTCATATTCTTTCCTTTACCCTTTATAACAACTTCCATTAGTGGACTTTCTCTCCTTGAGAACTGTTAGTTACAAGATGCCCTGAATAAGATGTCATTAGCTAATACGACATTCATCTTCCTGCAGGATTAGAAAAACCACCAAATAATGATTAGAGACAGAGTGTTTTTAGATATCCTAACCATATATCTCAATTCAATATTGATTTAAGTGATTAATTTTTCTATGATGATACAGCACCCTGACCAATCAAATATAATGCTTACAAGGAACATTAATCATAGTTTATAGTTTTCTTATATGATGATGGATGGTGAACATTTTATGAATCAATAAATTGACAAAAAGTATTCAGGACTAGAAACATGGGAGCCCACACATGACTTGCTCAATTTCTATATGTTTTTAAAATTCCAGCAATCTCTCAATTATATACTGCATTTCAGTTTATATTTAAGGTTTTATCAGCTTGTTTTCAACAATATGGAGCCATAGAAAATAAGTTCAAAACTTTAATACAATGTCAAACTGCAAGTAATAGCTAGTAGGATGATTTATCCAGAGAAAACAATATTTTAAGTACAACTGCATAAAAATGATCTGTATATGTTTCATTTCCTTGGAGAACAGTCAAGATTTAAAGATTAAACCTAAAGTATAGTGGGCAGAAATAGATCAAGATTTTGCTAAGAAAACAGAGATATTGAGACAATAGAGGTTTCTTCTCACAATTCTGCATGATCATATATCTTTTATTGTTTTATTCTTTATACTAATTCAAACCATTTTCTTTTAAATAATTGATTTTTAATTTATTTTGTTATAATTTTAATTATTGCCAATTTCATCTTGTGTATTTTAGTTCCATATTTTATCCTTCTTGTTGGAGTCCAAGAATTACATTCCAGAGGGCTTTCTACACTTTCAGCTTAGCCTGTTTCTAACATCAGGAAATTGCCTACATTTTTCCTTCCCTGGAGCAAATTTTCCAAAGGCAGAATTCTGAGCAGCAGCTCCTTCATCTTGACATGTACTGGAATGGAGCTTCTAAATACACAGAACCAGAAAGGGGATCTCAAGGTGAGAACAGGGTCATATCATTTGTTTCCTGCACCTCTGCTACAATAGAGCATAATTATGTGAGCACGAATATCATGATAAGAGGTGATGCATGACCAGTCTCATATTCGCGACACATGTAATTCCTGAGTTCCCAAAATCCCAGGCTGATCTGCGCAGTGAGCAAGGAGGAAAATGGTGTCTACTACCTATCAGCAGACAGTAATCAAGGACTGACCCCCAGACAGCATGCTCGATCTCAGGAAAAGACTCTTGGAAATTTATCTGAATTAAAAAATATTACTTCTCTGAGTTTTGCATTTAATTGGTCTCTTTTAAGAGTTTTCAAAAAACAGCCCAGTACTTGAGAAAAAGAAACTGAAAATTCTCTCATGCTCCCAATGATATCCTAAACACAGGATTCATTTATCCTTTAGGGGTACCAGTTTAATATTAGAGAAGGCAGCTTGAAAATATTATTTTATGACATCAGCTTTACATTGTGTTTTATTCACCACTTATCCAAGACATACTATGTAAGAGGCATTTGCTTTACACCGAACACTGAAAAAAAAGGATAAGACAGTCCCTGCTCCCAAGGAGTGCAGAGTCTAGGAAGAGAAGTAGACAAGAATACAGATGCTTTGGAATAGAAGTGATGGTGCTGTGACTCAAAAACAAATAAGAACTGTAAATGTTTAAGGTGTGAGAAACTATTCAGCCAGAGGAAGTCAGAGAAGACTCCACAGAGGAAGTGAATTTGAACTGAGTGTTAAGGAATTAGTAAAATTTTCCAGAAGAGGAAACATGTTTCAAGAAGAAGAATGTGTGCAAAACCAAAGTCATGCCAGAACCTGGGATATCTTAGGAATGACAAGGTGTTTAAGGATTAAAACAGGGGCAGGAGATGAAAGTGAAGGAGATAGATGTAGAGCAACAGTTAACATCTGTTGTTTGCCTATTGTTGGATCTTTTGAGGAGATCCAACTCCCTACTACTGCTAGCTGGGAGAACTGACAATACCTTGTTTTTTTGCTCCATTTGTGGACAGGTGAGCCAGGCCTGGCCAGAGAGCTCCATACACTGGACTAAAGGATATGTCCAGGGATCCATGCCTGACCCAGCCTGGGCCAATCAAAATCCTCATCAGGGCTATGAGCAGATACCTCTTCAGGTGTGTAACCTGCTCAGTCACAAAGGCCCTGTACTCAACAGATTTAAGCAGGTTTGGTTTAATGTTCTGTACTTGCCATTTTGAAATTCTTCATTATTTTATATTTGAACTTGTGTTTTGTAAGAGAAGCCCAATGGGACAATGACCATACACATGAGCAGAAGAAATACAAACTTCATTTTCTGTATAGCATTTATGATGCCCATCAGCATAGCATTCCAATGGACCTAAAATGTGTGATAATTCTATGAGATTCAAAGTGAGTACAAAGTAAGTATGTTATATTTAAAACAGAGTAAATGACAACCCCAAGAGGCCATGTTTTCCATATTAGCCAGAGCTTACTTTCAGTGCAAAAGGAAAGCAGCAGCATTTTACAAAACAAGATTGAAGAACTTCATCATATTCTTTCATACATGAGTTACTTCCCTCTATTAGACAAACTCACTGAAAATAATGACACAGAAGGAAAAAAACCCATAATTCCCTTTCCTTTCAGTTCTTCCTTACTCATCAGTAAGCTGAAGAGCACTGGTAGAATATAACAGTATCAAGAAGTGAAATGAAAACAATTGAGTTCATTTTATACAACATTTCCACTGATCTACTAAAAACAAAATACATATACACATATGAAATAAAATTATGCTATTTTAGAGCTTCCATTTTGAGTTAAATGCATTGAAAACTGGCATTGCACAACATAAATGGTAAGATTCATATTCATAATTTAAATTAGTTTTATAACTTCAAATGATGAAATATTTATAAAAAGGTATAAATAATACTGGTGAAAAGTAGAAAAATATCAATAAAAATGAATGAGCTTATACATAACACCCAATTTAAAAATTTCTACCAGTGCCTTTGAGGCACCATAAGACCTCCCCAGTCTCCAACCCTGACCACTCCCACACACCCAACCCAAGGTATCCATCTGAACTTTGTAATTAGCCTTCTCTTGCTTTTCCATATAATTTACTAGCTTTCCCTGGTGAACTGTAGAAGACAAACTGGAAGAGGCTCATCTGGAAGCCAGGCTTCCCTGGTGGCACAGAGGTAAAGAATCCACCTGCCAATGCAGGTTTTAATTCCTGGGTTGAGACAATCCCCTGGAGAAGGAAATGGCAACCCACTCTAGTACTCTTGCCTGTGAATCCCACGGACAGAGAAGCCGGGCGAGCTACAGTCCATTGGGTCACAAAGAGTCAGAGATGACTTAGCGACTAAACAACAACAATAATTCGGAGCCAGGAAATCAGATAGGAGAAAAGTCTGAGTTCAACTGAGCATCGTTTGTGAGTGCTTGATGTAGTCACCAGATCATGTTTTGTCAACAAAAATTTGGGCAACAAATTCATAAAGTGACATTTTTTCACAAGTTAAAAAACAAAACATCTTTGTCCTTTTTTATGGGCAACTATACCCCATGGCCCAGTTACTTGAGTCTAGAAATGAACTTTAGGCTTAGGCACAAGGCACGGAGGATCATGGATTTGCTACCTGCCTCATCAGTGGCAGTGAGAAAGGGAAGTAGAAAAGAAGAGGAGGAAAGAAGGGGAAAAGACATAAAGCAGTGTCTTGTCTCACACTTCATTATCCTCTCTCAACATGTTAAAAGCTAGCTGATACATAATATGGTGCTTGTCATGACTTTATGGATAACTGTCCTCTTTCTATCAAATCCATTTTCAATAAATCAGAGGACTAAAAGAAGAAATAACCTAGATAAATGATTCCTAACTATAAAACTTTGTGCAGTGTGGCACTTAGAGGTATGTAGGAACTGAGTTCCCTAGTATAAGTGGAACCTTCCTTTTATGTCCTCACATTCTTGCAGGCTCACAAAATAAGAACTTCTGCTCTAGCGGTAGAAACTGTAGCTATATGGATCCTACCCACTGGCTTCCAGGAGAAGGAGCAAATTTTCTGTTATTTGTGCTGAGAGCCTGATGTCCTTTGCCCACTCTTTACCACTGGGTAGGTCAGCAATGCAAGGCTGCAAGTGGCCTCTCACCCAGTGTGCACTGGGCCACTGTCTTTCAAGAAGGTAGCAGGAAAACAGCACTATGTGGGCACAATCTATCCACCACAAAGGTCTCACCAGCTACACTTGAAAGAAAGGGGAATAGGAAGCTCATTTTGGCCCCACATCTAAGTCTAGTCCTGTTTTGCTTTGTTTTTTCTCAGTGTCCATTTCCTGTGTCTGTTTCCCAGCTGTAATGAACTGATTGACTCCTTCAAACCCCAACACTCAGCATCCCTCACATTACATAATTCAGTTAACCAATTTATAAGACTGTCTTTTAAGCACAGAAAATGTTCCCTTCTTGTGAAGAAAATTAAATGGTACAAAAAGTCATGTAACATAATTCTAAGGAGTATACAAAACACATATATGTACATTCTTAATATGAAATTTTATTTTCTGCCTAACTTATAAAATCTTCAGTAAAACAATACTATTCTTTACCTTCCCACTTTTCTATAAGCCATGACTTCCTAAAATACAAGTTCAGAATTTGTAATGCTCTCCAGATTTCATGAAACAATCTGCAAATACTTAAAAGTCAGCCAAACAAATTTACCAGTGAGCCAACCTAGGAGCCGCCAGCATCAATTAAAAATAAGTGGTACAAAACAAACTGATGAAGGATAATTTTGATGCAATACCATTTCAGCTTATATAATGCCTTTCATCTCTGAAAATAAAAAAGAAAAAAATTTCCCTAAGAAACAAACATTTGTTCCATTCAATAAATATAAATGGCTTTTATATTATCTGAAAGGGTTCAGTCAAACAGAAATATTGGCTTGAATCACAACATTTGAATATTTTGGCAGAACTGCTTTTAAACCACTTCCTTATGTGATTTAATAAAATGGTGCTACCACTGGAAAAATAATGGAACAGAAAACTTTGCAGCATATAATTGAGTTATCATAAAATGTAAATAAGCTTTATTATGCTAATGGTTTATATGGAACTTATCCCTAATGCCCCTGAAATTTTATATTTTAAAATGATGAGTTTTCAAATAACATAACTCCAAAAGCTACAAAAGATACTTTTCTATTTTAAAACTATTGTCTCAATTCAATAAGGAAAAGCTGTTTCTAAATAAGTCATCAGAAATCCTTATGTACTGAGTACTTTTGAGGGCCAGTTTCCCACTCCCCATCCTGAGTTTGAATTTCTTTCCTTTATTCCTATTATGATTGCTCCAAATCTTCTCCATATTGCTCAAACACACTGCTGTGTCCTCTACCTAACTAGTGGTGATGAACTTGTGATAGTGAGACTAACAGGCTCTCATATTCTTTCCTCTCCTTCCCAAATTTTCTGTCTTCAAACATCCTCTTTTTCCTTCCCACTTCTGTGTTCTTATTCCAGACTAACCCCCAGAAGCTCTTCCTTTATTCCACCTTCCCCTCTACCTGTTCCAATTCCCTGCTATTCACCCCCGACAACAGCCTCAACATGGACTTCTCCCCCTTCACCTCTGCTAAAAAAAAAAATTCAACCAAGTAAATTTGAAGATCTAATTGGCTTTATTCAGTCATTCATGAATTGGGAAGCATCCCATCTAGTTAACAGAAGGGCACTCTGAAAGACTATGAAATGAGTACATGCAGTAGTCTGAACATTCTTTGGCACTGCCTTTCTTTGGGATTGGCTTGAAAACCGACCTTTTCCAGTCCTGTGGACACTGCTGAGTTTTCCAAATTTGCAGGCAGCACTTTCATAGCATTATCATTTAGGATTTGAAATAGCTCAGCTGGGAATTCTATCACCTCCACTAGCTTTGTTCATAGCGATGTTTCTTAAGGCCCACTTCACTTTGCACTCCAGGACGTCTGGCTCTAGGTGAATGATCACACCATCATGGTTATCTGAGCCATTAAGGTCTTTTTGTATAGTTCTGTGTATTCTTGCCACCTCTTCTTAATATCCTCTGTTTCTGTTAAATACATACTGTTTCTGTCCTTTATTGTACCCATCTTTGCATGAAACAGTCCCTTGGTATGTCCAGTTTTCTAAAAGAGATCTCTATTATTTCCCATTCTATTATTTTCCTCTGTTTCTTTGAACTGTTCACATAAGAAGGCTTTCTTATCTCTCATTGCTATTCTCTGGAATTCTGCATTCAGTTGGGTATATCTTTCCCTTTCTCCCTTGTCTTTCACTTCTCTTCTTTTCTCAGCTATTTGTAAGGCCTCCTCAGATAACCACTTTGAATTTCTTTTTCTTGAGGATGGTTTTGGTCATCTGTACAATGTTACAAATCTCCATCCATAGTTCTTCAGGCACTGTGCCTATTAGATCTAATCTCTTGAATCTATTTGTCACTTCCACTGGATAACCATAAGGGATTTGATTTAGGTCATACCTGAATGGCCTAGTGATTTTCCCTACCTACTGCAATTTAAGTCTGAATTTTGCAATAAGGAGTTCATGATCTGAACCACATTCAGCTCCCCATCTTGTTTTTGCTGACTTTATAGAGCTTCTCCATCTTTGGCTGCAAAGAATATAATCAATCTAATTTCGGTATTGACCATCTGGTGATGGCCATGTGTAGAGTCATATCTTGTGTTGTTGGAAGAGGGTGTTTGTTTTGACCAGTGCATTCTCTTGGCAAAACTGTTAGCCTTTGCCCTGTTTCATTTTGTACTCCAAGGTCAAATTTGCCTGTTACTCCAGATATCTCTTGACTTCCTACTTTTGCATTCCAGTTCCCTATGATGAAAGGCCATCTCTTTTTGGTGTTAGTTCTAGAAGGTCTTGTAGGTTCTCATAGAACCATTCAACTTCAGCTTCTTAAGCATTAGTGCACCTTGGAAGAAAAGCTATGATAAACCTAAACAACATATTAAAAACAGAGACATCACTTTGTCAACAAAGATACGTATAGTTAAAGCTATGGTTTTTCCAGTAGTCATGTATGGATGTGAGAGTTGAACCATAAAGAAGGCTGAGTGCCAAAGAATTGATGCTTTCGAACTGTGGTGTTGGATAAGACTCTTGAGAGTCCTTGGACTGCAAGGAGATCCAACCAGTCCATCCTAAAGGAAAATCAACCCTGAATATTCATTGGAAGGACTGATGCTGAAGCTAAAGTGCCAGCACTTTGGCCACCTGATGTAAAGAACCGACTCAGAAAAGAACATGATGCTGGGAAAGATTGAAGGCAGGAGGAGAAGGGATGACAGAGGACAAGATGGTTGGATGGCATCACCAACTCAAGGGGCATGAGTTTGAGCAAGCTCCAGAATTCAGTACAGGACAGAGAAGCCTGGTGTGCAGCAGTCCATGGGATCGCAAAGGTTTGGACAGGACTGAGCAACTGAACAAGTGAAAGGCTATACAAAAACTGGAGGTTCTTACAGGCAGGAGGGTGGGGCAAGAAGCTATTAGCAAAAGAAAAGAAAGGACTGTTTCAAGCCAGGTCATCTTCTTTTGAGGGAAGAGTGGAGGTCTATAATGCAGATTATATCTTCTTCCTTGGCGGGGCAGGGATGAGCAATAGAGAGGGCCCACAGGACAGATTACCTCCTTGATGCTGATCAGAATATTCCAGGTGGGCTGACTAAGGTTCTGTTCCTGGGGAAGGTTGAAACCAAAAGTGAAAGTGAAAAGTGAAGTGGTTCAGTCATGTCCGACTCTTAGTGACCCCATGGACTGTAGCCTACCACGCTCCTCCATCCATGGGATTCTCCAGGCAAGAGTACTGGAGTGGGTTGCAATTTCCTTCTCCAGGGGATCTTCCAGACTCAGGGATCGAGCCCAATTCTCCCACATTGTAGGCAGACACTTTACCATCTGAGCCACCGGGGAAATCCTAACTGCCACTAAGTCACGTGGTAAATCTAAGTTTGGTATGGGCTTTAACACAAGGAATGCCATTCAGGGCTTTTGGTTTCCTCTTTAACACCTATGACTGGAGCCCAGGGCTACTCCTCTCCCTTTCAAACCACCTAACAGATATTTGCATCAAGTCCAAGTCTCAAATTCTCTTCTCTACAGAGTCCAGGGAGGTCATGCACATGAGAGAAATGAGCTGAGTGGAAAGGATAACCACAGGGACAGGACTGTGTGGTGAACCAAGAAAGCAGTTATTTCTAAGGTAGATGACCAGTTACTGCCAACAGGAAGCACACGCTTAGTGTCAGATCTCCCAGTTTTTTCAAGAGAAATAAAAAATTACGTTTTATATGAAACTTCCCAATTTATAAACATTGAAAATTATTTTTGTAACATTTGAATGCTTTGAAGGACAATTATGTGAAGGTCATTCAAAGTACATTCGTGAGGCACATGTACCACCAGTTTATTACCTCTGTCTATACTCACTACTTCCATGTTTTCAGGCTCTTACTTCTTACCTGTTTCACATACTGTCTTCCCAACACCATATGCTGAAACTCAACGCCACCCTCTGGCTTCTTCTAGCTCCTCACCATGCCTAAATCACCATGGCATCTGACAGTGACAGATACTGATGACCAACTCACACTTCTGAAGGCCCCTCTATTGGTGACCTTGCCATGGTGTTTCCCTGGTTCCTCTTCCTTCTTTGACTTCTTCCCCAGTCCCCCAACCTCCTCCACACCTCCCACACCTTTCTACACTGCCTTGTAGTACAGCATGGGCAGGTCCATACAGAAAAAATGCCTGCACCACCAACTCCACAAGGGCAGTTCAAGAGGACAATATTGTTTGAGCAGCAACAATACTTTTCACTCAGAGGGGATATTTGTTGTCTTTCTGATCCTTGAATGCACATTAAAGTCCTCAAAGCAGGGGAATGTATTTGGTCTGTATAGTACCCTGGCCTAAGGATTTTTTTAAAGTTGTGCAAGTGATTCTTACACACAGCAAAGTTGAACACCCCTGGTATACATGGTGTCTAAGTGGGTGATGACTCAAAATTGGTGGGGGGGGTCTCACCTTGTGCATAGTGCTGCTTTCAGGGTCCTCCAGATACTGCAGCTCCACAAAGTCATTCAACCAAGATTTCTGAGGGCCAAGATTTTCTGCACCACAGACCTAAAGGAAGGCAACAGAAGGTGGAGCCGTCATGGGTGCTGAGCATCCTCTCTCGATTTAGATCTTGTATGATCTGAACCAAACTCTTCTGTGAAAGCAAATTGTTTCACTGGAATACAGTTTGTAGAACCTTCTATTATACCAAGTTTTTCCCTTTAGCTTATAAATGAAACCTTCCAAATTTATTCTCTGCCTCTCTAATTCTGAATGCTCTTTTAACTTTTGCCTTTCTGCTGTCAGTGAATTTAAGGTCCCTTCTTGCTTGCAAAAGAATTCAGGGATGAAATGATACTAAGAAATGTATTTATTTATACAGAAACATACTCCACAGAGTGTAGGCGATCTCAGAAGATGAAAGAGAGCACACAGTTGAAATGAGAGGGCCTTGAAACATGGCATGGTTAGTTTTTATGGGCTGGGTAATTTCACAGCCCAGTGAGTGGGAAGACTATTCCAATTATTTTGGGGAAGAAGGTGGGGATTTCCAGGAATTGGGCCACTGCCCACTTTTTAACCTTTTATGGTTTGCCTCAGAATGGTCATGATGCTGGTGGGTGTGTCATTTAGCATGCTAATGTATTACAATGAGTGTATAATGAGGCTCAAGTTCTACTGGAAGTCAAATCTTCCACTATCTTGGACCTAGTTATTGGTTCTAACCAGTTTTTGTCATGTCCGATGGCCATGTCATTCTTTTAAAGGTTGTGCCCTACTCTATCACCTCCTGTTTCCTTTCCAGCCTCCTGGTAGACACTGTCACATCTCTTCTCCCCATTATCCACATCTTCTCCCCCCTCCTCTTCCCTCCCACCTGAGTATAAAGCCTTGATACAATCCTGGTTTCCTATCTCTAGCTTCTCCTCTCTAATATTCATTCTTCTAACTCCTCTAACATTGATTCTTCTCTCACACTGTCTCTGCCATCTCCCTTCTCACGACACCTTCCAGCTTAAGAGGTGGCTACTTCATTCCTCACCTATGGCAATGGTCCTCAGTGCTCTCCCTGCTCTCAGCCTCTTCCTTAACCAATCCATTGTGCTCTGCCTCTTCCTTAACCAATCCATTGTGCTCTGCAACTGTTTTTCCCACTTCTTCCAAGCCCTTGTTGCACCCTGCAGGAATAAACTAAGACAGGCCTACAGCCTAGATCTGCTCAGCTATGTCAATTCCACCACCCAGTCTCTTGAGTAAAGACTCAGAGATGGGCTGAGCTTCTTCTGGAACAGTGTCTTGCACCTGGTAAGTAAGCAGACCCAATCCAGTGTCTACAATAGTCTGTCTGTGGGTAGGAGGCTATAAAACCCGACAAGAATGTAAAGGTGAACCTCTCACTCCTGGCCAACTCACCACCAACAGAAACAGAGTCAGCAGGGCATCTGCGGGCCCCACTGCAGACATGGCCAAGTCCAGGAACCACACCACGCACAACCAGTCCCGAAAATGGCACAGAAAAGGCATCAAGAAACCCTGATCACAACGATACGAATCTCTTAAGGGGGGTAGACTCCAAGTTCCTGAGGAACATGCGCTTTGCCAAGAAGCACAACAAGAAGGGCCTGAAGAAGATGCAGGCCAACAATGCCAAGGCCATGAGTGCACGTGCTGAGGCTGTCAAGGCCCTCGTGAAGCCCAAGGAGATCAAGCCAGCCAAAGTCCCAGGCCAAGGCTGCAACCAAGGCCAGGCCACCTGCAGCTGCGGCTCCAGCTGCCAAGGGTGCCCAGGCCCCCACCAAAGTTCCGGAGTAGAGACCTTCATCTGCCAGTGTGAGGACAGAAGGACTGGTGTGACCCCCTGGGCTGCTGTCTGCATGGGGCTGGTGTCCTCCTGTGCTATTTGTATGAATAAATCTGAGACAGGAAAAAGAAAAGAAATAGAGTCAGCAGCAATAATGCCCTCTATAGAACTTTGGGAGACCTATGCTTCCACATGGGACTAGGCCAAATAGACTTCTGCCTTATGTAGTGATTTCCAAGTGAGGATGTTTCTGGGGATCCTTTGCCATTGAAGAATTTTTCACCCTCTTGTTGTGTCTATTGGTATCTTTCTATATTCCATATCATGCTTCCAAAGTGACAGCCATACAGATTTCCAACATTCAACAAGTAAGATCCACTCTCCTTGGGGCTGGCATGCCATGCCTTTTCCAGTCTGTCATCACCAGTCCTGAACTTGGCTCCCACTACACCTGGGCTCTGGTCCTATTGGGACTCTGGCAACACTCATTAAGGCCAAGATATATGTGAATCATGAGATACCCCGTCCAAAAACCTATGATCTTCCATATTTTCCATTAAACTATGAAAACACAATGTATCTGAAACTAATAATCTAGCATAATGTGCAATGTTGGAAATTATAATGAAAATTAATTTTGTTGATTTTAATAAGTTCTATGTCTCACATTAACATTATAATTTTACATAACACTGATGGCACTTGAAAAGGTCCTTTGCTTACATTATCTCTTTAATCCCCACAACAATCCTATGAATATTTACAGATAAGAAAAGTGGAGACACAGAGATATTACTTTCATTTTGCCAAGGTCACACAGTTTCTGGGAGGCACAGATGGTTTCCAATCGCACATATGCTGATTTTAAAATTCTATTAACATTCTACCACCCAGTCTTGCTTTATTTATCAATGTAAATCTCCACAATGTTCACCTAAACTGTCTAACAATGAAAATTAATAAAACAAGCTACTCATCTTTGCAAATTTCAACGCAAAATCTATGCTTTCTTGACACTGTTCTGATTCTTTTAGTGCTGTAATAAGGGTTATATGCCTCTCTGCAGATCAGTGCCACTAGAAACCTCATACACTCAACCAAGACTGTCCACAGATGGAGAAATGAAAGCTTGTAAAAGGCACTAGACAGGGGTTTATCTGTGTGCATCTCAATGGGCTTCCTGGAAGTGGTGTTCCATGTGAAGGGGTTTGTTCCCAGACAGGGTGGCAGTTTCCCCATCCAAGAGACAAGTCCTGGGGCCCCATGCTAATGTCTATAAACCACAAGCTCTGAACCCCCAAAAAAAAAAAAGGCACTAGAAATGAACGAAAATGATAGTAATGAAAAGGTAGAAAGACAAACAGCATTTCAGCAATTACACTGTTCTGCACAAAAAGTTGCCTAGCATCAAATATTGGCCTCTTTATGTTGTTAGGCAAACATCTAATTGCACCATTTACCTTCAACAGTGCTGAAGAGAGACCAAATGAACCAAATGCTATTTCTTTATTTGTCATCTGCCATGGATTCTAATGCTAGAAGGAAGGAATGGAGAGTATATGAAACTGCAAGAATCTACTCTGTTCTGATACAGGTGAAGATAAGCATCCATCCCTGGAAAAACCCTTGGCATCCATATGGAATGTGGATTTGGGAAAAGCAGAAGTGAAGGAGCATAAAATATAACTCTCAGGGCCTGACTCATGGCACATACAGGAGGGCTCAAATGGATCCATTTAAAAATATTAAATATGAATACTTTTCACAGAAAAAAATATTTACTCACTTTTAAAAAGAAATGCTTCCCATATCTTTGACTCAGCTATCTTACTTCCAGGAATTTACCTGAGAAGAAACACACACAGACAAACACATCCATATGTGACAAAAGTTTCAATACACACACACTAACAAACCCCTATGTGACAAAAGTTTCAATACACACAAACACACTAACAAAACCCTATATGTGACAAAAGACTTGGTTGAGATTAAGAAGGGTATCAGAGGAAGACAAGGAAAGGTTGGAAAAGATTTAATTTTTACTATATCTTTTTGTGCCTTTGGACTTTTCTCCAATGAACACCTATAATCCATATAAGAAATTAACTAATTTAACAAAAATTTTAATCCATGCTTCAACTACACATACCCTGTAACCCAGAAATATCTCCTTTAAAAATATTTACTGATTAAGAATTTGCCTGCAATGCAGGTGACCTGAGGTTGATCCCTGAGTTGGGAAGATCCCCTCGAGAAGGGAATGGCTACACACTCCAATAGGCTTCCCTGGAGAATTCCATGGACAGAGAAGGCTCTTCTGTCCATGGAGTCACAAAGAGTCAAACACGACTGAGTGAGTAAACTTTCACTTTCAAGCCCCAAGAAGTTTATACAAGGATATTTGATGCAGTAACATTTGTAATACAAAAGATTAGATGGAATCTAACTTCCTCCCATCAATAGGGAAACACTTCCACTCAATGTAAAACTCTGTAGCCATGAAAAATAATAATATATACACATGAAAAACACATCATTTTTAAAGAAAACTGAACAACATGTATAACTTACTACCATTATTATAAAATAGGGAATATATATAGATATAAACATTCCTGTATAAATTTCCCAGAAGAGGACTAAAGAAACAGTCTTAAGTAAAAGTGGTTAATAGTTGAGAGGGTTTCTGAGAGGTTCATGATTTTCATTTCCTTTTTTTTTTTTTTCTGGTTAATTTTTAGTATCAGTATGCATTAATTTTTCAATTAAAAAAGATCTTTCAAAAATCAGTGCCTTTCCACAATGACAAAAAGAAACCCACAGCAGCCACCTTTATCTATGAACTTTGTCCTTTAATCTGAGCAGAAAATCAAGCATTAATGGTATCCAAGTAACAGCAAAATCCAAGAGAAAAGGACCAAGGCAAGTGAAGAAACCAACTGACCTGATACAAAAGAAAGCCACTTAGTATTCCCAGAGATATTTAAGATGAGATTATAAACACTTCCATCCCCCCAAAAGCAAATAGAAAACAAACCGTCCTTGGAAACTAAAAATATGATTGACAAATATAAAAGGATCACACACATTATACAATCAAAAGAAAAAGAGAAAATATGAAAGAAAAGTTGATGCATAGAGGATAAATCCTCAAGAACACATATGTATCTCGTAAAAAGTAAGAAAAAAGAAACAGAGATAAGATAATGATATAAAATTTAAAATTACTGAAGAAAATTTCCCAGAGCTGAAGAACAACATGAGTCTTCATATGAGAGTGCCAGTGACAGCCAAGCAGGAGACTTGAACAGATCCCAGTGAATTTCAAGAGCCCCAAGGATAAAGTTGTTGCTATTGTTGTCACTAAGTTGTGTCTGACTCATTGCAACCTCTTAACTGCAGCATGCCAGGTTTCCTTGTCCTTCACTATCTCCCTGAGTTTTCTCAAACTCATGTCCATTGAGTCAGTGATGTCATCCAACCATCGCATCCTAAGTTGCCCCCCTTCTCCTTTTGCCCTCAGTCTTTCCTAGTATCAGGGTGTTTTCCAGTGAGTTGGCTCTTTGCATCAGGTGGCCAAAGTACTGGGGCTTCAGCTTCAGCATCAGTCCCTCCAATGAATATTCAGGGTTGATTTCCTTTAGGATTGACTAGTTTGATCTCCTTGCAGTCCAAGGGACTCTCAAGAGTCTTCTCCAACACCAAAGTTTGAAGCATCAATTCTTCGGCACTCAGCCTTCTTTATGGTCCAACTCTCACATCCATACATGACTACTGGAAAAACAATAGCTTTGATTATTCAGACTTTTGTCAGCAAAGTGATGTCTCTGTTTTTTAATATGCTGTCTAGGTTTCTCATAGCTATTCTTTCAAAGAGCAAGCATCTTTTAATTTTGTGGCTACAGTCACCATCCGCATTGATTATGGAGACCAAGAAAATGAAATCTGACACTGTCTCCACATTTTCCCCATCTATTTGTCAAGAAGTGATAGAACTAGATGTTATAATCTTCGTTTTTTGAATGTTGGGTTCTAAGCCAGCTTTTTCTTGATGAAGCTTTCACCTTCATCAAGAAGCTCTTTAGTTCCTCTTCACTTTCTGCCATTAAAGTGGTATCATCTGCATATCTGAAGTTGTTGATATCTCTCCAGGCAATCTTGATTCAAGTTAGTGATTCATTCAGTCTGAAATTTCACATGAGGTACTTCTGCAGAGAAGTTAATTAAAGAAGTTAAATAAGCAAGGCTGACGAGGGTGACAATATGCAGCCATGATGTACTCCTTTCCCAATTTGGAACCAGTCCATTGTTCCATGTTTAGTTCTGTTGCTTACTGTCCTGCATACAGTTTTCTCAGGAGGCATGTACTATATCTGGTATTCCCATCTCATTAAGAATATTCCAGTTTGTTGTGATCCATACAGTCAAAGGTTTTAGCATAGTCAATGAAGCAGATTTTTTTTTTTTAATTCCCTTGCTTTTTCTATGATCCAACATATGTTGACAATTTGATCTCTAGTTTCTCTGCCTTTTCTAAATCCAGCTTCTTCATCTGGAAGTTCTTAGTTCATGTACTGCTGAAGCTAGCGTGAAGTATTTTGATAATCTTGCTGGAATGTAAAATGAGTAAAATGGTACAGTAATTTGAACATTCTTTGGCACTACTTCTCTTTGGGATTGGAATGAAAACTGACCTTTTCCAGTCCTGTGGCCACGGCTGAGTTTTCCAAATTTGCTGGCATAATGAGTGCAGCACTTTACCAGCATCATCTTTTAGGATTTGAAATAGCCAGCTGGGAATTCCATTATCTCCACTAGTTTTGTTTGTAGTAATGCTTCCTAAGGCCCAGCTGACTTCATACTCCATGGTTTCTGGCTCTAAGTGAGTGACCACACTATAGTGGTTATTTGGGTCATTAAGAGCTTTATTGTACGTTTTTTTCTGTGTATTTCTTGCCACCTTTTATTAATCTCTTCTGCTTCTGTTAGGTCCTCGCCACTTTTGTCCTTTATTGTGCCTATCTTTGCATGAAATGTTCCCTTGGTATGTCTAGTTTTCTCAAAGAGATCTCTAGTCTTTCCCATTTTATTGTTTTCCTCTATTTCTGTGCATTGTTCACTTAAGAAAGCTTTCTTATCTCTCTCTGCTATTCTCTGGAACTCTGCATTCAGTTGGGTATATCTTTCTTTTTCTCCTTTGCCTTTCACTTCTCTTCTTTTCTCAGCTATTTGTAAGGCCTACTCAGACAACCAGTTTGCCTTTTGAATTTATTTTTCTTGGGGATGGTTTTGGTCACCACTTCCTGTACAGTGTTACAAACCTCCACCCATAGTTCGTCAGGCACTCTGTCTACTAGATCTAATCCCCTGAATCTATTTGTCACCTCCACTGTATAATCATAAGGGATTTGATTTAGGTCATACTTGAATGGCCTAGTAGTTTTCCCTACTTTCTTCAATTTGAGCCTGAATTTTGCAATAAGGAGCTGATGATCTGAAGACCTTCCTGAGAATGAAACAAATCACATGAAACAAAGACAGATTTCATGCATCGGAATGAGAAACATAATGACACTAGATTTAACATCAGTCACACTAAGTGCTAGAAGACAGACAAACAATGGCCTCAAATTCAGGGGAAATAATACTGAATCTGAAATTCAATACCTAAGAATCCTATCAACATGAGGGTAAGATAGATATAGTTTAAGAAGTAAAAGCCTGAGAAAATTTATTTCCCTTGTACACTAATATGGTTAATCTGTATTAAAGAAAAACTATGATTAAAAAGCTGACAATCTTTGTCTAGGCTGTCTTTCTTATATAAAAGATAAAGTGTCAGGAGAAACAAATATGAAAAAGAATGAGGTCCAAATAAACAGTGGCATGATCTTGAAAAATGACAGTGTTAAAACAAAAAGTCCATCTAAACTTTGTGCTTGTAACATTCTTTTATGAGCAATGCTAATTTTGTGACATTAAAATTATACCTTCTCCATAAGTCCAATCATACTATTTGGTTTGGCAAAGAAATTATTTATATATTATAAAAACTCTATTGGGACTTCCCTGGTGGTCCAGTGGTTAAGACTCTGTGCTTCGACTGCAGGGGGCCTGGGTTCGGTCCTTGGTTAGGGAACTAAATCCCATGTGCCATATGGCCAATAAATAAATAAACCAAATGTGCCTATTTTTATAAAAGAATATTTTAAAAAAACAAACAAAAACTCTCTATTGGTTTTCTATTTTCAGAATCAACCTTACAGACCAACATGTATATCCAAACACAATATAAATATGATATACCTTGACAATGTACAAGTAATATATATGATGTAGTTGTGAGTTGGTTATATGGGAAGAGGAATTGGAATGGATAGGAATGCTAATTTGATCATGTCAATCACAAGGAGC
Organism: Nanger dama; assembly: GCA_917880005.1. Classification (NCBI taxonomy): domain Eukaryota; kingdom Metazoa; phylum Chordata; class Mammalia; order Artiodactyla; family Bovidae; genus Nanger; species Nanger dama. The sequence goes on along the minus strand of CAKJTW010000054.1, from coordinate 10,352,048 downwards.
AAGACTGTCTAAATCATATCAAGAAATAGGAGTTAGGTATATAATTTAAAGTTACAAAAGTAATCAATAGAAAAACTAAAATATGATTAATTCAAATGAAGCTAGTGTGGTGAAGGTAGAAAGAAAATATGCAAGCAGCCTTAATTCACCAATATTTATGGCATAGGGTCGATTGACACTGTTTAAAGTTGATAAATCATCTTAATGAGTATTCTGGAGATATTTTACATAAAAATTAATTTTTAAATATTTTTCAGTGGCTTCCTCTGGGAAGTAAGGTTAGGCTGTAGGAAAATAAAGTCTTTTCATTTTGTTTTATTCACATTTATGCTGTTTGAATTTTCACTTCAATGTTCTTAGCTTTTTCATAATTTTTTTATAATGTACTTCTTGTATAATTGAACTGCCTCATAAACTCTAATCAAGACATTTATATAAGTATTATTATGACAAATTATAACAATAATCATGAGTAAAAATATATTTTACTGAGATCTTTTTATGTACTATAGGCTATGTGAGCACTCCCATTGATTCATCACAACAGTCCTATTATAAACACTGTTATCTCCTGCACAAGGAAACTAGTCTTAGAGATTAAGTAATTTCCCATAGTAACACATCAAATAAAAACCAAGGGTAGCTATGGCTTAAACTCAGGACTGTCTGACCTGAAAGTTCATGCTTATAACCGTTAAATCCTGCTGCCTGCACTTATTCTATGATTTTGAACTTGCAACTTACAGATTCCATTGTCTCTATCAACTGTATCAGTTCTGACAGTTTTTTACTTGAATTCCAGGGTACTTTGAAGACAAATTTCAAGACCAACACTTTATATACCAGTTGCGGTAAAGGCTAGAAGGTAGAAAATAAATGGCCACAAATTCTGAGAGCAGATAATTTTGACTAAAATTCAGCACCAAAGTATCCCATCAAATGTAAGGGCGAGATAGAGATATTTTCAGATATAAACAGGACTGAGAACATTCATTTCTTTTGTATCTTTTCACACACAAAAAAATCACACCAAGATTTATGCTAGAGAGGGAGACTATACATCTGCAAAACTAGACTACTTGAGTTTAATTTTTTTTTTAATCTGTCATTCCACTTCCTACAGGCTTTACAATTAGGAAAACAGATAAAAAGTCATCACTCATTACTTCATGTGACAAGTTAGTTAGTTTCTGCTTTTGACAAACGGGGACAGATTCTGGTTATCCTGTCATTCAACAGGTGTTTGGAATCACATTTCTTGGTACTGGGGATATGACACTGAACTATAGACCCAGTTTTGAGTTGCTCATCATAAAACAAATTGTGTTTGGAGGGGTGCTTGAAACTCCATCATCTCAAGCAACATCCCCATGCTTCCTCTCACTATCATTCTTTTCATTTTACACAATGATTTTAGTCCTCCTTTTCATTTTACATTCCTCCCCTTCAGAGAGAATGCAGCCCTAAGGCCATCCTACATGAAAATTCAGAAACCATTATGAGAGCTTAGAGTCTTGTGGGGACAGACAACCAATTAACCAGGACTATATTCACATATATGGGTGATGAAGTAAAGGGTTCTGAGCTTTCTTATTATTATTTATATGATTTTATTGTTACAGTAAGTGGAAGAATGAGAAGTTATGGACCAAGCCATGCAACATAGTTTCAAAGTAAAGGATTAGAATAATCGGTCTCATTTCTTATCTACCATATACTTTGATAAGCTATAAACTATATTTTTACATTTTAAACGTGTTTAAAATTTCCACATTTCTTGTATAGGCATAGACACAAAAATCTCTTTGGGAACTACATGCTTCTATTTGCCAACTTCAACAAGCCTCAGGATAGATCATATTATTAAGATAACACAAAATGCATCCTTTTTCAGAATCCTTCCCGTAAACGCCACAGCCAGATATTCTGCAGAAGTCTCTTCATCTTAAAATAGAAATTCTCTTCTATAGATAGTTGAAAAAAGATTTGAGATGAAGGAGGTTAACTGCTCTTTTGTGGGTCACAGCACTGATGCACTTCAGCCCTCTGAGCACAGCTGAAATTTTACTCATTGACTAAGATAGTTACCACTTCTTTCCCCTCAATGTCTTTCTGACACATTGGTTTATTAACACATTGCCCCATATATGGTAAATTCACTTGACAAATCCTCCCAATCCCTTCAGGATTCCCTGATAGCTCAGTTGGTAAAGAATCCCAATCCCTTCATACTAAATATTGAGGCTTGATTAGAGATGGAAAATGATGCTACTTACAGTAGAAGAAACCAAAATCCAGTCCTCTCTTTCCCTTTTGCTAAAAAGATGCCTACATTGTTTGGGTATCTCCTCCCCTCTGTACATTGTGATGCTCAGGAGAGGAAGGAAGACTTATTCCACACTGCCCGGTCTCCTGTTCTTATTGTCAAGGATTAGTTTGAATATGCACATGAGGTATAATTCTGGATACTGTGACGTGTGGGAAATTTTGGAAAGGCTCACCTTATTAACAAAAAAGATAGTTGGGGATAACCACCCCCTGTGCCCAATGTCACTGTGTTGGTAATGATTCCTGGCGCTATGGCAGCCACCTTGCAACCATGTGGGAAACTAAGTCAACAGGTCTAAGAGGGCAGAACAGAAAGACACAGGGAACTTACATTCCTGTTCTTGTTGAGTAGTTGAATTAACAAATCTGGAGCTGTTCACATTAGGACTTACTGCTATGTGAGATAATAAATATTCCTTATTGGGTAAACCATTTTGAGTCAGGATTTTCTGTTACTCAGCAGATAAACACATCCAAACTTGTCCACATAGATGAATTCTGTTATCCCTTTCTTCCTCCACCCAGCTGCCATCCTTAACATAATTCAATTGGTAGCAACATTTTTACACAGGTAGATTTTAGCTTTCTTCAGTGATAAATTTAAATTCATCCTCATGTTTTATACTTTATTTTGTCAATCTAGTTTAAGAAACTTAATCTTATCAATGATATCTGGTTACAACACTCTTGGGGCACTAATAATATTCCTAAGGTCATAGGAATAGCACTAGGTCTTTTGATAGCCTAACATGTCCATTTGGACCAAGGACTCTTTTCCCAATTAAAAAGGACAGAAAATAAAAACCTGAGTTTATGCGGAAGTATTCTAATTCTTACCTCAATTTATTTCTTTTTGGATAGACTTTCATTATAGCACTTTAAGCCTGACTCTTCAGCTTTCACAGTTTAATTTCTTAGCTTTGAGTTAATACTATTCCCTTAATCTCACTAATCCTCTAAGAAAGATGAACATAATGGTGAACTTCATATAAGAAACACTCTATTAAATTTGAAATTATTAAATTGTACACGTAAAAATAAAATATAAATCTACATTGAATTTATATCACTGCCTGCCCAAATTCCTGAATTTTAAGCCATCTTTTCATCAATACCACTTCCAAATGTCTCTCTACGTGAGCTTATCAAGACGAGTATCAAAATTCATAAAATCAACCAAAGCAATTGAAAAGCCCATGCTAATAAAACATAACACAAGTCAAGTTAATTACAATTAGATTTTAAATATTTTGCTTGAGGATGCTAAGCTTATTCCATCTGGAATATAGATTCATCTGAAATAATAGTTTCTATATGTTATGAATATATAGATGTATATTCATCTCCAAAATAATAAAAAATAAGCAGTTTGACTGTAAAATTATTCTCAGGACTGTTAACCTTAAAAAAAAAAAAAAGGTAATGGCTATAATCTCTCAAGCACTTCTGGGCAATAACAATTTTTTAAAATTGTAACCTGGGGAAAGCTAAAATACCAACATTCATTTTTTGGATTTTGCAGCCAACTTTATCACACAAAGTACTTTACTTTTTTCCCCCATTTCTGTGTTCTATTCTAAGAGTAATTCTCTAGAACAAAGCCTTAAGTTTATATCAAAGACAAATTATTCAGAACCCAGCTTACCATATCTGTAGTGTTTCTCTAGCTCCTTATAAGGAAAAATACTGGAGATGCTGCTGCTGCTAAGGCGCTTCAGTCATGTCTGCCTCCGTGCGACCCCACAGATGGCAGCCCACCAGTCTCCTCTGTCCCTGGGATTCTCCAGGCAAGAATACTGGAGTAGGTTGCCATTTCCTTCTCCAACTAGAGATGAGGTTAGAATTTTTAAAAGTAAATATGAGGATGTGGTAAAGAATTATCTTCTCCAGTCTGTAAAGTGGGTATGGGAGTTTTAAAGTCCAAGAATAGTGGACAGTCTCATCCAAAACAGAGTTTGAAGATATTCCTTAAGTAAAAAAAAATTCCTTAAGGAAAGTTTGAAGGATTTGAAGAATTTTGAGAACTGCACTTCAACTAGGCAAGATATAAACATCTAGAGGATCTGCGTGGAGAATATGTACAGTTCTTATTTTTGGTAATTTTTTGAAAAGTCTAAAATTATTATAAAATGAAAAGTTTTTAATGTTTTAAAATCATTACTATTTTGGCATAAGGAATTAATTCAGCTGTCTAAAATGTTTTATTTTCTGACCAGAATCATAATAGTAAAGAATATTATTGTGCCAGAAAAAGTTTCAACAGGTGGTCTACAACCTCAATTCCTATCTTGGTTCTCAGTGGTATTTAAAGACACCAATCTCCATCGGTAGATTTTCACACAAATGAGTTCAACATAGAAGAAATAATTTAAAAGTTCCATTTAATATATGTTAATTATTTTTCAATAAAACTGGGGGAAAAAAGCTCCATGGACATTTGCCTGGTTTGGTTAGTATTTAAAATCTGACTTAAATACACTGCTTTTTGATATGGTGGCTTATGAGTTCCTGTCAAATTATTTTATAACATTCCTATTTTTATTGGTACTTAAAAATAAAACACAGGGATTTTCCTGGTGGTCCAGTGGTTAAGAATCTATGCTTCTAATGCAGAGGACAAAAGTTCGATCTGTAGTCAGAGAACTAAGATCCCATACGCTGGGCAGTGCAGCAAAATAAATAGATAAAAGACAAAACTGTTGACCTAAAACGGCTACAATCATAGACTCAGACACTCTCAGAGCTCACAACAATATTACAGATCACTCTGTACTGAACAGGGATATAAAGGAACTTACCCAAAGCCACACAGTACAATCTAACATATCACATCTGAAAACAGAACACATCAGCCAATTGCAGTGTAGGAACCTGCTGCTGCTGCTGCTGCTGCTGCTGCTGCTGCTTCGCTTCAGTCGTGTCCGACTCTGTGCGACCCCATAGACGGCAGCCCACCAGGCTCCCCCGTCCCTGGGATTCTCCAGGCAAGAACACTGGAGTGGGTTGCCATTTCCTTCTCCAGTGCATGAAAGTGAAAACTGAAAGTGAAGTCACTCAGTCGTGTCTGACTCTTAGCAACCCCATTGACTGCAGCCCACCAGGCTCCTCTGTCCATGGGATTTTCCAGGCAAGAGTACTGAGTGGGGGTACCATTGCCTTCTCCACTTGTAACAGCTAGAGAAATTTAAATATGGAATGACTACTAAATAATGTTTATGATTACTGTTAACTTCCTTAAGTATAATAAACTATTTCCATTGTCTTTACTGTTAGATGATACATGTGAAATATTTATAATTATGGAACTTTTACTAATTTTCAAAAAGTACAGCATATGTGTTTGCATGTGTTAATATGGGTGTCTGTGTTACTACACTGAGGGTGAGAAAAAGAAATTATAGAAAAATGTTAACAATTATTTTTATTTAGGTGGAGAGCACATAGGAATTCAAACTTTCTGTATGTTTAAAAACATACAGTAGTCAGGAATTCCCTGTTGGTCCAGTAGTTAGGGTTCTGCAATTTTACTATTGAGGGCACAGGTTTGAACCCTGCTAAAGGAACTAATAATAAGATCCTGCAAGCCACATGGAGTAGACAAAAAAAAAAAATCTACAGTAGCACTGTGCTTCAACAAAAGCCATAATACCTCCCACAAAAAAATGTACTAAGGACTTTGTTTAGAGCCTTAGCGATTCTTTTTAAGCAGACAGTTCTTAATAAAGTTGATTTGTCTGTTTTTCTTTAGTACAATAGACTAGAAGTAAAAGTTAAAAGAGAGAAATGGATATTAGAGACAGTCATAGTCCACTTGACAAACATTTATAAAGAGTCTCTCAGACTTGGGAGACAGCAATGGCTACAACATAATTTTGGCCCTGAGGAAGCCTACAATCCAGCTGGTAACAAAGACATGCAAACAATTAGCCATAAAGGATAACTGAGATACCTAATACAGAGAAAGAATATGAAACAGTAGATACAACTATATTAGCAACCAGTGCACAATGAGACTCATAATGACTATCCTAAGCCATAAGGGAAACGTCAAATTTTATTTCACATACATTTAGAAAGTTAGAGAAGTTAACATTACACTTTATTAATATTATTGTAAAAGTGTTGTATTATGCAAAGTTTGAAAGTTTACAGAGAAATATTTTACATATTAAAAAAATTATTTCCCTGGTTAAGAAAAGTCAATATTCTTAAAATATTAATTCTCACCAACTTAACTCCAAAATTACTGCAGATGGTGACTGCAGCCATGAAATTAAAAGATGCTTGCTCCTCGGAAGAAAACTTATGACCAACCTAGAGGGCATATTAAAAAGCAGAGACATTACTTTTCCAACAAAGGTCCATCTAGTCAAAGCTATATTTTTTCCAGTAGTCATGTATGGATGTGAGAGTTGGACTATAAAGAAAGCCGAGCACCAAAGAGTTGATGCTTTTGAACCTCGGTGTTGGAGAAGACTCTTGAGAGCCCCTTGGACAGCAAGGAGATCCAACCAGTCAATCCTAAAGGAAATCAGTCCTGAATATTCATTGGAAGGACTGATGCTGAAGCTGAAACTCCAGTACTTTGGCCACCTGATGGGAAGAACCAACTCATTGGAAAAGACCCTGATGCTGGGAAAGATTGAAGGCGGGAGGAGAAGGGGACGACAGAGGATGAGATGGTTAGATGGCTTCACCAACGCGATGGACATGAGTTTGAGTAGCTTCCAGGGGTTAGTGATGGACAGGGAGACCTGGCATGCTGCAGTCCATGGGGTCGCAAAGAGTCAGACATGACTGAGCAACTGAACTGAACTGAATTGAACTTAACCTATAATCAATACAATCCAAATCAAAATCCCAGCAAGTTTTTTTTGTGTCAATGAAAATAAATACTAAACCTTCTATGCAAAGACAAAAGACCCAGAATAACCAATACAATATTGAAGATGAATAAAATCTGAGGACTGACACTATGTGAATTCAAGACATACTATACAGTTACAATAATGATCAAGACAGTGTGGTATTGGTGAAAAAAATAGATCAATGGAAAAGAATAGAGACCCTCAAAATAGACTCACATAAATACAGTAAACTAATCTTTGACAAAGAAATAAGGACAATTCAGTGGAGAAATGATAGACTTTTCAACAAATGGTATTATAACAACTGGATATCCACTTGCAAAAAAAAGAATCTAGACACTGGCCTTACACATTTTGCAAAAACACTTAAAATGGATCATAGGCCTAAATGTAAATTGCAAAACTATAAAACTTCTAGAAGATAACATTGGAAAAAAATCCAGGTGACTTTGGGTTTGGTGATGAGTTTTTATATAGAATACCTATATATGCACAATCTATGAAGGAAAAAATTAGCTAGTTAGACTTCAAGAAAATCAGAAACTTCTGTTATACAAAAGAGACTGTTAAGAAAATAAAAAGACAAGCCAAAGACTGATATAAAACATTTATAAAACATATCTGATGAAGGACTTATATACAAAGTCCTTCAAAGAATTCTTAAAATGCAATAATAAGAAAACAACCCAATCACAAAACAGGCAAAAGATCTAACCAGATATCTCACTAAAGAAGATAAACAGATAGCAAATAAGCATATAAAAAGATGTCAAACATCATGTATCATTAGAGAACTGCAATTAAAACATCACTTGGATACCAGGACATACCTATCAAAGTGGCAAAAAAATTTTTTAATGAACAATGGCAAATGCTGGCGTGGATGTGGAACAACAAGAATTCTCATTCATTGCTGACAGGAATGCAAAATTTTACAGCCACTTTTAAAAAGTTTGGCAATTCCTTACAAAATTAAATACAGTTTATCATACAATCCAGCAATCACACTCTTAAGTATTTAGTCAAATGAGCTAAAAGTTACATCCACACAAAAACCAGCCCACAAATGTTTATAGCAGCTTTATTCATAATTGCCCAAAACTGGAAGCAAACAAAATAGCCTCCAAAAAGGGAACAGATAGGCAAACTGTGGGACAGCCATACAATGGAATTTTATTCAGCAATAAGAAGAAATAAGCTATCAAGCCGTTAAAAAGCATAACAGAATCTTAAATGCATATTTCTTAGTGAAAAGAACAAGTCTGAAAAGTATACACACTACATGATTACAATTATATGACACACTGGAAAAGCTAAAACTATAGTGACAATAAAAAGACCAATTGCCGAGAATGGGAATGGGATAAATAGGTGGACCATAGAGGATTTTTTTACATCAGTGGAACTATTCTTCAGGATGTTAAAATAATGGACACAAGACTATGCATTTATCAAAACCCATAGAACTTTATGACACAGAAATGAACCCTAATGTAAACTATAGACCTTAGTTCATAATAATATACCAATACTGGTTCAGTTGTAACAAATATACCACATTAATGCAAGATGTTAACAAGAGGGGGCACTCTCAACAGGGCAGAGAGGGAACTCTGTACTGCATGCTCTAGGTCTGTAAACCTAAGCTGCTTTAAAATATAAAGTCTGTTAATTTTTTAAATTTTTTTTTGTGTGTGTAACACTCATTTTCCCCAAATGCCAAATAATGAAGCTCTATTAGAGTAAGCATGTGTTACTCACAGTAAGCCTTCTCCTACACTAAACTGTTTTTTTGTGAATCATCAGTCACTTTTAGAAATGCTCAAATAATGAGCACATAAATTATGGGTAGGCCCTGGGCAGAGTTTCGAAAAGTGTGGTCTTCAAACCACCTGCACCAAAAATCATTGGATGCTTGTTAAAAATCATATCCCTACTAAATCATAACCTCAAGGGGTGGGCAATCTGCATTTTTAACAAGTTCCTGGGGATTGTGATACATGACAAGTGTGGGAAGCACTGCATTAACGGTGTATAAGGATACTTAAGGACTACTCCTTTTATTTTACTGCGTATAAAAAGCAAACAATTAAAACATACCAGCTGCCCGGTAATTGAGAACAGGTTTCCCTTCATCTCCCTGGCACAAGCTGACTTATTTTGCAGTTTCAGGAACTCCGGCCATAAGGACTAACTTCTCCAGAAGCAATTTATTATATAACACCATGGTTTGTAAAATTTTGGTCTTTTAAGAAATAAATAACTAGACAGTGAAGACTAGGATGATGCTTATGGCCCTTTTGTGCTTTTTTAAATTGAAGACTTTTGAATCATACTTTTAATAAAGGATTAAATAAGAAGCTTTCTGATGCTTTTATCATTTATTATTCACCAAAATTGAGTAAATATTTTTAGATAAAATTTTCAGAGGACATTGTCAACTCCTTTTTAATCTGAGGAAATTAATTTCTTTGAAATAATTTTTGTCTTGCCCTTTTCAGGAAGATATTATTTTACTGCATCTAAACCAAAGAAGGTCACAGAGTCAAAACCCAGGGCAATGGGTTCACGACCACGTCCCGAAACAATCATAGAGCGTGCCTGATCAATCCTGGCTGTCATCATTTCTTTGACTCTACACCTTGCCGTTTTGTGACCTTGGCAATCCACCTTTAAGCAGTATGGTATTGTTATTGCGCCAATTTATCCAGTGGTCAAACTTCAAGCAATCTTAGTCATTCAGAACACAGCAGAGACATGTGTCTTTCAAATCTTTGCCTTGTCTTTCTGCATCCTTTCCCTCTTCATCCAGCAAATCATTTATAGTCCTTCCCTAGTGGAAGCAATCTGAGCTTCATCATTTATACTTATAATCTAGGGCAGTGCTGCTCAGACTTGAGTATGCATAACAATCATCTGTAGGGCCTGTTAAAAGACAGATTGCTGGGCCCTGCCCCCAGTTTCTGATGCATCGAGTCTGGGATGGGGCCCAAGAATTGGATTTCTAATAAATTTCCAGGTGATGCTGATACTGCTAGCCCAGGGACCACATTCTGAGAACCATTGATATAAGAGAATTTGCCACCTTTGTTCTGGTATTTGCACCAGATAATGTATGACAGGTGTTGTAATTTATATAAATTGTTACAGGACTCATCAGAGTGGGACTCATAATTAACAAACCTTAGATGGTATATTAGAGACTATGCAAATTGACAACTCCTTTTGACAGTGGTTTAGCCAAAAGTTCATTCGGGTTAAGACGTTATGGAAAAACCTGAACAAACTTTTTGGCCAACCCTATAATTACTTTTCCATTGTCCTAGAGAAAATCATGCAATAAAAATCTCAAGTTAGCATGTCAGAATTCTTGCCTTTTATTTATTAATCAACTCTTAACTAGCCAAACCACTCATCTGTCCCTGCCCTGCGCACTTTCACTCAATTTCCAATTGCCTGCCTTGTAGTCTTGGCTACTTTGTTGGACTTGGACCCACTCCATGAAGACCTGCCTCTTCCTACCACAGACCCATGCAGCCATTGCCACCCTGCAGAATCCATCCTGGCTTTCTGAGCCCTAGTCATGGATCTTCTCCATCTTTCTCCCTGAGGACCTGAGGAGTGCTGGCCCAATTCCTCCCAGGGCTCCCAGGCTTCTAGGTGTGTCATAAATCTCTGGCATTAGTCCCTCACTGCCTTGCTAAGCATAATTTGGAGAAGAATGTTTATTCTCTTTTAAAGGGAATTGGGAGAATGCCAGAGCCAAGGCAAGGCCAGGGCCATTCTGGGAATTAGATAGTGAAAGTGCCCTCATTATGTGGCAGGAGAAAGGGGAACGTTCACACACAGGAGTATATTGTGGGAGAAATATCAAGTCCTACATTCTTTGATTTTCTCTGATATTTCCTTTACATGAGGTGCCAACCAAAATGGTTTCTCACCTTCAAATAATAGCTGCACGCTGAGCTGAGAGACGTTGCACTAGGAAGATCAAGATCAAATCCAGAAGAGATCAAGCAACAGTAAAGGTGGGCTACACGGACAGCAGAGGGCGGCAGACCACACCACAAGAAGGACTCCATCCTCAAGCAGTGCTTCCCATAGGAAGTTCAGGTCTGCTGAACTGCTGGGGTTTCAAATGGGAGTACATTGGAACATTATTAATTACTTCCATCTTATTATTCCTCACGGCTGGATGCTAACAAGAAAATATCAGCTAAGAGAAGAGCACTGGATCTAAGTCTAAAAAGCCAGATTCTAGCATTTTCTGTTTGACTTGGCCAACAACCCAGAGCCACTGTATTCTTACCAGCGAAATGGAGGGGGTGAAATATTTAAAAGCAATCAATAACAATCACCTGTGGTTCATAAGTAAAAGGAAAAAATCTATATGTACAAACATTAGCTATCTCCTAGGTTGTAAACTCAAAACAAAAGAAGTATGTTCATCTCAAAAGGTCACCTCAGCTCTTCCTTCCACAAGCCCAATGCTTGAGAATCCTTTCGCCTTTATAACTATTGTGAAGAGATATTCCAGGCACTGGCCTGCAGAAATAGACAGGATTTCTGGAGTAGGAGCCCATTCAGGGAGGCACTTAAATCCCACTCCATAATTAACAACACAGACCACGCCACCCCCATCCCAGGTACTTAAGTGAGGCTGGCAAAAGAGAATCCAGGAGCCTCAGTGCAGAGAATTGAGTGGGGAAGGTGGGGGATGGGGGATAGAGTAAAGAGAAAGACTAAATCTAGGGCTGTCTTTTCCAAACAATTACTGGGAAATTGCAGAACCAATCTGCCCCAGGGAACCTCAGGGAAAATATTACTTTGATTGTGTGATTGCATCTTTCACGGAGCACACAAGAGCCCTGGCCACATGGCAAGGCAGAAGCATAGAGCTCTGGTGGTTCTATTAGGCCTTTGCCGAGTTGCCATGCTCAGCTAATGTTAAAAGAAGCACAAAATTTAAATGCCAAAGTTAAAATCACAAATTCTGGACCAAACTACAAGACAGAATTCCAGATGATTTCATTATATTTTTGTGTGACAGGCTATTTATTGTCATCACTGCAGAGAATTTTTATTTTAGGATAGCTAAGATTTCTTTTGCTTCCAAGCACAACCAACACTGTCCTCTCTTCTGCTAGAGAAATTTCTCTAACCAATCTTCCTGTCATTTGCCTCAAGGGCTTACTCAAATTGACACTGGAGAGTTAATTTACACCTTTCTATTTTACAAAAACAATCCCAGAAGAAAGTACCAGATGATCTATCCTATTTGGATTAAAAGTCTAATTCTAATTTTCGGGCTCTGCGATGGATTATATAAATGGGAACCCTCATAGAAACTAGGATATGTTTTCTGTCCTTTAAATTATTTTCTCAACATATCTGTGCTGGTTACTTTTAAATCTATCTCTTCCTCAAAATCTAGCTAACAAACAAATGATTATAAATACTGCCATTTGGGAGAAACAAAATATAAAACCATTGAATTCTTCTACAAGGAAGTCATTCATTCAGATAACTGAATTTGACCAATTTCCAGAGCAGTCACATCTTTTCTGAACATTAACAAATCTAGGGCCCTTTTTAAGTTGTAGCTAAACATATATTGGAATTTTTTAAGCTAACATATACTTAAGACCAACATAAGTTTCTTTTTAATATATGTGGTATTAAGCTATCCACTGACAGTGCCTGTTGCCTGCCTTCTGTACACATGGTGATAGCACATTTCCCTGCTGCAGTGAAAAGGCAAGGCCAAGCGAACTACTTTGGCCGATGAGAGGACATGCATGCATCACTTCTAGGCAGAAGGCTACAAGAACCAATGCCTGAGTGGCCCATCCACTTGCGCAGTCACTGTGTCCAGTTATCCACCTGGACTCTGGAGTGAGCAAACCATGAATCAGAAACCCCTTAGAGAAAAAAATGGACACGTGACGCCAAGGGTTATAAACAATAAATCTTTGCTGTTTTAAACCACTGAGATTTTGGCCTAATACCGCTTAATCCAGCCTATCCTGATAGGCCAGGTTCAAAATCTGGCTCTAACACTTATATATCCTTAACTACACAAGCAAGTTCTTAAACTCTCTGAGCCTCAGTTTCTTCCAGCATAGCATGAGGAAAATTACACCTTTCTTAAATGAGAACCTACATAGTAATATACCTTTCACATAGTAAATTTTCAACGTGGATTAATAATTGCTGTTATCATTATCACTTGTTTATATAGAAGAGAATCTGAAAATGGGCAGTACAAGAGCAGAATAAACATTTCCACTTGTTCTTCTTTGAAAAATGTTAGGTTAAGAACTACCACTTTTCTAGTTAAACAAGCCCTGTACAGGAAATACAAATTTTATTAACAGCAGTACTGGCATATTATGAATGCAGAAAACAATGAATATATAGATGTTAAGTACTCAGCAAGTAGATGACAGAGAGGGATTTATTTATTTACTCAATTTAGGAAATTGTGACCTTGAAGTTCTTATGCAAAAAAATCCATAAATTCCAATTTGTAAAGTACATGAAACTAGCAACAGGAGTGGTAATATAGATAAAGGACAATGCATGAAGAATTAGAATGGCTTTTAAGGCAACATTTGTCTGCTCCCTTCTCATTAAGCCTGTTTTAAAAGGTGAGGTATGCCCCTGACCCTAAAAATTAAAATTCCTCACCCCAATCAGTCTGGTTTTATACATTGAGATATACTGCCTTCCTCCACAAGCACTAAAAGATATCATAAACCTCAGGGTAACAAGAGATAAATTTCTTAATAAAAATTCAATTTGCAGGGTTTAGATATTATTTACTTCTTGATTGGAGAGCAATTTGTGAACCTTACTCAACACGGCTATGTAACTTCTTCCTCTGGCAACGGGAGCAGAATTGATTGGATCCTTTCATGGAACAACACATGGATTGATCCAAATTTTTTTTTTCTCTCACATCTCAATATCGCCTTGCTATTTACTTTCTGTCAAAATAATCCTAGCATGCCAGCCACCAGGCAAAACATAGATTTTTATACAAGATTTTCATCTTTGTTTTGTAAATGATCCTGTCTGTAGCAGATGCTTTCTGCTTACCAAATTCACATTTTAAAAAGAGATAACTTAGGTTTGTCCATTTATTCCACCTTTGTCAAAAATTTGCTGACACAAGTCCTTGCTTCTCATTTGTATACTATTAAGAACTCTGTTCCTCATTTTGCACATCTAGAGCTATTAGTTCTCTTCAATAATCACTCAGGACTTAATTAGACCCTCGGAGCCAGAAAAGATGCATCTGCTAGCCACAACCACATGCCTACTTCTCAGTTACACAGGCCAGTTGGAGGCCTTGGCTCTATGGACTTGGCCACATTTCATGAAGCACTGGCAAGACAAGAGAGTCCATATGGGTACTACAACACAGGACTTCCAGAGCCTAAAGGAAAATAGATCCTATTATGTTCTCTTTGAATGTATCAGTTCAGATCATAAATACTTGGATGGTACCCCTCTTTCCCATGAGGAAGTTGTTGCTGAGAATGGGAATCATGAACATGTGGCTCTGCAGGGGCATTTCCAGTAAGCTGGACCCCCTGAATGATCTGACCAACTGTGATTCATTCAGCTACACTTAAACTGAGAGAACAAATAGCAATAATAAAACTAAAATATTCAAATCTCATAGCACATCATGGGATAATTTCATGCAGTGCCCAGGAGCTCAATAACATGGAGAGCATATTCCAGTGTTGAAAACTGCCCTTGATTCTCTCTGGGAATAGGACAGAGAACAAAGTAAAGGAGACACCTAATTGAAACAGCGCCAAAGCCTCCAAGTGCTTCAGGCAGGAACTCACCAAGCATGATGTGGAAAATGGCTATGTAGCCTGCATTTCCTTTGGGCCACAAACCCTGGATATGGTTGTAATCGTGATTGTTACTGGTCAGAATTATTAGACTTTGGTCGATGGTGTATGAAGTAGTATAAGGATATGGGCTTTTGTTTGCAATTGTACACAGTTTGTTGACTTTATTCTCAAATTCCCACACCACGCTCATCAAAATAGCATAGGAGCTGCCCCAAAGAGGAACATTCATCCAAACAGTCAGTTACAAGAGAGGCCAAGGAAACTGCAGCCAGAGGAAGAAATTCCAACATGACAGATGTTTGACTGTTATAAGTTCAGAAAAGCAAAGAAAATGAGAACAGAAGCCTAAAGCTGAGGTTATAAAGTTTTTCTCCTGAATGTCTTGCTCACAACTCAGGAAGCGCAAATTGCCACAAAGACCCCTCTAAGAAAATAATCAGCAAGAAGGCTTTACCCAGAATGGTAAAGATCAGAGAGCTGAAGGCATCTCGGTCCCAGCCTAGAACATCACAGATCAGAGAGACCTAGCTTGGAAGCTTTTCATAAGATTATCAAAAGAGTCACAGTTTATTTTGATAACATGAAATCCAAAGAAAGATGTGCCTCCTCCTGCTTTACAACCAGCCTCACTAAAGAGCTGTTTAAAAAAATAAACAAACAAAAGCCTAACTCTGGATCATCGCTGAAAATTTTCATTAAGAGGAGCTGGTTAAGGAGCAACAAAGGTCTAAATTACAATACTGTGAACAACATACAGGAACACTTTCTAAAAATCCTCCTATCATCCTAACAGAGATCAGTCCTGAGTGTTCACTGGAAGGACTGATGCTGAAGCTGAAACTCCAGTACTTTGGCCACCTGATGCGAAGAGTTGACTCACTGGAAAAGACCCTGATGCTGGGAGGCATTGGGGGCAGGAGGAGAAGGCGACAATAGAGGATGAGATGGCTGGATGGCATCACTGACTCAATGGACATGAGTTTGGGTAAACTCTGGGAGTTGGTGATGGACAGGGAGGCCTGACGTGGTGCGATTCATGGGGTTGCAAAGAGTCGGACACGACTGAGCGACTGAACTAACTAACTCATCTCTGTCCCCCAAGTTCTGTTTCTTGGCAGAGCTGCCCTTGTTCTTATTCTCTCTCTTAAAATATTCCAGCACCAATAAGCTCTATTTCTCATTAATCTGTCAGCATCTTTTCCTTTATTACTCAGATAGTTTCAGGCTCTTTATTGTGTTCAGTCATCAATCTTCTATAGCTCCTTCAGTTTTCATCTACAAACATTTCCCAACTATATCCAGTAGTTCAAGGAAGAACCTTGTTTCTTGACAAGACAGGAGGGAGGAAAGGGTTGCCTTTTGAATATTCATTTTTCGTTGTACATATGCAGAGATACTCATACACATAGTTACAGGCTATCTACAGAAGCGAAAGTCATTAAAATATTTACCAACGTACGGCTTCTGTTTACCCCACAATTCTTACAACCTCATCTATCACTACTGTCCTCTCTCAGGTCAGCATTTTGATTAGTATCTGGCTGTGTTAGATTCTTATTACTACAAACTAAGTCCCTTAAAATAACATTCACATTTCCTTTTACAATTCTGGAGATCAGAAGTCTGAAATGATTCTTGAGGGGCTAATAATATCAAAGTGTTAGCAGGGATTCTTCCTTCTGGAAGTTCCTGGGGGTGATCTGTTCCTTGCCTCTTTTAACTTCTCAAGGAGGTGAGCTATCCTTGGCTTAGTAACTGCCTGTGCCAACTCTTGCTTCAATCATCCCATTTACAACTCACTCTGATCTCCTGCCTTCCTCTTATAATGACCTCTGTGATTGCATCAGACGCACACCAATAAACCAGGATAAGATTCTGACAATCTTAAGAGCCTTAACTTAATCATATCTGCAAATTCCCTTTTGCCATATAAGGAAAAAGTTCAAACTTGTGAACTCGACATTCACAAGTTCTACACATTAGGATGTGGCCATCCTTGGGGGAGGTGGAGGAAGGGGTTATTCACACTATTAGATATCACAAGCTATAAAAACTCAGTACAAATTCAGTGCAAGACAAAGTTAATTCCAAGACTTGCAAAAGATGAATGAATTCATAAAGTCAACAAAAGTTATGGTTGAGAACTGCTGGAATTATGACCAAAGCTATTGATGAATCATAATTCAGCAGAGAGAGAACACTTTATATATACTTTTCTAAAGAAAAAATACAAAATAAGCAGGGGTAATAACAGCTGAGTATAGCAAAGAAAAAAATATTTAAATACCACCAGATTAATAGAGAATCCTTGGAAAACTGATAAAGTCCTCAAATTTTTTGTTTATGATGCAAAATGTGAAATAAATAATATTATATATATATGATCATACAGTTGTCTTAGAAAAAAATCTTTTTTACCAAAAATGAATCAAGCTTGATGAATTCCTTGTGCAATCTAAGTTTATAGTTGAAATTTTGTTAATGTTATTCCAATAAGGAAACTTATTTTCAAAAGTTTTAGTTTTCAAGACAAGTAATTAGCTTTAATTTTTTCTCTGTGTACAGAAAGCACATTCCAGGGGCAAGGGAGGAAAAAGCAAAGTCATGGAGGAACTGAATTCTTTCCCACCATAAAGCTATTTTTACTACAGCAGATTTCTGAGCATGGTTGTATGCCATGACAGGTGTACTCCAGTACCTGTCTCTCCCTGTCACAAGAGGATAGATGAGACTGGTTAGATGTGTAGACAGTGCACTGTGATAGAAAGAGATCAACAATGTAAGGGAGAAAATCTGGTCCTAGGCCCTTTTCAAGACTTGTCATTTTTGTGATTTTGAAAAATAAGGATGTTTGGAACCTCTCAAAACATTCTCAATTCTCCTCTATAAAATGAGAATTTTATTCATACTTGCCCTTATACATTTGTTAACTTCAAGAAAACTCACCTTGAAATTCAGATGAATAGCCTGTAAGAATAAAAATTAAAGATGTCCATTTAATGCTATCCCAATAAGGACACTAACAGGGATATTTTGAATGAAACAATCTGATTCTAAAGTTAATAACAAAATAAACTCACAAAATAGTCAAGAATATTCTGAGAAAGGTCAGTAATGAGAAGGTAAGCCCAACCACAGAAGGAAAGATACTATAAAACTATACTAATTAAAGCAGTATGGTATTACACCTGAAAGTATAGGACAGGAGAGCAGAACAGAGAGTTCTGAAATGGACTCAAATACACACAGACATTTAAGATAGGATAAAAGTGTACTTCCAAATCAATAGGTAAAAGATAAATTGTCCAATAAATGTTGTCAGAATTGAGTAGCCATCTGGCGGAAAATAATTTCTGCCTTTTTACCTTTCACAAAAATAAATTATGGATGGATAGATTTCAACATACCAAATGAAACCATCATAATTGCTAAAAGAAAACACGGGAGAAAATTTTACTATTTCAGATTATGAGGGTCTTGAAACTATCTTAAAACTATAATATAAAAATGATTAATTGACCACACAACAATTTTTAATTTCTACTTGAAGTCACAAAATGAAGAAAGACAGCCTCACTGTTCTTTCTAGTCTTCCTGCTTGCCTCAGGTTATTTTCACTTGCTACTTGCTATTCTCTCTGCCTGAAAATGCTTTCTCCCACTTGCAAATAACACAGGAGAATGTATTTGCAATACATATAAACACTCTAACAAATCAGTAAGAAAATATCAACATCTCAAATGGGAAAAAGTAGACAAAAACAGTGAGTCACAGAAAATTAAATACAAATAAATGACTTCCCAGCATATTAGAAGATAGTCAACCTTACTCAAAATAAGTGAAACTCACTTATGATTCCATTTTTAACTATCAGACTGGAGAAAAACAAAAATTTAACTGTGTATTCAATTGAAAAGATGAAATAAATACTCCTCCATAATGTTGGTGGGACATAAGTAAAACAACTGTTGGTTCATAACCTCAGGAGTTCCCAGGTGAAATCAGAAATTGGTCCCTATACAGGGTGGGCAAAGAGAAACTGAAGAGGTAGGCAGAACCTCCAGATCGGTAGACGGAGGTTTAATAAGCTAGGGAACTTACTTACAAGGCTTGTCTTGGGCAGCTGCAAAATGAGTAGATCTTCACACTCACCCACCAGAACCTTAAAAGTTTACACAGAGGTCTCAGCCACATTCAGTCACACATACTGTCCTGATGTCTCAACACCACATTATTCTCAAGGCTATGTCCTTGAAACAGCTCCATCTATGCGAACTCTGGGCAGAATGTACATTCCATGAGCAATGGAGGGTATAAGAGACTGCTATTACAAAAGTCCAGCTTACAGGAAAACCAGCAGTCACATCCTCTCAATAACCTCCTCCAACAACACTTTACAGTGATACTTGGGAATATTTGCCAAAAATATAAATACACAAATTTTTAAATTTTATTTATTTTTAATTGGAGGATAATTGCTTTACAATGTTGTGTTGGTTTCTGTGATACATCTACATGAATCAGCCATAGGTATACGTATGTTCCCTCCCTCATGAAACTCCTTCCCATCTCCATCTCATCCCACCCCTCTAGGTTGTCCCAGAGCACCAGGTTGAGCTCCCTGTGTTATACAACAAATTTCCACTGGCTATCTATTTTACACACAGTAACGTATATGTATCAATATTATGCTCTCAATTCATCCCACCTTCTCCTTCCCCTCCTGTGTCCACAAGTCTGTTCTCTATGTCTGCATCTCTACTGTGTGCATGCTAAGTCACTTCAACAGTGTCTGACTCTTTCCAACCCTATATACTCTAGCCTGCCAGGCTCTTCTGTCCATGGGATTTCCCAGGCAAGAATACTGGAACGGGATGCCATGCTGTCCTCCAGGGAATCTTCCCAACCCAGGGATCAAAACTGGGTCTCCTATGTTTCCAGCATCGGCAAGCGAGTTCTTTACCACTACTGCCACCTGGGAAGCCTTGAAGCCCTATTGCTGCCCTACAAATAGGCTCATCAGTAAAATGTACAAATTTTGACACATAAGTTCCACTTACACTAAAATTAAGAGTCTATGAAAATTTTACAGATGCTTATTCTGACCTTAATGTATCATATAAAAATACTTTCACATGTGTACAAATAAGTATGTAAATGAAAATTAAATTGTAACACTTTTGGTAATAGAAAACAATCAGATAAAAATAAAATGCCCTTTAGTGGAGAACTGGTTAAATAAGTGCTAGTACACACATACAATGAAATATTCTGCAATTGATAAAAGGAGTAAGATATATCTAAGGGTATAAGAATATTATTATAAGAAATAAATCAAGGTGCAAAACACGTGGCATGCAACCACATTTGTGTGTTTAAGGGATATATATATATAGTTACATGTATACAATTGTAGGATCAAGGATGGAGGAAATCTTCTGAATGTTTCAGTCATGTTCATATATTATCTATTCAAAAATATTAAGAAAAACGTTAAAGCAAGGTCTTGAGACATTAGGCAATAATCTGTGCTTTAGCACTGCTGGCACCACTTGAGTCTTGTTGTTGACATAGATAATGAACAGCTGACTGTATATCATCTCTCATTGTTCATCAAGCACTAAATCCAGTGAAGTCTGAAATTCAGTGGGAAAAAGCATAATGCAGTGTGAATGCACAAGTATTTGGAGTTAGAAGATCTGAGTTCAGTCTTCAGCTCCGTGTCTTAAAAACTAAATGATCCTCAAAAGACACTCACATTTTGAATCTCAGTTTTCTCAACTATCAGGAGGGACAAATACTATAGGGTTTTCTTGAGAGCTTCCAACTGGGTAATATTTAGGTTGGTACAAAAGTAATTACAGTTTTGGACCCTGAATTTTAAATCATTATAACTAAGCTCAAATACATCTTTATTAATCAAAATAGGAACCATTACAATCAATACATTTTTGCCAATGCTTGTTTATTTCTGTAACAAAAATATCCATGTTTCAGAATTCAGCAAACTCTTGGAAAGCATTTTCTACCTCCTGCTGGTTGTGGAAGCATTTCCCCTACAAAAAGTTATCAAGATGCTTGAAGAAGTGTTAACTGGTTGGTGAGAGAGGAAGGTTTACTGAGGGCCATGTGAGGAGATAAGTGACCTTAAAACCCCAAATTCCAAAAACACTTTCAGGAAAGCCCTTTTCTAAGAAGAGGAGGGAGGAAGGTGGTTATTTGTTGCAAACTTCTTGGCGTCAGAGCCTTTATTCTTGAGGTCAGGTCACGGTCAGGTAACGATGTTCCTATCAATCTCTTCCAAACAAACGTTATTCCCTGACAAGAAAGAGCAAGGTCCCAAGGCACAACTTTCCCCCTCCGAGTTCCCGGTCCTGGGGAAGAGGAGGCAGATCTCAGATGGCCGCTGCCTCAAGGACAGGTCCCCAGACACTGCCCAGCTGTCATAGCTGAGGGAGCCAGGTGCCCAGGACCCAACTGGCCCTCAGGCTTTTAGGCCACCCACGGTGGCAGGGTAGGTGAGTGGGAAGGAGTAGGTAGGGTCCCACAGACTGCGACCCAGGCAGACTGCCGTTGCTATTACGTCACAGGGACAGGGATGGGGGAGAGCTTCGCCACTGGCTCACGGCCTCAGTCCAGCCAGTGGGTGGTCCTGGCGAGGACTCTGGAGCCACGCAGGAGACAGCCCCCAACTCACCCACTGGCCCAAGGCCCGGTGGGCTGGAGTGCGGGGGCGGGGTAGGGGGAGGCCGGAATCTGCCTCTTACCTCATTCTTCACCTCATGACCACCATTCCGCTGACAGTTGGCCGAATGCCCCACTAACGGTCACGCCTGCCAGTTGGTCGCTGGTGGGCGGGGGCCACTGTGGCACTGACCAATGGCTGAGCAGGACCATGGCCGGTCCTGTGGTAATCACTGCCTGGTAATGGGGTGTGGGATTACGGGGGCACAGCAACAACAGCTGTGTGCTGAGGGCTATACTCAGTCTTGCTCTGTTAACAATATCTAACAGTTTATTGCCAAAGGGCTTCCCTGGTGGCCAAGCAGTAAAGAATCTGCCTGCAATGCAGAAGATGCAGGAGATTGGGATTTGACCCCTGAGTCAGGAAGCGCCTCTGGAGGAGAGCATGGCAACCCACTCGTATATTCTTGCCTGGAAAACCCCATGGATTTTGGAGACTGGCAGACTACAGTCCACTGGGTCATAGCGTTGGATATGGCTAAAGCGACCGAGCACACACACAGCACACAAACTTTAAGTAGCATAAGCAAGATGGTTAATATGTAAGTTTCATTTAATTAAGAAACTCAGTGGCCTGACTATAAGACAATAACCTGGAAAGTCTTGACTATGGACTGTAGCCCACCAGGCTCCTCTGTCCATGGAGATTCTCCAGGCAAGGATACTGAAGCGGGTTGTCATGCCTTCCTCCAGGGGCTCTTCCCTACTCAGAGATCAAACGGGTCTCCTGCACTGGTAGACGGGTTCTTTACCACTAGCACCACCTGGAAAGCCCAGTTACCCAACAATGAGGATTAAATAGAAAAACCTTCTGTAGCTACAGACCAAGATGTTCAACGGGCCCAAGTAGAGGGTGCTTGTTCATATATTTGTCCAAAGAGTGGCCATTTGGTTTGTGTGTGTCTGTGTGTATTTATGTGTGTACTGTGAGCAGGGGACATACTTTTTTTTTTTCATTTCAGCTTGATCCACTCAAGAAGTTTATCTTCCTCTTGAAGAAATTCAATGAATTTAACTGCTTCCTCTGCCCTGGCAGGTGTTGAGCACAAATTGAGCACAAATGGACATACACCAGAGGCAGCTTGCCACCCAGTCCAGAGCTCAGTGACAAGCAGGAAATTCTGACAAGCCAGCTCCAGCAGGGGCAGAAGCATTTCATGAAGTAAATTTGAATGTCATAATTCCATACAACTGTTAGAGACATATTATTTTAAATTTATATTTGACTAACCTCAAATTAAAACTGAAACAAAATTCTACAAATAGTACTAAGGACCCTCGTCTAAGGAAAGAGTAATACACATGCAACAAGAATAAAGAGAATGATCAGCAGAACACAGAAAAGTCCTAAAAAGGCAGAGGCAGCATTTAAATTCATGTCTGCAAATTCATTGACACTCTTGTCATCTCAAGATGGGTTTCTAAGTTCCATGCCATTGAATATGGGTTGACCTTAATGATGGGTCCACCAAGAGTATATGATGATAGGGACACTATATGACTTTCACAGTTGTGGGACACATGACATCATAGAGGGCAGCATGCCCCTCTCTTGGTTTGCATGAGCGTAGTTAAGTCGTTTCAGTCATGCCTGACTCTTTTTGTGACCCTATGGACTGTAGCCCAACAGGCTCCTCAGTCCGTGACATTCTCCAGGAAAGAGTACTGGAGTGTGTTGCCATGCCCTCCTCCAGGGAACCTTCCTGACCCAGGAACTGAATCCATGTCTCTTACGTCTCCTGGACTGGCAGTTGTCTTCTTTACCACTACTGTCGCCTGGGAAGCCCCTCACTTGGTTTAATGCTCTATTACAATCTTGAGATTCTTAGCAATTTTTAAACAAAGGACCCACATTTTCCTTTTGCACCAAGCCCCACAAATTATAGAGCCAGTCCTGCTTCTGAATCTGGGTCATAAAGGCAATACAGCTTTCACTTGGTATTCTAGAACATGCATGCCTGAGCCTAAGCTACCTCATAAGCAGTCTGAATTACCCTGAGGCCACTCTGCTATGAGGAACCAAACTATCCCAACCAAGGGGAACACGAGTGCTGAGACTACATGAAGAGAACAGTGCCAGGTAGCACCCAGCTACTCAAGGCCCCTGAGTCCCATTTCCAGCCACTGTCTGATGTAAACACATGAGAGACCCAGAATCAAAACTGTCCAGCTGAGCCCTCCCCAAATTCCTTATCGGAAATTGTCAGAGATGATAAAATGGTTGTTGATGTTCTAAGTCTTTACGATTTAGGCTATTTAAATTAAAAAAAAAAAAAAAGTTAACTGGAACACTGGAATATACCAGACTAGATTTACTTCCTTAAGTCATACCTTCTTAATCTTTTTGTATGCAGTAAAGGAGAGAGGAGAAGGTAAGAAAGAGATACTTTCTTTAGACCTTTTCTCTGAGTCAGTGAGTGAGTGAAAATCTCTCAGTCATGTCTGATTCTTTGCGACCCCATGGGCTGTAGACCTGCCAAGCTCCTCTGGCGATGGGATTTTCCAGGCAAGAACGCTGGAGAAGTTTGTTATTCCTTTCTCCAGGGGATCTTCCCAACCCAAGGACTAAAACCAGGTCTCCTGCATTGCAGGCATATTCTTTACCATCTGAGCCACCAGGGAAGCCTTTTCTCTAGCTGCTGCTGCTGCTGCTAAGTCACTTCAGTTGTGTCCGACTCTGTGCAACCCCATGGACGGCAGCCCACAAGGCTCCGCCATCCGTGGGATTCTCCAGGCAAGAACACTGGAGTGGGTTGCCATTTCCTTCTGAATACATGAAAGTAAAAAGTGAAAGTGAAGTCACTCAGTTGTGTCTGACTCTTAGCAACCCCATAGACTGCACCCTACCAGGCTCCTCCGTCCATGGGATTTTCCAGGCAAGAGTACTGGAGTGGGGTGCCATTGCCTTTCCTTTCTCTAGCTACTAGCCATTAAACAAGAAAGAGAGACAGTCTAGGGGAGCAACTGGGCCAGGGATGCAGGAAACAAGGCACAACCATTCCAGTCACTGTCTGGATTGGTGCCTTGACCCAGAACCTCAGAAGCCAAGGGTGCATCAACTCTGTGAGCCTAACTGAATGAGGTAAAGAGAGTAAAAGAGACCATATCTCATTTACCTAACTAATCTCCATGAGGTTTGTGTGTCTCATGGCATCAACTATCATACTGCTGAATCCTACAACTCCAACCTCTGATGGGGTTTGCAGGGCTCAGGGAGAACAGTGACCAATCATCAAGGACTCAGCATGAGTCAGACTCTCCACGTACACCAGCTCTAATTCCACAAACTCCAGGAGAGGGTTTTATTGTCCCCATTCAAGAATTTAGGAAACAGAGCTTAGAGTTGAGAGCTGATGTCTCTTGAATGCTGACTGCATGCATGCCCTGCTGCCTCCTCCATGTGCACTATCCCACTGCTGCTCACAGCTGTGCTCTAAAGTAGAGACTAGCATCATCCCTGTTTCCAACAGAAGATACCTAGTTCCAGAGAGGTTAGGAAACTTGCCCAGCGTCAAGGGTGGCCTTGAGAAAGCAGTTTGAAACCTTGCTCAGGGCCTCTCTGCTCTGGTAACTGGTCCCACGGACCAGACTCAGCCCATGAGACATCTCCCTGCCTCCTTGCAAGACTCCCTCTTCAGAAAGAGGGATCAACATGAACAGTATAATCTTTGGAGAGGGAATGGGGATATGTCCCCACCCCCAGGGTCCTGTAATGAGACAACTGAAATACACAATCTTTACAGATTGGGAGATTCACAAGGCCTATTTTACAACATATCACCATAAAACTTCAGTGAGTGCATCTTGCTTCCCACAAAGTCTACCATCAAAGGAGTGTGCCATTCAGATTATGTATGGCAAACGGTATAGTACACAATTTAGCCTGGGGAAAGTGCTCTGGAAACAAGGGCTCCTCTTGCCTGTATTTGGCCTGAAATGTTTTCTGTGTTTATATACAGCTATTGTTTGGTTCCATTTCTCTTAGACCAGAAGGCAGTATTGCTTACAACAACAACCGGCTATACCATCCAGGCCAGGGCCTTGTCACCCTTATGTGGGTGATGGGGAGCCACACAGAACCTAAGTTTTTTCTTTTCTGTTTGGTTTATATTTACAAGTGTTTTATATCTTTCAGAGCCAATTTGTTGACAGTTTCTAAGGTTAGCAACATCATCCCCATCAGACACCTCTTGGCCATCTCCTAGACAGGATCTTACACCATCTATTCCCAATCATTGCTTCTTGCTTATTGTGTAAATTGCATTTATCACTCTAAAAGGACTTGAGACATCTTGACTGTTTTCTCCTATGTGGAACTTGAAGTGCATCGATTTCTGTTGCTACAGCCCTAGCTATATGTTTATTATCTGTCAGTTCTAGTTTATACAGAAGTTACCTCGACAGAACTTAACAGTCTAAAACCAGCTCACAAAATAGGAGAATCAAAAGCCTGATTTCATTCACATATTGACATTTGTCATCCACCCTCCCGTTTCTACTCAACATAATGCTACCAGAAAGGTCTCTGGCATCCAAGGGCTCTCTCTCCCCATCGCAGTGGCCAGCAGAAAACCCCTTCTAAAAGCCTCCATAGCTAGAAGAGAACAAAGTTGTCACTTCTTGTGATCAAATTCAGCACTTCCTATTCTTCTGCCACCATCATGAACGTATGTTACACAGAAAAGCCACATGAGGCTGAGTCCCAGGACTCCCGCAAAGCCAGGAATACAGTCATCTCCAGGCAAGTCCTGGGGAACTACTTCAGGTAAGTAAAGGCAGGTCTAGAGAGCAGAGGGTGAGCTTTGGGGCCACAGATGTGGTGTTAAAAAGTCATTTAACTCCTCTTGAGGGGTAGTTTTCTTCTCTATACATGGTGATGCTAATTCAGGGTTCATATACAAACTAGAAATAAAGTCTCTGGGACTTCCCTGGTGGTCCGGTGGTTAAGAATCTGCCTTCCAATGCAGGGGATGTGGGTTAGATCCCTTTTCAGGAGCTAAGATCCACATGCCTCCTGGCTAAAATAACAACAAACAAAACAGGAAATGAAAGCAATATTGTAACAAACTCAATAAAGACTAAAAACGTGGTCCAGTCCAAAAAAACTTAAAAAAAAAAAACTTACTTTCATGACTAACAGAATGTCCTCAGTAAACAGTAGTTGTTATTGTTATGAAAAGAATTTAACATAATAGTTTTCTTTAAAATATTACTTTTAACCAAGTTACACATGTTAATATTTTAAATGGTCAAATGGGGCAAATAGTCCTCTTATAAAACACTATCTCTTAGCTTATGCCTACTTTCCCCTGCACATGTAACACCAAAGTGGTTTGATACGTTGATATTCCCACCAGTCCATGGGCTCTTTGATTCTGGAAACTCTTGTCCTTCAGTACTGCAATGTTTTAAATATTATGTTTTGGTCTGTCTTCTGGCTTATTTCTTCATCTTCACGGCCTTCCACTGACTTTCCATTTCTTCTCTCGTAGTTTAAACTTTTGGGGTCGCTCTTTGTTTTCTGAATGTTATTTTTAGAGCCACTATTTGTTTTTGGTCCATGGCTGCAGTGTTCTTCTATCCCTGATTATGTTAGTAATTTCTTCTGGTTCTATTCTCTTCTTCCCTTGCTTTCCTAGTGCTTATTCCCTCCCAGATGCTTTTTAGGTTGTTTTCATCTCTGTCTGTCTTAATGAACATTTTCCTAAAAGGCATGAAGATCTCTGGTTGTCTGCCTCTATTTAGAAATCTTTCACTAATAAGTTTATTGAAGCTCTGTATACTTGGATGAGGTTTGGCAACTTTGTTCTTCTGTGTAGTCACCTGCCAAGGTCCATTCACATCAGAAGATGAAGGTTTTTCTCTTGGGTTGATCAGATTTTTCAGACTCTTAAGTTTCCTGCACATAGGTAAAGCCTGACTCTCTAACCTGGGACTGACAGGAGAAGTGAAAGGGAATTAAAACCACACTACCAGTATGTAAACATTCACTTAATCTCTCTATTTTTAGCATGCGTGTGGACATGCTCAGTAGCTCAGTCGTGTCTAACTCTGCAATACTCATGTACTGAAGCCTGCCTGGCTCTTCTGGCCATGGAATTTTCCAGACAAGAGTACTGGAGTGGGTTGCCATTTACAGGATCTTCCTGACCCAGGGATCAAATCAGCATCTTTTGCATCTCCTGCATTGGCAGGTGGATTTTTTACTGCTATACCACCTGGGTATGGTCCTGGATAAATAAACCTCCAGTATTCTGCCATGTAGGCAAGAAACAGTCACCTGGCTGTGCAGAGTTAGAGAGAAGGTCCTAAGACTTGTTTTTTTGTTAATTAGGAAGATACTTAATTTTTATCTCAAGAAATTAGTTCAGAAGTTGACAGATGGTCATAGGTGGGTGGGCTCTGCTTCATGAGGAGAAAAAAAAAAAAAGAAAAGAAAACGAAAAATCCAGGTGCATACTAACTGTTGCTCCACCTTCCTCTAGGAGGTCCTCTTCATCGGTATGGGCATAGTCAAGGTTAACTCAGTATGATATCTACAGCCCAAAGGAAGAGAGGAGAGAGAAACTGAAGGGCAATTAATTTCTATTCCAAAACCTGACCCATCACATTCCATTAGCTAAAACTGATTCATGTAGCCATCTCTCCCTGCAAAATCAGTCCAAGAAATGCCATTGCTCTCTGGGCAGCACATGCTTAGCTAAAACTCAGTGATGAGGGGTTTCTGTTCCAAAAGAAGCAAGGAAGACTGGATCTGGGGACAGAAGCTTTAACACTTACCAGACAGATCTTTCAATCAGTGCCCCTGTCCTTGGCCCACCTCCACGTCTCCGTCTAGAACATTTGACACCAATGGAGGGCTTTATCAGAGTTTTGCAGTGCTACTCAGGATGCTTTTTTTAACTTTCCCAACTCTGGGCCAGGGTTCAGACTTCTTCTTCTTTTTTTTTTTAGTGTTTTTATTTTTTTATTTTATTTTTACTTTATTCTATGTTACAATACTGTATTGGTTTTGCCATACATTGACATGAATCAGCCACAGGTGTACACGAGCTCCCAATCCTGAAACTCCCTCTCACCTCCCACCCCATATCATCTCTCTGGATCATCCCCATGCTCCAGCCCCATGCATCCTGTATCCTGTATCGAACATAGACTGGCACTTCATTTCTTACATGATAGTATACATGTTTCAATGCCATTCTCCCAAATCATCCCACCCTCTCCCTCTCCCTCAGAGGCCAAAAGTCCGTTCTGCTTCGGCATTTGCAAAGAATCCATCTGTTCTCCAGCATCCAAAATTTCATGGCTATTGTCGTCTCCTGATCTCCTTTTCCTTGAAGATGTATTCCTTGTTTAATAAAACTTTTTACTCGTATTTTAGTGGGATTGTAGGAGAGAATGGTGGTTAAATATGTGTGCTCAATCAGCCAATTTTAAACAATTCTGATTTTACCAGTTCTAATTTTTAATCAGGATGAAAGGTGATAGACATCTATTTTGGCCCTGTTCATTGGTCATATAGTCATTAATTAATTCCACAAACATCAATTAAGGGTCTGCCATCTGGTAGTCATTGTGCTAAACACTGGAAAGACAATGCCTTTATCAACATCATAGCCCAAGGCAAAAACAGCTAAGTAGATTTTTAGAAGACAAACATGAAGTAAAAATTAAGAAATATGCAATAAAGAAAACAAACATTACATTGAGATAGAAAACAAAGAGAAGGTCTCTGAAGTGGTCACATTTGAGTTGAGACTTGCAAAAACCTAGAAGTTACCAAAGCAAGGAACATGTGCTAAATTTGCTTTATTTGAGGAGCTAAAAGATACTATGTTTTTATGGCTTTTTACAACTTCTTACCTATGACCTCTAAATAGTCCCATAAAGTTTTTCTTGCTTTTTTCCTCCCAATTTACAGTTGGTGGTGGCATAATAAGTAGGATATCTTTTGACTCAAAAGACAGGGGTTCAAATTCCAGCTCTCCCATTTTCCAGTTGTGTGATTCAGTCAAGTTATCCAACTTTTTCAAACTTAGTGTCCTCAGTTGAAAAATGAAACCTTATAAAAGGCTTATTTCTAGTAAGAATTAAATTAGATAATTCATGTGGAAGTGCCTGGCATTTAGTAGAAACTCAAAAACTGTTTGTTGAAACAAAATCTGAATATTGAACATGTTCTCAGCTAACATTAAGCCTGGATTCTCACTGGCAAAAGACTCATGAATTAATTTTCTACTCAGATAATAAGGAAAATAAATGAATACCATCAGTGAATGTTACAAACAAAGTATCCTAGGTAAAGACACCAGAATGACTGGGTTAGATCCCTGGCTTCCCCCTACTTATAACTGCATCTGCTGGTGATATTCACACCCAGTGGTTATGTACCTTGACATCTGTTTTAAGAGTAGGGATATAACATCCCTGAACACTCTCCCTGTCAATAATCCATTACAGAACTACAGCTAATGGACTTATCTAATGTGTTCTCAGTAGTTCTGCTTTTTCAGCACATATGTAGTCTTGGAAGGCATAAGCTCCATAAGTTTGGATTTGGAGTACTCTTACTTATTTTTCCATAACTTAATGTCTTTAATATCGTGAAATGCTCCTAGTGATATTATCTAGACTTAATTTAACAAGTCTTTGTCCTTTGCTTCTTAGACACACAATACTGTCTTCATATAGAGGGAGAAATACAAAGATGATGTGAATATTTGTGGTCTAGAATATAATAAATTACAGATAATTCCAAACTCTATTTTCAGTGATTCAGAGGGTACTTTTATGACCTTACGACATCCCAGAATCATCATTAGGAACATCAGTTACTATTCTATATGATCATGCTTGTAAGGAAAGGCTGAATAAGGTCTAAAATATACAAATAATGGCAAAAGAGTAAGTTGCTTTCATCATGCTACCATAAAGAGAACTCAGTTCCATATGGAACTTGGAGGTTTGTAGTAACTCAAATGCAGAGAGACCTGCCCTCCAGATTCTAAAGGGTTTAGAGGCCAGGTTTCTGTCCTGTCCATTTTTGCATCCTCAGTACCTAAAAATCAGGTGAGACATGCAGTGTACACTCAGTGAGTGTGGAGTATCTAAGACTGTCTCCATTTAGTGCCCGGGAAACTATACAATGGTAAATGTTCATACTAAAGACACTCTACTGGCACACTGAAGCTTGGCATTAGCATTGCTTCTAGTGATGCTATCATTTCTATAGCAGCATGTATAGTGCAAGCAAAGGGTTAACACCAGGCCTGGCTGAGGCAGGTCTGCGTGAGAATGACCTCGATCTCCCAAGGCCCTGTTTCCTTGGAAACAGTAGAGTTAAGATAAATAGAGAACAGTTGTCTCTCCCTCTGTACTGTGTGAAACAAAAACCTGGGTTGGGGATCTGCGAGCTGGCATGCAGATCTCAGGCTTGATGAAAACCATATACAAGACTGATGGGGGAAGGAGACTGTGGCCCCTTTGTAACAAGGTGACCCCACACACCTTGGCTCTCACACTTTGGCCTTGCATGGGTGAGGGGGCAAAAAAAAAAAAAAAAAAAACTGCTACTAGGGTACTTGCCAGGCCTCCCCATAAGTTGACAATGCTGTATTTCCTTGTTGGGTCTCTTGTCATTTTTCCTTCCAGAAAGCTCAGTAAGAGCAGTGGTAGATTAAAGCCTGTCTGTGTCTCCAGAATCTGATTTGCCAACTTGGACTCAAGGGCCACACAGTTGTCATAGTCAGTAACCATCATACCCGCTCTCCTGTTCCCAAATATCACTCTTAACACAGAGAAGAGGCGATGTAAAAGGAAAAACAGAAGCAAAATCTTCAATACTATGGAAAATAAAATGTTTGTCTATATCTGGGGTTGCTGTGAACCCCAGGCAGAACCCAGACTGGCTCCCAAGGGGTCAGCACACTTGATGGTCATGTCCCAGCAAGATCAGAATGGAGATGGAGGGGATTAAAATTAATCCAAGTGGCAATGTCTGAAGGAGGCATTGCCCAATTTAAACTGCATCACCAAAGAAAGGCCATTTGGAAAAGGAAGTGAAAAAGAGAAAAAGCAGGATGAGGGTAATTTGATGACTAGGTAAAGGTCAAAGGGGCATATTCACTGAAGGTCTCTCTGGATCAGTGAAACAAGATGGAATAAAAGCACAGGCATGTTCCCTGAAGTTAAAGACCTTTTTAAGTTGTCCTCTCTGTTAAATTCTTATGGCTTGAAAATGGTTTAAATTCCTTCCTTAAACTCCTTCCGCTCTGAGTGAATGTTTAGCCACTTTAAGATGCTTAGCCTGGGAGTTTCATATGTGCCTTCAGCCAGGAAAAGTTTTAACAGGGTCTACTATTCCCTTTGGACATATGCAATTTTGTCAAGCACCAAGCAAACAGGGTCCACAAGCTAATAAGATCTAAAAAGGCCACAAGGGGTGACATCAGACAGAGCACCACTCAAAGCACCAAGCTCATCCTCAGAACTCACATTCACTAAGCTGACCATCTTCACTATCCTTCATTCATATTTTTAGCTTGTATTTAGAGTCCACCATGAGCAAATCTAAATGGCCTTAAATTTCTTTTACCTCATTTATTCCAAGTGTTTAATTCCAAAGAGAAGCAAACTATAGGTAATTACTCTCCACATATTTTAAAATATCTAAACCACCTTTAGTAGGTCAATTCCAAAACATACTGATAGCTTTAGTTACATCAACATAATACTAAGGCAGACTCTACGAGAAAAAGCATTTTCCTCCAACAAAATCCTAAATGCAATATATTTAAAGCAGTCTACATATACGAATGCTATTTTAAGTAAAACTGCTTATATTCCTATAGTCCTTTAATATCTAAACATTTTGCATAATCATCTCATTTGATATTCTCAGCAACCTGTGATATACTAAAGCTAATATTATCACTATTCAGCTCTCTTGTTAAGAAAAGTGGTTTTAAATGTCCATTAGAACACAATGTTATTAAATGACCTTAAACTACAGCCTAGATATTCTGACCTCTAGCAAAATGCTCTATTAGAGAACTTAATAAAAATTAATGAAAAATGTGTATCCGTTCTTCAAGTTTTCAGTCAGTTAAAACAAAAGTTGTTAAACATATCTCTCTCCCTAATAAAGTAACTGAGTAAATCATCTGTAAGTAATCATGTAAAGAGTCAAGCTTTTGAAAAACATGCAGCCATTTCTGTGAAGCTACTGGGTAAGGAACTTACACTATTTCTTTTCTATTTTTCAAGAGGGATTTGTTAGACAAATACCAAGTTTAAAAATTCATATAGCTCAAGCATAAATTCAAAAGATTTAATCCCAGCAATACAAATACTTAAAATTTCCTGGGAAGAACATTTTTAAAAAATCAAAATTTGGACCCACGTCCTTTAGTACTCAGTTCACCAAGCTCCAAATTTTGTTTCAGAACAATTCTAGTGGGCATTCCATCCGCCTGGGTAATCTTCAGGTTTGACTTAATTCTTTTGGAAGATTCATACCTTTATAGTTGGGAAAGGAAATTAAAGACTTCTATAAAGGATAGGGGGAAAAGTATTTATAATGGGATTTAGGGGCAGGAGCTTTGCAATTAAAAATACCGTTTAAACATTTTACTTAAATCCAACCAAACTAGAGTGTCAGCGCAATTCTATTCGTTAATTTTGACATGATTTACTGAGTATAATCCCCTTAAGTCAGAAGCTGACCTCCACAGCATTCAAACTTCCTGTGGGATCAAAAGGAATAATAAGAAACATGTTACTACTGTAAAATAAGCAAGGCTGGTGTTGTATGCAGGTTTCTTCCTATGTTGTCAAATAGACAAGCACACAGCAAATACTCAGCAATAACAAAATAAATGTCCAGAGACCTTTTCCCAACCAACCAAGCCGACAACTCAGCAACTTCAAACAGATTTTTTTTTTCTTTCAGAGCCAATTCACTTGCAGTGTAGGCTGATAAAGCAGTATTAATCTCCTGCTTTAAATCAAGTTTCTGTCACTGGGCTCCATTAATCTCCACCCTGTTATCAAGTGTCTCCATGGCAGGAAATTATATTTCTAAATTGAATTTTGCTCTGTTTCGATGTAGTAAGAAATATTTTCCAGACTACTAATAGGATGCATAAAGATTGTGACTCTGACAATACTGTTAGACAAATAAAAGCTATAAATTAAAACCACCTTCATTCACTAACCAGCATAATAGCAAAATAGAAAGCATTGATTACCTGGAAAGAGTAATCAAATAAAAGATTTTAAATGAAAAGTGAGGTAGCAGATGGTTAACTTTTAATTTACCTTTTATAGCAATTGCCCATAAAGGCAAAAAGAAGAAAAAAAATCAATCCAATGAGTCTCTCAGTGCTAATAAAACACATATTGATTCTTAGCGCATATGCTTACTCTACAAGATGCTAGAACTTGGTTCTTCCACCCATAATGGAAGCAGATACTGTTTATGAGCACTTCAGTGGAGACAAATTTACAGTAAAGAAATATCTCTGGACTAAATTTATTATCAAAGAACAAAAACTTATAACCTCAAGCAACAAAGAGATTTCATTTTATTGGTTGGGATCCACTCACAGGAGGCCAGGACAATTCAGTCAAGCGGCAGTTCAGTTACTGGAAAAGGTCTTCAAAATTACAGTCTCATTTTTTTGTTGGTGAACAATACAGTGATTCCACTAAAGTTTAGATTTCTTTTTCATTAACATAAATTACTTTGTATTGCTTGCTTTAACACGGATCTAGGTTCTCCTTGACAGTAACAATGTGAGGAAAGTCTCTTCAGGATGCTATTGAAAGGATAGTCCCAAGGTGACCCATTTAAAACTTCCCATATTTAAAGGAACACTGCATGAAAGAGGGGCTTCCTTCATGGCTTAGATGGTAAAGAATCTGCCTGCAAAGCAGGAAACCCAGGTTCAGTCCCTGGGTTGGGACAATCCCTTGGAGAATGTAATAGCTACCCACTCTAGTACTCTTGCCTGGAGAATCCCATGGACAGAGGAGCCTGGCAGGCTACAGTCCACAGGGTTGCAAAGAGTAGACATGACTGAGCAACTAACACTCTCACTTTTCACTTGCATGACAGGTTTTCCTTGGGCATCAGTGTAAGGAGCTTGTGGAACAAGTAATGAATGCTACCTACACCAAAATGCTTGAAGGATAAGTAGGATTTAACAAATGTACAAAGGAATGGTTGGAATGTTTTCCAGACAGAATAGAGATGAATGGATACTAACACCTCTTTCCCACTCTGAAGCATGGGAAATAGATAAGATATTCAGATAAAATCACATCTACATTCTTTATATACAAATTCAGAATATCTCAAACAATTATCATGGTAGACTTAAACCACTGAAACACATACTATCTTCATCAGCTTAAGTATTTTGAAGCTCCTTTAGATTAAACACATAACGGTGACTTCTAACGGGTAAGGAAATAAGAATTTGAAGTCACAGGTCTTTAATTTTACAAACGGAAAACTAAGAATCTGATGAAAATTATAAAGCATACCTTCAAAATAAGTATTAACTAGAATTAGAAAGCTAACTGAAATGGAATGAAATTACTTTCAGAAGAGAAAGAAATAAAATGTGTTCTTTTTTACATAAATAAAAGCAGGTGGTAAAGGGAAGCCAGCATTTGAAAAACATATATCCTCCTCCTTTATCCTTTGAGTGGATCTCACCTATATGTGTGAAAAACTTCAGCATCACAAAGCAAAGGTCATAAGTCACATTCCCTAAAAACAACCAACTGATAATGGTAAGTTTGAAACCCTGTGAAGCTTATCTACAATTATTATTGTCATTTAACATAATTTTGACTAGCAAGCAGACAATAACATGCTCCTGGGAGGAATGGCAACAAAAGAGAACAACAATCATTACTTTTTTATATGCTGAAATTTGACAATATATTTTGCATAAACAACAACACCAGATGTCTAGCCTCTGGACTCACTTTTTATCAGAAAGACCAGCCATCTCATCAAGTGTGATATACATTTCAAACATTAATATCATGCTCCATTTAATGCCAAAAGGTTTGGTGGGGTTCCACATGGAATTAATTTATGATTCTGAAAGCCAGTTTAGGACATTCTCAATTTTAAGCTAAGTCCAGCTGCCACAAAAAGGTTGCTTCACAGTCTGAGCCACCAGGGAAGCCTGAAGTGTACTTGCTAGTGGCTAATTTTCAGAAGCATCTCATAGTCACCTACCGGCAAATAAAATGTAACTTCAATTGCTTATTCATTAAGGGGGAAATCGATAGTGCCTAAATGGAGTACAACACACACAAGGGAGAAAAAGCACTTCAGTCTTTCAGAAAGAGGGTCTCATCACATTTTTAAAAATTTTCTAGCATC
Organism: Nanger dama; assembly: GCA_917880005.1. Lineage (NCBI taxonomy): Eukaryota > Metazoa > Chordata > Mammalia > Artiodactyla > Bovidae > Nanger > Nanger dama. The sequence goes on along the minus strand of CAKJTW010000054.1, from coordinate 10,315,827 downwards.
AGTCATGCTCCTGGGCTGACTGGTCAAGATTTTCATTTTCACCATTAAATGGTTCCATGATTCTATATGCAAGGCAGCAAAAGAGACACATATGTAAAGAACAGACTTTTGGACTCTGTGGTAGAAAGTGAGGGTGGGATTATTTGAAAGAATAGCACTGAAACATATATATTACCATATGTAAAATAGATAGCCAGTGCAAGTTCGATGCATGAAGCAAGGCACTCAAGGCCGGTGCTCTGGGACAGCCCAGAGGGATGGGGGTGGGGAGGGAGGTGGGAGGACGTTCAGGATGGGGGACACATGTGCACCCATGGCTGATTCATGTCGATGTATGGCAAAAACCACCACAAGATTGTAATTATACTCCAATTAATATAAATTATTTAATTTTTTTTTTTAAAAGGACTGCCTTATTTGGCAAAACATATTTAGACACCTAGTTGTGTTGGTTCAAAGCCTTCTAGTTCTAAATGGTTTTAGGCAGAAAAGAGAAAAGTTAGGAGCTTACTTCACCTTGCCTTTCCCTGAAATTTGTAAAGGCTGACCACACACCAGAACGACAAGATGTGGCCAGAGGCTTCATTCTTCTGCTGTGAGACAGAGTCCCCAGGAAGGAAATCTCTAGTAAGGAAGGAATCGGGAAACCAAGGACTATGGCATTCATCTGTAAAGACCTCAAAACACTTTTGAGCACAAATGCTCAAGCCAGCTCTTTTTCTGAACCAAAAAAAAAAAAAAAAAATCAAATCCCGCTATCAGCAAGAAGAAAAAGATCACAAGGGATATTTTATCTCTAGCTCCAAAATAAAAAAAAAAAAAGCACCCATTCTCAGTTTTTAAAATGCATCTTTAGTAACTTGCAAATATAGCATTAAATATATTGAGAGTTTTAAATATACTGCTTTGCATAGTGGTCCTGGATTTTCCATGGTCATGTGTCCTAGGCCATGTACTTTGAATGTCAAAGTACCCAGGATGCTTCTTTATGAGAGCTTCCAGAAGATACCAATCCTTAAAACTTGAACTGAGTAGGAGAAGAGATGCTTGATTTTAAGCATTTTGTCAAGTTCTAGCTGAGTAAAGGGGACAACTCCCAGGGCTAACCTAAAGTGTCTTTGAAGATTCAACTTCATAAGCAACTGGCTCATCGACTGTGAAAGCTTAAAGAGGGAAGAAAGTTCACTGACATAGTTTCTTAACAGCCAAATAGCCAAAATTTATACTAAAAGGCTACAGCTGATAATTTGTGTGTGTGTGTGTGTGTGTGTGTGTGTGTGTGTGTGTGTGTGTTAAGGTCTAACAAGACCATCTTCTAGAACTCCTTCAATTATATTCTTTAGCTACATCCATCACCAATTCATAGCAAGCTGTGGACAAAGAAAGATACAAATAAACTAAAACAGCAGGGTCTCTGACTTTAACAGAATTTTAAGAATTTTTAATTCATTGCTGCTACTTAAAATTTTGAAGATTTCCCATAAATTTCCAGATTTCCATTATTTTTTTTAATTGGAAGATCCAGCATCACTAGGCTCTCAGTCTAGTCTAATGATAATTGACTGGCACTGACTGGCATTGAGTGCCTGCTGTGTAATTCCTGGGCCAGATAATCTCCAAAACCTTTCCAGGAACAAAATTCTGAGTGTCTAAAATATGACTGTAGAAAGTTTATTAAATTTTTCCATTCAGATTGCATTAGCAAAATAGAATTTAAAAGTATGAAATCAGTACACATCTTTGAACTTAAAACGAATTCCAGAATTGTTTATTTAAAATAACTGGGTGGTTCCTCTTAAACTAATCAGTATTACCATGGCAAACAACATATCAACAGTAGGGTGAAACTAACCTGTCTCTCCATGGTGAAATTCCAGCTCACATTCTCTTTTAGGGTGAACAATCTGACTGCTGATGAACTGTGCTTCATGATGATAAGAAGAGCCAACATCGAAGGATGGAAGAGCAGCATCGCTATGAATACTTGGCTGCCACAAGTCAGTTATGCCTCTGGTAACTCTTCTGACATCTCCTACTTAAAATGCAAAGGTCAGCAGGATCACGAGGCTCCACTTTCATGGTCTGTATTCATATGGAATATCAAGATCAAGGGAGGTTTTGCCTCTCTTCCCTACAGGTTTTGGTCCTCCCAGAGGAGCCTAGCGGGCTCCAGTCCATAGGGTTCCAAAGAGTTGGACTCGATTGAAGCGACTGAACAGGCACGCACACCAAGCTCACCTTAGGGTATCTGTGTACTATTTAAAGGTTTACTGCCCCCGTCCTGAGCAGCCTGCTGGCCCCGGCACCTATGTGCTTGTTGAAAGAGATGTGCGGTGGGAGTTCAGCCCTAGTTACTTGATCATGTCTAAGAGAGCTTAGGGATCATCTTCATGCAGGCTCATCTGCTCCAGACCCATGACCTTGAACTGCAGTCTCTTGAAGATCTCTTTCAGGGCCCCAGTAGGTCTTACAGTTGAGCTTCTGAACCTCCTCCTGAAGCTCCCTGGACCAGAGGAAATTCATGGCCAGTGGTGAGGAGGGAAAAGGAGGTGATGGAGATGGGCCAGGCCAGGGCTGACGCTGCCACAGAGGAGAAGGCCGCCCAGAACACAATGCCCATTCCTATGGACCTGATACAGAGGACCGCACTGCATGGTGCCTGACCAGTCTGGCCACATCCCATCCAGCAGTCCCAGGCTAGCTGAACCGAGAGAGAGAGAGACACCTCCACTGCACCACCTGAGTCAGCTCATGTGGCATATGTGTGCCCTTATCACCATGATGGTGTGGAGCATCACCCACCAGGGCTGGATGACCTTTGCGCTGCTCTGGGCCTGCCGCATCCAGACAGGCCTGCAGTTCCCATCAACTGGCCGTATTCTGCTTCCCCTTCATCCTGCTTTACTGCGCTTGTGCTACGTGTGGGCCTGCCCCGCCCCCGCCCCCCGCCCGAGGCCCCTCAGCCCCTCAGCCCCTCAGCCTGTGCAGGTAGGGCGAGGCTGGACCTCACCCACTGCCGCTGCCTGGACCTAGGCACTGAGGCTGCACACGCTGACCTTCTAGCTCCTGCTGTGCTGGTTTAGTCCACGAGCAGCTGCTGAAGAAGGTGAAGGCTGTCAATGTCGCAGCAGACAGCCCTACGAAGTCATAAATGATTCTTCAGAGCCTGGGGGAGCGGCTCGCAGCCATTTGGTCACAGAAAGGCTCTGTCACAGCAAGGCTCTGCCTCTCGCTCTTCCAGGTCTACTACACACCTGTTGTGAAAGCTGCTCAAAGCGTTCTGGGAGCTGGAGGGGGCCTACATAGCTCCAGTATTCATCGCAGTCTACACCTTCCAGTTCCGAGACTTGCCCAGGATGGAGCACACCTGTGCCAAGCAGGGCCGGGCTGGCCGTGTCCCCCTCCAGGGACTGAGAGTCCGGGAGCCAGGGCCCGACAGTCCGGGGGCTCCTCCCCTGCCACAGAGATAGCGGTGGCGGCTCTGACTGGACCGTGCCACAGCCATCCACTCCTGGGCCTGCTTCCTTTTCGAGTCCAGAGGAGAAAGCCCAGGCCGAGAAGCCCAGGCTGTGGGCACAGAGCACCCTCCAGAGGGACTACTAGGCATAGGTAGCCATGGCTCATAAGGTGCAGAGCTGGCCGGAGCCAGGAGGTGGAGGCGGTGAGAGGACCAAGGCACGAGGTGGCGCGCCCCGCACCTAACGCAGCGAGCGCCGAGCACTAGGCAAGCAGCCGGGGTGCGGGGCCAGCGCTGGCAGACTGGCCGCCCACCGGCACGTGACCGCCCGGCCGTGGAGCTGCGTAGCGCTCTCTGGTGGGAGGCCCTCAGGGTAAGAGGTGCACCTGGCCGGTTGTGAGCGAATGAAGCTCAGGGCCCCTTGGACACCCGCAGTGTCCTGAGCACAGCATCCAGAGAACCGGGGCCAAGGAGCCGCTGAGCAGCACCCCCCTCCCCCCGAGCACGTGCTGCAGCCCTGCGCCACCAGCAGCGGCAGTGAGGAGAGGGTCATCCACCCCTGGGCTTCACGCGGCTTCCAGAAGCTTCCGGTCTCACGCTAACACCAGGACTTACTCGGCCTCCTGGGGCTCCTCCCCGCAGGACGCCTGCGTATCCCGAGCTGGAGGAGTCCAGGTGGCGGACGGACTGGATGCGCAGGGCTGGGGCTGCTGCTGCTGCAGGCAGACCAGTGTGTCTAGAACTGCTCTGCTACTTGGTCCTTGTCGTCCAACACGCGGCCACCTCCTCCCCATACTCAGTGAATGTCCTTTGTTCTACTCAGTGCACCCCCAGTTTTAAGTATTTCAGATTCCACAGGGGAGGGATTGAGGTTCTGATGTGGCTGGAGATGGCTGTGTGTAGGACGATTACTGGAGGTCAGGTTCTGCTGGGGAAGCACTAGCTACTGGAAGTGACCAGTAGCCTGTTAGAGCTCACTTTGCTCCCTCTCTACTCTGTGTAAGTGACACTGTTGCTCCATCCAGTACTTGACTGTGTTGTGTTTCCCTTGGTAACTCGGATACCAAGATGCAGTGGGCAGAGTGTTTAGATTTATCTTCCTGGTGACTGGCACTGTGATGATCTTTGCCATCCTCCATGCGGGTGGAGTCATTGATTCCTGATACTTGGGTTTCTTTGGGATGATGAAAATGGTCTAAATTCAGGTCATCATGATGGTCACGCAAGTCGACAAAAGATACTAATAGATGAACATGGTAATGATGCTGTTTGTTGACAAAAAATCACCACAAATTCACTAAAAATTAAATCTGTATAACCAAGGCTTTCGGTAGCCTAGGTCCAAGTGAGGATTATACTCTCAGGGGACTTCAACTGCTAAGAGAGTAGACAGGAGCCCATAAAGCCAGGCTTCTCATCTCTGCCTCCTTTCCATCACCTTCCATATTCAAAGAGATCAAGGAGCCTAAATATAAAAGAGAGCTGTGATAAAAGGGATGGTGTGTATGAAACTTTTCTCTTACTCACACTTGTTTCAGGACTCTGTTTTGCTGACTCACCAGAGATAGAGTGGTGTCAGCTTAATGTCATCTCAACCTCTTTTTTTATCTACAGCTAAGGCAGGCTGGGGATGTAATTTCAGACATCAGGCTTAAATTTCACTTAAGTCAGATATTCCACTCACTTTTTAAAAGACAGTGTAAATCTTAGCATATTACTGTTTCTTATTCTTGATAGTATTGTTTCTTCTATTAAATTCTGGGGTATGTTCAGAAAGGGGGAATTGTAGACACCTGCGTATATCTCAAAATATTTTCCATTGTTCAGCCAGAACGTGAGTCCTTCCTCCTCCAGTTCTAACAGTGGTCAGTGTTGTGCAAATGTGATCAGAGTAGTACCTCACACATCTGTCACCACCTTCACAGTACATTGGGCACGGATAAAGTTGCTATTAAAAGCAATGTACCCTTCCCTCCCTTGCATATGCCTAGGGTCACTTTTGTTTGGCATTTACACTCCTTCACATTATTACAAAACCATACCCCAGAGTATTTGCTAACTCAGTTTTCTCTTCACTACAGTGGATGCAGTTTTCACATCAAGGTGTTTCTATAGACTGGACACAGTTAGAGTTCAGCTACTTCTAGCCAAAGTGTTTAAATTTGACTAGACAGCAGCAATTGCTTTTTAATCTAAGCAAACTGATCTGTCAAAGGCAATCAACTCAGGGAAGTTATTCCTGGAGGATCCTAATAATCCCGATGAATCACACTGCCCTATGTGAAACTCAGCTGCTGAACCCTTGACATAGTATGTCACAAGTACTTAGAGGAATAAGCACACACAGCAGAACTCTGTGTTGACACACAAACTCTAGCTTCTTGTGCATAGGTTAATGATCATTGCTTTGGGTCTGGTGGAGGTGTACACTCCTGTGTGTGGTGATGTCAATTCATGCTTAATGATACAACATCCACCAGGCTTCATGTCATATAACCCACTATCCTCACAAGCACCTACCAATGGTGTGCTCCACTCCTCAAGATGTTTGCCTTGGTCCTTTTAATGACTCCCTATCTTCTAAACAAAGGTTTCCAGACTCTTCATAATGCTCGTACCAATTTAGGGCTTTACAGTTATCAAGATTTTTAAGTACTTTTTCTTGTTTAATCATCACAGTGCTGAGAGGTCGGTAGAGATGGTAGCATCATTTACATCATTAGCAACCTCCCAGGGCTGAAACTCAAACCTAGATCTGATGACCTCGAGTTTTGAGGTCTTCCCAGTGCTGGAAATCTTGTTACTGGAGCTTTGATTCTAGTGTCAGTCTAGAGTAGCTGGGTTAAGGGGGGATAGCAGTGTTGGAGGATCCTATTCCTGAGTAGGGTGGCACTGTCCGTGTCCCTCTGCTCCCTACAGAGAACCTTTCCACACTTTAGAGGAGGAAACAGAGAACATATGTGGAGGCAGCAGTAAATGTGTGGGGTTTGGCAGAGGGCAGTGCTGAAAATTCTCAAATTCTTCCTAAGTGATGGGACAAGTGTTCTTTGAGAATGACTTCCACTTAACAGTTGGAAGAGAGCTTTAAGAAAAACATTGACACGTAGTTTAAAGGGCAATGAGAGAATAGATTGGCTAGAAGGTATATGAAAGAATGATCATAATAAGAGGTAGGGGCACTTCTACCACCAGGGCCCAGGTTCAATCCTCACTCGAGGGACTGAGATCCTGCAAGCCACACAGCAGGGCCAAAAATAATGTATATCAAGCACTTAATATTTTCCATTATTCTAAATGCTTTATGTTAGTTATTAAATTCTCATCATAACTACATTAAATAGGTACTGTTCTGATGAGATGACTGAGGCAACAAAGGGTTGATTAACTTACCTGTGACCACACAGCTGCTGCTGCTGCTGCTAAGTCGCTTCAGTTGTGTCCAACTCTGTGCGACCCCTTAGACAGTAGCCCACCCAGCTCTCCCGTCCCTGAGATTCTCCAGGCAAGAGTACTGGAGTGGGTTGCCATTTCCTTCTCCAATACATTGAAAGTGAAGTCGTGTCCGACTCCTAGCGATCCCGTGGACTGCAGCCTACCAGGCTCCTCCATCCATGGAACCTTTCTGGCAAGAGTACCAGAGTGGGTTGCCATTGCCTTCTCCAACACAGCTCAGTTCAGTTAGTTCATTCGCTCAGTCGTGTCCGACTCTTTGCGACCCCATGAATCGCAGCACGCCAGGCCTCCCTGTCCATCACCAACTCCCAGAGTTCACTCAGACTCACGTCCATTGAGTCAATGATGCCATCCAGCCATCTCATCCTCTGTCGTCCCCTTCTCCTTCCCCCAACCCCTCCCAGCATCAGAGTCTTTTCCAGTGAATCAACTCTTCACATGAGGTGGCCAAAGTACTGGAGTTTCAGCTTCAGAATCATTCCTTCCAAAGAAATCCCAGGGCTGATCTCCTTCAGAATGGACTGGTTGGATCTCCTTACAGTCCAAGGGACTCTCAAGAGTCTTCTCCAACACCACAGTTCAAAAGCATCAATTCTTCGGTGTTCAGCCTTCTCCACAGTCCAACTCTCACATCCATACATGACTACTGGAAAAACCATAGCCTTGACTAGACAGACCTTAGTCGGCAAAGTATTCTCTCTGCTTTTGAATATGCTATCTAGGTTGGTCATAACTTTTCTTCCAAGGAGTAAGCATCTTTTAATTTCATGGCTGCAATCACCCTCTGCAGTGATTTTGGAGCCCCCAAAATAAAGTCTGACACTGTTTCCACTGTTTCCCCATCTATTTCCCATGAGCAAATATTAAAAATAAGATTCCAGCCTAGGCAGACTGATTCTCTCACTGGTGCTCTGGTTACTGTGTGGCAGTGATGAATTAGGGAAGACTTCCTGAATTCTGAGAAATTTAATTAATTTTTCTTACTAAAATCAATAATAAATATTTTCATGTCAGGTCATAGTACAGCATAGATGGTCAGTCCAACTTACCATCTCACTGAAAAACACCCAAAATTGATACATAAACTCAAATGAAAAAAAAATATTAACAGGCTAACAAGCTGGCAGGAAAGTAAAGAACACTGAGGTGCCTAAAATCAAAAGAAAATGTGGGCCTAGAGAGGCAAGCTGAACCATGAAGTCGATCTTCACTCCAGATGTTACCTGATCATGAGGACCTTGCTTTTGATTTCATAGGGTTGTGAAGATGGAGACATAAGTCACAGTCCAGGGTCTGACCAAGGTGGGAAGGCTAATAGGAGACTTCAGTGACCCATAGATCCACTGCCTCCTCCATCACAGATAAGAAAACCTGTTTATAATTTTCATTCCCTAGTGCTGGTAGCTCTTGCCTGGAAAATCCCATGGACGGAGGAGCCTGGTGGGCTGCAGTCGATGGGGTCGCAAAGAGTCGGACACAACTGAGTGACTTCACTTTTACTTTTCACTTCCATGCATTGGAGAAGGAAGTGTTCTTGCCAGGAGAATCCCAGGGATAGTGGAGCCTGGTGGGCTGCCGTCTATGGGACTGCACAAAGTCGGACATGACTGAAGCGACTTAGCAGCAGCAGCAGCACTAGTAGCAGAGGAAAAAGCCTTTCCTGAGAATTTGGAACCACAAAACAGACTTTCATTTGGGCTTCTAGTCCAAGTTCACACCATTGGAGTGATATCAAAGAAACGTCAAGGTAGGACTAGGGTTTAGAATGATCCTGGGTTGGTGGTGCACCCAGATGCCTAGCAGAATCAAAGCAGCCCCACCCTAAAGGAGCCAACCTTAGAGTCAGATGTCACCACATCCAAGTGCCCCTTGAAACTGAAAGTAGCTGTCTGCAGAGGCATCTCCGCTCAGTGGTTCTCAACGAGAGGCAGTTTTGCCTCCCATGGGACAATTGGTAACATCTGCAGGCATTTTTGAATGTCATGACCCAAGGACAGATACTACTGACATCTAGTGGGTAGAGACGCTTGTTCCTTGGAAGAAAAGCTATGACAAACCTAGACAGCATATTAAAAAGCCAGAGACATTAATTTGCCAACAAAGGTCTGTATAGTCAAAGCTATGGTTTTTCCAGTAGTCATGTGGATGTGAGAGCTGGACCATAAAGAAAGCTGAGCAAAAGAAATAAAAAGAATTGATGCTTTCAAACTGTGGTGTTGGAGAAGACTCTTGAGAGTCTCTTGGACTGCAAGGAGATCATACCTAATGTATGATCAGTCCTAAAGGAAATCAACCCTGAATAGTCATGGGAAGGACTGATGCTGAAGCTGAAGCCCCAATACTTTCACCATCTGATGCAAAGAGTCGACTAACTGGAAAAGATCCTGATGCTGGGAAAGACTGAAGGCAGGAGGAGAAGGGGACAACAGAGGAAAAGATGGTTGGATGGCATCACCAACTCAATGGACATGAGTTTGAGCAAACTCCGGGAGATGATGAGAGACAGGGAAACCTGGCATGCTGCAGTCCAAGGGATTGCAAAGTGTCAGACACAACTGAGCAACTGAACCACAACAAAGTGGGTAGAGGCCAGTTTTGTTTAGTTGCTATATCATGTCTGACTCTTTTGCCACCCCATGGACTGTAGCCTGCCAGGCTCCTCTGTCCATAGGATTTTCCAGGCAAGAATACTGGAGTGGGTTGCTATTTCCGTCTCCAGGGTATCTTCCTGATCCAAGGATTGAACCCGTGTCTCCCACATTGCAGGCAGATTCTTTACCACTGATCCATCAGGGAAGCCCACAGGTAGAGGCCGGGAATGCTGCTAAACATCCTACCCTGCACAAGACAGCCCCCTACAAGAAGTATACAAAATATCAGTATTATCAAGGTTGAGAATCCCTGGACATACACTCCATATATCGCCTGAAAAGAAAACAACTGCCTACTACCTCTCTTTGGCAAGAAATGAATACGGTTATTAATGCACTGATCAGAGAAGGCAATGGCACCCTACTCCAGTACTCTTGCCTGGAAAATCCCATGGATGGAGGAGCCTGGTAGGCTGCAGTCCATGGGGTTGCTAACACTTGGACATGACTAAGTGACTTTACTTTCACTTTTCTGCATTGGAGAAGGAAATGGCAACCCACTCGTGTTCTTGCCTGGAGAATCCCAGGGACAGGGGAGCCTGGTGGGCTGCCGTCTATGGGGTCGCACAGAGTCGGACACGACTGAAGTGACTTGGCAGCAGCAGCAGCAGCAGCATTGATACCTTACTATGTATTTGTTCGTTCATGTTACAGTATTGGCTTCTATGAAGCTAGCTAGTAGTCACCTAAAATTCTCAGGGTAGTTTCCCCCTCATTAATTACTTTCAAGCTACATGTTCCCTATATTTTCAACTTTTTTATAGCAAGATATGAAATTTTATATTTAACTGTTTCGTGTTGTTCATTAATTCCCATTTTTCTAGTCCATAGCTATCTTTTTAAAAACTGAGATGAAATTGATGTTAGTTTCTGATGTAAAACATCGATTCAGTATTTGTATATATTGCAAAATGATCACCACAGTAAGTCTAGTTAACATGTCATGTTGTAACATAACTACAAAAACTTTTCTTAAGATTGATTCTTTAGCAACTTTCAAATATGCAGTAATTATGAACTATAATGACCAAGTGATTAATGTAATACTTAATCATAATACTTAAATGTGATAAATATAATGGTTTACATTTCCATGATTTATTTACTTTAGGTTTGTACTTCTTGACTCTTTTCACCCATTTCATCCACCCTCTACCCTCCTACCTCTTGCAACCACCAATCTGTTCTGAGAACTTGTTCTTTTCAAGATTCCACACGTAATTGAGATCATATGACGTTCATCTTTCTGACTTACTTCACTTAGCATAGCACCCTCAAGGTCCGTCCATGCTGTCACAAATAACAAATTTCCTTTTTATGGCTGAAGAATATTCCATTCATACATGTACCACATTTTCCCTATCCATTTATCCATCTATGGACACATGTAACCATATCATGGCCATTGTAAATAATGCTGCAGAAGAACATGGAGGTGCAGATTTCAAGTATTTTCGTTTCCTTCAGATAACTATTCAGAACTGGAACTGGTGGATCATATGGTAACTCTATATTTAATTTTCTGAGGAACCTCCATAAAGTGAAGTGAAGTCACTCAGTCGTGTCTAACTCTTTGCAACACCGTGGACTGTAGCCCACCAGGCTCCTCCACCCATGGGATTCTCCAGGCAATAATACTGGAGTGGGTTGCCATTTCCTTCTCCAGGGGATCTTCCCAACCCAGGGATCAAACCCAGGTCTCCTGCATTGCAGGCAGACGCTTTAGCCTCTGAGCTACCAGGGAAGCCCATACTGTTGAGAGGAACCTTGATACTGTTTTAGAAATTTGGAATTTGAATGACAATATTAATTTTACTTGAATACTGTATTAGCCACCACTTTAAGAACTCTTCTTCACTTTTACAATAAGCTTTTCAAAAAGTCAGATATTGCCACTCTTCTCAGAAAAACATAGACAGCCAGACACAATAGCCTTCAAATCATGAAGCTACCAGATCAGAATTCTCAATGAATAATCAGAACATAGAACTGAGCAAGCTAATAATACAGTAATGAAAAACTTTATAGAAAAACTCACTGACTAGCACACATTAGTTTTATTTCACTCTAAGTTTATCAAGTTTAACATTTTCACCTATTTGCTCAATCAACAGGCTAATCATTTGTTTCCAAATCTAGAGGGCAATTTGACAATTCAATTAGACCAGATGCTTAAAGCTGCCTTGGACACTCAGTCTATATGAATCTCCTCTTCTCACTAATACTTTCTGTAACTGGTTTTTATCCTTATCATATGCCACATGCCACAGTTTTAAAACTCGCCAAGTAGGCCTTCCATCTGCCCAACTTCATTTTATTTTCTTTGAGGGGAGTGACCTGGTCACTGTCCCTAAACCAGTACTAAATACATAGAAGGCATTTAAGGGAATTTGTTGAATTGTTTTGAAAAGTTTTCTCCACTAACCATATAACCAGCACCCACCTAGGACTTCTTCCCCTCCATTTCACTCAGCTAGACTCGATTCACTCACACGAATATACCATTATAGTCATTATATTCTCAGTTTATGGTTTTAATGGTTTTGCAACATTAGATGCACAATGTCTTTCCAAGCACCAAGTATGCTTGAAATTGAACACTTTTATAAAGATAATAAAAGTTAATGACTACCCATGATCTATGATCTGACAATACATCTGTTCTTTTTCATCTTGAGATGGTAAAATATCCACCCTCGCTTATTGTGGTACAGTAGGAGAGAAGAAATATAGTCCAATTAATCACTCGTAACTATCAGCTTATTAAGTTATAGTTTCCCAATAGGCTTGTCTTACATGACTGTTAGTAGGCTGCAGGTGTTTTTTCTAAGAGTCTTTTTATATATAATGCAGTTATGTCATAAAGAGACAGCACAGAGTAAAAGAAAACCTACTGGACTAAAAATCAGAAAATCTAAGTTCTAAATTCGAGCTTGATTAAGTAGCCATGAAGGCTTAAGGAAGTCATCACCTCTCCAGTCTCTAATTTTCTCATCTGTAAAATGAAAGGACTAGTTATAAATTAAATAAACAAATTTATGCCGATCTACACCAGACCACTAGTCAGGCAACCATAACCCAAGACCTAAGAATTTCACAAAAGACATTCTAACAGAAATCTTGTCCACATTAAACTATTTTAAATCAAACTGCAAAGTTGGGATTTATGTTACTACTGTTAACCTTAAAAGTATGTTTTGTTGCCTAACAAGTGTGGAAGTATATAGGAAACAGAGCATGTTGCACATGAAAAAGCAATTGTGACTATAGGTACACATGGATATGCCTAAATTTTGTGGTGAAAATAACCAAAATTTTGATATTAGCTAAATGCCCACTCACAAAGACAGCTATTACACATTCTCCAGTTGACCAAAGGGTTGCACTCCAAAAAAGCCGTGAGTCCATGTTTGGTAAGTCTCATAAGTGGAAGCTAGGTTTCTAGTTTAACATATAAGCACGTAAGTGACCCTTGATGTAGCTGAACTATATAACATTAAATGCTTAAGTTCCAGATCCTGAGACTGGGTCTTGTGTCATACAAGATGAATGTCCTTCCCTGTTCTTGGGGAGGACTGGAAGTAAGCAATTATTAAAGCTAATTTACCTTTGTCACAGCCTTCTAGCTCCAACCCTTTCACACTCTGGGAGGGTACACAGCCCTAATTGTGCTTTTGGAACAATCCTATTAGTTCTACTTAAAGGTTCTCTGTTCCAACTGCCCCTTCCTGAGCCTTCCAACAGTAGTTCCACAACTACGGAGCAACTGATGAACATTTCTACTTATACATTTCAACAAATAACCCAGAAAATGTTACTTACTCCTGAAATATAACTAGTGCTAAAAGAAGCCACCGATTATTTTATTTATAAAAGCAAAAAATGTTAGAAATCTAAGTGTTAATTTTTTTACAGATCTGGTCAAGTAAATTATGAAACATGACAGAACATTGTGCCATCATTTTTAAAAAGTTTACAAATAAGCTGCAATAACACAGGAAAAGCTTAATATAAATGATGACTAAATTAAAAAGATACTAAATGCTATGTCCTTTATGAACTCAACTATGGAGAAAATGCATTGAGAAAGACTAGAAGAAAATACAAATTATTAGGCAGTATAATTTAGTTTTTCCAGTCTACAAGAATCCATGCTTTCTAGATTTTACCATAAGTACCACTTTTGTTATTTAAAAAAAAATCGGGATGGGGATGTGTAAATTCAAATAAATTTTTAACAAATAGAATTTGAGCTATAAACAGTGCTGTTTATCAAGCAACACGGAAACAGAGCTTTGTGGGCAAGGAGGCATTCCTTTGACTTTGTTAGGAAAAGAATTTAATTAGGATATTTTAAACTTTTGTAAAATGTTTTGTGATTATTAAAATATTACTTATCACTATTACTATGGCATTTTATAGATTCAATAAAACGACTACTGAGATTTCTCTTACCATTTCCTTCTCCAGGGGATCTTCCCGACCCAGGGATCAAATCCGGGTCTCCCGCATTGGAGGCAGACGCTTTAACCTCTGAGCCATCAGGGAAGCCCTGATTTAGGATACTGAACATGTAAAACATCTATCATATAAAAATAACACAGGCTTATGATTTAGATGATTACCCTTGGAAGAAAAGCTTAATATAAATGATGAATAAATTAAAAAGATACTAAATGCTATGTCCTTTATGAACTCAACTATGGGGAAAATGCATTAAGAAAGATTAGAAGAAAATATAAATTATTGGGCAGTATAATTTAGTGCTTTAGTATAATTTAATGACCAACCTAGACAGCTTATTAAAAAGCAGAGACATTATTTTACCAACAAAGGTCCATCTAGTCAAAGCTATGGTTTTTCCAGTAGTCATGTATGGATGTGAGAGTTGGACTATAAAGTTGAGTGCCAAAGAATTGCAGCTTTTGAACTGTGGTGCTGGAGAAGTCTCTTGAGAGTCCCTTGGACTGCAAGATCCAACCAGTCCATCCTAAAGGAAATCAGTCCAGAATATTCATTGGAAGGACTAATGCTGAAGTTGAAACTCCAATACTTTGGCCACCTGATGCAAAGAACTGACTCATTTGAAAAGACCCTGATACTAGGAAAGATCGAAGGCAGAAGTGGACAACAGAGGATGAGATGGTTGGATGGCATCATCGACTCTATGAACATGAGTAAGCTCCAGGAGTTGGTGATGGACAGGGAGGCCTGGTGTGCTGTGATTCATGGGGTCGCAAGGAGTCAGACACAACTGAGCGACTGAACCGAACTGTGATTTAGACAAACAGGATAAAAACTTTATATAGTGAAAAACTCTTCATCCCATCTTATGCTTTTCCAGATATAGCATGTCTCTGGCCCAGAAACTTTTCTTGCATATAACCCTATATATATATATGGTATTTAAACACTAGTATTAACAGCACTTTGATACATCTTATTTCATTTAATGAACTTAAGAAACATTTATGTATCAGATGTACACATTCATTTCATTCTCTGTAAATGTGAATATTCTGTTGGTATAGATACAACACAATTAGCAACCCCTTCAGTTCAGTTCAGTTGCTCAGTCCTGTCCACCTCTTTGCGACTCCCATGAATTGCAGCACACCAGGCCTCCCTGTCCATCACCATCTCTCGGAGTTCACTCAGACTTATGTCCATCGAGTCAGTGATGCCTTCCAGCCATCTCATCCTCGGTCGTCCCCTTCTCCTCCTGCCCCCAATCCCTCCCACCATCAGAGTCTTTTCCAATGAATCAACTCTTCATATGAGGTGGCCAAAGTATTGGAGTTTCAGCTTCAGAATCATTCCTTCCAAAGAAATCCCAGGGCTGATCTCCTTCAGAATGGACTGGTTGGATCTCCTTGCAGTCCAAGGGACTCTCAGTCTTCTCCAACACCACAGTTCTAAAGCATCAATTCTTCGGCGCTCAGCCTTCTTCACAGTCCAACTCTCACATCCATACATGACCACAGGAAAAACCATAGCCTTAACTAGATGGACCTTCGTCGGCAAAGTAATGTCTCTGCTTTTGAATATGCTATCTAGGTTGGTCATAACTTTTCTTCCAAGGAGTAAGCATCTTTTAATTTCATGGGTGCAGTCACCATCTGCAGTGATTTTGGAGCCCCCCAAAATAAAGTCTGACACTGTTTCCACTGTTTCCCCATCTAGTTCCCATGAAGTGATGGGACCGGATGCCATGATCTTTGTTTTCTGAATGTAGAGCTTTAAGCCAACTTTTTCACTCTCCTCTTTCACTTTCATTAAGAGGCTTTTTAGCTCCTCTTCACTTTCTGCCATAAGGGTGGTGTCATCTGCATATCTGAGGCTATTGATATTTCTCCTGGCAGTCTTGATTCCAGCTTGTGTTTCTTCCAGCCCAGCGTTTCTCATGATGTACTCTGCATATAAGTTAAATAAGCAGGGTGACAATATACAGCCTTGACGCACTCCTTTTCCTATTTGGAACCAGACTGTTGTTCCATGTCCAGTTCTAACTGTTGCTTCCTGACCTGCATACAGATTTCTCAAGAGGCAGGTTAGGTGGTCTGGTATTCCTATCTCTTTCAGAATTTTCCACAGTTTCTTGTGATCCACACAGTCAAAGGCTTTGATATTTCCATTTTTCTCTATAATGAACAAGTCTTCAGTGAACATTCTTGTACAAATATGCTATATATGTGTACAAGTATCTCCACAGATGAAGTCTTAGATGTAGAACTGCTGAGTCAAAGACTTGTATACATTTTAAAAGTCTGATATTGCCAAATTACCTTCCAAATAATTTATTTTATACTCCAAGAGAACATTTCTAATCAGCACACTTTTTTTTTTTTTTTAAAGCAAATTCCAATGCCACCAATGTCCAGGAAAATAGTGAAGCAGGTTGGGGTAAGAAAATGGCAAACAGGAGACCATGCTCAGCATTCTAAGAAGTGACTTTTACTCAATTCCAGCCTACTACTAATGCCTTCTTGGGAATCTCTGCCCAACGTTACGTTATCTGACTTCTCAAATGTCAAAAATATTGACTTCTAAGTGAAATCTGATTTTTAAAATGTTGAAAACTTATTCAACATTTAGAACTGGCACGACAAACAAAACTCATGTGTGAGTGGGAATTATCTGTGAGCCTCCAACACATAACCTATGTTTAAAGCTATCATTCTGCCACCAAAGCCAACAAAGACATCACCACAACTCACTGTGCTTAGCACAGATTCCATTAGATTATATTACCTTTTGTTTTTAGATGAATTAGAAGATGGTTTCTATTAACTATGTGGTCACTATCCTCTCAAATAACTTTAATTAAACTTATTTTAAGTTAATCATATTATAGATATGATAATAATAATATCAATAATATTACTCTTGCCCAGATGTTTTCATTAGTTTCCTACAATATGCTCTGTTGCCTTCTAGTTTTATTTCTGTAAAATGCTGTATTTCTGTTTTCTCCCTTATATGAAACTCCCACATGTTGTAAGAGTTATTTTCCTATTAGTGTAATCTTTTACCCAAAGGAAAAGAAAATCTCTAATCATTTTTTATACTTGCATTCAACACATTCATCTACTTACAGAAGAAATTGTGGAAACAGAATAAATTAGAGACCTGCTGCCTCTAGTTTAAATAGGAATTTTAATCCATATAAAACCTTTTGGTATTAACTAAATTCTTAAAGTTTAGAAACTAAAGATAATGTAAAAGAACAAACCCTAAATTGCTAGCTCTATATAAAAACATTCAAACTCATGGATATAAAACCATGAGATTTTAAATGTTCTATTATCTCCTCTCCATAAATACCTGCAAAAGGACCAGCCTGACAAAGCTGATGTATGACTATAAACAGAAATAAATGCTTATAAATACTAAAATTATAAGCAACATAATATTAAATAACCTATTTGAAGTTAGAAGGCAATGACCTCTTGTACAATAATTTCAAAACCCAACGTTTTAAAAACTACTAGCTTCATTTATTGTAAATAAAGCATCTGAATCCAAATTTTAGAGCTACTAGTAATTTTAAAGAGATTTCCTTGTTTCTAATATAAGCTGTTGAAAGATGTTTTCTTAACATTAAAAAAACCAGCAATAATGGAAGAGGACCAAAAACATGTATTAAGGAAGTTTTATAACTTAGCAAAGCTTTCTTCAATATATAAGCCTATATACACATATATACATTTTGTCTATATTGATATATACATTGTCTATATTTGTCACAGACAACTATAGTGGCTGCTGTTTGCATATATATGAGAAAATATGCATATGAGTCATTTTACCAATAATGATGCCACTGAATAATCTATTTTTAGTTTCCAGAGGCAAGGCCATCAGTTCAGCTCAGTTCAGTTCAGTCGCTCAGTCATGTCCGACTCTTTGCAACCCCATGAATTGCAGCACGCCAGGCCTCCCTGTTCATCACCAACTCCAGGAGTTTACTCAAACTCATGTCCATCAAGTCAGTGATGCCATCCAGCCATCTCATCCTCTGTTATCCCCTTCTCCTCCTGCCCCCAAACATTACAAATTCCTCATTTATATTTTTGAATGTCAGAGTGTGCCTGCTTCCGCACTAAAAGGTATGCTGTAACTATTCAAATGTGTCTTTTCAAAAGAAAACTGATTGGCCCACCCTAAAATTTAAAATCCAATGCTCTATATTAGGTATATATCACTTGAATTCAACATTTTAATCATAAAAAGCAAATTTAAGGAAGAATTACATACTTAAATTGTAATCTGCACACTGGATTATGTTTTCAAATGTGACATTAGAGTTCACAGATAAATTCATAGTAATGAAAAGAAACATGGTAAAACATCATATTTTAATTTTATCTAAATATAATTAAAACAAAACATAATAACTTTGAGACAATAATTCATACAATACAGCAAAAACTTTAATATATAAATCAGATGTCATTTCATCAGCTGTTTATTAGTCACATCAGTCTAAACTTTACATATTAAAATACTGAAAAGCTAGAAAACATCATTGTAATATAGATTCAATATGGGAAAATACATATTTGTGGCTTTATATACAGTGTAAATTAACCCATTCTATACAGTAGTTTTCCAAAATATAAACGGCACTTTCCATGCAATAGGACATACCAGGCTGGATGTCCTAATACAATTTTTTATATAGAAAAATAAAGAGACAACACCTTTTAACATAACAGTTACACAGGAGATGTGGAATGGAGAATAGGATGCTGCCTTAACACACTCTTGGATAAGATTAAAGAAATGTAAAAAGGACAGTTTCTATTATTTTCAATTACCATTTTTGAAATGAAGACTACTATGATTTTACATTTTCTAATTGTATCACAAACTGAGAAAACATAAAAGGGAAAGTGAGAGAGAAAAAAAGAAAACCTGATCCTTTATGAATTTTAAACATCAGCCCCACCTATGGGCTGCATTTGGGCTGCTTTTCTGTTGACAGTTTCCTAAATTACTTCTGCCACTCTGAATTGCTCATCAGCAGTCAGATGAATTTTCCAGACTTCATTATGCCATTGTGTAACCATAGCTGCCACAATGTAGTGCCACAAGAAGCCTGTCCTTGAGTATTTCCTTGCTTGGGTATTCAGGTAACTTGAGCATGTTGATGCTTCAAAAGAAAAATATACCACTATTAAATAGGAAAGCTCTGAAATATTTTACTGTTTTGTCTAGAAGTGAAAACACTACTCAAAATTAACATAAAACCATCCTCTCAAATTTGCATTCAAATTGGAAAACCCTGAAGTAGTATTTAAAAAGGGGAAAAAAAACACCAAACCCTGCTGCACTGCAGTTTCCTTTAGTATGCAAATTACCAGACCAAAATAAGTTCCCTCCAGTCTAAAATAAATAAGCAATAGGGCAATTAAGTTTGAAATGATAGTGTAACTCAGTGATACTTATGACAGTGTAACTTTAGTGATATTTGAACTGTATATATTCAATTAGAGTATAGGTGGGGCTTCCCAGGTAGCGCTAGTGGTAAAGAACCCACCTGCCAATGCAGGAGACATAAGAGATATGGGTTTGGTCCCTGGGTTGGGAAGATCCCCTGGGGGAGAGGAAGGCAACCAACACCAGTATTCTTGCCTGGAGAATCCTATGGACAAAGAAGCCTGGAGGGCTACAGTCCATAGAGTCGCAAAGAGTCAGACACAACTGAAGCAACTTAGCGCTCATGCACACACAGAATAAAAAGTAGGTAGTTTCCTCAAACATTTTCCCTACGTACAAAGCGGAAGGCAAGAAACTATTACTATATAGTTCTTTATTTATCAGTGATTACAAATGAACAGAGATCACTGCTGAGATTTTCCTCTCAATGAAGCAGTAAGCAGTCAGACCTTTGATCATTTAAAATTAATCAGAAATTCACAGTGCATTTAAATAAACCAATTTAACATACCATGTGCTTGAAGTAGGTAGGAGATTTGGAGTATATGGAACAGCAGCAATTGTGAAGTTTTGCAATCCACTTCCACCCATGATATTAGCAAATCCACCATGTGGGACCCTGGAACTAAGAGTTCATATCTAGTAAGTTGTAACCATGTAAGAAAAATCTTTGAAATAGACGTATTTTGAATTATAAAAATGAATAGTATCTAGCAGGCATTCATTAAATATTTGCTGAATAAATAAATGGTTTCCTTGATTAATTCAAGCAACAGAGGCTTTTATGTGGAATCCAAAATGATTTCCCTGTCTGTGAAAAATATCTAGGCTCAAACATTTTTGTCTTGTATTCTTTTACACAGTGGGAAAACTAGAAAATTCTTTACACTTATCTTTCCAGAGATTTACATTGGATGCATTTTTTTAATGTTACCTGACATAATGAGAATGCATTTGTACACAGGGTGCCAAAGAAAAGCAAGGAGAGATAATAAAGCCTTCCTCAGTGATCAATGTAAAGAAACAGAGGAAAACAACAGAATGGGAAAGACTAGAGATCTCATCAAGAAAATTAGAGATACCAAGGGAACATTTCATGCAAAGATGGGCTCAATAAAGGATAGAAATGGTATGGACCTAACAGAAGCAGAAGATACTAAGAAGAGGTGGCAAGAATACACAGGAGAACTATACAAAAAGATCTTCATGACCCAGATAACCACGATGGTGTGATCACTTTCTTGGAGCCAGATGTTGTGGAATGCGAAATTAAGTGTGCCTTAGGAAGCATTACTACAGACAAAACTAGTGGAGGTGATGGAATTCCAGTTGAACTATTTCAAATCCTAAATGATGATGCTGTGAAAGTTCTGCACTCAATATGCCAGCAAATTTGGAAAACCAGCAGTGGTCACAGGACTGGAAAAGCTCAGTTTTATTCCAATCCCAAAGAAAGGCAATGCCAAAGAATGCTCAAACTACCACACAATTACACTCATCTCACACATTAGCAAAGATTATCATGATATTGAATGGCTTGCCTTGGAAATGAACAGAGATCATTCTGTCATTTTGAAGATTGCATCCAAGTACTGCATTTCGGACTCTGTTGACTATGATAGCTACTCCATTTCTTCTTAGGGATTCCTGTCCACAGTAGTAGATATAATGGCCACCTGAGTTACATTCACCCATTCCAGTCCATTTTAGTTCACTGATTCCTAGAATGTCGATGTTCACTTTTTCCATCTCCTATTTGACCACTTCCAATTTGCCTTGATTCATGGACCTAACATTCCAGGTTCCTAATGCAATGTTGCTCTTTACAGCATTGGACCTTGCTTCTAACACCAGTCACATCCACAGCTGGGTGTTGTTTTTGCTTTGGCTCCATCCCTTCAATCTTTCTGGAGTTATTTCTCCACTGATCTCCAGTAGCATATCGGGCACCTACCAACCTGAGGAGTTCATCTTTCAGTGTCCTGTCTTTTGCCTTTTCATACTGTTCATGGGGTTCTCAAGGCAAGAATACTCAAGTAGTTTGCCATTCCCTTCTCCAGCGGACCACATTCTGTCAGACGTCTTCACCATGACCCGTCTGTCTTGGGTGGCCCCACATGGCATGTCTAACATTGAGTTAGACAAGGCTGTGGTCCATGTGATCAGAGTGGCTAGTTTTCTGTGATCGTAGTTTTAGTGTGTCTGCCCTCTGATGCCCTCTCTTAGCGCCTACCCTTTTACTTGGGTTTCTCTTACCTTGGACGTGAGGTATCTCTTCATGGTTGAGAGGTCAATAGATTTAAGAATAGATAGCCATTTAAAAAATTAGATCTATAAATGAATCCATTTTAAACAATATATTGTTAAATTCAAAAGTTATAAAAGAGGAACAATGTTTTTAAAAAATAAAAATTTGTAAATGTCAGAAAAACTCTTGAAGAATAACCAAAATAGATTACATTCAGAGACTGAGATAAGAGGTGATTTTATAAAATTTTAGTCTAACCTTCCTACATATAAAAATAATTTTAAACTCTTTTTATTAAATTACTGAAATCTCTAGGTATTTCTTGGCAGTAAGAAGCCAAGTAAACAAAAAACTGACAAGATTTTGTTTCATATTTTTAGTCTATAATCTGTGACTAATTCGTTTTATTCTTTAAAATTAGGTACTCAGAATGGGAGAAAATAATAGCAAATATAGCAACTGACAAAGAATTAATCTCAAAAATATACAAGCAACTCCTGCAGCTCAATTCCAGAAAAATAAACAACCCAATCAAAAAAATGGGCCAAAGAACTAAACAGACCTTTCTCCAAAGAAGACATACAGATGGCTAACAAACACATGAAAAGAGGCTCAACATCACTCATTATCAGAGAAATGCAAATCAAAACCACAATGAGGTACCATTTCACGTCAGTCAGAATGGCTGCTATTCAAAAGAGGGTGTGGAGAAAAGGGAACCCTCTTACACTGTCGAAGGGAATGCAAACTAGTTCAGCCACTATGGAGAACAGTGTGAAGATTCCTTAAAAAACTGTAAATAGAACTGCCTTATGATCCAGCAATCCCACTGCTGGGCATACACACTGAGGAAACCAGAACTGAAAAAGACACGTGCACCCCAATGTTCATCGCAGCACTGTTTATAATAGCCAGGACATGGAAGCAACCTAGACGTCCATCAGCAGACGAACGCATAAGAAAGCTGTGGTACATATACACAATGGAACATTACTCAGCCATTAAAAAGAATACATTTGAATCAGTTCTAATGAGGTGGATGAAACTGGAGCCTATTATACAGAGTGAAGTAAGCCAGAAAGAAAAACACCAGTACAGTATACTAACGCACATATACGGAATTTAGAAAGATGGTAACGATAATCCTGTATGCGAGACAGCAAAAGAGACACAGATGTAAAGAACAGTCTTATGGACTCTCTGGGAGAGGGGCGAGGGTGGGATGATTTGGGAGGATGGCATTAAAACATGTATAATATCATATGTGAAACGAAACGCCAGTCCAGGTTTGATGCATGATACAAGATGCTCGGGGCTGGTGCACTGGGATGACCCAGAGGGATGGTACGGGGGAGGGAAGTGGGAGGGGGGGTTCAGGATGGGGAACACATGTACTCCTGTGGCGGATTCATGTTGATGTATGGCAAAACCAATATGAGATTGTAAAGTAATTAGTCTCCAATTAAAATAAATTTAATAATAAAAAAAAAGAATGTCACACTACATTACATTCAGGTCACATAGTGACCTGAATAAGGTCATCTAATGCCTCTCCTTTTCCCCGAGGAATGAAACTACAAGGGGACAGGGCACCACATCCCTCAGGAACAGCAGCAGTAGCTCTGGCACTTGCAAGCCCATTTCATTGGTCTATCTGATCCCAAAGGGCCTCTCCCAATAAACATGGTGCTAGTGTTCCCTTCTCCTTGTAAAACAGGACACAAATGCATCAACCCCTCTCCTTAGTCTAGAAAGAAAGGAGCATAGAAAAGGACCTTGAATATCTGAAGCAAGTAAAGGATTAACTGGAAGCCCCAGATGGATAGCCCCTTGGACTGCAAGATCAAACCAGTCAATCCTAAAGGAAATCAATCCTGAATATTCACTGGAGAGACTGATCCTGAGGCTGAAGCTCCAATCCTTTGGCTACCCAATGCGAACAGCAGACTCATTAGAAAAGATCCTGATGCCAGGAAAGACTGAAGGCCGGAGGAGAAATGGATGATAAAGGATGAGATGGTTGGATGGCATCACTGACTCAATGGACATGAGTTTGAGCAAGTTCTGGGAGATGGTGAAGGACAGGGAAGCTTGGCGTGCTGCAGTCCATGGAGTTGCAAAAAGTCGGATACAACTGAGCAACTGAACAACCACCAGATGGATAAGTGAAAGCCTTCATGGCCCACAGCAAGAGGGATAAAAAGGACTGCACAGGACACACTAGGGTCAGTGTTCCTCAGACTCACAGGCTTTGTTTTCTTGGAAAGCCTATCCCAAATAAACCAAGATAGAGTTTTTTTATCTCCAAAGCCACAGTTCACCATAAAACCTAACATTTACAGAAAAAGTAAACAACTGTTAATGAGGAAACCTTCAGCTGAGGCACTCTGGACCACAAGGAACATTTTTTGGTAGATGAGATGCATGCGTGTGAAGGGAGCTTTGGAGAGGAATGAGCTGAGGCCAAGCATATGAAGACGTGGGCTGTAATGGGTCATGAAAAGTGAAAGAGAAAACCCAGAGAGGTCATTCACCATGGACAAACTAAAGCCCAACCTAGTCTGTTGCTACCTTTAAGACATTTGGCCTGAGAGGCAAAATTCCAACACTTCTGCTCAACAGAATTCGTGATAGCAATAATGGCAATATTATTATTATTGAGGTTTTATGGCTTTTATAATTTACAAAGTCATATTATCTCATTTGATCCTAATCTTCATCCTGAGCAATAACCAGTAGAGATTTATAATCCCCTTTGGAAAGTAATCATGAGTAAAGAAGAAGAAACTCAAGACATTTTCCCAAGATTGGAGGGAGAGTTGGTGGCAAGGAAGTTCCTGGCACCAGAAAAGCAGCTTCTCTCTCCAGAGCTCTTCATGCATCAGCTACTTGATTCTATGTCACTCATTTCTTGGTTCATGCATCCTAAGAGGGGTTCATTTTGTCAGCTACCATCAAGTCAGGAGACTTGGAAAATAAATAAGTAATGATACTAATGTAAAAAATAGTAATAATAATAATAAAATAAAATTAGGTATACACTGTAACTCCAACTATTTTTTCTAACTATACACTTAAAAAACTAAAAATACAGCAAAATATTAATAGTGTTATCTGTGAACAGTTTAATTACTTAGTGGGACTTTCATTTTCTCCTATCTATATTCTCCATTTTCCAAAGTTTCTACAATGGTTACAAACTACTTTAAAAATAAAACAGTGGGAACTTCACTGGTGGTCCAATGGCAAAGACTCTGTGCTCTCAATGCAAGGAGCCTGGATTCGATTCCTGGTTGGGGAACTAGAACCCACATGCTACAACTAAAGAACCTGCATGCTGCAACAAAAACAGCCTGCATGCCACAACTAAAATGCAGTGCAGAAAAATAAATAAAATTAAAAAAATAAAACAATGGACTTTAAGTTACATATATGTAATATAGATTTACATTCACACTATGCTTTTAAAACAGGTAGTAAAAATAAATATATCAAATTATTTATAATGGTTGTTGCTGGCAAGTGATGGTTTTTATTTCTTTTAGTTTTCTATGTTCCAATTTTCTTAGAAGAACCATGTAAATTTATAATGAAACAAGTGAACTACATTTTGATAAACAGAAGGATACAGATGAAATTCTAAGTTATCAAGAATGAAAATCACACCTTTCTTTTACATCTTTCAGAACTATAAGTTAAGAGAGACTTAAATCAGTTAGTTTTCTAACACTGATGTGTTTAATTGTTTCCAAATGTACACTTTTCAATGTATGATATCACAAATTAGTTTTTAGGCCACAAATCTTAAAACATTAAAATCTGACAAAAATTGAAGAAAAAATGCTGTGTATGCATATTATATGTATTGTGTGTGTGGTTGTGTGTTGTCCCAGCAACAACTATTGGTTACTATTATTGACTTACAGATTGAAAAGACTACCAAGTTACAAAATAATATATATGTTGACATTTCTGACAGGAACATTTTTTTATACCTTAAATAAACATATTTTGGGTACTACTATATATTTTAACTTTAATGCCTAAATAAACCTTTGTTTAATGTCTAAAAATATAGAAAAGGAGGTGAGAAACAGACAATTCAGAGTAATAATTCACTTTGAGTTGCTTATCTCTAATCAATTAGAAATGGAATACATTAAGTTCTTTCTACATTATCATAAAAACACTTCTTACCTGCCAGTAACAAACTGCAAGAGAAGAACTCTCTCCTCTGGAGTAATATCTTCCACAACTTCCCAGAACCACTAAAAGCAACAATAAAAACTAAACTCACAGTTCAGAGCAATTGTAGGCTTCTTAGTACCAGAGCAACAAGCAATTTTCATAGAACATATTTTATTCTATGAAACTCATTTATCAAAAAGATTTCATACAAAGCTTTCATATGGAATTCCCACGAGAAGAATTTAGGGGAAAACTTTACTTTGTTAATTAATATAGGTTTTCATTCAATAGTGCTGAAAAAGCTTACAAGATTAAATGGCAAAACTTAAACTTCATTCTAAGCTCTAGAGAGATTTTACCTGAATAACTGGATCTTCTCTTTCATAGCCACTTGTGTATTCTGTATTTTTATCCAATCACTTACATCAATTTCTGGCATGCCAGAAAGCAGTAGCTCCTTTGGGAAAGAAGAAAAATATTTCATTAATCTTCTTTGGGGGAAAAAGAGATTACATTTAAATAGCAAATTTGTCTTAATTAGAAACTAATCCCATGTAAAACTGATTTATTTCTGTGACAGAGTCTGCATGTCATCAATAACAAGTACTACATGGTAGAGAACCCTTGATACTGATAATCACAAATACTGTGAGATGTGGAGATGTCGCTACAGTAATACAATTAAAACATAAGCAATAATCCTTCATGTTTATATAGAAATACATATACCACAAGTTTATATGTGCAACAATTTTATAAACATTATTCTCTTTGGTTTATATATGTTTTATGAATTTGTTAAATTTTATAATGATACTATACTCTCAATAGAGAAATAACAACAGAGACCTAAATAAATCTGAGTTAAGCAAAGAAAAGATCAAGAAACTCTAATCACTAGAAAAAAAGAAGTCATAATAAAACGTTATTTTTAAAAATCAAAACAGATTTAGGCCTTAAAAGAACTCTATTCTGAAATAATTTCAACCTTTAAAGTCAAATTTCCATAAGGTGAAAAAAGAACACAATTTTCCTACTAATGACTTTTGGTATCCATTTTTCAGGAAGATCATCAAACAAACAAAATATCAATCAAATAACTAAGAATGAAATTAAGAATGGCAAAAGTATTTTACCATAGTATTCTTCAAGTGAAAACAGAACATGAAAAAGTTTGTCCACATCTCTGAATCAGACCGTATCTCACAGTTGGATGTGTTTACTCAGTAAAGTAAGGCAATAACTAGCCTACGCTCAAAACGGACAAGCCAGAACAGCAGATCTTGTTATTGCAGAGAAAGATGCAATGTGGTTCAAAGTCACTTCTCCTACAGCAACTCCTCAAAATATATAAGGTATATATAGTATAGAGTGTGCTCTGAAAAAGATTAACGAACATCAATATAAGCTGGTGTCTGAGAAATCTTGGGTGTTTGAGATCTATTCAAGGAGTCTGCAAGGTTCTCCTTTTCCAACTGAGGCTGAATTTTCTCTATATATTTCAGTCAAACAACATATCACAACAGATTATAAGCAGAAACAGGTATGAGAACCCAGTTTCTTCTATGAAGCCGGGCATTAAATTTGGAATGATATAAAACAATAATACTTTCCCACTATTTTTGTTTTATTCTGGAAAATAAATAATTTTATTAATTTAATTTCTTTAGCTTTAATTTTAAAAATCTTATTTATGTTAATATGTAATGAATTGTTATTCTTATATGAGCTGATAAAATATTTTACATTTCTGTTCAAATTTAAAATACAGTAAGTATCAATTACTATAACCAACATAAATTCTTTTCTTATAAGAGGTCTTAAGATCAAATAATTTAATAATCCCTGTCTAGGTTGTCTTTTAGTCCTCCTTACTAAGTATTTGGCTATGGTCAATACTTTAGCCACCTGATGTGAAGAACTGACCCATTAGAAAAGACCCTGATGCTGGGAAAGGTTGAAGATAGGAGGAGAAGGGAACAACAGAGGACAAGATGGTTGGATGGCCTCACCCACTTGATGGACATGAGTTTGAGCAAGCTCCAGGAGTTGGTGATGGACAAGGAAGCCTGGCGTGGTTGCAGTCCATGGGGTCACGAAGAGTTGGACACAACTGAGCAACTGAACCAACTAAGCATAGTATTATAAAATACTTTAACTGATGAAGGCATTCTGGTAGGGTCCATTTACCACCCCCAAATACATTTTCCATCTTCCTTTGCACATTCTTTGCCTCGGGTGGCTGATCCCTGCAGACGGGCTCTCTTGCCTGTTGGCCTCAGACTGGGTTCCATCACTGGGCAACAGGCAGGAGTCTGAAGGTGAGAGTATATTCTGCTCCTTCCCTCCTCCAGAACATCTTTGCAGTAGCTATGCCTCCTCAACTATAGCTACCATCTGGTGATTCAGACTCTCACAGGGCTCCTCAGAGTAATTCTTCCACATGTCTTCAATTTTCGGGATGATAAAGGCTTTCTCCTGCTGCTCTTCTCTGGATGCCTCAACCATATCTTGTTTATTCTTAACCTACCCATGCCTCTGTAAGTTCCTTCATTAAAGTTTCTTTATTTGAACCATCTAGGGAAGTTCTGTTCCATGGCACTACCCTGATACAGATCTACCAAAAAGGAATATGGATGACTGTTACGTGTTTCTTACAATCCATGAGTTTAATCCTCTTCCCTTCTAGGCTGAAGATAAGCTTTTAATAATATTGAGTATGCTTTCATTGTTAATAATTGTGAATAAAAATGAGATTATATTCTCTCAAGGAATTTGAAGTATTTCATGAACATCATATGTTATGATTTTGGTGACGGAATAAAATATCCTTATTAGCTCATTTAACACTTGGGGGAAAAGTTATTAAGCTGACTAAAAGAAGATGAAATTGGAAGTATACAATAAAAAATATCAATACATATACATATGGCAAAAGATTTTAGTCCAAATCAACAATTTATTACTTTTAAAAATATGAAAAATAATTGATCTTTTGGAATTGGGTACAAAATATATATCCCCAAAACTAACAGTCAGAAACTGTGTGATGCAAGTGTTCACAGCTGTTCATAGTATTCACATGGCTCAGTGTTTTAATGTCCTGGTACCACCATGGATAAACTCAGAAGCAGCACAGTATGGCAGGACAGTCCCTCAGACATTTGAGGAACCCTGCAACTCTGGAGAAGGAAATGGCAACCCACTCCAGTATTCTTGCCTGGAGAATCCCATGGACGGAGGAGCCTGGTGGGCTACAGTCCACGGGGTCGCAGAGTTGGACATGACTGAGCAACTTCACTTTCACTTCACTTTAAACTGTAATAATACTATAGATATAGTAATCACAGCAATGTTGTCACCATTTTTGAACCTGATGATCATCTCTTGACTTGAGACTGCATTCTGTCCACAAAGTGATGAACACATCAATTTGTAAGGAAACTGATGCTACTAAATACTTTCTTTTCATGAAAACTCTAGAATCTAAACTGTACCTTGAACTCTGATGAACATGCTTATGTCATGAACTTAGATGAAATGAACTTGGATATGTGAGCCAACTCTTTTAAAAACTTCCTATCCCAGTGTAGTAGAGCCCTTTCCTATGAAAGACACACAAGTCACAAAATAGGTTCCAAATCCAAGTCCCATTTATAACTCACACCACTGAGAGGCAATACTGATGGAGAGGCTGGGCTATGGGTCAGAGAACATGGTTTACAGTCTGGCTGTAACACATACTCTGTGAATGTGGGCAAGTCCCATACCTTCTTTGGCCTAGTTTTCCTCATCTATAAAATGAGAATAACACATGATGTGAAGGGGTCTGATGTGAAGGTTTTAAAAGTTAATACACATGAAGTACCTGGCCAATACTGTTTAATAATAATAATAATCATTACTGCATAAGTCAGGGTCATGTGAACAACAGTGCTCTTCCCAAACAATCCCACCATCTGAATCGCCCACTTAGTATAGCCGGAGTCTAAGACAGACTAGGAATCCTGACCTACCTTCTAATATATAAACCACAATTAAAAACTTACCAGTAACAGACTCAAAAGTGAAAGACAAAGGAATTAAATATTCAGAAGGAAACACAGGAAAATACTTTCATGACCTTGGAATAAGAAACAATTTCTTAAACAGGACACAAAAGTTCCATTCATTTAAAACAAAAAAGATAGAACAAGTAATAAACTGAACTGTGTTAAATCTAAAAACTGTAAGACACCAGAAAAGAAGATATTCACAATACATATACCTAACAAAGACTCCTGTAAGGTATTATATAAAGATTCCTACTGCTGCTGCTGCTAAGTTCTTTCAGTCACGTCCAACTCTGTGCGATCCCATAGACAGCAGTCCACCAGGCTCCTCTGTCCCTGAATTCTCCAAGCAAGAATACTAGAGTGGGTTGCCATTTCCTTCTCCAATGCACGCATTCATACTAAGTCACTTCAGTTGTGACCGACTCTGTGCGACCCCATGGACAGCAGCCCACCAGGCCCTCTGCCCACAGGATTCTCCAGGCAAGAATACTGGAGTGGGTTGCCATTTCCTTCTCCTAAAGACTTCTACAAATCAGTGTAAAACACACACACACACAATGCAATAGAAAAACAGATTACTTCAATAAACATTTCAAAAACAGAGTATACAAATGGCCAATAAACATATAAAATACACCCAATCTCACTGATCATCAGTTCAGTTCAGTTCAGTCGCTCAGTCATGTCCGACTCTTTGCGACTCCATAATTCACAGCACGCCAGGCCTCCCCTGTCCATCACCAACTCCCGGAGTTCACTCAAACTCATGTCCATCAAGTAGGTGATGCCACCCAGATATCTTGTCCTCTGTCGTCCCATTCTCCTCCTGCCCCCAATCCCTCCCAGCATCAGTCTTCTTCAATGAGTCAACTCTTTGCATGAGGTGGCCAAAGTATTGGAGTTTCAGCTTTAGCATCAGTCCTTCCAATGAACACCCAGGACTGATCTCCTTTGGAATGGACTGGTTGGATCTCCTTGCAGTTCAAGGGACTCTGAAGAGTCTTCCAACACCACAGTTCAAAAGCATCAATTCTTCGGTGCTCAGCTTTCTTCACAGTCCAACTCTCACATCCATACATGACCACAGGAAAAACCATAGCCTTGACTAGACGGACCTTAGTCGGCAAAGTAATGTCTCTGCTTTTGAATATGCTATCTAGGTTGGTCATAACTTTTCTTCCAAGGAGTAAGCATCTTTAATTTCATGGCTGCAATCACCCTCTGCAGTGATTTTGGAGCCCCCAAAATAAAGTCTGACACTGTTTCCACTGTTTCCCCATCTAGTTCCCATGAAGTGATGGGACCGGATGCCATGATCTTTGTTTTCTGAATGTAGAGCTTTAAGCCAACTTTTTCACTCTCCTCTTTCACTTTCATTAAGAGGCTTTTAGCTCCTCTTCACTTTCTGCCATAAGGGTGGTGTCATCTGCATATCTGAGGCTATTGATATTTCTCCTGGCAATCTTGATTCCAGCTTGTGTTTCTTCCAGCCCAGCGTTTCTCATGATGTACTCTGTATATAAGTTAAATAAGCAGGGTGACAATATACAGCCTTGACGCACTCCTTTCCTATTTGGAACCAGTCTGTTGTCCCATGTCCAGTTCTAACTGTTGCTTCCTGACCTGCATACAGATTTCTCAAGAGGCAGGTCAGGTGGTCTGGTATGCCCATCTCTTTCAGAATTTTCCAAAGTATAGAGAAGCACAATCACAAATCTTACAACTCCCTAAACATGAACATTGTAATGGTTTACCATATTTTCTACATTATTCCATTCATTATTGTACACTAAAATTATTTCTAAATTATGTCAAATGGAGTTTTGTGTTGTATTGTAACAGCCAAAGAACTGATGCTTTTCCTTACCAATTCGTATTCATCAAAAAGTTGTATGAGGGACGGTGGAATGAACATATGAAAGCCTTGTAAAAAGCATTGATCTGAGGCTGAATGGCTCTTGTCATTCGCAGTTCAGTGACAAGCTGGACGTATTCCGCCTATTAAAAAAAAAAAGTTTTGGTGATTTTTTTTTTTTAATTTCACATACTTTAGATACTGCTGACCATTTCTCATTTTAGAAATAAAGGTTTAGAATCAATTTGGCACCAATGTTCACACATTTCAGCAAAAGAGTAATCTATCATTCACTAAGCTGTTTAGGCCAAAATCCTAGGAATCAATCATCCAGGTTTCTCTCACACCTTCTATCAGGGAGTGCTATCAGCTCTATCTTCAAAAAATATTCTCAGTCAGACCCTGTGGCATCACCTCCGCTAGTGGCACCTTGGTTCAAGCCATCGTCACCTTTCATCTGGACATTAGACTCTCTGGTGTCACTGCTGATGTGTTTGCCTCTGTATTGCTTCTTCTCCACATTAGAGCAACCTTTTAAACTATGTGTGTGTATATATATATTTTATATATAATTCAGATCACATAACCCTCCTTTCAAAATCCTACAATGACTTCCCCAAGACACTTGGAGTAAAGTCCAAATTCCTTCCCTAGTCCATAAGGCCCCAAACGACCCAACCTCTGCCTTACCCTCTCATCTCATTTCCTCCCACTTCCCCCTTTATTCCCTCACTCTATCCCCCAAACACAGCTTGTTCATGTCTCACCATCTGTAAACTTACTGCTTTTTTTTTTCCTTAAATGTCTCATTAGACTGTAATCTCTTTGCAAGCAAAGGTTCAGTTTGTTTAACAATATATATCCTCAGCTCTTTCTCAGTGATCAGTGCAAAGAAATAGAGGAAAACAATAGAATAGAAAAGATTAGAGATCTCTTCAATAAAAGAGATACCAAGGGAACATTTCATGTAAAGATGGACACAATAAAAGACAGAAATGGTATGGACCTAACAGAAGCAGAAGATATTAAGAAGAGGTGGCAAGAATACACAGAAGAACTGTACAAAAAGATGTTCACGACCCAGATAAT
Source organism: Nanger dama (assembly GCA_917880005.1). NCBI lineage: Eukaryota > Metazoa > Chordata > Mammalia > Artiodactyla > Bovidae > Nanger > Nanger dama. The sequence goes on along the minus strand of CAKJTW010000054.1, from coordinate 10,282,889 downwards.
CACAATGGTATGATCACTCACCTAGAGCCAGACATCCTGGAATGTGAAGTCAAGTGGGCCTTAGGAAGCATCGCTACGAACAAAGCTAGTGGAGGTGATGGAATTCCAATGGAACTGTTTCAAATCCTGAAAGATGATGCTGTGAAAGTGCTGCACTCAATATGCCAATAAATATGGAAAACTCAGCAGTGGCCATAGGAATGGAAAAGGTCAGTTTTCATTCCAATCCCAAAGAAAGGCAATGCCAAAGAATGCTCAAACTACTGCACAACTGCACTCATCTCACATGCTAATAAAGTAATGCTCAAAATTCTCCAAGCCAGGCTTCAGCAATATGTGAACCATGAACTTCCAGATGTTCAAGCTGGTTTTAGAAAAGGCAGAGGAACCAGAGATCAAATTGCCAATATCCACTGGATCATGGAAAAAGCAAGAGAGTTCCAGAAAACATCTATTTCTGCTTTATTGACTATGCCAAAGCCTTTGACTGTGTGGATGACAATAAAACGTGAAAAAGTCTGAAAGAGATGGGAATACCAGACCACCTCACCTGCCTCTTGAGAAGTCTGTATGCAGGTCAGGAAGCAACAGTTAGAACTGGACATGGAACAACAGACTGGTTCCGAATAGGAAAAGGAGCACGTCAAGGCTGTATATTGTCACACTGCCTATTTAACTTATATGCAGAGTACATCATGAGAAACGCTGGGCTAGATAAAGCACAGGCTGGAATCAAGATTGATGGGAGAAATATCAATAACCTCAGATATGCAGATGACACCATCCTTATGGCAGAAAGTGAAGAGGAACTAAAAAGCCTCTTGATGAAAGTGAAAGAGGAGAATGAAAAAGTTGGCTTAAAGCTCAACATTCAGAAAACTAAGATCATGGCATCCAGTCCCATCACTTCATGGAAAAGAGATGGGGAAACAGTGGTTGACTTTATTCCTGGGTGCTCCAAAATCACTGCAGATGGTGACGGCAGCCTTGAAATTAAAAGATGCTTACTCCTTGTAAGGAAAGTTATAATGAACTTAGACAGCATATTAAAAACAAAGACATTACTTTGCCACCAAAGGTCCATCTAGTCAAGGCTTTGGGTTTTCCAGTGATCATGTATGGATGTGAGAGTTGGACTGTAAAGAAAGCTGAGTGCCAAAGAATTGATGCTTTTGAACTGTGGTGTTGGAGAAGACTTGAGAGTCCCTTGAATTGCAAGGAGATCCAACCAGTCCATCCTAAAGGAAATCAGTCCTGGATATTCATTGGAATGACTGATGTGGAAGCTGAAAGTCCAATATTTTGGCCACCTGATGTGAAGAGCTGACTCATTTGAAACACCCTGATGCTGGCAAAGACCGAAGGCAGGAGGAGAAGGAGACGACAGAGGATGAGATGGCTGGATGGCATCACTGACTTGATGGGCTTGAGTTTCAGTGAACTCTGGGAGTTGGTGACAGACAAGGAGGCCTGGTGTGCTGCAGTCCAGGGGATCACAAACAGTCAGACAGGACTTAGCAACTAAACTAACTGATCCTCAGCTCTTAAAAAATGTGGCTGCTGCTTTCTGTTCAACAAATAACGTGATGAATATACATTCAATAAATTCATTTAAAACACACTTTGAACTTGATCAAATGACTCAATTAAGTGCAGCCTATTCTGTGTTAAACAAGAACATTCTGAGTTATGGTAAGCTATTTTGACACATTTAAAATATACATCATCAAGAATAGTGTCACTAAAATTTAACTAGCAGTAAAAAAATGTATTTTGGCTCAAATCAAAGTGAATGACTGTATCATTCTGTATATAAACCCTATCATTGTTATTATTCATGCGTGTGTGTGTGTGTGTGTGTGCGTGTGTGTGTTAGTCGCTCAGTCATGTCCGACTCTTGCAACTCCATAGACTGCAGCCCACCAGGCTCCTCTGTCCATGGGATTCTCCAGGCAAGAATACTGGAGTGTCAGTTCCCATTATTATCCATACATTTTAAATTACCCATCTAAGTGAAACTTCAAGAATTAAAAGCATTATGTATATAGTTCTCACCTCCCAGGAACGAATGCTCTAAACACAGAGAGAGAAAGCCTATTTTAGGCCCCTTATTTTAATCTTTCTTTGGGGGGTTATTAATCTGACACTGTTCCCCCCAACCCCTAAAAATACCCACAGGCACTGAGCCAACATGTTGTATGACTCAGCTATGACTTCTCCATACATCTCAGAGCTACAGAATTGTCACAGTGGATTGCTCACAGCTTTTCCCAACCCTGCATGGCTCTTTCTGCAATCTGGCATGGGAAAAGCTACCATCTATTACCATCTATATAGCACACTATTCAATCTACTCTCACTCCAAATCCCACTCCCAACCACCCAAAGGCTTTTCTCCACTCAATAGGAATTAATCAGATTCTACAAGTTACATCCAGGTATTTAGAGAGAGGGGGACATAGAAACATGTGCCAATCAAACAGAAACACAAACTGAATCTGGAGGATCCAATCTAAGAAATAAAATATACACATAATAACTACCAATGATTTTTGCACTAACACATGATTATCTTTTAATTGATGTCTGTTCTAACTAAACTGCTTCATGAAAATACTAAAAATATGTCTACTCCATTCATTAATTATATATTTCTCTCAAGAGATTTTGCTTTTATTATCTTAAGGTACTACTCGAGTCATTAATCAACACCTCAAATTATGAAGCATGAACTGCTCAAATATACTTTTATCTATTTTAATTTGCCACTGCAGCCCATATTTATCTGAATAGTACACACTTTTCTATCAACTAATTCCTATTATTTCCACATACATTCTGTTTTAAAAATTAATTTTCACAAATATACTATTTCCCACACTTATTTTTATAGCTCTGGCCCATAGTTATTGGATATCAATTTGTGAAAAACCAGTTCCTTCAAATCCCAGTCTCCATATTAAATATGGAGAAATCTTGGTCTAAGTTATTTCTCAGTAAAATAATAAAATCCAAGCCAGCACAAATTCTTCTTAGTTGTTTAGTAAAGTAAGAGTTTTCAGATAGCTGAAAGATAAATGTGTTTAATAGAAAAATCTAAATCCAACTGTTTCTAAAATGTTTCTCTGCTTCCTTACAGAACATATCCTCAAAGACAGTAGCACATATTAACACATTCTTGATAATACAATTATTACTGTGAACATCAACTATCACTATACAATAACATTTTTACTATTCATACTGTGCAGAAATACTATACTGGCTACAGTCCCACCAGCTACAAAGGCCAAGTGACTCACCCCCACATTTCATGCTCCTGAGTATCTACATCAAATATCTTAAATGCTCTAAGGAAACAGTCAACATGTAGATGTCCAGCAGTCCACAAAACACTGGCATAGAGAGAGAGTTGCTCAAATAAACATGAAATATAAGTGAAACCTAAAATCTCACTTAATTCTAAGGTATTTAAAGAGATGACATAACTCAGGGGTGAGGGATATTTTATCGTCAACAGATAGCACACCCTAGGAATCATATTTGCTCCTACCTGAGTTTTGTTAATCCTTTGAGGGCATAAAATAATATCAGATATCACAGAGTTAAACTGGAGAATTAACTATACTAAGGAATCTAAGTGAGTACCTGCTCTGGTGAAATAGTTGTGATTATAGAAAGTTTTCAACTTAGAAAGTCTCAGCACAGGCAACTGAGTCAATTCCAAGGCAGGTTGATAAGAAGTCTGAGGTCCTCCAGGAGGAGAAAGGGGTCTGGGGCTCTTGAAGTGGAGATGGGGTCTGGGATTCTCAAGGAGGAAGAAAGGATAAACATCTTTTCTCTACATTCTTTAGTCTTAGTCACATAACATGTTTTTTTCTTTAAGCTTGGAACTGATGATTACACAACAAAACTCAGCTTAAACTCTGTACTAAGGATTATATAAATAAGCAGGGTGACAATATACAGCCTTGACGTACTCCTTTTCCTATTTGGAACCAGTCTGTTGTTCCATGTCCAATTCTAACTGCTGCTTCCTGACCTGCATACAGATTTCTCAAGAGGGAGGTCAGGTGGTCTGGTATTCCCATCTCTTTCAGAATTTTCCACAGTTTATTGTCATCCACACCGTCAAAGGCTTTGGCATAGTCAATAAAGCAGAAATAGATGTTTTCTGGAACTCTCTTGCTTTTTCCATGATTCAGTGGATATTGGCAATTTGATCTCTGGTTCCTCTGCCTTTTCTAAAACCAGCTTGAACATCTGGAAGTTCACGGTTCACGTATTGCTGAAGCCTGGCTTGGAGAATTTTGAGCATTACTTTACTAGCATGTGAGATGAGTGCAATTGTGCAGTAGTTTGAGCATTCTTTGGCATTACCTTTCTTTGGGATTGGAATGAAAACTGACCTTCCATTCCTATGGCCACTGCTGAGTTTTCCATATTTATTGGCATATTGAGTGCAGCACTTTCACAGCATTATCTTTCAGGATTTGAAACAGCTCCATTGGAATTCCATCACCTCCACTAGCTTTGTTCGTAGCGATGCTTTCCAAGGCCCACTTGACTTCACATTCCAGGATGTCTGGCTCTAGGTGAGTGATCACACCATCATGAGTATCTGGGTTGGGAAGATCTTTTTGTACAGTTCTTCTGTGTATTCTTGCCACCTCTTCTTAATATTTTCTGCTTCTGTTAGGTCCATACCATTTCTGTCATTTATCGAGCCCATCTTTGCATGAAATGTTCCCTTGTTATCTCTAATTTTCTTGAAGAGATCTCTAGTCTTTCCCATTCTGTTGTTTTCCTCTATTTCTTTGCATTGATCGCTGAAGAAGGCTTTCTTATCTCTTCTTGCTACTCTCTGGAACTCTGCATTCAGACGCTTGTATCTTTCCCTATTCTCCTTTGCTTTTCGCCTCTCTTCTTTTCACAGCTATTTGTAAGAAAACACAAGCTGGAATCAAGATTGCCAGGAGAAATATCAATCGCCTCAGATATGCGGATGACACCACCCTTACGGCAGGACTAAAAAGCCTTTTGATGAAAGTGAAAGTGGGAAGTGAAAAAGTTGGCTTAAAGCTCAACATTCAGAAAATGAAGATCATGGCATCCAGTCCCATCACTTCATGGGAAATAGATGGGGAAACAGTGGAAACAGTGTCAGACTTTATTTTGGGGGCTCCAAAATCACTGCAGATGGTGATTCCAGCCATGAAATTAAAAGATGCTTACTGCTTGGAAGAAAAGTTATGACCAACCTAGATAGCATATTCAAAAGCAGAGACATTACTTTGCCGACTAAGGTCCGTCTAGTTAAGGCTATGTTTTTCCTGTGGTCATGTATGGATGTGAGAGTTGGACTGTGAAGAAGGCTGAGTGCTGAAGAATTGATGCTTTTGAACTGTGGTGCTGGGAGAAGACTCTTGAGAGTCCCTTGGACTGCAAGGAGATCTAACCAGTCCATTCTGAAGGAGATCAGCCCTGGGATTTCTTAGGAAGGAATGATGCTGAAGCTGAAACTCCAATACTTTGGCCACCTCATGCAAAGAGTTGACTCATTGAAAAAGACTCTGGTGCTGGGAGGGATTGAGGGCAGGAGGAGAAGGGGACGACAGAGGATGAGATGGCTGGACGGCATCACAGATTTGATGGACGTGGAGTCTGAATGAACTCCGGGAGTTGGTGATGGACAGGGAGGCCTGGCGTGCTGCGATTCATGGAGTCGCAAAGAGTCGGACACGACTGAGCGACTGAACTGAACTAAAGCATTATATAACAACAATGTATCCTGCTTGAGGACAGTTTCTCCTTCCTGAAAACCTTCTGGCTGTTATCTTAAAATGTAAATTATGGGAGTAGGTCTAGTAAGATCTTTACAACCTTGAGACATTCTTTTGATTTATTGTAATAAGCAATTTTAAAAAGTATGTAACTCCCTTTTCTAGGACTAGCGAGTGGGGCACTCTCCATCCCTCTTCTGATGTTAATGTCAGATGCTTTCTCTGTCCCTTTTCATACTTTAATAAAACTCTGCTCTACAAAAGCTCTTGAATAATCAAGTCTGGTCCCTGGTCCCGAAGCTAAATCTTCTTCAGAGATCACAAATCCAACATCATTCACCATAAGCTATCATAACAATAAAAAGAGCCTTAGCAAATTCTTTCAATCTCAACCCCGAGCCTCATAACTGATATAAGATAGGTAAGCAAAAAATAACTGCAAAGGGAAAAAATAAAAACAGTAAGATTGAGACTTAGTTTTCAGATATAATATTCTAGTTAAATTACATATGTAGTTACAGAAACATTTTAAAATCTCCTAGTCTTTGCACCTATGGAATGAAATCCCTTGAAATCTTCCTTAAAATGTTAACTTCTTTTCAGGCTTTGAGTCTAAATTATGTCTTTTTATGAGGGGTAGTGGTAATGCTGAAAACTGACACCTTTTTTAAAAGCTATTTTTCCTCTTGAAAATTTTTTTCACTATTTCTTAAAAGATATACTTACTTAACTAATAGTTAACTTTTAACAGTGAAAGCAAAATGTTCTTATCCCCCTCAAAGTAAACTGATAAACTTGGACACATCCGTAAAATTGTTTGAAATAGTTATTTTTAGTTTTAAATGAACAGTTTAAATGGCATTATAACTGGCACAATGCAATTCACTGTTTGAATATAAATCCTTTAACAATAAAAGCTTCTTTCCTGGGCTTATCCACTTGATTACTATTGCTATCATATGTAAGAGTTCTTATTGAAAATTTCTTCAGGGAAAACTCAAAGGACACCAGGTTTCTTCCGCATGAATAAGTAGTATAAGAAAAGAGAGGCACATTTAAACAATGTAACATTTTCCAATAATTTATCCTTTACCAGTATATTATTTTTAAGGTCACAAATTAAGCTACAAAGATTGACAGTATGATAAATAACCTATTACTTCAGTTTCCTTGGAACAAATTCAGTCATTGAAAACAGTGATTCTTCAGATTACCATTACATGGATTTGGTTATTTTTGAAGTGAATTTTTAGAATATATGAACTAAAATTCAAAGAAAAATATATTCTCCATTGTTGACAAAAAGATACTAAAGATAATTTAAAACCCAAATAAAAAAATACACTCAATATTGAGAACCTTAGACCTAAACTGTTTTAAAAGTTTTCAGAGTATTAAAAGATCTTTCATAGTATACTTTTCTGAAGACACACATAAGCAATCCACTTTAAGTCAATAATCTATATAGAGAAGTTTCAATTTTTTACTAGTACAGGCATCAAATGTATCTGTATGTGAAATAAGACAAATGAAACCAGCAATAAAATATAATAATGAGTACACACACACACTGGGCTTCTCCAATGACCCAGAGAGTAAAGAATCCGCCTGCAATGAGGGAGACCTGGGTTCCATTCCTGGGTTGGGAAGATCCCCTGGAGGAGGGCATGGCAACCCATTCCAGGATCTCTGCCTGGAGAATCCCCATGGACAGAGAAGCCTGGCGGACTAGTCTATGGAGTCACAAAAAGTCAGATGCGACTGAGCACAGCATAGTTAACATACACACTGAGAACAACCAAATAAAAATGAAATGGAGGAAACTATACCAAGCTTTTTAAATTGAAGTACAGTTGATTTACAAAATGGTGTTAGTTTCAGGTGTGCAGCAAAATGATTCAGTTACATGTGTATGTGTGTGTGTCTGTGTATTCTTTTTAATATTCTTTTCCATCATAGGTTACTATAGTATACTGAGTATAATTCCCTGTGCTCCATGGTAGGTCCTTGTTGTTTATCTGTTTTATATACAGTAGTATGTAACTGCTAATCCTGGACTCCTAATTTATCCCTCCCTACCTCCCCCATCTTTACCCTTTTCTAACCATAAATTTGGAAAGCATACTAAATTTGTATTTGTTACCTTGTTCATATTCACTGCCTTAGTAGATAAGAGACCCAGCAGTTACACAACCATACAGAACTCGATTTAAACTGAGGGTCTACCAGTTACCAATTTTAAGCCCTTGGACAGTTATTTAATTTCTAAAGAAATATAGTGTCATAGTTACAAGCTCAGGCTTGAAATTTATAGACTGTCTGGATTCACATCCACCATTTATTACCCTGTGATTTGGAGGAAAGCAATTTAACCTCACCATGCTTGTTTCCTCACCTGCAGAAATGGGTATCTAGACCTCATATGATTGTTTAATACAAATAAAACACCTTTAACAGTGCCTAGCACATTATAAGCACCTAATAAATATCACATGCTTTCATTATTAAAGCTGTTTCCACACTAAAAGAATAGAAATAATTACCTCAAAAGGTTGTTACAGTAAATGAGAAATGCACAAAGAACATGGCTCAAATACATAAAATATACACTCAATAGGCAGTGGTTATTACCATCACTAGAAAATACAAATGCTATGATGAGGTTAATGGCTAGGAGGATAACGATACCACTTGTCATTCTGGAGCCCATCCACCTAGGAGCTCATCCTCCAGTTCTTTTCACCTTTCCAAACAGCTAGTATGGCTACCATGTTCCATAAATTCTACATCTTAAAAAGCTATCTCATTTTCTCTATCCTTGCTCCCACTGTCTTATAAAACCCCTTATGCATGCTCCCCAACACCAATTCCACCATTACCTATCAGTTGTCCTGACTCCAATATTGCCCCATTTCAACTCATTCTTCCCAATCCAAGCTGAGATTGGGTTTTCTTTTTAAAAGAACTGTTTTTTTTTAAGCTGTTTTTCTTTAAAAAAAAAAAAAAGAAACAAAGAAAAATTTTTTAAAACAGAAATTCAATCATGTCACTGTCCTCTAGAGCATCTGCAATCATCCCCTAGCCTTCAGAGTAACTTTCAAATTTCTAATGGTGGATGCAATGTCTTTCAGGATTTGGCCCCTGTCTACTTCCTCCACCTCATCTTCTCCCATTCACTTACTTTGCAATCTAAGCTAACATCTACAACTCTGACCTACCCATGCTTACCGAAACATATCATGCTCTATCATCTCTGTGCTTTCCTATATGCCCAGAACATTTCTTTCTCCCCTTCATTACTCCTATCTGATCACTTAATGCTTTTCCTCTGCAACTCAACTTCCATGCTATTTCTTACATTCCCTGATATACTGTCCCATCTCTCCTCACTTTTTTCCCTCCTAGCCTGAATGAACTTTATGATCAGTAGGGTAAAGGTGTTAACACTTAAAAGCCACAAAGCTTACTCTTCAGTTCAGGTCTAACAAAAATATTTCATTCCTAACACCTTTTGGTCAAGAATTTAAAACTGAAAATGAAAAGTGAAAGGAAAAAGCTCTTCTTTAAAAGCTGAAAACACCATTTAAATGTAAATGTTCATCCCCTGGTAATTCAGTCATTTTCTAAAGTGAAACGAAAGGGGGTTTTTTTCCTCTAGATTTTAAAACAAATCACAGATAAAAATTAAATTTAAAAGAGCATTTTATTTCAAATGTGGAACTGATATATATTGTTCTCCCTATATTATCTGTATTTATTAATGTACTTTTTCTAAACAAATGTATTTTGCCTATTTGGTTTCAGTCTATAATTACCAAAGCCTTTCAATAAAACAGGAATAAATGACTCCCCCATGTGGAGATCAGCTTACATAGACTTTTTTCTTACTAACAAGCTTGGCAAGTCATTTAAGATTCAATACAAATTCTGAAGTTGACTCCAAATGTGACAATTATAACTTTACATCTATAAAGATAAATAAGTAAAACGCTGGCCCCAGAATAACAAAAATTCATGACAGAAATATATGTTAAAAATAACATGTCTAAAGACAATTTGAAATTTTGTTTGTAAACTGAATTCTAAATCAAGTGATCAATGTAAGATATTTCTAAAGATTTTTAATTTAAAAATCAGCTTGCTTATTGCTTACTGGTAATATTAGAAAATGAAAAGGCTCAATTTATTGTGGCAATTGTTTATATTAGAAAAACAAAAGTTGAGAACTAACATATTAGTGACTGAGATCCTCTGTTACCGAAGCTCATCATGAGAAAGTAACACTGACATATATATACCACCACGTGTAAAACAGACAACTAGTGGGAAGCTGCTGTATAAGACAGGGAGCCCAGCCTGGCATTCTGTGATGACCTAAACAGGGTGGGCATGGTGAGAGGAAGGCTCAAGAGGAAGGGGATATACATAGAGTTATGACTGATTCACCCTGTTGTATGGCAGAAACCAATACAACATTGTAAACCAATTATTCTCCAATTAAAAACATATAAGTAGTTAGCCTGGCATTAAGAAAACAATGTCAACAGTATAGTGTTAAACTTAGAAACAAAACTTACAAGCTTTTTAATGTTACAGGATTATTCCAGCCTCAGGCTAGACTATGATCAAGAATATAACCTTAATGTAAGTGTATTTGTTATTATTTCTTAAAAATGTTCCTTTGTTCTAAATTTCAACAGAAAGATACAAAGGGAAAAGAATTAATAAAAAACATATTTTTAAAATCTAAACAAAAATCACATCAAAGTGGGAGGGACGTTGTTAGGAGATACAAGTATAAATATAGCTATTTACCACACAATTGCTAATAAGCCTTTACACGTCCTCATATAAAATGTATCCGAGAGGAATAAGAGATCCACCTACCAAACAGTGTATTCACAGACAGGAGACATGTATGAGGGTCTCTCATGAAAAGCAATCTCTTGGTTATAATGAAGATTCTATTCTATGACTTTATTACCCCTAACTGAGAGGAAGTCACCAGTGTAAAATAAAATAATAAATGCACTATGAGTGTGTGCGTGCTGAGCTGCTTCAGTCATGTCTGACTCTTTGCAACCCAATGGACTGTAGCCCACCAGGTTCCTCTGTCCATGGGATTTTTCCAGGCAAGAACACTGGAGTGGGTTGCCATGACCTCCTCCAGGCTATCTCCTCAACCCAGGGATCAAACCTACATCTCTTATTTCTCCTGCACTGGCAGGTGGGTTCTTTAGCACTAGTGCCACTTGGGAAGTACTATGAGATAATCTAATAATTAGATTTTTAAAAATATTTCCATTCACTGACAAATCCATCAATTTAATTTTGCTATTTTAATAGCATTTTAATCTTCTAGAGCTAAACATATTCATTATATTAAAAATATATTAAAAGATCTTCCTCAATGTGATTAATTTTGCTAACAGGATGAAGAATATTAGACTTGAAACTAGGAGACCTGGGTTTTGGCTCCAGCTTTACCATTAACTCTTCAGACTTCAGTGTCTTCATGTGTAAAATGAAAGGGTAGACCAAAATTAGTAAGTATAAATGTGCAAAAACTCAGCTCCTGATTTTATTTTCCAAAACTAAATTTCATGTATTTTTAAATATGTATAGTATCTAAGTTTCAAAAGTAAAATTACATAGCTTAACTTAGGTCTTCATTCCTATAGATATGTGAAACCCATGAATCTATTTTTATAGAAAACTATTCAATAACAACTAATGTTTGGGTTATGTTTTTCAGTTTACAAAATGCTGGTACCAATTCTGCATGGAAGGTATTATTCCAGTTATACAGAATAGAAAACTGAGGCTCAAAGAGGTTAAAATATGGCCAAGTCTTTTGGACTTTAAAAACAAACAAGCAAAAAAAAATTATATTAAATCTTTAGTCTACAAAATGATTCAATGATTATTATTTTTATAGTTAGCTGATCTTGAAGCAGTCTTGGAACTAAAATCCAATGAAAGGAAAGGAAAAAGGTTTTACTTCTGTTTTACCACAAGTTGCTACTGGTAAGTGCTGCTGCTGCTGCTGCTAAATGACCAAACTGGAATTCCAAAATCAGATTTTCTGACTCTCAATTTCCTAATTTATCAAAACATAAAACATATATTGGAAAAAAAGAAAGTGAAAGTGAAAGTCACTCAGTCGTGTCTGACTTTTGTGATCCCATGGACTACACAGTCCACGGAATTCTCCAGGCCAGAATATTGGAGTAGGTAGCCTTTCCCTTCTCCAGGGGATCTTCCCAACCCAGAGATTGAACCCAGGTTTCCCACACAGCAGTAGGATTCTTTACCAGTTGAGCCACAAGGGAAGCCCATATTATATATTAAAGTAATATAACTTTTAACAGTGTAATTTAAAACATACACCAAGTTTTTAAAAATATATATACAAACAGGAGATATAATAATAAATAAAAATAATCAAGTTATAAAGTTAAAAGAAAAATCAAATTCAGAGGTCTAACAGAATACACTGGATCCCAAATGTGTGTACAAAGTTTAAACACTGGAATTTTTTCTCTGTGTTAGAACTCAATATTTTACTTTTAAAAGATGAAACAGTGATTTAGTGCAAATATATCAATGTGAGTTTGTATTTCTAATCGCATGTTTTGATATGCACATGCCCAACTTATACAATCAACTGAACTGTGCTCTAGGCTGCTTAAGAAACTCCTCAGAATATCTAACACAGCACGGAAATGATCCTTTATAATTTGAAGTTTATTTGATGGTTTAGTCAATTTAAATATTTTACCTGCTATAAATGTTACAAAACTCTAACAGTAAAAGTTTTTCTAGCTAGTGCCAAGACTTTAGAGCAATTAGCAAAATATCAGGGCTAAGTTACAAACAATGGCTAAGGTAAAAATTCGAATACTTACTTTGTTATTTTGTGTTACAAGAATACTTCCACCCCCGGGTTTCAAGGGCACCTCTTCCATTGCTCCAAACACATCAGTCTCAACAGAAAAAGTTAATTCTAGACCCAAATCACTAATATCATTATCTAAAATCCATTGCAAGTTTTTGGCATATTCTGGATCAATGGATGCCACATCTTGGTAATTCACGGGAATACCTAAAAATGCAAACATACAGCAGTTATATTCTAAATGTCTCTGCCTTTCCTTATCTGTTTAATGGTGAAACACTGCCCTCTACAGATACTCTGTAAAACTGCAAAATATTATAATCCAATTCACAGCATGATTTAAATGAACGCTAATTCCTAAATTTAGAAGTCTGTAAATTTAAGCTTATGTTACTGCCACATTTCTACAATTAGCCTTTCTAATTGGGAAAAAATTTTATCAAAATGTAGATTATTTTTTCCTCTCCCTCAGGCCCTCAAATGCCTTACATATGCAGATAGCAAAAAAATAGCAGGAGCAGAGCAAAATAACATCAATCAAATAAATCTCCAATCAAAATAAAAATTATTCACCCAATTGCCATGGCTTACTTAGCTTTCCCTGACTATTAAAAAACACTTTAAATATATGTCTATGAAATAACAATAGAGCCATACCAAGAATGTGCTTATAGAATGATCTCGTGAAGTAAATGTTCACCAGTTGCCTATGGTTCAGAGCTAATCCCAAGATCTGTCCAGCAAACCGGAAATAGTTCAAGTGATCAGGATTTACAGAGGAGTTGCTATTGGGCTGAAAAGTCGTTCCTATTAAAATCAAGATAAAATAATTTATTTTTAAGATTATGTATAAGAGAGATCATTTCAATGCAGGTAAACTATTAGTTCACAGACAACTTCAGCAAAGCTAAGGTTACATTGTGCATAAACTTCCATAAGAACATTCTGTGTGGAATATTTAACAGTGGAATTGAAAATACTGAAGATAATCATTAATTTTCATATACTTATCAAAGTAAGCCTGTGCAGAGAGAAAATTTTAGAATACTTTTCACTGAAGGTAGCTGGAAGATGTGTCAGAGAGATCCTAAAAACACATAAACACACATGCACATGTGTTCACATTTTCCCAAGCAATGTGGAAATAACTATTTAGGCTGTGAATTAGGGCAGACATTGTCTCATTCATCTATACACGGCCAATGTAACAGGTATTCGCCTCATTTTGTTCCTCAAAGAATAGAGCACTGTAAAGAGAATAACTAAAATTTCTAAATGCACAACTGTTTTCATCATAACAAATAAACAAGTTTGAATAGGTACCACTGAGGTATAAAAGTTAAAACAGTATCATTAATAGTTACTATTGCCAAACTCTAGGGCAATGGAGTGCAATTCCATTTATGTCGGGGGGCGGGGGGAAGCCTGGAAACAGACAGTGATGAATGTACTTAAGGCCAGTGAAGTACACACTTCTAAATGGTTAAAATGGAAAATTTTATGTTATGTATATTTTACCACAATGAAACACTCTCAAAAAAAAAAAAAAAAATACCCAGTGCAATGGAAAAACCTGAACAGCAAGATCTCAATCCTCTTTTCTTATCTTTTCATATGATCCCTACCTCAAATTACAAATTTTCTCATTCACTCAACAAATATTTATTAAGATCATGCTATTTACTTCTCTTCTAGGCACTTGGGCAAAAAGAAAGAATAACTGATAAATCTAACGAAATAACATCTAAATTAAGTTAAGGAAAAGCAAAGTATTGGAAAGTAAAATGTTTGGTTATTGAGCATACATTTTTGTTTGTTGGCCAAATTTATTCAATATCCCTTGATAAGCATCACCTCTAACCCCTGTACAATGCTGGGAACTAAAGACATGAAAGTGACGGAGATGAGGGCAGTCTCTGTCTCACTTGCTGGATGACGTGACAGATACACAAATGAAACTTTACTCAAGAGGAGCATACATAAACTCTTTGTGCTTTGCTGGTCTTTATCAGTGCTGGCACTGGACTGAATTACCATGGCCAGTAAGTTTACTTAAATGCAAGGTACATATATGGATACTTGAAGCTGAACGACTTAAAAGGGTCACTGTTAAGTATCTTTTGAGAATCATTCCCAGTCACAATGTAAGACTGGGTATTAAAAGTCAAAGTTTTGTGAGATGAAGAAACACCGCAAAGAAAAAATATATATAATTTCAAAAATAACAATATTCTGAAAATAATCACAATTTTACCTATTTCCCCTCATAGGTCTGTACATAACTTAAGAACTTACCGGGAAATCTGATTTATCAAAAAGGATACAGAGAAATCAAAAGAACCAAAAGGAAATAAGAGGAAAAGTCTTCAGGAAATGCATAAGTTTTTAACTTGATGATGAATTAAGATAGAATATAAAGTTTATGTCATGCTTTAAGTTCAAATCTGTAAAACTATGACATTTCATCATCTCAGAAAAACCTACTCAATAAGAAAATATCATTTTCACAGAATAGTAATAATAGCCCCTAATATTTACTTCTGATTTCTATGTGCCAGGCATTGGACTAAGCATTTTTACACATCAGCTGATTTCCAACTACATTACAAACCACAGGTACTTACCATTTTCAAATAAGGGAATTGAGCTCCAGAATATTACATTTACAAGCCCAAGATCACAGCTTTAAAGAGGACAGCACAAGGATTGACATTCAGTAGAACACACCAAAGGCACTAGTCCCTCCCCTCCACTATTACTGCTCTATAGTAAGCATCTTAATTTAATTAGAAAGCACGTTTTAAAGAAATTACTGTATACATTTGGTCTACCCAAGCATCTCCCATATTTGGGAATCCTAAATATAACTTTCTAGAACAAGATAATGTTTTCACCTACTTTTTAATTTATTAATAATATAACCCTAAAGAGAAAACCTATATGGCTTACAAAAAGGACGAGTCACAAATTTTATGGTCTATGTGCTGCAACACATTATCTGCTATAAATCTGTAGAGTAAGTGGTGGTGATGATTTAATACCTAGGAAAGTGAAAGTGAAGTCTCTCAGTCGTGTCCAACTCTTTGCAACCCCATGGACTGTAGCCTACCAGGCTTCTCTGTCCATGGGATTCTCCAGGCAAGAATACTGGAGTGGGTTACCATTTCCTTCTCCAAGGGATCTTCCCGACCCAGTGACTGAACCTGGGTCTCCCGCATTGGAGGCAGACACTTTAACCTCTGAGCAATATCTAAGTTGTGTCTAACTCTTGCAATCCCATGGACTATAGCCTGCCAGGCTCCTCTGTCCCTGAAATTCCCCAGGCAAGAATACTGGAGTAAGGTGTCATTCCTTCTCCAGGGGATCTTCCTGACCCAGGGATCAAACCCAGATATTCTGCACTGCAGGCTGTCTTCTGCATTACAGGCGATTCTTTACCAACTGAGCCAGCAGGAACGAGTAAGTACATCTGGAGTGAAATCTAATGATTTCACACCAAATGTATTTCTCAGATATGAAACTAAAGAGACAGCTCAGAATAAGGGACTATAAAGACAAGACATAGATCTAAAATACAATGTCTTAATATTAAAAAGCAGAAATACTACTTTGCCAAAAAAGGTCGTCCGTCTAGTCAAGGCTATGGTTTTTCCAGCAGTCATGTATGGATGTGAGAGTTGGACTGTGAAGAAAGCTGAGTGCCGAAGAATTGATGCTTTTGAACTGTGGTGTTGGAGAAGACTCTTGAGAGTCCCTTGGACTGCAAGGAGATCCAACCAGTCCATTCTAAAGGATCAGTCCTGGGTGTTCATTGGAAGGACTGATGCTAAAGCTGAAACTCCAGTACTTTGGTCACCTCATGAGAAGAGTTGACTCACTGGAAAAGACCCTGATGCTGGGAGGGATTGAGGGCAGGAGGAAAAGGGGACGACAGAGGATGAGATGGCTAGATGGCATCATGGACTTGATGGACGTGAGTCTGAGTGAACTCCGGGAGTTGGTGATGGACAGGGAGGCCTGGCGTGCTGCAATTCATGGGGTCGCAAAGAGTCGGACATGACTGAGCAACTGAACTGAACTGAATGCTAAATCTTGCTTCAGAGATTAGGCCTAAATAGCTAAACCAGGGCTTCATCAAATTTGTCATAAAAATCACAAAGATGCCAATTTATCTCAGAGAAAATAATCAAAAGGTTACAGAATTAAAGCAGCAAGCCCCACATTCCTAAATAATTTCAAATACACCAAGTGTATTTGAGGAGCCCATCAAACAGGTGAATTCCTGCAGTTGCCTAGCATCATAAAGCCCAGCCCCACTTGCTCCTCTTACAGTCATCTTTCTTATTCAGTGGAGATTTCTGCTGGCTTGGTTGAATGCAATCAGAAACTATAATTAATGAGACACTCTCTTCTTACAGAAAAATTTAAACACTGAGAAAAGAAAAATTTTTCAGAAAATAAAAGCAACTGTACAAAGCATTTAAAAACTGAAATCCCACCTTGACTTGAATTTAAGTCTTAAGTTAGAAAACTCTCAGGTATATCTTATACACATGAGATGGTAATCATTTCCATTAGTCTACAATGTATGTGTGTTAGTCGCTTAGTTGTGTCCAAGTCTTAGGAATCCATGGATGCAGTTCAGCAGTCTCCTCTGTCCATGAAATCCTTCAGGCAAGAATACTGGAGTGGGTTGCCATTCCCTTCTCCAGGGGATCTTCCCCACCCAGGAATCGAACCCGGGTCTCTCACAATGCAGGCAGATTTCTATACAGTCTAAGCCACCAGGGATGCCCTTTAGCCTACAATATCAAATAGTAAGTCTGTAGGCAGCAAACAACATTTCAATAAGGAAGAGTCTTTTATCTGTATTACATGATTAAATAAAAGCTTTTTAGTTACCATGTCAATCTTTTAAAAGGACTGAAAACAGAGTTACTACAGTAATGTAAACATACTGTAAGTTAAGATTTAATACCATGACTTCTAGACTTGCTTTTAATGATCAAAAAACTTCCAAGAACTGGAAACTCATATAGGGTTAGCAAATTTTAACTTTTCCAAACAAGGACTTATATTTTTTTAAAGTTCATCTACTAGCACCATTTTATAAAAGGAAATTTTAATTCAAGAAAAGTAGACTAAAGGACAAGCCTTAAATTGAATAAATTTAGTTTTATTTTACAAATAACTGAGGAAAACTTCCTTGAGGCCAGCAACAGTACTTGAGATAAGCATTTGAGAACCAACTGCTTATAGAGGAAAGAATGCTACGTTGAGTCAGGTTCTACTCATGATCCTCCCACTCGTGAATGACTATCATAGACAAAAACTCTGAATTTCAATTTCCTCATCTATGAAAAGGGAACAGTCACTCTAGCTTAGAAGGCTACTGTAGAAATCAAAGGATAAAAGGCACTGAAGTAGTGCAGTCTGAAAATGTGACAAATCACAGAAAAAGTCATCTCAATTGTACAACTTACCATCAGCTGACTGGGTAAACAATGCATAATCAGGATTGACTATCTCATTGGACAGAATATCAAACCACTCACGGACAACACCTTGACCCTGAGTTCAAGAAAATAAGATTAAATATCAATAGAAATATAATGGTGAAATTTTTTCTAAATTATAATAACATTAAATTTCTTCCATTATCAATTAAATATTAAACTTTTTGCAAGGGCTTTTCAATATTTTATAGACAGTGATCTTAACAACACTTATTTGTATACCCACCATGCCTTCTTCTCCATGGAACCGTACAGCAATTCCTTGCTTTAGCTTTGCACAATTTGCTTTTGACACAACTTCACAGCTACTCCTAAAAATAGAATCTAAATATGTAGCAGTGGTTAATTTTACATACTAAAATTTATAAAAACTAGTATTTTGTGCCTTATACACACATCACTTTATTTCTAAACATACCTCTATGAACCAGCAGGATATCATTTTCATTCACTGGCCTGTGCACCATGTCTGAATCTGGCTGTCCTGAATGCAAATGTTCATAGAACCATTCACAGCGATCTTTAAATGGCTACCCCAACAAATAACAGTGAAATATGTTAGCAGGATTTCAGTCACTTAACTATCAAATTTACTTAACTAGCATTCTAAATGTCCTTTCTACAAACAATCATTCTTATACATTTATAATTAGTTCTAAATAATGTTCTGACATTTCATCTACTATTCACAAAAAGGCCAATCTAAGTTGAAATACTTTGACTACCTAGATAGTGTATTTCTTTTAATTCCCTGCATTATC
The DNA here is from genome assembly GCA_917880005.1 of Nanger dama. Classification (NCBI taxonomy): domain Eukaryota; kingdom Metazoa; phylum Chordata; class Mammalia; order Artiodactyla; family Bovidae; genus Nanger; species Nanger dama. Next base: position 10,263,931 of record CAKJTW010000054.1, on the reverse strand, counting down.
TACAGAAAAGACTTGATAAATTAAAATAACTTAATATGAGACATACAATTGAACACACACGCAATTTCTTTTAAACCCCAAAAGGTTTGTAAGAATGAATTTCCATATCTAGAAAAATTATGTTGCATATTCCATTTACTATTCCATGAAAACAATCTTTACACCTAATTCTAACTTCTATCCTTCGAACATATGCAGCAACTAAAATGGAATTTAACTGTTTTTCTTTCCTTCCTCCACCCTAAAAACTGAAAAATAAGATCTTGTGAACAGTTAAGATAGTCTCTACCTTTCGTTCATTTGCCAGATAGGCAAACTGTAAGTGACTTGTAATTTTACTAATCTGAAAGTATTACTGAGTACCTAGAATGTGCGGATACTCCAGGTAACATAAGAGCTGTAAACATTTCACTGCTAGAAACTGTTCAGTATAAAGAGATGAGACTGACACTGAAGTAATACAACACATATAATGATACCAAGTTCCAAACAGTAGTGTACAGATCACAGTGCACTAAGAATTTTGAGACTGTGCGATGAGTGGAGTACAAAGGCTTCATGGGATCCTGGTCTGAACCAGGACTTACAGGTAGGTAGGATCTGCTCAAGCAGGAGGAAAAGAAAGCACACCAAGCTAAGGGAGACAAAAAGGCACAAAAGAAACCACGTCCCCCTGGAAGATGCAGTGAAGGTGCCAGCATAACCCTATATATATTGAAGGAAGTAAGTTTTTATAAGTAAATCAAGGACACAATTATGGATCCTTTGAATCAAGACACAATGGCCACTGAAGGTATCTGGTCAGAGAAACAGCATGGTAAACGCAGTAATTAACATGAGAGTAGTACCAGGATAAAGGGAGGCCATCTACACAGCAGCTGAAATACTAGTAATTCAGTGATATGGTCCTGGTCATGGTAGGAAAGAACAATAAAGAAAACCTGAAAGACATTACTCCTTTAAGAGAAGGTCTCTAAGGACAGAACTTTACATCAGAAATAGCTTAGAGAGGGAACCCCTGCCCCACCACTATCTACCCCAATTCCTAGAAGGTATTCGTGAAGATAACAAATGAGATCTTATAAATTCTTAATTTAAGGTTAATAGGGATATAACTACTAAGAGCTTGGAAATAAATACTAGAATATTCTGCAAGTGAGACACTGGAAAGAGTCATGAATGAAGATAATATAGGAGACAAGGTAATATCTCATGTTCAATAGATTAAAGATACAGGGACATACACCAAGAATGGAGAAGTTTATGATCACAGGTCAATACTGAGAATTTGCTTATTACCAAATGATATACACAGCTAGAAAAGTCAAAGGAGAATCAGGGTGCTGCAATACCAGAAAAGCCAACAGTTTCAAGAGATAAACATGATCAATATCCAACACCACAAAGAGGTTCTCTCTCATGCAATTTTTAGGACACCAGTAAATTTCTTTATCTGAGCTAAATATTAGTTTTGCTTCAAAAGACTTAAACACCACTTTTAACCAATTCTTAATAAAATATTTTTATGAAAATAACTTGTGCAAGATTAATTTTGCCTTTTAATATATGTTCTTCCAATAAGAAAAAATGTTCCCTTTCCAAAATTAAATGTATAATTTTATCCATACTTCTAGAAGTTTTCCACATTTTGAATAAAATGTTGCTATTGCTATATTCATTACTGGGTATATTTCATTTTTAGTACACAGACTAGAATGTTAAGTGCTTGACATTTTAATGCTGATTATTCCTAAAATCTAGGTAAAAGTGAAAACATTATACAGAAGTAACATATTTAAATACAGGCTTTGAATGTTGATGAACAATGTTTTGAAATCCTAGATCTATCACTACTAGGTTTGTGACCTGAGGGGAATTACCAATCCTCTCAGTCTTCCTACCTTAAAGTGGGGGAAATCATACCTACTTGGAAGGGCTAATTCTGAGGATTAAATGAAGACAGTTGTTATTATAATCATAAATTAACTAATGTTTATTAAAGCACCTATAAGCCAGGTACTATTTTGAGCATTTATCATGCATTTTCACATATAACCTTTACAACATTCTGAGGAAAAAGGGACTCATTATTATTATCCCCATTTTACAGAAGGGAAAAATGCAGCACCAAGAGGTTAGGTAATTTGTGCAAATACTCAACTCCCAGAATCCTAACTTTGGCCACCTGATGCGAAGAACTGACTCATTGGAAAAGACCCTGACGCTGGGAAAGATTGAAGGTAGGAGGAGAAGGGGACAGTAGAGGATGAGATGTTTGGATGGCATCACCAACTCAATGGATATGAGTTTGAGCAGGCTCCGGGAGTTGGTGACAGACAGGGAAGCCCGGTGTGCTGCAGATAGATCATGGGGTTGCAAAGAGTCGGACACGACCAAGCGACTGAACTGAACTGAGAATGCTAACAGATACTGCTCTTATCACTCACACCAATGTTAAAATGACTGCAAATAAGTATTTTAAATGACAGTAAACCTATTTGCCATTATAAGAGATTAAATATTAAACTCTATTCTTTATCTAGAAAATGAGAACCAGTTTTAAAATAAACACATATGGCAACTTTTTTTTTTAGTAATTCAAATGTAACATTAAAAGGTACAAAAGCTAGTAAGTTACCTGTTAAGATCAAAATATCTCCTCAACACATATATGTACATATGCCTACAAAACCAAAGGACACATTTCTGTATGTAAACTTTCTGAGTACCTGTATTTCCATAAAATAATTCACAAAACAGGACTGATAACAGAGTCTCCTCTTAACAGTGTTTGTACAGTAATACAAAATGTCTCTCCCTTTAACTACCCCCAGGCCACCTAAAACCATCAACAGAAGAAGAAGTCAATCCCTTAGCAGAGGTAGTTGTTTTTACTTTTTCTGTCATGGCCTCCAGTTTCTTAGTATAGTACAATGGTGTCTTTTTCCCCCTAATGTGAGTACATTGCTAACATGATGTCCAGACAGTCCTAGAAAATAATTCAGCATATATTTCCTACAAACAAGATAATTCATCTACATGAGCAGTTCACAATCATCAAAATCAGGAAATTAACACTGATATTATATCTAATCTTCAGATCCCCATTTCAAGTTTTGCCAGGTTCCAAATAATATCTTGTATAGCATAATGACTCATGAACTGCATTTATTAATAGCTGTCTCTTTCATTTGGCACATTTGTTCCATGCTTTCTTAATTTTCAGGACCTACATTTAAAGATTGCTTATATTCTAAGTTATATTGTAGAATGCCTCTCAATTAGAGTTAGTCTGATTATTATGGTGTCACAGAGAATGGAACACAACTTAATGACAGAATAACAACAACCATGATTTCCCATGATTAAATTCAGGGTGTGTATCTTTGTTAACAATGTCTAAGAAGCGATGCCATATTCAGTGCTAGCACACTGGTACGTCTGCTGGGATCATTGCCAAGCTTTTCCACTGTAAAGTTCCTTTTTAATCTTTGTAATTAGTATTCTAAAAGGAGATACTTTGAGATTATAAAAATATATCACCCTTCATCACTGCTGACATTTATTCATTAATTCTTTCACTATAGACTTACAAGCTTCAATTTTATTTGCAGTATTTTGCCATCATTATTTATTTTGATGGTCAAATTATTCCAAATTTGGCCACTAGAGTCTGTTCAAGCTGCTTCTGAATCATTTTGACACAACCTCATCATTCATCATTCTTTGAACAACTTTCTTGTACGCTAAGATGAGCCAGGTTCATCTCACACTTTCCCTAAATTAGCCATTTCTCCAACAGGCCCTAGTCCACTGGAGAATAGTATTCAGAGGCCAAGAAGTGGGTCCCAGATTTGCTATATCTATCTACAGACATTGGAAACTCTCAAGTTCACACTGGTATCTCCAATTCTAATTCAACAGTACATGATTCATTGTTTTCCTCCATCTTTCTCCAACAGTAAGACAGTAGGCTTCCATCATCTTTACTAATTCAGTCAACTGCCCTCCCTCATACATAATCAATCTTCTGTCACTGATGTGGACCATTCATTGCACAGACACCCTATACCCCCTCAAGCTCTGTTACTCCACTCAAATTCTGTCAAACTATTCTGAGCAACTAACACCAGCTTGCACACTGGACATCCTCCATATACTGCTCCAGCTCACACACTATGCTGAGCTCCTCTTCCACACATACACCCTCCTTTAGCACATCCAAGTTCCCAAACCTCTTACTGGGCCACCACTATGCCATGTGGACACCTGTATTGGTTAAGTGACAAAACCCCCTCTGTGAGTCAAGAAGGTGGATAGCTAATCCAGATGGTTTTTGAATGAATCACTCAGGAAGGGAAGAGGGAAAAGGAAGTAAAAAACAGAGACAATATTAGAAATAACAAACTACCTCTTTCAAAAACTGTAAGTTTCTTTTACCTATAATCGCATTTACCCTAGAATGGATAATAGTGTAGATTAAGAAAATGAATTTAAGAACCAGAGAAGATTTTTAGATTCTAGTTCCCCACTAAGCAGCTGAATGACTTAAACAAGTTATTTAACCTCTTCAGTAAATAAGTAGCTATATCATATGATTGTCATGAAAATAATCTATATAAAACCAATGTATGGAACCTGACCTAAAGTTAGGATTCAATAAATGTAAGTTATTACTACTACTTTCTCTTTTATATCACCATTATTAAACAGATGCCAAAGAAGACCTATATACATGTGTATAATTTTATAAGGCTTAGTTCTTAGCTTTTTTAATTATTGAAAGGATCACTGTCCCTGAAGACATTTTAAAACACCTATAGCATTTACCTTATGACTAATAACCAAACCTTTGCCTCCAGTCTAGCCTACATTTTAGACAAATTATTTCCTAAAACTTTGGCAGAATCATGTTATTCTCCTGAAATAAAGTTATCAGTGGCTTCTGACAGTCTAGCAAATGAAAATTCTTCAATCTGGCAATCAAGGTTCCATGTAGCATAATCCTAATCTACCTTCCCAGAATTATATCTCATTCCTCACCCACACAAAATTTCTGCATTAACCAACTTTTCCATCTACATGCCCTGACCCATATCTTGGCTAGAATGTTCATCTTCCCCATTTATTCCTATCAAAAATTTGCATGTTTTTCAAAGTCTAGATTAAAATCCACCTCCTCTTTAAAATCTCCCTTGACTACAGCAGCCAAATGCAAGCCCTTCCTCCCTCAAACTCCTAAAGAACTAGGTAAAACTGTGATACTACAATTACAGTATTTTACAGGTACATTTATTATCTCCCCTGCTAGGCTGAATTAAGATCCTTTTGGAGACAGAATATATGCTTTTGATCTCCAAAACAATTACCACTTATTGAATATATATATACACCAGTCACTATTTAAAACATATTCTTCACAACAGAGGTTTTATGAAGTTAAAGAGTCATTATCTCTGTTTTTGTAAATGAAGATCTCAAGGCTCAAGAATCTTAGAAAGATGCCCAAAGTCACATAGCTGATAAGTAGCAAAATGAGCTTTTCCCAAGCATGTCTCATAAAAATGAGATATACAGAATGAACCCTTGGGAATGAAAGCTCTCAGGTCAAATAAGTTTGGAGGATTAACAAAGTTAAACCACTGTTATTTACCAAAGGGCTTCCAAAGTCTTTAGTAAACTGCTGATATGCTTTATAAATCCCCAACAAGGCATTTGTTATATTTCCCAAATGAATTTGGGGATAAATCCCCAAGAACCCTTGGCCTTAAAGCATTAGTGTTCCATTTCAGGAATGTGACAAGGTGCTATCTTTGCATACAGTAGGCACTCAATACACATTTCTTAAATTTACTCCTCATAGAAAAGTAACACACTTGGGTAATGCCATATACTAAAGTATAAGGTAATGTCACTTCACTTATAGAAGGTGGTCTCTAGTAATCACTCTACTGAATAGTATTTAAATTAAAAACTTAATTTTCCTTAGACAAGCTAAAGAGAGATTTTAAAAAGCACTACCTGTGCCTTTATGATATGCATGAATCTTGACATCAATTCAGGACATTCGAGAAGGAAGTGAAAGTGGTCAAATATAATCTTGGGATTCCTAAAAGAAAAACATGTGCTGCTTGTTAAATGGGAAGGATGAGTAGCATTAAGTGACATATAAATTTAGATACACAGATATTGAAATAGAATAAAAATACATATTAATCCACACCTACTATATTCTTACTTGTGAGTGAACATTTTTTAGATAGTAACAGAAGTAATATTTTTTCTGTTGAGATAAAAACTGTAAGAAAGAAAAAGTTAAAAGAGCAGTCCATTAAACCAAGAAAGTTTTACCTGTTAACAAAGCATTTTAAAACTTCATCATGTTTGCAAACAAATTCAATGAAACGGGGCGAAGTCATTCTGTGAAGGGTAAAAACAATCAGAACACATAGACAAAAGTTGGTGATATGGTAAATTTGACTATGTATTGAATTCGACTGGCTTCTAATCAAAAAGAAAATGGGGTCTGGTTTTTCTTTATAGACTCTGAGGCATGCCTAGTCAATTTATAATGTGAAATATATAAATATATACACACACTCATATAGATAATAACTTTTCATTAACAGATGATATAAAGTGACTTTTTAAAACCTTGAAGTTTTAAGTATCTGTTTCCAACATATAATTAAATGATCCTATACAAAGTAACAATCATCATCCTATATGTTAATAACACATATGGATGTTTAAAACTCAAATATTCTGTATTAATTTCAGATCAGTTCAATGAGTATCCTGAAGATCAGAATAGAACCAAAACAGCAAAGTATTATTTACTTCTGCAATTACAAAAAAAAACTATAGCCTTTCTTCATCAGAAACCGGGTTTTCTCTACTTTGTAATGCAAGTACCTGATTTAAGGCTTGGTTGGTGAGGCATCCACTTCAAAGATGGCTATCTTGACTAAACACAATACCAGCCCCACAACTAGATAAAGAGCCAGAACGCCTCCCACTGAGGCTCTTTGTGTTTAGAGATTTTGGTTAACTTTGATAACTGACCATTTGGATCACTTGACTTTTACACTTCTCATACTTTATTTTCCCACTCTTATGTTTTAAATTCACCAATAAAAAGTGAGTCCTCAAAACCTTTCCCAGGCGGCGGTAGTGGCAAAGAACCTGCCTGCCAATGCAGGAGATACAAGAGATGTGGGTTTGATCCCTGGGTTGGGAAGATCCCCTGAGAAGGGTATGGCAACCCACTCCATTATTCTTGGGATTCCCTGGACAAAGATTTGAATAATAAAAAATAATCAGATGATTACATGATGACCCTATAATTAAAAAGAAACAGAGTGTCTTGGGATGTAATTCATTCATGTCATGATAGGGCCTGATAGTTCAGCTGGTAAAGAATCTGCATGCAATGCAGGAGACCATGGTTTGATTCCTAGGTTGGGAAGATCCTCTGGAGAAGGGATAGGCTACCCATTCCAGTATTCTGGTGGCTCAGCTGGTAAAGAATCCGCCTGCAATATGGGAGACCCGAGTTTGATCCTTGGGTTGGAAAGATCCCCTGGAGAAGGGAACGGCTACCCACCCAGGTCTTCTGGCCTGAAGAAAACTATATAATCCATGGGGTCACAGAGAGTCGGACACGACTGAGTGACTTTCACTTTTCAAAACCCGAGTGCCCTCAACCCCAGGCTTATGTGCACTTTTTCTCGCTCCTCTACAATAACCTCACTGTGTGGCTCCAGGTGCGCCATGTAATTTCCAGGTCCTAGAAGTAATAAATCTTTCTCCTTCAAAGGTTTCCAATGGTTACTGCTGAAGGACATCTGTAATCATAATAAGAATTACGGATCAGTCCAGCCACAACACTGGTTATTGACAGGTGACGACTGGCATATGAAACAGTTGGCATAGCCAGCAGAACGGCATGATGACCACTGCAGTAAATCAAAGGGAATGCCTGTTGGCTGCAGCTTGCTTACTGCTACTCAACTCAGGTGAGTACCACCATCTGGGAAGAGTACCACTTGCTGAGGGTCTGACTTGCTGCGACATGCTTTTACACAGTGCCCATCACGTGTTGCCTGAGGCATCTGACCGAAAAGGTCAAGGATGCCATAATCCAACAATCTCAGAGAAGTGTGATCAAGGCCATATGGTCTAATGAGATGATGAGACCACTAATTATAAAGACCTTAATTGACTATTAATGTGTGTGATGGTCCTCCATACCTTAAGGCCAAGAAGAGCCAAGGAGTGCGAACTGGATAGTGAGACTATCACCATTACCCGAGGAAAGGCCCCGGCTAAAGGCACAAGAAGATTCCTTTACATGAGGAGAAGAGACTCCCACATGCAACCACGGAGTCAGTGGGTTGTGCCTAGACTACGAGTCCTAACCTAGAAGAGTAAAATAGCCTCACAATTGAGACCAATGGCACCACAGAGAAGACTATGGACCCCATGTCACTACTTCACTCACTGCCATTGCTCTTTGTCCCCTAAACCAATGGGACATTGAGTCCAGTCCCCAGTATAAAGCTGCTAAAAACTGAATGGACAAATTAAAAATTCTAAACCTCTGGTGCCAGTGCCTCCTAGGAACCCTGAGGAGGTACACTAGCTCTTTGATAAACACAAAACCTCCTGGCTGCTTCCTGAGCATTTTTCAATGTCATGCATGCTAATATGCTAAGAACTGTATATAACATTTCAGACGCCTGGGAGCTTTTCCCAAGAGCCTGAGCATATGATGCTAATAGAGGCAGACCACCATTCTGGAATGCTCCCTTGGGACACCCTGGAAAGGAAAGCAGCCACCTACAAAGGGCTCACAGTGTTGTCATCTAAAATTTTCCAGTAACAACACATAAGATTAAGGTAAAAGGAAAAAAAAAAAAAGAAAGTAGAAACTGAGATCAAAAACTACTTAACTGACAGAGGATAAGATGGTTGGATGGCATCATTGACACAACAGACATGAGTCTGAGCAAAGTCTGGGAAAGTGAAGGAAGGGAAGCCTGGCGTGTTGCAGTCCATGGGGTGGCAAAGAGTTGGACAAGACTGAGCGACTGAACAAGAACAATATTCTAATACAGATCCTGACCCACTGTCCACTTTCTCCTGCACAAGGCAGAACTAGGAAACATGCCTCATGAGGCTTCCCTACTGCCAAATCAAAAGTTGACCGGGTCATCAAGGCTGTGGAGTGAGGAAAGAAAGGGACATAAGAAGGCAAAAGGCCCCGGACCCACTGATATTCATTACCAGAGCACTGCCTCCACTCACTTGGGTATTTAATGCCTGACTCCATGCCAACTTTTCCATCATAGTGATCCCTGCTAAGGCTCACTGTGAATGGAAAATATTAAGATGAGGCCCATCTCCTGCTACACAAAATTGGCATGGTCCAATGGGTTCACCATGTCCATGACCAAAGTGACCAAATTGATTGCCTCTTCATTTTTAACCCTGGATAAGCCCCATTTGACCCTGAGTCCAGAGAATTATTTTTACAGGACACTCACCCTAGGTAGAAGGTAGCCCTACTACCTTTTGTTTGGATAGAAAAACCATCCAAAAGGCACTAAAAATCTAGGAGGAAACTTACATTCTCCTCTGTCCCTGAAGATGTAACTCTCATCATGTCTTTGAAACATAAATATCCAAGAAGGTAACTAAAACCCTGACCACAATCACCAGAGACTGAAGGAAAAAGTGGGAGGGAAAGAGGCCTTTTAAAATATAAACTGTTGTAAAATCTCTTACTGAAAATCTAGTCCACACCCTCCTGAAGATAACTTGCCAAAGACAAATACAAATCTTAGAAGTCTTCTCCACAAATGCTAGTAAAAAGCTCTAGTCACAGGAGAAGGTAACCTTAACTTGTTCCATCTGCCAGACACAATCTGGACTCAAAGGTTACCTACAAAATAGTAAGTTGTATACTGTTGCACCTGATTCACAGGGAAAATTTTGGAATGGAAACTATAGTGTGGTTCTGTCTGCCTGCATGTTTCTGTATGCCTATGGATATATGTTACATGCAAGGGACTTTTTTCCTCTCTCTGGATAGTATTGACAAAATTAATTTGTAAAAAGCTGTATTTAATTGGCTTAAAAATAAATACTATGAATTAAGTATTCTGAAACTCAGTAATACATGAACTAATCCAACATTTTTCAATTCCATGTGATCTGGGATAATCTTCTATAAATAAAAGGTAGTTTAAGTTTGTTAGTTCAGTTAAAAGTCATGTCTCAAATTTATCAATATCAAATATAATACAGACATGCAGCTTTTATTCTACTTGGGTTATCTAGGTTACAAAATTTGTCAGTAAGACAAACTACTTGGGATGATGACCAGTTTTGCCTAATGTCTCATGAGACTTTCATGAGTAATCTAAACATAACTGTTAAGAACAAGCGATTCAAAGAGATGTAAGTAGAATAAGAGTTTAGGTGAACTTTCAGCAATAGTTTTGTTGTTGTTGTTATTCAGTCATGTCCAACTCTTTGCAACCCCATGGACTGCAGCACACCAGGCCTCCCTGGTCTTCACCATCTTCCAGAGCCTGCTCAAACTCATGTCCATCAAGCCAGTGATGCCATCCAACCATCTCATTCTCTGTCGTCCCCTTCTCCTCCTGCCTTCAATCTTTCCCAGCATCAGGGTCTTTTCCAGTGAGTCAGTTCTTCACATCAGGTGGTCAAAGTACTGGAGCTTCAGCATCAGTCCTTCCAATGAGTATTCAGGATTGAGTTCCTTTACAATTGACTGGTTTGATCTCCTTGCAGTCCAGGGGACTCTCAGGAGTCTTCTCCAACACTACAGATCAAAAGCATCAATTCTGCAGCACTCAGCCTTCTCTATGGTCCAACTCTCACATCCATACATATTTTATGGAATGTCTTCTTAAAAACAGTTCCCCAAATCTCTTTGGTGATTTGAAACTTCAGAGTTCTGCTAAGTTAAATGCTGGAAAATTTATTGACTATCTGGGTCATTTCCAAATAAGGTAAAACACTAATACTGAATCGGTTTATCCATTTTGAGCTTTTCATTACAAAGGGGCTAATGATAAATTTGGTTCTCCTTGATAAACATGTCTTATACCACACTGAAAAATTATAAGGAAGCATGTGCTTCTAGAAATTATGAAACTTATTCATAAATTTGCCAATACAAAGAATTCTGATATAGTAGGCAGTTTACAGTTGCTTGCTTCTCAGTTTACGGTAGAAAGTAAAGTTTCTAAGGGTTAAGAATTCTGATTAATATATGTAATTTAAACTAGTGAAAATAACAGAGGAACTGTCTCTGAATGCAAGGAAAGTTGGATGTGTTTTGGAATAAGAAAGGTATGAGGTTGTTGATATTCAGTCACTAAGTCCTGTCTGACTCTTTACAACCCCATGGAATGCAGCATCCCATGCTTCCCTGTCCTTCACAGGGAAGGGAAGTTTGCTCAAACTCATGTCCATTGAGTCAGTAATGCCATCCAACCATCTCGTCCTGTCACCCCCTTGTTAAGAGAATTTTAAGTAATTTTGTCCTAAAGTAAAGCTGGTTATTTCAGAAGAGGAAAGAGGGAAATAAAGAACAAAATGATATAGAAAAGACAGCAAGGTGGAAAGATACAGAATGAGAGGATTTTACCTTGTACTGGCAGGCTGGCTAAAATTCAACCGTTATCCTAAGGGTCTTTTTTCCCCAACAAGCTTTATTATCAATGATATGTTTACGCAATTTTTTTTCATCTCCTAAAAGGACAGCAGACAGTGTTTGTCTGCTGATGATAGAAAGAAACTGTAAAAGGTTTTCCTTTACCCTCTAAGTAATCTGGCTAGAAAAGCAAAGATTTTATATTTTATAAAAATAATTTCCTGTATTTCATGCTGTCTTTAAGTTATTAAGTGAAACTCGCTCAGTCATATCCAACTCTTTATGACCCCATGGACTGTAGCCCACAGGGCCCTCTGTCCATGGAATTCTCCAGGCAAGAATACTGGAATGGGTGCCATTTCCTTCTCCAGGGGATCTTTCTGACCCAGGGTTTGAACCTGGGTCTCCTGCATTATAGCTGGACTCTTTACCATCTGAGTCACCAGGGAAGTTCCATGCTATCTTAATCAGGTATTTGATTACTTAAGAAAAATGAGTCTTCTCAATAGGAAGAGTTAAGATTTGCTCATAACAATGTAAGTATATACATTTGCCTTTAAAATCATTTGTCACTTTGGTTAGATAGATAATTATTATTTCATAATGATCTGTGATCCTATTTAGTCAAGTGTCTAAAAAAATCTTTTAATATTTTTAAACAAACTTCCCCAAATCAAATTCTAAATGAAGTCTTTTTGACCTAGAAGTAACTTTTGGATTTTTCAAAAGGCCCTGGAACATCTCAAAAGATATGTTTTCTCTCCTTATAAAAAGAGAGACATTAAACTAATTAGGCTTATCTGATCATTAAACATCAGATAAGAAATAATGCTAAACCTTCTTTATCAATATCCTTATCTGGATATGTATTAACATAAGTGCTCCAGAAATAATACTGAAATTTCCTAAAACTCTGATATGCAATGTTATTCATTGTAATTCCAGCTATCATCTTAAAATGTTGTGTGTCACAGAAATAACCAAATTCCCTGTCAACTGCATTACAATGAACTCTCATCATATCTTTAACCACTGGTATTTTTAAGTCTTTTCCCAATTACAGGCAGTTATTATTTTACTCTGATGCTTTTGCAAAGGTGCTTCATCTTTAAGGAGATGCATGGAAAGGACTCTGACAAATACAAGTTTCTGATAATTTTCACAGCCTACCACTGAACAGGGTAAGCATTTATAGAATTCTAAGGGAGAAACAGATTCATAACACTGTTAACCAAAGATCGATATCAAGAATTATATAGGACTTAATGAATTCATGAAGGATGATCACAATTTTTATGAATTTTTGTTTGAAACACTGCTAGTTCAATATTTTGCTTTTCAGACTTACAGAAACTTTTCCTTCTACACTAGCAATAACTCAACAATTTGGTAAAGCATACCTCTGTGAACAAACATGAAACAACTACTTTTTCTCCTACCCTGATCCCTCCAGAATTTGGAAACTCTCTGGGTATCCTTATTTTCATGGCAAAATAGTTACTTGCATAAGTTCAGTAAAAATCTGTTCTCCTTCTAACACGACACAATTGAAAACACTGGTTAAACTGCCAAAGCTTTGACTGGAATGTCTCTCTTTGACAGAAGAATGTATAGACTCTGATATGACCAGACAACTTTAGGGAACTAAGGGTGTTAATTTTATGAAGCCAATAAAACTGTGGAAAAATCAACCTGGTACCTTGCTCACAGGGTTCCTGGCAGAGTTACCAGGTAAGTAAGGAAGGTCACTTCTGGCAGGCCCAGAAACTTCAAGATATTTGGGGGACCTCAAAAAGAGAGGAATTCACCCAAACCTAAAGGTACTGCAGGTAAAATGTGATGGTGAGTCCTTGGCTTGGCTTAACCTCCAGAGGCTTTTAAACGTTCAATCTGGGATTCCTCATTAAAAGTTCTGGCAAAACAGACATGCTGCTGCTAAGTCGCTTAGTCATGTCCGACTCTGTGCCACCCCACTAGGCTCCCCTGTCCCTGGGATTCTCCAGGCAAGAACACTGGAGTGGGTTGCCATTTCCTTCTCCAGTGCATGAAAGTGAAAAGTGAAAGTGAAGTCACTCGATCGTGCCCAGCTCTTAGAGACCCCATGGACTGCAGCCTACCAGGCTCCTCCGTCCACTGGATTTTCCAGGCAAGAGTACTGGAGTGGGTTGCCATTGCCTTCTCCAAAATAGACATAAAGGAGCCTAAAAAACCAATCACTATTCTTCCTCCACTATATAAATAACCAGGTCAAGTTTAACAAAACTAGATTTACTGTGCAAACATACTAGTCTTACTTTGATTATCTCTGATAGGAATGAGGGCAACATTAAGAGAAAAATTACATTTCAATGGAAAATTACAGTACACCCTTGTAGATATCAGATTCTAGTCCTAATTGTCTTTGAGGTTTTTTCCTCTACCTGTAAACTGGATTGGATACTGAATTTTCATTTCCTCCAACATCTAGCTAAAATTCTCCAAATTAACGTTTCCAATTTTCTCCCACCCTTACTTGGAATTACTGAGAACTAAAACTGCTCCTTCTCCAAATTCATATAAGATAGATTAGGACAACTTGATGTAAAATTCAGAGAAATAACCACAGCAGCTCATATATGGACAACCTTTGTGTCTTATTGCTAGATGGGCCACTCAGAAAAATCACCAGATCCATTCAAACTACAAACCAGGAAAATCTATCAGATGGCCTCCACTTTGTCCACTTCAAAGATCTCCAATAAACACAACGCCAGATCCACAACTAGATAAAAAGCCACCCTTCATCTCCAAGCTCCTTTGTTTCAGAGATCTTGATTGATTTTGATAACTGACGATTTGAGCCACTTGTGTTTTCTCATGCTTTAAATTCCCACTCTCAAATGTTTTAAATTCACCAATAAAGAGTGAGCTTTTGAAACCCCAGGCCTCTACCTAAAACTCCAATAAAAACAGAACCCCAAGCCCTCAAGCTTTTTCTACTGGCAACCTTGCTGTGTGGCCCCAGGTGTGTCATGTAATTTCCAGGTCCTGTAAGTAATAAACCTTTTTTTTTTCCCCCAAAGTTTCCTGATGGTTATTGCTGAAGGGTGTCTTGCAATCATAATAAGAACCACAAGGCCTGCTCCAGCCACAACACTGGTTACTGACAGGCACAGATCAGCACACAAAATAAGCAGAAACTTTCTTACCCTGGAGGCATCTGACAAGAACAGCACATGTAAAAGCTTGAATGACAGCACTTAGTCGGTTAGCTGTCATAGAAATAACATCCTGACAGTCTGCACTGGCTTCCTGTTTCCCTCCAAGAGCATCTGGTTTAGATTCCCTGTGCCAGTGGACAGATTTTCATAGCTCCCAGGTCCTGGAGGTTCAAATGGAGGAATGGAAGTACCATCTTGATCTTGGCCTTTTGTTTCAGCAAAATAGAAGTGATATCCGTTGAGTCCTTTTTGTTTTTCATCAATTCTGTAGCTATTAAAACTAGCCATTCATCTAATGAGTGCCAAAGCAATTCAAGAGGCTAAGAAAAAAGAAAAGTGTTTTTTTTTAAAACCATCATTCTTAAACTGCAGGAAAAAAAAGAAACCCACTCAGACAAATATTATAAGAGAGAATATTTACTCTAGATACTTCTATTTTCCCAAGTTTATGTGACTGCAATACCTAAAGATAAGCAACAACAAAAAAATGTCATATAATTACTTCATTTATAGCAAAAGCTTATTTTGCATTTATTTATTCCTTGGAATAAAAAAGGAAAACTAAACTCTAACAAAAAAATTTATAAGCAATCTTCCTTCTTTTAAAATTTTTCAATTATTTACTTTCAAAACCATTATTACTTTTATGAATACATTTCCCTAAAATCTTTACTGTATTAATGTTGTCAACTGTTTTTAATTACATTGCTTTTCAATTTAAAAAATAAGTATTCATAAAGAACTTAATAAACAACTTGGTTTACTGCCTTTTTCTTTACACATAATCTCTGAGACTTTGAAAATTTACAACAAGAAAATTTAGATATCATGGCATTTACAAGTACACATACACACAGAGGCATACCCAATCACACAAAACTCATCTCTAATAATAGTAATTACCAAATATTGGCTAGCAAATCCATAATTCAAAGTAAAGATTAAAAGCTTAATAAAAAATAAAATGGGAATAAAGTTTATTATTTCTGCAGCTGCTAAGTCACTTCAGTTGTGTCCAACTCTGTGTGACCCCATAGACGGCAGCCCACCAGGCTCCCCCGTCCCTGGGATTCTCCAGGCAGAACACTGGAGCGGGTTGCCATTTCCTTCTCCAATGCACAAAAGTGAAAAGTCAAAGAAAAGTCGCTCAGTCATGTCCGACTCTCAGTGACCCCATGGACTGCAGCCTACCAGGCTTCTCCATCCATGGGATTTTCCAGGCAAGAGTACTGGAGTGGGGTGCCATTGCCTTCTACACTATATAAAATATTCCTTTGAGAATAATGAAATGTTTTTTGTAAATTAACAGCAAATGAAAATTTATCTTTAAAATACCATGTGATCACAAATGCTACAACAGGACTAAGGACTGGAGAAGATGAAATACATACATCATCTCTAGTAAACAGTAGTTTTTAACAGAAGGAGAAATATAAATGCCTAACTACTATTAAAAGACATCCTTCTGGAGATCTAACATACAGCATGGTCACTATCGTTATCAACACTGTATTGTACAATTAAAAGTTGCTATGAGAGTAAAGCTTTAATGTTCTCAGCAAAACAATAACAACAAAGTAGTGATTATGTGAGGTAAAAGATGTGTTAACTAACCTTACTGGAGTAAAGATTTTGCAATACATACTTATATGAAATCATAACACTATACCGTGAAGTTACTCAACATTTTATATAACAATTATAGCTCAATAAAACTCAGAGGAAAAAAAGACCTGTTAGAACATTTTAAAACCCAAATAAAAATGAACAGTGAAGACACAGGCGAGCAGGGGAGACAGCAGTTAAATAGTCTTCCATTCCCACACTATTCTCAATATTCCTAATGAGAGTGATAAACTGTTTTTCTACAAATGAATATAAAAATTAATCTTACTTTTTGATTCTTATATGATCACAGAAAGCTACAAACTAGACATATGCTTCTGAAAAACCCACACTTAACTATTTCAAGTAAAAGAGTCTTATTTTTTAAAGGCCAGTAAAGAGATTACACAACCATATTTAGAACTTTCTAAAGTTCTGTTCTTCCAAGAAATTCTTTCTAATTATTATCTAATAAATCCCACTATTACCTTCAGCCTATCTTCAGATTCTCAGAACATTCTCTTTTGAGAATATTCTATTTATTGAATCTGCAAACACTTAAATCACCCTTAAGTTTTCACTTAAACCAAAAATCAAGAAGGAAAAAACCCTTCCACCATCAACAAAAAAAACCAGTTCATTCATTCAACATATATTTAATTAATACAGCCTAGGTAAATAGGTTCACAAAGTGAGAAGCTAATTTCTGAGACACATTTTCTGAGGTTGAAATGAGCACCCTTCTCTCCCACAAACAAGACTTTTTCTAAGGTTAGGCACAGGAGTTGGGTGCCTAACCTCTTAAAGGATGGTTAAACTGCTTAAAAGAAGGACAAGAAGCACCAGCAGCCATCAACACTGACACGGTACCTTCACTGAAAATGTCTTAATTTTAATCATGATCCAGGTTTGGGTCTATAGCTTCTCTTCATGAGAAAACTATTAGCCCTGCTATAAAACATGAAAAAGAACTTTTTATGTCAGCAAAACTATTTTAGCTTTACATCAAAAAAAAATGAATGCCTTCCAAAGAAAGAACAGGTGGTGATGAAGAACTGCTTCAATCAAAAGGAATAAATGGCCTCTAACTGAGAGTTGACAAAACTCAGAAAATCCCCACATTGGATGGAGATGAAGGCTAAGGTAGGAAGCAACACCTACTGCTCACGTGCGGATGAGAGCACTGAGCCTGAACTGCAACCATCCTATTTTCAAAAGCTGACAACCTGAAAAAATTAAAGGTGAAGTTTGAATAATTCCAGAAATAATATCCAAAAAGCTGATCTGTGTAAAAATGACAGTGACAAGAATGATACTGAGAAAAGCTAGAAAGAGTTTTCAATAAAGCAGCACAGCTAAGAATTAAAAGAGAATGAGGAAAAAAAGCAGAGTAGTAGTCAGTTATCTTAGGCCTTTATTTTCTCTTTTTCTCACTGTATATTTTCTCATTCATATGTGCACTAAAAAGAAATCTCAACCTTAAAGCATTTTTACCTAGGAAGTTGTCCCTTTGAAGACTTGTTCAGAAGATTCATTCCTCAATAACAAAAAGAATGCTGTGAAAATAACTTTAATTTCTAACTGGAGTAGCAGTCACAGACAAAAAGATTAAAATAAATTTAAAAATTTAAAATAAATAATTGCAAATCATATCTATTCATAAATAATACTGATAAAAACACTAGATACATAGAACTATGCATATCAAATGTTATAGAAAAATGAGTCAATGACTATGGAACATATTAGGCTTCTTGGCACTATGAAAATAATACTTCATTTCTTGAGTTGATTTTCACCACAGAGCTATATTCTACCTATAACATCAATGATTTGACAATCATACATGATTTTAAAACATTTCAAATTAACAAGTCAAAGCTGTAATGTAAAAATCCCAAACTTGTTGGACAATAAAGAAAACTTCACTATCCATGTGCCAAATTAGATACAAATTTGATAGGGAAGCATTATTAACTTAAATTCATCAATAGTATTTTGAAATTCTGTTGATTAGTCTATTCTCACCTCATAATGTCAAATGCCATAATCCAAAAGATAAGATCTTAAAAGTTTTTCAATCTTTCTCAGCTTCCAAATTTCTCCAATTATAATTCTATGAAACCATTAATAGTCACAGTTTACTACTCACAAAAAAAGAACGTTATCAGGATTCAAGAAACCTAAACTGTCTTCCTCCATGCTCACCCTGCTTCAATAACCAGAACTACCTTCTCCTTCAGATGTTTCAAAGTTTGCAAGGCTCTAGATAAAAATCTCTTAACACTGAAAGAATGGCTAAGTGTTAAGATTAACTTAAAGTACTTCTAAGATAAATCAGAAAACTAGTAACAGGATGTTAAACAATTTCACCTACTAAAAACACATGGCCTATAAACCCACTCATTCTTAATGGAAAACCCATTAGCTAATCCCAGCAATAAAATGACATGTTAGAGTACCTAGTTAATGAAACAGAAAGTAGGGAGCAACTGCTACCTTAGACAAAATGTGGTAAAAATTAAAATGGTATTTCCAGTCTTACATTGTAGCAACTCAGCAGATGGTTCAGATTTTTATAACTTCAATCATCCCACAACGAACAGAAGATATAAAATACATGGCTCACAATGTAGTTTCTATTTTTTATCCTTGTAAGTGGGAGGGCAGATCATTTTTCCATCCTCCAAAGAGTCCACACAATTAATTGATAAAATTAGATAGAAATTAATTCCTTAAGAGCAATGCTTATTAATTAAAAAAAAAAAAACTGATTGAGTTTTGTAACAAAAATGTTTTACCAAAGAGAAAGGTCAAAATTTAAGAGAAAATAAGTGGTCAGAAACTAAAGCAATTGTCAATGACACAGAAAAAAAATTCCTCAAGAAGAGAAATAAAGACACTAACAAATGAAATAAAATATAAGTAAAGAACTTTATATTAGGTTGATGAAAATGTAATTGTGATTTTGGACAATGAATTGTAAATCATTATAACTAGGCTCAAACACATCTTTACTAATCAAAATAGGAACCACTACAATCAACACATTTTTGCCAACAAGAAATAAGGTTTTTTTATTCCTGTAGTGTAAAACCCATGCGCTTCAGGTTTGGACGAACTCTTGAAAAGTATTTTCTGTCTCCAGCTGTTTGTGGAAGTGTTTTCCCTACAAAAGTTGTTGAGATGCTTCAAGTGGCAGTCGGCTGGCGAGAGGTCAGGTGAACACAGCAGATGAGGTAAAACTTCACAGCCCAGTTTGTTCAACTTTGGAAGTGCTGGCTCTGCAACGGGTGGTCGGGCACTGTCATGGAGAACAACTGGACCATTCTATTGACCAATACCAGTTGCAGGCATTGCAGCTTTTGGTGGATCTCATCAATTTGCTGAGCATACTTCTCAGATGTAATGGTTTCACCAGTATTCCTAAAGTTGCAGTGGATCAGACCAGCAGCAGACTACCAAACAGTGACCGTGACTTATTTTTGGTGCAAATTTATCTTTCGGAAGTGCCTTGGAGCTTCTCGGTCCAACCACAGAGCTGATCATCGTCAGTTGTCATATAAAATCCATTTTTCATCACATGTCATAATTAGATCAAGAAATGGTTCATTGCTATTGCACTGAATAGGAGAAGACAATACTTCAAAATGATTTTTTTGATTTTTGGTCAGCTCATAAGGCACCCACTTATTGAGCTCTTTCATCTTTACAATTTGCTTCAAATGCTGAATGACTATAGAATGGCTGACATTGAGTACTTTGGCAATTTTTGTGTAGTTTTAAGTGGATTAGCTTTGATGACTGCTCTCAATTGGTCATTGTCAACTTCTGATGACCAATCACTACACTTCTCATCTTCAAGGCTCTCATCTCCTTTGCAAAACTTCTTGAACCACTGCTGCACTGTACATTCATTAGCAGTTCTTGGGCTAAATGTTTAATTGATGTTACAAGTTGTCTCTGCTGTTTTGTAACCCATTTTGAACTCAAATTTTAAAAACTGCTTGAATTTACTTTTTGTTTAACATAATTTCTATAGTCTAAAATAAATATAAATAACAAGTAATGTCATTAGCAAAAAAATACAAAGCAAGAAATGTGCATTAAAATCACCTATAACATAACCACATTTATTTAAGAAACTATTCCAGTACCATATGGCAAAGTGCAACCATTTAAAACCACACTTACTTTTGCACCAAACTAATATATTATATACCTCATTGATATATAACAATGAAAACAGAGAGTCTGGATTCCATAAGAAAAATGCTAAAATAAACACTGATATCTTTTTCTACTAAGTTTTATCCATCCTGACTGGCTGGGTAGAAAAATAACATTTAAATCAAGTACTAAATGCCTATAAAGAGGTTACTTATTAGCACATAATTATTTTCTGATATCATTAGCAATAGGTGGCAAATTGAAATCATAACAAAACAAAGACAATAATAAATATAATCTATACTCAGTTTGTCTATAGTGACTGTATCTATATTTGGTTTGACTGTTTACCCATCATTACAGATGAATAGAAGAACAAGTAGAAAAATCAATCAGGGGTGGATTCAGTAACTAACAGCATGAGTCATATTTAGAAACACATTAAGAACAACTTCTTGTAATGTGAAGTCTGAGCAGTAAAACCCACTTAAAACAGCACTAACAAAACAGATCAATAATTCAGATTCGAATTTTACAAAGACAGGAAATTATCACTTCTAACCAGTATTAAAGAAAGTGGTACACTGAAAAGCTAAAATCTGAATTACAAGATGCACAACTTCCTTCTTCCAGGAGATGGCACAATGAGGGAAAAAAAAGGAAGGGGAAAAAGACACAGACAGAGCTGACGCAATACAAAAATACATTAAGAAAATATCTCAATGTTTCTTAACTTGAAGTTATCCCAGGAATTGCTAGTAAACCCAATAAATTAAACTTACTTTAAAACACACACACACAACACACAAGATAATAAAACCTAAATAAAAACTGGATGTTTTCTCTCTTTCTGAATAAGAAAGATTTTTTTTAAAAATCATGATGGCTACATTTAAGACCTATAATCCGATTTTTTCAGCTCAGTTCAGTTCAGTCACTCAGTCACGTCCAACTCTTTGCGACCCCGTGAACTGCAGCACACCAGGCCTCCCTGTCCATCACCAACTCCCAGAGTTTTTTAAGTAGATTTAATTAGATTTAAACATTAAATATCATTACTCTTAGAATAAAAGACTAGTGGAATTAAAATTTCACTTGTAGGAGAAACATAGAAAGCTCACCAGCTGACTTGCTGCTGCTGATTAGACAGAAGAAAGGAGAAAGGTCTTAGTTTAAAAAGTGTCAGTCACAGGTATAAACCAAAGTTAAATCCTGTTCAAGAGGTTTCTGATTAATGAATGTTTGCTTTGTCAAATTCATCTCTTTTACATCTATCTTCCTAACAACATCATATACTTTTCTGACCTTGAACACCTGGCTCCTTGGAGTTTTATTTCCATTGTAGCCCATATCAATTCCATTACTGGGAGAGGATGGACCAATTCGAAAGACATGACAAAATATCCTCACAATCCTTAAGAGGCTCTTCATTTGAGCATCGTAATTACTAGATATGCTGAAAATAAAAATTAAAATATACATATTAGGTGGAATAAAACAAATTCATCTTAAAAATACTTACTTTAAAACATTTTTATTATGCTTACCATCTGTTTGAAAATTTAATGAGTAAAATTTCCTTCCTATCATGATATGGGGTGGAATGTTTTGTTTACCAGAAAGTTAGCAAATACACATTATTTGGATTGCATATGAATGAGTTATTAGCTTTTAAGCAATTAGAATATACCAATGATCAAAGTATAAAATATGAAGAAAATCACCACTTAATTTATAAATTAAGCTGATTCTTTACAACTCCTGAGAACATTTCTCTGAGAACCAATAGTAGAAATGTTGATTATACTATTAGACCAACCTACAAGTCAGTGGTAGAGGTTGAACTTTGTTACTCCATCCATAACCCCATTTTCCCTAGCCCATCCCAGAATAGAAACCAAATGTTCACATACAGAACATATACAAATTAAATAATCTTAAAGTTACTATCTATATCAGGATGGTTTTCTATATAATGGGTTGTCTAATGACTATACATAAAAGAAATATACCCTACTATGAAAAAGGCTGATAAAAGTAATTCTAAACCGTATCAAATATAATGTAACTTTTCTTTGACAAATCAAAAAGCCCTCTAAAATCCCATAGTACTTGGAAATTGTTCATCATCATTATGGATATCAATCATTACTCTTCCACTGAGAAAATGAAGGAGTTCCACTAAAAGTGTATGGAATCTAACAACTGATCTTAAAAAAAAAAAAAAAAAATTTGTCGTTGTTGTTGTTCAGGGGGTGGTTTTATTTCAAAACCTTCAACCTAAGTTACCTTGTATTACAATGGTACACAAAAGCAGAGTAAAGAGCTGCATAAACGTTTGGACAGAATGGAATGACTGCCTTTGTATAAATTTAATCATCAAAGCTTACCCTACCTTCCTCAGTTCATTAAAATCTTCCATTATGATATTTTTGGGTATCCTCTAACACTGAAAACAATAATGATTAGTAATAAAGAAATAGCAAATGCCTATTCTAAGTATTCTGATTTGATAAGTGAAAAATCAGAGGCTATTCTCTGTTCTAATGACAACTGAACCAAAATTTCATGACATTTTAATTTCAACATTCATGCTGTTTCCTCATTCTAAAAATTATTAAAAATAATAAATAAAAATTAACTATCAGCTACAAGTGTTAGTAAAATATAACATCTATTGCCATCCATACTGTATTAGACTAGGATAGCTACAACACATCAGCAAAACTTTTGTGTTAGTAACTGTGGATCTAATGTGCATAGAATCTTTAGTTTAACTTGCATGGATTTTTACATATTTGCCTTTACAAAGTTGCTTTTAATTCTACAACAAAAGACTCTTGAGACTGACAAAAGAAAAAGGGAACTTCGTTAAAACTAATATTTCTTTCTTTTATTGTGTTGCAGCTATTGTAACGTTAGATCCAATGACTCTCAAATTTTTCTATGAGGAAGATCTGAATTTAATTTTCCTCAGTGAAATTACCATATATATAAATATTCGCTTTAAGTACCTGATCTAGAGAACTTCATGAGTTAATTTTATGGTAAGAAGTATTTTCTTATACAATGGAGTATGAATATCATCAATTATTAACATAGTTTAATAACAGTCATTATACACTCAATGAGGACCAGCAGTGGGACAGCTAGGATCCTGGGCATGCCATCCAGCTACACTGAGTGGCTAAAGGCACGTCCCTGCTAGTTAGGGCCTGACAAAACATAGTCCACTGGAGAAGAGAATGGCAAACCACTTCAGTGTTCTTGCCTTGAGAAACCCATGAACAATATGAAAAGGCAAAAGATATGACACGGAAAGATGAACTCCCTAGGTCAGTAGGTGTCCAACATACTACTAGGGAAGAGC
This sequence comes from Nanger dama, assembly GCA_917880005.1. Taxonomy (NCBI): domain Eukaryota; kingdom Metazoa; phylum Chordata; class Mammalia; order Artiodactyla; family Bovidae; genus Nanger; species Nanger dama. The sequence goes on along the minus strand of CAKJTW010000054.1, from coordinate 10,239,897 downwards.
AGAGAAATAGCTACAGAAGGAATGAAGAGCCTGAGCTAAAGCGGAAATGATGCCCAGATATGGTTCTATCTAGTGGTTAAAGTAAAGTCCAATGCCATAAAGAACAATACTGCAAAGGAACCTGGAACGTTAGGTCCATGAATCAAGGTAAATTGGATGTGGTCAAACAGGAGATAGCAGGAGCAAACACTGACATCTTAAGAATCAGTTAACTAAAATGGATGAGAATGGGCAAATTTAATTCAAATAACCATTGTATCTACTACTGTGAGCAAGAATCCCTTATAAAAAATGGAGTAGCCCTCATAGTCAACAAAAGAGTCTGAAATGCAGTACTTGGTTGCACTCTCAAAAATGACAGAATTATCTCAGTTCATTTCCAAGGCAAATCATTCAACCTCACAGTAACCCAAGTCTATGCCCCAACCACTGATGAAGAAGCTAAAGAAGATGAAGCTGAAATATTCTATGAAGACCTACAATTTTCTAGAACCAACACCCAAAAAAGATGTCCTTCACATCATAGGGAACTGGAAAGCAAAAATAGGAAGTTAAGAGATACCTAGAATAACAGGCAAGTTTGGCCTTGGGTAAATCTCAGTAGTAGCCACAGGACTGGAAAAGGTCAGTTTTATTTTAAGCCCAAAGAAAGGCAATGCCAAAGAATGTTCAAATTACCATACAATTTCACTCATTTCACATGCTAGGAAGGTAATGCTCAAAATCCTTCAAGCTGGGCTTCAGTGGTATGTGAACCAAGCATTTCCAGATGTACAAGCTGGATTTTAAAAGGCAGAGGAACCAGAGATCAAATTGCCAACATCCACCGGATCATATAAAATGCAAGGAAATTCCAAAAAACTACTACTTCTGCTTCACTGACTACGCTAAAGCCTTTGACTGTGTGGATCACAGTAAACTAAGGAATATTCTTAATGAGATGGGAATATGAAACCATATTACCTGTTTCCTAAGAAACCTGTATGAAGGACAAGAAGGAACTGTTAAAACTGGATATGGAACAACAGACTGGTTCTAAATTGGGAAAGGAGTACATCAAGGCTGTACACTGTCACCCTGTTTATTTAACTTACATGCAGAGTACATCATGCAAAATGTCAGGTTGGATGAATCACAAGTTGGAATCAAGATTGCTGGGAGAAATATCAACAACCTCAAATATGCAGATAATACCACTTTCATGGTAAAAAGTGAAGAGGAACTAAAGAGCCTCTTGATGAAGGTGAAAGAGAAGAATGAAAAAGCTGGCTTAAAACTCAATATTCAAAAAGTGCAGATTATGGCATCTGGTCCCATCACTTCATGGCAAATAGATGGGAAAAATGTGGAAACTGTCAGATTTCATTCTCTTGGGCTCCAAAATCAATGCAGATGGTGACTGCAGCCACAAAATTAAAAGACACTTGCTCCTTGGAAGAGTAACTATGACAAACCTAGACGGTGTATTAAAAGGCAGAGATATCACTTTGCTGCCAAAGGTTCATATAGTCAAAGCTATGGTTTTTCCGTAAGTAATGCACAGATGTGAGAGTTGGACCATAAAGAAGGCTGGGCACCAAAGAACTGATGCTTTCAAACTGTGGTGCTGAAGAAGACTCTTGGAAGTCCCTTGAAAGCAAGGAGATTCAACCAGTCAATCCTAAAGGAAATAAAGCATGAATATTCACTGGAAGGACTGGTTCTGAAGCTGAATCTCCAATACTGTGGCCACATGATGGGAAGAGCTGACTTACTGGAAAAGACTTTGCTTGGGAAAGACTTGCTGGGAAGAGTGAGGGCAAGAGAAGTAGGTGACAGAGGATGAGATGTTTGGATGGCATCACTGACTCAATGGACATGAGTTTGAGCAAACTAAGGGAGATAGCGAAAGACAAGGAAGCCTGGCATGCTGTAATTCATGGGGTCACAAAGAGTCGGAAACGACTTAGCGACTGAACAACAACAACAAGAAATAATCTAAGATTATTAGACCATATGAATATTACTTTACTCAGTTTAAACTTCTTCCAAGTTAAGTCACTGATCTAAACAAGGTCATTTTTCACTTTCCAACCTGTGAAATACCCTTCATATTATACAGAAAGATCACAGAATCCAAACTTCATCACAAACTGCTCCAGCTCATCATAAAATGATAATTTCTTCACAAGCCACCAGGTCTCAAAATAAGAGTTAAAAAGTTAATTTAACTTTTTAATATTTAACTTTTAAAAAGTTAATTTAACTTTTATACTGTAAACTTCCTAATTCAAAGCCCTGTCAACTTACTTACTTTTGGTTACTATAAGAGCATAATTTCAGTCAATGTCTTATTTAGCAAATAGCTGTGATTTCTCTTTATATTTCTCTTTTACAAAGATAGCACACTGATAACTATCTTCGCCTTCAATCATAAATATATAGGAAGCGAGATAACTCACTTATTTAGTGAAATACAACACTATGTGCAAAAGGACCCTCATTAAATATTTATCTTTAATAAATATTCCTAATATCAGTTAGACAAAAGGCTATCCATTTTTCCCAAAGTTCACTAAAGAACACCTCAATCGTTGCTAATTAATAATACATATTTGAATTATTTTAATTAAAATTTCATTTTAAATGGCCAAAATTATATCACCTTGTGACTTAAGAAACAAAATGATTCACAAATAAATGAACAAAATAAAGACAATCTGCAAAAAGTACCATTAAACTAAAGTGGCAGAGAGGTATTTGAGGTCTTCTTAAGAAACTAACCTGGTAGCTGTGAGACAGTAGAAAAATAAGTATTGTCTTCTGCCCCTCTCCCAACTTTCCTGGTATGACACTCCTAAAACCCTTACAATTTCCAAACTGATAAGTACACTAGGAGCATCTTTCGTTCTCACATTGGGTCTTTGACCCCAGTTCCTGAAACAGAGTTTCTAAATCCCATGGAACTTCTTGGGTGAAACCAGTATCTTTTGTTGTAATTAGGCAACTATTACTGGGGTTTTGGACGGGGGCTGGTCACTAGAAAGACCAAGTAATGATCAGAAGCTTGGAATTTTCAGCTTCAGTCCCCATTCTCCAGAGGAGGGTAGGGGCTGCAAATGCAATTAATGATTAACACATCTATGTGATGAAACTTCCATATAAAAACAAAAATATGGGGGTTCAGCAAGCTTCCCAGCGTGCACACACATACATGTAATATAAGAGTGACACATCCCAACTCTGTGGCAACTCCTGCACTCTGGACCCTTTCAGACTTCTATGTATCTATTCATCTAGTTGTTCATCTGTGTCCTTTATTATGGGCTTCCCAGGTGGCGCTGGTGATAAAGAACCTGCCTGTCAATGCAGGAGACATGGATTTGATCTCTGGGTTGGGAAGATCCCCTGGAGATGGTCACAGTATCCTTTAATAAAATGAAAAAAGTGAAAGTTGCTCAGCCATGTCCAACTCTTTGCAACCCCATGGACGGTACATGGAATTCTCCAGGCCAGAATACTGGAGTGGGTAGCCATTCCCTTCTCCAGGGGATCTTCCCAACCCAGGTCTCCCGCATCACAGGCAGATTCTTTATCAGCTGAGCCACAAGGGAACTAGTAAAAAAAAAAGTAAGTGTTTCCCTGAATTCTGTGAGCTGTTCTAGAAATCCAAATGGCAGGTGATCATGAAAACCTCTGATGTGTGTAGTCAGGTAACAAAAGTTGTGGGTAGTCTGGGTGATCTACTATTTGCAACTGATTCTGAGGTGGGGGGCAGTCTCCTGGGACTGAGTCCTTAATCTATGGGATCTGATGCTTTCTCCAGGTAGACAGTGTCAGAATTGAGTTAAACTGTAGGATACCAGTTGGTGTCCCAAGTGTCCTACCAAACAATTGCTTGGTATCAGAAATAAAAATTCATATACTTGGTTTCTAAAATGTTGTGAAAAGTGGTAGTATGTCAAAGTAAAGGAGAAACACAGGAGGAGGACTAGTTTTGCCGAGACAGCACCAATACAACAAATTCTAACACTCACTATCAATTCTAACAGAGATGTTTAGAGACCAAACCGGCCAAAATAACGGATTCCATAAGATATCTGAAAGGTGTCTTTGTAAGTGGTGAGGCGGTACAGTTTAGCAAAGCAGTTTTAGAACTTGTTCTGGCCATGGAACCCTTTTTCTTACCCTGTTTCCCTGTTCCACTAATAACCCTGTCATTTTTAAGAGCTAAATTGGAGCCTAGGATCTGCTCTTCATTAATTATTAAGGATATAAGTCCTGATTCTTCTAGTTAGCAAATCACTGAACTTCAATTTTCTTATATATAAAATGGAAATAATACCTACACAAAGTTACTGTGAGGTTTAAAGGAAATAATGTATTTGAATATTCCATAGCTTATTAGAAGCTTCTTAGATATATATTAAAGGTGAACATAAAACAAAAACAGAGAAACAAAAATATAAAAGCTTCTGATTACTAGGAAGAGTGGAAAATACGGCAAATATTTAAGCAGAAAAAACAAATAAGTTTTCTAATGTAGGAAAACAGGATAAAGATATGAGGAATTTAAAAAGAACTATCATTATCACCATCATCATCTCTACTATGTGCCAGACACGATGCTTGGCAGTATGCTTACAACATCTTAACATTTCATTCTCACAACAATTCATTAAGATATTTACTATTAATTTTCAACAAGGAAATTAAATGTTGACTAGAATATAAATTAAACACAGGATGAGATTTTGTCTGTGTTAATCATGAGAAACGCTGGGCTGGAAGAAGCACAGGTTGGAATCAAGACTTTCAGGAGAAATATCAATAACCTCAGATATGCAGATGACACCACCCTTACGGCAGAAAGTGAAAAAGAACTAAAGAGCCTCTTGATGAAAGCGAAAGAAGGGAGTGAAAAAAGTTGGCTTAAAGCTCAACATTTAGAAAACTAAGATCACGGCATCTGGTCCCATCACTTCATGGCTAATAGATGGGGAAACAGTGGCTGACTTTATTTTTCTGGGCTCCAAAATCATTGAAGATGGTGACTGTAGCCATGCAATTAAAAGATGCTTACTCCTTGGAAGGAAAGTTATGACCAACCTAGATAGCATATTCAAAAGCAGAGACATTACTTTGCCAACAAAGGTCCATTGGGGTGGTTTTTCCAGTGGTCATGTATGGATGCGAGAGTTGGACTATAAAGAAAGCTGAGCACCAAAGAAGTGATGCTTTTGAATTGTGGTGTTGGAGAAGACTCTTGAGAATCCCTTGGACTGCAAGGAGATCCAACCAGTCTATCCTAAGGGAGATCAGTCCTGGGTGTTCATTGGAAGGGCTGATGTTGAAGCTGAAACTCCAATACTTTGGCCACCTGATGCAAAGAACTGACTCATTGGAAAAGACCCTGATGCTGGGAATGATTGAGGGCAAGTGAAGGGGATGACAGAGGATAAGACAGTTGGAAAAGGACATGGGTTTGGGTAGACTCTGGGAGTTGGTGATGGACAGGGAGGCCTGGCGTGCTGTGGTTCATGGGGTCGTGAAGAGTCAAGACACGACTGAGCGACTGAACTGAATTGAATCATCATTTTGTAGCAGATGGCTTAGTGGATAGCAGGCACTCAAAAATATGTATTGGCCAGATGGGTGGACGATAAAGAGAAACTCCAAAAGTTACCTGCTGGAGACACACAGTCAATGGTGATGTCTGAATTTAAACCTGAGTCCAGCTAACTCCAGAGGCCACGCTTATACCAGCATGTCTTAGAAGGGCCTCATCATATAAATAGATTAACAGAAATGACTAATAAAAGGAGAACATTACGTCAAGCTGGAATTCTATGACTCTTAAAGATAGCATCTAAAGTAGTATCAAAGGTAAAAAGAGAATAATAGAAAAATTAGCAAATGGTATATCGAGTAAGACTGTTTAAGAAAGACTTAACAGATAATAAATAAATCCAAGTAGCAATCTTGGACCATGAATGTAAGGAACACTTTAAGCAAATAGTACCGAGTATGATTCTGGTCTGAAGTATATGAAAAGTACTCGAAGGAAGGCAGGAATAAAGGGCTGACATAATGGATTTGACAATGTAGCTGATTTACAGAAGCAGCATCAAGCTGCGAGGAACAAAACTCAGTTGCACACAGAGGTGAGAGAAGATCATGATCTATTCTAAGACCATCATTGTATTAAAAGTTGAAGTAAAAAGAAAGCTACAAAGGAAGACAGTATCCAAACTAGAAGTGGACCAAATCTGTAAGCTAAGAAATAACACATTAACTATTTTTAAATGGCTGTTTAGTCCTAACTGGATTGGCTAACCATATACAAATAAATGGAGGTGCAGGAAAATATTAAAAAGGCATTAACTTCATGGACTTAGTTATGAGCCACTAAAACCACAGCATTGGAAAGAACAAAGAACTGAACTGAGGGGGACAGTTAGGGAGAAAACTTTATAAAGAATCATGAGGGTTGATTCTTTATAAAGTTGATTTTTCATAAAGAACACTGCCGGGTTGAATAGTAGCCTATACTCAGTTTTGTAAATTAAAGCTTCCTAAACTACATTCATGACACTTTTTATGAACACTTTACACATAGGACTAGTCTAAGCAATCATTTATAAAATTCTAGACACATAACCCCAAATCCACTTAAGTCAGTCTCTATTTTAGTCTCTTTAGACAGATTAAAGTCTCCTCAGTTAATTGCCCTAGTTCTTTAAAACAAAACAAACAATGATAACTCAGCAAATTTTTAGAACATCTTAACACTAACAAAAGGCATCAACAAACTATTCCCAGAAAAGCCTAAAAGAGACAAAGTTGACAGATATTGCTGCCTATTGATTTGTGTGTATTTTTAAACACTTACCTAAGCAATTTATGACCGTTTGTTGTGGCAACTTCAGCAAGGCTTGTTAGAATCTTTAAATATTGGCTTTCACTTTGCTGAGACAAATGCTCCAGAACTTGTCGTAACTAAATTTTTACAGATAAAAAAATATAATTACATAATAATCCAATAAACTTTGTAAAGAAATGAAGTACTTATTAGCTTGGTAAATTATCCCAAAGCTCAATTAGCTGAATCAAGTCCTTTACAAGTATCTGCCCTTGCATAAAATCAAAAGCTTATACAGAGATAAGATGACATAAAATCTTTGTTCAAACTCACCTAGTAAAAAGTATAAATAGATAGAACAGAAGTCACCAAGTTTTTTTATGGAAATTAATGCCAAACTTCTAAATTTTAAACAACTTAAACTTTATAATTATTCAAAGAGTAGAGTATTACAAATACAGAGCTCAGTAAACTGGTGATTACTAATCATAATATTCCTTCTTAGGTTCTTTTCCTCTGCCAATGGGAAATATTCTAATTATCTTAAGAGATCAAAGGTGCAGAAGACAGAAGACTCACAGGGCCAAATATTAGCACAAAGTTTATTAATTATTATGCAATTCATACCCTATAAGCAGATAAGCAATTCAAATTATTTAAATATTTACATAATAAAATTACTAAACACACTTGTAAAACGCCATATACACCACATGTGAACAAAGCTTGTTCATTTACACACTATTAGCACAATTGTATTACCATGTTTTCTCGGAGATCTTCATTCTGTGTCATTTGAATAATTGTCTGGAAAAGCCTAGGGTGATACTGAATTAATACTTCACAGGTCTCTCCATATCCACCCTAAAAACAAGATTTAAGATTATGTAGGTTTAAAAACAAAATTCCTAAAGGAAAACTAGTCTCTTCTACATATAAGTTTGGTACCAAATATGTGAGTCTTCCACATCAAGCAACTGTCCAGTTCTCTGTGGACACTGACTGGGTGTCCCACCGTTTAATTCAATTATGATGCTAACTGCCTGGAGTAAGGGCATACTACACAGTAGGAAGTCAGTCCTGCAAGAGTGCCCCCAATTCAAAAGCCAATCACAAGTCCACATCACCCAATCTTTTGACTAACTATAAGTAAGGTGCTCTGAAGACCTACTCCTCGGGTTTAATAATTTGCTAGAACTGTTCATAGGACTCAGGGAAACACTTTACTTACATGTTTACTGTAAAGGCTACAACTCAGGAATAGGCAAATAGAAGAGATGCATAGGGAAAGTATGTAGGAAGGGGCCCAGAGCTTCTGTGCCCTCTCTGGGTGAGCCACCCTCTCAGCACTTTGATGTGTTCACCAACCTAGAAGCTCTCTGAGAACCACACTGTTCAGGGTTTTTATGAAACTTCCATTACACAGGCATGAATGATTAAACTATCAGTCACTGGTAACTAAACTCAGTCTCTAGTTCAACTCCCTCCCCAGGAATGGGGGAGGAGGCTGCCTCTAATAACATGGATGGCTCATCTGTCAATCAGTCCCTTTCCTGAAGCTACTGAGGGTCTTTCAGTCACCAGTCATCTCATTAATACACAAAAGACATTCTTATTACTCTGGAGATTCCAAAAGTCTTAGAACCTCTTCTGTTAGTAACTGGGATATAGGCAAATATATATTTCTTATACTATCACAGTTTCTTTTAAAGATCATATTCTTAACAGACTAAGAATCTTTGCACCCATCCTCTCACTTGAGGAAAAAAAAACGATCTTACCTGTCTCAGTTTCTATTACAAAGTAAAGTGAAGTGAAGTGAAGTGAAAGTCGCCCAGTCATGGCCGACTCTTTGTGACCCCATGGACTATACAGTCCATGGAATTTTCCAGGCCAGAATACTGGAGTGGGTAGCCATTTTCTTCTCCAGGGGAACTTCCCAACCCAGGGGTCAAACTCAAGTCTCTCGCATTGCAGGTGGATTCTTTACAAGCTGAACCACAAGGGAAGCCCAAGAATACTGGAATGGGTAGCCTACAGTAGGAATATACATTAATAACATACCTGTACACATAAATCCAGAGGGGTTACTCCATTTTTATCTGACAGATACTTGGCGCCTCGTAATAGAAGAATCTGTGCTGTGTCTCTCTGACCATGACTGTATAGAAACAGAACCAAGTTAACATATGATCTTTTTAATAAGACATAAAAATGTCTTTTGCAATAAGTTATGGGCAGTTAGTATCAATCAACAGAGGATGACAATTTTGACACACTGAGAGGAAGATGTGAACTACAACCTCAACAGTTAGACAAACTTACCAATGTTAAGTCATACCTTAATAAGGTAGGTAGGAAACTGACCTAGTGAGTCTTAGAACTGAACTTGGGACATATTACTACAATAACTCATAACATTTTGAGATAAGTTGCTGCTACTCAGGCTTATGCTGTTTTTTTCTTTCAATCACTTTCTTCTCAATTCTAGCCTGACCTGCTTTCCACCACAAAGGTCTAAGTTTCCAGATTTCTTAGTCCAAAAGAATCTCAATACAAAAAACAAGTGTACATTTTATGATGCTTCAATACTTGGTGAAAAATAAAAATAAAAGGAGGGAGAAAAGACAAAAGTCAAAATAAACAAATGGGGGAGATTAATTAGCAAAAATACTATCTAATTTCCAACCCTCATTTTATCAGCCCACTCAGGCTGGTTTCTGCTGACAGCTATTCAATCTGGCCTACAATGAAAATTCTTATCCACATGCCCTATTCGCTCTATTTACTCTTTCAAGTAGGTGTAGCAACCACTCTAAGCCAGAAAGAAGTTGTTTTGGGAGTTACAATCACTAGACTCTAGATTTCATTATTTTTTAATAAGATTTTTTTAACTTTTTTTTTTTTTTTTTAACATTTTTGGCTGTGCTAGGTCTTAGTTGCTGCTTGAGCTTTTCTCTAGTTGTGGTGCATGGGCTTCTCACTGCAGTGGCTTCCCCTGTTGTGGAGCATAGGCTCTAGAACACTCGGGCTTCAACAGTTTGCTGCACATAGGCTCAATAATTGCAGCCCCCTGGCTTTAGAGCACAGGCTCAGTAGCTGTGGCACATGGACTTGGTTGCTCCAAGGCATGTGGGATCTTCCTGGACCAGGGATCAAACCCATGTCTCCTGCACTGGCAGGCAGATTCTTTACCACTGACCCATCAGGGAAACCCCTGCAAGTGGAAGTGTTAGTCAGTTGTGTCTGACTCTTTGTGACCCCATGGATCATAGCCCACCAGGTTCGTCTGTCCATGGAATTCTCCAGGCAAACATACTACAGTGGGTAGCTATTCCCTTCTCCAGGGGATCTTCCCAACCCAGGGATTAAACCCATGTTTCCTACACTGGCAGGCAGATTCTTTAACACTGCTGCTGCTGCTGCTAAGTCGCTTCAGTCGTGTCTGACTCTGTGTGATCCCATAGACGGCAGCCCACCAGGCTCCCCCATCCCTGGGATTCTCCAGGCAAGAACACTGGAGTGGGCTGCCATTTCCTTCTCCAATGCATGAAAGTGAAAAGTGAAAGTGAAGTCGCTCAGTCGTGCCCGACTCTTATCAACCCCATGGACTGCAGCCTACCAGGCTCCTCCGTCCATTTTTCCAGGCAAGAGTACTGAAGTGGGGTGCCATTAAGCCACCAGTAGAGCCTCTAGGTTTCATTATTTAAAGCTACTTTTACAAAATGCCCAAGGAAGTCATACAGCTTCAAAGAGTAAACTACTACTCAAGCACAAGTGAAACTCGAACTCATATCTCTGGTTTCCTAGACTGATACTTTTTAGGTACCAGTACCTAAAAAGGTATGTTATTTCATAGAGATAAAGAGTATACAGATTATTAGAAACTTAGATTAAAAACAACCTACTCATTCTTTTCCACAAAATGGCACTGCATAAAGTTTAACTGAAATTAATTTCAAAAACAGAATCCTAATATTAACCTGGTGGCAGATATTAGGTGTATCCCTCTCTTGAAGCTTTATTATAATGCTGATTACTTTCCTTAAAACAAATATCAACAGATGAAAAATAACTTAAGAACAGTATCTAATGAACTCTGAAAAAGCAGAAAATCAAGAAACCAAGTAAATCAGTAATCCCTCCAAAAGCGACAGAAACTAATTTTACTAGTCTACATTAAGAGAAGTCTTCATCAAGCATCACTTCAGGTGGAAGTGCTGGCTACCACATTATGTATTATATAGTTAACAGTAATTATTTTACAAATAACACTGTCCTATTCTATATAATACCTAAAAATAAGGACTATGAGAAAAGAAACTAACTCGAGCTTACTTAACTTAAGGAAACAATGATTTTCTTTGCTAGGACCCAAAGTTCACAAAGAGTCAGACAGGAATGAAGTCACTTAGTACTACTCATACTAAGGTTATGAAAACCCCAGATTTACAAAGCTGTTCTGTTCGACTTTAGTGACGTTTCTTTTACAATTATTCACTACCTGGGTCAGATGAGCAATCTTCCCAACTAAAATGTAAAATTCTTGACAATAATTTGTTCCATAACACCAAGCAGGGCAATTGGCTTGTAACATGTACTCAATGTATCTGTTGAGTTATACAATGGGCTCTAATTTTAGATTACCATTCATTTGACAAGTGAGCATTAAATAAGGTACTGAGCTACCAAAAATAACAACAAAAAACCTTGAATAATAATTTATTTGGGATTAATTTCTTACCACATATAGCAACAAGAATAATTAATATCAAGGAAAAATGTCACTATGACATTCTTATGAAGCTGGAGTAATTTCCAAAACTACATTAAAATCTCATCTGTAACCAGGTGGTATTTCATTTCAAAAATAAGTTGAAAGAAACAATTACTATAATACATAAAATCTGCATTATCTCATTAGGGTCACAAGTGACTCATGTGAAAAAATTGCAAAGAAGATTATCCTGTTACAGACTTTTCAAAATGCTACATGCATGATTTTTCAGTTGAAATAACTACAAACATGTGCTCATTAACTATTCTTTACAATTCAACTTATTTTTTATACTGATTGAGGTAACTCCCTTCAAGGAAGTGCCAATGTATTTCATGGAAACTAGGAAGTTGGCAAAGTGAAGTCGCTTAGTCGTGTCCAACTCTTTGTGACCCATGGACTGTAGCCCACCAAGCTCCTCCATCCATGGATTCTCCAGGCAAGAATACTGGAGTGGGTTGTCATTTCCTTCTCCAGGGGATCTTCTCAACCCAGGGACTGAACCCAGGTATCCCACATTGCAGGCAGACGCTTTAACCTCTGCACCACCAGGGAAGCCCTTAAATACAAGAATCCAAGTACTAACATCAAAGATTTCAAGGGAGGAAAGGAAGCCAGGAAGGAGGAAGAAGGGGGAGGAGGTGGGAGAGGAGGGACAAAAGGGGTGGCCTTACAGACGTCTCCTGCCACCTACAGATACCCAGGCATTATGGGACTTTTCCCTGGACTGGCAAAGATTTAACTAATAAGAAACCTGTAGTATTTCTAAAACACTTAGAACTGATTTCTCAAGAACTTTCATGTCTCCAACTTTAGGCTCTTGCAGTGATACAATTTGAAAACTTGGCTAATGTGCATATAGTACACATATCACAACATTTTTTGGAACTGCTGATGAAATAAAGAGGCTGTATTTTCTGTATTTTCTAATAATGGTTCTTTCCTATTCTAAAAGTTTGCAATTTTGAGTCTATGGACCCCTGTTTTATATAGCTACTTTGTAGTGGACTTCCTAACTGAAAGGAGTTGCCCGGTAGTAGTTGTAAACCAGGTTCAGAATCTTACTTCTCTCACTTTTATTACAGACCTCCAAAATGCCATAAAAATCTAATTTATTGAATTTATATAACCCCAGCTAAACCTTGCTTTCCTTAACAGAATAAAAGTTATCTGCAGTTACACAAACTATTTGAAAATCACTACACATCCAAATCTTTATTAAAAGAACCAAGTAAAGGGAATGGGAAGTATTATGACTCAATACAAAACCAACCTAATCATTTAAGGATCTGAAGCATTTGCAGATACCATATAAAAGTCTTGAAAACAAAGGCACCTGAAGATTTGGGCAGAAGGAGAAAGTCAATGTGTGCTTATAGTCCACATGAAAAAAAAAATCTAGTAAATTATCCTAATTCTCGTACAAAATACCTAGAGAGGAAAACTAGCCAGGAGATACTTCCTGTCATAATTTTAGTTCAAAAGCAATCTGAAACGACTCACTCACAGAAGTATTATTAAATAGTGTTCAGAATTAGAATAGAATACAAAGGAAAAGAGAAAAGGCTTGCCTGTACTATGGGATAAGAGTCAAATTTCTTAGAAAAACCTGCAGAGCAATGAAACTGAACGAGGACAAAACAACTCTGTGCTTACTGGGTGTGGAAAAGTGTGCTATGGCTTAGTGAGCATCTACCAACTACGTGTAAAATCCTCTGCAGGATGCTTTAAATAAGCCATCTCATTTAATTAGCACAAGGTATATATCAGACTTCCATTTCACAAAGAAACAAAGCTTCAGAGGTCAAGAAGTTGCACAGTTTGGGGGCTGTGATTTGAACCCCACCTCCTATACAGTTTAATACCTTCTCAATCTAATTTAAAGAAAAAAAAAAACAAAAAACACCTGTTTCAGCTGATCCTTGAATGAGACACATGATAATATACCTACTAACATCTCTCAACAATAAGAACTTACATTAAGTTCAGGTTTTTTATCTTAGAGCCCTGTAACTTGTCTACAAGATCAATTTGTTCTATTTCTCACTTTCCTTTCCCTTTTATGAGACAATACATTGGGAATAATTTATAATTTTTAATGTATACCGGAAAGTCCTAATGTATACCTTTAGATATCATGAATACAATTAGAAGTCCACCTACAAAATGAATCGTCTTCCATGTTCCATATTTATCATCCTGCTACAGAAAGAATTTATTTTCTAATTTCAATTTTAATCACATTTGCTTAACCATCTTTGTTCAGTGAGATATAATGTTTGCCCAGTTAAAACTTAATGACGGGTATATAATACTAGCAGAAAGCACTTCTAAAAATTCTTTCACCCATCCCTATGCTCAGACTAACTATACGAATATCACAATTAAGTACAACACTAATATACTTATATTTTACCAGTACACATGGTATTGTTCTACATAAGATAGCTTTCAAAAATGTAATTACAGTGATTTACTCATTCAAAAACATTTACAAAGCATCTAAGCACAAAGCACTATATCACACAAGGAATATAAAGTGATGAATAAGACAAAATTCTTTCTTTCATTGGGCTTTCAGTCCAGCAGGGAGACACATTATAAACCAGTAAATAAACACTATAAAATACAAAGTGCTATGAAGGAAATGATCATGATGCTGTGATAGGAAATATGCAGAGAGGCCTACTTAGACTGGTCAGGAATTCCTTTCTAAAAATTAACAATGAAGCACATAGTCAGCCACATAGAAAGTCTACGGATGAACATTTCAGGCAAAACAAACAGCATGTAGAAAAGCCTACTGGAAAGAATCCACTGCATTTGAGGAACTCAAAGAGAACCAATGTGGCTGAACCACAGTGAACTAAGCAGGGTCAGACCACGCAGGTCTCGTGAAAGAAGGTGTACATGCATGCTCAGTTGCTCAGTCATGTCCAACTCTTTGTGACCCCATGAAATGTACCCTGGCAGGCTACTCCGTTCACGGGAATTTTTCAGGCAAGAATACTAGAGTGGGTTGCCAATTTATCCTCCAGGAAAGAAAGCAGGGTTTGGATTTTAATGGAAATTCAATAAAGAGGCACTGAAAAGTTTAAATACAAGGTTTAAACACAAAGAGATAACAGCCAAATCATTTTTTAGAAGGTCATCATGGCTTCTGAGGAAAGATTAGAAGGTAGGGAAACAACAGAGGAATCAGGAAGACCAGTTAACAGGCTACTTCAGTATTCTAAAAAAGAGGTTACAACTTTAAAATAGTTTAGCAAGGTGGAGAAGTGATGAGATTCAGAATGTATTCTCAAAGTGGAAATCATATAGAACTTACTAATATACTCCAAGTTGAGGGTCAGAGAGAGAGATAAAGAGAAATAAAAATAATGACTAGTTTCTGGCTTACACAACTGAGAAAATACAGGTTCCAATGACTGAGATGAGAAAAACTGGAGAAAAGACTTGAAAAGGAAATCAGAAGCAGTATTTTGGCTATGTCAACAGTTGAGATTCTCTGAGACTTCCAAGTGATGATGTAAATCAAGAACTGGACATTCAAATCTGAAGTTTCAAAGAAAGGTCTAATCTAGAGATAAGCCCTCAAGATAGGATATGATTTCAGGAAATCAATGATATTATTCATAAATTCAGGACCCTGAAAAAGGAACAGGTAGGGTATTCTAGCCAAGCAATTAAATTTTAAGTATAACATGAGAAAAACCTGGATTCAGGGAAGATCTAGAAGTCTAGAGATGCAGAAGTCTTTGTGTTCTAATTGAAGGCTTAATGACTTGAATTAGTCACATCAAAGCAACATTAGAGACCTTAAAAGAGAAGTTAAACAAGGAGAAAAGCAGATGTTTCATCTAAAACAAATCTCCAGGGAATTCCTGGGCGGTCCAGTGGTTAGGACTCAGCTCTTTTACCACCAGGTCTCGGGTTCAATCCCTGGTCAAGGAAATAAAATCCTGCAAGCAACATAGTGCAACAAAAAATTTTTTTTAAACCTCCAGTAAAATGACATGAAAAAGAAAAGAGCTTTCTGGAGAGCATTATAGCTAAAATAGCCTAAATAAATACTACAATTCTCATAATCTAAACCAAAAAGAAATATCAAGTGTACTGTGAACTGCTCCTAACTGCAACTAATTGAACATATAGTATGGGGTTGGGGGAGGTATGTGTATAATTATTACATTGTCAGCTCCTTAAGGACTGGGGCTTATTTATTACTATATCACTAATGCCTATAACACTACATGGCACACTGCTGCTAAGTTGCTAAGTCGCTTCAGTCGCGTCCGACTCTGTGCGACCCCATAGACGGCAGCCCACTAGGCTCCCCAATCCCTGGGACTCTCCAAGCAAGAATACTGGAGTGGGTTGCCATTTCCTTCTCCAATGCATGAAAGTAAAAGGTGAAAGTGAAGTCACTCAGTCGTGTCTGACTTCGAGACCCCATGGACTGCAGCCTACCAGGCTCCTCCATCCCTGGGATTTTCCAGGGAAGAGTCCTGGAGTGGGGTGCCATTGCCTTCTCTGTGCTAAAAATGTTTGCTTATTACATGAATGAATCAATGAATAAAAAGTATGCTTAAAGAAAATGAACTAAGACAAAAAGTGTAAAAACAACTTAGTGCATAACTTAATATTTAATAAGAATGATTAAAGAATTTTTTTTTAAGTTACAAATCCAGAGAAAGCAAAGACACAGCTCTGAACTAAGACATGCTTTAACAGTTTATCCTATTGAAACTAAGTTGGTACTTGATAAAATGATGGAAATTACTGAACTATTGATACATCTTTCTTATTACTTACCAAGTAATAAGCCTAAAATTTAAGTAATCAAGTAAATCAAAAGCTACCACTTACAACATATGAAAACACTGGCAGTATAAAAACATTTTTCATCATGCAGTTAAATAAAAGAAACATAATGCTATACATGTCTTCTTAAAAGGGAGCATAGTATTTCTGGGAAAACAAGAGTTTTAGAAAATATAAAAGTATGTTTGTGTTTGGAAATACAGCAGATGCAACTTTCTTTAATGAAAGCATCAGGCAATATAAAATATCATACCTGCAAGCAAAGTACAGTGGAGTGGCTCCTGATACATTTGGTCTATTAATATCAGCACCACTGTCCAGCAAGCACTGCACTGTCTGGGAAGAAAAGAAACAAAACTAAAGCCAGAGAAGTCAAATAAAGACAGTTACGACAATTTTAATCCACTTAATAAGGAAAGTTCCTACCACAACCCGAAGCTTTAAAGAGTAGCAACATGACAATTATGATGACTGAATAAATTACACTTTTGTTAAGCTCCAAGTCTCAGGCACTACACAGTATTTGTGGAATTATCAATGTAATGTAAATTGTGTTAACCTGGGAAGGTTCCAGAAAATCACTGACACATGAAGTAGGTACCAAAGACTTGAAATGTGGCTAGTACAACTGAGGAATGGAATTTTAAACTTTATTTTATTATAATTAAGTTTAAATAGCTACATACGGCTAGTAACTGGACAGTGCTGATCTAGATATCTGAATTTTTGCCTCTAAAAATAAACAGTAGATAGCAGAGGCTCTAACCTTCTAAAAATTCAAAGAGCATAATAATTAAAATACAAAATATTAAAAAGCTAAGAAGTCCTTTACTGTTCACAGTAGCCAATGCCAACTCAGTTTCTCTGATAGCCATTCACATACACTCTTGTCCCCCTACTTCTGCAATCATCTGAACTGTACTAAGGTACACGTTATCACATGTCTACAGGATAACTAAACATGAATGGACAGAAAACATTTAAGACAGAACTGAAGCAGGCCTCTAACCTAAAAACAAACAGAAAAAGGAAGAAAAATAAAGAAATAAAGGGAACCAAAGTAAATAGCAAAAAAAAATTTAAAAAGCAACTAATACTCTTAAGACAGACTAGACACTATCCAAGGGACACAAACAAGATTCTGGGGGAAAAATATTCAGAGAATAAGACGTTAAAAATTTGATGGAAGAATAAAAATTCAATGTATATATGCATGTGAAGCCACTTCAGTCCTGTCTGACTCTGCAACCCCGTGGACTATATATAGCCCACCAGGCTCCTCTGTCCATGGGGTTCTCTAGGCACAAATACTGAAGTGAGTTGCCATTTCCTTCTCCAAGGGATCTTCCCAACCCAGAGACAGAACTTGGGTCTCTTGTGTCTCCTGCAGCAGTGGCATGCAGGTTCTGTACCACTAGCACCACCTGAGAAGCTCAAAAATTCAACAGAAGTTTAGAAATACAGTGTTGAAAAATTTTACAAGAATCAAAAAGACAAAGAAAACAGGAAAACTAGTAGAAAAACGACTGGAGAAAACTAGCCAATCAATCCAAGGAGGCATGTTATAGAAACTGAGAATAAAGGAAATAAAGGAGGCAAGAGACCAAAAGGAAGTCATGAGGAAATAATACCAAAAAAATCTCCAAGAACTGAAGAACATAAGTTGCTAGATTGAAAAGGCTCACCAGTGCACAGCTTAAAACACTAAAAGGCCTACAACAAGGCATATCAAAGTAAAATTTCATAATACTGGGGATAATAAGATTCCAGAGATAAACAGAATTCAGATTGCCATTAAACTTTTCAAGAGCTACATGGAAATGGAAATGTTGAAACACCCCCAAAATTGTAAAGTGAATGACTTTCAATGTAAAATTCCACAGCCAGCCACACTATCATTCAAATATAAGCTTTTAAATAAAAAAACATGCTTAGCTATGTAAGATATCAAAAATTTAACTTCAACACATCTGCTCGCAAGAAGCTACTGGAGGATACTCTCCTCCAAAACAAGGGAATGCAATATATCAAAACAGAAGATGTGGAATCTAGAATACTGAAGATCAAACATAGAAGAGATTAAGAAATACTCAGGTTTAGAGAAAAACAATGAACATTATCTAATGATTTTTGTCTTCGAAGAAACCAGTACTGAGAAAGATTTTGTGGGAGCATATAGGAAGAATTACTGATTTACATCTATTGGATCATAGAGAAAGCAAGGAAAATTCAAAAAAAAATCTATTTCTGCTTCACTGACTACTCTAAAGCCTTTGACTGTGTGGATCACAACAAACTGTGGAAAATTATTAAAGAGACAGGAATACCAGGCCACCATACCTGTCTCCTGAGATACCTGTGTGCAGGTCAAGAAGCAACAGTTAGAACCGGACACAGAACAACGGACTGGCTCAAAGTTGGGAAAGGAGTACATCAAGGCTGTACATTGTCACCTTGCTTATTTAACGTATATGCACAGTACATCATGTGAAATGCTGTGCTTGATGAATCACAGGCTAGAATCAAAACTGCAGGAAGAAATAGTAACAACCTCAGATATACATTGATACCACTCTAATGGAAGAAAGGGAAGAGGAACTAAAGATGAAAACGCTGGCTTAAAACTCAACATTCAAAAAACAAAGATCATGGCATCTGTTCCCATCACTTCACGTCAAACAGATAGGGAAAAAGTAGAAATAATGGCAGACTTTATTTTCTTGGGCTCCAAAACCACTGCGAACAGTGACCACAGCCACAAAATTAAAAGACGTTTGCTCTGTGGAAGAAAACCTATGACAAACCTAGACAGTGTATTAAATAGCAGAGACATCACTTTGCCAACAAAGGTCCATATAGTCAAAGTTATGGATTTTCCAGTAGTCACATACAGATGCTAGAACTGAACCATAAAGATGGCTGAGCACTGAAGAATCAATGCTTTTGAACTGTGGTGCTGGAGAAGACTCTTGAGAGTCCCCTGGATAGTAAGATCAAATCATTCAATTCTAAAGGAAATCAATCCTGAATATTCATTGGGAGGACTAATGCTAAAGCTCCAATACTTGACCACCTGATGCAAAGAGCCAACTCACTGGAAAACACTGATGCTGAGAAAGACTGAAATTAGGAGAAGGGGGCAACATAGGATGAGATGTTAGATGGTATCACCAACTCAATGGACATGAGTGTGAGCAAACTCCAGGAGATGGTGAAGGACAAAGAAGCCTGGCATGCTGCAGTCCACAGGGTAGCAAAGAGTTGGACATGACTTAGCGACTAAGCAACAACTGATTCACACACCAAAAACAAAAACAAAAACTGAGCAAAGTTAATAGTTATCCTAGAGAAAATGTTATTGTATTATACTACTTGACTCAGCAGTAAACAATATTTACTGAACTATATACAACAAAGGAAATCAGTCCTGGGTGTTCATTGGAAGGACTGATGTTGAAGCTGAAAGAAACTCCAATACTTTGGCCACCTGATGTGAAGAGCTGACTCATTTGAAAAGACCCTGATGCTGGGAAAGATGGGGATGACAAGAGGATGAGATGGTTGGATGGCATCACCAACTTAATGGACATGGGTTTGGGTGGACTCCAGGAGTTGGTGATAGACAGGGAGGCCTGGTGTGCTGCAGTTCATGGGGTCGCAAAGAGTCGTACATGAATGAGCGACTGAACTGAATATTGTCTCACAAAAATTTGAAAGATACTGCATGGGAAGAGGATTTAAATTAGTTAAATCCTCACTATAACAAGAAATGATTCAGTGATATCTAAAAGTCATAAATTAAGAAAGAACAATAGAAGAATATTATGTGGAAATAGATACAAGAAGAGAAGATTGTATAATTGAAAATTGTCACCTAATGATCATGAATTGAGAAAAAAGAGTATTTAAGGGAGTATAATTTTTTATTACAAAGATTTTGATAAAAAACATTTTAAGAGATAAGCTATTCATATATTATTGCTATCTGAATTTAATTCTATTTCAGGAGAAATTTAAAAATCTATGTAATAGCAACATTATTATATTAAACTTTATTATCAGCTATACAATTGTGAAACTCAAGAAGAGTGGTCAAGAACAACTCTCAAATATAAGAAAATAAGCACTTAGGTTATTATTTTATAAGGCAAGGCCCACTTGAACCTTTTGATCATGGTTTTTGCCTTTTGACCTCTGACCGAGAAGCTGTGTTTGTGTGATCCAAATCCGAAGTGAGACATAGCAGCAATAATGTTCACTGACTTACAGAAAGCATAGAGACGATAAGCCATCTCTCAAAAGGCACAGAAGAGATGAAGTCAGTTACATCAAAAACACATATTAACATTCAACTGAGATGCAGCAACCAGAGAAGAGTTGAAATAAAGTAATTAACAAACCATATTATGCATTCATAAAAATTATATAATAGCTAAAAGTATATAATAATATACTAATACAAATAACCTTAGCATGTGCTTGGACACTGTGCTAATAAGCATTTATCATTTCATTTACTGCATCCTGTAGGGAAGTTTATATTCTTCTCTCCAGTTTTACAAGTGGGAAACTCAGTCTCAAAGGGGTCAAGTAATATGCACCCCAATACACAAATAAACAGTGGAGCAGAGATTAACACCTAAATCCATGGTCATAACCACTAGACAATTTACCAAAAACAGAAATTCTAATTTTTCTAAATTCAGAATAGCAAATAGAATTATGGTTAATCTGGAATATCTTTTTAAATTACATTAATGTAGATGATCTAATAGTTCCCTATAAATACCTACTTGAGTCAAGCTCAAGGACCAACGTAAGTTATTTGTGTTTAGCTTTTAAATAATGCCATTTCTAAATCCACAGTTTTCACATTATTTCTGCATTTTTAAAATCTATACTGTTGAGTTCACAGTAAAATAAACTAGCCATTAAACTAACATATTCCTCTACAAAGTAATAAGACAAACTTCAGGCAAATCATAGCAAGAAAGTATGATGCACAAGATGAACTGTAATACGTTTCTATCATATCCTTGTACATAGTAAATACTCTATAAATACATTAAAAATTCTGTTCTTAAGAAAGGAAAACACTTGATCAAGAAAGAAGAAAAAACTCATCCAGCATTTGCTTTTATATTCATATATCTTTCTGCTTTTCTGACAAAATTATCCCAATTAAGAGCCTCAAAATACACAACTAGTAAAAGAAACATATATTTCTAAAAGCTTCAATAGATCCCATGTAGATGAAATGTTGCCTGAAGACAAACAAGGAGAAAACCCACTTCCCTCAGAGTAAGAATAAAAAAATACGTAAAGGGATTTGAAGGTAAAGGAAAACAAAATTGCCTTGCAGCACTGAAATGAGTGAAAAGTCATCAATCTTTGTAATTAAAAAAAAAGTTCACAGATTTCTTTTTGTAAAAGCTCTGTAACAGAAAGAGAAAGGATAATGCAGAATTCAATTATTGATTAAATTACATAATAAAAGGAGCAAGAAAGTCACATAACTTAAAAGTTTGGTTTTTTAAAATTTCCAGTCTATGTTAAACTACCTATATGTACAATAACTCTGAAACAAGGAAAATTCAGTTGGAGGAAACTCTCGAGTATTTATTAAATTAAAAATATAAAAGGCCTTGAACAAACAATACTACTTAATGATTTTAAATTATACAGAAGCACAAGGCAAAATATAATTGAAGAGAATTCTGGATTCAGCTACTAAAATCCCCAAGAAGTTTTCAGTAACAGACAAACAAATCAGAGATAATCCTTTATAAGAATGAACACTATCAACATACACTTCTCTTAAAGTTACAAAAGAAAAAAAAAGTTTGTATTTCCATTCAGAAATGGAAAGAAAATGGCAGAAGAATACTGGTTGGAAAGATTTTGCATTTGAATCATCCATTTTCCCTTATATCAAAAATTGCAAAGTTTGTATGTGCTAGTAGGGGGGACCACTTTAGATACAAGAGTCCCAGCATTGAACAAAATGAACAAACATCTGCCTTCATAAAGTTTACATTCTCATGGAAAAGGAAATCAAAGGGACATAAGAAATAAAATATGTAGTGTGCTAGACAGTGATTTAGTGCTGTCAGAAAAACTGATAGGATTCTCTACGGCAGATCTGGATTCAATTTGTTTTAGCAAATTTCTCATCCCTAAGCCCCTACACACAAATACGTCTGAAAACTGCATTGCATCTGTTTAAAAGACTACAAGCCGTGAAGTCCAAAAAAAAAAAAAATTCATTGTAATTTACAATTGCTATAAGTTCCTGTTTTCAAAATTTTATGGCTTCTCATTTACTTGCAAAAATTAAGTTTAGCAGCTTACAATTTAGTAAAGGTAAACATGTAAAGGTATAGTAACATAAATATCTGTGACTGATAGCTGATTACTTATATCTTTCAAGTTAACGTAACAATTTCAAGAACTACACTGAACTGAAATCATTTTATGTATCTAATATAGGTCAGGAAAATGTGCTTTTAAATAATTCAGAACTTCAAATTCCCTGTCCAGCCTTCTTCCCTTTAAAACAACAACATCACAGTATTCTCCTATTCCTAGGTAATCTACAATGGGAGTCTTCCTCCTTGCAGAGTAAGAAACTGCTGGGAAGGAATCCTGAAAGAAAAGCATTGAAAGGGGATTTGCATATGGCCTTCAAGAAATCCATAAAAAGAAACTACAATTTCAACAGACTTCATGACCTTTCAAGTGATAAAACAACATCCTGAGTGGAAAACTAATGTGCAAACCTAATGTTTGGGTCAATCTCGAAAGTCATTTAATTGAAGGCAGAGACTAACCAAGACCACCTGTGCCCAATAAGCTGATAAATTACAAAGCAAGAAATCCAAGGCAGCTCTACTTTATCAATGTCAACTCTCTGAACAACAATGATCAAAGTAAAAAGGAACAGATACTCAATATTAAGCCACAAGTAAAAATCTGAGTTGCTGTATTATCATTACTAAAGAAATGATAATCAAAAAACAAATAAAGCATATTTCATCTCTTATTAAAAGTAATTCTGATGACAGGACAGCAATGCACAAACAACTTATATACTAAATAAAATGGCCAACTACTAATGAGTGACTGGTTTACACAGGTCTTCTCTAGAAACCTGTCCACCTAAGCCTATTGAGACTTTGAATCCATATATAATATCGAGCAAAAATCAGTATTATCCAGTTGTGTTAGAAAAAAAACCCACAGTAACAGAACTTTCTATTATATCCTCACATTTCTCAGAAGTGATGAAAGGAAAATTCTAACATCAGAATAAATAAAATTACTCTGAACCTAAAAATACACTCTGAAATGTTAAGTACATCTACCATTGTGCCTCAAGGCTGAATTCAGTTAATGTTTTTGCAAAAGCTTTCAATTAAGTTTGCATGGCTGTCCTATAATTCTCTGGATAAAAACCTTGGAAGCTGGCTAAAAATTTCAAGAGAGCTGACTGAACGTAAGTGAACTGTTCCTTAACAAGCCTACAATTTTAGGAAAAAAATGCAGTCAGTTCTATCAAAGATCATCTACTCTAAGCATAGTTCAACTAACATTTCATATTGCTTGTGTAATATCACTGTATAAATTTAGCACTATAAAGTTTATTCTGATAAAAATAAATTTTTTAAGTGAACTGAAATTAGTCCAAAACTAATCCTATATACTCTGACTTACATTAAATTGAGACTGAACCAACTGACAGTTCTCCAGAGTTTCTAAATCCAAGTTATTCCAGGAAAACAGTAATCAACCATTTGTGGCAATTAAACATGTCAGTAAATCTTAAAGACCTAAAGACAATGAAAAAGTTATCAAAAAGTAAGTTCAACTCATTGTCAAAGAAATTGGAGTCAATTAGACATATATCTTGCTCACGGACAGAGGAGCCTGGCGGGCTATAGTCCATGGGGTCACAGAGTCAGACACAACTCAGCGACCACACCTTCACGACAATATTAGTGTTTTTTTACTATACTTCTAAAAATGAGATTAAAAATCAAACAACACACTGGACTTAGCTTACTGCACAAGAGTAAATGAATTAAAGAGTTCAGGTAGTGATCCTTGTACTGTTTTTACAGATTCATATCATCAATATTAATAACGGCAATAATAGTACCAATACTATCATTACTCTTAAAGTGTCTTCCAAAGTGTTCACAACACTTCCTTTAATTATGTAATCAGTAGACAGACTATACCTTAGGAGATAGATAAGGATAGAAGTAGAAAAAAGTTGCCAGACTATATAGTAAGCCAGATGAATAATCAAATTCTCAAATGATTTTCTATTTGAAATCAATATCCACAGACAATACAATAATTCTGGTATTGTATAGCTCCCCTTCATGGATCACAGCCTGTCTTGATGAAGGAGCTGGTTTAACTTAATAAAGCGAAGAGCCATGCCATGCTGGGCCACCGACAGACAGGTCATAGTGAAGCGTTCTGACAAAATGTGGTCCACTGGAGCAAGGAAGGGCAAACCATTCCAGTATTCTAGCCTCAAGAACCACGTGCACAGTATGAAAAGGCAAAAAGATATGACACCAGAAGATGAGTTACCCAGGTCAAGAGGTATCTAATATGCTACTAGGGAAAGTAGAGGGCAATTAATAATAGCTCTAGAAAGAATGAAGTAGTTGGGCCACGGTGGAAATGATGCTCAGTTGTAGATGTGTTGAAAGTGAAGTCTGATACTGTAAAGAAGACTATTGCATAGGAACACAGAATGATAGGTTTATGAATCAAGGCAAAGAGCTGACACAATGGAAGACCCTGATGCTGGGAAAGATTGATGGCAGAAGGAGAAGGGGACACCAAAGGACGAGATGGTTGATGGTATCACTAACTCAATGAGCATCAGTTTGAGCAAACTCAAGAAGATACTGAAGAACAGGGAAGCCTGGCATGCTGCAGTTCATGGGGTTGCAAAGAGTCAGACATGAATTAGCAATTGAATAAATTAGATGTGGTCAAGCAGGAGATGACAAGAGTAGACATCTACATCTTAGGAATCAGTGAACTAAAATGGACAGGAATGGACAAATTTAATTCAGATGACCATTATATCTACTACTGAGAGCAAGAATCCCTTAGAAGAAATGGAGTAGCCCTTATAGTCAACAAAAGAGTCCAAAATGCAGTACTTGGGTGCAATCTAAAAAATGACAGAATGGTCTCTGTTCATTTCTAAGGCAAACAATTCAACATCACAGTAATTCAAGTCTATGCCTCAACCACTGATGCCAAAAAAGTTGAAATAGACTGGTTCTATTAAAATCTACAAGACCTTCTAGAACTAACACCACAAAAAGATGTGCTTTTCATCAGAGGGGATTGGAATGCAAAGGTAGGAAGTCAATAGATACCTGGCAAGTTTGGTCTTGGAGTACAAAAAGAAGCAGGGCAAATATCAACAGAGTTTGGTCAAGAGAATACACTGGTCACAGGAACCACCCTTTTCCAACAACACAAGAGACAACTCTACACATGGACATCACCAAATGGTCAATACTGAAATCAGACTGACTATATTCTTTGCAGCCAAAGATGGAGCAGCTCTAAAAGTCAGTAAAAAACAAGACCTGGAGCTGACTATGGCTCAGATCATCAGCTCCTTATTGCAAAATTCAGGCTCAAATTGAAGAAAGTAGAGAAAACCAGTAGGTCATTCAGGTATAATCATCTCCCTTATGATTATACAGTGGAGATGACAAATAGATTCAAGAGATTACATCCAGTAGACAGAGTGCCTGAAGAACTATGGACAGGAGACTGGAACAATGGACAGGAGGCAGTGATCAAAATCATCCCAAAGAAAAAGAAATTTAAGGTAAAACAGTTGTCTGAGGAGGCTTTACTAATAGCCAAGGAAAGAAGAGAAGTGAAAAGCTAGGAAGAAAGGGAAAGGTATACCAAACTGAATGCAGAGTTCCAGAGTATAGCAAGGAGCGGTAAGAAGGCCTTCTTAAATGAACAATGCTGAGAAAGAGAGGAAAACAACAATAGAATGGATAAGATTTGAGATTTATTCAAGAAAACTGGGGAAAGGGAACATTTCATGCAAGAATGAAGAATGGGCAGGATAAAGGACAGAAACAGTAAGGACCTAACAGAAGCAAAAGAGATGAAGAAGAGGTGGCAAGAATACACAGAAGAACTGTACAAAAAAGGTCTTGATCTGGGTAACCACAATGCTGTGGTCACTCATCTACAGGCAGACATCCTGGAGCGTGAAGACAAGTGGGCCTTAGGAAGCATTATTATAAACAAAGCTAGTGTAGGTGATGGAATTCCAGATAAGCTATTTCAAATCCTAAAAGATGATGCTGTTAAAGTGCTGTACTCAGTGTGTCAGCAAATTTGGAAAACTCAGCAGTGGTCACGGGACTGGAAAATGTCAGTTTTCATTGCAATGCCAAAGAATGTTCAAACTACTGTACAATTGCATTTGTTTCACATGCTAGTAAGGTAACGTTCAAAATCTTTCAAGCTAGGCTTCAGCAGGATATGAACTTAGAACTTCCAGATGTACAGGCTAGATTTAGAAAAGGTAGAGGAACCAGAGATCAAATTGCCAACGTCTGTTGGATCATAGAGAAAGCAAGGTAATTCCAGAAAAAACATCTATTTCTGCTTCACTGACTACGCTAAAGACTTTGACTTTGTGGATCACACTGTGGAAAATTCTTAAAAAGATGGGAATATCAAACCACCCTACCTGTCTCCTGAGAAACCTGTATGCGGGTAAAGAAGCAACAGAATCGGACATGGAACAACAGACTGGTTCAAAATTGGGAAAGGCGTAAGACAAGGCTGTATGCTGTCACCCTGCTTATTTAACATCTATGCAGAGTACATCATTCGATATGCTGGGCTAGATGAATCACAGGCTGGAATCAAGATTGCAGGGAAAAATATCAACAATCTCAGATATGCAGATGATACCATTCTAATGGTAGAAAGTAAAGAGGAACTAAAGAGCTTTTTGATGAGGGTGAAAGAGGAGAGCAAAAAAGCTGGCTTAAACTCAACATTCAGAAAACTAAGATCAAGGCATCTGGTCCCATCACTTCATGGCAAACAGAAGGGGGAAAAAGTGGAAGCAATGATAGATTTTCTTGGGCTCCAAAATCACTGCAGATGTTGACTGCAGCCATGAAATTAAAAGACACTTGCTCCCTGGAAGAAAAGCCGTGACAAACTTCATATTAAAAACAGAGATGTCACTTTGACAACAAAGGTCAAAGCTATGGTTTTTCCAGTGGTCATGTATGGATGTGAGAGTTGGACCATAAAGAAGGCTGAGTGCCCAAGACTTGATGCTTTTGAATTGCGGTGCTAGAGAATATTCTCAAGAGTCCCTTGGACTGCAAGGAGATGAAACCAGTCAGTTCTAAAGGAAATCAATTCTGAACATTCACTGGAAGGACTGATGCTAAAACTGATGCTCCAATACTTTGGGTCACCTGATGAGAAAAGCCAACTCACTGGAAAAGATCCTGATGCTGGGTAAGACCAAAGGCAAAAGGAAAAGAGGGTAGCAGAGAATGAGACGGTTAGATGGAATCACTGACTCAATGGACATGAATCTGAGCAAACTCCAGGAGATAATGAAGGACTGGGAAGTCCAGCGTGGTCACAAGAGTCAGAACTGAAATAGTCTAAAATCATAATGCTATTATGTCACAAGAACAAAAATGATCATACTGTACTCTTCAACTGACCAAACCACTTCCTTCCAGCAAGAGCATGAAAACATCTTTATCTTGATTTACCTCTAACAAAACAGATGCATCTATATGAAATCATGTCAAAAAATTACTTGATTTCTTAATTATGACAAAATCAATCTTTCTTCCAAATCTTTTATCTGTAAAAAAGTAATATAAATCTACAGTGTATGTGTCATCAAAGCAAGAATACAGTATTCAATTATAAATTCTACAAAGCTTTAGAGCTCTTAGCCAATTCAAAATCTTTTCATGCATTCTTGAGATTTTCCCTAAAATGAGATTAAAAGGTAAATTTCAGAGCATTTCTTTATCATATCATCCTCTTTAATTTGAAAAGAGCTGATATGCTTTAAGAAATATTTTTAATGGAGCTTCTTTCGCTCTCTACAGTTTTACATTTTATTCTATAAAATATGTGTGCATGCTCAGTCCTGTCCGACTCTTTGTGACTCATGCACTGCAGTCCACCAGGCTCCTCTGTCCATGGAATTTTCCAGGCAAGAATACTGGAGTGGGTTGCCATTTGCTACTCCAGGGGATCTTACCAACCCAGGGATCCAACCCACATCTCCTGTGTCTCCAGCACTGACAGGTGGATTCTCTACCACTGAGCCTCCTGGGAAGCCCCATAAAATATATAATCAATATATAGTATTGATTCTAAACTTAAAAATATAATCTTAAAACCTATGTGGACTGGTATATGTCTACATGGACATAAGTTTTGAAGACCCTTTAATGAGTTTATGCAAAAGTTAACTACTTTGAGACAACACAAAGGCCATTTTCATTTGCTGATACCTGACAAAGCATTTTAGACTTTGTTCAACTTATGGAAAGATATACAGTTAAAAGCAAAATCAATAATCCCTACACCCTGTAGTAATTTACATTTCAGAGCCCTTAAATCAAATTCAACTTAAGATAAAAGAATATGCTCATCCACTAAGATTTGAACAGGTCCCAGAAATACATTATGACAATAGGTAATATTAACACAACTATCAACACAGATTTTTAGAGGTGGAATTCCGTCTGGAGGCTAGGAAATGGACTAATTTTTCAAGATTCCTTCTTGCCCTAATTGAAGGATTAAAAATATATACAATGAATTGGAAAACAGTGCTAAACATTCCCTTTGTGTATGATCCTCGCAGGTAACTATAATGAACCAAACAGAAAGGAAACTTACTGACTAATACAATCAACCACAAGTCAACGTGGCTTTTTACACTCGTCCTCCTATACTATATCTGCAAAATCTCACCCTGTGAAACCCATCACCACCATGAAGTCAGGCCACCTATAAATCTGAAAATACAGTTCTTCAAAGGCCATCTGACTATAAGCAATTCTCCCTTACTTTACCACACCTGCTTTAGGTTGTAAACCATATGGAGTGTATTATACTAACTACTCTTCAATAACTTCAGTAGGCAATTCTAAATTTTCAATGCACACTGTAATGCACATGTTTTGAACCAAGGTTTTCTGAGTAATTTTTGCTTCTTCACTGGCTCAAGGCACCTAAAATTAGCTTTTATAGATAATTCCTAATCTGAATTTAGTTTTTTTACTACACAAGTTACTGGGCATCAGATACAGTTTACACTCTTAGTAAAGGATATGCCACTCATCTGTTTCAGCAGAATGTTGAATATTAAAGCAGGTGCTTTTACGTTGAGTAAGAGCGACCAGCAAGACTAACAGGCAACAGTTGCTCACTGAGGCCTGTCAAGATTCGAAGATTTTAGATGATTTTTTCCCCCACCCAGAATACTTCTTAAACTTAGTAATACTGACTGGCAGAAAGTAAAAAGTAATGAAAAGGAATAATCCTGAAAACACTGAATTAGTTTTCAGATGATAAAAGACAAAAGAATAATAATAAACATTGGTGTTCAGAAGAAATGCCAGGAAAAAAATATTCATATATCTCTTTATCCAACTTTTATTAAACATATGACAATGTCAACTTTGAGCTTACTACCTTAAAGAAGTGCAATATTTTGTGAACTGAGGTCATACATAAAACATCTTAGTATGTAGGAGCCAACAGCCTGAACCCAGGTTAAGAAAAAAGTGTTTGCAAAGACAGAAATCCAGATTTCACTAAGAATTTTCCCAACAAAAACATTAGACTCAGAATGTGTACAAAATAATAAACATAAATTTTTTATCTTTGTAGATGCCGGCAGTGTTTTTTTTGTTTTCAGTTGGTTTTTTATTTTAGTTAGCAAATAAATAATATTCTATTATCTATAATGTTAAACGTGGGAAAAACTGAAAGTAACCAGGATATGAAATTATAAAAGGCAGAAAGTCGATCTAAAATCTTAAGCTAACAATCTTTAAATAAGGTAGCAGTCTCCTAATGAGAAAGAAAACTATTAGCAATTTTAAAAGCCAAATGTTTATACATAGGGATAACAGTAAAGTACTGCCATAAAACAAATGCATGATTTTAGAAATCAAAAGTAAGAAAGAAAACAGCTGTGATTCTAGTACTTATATGCCAAAGGAGTAGAAAAATATGATAACCCAAGTTGAACTATTTAAGCAAAGTTGGAGTTTACTCTCTTCATGGTCTAATTCCAAAACTTGAGGCTTAATGGTAAAAATATGAAAATGGTAAAAAAAAAAAAAAATGAAATAGTTGTTTGATAAAACTGACAACAGAATAAACATTATAAACTTAAAATTTTTGTTAATATTTAAAATTTAAAACATACAGCTAATAAATCTATGAATCAAAAATAAAACTGAAATCCAAATTACATTAAACATATTTAAAAGCACTATTTTCTGTTCCTTTTATCCACATAGAATATACTACTCAGAAGTGTACATGATACAGAAAATGTTTTAAGATTTTGCTTTATGTTTCCAATTATGCATAGTGAAAAGCTTTTCATGAATTCAAAGTTTACAAGAAAAAAAAAAAAAAACACATGCAACTTAAAGTCCTTGAGGCTTAATTTACCGTCTTGTGACCATTCTGGCAGGCCACATGCAGCGCTGTCTGCCCCATCGCATCTTCAACATCGACATCACTGACGTGTTGTACAAGGTCATGGAGTAGTTCTGTCCGCCCATTCACAGCCAGCCAGTGTATCTGTACAGCCATTTAGTTACTTAACATTTATGCAGGAGTATTTCATATAAAAACAGCAAATAAATAATGCGACTATTTCTCAACTGTGAGCACTACATGTACACCAAAGATTAAAATTAAAATTTAAGCCAATACAATTTTTTCCTATATTTTAAATGGGGGAAAATATGTATCAGCATATAGGTTACACAGTCATGTATTTCAAAATCAAGCATTTCAATGTTCAAAGTAATTAAAAATCCTAAACTGAGGATCACTAATACTCTGCTTCTTAGATGACCATGGACTGTATGTATAGCTTATCTCTAGAGAAGAGGTACTGAACGTTTTCCCTTCCCCAGAAACAAACATAAGTTAAAAAGTAATCAACACAGTAAGGGTCATATTCTTTATTTCCTATATTTTACATGTAATGCACAAAACATACATAAATAACATACATGGGGAGGATAAAAATATAAAACACCTAGAAGTCTACAACTCAAAGATAATGCTATAACTTTGGTCTATGCTGTCCACACATTTTTCATCTGCCTGTTTTCCATTAAAAAAAAATATATCATGCAACTTGTTTTAAAATGGTAGCTTTGAACCCAAGCACCAGCTCCTACTTCTTCCCAAACCACTGAAATGACAATAAAGGGTACTTTTTCTTAAACAACAGATCTATCGAGATAGTAGAGGAGGAAATGGCAACCCGCTCCAGTATTTTTGCTGAGAAAATCCCATGGACAGCAGCCTCCCAGACAACAGTCCAAGGGGTTGCAAAGAGTCAGACACTACTGAGCAACTGAATATGCAGATTAAGATAAACAACAGGAGAGAACACAATAGCAACACATTTTGGAAGCTTTTGTCTGTTCTGTCACAACAGAAAGATGACCCCTAAGCCAGTAAAAGAGAATACTAAGAAGGGAAATTGAGATCACAGAACTCCCCAAAAGCTCAAGAATAGGTAGCAAGCACCCTGCAGTGTCTCTTGGTTACTTTTATATGAACTTTTTAATAACTTTTTAAAGGTTATAAGTATAAAAATATTTTATAACTTCTATATGAACTAGGAAACCAAAAGATCTGTGTGACTTGCTTTACTTCAGTATTCATTTTATTGACATGGTCAGGAATAGAACCTGCAGTATCTCCAAGGTATGTATATAAATAAAAACCCAAAACAAGAGAAAGGCAAAGGCATCTCCAGGATGATGCTGAAGAGATATTCCAAATAACAATACAGCAAGCCAAGAAATCAATCAGCAGTCTCCATAACAGACTCCTTCAAAACTATTCAAGATGAAAGGTAGTGAACATATGTTATGAGGATATTTACAAAGTTCAGGGAAACTCTAGTAAAGAACTGACAATACATATTTAGAAAACAAAATTCTGAGCTCCAATGAAGAGAGAAACAGAAAAGACATATGAATTGAAAAGGAAAAGCTATAATTATCTTAATTTGCAGATGATATGATTATGTGGAAAATCCTAAGGAGTCTACTAGAAACTCCTGAATTAATCAAGTGAGTTCAGCAAGATCACAAAATATGTGATCAACACATAAAAAGCAATTGTATCTCGATGTACTATCAATGAACATGCAGAAATCAAAATTAAAAATAATGTTACTTACAATTGCTACAAAGAAAATAAAATATCTAGCTATACACTTAAACCTTGCACAAGATCTGTACGCTGAGCAACATAAAATTCTAATGAAAGAAATCAAAGACTTAAATAAATGGAGAGACATACTGTGTTTACAGATTGGAAGACTCAACACGGTAAAGATGTCAATTCTCCCCAAACTGATCTATAGGCTTAATGCAATTCCAATTTAAAAAATCTCAGCAGGGTTTTGCATCATAGAAGAGTTTATTCTAAAATTTATACGATGGGTGAAAGAACCAAAGTAGCTAACACAATCTTGACAAAAATGAAGTGGGAGGAATTACTCTACCTGATATTAAGGCTTACAATATAGCTAGAGTAATCAAGACAGTGTGATAACGGCAAATGCACATAGATAGTGAAACAGAACTGAGGACCCCGAAATAACCCCATACAGGTATGCCTAAAACATTTTTGAGAGAGATACAAAGCTAATTTCACACAGGAAGTATGTAGTCTTTACAGCAAATAGTACGAGAGTAACTGGAATCCATATGTAAAAAAATGAGCCTTGACTTAAGCATCACAACAAATATTAGCTCAAAACAGATCATAGGCTTAAATATAAAATGTAAAATTATAAAACTTTTGAAAAAGGTAAGAGAAAATCTTCAGGCTCCAGAGCAAGGTAAAGAGTTCCTAAACTAGACACCAAAATCACAATCCGTAAGTGTAAAAACTGAACTTCATCAAAATTTAAAACTTTCACACTACAAAAGACCCAGTTAAAAGTTTTAAAAGGCAAAGTAAAGATGGGGAGAAAATAGTTGCAAGTCACATACCTGACAAAGGTTTGGTATCTCCAAAATACAAAGACTTCTAACAACTCAATTAAAAAAAAAAAAATGGGCAAATGACCTGAACTCATTTCACGAAATAGGATATATAGATGGCAAATAAAACACACGAAAAGCTGTTCAACATTGGCAATTAGGTAAATGCAAATTAAAACCACAATGAGATATCACTACATACATACCTATCAAGATGATTAAAATAAAATACAGTTACAACACGAAATGCTGGTGAGAATGACAGAAAACTAGATCATTCATATGGTGTAGGTGGGAGTATAAAATGATACAGTGAGCCTGGAAAAGCTTTCCAGCGCATTTTAAAACTAAACATGAAACTACCATACAACCTAGCAACTGTATTCCTGGGCATTTTACTCCTTAAAACATGAGACCTTTATGTTCACACAAAAACCTGTATACTATGTTCATGGCAGTTTTATTCACAATAGGCCCAAATGGGAAACAACCCAGATGTCTTTCAACAGGTGAATGGTTAAACAATCAGTGGTACATCTACACCAATTAGTCAGCAATGTAGAGGAATGAATTATTAATACACACAACCAAGATCCATCCCCATGGAATATTATCAGCACACAAAAGCCCATTCTTAGTATGATTCCATTTATATTATACTCTTGAAATGACAAAATTTTAGAAATGAAGAACAGATTACTGATTGCCAGGGTTAGGCATGGGATGGAGGAAAGGAAAGGTGTGAATATAAAAGAAAATAAAAAACATCTTTTTGGAGTTGGAAATACTAAGAATATTGACTGTAATAGTGGACATATAGACCTATAAAGGTAGCAAATATGTCTAAAACTTAACATACATATATAAACAGGTCCAAGTGGATACAAGTTAAACTGGAGAAATATGAATAACATAAATATATCATTGTCAATGTCCTGGTCGTAACATTATACTATGGTTTTATAAAATGCTACCATTGAGGAAAACTGTGCAAAATATACAGAGGATTTCTTTGTATTATTTCTTACAACTGCATATGAATCTACAAGTATCTCATTTTTGAAAATACAGTTATTAATCACATGAAAAACAAAATGCTGGAGAGAAAGAAAAGCAACTATAGGGACTTCCCTGGCAGTCCAATGGTTAAGCCTCTGCACTCCCAGGGCAGGGGACATGGGTATGATGCCTGGTCATGGGACTAAGAACCCACAGGCCACAAAACACAGCGGTCTGCCCACCCCCAAAAAGCAACTGTAGTAAACTTTTTGGCCTAAATATGAACAGTTTTTATTTAGCCAAAAATTAAAACAGTGAAAAATGACCTAACAAAAATTACAGTTCTACTGAATGGGTGTAAGGGAAATGTGCTTGTACATGATGGGATAGGAGGAGGTGAGGCTAAAAAGAAAACACTTAACTTTATATTCCAGAAAGTCAATAGGTGATGCCTAAAACTGAAAAGTCAAAAAGCAGTAATACTAGCATGTTATTTAGAATTAGGGAAACAAAATTTTTAAATCTATTAAAATAACTGAGAAAAGCTGACTGTGGAGTGAGAAATTTGGAAGCTGAGGAGGAAGATCAAAAGAATGTTACTAAAGACCTAGATGTGAAACCAGACACTATAAAATTCCTAGAGGAAAACAAAGGCAGAACACTCTAACATAAGTCACAGCAACATCTTTTTGATCTACCTCCCAGAATAAGGGAAATAAAAAGTAAATAAATGGTGCCTACTTAAACTCAAAAGCTTTTGCACAGCAAAGGAAACAAAAATACTAATGAAAAGACAGCCAACAAATTGGGAGAAATTATTTGCAAATATTTGTGACTGATAAGGGATTAGTCTCCAAAATTTACACACAGCTTATGACATTTTAACAGCATCAAAACAAACAACCCACTCAAAAAATACACAGAAGACCTAAATAGACATTTCTCCAATGAAGACATACAGATGGCCAATAATCACATGAAAAGATGTTCAACACCACTAATTATTAGAGAATTACAAATCAAAACTACAACTATCATCAAAAAAAATCACAAACAATAAATGCTGGAGAGAGTATGGAGAGAAAGGAACCCACCTACACTGTTAGTGGGAATATAAATTGGTACAGCCACTATGGAGAAGAGTATGGAGGTTCCTTTAAAAACTAAAAATAGAGCTACCATACAACCCTGCAATCCCACTCCTGGGCATATATCCAGAGAAAAAACACGATCTGAAAGGATACATGCATCCCAATGTTCACTGCAGCACTGTTTATAATAGCTAAGAGAGGAAGCAACCTAAATGTCCACTGACAGAGGAATGGATAAAGAAGATGTGGTAAATATATACAATGGAATATTACTCAGCCATTTAAATGAATGAAATAATGCCACTTATAGCAACATGGATGGGCCTAGAGACTGTCATACTGAGTGAATTAAGACAGACAAAGAAATGTCATATGACATCCCTTACATATGAAACCTAAGAAAGAAATGATACAAATGAACTTATTTACAAAACAGAAAGAGACTCAGACTTATAAAATGAACTTATGGTTGCCAGGGAAGGGATACTTAGGGAGTTTGAGATGGTCATGTATACATGCTATATTTAAAATGGATAACCAACAAGGGCTTACCATATAGCACTTGGAACTCTGCTCAATGTTATGTGGCAGCATGGGTGGCAGGGAGATTTAGGGAAGAAATGGTGCATATATATAGCCGAGTCCCTTTGCTGTTCACCTCAAACTGTCACAGCATTGTTAATCGTCTATGTGTGTATGTATGCTCAGTTGCTCAGTCATTTTCAACTTTTTGCAGCCCCATGGACTGCAGTCTACCAGGCTCCTCTGTTCATAGAATCTTTCAGGCATACCGGAGTGGGTTACCATTTCCTACTCTAGGGGATCTCCCTGACCCAGGGATTAAACCCGCATCTCCTGCATCACTCGCACTGGCAGGTGGATTCTTTACCACTGTGCCACCTGGAAAGCCCTGTTAATTGGCTACACCCCAATACAAAATAAAAAGCTCAAAAGAAAAAAAAAGAGGAAATGTTTATTTTTTTTCAGGCTAAGAGTATCATAAGTAGATGTATATTTATTTGACATAAAATGCCATACAATTCACAGGACTTACTATTCATCTACTTAAAGCATACAGCTTACTGGGTTTTAGTATATTCAGAGTTGTGCAATCATCACTACAGTCAATTGTAGAACATTTTCATTTCCCCAAAGAAGCCCTGTACCCATTATCACGCCCATTTCCTGAGATGGATACAGAAGATACATGTCTCACTCTGACTCTGCCACCTGGGTGAAGAAACTCATCCACTGCCTTCAGTTTTTCTTACTGATATTCTTCTGCTTTTTTCCCATAGGACTCTTAGAGGCAATGAATTCTGACAGTAGTTGGGAGACAGAATAGGCAACATAACCAAACAAACATCATATCATTCTTAATGCCTCACTTTTATAATTTTGCTGAGTTCAGAACAAACCAAGTCTAAATATTTCACCCTTAACATCAATATGTAGAAATTAGAAGAGAAGTATACCTGAAATCATTCTGTATCTTCTCAATTACTACAAAGAAATAACTGCAGAAATATTTGTAAACTTTCCATTATTATTACTTTTGATATTATTTTCTGAAAGTATTTCTAAAATCTCAGACAAAAACTCTTAGCACTTACTGCAGTAAGACCTTCATTATTACAAATGTTGACATCGGCACTGTATTCTAATAATTTACTCATGCATTTCTTTTGCCTGAAAAGAGAAAGAGACAGTAAAGACAACTGTTACTAGAAAAATAAACAAATGAAAATTATTTTACTGAAATACTAACTACACTCAATATTAACTGATAGCAAATAACCTGTATCTGTAATATTTAAATAAGTACTTCAATAAATAAATGTAGCATATGAAACAAAATTGTTTCTATGACTCAAAGATAATAGGATTTTTAAGAGGCAAAATGAGGTTTTAATGCCACTGGGACAAATTCATCACTGAAAATGCTATGAAATTTCTAGTGTTGACAGAATATTTGAAATAGTAATCTTCATTAAAAATGTAAGACATTCATAAGCCTAATGGAAGAGGAATGGATAGAGTAAAATGATGTCTCAATGGATGCTATATCCAATATTCTTGATTGTATAATATTTAAAATACTAAGATGAGTTGTAAAAAATAACAAATTAATAAAATGGCTATCTATTCATACCCTTACCCACTTTTTTTTTCCAGCTTTTTTACTGTAGTAAAACACACAACATAAATTTATCATCTTAACCATTTTTAAGTGTGTTCAGTGATATTAGGGTTCCCTGGTGGCTAAGATAGTAAACAATCTGCCTGCAATGCAGGAGGCCTGGGTTCAATCCTTGGATCAGGAAGATCCCCTGGAGAAAGGAATGACTACCCACTCCAATATTCTTGCCTGGAGAATTCCATGGACAGAGAAGCTTGGCAGGCTACAGTCCATAGGGTCGCAAAGAGTCAGATATGACTGAGCGACTAACATCTGATCACTTGATCAGCAACATTAAGTATATTCATATTGTTGTGCAACCACCATCACCATCCATCTCAAGAACACTTTTCAGCTTTCTGAAACTTCTGCATCCATTAAACAGTAACTCCCCATTCCCTCTCCTGCTAGTCCCTGGCAACCACTATTCTACATTTTCTCTCTACAATCTGCCCTTATCTAAATGTCTCACAGAAGTAGAATCATAGTTTGTCTTTTTGTGACTGGCTTATTTCACTTAGTATAATCTCCTCAAGGTTCATCCATGTTGCAGCATACAACATGGATACAGGATTTCCTACCTTTTAAGGGGCTTCCCAAGTGGTGCTAGTAGTAAAGAACCTGCCTGCCAAAATGCAGGAGACTTAAGAAACACAGCTTCAGTCCTTGGGTTGGGAAGATCCCCTGGAGAAGGGCATGGCAACCCACTCCAGTATTCTTGCCTGGAGAATCTGATGGATAGAGGGGCCTGGTAGGCTACAATCCACAGGGTCACTCAGAGTGGAACTCAGCTGAAGTGACTTAGCACTCAAGTAGGCTGAATAATATTCCACTGTATGTATATACCACATTTAGTTTATCCATTCATGCACAAATGGATGGTTAGATTCCTTTATTTTAGCTATTGTGAATAACACTGCTATGAATTCAAGTATACAAATATTTCTGCAAGACTCTGCATGAAACTGGGAGGGGGGGAAGTATATACCCAGAAGTGGAATTGCTGGATCATAGTATAATTCTATTTTTATTTTTGAGGAAGCAATGAACTAGTTTCCAGAGCATCTGTACCATTTCCCTTTCCCACCAACAGAGCACAGGGGGTCCAATTTCTCCACACCCTCATCAACATTTGTCATTTTTTTTTTTGATAGCCATACTAGTGAATCTGAGTTGGTGTCTCATGGTAGTTTTAACTGGCATTTCCCTGATTAGGGATATTAAGCATCTTTTCTTGATCTGGACACCTGTATATCTTACTTGGAGACATATCTACAAAAGTATGTTGCTGCCTTTGAACTGCCTACCCATGTCATTTTGCTCACAATGTTTGCTCCTAGTCTGATCCATTCTTCCTCACTCTTCAGTGTTTATCTCAATTTGTCCTTCATTAATAATTAAATGAAAACTCATGCTTTGGAAACAAAGTGATATACACACACCACTATATGTATACACACATAATGTATATATGTGTGTGTGTGTGTGTATATATATATATATAATATACAATTTATGTATATGCTTAACTATGCTCAGTAATGAATTAAGAAAATATGATTTAATCTGTGGCATGAAAAAGTTTATGATCTAGGTAAGTAAATTATTATATACATACATAAAAAAATAAAAATGGGGTATACATAATAGCTGGAGAAGGCAATGGCACCCCACTCTAGTACTCTTGCCTGGAAAATCCCATGGACAGAGGAGCCTGGTAGGCTGCAGTCCATGGGGTCGCCAAGAGTTGGACATGACTGAGCAACTTCACTTTCACTCTTCACTTTCATACACTAGAGAAGAAAATGGCAGCCCACTCCAGTGTTCTTGCTTGGAGAATCCCAGGGACAGGGAGCCTGGTGGGCTGCTGTCTATGGGGTCACACGGAGTCAGACACGACTGAAGTGACTTAGCAGTATACATAATAGCATATTATGTATAATGTTATACAACATAGTATATATAGTATTAATGTGAATACTCAGATATTGTGATTTACAGCAAGAATATATATTTATATATTTGGTCTTAATCCACACTTCTTGGCTCACAGTTCTAAACCCTAAACAAATAAAAGCAATGGGCTTATTTCCCTGAAGAGAGGTGAAGGTGACTTTTGGGTGCCACCCAACGATGGGGGTTGGTTGCTAGGAGAATCAAACCACAAATTAGAGGGCACTTTCAGTCCCACTCCTATTTCCAGGGAGGGGATAGCAACCAGAGGTTGAATCAGCTGCTAACAGCCAATGATTTAAGTCAATAATGACTATATAATGATGTCTACATAGACTCAAAAGGACAATTTTTGTCCCTTTCAGGAAGAGCTTCCATGGAGGGGAACCAAAATGCTTCTACCTGCGACCATGCCCGAATCTCTTTGGTCAGGACCTCACCCAGTATATCTATCTCTTCATTTGGTTACTGACTCATATCCTTTAATACTCTCTTATAAAAAAACAAAAAAACGGTCTCTAGTGAGTAAACAAACACATTTTCCTGAGTTCAGTGAGCCCTTCTAGCAAATCAATCAAGCCCAAGAAAGGGATCATGGCAAACTCTGATTTTTAGCCAGCTGGTCAAAAGTACTAGTTACAACCTGGACTCTTGACAAGAATCCTGAGTTGGAAGAGAATGGCAGAACCTCCAATCTGTAGCCAGTCAGTCAAAAAACTACTTGAAACTGACCTGGCAACTGGCGTCTGAAGTGAAGGGTGGTCTATAGGACTGAGCCCTTGACCAACAGAATCTGCCTCTGCCTGCAGAATAGTGTCAGAATTGATCTGACTTTTAGGAAACTGCTGTCATTTGAGACTTGCTTGTTGGTTTGATGAAGCCTACAACTGGCCCGCCAACATACACACACACATATACACACTGGAATTGGGTCCAGGAACCCTTTGCAAATAAGCTATACATATATAATAATATATGGTATACAGAGAATATACATAATACATGTAATATAATAACTATTTACTCTGATAATAAATTTCTTCATACCCATCACATTTCTTTTATCAACTCAGTACTAAGCATAGCTAACTAATTACTAATTATTCAGTCTTATACTAGCTATCAGTTCAGTCTCTCAGTCATGTCCGATCTATAACCCATGGACTGCAGCACACCAGGCTTCCCTGTCCATCACCAACTCCTGGAGCTTGATCAAACTCATGTCCATCGAGCCAGCGATGCCATTCAACTGTCTCATCCTCTGTATATATAATAATTATAATTGTTATTAACTGAATAAACCTTTTAAAATAAAACGAATTACTTTTCTTGCTATGACTCTTTCTAAAAATGAAGTTAAATTCAACTAAAATCAGGATTTTAATCAAAGAAATTTAAGAAAATAAAGCTCTGAGTAAACTCAAAAGGTCAAACATTTACAAAGTTTCTTCATCGAATACAGTTATGAAAACCTTAGGAAATAAATCTTCATTACTATGAGGAAACAGACCACAAAATCCTATTAAAATTAATATTACATTGTTTAAATTATGCCTCTGTGTGAATGTGATGGCACCCATAATGTGGGACTTCTAACATCTATTCAGAAGCCTGATGTGGACCATTGGCTTACTGTCAAAATAAACACTTAGGTAGGATTGTGCCAGGAAAAGGGTTCCAAAGAAGTGTTTAGGGCAGAGGTTTGTTGAAGAGAAGCAGCAAAACATAATGCTCCCCCTTCCAAAAATGAACTGCAAAAGGTACAGGGCACTATGAGAGAAATACATCCTTTTTCTTACTTAACAATCATCACTGCTATTTTCCATAACCTTGAGTAAATCAAAAGACTCATTAAGTGCTCACCTCTTTTGCTTAGAATGGAGCTAAAATATTAACTAATGCATGAGCTCTACCCTTTATGAGCTCACAATCTAGCTCGAAAAAAATAGTGAAAAAATGTTTCAAATCTGACCAATATGCAACCTAAAGCTACACAACAATTTTTAAGTCTTCTATTTTAAGATTCTCATATAATCATGAGCAATGCTGGATCCTTTTGTACAGGAAGCAACAACGTTCCTGCCTGGATACTGCAACAATTATAAGTTTATAGTAACCCAAAGGACAGCGGGACCAGTCATCCAAGTGCTCTGAGGCAACCTAAGGGGTCTTTCACTAGAAAGGAAGGCAATTTAGTACCAACGTACACAGCACTGATGGCTAAAGATAGAAACTCTAAAGCTGGCCAAGAAAAATATTCTACCTTTCTGACAATGACAGATGAGGGAACAAAACAAAAATCCCACAAATCGGACCGGCCAAAGG
This sequence comes from Nanger dama, assembly GCA_917880005.1. Taxonomy (NCBI): domain Eukaryota; kingdom Metazoa; phylum Chordata; class Mammalia; order Artiodactyla; family Bovidae; genus Nanger; species Nanger dama. The sequence goes on along the minus strand of CAKJTW010000054.1, from coordinate 10,197,578 downwards.
AGCAGAATTCACCTATAACCTCTGCTTCAGTCTAGACAAATTTGAACTTGTAGAGAAATCACACCAAAAAACGTTTTCTGAAACCATCAAAAGCTACAGGAACAAGTAGCTTTTAAGTTGAACAAGGTGTCCCTAAGCTGAACAAGGCATCCATTTAGTAAATAAAAAAACAAAATAGTTATGTACTGAATAACAAAAGTAGTCTTTATAGGAATGAAATGCATCCAAGTTAGATGCTATGAAAGGGTTCTAGACTCTTCTTATTCCTTTTCTCTTGACTGATTTGCCATATGAATTATGAAATAATATGTCATATGTTTTCATCTTTAAAATGTAATGGTCTCCAAATTGAATGTCTCACCAAAAAAAAAAAAAAGATAAATATTTGAGGTGATGAATGAGAGAAATCCCTTCACAATGTATAAATAAAATCATGATGTACACTATATTTATAATTTTATTTGCCAATTATACTTCAACAAAGCCTGGGGGAATGGGGGAAGCAATGGTCTCCTAAATTACAAAATCCCCTACTACAGCAGGAGTAGATGTTTTATCCCTGCTGTACACCAACCTGTCCTTCCATTTACAATTGTTGAGACAATTTTTTGTATATCACTTCTAAAAAGAGCTTTGTCACTAACCTACCAATACATGGGATAATGGATCTAGACCTGAGATCAGGGCAGCAAAGGAGCCAATGATTTATTGTTGTTGTTGTTCAGTCACTCAGTCGTGTCCAATTCTTTTCAACTCCAATACTCTGTATTTATTCTGTTTACTCTAACCTAGGCTTTGACACCCTACAACAGACCTACTGTGGCAGATTATTATGAAAACCAAATGTTTAACCAGCACATTGTCTTTTACAACATGGACAACTAAACTTGTTCACATGCTAAATCAGGAAATGAAACAGACCAGAGAGGGTCAAAGACTATGCCTCTCCCATGTACAACCTAGATATCACTATTGTTCTTATTTTACTTGTTCCACTTTAACCCTTATCTGAAAAATTTGGTCTCACATTGATGAAGTTGACAATTCTAGCTCCGTATCTATCTCACTTAGGCAGCCACCTTAACTATGCAGAACTTCAGTTCAAAACAGGCAAGAAAAATACTTTCCAGAGTAATCAAAAGAATAAACACATAGAAATATTTTTCAAAGAGAAGTTTTCTGAAAGTTTCTCAAGCCGTGAATCAAAAACTACTTATTTTCATTGTAAACATAATTCCAACCATTTTGGTCTGGTCCTCAGTCCAAGAGAATTTTAAGAAGTGAAAAATATTGTAGAGGCAGATACATATGTGACTGTGAAATTCTCAACAAAAAAGGAGAAATCCATAAAAAGTACAGTAGGGTTTAAAATAGCACACAATGAGTTAGTATACTCATTCACAAATAATTATAAACTAGGTAAAATATACTTACTCTGTCTTTAATTGCATTAATAAAATTAACCAAACAATTTGGAAAATAAGTCATAGAGTTAGATGTGGCAACAGACTAGCAGGAAAAAGGACACTGAAACGAAGAGGTGAAAATTATGCTTTTCAAAAAATGTCATTATAAGTAAAAATAAACTCTGACAAACATATATTTAAGAAGGAAAGTAGTGAAAGTAGTGAACTACTTAATAAATTATTTGTATTATTTATGTTATATTTTATTATTTTATTATATTATAATATTATAATAATATTATTTATATTATAATAATTATTTAAGTTATTTATATTATTATAGTTATTTAAAAGGATAACATAATAATCCAAGACCCTCTTCCCAAGGCAAATATTGGGGGGAAAAATTACCAAATGAAGGCAGAGTGCTTTCCTATGTCACAGCTGATAATCCAACTTAAGCTACTCAAGAAAAAATATTTACCCATTTCTAGCTGCCAAATGCAGAGGTGTACAGCCCGAAATATCTTGATAGTTAGGATTTGCTCCTTTCTTTAAAAGCAGAACCAAGCATTCCACTGATCCACAACTAAAACAATATTAAAAACAGTTCAGATGCATTTAACATACAGCCATAGTTGACAAAGCTTAATTAAAAAATGAAAAGCTCTATTAAACACATTATTTAGGGGTCCATACTGACCAACAATTTAACTCCTATCACAAAGAATAAATAACGTCTACTTTCAAAATGGCACATTCTACTATAAAATCTATGAAGTATTTGAGAAATTCATATGAAACAAAGTAGTATTAGCACATAAAAGAAAACATATAATACTCTCAACTTTTGGCCTTCCAGAAGCCAAATTTATATTGAAAAATCAATTTTATTTAGGGAGAGTTAGCACTACCTAAATCTTAAAAGGTGATGTCAACAAACTGATTAGTTACACACTGGAACATTATGAATACAAATCATTCTCACACCTAAGAAAAAAGTATAAAGCCAATAGCTTCACATTCAATTAGCATATAAAATCTTACATTGGTGGTATAAAAGTAAAATGTTGATGAATGTACCCTCTTAAGTATATCCAGGAAAGATAAACTCCATGCCTAACCTCCTCTAATATGATCTAGGACAAGCAAAAACATCAGATATGACTTGAGTCCGATCCCAAAATTAAAAACTATCTAGAGAAATGATGCAAGCATGGCACACTATGGCATCAATAAGACAAAGAACCACTCAGCTACCTGTTATCTCTCTCCATAACTACTATGGAATCACATTGCTTCAAAGCTTACTGATCATTACTTTAGACCAGAGCTTAATCCAAAATATTTAGTCTTACTTTGCTGCAATGTGAAGCAAGCTTCTTTTCACACGTCCAAATGCATAATTGACATCAAACTTTGAATTTGATAGTAGTTCAGAAACAGACCTATGCAAAAAGAAGAATGTTTACAAAAAAGTTTTTAAAAACATAATAACTCAAGTTAATAGCTCTTTAGTGTCACCCTTACCAATTACTCAAAAGGTTTTGTCTCACATCAGCCAAAAAAACAAGGCACTACTCTCTACGCAGAGCACGGCAGCCAGTGCAGCATCACCCAAAATTCAACTGCCCTCACCTATAAACTGGTGCTGAAGGGTTCCTCATCTGCCGCTCTGACTATGTCACCTGCTCTGAGGACACCTAAGTTGGCTTCAGCTCCCACTAGATTCTTGAGAAACAAAGACAGTAGGGCTGGCTGCTCCCTCTGCACAAAGTTGAGCCTATCTGTATTAATTTTGGCCAAATAAGAAAAATCAGACAAACATTTAAATTATATCAGACAGGAATTTCAAAGCAAAAAAAGTCATTTATATTTTAAACTAGTTTCAAAATACAGTGTCTCTTTCTCCTCAGAATACCAAACTACCTAATAGCTAACCATAGCAGAGTTGTCCGTTACAAGTTACACCTCATCACACAGCCAGACAACTGTATCTCACACAAAGCCCTATAAGTGTCAATACTACATTAATAAAAAGAATATTTAAAGAAAAGAACTTCAAAATAGTAGAATATTAAGGAATAAGTTGTTCATCAGGCCTAAATTTCTGCTACAAAGGTCAGTAGTAGTCGCTCAGTCATGTCCGACTCTTTGTGAACCCTATAGGTTCACAACCTATAGGGTTGTGGACTATAACCTATTAGGCTTCTCCGTCCATAGGATTCTCCAGGCAAGAATACTGGAGTGGATTGCCATTTCCTTCTCCAGGGGATCTTCCCAACCCAGGTATCGAACCCAGGTCTCCCGCATTGGAGGCAGACGCTTTAACCTCTGAGCCACCAGGGAAGCCCCTACCTCTAACAGAAACCATATTTTTTTCACTGTCAGTAACCAAGCAAATAGTTATTTTAATTTCTGACTATTCATTTACAAAACCTCTAGAAAATTCTCTTCACAACACTGTAAATCAACTATACTTCAAGAAAATATGTAAATTTAAAAAAAAATTAAAGAAAATCTCTAACCATAGATTATTATAGTTAATAAAGAACTTGGAAAATCCTGTTTCTTATTTCACAGACAGAAAATAATAACAGAGTTAAATAATTTGCCCCAGGTCATTATGTCCAAACTCTGTGTCCATGTTTATATACAAACATTTAGGTAAATTCATATTCTTAAAAATATAAATTTCTGAAATATGCACTCACCTGTGTTGATCAGCCATTACCATTGGCATTAATGTATAAACAGCAGTTTCATTATCTAAGTATTAAAAAAAAATACAGAAAAAGGAATTAATTTATCTCCTGTTTTTTCCAAAAGGTGATACTTACGATGATTTTAAAGTTTTTTGACTCTAAATAAAGTGCTAGGAGAAGAGGTGGAAGATAATTATTAACAGTCCAAAACACCAGAAGTATTACACATACTATTTGCAAAAATGTAGAATGTTTCATCATAACTACTAGTATTTTGGAGGAATTTTAAGTATATATGGATATCAAAGATATACATGCTAAAAGAAATTTAAAACATTAAATATATACAATAGTTGCTTCGTGTCAATACTGTAACAAAAGAAATTTTTAGAAGTTTTTATAAAACAGCATTAAAGTCTAACTTTTACTTATTACTTAATTTACATTTTCATTTTCTACAGAATTCACAGAAATGATTCAAAAGATATTAAAAGTCAGTAATACCTATGATCTCATGTGGTGATACTTATGTAAATTTCAGCCAGTGTTTGCATTCACTTTTATATTACTAGTGGTCATTCCTCAATTCAATGTATTTTAGAGCTCTATGTTTTTAATAAGTTGTTTACAATGAATAACCCTGATACATCCCATTTAGTCCTTAAAAAGTTAATAGCGGTGCTAAAATTAATGAGTTAAAGTTTGAGAAAAGAGTACTGTATATCAAAACATCTCCTCCAAATACTAACTACAAAGGAAAAATAGTGAATTTACAGTGGAGAATGAAGCAGATATCACCTTAATCAACTCAAAAGGGTAACATCACCAGAAATAATATATATTTCACAGTGCTTGCTTGAGTTTCCACTGAGAAGAGCATACCACTTTCACAGTATTCTTGCCAAAAATCTTTAATTTACTCATGGGAAAAATTAGACAAATCCAAGTTAAGGAGAATTCCACAAAATACCTGATCAGTCTTCTTAAAAAAGTCTCAAGACCATGAAAGATGAGGAAAAATTAGAATTATCACATTTCAAGGGAGGCTAAGGAAACATGACAACTAAATGCAATGTTGCATTCTGGATTGGATCCCAAAATAGATAAAAAGGCATTAGCAGGAAAACTCCTGACATTCTAATAAACGTCTGTAATGTCTCTAATAAATGTCTTAAATGCTAATAGCAACACACCAATATTAACTCCTTAATTTTGACACTTGTACTTTGGTTGTATAAGATGTGAACATGAGGCGAAACTGGCTGAAGGGTATACAAGAACTGAGTAGTATTTATGCAACTTTTCTTTAAGTCTAAAATTACTTAAAAATGGAAGTTTAAAAAAAAAAGGACAAGGAAAAGTTACTAAAAGATTCCTATGAGTCAACCAAATGTAATTAAGGTGTGGACTATGACTGGATGCTGATTCAAACAAATCAAATATAAGATAATATTTCTGAGAGTAGAAAACTGAATATGATGAACTGGGGATCTGATGAGAATTAAAAATTACTGTTGTGTTGGCTCTATTAATGCTATTGTGATTATGCTTGAGAAAAGATTTAGAAATATATCTTGAAGTATTTATAAAACAGAAGTAACCATTTCTGCACATTTTTATTCATTATTTTAACTGTTTTTGAGTATGGACATGAAGAAAAATTTAATCCCAGGAAACTTCACAAGTCCAGTGTGCAAATGCAACAGTTCTTTCACTATAAAAATAAAGTTAATAACCAAGGAATCCTATTAATAACTAACAGCCAACATGTTTTAAATCATTATCTTCAAGGTACTGTTCTGAACACTTCACATACAAATACATCATCTCTTTTATCCTCATGGGCACTTTATGAAGTAGGTACTAGTATTATCCCCATTTTGCAAATTAGAAAATTGAAGCACTAGTTAAGCAATAAGTATGTGATGGTGGCGTTAAGTGGCTAAACTGGAATTCAAAGCTGGCTAATTCCAAAGCCCCCATTATAAAAATTTTACAGTGCACACAGTATACACTACATATAAATAACTAAAAGGTCTACAATACAGTACTTATTCTTGACATGTACAACACAGTCTGTTTTACTCTATTTTGATTTTTTCAAAATGTTAACAGCAATGACTAAATCATTCTCATTACTTATCAGGGAATCACCAACAGGAGTTGAAAAAACACTGGACTAAGCCTCCCTCAGCATGGCAATGCTCTTTCTCTCTTATAAAACACTTGCCCCAAAAAATCAAGGCAGTTTCAATTAAGCCATTCCATAATAAAGGAATAAGTAGGAAATATCATTATTTGTGAATTTAAACTTATATAACAAGATAGTACACACTTTTAAGTGAACATAAGTTCACGTGGGTTTATTTATAGTTTTTATTTTGATAAAATTTATAGATAGATCTTATTTTTAAGTCACACCTAACCTTATTAAAAAAATATAGCTTACATACACTAAAAGGTATGAAGAGACAAATATAACCGCAACTCTGATGCTAGGAGACTCTCCAGCAAATACTAAGAAAATAGTGAATAAAATTTGCTGTCAGGTGATTCCTTCTCCACACTCATAAAGAAATCTTGAGAATTAGGTATATAATGAAAGTTCAGAGTGATACAATTAAACTTTCTCTCACTTAAGAGTGGTAAGACTAAACTTTCTCTCACTTTATTAGATACATTGGCCATTTTTATTAATAGTTTCAGAAAACTGTTTAAAGGAAAACCTAAAAGATCAGAAAGCTCAGATTCACTATGCTATATTGAATTTCTCCTCAAACCATAAAATGGAGGAGGATTTTTTTAATTGGTAATTGCACTCATCTCACATGCTACTAAGGTAATGCTCAAAATTCTCCAAGCCAGGCTTCAGCAATATGTGAACTTCCAGATGTTCAAGCTGGTTTTAGGAAAGGCAGAGGAACCAGAGATCAAATTGCCAACATCCACTAGATCATGGAAGAAGCAAGAGAGTTCCAGAAAAACATCTACTTCTGCTTTACTGGCTATGCCAAAGCCTTTGACTGTGTAGATCACAATAAACTGTGGAAAATTCTGAAAGAGATGGGAATATCAGACCACCTGATCTGCCTCTTGAGAAACCTATTTGCAGGTCAGGAAACAACAGTTAGAACTGGACATGGAACAACAGACTGGTTCTAAATAGGAAAAGGAGTACGTCAAGGATGTATATTGTCACCCTGCTTATTTAACTTATATGCAGAGTACATCATGAGAAACGCTGGGCTGGAAGAAACACAAGCTGGAAAACCAATCACCTCAGATACACAGATGACACCACCGTTATGGCAGAAAGTGAAGAGGAACTAAAAAGCCTCTTGATGAGAGTGAAAGAGTAGAGTGAAAAAGTTGGCTTAAAGCTCAACATTCAGAAAACGAAGATCGTGGCATCCGGTCCCATCACTTCATGGGAAATAGATGGGGAAACAGTGGAAACAGTGTCAGACTTTTATTTTTCTGGGCTTCAAAATCACTGCAGATGGTGACTGCAGCCATGAAATTAAAAGACGCTTACTCCTTGGAAGGAAGTTATGACCAACCTAGATAGCATATTGAAAAGCAGAGACATTACTTTGCCAACAAAGGTCCGTCTAGTCAAGGCTATGGTTTTTCCAGTGGTCATGTATGGATGTGAGAGTTGGACTGTGAAGAAAGCTGAGTGCCGAAGAATTGATGCTTTTGAACTGTGGTGTTGAAGAAGACTCTTGAGAGTCCCTTGGACTGCAAGGAGATCCAACCAGTCCATTCTAAAGGCGATCAGCCCTGGATGTTCTTTGGAAGGAATGATGCTGAAGCTGAAACTCCAGTACTTTGGCCACCTCATGCAAAGAGTTGACTCACTGGAAAAGACTCTGATGCTGGGAGGGATTGGAGGCAGGAGGAAAAGAGGACGACAGAGGATTAGACGGCTGGATGGCATCAATGACTCGATGGATGTGAGTTTGCATGAACTCCAGGAGTTGGTGATGGACAGGGAGACCTAGCGTGCTCCAATTCATTAGGTCGCAAAGAGTCGGACACAACTGAGTGACTGAACTGAACTGAACTATCCTAATCATCATTCAAGCATATACTCCAATGGGCTCAAGTTCTATTATTTTATTAAACAAATTACATTCATTGTAAATGCAGCAGTTTCAGATTTTTCTCCACATAAACAATATAAGCCAACTTTTTAAAGTGCACTGAGAATCTATATCCCTAAAATCATTGTTTTTCCTTACTTCCTATCTCACAAGATTCCTAATAATAGCACTCCATAATTAGCCCTAATAATCAGCATTCCATTATAGTGGGAATACTCAGGTTTTCATCATCTCAAGGGAACACAAATATGTCCTCCCAGTATCCAATTCAGTAAACATTGGCAGTTTAATCCTATGTAACAAAGTTAGAGTGAAGTCTGATTAAAAATCCCAACCTTAATAATCTATTCCAATCAAATGATTAATAACTGAATTCTAACAAGGCAAGATAAATATTTATTTCCTAAATTTAGCTAGATCTCAGAAATTCTGTTCAGCCCTTAAAATGTAAGCACAACAATCTGGATTTTTTTAACTGGAATATAACACATACACACACATGCACACACGCATGCACGAGCATACTTGAAAGAGCCAATTTCAAAGAATTTTAAAAGATTCATCAGAATTTGGGGATAAATTAAAACAAGATGAGCAAACTCATTATAATCAAAGAAAAACAAATGTAAGCAACTTGCAGAAAAGTTTTATTTTTCATTTCTCTAGTGTCCAGGGACTCTCACTCACACTGTCAGTGGAACTTTCTGTTCCAGAGAGTAACTTGAGAGGCTGATACTTAAGTCTTTAAAATGTTGATATAATTAGATCTATATTCTTCTATGTAATAATCCTAAGGAAATAATTATAAAGGCAGACTAAGATTTAAAAATCAAAGATGTTCCTCATAAAATCTATTATAAAAATTAGATTCAATGTTTGTTACATATTATCATATGAAAGCCTGAATAATCATTAAGCATGTTTAAAGATATAAAAAGCGTTGTGCTTTCTAAAAGCAGAACAAAAGACTATATGCAGTATGATTTTAATTTGGTAGAGAAAGAAATAATAATAGAAAGAACTCAAGAGAATACTAGGCATAGTTCAGTTGCTCAGTCGTGCCCGACTCTTTGCGACCCCATGAATGCAGCAGGCCAGGCCTCCCTGTCCATCACCATCTCCCGGAGTTCACTCAAACTCACGTCCATCGAGTCTGTGATACCATCCAGCCACTGGGTGAGAAATTAAAGATTTTTTTTTTCTTTCAAGATTTTGTACAATGAAAACATACTATCTTTAAAACCAGGAAATATTATCCAAGCATTCTTAGTCACATTTATGTTAAAAAAAAAGAAGAAGAAGAAGATTTAAGCTGAACAATACAAATTGCTGTGTCAATGAAACTACACGCGGAGCAGCAGACACTGAAAAATCTGCCTGTGAGAAATGAGTAAGCACTTTAAAAATGGACTCCAAGTGGAAACAAAACAGAGAAAGAGTAAGCTGAAGGCAAAAGTCTTGTTCCTAACATCAGGATTATTTTCAGTCTGTTACTTTAGACAAGCAAAGTACGAAGTACAAACGTACTTTTCAGCAAGAGTCAACTCAAATTATGCTGTTCTGAATCATAGGCAGAAACAAGGGAAAATATTTTCAGGAAAATCATTCCTAGGTTCCCAGTCCACATTTTTCTGATGACTCTGTGCCAAGGTCTCCTTCCCTAACTTAATCATTGTTCCAGCAGCAATTCAAAGAAAGTTTCCGGGCGGGGGCGGGGGCGGATATAAACTAATACAATGCATTAAAAAGAAAAACAAATCACCAGCCATAACTGCTACCCTTTCTCTCAGATGCGCGTGCACAGTCAAAAGCCTGTAAGAGGCAGCACGGCTCTCACCCACTACCACTAAACCGTTCATGAAGCTGCCAACAAAACGGCTTTTTCACCTCTTTTTATTATTTGTGTGTTGCCTATTCTGAAGGAACTCTTATACACTTAACTAAAAATTACTAAACTACAAGGATCATGCCTTACTCCTTTGTAGAAGCACAGTGGCACCAACCTGAGAAGTGGATATGCATATTAAAGTGTATACATGTAAACAAACAAGCACTTCAAGTACACGTTTGACATTTGACCTCCTTTTATTTATCTTCTTATTATAAAAATAAAATGGCGCTCTACATGTTGAAAAGGAAAAGACCGCTTAATCACCCTCAGCAGCTTAAAGTAAACGATACTACTTGGGTTGGGCCGAGGGGAGGATCTCTCTACCCTACCCCTCCAGCATTTCCAGGCAGCAAATGGAAAAAGGCCAACAACTATGCTGTCTTCTGAATCCGGGTCTCCGCCATCCGGGTGATATTTCTGCTCCTTCTCCAAAACACCTAACCGATAGTCCGGAGAGACTTCCTTCAAGTCCTCTTTCTTCCAGCTGCAGGACACCCACGGCCCGGGCCCCTCCCACAGACTCCACCTGCCCCGGGCGGGAGTGGTGGCCGAGAGGTGGCCAGGGGTCCCAGACCTGCCCCTCGCTGCCAGGGAAAGTAAATGAGGGTGTTTGTTCAGCTTTCAGTTAGTCTCCCCCAGCCCCCGCAGCTCCCCGAGCCCAGCCCCCGGCGGCCCCAGCCCCGCGGCCCGCTCACCATCGGGCAGCTCCACGGTGCGCGCGCGGCGCAGCGAGCGCGTCAGGCGATTGAGCTGCTCCATCGCTCTCTCCATCCTCGGCGCGCCCTCCGCGCTCCCCCAGCCCGCCCGCGGCCTCCGCGCTCGAAGCCCTACATCCCGCCCCGCGCCCGTCCCGCGGGCGGTGGTGCCGGCTCGCCCGGACTAACTCCCGGGGCTGCGGGGGAAAGTTCGGGCCGCGTCCTCCGTCCGGGGGCCGTCGGTCCGACGACTGAGGAGACACCCTCCACGAAGACAGCGTTCTCGCCCTTCCTGCGGCCGCCGCCGCCGCTTCCCTCTCGGACTCGCACAGCCTTCTGGGAGCAGTAGTTTGGGGCCGCGCGCGCCCGGGGCGGAGCCACGCTCGATGCGCCCGTGGCTACACGCCTCCACCACGCAGAGGCCAGGTTACAACGGTGTGTGCGGGAACCAGTGGGCACGCTGGGCGTACCAGCAAGTTCCGGGAGAAAATACCAGGGTGTTCCCACGCCCTCTTTTCCTGCTCCACAAAGTTTTACGCGAGCAGCTCCCTTCAACTCCATCGGATTATATAGCGGATTGAGGATTTGCACAATTGTTCTTTAAAAATCCATCCTCAATCATGGCAGTATTGGTACGTTTTCCAGATACATGAACTTTTGAAATGTAAGATTTTCATATGTCAGATTTAAACAATCATAAACTCAAACAATGCAAACGCAGAATATACGTTTTCCTTTGTTCACTTCAGGTCAGTCACTCAGTTGTTTCCGACCCTTTCCGACCCCATGGACAGCAGCAAGCCCGGCTTTCCTGTCCATCTCCAGCTCACTGAGCTTGGTCAGATTCATGTCCATCGCGTTGGTGATGCAATCCAACCATCTCATCCTCTGTCATCCCCTTCTCTTCCTCCTGCCTTCAACCTTTCCCAGCATCAGGGTCTTTTCAAATGAGTCAGTTCTCTGCATCAGGTGGCCAAAGTATTGGAGTTTCAGCTGAGGCTGAAACTGAGTCCTTCCAATGAATATTCAGGACTGATTTCCTTTAGGATTGATTGGTTGATCTCCACAGTTCAAAAGCATCAGCTTTCTTTATAGTCCAACTCTCACATCCATACATGACTATAAGAAAAACCATAACTTTGACTAGATGGACTTTATTGGCAAAGTAATGTTTCTGTTTTTAATATTCTGTCTAGGTTGGTCATAGTTTTTCTTCCAAGAAGCAAGCATCTTTTATTTTCATGGCTGCAGGCACCATCTGCAGTGATTTTGGAGTCCCAAAATTAAAGTCTCTCACTGTTTCCATTGTTTCCCCATCTATTTGACATGAAGTGATAGGACCAGATGCCATGATCTTAGTATTCTAAATGTTGATTTTAAGCCAGTTTTTCACTCTCCTCTTTCACTTTCATAAAGAGGCTCTTCAGTTCTTCTTCACATTCTGCCATAGTTCAAGTTCAAGTTCAACTTCAGTCGCTCAGTCCTGTTCAACTCTTTGCGACCCCATGAATCCCAGCTCGCCAAGCCTCCCTGTCCATCACCAACTCCCGCAGTTCATCCGATCTCACGTCCATTGAGTCCCTGATGCCATCCAGCCGTTTAATCCTCTGTTGTCCCCTTCTCTTCCTGCCCCCAATCCCTCCCAGCATCAGAGTTTTCCGCAATGAGTCAACTCTTCTCATGAGATGGCCAGAGTACTGGAGTTTCAGCTTTAGCATCATTCCTTCCAAAGAACACCCAGGACTGATCTCCTTCAGAATGGCTGGTTGGATCTCCTTGCAGTCCAAGGGACTCTCAAGAGTCTTCTCCAACACCACAGTTCAAAAGCATCAATTCTTCGGCGCTCAGCCTTCTTCACAGTCCAACTCTTACATCCATACATGACTACTGGAAAAACGGTACCCTTGACTAGACGGACTTTTGTTGGCAGTAATGTATCTGCTTTTGAATATGCTCTCAAGGTTGGTCATATCTTTCCTTCCAAGGAGTAAGCGTCTTCTAATTTCATGGCTGTAATCACCAGCTGCAGTGATTTTGGAGCCGCAAAAAATAAAGTCTGACACTGTTTCCCCATCTATTTCCTATGAAGTGACGGGACCAGATACCATGATCTTGGTTTTCTCAATGTTGAGCTTTAAGCCAACTTTTTCACTCTACTCTTTCACTCTCATCAAGAGGCTTTTTAGTTCCTCTTCATTTTCTGCCATAAGGATGGTGTCATCTGCATATCTGAGGTGATTGATATTTCTCCCTGCAATCTTGATTCCAGCTTGTGTTTCTTCCAGCCCAGCGTTTCTCATGATGTACTCTGCATATAAGTTAAATAAGCAGGGTGACAATATACAGCCTTGACGTACGCTTTTTCCTATTTGGCACCAGTCTTCATCCATGTCCAGTTCTAACTGTTGTTTCCTGACCTGCATACACATTTCTCAAGAGGCAGGTCAGGTGGTCTGGTATTCCCATCTCTTTCAGAATTTTCCACGGTTTATTGTGATCCACACAATAAAGGCTTTGGCATAGTCAATAAAGCAGAAATAGATGTTTTTCTGCAACTCTCTTGCTTCTTCCATGATCCAGTGGATGTTGGCAGTTTAATATCTGGTTCCTCTGCCTTTTCTGAAACCAGCTTTAACATCTTGAAGTTTACAGTTCACGTATTGCTGAAGCCAGGCTTGGAGAATTTTGAGCATTACCTTACTAGCTTGTGAGATGAGTACAATTGTGCAGTAGTTTGAGCATTCTTTGGCATTGCCTTTCTTTGGGATTGGAATGAAAACTGACCTTTTTTAGTCCTGTGGCCACTGCTGAGTTTTCCAAATTTGCTGGCATATTGAGTGCATCACTTTCACAGCATCATCTTTCAGGATTTGAACGAGCTCAACTGGAATTCCATCATCTCCACTAGCTTTGTTTGTAGTGATGCTTCCTAAGGCCCACTTGACTTCACATTCCAGGATGTCTGGCTTTAGGTGAATATGAGTGATCACACTATCATGATTATCTGAGTTGTGAAGATCTTTTTGTACAGTTCTTCTGTGTATTCTTGCCACCTCTCCTTAATATCTTCTGCTTCTGTTAGGTTCATACCATTTCTGTCCTTTATTGAGCCCATCTTTGCATGAAATGTTTCCTTGGTATCTCTAATTTTCTTGAAGAGATCTCTAGTCTTTCCCATTCTGTTCTTTTCCTCTATTTCTTTGCATTGATCGCTGAAGAAGACTTTTTTATCTCTTCTTGCTATTCTTTGGAACTCTGCATTCAGATGCTTATATCTTTCTTTTTCTCCTTTGCTCTTTGCTTTTCTTCTTTTCACTGCTATTCGTAAGGCCTCCCCAGACAGCCAGTTTGCTTTTTTGCATTTCTTTTTCTTGAGGATGGTCTTGATCCCTGTCTCCTGTACAACGTCACAAACCTCAGTCCATAGTTCATCAGGCACTCTATCAGATCTAGGCCCTTAAATCTATTTCGCACTTCCACTGTATAATCATAAGGGATTTGATTTAGGTCATACCTGAATGGTCTAGCAGTTTTCCCTACTTTCTTCAATTTAAGTCTGAATTTGGTAATAAGAAGTTCATGATCTGAGCCACAGTCATCTCCTGGTCTAGTTTTTGATGGTTGTATAGAGCTTCTCCATCTTTGGCTGCAAATAATATAATCAATCTGATTTCGGTGTTGACCATCTGGTGATGTCCATGTGTAGAGTCTTCTCTTGTGCTGTTGGAAGAGGGTGTTTGCTATGACCAGTGCATTCTCTTGGCAAAACGCTATTAGCCTTTGCCCTGCTTCATTCTGTATTCCAAGGCCAAATTTGCCTGTTACTCCAGGTGTTTCTTGACTTCCTACTTTAGCATTCCAGTCCCCTATAGTGAAAAGGACATCTTTTGGGGGTGTTAGTTCTAAAAGGTCTTGTAGGTCTTCATAGACCGTTCAACTTCAGCTACTTCATCATTACTGGTTGGGGCATGGACTTGGATTACTGTGATATTGAATGGTTTGCCTTGGAAATGAACAGAGATCATTCTGTCGTTTTTGAGATTGCATCCAAGTACTGCATTTCAGACTCTTTTGTTGACCATGATGGCTACTCCATTTCTTCTAAGGGATTCCTGCCTGCAGTAGTAGATATAATGGTCATCTGAGTTAAATTCACCCATTCCAGTCCATTTTAGTTCGCTGATTCCCAGAATGTCGACGTTCACTCTTGCCATCTCCTGTTTGACCACTTCCAATTTGCCTCGATTCATACATTCCAGGTTCTTATGCAATATTGCTCTTCACAGCATCGGACCTTGCTTCTATCACCAGTCACATCCACAGCTGGGTGTTGTTTTTGCTTTAGCTCCATCCCTTCATTCTTTGTGGAGTTATTTCTCCACTGATCTCCAGTAGCATATTGGGCACATACCAACCTGGGCAGTTCCTCTTTCAGTGTCCTATCATTTTGCCTTTTCATACTGTTTGTGGGGTTCTCAAGGCAAGAATACTGAAGTGGTTTGCCATTCCCTTCTGGTGTTATCTGCATATCTGAGGTTGTTGATATTTCTCTCTGCAACCTTGATTCCAGCTTGTGCTTCACCCAGCCCGACATTTCACATGAAATAATCTGCATATAAGTTCAATAATCAGGGTGACAATATGCAGCCTTGACGTACTCCTTTTCCTATTTGGAACCAGCCTATTGTTCCATGTCCAGTTCTAACTGTTACTTCCTGACCTGCATACAGATTTGTCAGAAGGCAGGTAAGGTGCCCTGGTATTCCCATCTCTTGAAGAATTTTCCAGTTTGTTGTGATCTACAGAGTCAAGTAACTTAACTGTAGCTTAATTATCTGCTGGGCAATTTCGTGAGGGCAAAGCTGTCACTCTATCCTGTGCCTTGCATTCTCGTATTTACCACAGCACCTAATACAAAGTTAAAACTGGGGAAGATAGTGATGATGATATACTGAAAGCAAACTTGTTTATTTGGCACAATGCTAAAGCATCGAGGTGATCATAGATACCAGTGGAAAATTCAGAGGCTGATTGTGGGAGCTGCAAAAACTTGACAGTACCAGCAACGTGTGGAAGAAATGAACTACAAAGAAATTCATGGGGAAATCATGTTGGTCAGCTCAACACAGAAGTTAAGCATAAGTCAGGATAAATACAAATTTGAAGCAGCTAAAACTTGAAAGAATTAATCCAAGTCAAGTGAATAAGAGCCTCCTGACACCACTGACAACAAAAGGGGAGAATTTTTCTCTTCTTGAATATAACCAGTGTGCAAATAATGCTGGAGTTACGAGAGAACCAAAGAGCTTGGTCTTTCTCAGCTTCTCCTCCTCAGAGGCAAAACTGTTCCTGCAATGAATGAGCACATGGATGTTGGTGTTATGTATTCACTGGCCCAGGAGGCATAAGAGAATCTCACCTGCCAAGATATAGAAGGGCAGATCATGGCTGGCCTGGGTGTTCCCTGCCAATGCCATCCTGAATCAGTTCCACCTACTGCCATCAGTCATGCATATCAGTGATACAACAGGCTCAGGACAGACCTCCTAACCAGTTGATTCAGATGAGAGCTAAACCAATACAACAAGGTGGAGATGTCAGAGCTTCAAAGGAATTCAAATACTATGGATCAGGCATGTCCAACCCTTGGCAACCTAGCTTCAGCTGGAAATGCCCCTGCTTTTCTTGGCTTCCTCATACCACTCAGAAAGTCAAGATCCCCACTGCTCTACAGATGTTAGCATCTCAGCCTCTATCACAGCCACTCCTTAAGCTGTTACTCCATATAAATCCTTTCTGATGCCCTGTGAGCACCACGTGTGGAGTTTATGTGCAGAGCAGAAGCCCCCAGTAACCTCCATAGTAAGCATCACTCCCTATGATGGTCACTATTTACCATAGGAGCGGAAGATGATGGAAGAATTACAGTACAGAATGCAGCAGTGGATTGTCAGCTCTGAATTCTGTAATGTGATGCAGTCTATCAAACAGTTCTGCTGTAAGGCATATGAAACTGTAGTACCACTACAGGCTTATCACTGCCTGTCCAATAGAACTTTCTACAATGACAGCCATGTTCCATAATCTGCACTGTCCAGAATAGTATTGACTAACCAAACGGTGCAACTGGTGCTTGAGATGTGGCTAGTGAAATTAGATTTTAAATATTAATTTAAATGTAATTAGTCTAATTAATTAATTTAAATTAAGTAGCACATGGGCCTACTGTTATCCATATTGGACAGAACAGTTTATCATACCAAGAAGGAACTGCCCATGAGTACAACAAAAAAACCAAATAGCTCCTCATACGTTATAGTTGAAGAATTTAAGATGCTCACTTGCTGGTGGAAGCCAACACCAAGAATATCAAATGAAAGCTGTAAAAGGATATTTTGTATCATAACATCCATTATCAAAAGAATAGAGCTTTTCACTGATAAGAGTCTAGATTTTTCTCTGACCTAGTTTTAACTTTATTTTTTCTGTTTCTGGATTTTCTTT
This sequence comes from Nanger dama, assembly GCA_917880005.1. Lineage (NCBI taxonomy): Eukaryota > Metazoa > Chordata > Mammalia > Artiodactyla > Bovidae > Nanger > Nanger dama. Next base: position 10,180,271 of record CAKJTW010000054.1, on the reverse strand, counting down.
TCCTCCCTGAAAATTGGCTTTATTGGATATACCCTTGCTTAAGTTTCTCCATTTAAAAGAAGAACACAATTAATTTAATTAAAAAACAGGAAGAGATTGGGAGAACAAAGTAAAGAAGAACTACCATTGTAGAAAGAAAACACAAAATAAGATGGTAAAAATAAGTCCTAATGTATCTATGGCCATAATTACAGAAAATATAAACAGATAGGGTGGAAGATGTTCTCCTTTCCAGACAACATATATGCTTAATAAATGGGAAAGAATTAGTTCTGGAAAAATATAACTGCAATAAATTTTATTTCTGTTTTCTTGTGTCCTGAGATAACACACTACAAACATTGAGGATATACATTAAAAATTCATATCTAGGGGGTAGTGGAGAACGAAGAGGGTGAGATATATGGAGAGAGTAACATGGAAATTTACAAAACCATATGTAAAATAGTTAGCCAATGGGAATCTGCTGTATGACTCAGGGAACTCAAACAGGGGCTCTGTGACAATCTAGAAGGGTAGGATGGGGTGGGGGGAAGTGGGAAGGAGGTTTGGGAGGGAGGGGACATGTGTGTACCTATGGCTAATTCTTGTTGATGTATGACAGAAAACCACAAAATACTGTAAAGCAATTATCTTTCAATTTGAAAAAAAAAAAAGCGTTCATCCATTTTAAAAATTCCATATCTAACTCGAATTCAAAGCACTATAAAAACCAATTCTCCTTACTACATATCAACCTTGGGAAGGAAGTCTATGCCAACAGCAATTGTTCCTGATGGATATGAATTGCAAGCCACCAGAACAACCTCAGGAGTAAGTTACTGCAAGCCTATATAAAGTTTAGACTTAAAAATGTATTACCTCTTGAGAGTAATGTAAAGTATGGGATTTCCATATATATTGGGATTGTGGAAAGTAGGAGCTTTGTGCTATGACTAAAATAACCTTGATGTTTCAACTTTTCATACACCTATTGCAAAAATTTCACATTTCCTACTAATATATATATGTTTTTATTGAAGTATAGTTCCTTTACACTGCTGTGTCAGTTTCTGCCATACAGCAAAGTAAATCAGCTATATGTATACATATATCCCCTTTTTTCGGATTTCCTTCCCATTTAGGTCACCATGGAACACTGAGCAGAGTTCCTTGTGCAATACAGTAGGTTCTCATTAGCTATCTATTTTATACACAGTGATTTTGGAGCCCCCAAAATAAACTCTCACTGTTTCCATTGATTCCCCATCTATTTGCCATGAAGTGATAGTACCAGATGCCATGATCTTAGTATTCTAAATGTTGAGTTTTAAGCCAGCTTTTTCACTCTCCTCTTTCACTTTCATCAAGAGACTTTTTAGTTCTTCTTCACATTCTGCCGTAAGGGTGGTGTCATCTGCATATCTGAGGTTGTTGATATTTCTCCCTGCAATCTTGATTCCAGCTTGTGCTTCTTCCAGCCCAGCGTTGCTCACAATGTACTCTGCATATAAGTTAAATAAGCAGGGTGACAATATACAGCCTTGACGTACTCCTTTCCCAATTTGGAACCAGTCTGTTATTCCATGTCCAGTTCTAACTGTTGCTTCCTGACCTGCATATAGATTTCTCAAGAGGCAGGTCAGGCATTCCCATCTCTTGAAGAATTTTCCAGAGTTTGTTGTGGTCCACACAGTCAAAGGCTTTGGCATAGTCAATAAAGCAGAAGTCGATATTTTTCTGAAACTCTGTTTGGAGACATAGTATTGATGCTGACACCAAAAAACTGTGATTCATTTCAACTGTTTGGTTTCAAGTTTCCTCATCTACAAACTGAAATTTATTAATCAGGACTTTTCCAGTTGCAAGTGACAGAAACATGACTTCAGCTAGCATATATGAAATAAAAATTCATTAATACAAAAGGATGGCTTGATGGAAGGAAGCACTATTAGAAGAATGTTCTCTGGTCTCTGTCAGAGTCATCTTAAAGAACAACTGGAAACATTTTACTCCCTGCCTCAGAATCTATGCAGCTGTCCTCATTCTCCATAATTTAACCTCCTAAGCAAATATCCAAAGTTGACACAATCTGTTCTCAAACAAATTTTCCAGGCTTGCTTTAATTGTTGACTGTGTTTACTGAGTGCTTACTGAAACCAGGATTTGTCTTAGAGGGAAACAAGCTATGATTAGAATTCCTGGCTTTATCCCTACTAACCATGTGCCTTGAAAAAAACTTCCTTAACGTAGTAGTATTAGTAGAGGTTAAGGAAGTTTTTCAAGGCACATGGTTAGTAGGGATAAAGCCACTGGAAACTTACATTTTCATCATTTGCAAAATGGGGGTAATTCTAGTAATCTGTCTTATTTCACTCATTTCATTCTGCATTTCATGGTGGGAAACATGATCTCACATTTTACAGCTCTTCTTGATGGCTCATTCCTGGATCAAGGCACAGGGTCAAACTATTTAAATAGGCTGTTTTCCTAGAAACCATGTGCATGGGAGATGTATTATAGTTCCTCAAAAGGTAGAAGCTGAGAGATGCAAAATAATTTTGGCCAATATAGAGGAAGTAGACTTATTTATTCAACCTTATGTCTTGTGTCTGGAAAATAACATCCTTACTTGACACAACCTTGACATCTCTTCTTCCAAATTTTTATTTTTTTCTTCTTTTAATTGTTTTTGCTTTTTTCCCCAGCCTTGCATTTGTCTCTTGAATTCTTCATTTTTAGCACTATCACACCCCCAAGAATTCTTGATTACTTGAATACCTTAATGCTTGGGGCAGGGGTGGGGGTAAAAAAAAAAAACAAAACGTAAGCTGAGGTGATCTAACAGAACCTGCTGTCCCACCTTCCCTCCATAATAGCCATCGTGGAAGATTCTGCCTCCTCACCCAAATTAGCCATTTGGAACAAGGTCCAGAATATTTGGTCCCTACTCTGAGCCTTGGAGGTGGTGTATTTCATGCTATCAAGGGAGAGTAATTTTCTGACAGCTTTATTTCACCCAGATACATACCACAATTCCAAAGTCCTTATTTAACCTTAGTGAACTAACCATTGACTTCTGGGCCCCTCTGTTTTGTTATTTATAATTCTGTATTTTGTTATAATAACTCTATTTTGTTATAATAACTCTATTTTGTTATTTTAGTTGCTCAGTTGTGTCTGACTCTTGCGACCCCATGGACTGTTGCCCAACACACTCCTCTGTCTGAGGGATTTTCCAGGCAAGAATATTGGAGTGAGTTTCCCTTCACCAGGGGATCTTCCTGACTCAGGAATTGAACCCTGGTCTCCTGCATTGCAAGCAGATTTTTTACTGACTGAGCTACAAGAGAATCCTGGGATCCCACCCTACTTCCAACCTAATCACACAGTCCAGTTTATCCTCTCAGTTCAGTTCAGTTCAGTCGCTCAGTTGTGTCCAACTCTTTGTGACCCCATGAATCGCAGCACGCCAGGCCTCCCTGTCCATCACCAACTCCAGAGTTCACTCAGACTCATGTCCATTGAGTCAGTGATGCCATCCAGCCGTCTAATCCTCTGTCATCCCCTTCTCCTCCTGCCCCCAATCCCTCCCAGCATCAGAGTCTTTTCCAATGAGTCAACTCTTCTCATGAGGTGGCCAAAGTATTGGAGTTTCAGCTTCATCACCAGTCCTTCCAACGAACACCCAGGACTGATCTCCTTTAGGATGGACTGGTTGGACCTCCTCTACATTTTAACATTTTTGGCATTGATTCTTCAAATTACATTTGTGACTTAGTATACCTATAGCATTCACAAAGCCCAGGGTTTCACTTCATATGGAAATCTGTGCCAAAAAACAATAAAGATGATTGGATTTATTTTTTTCTTCACAATTACCTAAAATGTAGGTACCTGGGAATGCAAGTATGCAGTCGCAGAAATAGGATGTAGCAAATTATTGAGGCTTAAAGATACTTTCTTAGGTGAGCAATAGGTTGGAGGGGGATAATTTCTGTTCATTTTCTGAATTAATTTATATAGAATCTTTAGTTTCCCTTTCTCTCTCTCTGAATTTCAATACAATAGGTCCACTTATACTTCCTGCATCACATGGAGAGAGGTTTGGTGGGGACTGGGGCAGAAGGCAGATGAAAGGGGAAGTGGGTGCTCTAGATTAGATGTCTAAGAAATAGTCAGGGTTGGGGGTAGATCTTCTACACTCCTGTGCTCAGACCAAGCTTTCTGTTATCGAATTAGATGGCTCTGAACACCTCATTTCTGGAAGGGGTGTTCCCAGGAGTACTGAGGCTGGGAAGAAGTCAGATTCTCAGTGAGAGACCCATATGACTATGAACCTCTTTCAATGTTGCTCAGAGAAGTGTCAGTAGGCTAGCACTATTCTAGTATAGCTATTCTAATATAATTATAGAATAGCTTCTCTATTAGCTATTCTTTTCTGAACAGCTTTTTATAATTGAGTTGATTATAACTTTAAAGATTTTTGGAGGATATCATCAGACTGTAAGGCTAAAAGAAAGCTTTTCATCCTTCTGACACCTCTTTATTTCTCCAAATCCCTATTTCATCATGTGCTCAATAGATGGAACAAGGGCAGAACGTGTGTTTCATGCTAAAGGAAACAGTGGTTAAATTTAAGGTGCTATCTTTGTCTTTAAGAAAAGAGCAAGTGAAAGCTGGTGGTGGAGATAAGAGAGAGGTGAAATACTTGACAGAAAACAATTAAGACATGCACATTTTAATTCACTGAACACATACTAAGCCTGTTAGTTTCTCAATTTTAAGATCACAAAACCTAAGAACAGCCAATCACAAATAACCAACTAGGCTTTCTCAAATGAGGCAACCACTCAACCTATAGCCATAATATAATTTCTTTGCTTAGCTTTCATGTCTTCTCTATTAAAGTCTTGCCCCAGCTCCTTTTAGTGGAGCACTTCTAACCACTTCTAGTGGAATGCTGCCCAATTTAAATGGATTTTTGCTAAAGTAAACCCTTAAAAATTTTAACATGCCTCAGTTTATCTTTAAACAATATCTATCTGATTCTTTCTGTCATTTTCGAGATCATTCATCTTACTTTTTATCATATTTATTTCTGCCTGACACACAGAGTCATTTATTTAATCTTCCCACAGTAGAATATATGATCTGTGAGGGCAGGACCTTTGTTTATTTTTGCTCATGTCTTTATCTTCAGGACCTATCACAGTACTTGGCAAGTGTAGGCGCACAAATACTTGTTGGCAAGAATGAAGTTCAGGAGGGAAATGATTCCTATTCTAATTTCATGACTAGTTGGATTAGACCCTGTCCCTGAGGATGTATATCCTCCAGGTGGTAAGCCCTTAGTTCTCTGCTCCTGTTTCTCTCCAACTATCAGTTCTCTACCAGCACAACTTTTTTCTTAGTAAAACTTTAATCCATTTCATATCTTTTGCCACCACTTCAAAATTCTAGTCCCCTAGTCATTACTCTATGATCATCTGAAAATTGCTATCTTTAGTGTAGTGATGTCTCTAAGATACATGAACATATTTACTATTTCTTCCTCTCTTTCCTTATTTGTTAATATTATCTTGAATACACACACATACACACACACACACATGAAGTTTCTAAAGTAGAGACAGATCCTTATTATTCACTTAAAAACAAAAGAACAGGGAGTGTGGTGGAGGGAACGCTCAGAGGGAGCTCTCTCTATACATGTACATATATAGTTGATTAACTTTGTCAGAGGAAACTAACCAGGAAGAAACGAACCATAATTGTAAAGCAAGTCTGTCTCAATAATTTTTTTTTAATTTAACAAAAAGCAAATAACTACCCTGTGGTTCCCCACGTCCATATTCTTTCCCCTGGGGTAATACAACAAAAGCCAGATATTACTCTACAAATAGAGAGATTGTGTTGGAGGAGAGGAGTTCCCACCACCAACAAAAAGCAATCAGTACATTTACATGGTCTTCCTGGTGGCTCAAATGGTAAAGAATTTGCCTGCAGTGCAGAAGACCTGGGTTCAAACTTTGGGTCAAAAGATCCCCTGGAGAAGGGAATGGCTACCCACTCTAATATTCTTGCCTGGAGAACTCCATGCACAAAGGAGCCTGGGGGACTATCGTCTATGGGACTGCAAAGAGCTGAACACAGCTGAGCAACTAACACTACTACGGCTGCTGCTACTACATGTATACAAAGGAATCAGGCAGCTGTCCCCTTTCCTTCAGAAAGTCTCTTTATAGGTGGGATGGAAAGGGTCCTGGATTCTCAGGTGGGATGGGAAAGGGTCCTTGTCTCTATTCTCTAAAAATAGCGCTCTCACGGAAAAGGTAAGACAATTGTCTTCAGCTTTATAGCCCAGGGATGCCTCCAACATCCTGGATTTCACATGCCTCATCCCCAACTCTGAATACATACCTCTCTGAGGTTCATCCCTCCAGAATTCCCTCATTATCTAGTTAGTCATAAGTCACTTTTAAGAGCTTGCTAGAGCAAGTTCCAGTAACATTGTTCAGAAAGCCCTATCTAGATAGAAACATAAAAATATTTTCTCTACAGCCCTACACACGTACCCTCCAAATTTGCTAGTATCATCAAGGAACTTCACTGCAAGCATCAGAAACTTATCTGACTGATTTAAACTGAAGAGAAGACATTAGAAAGCATACAGCCAGGCTTGGGAAGCAGGCAATTTCATGGGGATCTGGACAGCAGCCAGATCACTGCACAGAAAGAGTCCACTGTGACTGCTGATGAATGCCAGGCACCACAGCCACGGGCTGCTATCAACTGCTAGCTGCTGACATAGACACTGATGCCACAGCAGAACTGGTACTTAGCTTCTATGGTAAGAGGTGGGTGCTGACTGTAGCTAAGACTTACGGAGAGTTGCCCTCCATAAAAGAAAGGACTTCTGCTACTGGGCAGCCACAAAAACAACAAATGTCCACTATCTTGTTATTCTATCCATATTCTTTATCTCTGTATTTATCTACATCCATGCAAATGCATAAGCCAGAAATCACGCATCATCTTTGAATTGTACTACTGCCCCCCCACCCCAACTTAAGAACTTCTTCTCTCCCTCCAGGTTTATTGAGACACTATTGACATTACTTTTAGTTTTAGGTATACTACATATTAATTTGATATATGCATATGTTGCAAAATGGCTACCACATAAGTTTAGTTAACATTTATTCACTTCAGTTACACATTTTTTTTGTAATGAAAACTTTTAAGATCTACTCTTTTAGCAACTTTCAACTACAAAGTGCAGTATTAACTGTACCATGATGTAAATTACATCTCCTAAGCTTATTTACCATATAGCTTGAAGTTTGCACCTTTTGATCACCTTCACCATTTCCTCCATCCCCATCCTTTAAGCCTCTCTTGTATCTATTCTTTTATCTCTATCCCCATTATCATGGCCACAATTAGGCATTCATCCCTTCCTCTTGGATATTCTTCTTGAATATTTGCTATAGTATTCTATTGGTTCACTTGAGTCAGGCCTCATCCTTTGCAATCAGTCTTCATACTCCTATAATACAAGCCTCTTTCTAATATTTAATCATATCACTCCCCTACTTAAAGTCTGTCAAGTGGTCTTTTTTGTCCATGCCATGCAGCTTGTGGGATCTTAGTTCCCCAACCAGAGATTGAACCCTGACCCTCAACAGCTAAAAGCCTGAAGTCTTAACCACTGAACTGCCAGAGAATTCACTATCAAGTGGTCTTTATCATGTTCATGGCACAGTTTAGATTAGTGGAATGGCATAAAAGACTCTTCTAAAGCTCCGTTTTCAGCTTCATCTTCTTTTGATATTCTGGTAGATGAACCCCTCACTCCAACCATGACAAAATACTTTTTCTCTAAATATATAGTGCTTTCTCCCATATCACATCTATGATGTGCTGTTGCCTTTCCCTGGAATGTTCTTCCAGCCTCATTTACTTGCCTAACTCCTACTGTTTCTTCAAGACTCAGCTCATGCCACTCCTTAGATGAGTTAGGGGCCTGGCTTCTAGGACCCCACTGCTTATTCTACACACAGAGAGTCAGAACTGAGCAGCTAATACTTTCACTTCATACATTACAGTTTAATCACCACGTTAGGTTATTTTATTGTCCTCATTTCTTTTTCTTTTTTAAATATTTTTTTGGCCATGTCCCATGGCATATGAGAACTTAGTTCCCTGATCAGAGATTGAACCCATGGCCCTTGCATTAGAAGCTCTTGAAAGTGAGAGAGTAAATTCTTAGGTAGGTTGATAAGGAGTATGGAGCCCTCGAGGAAGAGAGAGGGGTCCAGAATCCTCGAAGAGGAGAAAAGGAGAAATGTTTTTTCCATATTGGTTCTTCTTAGTCACATAAGATATTTTCTCTTTAAGCCTAGAGCTAATGATTACACAACAGAAAACTCATCTTGCTTAAGAGTTTTCTCTTCCTGAAACTCTGTACTGATGATTATATAACAACAATATATCTTGCTCCAGGACATGTTTCTCCTTTTTAGCGAAGCAAGTGAAGTCACTCAGTCATGTTCGACTATTCGTGACCCCATGGACTGTAGCCTACCGAGCTCCTCTGTCCATGAGATTTTCCAGGCAATAGTACTGGAGTGGGTTTCCATTTCCTTCTCCAAAAAAAAAAAAAAAAAAAAAATGAGGCCTTAGCACCTGAACAGGGACTTGAACCCTGGACTCTCCTTCTTAAGAACCTTCTAGCTAATCTTGTTATTTTAAGACCTATGTTGTGGGAGTGAGTCTCCTAAGACCTTTAAAACCTTGAGGCATTTTTTTAATCTATTCTTAGTAACCAGTGGAAAAAGGGTATAAAGCCTCATCCAAACTAGTAAGTAGGGCACACTCTGCCTCCTTCTCATATTTGAACTTTTCTCTGTCCATTTTTGACTGTAATAAAACTCTGCTACACAAAAGCTCTGAGTGATCAAGCTTCGTCTCTGGTCCTGAAACTAAATTCTCCTCTTTGGAGATCACAAATCTGACACCCTTCACTCTAAGCCATCAGAAGTTTGGAATCTTAACCACTGGACCACCAAGGAAGTTCTCACTAAGTTGATTTCTTTGAGGTAGTCTTTCCATCTCTGTATTCTCACTGCCTTAAATATTCAAAAACATTTGCTGATGGATAAAAAGCATCACTGCAGGCAGAAAAGACTTTCCATTGGACAGATGAGATTGAGATGTAAGCAAATGAGATGAGGTATCCAGATCTTCAAGGCTAGTTATGGCAAAACTAAAACTAGAATTCTAAATACCTAACTCACTACTCTCTCCTTCCTACTATGCCTACTCTTGTTCAAAACATATTGCCTCCTATAAAAATCTTACTACAGATTTGATTCTGGAAATACACTCCTGTATAGGGAAGAGCTGGGCTTTCCTGCTGGCTCAGGATTAGAAAAGGTCAGTTTTCATTCCAGTTCCAAAGAAAGGCAATGTCAAAAATGTTCAAACTATCGCACAATTGCATTCATCATCTCACATGCTAGCAAAGTAATGCTCAAAATTCCCCAGGCTAGGCTTTTTAACAGTACATGAACCATGAACTTCCAGATGTTCAAGCTGGATTTAGAAAAGGCAGAGGAACCAGAGATCAAACTGCCAACATCCACTGGATCATGGAAGAAGCAAGAGAGTTGCAGAAAAACATCTATTTCTGCTTTATTGACTATGCCAAAGCCTTTGACTGTGTGGATCACAACAAATTGTGGAAAATTCTTAAATAGATGGGCAAAACAGACCACTTACCTGCCTCCTGTGGAACCTGTATGCAGGCCAAGAATCAAAAGTCAGAACTGGACATGAAACAATGGACTAGTTCCAAATTGGGAAAGGAGTATGTCAAGGCTGTATATTGTCACCCTGCTTATTTAACTTATATACAGCGAACATCATGCAAAATACCAGGCTAGTTGAAGCACAGGCTGGAATCAAGATTGCCAGGAGAAATATCAATAACCTCAGATATGCAGATGACATCACCCTTATGGCAGAAAGCGAAAAAGAACTAAAGAGCCTCTTAATGAAGGTGAAAGAGGAGAGTGAAAAGTTGGCTTAAGATTCATCATTCAAAAAACTATGATCATGGCATCTGGTCCCATCACTTAATGACAAATAGATAGGGAAACAATAGATACAGTGAGAGACTTTATTTCTTGGGCTCCAAAATCACTGCAGATGCTGACTGCAACCATGAAATTAAAGATGCTTGCTCCTTGCAAGAAAAGCTATGACAAACCTAGACAGCATATTAAAAACCTGGCATATTACTTTGCCAACAAAGGTCTGTCTAGTCAAAACTATGGTTTTTTTCCAGTAGTCATGTACAGATCTGAGAGTTGGACTATAAAGAAGACTGAGCATCAAAGAATTGATGATTTTGAACTGTGGTGTTGGAGAAGACTTTTGAGAGTCCCTTGGACTGCAAGATCAAATCAGGCAATCCTAAAGGAAATCAATCCTGAATATTCACTGGAGAGACTGATGCTGAGGCTGAAGCTCCAACACTTTGGCTGAAGCTCCAACACTTTGGCCATGTGAAGAGTTGACACACTGGAAAAGACCCTGATGCTGGGAAAAATTGAAGGCAGGAGAAGAAGGGGATGATGGAGGATGAGATTACTGGATGGCATCACCGACTCAATGGACATGAGTTTGAGCATGCTCCAAGAGATGGTGAGGGACAGGGAGGCCTGTTGTGCTGCTGTCCACGGGGTTGCAAAGATTCAGGCATGACTGAGCAACTGAAAAACAACCGTGGTAAAGAATCCACTTGCAGTGCAAGAGACGCAAGTTCAATCCCTGGATTAAGGAGATCCCTTGGAGAAGAAAATGCAGTCCACTCCAGTATTCTTTCCTGGGAAATCCCATGGACAGAGAAGCCTGGAGGACTATACTCCACGAGGTCTCAAGAGTCAGACATGACTTAGCGACTTAGCGACTACCACCACTACCACCATGATATGGAAGGGACATGATTTTAAGTAGAAAATATTAAAAGTTATCACCCCAGCAGCAAGTCTCATTGATAAGAGGCTATACTGCTTCAGGAAAAGTTACCCAGGTTTTATCAATTTCATATACAGAGAAATTCTATCATAATGTATCTAAAAGTCAATGTCTTGGACTTCCTCAGTGGTCCAGTGGTTAAGAATCCACCTGCCAATGCAGGACACATGGGTTCAATCCCTGGTGGGAAGATTCCATATGCTTCAGGGCAACTAAGCTCATGGGCTGCAACTGCTGAGCCTGCATCCGAGAGCCTGCTCCACAACAAGAGAAACCACTGCAGTGAGAAGCCTTAGTGCTGCAACGAAGAGTAGCCCCCGCTTGCTGCAACTAGAGAAAGCCCACACACAGCAACGAAGACGCAGCACAGCCCACGTTAAAAAAAAAAAAAAAACTTCTTAAAAGAAAAAGTCAGTATCTTATAACACCATTGCACCATTGCTGAGCTGCCTCAGTGATGTTTGAGGTGATGTAACTTACACAAAGGCAAAGAGACTGGGGTTTTGAGAAAGACAATCTATAATATCATTTATATGGGGAATCTAAAACAGACAAATCCAGAGAAATACAGAGTACAATGGTGGTTATCAGAAGATGGTGGGGTGGGGGGAAGGGGAGAGATCTTGGTCAAGGGGTACAAACTTTCAGCTAGAAGATTAACAAGTTTGGGGATGTAGGATACAGCATGGTGATTAAATCTACCAACATGGTATCATATACTTGAATGTTGCTAACAGAGTATATTGTCATCCTGCTTATTTAACTTATATGCAGAGTACATCATGAGAAATGCTGGCCTGGAAGAAACACAAGCTAGAATCAAGATTGCCAGGAGAAATATCAATCACCTCAGATATGCAGATGACACCACCCTTATGGCAGAAAGTGAAGAGGAACTAAAAAGCCTCTTGATGAAAGTGAAAGAGGAGAGTGAAAAAGTTGACTTAAAGCTCAGTTCAGTTCAGTCACTAAGTCGTGTCCAACTCTTTGAGACCCTATGAATAGCAGCATGCCAGGCCTCCCTGTCCATCACCAACTCCCAGAGTTCACTCAGACTCACGTCCATCGAGTCAGTGATGCCATCCAACCATCTCATCCTCTGTTATCCCCTTCTCCTCCTGCCTCCAATCCCTCCCAGCATCAGAGTCTTTTCCAATGAGTCAACTCTTCACATAAGGTGGCCAAAGTACTGGAGCTTCAGCTTCAGCATCATTCCATCCAAAGAAATCCCAGGGCTGATCTTCAGAATGGACTGGTTGGATCTCCTTGCAGTCCAAGGGACTCTCAAGAGTCTTCTCCAACACCACAGTTCAAAAGCATCAATTCTTCGGCACTCAGCCTTCTTCACAGTCCAACTCTCACATCCATACATGACCACTGGAAAAACAATAGCCTTGACTAGATGGACCTTTGTTGGCAAAGTAATGTCTCTGCTTTTGAATATGCTGTCTAGGTTGGTCATAACTTTTCTTCCAAGGAGTAAGCGTCTTTTAATTTCATGGCTACAGTCACCATCTGCAGTGATTTTGGAGCCCCCAAAATAAGGTCAGACACTGTTTCCACTGTTTCCCCGTCTATTTCCTATGAAGTGATGGGACCGGATGCCATGATCTTCGTTTTCTGAATGTTGAGCTTTAAGTCATCTTTTTCACTTTCCTCTTTCACTTTCATCAAGAGGCTTTTTAGAAAACCAAGATCACGGCATCTGGTGATTTTTTTAATTATTAATTATTTTTTAATTTATAAATGTATCAAATCAATATACTGTACACCTTAAACTTACATCAACACATCCCAATAAAATGGGGAAAAAAACACAAAGAAAACTGCTAATGCAAGAGGAAAAAATAATCTGTCACTTAAGGGAGCAGGTAATGTTTTAAAACACTGACATGTCAATAATACGGGGTGGCTTTATGCTATCACCCTCATTAAGCAAATTAGATAATTGTTTATGCCCCTGACAGAGCTTTGATGCTGTAATTGCAGTAACTGTATGTGCAACAAAACTAACAGAGAACAACTGACAAGCAGTCTGAGCACATGGATGACCCAGAACAATGTCGTCAGACTCTGCAGGTTAGGCTGTAATTATGGACCAGAGCAAAACTCACCATGATTGGAGGTCTAATTTTGGCTCAGTACCAGGACTCTCAGAAAACTAGAGAAGTATTTCCTTATAAAATATTGCCAGATATTAGCTCAGGCTAACAATTAGTCATACCTACATGGACTGTGGTAATAATAGGCGGTAAATATTTTCTTTTATCTTTAAAATTGTATCCTTTTTTTTCCCTCTTCTATACCAGCAAGGCTCAGAATCTTGTCACTAGAACAGTGGGATGACAGACCAAGTTGTAAAATGAAATAGGTATTTTAAATGGAGGAGTAATTTCCTTCAAATGACTACTGCTGCTGCTGTTGCTGCTAAGTTGCTTCAGTCGTGTCCGACTCTGTGCGACCCCATAGACGGCAGCCCACCAGGTTCCCCTGTCCCTGGGATTCTCCAGGCAAGAACACTGGAGTGGGTTGCCGTTAGTACTATCTTCCAAATACAGTTAAGTTTAAAATTCAGTTGTCAGGAAAACATTGCATGATGTGTTAACACATATATGTATAATAGAACTATGTATTTATAAATTTACACACTGATATAATTCACTTTTTAAACAATCTTCAAGGATAATACCATGAACCTGATAAAGGTTGTCACTCCTGAGGAGAGACATTGTATTAAGAGAAGAAAGGTTAAGGCGATATGTAGAAATTTATACTCTTCATGTCTTTATATTTTTTAAGTTTTTAATCAAAATCCCAAGTTGTATTAAGTATTAATCTTGCCAGCTTAAAAACAAAACAAAAAAAAAAACTTCATGAATTGGTTAAACAGAATTTGACACAGACTTGATAGAATTTCCCATGTTTCTAACAGCTCTGTTTTTATGACTTAATTATAAGGCTATCTACATAAAACACTCAGAAATAATCTAATATGTATCTGGTATTTTAGTATATAGATGTAGTATAATTTTTTTTTCAAAAGTGTCTTACTTCCAACTATCTAAAACAACTTTAAAAAATTTTATCTTTTTCAAACATGAACAAAAGTAGAGGGAATATATGTAAGAAGCCCCCACGTGTTGATAGCCCAGCTTCTATGATTATCAACTTATGGCCAAATTTGTTTGCCTAAAATGAAAACTTCACTTTCTCTACTCATATAACCTATTCTTCTTTGTAATCATCTTTATCTAAAGATAAAGGAAAAATTTTATAATATCTAGATTCTTATCAACTCAGCATTCTCAGTGGTGTTCATTAGGCTTTGAAATCAGCTTTCATTAATGATATAGTCATTTATCAGAGTTTCACAACTCTCTGGGGAAACTTATTTAACATCTAGATGCTGTAAGATTTTCTCTGTCCCTGTGACAAAAATAAAGTTCCAAAAAATAAAAATAAAAGTCCTATGCAAAGTACCAAAATGATAATTATGTATATAAACCTATCAGTGTACATTGACACACAGAGCCAGGCAGGGCATGGTTAAAATGTTGAGTAATATAGAGGGATTGGAAAATAAAATAACTTGGAAAAAGATCTGAAAGATCTAAGAGTTACACCCACACACAACATTTTCTTTCAAGCCATTGCCTTTGGTTTTAAACATCTTTTCATCAAATGAAAATAAACTGAGGTGGCAGATACAGGCCAAGTCCACTATTTAAGGGTCTCCACATAGCATCCTCCTAGAGGTGCTTCACAACTTTAAAATAGTGATCATGTCCAAAGCTTGGCAGAATAGAACTCAGAGGCCAAGACCACGAACCAGACTGGAGAGTAAGATAAATGGTGTGTAGGCAGATCCGAGAAGATGGTACCACCGTGGTGTTTTAGTACAGTGGCAATTCAGGACCATGGACAGGGATATGTGGCCCCTTAACATCTCTACTCTGGATAGTTTGCTTTTACAGAAAAGCATATTTTATTGTATCAGGCAGGAGAGGCTGGAGTGACAGCACAGCCACAGTTCAGCGGGCAACCACAGAGACCAATCCAGCATCCACAGAGCCCAGGGGGAGGCACGGCAAAGGTCTTACTATCAGGCATCCAAAAGTCACACTTGGGGAAAGGAAAAGTCCACTCTGAGGACAAAAACGATTGAGGTATAAGCTGAGGCTGAATAAAATAGAAAAGGGAAAGCATTCAGACTTGAGAACTAGAAACAGCACTTTGAAGTGAAGAAGCAGGCAAGCATATGCCAACAACAGGGCAGAGAGAGTAAGGTCTTCCTGCCCTTTGATCTGATTCAATTCAATTCAAGTTGATTCAGATTCAAAAGTACTCAATGCATGCCAATAATAGTGAGATAATCATTTTAAACAATGATCCTGTGTGGACAGATAAGAGCTAACATTTGCAATGCTCACAGTCATGAGCACCATTAATAGGAGGCCACTGACTGGAGGTCACATCTGTGACCTAGGTCCTCTGGAGCCCTCATGGTCTTGACATTTTGGAAGCAAATAACTTAATCCACTACTGATTATTTTGCACTAACCCAGGGAACCAAAGAAGATGAAAAAAATGAAAAGAAAGTGAGGTAACCGGGGAACAGGGAAAACTGAAGAGACCTGACATGATTATTCCCATCCTTGTGTGAGGAATTTCATTTTAACTTTTTCTTTTGAGACAAAAAATGACTTTATATGAACCTGCTTTAGGAAGAAAACCACAAGTGTGGGTGTGTGTGTATGTGTGTGTACACATGCATATAAGTTGAGAAGACCTTTTTGTCTTGATTTTATCCAAAATAGATAAAGAGATGCCAGAACAACTGGGAAAAATAAACAAGTAAGCAGAGTATATAGGGTAAAGTCCTTTTTCCATTCAAGAAGAAAATCACCTCTTACTTAAGGGTAAAAACAGAATTCTTATAATCTCTTATTACATATTTTTAAATATTTCATTTTATTTATTTACTTGGCTGCACCGAGTCTTTGTTGCATCATGCAAACTCCTAGCTGTGGCATGTTCCCCAACTGGACCAGTTCCCCAACCCAGGCCCCCTGTACTGGGAGCTTGGAGTCCCAGCCACTGGACCACCAGGGAAGTAACTTTAAATAACTTAAATAAAGGGCAGTCTTAAAGAATCAAACCAAGAGTATAAGAGATAAGATGCTTATCATCAGAGACTCTTTCCTCAGAGACTGACAATGCTGGCCAATTAAGTGGAAAGAACCTGGAAGTAGAAGTTCAAGAGTTTGGCAAATGAGCAAGCAAAAATAGTAGAGGACCATATACCCACTTTATTTTGCTACATCACCTGCGTAATTATCATGGATGCAACTGTAATGTGGTATTGACATAAGTTGATTGACCTCCTCAGTGGATTTGGTATGATGTGACTATGTGGATGTGTTCAAACTTGTTCAATGCTCCATGTGTACTTTTGCCAAACTTGTGTTTTGTTGGTTACAAGATAACTTTGTAGATAAGAGACTCATTCTCTGGTCAGAGATATAGAGGAGACTATACTACTGTCTAACACAGTCAGGTCTTGCCTAATAACTAGGACTATCAAGAAACAAGCCTGGACCATCATGATTTTAATTCTGACCATGCAATGATTAGGTCCTTGGAGCTAACTCCTAGAATAGAGATCAACTGACTGTATAAAGGGCCATAGAGTAAGTATTTTTAGACCTTTGTAGCCCCTATATTCTTCTCCAGCACATATCTTCCTTCACTAAAAAAATATTTAAACAACAATTTAAAATGTTAAAAAAAAAAAAAATTCTTAGTTTAAATAGACAACAAGCCAGATTTGACCCATGGGAAATAGTTTGTCAACTCCTGCCAGGAAAAGGTTAGATTAGAGTTACTTGGCCTAAAGAAAAGTACTGGGATGAGGGCCTATCAATGAAAACCAGGGAAATATAAATAACTTTCTAAAGACAGGTGACTCTGTTTTTCAAAGGAATGATAAGGCCATGCTGTATATGTTTTGTTTTCTTCACTGTCCTTTGGAAAAGAATATGATATGTCCATTCCATATAAGCAGCAACATTTATAGCAGTGTTTATTGCAAAGACTGAGGAGTAAATTAATCAGACAGACTCAGGTGGAGTATCATTATCCTCCTCGATTTTCTTCCTCACAGCAGAGCCATTTAAGCAACAATTTGAGAGAAGTAACTTTTTTCTGTGTTATGTGGAGAAAATCTGTTATGTGTATCATCAGTCAGCATTATTCGCTCAGTCGTATGCAGTTCTTTGCAACTCCATGGACTGTAGCCCATCAGGCTCCTCTGTCCATGGGATTTTCCAGGGAAGAATACTGGAGTGGGTTGCCACTCTCTTCTCCAGGGGATCTTCCTGACCCAGGGATCCAACCCGGGTCTTCCGCATTACTGGCAGACTGTTTACCATCTGAGTATAGGTGTATGTATTTGATATAGGAAATATATAAAATATATGTCTCTCTATATATATGTATATGTACCATACACCTATAATAATGAATGTATAAAATATGTGTACATATATTTACATATTTTCTCTAGTTCACAGCTCCCACTTTTGCAGAACACAGCTTTCATATGTAATTTCAAAAGATATATAAAAGAGCTAACAGAGTACGATTGGATGAGTAAAAATGGTCATTGCACAGCCATCTAGTTTTCAATCAGTGCCTCCCACCCCATAAGGTATAGGACATACCTATTCATGTAGCGAAGAGGTCTCCCAGTGCCACACTGTAGAGCAATATTCATATCTGGAGTGAAGAGACTTCTGCACTTGCCTGTCAACCATTGCCAAGGTACACCTTGCTTGTGTGCTAAGTCTCTTCAGTAGTGACTGACTGCAATCCTATGGACGGCAGCCCACCAGACTCCTCTGTCCATGGGATTCTCCAGGCAAGAATACTGGAGTGGGTTCCCATGCCTTCCTCCAGGGAATATTCCTGATCCAGGGATTGAACCCACGTCTCTTGCATCTACCTGCATTGTCAGGAGGGTTCTTTACTGCTAGCACCACCTGGGAAGCAATGTACTCCTTAACTGTTTTTAATTAATCAATCTGCTGCTCCTCTTAGGGGAGGAAGTTTTTCATAAATGTCTGCATTTAAACTTATTATCAAAGACTGCCTGCTACAGTCTGTGACACTGCTTGCTACAAATGGATCCCATATGTCCTAATTACTGTACAGAACACAGAAGCTATAGAGAGATTAAGGTAATGACTTGGATGGATGAACAAATAGGTCAGCAAGAGATGAGGGAACTGATTTGTCTAATATTAGAACTAAGTCCTACAAACCCCCTGTCTGAACTAAATCATTCAGTTGCTTCTGCAGCTTTAGAAGTTTAGAAGTATGATTTTTAAATGTTCCAAGTTTTGATTTTCAAGTGATGTGTCTCTGGGGAATAACAGGAGATATAAAAACACACTATTTAACAATAATAAATTCCTGGGGGTTTATGATTTATTGAAATATTCTCTCAGTTCAGTCACTCAGTTGTGTCTGATTCTGCAACCCCATGGACTGCAGCACTCCAGGCTTCCGGGTCCACCAACTCCCGGAGCTTACTCACAATCATGTCCATCGAGTCAGTGATGCCATCCAACCATCTCATCCTCTGTCATCCCCTTCTCCTCCTGCCTTCAATCTTTCCCAGCATCAGGGTTTTTTCTAGTGAGTCAGTTCTTCACATCAGGTGGCCTAAGTATTGGAGTTTCAGCATCAGCATCAGTCCTTCCAATGAACACTCAGGACTGATCTCCTTTAGGATGGACTGGTTGGATCTCCTTGCAGTCCAAGGGACTCTCAAGATTCTGCTCCAACACCACAGTTCAAAAGCATCAATTCTTCAGCGTTCAGTTTTCTTCATAGTCCAACTCTCACATCCATACATGACTAATGGAAAAAGCATAGCTTTGACTAAACAGACCTTTGTTGGCAAAGTAATGCCTCTGCTTTTTAATATGCTGTCTAGGTTGGTCATAGCTTTTTTCCAAGGAACAAGCATCTTTTAATTTCATGGTTGCAGTCACCATCTGCAGTGATTTTGGAGCACCCAAAAATAAAGGCTCTCACTATTTCCATTGTTTCCCATCTATTTGTCATGAAGTGATTGGACCAGATGCCATGATCTTAGTTTCCTGAACGTGAGATTTAAGCCAGCTTTTTCACTCTTCTCTTTCACTTTCATCAAGATGCTCTTTAGTTCTTCACTTTCTGCCATAAAGGTGGTACCATCTGCATATCTGAGGTTACTGATATTTCTCCCAGCAATCTTGATTCCAGCTTGTGCTTCTTCCAGCCCAGCATTTCTCATGGTGTACTCTGCTGCTGCTGCTGCTGCTGCTGCTGCTGCTGCAAAGTCACTTCAGTAGTATCTGACTCTGTGCTACCCCATAGACGGCAGCCCACCAGGCTCCCCCATCCCTGGGATTCTCCAGGCAAGAACACTGGAGTGGGTTGCCATTTCCTTCTTCAATGCATGAAAGTGAAAAGGAAAAGTGAAGTCGCTCAGTCGTGTTCGACTCTCAGCAACCCCATGGACTGCAGCCTAGCAGGGTCCTCCATTCATGGGATTTTCCAGGCTACTCTGCATATAAGTTAAATAAGCAGGGTGACAATATGCAGCCTTGATGTACTCCTTTCCCTATTTGGAACCTGTCTGTTGTTCCATGTCCAGTTCTAACTGCTGCTTCTTGACCTGCATTAAGATTTCTCAGGAGGCAGCTCATGTGGCCTGGTATTCCCATCTCTTCAATAATTTTCCACAATTTGTTGTGATCCACACAGTCAAAGGCTTTGGCGTAGTCAATAAAGCAGAAGTAGTTGTTGTTGTTGTTGTTGTTGTTTTCTGGAACACTCTTGCTTTTTCAGTGATCCAGTGGATGTTGGCAATTTGATCTCTGGTTTCTCTGCCTTTTCTAAATCCAGCTTGAACATCTGGAAGTTCATGGTTCATGTACTGTTGAAGCCTGGTTTGGAGAATTTTGAGCATTACTTTACTAGCGTGTGAGATGAGTGCAATTGTGCGGTAGTTTGAACGTTCTTTGTCATTGCTCTTTTTGGGATTGGAATGAAAAATGACCTTTTTAGTCCTGTGGCCACTGCTAAGTTTTACAAATTTGCTGACATATTGAATGCAGTACTTTCACAGCATCATCTTTCAGGATTTGAACGAGCTCAACTGGAATTCCATCATCTCCACTAGCTTTGTTTGTAGTGATGCTTCCTAAGGCCCACTTGACTTCACATTCCAGGATGTCTGGCTTTAGGTGAATATGAGTGATCACACTATCATGATTATCTGAGTTGTGAAGATCTTTTTTGTACAGTTCTTCTGTGTATTCTTGCCACCTCTCCTTAATATCTTCTGCTTCTGTTAGGTTCATACCATTTCTGTCCTTTATTGAGCCCATCTTTGCATGAAATGTTTCCTTGGTATCTCTAATTTTCTTGATGAGATCTCTAGTCTTTCCTATTCTATTGTTTTCCTCTATTTCTTTGCATTGATCACTGAGGAAGGCTTTCTTAACTCTCTTTGCTATTCTTTGGAACTATGCATTCAAATATGTGTATCTTTCCTTTTCTCCTTTACCTTTAGCTTCTCTTCTTTTCTCAGCTATTTATAAGGCCTCCTCAAGCAACCATTTTGCCTTTTTGCATTTCTTTTTCCTGGGGATGGTCTTGATCACTGCCTTCTGTACAATAGTTCATAGTTCTTAGTTCTCCGTTCATGGTTCTTCAGGCACTATCTAACATATCTAATCCCTTGAATCTATTTTTTCACTTCTTCTGCATAGTCATAAGGGATTTAATTTAAGTCATACCTGAATGGTCTGGTGTTTTTCCCTACTTTCTTAAAGTTAAGTCTGAATTTGGCAATAAGGAGTTTATGATCTGAGCCACAGTCAGCTCCTAGTCTAGTTTTTGCTGGCTGTATAGAGCTTCTCCATCTTCGGCTGCAAAGAATATAATCAATCTGATTTCAATGTTGACCATCTGGTGATGTCCATGTGAAGACTCTTCTCTTGTGTTGTTGGAAGAGGGTGTTTGCTATGACCCGTGCATTTTCTTGGCAAAACTTTGTTAGCCTTTGCTCTGCTTCATTTGTACTCTGAGGCCAAATTTGCCTGTTACTCCAGGGGTTGCACAGTACTCCAGGGGTTGCACAGAATCGGACACGACTGAAGCGACTTAGCAGCTATTTCACTATTCTGTAAGGTTTTCATGGTTTCCCAAATACCCACCCATAAAGGCTGTACATGTGAAAATCCTTAGTAACTGCATGAGTTGCAGTCATGAACAAATATCAAAATGTAACAGGAAGATCTCCCTCCATAACATTTATCAGCAGATTGGACTTTATGATTTGAGCAGATAATATAAAGTGATAAGCAAGCAGCCAACACAGAGGGTTGGCTGCTGATTTAGGAGTCAAGGGACACAGATTTTTAGTTCTTCTCTGCCTTATAGGACTTTGTGAATTTAACACATTGAATCCTCAGAGCCTCATTTTTCTCTTTATCAAACTGATTTCATGTGCTAGGATCTATTCCTTAGTTAATGCTAACATTATCTGAAAGAAGGAAAAGGAAAAGATTCTTTATTGTGCATTTCTTCCTGCCATTTGAATGCATCCTTCTCAATTTTTCTCCCACAAAAACAAAAATACCAGTTTCAGTGATAGAATGAGAAGGATCATTAATTTAAAAAACAAAACGAAAGCTAAGCTACCAGGCAATATGATCTAACACTTGTATAATTTCCTTTAACAACCATGGACCATCTCTGTATGTGTCACCCAGACATCTCACCAGTATGGTAAAAATTAGTTCAAGGAGTTTAAACGAGACCAATTTTTACCATGATAGGAAAAAATTAAAGGTTATTCACATTATTGGATGTAGCAGAGCCCTGTTGAGTCGAAACCAGCATTTAGACATGTCTAGACCAGACTTCTATCTTGTTTTTCTGCTTTTCTTTTCTCCTCTGCCATCTCCGACACCTGCATAGTCCCCCTCTCTCCCAATCACATACCTGAAGCCAAAGATGGAAGAAATAGTAAGTTGTGTCTTGGATACTTGTCCCCAGATTCCACTCCATTCATTCTTATTGGAGCCCTCCAGAAAGAAAAGTTACCAAAAATTCCAAGGATTGTATTATATGGCACTCTAGGAGCTAGGGGAACACAGCTTGAGATAATCCAAGAAGAGGGGTATCCTCCCACTTGTCTTTTCACAGATCACCATGACTTGGCATCACCGGCAATAGAAAATATAGGGCTGCTCTGGCACCTCCAGATTTGGCCATTCTGAAAGCAATGAAAGATGGCACCTTCGATAGATTCTACCTTATACTGGACATAGGCAACAGTGCCAGGCACTGTTCCCTTCCTGGGAAACACATTAACCAGGTAACCAGAGCCCCAGAGCATTTGAGAGGACTTCCCAAGCTGATGTGAAACATGCTCTAAGAATTCAGAGGGATTCTGGAAGTCCAGTGATGTTGTGAAATTTGATTTATCCTTTATTTAACTCCAGGCTTCCCTTGATGGCTCAGATGGTACAGAAACTGCTTGCAATGCAGGAGACCTGGATTTGATCCATGGGTTGGGAAGATCCCCTGGAGAAGGGATGGCCATCCACTCCAGTACTCTTGCCTGGAGCATTCAATGGAAAGAGGAGCCTGGAGGGTTACAGTCTATTGGGAAACAAAGTTTTGGACATGACTAAGTGATTAACATTTAACTAATTTAACTCTATTTGTTATACTCACAGGCTTGTGAAGACAGAAATTTGGCATGTGTGGATTTTCTCGTAAAATCCAGATTTCAAATAAACAGTGGAACTGCATAAATTTCATCTTTAAATTATATGTCCCATTTGGGAGCAGAAAGATAGTTGACACATTCATACATTATCAAGAAGTGTTGGGAAGAACCCTTGCTAAAAGAAAATCATTTTCAGAGACTGCTGAAATTCCACTAGAAATAAGGTATCCCTTTTTGTTAAGCACTGCTATCTGAGAGCAGATCTGTTTCAAAGTGTTAATTCATGCTGCTCCTCCGGCTGGAAGGTGGAGGAAATGGCCCTTTCAGTCTCAGCTTCAGTCTGCCACTCCCCTATTTGTCTCTGAGCAGTTTCTAGGTATGCTGGTGAGATGTGTAGCATGGTTTGGTGAAAAGATCACTGGACTTAGGAACAGAATACCTGGTTTTAGACCTGTATCTCTAACTACAGCTCTCAGAATTAGGGTGGGGATGGGGTGGAAGGTGAGTGGCCATGATTTGTAGCATTTGCCAATTTCTATGAGGTATATGTTCCCACCATGACCCATTTCAAGCTACCAGCATGATATCAGTGAATGTGGAATTGTGCAGAGATGAAAAGTGGCACAGTATCATATGTCACCATACTGATACAATAGATGTAAACAGTAATCCCAAGAACATAGATGACATTAGAATGTGGAAAAATAATTAGGATATGATAAGTTCTGAATATTTCTTATCTGTGTGTGTGTGTTCAGTACAGCTAAATTTTACTCAATCACTACTGTGACTTTTTTTTAACTGAAGTCTAATTGGAATAAAATAAAAAGCACATGTGTAAAGTGTACGATTTGATAATTTTTGATATATTTATGTACCCATGAAACCATCAACAGAATATCCATCACCCCCCAAACTTCCCTTGTATCCTTTTGTAATCTCTTCCTTCTGTCCCTCCCATCCTTACTCTGTTCCTCAGGCAATCACTGATAACTGCTGTCACTATAATTTGGATTTTCTAAAACTTTATATGGGTAGAATCATACAATGTATATCCTTTCATTATGATACTTCTTTCAGAGACTAATTATTTTGAGATTCACCCATATTGTATGTATCAATAACATCCTTTTCATTGCTGAGTCATATTCCACTGTATGAACATACTATAATTTGTTTATCCATCTACCTACTGATTGATATTTGGGTTGTTTCTATCTCCAAATTCAATGATGCTCATTTCATTTAAAAATTTTATTTTTGCTCTTTGGGTTTTATTTCTATTGCTATGTATTCCACTTCACCAACTTCCTAATGTCTGTATTTGTACTTAAATGTTGAGCACATGGAATATAGCTAAAATAAATAACAGTTTTATAGTCTTTCTGACAATTATGAACTCTGGATGTTCTGAGTTGGTTTTAACTGATTAATTTTTCTTTCTCCGGCTCCTGTTTTCCTGCTTCTTTGCAATCCTGTAATCTTGGGTTAGACATTCTGAATTTTACTTTGTTGAGTGCAGCTTATTGATGTACTCCTGTACATTTTCTTAAGCTTTTTCTGAGATGTAGTTATTTGAAAACGGTTTGTTCTTTTTGGGCCTCAATTTTCAGGATTTTTAAGGTGAGGCCAGAGCAGTGTTTAGTCTAAATCTGGATGTTCCCTAGTACCAAGACAAGCCCTTTCTGAGTATTTTATCCAAATTATGAGTTTTTCCAGCTGTGGGAACAGGCGGTATTTCAGATCATGTGTGAGCACAGACTACTATTTCCTGTAATCCTTTCAGATAGTTGTTTTTCCAGGATCAAATTATTTTCTTACATGCATGTACTGGTTGGTACTCTGCATAATATTCCAGTGGGACCCTATCCAGAATTCTAAGATGCTCTCTCTCTGCAGGTCTCTCCCCTGGTATTGGCCTGAGAACTGGAGCTCCCTTGCTATCCCTGGACCCTCAGGTCTATCTCCTCAGCTCAGCGAGTCCTGGGCTGTCCTGGCATGGTCCCTCTCTGCTCCATGGCTGGGAAGCTTTCTCAGGGCAGTAAGCTGGGGCCACTTGCAGGCTTCTTTTCATTTGTTTCTCGTCTCTTGGGGATCACTGCCTTTTGTTACCAGATGTCCAATGTCCAGAAAACTGCTATTTCATATATTTTGTCTAAGTTAAAAAAAATTATTTTTCACGTGTGTGCTAAGTCACTTCACCTTGTGTCCAACTCTTTGAGACCCCACCAGACTCCTCTGTTCATGGGATTCTCCAGGCAAGAATACTGGAGTGGATTGCTATGCCTTCCTCCAAGGTATCTTCCTGACCCAGGGATTGAACTCATGTTTTTACATATCCTGCATTGGCAGGTGCGTTTTCTACCACTAGCACCACCTGGGACAAGTCAATCCATTTCCTGTTACTTCATCTTGACTGGAAGCAGAGTAATTATCTTTATTTTCAGTATATTTCATTGTAAGTTTATACAGTTTAATTTTTAACAATATAAATCAACATTTTAATTTTCAATATGTAAGTCAACTGGCTCACAAAATTCCTGATAACAGTTCTTTCTTACCAAGTCAGTATAAGCTGCCTCTAGTAAACCTCTGACAGAGAAGGCAATGGCAACCCACTCCAGTGTTCTTGCCTGGAGAATCCCAGGGACGGGGAAGCCTGGTAGGCTGTCTATGGGGTCTCACAGAGTCGGACACGACTGAAGCGACTTAGCAGCAGCAGCAGCAGCAGCAGTAAACCTCTGAGTTCACTTTCTACATCATCCAAGAGGAGACTATTTTATGCAAATCAAGATTACTTCTCATTTATTAAGTCTAAATTCCATGGCCTGAAGAACTGCTCTGGTCAGACTTATTCAATAATTTTAAAGAACAAAGCAGTAAAATAAAAGTAATAAATTCTTTAAGAATCAGCCTTAGGATTTAGTCTACTGTTATTACTCTCTTCTTTTTATTCAATGGAGTCTCTTGCCTTGATGCAGGCCAAGGCACCACTCTAGCTCAGGCCTTTGTCATCTTTAAGAAATTACTATAACATATTATTTGTATTTAGTCAGGGTATTTCTGCTTTTAGTCATATTTGTCTTCAATGTGTGTCTCTTCTCCATGACATCAGGGCAACCTGTGTTCTCAAATCAGGTTTGGGACCTCCCTGGTGGTCCAATGGCTAAGACTCTGAGCTCCAATGCAGGAGGCCTGGGTTTGATCTCTGGTTGGGGAACTGGATCCCACATGCTGAAACATAACATCCCAAATGCTGCAACTAAAAGAGCCCATGTTCTGCAACCAAGATTAAAGGTTCTGCCTGGGGGTTTCCCTGGTGGTTCAGCGGTTGGGAGTCTGCCTTGCAATGCAGGGAACACCAGTTCAATCCCTGGCCCAGGAAGATCCCACATGGCATAGGGCAACTAATCCATGGGCTACAATTACTGAGCCTGTGCTCTGGAGCCCATAAGCTGCAACTACTGACCCCACAGGCAGCAACTACTGAAGCTCACGTGCCCTAGAGTCCATGCTCCAAAACAAAAGACGCCACTGTGATGAGAAGCCCTCATCCTGCAATTAGAGAATGGCCCCTGCTGCAATTAGAGAACAGCCCTGGTGCAATAGCAAAGACTAAGCACAGTCAAAAATGAAAAAAAAGAAAAGAAAAGAAAGGAAGATCCCACATGCCACAACTAAGGCCCAGCACAGCCAAATAAAATAAATATCAAAAATAAATAAATAAAATCACAGGTTTGATCAGGTGTTTTCCCATTACCTGAAGAATGAAGTTCAAACTCCTTAGGATGATACACAAGGCCTTTGCTATTAAAAAAAAAAAGAAGAATATATATATATAAAACAAAGTAAATCACTGCCAATCCTTATTCATCTCTATATTATTCATCCACATCCTTGTCATTTTTACATGGAGGCATAGAGTGCTTTCCCGCCCTGACTTTTGACTTAGCCATGTGATTACTTTGACCGAAGGTATGTTAGGAATGTGGCATGAATAGAGGCTTGAAAGGAGCTTGCATGGTTGGGCTTGTGCTTCTGCCATCACTCTAAGAAGAACGTACCCTGATTGCCTTTGTCCCTGCAATCTGAGCCCAGAATGAGATATGTGGGTTAAGCAGACAAGCCTGAAGTAGAACTTCCTGGCCAATCACAGTCTAGACCAGTTGATCACCAGTTGACCTGCAGACTCGATGAACATGAAAATAAATGCTAATTACTGTAGGCCACAAATATTTTTAGTTATTATCCAGCAAAAGATATAGATATAATTAATATTTTTGTACTTATTCGATGCCATGAACTTTTACAACTGTAAGCTCATTTAACTTTCCCAATAACCTAATAAAGTCTCTCTTATATTGTTTGGATGGGAGAGCTGATATTTAATGAGCTTATGTTATTTGCTGAAAGGCAATGGCAACCCACTCCAGTGGAAAATCCCATGGATGGAGGAGCCTGGTATGCAGTTCATGGGGTCGCTAAGAGTTGGGCATGACTGAGCAACCTCACTCTCACTTTTCACTTTCATGCATTGGAGAAGGAAATAGCAACCCACTCCAGTGTTCTTGTCTGGCAAATCCCAGGGACAGGGGAGCCTGGTGGGCTGCCATCTATGGGATCACACAGAGTTGGACACGACTGAAGGGACTTGACAGGAGCAGCAGAGACCAAGTAAGTGTAGTGGATATGGGATTTGAATTTGGATATGTCTTTCCTCAGTTCATACCTTCATTTCCTACCATTCCATCTATTTATTCTATTTTCTGCTTTGGCAATAACATATTCTAAAATATCACTTGTATCTCCAGCCTTTGCACATGTTATACCCCATGAGGCACCTACTATATGATAGACACTCAATAAATATTTATTGAAAGGCTAATGGCTTGTCTGGAATGCCTGTTTTGTCACCTAGGTAATTCATAAACAATTTTCAAAACCTGGCTTACAGATCACTTCTTTGTAAAGATTTTCCATCTCTCGGATAATTTTCTCCTTTGTGCTTTGCACAGTCAAGAGTTTTACCTTTCATTTGCTGTTGTTCAGTCATCCTGTCATGTCTGACTCTTTGCAACCTCATGGACTGCAGCCCACCAGGCCTCCCTGTCCCTCACCATCTCCCAGAGTTTGCCCAAGCTCATGTACATTGCATCAGTGATGCCACCCAACCATCTCATCCTCTGACACCCTCTTCTGCCCTCAATCTTTCCCAGCATCAGGGACTTTTCCAATGAGTTAGCTGTTCACAACAGATGACCAAAATACTGGAGTTTCAGCGTCAGCATCAGTTCTGGATATTCAGAGTTGATTTCCTTTAGGATTGACTGGTTTGATCTCCTTGCTGTCCAAGGGACTCTCAGGGGTCTTCTCCAACACCACAGTTCAAAGACATCAATTCCTCTGCATTCTACCTTCTTTATGGTCCAGCTCTTACAACTGTATGTAACCACAGGGAAGACCATAGCCTTGACTAGACGGACCTTTGTCAGCAGAGTAATGTCTCTTCTTTTCAATACACAGTTTTGGTTTGTTATAACTTTCCTGCCAAAAAGAAAACATCTGATTTCATGGCCATAGTCACCATCCGCAGTGATTTTAGAGCCCAGGAAGAGGAAATCTGTCACTACTTCCACCTTTCCCCCTCTATCTGCCATGAAGTAATGGGGCCAGATGCCATGATCTTAGTTTTTTTTTTTAATATTTAGTTTTAAGTTTGCTCTTTCACACTCTTCCCTCACCCTCATCAAGAGGCTCTTTAGTTCCTCTTCACTTTCTGCCATTAGAGTGGTATCATCTGCGTATCTGAGGTTGTTGATGTTTCTCCCACCTATCTTGATTCCAGCTCATCCAGCCAGGCATTTCTCATGACGTGCTCAGCATATAGATTAAACAAACAGGGTGACAGCAGATAGTACTGCTGTACTCCTTTCTCAACCTTGAACAAATCAGTTGTTCCATGTAGGGTTCTAACTGTTGCTTCTTGACTCACGTACAGCTTTCTCAGGAGACAGGTAAGGTGGTCTGGTATTCCCATCTCCATAAGAGCTTTCCACAGTTTATTATTATCCACACAGTCAAATATTTTGGTGTAGTTGATGAAACAGGTAGATGTTTTTCTAGAATTCCCTAGCTTTCTGTATGATTCAGCAAATGTTGGCAATTTGATCTCTGGTTCCTCTTCATTTTTTAAACCCAGCTTGAGCATCTGGAAGTTCTTGGTTCACATAATGCTGAAGCCTAGCATGCACGATTTTAAGCATGACGTTACTAGCATGGGAGATGAGTGCGATTGTCCAATGGTTAGTACATTCTTTGGTACTACCCTTGGGAATTGAGATGAGGATTGACCTTTTCCAGTTCTGTAGCCACTGCTGGTTCTTCTAGATTTGCTGACATATTGAATGCAACACCGTGATGGCATCCTCCTTTTGGGTTTTGAATAGTTCTACTGGAATTCCAACACATTACCTCTCATACTAAATTGAAATTATTTTATGACACATTTGGCTTCCTGATCTTAAGATTTCTCAGTACAAAGGTTCACAATAATTCATGTTGTATCCCTAGGGCTAGTCTGGGCACATGCCTAATAAGTGTATGTTTTTATTCTAAGTGGTCTTTTTTTTAAAATCACCAAAATAGTATGCAAACTAACCTTCCAGGAAATTCCAACAAATTTAAGCATCATGACTATCCAGCAATGCTATCCACATTCAAAAGCAGTAACTAAAGACTGAATTAAAACTAGTGTTTCAAGAGGTTCAGGAAACTCCTTACCTGCACCCTAGGACTCATCACCTCTCCTCCATGACCCTCTTGAAAATCATTGCATGGAGCAGGATGTTATGAAGAGAAAGCAACATACTTGTGAAGGGCATAGTTGCATGGGGGAGAAGACTGAAAATCCTGTGTTTAGTTTCAAAGTTTTAGACTGCTTTTTCTTAACCAAAGCATTTGAAATACAGAGTTTTATAAGGAGAAATAAAATAACCCATGCTTTGAAGAACTTTTAAAATCACTTATTATGGAGAGGGATCAAAGATGGTGACTGTGGAACCAGAAACCACCTCTACTCCTAATCCCTGCCTACAGAGAAACCAGAAATCGAATCAGGAGGTGGCTAAACCAGAACAATATATTAAACATTCTTTACAAAACAGATGGGCACTCTGGCTTCTTAAAAATGATAAAAGCAAAACTTGGCAAAAGCAAACCTTCAACTGATCTCTAAGTTTGATACTCTTGAAGACTTTTGGGCTCTGTACAACCATATCCAGTTGCCTAGTAATTTAATGCCCGGCTGTGAATACATACTTTTAAGGATGGAATTAAGCCTATGTGGGAAGATAAGAAAAACAAACAAGGAGGATGATGGCTAATTACACTGAACAAACAGCAGAGGTGAAGTGATCTCAATCACTTTTGGCTGGAGATGCTGCTGTGCCTTGTGAAGAATCTTTTGATGACTACCGACCTCCCCAGTGGCTCAGACATTAAAGCGTCTGTCTACAATGTGAGAGACTTGGGTTCGATCTCTGGGTTGGGAAGATTCCCTGGAGAAGGAAATGGCAACCCACTCCACTACTCTTGACTTGAAAATTCCATGAACAGAGGAGCTTGGTGCAGGCTACTATCCATGGGGTCGCAAAGAGTCAGGCATGACTGAGCCACTTCACTTTCACTTTTCACAGTGATAATATACATGGTGCTGTTGTTAATGTTAGAGCTAAAGCTGATAAAATAGCAATATGGACTCTTGACTGTGAAAAGAGAGACGGTGTTACACATAATAGGGAGGGTAGACAAACAGATTGATTATATTCTTTGCAGCCAAAGATGGAGACGCTCTATACAGTCAGCAGAAGCAAGACTAGGAGCTGACTGTGGCTCAGATCATGATTCCTTATTGCCAAATGCAGACTTAAATTGAAGAAAGTAGGGAAAACCAATAGACCATTCAGGTATGACCTAAGTCAAATCCATTATGACTATACAGTGGAAGTGAGAAATAGATTTAAGGGACTAGATCTGATAGACAGAGTGCCTGATGAACTATGGATGGAAGTTCGTGACATTGTACCGGAGACAGGAATCAAGACCATTCCCAAGAAAAACAAATGCAAAAAGCAACACGGCTGTCTGAAGAGGCCTTACAAATAGCTGAGAAAAGAAAAAGGAAAGATATACACATTTGAATGCAGAGTTCCAAAGAATAGCAAGGAGAAATAAGAAAGCCTTCCTCAGTGATCAATGCAAAGAAATAGAGGAAAACAATAGAATGGGAAAGACTAGAGATCTCTTCAAGAAAATTAGAGATACCAAGGAAACATTTCATGCAAAGATGGGCTCAATAAAGGACAGAAATGGTATGGACCTAACAGAAGCAGAAGATATTAAGGAGAGGTTGCAAGAACACACAGAAGAACTGTACAAAAAGATCTTCACAACCCAGATAATCATGATGGTGTGATCACTCATACTCACCTAGAGCCAGACATCCTGGAATGTGAAGTCAAGTGGGCCTTAGGAAGCATCACTATGAACAAATCTAGTGGAGGTGATAGAATTTCAATTGAGCTCTTTCAAATCCTGAAAGATGATGCTGTGAAAGTGCTACACTCAATATGTCAGCAAATTTGGAAAACTTAGCAGTGGCCACAGGACTAAAAAGGTCAGTTTTCATTCCAATCCCAAAGAAAGCCAATGCTAAAAATGCTCAAACTACCGCACAATTGCACTCATCTCACATGCTAGTAAAGTAATGCTCAAAATTCTCCAAGCCAGGCTTCAGCAATACATGAACTATGAATTTCCAGATGTTTAAGCTAGTTTTAGAAAAGGTAGAGGAACTAGAGATCAAATTGCCAAAATCCACTGGATCATGGAAAAAGCAAAAGAGTTCCAGAAAATATCTATCTCTGCTTTATTGACTATGCCAAAGCCTTTGACTGTGTGGATCACAATACACTGTGAAAAATTATTGAAGAGATGGGAATACCAGACCACCTGACCTGCCTCTTGAGAAATCTGTATACAGGTCAGGAAGCAACAGTTAGAACTGGACATGGAACAACACACTGGTTCCAAATAGGAAAAGGAGCACTTCAAGACTATATATTGCCACCCTGCTTATTTAACTTATATGCAGAGTACATCATAAGAAATGCTGGGTTGGAAGAAGCACAAGCTGGAATCAAGATTGCCAGGAGAAATATATCAATAACCTCAGATATGCAGATGACACCACCCTTATGGCAGAAAGTGAAGAAGAACTAAAGAGCCTCTTGATGGAAGTGAAAGAGGAGAGTGAAAAAGCTGGCTTAAAGCTCAAGATTAAGAAAACGAAGATCATGGCATCCGGTCCCATCACTTCATGGCAAATAGATGGGGGAAACAGTGGAAACAGTGTCAGACTTTATTTTTCTGGGCTCCAAAATCACTGCAGATGGTGACTGCAGCCATGAAATTAAAAGATGCTTACTCCTTGGAAAGAAAGTTATGACCAACCTAGACAGCATATTAAAAGCAGAGACAATACTTTGTCAACAAAGGTCAATCTAGTCAAGGCTATTGGAGAAGGAAATGGCAAACCACTCCAGTATTCTTGCCTGGATGGAGAAGCCTGGTAGGTTGCAGTCCATGGGGTCGCTGAGAGTCGGACATAACTGAGCAACTTCACTTTCACTTTTCACTTTCATGCATTGGAGAAGGAAGTGGCAACCCATTCCAGTGTTCTTGCCTGAAGAATCCCAGGGATAGGGGAGCCTGGTGGGCTGCCGTCCATGGGGTTGCACAGAGTTGGACACGACTGAAGCGACTTAGCAATAGCAGTCAAGGCTATGGTTTTTCTTGTCGTCATGTATGGATGTGAGAGTTGGACTATAAATAAGACTGAGCACAGAAGAATTGATGTTTTTGAACTGTGGTGTTGGAGAAGACTCTTGAGAGTCCCTTGGACTGCAAGGAGATCCAACCAGTCCATCCTAAAGGAGATCAGTCCTGAGTGTTCATTGGAAGGACTGATGTTGAAGCTGACGCTCCAATACTTTCGCCACTTGATGCAAAGAATTGACTCATTTGAAAAGACCCTGATGCTGGGAAAGATTGAGGGCAGGAGGAGAAGGGGACGACAGAGGATGAGATGGTTGGATGGCATCACTGACTCAATGGACATGGGTTTGGGAGTAGTCCGGGAGTTGGCGATGGACAGGGAAGCCTGGCGTGCTACAGTTCATGGGGTCGCAAAGAGCTGGACACGACTGAGCGACTGAACTGAACTGAACTGAGACAAGGAAAGGTTAGAACTTCCTCCAAAGATAGCGATAGGTTATCAGTCCCATGAAGACACAGCTACTAAGAGGCGGCTCCACCATAAAAAGTAGGTGTGTTGTTTAAGACGACATCTTCTGAGTATTCTCATAGACTGCATTTAAATTTGATTTCCATCTAAATGATGTTAAGAAATAAAGAGAAGCCTCAGTTACCTTTATCCTGTATTTCTGTGTTTATATTTTTAAAAAATTTTTGGCTAGAGTGTCCACTGTCCACTGGGGCTTCCCTGATAGCTCAATTGGTAAAGAATCTGCCTGCAATGAGGAGACCCAGTTCAATTCCTGGGTGGGGAAGATCCCCTGGGGAATGGATAGGCTACCTACTCCAGTATTCTGGCCTGGAGAAGTCCATGGACTGTATAGTCCATGGAGTCACAAAGAGTGGGACACAACTGAGAGACTTTCACTAGGTCTACATCATTAGGTCCACTGTCCTTAAGAATTCAAGTAGGCATCATCTCCAGAATCCATAAATGTATTATTCTTGGCCCATTCTGTAATAGCTTAATTAACCATTACAAACACATTTGATTCATCTACAATAGTAAAAAAAAAAAAAAATTTGCATTTCTGTGCCTCATAAGAGAACAATTCTGTTTATATTCCATTGACTGCAGGAGCACATTTTGCTAGTTTGAAAGAACATGATCCACAGTTTTCTAGCAATTTTGTTTCTTTTACAGAACTGTCTGTGTTGTACTCTTGCTGATGGCTGCTAGATTTTGTTTCCTACAAAATCCTAGTGATTCTAATGATAACATTAGTGATTAGTGATAACATGGTAGTGATAGTTAATGTTAGTGATGATGTTACTGATAACATAGTGATTTCAGTTTTTCATTTGTTTTTTTTTTTCTTTTTTTTTTTTTTCCTTATGTAACATTAGTGAAGCATACAGGAATATGACACAAAGGTGAAATAAACATTAATCTGTGCATCCTTTGGTAATTTTATTTTTTGTAACTACAAAGACTTGCTACAAATTTATGCATTTCTTTCACATCAGTGATCTATGTTTGTGTGATTTTCTAGACAAAATTGTGGATTGTAAAAAACCATGATAATTACATTACTAATTAGAATGCCATGCTCAGTCACTTCAGTCACATCCAATGCTTTGTGATCCTGTGTACTGTAGCTCACCAGGTTCTTCTGTCTGTGGGATTTTTCAGGCAAGAATACTGGAGTGGGTTGCCATGCCCTCCTCCAGAAGATCTTCCTGACCCAGGGATTTGAACCTCAGGCCCCTGTGTCTCTTGCACTGCAGGTGGATTCTTTACCACTGAGCCATCAGGGAAGCCCCAATTAGAATTAGTATCTCTGTTTTTGTATCTTTATGCTGTATTTTAACACTTTGTACTACATAGGTTATTTTGCTTTGGTTAAAAAATAGCTCAAGTAGAAAAGCGGTCCCACTCATATTAAGATAATGTACAAAACTGTAAACAAAATGTGTACCATGAATTGTCTTTTAGACAATAAATAAATAAATCACTTACGATAGAACTCGCAGAAAAGACTCCTGGATAGTACTTTAATAAACAACTTTATTAAAGTGCAACCACTAGATGTCAGCACTTATGAATGGCAATCCTGCCCACAGTTCTGAGGTCTGTTTCATTTTTTTTCTTTATTATGATTTATGAAAAAGATAATTGGTAAATAAATAAAATGTTTGCTTGAAATACATAAAATACTATATTTAGAAAATAATAAATTCAATTATGACAATTCTCAAAACAAGGACAAAAATCTCAATTTAAGTGACCAGTTTGCAGACCCTGGAGGTTCACAAACTGGCACTTTGCCAAGGCAGGACCAGGACAAAATTCTAAGTGCCAGGATTCTCTACAAGCAATAGCCGATCACCTCAATCAAATAAGTGGAGTCTGAGTCTGTCTTTGGGATTTCCTTCAGGTCAGGAGAGCAAGATGTTCTTCATGGAAGAACCACACTAGTTATGGTCCTGCACACGTGCTGCCTGTGTAGCTTTTGGCAGCTGCCCAACTATTTTCAGTCTCTTCTTTTAGATTTAGGTCATGGAATCACTGAGTTCCCTAGCGCACCTCTTTTGCTGCATAGTCAACAAAACAAACCAAAAATTACTGCACCAACAGAATGCTTTAAATGCAAAAGTTGTTTGCTTGTTTTTCCTAGAATATAAAAATCCCTCTTGGGCCACTTCTAAACAGCAAAACCAAGTGAGAAGCACCAAGAGGAAGGAACATGGCAAAGGTGTGTCGACGGGCGGGGTCTGTGAGCCTGGCTGAAAGTACTGCAAGTCTAATTAGCTGCTTAATGAACCATTATTAAGCTGTCTGGGGTTGAGGGAGGAATGTACACACTTGGCTCAGCTGACTGGCATCATTTTGCTCCGAGTCTGAAATGGAACAATAGAATGTGTTAGGCCATTAGATATTTTCATAGATAGCCTCAGAGATCTCTTCTCTAACAGTTCTACAATATGCGAGACTCTATAATACAGCTGGTCTGTTGCCTCACCTGAATTTAGTTTTAAGAAAATGCAAAAGGCTTTTCTCACTTAAAAACATGGCAAAAATCATACCACAGAATTAACGTTTCTATCGAGCATGTCTTATGACAGAGAAGGAAAATAAGGCACTAATCCTGCTTTCCATTTTCCCCAGCCTCACCATTTTGTTTGCATGCTCTGAGAATTTTGTCCCAGACTATTAGTTAAATTATTGTTATACACCAAGATTTTCTTTTTCGTGATTGTAAGATTTAGATTCTGCCTTCTAAGTATAATTACCAGAGTTATTTGAACTTAATTCTGTATTTAAGTGGGTTCAATGTGTATTGGCAGGTCTTTCCTACACAACTTGATCATACGTTTTCCTTTACATTTTAAAGATGAAGAAAAAGATTCTTAGAGTGCTTTTGTTTACTTGTTTAAGTAAATACTATATGGAGAGTTAGAGATAGAATTTGGGTTATTTGACATTCTTTTCTTGCTTTGTAGAGTCCTTATTTTCTTTAATCTAGAATCAAATAAATTTTGTAAAATTTTGTTCTTCCAAAGTGTGCTCTTCATCCTCTAGTCCATTCTATTTTTGTTCTAGCATTTTTGCACAGGTTTCGTAGGAGTGTTTCTTGCAATTTGCTGAAAAAACAGTATGGTAGAATCATCTTAATGCATGTTTTTACTCACTTGGGGACCTCTGAATCACTACCTTAGAATACAAAGGTGGAGGTTTCATTTGATGCTTTTTATCCTATAATCAACCAGTGCCCAAGTTGCCTAAGGGTGGAGGGGTGGATGGGGTTAAAAGTCTTTGGCTGAAAGAAGCCACAGTGTTATAGCTTTATAGCTCCACCACTGTCCAGGTATGCCAAATTGTGAAGAGTATTTTATTGTTCTTATTCAGTGGAATGTCCTTGGGTATTGGCTTTTTCTCTACTTTAAGGATGAGTCAAAGAATTTGGTTAAATACACACACTACTATATATATAAAATGGGTAACCAACAATGGGTATAGCACAGGGAACTAACCTTAATATTAAAAGAATTACTTGGCTGTGCTGGGTCATTGTTGCTGCACAGGCTTTTCTCTAGTTGCAGAGAGCTGGGGCTACTCTAGTTGCAGAGAACAGGCTTCTCACTGGGGTGGCCTCTCCTGCTGCAGAACACCCAAGAGCTCTAGAGTGTGCGGGCTTCAGCAGTTGTAGCACCTGGGTCGGTGGCTGCAGCTCCCAGGCTCTAGAGCACAGGTTCAGTAGTTGTCGTGCACAGGCTTAGATGCCCTATGCATGTGGGATCTTAGCAGGCCAGGGATAAAACCTTTGTCTCCTGCATTGACAAGCAGATTCTTTACCACCGAGCCATTAGGAAGCCCTAACCTCTATAGATTTTATCATGATCAGTAAGGGAAAAGATCTGAAAAAGAGTACATATACATATATGCATATATATGTACACATACATATGAATGACTATGCTGCACATCTGAAATTAACAGGACATTGTAAATCAACTATATTTCAATAAAAACAAATAACAAACAAACCCCCAAAGACTTTAGTTGAGAAATCAGGTCAGTGTGACACTGATTGGTTAACCATTTTCATTTTCCCTTCTTTCCTTCCTTTCCCTCCCTCCCTTCCTCCCTCTTCTTTCTTTCTTTCTTGATCCTTTTTCATCCCATCATTTTTGTTCCTTTGCAGCACATTTGACTTCCAACATAGACTTCTTTCTCTCTTATACTTCAGTGCCCTCTTGCCCTGATTAAGAATCCAGGTTGTTTTTATTTTTAGTCACTAAGTCATGTCAGGCTCTTTTGTGACCCCATGGACTGTAGCCCACTGGGCTTTTCTGTCCATGGCAATTCCCAGCCAAGAATACTGGAGTGCGGTGCCATTTCCTTCTCCAGGGGATCTTCCCAATCTTGAATCCATATCTCCTGCTTGGAAGGCAATTCTTTACTGCTGAGCCACCTGAGAAGGTCCAAGAATCCAGATTGGAGAATTTTTTTAATGGTAGCTAACAGACTAGTTCCAAATAGGAAAGGAGTACGTCAAGACTGTATATTGTCACCCTGCTTATTTAACTTGCATGCAGAGTACATCATGAGAAATGCTGGGCTGGAAGAAGTTTGTGCTCATGCTGGGAAAGATTAGGGCAGGGAGGAAAAACGGGACGACAGAGGATGAGATGGTTGGATGGCATCACCGTCTCAATGGACTTGAGTTTGGGTAAACTCTGGGAGTCGGTGATGGACAGGGAGGCCTGGCGTGCTGTGGTTCATAGGGTCGCAAACAGTTGGACACGACTGAGTGACACAACCGAACTGAGGGACCACAGGGTCTGTTAGGTGAAGTTGTACAGTCGTGTCCGACTCTTTGCGACCCCATGGACTGTAACCTACTAGGCTTCTCTGTCCATGGGATTCTCTAGGCAAGAATACTGGAGTGGGTTGCCATCTGTTACAACTGATCATCTGCACTAGAGAATGGGCTCCAGGCAGCTTGGTCTCTGCTGTTCTTGCTACCTCCCATGCTTTTAGTCATGCACTTTCAAAATGAGGGTACAGGGAATCCCCTGGTAGTCCAGTGGTTAGGACTCTGTGCTTCCACTGCCGAGGGTGCTGGGTTCTGTCCCTTGCCCAAGAAATAAGACTCTGAAAGCCATTCGGTGCAGCCAAAACTTTTTAAATAGAGGTACACTGGGCAGCTGATTATCTTGATTTACTTCTGATAATAACTACAAATGACATAAAGTATTGGAATGCTTTGTTGATGCTATGGGAAAGTATATATCAAACTCTTATCTCTGAAAATTCTACTTGGTACATTATGTCCTCTATCCTGTTCTAAACTTGTTTCATTTCAATAACTTTAAGATTAAAGTTTAGAAAATTAATCAGCTTTAATATTTCAGAAAATAAAATTTTAGTACCAGAAATTTACATGTGGAATGGTTATGTATAAATAAAAATACCTTGTAGAAAAATGGATAGAATGATGACTAAAAAGAAATAGCAATAATAAAATTTTTTCCAAATGAAGATAAATACACTACTAGAACAAGCACACAGGCCAAGAAAGGGCACTAATCTTACTGGAATGAACAAAATTGTATTCAATATACTCTAATTATCAATTTGAAAAAAATATTCAAGAAAAAAGGGTCTAGGACCTCTTATTGAATTAACTGACTTTACAAATATTCAAATATTTGAAGATGCTGGGACTACTTTTGCATTTATAGATATACTCTGATTTTCCCAATAATCATGAAAACTATTCCAGCTCAGGAGACCACAGGCATCAATCACTGGCCCTTGAAACAAGATGGTGACTGCAGCTATGAAATTAAAAGACGCTTACTCCTTGGAAGGAAAGCTATGATCAACCTAGATAGCATATTCAAAAGCAGAGACATTACTTTGCCAACTAAGGTCCATCTAGTCAAGGCTATGGTTTTTCCTGTGGTCATGTATGGATGTGAGAGTTGGACTGTGAAGAAGGCTGAGTGCCGAAGCATTGATGCTTTTGAACTGTGGTGTTGGAGAAGACCGTTGAGAGTCCCTTGGACTGCAAGGAGATCCAACCAGTCCATTCTGAAGGAGATCAGCCCTGGGATTTCTTTGGAAGGAATGATGCTGAAGCTGAAACTCCAGTACTTTGGCCACCTCATGCGAAGAGTTGACTCATTGGAAAAGACTCTGATGCTGGGAGGGATTGGGGGCAGGAGAAGGGGATGACAGAGGATGAGATGGCTGGATGGTATCACTGACTTGATGGACGTTGAGTCTGGAGTGAACTCTGGGAGTTGGTGATGGACAGGGAGGACTGGCGTGCTGCGATTCATGGGGTTGCAAAGAGTCGGACACGACTGAGTGACTGAACTGAAGAAACTTGAGAGTCTAAAGA
This sequence comes from Nanger dama, assembly GCA_917880005.1. NCBI lineage: Eukaryota > Metazoa > Chordata > Mammalia > Artiodactyla > Bovidae > Nanger > Nanger dama. The sequence goes on along the minus strand of CAKJTW010000054.1, from coordinate 10,140,725 downwards.
TTTTGAGCATCTCCACAACACTCTGATCCACTGTTTATTTTATGGCCAGTTGCCCCACAGCTTTATTTTGAAGGTTGGAGCATCACCATAGCAAAGGGAGTTGTTAGATAAAAACACTGTTCCATGACTCAGTATCAGAGATGATATTTTTTGTCCCAGTTTGGCTTAATTAGTTGTGTGAAACAGAGCCTTAACTGTCTCCTGTACATGTTTCCTATTACTGTCCAAACAACTCCTGGACTAATCAAACCATCTTCTACATCTCTCCCCAGCGTGTTTCTGGGAGGTGATGAGAATTGGCCTGAGCTCCTACCTACTATCAGGACCAGGACTCTCAAATCCATTCCTTTGACCAATCCATGTAGCTCATGTTCTTTGGTAAACACTGCAGGATTCTGTTTCTTGGCAATGCCTTCTGGGCTACTATTTTCACTGCCATTCTGAAGTCAGCACTCTTCTTTGCATCTCTTGACATAACGTGCTCCTGGGCTTTGTTATATTGATCCTACAGTGGAAGACAGAGATGATAAAGTGTTTTTTCTAAGTGGTACCATTTTGGCCTCCAAGTATAATTTTTACTATGAAATAATTCTCCAATCTACTGAACAGTCAGTCCCCTCTATGAGGGAAGGCACCAAATATACTTTGTTCATTTTTATCTCCATGACACTTCCTGACACATAGTTTGTGCTCAACAACATTTGTTCAGTGAATGTTTCAGGTCCTTCAAGGATTGGTTGGAGAATATTTACGACAACACTGCCTTTTAAAATAGACTTTCTGGTGGGGCTTTTGGTCCAGACAAAATGGTATAGATTGTCTATCCAAGTACAACTATAAACCCTGGAAATAACAAAAGAAGCAACCATAGAAGACTCTGAAAGGTGAAAAGGGGAAAGGCAGACTGTCTAGGGACCTAAGAATAAAGGACCATCAAGTGACTGGGTACCTTATGATCCTCCCTACCCAGCAATAAATTTTGGACTCCAAAATCACTGCAGATGGTGACTGCAGGAATGAAATTAAAAGACGCTTGCTCTTTGCAAGAAAAGTTATGACCAACCTAGACAGCCTATTCAAAAGGAGAGACATTACTGACAAAGGTCCGTCTAGTCAAAGCTATCATTTTTCCAGTAGTCATGTATGGATGTGAGAGTTGGACTATAAAGAAAGCCAAGCGCTGAAGAATTGATGCTTTTGAATTGTGGTGCTGGAGAAGACTCTTGAAAGTCCCTTGGATAACAAGGAGATCTGGCCAGTCCATCCTAAAGGAAATCAGTCCTGAATATTCATTGGAAGGACTGATGCTGAAGCTGAAACGCCAATACTTTGGCCACCTGATGCAAAGATCTGACTCACTGGAAAAGACTCTGATACTGGGAAAGATTGAAGGCAGGAGGAGAAGGGGATGACAGAGGATAAAATGCTTGGATGGCATCACTGACTCGATGAACATGAGTTTGAGCAAGTTCCAGGAGTTGGTGATAAACAAGGAAGCCTGGAGTGCTGCAGTTCAAGGGGTTGCAAAGAGTCAGACATGACTGAGTGACTGAACTGAACTGATCCAGCAATAAAAAGCAATTCATACTCCATGTCTCCTAAACCCCGATCTGATGGCAGAAGATGGCCCAGGTAGACTCATTCCTCCTCTAAGTCAAATAAGAGTCTTGCCAATAACAGCAGGCAGGACAAGTGGCATTGGCAATGGGGACAGAATGGAAGCTCCTCTGAAAACAAGTGGCCCAGGGGAAAAACTTGTCATTGGTGTGGGCTGAAGACTTCCTTTTCAAACCCAGAGACCAGGTGGCTGGGACTGAGGAAGTGACATTCATCCCCACAGGTGGCAACAGCAAAGATGAGTGGAAACCCTAGAGGCACCAGAGGAGCCAAGCAGACTAAAATAGAAAAACAAAGGCTCAACATTAAAGTGTCACTAAAACCACAGGCTACAAGTAGACCAGGGTCTGCATGCTAAACCTAAACAGGGTGACTGCTGCTAAAATAAAAAGATTTAAACAGGACCTAGAATTTCCTAACACAACAGCCCAAATGTCCAGGATACAACAGAAAATTGCCTGTAATACTAACAGCCAGGAAAATCACCAGCTGAATGAGAAAAAAAGAAACGATGCCAACACTGAAGTGCATCAGATATTGGAATTATCTGACATGGACTGTAGAGAGCAATCATAAAAATGCTTCAAAAAGCAATTATGATTTCCTTTGAAACAAATGAAAAGGCAGAAAACTGCAGCAAAGAAATACAAGGAAAAGAACCAAATGGAAGATAGAAAACTGAAATGCACAATAACCAGAATTAAAAATCACTGGATGGGCTCATTTGTAGAGTGATGACAGAATAGAAGCAGTGAACTTGTTTAGTTGCTAAGTCATGTCTGACTCTTGGTGACCCCATGGACTGTAGTCTGCCAGGCTCCTCTGTCCATGGGATTTCCCAGGTAAGAATACTGGAGTGGGTTGCTGTTTCCTTCTCCAGGGGATCCTCCCAACCCAAGGATCAAACCCATGTCCCCAGGATTGGCAGGCAGAATCTTTACCACTTGAGTCACCAGTCTTCAAACCTCTTTTCCTCCTCAGTAACAGAAGAAAAGCACCATTTCCTAGCCACCTGTGCACCTAGGTTTGGTCAAATGCCCAGGTTCTAGCCAATGGGATGTGCCGCAAAATTATACAAGTACTTGACAAAGCTAAGCTTGTTTACTATAGCCACGCTATGGGTTAGGCGCTGCCCTATGAACTTAACATGTATTAACTCACTTGTGCCTGGTACCATGAAGTCCATTTTCCAGATGGGGAAACTGAGGAACAGCAGGATAAGTAACTTGTTGTTACTGAGGGCACAGAGCTGGGAAATGGCAGCACTGGGATGAGAAACCAAGCTGTCCAGCTGCAGAGCCTGCTCTGACCTGACCAAGTGTTTCTATTATTTCCACATAGCAACTTCTTAGATATCAACTACCCCACACTCAGGTTTGAAAAGGGGGAAGACTCGGTAAAAATGCAGAAGCCCTAACTTACCTCCGGATTTCTTTTTCTTTTTTTTTTTTTGGCTGTGCCGCATGGCATGTAGGAATCCTTGTTCCCCAACCAGGGATCGAACCCACACCCCCTGCATTGGCAGCTCGGAATCTCAATCACTGGACCTCCAGGAAGTCACTCGCCTTCTGATTTCTGACCTTCTGATCCAGGATGCGTCTTGAGAATCAGTTTGATACCATGTGGAAAGGAGGCAGAGGGAAGTGGCATGAGTGAAGTCAAAAGGGTGAAGTCGAATGTCTCTGCATGTGTTTTTTTCCTCCTTATCTGAGGCCATTTAACAAAAGCACATACATAATGGTAATAATCATAGCTGACATTAAGTCAATGATCAGTAGGTGCTAGACATTTAAAACAATTTCTAAGTGCTTTACTTATGCCTCAGTCACTCATTTCATCTTAATAATAGTCCTATCAAGCAGACAGAATTTTTGGTCATTGATCCAAAGGTGAACATTTGATGACATTGAAATCTCAACAACTAAGATGGCCCACAGCCAGGCTGTGGCCATAGCTTGGCCATCGTTTTGTTACCTTCCAGTAGGATCAAGAAGGTTCTGGGATGAGTCTTAGCTCCAATGGAATACAGCACTGTCCCCATCTTATAGATGAGGAAGCAGGCACAGAGAAAGTCACTTGCCAGAAGTCACATAGCCAGGGAATAGTTGACGCTGAATTTGAATCTGGGCCATCTGGTTAGAAGGAGCAGATGTTCCTCCTTCCACCACTTACCACATTATCCAGAGACCAGCAGCAGGGTGCATTACTGAAGGAGCTGAAGGAGCAGATGAGCAGTGCTCTCTCAGGGCCCAGCTTCCACAGGGCCACACCAAAGATGATGGTAAACACCACCAGGCCCAGGATGTTCACACCCTCCACCTCACCTCCCACAGGCACCTTTGGGCAAGAACAGATGGAAACAGGAAAGGACAGATAAACAAAATTCATTGAACCTGAATGACAGACCGAAAAAAAAAAAAAAAAGGCTGAAAGGAATATTCTGTTCCTGATGATCAGCAAGAACGTCTCTTTTGCTATGTGGTCAACTGTTTTCTCTGCTTGATGCATTAATCTCAACCTTCACTCTGTATAGATGTTGAGGGATTTCATCTCCCCTTTTTACTAATTTCATTATCACAAGGACCTAGCTGTTAGGTGCGAAGTTTTCTCCAAGGGCTCCTGAGTCTGTAAACAATAAAGGAAATTCTGTGACCTGCTTTGAGGTTCACATGGGTAGATTAATAAGCAATGTCACTTTCTGCATCCTTGCATCTCCTGTCCATCAGATATTTCTTATAGTTCCTCATATAAGATAGCATTGGGCTGCCCTACATAGATTATAAAGCACAGGCTACTAGCTGGAATATATGACAATTCTTTAAGTAAATATTTAATGTAAATAAACTTTTATTGGGGGCTTCTCCAGTGGCTCAGATGGTAAAGGACCCGCCTGCAATGTGGGAGACCTGGGTTCGATCCCTGGGTTGGGAAGATCCTCTGGAGGAGGGCATGGCAACCCACTCCAGTATTTTGCTTGGTGAATCCATAGTTATTCATTATACAAAGTGAAAAAAATATACAAAATGATATAAAAGAAATAATCTTTTTAGGTACAAGACACATTGCTTTCAGAGTAAATCTTAACTTGTATCTATGATGATCTTTAGTTTACTTTTTGCTACCGCTAAGAAAAATAGAAATATCCCACTTCAGGTATTTTGGACCTGTTCACAGTTATGTTTGCTGCCTCAATTTAAATGTTCTACTTTCGGAACATTATTCTAAAGCTTTACTTTAGCTATTTCAGTGGCTTTGCAACTTTACGTGGTCAAGGCTTAAGACGGAAGTCTGTTGTTAACTAATTAGTTCTCACTAATTACTTGCATATTCTAATTGCCCTAGCTATCTATGTCTGAACCCACCATAATCTCTGGGACCTGATTTCTTGGCACTTCTCTTACTGTCAGATTTGGCTTCCGTCTGTTCTGAAGCACGCCTGTTAAACCCTCTCCTTTCTGTTTCTCTTCAGACCGTGAGCAAAACATAGAAACACAGACTTGAATCAAAAATCACATAATACAACTCTTGCCACTTCCTTCTCCAAAACTCATGGTAAGCTCATCATGGTTATTCATACACCCACAATTCAACAAGAGCTATAGTGTTCTAGGCAAGGGGCTGGTCTGTTGAGGAAAGCAACCGTATTTTCCAACCAGCTTTCCAGTTAAGTCTGATTTTCCATCTTATATGCTGGGTTTTGTGTTCATAATACTTGGCATATTCTTTTTCCTGAGTTTAAATCTTAGCTTAAGGACCTACTATTCTGTGTGTCCATGAGCACACTATTTAATACCAACTCCTCCCCCCACCAAGTGTCAGTTTATCCATTTATACAGCAAGAATTATTTTAGTACCTAGAAAAATTGGTTCTGTGGTAAGGATCAACTGTGATCAATGATCCCTAGAATACAGTAAACACATGATAAATGTTGGCTGTTGTGACTCTTCTTATTTCTGCTACTGATGTAAGTTCTTCTCATCTCCTTTGCTTACTAAATTATAAATGCTGTGAGGGTGGGACAGTCTTATTCCTCTCTGTATACCACTTCAGGAGGCTTCATCTGAAGCTGAGCGATTCCATCGGTAATGTCACCATTGCCACAGACTGTGTCCTACTATTCTATCCAGAACTCTCTGCTACATGGCAGCGAAAAAAAAAAAAAGCAGAACTCTCTGCTACACAGTCACAATACATACTCATACATATTCTAACTATGTCTCAATACAATCGTACTAATACCCATACCTGACTTGAAACTGTCTTCTAAAAGCATGGCTGGAGGCTACTACTTGTCTCTGTTCCCACTCTCCAGGCTTGACATTTGAAGCAGTGATTCCAGGTAAGTGGGTCATTCCAAGGTCTATATGGTGAGAAGTATTAGGAAGCTTGATTGGTTGTTGATCTAAGCCCTAGTTTTCAATCTAGCTTTTTAATCTCCATCTGTCTTGCTTCTCTGTATGTATCTTAAGTGGTTCAGAACTGGGAAAGTAGAATGGAGTATTATTCAATACCTCATCAAGTCAGCAGAAACTAGTAACAAACCCAAGGCACAGTAAGGGGTGAAGAAAAACTGGTGTACAATAAGATATTGAAAAAGAGAGACTGAAATAAGGAAAGCAAAATAAAAAGGATATATTACTAAAATAACTACTAGTGTGCCTTAAGAATGGCGCTAACAATTGCTTTTGATGCTATTCCTGACAGTCAACTGAGGAAGAGATTAGGTAAACATGAAAGTCTAGAATGCTGGTCTCTTTCCTCTTGATTATGCTGTCTTTATTTACAGGTTGAAAAATCAGTAATTGACCATTTATAACATAGAAATGTAATCACCGATACAGATACTGGTCGCTAAGGAACTTTGTCATGAACAGAAAAGATTAACTGATGACTTTAACATCCACCTCACTAAAAGAGTTTATGTATTTAATGCCTTTTAGTTCTCTTGAAGGTGCCCCAGGAATTATGATTCAGGGGAATCTGATTTGAGGTGTAAGAATTTAAAGTTCTATTAAGCTCTCTGGGTGGTTTTGGTTAGGTGATCTGTAAGAAACATTGAGGAGCCTCAGACTCCTCCTCTCTAAAGGGAAACTATTGTGCTTATTTCATAGATTTCTTATGAGATGAAAATGAGATAATGTCTGTGAGTGCTTAGAACAGGGTCTGGCACTTAGGATTCATACATGTTAATTCTTTACCCACACCCCGTCTTTTCAGTTTTAGAAGTTATTTTCCACTATACAAAAAGTGGTGAATTACAATATAATTTCTCCCTCTTCACTTTACAATAAATACATTCTGGTTTTCAGCTAGATTTACTTCTGAATAGCTTTACTGACTGCTTAACATTAGTTTATCACCTGCTTCAGGTTAACATTCATTATTATATTGTGTTTCTAATAAATGGGAATCAAGATGGCTATCACAATATTTTAATTCTGTTGAATAATTTGAGCTAACTTGTTCATGCTTATCCTCTTTATATACCATTTTATTTATTTATTTTTGGCTGTGCTGAGTCTTCATTGCTGCGTGGGCTTTTCTCTTGGGGCGAGTGCGGGCTACTCTCTACTTGTGGTGTGCAAGCTTCTCATTGTGGTGGCTTCTCCTGTTGCAGAGCACAGGCTCCAGGGTGCAGGGGCTTCAGTAGTTGTGGCACGTGGCCTCAGAGCTCTAGAACACAGGCTCAATAGTTGTGGTTCAATGGCTTAGTCGCTCTGCGGCAGGTGGGATCCTCCCAGATCAGTGATCAAACCTGTGGCTCCTGCTCGGGCAGGTGGTTTCTTTACCACTGAGGGATGCTCCCATGATTATCTTAAATAAAGAAGGGAATTTAAGCTCCCATGCTTATCTTAAATACCAAGTGCAATTTGTACTTTAACACTAGCTTTCTAGCTTGATCTGTACTGCTGAAAGCACAGCAATTTCAGTTACTAAGGTAAGACTAAAGGAGAAAATGACCCAGGGCAGATCTCAATTTGGAATTCTTCATGCATCAACTCTATATTTTAAAAAGTCAAGTGTTTAATATAATCTATGCTAAAGTTAAATAACAAGACAAGCTGTGTGCAAATCTGCAAAGGTTTGAGGCATTCTTTTTTTCCTTTTTGACATTTCAAGATATGTTGCAACATAATTAATCCAATGTCTTTTTTTTCTCTCAATAATTCTATTTTTAAGGCCAGTCCCTGACCCCTCTGTGAATTTTTGTTGGGGGAAAATCTAAATGAAAATGGGCTCTAAAAATGAGTAGATACAGCTTCATGGCTATCACCACCTACAAGTCTGAAGGGCACTTCCAGTTTAAAAAAAGAAAACCATTATAAAAATTATTTAAAATATTTTGTCTCATATGTTGTGCTTTTGAAGAAACTAAAAGCAGATGATGCTAGGCACTCCTTTTCTGCATTAAATGATGATTACACAACAGAGCCTTGAACTATACTGCCTTAGTACCTCTTAACGATTTACATTTAGAAGAAGTTCTGAGTAATATTATTGAAGAGAGATGGAAGTACCTGAATTTATTTTTATATGTATGTCATTCATTAACCTTTTCATTCAGTGGCTAGTGAATCAATCATAATTTTATGTAAAAAGATGGGTATGTTTTGAAGATTAACAAAAGGGCCTCCACCTATGTTGCCCACATACCACTCCCTATTCCCCCAACCCTGCAAGTAACTCAGAACAAATGTGTCTATCCTGGAAATTCTTGTTCTGTTGCCCACACTGGCCACCCCACTGGCCACCCCACTGGCAGAGATGACCATCACCGTCACCTTCCAGGTGTGTGCCCAGCTCAGGGGCTCAGAACTTTCAAAGTCCAAATAGCTTGCAACCAAGTAAATGACAACCCAGCCGCCCACCCTGCAGTAGCCAACACTCACCATCCCCAGCCACTAAGCCTCTATTCTAATACGTTTACCTTCTATTTTTCTCAAATAAAGTTAGAAGCAATTGCCTCCTCCCTCCCTAAATAACTAAAATTGCCTATCTTTGCTTCCTAGTTAGTAAGCAAAGGTAGAAGTTGTGTGAGAAGCCACATACAAAGAATTCTTGCCTGTGATTACATATGCACACGGAGCATGTGGGCTGCAGTAGTTGTCGCATGTGGGCTCAGCTGCTTCACAGCATGTGAGATGTTCCTGGACCAGGGATTGAAACTGTGTCCCCTGCATCGGCAGGTGGATTCTTTTTTTTTTTTCCCCTATTGAATTCATCAAGTATTTATTGAGTGCCTGTTACACCCAACATTTTGTTTCAGATACTTGGGACACATCAGAGGATGAAACAACAGTCCCTGCCCTCATGGAGCTTACAGTCTAGCATTTACGACCACTTAACCTGGATGCAGTGACCCTGGGCAAGTCACTGTGCCTCTGTCCTCAGCCACCGATGCAGGAGTAAGGAGGCCCGGCTCAGACATGGGTAACTGGCTGGCTGTGCTGGAGATGCCAAACAGAGCACCTACCCTCAGCCCACCACCCAGACAGTCGGGAGGGCTAGAAGCTGCCTTTTAATAATAAAGTACAGGAGGAGGGGGCACAGGGACTGGAGCTGGTAGTCTGCTAGGCTGCTGCTTCAGGGCTAGGCTGGCTACACGAAATGCTGCTGCTGCTGCTGCTGCTTCTTGGTGGCCGCCTTGCTGCAAGGTCCTCGGCCTTCTCTGTGGCTGCCAGCGCCGTCTCCTTGGCCTTCTCCTCGGCTTCCTTGGCTGTTTCAACAAGGGTTTGGGGAGGGGCCTCACCTTGCAGCTTGGCCAAGATGTATTCAAAACCCTTCATAGTCTTGGTCACGTTGCTTTTGAACCGCGCGAGACCAAATTCCTGGACAGCTCTGGAGTGCTAGAGGAGACCCAGGCTTCCCGGCGGATTTCGGTCCAGCTGCTGTTATCAGAGTTCACACGGTAAACACATCGTTCCTCCACCACCATCAGCCGGGCGTGGTTGATGTTCCAGGTGAAGGTGGTCATGGTCTGGTTTTGTGGGTCCACAATAGAATCCTCCAGGATGTACAGAGTGAGCAACATTGGCAGGAAACAGTCGCTCAGCCCAGCGGGGCATCCTGTTCGTCTTGGTCAGGAGTCGGCGGGACAGGAGCTTCTGGTCAGAGGTCCCCTCTCGGTGCACTATGTCTTCCGTCAAGACATGTTTGCTATAGGGATTCGGGTACCGCTGCCAGAAGGCAGCGAACACTTGGTCCCAGGAACTCCGGAGCACGCTCTGGCCCAGGAAATACTTCACCATCGTCCCGGCCGGGGGCGGGCTCAAGCGCCCGAGCAGCATCAGGGGTGCGAAGCCCGAGGGGCACGCGGAGGCCGGGCTGGAGCTCGACGCTCAGCCGCCAGGCTAGCAGCAGGTCAGTCGCTACAGCGCCGCACCCAACCAGTCGTCGCCGCCGCCATGAGGAATTCGGCAGGTGGATTCTTTACCACTGAGCCACCAGGAAAGCCCCTCAAGATTAATTTTTAATTAGCCAAAGCTTTTCAAACTCTTTGATTTACTGTATGAGGTTTAATACTGCAAGACCCTGGATTTTGGACCTTCTGTGGCTAGTATTAATAAATCCTTTCCTGTCTCAAAGACTTGGGGGAATTGGGTAAAACTGGTTCAAGTATTCATCTATTGGATCTAATCCACACCTGTTTTTTGTGTACCTACTCTAAAGAATAAAGCAAACACACCTGTCCTTGTGAGGCTAAATTATTATATTGTAATACACAAAAAAGATGCTACTGATGCACATCATTAAATCTTGGATCTTAGTTTTGCAGAAGTAAAGAAATGGGGATGATGTTGTTGTTCACCAAGTCATGGCTAACTCTCTGTGACCCTGTGGACTGCAGCATGCCAGGCTTCCCTCTCCTTTGCTACTTCCCAGAGTTTGCTCAAAAGGAGGATGCATTTTCTATTCATCTGTACTTTTCTATTTTCATTGTGCCCTTAAGCAATAGCAGGGCAGGATCAGGACTGTGCACAGTCCTTGGCATCCAACATGGATGCTCCAATCCAGTGGTTTCCAAGTGGAAAGAGTACAGAAGACAATCCAATGAGAAATGGAAAATACAAAATCAAAATTTGATTTTTACCTCATGATCTTAAATTTCTACTTTGTACATGTTTTACAATGTACACAATATACTTTATGGTCTGAACATAAAGTTTTGGATTGAACCAGCAATAAGTACACAGAAACCTATGCAAACAAAGTCAATTATTAACTCAAAGAAATAAAAATGCAGTACAGAGTAAGAATAACATGTTACTTATATAAGATTATGTTATATAATCTTAACTATATAAACATTCTTAATCATAGTCAATAATGTAAACACTGAATTATACATGCTGGGAAAAGGGGAGCAGAAAGTATAATGGTTTTAGTGTACAAGTATGCATACTGGAGGAGATATATGCTTATTGATGAGGTAAAACATACAAGTTTTATACCATGTGATAGTGATAGTCACTCAGTCGTGTCTGGGCTCTTTGTGACCCCGTGGATTTTAGTCTACCAGGCTCTCCCATCCATGGGATTTTCCAGGCAAGAATACTGGAGTGGGTTGCCATTTCCTTCTCCAGGAGATCTTCCGACCCAGGGATTGAACCCGGGTCTCCCACACTGTAGGTAGGCGCTTTACCATCATAGCTCTAATAATTTAAAATTCAATTAAAATGAAAAATTTTTAAATGAACTATAATGATTCTTTTAGAAGTTGGAGCTAGATGAGGAAGTTCAATTTTAAAAGTTGGGGTCTACAGTTCTGTGTATGACTATGATATATACTACTGGCAAGGCTGTTGGTTACATATAGAAAGATACTATAATAATAAGTAATCTTTCAACCAAGCATTCCTTTTCTCCTGGTTGGCTTATTTGACTAGACTACCATTCAAAGGAGGCTTTACTAGTTATTTCTAGCCAACTGCCTTAAAGCTCTGAATTAGGCAGACTCCTCCAAAGCCAAGAAATTTAGGCATTAACAATTTAAAAAATGATAATGTTATTTATTTATCTTTGGCTGTGCTGGTCTTCGTTGCTGTGTGGGCTTTTCTCTAGCTGCAGCGAGTGGGGGCTCTCTTCAGTTGTGGTGCCCTGGCTGCTCATCGAGGTGGCTTCTCTTGTTGCAGAGCATGGGCTCTAGGGCGCATGGGCTTCGGAAGTTGTGGCATGTGGGCTCAGTAGTTGCAGCTCCTGGACTCTAGAGCACAGGCTCAATAGTTCTCGCACATGGGCTTACCTGCTTTGTGGCATGTGGGATCGTCCTGGACCAGGGTTTGAACCTGTGTCTCTTGCATTGGCATGCTGCTTCTTTACCACTGAGCCACCAGGGAAGCCCGGTATTAACAATTTTTAAGTGATATCTGATTTCTCTAACTTTTTAGAAATTTATCCAATTTTTACATAACTCATGAGATTTTATAAATCCTAATGATTAAGAGAACATTAGAGGGACTTCCCTGGTGGTCCAGTGGTTAAGAATCCATCTACCAATGGAAGGGACATGCATTTGATCCCTGGTCTGGGAAGATCCCACATTCTACTGGGCACCTAAGCCTGTGCTCCGCAACAAGAGATGCCACCACAATAAGAAGTCCACCCACCACAACTAGAGAATAGCTCCCTTTCTCTGCAACTAAAGAAAGCCCATGCACAGCAACAAAGACCCAGCACAGCCAAAAATAAATAAATGAGAACGAAAAACCTACATATAAACAAGAGAGAACTTTAGAAATATGAAGATATTCAAACACATCATATTAGAGAGACTAATATGATGAACATGCCTATACCAAGATTCAACAGTTAAGGTTTTGTTACATTTGCTTCATTAGTCTATTCTTTCTCATTTTCTGGAGATATTTTTTAACAAATGGGTTTTCAAGAAGCAGAAAGATTTTAAATAGTGGTTTTCATAGAAATAGCACTGGTTTTCATAGAAATAGCACTGGTTTTCATAGAAGCAGCATTTGTTTTCATAGAAGCAGGATTAATACCTTGTCATTCTTCACTGTTTTCACTAAAAGTTTTTCAAAAAAGTAACACATTCACATGGTTCACATACCAAAACTATTAAACAGGCATATATCATCTTGCTCCCACCCCTACTCTATACATGCTGACCTATTGATCCCCAATAGGCAAATGTTTGATTTCCCAAGTATCTTTCCAGTGTTTCTATATGCAAATAACAAATATAAGCAGTATACTCATATTATCACCTCTATTTCTCACACAAAACGCAGTCACAGTATATGTGGAATCTGGCATGTGACTTTTCATATTTAATAATGTATTCTGGAGTCCTTTCCATGCAAATGCACAGAGAAATTTTCCATCCATTGTATCAACGTACCATTGCTTTTTATTTATTTGACCTCTGTCGATGGATCCAGGTTATTTCCATTCTATGTGCTATGATAAGAATGTTCAACCCGGATATATACATAATTTGCCATGTGGGCATTTGTATGTGTAGGATAATTTTCCAAACGAGGGATTGCTAGGTCATAGGCTACACTTATAATTTCAAAAGATGTCACAAAATTGCCCTTTCTAAATGTCATACCCCTTTTGCATTCCCTCAGTAGGGTATGAAGGTAGTGATTTACTCAGTCTTGCCAACACTCAGTGCTGTCAAACTAGGATTTTTGCTAGTTCTATTGGCAAGTACAAGTTGGTCATAACTTTTATGAAGGTTAAGCTTCCTGTATTTTTCTCTTTAGTATATGAGAGAGAGAGTTCAATAGATACCTTACCTTACAATTTGGGTGACAGTGCTTGCTTTATAAACTTTTAATTTTGAAAAGAAGATAAATTATGTTTGTGACAGGCATATAGCAGTCTAAAACAAGCTTTCATGACTGAAGTTCTGTTACCACAATATGGAGGAAAAAAAATCTTATGTGGATCTAGTCAGTACCTGCAGAAAGCTATCAGTTAAGAAGCAAAATCATTTAGCTCTAACAACGATACCTTATAGGCTGAACTGTGTCCCTTCCAAAAATTGCTTAAGTCCTAACCCCCAGTACTGTGAATGTGACTTTATTTAAAAATAGGGTCTTTGCAGATGATCAAATGAAGATGAAGTAATTAGAGTGGGCTCCAGCAAACAAATACAATATTTATTCTTTGTTTTTATCTAATCTTTCATTATTCTTAAACTGTATTTTAGAAATTGTTTTTGAGCAGGAGAATAAACACATAACACTCCAATACTTCTAATGCATAAGTAAAATGTCACGCTGTCTGGGATTTATTTTCATATACAGTCACTAAAAAGGGAAAGGTGAGATATAACACACTGCATTCTATATTTTCTAAATGTCTTATTAATTATTGCTTGAAAATATATTCAGAATGCATCCTCATGCATTAATTAAAAAATGACATTTCTTTCACATCTACTATGTGTGAGGCAATGTTGTAGGCATTGAGGATATTAACATGGGTAAAACAAAACAAAAGAAAACAAAACTTGTGCTCCTTGGGAGTAATTATCAGATATAATTTTTATTTTATTTTATTTTTTAATGGATCATACTTTTATTTTTTTTATTATTTTTTTTAAATTACAATACTGTATTTGTTTTGCCATACATTGACATGAATCAGCCACAGGTGTCCACGATCTCCCAATGCCAAAGCCCCCTTCCACCTCCCACCCCACATCCTCTCCCTGAATCATCCCGTGCACCAGCCCCATGCGTCCTGCATCCTGTATTGAACATGAGATATAATTTTTAAAGTAAAGCAAATTAGGCTTCCCTAGTGGCTCAGACAGTGAAGAATCTACCTGCAATGCAGGATACCAAGCTCAGGTTCAGTCTCTGGGTCTGGAAGATCCCCTGCTGATGGAATGGCTACCTATACCAGTATTCTTGTCTGGAGAATTCCATGGAAAGAGGAGGCCTGGCGGGCTACAGTAAATGAGATCACAAAGAGTCAGACACGACTGAGCGACCTTCACTCACTCACTTACAAATTATCACCACAGCCCCAGGTAGAAAAATACACTTTTAATAATTGCCATGAGCCATGCGCAAATGATAAATTCATTTGCTTTTAACTTTCTCTTGTGGCTTTTCATCCACTTCTAATCATGCTAAGATATTCTTTACTAAGTGCTTAGTATATCAAAGTTCATTATCTCCCCTTCCTGTCACCTGATATGAAATAATACATTAAGCATTACAAAGTCTCATTTTTCATTTTTGTAACAGTGGCATGGCGGAGCCGTTGTAATAATTAGTTAGACATAAAAAAGAAAGATGACTTTGTGACTGGAATACTAAGTCTACGTTATATTTTAACATTAAAATTTTTGTTTTCTGATTACAAGTCTTCTCAGTAGTTTAAACAGATATCACATAAGTATACTTGAAGTCTTACAAAGTATCTGAAAGAGTATTGGCAGGGAGGAAACCCAGAACTGATAGTAGTTTCCCCCAAACTTCTGACACTACTATGCTCACTAGATTCTGAGATACGTTACCTTACTCATTGTTCTGAACTGCCCTTAGGAATTCATTATCTCCTAGTATCTTCAGAGGGTTTGTTAAGGAGCAGACACCTGGGCTGAGGATACTATTTGGTAACGTCCTCCATTTCGCTGCTGCCTCCCTTCAGGCACAGCCAAGGGACCTTAAGTGTCCTGGTAGGTTTAAGTGTATCATTTGTAAGCTCTACTCATAAATAAAAACTTACCATAATGCTTTTAAATCAAAGCATATCATATATTTCAGGTGGTGATATATAATTAATTGCTGTTTTTATTTCCAGTGATCAATGTCTGCATCATTTTCCACTAAATTATCTTTGCAATCATACTGTAAAGTATGCAGCATTGTAGCAAATCAATTGCAATGGATTGATACAATGGTTAAAACTAAGAATTGTATCTAAAAGAATCCCCAGTATTGCTCCATAAGTAATGTGAACTGCTTTATGAACTTCCCAATGAAAAGGCAACTTTAAAGTCAGTCAAGTTGTACACATGCTCAGGGGAAAATTAGGCAGCCATTTAGGGAATGTTTCAAAGGTGGTCGACCTGGAAAATTCTTAGGGAGTCAAATGGGATTTTGCTTCTGATTAGTTTGTCTGCACTTATCTCAACCCCAGGCGAGAAGTGATTTTTCTAGACTGTGGTTATCTGACAGATGAGCTGGCTTCCTGATCCTAATCCAGGAGCTGGAAGGGAAAATATGATCAACGTTATACAGGAATGGTTTCAAGGCTTGCCCTTTCATTACAGGTTATCCAGCTAACTGGCCTTTACTGGTCATGTTTAAATTTTTCGACTTTAATTATACATATACACATCTAGTTTTTAGTTGGCTGAAATATTTAATCTTTTTAATCAGTTCCACCAAATAGTCTATATTTGATCATAAGTGAAGTGAAGTCGCTCAGTCGTGCCCGACTCTTTACGACCCATAAACTGTAGCCCACCAAGCTCCTCCGTCCACGGGATTCTCCAGGCAAGAATACTGGAGTGGGTTGCCATTTCCTTCTCCAGGGGATATTTGATCATATCCATTCACAAATCACAAGGCTGTCATTTTTGTAGCTGGTCAGATGATGACAGATCAGGACTTCGCATCTGGTTCTGAGAAAATAGAAACTTTGACAAGAAATAACTATGAAGTCGTTAGGTAGAAAATAACAGGGACGAAGAAGCGTTATTTTGGAAAGATATACCATAGATACACACAGCACAATATTTTTGGCCACAGATCTTTGGGCATCGTGTGAGACAACGTCTGTATTTAATTTGAGGTTCAGTATTTTGTTGTTTAGGAAATACAATGTAGAGCTGATATTAGGTTCCACCAAACTTCTGACACTAAGATGCTCACTAGAGCATCTCTAGTTACTCACTGCTCTGAACTGCCGTTAGGAACTCATTATCTCCCAGTACCTCCAGAGGGTTTGTTGATTAAGGAGCAGACACGGGCGGAGGATACTATTTGGTACCTTCTTACAGTTTCGCAGCTGCCTCCCTCCAGGCGCAGCCCAGGGACCGCCGGCTGAGGGTCCTCCGGGAGCCCGTGCAGCGCGCAGCGGGACCCGAGTGACAGGCCCCGACGCTCGCAAGCTCCACGCGAAGAGCCGGCGGCAGCGACCGTGCGCGCCCACAGTCCGCGCGGGGACGCGCCTTTCGGTTGGGGCGGGCAGCGCGCGTTCTCGAGAGCCCCCGGGGAAAGCTCCGCCGCCGCCGCGCGCGCCCGGCAGGCCCAAGAATGAATGGAAAGTTCAATCTCGCGCGCTCCGCGCGGACAGCCAATAGTGCGGCCCGGAGCGGCGGCGGGCAGGTGTGCGCGTGCCGCCGCCTGACGCAGGGCTCCAGTCGAGCAGTCTGGTGTCGCCGCCGCCGCCGCGCCCCGCAGCCCCCCACCCCGGCCCGGCCCCCTCCTCCCCGCCGGGCTGTGGCGGCCGAGCGGCGGCGACAGCGGATTCCAGTCCGGCAGCCGAGCGCCGCCCTCGCTCCCCGGCCGCTCCGCGCCGCGTCCCCTCGCCGGCTCACAATGTGCTGAGCGGCCCGGCCCCGCCGCGCGCATCCCGGGTGTCCGGCCGCCGCGCTCCTCAGGAAGTGACAGAGTCCAGGCCCCTTCCTCCGCCCCGTCCCCGGACTGAACGCCACACACGTACTCACACCTCTCCCCCCGCTCTACCCGAGCGAGGAACGCGACCATGAGGCCCCGGAGGTAAGCAGCAGCGCGCCCCGCGGCCGGGCGAGTGTTCGAGGGGGCTGGGTGTGCGCGCGGGTGCCGACGGCGCTCGCGGCCCCGGGTCTGGCACGTGAGCAACGTCGAGGGGAGCTCGGTGCGGCGCAGCCGGGAAAAGGGAGGAGGCGTGAGCGCCAGGGAGGGGGAAGAACGGGGCCAGGTGGGGAAGTAACAGGTCTCGCAGCAAGTTGCTATTCGGGAGCCGGAGCTGTGTCCTGCCTTCGCCGGCCCTGATTTATTGCCCCCGTGTTCCCACCGAGATGCGGGCAGGCGATGTACTTCCGGGTTCACACCTTTCTCTCCCAGCTCCGAGCCGCTGGGTCGGCGCTGTGTGCCGGCGCGGCATTGCCTACGCGGCAGCCAGGTCTCACCGTGGCGGTTTGCCGCCGGGCCGCCGGAGCTGGCGGGCCGGGTCGGGAGGGGGCGCGGGCCACTCGGGTGCGATGGTGCGGCGCGGGCTGGAGTCTTGGTGGCGGGTTCGGGCGCCTCGGGCCCGCGGGGCTGCGCCGCCAGGGGGCGTCCGCTCCTGCCCTTCGCGCACTCCGCTGCGGAGCTGCTTTGTAGCCGCAGGCGTCGGGGATCCTTTTGCTTCGGGATTGGTAATGTAAATTCATGAATTAAAAATAAGGATTTGAGGAGAACCGAGAAAAACGCACTTGGATCTAGGTTGCTTTTGAAAAGGAAAAAAGCCAAAGAAGAATCGATACATTCGCAGGAGCAGTAACTGACTACTGACTGGAACACTGAATGCGGGTGCCTTACGAGGATTTGTACTCCCAAAACTTTTTTTTAAACTACACGTTGGTAAATATTGAGTGTTTTCGAGTAACATCTTGCAGTATGTATTTAGTGCCCTCATTGCGGAAATTTTTAAAATGTAAGTAATAGTCCGCCATTTTGAATTGTTTCATGTAACACAGACTGAAATCTTAGGTTCCTGTGTTTCCTTGAGTTCCTTTCTGATCTCTCTGTGGATTTGTTTTCATCCACAGGATATTAACGTTATCAAGTATTATTACTGCTCATAGAACTCAATTCTCCATTGAGGATTTTTATCCCTATAGCTGTTAACGCAAGGGAAAATAGACTCGTGTTTTATTGCAGTTTTTAATTTCTTGGTCAAAATATTGTGGAAGTTAAAATTACACATGACAACTGATGTTAGAATGAATTTAAAACATTTAACACCATCCTTAGAAAAGTATGACAAAATGATTTTTACTCGGATTAAAAAGTCCTTTCTTTTTTGTTCAGATTATTAGCGTATTTAGTTAGGTGATAATGCAATGACGCTTTTAAAAATGCATCTGATGGTAAAGGATATTTTTAAGTCCAACAATAACTTATGAAAAACATCACAGTTTAATTTTTTTAAGGACTTCAGGAAAACTTCAAAATTTTAAATTGAACTACTGGAAATGTATGCCAATTTGTGTGATTTTCAAAATACAAATTTAATTATTATGGAATTTATGCCATTAGCTTTTTCTGTTATGGGTTTGCACTAATGTAATAGAGAAGTCATATTATAAATTAACAATAGGTAATACTGCTCCATATAGATTAGTGATTAGATTCTTGTTCATTGGGGGCACAGCTCTTGCTTCCCATTATTCTTTCTCTCTGAATGTGTGAAATAGGGCAATCCAGTGTGCCCAAATTTCCTAAAGAGCTTTAAGAATTAAATTGACATAGGCCTCTTTCTGGTACTTGTTGGGGAGGGGAAGGTACTAAAAATGAATAAAATGCTTTACTTGAGTTTTCCATTTCACAAATAGGATCAGCTAATCATTGCTTGATCTTAAAATATCGAGAAAATTTAAGGATAGAATCATTTCGTAGTTCATCTTGGTTATTAGAACTGTTTATTGTTGCTCCTCAATAGATCTGGAACCAAATAATTTAGCGATCAAGTCCCAGTAATCCTTGTCAAGTTGTAGAGTGTCTTATTATATGTCTGTGCCAGATTTCTTTCAGAAACAATGAAAAATTTGTGAAGTTAATCAGGATTTAGATTAAAAATTGTATTAATGGGGGTAAATGAAGTGAACTATACTTTTGTGTAAGCGAAATAGATTAAGTTTTAGTATGGTAGTATTCAAAATTAATCTTTAGAATGACTTAAAGTGTGTTGTACATGTAAATTAAAAAAACAAACACTAGAATTTTAATAAATATAGTGGATATAAGCATTTTTTTCCTGTTTACTCTGGAACAAAGAGATTAAGCAGATTTTACCTAATAGTTTGATAATGTTTGGTATCTAATCATGTAACTTTTTTGTATTTATAACACACTGCTATCATAATTTACAAATCATAAGAGAAAAATAAGTTATTAAATAAACCTTGTATGCATGTTTTCAGGTAACGGTCTTCATGACAGTCTTCAGGTATATAGAGCTGATGTTTCTTTAAACAAAATGCTATTCAAAACTGCCAATTTTGGGACCTTACTAGGAAGTGCAAGTGAGGAAATGATCTGTTAATATTTATCTTAATCCATAGTGGAACTGATTGGAGAAAAAGGAAAATGGAGATTTAGAGATGAATCAGTTCAGAAGTAATTAAGCTATTGATTATGAAAAGGACTATAAAAATTTTGGTCAACTGAAGAGTTTTCTTATTTGTTAATTTTTAATAGAATATTATTTTCTTTTAAAAATCTGTAGTCATAAATACTTCTAAGGTTTTATGTTTGATTGCTTTAGAGCCTGTGCTTGATTTTCTTGCCTTTTGAAGGAACTGTGTTTGGATTATAAGTAAGTGTTGTTTTTGAACTGTTTTTGATGAACCACATAGTAAAGAATTTCTACTTTGTCACACATAACTAAAAATTATTTACATTACAATACTTAAAATTGATTTATAGGATCATATCTAGGAATGTATGGAGTATAGAATCATATTGGTTTGAGAAACTTACCCGGTATATACGTGTACACTGTGTTGGAGTTCTCTGACAGTGACTCTCTATGAAGTCGCTGACCATAGTGCTGAACCAAGACAGCCATGTTGGCCATGGCTAAATCTGGCTGAAAACTGCACACAGAAATTGTGTAGATGTTCAAATAACATCATCACTGTAAGGAAAAATTATATATATCTCATATAATTTTTTATATTATTTTTACCCAGATGAAATTTGGTAATCATTAAAATCAACCAAAAATTATGATAGAGAAATTTCATCTCTGAAGTATATTAATATAACATTGATTTTGGGTAATGTCAGTAAAATCAATGGGATCAGTGCCAGAGGTTTTCTCTTTCTTTGCAAGTTGCCACTTACAGATGAAGACAATATTTTAAAACCAATTTAAGAGACTGGTGAGTTATCTCAAAAACTGTCCAATTCTAGGGAACACCACTATAAACTTCAGTATGAATTTGATATTTGCAATTTTTGACTTGGTTTTATATCACTGTCAAAGTGGCACTATGAAAACCAATATAAAAACATGTGGTTACCAAAATAATAAAATTAAATGACTCATAAAAATAAGTTCTGTAAATAATAACAATATATGCATTTTTAATAGAGAAAAGTATAAATTTGAAATTATAATAATCTTGAGTTAGCATTTTGTGGGAATTTTCTATTGTTTGAAGCAAGATAAACACCAGGTTGTCACTCCTAACAATATTATTGTGTTGTGTGAAAATAACACTGATATGAAACCATTGTAGAAATTACCTGAAAGGAATGTTGTAATGTGTTTAATATTTCAGTAAAAAGTACTATTTTACAAATAGAACTTTGACATTATTTTCCTAAAAATAGAATGGGTTGACATGCAGGATCATCAAATTAAGGGTCAAAGGTGACAAACCAGGACAAAGGGCATGCAGCTCATTTCAGGCAATCAGTTTCTAGTTTTTTCATAGCTGAACAAAAGCCTAATTATATAGGAAAAAGGACTTAGCATTGAATGGCCATTTTTATTGGTGGGAAAACACGTTTTAAGTTTTTATAAATTTTCAAATCAATATTTCTTATTGGGGAATGCAAGAGCCAAAATACTATATTTATATTTTTCAAACAATTCTTTTATGTAACATTTCTTTCAGACACTACAAAACCATTTCAGCTAAATAATTTATACTGTATAAGTTATAAACAAAATGTACTTTTTATAGATTAAAAATTTTAGAAGACATGTATAAATTTTGTCTTTTTGCATTAGGTTTTTGGTATAATCTCCTTTGCTAGTGAAAATCCTGATTTAAAAAAAAATTACATTTATTACACTATTTGGTCACTGCCTGTGATGTAAAAGTGAGCAGCTTCTAAAACATCTCTTGATCTTTATATAAAGTGTTTATTAAAACTATTTCAAATGCACTAAAAGCTTTCATTTAGTTGTTAATCTCTTGTGATATAAATTTTTAATCATTAATGTTTATCAAATAAATTTTTCTTGCTAATATTGTACTTATATAGAAATATTCCAGTTTACTTAGAATCATTTTTGTTTATCATATCAAGAAGCTCCCCTAGCTGGAATACTCCTCCCACTCATTAGCCCTTGAAATTACCCACTCCTATAAAAACTGACAGCCCCATACCCTGGGGCTGCTCTCGCCTTCTGAGATGCCCACACTGTCTGTGGAGTATGTTTCTCTAAATAAATCCACTTCTTACCTAGCCAAAGAAAAAAAAAAAGAAACTATTTTAAAGTTTTTGTCTTAAAGTTTGGTAAGCCTTCAAAATATATGTGATCAGCTTCTTAAAGGTGGGACTTCTGCCACTATTTTGACTCCTTTAAATTTAAAACCACTAATTTTTTCCCTCCTATTCAATATGACCTCAACAAATGACTCAGCTGTGAGCTTTATCATATAAAACTGTTGTTTGATATGGTAGAAAATACAGAATATTTACATTAGCAAACCCAACTGTGCCATGGCTTAGCTGTGTTACAACATTCACATTTAAGCTGAAGAATTGTGTTTACCAATTATTTGTGCTATGGTTGGTACCTTTAAACAATCTTGACAATATATATCCCTGTTGACTTAAATGATTACTCTTGGAAATTTTTTATTTTCTAGAATATATTATCTTTCACTACAGTAGTTGCAGAGAAGACTAGAGCTGCCCATATTTTATGTGAAATCAAAAATTTCAATATGTAAAATGGTCGAGAAGGTTAAATTCATCTCTGATAGAGTAGCAGTATGACAAGTACTAGCCTCTAATTTAAGGTTAACTTTTAAAAATATATTATAAAAAGTAATTTTTGCTTCATAAATATAAAAAATATTGATTCTTTTCCATTCTCTAAAGATAATTTTAAAGTAGTTCAGTGAGGTTTCCTGTTTTAACAGGAAAACAATTACATAAAGTCACAAGTAAACATTTGTCTTAACTTTAGTTTCAAATATGTTATTTCTTTAAATTTTCTGTATCTGTGTATAGTTGAAGGTGTTGCATTTTCAGTTTTTCTGAAGTTACAGTAGGATGTTGAGTTAAATTACATAATAATTTACCCTGATTTTGCTTAGGTGGCATTTGAATTTAGTCTATTAACTAATTTGTAAAAATATAATTACACTGAAACATTTCCTACCTATGAAACGTTCCTTTACAGGACAGTTTAAGAAAATATTTTTCATAAAGTGCACACATTAGTGTCAGTGTTGAACTTCCACATGTAATGTTTTATTTCATATGTGTATATGCTATATTTAAGTTATAGTAAGTGTAAATAAATACTGTGCTTTAGGTATTACTCTGATGTTTGTACTGTGTTCACTTTGGTGTTTGTACTAGGTTTGCTGTGTGACTTTAAGTAATCGTTTAAAAACTTTACCCCCAACTAACTGTTCTTCTAAGCAAGGAAAGTCACATTCCTGCCTACTTTGCTTTACAAAGACAGATTGAGACATACTGTAAATAGACTGTAATTTTTATAAGCCATGCATGAAGTGAATATTTAGCAAACTATAATGTACTTTATGCTTACATTATTTTGAAAATACTAATCATAAGAAACAAAAATTTGTTAACTTTTTGTAGATGTTGAGAAATTATGATGATGAGAATAATGAAATAAATTTGCTTTTATTATGGTGAATTACTAAACCATTCTTTGCCAACCTGAAGTTACTGTTGCATTTTATTAATATTAGAAGTAAAAGCTAACATGATGTAAATTGAATTTAAATAAAGTTCTCAATAATATGTAGCAGTATTTTATTTATCATTACTCAATTCTCTGGGCTTAACAGCTTGTCAGTTTAAACAAATTATAGTATATAATGCATAGTAGTAATCGTTTTCTTTTACATTAAATAGTTACAATAGTGGATTAACAACATTATTTAATGTACTTGAGAATATTATTTTACATATTTTACTAGGAGGAAATATGAAATCGGGTGTTTGTAATGAATGGTGTTAAATTAGGCAATTTTATATTGGTAGGTCTATGGTATAATATATTTTATTTAAAATGAAATTATTGAAGTCACTTTATATATACATATTTTATATTTGTAATAATCAAATGATTGTGTATCACATTCTCTTGAAGAAAAGATAGTTTTTAAGAAAAATTTATTTATATGTCCATTTAATTCATAAGAGGCATCCTAGAGGTAGTCAACTTAGGTTCAGAAGTTCATTGTCATTGATTCATTTCAAAGAAATGTATTTAACACTAAAGAATGTTAGGATTACAATGATGAGCTAAATATGCACTCTCCTTCCTACCACAGAGCATAGAGTTAAGTTGGGAGAGCGAACAGCATCTTCTTGAGCACTTACAGTTAACTATAGTACAGTGCTGGATGGTAGAGGCATTGTACTCAGTATGGAACAGTGAGAAAAAGAGGGCCAAGTGGAGATGTAAATGTTAATTAGGGATTATTCTAGTGAAGGGGCAGATAAATATATTATAATAAATAAAAATGCCTATGTATAAAATTATAAAAAGCTCTTTTGGAATATTTCATTGCCATTAAAGAATTATTTTCATTATTTATCATTATTATTTCTTTTCAAAAAATAGTCACCTATAGTAATATGAACATTTAATATTATGAATATTTTATATAACATTAATTTATCATTCCTATCATAGTTGTTCATATAGGTAGATTTTAATATTCATATTTAAACAATTCTTTCTCTTCTAACTCTCGTTTTTGAAAAATTTTAAATAATTATTTAACATTGGAATATATTGATATCTGTGAAATAATTCTACCTTTTCCTTTGAAAAGGATGATAACATTAAAACTATCAATAACTGAAAACATCACATGTAAGTCTGGATAGTGAAAAATCTGAACATTTTTATCATTCAGATTGACTGGACTTCATTAAAGCCAGAAAGCTTTTAGTTAGAAATCTTAAAATTGAATAATGTTAGTTAATTCTTATACCATTTGATGTTTAGTTTATTAGATCTATCATTTATGGTAATTTTGCACCTGAATTATTTGAAAAGTAATTTTTGCAAACACTTTCTGTTTTTTTCACACTTTTTGTAAATATAAGCAGAGAAAGTTAAGCCTGGGCTTTGGGCTATTAGAAAAATATGAGCTAGGTTTTGCTGAAATTTATGTATAATATTTAAATACACCCTCACATAAACCAAATGTGTAAAATTAATATAGGCTCAATGTAAAGGAAAAGTACTTCAGTAAGTTTTGATAATGAATTTTGTTAACAGTAGGATCTATCATTATCTCTGTATTTTGGTTGTAAACAGAGGATAACTGAAGGATTTAATGTACAGAGGTTCACGTGCCTTTTGTTCACATTCTTCCTCTATTCTTTTCAAATCTTACTCAGTGGGGTTGTCATCCTTTGTGAGAAAAGTCTTGGGTCAACATTCAGTAGAACTCTGAATTTGGAAAACCTTCCATTTTATGCTTTGAGAAAAAAATGAGATTGTGATTTGAGAATTTACACATAATGATTTATTTTTTGTGAACTGATTTAGTAGATATAGAGTATAAAACTTAGTTAAGAGCGGAATGACATCCTGGGAGTAGCAGGTGAGTGGATGCATGTTCAAACCAATCTATTTTGCAAGCCATAATAACTCTGACCTGAAGATAATAATAATTCAGTGGTCATCAGGAGTTTTTGTTGCAGTTGCTGTATTTCATTACTGAGTGACCTCCTTATTGCAAGTTTTACTGTACTGTGACATCTGCCAGTGGATATATTTGAAAATCATTACTTACTCATTTTTTAAAAAAGAATAGTATTTTCTTTAAAATCTGTGTTAATGCACATTAGATTCCTTTAGTTGTTTATTCAGTGATTAAATTTACCACCATTAAAGTTAATTTTTTCTCCAAAAGTATTTATATGTAATAGACCAGGATCAGTGGTGTAGTATCACAATTAGAGTCTCATGATTTATCTTCTAAAAGATGTCTGAAGAGAATAGTCAAATAAGTTCATCAAGGAACACAATATTGTGGGTTGGGTTCATTGTTAATTGTGGTTAAAAAGAATGGGATTCTTGAATTGCAGTGTATAATTAAATATGAAGATTTTTTTAACTGCATCGTTTCTGAAATCTGAATCTTGACTACATCTTAATAGGTTTTAGAACGTTTTTTAAAATACTGTCCTTGAATTGGAATGAAAGGCAAGTTTATGCCGATTGGTTATCTAATTTTGCTAGGTGAGTCTTAAATTGTAAAAAAGAGAGTTTACAGGTCGCTTCACAGAGTCAAAACCTAAGCATTTTACTGCTTTCTAATGAGCCATTAAGCTGAAGAAGAGTCAATTAAATGAGCAATTAATGTAGTACTGACTTGAGCTCTTTGATTTTAGGTTCTTCAGAAGACAATGAGGTCATTCAACCAGGTTTCATCAGCCCCAGGTTAGTCTTTTCTTCAATTACATTTTTGCTTAACATTTATTTAAAAAGATCACTGGAGGCATATGAGGAAGTGTGACAGCTCTCAGAAATTCTCCACTGTGGCAAGATGGGAATCATATATTCTCCTGTACTCTAGATCGCTTCATTTATAAACTAGTACTCCCACCAGAATTGCAAGGGTGAAATCTTCTAATTAACTTTTTCCTCCTAATTTTAGCAGTATGGAATTTTGTGATTGCTTTTTCCCTGTCTCAGGCAAAATAGATAATATTTAAATGCTTATGGACCTGAATAAAAAGTAGTTGTGGCTTGTTCATTTTTGTAAGTCCTTTTCTAAGTTCATTTTGAAAAGAGGCCTCACAAGTGTTTGTTAAATTAATGATAGAGACTTGCTGCTGTTCTTAAATAATTTACTATAGACGTTTTTTCAGGAAATTAGAGAATTTTCCTAATCTAGGAAAGTCCCATTTATTTTGCTTTTCACCAGTTTGTATCAAATTAGTTGCTCATTATATTATTAATAGGTTTCTATGGAGGCTCAGATAGTAAAGATTCCTCCTGCAATGCAGGAGACCTGTTTTGATCCCTGGGTCAGGAAGATTCCCCTGGAGAAGGGAATGGCTACCCACTCCAGTATTCTTGCCTGGAGAATTCCTTGTACAGAGGAGCCTGGCGGGCTTGGAGTTGTGAAGAGTGGACATGTCTAAGCAACTAACATACTATTAATACAAAATGCGTCATGTGAACTTTTAACATCTTAAACCTACACTTCAAAAATATATACCCTTTCATTTGTTTAGGTGTACTTTAAAACCTAGGTTTTTATGTATATTCTCTTGTATTACTGACACTAACTGAAAACTGACAGCACTCTTCTTTCCAAATGGTTTTATTAGTAACTGTATTGCCAGGCTTCCCCCTAGGTTCTGCAGTAAAACAATCTACGTGCCATGCAGAAGACACAGGAGATGAGGGTTCGATCCCTGGGTGGGAAAGATCCCCTGGAGGAGGAAATGCAACCCAATTTTCTTGCCTGGAAAATTCCACGGACAGAGGAGCCTGGTGGGCTTCAGTCCATGGGGTTGCAAAGAGTTGACCCACTGAGCCCCTGAGCACTCATGAATGCGATAATGCATTATTCTGGCTTCTGCTCTTATGGATTTAATGTCTTGGCTCTTCTCTTGACTAAATGCTATCAAAACTCTTAAAAGCTATAAAATGACAGAGTTCACGAGCATTTATAAGTACAAGTAAAAGATATTATTCTAGTATTAAGCTTATCAAATACAGTATTATAGGTAGAGAAAAGCAGTAGGGATCAAAAGGTTTAGTGAGTAGACCACTGATTGGCATTGCCTTTTGACAGCACTTTACTTTTTTTCTAGAGTGAATCCTTTGACATAGAGGTGATGCTCTAAAGAGTACCAGAAAAAAAAGATTCTGAAAAGTTGCCACAATATATTAATTTACCAACTAGTTTCCCCTTACTCTGGATTGTGGTTTTCCTCTGGGGGCATACTGGAGGCAGTCCAGAGGCCCTTTTCTCTTCTGCTGGAAGTAATGTTAACACCAATGTGTTAAGTGAGTGCAATAAAGTTTCATGTCTGTGTTTCCTTGTGATTAAAAAGGGGTTGGCCAGGGAGAGGTTGCACTTTGCCAAAAAGAAAGATTATTGTCAGAGATTACATTTATGCCTAAGACTTGAATATCAACTGCTCCAAGGTCCTCACTTTGCAGGAAAGGAAACTGAGGGCTGGAGAAACTTAATGATCCAAGGTCACAAGGTCATTAAATGGGATCAGAACTCTGGCCTTCAGTTTGTAGCTGGATGCTTTTTCTCAACAGATTTTCCTCTCCCACAGACATGTTAAAGCCTGAAGATTTCTTCTCATTTACCTCATCTTTTACTCTTGTAGTGATTTTTCCCTTTCCATTTTCCTCCTACCTATCCTTTTCCCCCAAATAGACTAAAAATGAAGATATTAAAGGAAATACCTAGGAAACAGCCCCTACTCTTATTTGTTTTGATGAGATTAAGTTTTAAAGAATAAACTTTGATTCATTGCTTTCAGAGGGGAAAAAAATTGTATGCTTATTTAGTGTCATTCCTGTAGACTCAATATGTATTGCAAAAAGATCTTTAAATTATGAAGCATACCTATTCAAGTAGTACAGGTGAAAAACATGGGACTCATCTTTTTCAAATAAAACACAACCTTCATTTTGTGCTATTCTGGGCAAGGTAAAATAACTAAATGCTTATTACTAAATGATTTCTCTAACATATTGAAGTCATAATTAAAATTACATAGCCAAGTGTTTGTTTAGGACAATTCAGAAAATATTTGGGAGGAGTGATAATATTTTTTTGTTTCAGTTGAAGTATGTTAACAGTGATTTTTTGCTATTTGTTTTAAAAAAAAACTTTTACACAATGATGGTGTTAAAGTAATATCCCCTTTCTGAAATAATTTTGTTGCTCTAAATACTAAACTAACCAAAATGAAGAAAACGTTTGCAAATGGATGTTTTCAAGCATTGTTCAGTGCTTGAACTATAGAGCCAATTTGGCTGGCAAACTTAAAATGCTATTGTTTTCTGTATTTCCGTAATTTTATTTAATTATACCTGGGGAAGTATGTTAAAATATTTAAGGAAAAATTTTAAGGTTTTTTTATAGCTGTGTAAAAATTACCAAATCGAAACAATTGTGTCAAGACAGAGCATTTTGCTTTCAGATAAGGAAATTAAATGAGAACGGAATTGTGCTCTTTGGGAAAAAAACAAAACAACAAATTAGCCCCCATATTCTAAAGTGCCTCTGTTGTAAGATCAACAGCAGAGGCACTCCTTTCATTTGACTCCGAATTGTAAGAATTTCAAGAAGGTTACTTGTCAGTAAAGCAGTTTACTGAAACGCAGTGGGAGGGATCGGCAACAGTTTGCCCGACGTGCGGGTCCGCAGCTTTTGCGCGGGAAACCTCACGCCGCGGCCAGAGAAGGGGTTCCCTAAAATCGCCCCTGGTCGCCCTCCACTCCCTTTGCCCCCGCCGTCTTCCCCACAGACGGCTTTTCTTGACCCTCCAAAGGCGCACGGCGACGTTTTCGTGGCTTCCCGAAAGGACGGCGGCGCCTGGGGTCTGAAGACAGCTCCATTTTAGGCATGGCCTGGTCGGGGAGTAGGGGTGGGGTGCTCCTTTTCTTGGCCGCTTCTGATAACCGCTCCCCACCCCCCGACTTCACTTTTTGATTGCAGAGACTTTGACGTATCACAGATGAAGAGATCAGATTATAAATGATATATGTCTGGAAATGCAATGAAGGTAGCAGATCGTGCCAAACGTTGCCTCCATCCCAGTGGAGGCAAGGGTTCCTTTTGTTCGGTGTTCATTTGGTTGGGACAAAATGACAAATGTGAAAGTACCCTAACTAGTGAAAAATCCTCAGCCTTCTTTGGAAGGGCTCAACTTCTAGAACTGAGGTGGTGATGTGGTGAATAAAGGAAAAGGTGACTGAAGAGAGAAAGGGGAGAGGAAGTGGCAAGGGCGGGCGGTGGAGGGAAGGGGCAGATCCGCTGACCTGGGGGTCTCGGCGACCTTGGGGCGCGGGGCTGCGCGTGAAGCTCCGCGGCTGCGAGGGCAGAGCGGGCTGCAGACCCCGGCCTCATTTGCCGGGAGGGGGAGCACGGGTGGAGCCGCTCGCCATGGTGCCGCAGCCCCTCCTCCTAGTTTTAAAGAACCGAAGCATTGTTTTCAGCTGTATAGAAGTCACTCATTGCTTTTACTTGAAAACAACAACGGTGGGCTCTGGAACCTTTTTCGGCTCCTTGCATTGTACTGTTGGAATTTTTAAAAGAAAGAAAAAATTGTGTATTTCGTTTCATAATTGTAGAAATTTTAGATTGTGATAACCAATGGGCATTTAATAGGTTATTTCCTTGATATATATTTTTTTTTACCCCCAGTGCATTGAGGATTCTTTGTAGCTACTTGAAGTCATTTTAAAGACATTTTGAAAGAAGTATGATAAATCAAACTACTGAAACATTTGGCTTCCACAAGTATGAAACATGCGTTTTGAGTCAAGCACAGGTCTTTCTGGCACTAAAAACAGGTAGGAAATGAGACAGAAATTAAAACCAGAAGACTTCAGGAAGGTGACAAATTGGAAAGCGTTCTAGGAGATTCAAGGGACCATTTTAGGTGAAAGAAGAACTTTATGAGCTTAAAAAGATTATGGTTAGTTTTAAACAAGGATCTTAGGCTCAAAAGATTGAGGGCAGGGAGCAGGAAAAGATGAGTCTATGTTCAAAGACAGTGCCATATCCCTGAAATGGAAACGTATTTTCTATGTCACTGTCTCCTTTCTCTTCCCTCCCTACCCATTCCCTTCCCTGCTTCTCCTCCCTCTCCTCTCCCCTCCTCTCCTTTCTTTTACTCTCCACACTCCCCCTCCCTCCCCCAGGTATGTAAATGCATTTGCCTTAAATTCTCTGTGAATGAATGTTAGAGGATTTCTCAAAGTTCCCAGTTGGAAAAAGCTTTCTACACGACTTGAAAGGCCGATGTCCCTCTCAGGAAATGAATGAGTCGATAACCTCTGACACCAGTGACCAGTCCGGTGAACCCTACCTTAATTCCACTAATACTGGAGGCCCCCATTCTGGCAAAACTGAATCTCATAACGTTTGTCATCCACTGTGGTTCACTTATGGTATTTCCCACTTTTCATCTATGTATTTATAGTTTTTAATTCCATCATATTGAACAAATAAGGATTCAGAACCCACCTACGTGTTTCTGAGTTTATGTTGATTAGGCCATTTTCTGATTAAAAACAAACATAGATAAAATATTGTTTATCAGATGTGTGTCAGTGACAAAACTAAATTACACTGCCTGTGAGTTTTATGATAATTTTACATTATGACATTTCCTCAATTTGTGTTAATACTTTTCATGTTATTTCTGTTATCAGATGTTGATTTTTAAAAGTGATTCATTTAAAGTATTAAAACCCCACTGTTGATTTAAATTAATTTTATATTTTCTATTATTCAAAACATCTAACTGGAGTAACACTTAAAGTTATTTCATTATAGGTCAGTGTAATCAGTTGATTTCTAATAAAGTAATGCCAAATAAATGTTTTGTTAGCTTTTTTTTTTTCTTGAGAGCTTCAAGCTTTGGGGACTCTTGCAAAATAATTTGCATTTTTATACTTTTTCTTTCCTCCCTACCAGCTGACACATGGTTATCTCCCCCTCTCCACCAAAGTAAATAAAATGAGATAGCTTTGCTCCCTCTCTTGAGAAACAACAAAAGAAAGAAACGGACGAAAAATCTTTTCAAATTCATCAGTCTCCAGTGAAGCCTTTTACCACAAACAGCTGAAAATAACATTTATTTATATACATCCATTTATTTCAGATCTGAAGTAATTAGTATAATTGTCCATTTCATTGTTTAATATGGGGAGGAGGTGTAAATAAGTGGATTCTGTGGGTTTTCCAAAGCTTTTGGACTCAAAATCCCTACGTTTTAGTTTGTGTGAAACAGTGTTGAGTTAGGAGTGTGTTGGTGGGGAGGTGGATTGCGGGTTTGGTGGGGGAGGGTAAACTCGGTAGCTTTGCCGAAGGGAAGTGGTATCTGTACAGTTTCTCGGTAAACTGCTTGTTTAAGAAAATGGGGGTGGGGTGGGGGAAAGGGTGGTGGTGCGTTTCAATGTTTCAAAGACCGGCGTTATTTTATATTCTAAAGGAAATCAAGCATTTCCAGTTGATCTATAGTATTTACTCTAGTAGTCGATGAGGGAGGCGATATATTGGTGTCAGCATCTAGTAATCAACAATCGTTTGTAACAATCTTAAAGGTAAAAGGATAAGCATTTTGAAACTGGGGTGCTGGCCGTGGAAGGGACGGTAGGAGCCTAATCCGTTATTAAATTTTCGTTTATTCAACTCTTGTATCCACTGGTAGTGCACTTTTAAAATGTCAGGGTCCAGTCAATAAGATGTGAATTTACCTTTTTCCTCCCAATGGCCCCTCTTTTTCACCCCCTCCCCCCACCCTCGCCCGCTGTTTCTCCCCCACCTCTTTCTCTGGCTCCTCTTCACCTCGCCTGCCTGGCGCTCCCTCCCCCTCCCTGCCCATACATACGTCGCCTTGCTCTTGGGGAACAATCGCCACTGATTGAGGTTCACTCTATGTTAGGCTGGAAAACTGGGCTGTTATTTAGGAAGTCATTAATCACATCTCCTCCCCGGAAAGAGATGGCGGAGAAACCTGTGAAGTACAATTCCTTACCAACCCCCTCCAAAATGTTCCGAAACGGTAACCTAAACACAATTTGACTGCATGAAGGTGATAGCGATTTTTCCGGTAGGATTTTATTTTAAATTTGAAAAATATTTCAGGGCACAATCAGGTACTTGTGTGCATTTCTCTTCTTACTGTGGGTGTAGATTACCATTTTACAAAGTTTCATGGATGTGTAATTAGGTTCAATTAGATCCTTTGTAAATTGCATATTTTCCTCTAAGAATTGAATTAAATGTGAAATTTGCATCCTAAGGAGGTTTGTTGTTACCGATCAGTTGAATTCTTGGGGAGGGGGTGCATAACATCGGTTGCTTTATTTAAATGGCTTTTTCCCCCTAAATGATATTATTTAGACAGGCTTGTGTGTAAGGCACGCTTGTGCACATATATGACGGTGCCGTTTCTTTAAATCGACGATTCACAAGGACCCTCCATTGTGTTTAAGTAAAAGCACGAAATCGGCATTCTGTTTTATCGTAAAGAAGCGTCCCAAATTGTCTTTAAGATAACATGTTTGAGTTTTTCGTGTTCATTCATAAATTATTTTGATGTCAGCATAGATGAAATGGCGATTGGTTATCTCTTCCTCTTGCCAGCCCCTTAAGGATCCGAGGTGAAATTAGTAGCAAGAAAGCATGTAATTGACAAAGTCACGTGTGCTCAGGGGGCCAGAAACTGGAGAGAGAAGAGAAAAAAATCAAAAGAGGGAAAGCACATTAGACCATGCGAGCTAAATTTGTGATCGCACAAAATCAAGATGTTAGATTGATGCAGAAGACCACTCCGTTCCAAAGGGAAAGTTTTCATCTCACGAGTTTGGAGCAGAGGGCCCGTGGGGCAACATGGCCGAAGGTTAATTTTCTTTTCTATTGTTTTACTGTGATTTTCTCTCTTCCTTCTCCCCCTCCCCCTCTCCCACCCTTCTTTGCCCGTCCCTCCCTTCCCCTTTTTACCCCAATACTGAGCAATACCCCCACCCCCCGTCGCGCAGTGGGGCTTTCTGCAACCTATTGTTATAGATCTCCAAAAATGTTTTGTACCGCCCACACTGATTCACAACTTGAAAAGCTTTCAGGGGGCTATTGTTTGAATTGTTTGAGTGTGATTAAGCGCAGTTTCAGTTAGCTAGCCCGAGAAAACTTTTATACACCTGCCCCCTCCCCATTCCACCCCAACTTTAATCGAAAGTTATTGGGGGAGGGGAATGCACATTGCAAATAACCCTGGATTCAGTGCTGCCGCATGTGCATTAACTAGTTCTAATCATCTTCACGATTTCTTTCCTCCTCGTGCATGCCGGAAAGAGTTTCGCTGAAAAATTCTTTTTGTAAATGAGTGTTAAATCAGCAATATGCAAGTAACGTATCGGTTGCTGTACTGTAATATGTGGCTGAAAAACGGAGTTAAATGAAAAAGTACACGTATGTACAGAAACGTGGGAGTTGTGATCGATAGAACATTGTGGCTTCCCTCCCTCCTCCGCTTCCCCCTTTAACCCTTTATTTTTTGCAGAAAAAAGGAATCAACCATTTAGTAACTTCCCCCCATTTCCGCTCCCCGATCCCCACTCCCAAGCAGTAACCCCCCACTCCTTCAATGAACTGTTTGGGACTACTGACTAACTGACTTTTTTGTCCTGTTCCATTCAGGCGGGGCAGGCAAAGGTGGTGGAGAAGAGCCCGGGAAGCTGCCAGAGCAGGCAGAGGACGAATCCCAAGTTTTGCACGGAACTGGCCACTGCAAGTGGTTCAACGTGCGAATGGGATTTGGATTCATCTCCATGATAAGCCGAGAGGGAAGCCCCTTGGATATTCCAGTCGATGTATTTGTACACCAAGTAAGCCAGACTGGTTTTTTTGTTTGTTTTTTGCTTCCAGTCTTTACTTGTTTCTATGTGGAGAAGCTGACTGGTAGTTTTGTCAAATGACGTAAAATAATGTGTCCTTCAAAATCTTTAAAATCACGAGTGATTGTAGTTTTTAGGGTATGCATGGGCTCTTTCCTGCATGTCTTTTCCTAAACAGAAAATGAAATCTTTGAAATTTCAGTTCTGGGTGCTTGTTGACTTCAGTAATTTCCCCTCTTCTTTGCACAGCGAAATGGTAGTGTAGCTTCCGGTGTTACTGGTTCCAATATTATGTAGTTTGTGTTAAAAA
The DNA here is from genome assembly GCA_917880005.1 of Nanger dama. Classification (NCBI taxonomy): domain Eukaryota; kingdom Metazoa; phylum Chordata; class Mammalia; order Artiodactyla; family Bovidae; genus Nanger; species Nanger dama. The sequence continues at coordinate 10,106,049 of CAKJTW010000054.1, read as the reverse complement.
AAAAACCCGCCAATTTTTTACTATAAGAATCTCTAGGTACCCTTATTTTAGACGCCTCTAATCACGGTAGCTTCCCCAATCATTTTATATTTGCCTGTAGTCATTTGTAGATTCAAATTAAAATAATTTTATTTCACAGTAAAATAAAGTCGGACATTGTTGATCTAGTATGGATATGAAGAAATATAGGAGAGGATTTTTGGTAATCAAACATTTTAGAAACGTGCTCCGTGTAGGGCATAGATCCAAGGATACTGTCTCTTTAAGAGACTGAACTCAAAAAAACCTGTGGCCAGTGGCGGCTCTAGTTTGTGTGTTTAAAATGTACTAGTTGGCTGCTTGAGGCAAATTTCCACCGTTGCTTATATTGTGTTGTAATTTTAAAAGATGCTTAAATACCAAATACGATGTGTTTTCTTCTCATTTTCAAAATTTTATTTGGAAACAAGAAAATGAATACATCTTCCCCTTTCACTCTTCTCTTAGTAAAAAAAGGTATCTACAAGTTTGCAAGCTTGATTATTTAATCCAAAGAAGTTGGAGAAATATAAATGATCTGTAAAGAATTATTCGAAGTAAAGGGATTTAAGACTAAAGAGGTTTATTTTAGCTTGACATCTGAGTTAAAAAGAATTGCATGCATGGATATCAGTCCTACAGGTTCACTAACATAGATACATGCAGGAAATACTTAGTGTATTTGCAAAAAAATTATGTTTTGATTGATAGTATGTTGCATGTTCCTGGTAATAATTTACAGCCTCCTTTCCTCCCTAAGGAATATCATCTTCAAATTAAGTATATAAACAATAGAAACATATGAAACCATTTTGTTTTGATCTGTTGTCCTGTGCTTGGTAGCTTCCTGACCTTGCTGTGTGGTGTGTGTTCCTTTCCTAAAGGCCTGGCTATCATTATTGGCTGTTTACATGTGGAAGGATCAGCATAATCTGTGAATTGAAACAGGGTTTAAATACATAAATAGAAGTCCACAGACAGGCTACTGGATTTTATGCCTCCTATTTTATATGGCAAAATGAAGCCACATTTTCTGCTTTTCTCCTCCCTACAGAATGACTGAAATCATTGACAAATCCATTTTCTCTCAGGCTCTGGCTTTCCCCTCTTTGAACCTTCTTTAGGTTGTTAAATTGTTCTTTACAATCTCATAAATTTGTTTTATAGATGAATGAAAAGAAATAGCCCTTTTCTTCTTTTGTCTTATCACACCTTGTTATAATTTGGTTTTCTATGTTTACCTTTTAATATATTCAAATATTAGACATTTTATTAACTAATATTAATGTTTAGAACAATGAGTCATCCAGTTTTAAGCTATTATGGTTATATGTTTACAAGCATTTCTATATCTACCAAGTTAAGAAATGTGTATTGCTGAAAAAGTTTTTTTTTATATAAATGGCAAACAGTTTCTAGAGTACAACATAGATTATTCATATTAGACTTACTTTAATCTTCTGTTACACATCATGTATTTACTAAAGAAGAGTATTAAAATGATATATGTGATTTTAAAAATGTCTCAAATGCATGTATATTTTTCATAAGAACAGTCTGAATATATTCTTAGGAAAAAGTATGTAAAAGTCAATAAAACTCAATTATTAATATTTTTGTGATACAAGAAAAATCAGGGAAGTAATACTCTTCAAATTTAAAATTAAAAAGTGATATTTAAGAGCCTTTTTTAATGGTTACAGTATTTGTGTTTTAAAATATATTTATTTTTCTCCAGGGAAAATTATTTTGAATCCGTTTCTTTGTTATTGTTTCTGGTTTTGTTTCTTCTTGATTTTGATGCCTAGGTGAAGGGGTTTCTGTCTTATATTGATAACATATAAAATTTTGAGGAAGGCAGAATTCCAGTGATTTCAGCAGCGCAACTGCAAGTAACAGTTTGATGGCCATAATGATGTGTGCAGGTATCATGTGAGCATCACTTTACAAAATCAGGTTGTGTTTCATGACAATTTCATAAAAGTTTTTAAGACATTTAAAAAATTATTTCTTAGCCATTTTTATGAGCATTTTTGAAAGCATACTAGATTTTATGTATAATTATAAATTAGATTTTCCCCAGTATATATATATTATTTTGTAATAAAAAGGCATCATAGATAATTAGGAATTTTAAATGTTTAACTATAGTGGCATCTAATTATTTTAAATATATGAAATATTGGAGTTTTTTGGACTGTTGAGAAGTACATGTGTTACTGGAGTTTTAAAAAGTATTCTGAAACATGTTTTTAAGAGTATATATTTGGGAAAATAAAAAATGGTTTGTTACTTTAAAATAATATTTAAAAATTCATGCCAAAGAACCCAGGATATTTTTTTTTCTCCTTTAAAAATATTGACAGCAAAGAACTGCACATCAAAAGCATTAAGTTGCTATGAAAATTAAGAGAATATATGAATGTATTCTTAAAATAGAACTGGACATTTTTGGTTACATAATTCTGTTTAAAATTTATTGGCAACAATACAGCCAAACTTTGACTTAGTTTCTATAATGTTACCAAGTCCTAAAAATAAACCCAAGACGTGGGTACTGTCCTTTCTCTATCTTCAGACTTGTTGATAAATATAATGAAACTGCTGTTTGAACATGGTATGTGACCACTGGTTTAAAATGACTGTCTTCATTGGACTTCCTGATGTTAACTGGTGATTTAAATAACCGTATTTTTATGGATTTGTAATGAATAGATGTATTTTGACACATGTTAATAGTGAAACATGGATAGCATTCAGTATTTTTAAAACTTAACAAAAGGTATAAATGTTATATTTGTGAATTTTGTCATAGTTTTAAGATGTTCCTTAAAATTTTTGATAGTGATTTAGTATGCAAATAGAATAAATTTGTAGAAATTTCTTATTTAAGCAAACAGTGCAAAACAGAATCTTGTCCCTTAACTGAAGGAAGAAAATAGATGGTTAATACAGATATGTAAGTATAGCTTCCTACTCAGGTTATGTCAAGTTATGTAAGTGCCAATAATTAATATTCATATCAGTTTATTGTTATTAATAATTTTTTAAAAATTTTGCACCCACAGATTATATAGTAACATGTTTAAATTACCTGGAAAGGTCTCTGTCAACTTTCTGAAATATTGTAATCTTTTAATAGGACTTAATATGTGATGATATTTTCAACTGAATCACATGGTAATTAAATACTAGATCCTTATGAAGGAGGGCAGTATTACTCAGTAACTACCTGTTGATGTTATTATGTAACTTTTTCTTTATGTAGATTTTTACACTTATTTTAGTCATTACCTCAGCTAATAAGATAAAATGATCATTTGAACTTTGTCCAGAGGAAGTATAGAATCCATTCTCCTTATTACCCTCTCTACAGCTCATTTGCATAATAATATTTTCTTGCTGAGTTATGTATTTGGGAGTGTTAGCTATCAACTAGGATACAAAGAATTTTTAAGATCAATATTTCATTTGCTTCACAACTTATGGAAGAATTTTTTTCTAAATGACCATCATTTAGCTATTATCTTAGTTGCCTTCAATAGTATTTTAATTTGATTTTGAAGTCTTTATTTATCTTTTAACTATTAATGTTTTCTTCTTATGCTTTCTATTTCTGATTTTTAGTTTGATGTGTATGGAGAATACAAATGCCTGTATTACAAAGATTTTATATATTTTATGTTCCTTTTATTACTTTGCTCAAAAACATTTCAAAGAATAATGGAAATAGAAGAAATAATAATTATTACAGTATAGGATGTAAAAATATTTGGGGATGGCTAATATTTAATATATAAAAATTGAAGTAGTATACACAGTTCAATTGACGTAGGACAGAGTTCATGTCTCGGTGTTTTTAACACAGTTATGAAAGTTAATTTACTACAGTGTGCTCATGTTTAAGGGTTTTTCATAATAGTTAATTATTAATTTATTAGATATATCACTTTTGTTATAGTTTAGTATGAAAACATTTTCCAAACTCAGGATACATATGATTATTTTTATCCTTGGTGCTGTTGATAAATGTCACTAAAAAAAATACATATATTTAGATTGAAATCTTGGAAATTTAAAATGTGATCATGTAACAATTATAGCTAATTTGTTAGTGAGTTATGCATGTGAACGTTTTAAAAATGGTTCCTAAAACTACCAAATTTTCCAGATGAATTTCCCAGTTGACCAATTCGAAAGAATCCCAAGTGAAATACTTTCAAGTTATTTAATCATAAAGTCACATTTAAAGGTATTTAAATAAAAATTTTATAAGGCTTTAATTATTTTAAAAGATACTGGGTACTTTCCTTCTAGTTTTCAAATGGTGATCCATTTTCAGGACCTTTATACTTCTAAGTGATATTCTCATTTGGTTTAAACATAAAATGTGAATTGTGTACATAATTAAGACCTTGTCTTTCCTCCTCATTTTAAGCAGTATTGCTTAAATATTTCCCTCTTATTTAGACCATTCACAGCAAATGAAGCTGATAAATTGAAGAATTGTCTTTTTAAACAAATATGTAAGTTGCAAGGCACTTACAAGTGTAGCGTAACATCTTATAAGCTATCTAACTCATCTCAGAGTTCTTGGGTTTCTTAAGAAATTAAAAACTTGTTACCTGCCCTCAACATGCTAGGTCCTTTGTTGTAAATTTTGTTGCTTTTGACAACAAGGAACCCTAATAAGGGTTTGAATTTGAATTATCTTTCTGTTCAGAAATTATATAATTTCTATTACAGATAGTTTTGTATATCTTAACTGAGCAGTTTTATTGGTATTGGGAATTAAATTTACTAGTTAAAAATATGATATACTATAGTTTTATTTCTAAACCAAGTATAACCTCAATAAATAAAGTAAAGGATATTTCTAACTAATGAAACTGGAAAATGTTTACTTTAAATATGATATTTTGTAGACTTGGTTTGAAACTTAATATTGAGAAATTTCTCCCTTGGAAGTTCAACTTGTTCAGTATGTAGTATGGCATTGTAACATACAGTCTATATGAAACAAATTATTTGTATTCTTCTCTAAAATAATTTGATAACATTTTCTAATAATCAGACAAATTGATAGCAGTAATATGTTAAAAAAACAAATTGTAATCAGTGGGAGTATATTTAGAAATGACTTTTTGAAGAGTATCAGCTGAGTAACAGAAGTGTTCATTGTGTTGCATTTTGATACATCAGGATTAATTTTATCTTCTATCTGGCAGTAAATTAGAAGATTATCTGATGATTGCCCCCCTTCCTATATCTAAATTTTGACAGTTTAGAAATGCTGTCTCAAATAGCCTTTATAGATAATTGGTAGCTTTAGTCTTATATTTCTTTCTGTAATCAACCGTAAATTGGAATAAAAATACCTAACTTTTGGTGGGTTTTGAAGACTAGAGCTCTGTTGTATAAACTGCCTAGCAAGTATGTGTTGACTAAATAAACTAAAATGTAAACTAGTCTTTGCCACGATAAAATCTTGAGTAAATTATATATATGATATGTAACTCCGTAGTATATATTGGTGGTCAAAAATTAAATTGGTATCTTTTATGTGTTCTCTGTCAAATTAGACAAAATGTATTGCATAATATTATAGCTTAATTTTAATGACTGAACTGTAAGTCTTATTATGATTTTATGGTATATAGTATGGTTTAATATTGTTTAACACATCAGTATATAAACAGACTTGGACATAATTTTGTGATGTTTTTGTTTTACTGCTAATGGTTTGTTGTATCGTGAGGCTTTACCTGTGTATTCAGGTATACATATTCAGTTTGTATATTCTTCAGTGTAAGCTAAGGGGAAGATCTGAAATATTGTCTTCAATAGACCTGCTATGATAATTTAATACCTATTGCTCTATTAATAAGTATTTAATCCTCATGAGATACAGTGGGATAGAGTCTGGTCAAATAGATCAGTGTTCAAATCCCAGTTTATTATGTTTGTAGGGCAAGTAACTTACGTTGTCAGTGTTTCAGTATCTTACAAAGGAAGGAACAAGAACGTACCTGCTTTGTATAGCATTATTATGAGGATTAAATGTTACTACATATGTAAAGCATTAAACACAGAGCTGGGCAGATCATAAGGACTCAGCAGTGTTTGTACATAGTTATTATTACAAAGGAGATGTCATGTGGTAGAATGAGGGAGAAAATACCAGAAAGGAAGGTTTGAGTTTGTCTGTGCCACTTGGTGGAGTTCTTTCTTTTGACTAGTTGCTTCCAAGGAGCTTCAGTATTCTCATGGGTAAAATGTGGCAATAATAATTTTGGTCTCTATTTTTGAGGGGTGGGGTAGGGGGCAACTGAGGGAGCATACATGAAAATCATTTAAGAATTCTAATGATCCAGGTTTAGTTTTAGTCTTTATTTCAAGCACTGTATTTTTAGTAACACTTTCACCAAATAAATCAGTCAGAATTTTCAAAAGATACTAAGCTCATGTCAATTATTTTTTGCCTTGTCAACTTAATTGAGTTATAATTTATATAGAATACAGTTCACCAAAGTTAAGTATAAAATGAGATGAGTTTTTACACATTGTGTAACCACCACCACCATCATGATACAGAATATTTCATCACCCCAAAAAGATCCCTTGTGCCCATTTGTAGTCATCCTTGAAGAAGAAAGGCTTCGTTGTCCTGTATGATATCAATGTCATATTAACTAGTTAACGGCCCTGTTTTCTTTTAACTTTGTGTCTTTAGCTATAAGCAACAATCCAGTATCCTTTATGAAATACATTCCACCCTTATTTTATGTTCTTTGTTTTTGTTTATTTCTGCTTGCCAATGACCTTTTCCCCACCAGTAGTTTTCTGTGCTTGTGAAAGTAAGATTAATTAGTATACATTTCACTAATCTTCAATCTTAATTTCATTTATCCTAATGGTACTTTTTCACACACATAAACTGCTTGCCTAAAGGACATAATTAAGCTTATTGATATTCATATTTCTTGTCAGAAATTTAATGGATTTCTTTCTCAACTGAGTTTTTGTATAGTTATTCTTAGAGTTTTAAATCAGCAAGATGGCTGTATCCAAGTATTCACTTTTAAGAAAATGGTTACTCTAAGAAAAACTTATGGTTCAGTAATTTATCTATTCAACTATTTTTTTAACTGATCACATACTAAGTGTAAAGACTTAATAAGAGTTTTGCTCTCCAGATTGCTGTATGTTCTTCCTGTTTTCTTCCTTTTAGCAAACTTCTTAATCAGATTTTTCCAATTAATTCACATTCTTTTCATACACGGTATGGAGCAGAGACTCATTTTCCCATGTACTATTCACTTTCTTCTTACAAAGTTTAATTGTGCTCCTCTACCGGTAATTTGGAGATAATTATAATGAAAAAAATGTTTGTTTTTAAACTTCTGAACTAAATGCAATGATTTCTCGCAATCATTCTCATTCTCATAAGTCTTATATAGTTTTCAGATTTCATGTATAGAAACAAAACTATCTTTAGTATTGCTGAGAATCAGGTTATTTTATTATAGTATTAATAAAATGCTTAATTTTTACCAACTTTTATTATAAGACACCTAAAAATCAAACCCACTGAAATTTATTACCTTTGTTAATCTTAAAGGTAGCTTCCATTTTAAAATCTTGTATGTTTGCTAATAGCTAAAATATTTATTGTTTTATTCTATATTATATAAATACTCCTTGTAAATTTCAAATTAATTGTACTTTGGCTTTCATCTGTTCATGAACATTTCTTAAGCTTTGTAAGCAATTCCCTAAGTCATTGATAGAAACTAGAATGTTCCTAACAATAATTTCTAAATTTTTTTATCCTAACATGTTTTCTTTCAAATGAATTATCTTTATCTTTAATTCAGTCTGTAACAGAAGTCTGACAACACAGGTTATATCACTTTAAATACTTAATAGATCATTGATGTATTGTACAGCTTGGAATGAATCCCATCAACTTTTCTCTGAAGCTCAGATTTTTATAACACATCATTTTGCTTACAATATGGCAACACTGATGCTTGGAAACTAATTCCACTTTTCAGCAACTCCTTTAAATAGATTAAATGATACTGTGTACCTAACACAGTTAAGTATAAGCCATACATTTAAAAAGATAAATGAATAAATCTTTTTCAATTTTAACAGAAAAACAAAAGGTCTTTTTAAGATTGGTTAAACTATGAGTCAGAAATGTAATCACAGTCTTGACCTCACTTTTTTTTTTTCTGGCTCTCTAATTAAAATTTTTAGTTGAATACTAAATCTCAGGACAGTTGGATTTGCATGTTTGCCCCTTTCACTGTTCCTCCCCCATGCCATTGAAGAATTTTGAATGGGGAGGAATTTGCGCCCTTTGGCTCAGGTTGCAGACCCACTTGATCAAGCCAGAGAAGCCAGGGTCAGAACTATTCATTGCTTATCTTTTCCTTGGGCCACTTGTAAATCCTGCCTTTCTGCTCTGCAAAAAAAAAAAAAAAAAAACCTCTTTATATTAGACTTATAATAAAGTCTGGAGAATGAAAATAAGCCTAATAGTTGATGCTTGATTGTGAATCCACATGGGTTAATTTCACTCTTCTTGAATTTTTCATGGCATTACAGCTTATTTGATGTACATAATTTTGTTTAAATGCATGCTATTTCATTAGACACCAGAAAAGTATCCGCTTGGTAGTGAAAGTATGATATATAATATTGTATCTCAGGTTGAGATTTAATACCCTTGAAATGTAGTAATTACTGTTAAGTGAATTAAATTAGTTAATTTGAATTAAATCTATAAAAAGCCCCAAAGTATTTTGTTTTGAAGTGCTTAATTTCTAGCATGTATGCTGACACTGAAAATTTGCCTGAATCAATTATAGCACAAGTTTATGAACTGTATCAATAATGGTGTAAAGACTTTAAATATAGACCCAGGTTTAAACAAACACAAAACACTTTGTTCTTATCTCAGCATCCCTTAAAAGTATACAGCTCTGGTTCAAGACCTCAGGACCACCCATCACCCTGGACATTGGATACTCCTATTTATTCAAGAAGCTTGTGAAGTATCTGTGTGTCAGTGGGGGGATGGTGTGTGTATCTGTGTAGGGAATCACAGTTAGGTGATTTTATCCCAACAAAACAGCAGCTTTGTTTATAAACTGAATTATGTTTCAGTATCTGTAGAATTTCCTAGTTGTAAAAACCTAATTTACATTAAATGTGTTACTTTACACAAGTGCTGATTGCAGTTTTCACATTTTTGATGCTTTCAGGTTAGAGTGGGCGTCCATTAAGATTAACCTCAATCCATTACAGCTTTTTGGTTTGCAGGCCCCACCCATTGGCCTTGGATAGCTAATACCGAGCTTTGAAAGGAAAGGAAAGAAAACTGTTCTTTCTTTCTCATTGTGTAAGTCATGTGACTTCCCTATTAGTTAGTTACAGAGTTGAAATGAATCTCAAAATACATAAGATATCAAAGGTTATGTGAAGTATTTATTGAAATGTGCCCCTTATTTAATTGCTGTGTTTTATGCATTAAAATATTTGTTTTGAATAACTATACCTTAGTTTACATCCATGCAGTTTTTTTGGAAGCCAAAAAGATAACTAAATAGATTTATAAAATAATATTGATCTTTTTATCTATATCATGGTAATTGCTTAGTTTACTCAAAAATTTTTCTGTCAGTTCTTGTAGCATTGTTTGAGGTTTCTAAACTGTAGCTTATTTCTCAGAACTCACAGTGTAAAAAAAGTAGGAGTGGTATTTGGGATGATTTTAGCAAGGAAAATTTGCTGATAGCAAAAAGAAATGTGTTATGGGATTTCATGTAAACACAAGAAGGAACTAATTGGGTATATTTCTTTTTGTTCCTCTTTTCTCTCACCTCTCTATAATAGCAGTGTAGCTAGCTGTTGGAAAATGCTATCCACCTCTTAGAATATTTACGCTGATGTTTAGTCTCAATTTGGTGATTTAGTCATGATGTTACAATTTACTATGAAATTTTTAATCTTTAAAATTGTTTTAATCTGTTTTTAAGCTGTTCTCCCAAACCTTTAAAATCTATTTTAGTAAACAGTAGACCTGTCCTCAAATAATAAATATGATATTTTAAAAAACAGTAGTTCTAAAAGAAGTATCCTGTCGATGATTTTTAAAATATAATGTTCTTTGAGAGTGATATTTCCCTGCAAATAAGTATTTTTAAGACTTCTAAGAAGAATGCATCTATGTTTTAAAATCCTGTATGCATTTTTATTTAAAATGTGTCTCAATAAAATATGTTCTTACATAAAAGCATTTTTCTTACATTTTGTCGAAGTCTAATAGATTAAAAAAAGGCAGTGATATTTAATGCTATGATTTTGCTATCATCCAAAGTTATTTGGTTAGATAAGATTTTTTAATATGAAAATTTTGTGAAGTTGTGTAGAAAAGCTGCTTAAGTTTAGTAATACTGGGTTATCAGTTTGTAAATAACCAGGATCTGGTTTGAAGTCAGTAATGTGCTAGTCCATGTTTTCATGGGCATTAAAATTCAGTGTAAGTGATTTATTTTGCATGTGTTTTACAATTGAATATTTGAGCTTCCAATTATTTCATTAATGTTACTTTTAAATATTTATTGACCTTTTATTTAATGTTTATAAATTGCCACTAAAATTTTCCATTGAGAAAAGGTTTAAGATACTAAATATTTCAAATTTGTGATACTCCTTTATTTACTGTTTAGATAACAAAGTATTCATAAAACACCAGCAGTCTATTTTTAAGGTTTTGAATTAGTACTGGCATTTTTGGTTGAAATAATCCATTTAGTATCTTAGTGTCACTCTGAATTTAACATAAAAGATTAAGAAATAAAGACTAGTTAAAGATTACTACCAGGTTTTTCTGTGTAACATGTTTTTTTTTAAACTTTGACATCAGAAAGTGAAAAGTTGGTTGCTTTCCCCATTATCATTTATTTTCCTCCTGCTAAAGTTTTCTTTAACTTGTGTGGAGAAAAGTCATTTTTAAATGAATTTAGATGACTCTTCATGTTCAGTCAGAAGTATTAATACAAGGTTTATTTGTGGGGAGTAGTACCACCTGGGATATTGCTACTTGTTTTCATGTGGGTTATTGTAAATATATGATTGATGAATCACTTGATTTCTGGACTTTTTTCTCCTAAAATAAGCTTTATACTAAATGGGAAGTGATTTTTCAAATTGTTGAAATATCTGAAGGTCCAAGTAAACAGGGACATTTGTTTCAGTACACGTTCTTTAAGGCATTTTCTTTTAAAGATACTCTAATATAAAAAGCCTTAGTATGTAACCTTAGGGAAGTTGTCTTGTTAGTTATTGACCACTTTGCCTGATTCTCTGCCTTTACTTTTAAAGTATTTGATCACTATTAAGTCATTAATATTCCTAAAGGTAATCCATAATGCCCTATGAGATTCAGTGTTGAACATGTATTCAATTATTCAAATTTACAAAATTCAAACAATTTTTTGAATATCTCAAGACATAGAATAATGTCTTCAGAGTAAGATTTTGACAGAATAGAATTCATTATTTTGATATACATGTATAGATTTCCATTTTTAGCTGTAAATTGAAAAAAGAAATTACTCCAATTATTAAAGTATTATGTTGTCCCAAAATGATTCCCTGCCCTAACATTATCATTTGATCTGCCACCAGGAATTATTACTGCCTTAAGTGGTCTGTCTTTAGTGTCCGCCTCCTTTTTTCCCCTCCCCCACTCCCCTTCGGGAAGGAAGCCTGGGGCCCTGGCTCTAGAGATACCAGGAAAAGCAATCACTCAGCAGAAAGTGTCTGTCTTTAGCAGAAGTATCATCCCTTGCAGAAGCGTGTAGTTGAGAAGAGGTTAAAAACAGATTAATTAGAGTTTATCAAATTTACTTTATATTCATTTAGAATACATTTTTGGTACAGCTGGATATTGTGGTGTTATGAAAAAAGAAGTCAACTTTGTCTGTTTCAGGCATTAGCAAAGTCAAATTTAGTCCTTCACCACTTTTCTTTCTTAGCTTCAATTAAATCTTTTATACCGTTTCTAAAGGGTGTTGCCAGTGGTTTTCCTAACTTTAAAGAGGAAAGTGAGTTCTGAATGAAAACCATGAGTGGTTAGGTAATTTTAATGTTTCTCAACACTTAATGATTATTTGAAGTATTTTCCTAGATTTCCAAAAGAAAGTATATATGAAATGTTTCACTCAATGTAAGTTGTCGTCTAAAGATAATGTATGTCTAGCACATTTTTGCCTAGAGGGCTTTTTAAACCACAGACTGACTCATAAAGTAGGCTAACAGTGAAAATAAACTGATACTGATAGATCTAGAAATGTTTTAATTATTTACTTCCTTAGATTGTTCATAAAGTGCTTTTTTGTTGGTTTCAGGATGAGTAAGGAAATGCAGATTTAGTAGGGTAAACACTAAATTTTGGCATAAGCTTGCTGAAGGGCCCAAGTTTCTTTGTGCTGTAGACACTTGGGCCAGCATTTCTTCATTTTAAGGGCAATCCCTTTTCTTGGCTCCACATGTGTTTAAGTCTCATACTTTTGACCCTTTGAAAAAATTAAGCAGCATGGCCATGGAATCTCACAATGAACTTAAGGAGGATTTTAGAAGTTATAGTTCCTGTCTGAAAGATAAAAATAAATAATATAAATAATATTGTGTAATACTTAATGTTTTATAGAGTAAATCAAAGATGTTTGAAAATTTTGAATGTTGTTTACCAAAAGGGCAAATATAACAGTAAAATTTCATGCATATTTCAAATAATGTAAAAATGATGAGTATAAGTAAAATTTTGGTAGAATAACTTGAAAAAGACAGAATATAATCATATATTCCTTTCTGTTAGTCTAGCCCCTCTTTAGATCAGCAGACATTTGTATTTGGTTTGTTATAGCCACTGCTGATGCTAAGTTCCCACTACTATCATTCCCTGGGGATAGACCCCAGTTTACCATCATTTGATCCTGTCTTCCCATCATCCAGACTCCCTGTATCAAGGTTTCTATTCCGCCAACACAAGAGACCATTCAGCTACAGCCGATCAATATTGTAGCAATGACAGTGATTATGACATCAATAACAACAGAATGATAATAGTATCATGTAATTTTATAGTGTTTACATGTGCAAGGTACCATGCTAAGGGTTTTACATCCATTAAATTTTCGGCAAGTCTGAAAGATAGTTACTCTTATTGTCTCATATTTACAGAAGAAAAAAATGATCTTAGAATTAGAATTGCCTAATTTACACAATTGAGCCAGCAATATGACTCCAGAGCAGTGCTGTTGACTCTCAGGATTCCAGCCACATTTTTAGCTGTTTTAATTTTATATTGATGTGCTTATCTTATGCTAAGTGCTTCAGTTTCAATTGTGAGCCACAAGCAGACGGGGATTCTGATTCTGACTTCATGAATTTAAAGAACAGTAGGGGAGACAGACAGTCAGACCACATAAATGAAAGTAACGTAAAAACCACAATGAGTGCTTTGAGGAAAAGGTACATGGTCCTGTGAGTTTATAATTGTGAGGGCTCTAACCTAGTTTCAGGGTCAGGATGACTACTTTGTGATGAGAGTAGAAAAATTAGTAGATAATGAATAAGGGAAAGAATATTACAACAGAGGAAGGGAGAATGTAGAGAGGCAGGAGGGAAAATGAACATTAGCTTTACACTGTGTTAGGATTAAAAGATCTAATAGCCTGTCCCTGTCCTTAAGAAGCTTGCAGTTAGGGGTATGTGTATATATATGTGTGTTGTGTGTTTGACCAGTGGTTACCACAGAGTGATAAGTGCTAGGATAAGAGCATTAAGGCATTGCCTGTGCTTTTAGTAGTGAGAAAAGTTTGATGAAAGAAGAGGCCATTTGAAATTTGCTGTGGAAATACCTAAGAACTTGGTAGCCTGGGAGGGCATTTCGCATCATACTTGTGCAGAGATGACAAGTGAAAGAGCCTCTGTAGGCCAGTGTGTAGGTAGGGTGCCAGATGCTTACTGGGTGGAAGGAATAGGCAAAGGGCATGGTGGAACTGTGCTGGAGGATGAAACTCTCAAGCCTGGGTGGGCCAGCTAGACATTAGGCGGGTTTATCTGTTGGTCCTCACCTTAAACATTGCTATTTTTGAATTTCTTTAAAGTGCTCCTGTGCCCCAAAGCTTTATTGGCTATTTGTTTTTAAATATAATTTAGATTTTTAGCCAAGCATCCCAACTCTTCATGACCTGATTGAATCTACTTTTACAGTCTTTCTTGTTATACTTATTTAAATTGTTGTCTTTTGTCAAGTCACAACATAGCCTATATGTCATTGCCTCTTCCTCTTGGCACAGACAATACTGTCTTTTCCCCAAATTCCTTCCTACATTCGCCTTTGAAAATTCTTGCCATCTTTGAAAATCCAGCCCCAAATTCAGATCCTTCTTTTGCTAAAGACTTTCCTCATCATTCTAGCTAGAATTGCTCACTTCTTAGAAACTTCATAACTCTATTTGTCATAGATTGTCTTCTGTTAAATTTTGTTATGTCTCCGACTAAATTGTAAACTCTTGAGTGGAATTGTCTTACCAAATTTTGTATTTTGTGCAGTATAATGCTTTTCGTAATTCATACACAAAAATATTTCTTGAACATTAAAGTGTAATACATTAGGAACTTTTCCCCTGTCTTCCATTGAATGAAAGATATGGATGTTATTCAAAAGAGCATATTTAAACTCTTCTTTAAGAAAACCTAGAGTTCAATGTATATTTGCTTCTCTTTTAATATCACTCTTACATGTTCATTATGCATCAGTTTACACATGATAAACTCTGCTTTTGTGGGCCCAGAACACTTTGGGGCTTCTGCCCCTCTCTTTTTTTAGCAGAAAAGATGGTGGCTTCTGTGCTGCATTTATGGCCACAGTTTATTGCTAAGTCTAAAATGTCTGTAGTATAATGGAGGGGAGGAACTTACGTGTCTCATTTTCTATTTAAGTGCAAAGAGGTTTAACTTTATCCTTTTTCCTTGGGTAAAACTTCCACCTGTGACAATTCCTTTCATATATACTGATTTCCAGTCTGGAAGACATACCTTTTCATTTCTCCCTATTGCAAACATTCACCAAAGTGCTTTAGTTGGCTAAGAAAAGTTAGTGTCATTTCTGACTCCTGTCTCTTCTTTATCCTTCATGTCCAACCAGTAATTGTTGTTGCTGCTTTTATAATCTCAAAATGTCACACAGTTTCCTGTCATCTGTACTTGAGATCTTAATGATCAGAATGCAACCTTGATTAGCTACTTAGGTTCCAAAGAAGCTTTGGAATTAGACAGGCGTAAGTCAAGTCTGGAGAAGGCAATGGCACCCCACTCCAGTATTCTTGCCTGGAGAATCCCAGGGACGAGGGAGCCTGGTGGGCTGCCGTCTATGGGGTCGCACAGAGTCGGACATGACTGAAGCGACTTAGCTGCAGCAAGTCAAGTCTATGGTTTTTCCAATGGTCGTGTATGGATGTGAGAGTTGGACTGTGAAGAAAACTGAGCACCGAAGAATTGATGCTTTTGAGCTGTGGTGTTGGAGAAGACTCTTGAGAATCCCTTGGACTGCAAGGAGATCCAACCAGTCCATCCTGGAGGAGATCAATCCTGGGTGTTCACTGGAGGGACTGATGCTGAAGCTGAAACTCCAATACTTTGGCCACCTCATCCAAAGACTTGACTCATTGGAAAAGACCCTGATGCTGGGAGGGATTAGGGGCAGGAGGAGAAGGGGATGACAAAGGATGAGATAGCTGGATGGCATCACCGACTCGATGGACATGAGTTTGAGTAAACTCTGGGAGTCGGTGATGGACAGGGAGGCCTGGCGTGCTGCAATTCATGGGGTCTCAAAGAGTCGGACACGACTGAGTGACTGAATTGACTGACTGAAGATGTGATGTTGAGGTCTTTCTTCCATTGGTGAGCTTCTGCAAGTATATCGCTTTCCAGAGTGGGGCTTGGTGGTAGGCAGTCTTCATCAGGACTTAGCTCCTTCAGTTCATTCAGCAGATTGAACACCAACTATGTGAGATATAGCAATGAGGAGAAGATGAACAAAAATACCTTTTTCATGCACTAACTCTTATTCCCCTGCCTCTTTTATATCTTCTGTTTCAGTGTAAAAAATAGGGACATAGACTAACAGTACTTAGTACAAAATATGGTATCTCTAAGAAATTCCATAGTGATATTTGAACTGTGGAAAACAATCTCAGGAGAACTGGCACATGTGCATTAAAAAGGTTTTATTTTGGGAGACAAGAAAAAAATAAAAATAACACATATGAGATGATAGCTGTAAGTCTGAATTAATTATACTTTGAGGTACATATATTATTATTCTCAATAAAGAGAAGTAGAAGTTAATGATTCACAGCAGGATTTCTCAATCTTAGCACTTTGGGCCAAGTTGGAGCTTTGGGGCCAGATAATTGTTCATTGTGAGAGGTTATCCTTTGCTTTATAGAGTATGTAGCAATATCTCTGACCTCTATCCACTAGATACCAGGAACACATCTCCCCAGTTGTGTCAACCAAAAGCATCTCTCATGTCCCCTGGATGACAAAATTGCCCCTATTTGAGAACCTCTGATTAAATGACTTTATTAAGTGCTTTACTAAATATCTAACAGTTCATAATTGTTATCTGTAGTCTTTTGTTTATACAGAATTAGTCTAAATGATTTTAGAGGGCCTGAACATTTGGGATAAGACCAATAAATTCATATTTAAATAACAGTATGAACTGAAAGCTAAGTATGAAACATTCTAACATTTTAATTTCAGAATGTCATATTCTGATGATAAATGTCGTATATGTTGACTATGGGACATTTAGACAAAGGAAAGTATAATAAGGATCACCCATTATTCCACCATCCAGAGCCAACCACTGCTTACCTTTCATTTATTTTTTTATGCTATTTACTGGAAACAAAATTTTTTTCTTTTTTTGCAAATGGGGAAAATAACTTTCAGTTGTCAAATTATTGCCAATTTAGAGAAATTTTAAACTAAACTATAATAGGAAAATAAATTTATAAATTAATATAGAAAATTTTGTCATCTGGGAAAATTCAGTAAAAATCAGTGGCATTATATTAATATGTCTTAATTTTTTCATGCTAAATATAGAAAGTATTGGTATGTTCTATTTATTTTGTATAAAAATTTAGAAGGTCTTTATTAAATCGTTGACTAGTTTTCAGCTTTATAGGCAAGTTAATATTTTTTTCCTAGCTGATGTGGAATTCAATTCTGCTAGTTATATTTAGGGATGAACTTCATTTTAAAATGTACTATTTGAAATTCTGTAATTTAGTATCTTAAATTTTTAAAGTAAAATTCCATGAAAGAATTGTTATTAAAATTTATCAGTTTGTACAAGCTTTGATGAATCTATATGTAAACAAAAGCATATTAAGTACCTTGTTAATGTTATATGCAGTTGAGAGAAGGTGAGTTTTTATTTTTTTAGAAAGGAAGATGTTTGGCCACAGAGCAAAGAGTAAAAAAACATTCTTGGCAGGAAAATTAATGCAGATAGTCAAAGATAAAAATTGTCCTTATTTTGAGTTTGAAAATTTTTATATATGACATAAGGAGTTCCCTGGAGCCCTTCTCAACCTGAAATTCCCAAACTGGTTTCAAAGATGCACAAAAGTATATATGCCTTTTTATGCTCAGAGGATTACATGCTGACCTAGATTTGAGTGGCTGATATACTTTAGGTCTGTCTGACACTGTAGGAATTAAAAACCTATATTAAAGGAACCTATATTAATTTTCACTTAATATGAAGGGAAATAGCCTTTATTGTACCCTCTTTATATATTTGTTTCTCAGCAGCAGTTGATTCATTATCTGCTCATCCACATATTTGTTAGTGGTCACCCATGTATTTTTAATCATTAAGATTCCCCTTCTACGCTCAGATTGGATTAACATTTTCATATTGTGTGCACTTATTGGCTAGGCCATTCATTTTCTCAACAAAACCACGAGGAACAGTTGTGCTGAGAAATATAATGTCCATCTTTAGTCTAATGTCAGTCATTTTGTTCCTACCACATATTCAAAGGTACGCCTGTTGCTCTCAGTTTCTGCTATGGATTTCATGCTGTAAATTTTCTCTTGTCTCCTGGATATTTGGCCCATTCTCAAGATACATGCTAATCAGAATGGAGGTTGGACTTCATGGTTTGGGAACATCTTATTTTAGCTAGTAAAAAGAAAGCACCACAAAGGATCCTGCATATATTCTTTCTCATTTTAAAATTCACCTTAGCCTTTCTTTGCTTTCTTTGTGCTATTATTTTCCCCATCTTTTCTAAAATACTGCTGTTTTGAAATCTTTCACTCATTTTGCTATCTTTCACTCATTTTGCTCCTCTCACCGTGTTGTGTGTGTGTTTCTCCTCTTGCTCAATTTCCACCCCCACTCTCTCTTCCTGGTGTAAAGAGCTTCTGTAGGAAATTGATAATCGGTGTCTTTCTGCTTCAAAGTCTTTAACACATGGAGCTGGCTGCTAAGAGAAATTGACCAGGTTCCTGTGATCCTTGTCAGTTTCTCTGATTAATCAATTTTTCTTTACTGGAGAAGCTGCTTTTAACAAAAGAAAACTAGCTTGAAATTTCAATCATTTGCCCATTGCTGCCAAGCGTCTATCTGCTCTTCTGTTCCTATCTATCACTTTAGCTTTTTATTATAAACTTTTAAATCTTGACTTTCAGTTACCTCATTTATACTGGAGGATGAACAGCCAATTTCATTTAATTCATACATCCTTGACAATTACAGCTAATTTTAATACTTGCACAATTTAATTTGTAATGCTGTTTCCTATTCAGAAGGGAATGATTACAAATCAAAATGAGTGCATTTCTTTCCTAACTCTTGTTGACTTTCCTACAAAACGAAGGCAAAGCACTTCCAAAGCACTTAAAAGAAAATCATGCTGTCATAGAAACTAATGCAGTGAGATCTAGAGAAACCAGGGAGAGTTACTGTACTGCTTTTTCTTTAGTAGAGGTATTTCTTTAAACATGTCAAGTACTATTATACTTAGATACAGAGTTAAAAGAATTTGTCTTTAGGCCATGGGCAAGTTTGAGCTGCCAGTTAGCCTGATAATAAGGTTTATACAATCTGATGAGAGAATTTACAAAATGACCAAAATATATTTGGACTATTCCTTGGGTATTATATAAAGGTGTTTACACATAGTGGTATTAGATAGAGACAAGACTATTCCTAGAAAGGAGTTAATTTGAATGACTTCAGGCCCAGTGGTGAAACTGAATGATGGCTAATGCTCCAAAGCATGTTTTGCAGATGAGTATTCTATGGTATTTTAGTAAGTGTTCCCTGAAAGGGAAAAAAAGTCCATATTCATTAAGTTCTGGAAATTCTTGGTTACAAAGTTCAGCTAGTTTATTCATTTAATACATGACTTATTCAATGCCATATTATACTTCAGTATGCTATCAGCTTCTAAGATAAAGATGCAGATTATGATATTTTACATACTTGAACATTGGCACCTTGGTGGTACCTCTTTTTTTTTTTTTAAGAATCATCTCATGGGGCATGATTCCATGACAACAAACTGAGAAATTCTTGGGTGACAGTCACAAATTTCAGTTCAGTCGCTCAGTCGTGTCTGACTCTTTGCAACCCCATGGACTGCAGCACGGTCACGAATTAATCAATAGTAATTAATTTGTTGGTTAGTTGCTAAGTTGTGTCTGACTCTTTGCGACCCCCACAGACTGTGGCCCTCCACGCTCCTATATCCATGTGATTTTCCAGGCAAGAATACTGGAGTGGGTTGCCATTTCCTTTTACAATTACCATATAATTATTATTGTATAGTAATACTGTGTATCAATAACTATTAACATCTTTACTCTTTAGCTCATAATTTATCCTTAAATTGAAAGAAATTAAAGGTCTTTTAAACATCTTCTAAACATTTTCATGATATATTTGTATTTTACAAAAACAGAGATGTAAATAATATTTAGGGCATCCATTAAAGCTGGGAGAAGGGGGTGGTTCATCATATAAAAATAGCCTAAGAGATAAACTAAAATCAGGTAAGCATTTAGAAAACATTAGCCATTCATTTGGGCATTTAAAGGAGAGTGAAAATAGCTCAGGATTGGTAAATGGTATTGGTGGTGATTATAAGAAAGTTGTAATTTGGGCTGAAGGTTCTGTGTTAAGTGGAATAAAAAGAAAAATGGTATACATTTGTCTTTCACTAGCAGCTTCTGGGCCTCTGGCCTGTGGCACCTGGCTTCCTGCATCTTTTTTTCTTTTTAACTTTAAAAAAAATTGAGCAGTAGTTAATGTACAATATTATATGTTTCAGATGTGTAACATAGTGAGTCACAATTTTTAAAGGTTATACTCCATTTATACTTATTATAAAATGTTACCTATATTCTTTATGTTGTATAAAATATCCTGGTAGCTTATTTATTTTAAGCATAAGTTTGTGCCTCTGAATTTCCTACCCCTATCTTGCTCCTCCTCTGTCCCCTCTCCCCACTGGCTTGTTCTTTATATCTGTGAGACTGTTTCCTTTTGTTTTATTCCTTAGTTTGTTGTATTTTTTTCAATTCATGTATGTGTGTGTTTGAGTTGCTCAGTCGTGTCTGACTCTTTCTGACCCCATGGACTATAACTCACCAGGCTTCTCTCTCCATGGAATTATCCAGGCGAGAATACTGGAATGGGTATTTCCTTCTTCAGGGGATCTTCCTGACCCAGGAATCGAACCCAGACCACCTACTTTGCGGGCAGATTCTTTACTGTCTGAGGCACCAAGGAATCCCAATTCCACTTATAAGTGCTATTGTACAGTATTTGTCTTTCTCTGTACAACTTAACTTCACTTAGCATAGTACCTTCCAAGTCCATACATGTTGTTGCAATAGCAAAATTTCATTCTTTTTATGGCTGTCTCCCTTTTTTGAGTAGTAGCAGGCAAGGAGATCCAACCAGTCCATTCTAAAGGAGATCAGCCCTGGGATTTCTTTGGAAGGAATGATGCTAAAGCTGAAACTCTAGTACTTTAGCCACCTCATGCGAAGAGTTGACTCACTGGAAAAGACTCTGATGCTGGGAGGGATTGGGGACAGGAGGAGAAGGGGACAACAGAGGATGAGATGGCTGGATGGCATCACCGACTCGATAGACATGAGTTTGAGTGAACTCCGGGAGTTGGTGATGGACAGGGAGGCCTGGTGTGCTGTGTGTGATTCATGGGGTCGCAAAGAGTCGGACACAACTGAGCGACTGAACTGAACTGAACTGACCAGAGTCTGAAGGTGGCTACCTCCGTTACTCAACAGGATTATATCAGGTGTAGTCTCCTGGCAAACTCTAGGTGTCCTAGAGTAGTGATTCTGAGCTTTTTTTTTTCAGTGTTAATAATTTCTGATCTCTTGCAGATGATACACCTTGGTGCAAGTCTTTTCTCAGTTTGTATACTTGTCATGGTCCAGTAATGAACCGCTTACTTAGCAGCACTTATCCTCTATCCTCAGACTGCACAGCACTATTACTAGATTATCACCACTTCCGCCTTGCTCTCAACTGGTAAATATCTCACCACTTACAACTGCCAGAAATTCTTCCTACTACAAACTAAACCTTTTGTTCTACAACCAGAGAAAAGAATGGTTTAAAAATTTAGGTGCTGTTTCAGAGATTGTAATTTTGTTACTTTTGTGGACCAGTAAACACACACACAAAAAAACAGGGTGATGTGGTAACTGTTTAATAATTGGCTTTCTAAAAAAAAATTATATCTCTTAAGTTTTACTGATATAAGTTCTACTAATGTAGAATACAATTTACAAATAATAATATGTAATACTTTTTATTATAAATTCCATGTGGCCAGTTGATTCGCACAGAATATCTTTTTTTTTCTGAACTTTTCATCTATAGCCAAACTGTGCTTGCAATTGATGAACAAAATAGTTCATATATGAATGTTAAATGATATTTTTACACTAATGAGTTAGCCCATAAGTCAAACAACAAAGACAAAGATATATATTCGAATTTTATTGTGACTTTTTTGCTGAACTGGATAACAGATTTTGAATATTTTAGAATATTTCCTTAATTTTGTGCTGTTTACAATTTAACAGCTATAGAAATGAATCACTGTTATATTTAATCTGTATTACTAACATTTTCTCCATCACTTTCCTAAGTGTGTTGTCAATCAGTAAAACAATACACCGTGCCATGATTTGTACTACTTGCCAGTTTTCATGTTATCAGTACTTCCACCATAGCCAATCTGAAGCTATCAATGTAATGTCAGTGATGTGGAACTGGGGAGAAATGCACAGTGACACACAATTATGTACTAATTCCACTGTACATATTCAGAAGATGTAAATAACCTCACAATGTAGGTAATAGTAAAGGTAGCAAAATAATTAGGGAATAATAACTTTTGAGCATTTTTTTAAACATTTTTTCATATAATTTATTTACTTTTATGTTTATCTTAACTTTTAATACTGGCCATGTTTAACAGCCATCTCATGAAATTCTTAAAAATTTAACAGTGAGCTGTCTTTAGCTGGTATGAGCTAGCTCTGGCATGCTGCTGCATAGCCTGTTTCCTATTTTGCCACATAAGGACACGTATTTGTAATTACTGTCAGTTCATAAGAGGAATATCATCTCTGAGTAAAGGAAAAACCCCAAGAAAGACAACTTGCAAGCATTGGCATTGTCCCTATGTTTTGCATTTCTGCATGCAGTATTTAAAATGTCATACGAGTTTCTGCACAGCTATAAGGGAAGTACTGTCCTGGATAGTGTAAGTAGCATCCGAATGAAGCTAATTTTTATTAGCTAGTGAATACATACCAGGGATCACTCAAATATTTTTCTGTTTTGGTTGAGAGAGTGAATTACTGTTAGTCTTAAGAATTTTGTAATCTTCAATGGATGAGGAAAGGCACTCACAGATAAGAAAGAATGTAGGAAACAAACTCCAAAGACTTAAAATTTTGTGTGGCCTTTTCTTTTTTTTTGCAACCTTCCACACTGCATTGGTAGGTAATTGCTGTGTAAGACCTATTGTTACTCTAGGGCTGTAAGATAGTCCTTGAGCACTGTGTTCTACACTGCTTCCTGCTGTTTATGAGGTATACTTTTTTTTTATATTTCTCTTCTTCCTTTTTCCTTCCTCCCACTTCAATACTGAATTAGCTTTCTATTACCACAAACTTAGTGGCTTAAAACAGTGCCCATTTATTAACTCACAGTCTATAGGCTGGAAATCTCCTCACTATGGCTGGGTTCTCTAGTGCTGGGTGCTCAGATTATCACAAGGCTGAAATCAAGGTATCAATCAACTTGTTCTCATCTCTAGCTCAATGCTGTCTGTCTAGCTCATTGCTATTGCTAGTACAGAATACTTCTTTGTGACTAGAGAGCTGAAGAGTCCATTTTCTCATCAGCTAGGAGCCAGGTACCACTCTTGAGTCCTAGAGGCCTCATGGACCCAATATCTTCGTGTCAGCAATGGTGGGTCACATTCTTTGCCTGCTCAAATCTCTCTGCCTTCCCCTTTTGTCGCCAGCCAGAAAAAAATTGTTTTTGAAAAAGCTCATGTGGTTATATAGAGCCCAAGACACACCCCGTAATCTCCCTTTTGATTAACTCAGGGTCAACTGTTAGTAACTGTAATTACAACTGTGTAACATAATGACAGGAGTGATAGTCCATCACCTTCACCAAGGAGGGAATATTAAAGGGCTAGGGGTGATTGTTTGTGAGTGACAGAATTCTGTCTACTACAAATACTAAATGCATCATGTCTCACTTAAATATAATGATGGCTATGTTAACACTTTGCATGTAATAAAACTTTAAAAATTATATCTGAACCCCATAGCTGTTTTCTTCAAAATAGAAATTAATTTTTAGTATACATAACAATTTAATCTCTTGAATGAGCAACTTAAAATAATGGAGTGAAGGTATTAACATTTATAAAATAGTGAAGACAAGATTGTATTTAATTCTTAAGTCTAAGTAGTAATTAATTACTTAAAATGTATTAATTAAAAAGGCAACTTACTTTTAACATCTAAATGTTTGTTCAGAAAATAAGTTAAATGTAGGTACCTAATACAGTTGTATAAAATATAAATTCTTGTGCCTGAAGAGGTAGTCCAACTCATATGCTTTCTCAAGAAAAGGGAGTTCCACCAAGGTAGAGGGGAAAAGGTTGAAACTCATAATATAAAAAATTATTCTTCGTTGAAGAGTCAGGCTTATAAGGAAACAGTTAAGCAATGGCTTATGGCAGAGTTTGTTTCATTATTGACAATAGTGCAACTATTGACATGAAGAAAATTAAGAATCAGCATATCTTTAAATGATGATATATCCATACAGTGGAAAAATTAATGCCTATTCATTCATCCAGTATTTATTCAATACCTACTACATGTAGGTATTCATTTTGCTTAGCTTTGCATAAAATATGTTATTTATTAAAAAAGAACTTGAAGAATAACTAATGCCTCAGAATATGTTCTTTATGAGCTGTTAAGTGTTATAAAGCTAAACTTATTAAGTATAATTTTAGTACTATTACTGATATGCATAGAAAAATTGAAAATAAATGCATTTTTAATGCATTTGGGTACACTATATGACTTCCAGGGTCTTAGGTCCTTGACCAGGGTTGAACCTGTGCCCTCAGCAGTGAAAGCACAGGCTCTTAACCTGTGGGACTGCCAGGGAATTTCTCCCCAAAATTTTGATCGGTCCTTCCTTTATGTTCATTGAAAGGACTTATGTTGAACTGAAACTCCAATGCTTTGGCCACCTGATGCAAAGAGCTGACTCATTTGAAAAGACCCTGATGCTGGGAAAGATTGAGGGCAGGAGGAGAAGGGGACAACAGAAGATGAGATGGTTGGATGGCATCACCGACACAATGGACATGGGTTTGGGTGAACTTCAGGAGTTGGTGATGGACAGGGAGGCCTGGCATGCTGCGGTTCATGGGGTTGCAAAGAGTTAGACATGACTGAGCGACTGAACTGAACTGAATGAGGATCAGACACTGTGTAATGTAAAGGTATTATTTCATTTCATTTCATCTGGATTAGAGATTTCATTTTAAAATGAGAAGATCGAAGCTCAGAAGGTTAAATAAACTTGACTGACATCATAGAGTAGTAAGTGCCTTAGCTAGTATTCTCATTGGTGACAATAGAAACTTTCCTATTATATTTTTGGTGGGAGAATGGAAATTTAATTTAGTTGTGTGCTTTCAGTAGTTATACAGTTTTGGTGAAGATTTTTAGATGTGGAAGGACCTAGAGGAAAACATGTAAAATGTCTTCTTTCTGATGAAACATCTTTCTTTTTTTATTTTTTTAATACTTTATTCTACATTACAATACTGTATTTGTTTTGCCATACATTGACATGAATCAGCCACAGATGAACACGATCTCCCAATGCCAAAGCCCCCTCCCACCTCCCACCCATGAAACATCTTTCTATCTAACATTGATATTTGATTTAATGGTGAAAGTTGAAGAGCAAAGAATGTTATAAATTTATATAAACTTACTATTAAAGAAAATCAACAACTTATTAAGATGCCAAAACTACATATTTTATGCATTGAATAATTATTCTTCAAGGTTATATTTCTATGAAGGAAATACTTAAGTCTATGCTGTTCATGAGATAATCACTTATAAAGAAAATCACTTATAAAAACATTACTCTTGAAATGGATTAAAATTAAAAGTTTAATTTCTCTGCTGCAGTAGCCACATTTCACGGGCTCAGAAGCTAATATTAGTAACTATTATATTGCACAGTACAAATATAGAACATTTCCATCATCACAGAAAGTTCTGTTGGACAATGCTGACTTAGATTATTCATTTTTATTTTAAAGGAAATAATAGTTTAGTAGTTGTCAGCTTAACTTTTAATTTTAAGAATTTTTTAATGTGTTAGGTACACCATAGTTCTCCCACTTATATTTCTTTGGGATTAGGAGACTAGAAATTGATTAAATCATTGTTCATTATAGCTTTTTAAAAACTATTTTAAAATTGGTTTTTATGCTTAATATTTAAAGCCATCATATATAGTTGTAGTTAATCCATACTCTTATGGATATGGATTTTTACCTATCTATAATTGGTATTATATAGCATTCTCTTCTATGAATATACCATATTATCATCATTATTATCAATTGATGTTTAAATATTTTGTTCCATTAAAATTATACTGTACTGAACATTCTATTAAAAGTCTTCCAGAACACATATACAAGAATTTTTCTAGACTGTATCTCAACATAGAACTTTTGAATCATATAGTATGTGTGTTTTCAACTTGATTCAGAAATACTAAATTGTTTTGTTCAGTTCAGTTCAGTCGCTCAGTCTTGTCCAACTCTCTGCGACCCCATGAAAGGCAGCATGCCAGGCCTCCGTGTCCAACACCAACACCTGGAGCTTACCCAAACCCATGTCCATTGAGTCAGTGATGCCATCCAGCCATCTCATCCTTTGTTGTCCCCTTCTCCTCCTGCCCTCAATCTTTCCCAGCATCAGGGTCTTTTCAAATGAGTCAGCACTTTGCATCAGGTGGCCAAAGCATTGGAGTTTCAGCTTCAATGTCAGTCCTTCCAGTGAACACCCAGGACCAATCTCCTTTAGGATGGACTGGTTGGATCTCCTCACAGTCCAAGGAACTCTCAACAAATCAAACCATAGTATAACAGAGTATTGAAGTTCATATGTCTAATTCCTGGATCATAATTTTAAGAAGTGTTTCATGTTGTAAAAATTAATAAGTAAAGAAGTTGGAAATGGTTTGAAGTTCACTGCAGTACAATTTATTGTATAATTCAAGTCCTGAGGCTACATTCATAAAGATGAAGTGGACAACAGAGGATGAGATGGTTGGATGGCATCATTGACTCAGTGGACATGGGTTTGGGTAGACCTCGGGAGTTGGTGATGAACAGGGAGGCCTGGCATGCTCTGGTTCATGGGGTTTCAAAGAGTTGGACATGACTGAGTGACTGAATTGATTGATTGATTACTTTTTTGAAGAAGATCATTTCAATAGTTTTATGTGAGGCTATCAGTTTTCTCAGAAAGGGAGAGACAGTAAAAACAGTGATATAGGGAAATGGCAAACATTTTATAATAAGAACTAACCTCTATTACAGATAAATGGAGTAAAGGAAGAGAAGAATAAAAATTTTGAAGCCTCAACAATGACAAACGTGAAGTATAGCTTCACAGCTGGCGCTGTTGGTAAAGAATCCACCTGCCAATGCAGGAGCCTCAAGAGATGCAGGTTTAATCCCTGGGTTGGGAAGATCTCCTGGAGGTGGGCATGGCAACCACTCCAGTATTCTCGCCTATAAAATCCCATGAACAGAGGAGCCTGGTGGGCTATAGTCCATGGACTGGCAAAGAATCAGACATGACTGAGCAGCTGAGCACACTATACATAGTTTCTTTGTTAAATAGTAGAGTATTAACAAAAGTGAGTAATAACCACCAATGCTATTTCTGTTAAAATACCTTGAAAATTTCAAGCTATGCCTGATCATCAAAATGTGTTTTTAGTTAAAAGATTTGACATTTTATGACAATGAGAAGATTATGATGGTGGTAGAATTTGCTAGGGCTAAGAAGTTCATACTTACACTGAACTCAGAATTTGTAATCTCTGTGTGGCTGGGTTCGCATCCAATAATAATTAGTCTCAGAGCATTAGTGAAGGCTGACATGTAACAGGTTTCGATGCCTAGCATCCCCATTAGTGTTGGTATTCATCGGAAGGAACACTATCCATTCATCCTTAATTTATTCCCTGGTGCCTATTTGATAAGGTGGTTTCTTTAGATGCCTTTGAAAAACTGTCTTATTTAAACACACTAATACTGAGGACGGAACGTTTCCATTATTGGAGAAGTCTGATTGTTCAAATAATTATTTTAAATGTTTTTATACTGTAAAACATGAGTAATTTTTTATCCACCTGATTTGTTTTAATGTATTTAGAATAGTTTGAGATATAGTACTGTTATACAAATCAAACCATAGTATAACAGAGTATTGAAGTTCATATGTCTAATTCCTGGATCATAATTTTAAGAAGTGTTTCATGTTGTAAAAATTAATAAGTAAAGAAGTTGGAAATGGTTTGAAGTTCACTGCAGTACAATTTATTGTATAATTCAAGTCCTGAGGCTACATTCATAAAGCTCAGAAAAAGAAGGATGTAAAATTAACATTTTGTCATTTTATTTAGATTATTTGATGTTAAACTTTAGCTGGAAACATACTTAACAATGAACATACCTTAAAATAGTTTAGGGTTAGATTTACTTTATCTAATTTTACTCTTAGTATAATAGTTTAATTTATGTTTAAAATATAGATAGCAATAATGACCAAGTGATTATTTGTGACTTAAAACTTCTTTGACTGTCACCACTTACATCTAACTGCCTTTTGCTCTCCAAATGTGCCAGCTGTGTCATGTTACAGCTGCATGTATAAAAATTAATTTCTTCTTGCTCATTCATTTCCTCTTAGAATCCAGTATTATTAATCATTCACTGACATGGACACTTAAAGTCAGTTTTTAATTTAAATTACCTATTGTTTATAAAAGTAGTGAGCGATTTAATGAGTGAAATCTTTTATTCCAAATATATTTTAATTCCATATGCTACAGTGTAGTTACATATTGGAGTCGTATACATTTAAATAAAGTGCATAAATCAATATAGAATAGGATAAACCAGATTATTTTTATATTGTGCATGACCATGAATCTTTTCATATTAACTCTATTTTAATTTTTACTTAGATTTAAAAAGCTTGTGGAAACTTGTTAGGAGATTAAAAGGAAAGTTGCAAAATAAAACCATTTGCAATGCAGAGGCAGAAGTTTACTATCTTTGCAGTATAAAGAAGTCTTCTGACTTAGTAAGAGAAAACAAGCACCCTTGTAAAAATGGGCAAAGGACAGGAACATAGAAATTCATAAACGTATATATAAAAATTAAGTTTAAAGCAGCATTTAATGCATTAAAGTTTGGCAAATTTTTATTTTAATGATCATACCTGATGTTAGTAAAGTTGGAGAGAAATGATCAGCTTCATTTACCTCTGGCAGAGATACATACTGATACAATTTCTAGGGTATAATTTGATAATAATGTGTCAAAAATCTGTGAAGATGTATGTACATAAGTGTTTTATCATAGGATCTTTTAAAATTTCATTTATTTATTCCACTTGGCATGCGAAATCTTAGTTCCCCCATTAGGGACTGAAGTTCTCCGACCAGGGACTGAAGTTCCCCGACCAGGGATGCTTACCCTCTAGAGGAAGTATCTTTTGGGTCTTTTTATTTTTGGCTATGCAGTGTTTCTCCCAGAGGATTTTAGTTCCTTGACCAGGGATTGAACTTGATTTGGAAGTGCAGAATCTTAAGCACGGGCCTGCTGGGGATGACCCTCTAACACTTTTTATAACGACATTAGAAGCAATTAAATGTTCATTATGTAATTAAATTATGAACACCTGCATAATGTAATACTGTGTAGCCAGTTCAAACTTAGATTGTTCAACTGTGTTCAGAAGTGCCCTTGATTTCTTTGGAGGAAGTCTGAGGACCCTCAAAAGGAGGAGGCAGAACACAACCTCATTCTGTTTCAACCACATCAGCTTTGTCTTACTTGTTTTTGGTTTTGTTTTTATTAAAGTATAATTGCACAGATGTATAGAACGGACTTTTGGACTCTGAGGGAGAGGGAGAGGGTGGGATGATTTGGGAGAATGGCATTGAAACATGAATAGTATCATGTAAGAAACGAATCGCCTGTCTGTGTTCTATACAGGATGCTTGGGGCTGGCAAATCGCCAGTCTATGTTCGATACAAGATGCTTGGGGCTGGTGCACGAGGATGATCCAAAGAGATGATATGGGGTGGGAGGTGGGAGGGGGTTCAGGATTGGGAACTTATGTACACCTGTGGCGGATTCATGTCAATGTATGGCAAAACCAATACAGTATTGTAAAGTAAAAGTAAAATTTAAAAAAAAAGGAAAAAAAGTATAATTGACTTATGATACTATATTTAATTCAGATGTACAACATAGTGATTCAATATTATATACTACAAAATAATCACCACAATACATCTAGTCACCACCTGTCCTTAAAGTCATTACAGTATTATTGACTGTATTCCCTTTGCTATATATACTTTTTTCCCCTCTGGCTTATTTATATTAACTGGAAGTATATACCTCTTAGGCTCTCATCTGTTTTGCTCATCCTCTCCTCTGTGGCAACCATCACTTTATTCTCTATATCTGTGAGACTGTTCCTGTTTTGTTATCTTTGTCTGTTTTGTTTTTTTCGATTCCACATATAAGGGAGATGGTACCGAATTCATCTTTCAGTGTCTAACTTACTTTACTTAGCATAATACCATCTAGGTCCATGTATGTTGTCTCAAATGGCAAGATACTATACTTTATTAGGGCTGAATACTATTTCATTGTGTGTGTGTGTGTGTGTGTGTATGCACACACCACATTTTCTTTATCCATTCATCTGATGAGGGACACTTAGGTTGCTTCCATATCTTAGCTGTTATCAGTAAGGCTGCAGTGTGTATAGGGTTACATATATCTTTATGAATTAGTGTTTTTGTTTTCTTTAGAAATACTTTGAAGTGGAATGCCAGATCATATGGTAGTGTTTTTATACAAAAGTTTCAAATAAGAGTCTGTCTGAAGAAAGGGTAGTCCGTGTGCAACTTTAAAAGGTTCAGTGCAATGAAAAGTTCCACATGTTACTGCTAAATGAAGAATAGTAGTGTGAAAGATTGGGTTATAGTAACATTCACTGTTTGAAAAAAGTAAAATCTCTTATCTATCTATGCCTATGAAAAAATGGAAAAAATGATGATGAGTAGCAGTGGTATGATGGAATTTCAGGTGATTTTTATTCTTTTTTGTATTTGTAGATTTTATATTTTTATAAAATTAATGTTCTAATTAAATTTTAATTTTATTTATAAATTTTACAGGTACTACTTGTGATAAGAAAAAAGGCAATAGCAATTGCTTATACTTTAAAAATGTTACTAAATTTACATACAAATTTCCCTTTAAATGTGCATGTGGTCAGAACTAGTTTTGGCCTCATTGGCTACTTATTCATGAGAACTTTATTTATATAATAGATGGTATGTTGTAACTGAGTTTCTCTTTCATTTCTATTTTTAATTGATAAAATGGTTTAAGTTTAAAGAATATGTAAGGGAAATAAGCAGAACTTGGATTAAAAATATGTATTAAATTAAAAACATAGAAAATGTTTCTTTACCCAAGAATAATAGCAACTAATTATAAGATCTACTATATGCCATGTACTCTTCTAAGTGGTTGACATGTATTAACTCATAGAATTCTTATAATAACTCAGTTTAGGTATTCTTATTATATACTGAGAGCTTAAGTAATATGACCAAGGTCATATTCAGACTAAATGGGTATATCTTCTCTTGTTTTCAAAGAATTCAAAATATATGAATGTACTGACATGTTTGTATATATTTTATATTTTGTTTGGATTTTCAGTTTGTTTTTTAATATTTATATATTTAGCTGTGCCAGGTCTTAGTTGTGGCATGTAGAATTCAGCTCCTCAGCCAGTGATTGAATCCAACCCACTGCATTGGGAGTGCAGAGTTCTAGCCTCGGACCATCAGAGAAGTCTAAAGATTTTCCGTTTTTTTTTATCTCATCCTGTTAGAAACATTTAAAACCTGCTGCTGCTGTTGCTTCACTCACTGTCACTATCTATGCAGAAAGGAAATTAAGAGGATCTTCTAAGTCAATTCAATGCCCGTTCTTATTAAAACATTTTTGAAACCTCTCTTTGGTAGGTGTGGCCCTGAGTTACTGTGTTTGCTTTAGAGTAAGTTGAGCACCACACTTTTTTAGAAATGTATAATGTCCATATACTATGCCTCTGGAACATGTATAAGTCATTTGTCCTTGGAACATACACAAATCAGTTTTTTATATTTGAAGATGGCATTTCTTTTAGTATTATTTCCTGGTCCAGACTTCCCTCTGTCAGTAAGATTTATGCCTGATTTATTTATGGTAGTAACTGATTGTCTTGAGCATTCACATACTCTGTTATCTGTGATCTGTGAGCCTTCACAAAGCTAGGTAAAAAAGTTGGGAGAGATCCAGGTGCATTTAGACATCAGTCATTTCTATGGATGTGCTTTTTCTCAAAAAGAGATCATTCATTTCCAAAATTTTAAAAATTACAAAGATTCTAAGGGAAAATGGGACATGCGTAAGAGAAAGGAAGAATTATTAAGTAAGGCAATAAAGTATTCAGAACAATTGGATAGGGAAGACAGGAGAATATAAATTTGGGGTTAAACATGCTAGTGAAAATATCATGGATAGTGAAACAGTATTACTGAAAGATGATACGCTAATTGTAGAAATATTGTATCCCTGTGAATAAAAGGATATATAAGCCCTTCTCTAAGATTTCCTTGATAATAAAAAAAAACATATTCTGAGCTGGAAATTGCTTTTTTAGCAAATATTTAAACAATAGAGGAAAAGGGGGAAGAAGGATAAAATACATAGCACATCATAAATTAATGAAGCCCTTGCTTAAAATTACATCTTTTTCTGTCTGATTATTTGGAACAAATTGTAATAATGTAGAGATTGTATTGTGGCATATCTGGGGCATTGCCATACATATATCCCATATATCCAGTGATTTATCCAGTGAAAGAGAAGAGTTGTTGAACTTGTTTCATGCCTGAGAAGATCCCCTGGGCTTTGTGACCCTTCTGTGATCATTGGAGCAGGCTGGACACTTGAAGAGATCCTCTGATTTTTTTAGAGGAGGAGGGTTTGTTCATTTTTTTGCCCAACCTTGCACCAGCCATAAAGATTTTTTCCCACGATAAATAATACCCCACAATCTGATACATTGCTTGGAAAATGAAAGTGGTCATGCAGTTTATAAAGAAAATTTCAAAATAATCTATCTTATGGTCATACCTATGTTCATTCTTTTACATTAATAGAACTGAACTCTATAGTTATCTAGAGTGTTCCCTGGTGGCCCAGTGGTTACGACTGTGCTCTCAGTGCCGAAAGCCTGGGTACAATCCTTGGTCAGGGAACTAAGAACCCACAAGCTGCACTGTGCAGCCAGAAGCAACAACAGAAACCTCAATCAAACAGTATAGTGATCAATTTCCAAACCTCCTTTGTAAAGTGCCTATCAGATTTCTGACATAATTCTAAAACTGCACTGTTAAAGATGGCAGTCACTAACCTGAGTGGCTATTTAAATTGAAAGTAGTACAAATTACAAAATATTTGGTTCCACAGTTACACTGACAGTATTTCAAGTGCTCAGTAGCCACATGTGGCTAGTTAGCTGCTACCATCTTGGGTGGCTGAAATAGAGAATTTTTATTATTGCATAAAATTCTGTTGGTCAGCATTCCTCTAGAGGATATATGTTTTGAGGCAGTCATTGATTTTGCTTTATCTGTAGCTTTTAAAGTGTAGGTTTATTAATGAGAAACCGTTGTGTTTTTTTCGAGTTGAGCAGATGTTGTTCTTGTAACTTTGATGGTATATCACAATGGCAGTGGTATTTGTGAGTTAGCTAACTCTACTATAGGGGAGTTTCATTCAAGTTAATCAGTAATGGAGATTTACAGAATTAAGCTGTAAAACAAAAAGTTGAGCTTGTGGGAAAAAGCATTATGTAGGTAGTAAAGAAGAACACTAACTTTGAAGACAGGAAATGTGATCTTGTCTTAGCTTTGCCACTAACTAGTTATAAGACTTTAGGCGTTTAATTTTCCAAAGTTAATTGGCACTTTAATTTCTTTATCTCTATTATAGGTTTGAATAAAATATTTTTAACATCTTTTTATTATAATATTAAATTCTGGGCCCTTTGTTCCATCAGATATAATTTTGATCAAGACCTGATGGAAGAGGTAGTGCAAAGAGAAAGAGGTATTGATGAAGCTGCTAAGAGAACCTGCCCTTGTTCACAGTCATCTTAGGAGAGAGCAGTTAGAAACCAGTCACTGCCCAGGAATATGAGAAGGGCTCTGCTGGTCTTAAGTTCTAGCAGTTCACCCTAAAATATTGTTTTCATTATGTTCACTCCTTCTGCCTAAAATCTTTCTTTTTAAAAAAACCTTTATTAAAAAAACTTTTTAAATTTGTATTGGCGTACAGCCAACTAACAATGCTATAATAGTTTCAGGTGAACAGCAAAGGGAGTCAGCCATATATATACATGTATCCATTCTCCCCTAAACTCCCCATCCACCCAGAGTACCACATAGCATTGAGCAGGGTTCCCTGCACTATACAGTAGATTCTTATTGGTTATCCATTTTCAGTATAGCAGTGTGTACATGTTGATCCATCTAGTCAAGGCTATGGTTTTTCCAGTGGTCATGTATAGATGTGAGAGTTGGGCTGTAAAGAAAGCTGAGTGCCAAAGAATTGATGCTTTTGAACTGTGGTGCTGGAGAAAACTCTTGAGAGTCCCTTGGACTGCAAGGAGATCCAGCCAGTCCATCCTAAAGGAGATCAGTCCTGTGTGTTCATTGGAAGGACTGATGCTGAAGCTGCAAGTCCAATACTTCAGCCACCTCATGCGAAGAGGTGACTCATTGGAAAAGACCCTGATGCTGAGAGGGATTGGGGGCAGGAGGAAAAGGGGACGACAGAGGATGAGATGGCTGGATGGCATCACCGACTCAATGGACATGAGTTTGAGTAAACTCCAGGAGTTGGTGATGGACAGGGAGGCCTGGTGTGCTGCGATTCAGGAGTTCACAAAGAGTCGGACACAACTGAGCGACTGAACTGAACTGAACATGTTGATCACAAACTTCCTAAAAACCTTCTCATGCAGATCTGGATTTCGATAGCATTTCCTCTGATCAACAACTGTGTGACTGTGAGCAAGTAACAGCCTGTCTGTCTCCATTTCCAGTTGGATGGGTGAAATGAAGTGGTATCTCTTGGAACTTGCAGTCAGTTCAGAGGGAAAGACACATGATTATAGTAATAGATGGAAAAGTCTATTATACATACATGCCAGGTATTTTAAAACAGAAAGGAAGGTTGTCACCTGAGACCTGGCCAAGGTAGGGAAGAGAGTAGTGGAAGAGTAGAGGAGAGTGCTCGTGGACACTGGGATGCAAGGTAAGTAGGTGAAACATTGAAAAGGATTAGAAGAGTGTGGTACGACTTAAGCCTGGGAATACAAGCAGAGGCTAGAAATTTAAAGGACCAGGAAGTTTAAACTTCATGCTGAACCCTGCAGGGGTACACTTAAAGTTTAAAGACCAGATATGTGAGCATCGTTGTGAAGTATGAGGAGAGAAGGAACAAACCCCCAAGATGTTCATTCTTGAAGCAATGTGGAGAATGGCTTAAAAGCAAAGAGACCAAGTAGGAAGCTGTTAATCCAGTTAAAGTGAGATATGAGGAAAACTCTTATTAGGAAAATGGGGGCAAAGGAGCTGATGCTTAACAAGTGTTAAATAAAATCTATGAGTTGGTGACTGGTTGATGTGGGGTTGAGGGAGATGGATGTCTTTGTGTGAAGCAACTAGATGGATGATGGTCAGTTTTCACTGGGTAAGGAAAACAGTGGAGAAGGCAATGGCAACCCACTCCAATACTCTTGACTGGAGAGTGCCATGGACGGAGGGGCCTGGAAGGCTACAGTCCATGGGGTTGCTAAGAGTCGGACACGACTGAGTGACTTCATTTTCACTTTTCACTTTCATGCATTGGAGAAGGAAATGGCAACCCACTCCAGTATTCTTGCCTGGGGAATCCCAGGGTCAGAGGAGCCTGTTGGGCTGCCGTCTATGGGGTAGCACAGAGTTGGACACGACTACCGTGACTTACCAGCAGCAGCAAGGAAAACAGTGATGTGACTGGTGAGGTAATACAGTGTGTCTCATAGGCTATATCTCGGAACCAGACTGCCTGGTCTGAAATTGTAGCTTTGCCATTGATTAACTTTGTGGTGCAGGACTGGTTGCTTTGTCTATTTCTTTCATTAGATTCATTTACACATGCGTTAGTATGTGTAAAATGCTTAGAATAATGCCTGGCAAGTAATCATTGTATGTATTTGCTATTATTATTCATGGAGGATACAAATTAGTTAATTTTTAGACATAGTAGGGAGTTGTTATTCAGTCACTCAGTCATGTCTCACTCTGTGATCCCATAGACTGCAGCAAGCCAGGCTTCAGAGTCCTTCACTATCTCCCAAAATTTGCTCAAACTCATGTCCATTGAGTCAGTGATACCATCCAACCATCTCATCTTCTGTTGTCCTCTTCCCCTCCTGCCTTCAATCTTTCCCAGCCATCAGGGTCTTTTCCAATGAGTCGGCTCTTCACATCAGGTGGCCAAAGGACTGGAGCTTCAGCTTCAGCATCAGTCCTTCCAATGTATGTTCACAGTTGATTTCCTTTAGGATTGACTGGTTTGATCTTGCTGTCTTAGTGACTCTCCAGAGTCTCCTCCAGCAACACAATTTAAAAACATCAATTCTTTAGCACTCAGCCTTCTACATGGTCCAGCTATCACATCTGTATATTACTGCTGGAAAAACCATAGCTTTGACTATATAAACTTTTGTTGGCAAAGTGATGTCTCTGATTTTTTTACTGCCTAGGTTGGTCATGGCCCAAGGAGCAAGGGTCTTTTATTTCCTGGCTGCAGTCACCATATGCATTGACTTTGAAACCCAAGAAGATAAAGTCTGTCATTGTTTCCACTTTTTTCCCATCTATATGGCATGAAGTGATGGGACCCGATGCCATGATCTTCATTTTTTTGAATGTTGGGTTTTAAGCCAGGCTTTTCACTCTATTCTTTCACCTTTATCAAGATCTTTAGTTCTTCGCTTTCTGCCGTTAGAGTGGTATCATCTGGATATCTGAGGTTGTTGCTATTTCTCCCAGCAATCTTGATTCCAAGTTTGTTATTCATCCAGCATGGCATTTTGCTTGGTGTACTCTACATATAAGTTAAGTAAGCAGGGTGACAATATGCAACCTTGACATACTCCTTTCCCAATTTTGAACTAGTCCGTTGTTGCATGTCCACTTCTAACTTGCTTCTGGACCTGCATACAGCTTTCTCAGGAGACAAGTAAGGTGTTCTGGTATTCCCATCTCTTTAAGAATTTTTCACAGTTTGTTGTGATCCACACAGTCAAAGGCTTTAGCCTAGTCAGTGAAACAGAAGTTTCTCGAATTCCCTTTTTTTTTTTTTTAAATGAGAGTTATTCTATAAGTAGTAGTTGAAATTAGTGGAATATAGAAACTCTTCCAGAGGAAGCAGATACAGTGAGTTAGAAGGCCACAGTGTGGTTCCAGGGAACTATGATAATTTAAAGTCAAGGAAGATGGGCTTATGGGTGTCACTAAAGGGGAGTGATGGGAGGCATAAATAAGAAAATTAGGCCTTCAGATCCTGGATACTAAGGGCAGTGAGGGAATGATTGATGTCAAATGCTGTAAAGCTGACAAAATACGATAAAGACCGAAGATTGAAGAGTGTACTGGATTCACAGTGAGAGCAGTTTTGTAGAGTTTAGGGCAGAGGTCACTTTACCAAGACCTGAGGAATAAATGGATGAAGATGCAATGGAGATGGTGAGTTTTCATCTTTCTCCTGCTCTCTTTCACTGATTTTTTAAAAATTAATTTTATCAAAATAATGGTTAAAAAATGAAATAGTTCTGTTAGGCTTCGTAGGTAAACAACGAAAAGCAATCTTGTGTTCCGTTCCTCCTCATCCCACTTCCTTTTTCTAGAGGAAGTGAAACAAAATTGTCCTGCTGTTTCTTCTGGAATTGACTGCCGTGTTTCATAATATTTCTTTTGATTCTTAGATATTATCTGTAGACTTTCTATTGCAGAAATTTACCTTTACCTCCTCAGTCCTCAAAAAAAAAGTTTAGTACAATTTTTGATTAAAGAAGTATTTAGTATTATTGTAGTGCATGAAAGTTAAGATAGGATCACAGTGTACTATGATTTTCCCCCTTTTTTTTGAAAAGCAATTTTTAGAGTTAATAATTGCTTTTTCCTTTTACTTAATTTTTTATGTATACATCGTTACTATGTCTCCAAAATATTCAACAGAACTGGAAAGCTGCTCTGTAGCTTCAGACATCTCAGATCATTTGCCAGTTTAATTTCATTTTTCTTGGAGCATCCCTCCTGAAGTTTGCCACACTCTTGTTCCTGTCTAAACTCCGTTGTTCTATGAAGACCTACTGGATAGCTCTTGTCCCTATGCTTTTTTTTTTTTTTAACCTCATTTTGTGAAATTTTTTGCCTCTCTACTATTTCTGGAACTCATATCATCATCTTTCTTGGTTTTATCCCATGCCTGGATGGAGCACATCCTTAAACTGCTTCCTAGTTTGGCTAGGTATAGAATTCATATGGAAATAGTATCTCCTCATATTTGCAAGTATTTTTCTGTCATGTTCTAGTGTCTGTTGTTGCTGTTGAAAAGTCAGATGCCATTCTGATACCTACCCCTTTTATGAGATTCCACCTTTCTTTTCTTTCTCCCTAGAAACTTTTAGGCCACTCTCCTCTCACCAACATGGGTTGTTCTGAGGTTTCAGAGATTATTTCCGTATGGAAACTCATGCCCTTCTGTTACTGAAACTGTTCTCAGTCCTTGCCTCCTTTCTTCTTTCTTTCTGTAATTCCTACAGGTGGATGCTGTATTTAAATTTTTTCACTGTTATTGCCCATCATTTTTTGTCTTTATGCACTTTTGGAGTATTTAATCAGATTTCTAACACTTCTGTTGAATTTTCAGTGTCTCCAATCACATATTCAGTTTCTAAGAGCTCTTGTTTTCAGGAGAACCCTAACTTGTTTTATGAATGCAATATAATCTTTCGTGTATCTGAGGATATTAATTGCAAATTTTAAAGCTTTCTTCTCCCTATTTGCCGTGTTTCCTTCAGACCCTTTTTTTTCTGTTTGCCTACGTTGACCTCTTTCTCCCATGTTGAAAGCACCGTGATTCTTGGCTGTCCATTCTTAAGAATGACCAAGATGTTTTGTTATGCAATAGTTTTCACTGAATGCCTTGACACCACATGGCACGGATGGCCTTCTAGTATAATTTTGTTTTCTCCCACTTGCCAGCCTGTGAGATAATGGCAGATACTTTTAGGTTTGGAATATGGTTACAACTCAGTTCTAGATTCCTTTTTCTGTACCACATAGGAAAATCTATGTTTTGATAACAGACAACCTCAAATTTTTCCTGACATATACAATTAAAGTTTTTATTCTCTTACATGTACAGTGTGGTCTGCAGGACTTTGTACTCATGATCCTTACTTCAGGACTCAGGCTAATGGAGGCTGTATCATGAAACTTCCTTCTCTAATTGATGAGGCAGGAGTAGGTAATACAGCAGGTTATGCACTAGCCCTTAAAAGTTCTACCCAAGTTCTACCCAAAGTGAGTCATTTCTACTCACATTTTTTTGGCCAAAGCTAGTCACACTAGCCTAATTTAAAAGACGGTGGTGAAGTACAAGTGTACAATTTGTACTGAGGGGGAGAACAACCAGAATGTTTGTAATAGCTATAATATGTATGTTCTTTAATTTCTTTATGCTCTTTCATTTTCATGGATTGTACTATAGATCTGTCTTTCAAGAATGGGATGCCAAGTCTTCCCTGGTAGCTCAGTTGTAAAGTCTCCTCCTGCCTGTGCTGGAGATGTGGGTTCGATCCCTGATCTGGGAAGATCCCATATGTCTCAAAGCAGCTAAGCCCATGCGCCACAACTACTGATGAATATATGCCCTAGAGCCTGGCAAGCTGTGATTACTGAGTGCACAGGCTGCAGTTGTTGAAGCCTGAGTGACCCAGAGCCTGTGCTCCACAACAAGAAAAGCCACGACAATGAGAAGCCCACACACCGCAGCTAGAGAATAGCCCCCAGTCACCACAATTAGAGAGAAAAAAACCATGCAGCAAGAAAGACCCGCACAGCCAAAAATAAATGAATAAATAAAATTATTTTTAAAAAGAGAACTGTTCAGTCGCTCGGTCATGTCCAACTATTTGCGACCCTGTGGACTGCAGCACTCCCGGCTTTCTTGTCCTTTACTTTCTCCTGGAGTTTGCTCAAACTCATGTCCATTGCATCGATGATGCCATCCAACCATCTCATCTTCTGTCAACCCCTTCTCCTCTTGCCTTCAATCTTTCCCAGCATCAGGGTCTTTTCCAGTGAGTCTGCTCTTCGTCTCAGGTGGCCAAAGGATTGTAGCTTCAGCATCAGTCCTTCCAGTGAACATTCAGGGTTGATTTCCTTTAGGATTGACTGGATCTCCTTGATGTCCAAGGGACTCTCACAAGTCTTTTCCAACACCAAGGTTCAAAATCATCAGTTCTTTAGCGTTGAGCTTTCTTTGTAGTCCAACTCTCAGATCCATACATGACTACTGGAAAAAGCATAGCTTTGACTAGACGGACTTTTCTTGGCACAGTAATGTCTCTGCTTTTTAATATGCTGTGTAGGTTGGTCATAGCTTTTCTGCCAAGGAGTAAGTGTCTTTTAATTTCGTGACTGCAGTCACTGTCTGCAGTAATTTTGGAGCTCAAGAAAATAAAGTCTGTCACTGTTGCCATTTCCCCCCATATGTTTGTCATGCAGTGATGGGACCGGATGCTATGATCTTCATTTTTTAAAGCCAGCTTTTTAACTCTCCTCTTTCACCTTCATCAAGGGGCTGTTTAGTTCTTTTTGCTTTTTGTCATTAGGGTGGTGTCATCTGCGTATCTGAGGTTATTGATGTTTCTCCCCCAATCTGATTCCAGTTTGTGCTTCATTTATCCTGGCATTTCACATGATTTGCTCTGTATATAAGTTAAATAATCAGGGTGACAATAAACAACCTTGATGTACCCCATTTCCAATTTTGAACCAGTTCGTTGTTCCACGTCCGATTCTAAGTTTTACTTCTTGATCTGCATACAGGTTTCTCAGGAGGCAGGTAAGGTGGTCTGGTTTTCCCATCTCTTTACAGATTTCACAGTCTGTTATGATCCACATAATCAAAAGCTTTAGCCTAGTCAGTAAAGCAGAAGTAGATGTTTTTCTGGAATTCTCTTGCTTTTTCTATGATCCGTGGATGTTGACAATTTAATCTCTGGTTCCTCTGCCTTTTCTAAATCCAACTTTACATCTGGAAGTTTTTGTTTCATGTACTGTTGAAGCCCAGCTTGAAGGATTTTGAGCATTACCTTGCTAGAATGTGAAATGAGTGCAGTTGTGCGGTAGTTTGAGCATTCTTTGGCATTGCCTTTCTTTGGGATTGGAATGAAAATTGACCTTTTCTAGTCCTGTGGCCACTGCTGAGTTTTCCAAATTTGCTGGCATATTGAGTGCAGCACTTTAATAGCATCATCTTTTAGAATTTGAAATAGCTCAGTATGAAAAGGCATAAAAAAGAGAATATATGTCTAAAGTTACCTTACAGCTTCAAGGTCTATGGGTATATGACTTGTAAACTGCGGCTCACCCCTGACAACTTAAAATTAGTGTTCAAAAATGTTGTAAAAATAAACCCACTAATATTCTATCGAAGATAGGAACTATTTTCCTAAAAGCAGTTTATTTTTTTCAAAAAGATTCAGACACGTGAGAGAATGGTAGGACATTTTTGTTTCTGTGTTGAATGACTGGCACTATTTAACAGCTGCCTTGATTCTTGAATTATAAACATCCAGTTGGGGATTTTAAACAACCAGATACCTTGGTTAACTTAAATGGTTTTGGTTTAAAATAAACATGTATTTTAAAAAAAATATCTTGTTAAAAATTATATTATTCTATCTTATCATTTAAAAAAATACTTCAAATATTTTACTATCTTTTCAGTTAGATAAATTTTTTTTAAATCTAACTTTCATTTATTTTGTGCTTTATGTTCAAACTTTGTTGTAATTTTACCTCTCATGTTATCTTTGTAAGCCCAGGGACATTGCAGCATTACGTGCTAACCCAGTAAGCTTTTTCCTTGTCCATGACTGTTTTTCCAAAATACTCCATTTAGTACTTTTTAAAGAAATCATATAATTTTGTTTTCCAAA
This sequence comes from Nanger dama, assembly GCA_917880005.1. Classification (NCBI taxonomy): domain Eukaryota; kingdom Metazoa; phylum Chordata; class Mammalia; order Artiodactyla; family Bovidae; genus Nanger; species Nanger dama. The sequence goes on along the minus strand of CAKJTW010000054.1, from coordinate 10,063,631 downwards.
CCACTAAGTTGTTTAATTTCCTTTAAAAATAAATTAACAGCTTTATTTTCATTCTGTTTTAGCAAATGATACAGTGTCTTGACAGTGACCGTACAAACATTTTGTTCAGCCTCATCATTTGAAATATATGTATGTTTGATCAAATTTTATTTTCAAAAAGGAATATGCCAACATGAAATAATGTTATAATATTTTCTTGCCTTTAAATGATGATTTTATGTGCAAGATTTGGACACTGTTCACATAGTGTAAACGATTGACCAGTTTGTTATCAGTGTAATAGAAATGTGTTTTGCCTTAATTCTAAATAGACTCAACATATTTTTTAATTATTATTTTTATTCAAGTATAGTTGATTTGCATTATTTATTGTGTTAGTTTCAGGTGTACAGGAGAGTGATTCAGATATATTATTTATGTATATACTTTTTCAACACATTTATTTTTAAATGTCCCACTTTAGGGAAGAAATAGAAAATTCTTTTTAACTTTAAAAGTAGTTATTTTCAGCTCACATCGCATTGATATTCTACTCAGAGGAACACTTAAGATATAACAAAGCTTGTTATGTGTTCACTTCCTGATGAACAGCTGACAATTTACATTATATGGCTGGGTCTTGCCACATTTGTATATGTCACATGTGCTTTAGAAGTAATTGCTCTTATTTTTTTGTGAGTAGCCTTGAACAAGTCAGAAGCCTTAATGAAAGAGCAATACAAGGCTGTACTATTTTAAATCAGAAGCCCAAGTTTTAATATATTCACTGAAAGATACTAGTTGAAACTTCTGAAATCTGCACGCCCCCCCACCTAAATGTGTAAAGCTAGTTTCACTGAGTAATATGTTAGACGTCCTACTGACTTAAGTGTATATTATGATTGTTGCGAGTTATAGACCTTTACAGACTTAAGAATGATAATTAAAAATAGAAATTCAAATCAATTATTGTAGAATCACTGAAGTATCTCTGAATTCCAGTTTTTTCAGTAACAAAGTTTAAGAGTCATTCTTTCAAAGGGCCTCAGATGGGAGTAAGTAAGGGGAGTTGTGGAAAGCCTTATTGATTTTTTTTTTTCTGCATTGGATAAACCTAGAAAGAAAAGTTCGGAGTTTTTGTTATTGTCTGCGCAGCTTGAGAATTTCCTAATTTTTGCTTAGCTCTAAAGGGAAAGTGGATGTGCTTCTTGTTGAATCATCTCTGCTACCCATCCCTGCCAATGTTCATTGTACTAAAAGGTGAATAGCGTACTGTTCTTAAACGCAAATCAGCTCCATGCAGAAATTGCCTTGGAGGAAAGGAGCAAATGTCATTCCTCTCAGAATATGTGCTAAAATGGAGAGCAGCATTCCTCTCTCAGTTGTCCTCTTCAGGTTCAAGATCTTTGCTCTTCTGTGCTGTTGTCTAAATCACCTTCCTTTCAAATTCAGGCAGCAGCCCAGAATGTAGAGTCTGAAAATAATTCTGCTAATTCATTCCAAGGTCTTATATTCATTTATTCTCAGTTCTAGTCATGTTTATATTCATTATTTCTTACTCATCTTTTCTTTCTCCCCACCATCCACCTCTCCCCTTTTCCAATTATACAAGTAATACAGAATGGCAGGTTTAGGGGGAGCTGTGCTGGGTCTTCATTGCAGTGTGTGTGCTTTCTCTAGTTGTGGCATGTGCGATCTTAGTTCCTCAACCTGATCAAATCTGAGTCCCATGCAGATTGACAGGTGGACTCTTAACCACTGGACCATCAGGGCAGTCGCTAAAAATGTTAGATGTTGAAGTCACTAGAATATTTAATTTTCTAAAATTAGAGGGTAATCACCAATATAGTGTCGTATACAAACTGGTCTTATTAAATGCCTTATAAATATAATAAAGTGAAGTGAAGTGAAGTGAAGTCGCTCAGTCGTGTCTGACTGTTTGCTACCCCATGGACTGTAACCTACCAAGCTCCTCTGTCCATGGGATTTTCCAGGCAATAGTACTGGAGTGGATTGCCATTTCCTTCTCCAGGGGATCTTCCCGACCCAGGGATTGAACCCGGGTCTCCCGCATTGTAGACAGATGCTTTACCATCTGAGCCATCAGGGAAGTCATAAATATAATAAAGATAACTAACTTTAATTTCAACTTAATACTTTAAAACAGTTTTAAGAATGGCAACATATCTCTCATTCAAAGTATCTATCAAAGATGTATTTATACAATATTTTTAATGAAAAATGTGAAATAGACAAAAAGTTGAAAGAATTTTAACAGTAAACCATTATATGCAATATCTAGATTGTACAATTAGCATTTTCCTAATTAGTTTTTTTCATTTAACTCTACATCTTTAAATATGGATCTGTTCATCTGTCTTTATAATGTGTTTCAAAATTGCAAACATCAATGTACTACTCCCTAAATCCTTCAGCATGCAGGTCATTAACTAAAGTTCAGTGTCTGTTTTGAGTAAAAATTGATATACAATGAAACACATGAACTGTAAGTGCACCATTCAATAACTTTGATAGATGACTACATTTTTGTAACTGAGCCACTTTTAAGACCTTAAACATTATTATTGCTCCAGAAGGATCCCTTATGTCCTTCCTAGTCAATTTTGTACTCTTTTTGTATAGATCTACTTTCACTCAGTACCATTGGGAGACAATTTTCTCTTGGTTTCTTAGGTTGCCGCCTGTTTTATGTGTGAGACACTGACACACTTTTGTTCTCGTCTGTATTTTCAAGAATACATATATAGCAAACAGCCTTGGAACACTGAGACAGATGTTTCCTTCTAGTGAAAAGGGCAGTGCTCACTGCCCATTATAAAAATTCAGGTTCCCTAAGGTCAGTGTTTCTCTCTCATAATGCAACCCATAGTGTATATATTTTATTTGACCTTTTTCACATCACCCTGTAGGAATAGGGACTTATTGAACCAGCATAAAGAGGCTGATAGTCCCTGGTTACTACTGTTGGTCTGAATAATAAACTGTTCTTTGTGTGTGAATCTGTAGTACTATGCCTTCTGCCATAATCTGAAATTTTAGCAGGCTAATTTTTTAATTTGCATTTGAGGTAAAATCAAAGACCCTTTATAGTTCTTGATAAGTATTGTGATGTGAACACCAGTAGTTCATTTCTTTTTATTTCTCAGTATTGTTCTGTTGTATATGCATTGCACAATTTATTTATTTGTTCTTTCACTGAAGGATTAAAAAAGACACCATTTCTAGGTTTTAGCTATTATGGATAAACCTGTTATAAACGTTGGCATACAAATCTTTGGGTGGACATGTTTTCATTTCTCTTAGGTAAGTACATAGGAGTGAAATACTGGGCCATATGACAGGCATGTGTTTAAGTCTATTAAAAATTGCAGAAGTTTTTTCCAAAGTAGACCTACCGTTTTATATTCCTGCCTACAATTTATGATAGTTGAACTGTTGCATAAGATTCTGACTCCAATTTAGATTTGTGGACTTTTTGAACACACTACCAAGTAATTCTGTGATACCAACTGGGTGTACTACATTCAACTCAGTTCTGACACTGTCTTTCTGGAGATAGCATCATAACCCACAGGTTAAAGGCTTAGTCCTCTCGAACTACAACCCCCCTCTTCAGATGGCAGTTGCAAGCCCACCTTGTCACTTGTGCTCCTGACCTGATGACTGTTAGATTATAGATTCCTATGACCCTCTCTTTGGTTCTGATTAATTTGCTAGAGCAGCTCACAGAGCTCAGAGAAACATTTTACTTATTAGATTTCTGTTTTATTATAAGAGAGTATCAATAAGGAACAACTCAGTGGAAGAGATTCTTAGGGCAAGGTGTGTGGAAAGAGGGACAGATCTTCCCTGACCTCTTCAGGCACACCACTCTCCATCACCTCTTCGTGCTCATCAAACCAGAAGCTATCGGAACTCAGTTATTTTGGTGTTTATAGAGGCTTCAGTGTAAAGGCATGATTGATTAAACTATTGTCCACTGGCAACTGAACTCAGTCTCTAGCCAAACTCCCATCCCCAGAGGTTGATGAGAGGTTGGGGAGTGAAAGTTCCAACCCTCTAATCACAGAATTGGTTTCCTTGGTAAACCCGCGCCCCCCCAGGATGCTATCCCAAAGTTATCATATTAATGTAACAAAAGACACCTTAAATAAAATCAAAGGTTTTTAGGACCTCTATGTCAGAAATTAGGATGAAGACCAAATATATTTCTACCTCTCCCTCCCCCTTTCTGGTTGCAGTGGCTAGGACCTCCAGCACAATGTTTAATACAGGTGTTGAGAGTGAGCACCCTTGCTTAGCCCCATCCTGAGAAGGAAAGTGTTCAGTACTTATTCAGTTTGATTTTGCTATAGGTTTTTCATACATGTCATTTAATGGGTTGGGATGTTTCCTTCTGTTCCTAGTTTGCTGACAATTTTTGTTGAGTTTTATTTTATTTTCATTTACTGTTTTCTCTTTCAACTGTTAAGTCCTATTTTTCAAAGAACTGTCCTTTTCTCCTGGGTCTCCAATTTTATCGGCCATCTTTTATTCATGATATCCTTTATTATTCTTTCAATGTAGGCTCTAGTTCTTTGGTTCCTTCTTTGAGTAATTTTGTTCTAATTTTTTTCTTATTAGTCTACCTAAGGGTTTATTGGTTTTGTTGAAAGCCCTGACTTTTGAGTTTCTTAGTTTTCTCTATTTTTTCCTATTATATTGACTTATGCCCTTACTATTTTTTTTTCACTTACTAACTTTGGATTTTCTTGTTTCCTTGATTCTTAGGTGAAACTCTATGACACTGATTTGAGACCTCTCTTTTATTTCTGATATAAGCATTTAAATCTATAGGTTTTTCTCTATGGATGATTTTAACCACATTCTACAAATTTTGCTATGTTGTGTTTTTCATTATCATTCATATAAAACATTTTCCTAATTTGGGGGATTTCTTCTTTACCAGTTTAATCAAAAGCATCTTGTTTACTTACAAACATTTATATTTATTTACTTTTCATTTTTAAATTAATATTGTTTTCTATTTAATTGTTTTGATGTGAGATCTCTAAGACTCTGTAAGACTCTATAAAATAATCTCTGTAAGATCTAAAATGAATTGAGACTCTTTTTTTGGTGAATGGGCCGTATGGAATTGTAAAGAATTATATCTTGTAGTCAATGGATGTAGTTTATGTATGTATGTATGTATGTATGTGATCTATCTTTATCTATCTGTATAATATCTGTGTATCCATATTTATGGGTTTCCCTGGTGGCTCTTTACCCTGGTGGTAAAGAATCCTGAAATGCAGGAGACCTGGGTTTGATCCCTGAATTGGGAAGATTCCCTGGAGAAGGTAATGGCTACCCGTTCCAGTATTCTTGCCTGGAGAATTCCATGGACAAAGAAGCCTGGCAGGCTACAGTCCATGTGGTTGCAAAGAGTTGGACATGACTAAGTGACTCATACTTCACTTCATCCATATTTATATCTATGTCTATTAGGACAAAGTGATTAATTGTATTTTTAAGATTTTCTTTTTGTCTACGTTATTTTTGTTCTAGTTCTATCAGTTGCTGCGAATAGCATATTAAAAAACCTCCAACTATGGTTGGGCTTTGTCTGTTTCTCTTTATAATTCTGTCAATGTTTGATTTATACATTTCAGAGCTCTATTATCAGATACCTGTTTATGATCATTATGACACTGCATGCGTGCATGTTAAGTCCCTTCAGTCGTGTCTGACTCTTTGTGACCCTGTGGACTGTAGAGTACTAGGCTCTTCTGTCCGTGGAATTCTTCAGACAAGAATACTGGAGGGGATTGCCATGCACTGCTCCAAAGGATCTTCCCAACATTGCAGGCATGTTCTTTACCACTAGCACCATCTTGGAAGCCCTGATTTCCTAGTAAGTTGTGTGTTATTTCATTTTGAAATGTCTGTTTTTATTTCTGGTACTACTCTATCTTAAAGTTACATTTACCGTTGTTAACAGGGCTGTACCTTCTTACTGCTATATTGCTTTCACATCATGTCTTTTCTATCCTCTACATTTTTTTGTTTGTGTTCTGTATCTTTTGTAAACAACCAGTAGTTAGATCTTGCCTTTTTATCCATTCTGTCAATCTTTGTGCTTTGGTTGGAGTGTTAAGTTAATGTATATATGATGTATTATTTATATACTTTAATTTAGATCTATCACTATGCTATTTTTGTTTAGTCTATCTTGTTTTTTTTTTTTTGTATCAATATACTATTTCTGCCTTCTTTTGTCTTGGTATGACATTTTTAAAGTTCTGTTTTAATTCACCCATTGACTTTTTTTATTATACCTTTTGGCTTTATTTTAGTGGTTGCTCTAAGGCTTGCATTCTCAAATAGGATGATATCTCAAGAATGTGTAAATTGGTTTTAGGGGTAGGAGCAAAAAAAAAAATCCTGGATATTGTATTAGTTTGTGGCCCTGCAAAGAGCCACAGTACATTAGTTAATATTCAGTATATCTATGTTATTTAAATTTCATTGGAGAGACAAATAAGAAAAAAAGCTTCGTATGAGGGGATGATGAAGAACAGGTTGAGAAATACTTGTCTCAAAGTGTTCATTCTTAAACTTTTCATAATATACATAGACTTAATATCCTGCCACACTTTGAGTAAAATCAGAGTTATATTTTTTTAATTAAAAATTATCTTTATGACATCTTAAGTTATATCCAGATGTTCAAGCTGGTTTTAGAAAAGGCAGAGGAACCAGAAATCAAATTGCCAACATCCACTGGATCATGGAAGAAGCAAGAGAGTTCCAGAAAAACATCTATTTCTTCTTTACTGACTATGCTGAAGCCTTTGACTGTGTGGATCATAAGAAACTGGAAAATTCTAAAAGAGATGAGAATACCAGACCACCTGACCTGCCTTTTAAAAACCTGTGTGCAAGTTAGGAAGCAACAGTTAGAACTGGACATGGAACAACAGACTGGTTCCAAATAGGAAAAGGAGTACGTCAAAGTTGTATATTGTCACACTGCTTATTTAACTTATATGCAGAATACATCATGAGAAACACTGGGCTGGAAGAAGCACAAGCTGGCATCAAGATTGCTGGGAGAAATATCAATAACCTCAGATATGCAGATGACACCGCCCTTATGGCAGAAAGTGAAGAAGAACTAAAGATCCTCTTGATGAAAGTGAAAGAGGAGAGTGAAAAAGTTGGCTTAAAGCTCAGCATTCAGAAAACGAAGATCATGTCATCCAGTCCCATCACTTCATGGCAAATAGATGGGGAAACAGTGGAAACAGTGTCAAACTTTATATTTTGGGGCTCCAAAATCACTGCAAATGGTGATCGCAGCCATGAAATTAAAAGACGCTTACTCCTTGGAAGGAAAGTTATGACCAACCTAGATAACATATTGAAAAGCAGAGACATTACTTTGCCGACTAAGGTCTGTCTAGTCAAGGCTATGGTTTTTCCAGTGGTCATGTATGGATGTGAGAGTTGGACTGTGAAGAAAGCTGAAGAATTGATGCTTTTGAACTGTGGTGTTGGAGAAGACTCTTGAGAGTCCCTTGGACTGTAAGGAGATCCAACTAGTCCATCCTAAAGGAGGTCAGTCCTGGGTGTTCATTGGAAGGACTGATGTTGAAGCTGAAACTCCAGTACTTTGGCCACCTAATGCCAAGAGCTGACTCATTTGAAAAGACCCTGATGCTGGGAAAGATTGAAGGCAGGAGGAGAAGGGGATGACAGAGGAATAAGATGGTTGGATGGCATCACTGACTCAATGGACATGGGTTTGGGTGGACTCCGGAAGTTGGTGATGGACAGGGAGGCCTGGTGTGCTGCCGTTCATGGGGTCGCAAAGAGTTGGACACGACTGAGTGACTGAACTGAAGTGAAGTTATATCCTTTATGACTTCGTTATTTTAAGGTAACTTTAGGTTCATAGCAAAATTGAGATAAAACTACAGAGATTTCCTATATACCCTCTGCTCCCACACATGCTTAGCCTCCCCTATTATCAACATTTCCTGCTTGAGTCACACATTTGTTACAACTCTGTGTTTGTGACACACTGTAATAGCACAAAGTCCATAATTTACCTTAGGATTCACTCTTGGTTGTTTTACATTCTGTGGGTTTGGTTAATGTATAATGATATATACCATTGTTATAATATCATACAGAGTATTTTCACTGCCCTAAAAGTCTTCTGTGTTCTAGTGTTCAATGGGCCATGCTTCCACAGACCCCTGGGAAATTATCTTTTTACTGTTTCCACAAAATTATGTAATTGGAATCAGACAATACACAGCCTTTTCAAATTGGCTTTTTTCATTTAATAATATGTATTTAAGGTTCTACCATGTCTTTTCATGGCTTGATAGCTAATTTCTTTTCAGTGGTAAATAGTATTTGATTGTCTTGATGTTCCATTGTCTGTATTTATCCTTTCAGTTACTGAAGGACATCTTGGTTGCTTCCCAGGTTTTGACAGTTATGAGTAAAGCTGCATTAAACATATGTGTGAAGTTTTTTGTGTAGACATAAATTTTCAGCTTCTTTGAGTAAACACCAAAGAGTGTCATACAGTTACTGGATTTTGTGGTAAGAGTATGTTTAGTTTTTTTAAAAATAATTGCCAAATTGTCTTCCCACCAGCAATGGATAAAAGTTCTTGTTGCTAAATATCCTGATAGCATTTGGCATTGTCAGTGTTCCAGATTTGGGGCATTCTAATAGATATATAATGATATTTCATTTTAATTTACATTTCCCTGATGATATATGATATGGAGTGTCTTCTCATGTGTTCATTTGCTATCTGTGTATCTTTTAGTGAGATGTTTGTTAAGATCTTTGGCCCATTTTAAAATCAGTGTTTATGTTCTTACTGTTGAGTTTTCAGAGTTCTTTTTATATTTGAATAACAATCCTTTATCAGATGTGTCTTTTGCACATAATTTTCTCTGTCTGTGGCATATCGTATTTTCTTGATGTTGTCTTCTGCAGAACAGAAATTTTTTATTTTAATGAAGTCCAGGAGCTGCAGGAGACATAGCTTTGATCCCTGGGTGGGCAAGATCCCATGGAGGAGGGCATGGTAACCCACTCCAGTATTGATATCTGAAGAATCCCATGGACAGAGGAGCCTGGAAGGCTACAGTTCATAGATTCACAAAGTCTCAGATACAACTGGAATGACTTAGCATACATGCATGCAATAAATCATAACAATCATAAATATGTATCTGGTAATAGAATTCTAAAAGGTATAAATCAAACATTGACAGAGTTATAAAGAGAAACAGACAAAGCCCAATCATAGTTGGAGTTTTTTAACTATGTTATTCACAGCAATTGATAGAACTGGAACAAAAACCACTTAGGACCAAAAGAAAATCTTAAAAATATAATTAATCACTTTGTCCTAATAGACATAGATTAAATATGTATGAAGTGAAGTGTGAATCGTTCAGTCATGTCCAACTCTTTGCGACCTCTTGAACTGTAGCCTGCCAGGCTTCTTTGTTTATAGAATTCTCCAGGCAAGAATATTGGAGTAGGTTGCCATGCCCTCCTCCAGGGGATCTCTTACAATTCAATGTATCAGCTAGGAAGTTTTGCAAAAATTTTTTGAAAGTATTTAACCAAACAGTTAAAGGATGAGTTGAGTAGAGAGGCCTGCCAGAGACCTGCAGCGTCAAGATTCTAAGCCTAATGTTTTGAGCTTCATATTGAAGGACAGTTGAAATATTCTGGAGAATGTTACATTAGGCATTGTGGCATATAAGGCTTTTGGTGTCAAAAGATCTGACTTTGAGTTGTGGCTCTATCATTAATCAGATTTTACCTCTCAGTGTCCTCATCTAAAAGAGACAAAGTCACAGATACTTTGTCCTTCCTCCCTCCCTCTTCCCTTTGCTCCTTTCAGCCTGATTGGCCTCCTCTGCCTTGAATATATATTAAACACCTGCTGTGTTTCAGGAATGGTTTTGGGGTGGGGATATAAATGATAATTTATGGTATTTCTTCTGGGGAAGTTTGTAGCCTTATAAGAATACACATGATAATGCAGAATGGTAGATGTTAAAATGGTGATATATGCCATATATGATTAAAAGGTACCTGTATTTGCTCAACAATGTCATGAAAAAGTTTAATGATGAGATAATGTTTAAACTGAAACTTGATAATGTGCAGACATTTGCCAAATGGGGGTCAGGGGTAAGGGTAGGTTGGATCAAAGGAAAGCATTCAGAAAATACTTGTGTTTTTGTTTTTGTTTTCCGTTACGTATTGAATATAGTTTCCTGTGCTATATAGCAGGACCTTGTGTATCTATTTTGTATATAGCAGTTTGTATTTGCTAATTCCAGACTCCTAATTCATCCCTCCCCCACCCTCTTTCCCCTTTGTAACCATTAGTCTGTTTTCTATGTCTGAGTTTCTATTTCATAAATAAATTCATTTGTGTCATATTTTACATTCCACATATAAGTGATATTGTACGAAATCTGTCTTTGCCTGACTGTCGTCAGTTAATGAAGATATCTGAAGATATCTGTCTTCAGTTAATCTCTAGGTCCATCCGTGTTGCTGCAAAATGACATTACTGTATTCTTTTTTATGCCCAGTTAGTATTCTATCCACCTGTTGATGAACATTGAGGTTGTTCCACTGTCTTAGCTATCACAAATAGTCCTGCTTTGAATAAAGGGGTGCATGTATCTGTTTGAATTAGAGTTTTTCTGGAGTGGGAGTGCTGGATTGCATGGCAACTCTATTTTTAGTGTTTTTAAGGAACTGCCATTCTGTTTTCCACTGTGGCTGTACCAATTTACATTCCCACCAACATAGTAGTATGCTCTCCTTTTCTCCACACCCTCCCTAGTCTTTATTATTTGTAGGCTTCTTATTGTTCTTGCCTGGAGAATCCCAGGGACAGGGGAGCCTGGTGGGCTGCCGTCTATGGGGTTGCACAGAGTCAGACACGACTGAAGTGACGTAACAGTAACAGTAGTGATGACCATTTGACTGGTATGAGGCGGTACATCATTGTACTTTTGATTTACATTTCTCTAATCATTAGTAATGCTGAGTATCTTGTTGGTCATCTACATGTCTTTCAGTCTTCTGCCCATTTTTTTTATAGACTTGTTTGCATTTTTGTTATGGAGTTGTATAAGCTATTGTATATTTTGGAAATTAAGCCCTTGTCAACTGCATTGTTTGCAAATATTTTCTCCCACTTTGTAAGTTGTCTTTATTTTGTTTATGGATTCCTTTGTTGTGCAAAAGCTAATAAATTTGATTAGACTCCATGTGTTAATTTTTGCTTATATTTGTATTGTCTTAGGAGACTAAGAAAACATTGTTATGACTAACGTCAAAGAATAGTTCATCTATATTCTCTTCTAGGAATTGTATGATGTCATGTCTTATATTTAATTCTTCAAGCCATTGACTTTATCTTTGTGTATTGTGTGAGGATGTGTTCTAATTTCATTGATTTGCACTGACTGTCCAGCTCTTTCAATACCACTTGCTGAACAAACTGTCTTTTCTCCATTATATATTCTTTCCTCCTTTGTCAAGATTAATTGACCGTGGGTGTGTACGTTTATTTCTGGATTCTCTATTCTGTTCCATTGATCCATATATCTGTTTTTGTGCCAGTACCATGCTGTTTTACTGTAGTGGAGACAGCGCTTATTTTTGAATAGATTCTTGAACCTGTTTGTTTTTTTCTTACCTTTCTCCCATATGCAGAGTGGATGCTTATAGAAATAGTAGAGACCATTTATTGAGCTGCTATTCAGCCTGCTAAGCACTGTTCTAGGCATTTTACATTAATTACTTAAAATCTAATAATAACTGGTATTGTTCACCCAGTCCTGTCTGACTCTTTCTGATGCCATGGACTATATATAGCACGCCAGACTTCCCTGTCCTTCCCTGTCTCTCGGGGTTTGCTCAAAATCATGTCCACTGAGTAGTAGATGTTTTTTATTTCTTGATGATATTATTATCCCCAGTTGATAGATAAAGAAACTTAGGCACAGGAGTTTTTAACATGTCTCTAGTCATGCAGTGTGAGGTTGTAAGTAGTAAAATTAGGATTTAAACCAGTATTCAAATCCAACTTTAACCTCTGCCTGCTTTCTATTATGTCTCGTTTTAAAAAACTTAAAAAATATGTATTTATTTTATATTTTTACTTATTTATTGTCTGTGCTGAGTACTTCTTGTTGTGTGTGGGCTTTCTTTAGTCACAGCCAGCAGGGTTTGATTCTTCATTTGCAGTGCTTGGGTTTCCCATTGCAGCGGCTGCTCTTCTTTCAGAGCGTGGCCTCTAGGGTGTGCGGGCTTCAGTAACTGCAGTGCATGGACTTAGCTGCCCTGTGGCATGTGGAATCTTCCCAGACCGGAGACTGAACCCGTGTTCCCTGCATTAGCAGGTGGATTCTTAACCACTGGACCAGCAATGTTGACAGTTTTAGTGTAGCCTTCTCAGCTTTGAAGGACAGATCAGGTGAAGGAACTTAGTTAAGGTTTACTTTAATATAAAGTATAAAACTCATTATTTTTAATCCTATTTATGTGAAATTGAATGATTTGACTGGGCTAAACTGAATTTTATCTATTCAGATAAAGCTCAGTAAACATTGACTTCTACAGTGCCACCATACTTCTTTTAGCTTCTGTTTTCTTAAGGGATTTGACTTAAGTTTAAGAATTAAAGCCTTGTTCCTCTTTAGTAAATTGGGAAATAATAAGAAAGCATAAAGGGAAATTTGAGCATTGACTAAAAAATATATACCCATTCATTTTAATTTATGTCCACATAGAGTGAACTGATAGAATTGAAAAAATATATTTTAACAAAGGATAGAGACCTGTGTCCTATAACAGAAAGAAAAGAAGGAGATCCACTCAGTTGTAAGCAATTTGTCCATTATTGTGCAAGATTGTGCTAAGGCTAGATCCCAGATCGCCTAATACTTAGTCTCATGATATTTTTGTTGTGTTATTGTTCAGACTTCAAACTTAATGATTCTTGGAGTATCTTGGCGTGCAGATCAAAAGCATATAGTCCTTGAGAGTCTTGACTGTTATTCATGGATATTGTGTACTAGCTCTACTGCATATTTGCCCTTCACTAATTGTTTAGTTTTCCACTGATACCTTAGAAAAAATAGTCTTTGCCTTATAAAAAATATAAAAATATTGAAAAAAACAATATATTGGACTTTTCAGCACTTTTACCTTCTAATATTATAAGGTATTCAAGAATTTTTTTCTTACAAACCTGTTATCACCCAGCTTTATTGGACTGACATTCTTCTACAACTTGATTTTTAATTATATTCTTATTATACTGTCTAACAATGAAGTGAATCACTTAAGTGTGTTGTTATTAGAGTAAGTCAACTATCAAGAAGGTATTAATTGGCCTGTTCAGGGAGTGGTGGTTTTTAAAAATGCAAAATTTTGATTTTTAGAGTTGTTGTCTTCCGGTGGACGGTGTTATCAACAGATAGATAATCTTTTCTGTGATGAAACACTTGGAGCAGTCTTTCAAAGATGTTTGTGTAACTTATATAACATAGTTATCCATTTACCAACTATTTGTTACATGGAACAAGTAATAATTTATACCAGGTGATATGTATGACTCAGAATGTGTTTTGCAAAACCAGTTCCTCTTTTAATTTTTTAGTTTAGTTGTAACCATCTCTTGCTAAGACTGTGACTGTTACCTTATAACAGGCATCCACCTGTAACTGACATACATTCCTCATGTCTCCATGCATCCATGGTATTGCCAAAAAAGTTATATATTTTTTAAAACACAGATTTGATCTTGCAACTTGTGAAAACAAAAAGTATCATTGTTTATGTCACATAGAATAAATTGCTTAGGATAGCAGTCAAAGTTTTCCATTTTCTAGCTTTAACTTGCATTTTCCAGCCTCATTTGGTCACCCTTTTCACACTAATACACTTAAAGTAAGCTTCTTGCCTTCCCCAAGTATCTATTAATTATTCCTGCTGTACAAGCACATGGTTAAACCATTAGCTCATTTTGGATTACTGTCTTCACTCCTCATTGAAATGTTAACTCTCTCTTCACGCATGCAAAATGTAGCTCACGTGTAAAAGCTTCCATGATATATATTCCATAAAATATGCTTTACCCACTATAAGCTTCTCCTTGGCATTCCCCTTAACTCTGGGAAATCTCATACTGTTCATTTCATAGTTTGTCTTCCTCCTTCTTTCATATTCTTTTTCCTGGACCGCCTAGTCCCAAGGTTTGGATATTTGCCCTTTTGGATTCATCCTTTGTTTCTCCTTTCTTTCATATATTTTGGGGATCCACTTATGTTTATTCTGTGTGCTGAGAGATTCTTTTTAAATGTTTGTTTCCAACTCACAATTTCAACAGTCATTTGTAACTATCTGAGTGTATTTTTAAATTTCTCTGATTGTTTTCATTCTTGTTTTATTGAGAGTATATTTTCTCAAATATCTGGAGATATTAATTAGATGGTGGATAAAATTTCTTTTGTTTCTTCATTTATCTTGGCTTTTCTTCTTCGTGCTGCATGTTTAGTGATTCTTGGTTGACCCTTCAGATGTATAAATGGGGGACATATAAGAATAAGGGATAGGAATGATTTAGAGTTGAGTGGGTAGGTAGGGAGACAGCTCATTTACCAGCAGCTTTCTGACTGTCAGAATGAATAGAGATTCGTGTGCAGTATCCAGTATTTTACAAGTTGTCAGATATTTCCTTTAGTCTGTTAACAGAAGAGTCTCACATTATTTGCACTGGGATATTGTTTGCCTGTTTTCACATGTATAGGTGGGGAGGGGGTGGGAGAATTAAATGGGCATCTAGTCTGTATACAAACTTTCCATTAACCCTTCTGTTTTCGTACTACATGTAGCACAATCTCTTTGAGTTCTGTTAGGAATGCTGGTTCCTACTTCTGCTGCAGATCCTTTTATGACTTTTCCTAGGGTATGGCTCCTTCATCTGGGTTGATCAGTCAGCAATCTTTCTAATTTCCAGAAATTTCTTTAAGTCTGCTATTTCTTGATGACACTCCTCTTTTTCTCTTCCTTATTGTGAATTTATTTCTTTGTATTATTTTATTGTTAGTTTTTATGGCTTTTAAAGAGTAACATGAGACATGTTTATTCAGCCTGCTGTCTTAACTTGGAAGTTAGCTTATGCTTCTCTAAGGAGAATCAAGTATAAAACTGGCACCACTTCATTGCCTTCCCAGTCTAGTTGGAGAGAAAATGCATATGCCAAAAGAGATAAGGAATCTCTTTACTAACTAGAACCGTAGGTAGAATACTTGGCAAACAAAGTATAGTATTTGGACCACTCTGATTGGACTCCATGTTTCTATCATTCTTTGAAAGTCTAAAAACAATTGAGAGGAGGAAAAGGAATGTAGCAAGACAGTTGAACATCAGTATTTTTATAATTCTGAAATAATTTTTTTCCAAGATGAAGTTTAAAATGTGGGATAAAGGGAAGTGGGAGAGGTTTAGAGGTGTTAGAAGATGGTTAACTCAATATGTGCACATTCAGAATCAGCCTATCCCCTTTGTAAGTGCCTGATATCTTTATCAGGCATGTCTACAGCTTCTAAATGCTTCTATATTTTTCTTATCATTCCTTTGTTCATTTATTTATTCAACAGTTGTGATTCCTTCCTATAAAAGATAAATGCCTATTTTGTCCAAACAGATGTCACATATGACAGTGTAAGCCCAAACACCAAATGTTTCTCCTTAAGCAAGTCTTACATGTAGATTGAATAAAAATCTGCATAAATCTGCATTCCTTGGTTATTATAGGCAGAATATCCTGTATTGTGAAGCATATCAATGAGAGTGATTAGAGACTGTTGGAAGAAGGAAGAAAAACAAAAATAGATCCGTATTGATCTCTGAATGGCTTCCCTGGTGGCTCAGATAGAAAAGAATCTATCTGCACTACAGGAGATCCAGGTTTGATCCCTGGGTTGGGAAGATCCCATGGAGAAGGGAATGGCTGCCTACTCCAGTATTCTTGCCTGGAGAATCCCAGGGACAGAGGAGCCTGGTGGTCTCCAGTCCATGGGGTCCCCAAAGAGTTCGACATGACTGAGCGACTAACACTTTGACTTTAAACCTCTGAATGGAGTCAGAGAATAACGTATTGCCATGAATCATTATAATCCTATCAGCATTTTATTCCAAAGGTACCATGTGTGGTGTCACCTTGGCACTAAAAATAGAAGTTGTTTTATATAGCAGCAGTAGCAGCTGAGAAATTTGACTTGGCATGAGCAATTCACTTAACCTTATAATTCAGTCCACCTTTTTTTCAAGTGAGGTTTGGACTAAGTAGTCATTAACGATCTTATTGATACTAAATCCAGGATTCTTTAAGTACTTACTGAATGATAGTTGTTTGCAGGTATTAGGCTAAGTCCTTTGGGAAATACTAACATATATATGTCACAACCCCTAGCCTTCAGGAGAAGATAAATCCAAAAGTACAAATAAAGGCATACACAAATACCATATTATATAGATATATATTGTAAAAACTAGATAAAAGAATCAGTTAAGTGAGAGAGAAGATTATTTCTGACCTGGTCAATTGAGAATGAATGCATAAAGGATCACATGAGTTATGATACTTCACTCTTCAGTAAGATTTTGATAGACAGCCACGACAAAGAGAAAAATGTACCCCATCAGCCTAACATGGAATATGGAGATGAGAAAACATGAAGTATGTTTAGGAAAGTACAAGTTGCGCATGTGTGCCCAGTCACTCAGTCGTGTCTGAGTCTTTGCAACCTCATGGACTGTGTAGCTCACCAGGCTCCTCTGTCCATGAAATTTTCTAGGCAATAATACTGGAGTGAGTTGCCATTTCCTCCTATAAAGGATCTTTCTGACCCAGGGATCAAACCTGCTTCTTCTGCATTGGCAGGTGGATTCTTCCACCAGGGAAGCTAAGTCAGCCAGCTTTATTAGAGTAATGGGGAAGGAACTGGAAAATATATCTAGAGGTAACATTATGAGTGGTCTAACCTACAATTTAAGACAAGTCTTGTAAATTTTTGAGACAGGGAGACCAACTGGCTACAGTTTCTTCAGAGAACATATACAGGTGTAGAAGAAACTAAGGATAAGAGAGGAGATGTGATGCTGAAATACCAGTAAGGAAACTTACACTCATCCAGGTAGAAGGTAGTTAGGACCAGAAGTAGGGCAGTGGCAATCCAATGAAATGGCTGGGGCAGGTGAAAGAAAGGATGCATGCAATTCAATAAATGATTTGGATAAATGTAAGATTGGAACCAGTGTGGCTGGAAAAACAGAGGCATCTTTAATAAAAATTGGTGAGGCAAAGAGTAGATTTTTTTGAAGAAATAAGATGAGCTAATTCCCCATCTTTCAACAAATCCTTCCCACTTACGTAGCAGCAATTTTGGTATAATAGCAAAGATAGAATATTCTCTCTGAATTCGTGTCCTTTTCTTGCAGGCCATTATAGTTTCTTAGGGATTTTTTTTTTTTTTTTTTTTGGGTCAGTGATTGTGAATCCAGATTGCCTTGTGTGCTCATATGGGGAAGGATGGGAGTATATGATAGAATGGCAAAAGATTTTTTTCAGAATATCATGAAGATTAGAAGTAAGGGCAGGATTTTACTTTAGATTTGGAAAAGCAGTTCAATAACAAATGATCTGTATCAAGAATTGTAATAGTAGAAAATGAAATCAAATTAAGTCTACCCATATACTAGGAACTATGGGGAAATAAGTGACAAAATTTTGATTACACAAAGCATGAACATATGATAGCTCTAATTAAAACTGCTATTTCTCCCTTCTCTTAATTGTAGTTGATCGGTACTACACTTCATCTGAGTTGATAATCTGCACTTTCTAGAGTGGGGAGTGAGAAAGGGAGAGAAAGTAAAGGACTATTTATAATTAGTGAGGAGGGAGCTTAGGAGAAAATAAATAGAAGATTTGGAAATACTATCAGTTCAGTTCAGTTCAGTTCAGTCTCTGTGTCGTGTCCGACTCTTTGTGACCCCATGAATCGCAGCACGCCAGGCCTCCCTATCCATCACCAACTCCCAGAGTTCACTCAGACTCAGATCCATCGAGTCGGTGATGCCATCCACCATCTCATTCTCGGTCGTCCCCTTCTCCTCCTGCCCTCAATCCCTCCCAGCATCAGAGTCTTTTCCAGTGAGTCAACTCTTCGCATGAGCTGGCCAAAGTACTAGAGTTTCAGCTTTAGCATCATTCCTTCCAAAGAAATCCCAGGGCTGATCTCCTTCAGAAAGGACTGGTTGGATCTCCTTGCAGTCCAAGGGACTCTCAAGAAAGAGTCTTCTCCAACACCACAGTTCAAACGCGTTAATTCTTCGGCGCTCAGCTTTCTTCACAGTCCAACTCTCACATCCATACATGACCACAGGAAAAACCATAGCCTTGACTAGATGGACCTTTGTTGGCAAAGTAATGTCTCTGTTTTTCAATATGCTATCTAGGTTGGTCATAACTTTTCTTCCAAGGAGTAAGCGTCTTTTAATTTCATGGCTGTAGTCATCATCTGCAGTGATTTTGGAGCACCAAAAAATAAAGTCTGACACTGTTTCCACTGTTTCCCCATCTATTTCCTGTGAAGTGATGGGACCAGATGCCATGATCTTCATTTTCTCAGTGCTGAGCTTTAAGCCAACTTTTTCACTCTCCTCTTTCACTTTCATCAAGAGGCCCTTTAGTTCTTCTTCACTTTCAGTTCAGTTCAGTTCAGTTCAGTCACTCAGTCGTGTCCGACTCTTTGCAACCCCGTGAATTGCAGCATGCCAGGCCTCCCTGTCCATCACCAACTCCCGGAGTCCACCCAAACCCATGTCCATTGAGTCGGTGATGCCATCCAACCATCTCATCTTCTGTTGTCCTCTTCTCCTCCTGTCCTCAATCTTTCCCAGCATCAGAGTCTTTTCAAATGAGTCAGCTCTTCGCATCAAGTGGCCAAAGAATTGTAGCTTCAACTTCAACATCATTCCTTCCAAAGAAATCCCAGGGCTGATCTCCTTCAGAATGGACTGGTTGGATCTCCTTGCAGTCCAAGGGACTCTCTAGAGTCTTCTCCAACACCACAGTTCAAAAGCATCAATTCTTCAGTGCTCAGCTTTCTTTACAGTCCAACTCTTACATCCATACATGACCACTGGAAAAACCATAGCCTTGAGAAGACAGACCTTTGTTGGCAAAGTAATGTCTCCGCTTTTCAATATGTTATCTAGGTTGGTCATAACTTTCCTTCCAAGGAGTAAGCATCTTTTAATTTCATGGCTGCAGTCACCATCTGCAGTGATTTTGGAGCCCCCCCAAATAAAGTTTGACACAGTTTCCACTGTTTCACCATCTATTTGGAATGAAGTGATGGGACCAGATGCCATGATCTTCGTTTCTGAATGTTGAGCTTTAAGCCAACTTTTTTGCTCTCCTCTTTCACTTTCATCAAGAGACTTTTAGCTCCTCTTCACTTTTTGCCATAAGGGTGGTGTCATCTGCATATCTGAGGTTATTGACATTTCTCCCAGCAATCTTGATGCCAGCTTGTACTTCTTCCAGCCCAGTGTTTCTCATGATGTACTCTGCATATAAGTTAAATAAGCAGGGTGACAGTATACAGCCTTGACATACTCCTTTTCCTTTTTGGAACCAGTCTGTTGTTCCATGTCCAGTTCTAACTGTTGCTTCCTGACCTGCATACAGATTTCTCAAGAGGCAGGTCAGGTGGTCTGGTATTCTCATCTCTTGAAGAATTTTCCACAGTTTATTGTGGTCCACACAGTCAAGGGCTTTGGCTTAGTCAATAAAGGAGAAATAGATGTTTTTCTGAAATACTATATAAAGCTCTAAAAACAATTTTTAAACAATTGTATCGTGTATAGGCAGTGGTGATTTTTTTTTTTCCTTCTTATTTCTACATAGCATCAGAGAGCAGAAAAAGTGCTGCCAAATTATACTTCCACATGAGGGACTTCTCAGTGTCAAATTACCTGCATGAGAAACTTGTTAAAAAAAAACACCTGTTTTGAACTCTATGACAACCTAGAGGGGTAGGATGGGGAGGGAGTTTTGGGAAGGAGGAGACATGAGTGTTCCTATGACTGATTTTTGTTGATGTATGACCGAAAATCACAAAATTCTGTAAAGCAAATATCCTTCAATTTACAAAATTAAGTGGCAAAAAAAACCTGTTTTGTGTTTCATATGACTTTTCCAATGAGTATTCATATCCTTTTGCATTAGAATTTGAAGTGTTGGTTTTATCTTTTCCGTGTAATTATTTGGTTATATGTAATTATTTAGCTGCCTTTAGAGTCATAACTTGGGAAAGTTAGAGATTTCTCTAATTCAGCATTTCTCTAAGGATGTTAGTCATCTGTAGTTATATCTAAGAAAGGTCTCTGGGAACAGGTTCAGAATTTGCTGGGTTAAACATTGTTAAACATTTTTTAGTGGAGGTGAGGGAAGGTATGAAATATCAGAGACTTAAATAGGCTAACAGCAGTAAAGAATCTGCCTCCAGTGCTTGAGATTCACGAGACCTGGGTTCAGTTCCTGGGTTGGGAAGGTTCCCTTAGCGGAGGAAATGGCGACCCACTCCAGTATTCTTGCCTGGAGAATCTCATGGACAGAGGAGCCTCACAGGCTAAAATCCATGGGGTTGAGAAGAGTTGGACATGACTGAGCACCTGAGCACACACATACACACATACATGATCCAACTAAGAAGAAACTACATTTAGCAGCAGTTCACAGACTTATTTTACCACCATCCTTTTCTCATGAAATCTTTTTCCGAACCATTGTTCCTCAGAACATTGTTCCTTAAATTTATAAATAAATTAAAAAAGAGATAATTGACTCATTCAAAGTTGCATGACTGTTGACTTAAAGAATTGGACTTGAATCAGAGTCTCCTACTTACCATATTCAGATTGGCTTCCTTTTTTCCCCAAAAATTCAGAAAAGTCTTTAAGAATTGCTAGGTGGTACTTGAACATAGATCTGTTAAATACGTACAAGGGAATTTGGAAAAATAAATAAAATTAGAATGATTTAATTACTTCATTATAGTTTGAATTGGCACATAGGTTGAAAGAGCTGATTATTATTTGTAACCTAAGTTACATTTTTCTAATCAGGAAATTAAAAAAAAGCCAATCAAGTTACCTTTCAAATTCAAAAAAACAAAAGCTATAATGGTACAATAATGTGTGTGTCCAAGAGCTTCCCCACTTTCCCCTCAAAAAGATTGGAGAAAATGACTGTATATAATTTGCTGTCAGTTATTCCAGACCCCATAACTATATAAGTAAACATGTACCTTTTAAAAACTTCTCTGTATAGACAGTATTATGGTAGATACACTGTTCTTCCCCTTAATTTTTTACTCAGCAGTATTAAAGATTTATCTTGCCTGCAGTAATACATGTAGATCTTTTAGTGACTCAGTGGTATTACATTATATAGCTTTATTATAATGTATTTAATCAGTTCCCCATCAGTGGACTTTAGGGTGATTATTGTTTAGTCACTATGTCCCCTTTATGCAAACTCATAGACTGCAGCCCTCCAGGCTCCTCTTACCATGGGATTTCCCAGGCAAGAATAGTGGAGTGGGTTGCCATTTCCTTCTCCAACCCACTGATTCAACCCTTGTCTCTTGTATCTCCTGCATTAGAAGAAGCAGGCAGATTCTTTATGAAATGGTATGAGTTTATTCTTTTCACTGCCAGCATTATTACAACAGGAAACTTTTAAATGATATCCCTTTTACTTGAAAAAACTTGAAAAAAAATGATTTTTACTTAATAATGAGTAACTGGAGATGTCTTGATATGTTAATCTTAAAATCATGAGATAATTTATAAAGCATTAATAATAATCATAATCTCTTTTTCTCTCTTCCTCTTCTGCTCTTCTCAGAGCAAATTATTCATGGAAGGATTTAGAAGCCTAAAAGAAGGAGAACCAGTGGAGTTCACATTTAAAAAATCTTCCAAAGGCCTTGAATCAATACGGGTAACAGGACCTGGTGGGAGTCCCTGTTTAGGAAGCGAAAGAAGACCCAAAGGGAAGACACTACAAAAAAGAAAACCAAAGGGAGACAGGTAATCATTTTACTTTGTTAGTCTGTGAGTTTATTTGGAAAAGATTTCTGAAATCTCAATTTATATTTTCATTATGCTATTAAATATAGCCACAATAAAATAAAATGCCACCACTGAGTGTTTGAATAGAATTTATCAGAAATATAGGCTATCTTGCAATTTGAACTCTCTGCAGAATATATTTAACCGAGCCTTCAGCATTAGGCACTGGGCAGGCCCTTAACCACTATTTCCACCCGACTATTCAGATAGGTGAAGTTCCCAATAGAAGGAGGTAGGTGCCCCTCAGTACATCCTAACACTTCACCTTTTTTTTCAAATGAGAATACATTTATTGTTTTGACTGTTTTGAATGATAATTCACTAGTGAAAATTCAAATATGAAACAAATCACCAAATATTTTAACTACTGGTGGGTGGGAATCATGATATATGTCCAGTGTTTTTGATTTTGCCCTTTTTTCACTTAACAGCATATTGTGGAACATTTCATGTCAGTCTTTATCATCTATGTAAATTCCCATTGTGTGAATGTAACAATATTTAAACAAGGCTCTGTTAAATTAATGTAATTGTTAAATTTAGGCTATTTGCAATCTTTTTAATTTACCAATAGCACCGTAGTAAGAATGCTTATATGTACATTTAAAAAATTGTCTGATTCTATCATTAAGGGATACATACCTAATACTGAAAAATTTGGATCAGAGACTATGCCCTTTAAAATTTTGGTATCTATTTCCAAACTGTTCTTCAAAAATAAGGTCAATGGATAACCCCTTTAAAAGTGGGACTGTTCATTGAATAATGTCATCTTTTAAAATTTTGCCAATTACGTAGGTTAAGAAATGCAGCTCATTTTTTCCCTTTGCATCCTTTGACTGAAGTTAAATATATTTTCATATGTTGATTTTTATTTTTATTTTTCTTCTATGAATTGCATGTTCTTTGTCCTTTGCTTATTTCTTCTGAGATGTTCATTTGTTATTGTTGATTTCTAAGTTCTCTCTTTAGGGAAAAAAAAATCACAGTTTTCCTCTTTTCCTATGCTGGGAAAAACCTCAGTTCTTCCATGTTACGTTTCCCTCCTTCCTGTCTCCATTACTTTTACATAGAACATTTAATTTCTGATCACCAAATGTGCGGAGGTTTTTCCCCACACCAAGCAATTCTCCACAATCCAGCTGGATGTTCTACAGTTGAACTCAGTTTTACAGCATCTACCTGGAGATAGTATCAGGTCCCACAGGTTAAGGGCTCAGTCTTACAGGACCATCCTACCATATTTCAGATGCTGATTGCCTTGCAGCTTCTTTCTCAGTTGGCTTTAAGTCAGAGCTTTCCAAGACCCCCTCTTCAGGTTTGATTAATACGCTATAGCAGCTCACAGAACTTAGAGAAACCCTTACATTTACCAGTTTATTAAAGATTATGATAACAGCAGATAAAGGATACAAATAGAGATATTTTACATAGGGTGAGGTCGAGTAGGGTCCCAACCATAGGAGATTCTGTTCCAAGGGGTTTGGTGTTTTTTCCTCCCAGTGTGGATGTGTATGCCAATCTGGGAGCTCTCTGGATCTTTACTTTTGGAATTTTGTGGAGATTTCATCACATAGACTTGGTTTTCAGCCCCTTTCACTTCTCTCAAGAAAACTGGGATAGGGCTAAAAATTCCAAGCTTCTGGTCATAGCTTGGTCTTTCCAGTGACCAGCCCTCACTCATGAGCCATCTAGGAGCCCACTCAGTGTCTGTCACCTCATTAAATAGAAGACTCTTCTATCATGTAGGAAATTACAAGAGTTTCAAGAGCACTGTGTCAGGAACAGAGGTCAAAAACTGATCACAGATAAAGAGGTACTCCTAGTGTTCTTATCACTTAGGAAATTACAAGGGTTTTAGGAGCTCTGTGCCAGGAACTAGGGGCAGAGACCAATATATTTCATGTTATCTCACATTTTCTTTGTATACTTACCATATTAATCTTTTTTCTCAAATAGATAGGAAATATCTGTTTCTGCTTGTGAAATATACATATGTATGTGTGTGTTTATATGTATTTTTACATAATATACATATAAGTAAAATACCATATGATCAAATAGTATATGATAAAATATGATATGATTTACCTTGCAAATACTACGTAATCTCCCTTACATATAGAATCTAAAAGCAAAAACCAAGGTCTTGTAAACAGAAAACAGATTGGTGGTTGCCAGAGGAGACTTCAGGACCTTTCATATGAATTGATGTTTGAGTAATATTAAGAAATTGTTTATTTTGATGGGAATGATAAGGTGTGATTTTTTTGATTACTGATTCAGTCTCTTTTGATTACTTTCTAGTAACTGATATGCTTAGATTTTCTTTCTTCATGGTACAAGCTTGGTAGGTTGCAGGTTTTTTGGAATTTATCTATTTATTTTAGTTTCTTCAATTTGTTGTTGTTGGTTAGTCACTAAGTCGTGTCCAGTTCTTTTGCGACCCCGTGGACTGTAGCCCGTCAGGCTGCTCTCTTCGTGGGATTTCCCAGGCAAGAATACTGGAGTGGGCTGCCCTTTCCTTCTCCAGAGGATCTTCCCAACCCACGAATTGAACCCATGTCTCTTGCATTCTGCAGGAGAATTCTTTACCATCTGAGCCACCAGGGAAGCCAATTTGTTTAATTTGCTTGTGTAAAATTGCTCATGGTAGTCTTTTATAATCTTTGTATTTCTGTTGTATCAGTTGTAATGTCTTCTCTTTCGTTTCCAATTTTATTTATTTGAGTTCTCTTAAGTTTGGCTCAAGCTTTGTCTGTTTTATTTATTTTTCAAAATATCAGTTTCATTTATCTTTTCTATTGTCTATTTAGTGTTCTTTATTTTCTTCTTTTACTATTTCGGGCTTCGTTCATTTGCAACATTTTGAAATTAACTTATTTTACTCAATATAATGGTTTTGAAATTTATCCAAGGTTTTGACTATATCAATACAGTATTTCCCTCTTATCTGCAGTTTTGTTTCTGGGGCTTCATGAAGCCCTAGAAAGTTATCCATGGTCAACAACTGTCAAAAACATTAACTGGAAAATTCCAGAAGTAGACAATTTGTAAGTTTTAAACTGTGCACTCTTCTGAGTAGTGTGATGAAAT
Organism: Nanger dama; assembly: GCA_917880005.1. NCBI lineage: Eukaryota > Metazoa > Chordata > Mammalia > Artiodactyla > Bovidae > Nanger > Nanger dama. The sequence continues at coordinate 10,038,266 of CAKJTW010000054.1, read as the reverse complement.
CTTGCGTCATTTTCTTTGTCCTGCCTGGGATCTGTATCATCCCTTCGTCCAGCATGCACGGTCATCAGTCACTTAGTAGCCATCTTGGATACTAGATTGACTGTCATGATATTGCAGTGCTTGTGTTCACAGAACCCTTTGTTTAACTTACTGATGGCGCCGAAACAGAGGAGTAGTGATGTAGGCAGTTTGGATTTGCCAGAGAACATCCACGAAGTGCTTCTTTTAAGTGAAAAGGAGAAAGTTCTTGACTTAATGGAAAAAAAAAACCCATATACTAAGGTTACTAATATATGATACGAAGAAGTCTGTGTGTGAAGTTGTGAGAAGGAAAAGGAAGTTTGTGATAATTCTGCTGTTGCACACCAAACTGCAAAAGTCATGGTCACAGTGTGTGGTAAGTTCATAGTTAAGATGAAAACGGCATTAAATTTATACAGTAAGATGTTTTGAGTGAGAGAGACGTTCATATAGCTTTTATTAGACCATATTGTTGTTATGTTTCTCTTATAAGTTGTTGTTAATCTCCTGGTGGCTCAGATGGTAAAGAAGCTGCCTGTAATGTGGGAGACCTGGGTTTGATTCTTGGGTTGGGAAGATCACCGGGAGAAGGACATGGCAGCCACTCCAGTATTCTTGCCTGGAGAATCCCCATGGAGAGAGGAGCCTGGTTGGCTGCATTCCATGGGGTTGCAGGGTCAGACAGAACTGAACAACTAAGCACACATGCCTCATTTATAAATTAAACTTTATCATAGATGTGTATATAGAAAAACATCTTCTGTATAGGGTTTAGTGTTGTTCATGGTTTCAGGCATTTTCTCAGGGTCCTGTAATATATTAATATCCCCCACAGACAATGGGGGCTAGTGAAGGAACGAAGAAATAGTTCATTCCTTTATATTGTTTAGTTGTATTCCATTGTATGAACGTAGCACTGTTTTTCCACTTATCTATTGAAAGGCGTTTAGGTAGTTTCAGTTTGACAATTATGAATAGAGCTGCTGCAAACATTTGTGTTCAGGTTTCTGTGTGAACATAAGTTTTCATTTATTTAAGAGTGAAGCTGCTGGATAATCTGGTTGTAAGTTTATGTTTAACGTTATAAGAACCTGCCAGATTTTTCTCCAGACTGATTGTTCCATTTTGAATTCCCTCCAACAACATATGAGTATTCCAGTTGCTCTGCATCTTGACCAGCATTAGGTATTGTCATTACTTCTTAGAGAATTTTAAGCATTCTAATCTACACTGATATTTCATCATGGAATTTCCATTTCCTGAGTAGCTACTTATATTTACTGATATTTAGCTCCTTTTATGTTTTTGTGTCATCCTTATATCCTCATTAGTGACGTGTCCATTCATACCTTTGCCGATTTCATACTAGATTCTTTTCTTATTGTTGCATTTTGAGAGTTCTTTATATAAAATGTGGATACAAGTCCTTAGATTTGCAGATATTTTTACCTCTGAGTTTATAGTTTATCTTTCCAATCTCTTACAGAGCAAAAGTTTTAAATTTTGATAAAGATATTTATCAATCTTTTCCTCTATTTCATGTTTTAAAAAAATCTTTGATTAACCCCAGATTTGATTAATCACACAGTTTTTCCCCTGTGTGAGGTGTGAGGTTGAAATCTAGGCTCCTTTTTCACCTTTGAATAACATGAATTGTTGAAACACCATCTGTTGAAAACTATATCTTTTCTCTTGAAATGTTTTTAAATTAAAAAGTTTAATTTCTATCATTTCAGGTTAAAAGATTAAAACTTTAAAGTTTTATTATATAGTGTTAATATGTTTAACACATTCAAATTTGGTTTCATCACTCAGAACTTATTTGCTCTATATATGTACATACCTATAATAGAATTATATCTTGTGAAGATCTATGTTCTGTGGCAAGAAATAAAAATAATTTCAAAGATTCTGTCAATTTTAAGTAAACTATTAACAGAAGAAAATGGGTTTATTTTTAAATTCTGTCTTAATTCTGCTGAATGCTGTTTAGTATGCCGATAGTAGTGTCCAGCGATGTCATAGCAGTACCTGTTAACTTGTTTTATTTTAAATCCTCCTTGTTTAAAATACTCTCTTGAAATTTTAAATGGAATAATTTTTTATTTATATTTGCTGTTTACTTTTTTATTATGTTCATTTTCAGAGAGTAAAGAGATTTAATGATCTTATAAAAGCTCTCTTTATACTACTGATAAAACAAAAATTGTTGTTAATTAAAAGTTAAAAACTCATTCTCAAAAACTGGCTTACATTTGGTATCTTTTTATTCTTTGAGGAGCTGCAGTTTACTCTGAGGGAAAAAAAGTGACCTCTAATAGAATAAAATTATGGGGGAAGATAGGAGAATGATTTTTTTTGGTCACTATCTTTCCTATTCATATGAAGTAATCATGCCAACCTATAATATAGAATTAAATATTTTATACAATAAAATTTTAGTTTCTATTAATGAATGTGTTAGATTAGTAAAGAGGATGTGAACTGAAACAAATGGTATGATAATGTTTCCATATGTAGGTTAAATGATTTTAATCCTTTAAGAACAAAAATATGTGTAATTTTAAAGATATTTGAAATGTATATATATATATGATAGGTATATACACATTGAGTGTTACATAAAACTGTGTTTTTTAATTTGTGTTTTTTTAAACCTCCTCTTTTATTCTGATTTTTTTCTAGCAGAGTGACTATCTTCTTTGTTCTCCTGAACCTTCCACATCTTTTGACCCAACCACACAGTCCAAGAAGTGCTATTCATAATAATAATAATGCAAGTTCCTTTTCAACAGTGTTTATTTGAGATTTACAAAATAACTTAGAAAATATGTCAACGTTGTGTTGCTTTTATTCTATTTCAAGCAGTAATATGTTTGTATCACTGCACTGGCACATGAGTAAGCTTCCTGATTTTCTACACGAGTTGAAGTTTAAATGTTTTTGTTTAGAAAGAAGGCTAATTGTTATGATGTTCATTATTACTGCTTATGGCGTGGAAGTGCAGGAAATTCCTTTCATTTGCTCATGTTAGAAATAATTATTAACTTATCATTTTTAAGATGTTTTTATTTAGACTTAAAAATTGATTATGAAATTTGAAAATCCTTATAGTTCAATATTAAAATGGTGTTAGAATGGTACATTATGTTTTATTTACCATCTATGGCCAGAACAAGGTGAATGTAAATAGAAACTCATTATATATGTCCAAATTATGCTCTGTTCGAAGAGCTTACTTGTCTTTTAAAAAAATTAGAGCAGTATAATAGAAGAATTATGTTTTACAGGGTCCTAGTTTTGTGGTTTCAAATTCTTTAAATTTACAAGGTTTTGAAGTCTTAATGAGGTTTTTTTTTTGCTTGTTTTTAATCTATTTACTTTGTCCTCATTGAAGGACTGTATATTTTCACTTGTCTATTTAAAAAAAAATTATTTATTTAATGCCCTCATTCACCTTTAGAGGAAGGGGGCTCAAAACTGACTGGTGGTAAGCCTCCACCACCCTCTCCCTACAAACCTCTATGGCAAAATAATCTCTTCCTGTTATTTCTGTGGTATAATGTGAAGTTGTCCAGGTACTTTATAGTTAGGAATTCTAGTGCTATATTTTTGAAATCCACATAGCATTTCCAGAAATAATGAAGCCATACCTGGGTTTATGGTGCTATTTTATAAGGATACCTGTTTTATATTAAAAGTTCTTCCAGTGATTTTTTAAAAATTTATTATGTACCAGAACCTGCTCCCAAAAGAAAAAGAAAAATGTTGAAGATGTTTGAAAAATGTAAATCAACAAATTCCAATAAATAACTGTTTCACCCTGATCCTTGTGTGATTAGATTTAGGAATTTGCTGTTTAGTAGGTTCCTATTGTGGAAGAGAAATCTCTCAGGCATGAATTGATAGTTCAGATCCTTTGAGGTCTGTCTAGTCTGACCTATGACCCCTATTCTTACAAGGTCAACATCTGAGGGCAGGAGATTAAGGCAGTTTAAAGACTGGAATGGTAAATGGAATGGAAAAATTAGCCAGCACATTTTGGGTGCAAAACATCAAAGTCATCAAATAGTTTGCTTATTTTAAACCTGGCTTGTGTTTGTAACAAGCTAATTTTACTGTGTTTTTGGAATCAGAAAAATTTAACAATAATAATTCTCAAGATTCTATTTATATATTATTAACTGTATAATACAAATTAATACAGCTTAATCTTTTGAAATATTAGGAAATGTGGAAATGTCACAATTTCAATACATTTTAGTTTTTCATTCAGCTTAAATGCTTAATTTAAATTAAAATTAGGAACATACTTACCTTAGCTTTGAATGTGAAATAATTTTATTTTATCAACATGTTGAATAAAATATATGTTCAGCTGTATATAATTTAAAGTGACCAAGGCTTTAGTTGTAACTATATGCTATTGACTTTTAATTAAAATGTCTTTTTAAAAAGTAGAGATGGAAAATAAAAGAAAGTAAATTGGTTAAGCAGAGACAATTTCCCTTTTTTTTGCCCCTTGTTCCTAGACTTTGCTCTTTCATATTTTACCTCTTTCCTGCTTATGCCTTTAATTGTATGCTTTTCATTGTAATTTCAAAATAGACTTTAAATCTTAATTCCTAAGTTTTGGTCTGTAGTAAGCAATTCCCACCACCCTTATACATTTGTTTGTAGCCTGGACAGCTGTGAATTTGCATCTTCTGCTTTCCTACTAATAACTGGCAAGGACTAGAATTGAATAACTAAACTGTTGAGTCCACATTTCCATTCATTCATACAGTGACTAAGGAAATTAGTAACACCAAAGGAATACCCAAGTCTCCTTAATTTGCCTGCATTTTTTATTCCCCCCAAATTTTCCTTATTATATACTTAATTTTAGGGTGCTTCCTTTCTTCTTGTGATTACTTGGCTAGAGATCTCTTAATGAGGCAATTATGGTTGTTTCCTTCATTCACATTATTTTAGCAGATGCTCTCCCTGCTGTGACCTCTGTTCAGACCAGGCAGACAATGTGCCGTTCTCATCACCCTCCACAAGACATTGTGTGGGCTGAGTTTCATTTGGCGCTGCATAGGTCTCCCAAGATGACTGATAAAAATGGTCAGAAGCCAAGTGGCAAGTAATCACAATTTTAGGTTGATTTTCTGATTGCTGTTTTATTCTAATCAAAATAAATAGTAAAGTAATGCCTATTAGGAAAAAAAAGGTCCAGAAGCAACTCATAATAAGTAGAAGTTGTGTGTCTAAACTCTGATACTTAAGGATCTAAAAGTGTAAAGCCAAACTTACAGCTCTTAGATTTGGGAAAGATTTTAGTTTTCTTAAACAAGACCCAGAACACAAAAACCATAAGGGATAAGGCTAAATTGACTATTTCAGAATTCAAAACTTCTACCTGGCAAAGATTTCAGTCAGGAGGATAGTACCACTTTAAGGGTTATGAAAACCAAAGATTTAGAACTTAGACAAATGTGGGAGAGTTGGTGGGGAAGGGAAGAGTCAGCTCATTAGAGAACTATTCACTAACCAGTCTTCAGAAGCCCTGAAGTAGACAGACAAATCAGAGCTTGCAGGGAAATCTGAAAAGCCAAGCATATATGGTATTGCAGAGGAACTGGGGAGAGCTGTGGAATCTGCTGCCTCTGTGTTGCCACAGCCTCTCTGGGTTTGCAGAGAACTCATGGGATCTGAGTCGGACATGATTAAGTCACTGAGCATGCACATGCCCTGGGTTTGCAAACAAGTGATGGTGTCAGGCTGATGGTCAGCAGGACCAAATTTGGGAAGACAAGCTAGGTACACAGCGCCACAGAGGACACACTAGGGCCTGCCAGGCAGACTCTGGGCTACTGTGTCTCACCATGGTACCTTTCCAAGAACTGTGGCTTCTGCTTTATTTTTGCTTTCTTTTGTAGGATACCAAGTTCTCTTTTGGCTGACTCCAGCTGCCTTTATCAATCTGGATTGCTTTTAAAAATCTCACTATAATGTTGAATAATAAAGCAAGTTGCAGAGTGATCCATGCAGTATTATTCAACCTGGAATCATCCACGAAAAAGACTCTGGGAAGTATACTTACCAGACATAAGCAAATTGACATAAAATAATCCAGCACCAACAGTGTAAACCAAATCAGAAAATACAATATAGGGTGGGAAAAGATATTTGCAATGTGTGTAGCATGAAAGAATTAATATCCATAATGTATAAAGGACTACAAATCAAGAAGAAGTAAAAGCCCAAATAAGCAAATAAACAGCTACCTTTATCAATCTGGATTACTTTTAAAATATTGATATTTCAAATTTAATTTTATTAAATTTCAGATATAATCTGTTAATTTTTTTCAGTTAATAATCATTTTAATTGCTTCTCTTCTCTTTATTGTGAATAGCATTGGATTATATCAAAAGACTTCATCTGTTAACATAATTCTGTAATTTTTTTACTTCAAGTTATTGATAAAATGAATTACATCTACAAAGTCTGTGAAGTTGAATAATTCTTATATTCTTAGGGGTGGAAAAACCTACCTTAGTCATGACATGCTAATGTATTCAGTTTCATAATGTTTATTTGTCTTCATGAACCTGGGGTGTAAAATGCATTTTCCTCATCATATTTTATTATTAAGTTTACTTTGTTTCATGTTTTAGGGAAGTTTCTGTCTATTTCTGTGTTGTGAGGGATTTTAATATACGTAAGAACTAAAGTGGTTGTTTAATCACCAAGTTGTACCCGACTCTTTTGCAACCCTGTGGACTATAGCCTGCTAGTCTTCTGTCCATAGGATTTCCCAGTCAAGAATACTGGAGTGGGTTGCCATTTCCTTCTTCAGGGGAACTTCCCTACCCAGGGATCAAACCCGGGTCTCCTGTATTGGCAGGTGGATTCTTTACCGCTGAGTGATCAGGGAAGCCCCAGGATCTAAAGTACTGGTCTCCAAATTGGAAAATCTACACTCTGATAGATAGACAAGATAATAGATTCATTTTCTTCATACATGAAACAAATACGTCTTGATACTGTTTTATTTATTTTTTGTTTTATTATGTATAGTAACCCACTCCAGTGTTCTTGCCTGAAGAATCCCAGGGACGGCAGAGCCTGCTGTCTCTGGGGTCACACAGAGTCGGACACGACTGAAGCGACTTAGCAGCAGCAGCAGCAGCAGCAGCATGCATCTACTTTGGGCTCCCCTCATGGCTCAGCTGGTAAAGAGTCCGCCTGCAATGCGGGAGACCTGGGTTCTATCCCTGGATTGGGAAGATCCCCTGGAGAAGGGAAAGGCTACCCACTACAGTATTCTGGCCTGGAGAATCCCATGGATTGTATAGTCTACGGGGTTGCAAAGAGTTGGACAGAACTGAGCAACTTTCACATGCATCTACTTTATGAATACAAACAAATAGATGTATATTGGGATGGATATTCAAAAATATTTTACTGATAAGTGTGTGTGATCAAAATGACTTGGAACCTTCAGCTTAGAAGGTTATAGAATGGAGCTACAAAACATCTAAGCCCCTCATTTGCCTTTGATAGTTTAGAAAATTTAATTTTCTGAGTCTTTTTATTAGGTTTTTGTGCTTCCTATTGGTCAAATTTAGTATATTTTGCTGGGGAATTATTTACTTCCTTTATATTTTCTCATGCGCTCAGTCCCATCCAACTTTTGGTGCCCCCATAGAGTGTAGCTCACCAGGCTCCTCTGCCCATGGAATTTTCCAGGCAAGACTACTGGAGTGGTGTGCCATTTCTTCCTACAGGGGATCTTTCTGACCAGTCATTGAACTCGACTTTTGCATCTCCTGCATTGGCAGATGGATTTTACCACTAGTGCCACCAGTATGTATAGCCATAAGGTTGCAGTGAGAGTCACTTAATTCTTCTAGTCTCTTCCATTATGCAGATGGGTTTTAATACTCTCTAGGATTTTACATTTTTTTTTTCTCTTCCTGTTCAGGCTTCTTGAGGATTACTTTTTCAAAGAATTAGCTTTTCTCTTGTTTATAGTTTCTGCTGCGTTTGTTGGTTTTCTCTACTTCTTTATTTTCAGATCTTACAGTAAAAGTCTTCAGCTTTTGTTAATTTTATTGTATTTTTCTCTTTTCTGAAGTTGAGTATTTAACTTATTTTTAGTCATTATTTTTATTAACAATAAAGATTTCACTTAAGTATTCCTTTAAGAAAAGCTTCAATGCATTGCATAGTTTTGGATGTGAATTTCTAATTATTTTCTAGATAACTTAAAATTTTCATTTTAGTATTCATTTTGCTTTCTGATAGTTTATAGGGTAAAGAATCTTCCTGCAATGCAGGAGACTCTGGCTTAATCTCTGGATCAAGAAGATCCTCTGGGGAAGGGAATGGCTACCCACTCAGGTATTCTTGCCTAGAGAATTCCATGGAGAGAGAAACCTGGTGAGCTACAGTCTATGGGGTTGCAAAGCATCGGACTTGCCTGAGTGACTAACACTTTCATTTTTGCTTCAAGGATTATTTCTTTTTTTTTTTCTCCTGGCTGGAGATATGTTGGTTACTAATCCTTCTGGTGTAAGTAATATGAACCAACAAGGCAGTGGTCGCTGTACCAGCATTACATGGAAATGTTGTGAGAATTGCAGATTCTCAGGCCACATCAAGATTTACCCCAGGATATGGACCTCAGCAGTCTGTCTTTTAATTTTTAACAAACTCTCCAGGTAATTTTGATGTGCTCTGAAGTTTGCAAACCACTGGCTCCTCCTTAAGGAGGAAAAGCAGAAAGGTATTAACACAGAATTTTACAATTCCAAGAATTAGAATAGCTTTAGATACCTCTGAATTGAAGTGCTCAATCCACATGCCAGGAGGGACAGAACGGGACTCTAATTTGTTAGACAGAAGTCATTTGCCTGCCCTTGAGCTGAGGAGTTAGTGAAGTGAGCCCTATCAAAACCATAAGGATTTAAAGTAGAGGAAAGAGAAGTCTCCAAAAGAAACCAAATGAAAAAAAATGTTGGATGAGTTAGGCAAAAACAATTGATATCCATGAAACAGTGCTATCCAAAGAAGCAGGTCTGCAAACTGCTTCCATTCTTGAACACTAGGAACTTGTGCTATAATGTAAAACATCATACTTCCTTCACTGATAAAGACATAGTACAAAAACAGGGTTGCCTGTGCTAAATATCCATTTCTTTATGTGTTTAGGAATTTTCTACTGTAATTTGTTCACATATTCTTTTCTTGTTTCCTTTTTCTCTTTTTAGAGCCCTTTTATTCAACCATTAGTTCCAAAACTGGCCTTTAATGTTTCTTCTTTCCTTAGCATTTCCATCTCCTGTCTTACTTTTTGTTGTAAGATTGTCCCTCTTGAACTTCAGAATATTGAGTTCTCAGGTGTTACTCACTCCCTTTGCTGTACTTTCCATTTAAATTTAAAATTTAAAATTATGCTTTGAGTTCCAGACAGACTCCCCCAGTTTAGGGTAACATTTTCTTCAGAGAAATTTCAGTGGGTACGTTTTCTAAAGGTATATGTTTCTTCATCAGATTACATTGTCCGTATGTTTTTCTCCCAACTATTTATTTCTCAGGTCATGGTTTTCCTTCCCTCAATAAGAATACAGTGCTGCCTTTTAGCATTTCTTATGTAGAGCCAAATCTCTAAGCTGTGAAAGGTATAATTTCTGCTGTTCTGAGCTGTCAGTAGACTGAAAATATGACCCTTCTTCTAAGGGAGATAGGGAGATGAGGGGATGGAGGGCAAAGGAGAGAAGCTGTATCTTCCTCTGCTTACTGAAGAATATATTTAATTTACCAAAAGAACAAAACATGAAAACACTTAGCAACAAATATTAAGGAGAAATATGTAGGACCTAAATAGAGAAATGAATGCTTTGTTGGCTTAAAAGAAAAGTAAACACGTCTAAAATCTATCCTGGATTCTGTTATCATTGTGTGTTTGGGTACTATTAAAAGTGACAGTTTTTCCTTCTTTTATTTTTATCATCTCTTTTTCTAAATAGAATTGGTTTTGTTTAATAATTTTTCAAAGTATTTATGGTTTCCCATGTATGAAATGTTTTCACCTGCAAATAATAATTCTGCTTCACCTCTGATAATTTTTGGTGTGTCTAATTTTATTGCTCTTTCATTTGTTGAGTTCCTGCATTTTGTTTCTGTCTTTGTTTCTTATATGTCAAATAAATACTGATCTACATTTTTTTCTGGTTTATTTCTTTTAACTCTTAAATCCATCTAAAATTTGATTTGAAAATTTACCTAAAATAAAGCTTCATTCTAAATTTCCCCATACTCAGCATCTCTTGTTTGAACTCTTTCTACTAATTTATGAAGTTTTTTTGTTATATGATATCTTCTATTATTATTTCTAATGTGTATGTTTCAGGACTCTAATTTTGTATTGTTTGTCTTGATTTTTCTTCAACCAGCTGTCTTTATTTCTCTGTATTTTTAATACCTTTTAATATCTAGAAAACAAATCTCCCTTTATTACTGTTCTAAAATATTCTTGTAGCTCTTGGATGAACTTTAAATCTCTTTGTCAGGTCTTCCTGTCAATACCAAGAGAATCCCACTGGTATTTTGATAGGAATTCAAGTCATTTTATTCATTCCTGAGGTACAGGAATCCCAACTTTACAACTGATAAATCTGAGGAACAATACTATAAATAGAAATTTAAATTTTCATAATAGAGTCATAAGTCTGATCATAGCTGTAAACTATTACTTTATATACCTTAATCTTTTTCCCATGCTCTAAAATTTGTATTAATACAGTTATTGGATATTACTTTAATTGCAACAGTTTAATATCTTTATATTTGTTAAAAATAATTTATCTCTATGTAATAAGTAAATTGGAGAAGATGATGGCCAAGAGTCTAAAAGTCTGTTCTATACATCTGTGTTTCTTTTGCTGTCTCACATACAGGGTTATCATTACCATCTTTCTAAATTCCATATATATGTGTTAGTATACTGTATTGGTGTTCTTTCTGGCTTACTTCATTCTATGTAATCGGCTCCAGTTTCATCCACCTCATTAGAACTGATTCAAATGTATTCTTTTTAATGGCTGAGTAATACTCCATTATGTATATGCACCACAGCTTTCTTATCCATTCATCTGCTGATGGACATCTAGGATGTTTCCATGTCCTGGCTATTATAAACAATGCTGCAATGAACAGTTATAACTCAGTTTTTAAGAAACAGATAATCAGGGGACGCCTAGTTATAATTGAATTATTAAAGACTGTTTTGTTCTAGCTTTGTGTTCAGTTCTCTCAAAGGACTTTTTAAAAAGATTCAGAGAAGCATGTGTCATAGATCAAAAGGCCACGAGACCTACAATCTGAGTTACTTCGATGTATAAAATCCATGAGAATAGGATCTGATATTCCTTATTTCTTATTGTATATCTAGTGTGGTATATAAGTAGTGATTGGTAAATATTTCCAATGTCTATGTGTGGGTGTTTGTCTACATATGTATATATTCATATTTGCCTAAATATAGGGTTCTTTTATAACCTGATAATTTTTAGTCATTAATCTATTTTCCATTGTTAAACATATTCATCTTAACTGAAACCCATACCATATTCAAATTTATTCTAAATAACTGCGAAATGTCCTCTTCAGGTGTTTTACAACTAGTATCTAAAGTGGTGAAGTTGTGGATTTCTCCCTCTATATTTGTCTATTTTTGTATGTATATATAGAAGCATTTATAAATTGAACTGTAGCATACTCCTCTATTCCTAAGAATATATTTTTGCCTCAAAGTCTATTTTTACTGTAAATATCAATAAAATCAGCTTTCTTTTGGTTAATATTTGTCTGATATTTCTAGTCTGCTAAAACTGCCATAACCAAATACACAGATGGGTGGTTCAAATAACAATTTATTTCTCACAGTTCTAGAGGCTAAAAGTCTAAGATCAAGGTATAAAAGATCAAGGCAGGTTTGGTTTCTCCTGAGGCCTCTGTCCTTGGCTTGCAGATGGTGCCTTTTCACTATGTCCTCACATCCTGGTGTTTCTTCCTCTTCTTATAAGGGTACTAGTCATTTTGTATTACAGTATCACCCTTAAGACTTTATTTAACCTTGATTACCATATGTGTGTGTGTGTAATTTTTTTATTATTTTTATTTTTGACTCTGCTGGGCCATCAATGATGTGTGCTTTTTTTCTCTAGTTGCAACAAGCAGGGGCTAATTTCTAAAAGTTGCGGTGCATGGGCACCTCATTGTGGTGGCTTCTCTTGTTGCAGAGCATGGGCTCCTGGAAACAGGCTTCAGTGGTTGTGGCACATGGGCTTAGTAGTTGGTGCTCACAAGCTCTAAGGCACAAGTGCATGGGCTTAGTTAACCTATGGCATGTGGGGATCCTCCCAGACTAGGGATGGAACCCGTGTCTCCTTCATTGGCAGTGGTGAATTCTTTACCACTGAACCATCTGGGAAGCCCCTTGGAGGGGATCAGGTCAGTTCAGTTCAGTTCAGTCGCTCACTCACGTCCGACTGTTTGCAACCCCATGGACTGCAGCACGCCAGGCTTCCCTGTCCATCACCAAGTCCCAGAGTTTACTCAGACTCAAGTCCAGTGAGTCTGTGATGCCATCCAACCATCTCATCCTCTATTGTCCCCTTCTCCTGCCTTCAGTCTTACCCAGCATCAAGGTCTTTTCAAATGAGTCAGTTCTTCACGTGCCAAAATATTGAAGTTTCAACTTCAGAATCAGTCCTTCTGATGAATATTCAGGACTGATTTCCTTTAGTATGGACTGGTTGAATCTCCTTGCTGTCCAAGGGACTCTCAAGAATCTTCTCCAACACCACAGTTCAAAAGCATCAATTCTTTAGCACTCAGCTTTCTTTATATTAGAGAGCATAGAGAAAATAATGGAAAGCAATATTTGAAGATAATAATGGTTGAATATTTTCATATTTTCAACTCTCACATCCATACATGACTACTGGAAAACCATAGCCTTGACTAGATGGACCTTTGTTGGCAAAGTAAAGTCTCTGCTTTTTAATATGCTGTCTAGGTTGGTCATAACTTTTCTTCCAAGGAGCAAGCATCTTTTAATTTCATTGCTGCAGTCACTATCTGCAGTTGGAGGGGCTATATAATGTCTAATATAATTTCTTCCATCTCTTTCTTTTCAATCTATTTATATTTTATTTTATATGTTCCTTATAAACATATATCTGATTTTTATATTTTAAATCTAGTCTAACAATCAGTATTTAAACTTCTGCTTATAGACTGTACACATTTAATGCTGTTACTGATATATTTTTACTGTAGGTTTTGTGTTGTCTATTCACTCTGGATTTTTTTCTTTTTTTTTGTTTATTTTACTTTCTCCTTTCCTTGATTGAAGTTTCAATCATTTACTCTTTGTTTCTTTCACCTTTCCCCGTCCGTTGTATAGAAGTTATACAATGTATTTATAGTCTTTTATGATTCCTTTGAAATTCTCCCAGGCTTAACATAAGTTATCAAAGTCTAATGTTCGTCCGCAGCTTAACTAAGGCTGATGTTCATCAGTAATGCACTGGTATAGTCATCATACTGTTTATTTTATTGATCATTCTGATTGGCTAGTGTCCATGATGTAATAATTGTTAAATATTTTTAGTATTATTTCTGCTTTTGATTCCTTTTCATCAAACAGTAATACTAAAGCCTAGGAACCTCCTCCAGACCTTTATGTTAGGTTTCAATTTTTATTTTTGACCTTATAAATAATTATTATCGTAATTTTTATATTATATCAGTCATTGTTATATACATGCTTAATGAATTGTATACTCATTTTTTTTTTACATCTCTGACTTTCCTTCTGGGATAATTTTTCTCAATATATATCTTCTGGAATTTTCCATAAGTACACCTGTTTGTAGTAAACTCTATTGTTTTTATCTCAGTATATCTTTATTTTACTCTGATTCCTAAAAACTAGCTACACAGGGTATGCATTTATAACTAATGGATATTTTCTGTCAGCATTATAAAGATATTATGATACTGATTCTTGGTTTCCATTAATGTAGTTAAGACATCTGCCATCATTCTAGTTGCTGTTGTTTTGCAGATGATTTTTTTCTGTCTAGCTGCTGGTGAAATCTTTTTGTCCTAGGTTTTTACAGTTTCAGTGTATTATGTAATCATGTAGATTCATTTCTCTTTGTCTTGCTTAGTATGAGTAATAGTCCCTTAATGTGTATATTCTAAGTTTTTCATCCTTCTGGAAAATATTCAACCATTATATCTTCAAATATTGCTTTCCGTTATTTTCTCTATGCTCTCTATTACACATGTTTATGATGTACTTTAGACATTCTTACTCTATTCTCAATATCTCTTAAACTCTCTTTTAAATTTTTAATCTTACCTGTCTATGCTTTATTCCATGCAATTTCTTCATATTTATTTTCCAGTTTTCTAATCTAACCTTTAGCTGTGTCTAAGTGCTGTTTTCTAACTCCACTAAGTTTGAAATGTCAGCAGTATTGGTTTGGTATCTAATAGTTCTGTTGAACTTTATATTTTCAAATATACCTGGTTATTTTTGCTGGTCTCTTGTTGATTGTTCATTTTTATAACTTCATCTTTTATTTCTTTATAAACTTTGTCTCTGGCTATTTTATAAGCTGTTCTTTACGATTTAAGTATTTTAGAAATCTAACTCGGTCATTTGTTGTTTCTACTGACCCTTACCTCATGGTGATTTATTTCCTGGTGTCTCATCATCTTTGATTATAAGGTCATATGTGTTTGATTATAATCTATGGAAACAGTACAGAAGAAAGGTTATGACCAACCTAGACAGCATATTTAAAAGCAGAGACATTACTTTGCCAACAAAGGTCCATCTAGTCAAGGCTATGGTTTTTCCAGTGGTCATGTATGATGTGAGAGTTGGACTGTGAAGAAAGCTGAGTGCCGAAGAATTGATGCTTTTGAACTGTGGTGTTGGAGAAGACTCTTGAGCGTCCCTTGGACTGCAGGGAGATCAACCAGTCCATTCTGAAGGAGATCAGCCCTGGGATTTCTTTGGAAGGAATGATGCTGAAGCTGAAACTCCAGTACTTTGGCCACCTCATGTGGAGAGTTGACTCACTGGAAAAGACCGTGATGCTGGGAGGGATTGGGGGCGGGAGGAGAAGTGGTCGACAGAGGATGAGATGGCTGGATGGCATCACTGACTCTATGGATGTGAGTCTGAGTGAACTCTGGGAGTTGGTGATGGACAGGGAGTGCTGCGACAGTGGCGTGCTGCGATTCATGGGGTCACAAAGAGTTGGACACGACTGAGCGACTGAACTGAACTGAAAGTGAGAAAACTTTCCTCTAGAAGGAATTGTGTTTGCTTCTGCCTGGAACTGTGGCTTTCTTTCCATAGCCTTGATCATTGTAACTAATTTCAGAAATCTTTGCCTTGGTATAGAGGAGGCGCTGCGGGGCCTATGGCCTAGTCTAGTCACCTGTTAAAGCACTAACATTCTTCATCCGTAGGGAAGCCCTGCCTTTCCAGCTTGTTTACAGCTCACTGCTCCTTGCTCTAACTTTACTTTTTTCATTTGGGGAGGTTGTTAGCTTTATTTCCTGCAAGCCCAGTATATGTGTTTTTTTAAATCTGTGCATTGTTTAGAGAACCTGGTTGGTCATGTTGCTGGAAGCAGAAGTTCTTAATGTTCTCTAAAGCTGTTTCTGATCTACTTTTTAAAACATCCATTTACTTTTTAGTTCCAATTACATTTTTAAAAATTTCTAGGTATTCTGTTTATTTTTTTAATCTCTTTGCCTTTTGCTCATGATCATATTTTCAGTCGACTGTTATTTCTCTGGGTAAGAGGTTCTTTATGAGCACAGTTTTATCACACAGAAGATGTTGGGAAATTTGTGGGGGAGATGTGGTTATTTTCCCTACAAATGGTAGTCAGTGATGGGAAAGGGTTTTTTTAATTATCTCCTCCACTTTGGTCAGTAATGGAAAGGGGTAGTTAACTATTTAGGAATGTTAGATAATTTCAGTATGTGAGACAGTCTCAGAGGACCCACACATTGTCCTACCTCCATTTTGGTAATGTCTTCTTGATAAAGAGTTTCTTTGTTTCATTGATTTAACTTCAGTTTTTGTTGAAAATCAACTGGCTGCACAAAGGTAGCATGTTTATGGATTCTTTTCTTTTATACTAACCTAGTTGTCCATCCTAGTGCAAGTATCACCCTGTCTTGTTTATTGTATGAGAGTTAGGGTTGATTTTGCCCTGGCAGGGACACTTGGCAATGCCTGGAAACACGTTTGGTTGTTACAGTTGAGGAGCCGAGTTGTTCCTGGCATCTAGTGCTTAGAGGCTAGGGACACTGATAAAAATCTTACGGTATATAGGACAGCCCCCCAATAAGAATTTTCTGGCTTAATATCATAGTGCTGAGATTGATGAACCCTACTGTATCTTTGGGCTTCCAGGTGGCTCAGTGGTTAAAGAATCTGCCTACAATGCAAGAGACCCGGGTGATGTGGATTCAGTCCTTGGGTTGGGAAAACTTTTATCTTTACAGTAACTTGAAATCAGGTGGTATCAGTCCTTCAACCTTGTTTATCTTTTTCAAAATTGCCTTGGATATTTAAAGTCGTGAAGTCGTGTCCGACTCTTTGTGACCCCATGGACTGTAGCCCACCAGGCTCCTCCATCCATAGAATTTTCTAGGCAAGAGTACTGGAGTGGGTTGCCATTTCCTTCTCCAAGTCCTCTGCATTTTATAGAAATTACAAATAAACTTGTAAACTGGGAATTTGTTTGGGATTACATTTAGTCTATAGATTAGTTCAGTGAGAATTTGTATCTTAACCATTTTGAGTTTTTGGATTCATTAATCTGATGTATAACCATTTATCTAAGCTTTCTTTTATGTCTCTTAGAAATGTTTTACAGTTTTTCCATATCTTTTGTTAAATTTTTTCTTTAGTATTTTATGTATATGGATGCCATTATACATGATTTCCTTAAATTTTGTTTACCATTTGCTACTAGTATATAACAATACGATTGATTTAAGTACTGTATTTATCTATTAATTCTGTTATCTTTTGTAGATTCCTTAGAATTTTATGTGTTAACAGTCATATTGTCTACAGTGAAGATAACCCTATTTCATCTTTATGCCTTTTATTTCTTTCTTTTTCTTGGTTTTATTTTTGATTTTTTTTTCTCCTTAGGAGTGATGGACATCATTACCTTCTCATTCTTTGGAGGAAAGTGTTCAGTATTTCAATATTAATTATTTTGTGATAATCCTTTGCCAGCTTGAGGAAGTTTGCTTCTGTTTCTAATTTCTGAAAAGTTTTAATTGTGAATGAATGTTGGATTTTCTCAAGTGCTTTTCTGTGAATATACTGAAATGATCAGCTGTTTTTATCTCCTTTATTAATATGACTTTTAAGTCAATCAATTGACTTTTCAACGATAGTACCAACAGATAATGTATTTCTGGGATCAACCTCAGTCATGATACATAGTGTTTTAAATTGCTGGATTCTTTGTGCTAATATTTTGCTATGATTTGTGTATTCATGAAGGATATGGGTATATAATTTTATTTTCTTGTGATGTATTTGTGAGGCTTCAGTATTAGGATTATTTAGATCTTATAAACAATTCCCCTCCTTATAGTGAAAAAGATTTGTAATATTGTATAATTTATTTAAGATTTTTTCTTTAAATATTTGATAGAATTCACCAGTAAAACCACTGGACTTGTTAAAAAATTTTTTATTATTAATTCAACTTCTTTAATAGATAGAAAGTATAATAGAGAGCTCCAAGGACACAAAACCAGTGTTTTAAAATAAAAAAACTGATTTTAAAAATGTGTTTTTATTTTAAAATCAAACCCGACAATCTGCTTTTTATTTGGAGAACTGAGACTATTTGTATTTAATTATTGATATAGTTAAATGTAAGTCTACAACTTTGCTATTTGTTTGCTGTTTTCCTGTCTTTATTCATTCCCTGTCTTTTTTTTTTTTTTTTGCTTTATATTGTTTAATTTGCTATAAAATGTAAGCACTTACAAAAGGGTAATTTCAAACTCCTATGTCACGCTTTGTGCTATTAGGTCATTCATCGTCCTATTATGTCATATATTTACTTTGATATAACTTGTAAATTCTACAATTTAGTGTTATTACTTTTGCTTTAGATTGATATTTATGTTAGAAATAAGTAAAAGTAGAAAATAGCATTTTATGTTTATGTACACACTGCCCATTTCCATTTCTCTTCATTTCTTTGTATAGATCTAAATTTTCATGTGGTAGCATTTCCCTTGAGCCTGAAGAAATTTTTTTCCTTTTTTTTTTTTAGCATTTCTTCTTATGGAGGTCTGCTGGCCACAAGTTCTCTCAGGTATCTTTATTTTATCCTCAATTGTGAAGGATATTTTTAAAGATTCAAAATACTCAATTGAAAGTGTATATTTTTTATCTTATTACTTTGAAGATGTTGTTTGTTATCTGGCCTCCATTAGTTCTAAAAAGGCATTAAATGTCATTCATTTCTTTGTTCCATGGTGTGAAATGTGTCCTTTTGTTCCCCTTGCCTCTATATTTGGATTTTTGGTAGTAAGTATCATGTGCTAAGGTATGTTTTCTTTGCATTTATCATGTTTGGGGTTCTCTGAGCATTTTAAATCTGTTGATCCAAGATGTTTTTCATAAAATTTAGGAAATTTTTAGCCATTATTTCTTCAAGTATTTTTTTTCCTGCTCCATTCTCTCCTTTTTTTCTGGGATGACTTAAATATATAACACACTATTTCATATTATCTCACATGTCACAGACACTCTGTTCATATTTTTCAGTCCTTTATTCTCTCTGAAATCCAGTTCATGTTATTTTGCAGTCTGTTTTTAAAGTCACTGATTCTTTTTCTGAAATTTCTAGTCAGTGCAATTTTTGTTTAAGCTACAGTTTTCAGTTCTAGAATTTCCAGTCAGTTTATTTTGTTTATCTTCTTGCTAAGATTCCCCATTTTTAAAATTCAGCATGTCTTTCTTTTCCTTTATGTTGTTGAACATATTTCTCATAGTTGTGTTGAGCTCTTTTATTTCCAACATTTGGGTCTTTTCAGTGTCTTTTGTCTGCCTTTTTCCCCTCTGCTTCTTTATATGTCTAGTAATTTTTTTAATTGCAGAATGTTGCTGCTGATAGTTGTAGGGAGTCTGGGTTTTTATCCTTCTTTATAAGATGTTGAGTTTTCTTCTGGGCAATTGAATTACTGTTAGTTTTTTTTTTTTTTTCTGCTAGCCTTGTTTTTATTCTTACTTAGTGTAGATTTATTTTGGTTTTGTTTTTAGTCCTAAGAAGCAGCCCTTTCTCTGGGGTATGCTCCTTATTCCTGATTATTAGTTACTGGGATCTCAAGTGAATGCCCAAGGTACAGGATTAAGAATCCAGTGTGGTCTTACTACTTTGTCTGTGTAGAACTCCTGTTATCTTACAGCACTGTGTGACCTTGGGTATCTACTTACATTTCCACCAAATAACAGCTTCTTTCTGCTGTGCTTAGTAGTCTCACTCTTTGTATGGGGGTAGGGGATGTTCTTTTGTATAGATTTCTTCTCTCCATTAGTCTGTTCCACAATTTCAGCTGCTTTGCAAACCTTTTACTCAAATCTTTTAATTCTTCTGCTCATTGACATCACTGGATTCTGTCTCTCTGACTCTGTTAGTCCCAAGTCTGCTTGAGAAGCCATATCACATACGGTGCTTATACGGAATGTTACCTTTCCATAAAGCATCAGGTTTTCACTGCCTGTTGTCCCATCCAGTGCCTGTAAACAGTTACCTCATATGTCTTTTTCAGTTGTTGTCTACTGAAGAAGAGCAAGTCTAGTGAGTCTGTCATGGTCAGAAGCCTACTGAATCTGTATAATCTTAATTTTTCTGTAACATAGAGATTTAAAAATTGCTCATAGAAATTATTTATTTGGGAGTTGCAGGTTGTTTATCAGAGCTACTGTGATACTGTCTCCAGAAACAATTTTTCTATAAGCTCTCGTATTATCATCTTATTTTCCAGTTCATCAACTATTTCTTGTCACCTGTTAAAAGGCATGGTTTCCAAGGTCTTTTTATATACTTGACACTGAATTTATGTCTTGAATTTATGAGGTAGAGCTGAAAGATGTATGTTTTCTGCTGTACTTCAGCATGATTGTCTACCATGTTACAGTATGGGGAGTGGGATACGGCAATTATAAATAAGGTGTAGTTCATTTGAAGAGTGTTATTTTGTCATATTTTATATGATTATTTTCAAACCTGCCTTGATATGCTATTTGAATTACAGTCATTCCCTTTCTCCTTGTGTATAGTATATTCACACTAACTTTTTCTAGTATTCCTCTGTACCTATATTCATTTTCCTTTGCTTGTACAGAATGACTTCTCTTAAGTTCAAATTTATCTCTCATAAACAAATATCATCCACTGACAATTTTACTATGTCATCTAGTATGGTTTTATTACTGCATTTTTAATTGAAATATATATTACTTTACTATTAATTACTTTTTCTCCTATATTTTATACTTTGCATATATGTATATAAATATATGGTACATAATGTGTATGTAGATTATATTAAATTTCTTTCATGAAAATAATAGGGGCATTACAAAAATATTTATTATAAAAAGTAGATATGGGCCTGATAAAACCATTGCTTTAAACATATCAAAATATATTTATTTTACAGTTTGAATCTAATCAATGCAATAACTGAGATCTTTGGGTCTGATTCTGCTGGCTGGTTCATGGTACCCTATTTTCCTTTTGTTTTTCATTATTTTTTAACCAATCATATTTCTTGGACTTTTACCTATAGGTATTCTTTGGCTTCTGGCTTGAAAAATACATTTTTTTTCCCAGGAATTTTTTGTGTTTGCCTGGAGACATTTGTGCCAACTGGGAACCATTTTTTAAGACATGCTCAGCTCATGCCACATCCCCACATGAGCTGCAGTCTGGGTTGTGGTTAGCACTTCTCAGGGGAGATTGGTTTCTCTTCCTCCCAGCATCATGTTGGGGGTTAGGAAAGTTTCCATACCATCCCCTTCTTCAGGAAAAATTTATTTTTCATTTATCTTTTCATTGTGGGTTTAGTTTTGAGGGGGTTCCGGCTCTTGGGACAGGATCTCCTCTGACAGCCCCAACTTCCGGACAGATCCTGGAGTTTGTTTCCTCCCCTTCTGCTTCATCATCCCCCTTACAAGGTCAAAGCTTAAGGTTTGCAGAGTTCTGTGGATGCCTCCAGGGTGAGAGTGTTTCAATGCTCCACTTACTGCCCTGGTTTCCTGTTTTCACTTCCTTTTGACTTCTAAGCATTCCTTATTTTCTTGCCTGATCAGTAATGCATTTCAAAAGATGTTTTAAAAATATTTTGTCCAGTATTTTTAGTTGTTTTTGGTGGTATGGTCAGAGTATTTTTATATGCTACTTTGAGGGGGATATAATTCGTTATGGGGTTTTTGGTACGGTTGATTCAAAAAATTTTATTTTTGCTAGTGTATTTAAAATCTTTTATGTCATTTTTCTTTCTCTTTTGTAAATTTCCTGTTTGTGTTTTTTCTTTTTTTTTTCCTGCTTTTCTATTTGATTCTGGTGATTTTTCCAAAAAGTGTATATAGCTTTGGAAAGGGCTTTTTCTCCACTCTTTGATAGACTTCTACTTCCTAAGATATGCATGTTTGACTCTCAGGAAGTTAAGTTTGATACTGGCACTGCAGTTCAATTTTAGATCCTTAATTCTGTTGTTTTTATTGTATGTTCTATCTGAGGCTTTTCACTACTGCCTGATTGCTAAATCCATCAACCTATTATTTTAATACCTCATCTTATTAGCCACTTTCTCCACTACAAAACTATTTTCATTTTTAACTGGGGAAACCCTTCTTTTCTTGCCTTCCTGCTGTCAATAGAAAAAAAAAATTGCACATAACTCTCAATTTTTAGGTTGTGCAATTTTTTTCAGTCAACACTGCTACCCTTTTGACAATTTCTTGTGAGACACTTTACTGGTTCTTCCACCTGAAAATTATAAATAGAAGTATCTCTGAAAACTTTGTCTGCAGATCTGTTCTCACTCTTCACATTTTGCTGGTTGACCTCTGTCCTATAGTTTAAACTACCATCTGTCCTTTCAGTGATGTCTGCCAAATAAGTACCTCTTCAAGTTTCAGAATAGCAGTACCTCCAGAATGCATGTCAGCCGACAGATAACTTTTAGTTCTTCCATTACAGCTCCTTTGGAACTCCTTTTAAAAATTACTGATTTATTTTGCTGCATTGGGTCTTAGTTGCAGCACATGAAATCTTTCATTCTGGCACACAGGCTTAGTTACCTCCCAGCGTGTAGGATCTTAGTTCCACAACCAGGGATTGAACCTGAATCCCCTGCACTGAAAGGTGGAGTCTTAATCACTGGACCACCAGGGAAGTCTCTGCAAACTCCTTATGTAGTGATTACTGAAGCTTGTTCAAAAAGACTTTCAAAAGATGAGGAAATTGAGCTGAGTTGGTAGCCTAGTAGGTGCCTCTTCCTCTGCAGTATTGTCTAGAATACACGATAGTAACGACAGTACAGAAAGTAAAGTAGGTGGGAATGCATGCCCTTCTTTCTTTCTTTCTTTTAACATTAGTTACTCTATACCTCACTCACTTTCATAATGATGCCCTTTTGGTACTGCTGCTGCTAAGTCACTTCAGTCATGTATGACTCTGTGTGACCCTATAGATGGCAGCCCACCAGGCTCCCCCATCCCTGGGATTCTCCAGGCAAGAACATTGGAGTGGGTTGCCATTTCCTTCTCCAGTGCATGAAAGTGAAAAGTGAAAGTAAAGTCACTCAGTCATGTCTGACTTCTAGCGACCCCATGGACTGCAGCCCACCAGGCCCCTCCGTCCATGGAATTTTCCAGGCAAGAGTATTGTAGTGGGTTGCCATTGCCTTCTCCGCCTTTTGGTATTAAATTCTCTCTTTCCACCTTCAGATTCCAGCAGCTCATAGTAATTTTCCTTTTCACTGTTAATTTTTTATCATGCTATTAAAAATAATACAGGGTGACTAACTTAATAAGTTTTTATTTCACTTATGATATTTAAGATAATACTAACATGGTCATTGCTGGTTAGTAATTGAGTGGAACAGGTAGGTTGATAGATGTACCTGGAATATCACTTAGAATGGCCAATCTTTGGTATGACATCATGATGGAAGACCAGAAATCTGTCCCCAAATGGACAAGGTGCTTGAGAAGACTGTTTATAGGTTTAGGAAATCTGGCCCAAGAGTAAGCTTTATGTTTCCATTTTGCTTCTAAAGGACAAAAAATTAGTGTAGATTTTAATAATACCTTTTGCTTTTCTTTGAGGCAACCAACTACTATGACAGTAGACACTATGAAATGCAGTGATAAATGAAGGAACTAACAGGAAAATTAATCAATATTAAGAGACATCTGAAAACAGGGGGTCAGATGGCCTTGAAGAGATGAATTGAGTTTGAGATTACAGAAAGACATCAAAGTGGAAATAATTTATGAGTGATCAGCATAAATAAAATTGCTTAAGGAAATGGATCAGTTGTTCAAAGGAGAGATGATAATAGATAAGCATACATTTAGATCTTGGTGAATCCAAGAAGATACTGAGAATAAGGCAAATAATGTCAGAAAGGTAGAAAGAAAGCCATGATAACAGTATCCTAAGAGCTAGATGAAAAAAGTAGTTTCTAGAATATGCAAATAGTAAGCCAGTTTGCCATACATAAAACTGTAGTATACACAGATTAATGTCTTAATAATTTTCTTCATCTATAGAATTACTGATAGAATTTATTAAAACAAAGTTACTCCACTTTGATTTTTAGATACTCCAAGATATAAGTCAGAAAAATACTGAACTTTTCAATAATTACCTATATACAAGAAAAAATGTTTGGCATCTGCAACAAACCAAATAAATTTGCTGATAGCTCATCAAAGTTCAGAGTAAGAGATAGTAAAGAAAATCCCAGTGGACAAGGAATGGTAAATACAAATCATATATAGAACATCATCATTTCAGTTCAGTTCAGTTGAGTCCCTCAGTCATGTCTGACTCTTTGCAACCCCATGAATCACAGCACGCCAGGCCTTGCTATCCATCACCAACTCCCGGAGTTCACTCAGACTCATGTCCATCGAGTCGGTGATGCCATCCAGCCATCTCATCCTCTGTCGTCCCCTTCTCCTCCTGCCCCCAATCCCTCCTAGCATCAGAGTCTTTTCCAGTGAGTCAGCTCTTTGCATGAAGTGGCCACAGTACTGGAGTTTCAGCTTTAGCATCATTCCTTCCAAAAACACCCAGGATTATAAGATAAGCAAAATAGTAGTATTAGGCTATTTAGTTTGTTTCCTTCAGTATTCTTGAAAAGATATTTTAAGCTTCTCTTGTAATTCATTTTTGTGTTCTCTTACCTAACTCATGAGAACTTCAGTTCTTCTACCATTATCTCATCACCAATGAAGTGGAAGTGCTTCAGGAACATAATATCCAATATAAGGGAGAGAAATCGTACCTACTGTTTATGTAGAGCTTTGTAGTTTGCAAAGCATTTTAAAATATTTATCTCACTTGAGACCAACAGTGGCCATGAAAAGTAAATGGGAATCATTATCATCTTTATGAAAGGATTCCTAAATGATGAAACTTATTTTAGATGAGGAAACCCAGAGATATTAAGTGATTTATCATGTATCACTAGAGTTGTAGAGGGAAATCCTGGGCTGTCTATTATTAAGTTTGTGGTCATGAGCAATGCATATATCAGCTTTGAAACTCAATTTTTTTCAACTCTTAAGATGAAAGACTTAAAAATATTAAATTATAAAATATATTTAATATTCTGCTCAGTAATCTTCTCCGTTTGCTTTTGCAAGCTAACCAATTGCCTTCCAAGATATATCCTCCAGTTTTCCACTTCCATTTTCTAATTCAAGCTATAGATTTCACCTGGCGTGTTTTCTCTTTCATCTATACAAATCTTACTTATTTTAAATAGCTTTTGATTTACTTGTTGTAGCCAGGTCAGCTCCCTTACAAAACCATTCTTATTGCTCTTAATAAGTATGACCATGTCTAATCTTGAAAAGATATAACATTTTCTATCTCTTACACCATTTGTCAAACTCTACATTAGCCACCAGCATACCAGGAAGAATAGTCAGTTACTCTCTGAGTTCAGTGGCCTCTTGTAAAACATATTTTTAAAATCATTTTATAAATAATTTACAGATATAAAAATGAAGGGATGTTGTGAAAAACAATTGGATTGAAAATTAACAACAATTTAAATGTAACAAACTCAAATTTTATTCCATATTTTTCTAGTGTAAAGATATATACACCCAAAATGGGCAATATCCTTTGAATGAACGTAACTGCTCATGGATGAGCTTGGAACATAGCCGTCTTAAAAATAGTGATCCGGATTTCAAATATATTTCTAAGAATTCCAGCTTTTTATTACCTCTGGTTCTTCTTATATCGTCAAAATAGAGTGCTTTTAAAACTTTTATGGTTCATAGTTTTGTGGAAGAGAGGGTGGTAATTTTCCTCAGTCAATAGCAACAAAATATTCTCATTTTAGATGCTGATTAGAATGATCAGTTCAATGAGATTTTTTCATTTCTGTGCTGTTATCTCCTTACAGTCAGTGCCTTCATCATTTGTCCACTTATGAACCATATCAAGTAAATTCCCTAACACAAACTTGATAAAAGGTGAAAAAATACTGTTACATGTCCTTGTAGCAAACATGTCTTTTCAAAAAATATTACATGATTTCATCCTCCCTGAAAGACTGAGTAACAAATTTCCTTTTTGTCTATAGAAGTATATTTTTCATTCATTGATTCATAAGTTTGCTAAAATGTATTTATAGGCTATATTATGTGAGTACTCATGATCTGAGCTTTATCTTATATGATTAATTTCATCATCGTCATTACAGTCTGGAGTATTACTGTCTGTCTTTTTGTATTTGTGTTTTTTCATGTAATAACTGCAAAATACCTTCTGTCAATTTTCTTCCCTTTGCAATTGTGCAAAAGGTGAGAATTTCTGAATTCTCAACTGTGTTCAGTGAAGAGGGAAAAGAAAAAGACAACAAAAGTCCTGTCTCCTGATGTCTTTTATACCTTCTGGAAAGATCGGACAATACTTTGGACAATGCAATAGCAAGGATGATGAAATAGCGATTATTTCATTATTTCATCATCGCTCTAGATGATCACATCATTTTTAAGTTTTCTCCTTTATTTTCTGTGAAAATTTTAAATTCAGTATGGTTATTTGCCAGTTATCAGAAAGTTATTTCATTGTATAACTAATTGATTATTCTGGAGGCAGATCACAATAATATTAAACAGATTCTTTGCCAACAGTTCTGGATGCCAGGTTTGTGCAGGGCACTTGAGTGATGGTTTAGTATAGTTGATATTTAGGGTTATGAAGTTAGAGAAGATTGAGACTCTTGAGTCTAGGTATTTAAAATCCTACCTCCCACCCCCACCCCCACCCCATTTTTTCATCCTCTGAGTTGCTTCTGATCTCGGATGCCCCTCTCCCAGCTTGGATGGACTCATTTCAATAATGCTTTTATGAGCAAACGAGTCCCCCTTATCCTTTGGTCCCCTCCCAACCCCAACTTGAGATAAATTTGAGTCTCTTGTACCTACCATTGCCCACTATGGGTCTGGCAGATATTTCTTAGAGAGTATCATTAAATCAGACTGAGTTGTGCATTATGAAAGTAGAGAGATATAGACAGTTTAAGTTGGGAAAGAATCAAGAGAAGTCAAGTCCTAGCACCGGAGATGTGTGTGCATGCTAAGTGGCTTCAGTTGTGTCCAACTCTTTGCAACCCTTTGGACCAAAGCCCACCAGGCTTCTTTGTCCATGGGGTTCTCCAGGCAAGTATACTGTAGTGGGATGCCATGCCCTCCTCCAGGGGATGTTCCTGACCTAGGAACCAGACCTGCGTCTCTTATGTCTCCTATATTGGCAGGCAGGTTCTTTTTCACTTGCACCACCTGGGAAGCCCAGCAAGTGCATGGAAAGTAATGGAGAGTTAGTTAATAGTAGAGCTAAAAGCAAAAGTGGAAGTCTTCTGATATTTGTCTCAGTGAGTTTCCAGCACAGTGAATTGAGAATAGCAAAGTTATATAAAATAAAAGAGAAGAGAAAAAGCATTAAGTGGCATGAAGTCCTGAAAAGGAAACATTCTAAGTCCTCTCTCCACCCTAGCTTTATTGAAGTGTAGTTAACAAGTAAAATGATAAGATTTTAAAAATGTAC
Source organism: Nanger dama (assembly GCA_917880005.1). Lineage (NCBI taxonomy): Eukaryota > Metazoa > Chordata > Mammalia > Artiodactyla > Bovidae > Nanger > Nanger dama. The sequence goes on along the minus strand of CAKJTW010000054.1, from coordinate 10,010,802 downwards.
ATTGTGATCATTTGATATATGTATACATTACTAAAGAATTCTTCTCATCTAGTTAATTAACATGTCCATCACCTCACATATTTATCTTATATTTTTTCTTGTAAGAACATTGTAAGTTCTACTCTCTTGGCAGTTTTCAGTTATACAGTACAGCATTATCATCTGTAGTCACCATGTTATACATTAGATCTTCAGAACTTATAGCTGAGAGTTTGTATCCTTTACCAACCTCTCCCTATTTCTCCCACCATCCAACACCTGACAACCACTTTTCTTTCTATGAGTTTGACAATTTTTATTTTAGGTTCCATGTAAGTACTTGTCTTTCAATGTCTGACTTATTACATTTAGTGTAATCTCTTTGAGGTTCATTCATGTTTTTGCAAATGACAAGATCTGTCTTTCTTATGGCTAAATAATATTCCATTGTGTGTATATAAATACCACATTTTCTTTGTCCATTCATCCATCAGTGAATGCTTAGGTTGTTTCTAAGTCTTAGCTATTGTAAATAATGTTAGAGTGGGATATCTTTTCAAGGTAAAGATTTTGTTTCCTTGGGTCTGTACCCAGAGTGGTATTGCTGGGTCCTATGGTAGTTCTATTTTCAATTTTTTTGAAGCATCTCCATGCTGTTTTCCATAATAGCTGCACCAATTTACCTTCCCAACAACAGTGCTCAAACTTTCTCTTTTTTTCTACATCTTCATCTACACTTGTTATCCCCTGTCTTTTTGATGACAACCATTCTAAAGGGTGTAAGGTGATAAACTCATTGTGGTTTTAATTTGCTTTCCCTGATTAATGATGATGAGCATCTTTTTTGTACCTGTTGGCTGTTTGTATGTCTTCTCTGGAAAAATTTAAATTTTCTTACTTTTTTCAACTACTTAAAATCATTGGATATACTTCTCAAGATCATGAAAGAGCAAAATGTTTCAAGGTATAGGAAAAATAACATTCCTGAAGAGAAACACAAAAACTTAAATTGAGTCCATTAACCCTGAGGTTTCGGACTTCCCTGGTGGTGCAATGGGTAAGAATCTGCCTGCCAACACAGGGGACACAGGTTCAGTCCCTGGTCCAGGAAGATTTCACATGCTGTGGAGCAACTATGCCATGTGCCACAACAAACAATAACCCCCACTCGCTGCAAGTAGAGAAGGCGCTTGCACAGCAATGAAGATTAGCACAACCAAAACAATAACAACAACACAAAAAACCTGAGGGTTAAAGTTAGTTGTGCATTTATGCATCTGATCTCTTTTCTAGATTCTAGTGTGCTTATAAATCAAGGTCATCGTGATGGCATAATGATCTTTTCATCTCATGAAGTTGCTTCTGTATAGATTTACTCTATGAGAACTACAGGATAGTTTTCAAAAAAGATGACATCATGACTTTCATACAGATATAAAATAAGCAAGTGTTAAAGATTTTTTTTTTTGAGTCAAATGAGGGAAACAAGCAGATGTTACAAACTTTCAAAGGAGAATCCAAAGAACAGACACATGTAGATGAGAAATATTGAGATTAGCATGCAAAGAGAGGCAGCACTAGCTTTTTCCACATGGGAAAGGAAAGTTAATTGAACCTGACAGGGCAGAATTTGCCGCTGTGTGGGCAAGAATAACTTTGCAGTTATCGGCAATTTAAAGAGCTGTAAGATAACTCCCATAGAATCAGAATCAGATAATCCATAATTGTGAGTGCTGGATCTAGACAATGCAGTTTTCCAGAGAAGCACTACTTTTTCCTTACACATATGTTGTATTCAGGCTTCCCAGGTAGCTCAGTGGGTAAAGAAAGAATCTGCCTGCAATGCAGTGGGGGGTGGGGGGTGGGGGTTCGATCCCCCGGGTTGGGTAGATCCCCTGGAGGAGGGCATGGCTATCTGCTCCAGTATTCTTGCCTGGAAAATCCCATGGACAAGGAGCTTGGTGGGCTACAGTCCATGGGTCGCTAGGAGTCGAACATGACTGAAGTGACTGAGCACATATGTATTCAATTAATTATAAAAATAAAACGTATAGAGAGAACTTTACACTCAGTGTGATAAATAGCACTTTGCCACTTGCATCTGTCATATTTTTCAATGTTTATTTGTTCTCTGAAATACATACATTTTTATAGTGAAAAGATCAAGTATCCAAAGAAGGTCACCTCCTTTTATCACTTCTACCAGGATATTTTTCAAGAATTTTTTTGTTAGGGAATTCCCTGGTGTCCTTGTTGTTAGGATTGTGGACTTCTACTGCTGTGACCCACTTTCAGTCCCAAGTTGGGGAACTGAAATCCTGCAAGCTGTGTGGCACAGCAAAAAAAAAAAAAGTTTTTGTTAGAGACACATAGAGAAATTCTTCAGTGGCTTTATTTCTTTGTCCCACTGAGAAGATAAACGAGATTCTTCGTGTAAACTTCATCAGCCAAATTTAAAGGATGACCAAAGGAGATGAAAACTATTACTCAAATGTTAAAGGAATTGTTTCCAAGGCAAGCCATAGTTTGGCTTATAGAATTTGCAAATGTAAATTTGTTAAAGGGAAGAATCTAGTCCTAATGGTTTTTACTTATTAAGAGTACTGGGGGATGTTCCTAGTCGTCCAGTGACTTAAGTCTCCGTATTCCCAATGCAAGGGGTCTGGGTTCGATCCTTGGTCTGGAAACTAAATCCCACATGCTGCAACTGAGTTCACATGGTGCAACTAAAGATCCCACATGCCACGCCTAAGACCCAGAGCAGCCAAATAAATATAAATAATTTTCTTTTTTTTTAGTATCTGAATGTGGGTAAGCAGTCCTGGCTTAGCTGTGTCCATGGATCTACCTGCCCTTCTCATACTTCATATTTTACCTCCATCCTTGGCTCTTCCGTTGTCTCTTTTTGTTATAGTGGCTGTGTACTCACAGAATCATGGCCTTTAAATGGTCAAATAGGGAATCAGAATTTCTTAAGGGATCAGTGACAATCTGTAAGAATACCTTAGCAGCTTGGCCATCAATCTTTAGTCATAGAAAAAGGTGGGATGACATAAAGGGCAGCAGCAACCAGTAAGGAGGAAAACAAGTAGCCAAGTCACTCAGTCATGTCCAGCTCTTTGCAAACCCATTTACTGACTACTCCAGGCCAGAATACTGGAATGGGTTGTCTATCCCTTCTCCAGCGGATCTTCCCAACCCAGGAATCAAACTGGGATCTCCTACATTGCAGGCGGATTCTCTACCAGCTGAGCTACCAGGGAAGCCCTACATGATTTTAAGCTCTAATTTTGAGAATGAGACCTACACAGAGAGGGGATAATATCACAGTTTAGGAAGGTTGTCTGAACATAGTAGCGATTTTCTTTGTTCAGTTTGCACTTATCTACATACCGACATGGTAAACGATACAAGAACTGCTGATTCTTGACAAAGCGCAATATTATATAGCCAGTCACAGGAAGACCAATTGGGCTGGAGGGAGAAGTGGACAGAGGTCATTTACATCTCATCTGTACTTCATTATTTTCCTCAGCAGTAGCTGGTGCTGGAACAGGAGGAGATCAAACTTATCGATCAGTAAAAGCCTTTCTTTGGTGATTTCAGCAGGATAGTTTTTAACTCCTTCTGATTCTTGAGTAGCTGTAGTGATGGAAGATGGTTTGGCACAATCTTATTTTGCATCTTTCACATGAATTAATCCTGAGAATGACATTTTGGGTAGATCACACCAAGCAACAAGCTCTAGGGCAATAGGTCCTTTAAAAATATATTTTAATACGACTTGTATAAACATTGTCAATGTGGAAAGCCTACAAGTAGTTCTTATTAATTCAGGAATATAGCAACAATTCAGTGTTAATATGAAAAATATTGATTCAGTAATAGGGAGTTGTTTTAACACTATCTTCATAGAAACTCAAACACTACCAACATTATTATTGGCACAAAGGTAATTAAGCCATAGTAACTTCAAAGCTATAGTCATTTTGGCTAAATAAAACAAAAATAATACCTCAGTTGGCTAAAAGTAGGATTGCATCTTAATCCAGCCCTCTTTTTGCTTCCAGCTTGCAAATAACCAGCATAAATCTGGAACTGTTATCTAACCTTATTCTGTGCAGCTCATCAGTCATGCCACTAAAATTGATTCTTGACCTCTGTACATCATTCTTTCCTTTGAAATTTCTCATGCTGTCTCTTCCTTTATGCTTTAACTGAGAAGGTGTGTGTGACAAAATAGAGCTAGTTACTTTTTTATTTTGCAGTCCTTATTTGAATACCTAAGGTGTTTTAATCTTTAAGTATTTTTTATTGTGTGTTTAAATTATCTCATAAATTGTTTTGATATTTATATCTACTTCTCTAGATAACAAATTGTTATTTCACCTATCAAGTAATCATAATGAAATTCCTCTTAAATTTCTTGTGTTTTGGACCAAATGTTTAATAAAAATTCAATGTACACATAAAGAGAAAGATAACCACTTTAGAATGATTTGTGAAATATGGCAACCATAAAAATAAAGCTAATTTTTAGCCAGTGCCTCAAAAAAATCATATGATGAGCAAAAAAAACACCCAAAATTTATAAAAGTTGACATAAAAGCAGTGGTGGAATTGTCTTTCTTCAGGGCAAACCAGTGTTTATTTATAGCAGGTGTCATACCTCTGACACTGGTGAATGTGAAATGGTCTGGTGGAAAGCAAGCAGCACTGGGGTTTAAAGTTTTTAGCAGGACTGCTATAGTAGATAAATGAACCAACATTTTCACATTGCTGTAATCAGATTACTATAATCTGATTCTTTCATCAAAGTAAATACCTAATTTTAACCACCTCAAGATAAGATAAATATTGAATGTCTTTCTTTCACTTTACTGCTTGCATCAACCTTCTAAAAACACTTTATACCTAAAGTTCGTCGTGACCAAAAATGGTAGCTAAATTGACCTTGGTTCCAACTAGAACGAATTTAAACCAGCAGTTTGAATAGTTGCAATTCTGCCACTTCAGAAATACAGTGACTTGTGTGTGGGTGTGTGTCTGCGTGTTGTCCTGACCTGGACACTTCGTAGCTGTGATGGGCTCGTGCAAGCTGTGCTGTCAGAGTGCACACTGCATGTGAGATCGAGTCCTATTTTATAAGGAACTGTTGCGACTTCCCCAGAAACTGAAAAGCATTAAGTTATCTATGTTTGAGTCTGTCTTTCTCCTTGTTTTTTCAGCTTTTCCATTAGCCAGAAGAGATTACCTGTGTGGCATGTTGTTTGCCACCTAAAAGAGAGATAACATTTCTATTCCAAATACAGGTTTAACTTATGACCTAGAATTCATTATAATGCTCCCTCTCAAGTTATGGTACAAAGTAGCCAATTCTCAACAAGCAATTACTGTTCCATGGAATTGCTGCATGACTTGCAAGTACTTTTAAACATAATGGAATGAAATACAAAATGCCTGGCTTATACTTAGAAGTGATGGAAGGGCCCTTACATGAAAAAGGGTCGCTTTGCCCCAATTTTTCCAGTGGTTTTTCTCTCCCTTTTCATGTCCTCAACTCTTTAAAATCTGCTGTATGTTCCGTCCCTACTTCTCTGACCCTGCACCATCATTCATCACATGTCTGTCCCACACATTTTCCATCTTATCTTCTTGTTTTTATAAGATGATGAAAGGTTTGTGAATAGAGCTATTACTATATTTTAGCCGGTTGTCAAGATACTGCAGTACATTTTTAGCTGGTGTTATGATACAGATGACAGACCATGGCATTAATCAGAGAGAGTGTCCAAAAGCTAATAAACATAAGCAATCCAAAAAGCAGTTAGGCGAAGACATCAAACAAGATTTTACACACACACACACATATGTGTATATTACCATTTAGTTAACTATTCACATACATTTCATTAGTATGAAGTGATACTCATCGTAGATATTAAATGTTTGTTTGTTTTTCTATTTTTCATATGTATTTATGAAAGTGATTGCTTGGGTATTGTAAGCAGTTGAATCCACTGACAGATAAGGTATCTAGATAATTATATCTAGATATAACAGCCAAAACAGTCTGTTATAAAATAGGACCCAATCTCACATGCAGTGGGCACTCTGACAGCACAGCTTGCACGATCCCAGCACAGCTAAGGTATCTAGGTATCTAGAATCAGGTGTTTAAAAGAGGTTCAGTTCAGTTCAATCGCTCAGTCGTATCCAGTTCTTTGCGAACCCCATGAATTGCAGCACGCCAGGCCTCCCTGTCCATCACCAACTCCCAGAGTTCACCAAAGTCATGTCCATCGAAACGGTGATGCCATCCAGCCATCTCATCCTCTGTCATCCCCTTCTCCTCCTGCCCCCATCCCTCCCATCATCAGAGTCTTTTCCATTGAGTCAACTGATGCTGAAGTTGAATCCTCAATACTTTGGCCACCTGATTCAAAGAGCCAACTCATTGGAAAAGACCCTGATGCTGGGAAAGATTGACATCAAAAGGAGAAGAGGGCAGCAGAGACTGAGATGATTAGACAACATCACCAATTCAATGGACATGAGTTTGAGCAAACTCTGGGAGATAATGAAGGACGGTGAAGCCTAGTGTGCTGCAGTCCATGGGGTCACAAAGAGTCAGACACAAGTTAGCAACTGAACAACAATACCATCTATTATACATTTTATTTATCTTTAAGTTTATAAAAACAGTAGGCAGGAGTAATTATGTTTATATTAATTTTGTATGTAATAGCCAACAGAATTTGGCCATTAGAAATATTTGCAGGAATATCTCTACAGGAAACAAGTTTATATGGTTTTGAGAATTATTATAGATGGAGGCAACAGAAATGGAGAATTAAAAGAATTATTATGAGAAGTCAATAAATATTAATTGGTGATAATAGTGAAATTTAGAGAAAGGAGCAGTTGATTCAATGGCTGTAAATTATCACCTGTTTTGATGATATGGGTACATAGACATTTAACCCATAACGATGAACTAAGATGAAACAGAGAAACTACTTCGAACCTAGACTCCATAGATTTTCGCAGTCTTTTCCTACCAAAATAAGCAGGAGACTTCCCTGGTGGCTCAGATGATAAAGAATCTGCCTGCAGTGCAGAAGACCCAGGTTTGATCCCTGGATTGGGAAGATCCTCTGGAGAAGGAAATGGCCACCCATTCCCAGGAGAATTCCATGGACAGCAGGGAGCCTGGTGGGCTACAGTACATGGGGCTGCAAAGAGTTGGATATGACTGAGCGACTGACACACACAGTGATGATAAAAAGATGTAGGTTTTTGTGCTGTTAGAAGTTTCAGGGAATCATTTTTAGTTCATAGTAAAGAAACAAGATCCATACATAACCTTTTTCCTCTCTCCCCTCCTCCTTTCTGCCTTCTTCCTTTCCAGGCATCAGTGAACTGTTGAAACAGTGTTTGGGGAATATTTGGTATTCAGTTTTGAACCACATTTCTTATGGTTGGGATTACGAGGTGATCTCTTGGTTAAAGTTGTCAGTGTTAAACTCAGGTTGGTATATAGTGGTGGTTCTTCAAGTAGCTGCTCACTATCAACAGGGAAGTTTTAAAAAGTATTGATGCCCGGGGTGTGCCCTCAAAGATTCTGATTTATTGGTCTGCAATAGGATCCAGGCATAGGTATTTTTAAAAAGCTTCCAAGGTGGTCCTAGAATTGCTCGTGTGCAAGTTAACTGTTAGATGACTGATATTAATATTTTGAATTATGCTATCACATTTTCCTCCAAGAGCAATTTATATTTGTTTCAGCCAGTAGAATCTCATTGCAGTTTGTATTTCAAGGCCTGAATACATTGTTTATATCACAGTGCGATTGCATGGGCACTACAGTGGAAACTACCGCATGGGAACTGCAGTTCCAACTGCAGTGATTGGAATTCATTTTCTTTATTTTGGCTGGAGTTTCTTTGAGTTACTTTAATAGCTCTGATTATAGGTTATTAACCTGAAGTTCCAACTTATGGTCTTAAACATATGATTAAGAAGAACAGAAAAATTATTTACTGATTTTTTTTTAGACAAAAACTTTGGACAGTAGAAGAGGAATAGAAAGTACAAGAGGAGTAGGAAAAAAACTGGGCATTGGCAGTCAAGTCTGGCCTGGATTAGCTGCTGCTTTTCACTTCATAGATGCAAAGAGAAGCTCACTTCCCCACAGCACAGTGACAGAACAATAATAACCAAGTCTCAAGAAAAATCGACTTCAAATCTGTGTGTTTGTGGATGTTTTAAATTCAGGACCCTGTATTTTTAGATTACATGTGATAACATTTACATCAATATTGTTGGGTATAATGTTTTTATATAATGAAAATAAAAGTGAAATGTATTATTTTCAGTTAAAATTTCCTTCTCTGTATACTCTCTGAGACTTAGTTTTCTCATCAATACACTGTTTTACTTTTTTTAAAAAAGAGCAGTAAGCTGTGAGTTTTTAAAGTGATTTTTATCCATGTATTTATTTTGGTTGTGCTGGGTCTTCACTGCTACACTGGCTTCTCTCTGGTTGTGGTGCTCAGGCTTCTCATTGCGATGGCTTCTTTTGTTGTGGAGTGTGGGCTCTAGAGCGCGCAGACTTCGCTTGTGGCGTGTGGGCTCAGAAGCTGCAGCTCCCAGCTCCAGAGCACAGACTCAATAGTTGTGCGCATGGGTCCAGCTGCTCTGTGTCAGTGAAATCTCCCAGACCAGGGACCACACCCATGTCTTCTGTATTGGCAGGCCAGTTCTTTACCACTGAATCATCAGGGCTGCCCTGATACAATGTTGATATTGTAGTACCTATTTCATAAAGTTCAGGGGAGAATTCAATTTTATTTTACATGTTCAAAACCTTTTGCACTGTTCCTGAAATGTAGGAAGTTCTTAATAAATTGAACTTCAGTATTCCTATAATTATCATTTTAACTCTTTTTAACAGTGTGTTCAGCCTTGCTGTGACAGATGCAATCTGCCCACCCCTGTACCTTCTGGGGGTAAGAGAGGCAGATTCGTAGGCCAACCTTCCAGAAGACCGCATTTTGTCTGAAAGTTTCCCAACAACCTAAATTCACAACTGGGTATAGCTTATTCACTCCATAGGACCTCCCCCCAAAAAAATACCAAGAGGAGAGTTAAAAAACATTGATGAACCACATTTCCTGACTTTTCTTTACCCCTCTGGACTTCACTTTGAAATTTGATCTATCTTTTCTTTCGTCTCTCTCTTCCAAGGATTTTTATGTACTCCTTTCCTGTATTTATCCTTCTTTCCTGCCCTATTGTCTGCACTTTTCCCACTTTGTTCTCTTCCACTGAGACTGCCTTACTTACGTTCTCTCAACATTTCCTTCCTCTTTAGAAGCCTACATATGTCCGTATCTTCTTTTTCTCTTAATACTCATTTATTTGGCTGCACCTGGTCTTAGCTGTAGCACGCAGAATCTTCAGTTGCCGCATATGAACTCTTGGTTGCAGCATGTGGGACCTAGTTCCCTGACCAGGTATGGAACTCTGACCCGCTGCACTGGGAACGTGTAATCTTAGCCACTGGATCGCTAGGGAAGTGCCTGTATCATCCTTAATGCCTGCCTCTTAGCTCTCAGAATATGTATCTTCTATGTATCTTCTTATTAAGACTTTGAAATAGTTAGAAGCACCTACATTGTTTTGTTTTGTTTTGTTTTGTTTCCATTACATTTTTAGACAAAACTGGATTTCTGTCTATGTAGTGTCACTCCTCATTTTTAAAAATCACTTTTGGAACTTGTTTTAATGCTTGCATCATAAAATTCATTCAAATTAAACTGATTTGGAGGGTTGCGAGAGTGAACAAAAGAGACTGGTACCATGCAGAGCTTTGTATAGAGAATGTGGTGTGATATTATTTGCGAGCTGTTCCATTTTGGTGTTAGCCCCTAGGGAAGGAAGCGGTTTCCTAATGGGGTGTGATCTGCACTCTTAGGAAGAATGATTGGCGTTGAATGATTAAATAGAAGAGGAGAATGCATACCACTCCTCTCCTTTAAAGCTAAGCACATATATACTGAATGCAAGTCTTTTCACCATGGAAGGCAGTCTGGCCTAATCAGAACAAATCTGAAAAGCTAAGGGAGTGAATTAACTATGCAGATCAAAATGCAAGGAAACCAAAATGATGCAGTGTCCTTAAAAGTAACTTTCAGAACCCAAATAAATGTAGTGGTAAATGTACATGTGGAATATAATGGAAGACCCCATTTGAGGAAAAATGAAATCCTGACGTGAGGCCCTTGGTAAATGAGCGGGCAAGTGGCTCCCTGAATTGGATAACAGTGTGCATTCCACAGTGACTGATGAAATTGATGTGTCCGTGGGAGAGCAGCTCTATTACTCAGCCTTTAACCTATTTTCTCTCTCTTCAGAAATGAGCTCCTAAGTGGGTGTTATCCTCAAGGAAGTGAGTTTAATTCAAAAGGAGGTATTTTTACATGGGCAAATTTAAAAATTCACTTTGGGCTTATAGGAGAGAAGTATGTGGAAAAGCATTATTATAAGTAATGGGCTTATACTTCTCAAAGATGCCATTTTAGACTATATTTGGGGACCCTGAATTTGAAGCATTAGTGAGTAATTTTTATTGTTTAATTTTGCATTATCTCTGAGAAATTACCACCAAAACTATTGAATCTGCTTTGTAATATTTCATTAATTTATTATATTAAAGTATAATAATAAATAATTTAATCTTAAAAAGTGATTTTTTCCCCTTTAATTTTTAAAGATATGATACTGTTGTTTCCTGACATTATTTGTTAATTACTGAAAAA